>CM062815.1:51741682-54253381 GCA_031772625.1 Pinus tabuliformis
GGGGTGGGGAGGCAAAGGGAGGCGGTGTGGTCGAGCGAAGTGAGGGGGCAGGGAGAATTTTTTATTAATATATTTTTTTATTTAAATATTTTTTAATTTTGGTTTCAATTTTTTTTAATTGTTTTGAATTTTTTTTTATTTAAATTTTTTTAAAATTTAAATATTTATTTATTTTTAATTGTCTTGAATTTTTTTAACTTTTTTTAGTTTTGTTATTAATTTTTATAATTTAATTATTTTTTAATTTAATTATTTTTTAATTTATTTAATTTAATTATATTTAATTTTTAAAATTTAAATATTTTTATCTTAATTTTAATTTTTTTTAATTTAAATTTTATAATATAATTTTTTTAATTTAAATATTTTTTATTTTAATTTTAAATTTATTTATTTTAATTGTTTTGAATTTTTTTTTAATTTTAGATTAATTTTTTTATTTTCTTTTATTTAATTTTATTTTTGGATTATTATTTAACCCTTTTTTATATGATTTTTTATTTATTTTTATTTATTTTTTGTTTTATTTATTTATTTTTTATTTAAATTTTTCATTTTTACATGTTACTTCTAATAATGTTTTTATATTTTTATGGTTTTGTTTTTGTTTTTGTTTTATATATATATTTTATTATATTTAATTTATTTTTTGTCATGAATCGTCCTTTTGCCACCCCTAGCCAGTTGGGCCTCGGGGTGGTCGGGGAAATTTAATGTTTTTTTTTAGTTTTTAATTATTTTTAATGTTGCATTTTTTTTGTAATTTTTTTTATTTTTCTTGTTTTTGTAATTTTTATTTTTTATTTTTTTATTTGGTTTTTATTTTATTTTACTATTTTTTTTCTTTTTTTCTTAAATTTTACATGGTATGGTTAATTGTTTTTACATTTTATAGTTTTTTCTTGTCATTACAATATATTTTTTATATTTGATTTTTTTTCGTGTTTGTTTTAATGTTTTATTACTCGTTATTATTTTATTTTTTTTCAATATTTGAATTTTTGTTTTCATTTATATATATATATATATATATATATATATATATATATATATATATATATATATATATATGTTGTAGGGATTGTGTCGATGCTTCTCTAACAACCTGATCCAATTATGTGCAATTTGATAGTTGATTTTAAATTTTCCGTTATAATGAATCGAGTTTGCCCCACAATGTGTTAATTCCATGGTTGGTCTTTAAGTTTTCATTACAATGGATTGACCTTACCTACACTGCATGTCAATTTGATAATTGATTTTTAAATTTTTTTTGCAATGTATCAAGTTGTCTTAGGCTAAGATTTTAAAATCGTTATACATTTAGCATTTAAAAAAAAATATTCTTGGTATAATAACTCTTTCATTCAGGTGTTCATTTTTAAAGTTTTTTTAGTCATAAAATTTTTCCATAATGTCGTGCTTGAAATATTTTGAAAACTTAAGATTGTTTTGTAGTCATAATTTTTGGTTTTAATTCCATGTTTGAAAACTTGTCAAGATTTTAATGTTTTCTAAGTCGTGATAATTCATATTTAATGTTATGGTTGAAAACAGTTATAAATAATTTTTCTTGGCACCATGCTTGAAAATTGTTGGAATTTTAAAATTTTTCAAAGAAGAGATATTTTAAATTTAATGTCGTGCCTAAAAATTATTGGAATTTTAAGACTTTTCAAAGATGTGATATTTTATTGTTAATGTCATGCTTGAAAATCGTTAGAAATTTAAAGTTTTTCAGAGTCATGATATTTATTTTTAACGTCATTATCAAAAAAATGTTGAAAGTGTGCCTTGAAAAAAAAAATGTTATTTCGGCATCAACACTTTTCGATTTCAAGGTGTTTTTTGCACCAAACAAAATTGTTTTCATTGTTTTCTACTGTTATTTTTAAAAAAGATTTAATCATCTTGCAGCCTCTTGGCCACTGGCTGGGGGCCCAGGCAGGGCGGGGGAGGGCCAGGTGAGGAAAGGAGAGGATGGGGGAGGTCATGTGCAGGGCAGGGGGGGGGGGGGGATGTGGGGTCATGTGCGGGGCAGGGGGGGGGGATGCGGCGTGAGGGGAGAAGGAAGGGTCAGGGGGGAGAAAGGGGGTGCAGTGGGGAGGGGAGGAGGGGGAGGGGAGAGGCGAGGAGGGGGCAAGAAGGGAGAGGGACACGGTGGGCTGGGGCAGAGCAAGGGGCGAGGGGAGGATTTTTTTTTAATGATAATTTTTTTAATTGTTTTCTTTATATTTTTTTATTTAAATGTTTTTTAATTTCTTTTTTAATCATAATTTTTTTTTAATTGTTTTGAATTTTTTTATTTAATATTTTAAATTTTTTTTTTTTTATTTTAATTTTAATTTTTTTTATTTTCTTTTATAATTTAAATTTCATAATACAATTTTTTTAATTTTAATTTTAAATTTATTTTTTTTAATGTTTTGAAAAAATTTTATTTTAATTTTTTTTTTTTTTTTTGGTAATTATTTGACCTTTTTAAATGATGTTTTTATTTTATTTTTAATTAAAAAATGGAATTTTTTTTCTTAAATTTTATATATATATATAGAGATATATATATATAATTTAAATTTGTCATTTTTACAAGTTAATTCTGATTTATTAACTTGATTTATTTATTTTTACATTTTTATGGTTTTTTTTGTTTTTAAAATTTATTTTTTATATATTTTATGATATTTATTTTTCTTTTGTCCTAAATCGTTCCTTTCCCACTGCTAGCCGGTTGGGCCTCCGGGTGGCTGCGGAAATTTAATATATATTTTTTAAGTTTTTAATTTTTTTAATGTTGTATTTTTTTTAATTTTTTTGTCTTATTTTTGTAATTTTTATTTTTTATTTTGTTTTTATTTTATTTTACTCTTCTTCTTTTTTTCTTAAATTTTACATGATATGGTTAATTTTTTTTACGTTTTATAGTTTTTTTGTCATTAATATATATTTTTTATATTTGGTTTTTTTTGTCATGTTTGTTTTAATGTTTTAGTACTTGTTATTATTTTTTATTTTTATTTTTTTTCAATATTTGTTTTTTTTTTTCTTTTGTATTTTTTTTTATTGGGTTGAGCTTACCTACACTGTGTGTCAATTTGATAGTTGATTTTTAATTTATTTTTTTGCAATGTATCAAGTTGTCTTAGGCTAAGATTTTAAAATCGTGATACATTTAGCATTTAAACAAATTATTCTTGGTATAATAACTCTTTCATTGAGGGGTTCATTTTTAAAGTTTTTTTAGTCATAAATTTTTTCCATAATGTCGTGCTAGAAATATTTTGAAAACTTAAGATTGTTTTGTAGTCATAACCTTTGGTTTTAATTCCATGGTTGAAAAATTGTCAAGATTTTAATGTTTTTCTAAGTCATGATAGTTTATCTTTAACGTTATGGTTGAAAATATTTATAAATATTTTTTCTTAGCACCATGCTTAAAAATTGTTGGAAATTTAAGGTTTTTCAAAAAAGTGATATTTTAAATTTAATGTCATGCTTAAAAATTGTTGAAATTTTAAGGTTTTTCAAAGACGTGATATTTTATCATTAATGTCATGCTTGAAAATCATTGGGAATTTAAAGTTTTTAAGTCATGGTATTTTATTTTTAACGTCAGTATTAAAAAATATTGAAAGTGTACCATGAAAAAAAACAGTGTTCCGGCATCAACACTTTTCGATTTCAAGGTGTTTTTTGCACCAAACAAAATGGTTTTTATTACTTTTTATGGTTATTTTTAAAAAATATTGAAAAATTACTCTAAAAAAAAATGGTGATGCAGAATCAACACTTTTTATTTATGTGTTGTTTTTTCATGTTTTTCTTTTGGATTTTCGGGCTCGAGCACCTGTTTTGAGGTAATAGTTCCCGTTTGATCGATAACTATGTTCCATGGCCAACAAGTTGTGGATCAAAATTTTCTTCCTAAATATTTTCCCAAGATTAATATCTTTAGTTGGGCTCTTGTGCATAAAAGTATCCTCACTGTAAATATATTATTTATGAGGGGAATTTTTGGGCCCTCATGGTGCATTTTGTGCAAGAAAGAAAAAGAGAACATAGACCATATTTTCCTCGACTGCCTTACACAAGGTCAGTATGGGAAATCATTCTTTCCAATATTTGGTCAAGAGTTACATTGCCCTCTCAAATTAAGGATTTGTTGGGTGGTTGGGAGAGAGCTTATCATGGAACCTTTAAAGGAAAAAATCTCTTCAAGAGAGTGTGGGGATCTCTTCCAGAAAATGTATGCTGGAAGATATTGCTTGCCAAGAATAAGGTGATCTTCTAGGAGGAGAAGGGGGATATCATGTGAACAACTAGGGAAATTATTGCTTTGTTGGGGGAAACCATCAATGCAAAGGAAAATAGATTCCAAGAAAGTGATGATCTTGATGAAATAGAATAGATTTGAATGAGGGAAATTGACATAGTTAAAGGTAAGTTAAAGAACTCCCTGCTAAAGGAAAAATGAAAAC
Source organism: Pinus tabuliformis (assembly GCA_031772625.1). Classification (NCBI taxonomy): domain Eukaryota; kingdom Viridiplantae; phylum Streptophyta; class Pinopsida; order Pinales; family Pinaceae; genus Pinus; species Pinus tabuliformis. Next base: position 51,746,161 of record CM062815.1, read on the forward strand.
TCAAATTAGCCAAGGAACAAATTTCCCAAGTGGATATCAGCTCAAACATAATCATTATGTTTATTGATAGAACATCCAAAGGAAACACAGGGGTGGTAGGCGTGGGGGGGGGATGATTTATCACTCTATGAGAAAATTTGAATATAGATTCGCCTAGAGCTTGGGCACAACCACAAATAATATGGCAGAGGCATATGCAATGTATCAAGGTCTAGTTTAATTAAGCAAATTGGGAGCTCATGGAGTGGCGATCATTGAATATTTTGAAACTCTAATCTATCATTCATTTGTTGTCTCGCTTCCTTCAAACTTGAGGTTGAGAAATATATTTCAAAGCATACAAAGACTCTAAAACTAGATGTTGCTAAAAAAAAATCATGTTTTAAGGGACCAAAATGTAGAAATTCTGCTCTCTACACATCTTGTAGAGAAACTGCAGAATAATCTGATTATGCAATGTACTAAAGAAAAATACTTAATCTACTTCTACAATCAAACTTGTGGAATCTTAATCGATTTGAGCAAGATCAAACAGAACACATTTAACAGAGAAGAAGATTCAATCACACATGAAACATAGAAGAATACTCTGGGGAAAGCCTCAGCTAAAAACCCCGCTATCTGTATTATCATACAAGTAGAAATATCTCAGGATTACACAAAGGTTTAGCTCACAAGCTATCCAGCACTTAGTACAATCCCTCACTGCTACTCATAGACAGAATAGACAACACATGAGCCTTCCTTCAGTCCTCCAAGCCTCCTATTTCCTTGCACAGTTTCTCATGGGTCCTCCAGCTGCCACCTGTGTGATTCTCATCTCACACACTGCTCTGACCTCTGTAGTAACTAAGCAATCCTGAAGGAGTTAATTCTTTTTGCATGGATGAGTTTCCTTTATAGGAAAATTCCTCCAAGTGATAGTACAATGTCCATGTCTTTAATCTCAACTGGGTCTCTGTCTGAACTGACATGCATGAGTTATTTATGAGAGAATATTCAGTTATCTGGAGAACACTAGTTGCATGCATGCATGCATTAACTGACTGAACTCACAATCAGTTCCACAAACTGTTTGGAACTAATCTAACTGGACTTAACTCAGTTAATTGAGCTAACTAATTACAACTCAAATACAACTCATCCTTATCTCCTTAATTAAGGGATAACTTCTTCAATCAAAGGGATACCTATTGCATGTCCTTACAAAGACTTCATGTTTGATTTTATCCAACTAATTAACTCAAGATGAATTAATTAATTATTTTTCAAATAACTAGTGAGACTAAATTCGAATTTTAATTCTCAATTTTGATTCAAGGACAAATCAGAATTGGAATATATCCCGAAATGCTATTTATAGCAGTGTTATTTTTAGCATTTCTATTTTTTGCTATTTCCAACAGAGTTGGAGTATATCCTGAAATGCTATTTATAGCAATGCTATTTTTAGCATTTCTATTTTTAGCATTTCTTGTTGCTATTTTAACCACTCCCTCTCAACAAGAAAGGCATTCAACTCAAACCCAATCCTGAACCTTTGGAATGTTCTGCATGCAAAACTTCTCTCAATTGTTGTTGTTGCAGTAACTCCAGAAACAAAAAAATATACAACCTAAATCAGTATGATGCATCTACCATCAAAGTCTCTGACTGCTATTGCCTCTTTCGACTGAAAACTCTGTACCTCTGTGCTATTCAGTCTCTGACTGCTCTAGCCTCTGTCACTTGGATCTCTGACTGCATCAATCCCATTGATTCCTCTCGCTGCATCCGTCTTGTTGTTGGTTCTATCTCCCAACACTCCATCCGCACTGCACCTCCTCTCATCATGTTGCATCGTGTTGCCCAATGCTGCACTACAACTGAGTTACTGAGAAGTAAGTAACTGATCTCCAAACTAACCTCCCTGTTAGGCTAGAAACACCCTCTGATGTTGAAGCTCCCTCTGTCACTCCATCCGCATCTGTCTCTACCCACTCATCCAATCCTACTACTCCTTGTCGGGGCTCCCGTAACAAGGTCTAATCAAAGAGATTGGATACCTCAAGGATCCTGCCCCTATTTTAGCCTTCTCGGGACTATCACTTCACATCGCCCCACCTCACACCTGGAGGTATGGCTATATGTGATCCCTCTTCCCACTTGTCTCAAAATTTCCCCCTACTGGAGGTCTCTACATGTTCCCCAACAAGGGCCATGTAACCAGTGTACTGCTCAGATGACCTCCTCTGTCTGCACTGAGAAGATGGCTCTCCCACATTCTCTCTCGCATCCGTCAACAATCTGTCAGCCTCCCTTATGCGTTTTCGCTCATCTATGGAAGACTCTGCATGAGTGGATGTCTCCACTCCTAGAACCTCTGCATGTGGCTGCTCTACATCAGTCTAAGACTCCTCCTCCTTAGGAACTAAAAGTTCCTCCTCTGCATGCATCTTGAGCTCCCTCTCAAGGGAAACTCGCATGGCCTTCAGCTCATCGAACTTAAGATCTCTGCAAACCACTATCCTCTGACTGGTAGGCAAATACACCCGATAGTTGTGGGGAGTATCAGTGTACCCCCATTAGTATCCCCAACTCTATTGTTGGCTCTAGCTTCTTTCAGGCATCCTCGGTCACATGGCAATAAACCGATGAGCCAAAGATCTTGAAATGACTCACATCTGGTCTCTTCCCGGAGAAAGCTTCCTCTGGTGTCTTCATCGCAAGTATGCTATGCGGGCTTCTATTCTGAAAGTAAACTGTTGTGTTGCATGCCTCAGCCCACAAATGAAGTGGTAGGCCTTGGTCATGCAGCATCACCCGAGCTTCTCCCACAATCGTTCTGTTCTTCCTTTCGGCCACCCCATTCTGCTATGGGTTATGGGGTGTTGTCAACTCCCATTTAATTCCTTTTGTAGCATAGAAGTCCTTAAACTCTTGAGTGACCTACTCTCCACCATTGTCACTTCGCAAGGCCCTGATCTTCCTTCCTAATTATTTCTCAACCAAGGCTTTGAACTCACAAAACCTTAAGAAGGTTTGATCCTTCTTTTGCATGAAATAGATCCAACATCTATGAGAAAAATCATCAATGAAAATAACATAGTACCTTTGTTTAGCGGTGGAGGCTGTCGAGAGTGGTCCACACACATTTGTATGAACTCGCTCCAAGATTGCTTCAGCTCGACTGTCTCAATTTTGAAAGGAAGATTTTTCATACTTACCCAAGGTACAACCTTTGCATGTGTCCACTTGCTCAAGTTTACCTTTGGGAAGTCTAGTAGAAATCTGTTGCATTATCTTCAAGGCCCCATGATGCAAGTGGCCCAACCTTCTATGCCATAACTTGCCAATATCTTGGCTTTGCACTAATTTTTCTTTGAAACTCAATGCATCATAGTCATCTACCTCCAACTTTTAGAGATTCTTCACTCGAATCCAAATCCTCTTGGTCTGACCCGTGGCTATGTGTCTCAAGGACTCCTTTCCTTTACTGAAGACAACATCGTAGCCTTTGTCCTCCAATATCGCGATTGATACCAAGTTATTTTTCAGTCCTGGCACGTACTTCACATCAGTTAGGGTGAGAGGAGCTCCATACTCCCTTTGAAACACAACCGTAGCTTCACCAAAAACACGGTGCTTTCCATCATCGCCCATCTCTATGCGCATTTGGAGGTCCTTCTCCTCCAAGGTATTGAATAAAATTTTATCACCAGTCATGTGAAATGAGGCCCCAATGTCAATATACCAAACACAACCCATCATCAATGCACCATGCAAGCGAAGAGGGTAAAGTCCATTTCGAACTGAGATTCTAATGCCTCACCTTCCGATCCTTTCAAGGATCCCTTCTTGGACTTCCTCGATGGGAAATTAGTTGCATAGTGTCCCATCTTGTGAATTCGGTTTGCACCTGCAACCCTGAACTTCAAACTTCAAATTATTCTCAGTAAACTGTTCATAGCTATGATAACTTTTGCTCTGATACCATGTAGAACATTTTCTACAAAACCTGGCTTTGATACCATGTAGAAATTTTTCTCTCTACATATCTTGTAGAGAAACTGTAGAATAATCGGATTATGCAATGTACTAAAGAAAAATACTTAATCTAATTCTACAATCAAACTTGCGGAAGCTTAATCAATTTGAGAAAAATCAAATAGAACATATAACAGAGAAGAAGATTCAATCACACATGAAACATAGAAGAATACTCTGGGGAAAGCCTCGGCTAAAAACCCCACTATCGGTATTATCATACAAGTGGAAATATCTCAGGATTACACAAATCTTTAGCTCACAAGCTATCCATCTCTCAGTACAATCCCTCACTGTTGCTCATAGAAAAAATAGACAAACACATGTGCCTTCCTTCAGTCCTCCAAGCCTCCTATTTCCTTGTGTAGTTTCTCCTGGGTCCTCTAGCTGCCACCTGTGTGATTCTCACCTCACACACTGCTCTGACCTCTGTAGTAACTGAGCAATCCTGAAGGAGTTAATTCCATCTACATGGATGAGATTCCTTTATAGGAAAATTCCTCCAAGTGATAGTACAATGTCCCTGTCTTTAATCTCAACTGGGTCTCTATCTAAACTGACATGCATGAGTTATTTATGAGAGAATATTCAGTTATTTGGAGAACATTAGTTTCATGCATGCATGCATTAACCTACGGAACTCACAATTAGTTCCACAAACTGTTTGGAACTAATCTAACTGGACTTAACTCAGTTAACTGAGCTAACTAATTACAACTCAAATACAACTCATCCTTATCTCCTTAATTAAGGGATAACCGTTGCATGTCTTCACAAAGACTTCATGTTTGAATTTCTCTAACTAATTAACTCAAGATGAATTAATTAATTATTTTTCAAACAGCTAGTGAGACTAAACTCAAATTTTAATTCTCAATTTTGATTAAGGATAAATCAAAATTGGAATATATCCTAAAATGCTATTTATAGCAATGATGTTTTTAGCATTTCTATTTTTTTCTATTTCCAATAGAGTTGGAGTATATCCTGAAATTCTGTTTATAGCAATGCTATTTTTAGAATTTCTATTTTTATCATTTCTTGTTGTTATTTTCAACACTCCCTCTCAAAAAGAAAGGCATTCAAATCGAACCTGATCCTAAACCTTTGGAATGTTCTGCATGCAACACTTCTCTCAAGTGTTGTTGCTACAGAAACTCCAGAAACAAAAAAATATACAACCTGTATCAGTATGATGCATCTGTCATCAAAGCCTCTAACTATTATTGCCTCTGTCGACTGAAAACTCTGCACCTATGTGCTCTTCAGTATCTAACTACTCTAGCCTCTGTCGCTTTGATCTCTGACTGCATCAATCCCACTGATTCCTCCCGCTGCATCCGTGTTGTTGATGGTTCTATCTCCCAACACTGCATCCACACTGTTAGCGCTTGAAATTTCACCTCAGGCTGAGAAAGGTAAACCTCAAGGCAACATCAAACCACTTAGCGTCGTAGCTAGCCCTACGGGGCAGGAGAGGGCTCTCTCCTGTCTATCTCGATAAAGATCTTCAATGGGCGAGATAACCAATAGGGTAACACTAATTTTAGGCTAGTAAACTGATCAAAAGGGTTGATTTGGTATTTTTAGGGTTTTTAGTGGAAAATTGGGGAAATGGCAATTTTAGGTGCGGGGATTGGACACAGTTTTCGCAGGGGGTTCTTTGGGGCGAGGTAGGAAACAATATTTATGCCTTTAATAGAGATGGATGGATGAGAATTACTGGTGAGGAGTTAAAGAGAGCAAGCAATAACCTTGAATTCCCTTTAAACAGTCGAAAACATTGATATTAAGCTAACTTAAAAGCAGAGCATGACAGTCATGAGTTCTACTTTAACACTTCATTTGCCTAATGTGCAGAAGGAAAAGTAAGAAAATGATTCACATAACACACTTACAAGTACAAAGAGAAACACACCATCAATACATGTGACCACAAGAATCCCAAAAAGGACTGCAAAACCCTGGTCTTCCTTTGCCAAAAATTGCAGAGATACAGTGAGTAATACAATAAGAGCTTCTCCCTCAAGAGTCCAACCTTCCAACCCTTGAAAATGACTAAGAAAATACATAATATAGGCAAGCTAACATCTTTTCTTTCCTCTAGGGGTCGAGCTCATCCTTTTAGGAGCTGTTTCAACCAATTCTAAACTGAGCACTAAAATCTAGGCAGTCAAAACAACTTGCCTCTATAAGCTAGGAAACCAATTCATTCATTAAATGTTTGCTATTTCATGAATGAATCTTCTAGAATAGGTAAACAAGTGTCATGTCAACATAAAAATACATTAATTACATCAAAGAGGGTGAAAAATCCCATCAAAAGTCAAAACTAGTAAAAGCTGGGCGAATCCATGAGCTGTAAGTGAAAAATTGTGAAAATTGTCTGATGGGTCGCGCGCTAAATCCTGTCGGGTCGCGCGCCTTTGAGAGCACTTTTGGGGCACTTCCAGGTGTCCAAATGAGGCAAGAGTAGGCTTGTTGGAAATTTCTATGAGTTTACTTTCCAACCCAACTGGAATTTCTGAATTTGGTTGTCATTTGCCCCTCCAAAATTGCAATCTCCCAAGACTGCTTTCTGTGTGTCAAAAATGTGGCAGAAAGTCATTTTTTGCTTGTTTTTTGACTTTCTAGAGGCCCAAAACTTCATAAAATCTCTTGGAAATGGGTGAGCATGTGTAACTTTTCATGAAAAATCCAGAAATGTTGAGTTTTCCCGGAACGGAGTTGCCAAATGAAAGGGTCGCGCGGGGGGTGAGACCCGTCAAGCGGAAAAACCTGTTTATGGCACAAAAAATTCACAAATGACAAAATTTTCTCCAAATTTCTTGAAATTTGGGCTGGGAGTCCCCAATCAAGTACCATGCTCATTCAAAGAGGCTTTGACCAAAATTTGGAGTGGATTGGGCCTTTTCCATCGTTTTAGTGCCTTGGCCAACCTCCTTGGATCCGGCGATTGTAATTTTGACATTTCTCTAAAACCATGACACCTGTGCAAAAAGTGAAGGAGGTTTTTCTTCTTTGGCATGTTGTGGACAAAAACCTCTCTCAGTTTTGCAAAATTCATCTTTGATTTCTCTGAAACATCATTTGAGTGAAACTTGCCCCGATGTGTGAAACAAGGAATTTTGTCGAAATGAAGCGAAATGAAGGGGATAAGGGGCTTCTAAATTCTTGGGGAAATTTTTGGAAGTAGGGAGGGATGTTAGGAAGCAGGGGAAAGTGGAATCTCAGGGATTGAGTGAGGGGAAGGGGTCCAAAAGGGAAAAACACAGGCCCAACCTAGAAAATTGCCAGGTTGTAGCTAGAAACTAGGGTTTGTGCAAAAATGAGGAATTTGGGGGATCTCAGTGATGGGAAGCATTTGGTAAGGTACTTTAAGGATAGGGGAAGGTGTATGAACATCAGGATACAAGTTTTGCCAATGATTTGACCGTCCAAAAGAAATTGCCCTCAAAACCCTAGGAGAGGAAAATGACCTTACCTAGGCGCAACTGAAGCATGGACAAGGTGTAAAAAGACTCATTAGACACTGAGATGATAATGAAAACCCTATGAATGATGATAAACTCAGCTGAATGGTGACATAGATTGGCATTTGGGCAATTCTAGAAGGAGTGAAAGCAAACCCTAGACCTAATGCCTAGTGACCAAATTTTGCTTGAAAACTCTTTGAAATGACAAAATTTGACCTTGACACTTCAAAATCACTTTGTAAGAGCATATTTGATCACTGGAGGAAGGCTGGAAAGACTGACACTAACATTGGCTCCAATGGGGATGGTAGCTCCTTGGAGGTGCCAAGAACCTTAGACCTCTGGGAGAGCAGACCAGTGCTTTTAACCATTGGGCGATGGAGTCAAAAACTCAAGCTGAAATGCATGACTGAAAAACGATGACTTGACAACACAAATTGACTCTCACTCAACTAAAAACTGACTCAATACTTAAACACAACCGACCAACTGAAAATGATGCTCAAAGGGGAGCTTATTCATCAAAACCTACTCTAACAGTTTCATTCATCACCTGATCAAGTGAAATGAAACAACCAATGCAACCAAGTAAGTATTTTGTCTGCTGGTTGAATTATCCACAAGTTCTCGCTTATGAATAACAAGAGAGAACTACTGAAAGGCAACTCCCATGACAACTTAGAAACAGATCCGTTGAAAGATATGAATTCTCTATCCACCTCCAAAAACACTGCATAAGGATCTTGAAATACATGCACACTGGAACTTAGCTCATCCAATGGATTACTTTTCTTCTCCTCATACCATGAATGCAAACTTTGATCTGAGCCTTGTGACAAGACCTCTGCTGAAAATGAGAAAGAAACTGGCTGCCGGATCAAATTCATATCAGCACATGTTTCAAGCTCACATATAGACAATGGAGAAAAACTTTGACTGCAAACCTCATCCAAAACATCAGCTATTGGATCATGAAAAACTTGAAAAGACTGTTGTAATGTATCCATTGAAAATGTATGACATTCTTCTAGCTATTCATCTTTTTCTTGAGAGATTTTACAAAGATTCTGCCTTATAAACTGAAATGCTTCAAAACAAAAGGGTATAGAATCTTCCTGCATCATCAAATCATGTATTTTGTCTTCCACAGCTTCATCTGTAATCTGCCCTTCAATTTCATTTGGTGGCTGCAAATCTGATGCTACAGGCTGCTCAAGAATTTTGTTATCTGTCTCATCCTCAACATTAACACTGAGAAATTGCTGATTTGTGATAGGCTGTTCATTTGAAGATTTACTATGCAATCTACCCTTCAAAAACTGAAATGATTCAAAACAGAATGGTACGGAGTCACCTTGAATCATTAAAGCATGTGTGTCCACTTCCAAGTCTTCAGCTGCAACTTGATAATCAATGGCTTTCGGGGGTTGCAAATCTGAATATGAGAAGTCTTGAACAAAATTTCCTTTACTCTCAAGATGATTCAAATCAAGACTTGTTGACATTTGATTTCTGATTGCATGGTAGTTATCTCTGATGAACTGAAACGAATCAAAACAAAAAGGCAAAGATCCTTCACTTACTTCAAACTTTGCTGCACTTTCCTCCTCAATGTCATAGCTGATATGTGATGGCTGAACATGTATTCAAGCTGCTGAAAATGAACCTCCTCCTCCCACAAACTAGCTGCTGATTTGATTGCAAGATTAGCTTCTTTTTGGAGAACATAATCATCATCATACTGATCAAACTGAGGAAAATCATCAGTATAAAACATATCATCAAGCATGCAGGTCATATCAATAGTTCTTTCTTCGCCAAGGTGATCTACAAAACAATCATTATCAGATCTATGACAACTAGGATAGGAAACAAAATGTTTTGGATCAGCAACTTTTTCCTTTTCAATCAGCGAGCCTTGAACTTGAACATCATAATCATTCCTTGTGTTGATCTTGTCCATCATCTTTTCCACTGCACTTACCAAAATGGCAAGCTTCACCTCTAGAGATGTTGATTTCTCTGGATCTATGTTTTTCATCTCTTCTTCTTTCAACCTTGCCCTTCGGATCAGCAGATGCACCTCTACATTTACTGCACTGTTTTGCATCTCGTGAAGTGTTGCAATATCCCTTTCTCTCAGCTAAAACTCCATCTCCGGATCAAAGGCACCTGGAGAGTGCAAGAGAGCAGATCTAGGAGAAGGTCTTATATCAACTGGCATCGAATAATAAACTTGGTTAAATCTGGCTGAAAACTATTGTACTGTCTCCCCTGGCAATCTTTTCAGCTGGTTATACTCTTCTACAATCAAGAAAAGGTTCTGCCCAATCATCCACCTGTCAAGAAAAACTTTGATGAACTGCTGGAAATCTGAAATGCTTGCATCAGGCAGGGCTTTGAACCAACTCTTCACTTTGGCTTGCAAAGAAAGAGCAAAAAGCCTAATACTAACATCTTCATCATCAACTTCAAACAGATCTAGAAAATTCTCAAAATTCTGCACATGTTGCTCAGCATTGACATTCTTACATTCACCGTCAAACCTCGGCAAGTATAGATCATAGTTTTTGGGGAAAGCATGGAGAACAGAAGGTAAAACAAGAGGTTTATACCGATCTGGAATTTTACAAGGTGTAGGAGTATGTACAGCAGGTATAAAATCGATCTTGGTCTTTTGAGGCTCATCAATCTGAAGATGGTCATCACAAAATTTAGAAGAAAGGTCTTGATCAAGCTCAAAGGTATGCAAATCTTTGGTATTCACAATCTTCAAAGGGAAAGAATCAACTGCAGGCCAAAGATCTCTTCTCAAACACAGTATACTTTGCAAAGCCTTCTTAACATTCTTGGGAAAAGAGAAGAAATAATTTATGACAAAGAACAAAATGTCTTGGATGAAATTCCAACTTGAATACCTGATCTATTCATGTTGTCCTTTAATGTTTTTGCTGGTCAGGATCATCCTCCAGTGGAGTCTTTGGATCTGATCTCAAAAATGATTTAGAGTCGCCGGGTGAATGATTTCAGCCTTGCAAGTGTCTGATCGTTGTCCACTATCAACAATCAGATCTGAACTTGATACTTGTACTGGGGTGAAATGCAAATGAAGTGGTCGTATTCACAAGCTCACGGAGATGGACTGAAGCAGCGTTTATCTACTTCCGCTTATGCAAAGCAAAAGCGTTTCGAAGGCTACCTGGCATAAATTCAGGCTCCTTCTAAGACTTATGAAACAAACACATCAATCCACAAACAAGTTTGTTCTCCCCAGTATGGTCGCCAATATGTTAGCGCTTGAAATTTCACCTCAGGCTGAGAAAGGTAAACCTCAAGGCAACATCAAACCACTTAGCCTCGTAGCTAGCCCTACGGGGCAGGAGAGGGCTCTCTCCGGTCTATCTCGATAAAGATCTTCAATGGGCGAGATAACCAATAGGGTAACACTAATTTTAGGCTAGTAAACTGATCAAAAGGGTTGATTTGGGATTTTTAGGGTTTTTGGTGGAAAATTGGGGAAATGGCAATTTTAGGTGCGGGGATTGGACACAGTTTTCGCAGGGGGTTCTTTGGGGCGAGGTAGGAAACAATATTTATGCCTTTAATAGAGATGGATGGATGAGAATGACCGGTGAGGAGTTAAAGAGAGCAAGCAATAACCTTGAATTCCCTTTAAACAGTTGAAAACATTGATATTAAGCAAACTTAAAAGCAGAGCATGACAGTCATGAGTTCTACTTTAACACTTCATTTGCCTAATGTGCAGAAGGAAAAGTAAGGAAATGATTCACATAACACACTTACAAGTACAAAGAGAAACACACCATCAATACATGTGACCACAAGAATCCCAAAAAGGACTGCAAAACCCTGGTCTTCATTTGCCAAAAATTGCAGAGATACAGTGAGTAATACAATAAGAGCTTCTCCCTCAAGAGTCCAACCTTCCAACCCTTGAAAATGACTAAGAAAATACATAATATAGGCAAGCTAACATCTTTCCTTTCCTCTAGGGGTCGAGCTCATCCTTCTAGGAGTTGTTTCAACCAATTCTAAATTGAGCACTAAAATCTAGGCAGTCAAAACAACTTGCCTCTATAAGCTAGGAAACCAATTCATTCATTAAATGTTTGCTATTTCATGAATGAATCTTCTAGAATAGGTAAACAAGTGTCATGTCAACATAAAAATACATTAATTACATCAAAGAGGGTGAAAAATCCCATCAAAAGTCAAAACTAGTAAAATCTGGGCGAATCCATGAGCTGTAAGTGAAAAATTGTGAAAATTGCCAGATGGGTCGTGCGCCAAATCCTGACGGGTCGCGTGCCTTTGAGAGCACTTTTGGGGCACTTCCAGGTGTCCAAATGAGGCAAGAGTAGGCTTTTTGGAAAGTTCTGTGAGTTTAATTTCCAACCTAACTGGAATCTCTTAATTTGGTTTTCATTTGCCCCTCCAAAATTGCAATCTCCCAAGACTGCTTTCTGTGTGTCAAAAATGTGGCAGAAAGTCATTTTTTGCTTGTTTTTTGACTTTCTGGAGGCCCAAAACTTCATAAAATCTCTTGGAAATGGGTGAGCATGTGTAACTTTTCATGACAAATCCAGAAATGCTGAGTTTTCTCGGAACAAAGTTGCCAAATGAAAGGGTCGCGCGGGGGGTGAGACCCGTCAAGCGGAAAACCCTGTTTATGGCACAAAAAATTCACAAATTACACAATTTTCTCCAAATTTCTTGAAATTTGGGTTGGGAGTCCCCAATCAAGTACCATGCTCAGTCAAAGAGGCTTTGACCAAAATTTGGAGTGGATCGGGCCTTTTCCGTCGTTTTAGTGCCTTGGCCAACCTCCTTGGATCCGGCGATTGTAATTTTGACATTTCTCTAAAACCATGACACCTGTGCAAAAAGTGAAGGAGGTTTTTCTTCTTTGGCATGTTTTGGACAAAAACCTCTCTCAGTTTTGCAAAATTCATCTTTGATTGCTCTGAAACATCATTTGAGTGAAACTTGCCCCGATGTGTGAAACAAGGAATTTTGTCGAAATGAAGCGAAATGAAGGGGATAAGGGGCTTCTAAATTCTTGGGGAAATTTTTGGAAGTAGGGAGGGATGTTAGGAAGTAGGGAAAAGTGGAATCTTAGGGATTGAGTGAGGGGAAGGGGTCCAAAATGGAAAAACACAGGCCCAACCTAGAAAATTGCCAGGTTGTAGCTAGAAACTAGGGTTTGTGCAAAAATGAGGAATTTGGGGGATCTCAGTGATGGGAAGCATTTGGTAAGGTACTTTAAGGATAGGGGAAGGTGTATGAACATCAGGATACAAGTTTTGCCGATGATTTGACCGTCCAAGAGAAATTGCCCTCAAAACCCTAGGAGAGGAAAATGACCTTACCTAGGCGCAACTGAAGCATGGACAAGGTGTAAAAAGACTCATTAGACATTGAGATGATAATGAAAACCCTATGAATGATGATAAACTCAGCTGAATGGTGATATAGATTGGCATTTGGGCAATTCTAGAAGGAGTGAAAGCAACCCCTAGACCTAATGCCTAGTGACCAAATTTTGCTTGAAAACTCTTTGAAATGACAAAATTTGACCTTGACACTTCAAAATCACTTTGTAAGAGCATATTTGATCACTGGAGGAAGGTTGGAAATACTGACACTAACACACACTACACCTCCTCTCATCATGTTGCATCGTGCTGCCCAATGTTGCACTACAACTGAGTTACTGAGAAGTAAGTAACTGATCTCCCAAAGACCTCCCTGTTGGGCTAGAAACACCCTCTAATGTTGAAGCTCCCTCTATCGCTCCATCTGCATTTGTCTCTACCCACTCAGCTAGTCCTGCTACTCGTCGTTGGGGCTCCCGTAGCAAGGTCTAATCAAAGAGGTTGGGTACCTCAAGGATCCTGCCCATATTTCAACCTTCTTGGGACTATCACTTCACATATCCCCACCTCACACCTGGAGGTACGGCTATATGTGATCCCTCTTCCCACTTGGCTCGAAATTTCCCCCTACAAGAGGTCTCTACATATTCCCCAACAAGGGCCATGTAACCAATGTATCGCTCAGGTGACCTCCTCTGTCTGCATTGAGAAGATGGCTCTCCAACATTCTCTCTCGAATCTGTCAACAATCTATCAGCCTCCCTTGTGTGTTTCCGCTCATCTCCGGAAGACTCTGCATGAGTGGATGTCTCCACTCCTGGAACCTCTTCATGCGGCTACCCTGCATCAGTTTGAGGCTCCTCCTCCTTAGGAACCAAAAGTTCCTCCTCTGCATGCATCTTGAGCTCCCTCCCAAGGGAAACTCGCATGGCCTTCAACTCGTCGAACTTAAGATCTCTGTGAACCATTGTCCTCTAACTGGTAGGCAAATACACCCAATAGTTGTGGGGAGTATCAGTGTACCCCACAAGTATCTGCAACTCTCTTGTCAACTCTAGCTTCTTTCGAGCATCCTTGGTCACATGGAAATAAACCAATGAGCCAAAGATCCTGAAATGACTCACATCTGGTCTCTTCCCAGAGAAGGCTTCCTCTAGTGTCTTCATCCCAAGTATGCGATGCAGGCTTCTATTCTACAAGTAAACTGTTGTGTTGCATGCCTCAGCCCACAAATGAAGTGGCAGGCCTTGGTCATGCAGCATCTCCCGAGCTGCTCCCACAACCGTTCTGTTCTTCCTTTTGGCCACCCCATTCTGCTGTGGGCTATGGGGTGCTATCAACTCCCGTTTAATTCCTTCTACAACACAGAAATCCTTAAACTCTTGAGAGACATACTCTCCACCATTATCGCTTCGCAAGGCCCTGATCTTCTTTCCTGATTCTTTCTCAACCAAGGCTTTGAACTCACAAAACCTTGAGAAGGTTTGATCCTTCTTCTGCATGAAATAGATCCAGCATCTATGAGAAAAATCATCAATGAAAATAACATAGTACCTTTCTTTAGCGATGGAGGTTGTCGAGAATGGTCCACACACATTTGTATGAACTCGCTCCAAGATTGCTTCAGCTCGACTGTCTCGATCCTGAAAGGAATATTTTGCATACTTACCCAAGGTACAACCTTTGCATGTGTCCACTTGCTCAAGTTTACCTTTGGGAAGTCCAGTAGAAATCTGTTGCATTATCTTCAAGGCCCCATGTTGCATGTGGCCCAACCTTCTATGTCATAACTCACCAATATCTTGGCTTTGCACCAATTTTGCTTTGGAACTCATTGCAGCACAGTCATCTACCTCCAGCTTGTAGATATTCTTCACTTGAATCCCAATCCTCTTGGTCTAACCCTTGGCTATGTGTCTCAGGAACACCTTTCCTTTACTGAAGACAACATCGTAGCCTTTGTCCTCCAACATCACGACCAATACCAAGTTCTTTTTCAGTCCTGGCACATACTTCACATCAATCAAGGTGAGAGGAGCTCCATGCTCCCTCTGAAACACAACCGTACCTTCACCAGAAACACGGTACTTTCCATCATCACCAATCTCTATGCACATCTGGAGGTCCTTCTCATCCAAGGTACTGAATGAAATTTTATCACCGTTCATGTGAAATGAGGCCCCACTGTCAATATACAAAACACAACCCATTATCGATGACACCATGCAAGCGAAGAGGGTAAAGTCCATTTCGAACTAAGAGGTTAATGCCTCACCTTCCGATCCTTTCGAGGATCCCTTCTTGGACTTCTTCGATGGGAAATTAGTTGCATAATGTCCCATCTTGTGAATTCGGTTTGCACCTGCAACCCCGAACTTCAAACTTCAAATTATTCTCAGTAAACTGTTCATATCTATGATAACCTTTGCTCCGATACCATGTAGAACTTTTTCTATAAAACCTAGCTCCGATACCATGTAGAAATTCTGCTCTCTACACATCTTGTAGAGAAACTGTGGAATAATCTGATTATGCAATGTACTAAATAAAAATACTTAATCTACTTCTACAATCAAACTTGCGGAAGCTTAATCAATTTGAGCAAGATAAAACATAACACATATAACAGAGAAGAAGATTCAATCACACATGAAACACATAAGAATACTTTAGGGAAAGCCTCGACTAAAAACCCTGCTATTTGTATTATCATGCAAGTGGAAATATCTTAGGATTACACAAAGCTTTAGCTCACAAGCTATCCAGCTCTCAGTACAATCCCTCACTGCTGCTCATAGACAAAATAGACAACAAATGTGCCTTCATTCCTCAGAGCCTCCTATTTCCTTGCGAAGTTTCTCCTGGGTCCTCTAGCTGCCACCTATGTGATTTTCACCTCACACACTGCTCTGACCTCTGTAGTAACTGCACAATCCTGAAGGAGTTAATTCCTTCTGCATGGATGAGTTTCCTTTATAGAAAAATTCCTCCAAGTGATAGTACAATGTCCCTATCTTTAATCTCAACTGGGTCTCTGTCTGAACTGACATGCATGAGTTATTTATGAGAGAATATTCAGTTATCTGGAGAACACTAGTTGTATGCATGCATGCATTAACTGACTGAACTCACAATCAGTTCCACAAACTGTTTGGAACTAATCTAACTAGACTTAACTCAATTAATTGAGCTAACTAATTACAACTCAAATACAACTCATCCTTATCTCCTTAATTAAGGGATAACTTCCTCAATCGAAGGGATAATTGTTGCATGTCTTCACAAAGACTTCATGTTTAATTTTCTCCAACTAATTAACTCAAGATGAATTAATTAATTATTTTTCAAATAGCTAGTGAGACTAAATTCGAATTTTAATTATCAATTTTGATTCGAGGATAAATCAAAATTGGAATATATCCCGAAATGCTATTTATAGCAATGTTATTTTTAGCATTTCTATTTTTTTTTCTATTTCCAATAGAGTTGGAGTATATCCTAAAATGCTATTTATAGCAATGCTATTTTTAGCATTTCTATTTTTAGCATTTCTTGTTGCTATTTTCAACACAAAATGTGGTAGCATACCAAATGGAAAACTTGGGCACAACCATCAATTAAAGGGATCTGTAGTGACAAGGTGTAAGGGGATATTCCCCCTACCTTAGCTTCAATGAAAAGTACGATTGAAATAAAGAGGCCCTCCTCCAGCCTAGGGAGTGGCCAAGACAACTACAAGGGTAAAAGGAACAAGCATACAAGTCAACAGGTGGCGAGGATGCATTTAACATTCCCGAAACTTCTTGAGTCATTTGTTTCCTTGAGGAAAGAAAATTCCAAACCTTTGAAAAGAAGACAATCCAAGAAACTTATTATTTCTATGAGTGGGTAATTTGGGGGATAAATTGGGATTTAGACTTCATTCTATATGCAAGGAGGATTGACTAGACAACATGAGGAAGAATTGGGGAAGTATTGTTTACTTCGCATAGGGCATAACAAGTAGGCTACACATGTACCAACATAATATGAAAAGGGAGGAAGTGTTGAAGTACATTGAAGGCTTGAGATGTGCATATCTCAGCAATTCTCAAGAATGAGGAAACTATATCCAACTTAGCATGGAAGGACCTGGGACATTCCCCAGAGATTATATAGGTTAGTGTTTAGAACAGGTGGGGGATAATCAACACACCTGGATTTCTGTCATGAAAAAAGGTATTCCAAGGCCTCTTTTTTTAATTCTATTTAGTTAATTTAGTATAGGAAAAGTCATAATCCCTCCTTAGATAGATTTTTCCAAAGGTGGTGCCAGTGATTGTAGTTTTCGGGCTCTCCTAATATAATGTAATCAGTTTCCAGATAAAGTATGATATATTTTGATCTAGGAATCCTTGAGGATATCCTTTTGGAGAAAGTTGTTGTCGAAGTCAGACTATGCTTAATTATAATGTGCATCCTTTCATATTAAGTTTGAGCTAGAGTCACAGAAAACGTGTCATCTGGATGATATTTCCAGGGATCAACACAAGAAAAATCCATCCTTATGGTCTATCTGTTGTCATAATCTATAAATGGAAGGAACAAATCCCTTTAGCTTCTCTCAAAGAGAGACTCCTTCTATGGCGAGCCATGGTGAAATCAAGTTGGCTTGGGCATTGATTTGGAACCAACAATAGTTTCCTAATACAAAATTAAAGGCATTAATTGGTCAAGTATATTGTTGGGGACTAAACATATCAAGCCTGGGAATTTTTCTCCCAATTTTATTTACAGGATTAGAAGTGGAGGTTTGTTCACAATCTCAACTGAAGATGATTGTCAGAGGGAATTCCAACAAACAAATGGAAGACAAGAACATATTAATGTTAATATTGATCCTAGGGTAAATACCATGTTGAATCTGTTATTTACTGGGGTAGTTCATATTATTGTTGTAATGTGGGGGGAAGCCAAAATGAGCAACAAATGGATAATACAGTTTAACATTCAGATGGGAGGGTGGTCTTTAAGAATGCTCAATGAGAAACTATGCAGCATTCAGCAAGGAAACAAAGCGCAGAGTTTGGATCTGAGGATGGTGGAGAAGTTTCTATACATGCAAATAAATTGGGAGGAAGCTTAGGAAGATGGAAGCAATACAAGCCTCAACAATACCAAGGAAGCTGGAAAAGGAGAAGGGATTCCATACCCTGAAATGGACATGTAAGCAATCAGGATGTTTTGCAAATTTTGGTTTACCTTACGAGTCTTTTGGAGGGCCTATTCATGGTCTAGTTTTTAAAAAAATCCCAATATCAAGGAAAGGATGATGTAAGTGGAAATATTCCTACTAAAAACCATAACATAGTCATACTCCTTCAAAAATGGAGAAGCGAGATGCAAGATGTAAGTTCCATTGTGTCTTTCATACAATGTTTTTAAATCAATATATATTCAAGGTTTTGTTTAAAAAAATGAAACCTATCATTTAAAATATCAATGGACTTAGAAATTTGAGGATTGTGAACACCAAAAAAACAAAATTTATCCTTCTAGTAGCTCATATAGATAATCTTTTATAAAATAGAAACCCCTAACATGGGCAACAGTCCAACATATATACAATGACAATAATAACATGAATGGAATACATAATATAGATAATGCAATATTTATATGCAAGCATAATGATAAAGTAAGAAAAACCAATTTAGTAAAGAACGTGGATATTTTTTCAAATATTTTACATATTGTCAATAATTATTCATCTATTTGAATACATTCTTAAGTTTTGCATAAATACAATTATGTATTCTAACTATATGCATACCCAAAACTTTGTCAACCATGAACACATGTCTTCACATATACAAATGCATACCCATCTTGCTCTAAATTATAACTGGGGAATCATAAATTTGTTTTGTTGCATGTGTTATATATTTTGACTTCAATTGGACTAAGATGTATTGCTACAAAACAACTAAAGGACATAGTATGAGCTTGACTACTAGAGATATAATAGGAGTGCAATAATGTTGTTATCAGTCAAGTTACTCTACAAGGAAGGTGTTAGGGTTCAAGGGAAAAGTTGAAAATTGAGCATGTATACCCTTATCAATTAAGAAATTATTATTGAAGTTGAAATAAAATTTTAAACATAGAAATACAAAATATTACTATTATTATAAAAAATAGAAACTGGCATAGAAACAAAAATAAAAATAGAAATTGACATATAAATTGAAAAATAGATAAAAATTGACAATGAATAAAAATAGATAGACAATTTGACATAGGAATTGCAATATTAAAAATTGACATGTAAACTAAAATCAATACATTGATTTCAATATAAATGCATTGATTTCAATGTATATTGTGCATTTATTTCAGTGTACATGTTTTATCCTTTATTGATCAATGCATACTAAATCAGTACGTTAGAAATTGAAATTGACATATAAATTGTCATGGACATACAAATTAACATGTACAATTAAATCAGCTCATTGATTTTAGTGCACATGCATTGATTTAATTTTGTTACTTTGTTTCTATTCAACCTATTCATGACATAACTCGTGAAATATTAATTTGAATAATATTCTCACATTTTTAACAAATGGAGGAAACTGAGTAAATTCAAAATGACTACATTCTTCTCAAACATATACATAATTTTCATCATTCACAAATTGTGTGATTATAATAAAAGAGTAAAAACTAAAGAAGATAGATTGACATTGATCCTTCTCAATAACACTTTCTATAATTTCAACTGAAGAAAGTTAGTAAATTACAAATTATTAAATTAGTCCTAGATATATGCATAATACTAAGGTCAATTACTATGTAATTTGTGTTTCATTCAATATCTTTTTTATATCACGTCTGAACAATATGATGAAGTATGTGTTATTCAATATCTTAACCATTTCATTTTGTTATGCATCTTCATCACTAAACATTTGTTAATTTCATATTATTTGGATTCATAATGATGTAATGTTAAAATGATAAAAGTTCATCTGAAACATATACATATACATAGTGATGTTCATTTAAAAATGTCATGGTTCACTCATAACTTGAACTAGTGTAGATCCATGTTAACTCTAAATCTATTGTGCACCTCAATGGATCAAATCCTTGAGATGCAAACCTTTCTTTAAGAATGTAAAACTTGAGAAAAGGTTTGCACCTCAAGGGATTTGAACCCTCTCGCTGCATGATAGATTTGGAGTCAAAATGGATGTACGCTAGTCTAGATACAATCAAACATAGAATTAAAACACAAAACATATACTTTAAAGGTATATATACATTCCATTAATCCCATGTTTATCATAATAAATAAATAAAAAATTAAAAAATGCAACCATCAAAATGAAAAATAGACCTTAAATTAAAGTCTATACCCAATAAGAGTAATATTACATTTCTCATGTGGAAAAGGTTGATGAAGAAGATGGCCTCCAAGGCCTCCTTGGGAGGGGACTTTACTTCGCAAGTGTTTGGTTAGTACCCTGTATTTGGTTGTAAGTATACGTATGTGTGTATGTGTGTGTGTGTGTGTGTGTGTGTGCACATGTGTGTACGCACATGCAATAAGTGTGGGAAAATTTATAGATCTAGAGGTTGTAATCTAGATAAAGTGAAATAAAGAGGTAATTCATAAAACTATACTTTAAAAGTAGATCTACATTGTATTAATCCCATGTCTATCATAATAATAAATAAATAAATAAATTGTGTCCTAAGGGAGCAACTCAAATGGTTAATCTGAGAAATGTGAAATTGTTGAAACTCAAAAGACCTAGGTTCAAATCCCCCCTATTGTGACCTAGTCTACGGGGAGGAGGACATATAATATTCCCCCAGAGGTTTACTAGTAGTTACATGTCAGGTGGGTTGTTGGGTTCCTCTGGGTCACAAAAAATATATAAATAAATCAATAAATCAATTGCAACCTTCAAATATAAATAGTGGATTTTAAATGAAATTTTATACCCAAAGAAAGAAATATTACATTTCACATGTGGAAAAAACTAATGAAGAATATGGCCTCCAAGATCTCCTCCTTGAGAGGGTCCTTTGCTTCCCAACTGTGTGGTTAATCCATTTTCTTTGGTTGTAACTAGCTTGGATGTAAAAAACAAATATCAAAAAGTGCGTTATCTTGAGTTCAAGGGAAATTTCAACATTTTGTACTTACTTTTTTGGATGGATAGATGGGAATGGAGAGAATATTTATTTTTGTAAGTAAAATGGAGTGTTGGGAGAGGGTCCTCTAAGGTTAATTTTGGGGCTAAAAGCCCAAGTTTTTGGGTGTAAAGCCCAAGTTTTTGTATGTAAAGTGTAAATTCTCCGCAATTTATGGTCATAGAGCATGTAGATGTAAGATGTTATAAAGGGTTTCCTCCCTTCATGTATGTAAGTTGTGTCAGATTTAGAATAAAAAGGAGAGTCTCAAAACAGTCTAAGGAAGAAGTATAAGTAATGATGATGAATGTAATGGGTCATTAGCAAAAAGAGAGAAGAGTTTTAGAGTAGGAGAGAGGCTCTACAGTTGTGTGTGCAGAGGCCTAAGGTAGAAGTCTGCAGCTCAGTGCACGGACCCCTACAGCTGAGTGCGTAGGGTAGTTAGAGTTTGTAAGAAGATCTAAAGTACTAATAAAAAATATTACTCTGGAAATATCTGTGTTTGGTCTATTTACTTCTGTTATGAATAAATGTGGTTATGTTATGCTGAATAGTGGGTTCATGATTTAATGCTATATTGATGCGCAAATCTATATGTTTTACATTGTTATCTAAATGCAAGTAATAATATCTATTTACGCGAAGAAAATATTAATGCATATTGAAGTTATCATATACCTAAGCCTATCTGGGTAAATACGTAAGTAAGAGTAATTACAGAAGCACGTAAGTGGTTAATTCCCCTGGTTAGGTTTCATGAATGACAGTGGTAGACCTTTGTGAAGGTCTAGAGGATGATTAAGAGAAGTATATCGACAAGCCCTAAAAGGCTTATCAATCTGCACGAGGGAATAATTAAGGCATAAAATGACATGACTGCCATCTCTAGGTGCAAAAACTTGGTTCTAGCATCCCCCCATACTGCTTCAGGTGAGACTTCAGTCCACACTACACAGATTGATGCCGAAAGGGCTAGTAGTGTAGGGATTTGTTTGGCTAAATTAACGTTGAACGTGGGTTAGGGCCCCCTAAGCCAACAAATGGTTCCGTTGTCAGGATCGAGATCTGCATAAAGAGATGTGTGATGTCGCATCATTGGAATCTGACTAAGAAAGAAATTGAAGACTTGTTGGATAGAAAATTTCATGACTTCGCGGCGCAAGAAAACAGAAATCGGTGATTGACGAAATAATAGTGGTTGGATAGATACCTGTACATAGAGATACACAAAATCTTCTTCTGTTCCTTCCCGATTGATTTATATGAGGGGTTGACTAAATTGGCAGATGACCAATGAAGGTGGAGGCTTGACAATCCGATAGGACCCTGGAGTTAGTGTGGAGATTGGAACCCTCTGAAGATAAGATTGCATGTGTTGTCGATCATTGGCTTGATCGTATCATAGGAGGATTCATGAAAGAGTTCACGATTGATATTTCGGTCAGTTACAACAAAGCTGAGCATCTCTTCTTCAAGGGAATGCGAGATAAGTATTTAAGGTATTTAAATAGTTGGATTAAGATGCTCTTGTGTGAAAAGTGGGTTATTTAGTTACCTTGATGTTTGGAGCTACGCAAAGTGGAAATATATTCAGGGATAGATGGAGAACAGGCCCTGAATATATCCTGTTGCTCAAACCTCCTCTGAGTGACGACAAGGAAACAACACCAGCTTCACCACAGAGCATTGTTCATTTAATAAGACAAGGGTTCCTGTTATCGGGAAATCTAGTGTCTATGCAGAGCTGCTAGTCCCACTAAGGCTGGTAGCTACCTCAGAAACAAACAAACTAAAACCACTTTCGTTTTCCTTTATGAGAAGTAGATAAGAGGGGAAAGAAGGAGACCAACCTTTGTCTTGCGCTTGGCTCCTTGCTTGATTCCTCTACCTCTGATAGATTTTTGCCACTCGCTTCCTCGTCTACCCAGCTTCAAAAGCACCTGTAGAATCAAAGCAGCATAACAATATCCAAGAACACAGATCTACCATCATAAACAATATAGGACCAGATATATATTGACCACACAAATGCATATATCATCAATCATACAAGAATGTGGAGGAAAACTTGAATAGCTTTATTAATAATCAAGAATAGCAAAGAGGATTACAACCAATTGTTCTGACCCAGCGTCATCCTCTCAGCAATAAATCCCTTCTTCACCTCATGAAAAGCTTAGATCACCCATCACTATGATGTTACACCAAGAAACTAGTAGCACTTCCTTACAAGATACAAAATTCCAGCCTCCGAACCTCTGGGATGAGGGATCCATATATAGATGTTTGCAAGGCGGGTGAGTCAGCTTTTGAGATTTGATTAGTGTCCTCTCTCTGATAGTTCTTGATTCCACTTGGAGATTGATGATCTCTTTACTCATCCCTAGGTGAATGCAGAGAGGCAAGTGTCACAGGAGACGTTTGTGGAAGATTCCATGATCCTCCACCTCACAAATTGACCCTACCATTTGTCCACTCTCGCCCATCGCACCCCATAGAAGGGCTTTCAGTATGCATCGCACCTCCCGTGTGCATTTAGGTGGGATGCAGCACACTTTGACCATGGAGCAGGTGAGATGGTCCAGTTTTGACTATTTATGAGTAGTTTTTCATGGAGAACTTCAGGGGGATGATGTAATCAGCAGACCTTGTTCTTTTAGGGGTTGGAACAACACTTTTAGGGACTTAAGAGCCCTTGGTTTATGGACATTTATGATTGGGGTTGTAGTGCCCAAAAATGTCTATAAAAGTTGCCCCCTAAAGCATGAGGTTGTTAATCTTTTGATGTCGGGCGAAATGCTTTATCATGAGGATCCGAAGTTTTTTCAAGCTGGAAGGTGACCTGTAATAAGATAGAATGCAATACATTATCTTCATATATTTTCATGATCTAGCTGAGGCGGGCATTCCCATGCTCAGCTTTATAAATTCATTTTCATGTACATAAGACAGACAATCGTCTGAGTGCAGACTGATGATTCTAGTAGAACCATCATCCCTTGGATTAGATGATTATCTGTGCAGTAATGATGTACATTTGATGTCTTTATTTTCCTGAATATATATCATAGCCCGGATGGATGAAACTAGATCCGGGGTCTTCAATCTCGTTCGATCTTCACTCAAAGTACAAGTCGATCCACGTGAGAGATGTTCTGGAGTCGAACATGAAAAGACATCGCCTGATTACCAGCCAGATGTAAGTTGTTAACAGGCGCGAGAGGAATCACCGATAATGATGATGACCCTCAAGGTACTACAGTACAATTCACGTGGTGTGAATAAGGGACTTGGTGTCGAACACCACGCAAAATCTTTCAGTCGAAGGCCATTGATGTAAACCTGTCGCCGGAAGTGAGAAACTTGCCATTGAGGCATGCAAGCTTCAAAGTACTGAAAGGGTTGTTCCTAGATCGACTTCCTGGATAATGAGCTGATGTCCAAAAGAAGCGATCCGTCATAGGAGGGCCTTAGTGAATCCCACATCAATGACACAGAACGGAGAAAATTATTTTAATGGAGGTGAAAACGATCTGACGACATAAGGTTCAGGGTGGCGGTCATGAAAGGATGGAGCGTAAATGTATTGCATTGGATGAGACACAGGTGAATTCTCTGAGTGACTTCTCTTGAACATATCGGTGAAACTGACATGATGGATTGGTAGCGTTAACCCCAAATATGGATGGTGTGATGGACCCATGGTGATATGACCAGTGAACGGAACAACCCAACCCGACTCGGTTGGAGTGAAAGTGTCATGTTCAAGAGTGACTTGCTACCAATAAAGTTTCTTCAAGTTTTCTTCCCAATTTTTCCCCACTCATTGCTGACCAGTACCTCTTTATTTTTGTCAATCTTGAGGAGGATAACATATGCTTGTTCTATAATTTGCCCTTCGGGCAAACCCATCGCTATGTTTTAACGAGCCTAGCGATAGTGAAACTCGTTCTTGTCTGTATGGACAAGTTTGTCGCTATTCGGTTTTAACGAGTTTAACGACAAAGATAACTCGGTCCTTTTCAATTTTAGAGAGTCTGAAAAGGGACGTAAAGAAAACTCCAATAATCCTTTTTCGTCATATAATCCCTTGAGTCTGAAAAAGTATAAAATAATACAAAAGGGATGAATTTTTGGTACTTTTAACGAGCCGAACAAAACAAGCGCTCGATCTTTTTGTGTAATAATCCCTCAAGTCCAAAAACATTAAAATCTAAAGGAGGGATAGCACTTCCAGTCACTTTAACGAGCTAGAGAGGCCAATTACTCGGCAATCTTTCCATATTTTACGAGTCAGTTGAAAAGAGCTTAAAGGAGACTCATTTTTTGAGGAACGAGTGATAAATTTGGGTAACAACTAATTCCAGGTAAGGTTTGGAATTTTCCAATCACGGCAGTGTCACAAGGATGGCTAACAGGATCACTCTTCACAGCGGTTCCTCAAAAGGGTAAACAATCAAATGGAGGTGAATGATCGGCCAATACAGAGTGGAGGTGATGATGAGAACACAACCAAGGCTTAAAAGGCTGATGATAATGCATTCACGATGGTTATTTACTGGAAATTGGTTCATTTTTTAATGAGCTTAAACTCTGGGGGAACATTTGCTCATTGCTTATGTTTATTTTTTAACGAGCTTGAATTTCGCGTTAAAACTGCTCGATCCAATCATATAATAAGGATGTCTCATTTAAAATGGCATTTTTTCAAAGCATTGCCCCGCATCCTTTCTTTATGCAAGTTAGGAAACGACCAATCCTATGAATTTAAAGGGTTAGAGGACCTACAAATTTAAAAAAATAAATGGTCGCTCTTCGCTTGCACACCAAAAGGTTTGCATGCCCTCGAGTATAGCAAAAAATTTCTGGGTTACCAAAGACTATCCTATCCATACTTCAGACAAAACACTTCCTCGGCAATGTCTACCGAAATAAACAAAGGTGAGTGGCGAAACTGGCTCCACTCACATAACTTCAACGAAGGAATCTTATCCCAGTCTAATCTCATAAACCAGTCATATATCCTTCGCGGAAACCTACCCTATACCCAAGGTTTTCCTGTCAAAACAGGCCAGGGTGCATGCCCCCTGGGTTTCAGTCATGTCCTCCGAATCACTCATGCTCATTTGGAGGATGGACTGGGGATTGATGAGACATTCCTTGCGTGAAAAGACCATTCAGGGATGGTATTTGACTATTTTCTATGTGTGAACTGGGGAATGAAAGCTGGTCTACGAGCTTGACCACTCTTCCTTCATGCGGAAAGCACATTACTCTAAAGAGTGAGGAGACAATGGCTCCCATGCAATAAATATAGTCGCATCCAAGGAGTAGATTATAATCCAAGGGTCCTTGGACTACCATTACATTCATGTGAACGGTTTTCCTTCTCAATGTTATCGGCACATTGGGAAGGATCCCTAATGGTCGACTGGTTTCTTTGTCAAAGCCTGTTAGATTTCTCATTTTAGGAAAAAGCGATGGCGAACCAAGCGCTTTCCAAGCAGTTTAGGAAAGGATACTCACAGAAGCCCCTTCATCTATGATGGTACCGGCCATGACCATTCTATATATTTGAGCAATGATTCGAAATGGTACACTAGCCGGTAAGTGGGGTCTGCGTAGTAGATTCCAATCGAAGGAAACAACTAGGTTGCTTGGAGGTGGGACCGAATAGACGGCCGGATACAACTCTGACGAACTTCCTTCCTGCGGTAAAGGAACGGGTAGACTGCTCCCATGTTCATCGGAGTCTGTGCTTACGAAGGGAATTTGGACGGTGTCGTTCTTGTTCTCTCCGGTGACTGTATCATCTGAAGATGGATCCTCTGAAGGTAAGACCGGGTCAACTGCCACCTCGACCTTTTAACTTTCGTTTGGTGTGGATTCAGATGGTTTATCTTCAATGATAGATGCTTCAGCCGACCACAATGTCGTGTCAGCCGGATTTTCAACTGGTGATAGACTCGGCAAGAGTTTCTTATATCCAGGAGGAAGTCGTAACGGTGAAACCAGACGGTCGTCCAAAACTCTTTTAGCCTCATCTAAGAAGGGACAATGGTGGACGGCGTGATCGCCTTCACACAGTTTACAAGGAAATTTACATTTTCCTTTTTTTCCAGGGGCTTCACTTTCACTAGTTGATGGTGTATTTTCAACATGATCATCAGAGGTTGATGACACCGGATTGTGCAAACAAGGAGACCAGTCCCTTAAGATCCGAGGGATTCAAGGAAAATCTCGATGATAGTGGTCTCCTTTGCAAATGACACATGGTGATTTAGGCCTAGACGGTGCAGTGTGTGGATTTTCGCTAGACGATGCCTGGTTGCCCTTTTTCGCCTTTCGCCCCTTCTTCTTCTTCTCTTTCTTCTTCTTCTCCTTCTTCTTCTCAGTTACTTGATTTTTGGCTTTACCAGCTTCATCAAGTGAAGAGGAAGGACGAGAGGGAGAATTGGACAAAGTAGAAGGTTGGGGGGCAACTCTGGTATCGTTTAGTTGCTAATTTGATTATTTAGGAATCACAGTGTTCTGAACGACAGAGGTCGAGAAGAGCCATACGTGCAAGCCGATTGTCAATCTTGGAAGCGACAATGTGGCCATATGGGGTGTACCAACATCTCCCCAAGAGGAGAAAGGAGTAGGATTTCCTCCAAGGGGGGATCCTTGGTTGGTGGACTCCATTTTTCTCAACCTAAGACCAACGTAGGAAAGGTGATGTTTATTCCGATTAAAATAAATTTTAGACGCTTTGACACAACTTGTTTTTTCAATTTTAAGAGTCGAGAAAAAACAAAAGATGACTCTAGTCGCCTTCGATTTTTAATGAGCTTGAAGTGACAAGTCCTCAGATGGACCTTTTCCTTTAAGGAGTCTAAAAAGGAACGAAAGGGACTACTCTAGAAATCTAGACACAGGGATTACCAAACGAATCGCAAAACTGCAGAATACTTTTTACGGTACGGTAGTCAATCTTCCTGAATGTTGTGTTCAGTGCATTGCGATCGATAGGGCGGCAGACATGGCTTCCTATGGATAAAGGATAAAGCCTATTGTGGTCTCCCAATATATACTCGACAGTACGTGGGAGCACAAGTCCGTACTGGCACTTATCATCTCAAAGTGGAGGAATCACCCAACCAACAATGAAAACAACAGTTACCAGGCTTTACGACGCCGAAATACATCTCTAGCCTAGACTTCTAAATGTTGTGCGTTAGGTTCCAAAGCATTTTTAGATTCATTAAATTTATTTTACAGTTGATCTTTCTTAAGAAATTTTCCTTTCAGGTTCACCGCGTGATGTAGATATACAATTCCTAAAATGCAATCTAAGATGATAAACAATCGTTTAATCTTCTTTTTGCAATGAAAATCCTAGCTACTAAGGAAAGAGAGATGATATTCTTTCAACATAGAGCAGAGAGCACACACTATATGCACTATCCTAAATCAAACCAACAAATAGTCTAAATGCAAATGCACATGCATGTATTTGTTTTCAGCCTTCTTAATGTGTGAATGATAAAAAGAAAGCTAAGCGCAAATCTGAATTATTTTTCAAAGCGACATTACTAACAAGTTTCTTTTCAAGACAAAATGAAGACAATGACGACACTTTGTAATTTGGAATTGAAAACTTGCTTTCGACACCTGAAAAACTATTAATTCAAATCAAATACAAGAGTAACAGTGTAATCAACTATCAAGAACAATTGGATTCTCTTCTATGACTGAAAACGACACTTGTGACACTTTCAAATCAAGAAACGACAGTTCAATTACGCTACTTCTTTGTAAAAGAGAACTGAAAATGGATCGCAATACATAAAAACATTTACAGTTCTTTGCACAATAGAGGCGGAATAATGGCAAAGAAGCGGGTTTCCAACAGAGGTATACTGACTACAGACAGCAAAACTCCTGAATAGAGCTGAAAAGAGTGAAAAAACCAAAGTCTGCAGGCAAAATTAGCCCTTTCTGATCAGCGCACCTGTTACACAGGGATTCCAGTATGCATCCCACCTACAGCACACGAGAAGTGCGATGCATACTGAGATCCTTGAAGA
Organism: Pinus tabuliformis; assembly: GCA_031772625.1. NCBI lineage: Eukaryota > Viridiplantae > Streptophyta > Pinopsida > Pinales > Pinaceae > Pinus > Pinus tabuliformis. Next base: position 51,775,315 of record CM062815.1, read on the forward strand.
GAGGGTGCGATGGTACAGTGCGAGACTTTTGATCCAATTCTTAATCACAGTTTGCAGCACCGTTCAGGGATTTAGGCTGAGCAAGTGGTAATCAGTGAATAAATCACAAGGGTAGATCTAAGGAGGTTACTAGAGCCACCACAAGGGCAATTAGAGAGCTTGTAAATTGATTGTTCATTTCATAAACAAAACCCAGAGATAGACTGAAGCAGCGTTGATCTACTTTACACTTGCATAGAAAATGCAGTTTGAAGGCTAGTTGGCTTGACTTCAGGCTCCGTCTGTAAGTTTATAAAGAAAACAAATATTGATAAACAAACAATCTATTCGCTCCCCAGCGGAGTCGCCATTTTGTTATCGGGAAATCTAGTGTCTATGCAGAGCTGCTAGTCCCACTAAGGCTAGTAGCTACCTTAGAAACAAACAAACTAAAACCACTTTCGTTTTCCTTTATGAGAAGTAGATAAGAGAGGAAAGAAGGAGACCAACCTCTGTCTTGCGCTTGGCTCCTTGCTTGATTCCTCTCCCTTCTGATAGATCTTTGCCACTCGCTTCCTCGTCTACCTATCTTCAAAGAGCACCTGTAGAATCAAAGCAGCATAACACTATCCAAGAACATAGATCTACCATCATAAAAAATACAGGACCAGATATATATTGACCACACAAATGCATATATCATCAATCATACAAGAATGTGGAGGAAAACTTGAATAGCTTTATTAATAATCAAGAATAGCAAAGAGGATTACAACAAATTGTTCTGACCCAACGTCATCCTCTCAGCAAGAAAGCCCTTCTTCACCTCATGAAAAGCTTAGATCACCCATCACTATGATGTTACACCAAGAAACCAGCAGCACTTCCTTACAAGATACAAAATTCCAGCCTCCAGATCTCTAGGATGAGGGATCCATATATAGATGTTTGCAAGGGGGGTGAGTTAGATTTTGAGATTTGATTAGTGTCCTCTCTCTGATAGTTCTTGATTCCACTTGGAGATTGATGATCTCTTTACTCATCCCTGGGCGAATGCAGAGAGGCAAGTGTCACAGGAGAAGTTTCTGGAAGATTCCATGATCCTCCACCTCATAGATTGACCCTGCCATTTGTCCACTCTCGCCCATCGCACCCCATAGAATGGATTTTTAGTATGCATCGCACCTCCCGTGTGCATTTAGGTGGGATACAGCGCACTTTGACCATGGAGCAAGTGAGATGGTCCAGTTTTGACCAGTTATGAGTAGTTTTTCATGGAGAACTTCTGGGAGATGATATAATCATCTGACCTTGTTCTTTTAGGGGTTGGAACAACACTTTTAGGGACTTAAGAGCCCTTGGTTTATGGACATTTATGATTGGGGTTGCAGTGCCCAAAAATGTCTATAACAGTTCCCGTGAATACCCCATCCACCCATCCCACCTCCACATTCACCTCCACAACATACACCTTCTCCCACACTGCCACCACCTACGCCGCCGTTCAATATCGCAAATGCAGTAAAGTTGCTTGTTTTCAAGGGTTCGAGAAATGAGGACCCATACCAGTTTTGGTTCATTCCAAAGGCCGTATGGGAAGATCAAGGTATAACGGATGATTAGATGAAGAAAGAAACATTGGTCACTACTTTATAGGAATGTGCGCTGACAACTGCACTGATAACCCGATGGCTTCATTAGTAGATATTCAAACAACATTGAATAAGGAATTTAGTAGGCCTAAGTTTGAAGCACAATCAATTGTGGGATTCAAGGATATCATGATGAAGCCTGGTGAGACACCTTGGGATCTGGATCAGAGATTGAAGTGCACAATCCACGAAGCTAACATGAATCTTACGGATGGGAAGCACCACGAATGGTTTGTCGCTTCTCTCTTGCCTCATCTGAGGGTTGATTTATCACAGTAAAAGATTGGGACCCAGGCGGAAGCCCTGGAGATTGCGATAAGATTGCATGATACACTAATGCAAGATGCTAATTTGGGAGTTCAGCAGATTCACGCACAGTTGCAGAACCTTTGCCTAGAGTTTCAAAGTCTAAAGAAGGATCGAGCAGTTCGGTCAAAGGTGCGCGAAGAAGTTTGGTGCCTGAAATGCAAAAGTCAGGGGCATGACAAAGATCATTGTCCAGTCTTCGCGAATTATGTTGCAGCAGGAGCATTGATGCCTCTGAGGCCATAAGCTCAAGTAGGGCTAAGTACAAGGCCCACGCTATGGTGTGTTATCTATCAGGTAGCTCAAAAACATGTGATAGACAATTGTCACCTACTACAGAAATTTTTACAGACACCGCAACAGCTCTTCTGCAACTTCTATCAGTCTATGGATCATGATGAGTGTAACTGTTGTAGCTATGAGCTAATGATGGATAGAACGCCCACATATAGAGTGCAAGCAGAAACTCTACCTCTGGATCAAGGTGCTGGGGGAGTGTGAGGAGGATATTAGGAACACGGACGAGGCCGAGGTGGAGGAGGACCTAGTAGAAGTCGGGGACAAGTTATTTTCTACAACTGTGAGGGACCAGGACACTACGCGTGAGAATGCATGAACCCGATGCGCCTGTCGTGTAGATACTGCACTCAGTTTGACCACACGACAGAAGATTGCCCTGTATTACTAGCTAAGATATGCGAAAAATGGGTGCAGCCTCAGCAGCCTACCTAGAACCTGCAAATGATGAGGGCTGAACCCCGAGAAGAAGACCCCAATGTGAATATTGTGCTGCGAAGTGGAATGACAACTGGCGAAGATAAAGGAAAGTAGCCTAAAGAGGGTGAATGGGTCCGCAAAGATCCAGAGAAGGAGGTTAGCTTTGATTTGGAGTGTGCGAAGGAAAATTTCATGGAAGCAAAGAAAAGCTTCGCAGAGGTCTCTACCTCAGGAAGTCGAGATAAGCAGTCTGAATAAATGGACCCATTCATGCTTACTAAATTTTTTGAGACCTATATGAAGTTGCTACGCTATAGCAATTTCATAAAGGGATTACAGGAGTTGATCAATAAATGTGCTAGTAATAATCCTGAGGTAAGCATAAGGCAAGAATAGGGCGTGAGATGAGGCTCACTGCGCAAATAGGAGAGTATGAAATGGATCAAGTTATTCTGGATCTAGCGTCAAATGAGAATGTTTTTCCTAAACAGACATGGGAGAGAATGGGGAGACCTGCACTGCAGTGGTCTCCAATTCAGTTACAGATGGCAAATCAACAGAAGATCATCCCCATGGGAAGATTATAGGGAGTGATAGCCGATATTGAAGGTGTGAGCGCCTTGGCCAATTTTGAAGTGATAAAGATTATGGATGACAACAATCCCTACCCTGCACTCCTTGGGATCGACTAGGCTATCGACATGAATGGGGTGATCAATTTGAAGAAGCGGATGATGTCATTTGAAAGAAAATCACTCCGCGTAGTAGTACCATTGGACCTTGCAGAAGGACCGCATTACACTGAACCAGTGCACGATTATGAAAGCGATGATGATTTGGACCATATTTATAAGATAACGGCATGAGATCAAGATTGGGTGAATCCGATAGCTGATGGATGTATTGCATGGGACCGCGAAAGCTCCTGCACATTAGATTCAGATGAGGAATTGGAACATTGGTAGAATAGATTACACGAAGTGTCTACACTACGTTGTAACATGATGACCAAATCACTGCGCTGCATATCATTAGAGGTAAGAATTTTGCCTTACTATGATGGTTTAACTAACATGGATAAATTTTTGGATGCATTTGAAAGGGAAGTTCGAGAGAAGCATCGCTTCAAAGCCTTGGACTTGGCGCTGCGCGCTACGCCTGCAAGATGGTGGGGTACGCATAAAGACAACTTCGATGGATGGCGCGAATATAGAAGAATGATGAAGGTGTGGTTTGGTCGCCCAAAGGTATGATTGATAGAGAAATACGATGGAAGGAGTGATCTGCGCAATCACTTAACCAAATGGACCAATGCTTATGGAGCAGAACCGCAACCGGACTGGGTGCATCTATTCTGCCACACCTTGGATTTAATACCTATGAATTGGTACTTGGAAACAGAGCTCCGCCATGGCACGCATGAATGGGATATTTTGAGACAAGGATCCTTAATGACATTCAACTTTGAAGATGGATGTGAGTGCATTGATGAAGCATTGCAGGAGGTCAAAGCAGCGATCTTCAAAATACCGCAGGATCCCTTGGATTTAATTCACCCAGATTGGACCACCCAGCTGCGTCATGCACTGGAGTGTTACAATGTGACCGCTATAGAGGAAGACGAGGATCCAAGGAACATTAATATCTCAGAAGTAGAAGGACACCGTGAAGTTGAGGGGCCATAGATAGAAAATCCAGATATCACCACACCATTGAAAATGAGACAAGTGAAAATTGGGACAGAGGCGGAGCCGAAGTTTGCAAAAATAGGGGACTACTAGGATGATGCTATGGTGGATAAGGTCATTGAGTTGCTCCACGAATACCAGGACTTGTTCCCTAAAAAAAAATTGGACCTGAAAGGGATAATAGGCGATTTAGGAGTAATGAGGATAACATTGAAAACGGACGCGAAGCCTATGAAACAGAGGCCATATCGCCTCAATCCTAAGTATAAATAAAGGGCCTCTTAGAATTGGATAAAATGTTAGCGGCAGGAATCATTGAACCATTGGAGGAGTCTGACTGGGTAAGTCCTATGGTAGTTCAGGAAAAGAAGCAGAAGGATGAAATAAGGATATGTGTAGATCTCAGGAAGTTGAATGACGCTTGTGTGCATGATCCTTTTTCGACTCCATTCACTGATGAAGTGTTGGATAGTGTAGGAGGACAGGAAGAATATTCGTTCACTGATAGGTTCTTGGGGTACCATCAGCTCAAGACCGCACTAGAGGATACAAGTAAGACGACCTTTACAACTGAGTGGGGATGCTTTTAGTATACTGTAATGCCTTTTGGACTAAAGAACATGTTAGCGATCTTTTCGCACGTAGTCATCGCGATGTTCAAGGGATTCATTCACAAGTTTCTGTAGGTATATTTCGACGATTGGATGGTGTTTGGGCTGGTGAAGTGCCATGTAACTAGCCTACGCTTGATGCTGGACACATGCTAGAGGTATTAGATCGTGCTCAATTTGAAGAAATGTTTGTTCTATGTTCCTTTTAGAATCTTGTTGGGTCATGTGGTATGCAAACAAGGATTAATGGTGGACCCAGCTAAGATAGTAGTTATAATTAATTTGGAGGTGCCTAGAAGTGTGAAACAGGTGCGCGCAACATTGGGGCATACGAGATACTATAGAAAGTTCATCAAGAGTTATGCCCAGATTACCACGTTGATGGAGAAGCTGCTAAAGGAGGATGCTACATTATGTTGGAATGAAGAATGTTAGTGAAACCTGGATGTGTTAAAGGAAAAGATTGTCACTGCGTCGATTCTAGTCTTCCCAAATTGAAGAAGGAATTTCATGTGCATGTGGACATGTCATGTATTGCACTCGAAGCAGTACAGACACAGGATGGTGAGGGACATTTGGATCACCCTATAGCGTTTGCAAGTAGGAAGTTGTCTAAAGCTGAGAAGAACTATTCAACGACAAAGCGATAAGGTTTAGCTAGGGTGTACATGCTCTAGAAGTTCAGATGCTAGTTGCTAGGTAGACACTTTAAGATGTATACATACCATTATGCATTGAAGTACCTAGTTAACAAGCCTGTGTTGGGGGGGGAAGATATGCAGATGGTTTCTTCTATTTCAGGAATATGATTTCGATGTCATTGTGAAGCCAGGATGATTGAATGCAGGACTAAATCATCTATTGCGCATTCAAACAGGAGAGGAGCCTACTAATTTGGAGGAAGGACTGCTTGACGCACAGTTCTTTGCGGTGCACGTAGCTGATAATCACTTTGCAGATATCATACACTTCATGGTGACGGGAACGGATCCAGAAGGATATACTAGTCAACAAAAGAAGGAGATGGTGGTGCGCGTGGCAGACTTTTCTGTCATTGCAGGACATTTATATAAAATGGGCTCAAATTGAATTCTGCAATGTTATGTGCCTAAGTTTGAATGGAACAACATCCTCGCTGAAGCTCATGGAGGAGTGGGAGGACATTATGCAGGAAAAGCAACATTGCAGAAGATTTTATGCGCTGGGTTGTGGTGGCCGACACTGCATTAAGGATTCCAAATCTTATTTTAGGGCATGCAATGCATGTCAAAGAACTGGTAGGCCATCGTGGAGGGATGAGCTACCTCTGAATCTACAGATGTCGTTACAGCCATTTGAAAAATGGGCGATTGATTTTGTAGGCCCGATTCAGCCTCCAGGAAATAAGACAGGTGCACGGTATATCATCACCGCGATGGATTATTTAACCAGATGGGCGAAGGCCCAACCTGTGAAGGACTGTACAGGGGCAACAGTAGCAAAGTTCCTCTTTGAGTATGTGCTGACTAGGTTTGGTTTCCCAAATATTTTGATGAGCGATCGCGGTACACATTTCCTTAATAAAACGATCAGCATACCGATGGAGGAATTCCAAGTTTATCATTAGAAGAGTACACCATATCACCCACAAGCTAACGGGATGGTTGAAGCATTTAATAAGATATTAGAGAACGCACTTACAAAGGTTTTCAATCCACAAAGGAATGATTGGTACGTGCGCGTACCCGCGGTGCTATGGGCTTATAGAACTACTTGTAAGAAGCTGACTAGACAGACACCCTTCAAGTTGGTCTATGGCTTGGAAGTTGTGATGATAATGGAGTATATTGTACCTATTCTATGCATAGCAACATTCACAGGAATGGCGGATTGTGGAGCCCTGGAAGAGAGGCTCGTGCAGTTGACAAAGCTTGAAGAAGATAGATTTTTGGTTGCATTCCATTAGCAAGTTCATAGGAGCATGAAAAGGCATGGCATGCTTGGCACATCAAACTGTGCACCTTCAAGGTAAACAATTTTGTTTTATTATACAACAACATTTTTTTGTAAATTTCCAGGAAAATTTTAGATGCATTGGTTGGGGCCATAAGTCATCAAAGAGATTATCGATGGTGGAGCAGTTCAACTGGTGAAATTGAATGGAGATCCATTTCCCAGAAAGTAAATGGCAGCCGATTGAAGCCATACACTGAGGATCCGTCCAGATGACTATATGATCGAAGCATAGTCTTAGCGCTCCAAGAGGCTGAAAGGAGGCATGGGACTATAAACCACATTGCCTAGGTTGTAGAGCTACACAACTGGGGGACTGTGTGGGATGGAAGAATGTCACAGCATAGTAGAAGCTTGACAAGAGTTGCGTTATAGAAGGAGATACTACACAGGGTAGCCAGAAAGTGATCGTTACTGTCACTGTTCATGATTTGACAATGAGAAAATGACTAAGAGGAGCGGAGGGGCGACATTTAAGGCTGAAATTAAGAGCGAGATCTTTCAAATTCTACTGCCAATCTAGCATTTATGAGAAGATTTTGGGGCAAACGGTCAGATTTGAATTCGAATTTGCCTATAAATTACAGATGGCCACCCAACAAAAAACACTTTGTATTTGGAGAGTTGATGTGTCGTGTTTTCAATTACGCATGAATCCTGCGGTTTTTGAGGATTTGGTGGCCAGTTCAGTGTTTGAAAAGTTACCTAAGGAAACCCAGGAGCTCCTTACTAGCCTCATGTCGGTGCCCATGGAAACTGCAAGTGTTGGAGGATCTATGGCCTCTAAGGGAGCTTCCCCTAAGGTCGTAGGTGTGAAGGTGCCCATAGCAGTGCCAAAATCACCGAGGTTGCCTAGGCCGAAGCCTACACCGGAAGGAGAGGCTTCCAAGACAAAGGAGGATAAATAAAAGGCAACACAATCAGTGTGCGAGTCACCAAGGAAGCATCAAAGAAAAGAGAAGCCCAATGCACAGGAGAAAGGCAAGGTTGTAAACCTAGAGTCTGACGAGGGTGTTAGCGCTCGAATTTGGCCTCAGGCTGAGGAAGGCAAAATCCTAGAAAAACATCAAACCACTTAGCCTCGTAGCTAGCCCTACGAGGACAGGAGAGGGCTCTCTCCGGGTCTATCTCAGCAAAAGGTCTTCAAAGGGCTGAGATGACCAATAAAGAACACTGATTTTAGGCTAGTAAACTGATAGGGAAAGTTTGATTTCAAATTTTTAGGGTTTTGTTGGAAAACTGAGGACGGCAATTTTGGGTGCGGGGATGAGACACAGTTTTTGCAGAGGTCTATTTGGGGCAAGGTAGGAGATTGTCTTGATGCCTTTGAAGGAAGTGAATGGATAGGTATGACTGGTGAGGAGCTAAGGAGAGCAAGAAACCATTAGGAGTTCTCCTTAAACAGATGAAAACATAGATATTAAGCAAACTTAAAGGCAGAGCATAGAAACCATGAATTCTACCTTAACACTTCATTTACTTAATTTGAAAAAGAGAAGAATAGGAAAAAGATACACATAAAAAACTTACAAGTACATGAGAGAAACACACCATCAACACAAATCACCACAGGAATCCCAAATAGTGCTGCAAAACCCTGGTCTTTCCTTTGCCAAAATTGCAGAGATACAAAGAGTAATACAGTCTAAGCCTATCCCTCAAGAGTCCAACCATGAAAATGACTAAGAAAATACATAATATAGGCAAGCTAACACATTTCCTTGCCTCTAGGGGTCGAGCTCATCATCCTAGGAGTTGTTTCAACCAATTCTAAATTGAGCACTACAATCTAGGCAGTCAAAACAACTTGCCTCTATAAGCTAGGAAACCAATTCATTCATTAATTTTTTGCTATTTTATGAATGAATCTTCCAGAATAGGTAAAAAAGTGTCATGTCATCATGAAAATACATTAGTTACATTAAAGAGGGTGAAAAATCCCATGAAAAGTCAAAACTAGTCAAAAGTTGCGTTGTCCTGAGCTGTAGATGAAAAACTGGCAAATTTCCCTGATGCGTAGCGCGCCATTTCTCAACGCATAGTGCGCCTTTGATCCCACTTTTGGGGCACTTTCTGGCATCCAAATGAGGCTCAAGTGGGCTTGTTGGAAATTTCTATATGTCTACTCTCTATCCCAAGTGGAATTTCTCAATTTGGTGCCCATTTTCCCCTCCAAAAATGCAATCTCCCAAGACTGCTTCCTGTGTGTCCAAAAAGTGGCAGAAGGTCATTTTTTGCTTGTTTTTTGACCTTTTGGGGGCCCAAACCTCAATGAAATGTCTTGGAAGTGGCTGAGCAAGTGTAATTTGTCAAGAAAAATCCAAAAATGCAGAGTTTTTGTGAAATGGACCTCCCCATCTTCAGGGTAGCGTGCGGCGCGCTACGCGTTGAGGGCAAAAACCTGTTTTTAGCAAAAAAAAATCAAAATTGACCATAATTGCTCCAAATTTTCTGAATTTTGAGCTGGGGGTGTATCATTGAGCACCATGCTCCTTCAAGGAGGCTTCAGCCAAAATCTGAAGTGGATCGGGCCTTTTCCTCCGTTTTAGTGCCTTGGCCAATCGTCCTTTGAGTACCTTCATTTTCGCTTTGCACACATGCATGCGGGCCCAATAATGATTCTTCATGTGGCGGAGCATATCTTTGTCTCTGTTTGCCTTGGCTAACAATTTCTCTAAATGAGTGTTCACCGGGATGAGCATAGACCCTTGCTCAATAGGTGTCAAATCACCGGGTCTCTTGCGAGCAAAGTTACGAGCTTCTCGGATCCTCCGCAACTCATCAAGAGTGTGTTCATCCTCTAACTGTTTTTTGGCGCTGCTCTAAGTATTTGATTGTCCAATTTTCCATTTCCAACTTCTGCTGCAACAAGTGATTTTTAGCCTTTTGTTGCTGAATGATCTCCTTTAGCTCCGGGCTAGGAGAACTAATGTCAAGGTCAATGATGTCTATATCCGGATCACCTGATGGTCCCTCATCAATCATGGGCTGCTTGCCTCTCTCCTGTACCTGTGCTGCTGTCGAAAGTGAGGCCCCTTCCACCTGATGTGGAGATAACACTCGCTGCGTTGACGAAGAAGGCGAGACCCCTTCCACCTGGTGTGGAGATAATACTCGCCGTGCAGATGCAAATAAGGCCCTGTGCCCTCTCTGATATGTAACACATGCTGGAGTGCTGACATGCTCGGGCTCTGGAATGTGAAACTGATGTGAAGGCCCTCCCTCATCATGGACAATCTCAGGGGGTGGCTGTGGCACCGTGAAGAAGTCACAAGAGATGAAATCCTCCCAAGCAATACCCTGTTGTGCCAACTGATTCATCACTATGATCTCGATCAGTGCATAATGATATATACTCTTATGTTGTTGTGCGGGGTTCTTCCTTTGCACTAATGGCACCATCCTCTCTATATTTCGGCACATGAAAAATGGTTTGTTCATCATTCATACCCGGGTGAAATGCATCAACAAACGGATATGGTACGAATATAAACGTGAAAATCTGCCCTCACAAGTGAAATAGCGCATAATGAGCCTTATCAAGGGTGCATACTCATCCCTTAGGAATCTGAAAGGAAAAACAGCAGTTAAGTGCCTCATACACCCGGGTTTGATATATGATTGATAATGAAATCTGTCTAGCTGCTGGCACTTGTTCCACTCCTCCCCAACATTTGGTATCCCGGTGGCTTGAGCAACAATTTCGGGTGATAGGGTGAAATCTACTCCTGCAAGGTTCACATGACCATTGTGTAAATGTAGGACAAACAAGCGGACTAGTTCTCTGTGATGTTGAATTTGTGAGATCCGCTCACAATATCCAAAGCATGATTGATACTGAAAACATGTCATTGAAAGTGGACAAGCTTGCAAATGAGCCAAAGAAGTGGGCTCCTCCCTGACATGCCGACCACCTTTACCACCCTTGTGATGCCTCCTTGGCACTTCTACCTCCGGTGTTGAATCACTGTCATGACTCTGCTCATAATCTGATTCGGTTTCTGACATGGTTTTGAAGGCAAGATGGCTGAAATGTATTGCTGACTTTGCACCCAATTAACTGCTGTTTGACTTTTTCAAATGCTGAAATTTGCTTGAGAGAAAAGAGGATTTGGTAGCTTGCTGGCGGTTTATTGGGCGAAAAACCCAACGCGTAGCGCACCTTTCCCAACGCGTAGCGCCCCTCTAGTGCGTAGCGCCTGAACAAAATTACACTGAGAAAATGGCGCTGATGCGTAGCGCGCCCACCCTGATGCGTAGCGCGCCCCTGAAACTGCCCAGTTTGCTCAATGACTCTTGAAATCGCCTTTGCAAGGATTCACTTGCCTTGTGAGAGACAAATGAGTTGCTAATGAAGAGTGATGTGCTTTTATAGACTTCCTTTTGATTTTTATTTGCCCAAAACCCACTTTATAATGTTTGAGTGTTGACACTTTTTGAATTAATTGGCTCTGACTTCTAGTTTCCTTTCTTTTAAAAAAATTGGTTGAAATGATGATTTCTTCTGAAAATTTTTGCAGGGATGGCTTCTGAGATGCTTTGGCAAAGGAGACCAAGGTTGTGCTTCAACATTTGGAGAATTTGCAATTTTGACAATTTTTTACAAAAACGAGATAATGACCTTTGTTTTTCAAAACAGAGTTTTGAAAACAAGGTGAAAATTTAGCTGTACAATGATGAGAATTATTGAAATGATGCTTTATGAAGGACATCCCTCTGGCCTGCTGGTCCTTTATGACCTCTCAAGACAAAAATTGACTCAATCCTAGACCTAAGACTTCGAAATTTAAAACAAGATGAATGACCCTTTGAAGATTTTATTTACTTAAACAAACCTGAACCAGCGGTGCCAAACAAGAGGGGAATAAAAGACACAAACTCCCTCCACCGGGGTTATGGCATGCCTAACGGAATGCAACATGATCACACTGATGGGACACCTAATCATGAAATGCAAAGAGCTTTGATCTCTGGTGGAGGGCTACTAGACCGACTCTAACAGAGGGCGCAGAGGAAACTAATATGGGTGTAGAGGACATTGACATTGAGGGAGTAGACCCTATCTCAAAGCTTCTAGAATACATCCCTCCACGCCATGGAAAGGTAAAGGTCCTAAAGGACCCTGATGAAGGAAATTTTCTCCTTAACACACCCCTGCTACCAGAAAACATAACATTTGAAGGTTTGTGCTTGGCGCGCATCCCACATATGAAATTAGAGGATTGGGACTTGGGGGACACTGAGAAGTTCCCCCACCTAGCTACTGATAATTTCATGCAGAGAGTATTCTACAAGGACTCGGGTGTCACTGCACTGGAGCCGGTAAAGTGGATTCATGGGGTGGAAAAGGCAAGATTGTTGAATTTGCTATGGGTGCCGCATTACCACCGCACTCCCATAAATTTGATAGTTATCAAACAATTGTTATGTCTGGTGCACGACAGGTTCCTATGGTTGGGAGAGTCCATTCCTATAACTGACATGCTGATCCATAGGATCACCCTACTACCCCATTCAGGGCTAAATCCAACCAAGGAATTTGGTAGAAAGACAGGTGAGCGCAACCTCGCTGAAAGGATGAAGGACAAGTTTAATCTTATCAAGAAGTCACGCAAATATTCAATTTCAAGTATTAAGGATCCCGCGGTGAAGGTGGCCACCCAGATATTGGCTAGGAAGGTAATGAGGAAGCGTCGTGCATATGAGATGCTAGCACCAGTTGTTTCATTAGTGGCCAAGTGCGCAGACGGAGTACAATTCAATTGGGCACACTACCTGTGCAGCGAGTTCCTAGCGAACTGCAAGGAGGCAGAAGACCACAGCAAAACATTCCAATACTCATGGTTGTTGTTGTTGATTGTGCTAGTTGTGTGGGAATTGTTGGAGGATAGCCAGTTTCCTCCGATCATGAAGGACCTGCCAGAAGCAATGAAGTTTACTTCGCTATGGGCCACGAAGGATGTTGGGTGGGTCCGGGAGAGTAAAATATTTTGGGTGTGGATGGATTCAAGCATCTGCGTAGCCATCAACCACAAGACATGACTATCACCAATTGTTTTTGAGAATTTATTGGGATACGTGGAGTTCAAAGCGGACTTCCATTGTATCTCCATCCGGGTGCGCAAGGAACAAGAACAGAAGTTGTATGATCTACCATACCTCGCAACGGATGATGCCATAGCAGCGGTCCTTCATCGTTGGCCAACCGAGTGGCACACAACATCAGATTTGTCCACCAAGTCTAGTAATTCCGCGGGAAAGCAAAAGAAGGAAGAGGCATGCTCAAAGATTCATAAGTTGGCTAAAAAGCAGAAGAAGGAGGCTGACGAAAAATACAGAGCAGAAGCGGAGCATACCGCGAAGGAATGGGAGGAAGAGCACGATTCTAACAGAAGTTGGAAATCCCCTTCACCACATACAGAAGAAGAAGAGCGGTCAGAGTAGGGTGGTGCAGATCTAGAAAGCACTCCCTTCTGGGTGAAATGGAATCAGGAGCAGGAGAAGAAAGGGTCACACAAAAAGACCACGACCACTACGTCGTCCCTAGACCTGATCACCTTGATAGAGGGAGACTTAGATGACATTGGGGATAAGGTAAGGGACGTGACAGTGGAACTGCTACAGCAATTTGAGCAAAGCAGAAGCAATCTTTGGTTGCCATTCAGATAAGTCTGCGTGAGTTGCATATCCAAACTACTCAACTGCAGGCAGGGGTAGGGTAGAGCAGCACGGCGTCGACTAGTTTAGCGTCAAGAATGGTTGAATCCATGGAGATGGTTCGCTCTTTGAATCCTTGGGTCATCGCGCTACCTGATGGAGCCCTAAGAGTGGAAATAGACGCTAATAAGGTTGTTTTAAGGAACATTGGTCTCAACTTGGCCGCGCTCCCAAGTGAATTCCTTCACACGCTCCAAGCAGGTGTGATAGTAGAACTTAGGGCCCGATAGTAGCACGTGTAGAGCGTGATCAACGAGCAGAAGGTTAAAAATGAATAGATGTTTGTTGAGAAAACAACAGCGATAGACACATGAAAGAAGGTATAGGAGAAGAATGAGCGAACTACAACAGTAGTAGCAGAAGCCTGCAGAACTGTTCTGAAACTGCACATCCCAGAAGAGGCGTCGCTGGAGGCGAAGATTCGAAATTTGGATGCGGGTGTGCACGATGCTCAGACCAAGATGGACAAGGTTCAATTTGAGCTAAACCTCAATATTACACAACTCAGTTTGAGGGCACAACCTTCAACTCTTCTAGAGGTCAGAGAATAGTGCGAGGCAGCTTTTAAGAATGCAGTCACTACAGTAGATGTTGCAGTGGTAGAATGCACTGCCCTCTTCGAGCAATCGATGGATGTTCTCACGAGTATGCAGGAAGATTCCAACCTGTAGAGGTTGAATACTAAGGTAAGGGAATTACGGTAGAAGTATGAAAAAGCTAGAGTGATGACGTGCACCGTCGCCATCACACAGAGATTGGTAAAGCTGCAAGAGGCAAAGGAACTGAAAGAACAGGCAGAAGCAGCGCAGTGAAGCGAGGCAGTTCTCAAGGCCAAATTGGGGCCTTGGCTCAATGAGGCCTATGTGCTCTTGCCACCATTGGGGAGAAGTTGGCCAGCCTACAGACAACACAACAAAAGATCCAGGAAGATAGCACAGGACCAGCAACAAAGTAGCTGGTGGAGCAGGCCAAGCAGGCAGCTACGCAGTGTACAACTGAAGTTACAGTGGTGCAAGTGGAGCTGGGAGGTCTTCGCAGTAAGATCTCCACACCAACAGAGTGACTCAGGGGTGATTCACCATATTTGTGTTGGGGACTGTTGGGACAGGGTCCTCTAGGGTTAATTTTGGGGCTAAAAGCCCAAGTTTTTGTATGTAAATTCTAAAGTCTCTACAATTTATGGTCACAGAGCGTGTAGATGTAAAGTGTCATAAAGGGTTTATACCCTTTTTTTATGTATGTTGTGTTGGCTTTAAAAGATCTACCCATAATTTGCTGACAATGGGATTGTATAAAAAGGAGAGTCTTAGAAGAATCTAAGGCAGAAGTAGAAGTAATGATGATGAATGTAATGGGTCATTAGCGAAAAGAGCGAAGATTTTTAGAGTATAAGAAAGGCTCTGAAGTTGTGTGCGTAGAAGCCTAGGGTAGAAGTCCGCAGCTGAGTGCACGGACCCCTGCAGTTGAGTGCACAGGGTAGTTAAAGTCTATAAGAAGATCTAAAGTACTAATCAAGAAGACTACTCTAGAAATATTTGTGTTTGATCTATTTACTTCTGTTATGAATAAATGTGGTTATGTTATGTTGAATAATGGGTTCATGATTTAATTCTATATTGATGCATGAATCTATATGTTTTAAATTGTTATCTGAACGCAAGTAATAATATATGTTTACGCAAAGAACATATTAATGCATATTGAAGTTATCAAATAATTAAGTCGATCTAGGTAAATACGGAAGTAATAGTAATTACAGAAGTGTGTAAGTGGTTAATTCGCCTGGTTAGGGTCCGCGAACGACAGTCGTAGACCTTCGCAAAGGTCTAGAGGCCGATTAAGAGAATTATATCAACAAGCCCTAAAAGGCTTATCGATCTGCGTGAGGGCATAATTAAGGCATAAAATGACATCACTACCATCTCTAGGTGCAGAAAATTGGTTCCAGCATCCCCCCATACTGCTTCGGGTGTGACTTCAGTCTGCACTCCAGGGATTGATGTTGAAAGGGCCAGTAGTGTATGGATTTGTTTGGCTAATTTAACGTTGAACCTAGGTCAGGGGCCCCTAAGCCAACATGGTGGTTAAATCCTCTTGACATGATCATAATAAAACATGATTCGTTTACCATACTAAGTTTAGTAACTTTTCTTATGGTTTAGATATGTCCACTTCCAATTATTTTACTTTTTTAGGAAATTTTGAGTGGAAATAATCAAAAGTAAAGTATTTATGGGTCAATGCATCTTTTGGAATTGATTTTGGCAATGGTAATGCATCTTTGTGGGGTAAAATGTGGATTGGACTCCTTAAATGGTGAATTTTATATGTGCTTCCTAAGTTTTAGGGGAGGTGGAATGAATTGGAGTCAATGGAATACATAGTTTTCATATTGTTCATGGTGTATTTTATTGAACCTATGGCTTTGTTATAGTTGAACCATTTTTTAGTAATAACAATATAGAGACATCCACATACAAATACACTTAGTTGGAAACTTAAACGGAGTATGGAACTCAATTTACATTTGAATTAGAGTGCACTTAGAGTTGTTCAACGTGGTAATCACCTATAAATAGTGGCTTCAAACCTCTATGAATTTGATTAACAACTAGAACCATCTCATTTTTTAGTTAAATGCATCCTTCAGGTTGTTCATATTGCTAGGTACCTACAACCACCAATTCTTCTACATAATTGTAGAGACAAAGTTAGCATCATAGAATTGAACTTGTTTATATTTTTGGACATTGGCCTTGGGACCTATTACCCCTCTTTCAATAGAGGTACAAAAAAAATTTAACCATACCATTTGTAAGCCCAAATGTGTGAAATCCATGGCCTTGTAAGGCCATGCATGAAGAAGTTTAAAAGTGTATCATTTTCCCCCCTAGGTGGATAGTCATGATCAATCCTTTTTGTTCATATTGATGGTGCTTGGTTGAATGGCTTTGTTTATTGTCCCCTAGTGGGTGGTAACTCTTTGCCTTGGTTGGCATGCTTATGTTTTGGGTTGGTATGTGAGCATCATGAAGGTGGATCTACTTGGACATGTGCTTACTGTATTAGCCTTATAAATTTGCATGCACTATGTAAGGGTTGAAACATCCATCTTATCATTGAACTAGTGCACCTATATTTGTTCCCCACATGGACCATTTATCTTATGTATGCACATCTCTTTGGCCATGGCCATCATTATTCATTGAAATGTCATAATTCATGATGCATTTGTGCTCCCCAAGGCCATGTCCCAAACTCCCTAAGATGGAAAGAAGGTCAATTACACTCTCCAAGGCGTGCCAAATCATCTCCAAGTTGAAATATCAAAACACACTTCTCAAGGTTCCATTTCAAGCATCATTTATCCATTATAAACAAGGAAAAGTATCATGGGGAAGATGTGAGGGATAAAAGAGGAAATTTTTCATGTCTCATGAGCAAAGGAAGTTTCAATTAAATTCAAAGTTACTCCAATGAACCAAGTCTAAGAAAAAATAAAGCAAATTCAAGTATAATTATCAAAACAAGAAAGTTTGGACCAAATTCAAGGAAGTTGTCTAACTTTCCTAGCCATTGGGAGGTAAAAGGCTCAAAATAAAGGAACATTCAGTAAGAAAATAAAGTCATTGGGTCTATAAAGGACTCTTAATTTTCCTCTAAACCATCTTAGGTCAATTTTCAAGGGAATTTTGGACCTTTAGGGAAAATCAACCCCTCCGTAAAGTAAATTAAGCCTCCTCAAATGGGACATCACCTCCTTTGTGAAGGTTCAAAACAATGTAAAATTGAATTATTATAATGACTTAGTATCCAAGCATTTTTTGGATGACAAGTTGACCTTTATTTAAGGTTTGTTAGAATTTTTCCAAGTAAAATGGGGAGATATGGTGAAAGCCTCATCTATAAATAGAGAGCCCACTCTCCCCAAATTGTTGTGAATTATTGAGATCATTTTTCCATAATTAAAATTTATTCATGATGCTTTAGTGTTGACTTTGGAGTTTTTATTTCTTGGTTATTATACATATTATTTTAAAGGAAATTTTGTGATTTATTCAAGACTACTACAAGGTTATCAAGATCGATCCATTTGAAAAGAAACTTTGTCACTTGCAAGGAGACATCTAGGGTAAATATCTTACTTTTCCTTTATTGGTGTGATCCACATTGGATAATTATAATGTTTTTTGTCCATATATATGCTTTTAGAGTGGAAAAATGAAGGAATCAACTCGCAGGACCGTTTTTACCAATGGGATCTAGTTTGGCGAATTAGAGTTTGAAACTGGCATTTTGAGGTATCAAATGACGTCTTTTGAGGGTAAAACTTTGTCACTTTAGCGCATGATATTTTTTCATATTCTACACATATATACCTTTCCAATGGTGCAAGAATCCATTCGAGGAAATTTTAGCCTAAAAACGGCCATGTAAGAAAAAATAATAAAATAAGAGTTATGGACTTTGGAGGGAAATGTAGAAATTTTGAATAATATGACACATATTCGATGGAGATTATCCTGATCATGTACTATTGCGGAATACATACACAACACATAAGCTCCTCTACGTTGATCATCAATTTACAGAAGCAGAAACATTCACAGGCGCACACAGAAGCATCAATCAAACTCATTAACACAGTATGTATCCCGAGGAAAGCATCTCGCTAAAAACCCCAACTATCTGTATATTATATTGATTGAATCATGTAATATTACAAAGTACAATGCTTATCACAAGCAATCTAGTACTAGAACCACCTGTTACACACAATACAGCTAAGGTCTAATCTCCAAATCTATTCCACTGCTTTCCTGCCTCCACAGCTCAATACCTGCTCAAGAATGAATGAGAATGGTTTACCAAACTCGTATTTAACCTCCAAAGAATCACTCACACTAGGAAAGACGTGAGCAGAGGCTATAATACTTGGTATTGGCCAATTCATTGGCATTCTCAATCCCTTTGATTGTGCAAATCATCATGCACAACTATAGTCACAACTGATAGCAATCTGATCCTCTAACACCTATCCCTGCTGAACTGAACATGCACTAACATACAACTGAGTTAACTGATGTATTCTATAGTTGTATTATGAGTTAATAATTATTTTAACAACTCATCATTAGTCTATTTGAAGTTAGACTAATTTCAACTAGTTTAACCAAGTCAAACTGAACACAACTCCATCAACTCTACAATCAACTCCACCAAACTCAACTGATTGAGTTCTAACTGAAGTCATGCGTGCAACAACTCAACTGACCCACAAAGAAAGTGTACTTCCTTCTGACATCTGCATGTGCCACCTCTGTAGCTCAAACTGAAGTGCTCCAAGAGAATAAGATCAAGTTTATAGTCCAAATATTATTATGAAACAATAATATTTGACTTTTCTATTTTTGACAGCCAGTCTAAAAATAGACTTTGATCACTCCTGCTGTGATCAGTCCTGCTGTGATCACTCCTGCTGTGGTCACTCCTGCTGTGATCATCCCTGTTGTGGTCACTCCTACTGTGATCATCCCTGCTGGGATCCAAAAATAGAACTTGCGCCATAATTTGCCTACGGGCCCACTT
The DNA here is from genome assembly GCA_031772625.1 of Pinus tabuliformis. Taxonomy (NCBI): domain Eukaryota; kingdom Viridiplantae; phylum Streptophyta; class Pinopsida; order Pinales; family Pinaceae; genus Pinus; species Pinus tabuliformis. Next base: position 51,794,566 of record CM062815.1, read on the forward strand.
AATGAAGGCAACTCCTTTCCACTAAGCTCCATCATCTTGTTGCATTCTCAACAAGCATTTCTTGTTGCACACTTTTCAACACTCCCTCTCAACAAGAAAGGCTTCCTCTCAAACCCGATCCTGTAACTCTAGAATGTTCTCCATGCAACACATCTGGCCGGTCCACTTGCTCTGTCATCAAAGTCTCTGACTACTATTGCCTCTGTCGACTGAAAACTCTGCATCTCTATGCTCTTCAGTATCTGACTGCTCTAGCCTCTGTCACTTTGATCTCTGACTGCATCTGTGCTACTGCTAGTTCTATCTCCCAGCATTGCATCTGCACTGCACCTCCCAACTGACCTCCCTGTTGGGCTCGAAACACCCTCTGATGCTGAAGCTCTACCTATTGCTGACAAGTGCTCCCTCTCTGACATCTGCGCTACTACAACATCTCCATGCATCTCGCACCATTGCACACCTCTCTGTGCCACCTAGCACTGTGCAAAACACTTGTGCCTCTCGCATTGCTGCAGCCTGCTAGCTATGCGCTGTCCTGGGATTCCCTGCACTGTCGCTCTCTCTGCCGCTCCATCCGCATTTGTCTCTACCCAATCAATCAGTTCCTGCTACTCCACATCAGGGCTCCCGTAGCAAGGTCTCATCCAAGAGGTTGGGTACCTCAAGGATCCTGCCCCTCCTCCTTGGGACGATCACTCTATATCGCCCCACCTCCTACCTGGAGGTATGGCTACATGTGATCCCTCAGCCCACCTAGCTCGAAGTTTCCCCCTACTGGAGGTCTCTGCATGAGTAGATGTTTCTACTCGATCTCCTCTCAGCTTCCCCTGTTGTGGCTCCTCCACAACCTCCTGAAGCTACTGCACCAATCGTGGCTCCTCCACAATCGTTTGAGACTTCTTCTGGCTCTGCATGTCGAAAGGTAACATACCTTCCCTCTCAACCACCAAGTCTCCATCAATTGCCTCGCTGCTCAAGGCTTTGCATGCATCTTGAACCTCAAGAGCATACAGGTTCTTGACCCGTGAACCAATCTGCTTCACCTGTCTAGTGTTGATGTGTCTAAGGAAAACCTTTCCCTTACTGAAGACTACATCATAGCCTCTGTCTTCCAGCATCACGATTGACACCAAGTTTCTCTTCAGTCCTAGTACATACTTGATACCAGTCAAGGTAAGGCGAGCTCCATGCTCCCTCTGAAAAATAACCGTGCCTACACCTGAGACACTATACTTCTCATCATCACCCATCCCTATGAGTATCTGGAGATCTTTCTCCTCCAAAGTACTGAACAAACTTTTGTCACCGGTCATGTGGAAAGAAGCTCCACTGTCAAGAAACCAACCACTTCCCACCATGGATGAAACCATGCATGCGAAGAGTGTGAAATCCAACTCAAACTGTGAAGCAAGTGCCTCACCTTCAGATCCTTCCCCAGATCCCTTCTTGGACTTCTTCTTTGGGCAATTAGTAGCATAATGACCCAACTCATGACAACGAAAGCATCGCACCTTCGACTTGTCAACCTTCTTCCCATCATTGGAAGAACTGGATTTGGAAAGAGAAACCTTCCCCTTCCCCTTCTTCGCCTTACTCGCTAAGGCATAGTTCTCCTCATCATGCATAGATGAAGAACTGTCTCTGGTGCACCGTCTAATCTCCTCTTACATAAGATCCGACCAAAGCCTCTCCCATCCTGGCAATTTCTCCCTTCCATTCACCGAGTCCTGGTAGCTATGCCAACTCTTAGGAAGGTCAAGGAGTGCTAGACTCACCATCCTCATCCTCAACAGTTACCCCCACACTTCCCAGCTCATCCTGACATTGGGCGAACTTCGTGAGATACCTGGGCATATTGTCTCCATTCTCACACTGAATGTTTCTGAGTTTTATCTCTTTCTTTGGAATTAAATTCGAATTACACTAGCTCAAAACTCAACCACTTCTGATCTAGAATTCGTGAGAACAAAGTATTTCTTGTACAGAGATCGACTATATGGGCATTCACTGGATATCTCACCTTCCAAAAGAAGGATGAATCTAGGGGCTACCTGGCCTGATCATAGACTCTGCCTGAAGAAATAAAATGTAAACACTTTCTTAATAATAGATCCGATGATCAATCCTCGCTTGATATCCTGTAAAAATCTCTTCTACAAATCAAGCAGCTCCGATACCATGTAGAAATTTTGAATAATATGACACATATTCAATGGATATTATCCTAATCATGTACTATTGCGAAATACATACACAATACATAAGCTCCTCTACGTTGATCATCAATTTACAGAAGTAGAAACATTCACAGGCACACATAGAAGCATCAATCAAACTCATTAACACAGTATGTATCCCGGGGAAAGCATCTCGCTAAAAACCCCAACTATCTGTATATTATATTGATTGAATCATGTAACATTACAAATTACAATGCTTATCACAAGAAATCCAGTACCAGCTCCACCTATTACACACAATACAGCTAAGATCTGATCTCCAAATCTATTCCACTGCTTGCCTACCTCCACAGCTCAATACCTGCTCAAGAATGAATGAGAATGGTTTACCAAACTCATATTTAACCTCCAAAGAATCACTCGCACAGGGAAAGACGTGAGAAGAGGCTATAATACTTGGTATTGGCCAATTCATTGGCATTCTCAATCCCTTTGATTGTGCAAATCATCATGCACAACTATAGTCACAACTGATAGCAATCTGATCCTCTAACACCTGTCCCTGCTGAACTGAACATGCACTGACATGCAACTGAGTTAACTGATGTATTATATAGTTGCATTATGAGTTAATAATTAGTTTAACAACTCATCATTAGTCTATTTGCAGTTAGACTAATTTCAACTAGTTTAACCAAGTCAAATTGAACACAACTCCATCAACTCTACAATCAACTCCACCAAACTCAACTGATTGAGTTCTAACTGAAGTCATGCATGCAACAACTCAACTGACCCACAAAGAAAGTGTACTTCCTTCTAACAACTGCATGTGCCACCTCTGTAGCTCAAACTGAAGTGCTCCAAGAGAATAAGATCAAGTTTATAGTCCAAATATTATTATGAGACAATAATATTTGACTTTTCTATTTTTGACAGCCAGTCTAAAAATATACTTTGATCACTCCTGTTGTGATCACTCCTGCTGTGGTCACTCCTGCTGTGATCATCCCTGCTGTGGTCACTCCTGCTGTGATCATCCCTGCTGGGTCCAAAAATATAACTTGCGCCATAATTTGCCCACAGGCCCACTTAGTGAAGGTGACTCCTTTCCACTAAGCTCCATCATCTTGTTGCATTCTCAACAAGCATTTCTTGTTGCACACTTTTCAACAGGAAAAGAAGAAAACTATTTTTTTAATTGTATTTTTGGCTCCTATCCTTATAGGTTTACTCAAATTTCAAGTGTATACATCCATTGGATGTGGAACTAAATTCCACATCCAACAAGTACCCATTATGCTTACTTTTGAGAAAACCCATATAAATTAAAAAAAAAAAAAAAATGAAGATACATTAAAAGGTGTGTTTCAACACACTTTTTAAGTATCTTTAATTTTAATGAATGTGGGTCTTCTAAAAAGTATGCAAAATGGGTACTCATTAGATGTGGAATATAATTCTACATCCAATGGGTATCTACACCTGAAATTTGAAAAAATCTATAAGGAGATAAGCCAAAAATACAATTAAAAAAAAATAGTTTTCTTATTTTCCTTCCAAAATATTTACATGTATCTCTTTTTAAATTTAAAGGATTTTGATTGGTTTAAATATTATGTACTGAAAACTTCATGGCCACTTTTAAGCTAAAATTTCCTCTAATGGCAGCAATCGAAGTCTTTATGCAAAAGTTATACCACTTGGAAGTTGACCATCTTGTTTTCACCACTGTAATTCGAGAGGATGCCATGTTAGTGCCCATAATTCATGGAAAAGGGGCTACATATGTGATTGCGATAAATATTACTCTAGAAGAGTCCATATTATAATTATGGTTAAGATTTTAGGGATTCAAACCTAACCGTTAGTAGGCTATCGAGTTGTGTTATAACTAGACCACCAAGAGGAAAAGGGGTTCCATTATTTTTTAGTGCATTTGTTCCATAAATGAGTAAAATAACCGAGAGGGATATAGGATAGAACACACATAGAGGATTTTTGTACTATAATATCCCATGAGCCACATGCCTTACTTCTTTCTACTCACAACCATTTTCTATTCAGAGAAAGAGAGTAGAGTGGACTCACCTTCCAGCTAGGATTTCTACCGAAAGGGTTCCCCGGGTTATATCTTGTGTCAAATCATGGTTTGTGAGATTTTATTTTGTTGTCATTTATTTTCTACATAATTTTAATTTGCATGCATATGCAATTAACAGTAAATTTCTACATGTGCATAAATCTAAAGAGAAATAAAACCTTAATAGTGTAGATTTTGGATTTTAAATATAGTTTTATCATATTTGTTATAACGAACTATCTAGAAGAATATCCACAACAGTTTATGGATCATGGTGTTGGTTAAGGTTTAAACTTCTTGTTGGGTCATTCCCTGAGGTTCTTCAACAACGATTTCATTTTATTTCATTCCATAGTTAATCTTATGGTTGAAGGTTTTCCCCTCGGAGGGATTCCTTCTAGTGAGGTTGGTTTCAGATCTTGTCTTCATTAGACAAAGAGGAAATTTAACTTGTAGTGTTCCACCTTTTTTCCCTAATCCATTAGCATTGGATAACCAACTTAAGAGGGTATTCATCTTGACTCTAATAGCACTAATGGAGATAAAGAACCTAATCCTTAATCCAACAACCATCCATTTTTTACGAAATTTTTGTTCTTGTCACTTATTTATTTATATTATTAAAAAACCATAAATAGAAAAGTAACAAAAATAACTTTAAAAAATAATCAAACCACAAAAACTAAAAAGTGAACCATGGAAAATATTTCATTTATTATCTAGAATAAATTTGGTAGATTAAACATTTTTCTTGGGATTCGTGACAATATTGATGATCACACAAGGAAAAATAACCCTCTTGTTTTATGCTTTCAAGGTTTATCTATAATCATTTTGAAAGTTTTAAAGGTGTCTTCACAATTCTGAAATTTGTTTACAACAATATCTTCTAAGGATTGGTAAGGCTCTTTGCTTTGAATTTTATGAGGTTGTTTCTAACCCCTTAAAGCAATAGTTACATTTTCTAAAGTGTTTTTATTGCATATTATCAATATTTAGAAGAGTTTAAAGTTGTCTTAAGTTTTGCAAAAAGTTTCACCTTGATTGAGGCACTTTTCTTTTTGACCCTATTAGTGATTGGAACCCCTTTTCATTCATGTTTTGATCAAATTGCTAGAACTTGCCATTTACTTCCATTTTTTTATCGTCAAAATGTATTTTCACTTACATTTTAGTCTGTAATCTAAAGCACACAAGGATCCATTTTCCTAGTGCATTTCCACTCTTTTGGGTTGCTTCAAGGACACCCCAACTACGATATTTTTGTGTTTTTCTGGTTATTTTGCAGATCTGGAAGTGTAGGATAGGAAGAAGGTTATCCAAATCAAGTGGAAATTAAGGATAAGTCATATCACTCAGTATTTGTGTCTTTCCCTCACTCTCAAGTATCAAAGGTAACTACTTATTATGTATTTTGAGTGAATTTTGTATGTTGGTCTATATTTTCTATAGTTAAAAATCATATATCAGACTTAGCATTTTAATTCATTTGACTCCTATTTTTCATCATACTTACTCTAGGCATTGGTCTCTTAGGCTAGTTGGTGAAGTGTGAGTATATTGAGATACCCCACGTCACATTGACGTAGTTGGCCTAAAGTGGGAGGAGATTGTACTGAGGTGACAATGGGTGCATATTCTATGTGCTTACCACTTAGCACCTTGACTAGACCTTTTCGAGGATACCAATCCAAGTAGTAAAAGGACCATACAAAGACAAACATGAATTGAAACCAAATCTAAACAAAGAACCAAAAAACTGATCTTAGTGTTACTATAAATTGCAAAGGTATTTATTACATTTAAACTTTCTAATAGAGATTTGTGTTGGAAAAATGAATGAACAATTAGCCTACTATTTATGGATAAAGTTGTGTAATACTTTAACATGATTTTAAAAACTTCTTCATTATGAAAAATAACATAACAATGTAATAGAGGGATGGGTTGTGCACCTTCTTTAGTTTCATCTTGATGGGATTTTCATGGGATTTCTTATTTCGTGATTTTTAAATCTATTTTTTTATTCACTTTATTCTTTTATCCTTTAATTTATCTCTTTGTGTTTTCATATGATTTTATGTTTATATTGCTCGACTGTTGACTTCCGATTCCTCTTATCTTAGCTCTTCTTCTTCTTCTTCTTTTATACATATGTTGAAAATTTTAGGATTTAGAGGTAACTATGAAACTCAATCTCACATTAACATAATACAAGTCCCTATTATAATATATGTGAGAGATTTAAGGCATGTATCTTTTCTTTTTTCTATGTTAGAGCACTAACTTTAATAATTGGTTATAGGGTAAAAATTTCCTTTCTATTTTTAAAGGATGCTTTTTTTAATATAACAAGAATGAGAAAATTGTTTCTATTGCTTCAAATCTACATTGGAAGTGTAACTAATACATGATGAACATCATTAAAAAGATAGGGTTGGGTATAGATAAAATTTTCCGTGCATTGTTTTCCTAAGGGCCCCATTATCCCAAAAATTTGAAGCTTTTTTCTAATTGTTATGTGTGTGTGTGCGTGCACCAAAAAACAAGTAAAATTAAATAGCATCTACAAAATATCATTCTAGAAGGATAATATGATTAACCATCTTCTTTCTTAGTTTCTTCTTGCTGAGTAGGATATGTAACATTCAAGTCTAGAACTATATGAGCTATTATGGGTTGTTGACTTTTGGAGAAGGATGGGTCTATTAGTCCCCAATCCACTATTAATTGAAGGTGATTGAGTTGTTGGCACAAACTAATTCTTTCATCCTGATTTGATACTAGAAATGGATTGATTAAATTTTGGTTGTACAATGAGAATTTCATCTTGTAGATGATTATTTTTTTCCATAATATGGGTGATTTATTTCGTTATTGATTTATTCATTCTTGGCTCGAAGCAGTAGTATTCCTACGTACTAGCCCACGTGATATTCCAATCAATTTGTGCTAATTTTTTAATCAAAGAAGGGTTTCACAAGATAAGTAATATACTAAAATTCCCCTTTTCCTGAGGCTACATATCATTGTCTAATTTCAAGACCTCCTAGGCTAACCATTGTCCCTTGTATTTGCAACAAAAATTCACATGAAAAAGAGTTTCACAACCCCAATCTCTAGTCAACATCTCCCTCTCAAAATTTATGAAATAATCACATGCTCTAAAGTTTGTTGTAGTTGTATCATGGCTTTCTATCCATTGGATAATTTAAAACCTGACACTAATTGAAGGAACACACTTCCAATAGCTACCAAGTCCTCTCCATAATCCAATTCTTTTCAAATTGCACCAAATTCATTTCTTGTTTATCAGAGCTAACAGATGAAAGCATACCCCCTACTTAATAATGGGGAGAACCCATTCATCACCACCCTCGAATTGGAATATTAATAGTATGGGGCTACTATAATATTTAATAAAAATCAATACATCTATTTTTTTATGGAATTCTAAAATTCCTCTGTTGAATTTGATCCTAAGACACCATCGAACAAGAAAAATAGAGGGGGGGGAATCCATTTTGGCTTATCTTAGATTGAATTTGTGACCCAAGGAGGAACATGTCGTCTTATTCCATCCTATACTGACCCAGCTAATTTTGTTAAAACCCAAGCCACTCCTAGATTGTGTTGTTTCCTCTATGCCAAATCAATGTCCGAGAAAATTCTGAGGGGAGAATTGGGCACATTTTTACAAACTACCCTCTCCTAGCATGATCATGTCAAAGTTACCCCAAATTGTTTGCTTGACTCCCAGGACAATGAAAGGGAAAAAAAAAATCTAGCTCCACTGTAACCTCCTCCTTTGGTTTAAAATTTTGGATCAATTTGTGAGGAACAAGGATATTTTTCTGACTGCAATTTGGTTCCATTAACAACCACAAAAATCTCTATCTTCGACAATAATGATCTTATTGAAGTTCATGGTATCTTTTGAAAGTATTCTACATGAGATTGGTGTCTTAACACATAGAATATGGTTGATTTCCTTTGTATGTGATTGCTTGGTGGATTAGGTGATTTATGATTTCTTTCCAAAGTCTAACTTAGAAAAAGTACAATAATTAAATTAAATTCATTATTGTAGATTCTTAAGCCAAAGTACTAAGGATAAATAATAAAATTATTTAAGTGACTTAGATATGATCTCAATCATTGTGATCTCAAGTGAGGCAAGATTTAATTTTGATCATCAAACAATTATGATATTAGCGTTAGGGATTTGTCTTGATGAAGTTATAAACAAAGCATAATGGATAGGTGAAGATACAACACAACTACACAACATTGAGAGAGAAATTTTCTCAATGGGATTAAGTAATTTTATCAATAGCGAGAGGCTTAACTAGACTGAAGAGAAGGGCTGAAGAGTGCAGGGAAATTTCAGAAGTAATTCCAAAAGGCCGAAACTGCTCAGTGGCAAAGGCACCCCCTTGAAGCTGAAACAACTCTGATACCAAATGTAGGTTTTAACCCTATACATAAATTACCAGCAAACAAATTCTTATAAAAAAAATAAACAATGGCAAGAGCATAAAATATAAAACATATATACACAGATATTTTTCTCTAGATCCAAAAACCAGGACTACCAGATTGATATTTTATTATATTCCTTTCAATGTTACAATACATATATATACATGACAAAGTATCCATAAACCCCAATTCAATAACCCTGGATTAAAATATAACAGTAGTTCCATTGACTAGAACTATAAAATACCATGGGCAGAAAAGCATCATACCCAAATCCGTGTGTGAAATCCATGCACAAAACCATAACCATAGGTAGGTCTACCTACCTAATATAGGGTCCAAATAAAAATTCAGACCCCATGCAGGGGGGCTACCACCCCCTACAAACCCCCCTATGACCCCCCGCTGCGCTCGACGCAACGAAGGGGTGGTTGGCCACCCTCCCTCTAACCCTGTGGCTTTGTGCCTAGGGCTAGTCGTGGAAAGAATATAACACACGCCCAACATTCTCCCACTTGTTGGTTTATTTACACGGGGGGCCACAAGAGAGCTTAGCTATTGGTCCGTCCCTACAACACCCATTGTTTATCTACACCAGGAGAACTTCTCAATGCTCACAAACTTTCTCAATGCATCTGTAGTATTCTTCAAAGTGTCCACCTTTACCAAAAACACCTTTTTGTCCTCAACCATATCCCTTAAAAGTGATACTGAACATCAATGTGCTTTGTCTTTGAATGATAAGTAGGGTTCTTTGCTAAGAAAATTTCACTTTGGTTGTCACAATGTATCCTTATAGCTCATTGTGCTAACCCCATACTGGAACACAATCGCTGCAACCAAACTTCTTATTTTCTAACATGAGTGGTTTCCATGTATTTTGCCTCTGTAGTTGAAAGTGCCACTACAAACTGTCTCTTACTCATCCAACTGACTGCACCTCCAAATAGGTTAAACACATACCCACTTGTATACCTTCTATGATCCATATCTCCATCCTAGTCTGCATAAACAAATACACAGATATCCAAAACTTTGTCCAATCCTGGTCTTCCTTCGTAATAAAAAACATAATCACTAGTTCCACGGAAATACCTGAAAGCATGCTTCACTATTATCCAATTCTCCTTCCCTGGTTTTGACATAAACTTGCTCAATACTCCCATTGCATGTGCAATGTCTGGTCTAGTACAGATCATTGCATACATCAGGCTACCGATTGCACTTGCATATGGAACACGGGACATGTCCTCTTCCTCTTCTTGTGTCTTGGGACATTGTTTAGCAGATAATTTTACACCTATAGGAATAGGAACCTTTGCCAGTTTACCATCATGCATATTAAAACGTTGCAATATTGTCTCAACATACTTCATTTGGTTTAACCAGAGCTTTCTCTCTACTCGATCTCGTATAATTTCCATGCCCAAAATATAGTTTGCAGCACCAAGATATTTCATGTCAAATTTGGAGGACAATTTGGTCTTCAAATCCTAGATAATTTATTTTTCATTTCCAATCAGCAACATATCATCCACATACAAGACCAGATAAATAAAACGGTCACCAATTAATTTAAAATACACATAGTGATCCGCTTTGCTTCTGGTGAAGCCAAGTTCCCATATAAATGTATCAAATTTCTAATACCATATCCTTGGTGACAGCTTTAACCCATACAAAGACTTTTTTAACCTGCATACTAGTTCTTTCTTATCCTTCACCGCAAATCCTTCAGGTTGCTTCATGTAGATCTATTCTTCCAGATCCCCGTGAAGAAATGTTGTCTTCACATCCATCTCTTCTACCTCAAAATCAAAAGTAGCAACAACAGATAAAAGTAATCTAATATAAGCTACCTTGGCAACAGGAGAAAAAATATCACCAAAATCAATTCTCAGCACCTAGGAATAACCTTTTTCTACCAGCCGATATTGTCATTTCTCCACCTTGCCTTCTGCATTCATATTCTTATTAAGCACCCATTTTCTTCCAATGGGTTTCCTTCCAGCCGGAAACTCCACCAGATCCCAAGCCTCATTTTTGTCCAAAGATGCCATTTCATCAACCATGGCCTCTTTCTAGATTTTTCCATCCTCTAAATCTACTGCCTCCCTCACAGTTGTGGGATCATCATCAGTAATAGATAGAGAAAAATTTGAATAGAAAGCAAATGGACTATACCTTTATGGTTTCCTTCTTTCTTGAACTTATCTTCTCATAGCTGGAGTTTGTGGCTCTTCATATTCTGATTCCTCTTCTGTTGTAGAATATGATACTTTCTCTAAACACCACATCTCGGTTGTACACAACCTTCCTTATTAATCATTTCCAAATATTATAACCTTTCAAACCATCCATATACTCAATAAAGATGCACCTTTCATATTTACTATTCAACTTGGTTTTTTTCTCCTTTGGAACATGTACATATGAATCACAATCAAATACCCTCAGATGTGAAATACAGAGTTTCTTACCAGTCCATACCTCTTATGGAGACTTATCATTCAAATTTGATGAAGGTGACTACATAACATGCAATCTCCACTGCCTCTGCCCAGAATTCTTGTCCTAACCCGGCACCACTGAGCATGCTTTTTGCATTTTCCATCAACGTCCTATTCATTCTTTCTACAACTCCATTTTGCTAGGGTGTTGTTGTGGCCACCAACAACCCCCCTCCTTACTTAGTATTAGCAATAACACTAGGTAAGTGGGGACCCTTCGTAAAAATTCAAAAAATTCAATTAAACTCATGTATTATAGTCCTTAAGAAAACATTGCATCGCGCGAAGAAGATAGGACATTTCCTTGTGAGTAGAATGATAAACTGCGAGAGTGCGATGCGAAATCCATCGCATCGCATGCATTAGGAAACGCTCATAAACGAAAACCTTAAGAAATCATCGATGGCCGATATGCGACATCGCATATCGCAACATCGCATAAACAGCACATAACCATTTAACAAATTGTAACAATCTGCGATCTTGCGATAACCCGATACTGCGATCGCGCGAAACAGCAATCTGCGATTCTGCGATAAACGTGATCAGGAAACCCTGCGATAACACATCTTGATGAAAATGCGATAACGTGATGATGCGATGATGCGATGTGAATCGCAGAAATCATCCATCACAGATTTTCCTCGGGTCAACATTCAAGAAAAATTGGATACGCGCGTTAATGAAAATTAATGAATGTACGCCAAGTGTTAATGAAAGACAGTTTTGTGTTTTTCGAAGAATTAGTTCACGTCAGCATGTTTTTGTACATCCGTAGAGCTCAGAGCTTTCTTGTCAATTTTTATTATCATTACTCTCTCCTTATGTGTGAACTGCAAGAATGAAAAACATAAACAATATGAAGCAATGTGCAGGGAGTGATTAAGGAAAAATGTAAAGCTCCAATGCTCGGAAGCAGAGAAGAAATGCCCTCATGAATGGATACCGCATGCAACAGAGCTACAAATTCCAAGCTCTGCTAAGCTATCCATTACAGATCTATCAGTCAGAGCCATGGTTCAATGAGTAGTTGAACAATGCTGATATCAACAGGCGATTTAATGCTTAAGGTTAGAAGCTCACGAAAGCAGTATGTTTGCAAAATTTTAAAGCTTATACCCGGTGAAGGAAAAGGCGCTAAAGGCGAAAAACGCACCAGAAAGGCCCAAGGCAATTGCTCAAAAAGCAAAGTCCCTAACTGCTTAGTCACTCGTAAGCCCAGAAAACACAAGAAAGCAAAGGCAGAGGAAATTCAAGGGTTAACCAAGTGAAATTTGAGTTATTACTGAGCATACACAGTGAAACCACATAGCCAGAGATGATTCTCAAAGTATATCTGCTATTTTGCTGGAAAAAATGGTGCCAGCGCTTGCCATTTCTGTTTGCTTAGCTCAACCAAAAGCGGAAGACAGTCAGCCGACTCTACCCAGGCAAATATTGAATGCTCGCAACATTAAGGAGCAAATGCAAAAATAGTTAGATATTAGATTTAATTTTTAGGAATAATTTTGCTTAGAAAAAGGGCGGCCATTTAAACCGTATCCTGAATCTGTGTAATTAAGTTATTTAGTTAGTAGTATTTAAACCCTTCTCATGCATTTAGAGAAGGGTCTAGAAATTTATCAAAAACTTGTCCTCAGAACATGCACTTTTGCACCCTCAGAGGAGGTTTTGGTGAATGAATGGATCAAGATTTGTTGATGTTTGCATTTGATATATGCTATTGATGTTGCACTTCTGTACTCTTAGTAGATGTTAGAGCAAGGAGAGATAAATCATTATTGCTTGAAGCTTATGAGTAGGACCAGTCATAAATGGTACTTTTATCTCTTGACCATTTCTGCTTATATGTTAAAGTGATATACAGTTTTTAGTTGTTTATATGTTATTGCATGAATGCTTGAGTTACCATTTGGCACTTTTGTATGGTGGTATCTATTTATTTATGTTTAATGTATGAATAGCTTATTATGCGATATGTTGTTCACAACTGTTTTCCCTAACTTTTTATGTGAAATAGTTCATCTTAATTGATTTCCTTTCTTATAACCACTGAATGATCTTTATTACCAGTTGTTATTTGAAATCTCTTTAGATCGCATAATAGAAGAGTTACATCCCGGGTTAGCATAGAGTAGATGTGTTGTTTTTATTAGATTACAATACCATAGAATTAGATTAAAGTTTGAATTAGAATAGCTTAGATAGTTACTGTTAGATCAACAACATCCAATTCTACACACACACACCCATAGATTGGGAAACTGGTCCCATTATCCCCAGTCGGACCCGCTATACCAAACGGATAAGGAGCTGCCAACCAAGGTCCGGACCGGGCGGGTATCCCCCTTGTTGTCGACCCGATTTTCGGGGCTTCAACATATTTGGCGCTAGAAGGAGGGCCTGAACTATGAATGGCAAGTAAATCAAAATCTGAATACCATTATGAGAGTAAATCACCTTCATCATCTCCCTCGACTTCCCCATTACATTTAAATCTAGAGTCAGAAGTCCCTTGAGTATCAACCGTTGCTACACACCCTGATATTTCAGACCAATCTACCATTGAACCTCCTGAAATCGAATCCCTGATTCACAAACTTCAGCGATTTTCCATCTCCCCTCAGAGGTCTGATAAATCTCAAGGCAGCGTGACTTCACAGTACAACCCTGCTCATCCCCTGACCAGGCTAAAGAGTGAAAAGTTTGGCGTTCAGCCAACCAAATTACCTCTTCCCACCAGGAAAAGAGTAAGGAAATCACCGCAAGAGTCTGACAGTGAGATTCTTTTGTCTGCATAATCCATCTCAACTACTTCACCGTGAAGTCAACCATCCACACCTCCACTCCAGATCATCGTCCATCCGTCCACTGGAACCCCCACAACCCCTCTTCAATCATCTACGATTATAGTATCCTCATCCTCCCAGCCACAGGGATCATCTTCTACACTTCCCTATGTTAGCAGTTCAACGATGGCCCTGTCTCCATGGAACAATCCTAGGGCAGTCTTAATGCCTGCACCCTTGAGTCAAATACCGGCCCATCCTGAGAAATGGCTGCTCAAATTCAATCCCGAGGCAGGCATGCTAGCAGAAGAGCACATAAATAACTTCATGCTTTCCATCAATCTTAATGGAGTTACTAATGAAGATGTTGTTGTTCGGATTTTTCCCTATACACTGCAAGGGACAGCCGGGTCATGGTACTTTTCATTACCCTCCGGATCCATCACAAGTTGGGAAATCTTCCAGGACTAATTCCTAACCAAGTTTGGTGATGACAGATCAACGACAACGTTAATCAATGACCTATCCAATCTTAAAGCCAAAGCTAGAGAGCCTATTAAGGATTTCAATTTACGGTTCAACAAAATTTTTAACAAAATTCCTACTGCTTCCCAGCCCAGCGAAGAAGTACGATGTGAATGGTATATTACCGCTCTGCCATCAAACATAGCCATCTTCGTGGATAAGGCAAATAAAACAACCTTAGCTGAAAACATGAAAGAGGCGATAGCAGTAGAAAAACAAATAATAGCCCTGGAAAAGAGATCCGCGATAGAGGAACGTAAGTCCAAAAAAGTCACCTTCAAGGAAGACTCCAAGAAGAAACAAGCAAAAGATCCTTTTGATTTGGAGGGATTGCAAAAAGTTCTAAAGACCATGTCCAATGAGATGGTCGACATAAAAAAGCAAGTAGCAGAAACTTCTTCGAAAAAGCCCTACAGAGCTTTTAAAAGAGGTCCTTCAACGGATGCAAAGCCACCCAATGCCATTTCAAATGCTGAATCCGAGGAAGAGGAAGAGGAAGTTGCCACTGAAGGGCAGACCGATGACGAAGAAGTTTTGGAATTACAAGGAATGTGGGATTTCATCCTCCCACAAGAGGAAGATCAAGAAGTATTTCCAGTTAGCACACGAAGTGAAAATCAGCTTGATCCTCCCCAAACTACCCCTAAACAGAAGAGCGCAAGCTCTGCAACAAAAGATAAAGTCGCGACAAAGAAAACGACATCTAAAGTGACTCAAACTAGCCAAGTCCAAGCAGATGAAAAGACTCCATCGAAAACACTGATAGTGTCAAATGAAATGGAGTACAATATTATTGATGACATGAAAAATACTAGGGCTAATATCACCCTTTACGAACTGAGCAAGTTGAAACATCAACAGAAGATAATGATGAAAGAATTACATACCGTGCCAGTTTCACCTTTGCCTACCACTGTACTTTCTCAAGCTTCCCACAACATGGGAAGACCTCCAACTAACGCGATCAGTAAGATTGACCCAAATGACATCGCCTTGATTGGAGGAAGATCAAGATCTCACACTAGCCCTGTTTTTCCTTACTTATGAAATATTCAATAAAAATGTGCACAATTGTTTGGTAGATTCCGGTGCTTCATCGAATATTTTACCCAAATATGTGCCAAATTAAATGTTCAACCACAGAAATCCTCAGTGCGCATAGTTCAGCTCAATCGATCTCAAGTCGAAGTGATCGGTGAACTAAATCAAGTAACCATAAGATTGTCATCCAACTCGAAGGTATGTCAGGTTATTGACATTCTAGTTGCTGACATCCCAGAATTCTATGGCTTAATCCTTAGCAGGGATTGGTTAGAGAAACTCCATGGATACTTCGCAACTGATTGGTCGCACATGTGGCTGCCCTACAATGGTAAACCAAATCAAATAAAAGTTGAACGAGAGCTACACCAGAAGTACATAGTAACGGAGTTAGAGGGAGAAAATGAACCGGTAGTGTATAACAGCAGTATCATTGGCAATTACTCGGCAGATTCTTTCCTCGGCAATTTCAATGCTCGTGCATCACCTTATTTAGAAAATTCCGTTTTGTCCCAAGTTGAAAATTTTTCTCGAACTGATAGTTTGAAATGTATTAATTTTTTAGATAAACCTGTAAATACATCTTTGTTTTGGAAATTATTTTTTGATGGCTCTAGATCTAATGAAGGAGCAGGAGCAGGATGCGTTCTGATTAGTCCAGAAGGAGAAAAGATCATGCTCACATGCAGACTCGAATTTGATTGCACAAACAATAAAGCAAAATACGAGGCTTTGGTTCAAGGCCTGTACAAGGCAATCGGGTTAGATGTCAAGTATCTTCAAGTCTTTGGAGACTCCGAGATTGTGGTTAAGAAGGTACGTAACACTATACATTGCTTATCAGGTCACTTAAAACACTATCAATCTTTAGTACAAGATCTGACTGAGCATTTCATAGCGTTTAATATTTCTTCAATCCCCAGACTCCAAAACGCTAGTGCAGACCTTTTGGCTAACGTAGCTTCTAAGCTTATTCCCTCCAAAGATTTTAGTCCAGATAGATTCTCAATAGAATTAATCTTTAGACCGTCCATTCCTGACAATATCACAAATTGGAGAGTATTCAATGATGATCCTGATATCGTAAATTTCCTCACATCTGAAGGATCCTACTCCAATCAAATAATTGACAAAGACCAACACTATCGAAAATTGCAACAAAATAGCACTAATAATGATATACCTAAGTCGGTGGTTAAGTTAGAAGACTTATACGATTTGAAAGATCGGTTTAAGAGGTCTACCAATTCAAAACTCTACAGTTCAACATTGAACTATGAATTAGTAAACCTAGGGACCGATACTAAACCACAAAACATTAATCTAGGCCTCGGCCTAGCCCCTGAAGAGAAACTAGCGTATATTCGTCTTTTGAGACTATAAAAATGTTTTTGCCTAGAATTATGATGAGCTGAAAACATACGACACTTCTATCATCCAGCATACTATTCCTATGACCGATAACGAAAAACCTGTCCAACAAAAGCTGAGAAAGATCCACCCCAATTTAGAAAATCAGATAAAAACTGAGCTCAATAAGTTACTGAAAGCCAGGATAACCTTTCCCGTCAGACATTCCAAATGGATCTCCAATATGGTACCCGCTAGAAAGAAAAACGAAGATATTAGGATTTGCATTGACTTTCGGAATCTTAACAAATCCTGTCAAAAAGACAATTTTCCTCTTCCACCTATGGAGCAAATACTATAGGCAGTGGCAGGCTCAGAACTAATGTCTTTCTTGGATGGATTTTCGGGATACAATCAAGTGTTGGTACATCCTGATGATCAGTTGAAAACCACATTTAGAACTAAATGGGGCACATATGCATATCGGAAGATACCATTTGGTTTGATTAATGCTGGTGCTACATTTCAGAGAGCCATGGACATCGCATTCAAAGGTTTAGTCAATAAATCTGTACTAATTTATTTGTATGATATAACAGTGTACTCCAAGAAGCGAAGTGACCATCTTAAAGACCTAAAACAAATCTTTCAACGGTGTTTAAGGTATGGAATTTCACTTAACCCAAAGAAATCTTTTTTCGCATTAAGTGAAGGGAAACTTCTAAGATTCATAGTGTCAAAATCTGGTATTCACATTGATCCCGACATAATCAAAGAAATTTCTGAAATATCCCTACCTCATAACAAAAAAGCCATGCAATCTTTCCTTGGTCAAATCAATTTTGTAAAGAGATTCGTTCCATATTTTTCGCGAATCGTGTCTCCTTTGCAAACCATGATTAAAAAGAATTCAAATTTTAAATGGGGTCAAGATGAACATGAAGCATTCAACCTGATCAAGCAAGCTATTATTAAAGCTCCATCTTTAGCAACCCCTAATTTTTCAGAATCTTTTATTTTATACACATTTGCCTCAGATAAGTCATATGCCGCAATACTAACTCAAGCGAATCAAGAAAAAGCGGAAGCTCCAATTGCGTTTTTTAGCTCAAATTTACAAGGTGCTGAACTCAATTATTCAGACGTGGAGAAACAAGCTTATGTTGTTTTCAAAGCGGTCAAATACTTCAAACCTTTCTTACTTAAAACCCATACTAAGATCATAGTACCGTTTCCAGCGGTAAGGAATATTCTAGTACAGAAGGATGTGGGTGAGAAAAGGGCCAATTGGGTTACTGCCTTATAGGAATACGACCTTGAGATCAAACCAGCAAACATTGTAAGAGGTCAAGGCTTCTGCAAAATGCTGGCCGGAGCATCGCAAATTTCTGAAATTCCATCTGAAGAGGTACAAATGTGTGAGGTAAGCCTAAACGATGCAAAATCATTATATGTTGATATCATTTATTATCTTAAGAACGGGTATGCTCCGTCACACCTTGATCATACTAAAAAAAGAGCGCTAAGATTAAAAGCTAAACAATATCAGCTCATAAATGATATTCTTTTTAGGAAAAATTATGATTTTGTTCTTCTTAGGTGTCTTGAAAAAACCGAAGCTGAAAAAGTTTTACAGGAACTCCACGATGGGCCAGCAGGCGGACACTATGCTGGGGATGCTACTGCACATAAAATCATACGCGCAGGATATTACTGACCCATGCTGTTCAAAGACTCACACAGTTACGTGAGAAGATGTCAAGTCTGCCAAACTACTGCTGGAAGACAAAAGAAGTTGTCCCTACCTCTACAGCCAGTAAACATCGAGCAACCTATCAGTCAGTGGGGCTTGGACATAATAGGTGAGATCGTTCCTCACTCTTCTAAGCAGCATAGATACATCCTCACGGCAACAGATTATTTCACAAAATGGGTAGAAGTAGTTCCGCTCAAGACAGCCAATTCTGAAAATATTATTGAGTTCATAGATCAATTTATAATCACTAGGTTTGGATTGCCATCTGCTTTAATGTTTGATAATGCATCATACTTTTCTGGAAATGCAATGACTGAATTTGCACTTAAAAGAGGATTCAAACTTAAATATTCGGCCAATTACTATCCGCAAGGTAATGGGTTAGCTGAGTCAACAAATAAAAACCTAATCAGGATTATTAAAAGAACAGTTGACCAGAATCAAAAGAATTGGCACAAAGCTTTGGTATATGCTTTATGGGCAGATAGGATAACGCAGAAAGCTTCAATCAGCACTTCTCCCTTTAATTTAGTTTATGGGAAAGAAGTGGTTCTTCCAACTCACTTAGCCATTCCCTCTTTGTCTTTAGTACAATACATTGATGAAGTACCCACTTCCTCCTTACAACTGAGACAAATGGAAATAATTAAATTAGAAGAACAACGAGAACAAGCTAAGAAAACGCATGCTCATCATCAAGCGCTAGTAAAATCCTCTTTTGATTCAAACATAATGACCAGAAAAGATTTTCAGATGGGAGATTTAGTTTTAAATTGGGATAAGGCTCATGAAGAAAAGGGAAAACATACAAAATTTCAAAGGATGTGGCTTGGTCCTTTTCAGATTGTTGAAGTCATAGGTCCATCAACATTTGTGTTACAGGATTTAGCAAGTAAGATGGATCCTTTGCCTGTTAATGGACAAATTCTCAAGAAATATTTTCCATAGAAGATTATTCTTCTATTTTTGTAGAATAGTTTTTCTTTTCATAATAAAACCAATTGTGAGTGGTCACATTAGGTATTTACGGAAAAGACACCAATTCTCTTTCAGATTTTGAGCTTTTCGCTTGTATAAATAGCAAATCTTTTGGAAAATTGATCTTTATTATTGACAGATACAGTTAAAAACTTTAGCCTAGATATGGTACGAGTTTCAACTTCAAAGAATTTGATGAAAGCAACCTTTAGTGAAGAAATTGTTTTATATCAGCACAATGAAAGGTATCAATAACAAAATGAAGATTCTCTGTAGAACAGTTGTTTCCAAAAACTCTATTATTGTTGTCCAGAGCTATCTTAAGGAAATAATGACTTCCTCCCTGCTAAGGAAAATCGCAGCTTTTAGAGGGATAATCCAAGGATACACTATATCTTGAAGAATAAGAGGTCTCATCAAGAGCCGGCTTATCATGATCACAGATATTATAACTTGCTGACTTTGCCAATACTGTCTACCACAACAGGGCAATAACTCAAGATTGTTGCAATCAAAAGACAAGGGGTCTCATCACGAGCCAGCTTGTTCAGTAAAGTTATGAATCAAGTGAGTGACTATGTCGTAATTTGGCTACCAAACCAAGACATTGTTCTTTAAGAATAAAAAGAAAATCAAAAGCAATAAGTGTGAATACGGATTTTTCTTTGAAAGTTGTAGGTCACCTTAAGTAGGATACAGGATCATTGCTGGGTAACAGGTAACCCTGTCGAGGCTATAAACGCCTGCTGGCAGCAGAGGCTCTACCTACGACAAATGAGCATATTTAAAACTGGTTTACAGAGGAGACTTTATTTTATCTTTACAAAACCAAGTAATGGCTGATGTAAATACAAGTACTATCCTGAGGAAGCAAATAATTAGAATAGAAAGAGGTTGAAACAAAATATCATTGACAGTTTAAAGCATAATGTACTCTATATGTCCATAACAAAGTTTAATTTTCTGAAAATTTTTCTGTTTTGGAAGTTTGAAAAATTCAATAGAAAAACAGAGATAACTGGTTCTTCCAAGTGAACCGCCAATTGTTGTGGCCACCAACAACCCCCCTCCTTACTTAGTATTAGCAATAACACTAGGTAAGTGGGGACCCTTCGTAAAAATTCAAAAAATTCAATTAAACTCATGTATTATACTCCTTAAGAAAACATCGCATCACGCGAAGAAGATAGGACATTTCCTTGTGAGTAGAATGATAAACTGCGAGAGTGCGACGCGAAATCCATCACATCGCATGCATTAGGAAACGCTCATAAACGAAAACCTTAAGAAATCGTCGATGGCCGATATGCGACATCGTATATCGCAACATCACATAAACAGCACATAACCATTTAACGAATTGTAACAATTTGCGATCTTGCGATAACCCAATACTGCAATCGGCGATCTTGCGATTGCGCGAAACAGCAATCTGCGATTCTGCGATAAACGTGATCAAGCAACCTTGCGATAACACATCTTGATGAAAATGCGATAACGCGATGATGCGATGATGCGATGTGAAATGCAGAAATCATCCATCGCAGATTTTCCTCGGCTCAACATTCAAGAAAAATTGGATACACGCGTTAATGAAAATTAATGAATGTACGCCAAGTGTTAATGAAAGACAGTTTTGTGTTTTTCGGAGAATTAGTTCACGTCAGGTGGCATGTTTTTGTACATCCGTAGAGCTCAGAGCTTTCTTGTCAATTTTTATTATCATTACTCTCTCCTTATGTGTGAACTGCAAGAATGAAAAACAGAAACAATATGAAGCAATGTGCAGGGAGCGATTAAGGAAAAAGGTAAAGCTCCAATGCTCGGAAGCAGAGAAGAAATGCCCTCATGAACAGATACCTCATGCAACAGAACCGCAAATTCCAGAGCGCTACTAAGTTATCCATTATAGATCTATCAGTCAGAGCCATGGTTCAATGAGTAGTTGAACAATGCTGATATCAACAGGCGATTTAACGCTCAAGGTTAGAAGCTCACGAAAGCAATATGTTTGCAAAATTTTAAAGCTTATACCCGGTGAAGGAAAAGGCGCTAAAGGCGAAAAACGCACCAGAAAGGCCCGGATCAAAGAACGGAGGCAGTTTTCGATGCGCGATTAGCGCCTAGCGCTAATCACGCATCGCTGAGAAAATTGCTCAAAAAGCAAATTCCCTAACTGCTTAGTCACTCGTAAGCCCAGAAAACGCAAGAAAGCAAAGGCAGAGGCAATTCGAGGGTTAACCAAGTGAAATTTGAGTTATTACTGAGCATACACAGTAAAACCACATAGCCAGAGATGATTCTCAAAGTATATCTGCTATTTTGCTGGAAAAAATGGTGCCAGCGCTTGCCATTTTTGTTTGCTTAGCTCAACCAAAAGCGGAAGATAGTCAGCCGACTCTACCCAGGCAAATATTGAATGCTCGCAACATTAAGGAGCAAATGCAGAAATAGTTAGATATTAGATTTAATTTTTAGGAATAATTTTGCTTAGAAAAAGGGCGGTCATTTAAACCGTATCCTGAATCTGTGTAATTAAGTTATTTAGTTAGTAGTATCTAAACCCTTCTCATGCATTTAGAGAAGGGTCCAGAAATTTATCAAAAACTTGTCCTCAGAACATGCACTTTTTCACCCTCAGAGGAGGTTTTGGTGAATGAATGGATCAAGATTTGTTGATGTTTGCATTTGATATCTGCTACTGATGTTGCACTTCTGTACTCTTAGTAGATGTTAGAGCAAGGAGAGATAAATCATTATTGCTTGAAGCTTATGAGTAGGACCAGTCATAAATGGTACTTTTATCTCTTGACCATTTCTGCTTATATGTTAAAGTGATATACAGTTTTTAGTTGTTTATATGTTATTGCATGAATGCTTGAGTTATCATTTGGCACTTTTGTATGGTGGTATCTATTTATTTATGTTTAATGTATGAATAGATTATTATGCGATATGTTGTTCACAACTGTTTTCCCTAACTTTTTATGTGAAATAGTTCATCTTAATTGATTTCCTTTCTTATAACCACTGAATGATCTTTATTACCAGTTGTTATTTGAAATCTCTTTAGATCACATAATAGAAGAGTTACATCCCGGGTTATCATAGAGTAGATGTGTTGTTTTTATTAGATTACAATAGCATAGAATTAGATTAAAGTTTGAATTAGAATAGCTTAGATAGTTACTGTTAGATCAGCAAAATCCAATTCTACACACACACACCCATAGATTGGGAAACTGGTCCCATTATCCCCAGTCGGACCCGCTATACCAAACGGATAAGGAGCTGCCAACCAAGGTCCGGACCGGGTGGGTATCCCCCTTGTTGTCGACCCGATTTTCGGGGCTTCAACAGGTGTGTATGGAGTAGTCTTTTGTCGTGTTATACCACACTTTTCACATAACTATTCAAATTCCTTTTTACAGAACTCTTCAAATTCCTTTTTACAGAACTCTCAACCGTTATTTGTCCTCGACACCATTATCTTCTTCTCTGTCTAGTTTTCCACCAGAGCCTTAAATTATTTAAACCTATCAAAGACTTCAGATTTCTTTCTGAGGACATATATCCATGTATTCCTTGAGAATCCATGTATAACTGATACATAGAACACAAACTTACCTAGTGATGGAACCGACACAGGTCCAAATACATCACTGTGCGCACACTCTAATATCCCTTTCGCCCTCTTAGTAGTTTTTGAGCCTCAGTATTGCAACAAGACTGTTGCAACTCCCAAGTTTACCAACTTTAATTATCAACCCAGGGTTCGTACAAACTTAAGAGGTATTGGCACTATATGTGTAGCATACAATGTGTCATTCTTTTGTTGTCATGATGTAATGGAATGCATGTACTGAATTCAAATCCTAAACTAATTGCAGAAAATGAAATGTTCGAAATGGAACCTTAGCCTATTGCAAGAAAGGAAGTACAAGAAAAGAAACCTATTCTAATTGCATAAATATCATGAACTAAATGTGAAAGAAACCTAGCTTAACCCTATTTGTCACATGTGATGATTTAAACTAACTGAGCATGAAATCTGATCTAGAGAGTACTAACTGTTGTGTGCATTTGTAAATATAAAAGAACTCATTTTTTTTAACTTTTTGCTTTATAAATGCAAATGCTAATCTTTCCTTGAACTCTGGCAGCGAAGACAAGTGTGGAGCAAGAGGGTTAAAATGGTCTTCATGGCATGGGGGTAAAGTAGAGGCCTAATCCTAGCTTCAATGATGATTTTTCTTAATTCGGGCTCAAAACAGGCTTTCCTGCAGAATGCTACAGGATTTCGACAAGATCCCCTGATTTACTATAGGATGTTACATATTTACCATACGAAATTATAATTCATCGAATGACCAAGAAAATCATATCCATATTGGATGGGACAAATTTAGTTATGACTAGGATGTCTTAGGTCCCCATTCCAGGTGGAATCACTCAAAAAGACCTCTGTTAACCCATGCTAAAAAATAGAAAAACATTACTAATCGAAAATCTAGAAATTCGAGAACTAGTGAGCTAGTAAATCTAAAAAATGTCTAACCTAATAAAGTGAAAATGCAATGGGGTAATTTTTTTATAAACTAGAATGTTTTTGTGATCTAATTCAATTGTAACAAACTCGATTGAAGCTCGTTATCATGCTCTAAAAAATAACATAAATTTATTGTTCTTTGCCACAAAGGAGTTCGAGAAATCTAGATTTGGGAATAAGAAAGTTAATCCAAGTAGCTCAATGATTACTATGACC
This sequence comes from Pinus tabuliformis, assembly GCA_031772625.1. Taxonomy (NCBI): domain Eukaryota; kingdom Viridiplantae; phylum Streptophyta; class Pinopsida; order Pinales; family Pinaceae; genus Pinus; species Pinus tabuliformis. Next base: position 51,819,025 of record CM062815.1, read on the forward strand.
TTCCAAAGATTTTCCAAGGATGAAATGATGCTTGTGATCCTGCAAAATAACTTACATTAACCATTTAACTCAATCCTAAAACAATAAATCATTAATGCTAAATGCAAAAGTAGAAGGAAATAAAAACAAGAGATGCATGGGAATAAGAAATGAAAAGAAGGAAAGAAAATGATTAAAAATGGCTCTGAGGCTCTTGGGATAATCAAACCCAAGGAAACTTAGAGACCTATGGAGGAGAACAAGATTTAGAAGCTGAACATGACACCAATCTTCATTATTTTCGTAAATACAATTACATCCTTGCAAGAAAATACAATGGAGCTACAAAAATATGAGTTCTCTCTAGAATAACACTAATGAAAATATATCCCTAGAGGAAAATTTAACTTGTTACGTATACAAAATGATAAGGAATCATTCCCTGTGAATGGAGGAATATTTCCCCACCAAAACCTCTTGATTAGTTGATCTGGTCCCCAATACTAGGAATCTGCATTAAATGGCAAGGAACACATTCCTAGATTTTCTCAATCATTGGAGCTCCACAATCTGTGCCATAATTCCATAATATCTTGTTGATTTATTATTTAGTATTGATCCTCCTGTAGTAGGCAGAAAGTCCCTAAATTATCTCCTCCAGATCTTCATAATCTACCCAGTATTCTTATAATATTCCACAAAAATAAATAATATTATGCACAAATATGCAATTATTCATAAATCTTCGTAATGAATATATTAAAATTAAAAATACATTATCTAATGCAATAAGAGAGGTTTAATGTGCCGAAGGATGGTCATAGCCCTTAATTTATGTCTAATTTAGAAGCCCGTCATACCCCCCTGTTGAAAGTGTTGCTAATCCTCTGAGCAACTTAGTGACCTCATCGTGCCTCATTCATGGCCCTGGTGGCCTCTCTCTTGTGCATTAAGAATCTTGGCTATAGGTTTTGTAAGGACAAGCCCAAAAACATAATTGTGCAAAGAAAAAATGTTGTTTCTTGAGACCATTAGCTTGCCTTCTTCCCCTTATTCAAGATGGGTTCTTGAATATTTTTCAGTTTGGCAAGGTCTTCCATTGACTCCTCTCCTTCTAAAACTAATTTCTTCTTTGCAATTTGGATATTACCTTTATCCTCATTTCTCCAAGGTATCCATAATGGAAGGGTGGTGATTATGCCTATGATTTCAAGGGTGAGTTCTATAGAGAGGCCTTTCACCACAACAGTGGCATGGGTCCTAGTTAGTAGAATGAGGAAATAAGCAAAGTCTTTGGCCACTTCATCATCATATCCCATCAATTTTTTAAAGAAATCCATCCAATTGTGCCTTGTGAATATCTCTAGTACATGATGGTGTTGATGAATCCTCACTGTGTTGATGTGTTCCCTCTTATCAAATCCCCCTGTCATTTTTCTCTGATGGATGGAGGGTTGATAACAAATTTAATGGATGAGGAATTTTAAATGAAAATTATGTGTATAAAATTCCACAAGACTGCGGTCTTTTTCAACACAATAGAAGGCTTTTCTATATCCTTTTCACTTGGAAAAATGTGGGAAAGTTCAGCTCCTAACTCCTTATCACTCTCTGATGAAGCCAACCTCTGTTTCTCCCCTTTAAAACTGCTCACTGCCAATCCTGTAGGTCTTGTTCTGTATCCTGTAGGATCCTGTAGGTTTTCCTGTAGGTGCTCCTATGCTAGAAAAAAAGAATTCTGCCTTTCCTGGAGACATCTTCAAGGCCTTTTAACTGTATGGGAGTGATCGGAAATGATGAAGATGGATTGTATGATGATTCTAGGGCTTAAAGGGAGTAGTCTGGGTTTGTGAAAATGAAGAGGATGCTCTGTTTGTTTTTTCAAGAATGAAATGGGATGGATGAATGATGAATAGATAGCGGATATGAAGTGGATGGAGGACTTGGAGTGTTTTGGTGACTTGACCTTTGTAAAAAATTCTTTTTTTAATTGTTGTCCTCATTCCTTGAAATCATCACCCTTCAAAATTTGACTTTTCAACATTGCATGAGTGAAGGAGTGAGCCGCAATTAACTAGTTGAATGCAACTGAGACTACGGACCCATCCTTGGCTTATAAAACCTCATCTCTCATGCATTGAAAACAAATTTCTAACTATAATATTCTCAAGAGAAGATGTCAAGAATATTGCATACTTGTACCTACCTGATGGTTGTTGGAGAGACATGCATGTTGCTGCTAAATTGATGTTGATGTGTAGGTGTTGGATGGTGATGTTGATGATCCTAATGTTGTTGCTAAGCTCTGGAGGAGCTTATTTGACCTCTGGATCTCCATGTTGAAGCTGACTTTATTGGATGAATGCAAGGGTGATCATGGTGGATAGAGGCATGATGATGAGTTGGTGAGGTAGACATTTATTTTTTTGACATAAGAAGGTCATCCCATTGCTCTAGGGTTACTTTTTTTGGATTCCCAAGCCACTGTAATTCCTAAAGGATCATCCTATACGTTTTCAGGGAATCTTGTAGGTTTATAGGGAATCATGTAGGTTTACAGGACAACCTTTTGTAGCCGACTTATTTTGTCCATATCTCCCAAATGGTAGAATGGATTGTCTTGAAACTTTTTGATCATGTTTCAATCATCATTATACACCTCTCCATAAAAATAAATTGGTCAATGGACGCACGGATCTCGAGAAAAACTAAAAATGGCTAAATATGATGGAGGCTGATTTCTTGGAAACTGTGCACTGGAATTCGCTGAAATTGCTTGGGAATGTTACCATCATCCATATGCATCTCCCCGTGAAACAACTTTTTAAATGGATAAAAGGATATCCAGAAAATAGAAAAAAAGGCTGTAGGTGATGGAGGTTGATTTCTTGAAAATTGTGCACTGGAATTTGTTGAAATTGCTTGAGCATGTTACCATCATCCATATGCATCTCCCCTGAAACAGCTTGGCAAATGGATGCATGGTTTTCAAGTTATGGAAAAAACAAATTTCTGCTCTATGTATTTTTGTTTTCTGTAGTAAAACAGAGCCTTCCTGTAGTATTTTATGAAAACAAGCAAATTGAATGGGAAAAGCTTGAGAATGATGGGTGGACGATAGAAATAGATGAGGCTGATGGATTGGCATGGCCTTGGCCTTGTTGGATCATTTGAGCAAAGGAGGAGAAAGTCAAAATTGGACTTCTTTTGACTAGGTTTGACCAATTTTTTCTTGTGGTACCAACTTGTTTTTTCTTCTTCTTTTTTTGCTTGCAGATGTTGGAGAGTAAATGAATTCATCAAAGACATGCATGGAGCAAAGTTTTTTTTTCTTTTTTTTAAGGCCTACTAGCGGCCTCAATGAGGTTTTCAACTAGTAGGTCTGCCTAGGCACCTCAAATGAGGTTTTCACATAGGATCTTTTTCTTTTTTCTCTTTTTTTTAACCCATTGACCGCCTCATGGAGGTTTTCAATCAATGAGTCAGTCTTAGGCACCTCAAAGGAGGTTTTCACCTGAGATTTTACTTTTTTCTCTTTTTTTTCTTTTTTTTTTTACCCTACTCTACTGGAAAAACAAAATCACTTTCAAGTATAAGAATACTTCCAATGGAACCATGTCCACATCAAGATGATAGAAAAACTAATGTGTAGGCTTGGAATGTATGTTTTTATAGGTACCTGAATTTGAGTGATCAAATGCTTTGACTTTGATGAATACAAGCACAATTGAAGAAGAGAGTATTGTTGCAACTTAGTGACTGTTTGGAACCACATTTCAATATAGTTGTGATGTCCCTGGTCCTTTTGCTGATCTAGATCATTCTTCATGTCTTCTTCTACCATGACCTTCAAATATTCCTCTTTTTGTTGATTGTTTTCTTGAATACATGGAGGATTTGATGGTAACCATGAGGGAGCTCTCTCGATCTCTGATTTTGATGTCTACTCTTCATCAAGTGCAACCCATGATTTTGTGGTCTTCTCATTTGAATCTTCTTCTTCTGGATGTGGTCCTTCAATGATATCAAGATAATCTCTTTTTTGCAATACTCTTCCTAAGCTATGATGAATACCATTGATCTCAAGAGAAGATGTTTGAAAGTGTTGTACCTCAACATTGTAAGTGGGTTGAGCTACTCCAATGTGTGGGTTTGGAAATGGTTAGTACAGGTAGTTGAGTGGGAGTGGATATTTGAGATGGATGTGGTTGGGGTTGTGGTTGTGGATGAGATGAATGGTAGTGACAACATAGAGTTGGGGATGGAGGATATTGAGGAAAATATTGAGGATATTGTGGATGGCTCCCAAAAGTTCCTTGCCAACCTTGTTGCCAAGATTGGTTTTGGGGTTGAGATGGCCCATGTTGCCAAGGAAAGGGTGTTTCCAATTACTTTGACGTGGATATGCATAACCTTGAAATTGTGAATTAGGCTCTTGCATCATACTAGGTTGACTAGGCTTCCATGGTCCTCTTGGAGCTACATAACATAACTGCATTGGCAATTGACTTGCTCCATTGTCCTCTTCGTGAACTTCCTTCAACCTTGGTAATCAGGAGCAACATTTAACATCATGTGATTATGCATGGACAAAACGAATATCAACATCTTATTTTTGCTCATTTTGTATTCTTAACATTTCTACGTGTTCACTTAAATTGCTAAGAATATCTGTTTTAATGTTATCAAGAAAATTTCCAAGTTTAGCTTGACTTACCAATCTTGACGCTAATTTACCTACTTTTTCCCTTCCTCTTGATATGTGTTTGCATGTTTCATAAAATTCTTCAAATGATAATTGGTATACATCACCTTTACTCATGAGATCAAGGAGATTAATGGATTCATCCCTAATTGTTCTAAGTAAGAGGGTTTTTAGTGTGTCAAATCCTAAATGATGTTGTTTTTCCCTCTTAACACTATACATGAACCTTTCTATTAGATCCTCAAGGCTCTCGTCTTCTCTTTGATTCATTCTAAAAATTTCTTCTTTAAGATCATGATCGTTATATTTTTCTAGAAATATCTTTTTTGTATCATTCCATGATCTTATTGAATTAGTCTCTAAACTCATGAACCATTTAAGAGCTCTATCCTTCAATATTACCGGAAACAATCTCAATTTTTGAGTTTTTAATAAGTAACCATAAGATCTACAAACAATTTAAAATTCAAAGAGAAAGGTTTCCATATCCTCTTACCTTAGACCATTAAGTTTTGCGAGAAAAGATGGAGGGAGGTTCTTCATGTGCACATTGATATCAATATCTTGAATAGGGAATCCGAGAGGATCTTCCTGATCGTTATCTTCTCCGTCCATTTCTTCTACATTCTTTTTCATCTTCTTCTTCTACCTGCAAAAGTAAATGGTTATGTGGCTCTTACTACGTCACGTGATCAAATGAGGGGGGTGGGTTCGTGTTGGAGATTTTTTTGTTTTTATGATTGAATGAAAACTATAATGAAATGCAGTTTTCTTCTTTTGAAATTAAATATGCCTAATGCAAATGTTTTTTGTTTTTTTCACAAAGTAAAAATAAATGAATCCACTAGGGAAGAAAACAATGCATACTTTGACACCTCCCTGGCAATGGTGCCAAAAAGTGATGAGCCTTAGTGTTGCAACTCCTAAGGCTACCGACTTTAATTATCAACCCGGGGTTCGTACAAACTTAAGAGGTATCGGCATTATATGTGCAGCATACAATGTGTCCTTCCTTTGTTTTCATGATGTAATGGAGTGCATTTACTAAAGTCAAATCATAAACTAATTGCAGAAAATGAAATGTTCGAAATGGAACCTTAACCTATTGCAAGAAAGAAAGTACAAGGAAAGAAACCTATTATAATTGCATAAAGATCATGAACTAAATGTGAAAAACCTAGATTAACCCTATTTATCACATGTGATTATTTAAACTAAATGAGCATGAAATATGATCTAGAGAGTACTAACTGATGTGTGCATGTGTAAATATGAAAGAGCTCATTTTTTAAAATCTTTTTGCTTTATAAATGCAAATGCTAATCTATCCTCGATATTTGGCAGCGGAGACAAGTGTGAAGCAAGAGGGTTAAAATGGTCTTGATGGCATGGAGGTCAAGTAGAGGCCTAGTCCCAACTTCAATGATGATTTTTCTCAATTCGGGCTCAAAACAGGCTTTCCTACAGGATGCTACAAGATTTCCTACAAGATCCCCTGATTTACTACAGGATGCTACAAGATTTCCTACAAGATCCCCTGATTTACTACAGGATGTTACAGATTTACTATATGAAATTGTAATTCATTGAATGACCAAGAAAATCAAATCCAAACTGAATGGGACAATTTTTTTTATTGACTAGGATGTCTTAGGTCCCCAGTCCAGGTGGAATCACTCAAAAATGCCTCTGTTAACCCATGTTAAAAAATAGAAAAACATTACTAGTGAAAAATCCAGAAATTCGAGAACTACTAAGCTAGTAAATCTAAAAACTACATAATCTAATCAAGTGCAAATGCAGTGGGGTAATTTTTGTTATGAACTAGAATTTTTTTGTGATCTAATGCAAGTGTAACCAACTTGATTGAATCTCGTTAGCATGCTCTAAAAAACAGAAATTTATTGTTCTTTTCCGCAAAGGAGTTCCAGAAATCTAGATTTGGGAATAAGAAAGTTAATTCAAGTAGCTCAATGATTACTATGACCTTCCAAAGATTTTCCAATGATGAAATGATGCTTGTGATCCTGCAAAAGAACTTACATTAACCATTTAACTCAATCCTACAACAAGAAATCATTAATGCTAAATGCAAAAGTAGAAGAAATAAAAACAAGAGATGCATGCGAATAAGAAGTGAAAAGAAGGAAAGAAAATGATACAAAAGGGCTCTGAGGCTCCTAGGATGACCAAGCCCAAGAAAAATCAGAGATCTATGGAAGAGAACAAGATTTAGAAGTTGAACATGACACCAATCTTCATTATTTTCATCAATACAATTACATCCCTGCAAGAAAATATAATGGAACTGCAAAAATATGATTTCTCTCGAGAAGAACACTAATGTTAATATATCCCTAAAGGCAAATTCGACTTGGTACTTATACAAAATGATTAGGAATCATTCCCTATGAATGGAGGAAGCTTTCCGCACCAAAATCCCTTGGTTAGTGGATCTGGTCCCCAATACTAGGAATCTACATTAAATGGCAGGGAACACATTTCTAGATTTTCTCAATCATTGGAGTTCCACAATATGTGCCATAATTCCATAATATCTTGTTTATTTATTATTTATTATTGATCCTCCTATAGTAGGGAGCAAGTCCCTAAATTATCTCCTCTTCCAAATCTTCATAATCTACCCAATATTCTCATAATATTCCACAAAAATAAATAATATTAGGCACAAAGATGCAATTATTCATAAACCTTCCTAATGAATATATTAAAGTTAAAAATACATTATCTAATGCAATAAGAGAGGTTTAATGTGTTGAAGGATGGTCATAGGCCTTAATTTATGTTTAATTTAGAGGCATGGGCCTTAATTTATGTCTAATTTAGAAGCCCATTAGTAGCAAAGGGGAAACTCACCCGATTGTGCTTCCCATATACATAATGTTCACATAAATCGAAATCCAAAGAGAAAGTAGACATACCTTCTACTATACCATTACCATGAAGTATTCAAAGGCTCTTCTCTCCAATATGTCATAGCATGGTCTTTTCTCTAAAGACCACTAGATGTTTTTCTCCACTTTCAGGAACCACAGAATTGTTGCACCCATCAATAACAGTGTTACCCAAAAGCTTGTACAAAGTTCCAATCCAAACTCCCCACATCAATACCACTGCTCCCCGAACCATCTTGCAAGTATATTTATTGAACACTGTTTTTACACCTGCATCATCCATCTTGCTTACAAAAATCAGATTTCTGGTCAATGCAGGAATATGTAGAACACCCAGAAGTGTTATAATCCTTCCACCTTGCAAATTCAGCTTGACTTTTCTACGTCTGATGATTCTAGCCTTCCTATCATCCCCTGAGAAGACATCACCACCATCATATTTCTCATACTCACAGAACCACTTCCTATGGGGAGTGAAGTGAAAGGATGCACCTGAGTTAATCAACTATATCTCATGATCTACATGTGTACATGAAGAAAAAGCCATGTACACATCCCCACCTTCATCTGAGCTGGATTTTGCCCCTGAATAAGAAGCATCATCAGATCCCTTTCCTTTGTCGTGAGCTTTAGATTTATAGTCATTTTTGAAGTTCCCTTCCTTTCCACATTTCCACCACACCTTTACAGGTTTTCTTGGAGATTTAGATCTGCTTCTAGATTTAGATATCCCACTCAAGGACTCATTTTTGTTTATGTACTGGGACCTTCCTCGTACAGACAAGGCATCACCATTCTGACCCTCCATATTTTTTCGTCTCATCTCCTCTGACAGCAAGGATGAGACTATTTCATCACACTACAAGGTAGTTGTATTGCTACCTATTCCAACAACCAAACTATCCCACAAATCTAGTAGAGAACACAGCAAACTAATGCACTTATCTTCATCTAGAATTTTAATATCAACAGACAACAATTGGCTTACCACAGTATTAAAGGCGTTTAGATGCTCTATCACCAAGTCTCCATCCTTCATCCTTAGGTTATATAACTTTTTCCATTGGAACATTTAATTCACTAGAGACTTAGATTGGTACAAAGTCCCTAACTTGTCCCACAAAGCCTTTGCAAAAGCTTCCCTTGATACATTCAACAATACTGAATCCGAGATACACAACCGTATTGCGATCTTTTCTTTCTGATCGAACTTCTTCCAGTATTCATCACACATTGTCGTTCGTTTAGTACCTGGATCTACCATAATCCACTGATATTATCCACCCATAGATCCTCGATCTTGAGTTTCCACAACTCAAAACTCTGACCATAAAGTTTCTCGATCTCTATCTGTCCACTACTCGCCATCTTCTTACATTGCAAGAATCAATCTCGTAGATCTCCCACTGAACAAGGTCTACCAAGGCCCGCTCAAAACCCCTCAACAGCAAAGGCATCCCCTTGAAGCCAAAACAGCTCTGATACCAAATGTAGGTTTTAACCCTGTACAGAAATTACTTGCAAACGAATTCTTAAAAACATAAAATAAACAATGGCGAGAGCATAAAACATAAAACAGATATATACAAAGATTTTCCCCTGGATCCCAAAATCGAGACTACCAAATTGATTTTTCATTATATTCCTTTCAATGTTACAATACATATATATACATGTTGAAGCATCCATAAAACCCAAACCATTAACCCTGGATTAGAACATAATCGTAGTTCCTTTGACCAGATCTACAAAATACCATGGGTAGAAAACCATCATGCCCAAAATCATGTGTGAAATCCATGCAAAAAACCATCACGCCCAAAACCATGTGTGAAATCCCTGTGAACCCCCCGCTGAATCGGGCGCAACAAAGGGGGGGCTGTCCACCCCCCTCTAACCCGTCGGCTTCATGCCTGGGGCTAGTCATGGAGAGAATAAAACACACACCCAACAGTTAGGGAATTGTCAGGATGAAGTTATAAAAGAAGCCTAATGGATAGGTGAAGATACAACACAACTACGCAACATTGAGAGAGAAATTTTCTCAAGGGGAGTAAGCAATTTTCTCAATAGCGAGAGGCTTATCTAGACTGAAGAGAAGGGATGAAGAGTGCAGGGAAATTTCGGAAGTAATTCCAAGAGGCTGAGTTTAGGAAATCGAGAAGTCGAGTAGCTAAAGCGCAAATGAAGTTGATTTATCCAACGGGTCAATTTCCTTGATTGAAAAAGGGTTGTACAAGGAATAAAAGAGAGGAACTATTTTCTCATGTCATGGGGGAAATTTCTACAGAGTTGAATTCTTCAGGAGGTCGATTTTTTGGTGGGTTGAATTCCTTGGGTTGGTTTTCCTAGTTCTAGCAGTGCATTTTTCTATGCATTTTCTCTATGGGTCTAAGCCCATATTTTCCCAAGAATTTTAAAGAAGGAAAATTGTTATGGGTGTATACTTACTACTGTGATGTGATTAATCTCTCTATTTTTTATTTTTCTGCTGCAAATTATTTTTCAGAAGTTAAATACAATTGATTTTATTTTTAAGCAATCCAGAATTTTATTTAATAATTTTCTAGGAATACAAATTACTAAGGTATAATGGAAACTTAACAGATCTCCTCTCACATAGTAATGTGGGCATGCCAAAACATGAATGTACTTGTGTCAACCTTCACTCTAGTTGTCATTGCTACCTCATATTGTTGACTCGATGTCATGGGAGCATACCTCCTTCTAGCTCTTACTATTTCACTTAGCATCATAAACTCTATGTACCTAGCAGAGGGTTGGAAACCTCTGGTCCATCTTATCTCCACCTTATAACTTCCCCACTTTGCATGGATTTGATTTTTAGAAGGTGCCATTTGGCACTTTCCAACATGGGGAGCATTATACTTTAAATTTTTTAGTTTTTAATCATGGAATTAAATATATTTTAGTAGAAATTTGTAATCCAATTCCCCATGGAATAGACCAACTTACTCATTGGCTAACGAGTCAAGGTAGATGATTATGTTCCCTGAAAATATGATATATTTCCTATTTTTTGAATCTTGATAGAAGTTCCAATATATTTTTTCCAATAGCCTTTAAGTGAAGGTGTTTTGGAAGTGATTTCATTCGTAAGATTTGAATGACTATTTCGGAGTATCTCAAGATAGTTATGTTTTGAATCTTTGCTCTTTTGCTAGATTCAATCTCTAATATAAGGCACAAGCTTTTGTCCAATTATTTGATCTCCTCCATACACCCTAGGAAAAGGTTAATTCTATCTTTTCATTAGGACGAAGGATAAACTTGTTGGAAATGTAACAAATGCGGTCTTCATGATGTAATTTAAATGTACTATTGAAATATTTATTACATTCATTATTATTGTTTCATTTCTAGTCAAGGCATGTTCTTCATGCTTGTGGGGTTATTTGAGTCAAAATAAAAATTTTCAGGAGCCAAACAAATATACTTGATTCAAAGTCCCATTTGGACTTCTATGAAATTTTATTTATTTATTTTGAGTCAAAAAGAGTCAATTTGTCATCCACGAACTAAGTTGGCCCTCTTGGACAATTTGGCATAGAAAGGCACCTATTTGACCTCCTAGACAGCTATAAATACAGTGCAATTTGACCTCATTTGGACAACAACTCATCACTTTGATTTTTGTGCCAAGAGAAGAAGAAAACCTAGTGAAAGTGAAGGAAGAAAGAGCAAAAGTCAAAGAAGAGAGAGAGCAAAGGTGAAAGGAGAGATAAAACCATACTTGTCTACCCTATTTTGTTCACATGTGTGAAATTGTAGAGCTGCAACAGACCGAAAATTTCAGAACTACAGCAGGTCCGAAAATTTAGAGTTTTACTAGATTTTGAGAGAATTTACTAGCATTTACTTTGTTGACTTGATAAAATAAAGACACGATGGAGGGTTGAATTGGGGGTTTTGTAACAACATTGGTCTTGGTTTTTGGGTCTTGAATATCTCACTTTGATATGATTCTATAAGAAGAGGAGTTTCTTGGGTTCCCCCCCTTGTAGGGTTTTTCCCTGGCTTGGAGCCTACATTTTTGTCTTCCTTGTCTCTTGTGATCTTCATATTTTGTATTCTTTTTGGTAATTTCTTGATGAAGAGAAGCTAAACCTAATAATAATCCAATAAGCATTCACAAGTAATTATCAAGTTAAGAGAAGGCAACTTGAAGATCACTTTTATTGGCACATTTGAAGGCATCTCTACAACAATAATCTCACTCTTAAGACACATTTACATCACATTGGAGGACACAATTTGCTACAACTAGACTTGAAGAAATTCTTGCAGTAGGCAAAGGATGAGACCCACGAATCATCGTATTTCCAGCAATCATCATTCATTTTTGAAGAAGACATTTGCAACAATTATCTCTCTATTCTTACAGTATTGAAGGCTCGTAGAAGTCCTACTCACTAATCATTTGTCATTGAAGGAATCATTGCAGCAGCCACCACTCCAGGACACTCTTGGAAACTCTTGGAAGCATCATCATCATAGCAGCATATTCTCCTTTGACAAGTAAGTACTCTATTATATTCTTTATCTCAAGTTCCTACTCAAATGGAATATATCTATAAGGAAGGCAAGAAACCTAATGGAGCCTCTAATTTCAAGGCTTGAAAGAAAAGAATTGATTTGGTTCTCAAAGAAAATGATGTCATTGACTTTGTTAAGGGTAAGGCTCCAACACCAGACAAGAGCAATGGTCAAGAAGTGGCCAAGTACAATAAGGGAGAAGTATGGGCTCAAAGGATTCTCTTTTGAGTCCATCAAAGATCACATTATCCCCTTTGTTGCAGATTTAACTATATTGAAAAAGTCTATGACAAATTGGTAAAAGTATGCTTTGTCAATACTACAGGTCATAAAATATCCTTGAGGAATCAATTTTACAGAACAAAGATATCAAAAGATGAAGATTTGGCCTCATACCTTGTAAAAATATTGAAAATGAAAGATCAACTTCAAGGGCTTGGAGAAGTCATATCTGATTCTGAATTAACTACTTGTGTACTCAATGTTCTACCTTCATACTAGAGCAGTTTTGCGACCAACATCTATTCAAGAAAAGACACTCCAACATTCAATGAATTGCAGGCCCTATGTGTTCTAGAAGAAACAATATTGAAAGCCAATGATGACACCAAACCCAACAATGAAACGTCTCAAGATTTTGTTGCTAGATCAAGGAAGAAGTTTGGAATATTTGGAAGATTTGAACCTCGTCGAAGATAATAACAACAACAACAATTAATGACGTGGAGACTGAGACATGTCCAAAGTGCAATGCTTTGGTTGCAATGAACATGGACATTATAAAAGGGAATTTCCCAAGGATCCTAAGAACAAAAGAACAAGTGGAAAGAGAGAAGTACAACACACATTGCAAAAGATGAAGAACCCAAGAAGAAACCAAAGATCAAAGACAATATCTCTACTATTGAGGAAGATTGGAAAATACCAAATTTGCAAGTAATTTGTTTTTATTAGGAGATGGTAGATAAAGTTGCAGTTACATTAGAAGGTTGAAAGTTTTGCTTGAAATTCACAATGTCATGCATATAGTTTGGGTCATAAAAAGTTGTCTACAATTACAAGTAGTCGTCGTAGAAGTTATAGTACAAGAAGATTTTGGGATTCAAAAATTAAAGAATCATGGAAAATCATAAAGCAAGGAACATTGTTACATATATTCACAAAAGGTTAAAAGCAAATATCATATCATCTAGCGAGTTTGGATTATACAATGTTTTACTGCCACTTTAGAAATTTCATCATGAAGATCTAGAAGCAGCCATTTAGCAAGGAAGGACTACAAGGATCTACAATAGATACAGAACCATTAGTGGGGTGGAGGTCATTATGCAACATTATAGAAGTCTCTACAACATGATATATTGTTTCAAGCTTTAACATAGCAGAATCTAACATCTGAATAGAAGAATCAAAGGAACATAGCAGGAGTCTATTCTACAAACAAATCAAGAAGTCTATCAATATGCATTGAAGAACAGTTAGGGAGCAGCATGGAAGAGGCTACCCTTATCACAAAATGAGGAATCTCATCATCCTATATTTGATGAACAACATATCCAAAGAACAAGTAACTTGAGGATAACATGCTCTAGAAGAAGTTTTTGTGGTCAACTATCTCATAAGGAGACTCATACCTTTAGAGGGAGTTGGAGGAAGAACATGATGCATATAGAGCAGTGATATACTTAGGTAGAAAGTTAATAACAAAAAGAATGATATGTCTTGGTTAGATAGTTGAAAAAGATAGCCAAGATGGTTGTTTGATATATGGCAGCAAAACATATTACTAGCAAAACTTATGAAAACACTATTATTGATTGCTAAAGTAATGTGACGGAAGTAAACATTAAATTCAAAGGGAGATAGCAACAAGAGTGGACATGAAGAATATGTCTTGAGATTATATATAGATTGGAAAGTCTGATAATTTGACGTAATATCAATAGTATTTGGAATATGGTATGGTTTCTAAAAAGAATATATAGCAGAAGTGTGGAGGCAGAAATGGCAACAAGCTCATACAATATATCATGAAATATTTTGTTGATCACTTGACGATAAGCTTGATTTGACATTGGTTGAGAATAATTTCATCCACCTCAACCGGAAAGAGGGAGCTATAATTGGTTTGGTTTAGGAATACATTGATTGGTTTGACAGGTATTGTTGCTAATATAAATACTGATAATTGGGAGTTTATATGATTAATTGGAAAAGTGTGAAGTAGAATTTTGTTGCAATACAAAGACAAAGAAGTGAAGGTTTGTGCAAATCAATTCATGACACGATGAAGTCGTGTAGCAATAGTATATCTCCATTGATGAAGCAGGTAGCCGATGTATTGATGATGTTTCCTTTATAAGAAAAAGGAATGGGATTGTGGATGTTTTCTCCCTAGTTGAGAGGGAGTGATTGTGTACACCGTACTCTCCATATGTCATGCATTATGGCGAAGACTAACAGTTGTAAAACTAGTGAAGGCACTAGTAGGGAGAACGCAAGATTGGATAAGCATCTAGGACCAATACTCCTTGAGGAATGGTATCCAAGATAGGAGTAGTCTCGAGGATCGATACTCTTTGAGGATAAGTGTATCCAAGATAAGAGTAATCTTGAAGACTAATATTCTTCGAGGATATGGTATCCAAGATAAGAATAGTCTTATGACGACATACCTAGTGAACATCCAAATCGGGTATGTGCCTCGAGATAGGCGGTTGTGGTGTCCAAATTTATGCCTCCCAACACTGCATTCTAATGTAGTGGAGAGGTAGAGCTTGTCAATCAAGGCCTTGCTATGTTTGACAATGTCGGTTATGATGTGATGATGCTTGTCAATCTGAACCCTTCTTATGGGAATATTTCAATTTGAGAGTATCTTGTTGTGCCATTATGAATATCTCCCTAGTTAAGAGGGATTGTTGGAAATATAACTAGTGTCGATCTTCATAATGTAATTCAAATGCACTATTGAAATATTTATTACATTCATTATTATTATTTAATTTCTAGTCAAACCATGTTCTTCATGCTTGTAGGGTTATTTGTGTCAAAAGAAACTGTCATGAGTCAAACAAATGTACTTGAGTCAAAGTCCAATTTGGACTTGTATGAAAAAAAATATACATATATTTATTTTAAGTAAATTCCAATTCGACCCTCTTAGACGAGTGGGCCTAGAGAGGCACCTTTTCGACCTCCTAGACAATTATAAATACAATGTGATTCGACCTCACTTGGACACCAATTCATCACATTGATTTGTGTGCCAAGAGAAGAAGAAAAACCAAAGAAAATCAAAGAAGAGATCGAAGGTCAAAGGAGAGAGAAAATCGTACTTTTCTACCCTATTTTGTTCACACATGCAAAATTGCAAAGCTCTACCACAGGTCCAAAAATTCAGAGTTTGACCATATTTTGAGAGCATTGACCATCATTAGCTTTGTTGACTTTGACTTGATAGAAGAAAGACTTGAATGAGGGCTACTTTAGGTCTTTTGTGGCAATATTGGTCTTGGTTTTTGGGTCTTGGATATCTCACTTTGATCTGATTCTATAAAAATAGGAGTTTCTTGGGTTTCCCCCTTATGGGTTTTGCCCTGGCTTGGAGCCTAAATTTTTATGTTCTTTGTCTCTTGTGATATTCATATTTGGTAATGTTTTTGGTAAATGCTTAATGAAGAGAACATAAAACTAATAAAAAGTCAACAAGCATTCATGAGTAATTATTAAGTTAAGAGAAATCAATCCTAATTTGCTAGCCCATATCCCCTAGGAAAATACTAATTCTATCTTTTCATTAAGACGAAGAATAACCCCTCTAGCTCGTACCACCCCTCTTTTTGAAACAATAATTAAAAATAAGAAATTGTTTCAAATTAAAATAAAATTATACTAAAATAAAAATATTGCAAATATTAAGCAACAAAGCAAATAATTTTGGAATAACTATAATATAACAATTATGGTAAAGAAATGCATCATAATGTAAGCATCATGAAAACAATGGTCAATATTTTGGATAAGTTGGAAATTATTATAAAAATTATCAATTCATTTTATATAATTTACTAAAATGTAGAATTTAAAATTAATGGAATTTTTTTTTAATGTAATAGCTATTAAATTATATTATATATTTTTAAGCTAATAAAAAACTTTAGCCAACCAAGAAGCATTGAATTCTACTGCCCACTTGTTCCACATATATTTAATTAATTATTTGGCCATTACTAACTATTTAAACCATAAATTTTTTATACTAAATTTTATTAAATTGAAACCATATATTTTTTATACTAAATTTTATTAAATTGAATTCATTACAATGTTAGAATTTATAGTATTACCAATTTAACATATAGATGATTGTTTGTTTTGAATAAATGGGCCACATGTTATAAGTCCAATCTCTATTAATATCATTTAGAAAATGAATAAATTTTGATTGTGTTAATATTAATGAAATTTAAAAATAGAAATAATAATACTTTGAATAGCCATTTTTAAAGTAGTAGTCTATTTGTTATTTGTTTCGGAGTTTTTTTGGGCATAGTTTTTAGTAGAATTTGCTCAGAATTCGGCAACAATTTATTGGAATCACAGTTGTAAATTTTCCTCAATCCCCCACATTGAGCGATATATAGTCAAAAATACATTTAAAAAAAAAGAGTAACAATTTGAGCAAAAATTGCTTTACCAAATTCCAATAAAAAATCCAAAACACATAAAAAAAAAAAAACAACACCACCATTTTCAAAACTTCCAAAAACTAGAAAATGAAATTCAAAACTTCATTATGGCATTTAATGAAAAACTGAAATCTAATGAAATATGGAACTGAAATCTAATGGAATATTTCTAAAGAGTTGCAGATGGTATAATGTGGAATATGTCTAAATAGTTACCAGCCATGGTATAATGTGAATTAATGTGAATTAATGTGAATTAGAGATGGTATAATGTGAATTCATGAGATTGTTTATTAATGTGAATTAGAGATGGTATAATGTGAATTCATGAGATTGTTTGTTTTTGTATTTTTCTGAATTAACGAGTTGTTAGTTTTTTTTTTTTTTTTCCATAAATAGTTTTTTTTTATATTAATATTAAATTAATAGAATTTTTTATATTAATATTTCTCATTTTAGATCTATTTTTGAGGGGTGGTCGTACAAAAAAACATCTATCTTATTCTGAATTTTAAACATCTATCTTATTCTGAATTTTTCAAGTGCCAACTTCGTTTTTTTTTAATTCCACGTTTTTTTTAATCCCTCGCACTAATTTACCACCTCAAAATTAAAATTTCTCAAATAACAAACTCATGTTCCAATGCAAGACCATTAGTTTTTTTAATTCCACCTTGGTATTTTTTTTTAACCCTACACTAATTTACCACCTCAGAATTAAAGTTTATCAAATAACAAACTCCATGTTCCAATGCAATACCATGCATTATTTTGTAGATCCGCGCTCTAAAGTTGATTGGAAGGTATGCAAGTGGCATCAGGATCCCGTGATGGGATCAAGCACATGTAATGATCTTGCTCCTCTTAGTGGCTAACATACTTTCTTGAGCTTTCGGTATTCTTCGCTGCGTTATTTTGCTTGAGATATGGATTATGTATGTTTAAATGAATCCCCACGAAAGCATAAATGGCTTAATCTCAACCTCCGACTTGTTCATACCAAAGCTTACAACTTCACTAGCTCTAATCCAGTGCAATGATAGTTGCCTCTAGTGGACTGGCACTGAACCCAGTTTTGAAATGAAGGCATACGAATCCAGAGTATAGTCGCAGTAATTTTTAATTACTAGGAACTTTCCTTCTGTACGGTTGCTTAGAAAAACACCAGATCAATATATTTATTTATTTTTTATGAAAAAGATGATACATTGCTGCATAAAATAGACCCGCCTGTTGCTTGATCTAAGAGAATTTACAGTACATATAGAATTATATTGCAAACAGGGAGCAAAGATATTTGCAGATTGATCCTTGGAAGGGATACTGTCACAAAAAATAGATTCTCACCTATACAGGGAAAGCTCCCAGTACAAGACAACACTCACCTACATTCCTCCAGAGTATAGTTCTCCGGAGTATAGTTGGAATAATTTTTAATTACTATGAACTTTCCATTCTGTACTGTTGCTTAGAAGAACGCCAGAGCAATACATTTATTTTTTAATGAAAAACAGATACACTTCTCCATAAATAGACCCACCTGTTGCTTGATCTAAGGGAATTTACAGAACATAGAGAATTATATTGCAAACAGTGGGCAAAGATATTTGCAGATTGATCCTTAGAAGGATACTGACACAAAATCAGATTCTCACATAGAGAAGGAAAGCTCCCAATACAAGACAACAATCCCCTACATTCCTCCAGTGTCATACAATGATGTTTACATAGACAGAGGAAGGTAGTGGTAGGTGCCACATGCACTCCCTCCTGGGTGTGAGTGTGGAGAGGGGAAATCTGGATAAGGATTACTAATAAGAGTGCTAAGTAGAAGAAGAAAAATTGCTGGTAAGAGAGTGAAACTGAAGAGAAGAAAGCAGGTGAGGAGTATACCACATATCCACTCCTATACATTAGTAGAAGATAATAAGGTGGTTGACATGTCTAAAAGGTTAGGGACATGACAATCCCATCTTGTTATTGAGATATTGCAGAGAAAATTATAAAGACTATGGAAACTTTGGTGTTGATGCTTGAAAGGGACTTTACAACATCGTCCACTTGCATTTCCTTCAAACATCATATTTCAAACGTCGAGAACAAGTTTGTACAGCCTCCCCAACTGTGAGGAAAATCCATTCCTGTCCTATTGTATCAACAAACTTGGATGCAAAAAGCTTGTCAATAACAGAGCGTCCCGGATTTGCAAGTGCTAGCTGTCAAAAGATGACCAAAAGAATAAGAAAAAGCAGAGATGGTTTTTGTCTAATATTTTCACTTGATCTGTGCCAACAATAACCAAATTTCATATATTTTGTCACTTGTGTGAGGGTAGTCACCTGTAGGTCTCGCTTCAGAAACACCTTGTGTAATTCTTCCAAGGCATGTATTCCACTAGTGTCAATGTCTATGATAGCTGCAATGGTAGAAAAAGAAAGTACTGAATAGCCAAGCAAGAAGGTTTCCAGCTCATATATGAGATTAAAAATATTACTAGCTCTGCAGCAAGGTAACCTAAGTGAAAGCATGACGGTGACAAGGTTAAAACTTTAAATGAAACTTACGAGACATTTCAACAACTAGAAATTGCGGTTTCATTTGAGCTTTCTCCTGGAGTTTATCTCCTTCGTCATCTACCCACCTTAAAATCCTGCAAAAAGACAGCGGACATGTTACAACACCATTTTATCACTAGCTTCTTCAACACTAAGACCAATGCAGAGAACAAATCCTCCAAAGGAAGGGAAGCACTAAATTTATAGGAGTGACCCTGGGGTTTATAGCTAGTTGTAGGTTGCAAATATTTTTGTTTTGTTCCAATAACTGAACCAGCGTGATTGCAAGTGGCTCCAGAAAGTGATTTCTTGAAATGTAAATATTTGTTTGACACACCGTCACATCGACCATTAGGTTGTCGTTTTGAATCTGAAAATAAATATTCAACTACATTGGGAAATCATAAAAGCCTCTTGTAAACATTATAAGATATTATTTCAGGTACCTGACCCTTTATATCGAGCCCATCCCAACCTTCCTTTGGAAGTTCATATTTTGGAATCTAGGAGTATAAACAGTTCATCCAGAGGTATAGGTGATAAAGCGTCTGAACTATAGAGCTTATGTTAATGTAACTACTAAAATGCTTATGATGAATGCAAGGGAGATAACGTATTTTGCATCCAAAGAAAGAGAGGTTCAAGGAAAGTATCCAAGTCATGTTCAAGGAAAGTATCCAAGTCATCAATCCATAATTGAGGTGTTTTTAAATATCTTTCCTCTTCTGATTTAGCTTCTCATTTAACTTTGCCATGAAGCTATCATTTCTTCATGTCCTTAAAAAATGACTTTGAAAGAACACACTATTCCTTATACATGAAATTCACACTCAATTAAGAGCAGTGTAACGAGAGTATCAGCATGCAAATCAATCAGAGTAATTGTAAACATAAGTACACTGGAATTGAGTTTACCTTGCATTCAGAGTCCAGACATCATATATTTTCATTGAATGCTTTGATCCATATCACACTAGTAATTTCCCAGATAGCCACTAATCTAATAACATCGTAAATTTTGAGTCTGTAAACAAAGTCAATTCTGGAAGGATTATGGCTTTTATTTATAGTTTAACAAAGCTAACAGTTTTGTTCCTATGTCAAAATGGTGATACGGCTAAAGAAATTCTGGTTAATAAGAATATCTCACAAATTAGTAATTCACTCAATGCCATCAGAATGGAAATCCTCAAGAAAGTTTCTAGATCAGGGCCAATATAATAGCATCAAAAGTCAGTATAACGCATTTTCAAAAACAGAACAAAGTCTTGAAGAGGCGTGGCTGTGTTTTACTGGAAGAAAAATAAGGCATGAGAAGGGATTCCATTTAAGAAATGAGAAGCATTAGGAAGTCATTCTGGTATTTAAAAACTAGCCCAGAAACAATTCAGTAGCACAGAAATGACATCTATATAAACTTCTATCTGGAAAAAGAAAAAAACAAACCTTGCGCAATCATAGATTTCAGTCTTTTTCTACATGCATTGCTAGGTTGGAGAAGGCAAGGCCGATGAACTTTTCACCATTCTGTTGATAGTTAAGGGGATGCATGAAAAAACGTAGAGTGGAAGGCATGCAGGGTTTTTTTTCATCTACTCTCAAGTGGCCAGCTGTAATATATGGACTAGTTGACCTCGGTGTTTAAATGGGAGAGACAGCATACCAATGCCATATCACACTTTGTAATTTATTCAGTTACAGGAATGAGACTATCTACATATAGGTAGGCCAACAAATGCTACTTTTCAGATTACTAGACTAACTAGGATTGTCTAAAATCTTATTGAGAAAAGATAAATATTCATACTTGAACTTGCTCTGATCTTGTTTCTTAATTTTTGAAGACATTCAAACCATGAAACAGGCAAACAATGACTACAAATATTTAATATGGTGAATATGTTTATAAAATAAAGATATCTTGCTGACATGGCCGTCACATAACTCGTCAACTGTTCATCCATCACCATTAGATTTACTTAAGTATTCTGTCCTTTTCCCCATTTGCTAACAATCTTTCTGGCTTGATATATGGCTGCAAAGAATTATCATCTATACTCCCAAGTAAAAGTCAAGGTTGCCAGCAGCAAAGATTGCCTAACCTATCTTTCAAATTTCAGGGTTCTTATTGGTAATCACATATCTTACTATTTATAATCTTAGTCATTCCAAAAATGTTTTCTTCACTGTTGTGTCATTTGGGAAGAGAATCATGAAAAAGGACTTAACTTCCATTAAATTCAATATGTATTCCACTAGAAGCTAGTTTACAGGGTACAAGTAAATCGCTATTGAGTGTTTCGACTGTTTACTAGGTGGACTACGGATTTTAATTCCTCCATGTAAAGAATTTCATAAATGCAGTAATAATGGTAACAACAATCACAGAAAAGTTAAAACAAACAATTGCAAGGTTTACAAAAACATTTGCAATACAACAGTACGAATCACAATGATATCAGCACACTCTAAACAGGGAAACATACATCTCAGGCAAAAAACAATATAACCTATACAAAGCAATCTAACGTACTATAAATAAAGCAGCTCAAGTGTCTCTTACCTCTCCCGGATGTAGTTTGCATTGGAGAAGTACATTGCAGAATCAATACGCACAATTAATATACCAGGAATTTTGGAGGCATCAGGATACTGTTCAATATTCCTGAATATATTTGTTCCAGGAATTCTCCCAAGTAGGGCTGTACGTGGCCTTGTCACTTGTAGAAGAATTTTTCCAAAGGATAAAACGACCTAGTTTTAACCAATATAAATAGGGTTTAAAATTGTGCTTCCATTGATTATAAAATGCTTGTAGAAAAGAATAAACTAAAGCAATATTGAAACTGTTGTTATATCTTAGAAGTTACCAAGTTACAAAAGATGTAAACAAAAGATAATGCCTAGAAAAAGCTGCACCTATACCCACTGAATGATTCATATATTCATTCCTTTCATTTATCCCATACATAGTGAAGAAAATAATGCTTACTGCAATCAAGAGTCCATATTCAACAGATGCAAACACTACACCAAAAAATGCTCCCATGCAAGCAAGAAAGTCCAGCTTATCAGTTTTCCAGATGAGAAGTGCTGCCTTGATGTCAATCAAACTAATAACTGCAGCAATAATAATTGAAGCCAAGATTGCATTTGGAGTATATTTGAAAAGTGGTGTGATCACTAGTAGTGTCAGAAGAACCACAAATGACATCACAACATTGGAAACTGCTGACCGACAGCCTGCATTATAATTCACTGCTGAACGTGAGAAGGACCCTGCCAAAGAAAACAAGAATATAATAAATGACCAAATGGGTCACTTCAGATACAAAAATATAATGTTTGAAGAAATTAGTCATGAATAAAGAATCTAAAACTACCTGTTGTAACATAGCAAGAAGTCAATGAGCCAGCTATATTCATAACACCCATTGCTAGCATTTCTTTGTTTCCATCCAAGTGATAATCATTCAAGGCTGCAAAAGTTCTTCCTATAGCAACGCCTTCCTAAAACAGGTCTCCAGTGTAAAAAAGTAAGCTTTGGTTTTCCATTCAATCATTATTACTATCATAAGATGTAAGTTACCTCTTCATCCTAACACTTGTACTTTTTTAACGTTAAACTTCTATCTCACTCAAGTTCAGGAGCAGATTTTCTATCTCTCTCAAAGGAAAATCCTAAGACACTTCAAAGTTTTCTAAAAGGCATATTTCATATGTGCAAGGGGTCTTTTGATCATACCGTAAGAGCAATCAAAGCAGCCACAAAACCAATTTGAAGGCCTTTCGCAAGAAGACTTCCACTGAAAGTAAGTTCAGATATGGAAGATGGATTTATTCCCTTTTTTATATGATTCACCTGCATGCAGCATGGTTCATTGTCAGAACCATAATATGTAAGGTGTCCACAATTAAATCTGGTAATAGTAAATAAATTATAATCACTTCAAAGAGAAGAACGATGTGCTTACAATTTGTACACCGTGTTTGTCTGCACGAGTTAAATAGACAATGAGAGTTGCCAATATGACCGAGGTTAAAGGAGCCACAGCAGGCACCCAAAAAAGGCGCCTGTATTTCTTGCCCTGTTATAGTTGATTTTAATTAATAAGAGTACTTCAAAATTTCTGGGGATCTTTTATTCAATGAAGGAATACTGCATACATAACCAAACTTCAAACTCGAGTGCTATTCACCCCTACCAAGAAAGTGAGGTCAAATTTCTCGATAACAAGATAATGATATATAAGCCTTTTATATGATATATTCCCAAATCATTTTTTCCTTAAGCATATTATGGAGATACCAGGCTTACAATATATTTTGCAGTGAGAAGAAAAATCAGGAAGAATACTCCAATCAAAATAGTTTGCCAATTCCACTGCAAAACCATAGAATGTTGTAAAATATAACGGTTGAAGAATCGAACTTCATTATTTTTCTAGAGCAATTGTAACAACCTAGCAAAACTGTATCACAAAATAGACGTATTACTTTTGGCTACTATTTAATAAAATATAACGCAACCCAAAAACTCAAAGTAATGCTTTCTAGCTTACAGATGATGACAATTTCACAATAAAAGCCATCAGGACTGATAAGTTTACGTACTCCGTGATGAACTGCACCCCATACAGACTTCATTACAGAGATTATATCTGTATTTTTAGTGAAATTTTGTATGCCAAGCAACCCTTTCAGCTGTTGTAGTGCAATTGTAATGGCTGCACCTCCCATGAAGCCAACAATTGAAGGATGTGATAGAAAATCAACCAGGAAACCAAGCCTGCCCAAAATAATTAGCATTAAGTGATAATTTAAACAGTATATATAGAATTACTTTGTAAATACATGTATTGCATAATCAATGAGCATTTGAAACTACCTGCAGATTCCCAGCAGTGCCTGAAAAATACCAGCAAAAAATGTTGATGTGAAGATAAGCCGGTGGTAATCAGCAGACTTAATATCGTTTATTTCATTCCTGACCAAGGTGCCCAACAAGATGGAAACAACGGCTACTGGACCAATGGCAATATCCCTGGAGCTTCCCATCACAGCATAAACCAATGGTGGTAAAAAGCTCGAATCTTTAACACCCACCCCCCCAATCGCCATTCCCACAAAAAAAAGGGAAGACTAGTTAAACACCCATCCATCTAGTGGCATATAGAATACAGTAAGATATACTCTGTTTCAACTCTTCGTATTAACTAAAAAAATCAGAAGCCTAAAATTTACTTCTCCATAATTGCAAGTTGCTATATGATATACCTAAAAAGTTCTTGCAAATGGGCCTCTAAAAGAGCATAGAAATCAAAACAATTGAATACTGTACAAATATTCGTAGAACTGTGTCAATCACCACATCATGTGAAGGGACAGAGAAAAACTTACAAAGACCATATTGAGGATCCATGTTAGCTAACTTTGCATAACCAATATCCTATGACAAAAAAACAAGCATTCAAAACCATGGTTATAGAATAACATGCCTTCAAACTGGTAAAGAGTCAATACTAAGTTTAAAGGCTGGATCCAGAGCCTAACCAAAAAAAATTCCTTTTTCTCCTTAATGTAATGGCTTTGTATTACCCTTTTAGTTATTAATGCAAACTGGTAAGTATATAACTACTAAAAAACTGAAAATTGGAATAGAAAACTACCTGAGGAATGCAGAGGCTTGCAATTGTTAAACCTGCAACCAAATCTCCTTTAAACTTAGCTAACGAGTACGTCTTTCCCCATTCAAGTATGGGAAACAATCCCTCTATTCCTAATCTGATCTTTTGTGATCTGGGTTGATCCTTGAATTGGCGAAAAGGGTCATCAGGGAATAATGTCTCTTTTACTGCAATTTTGAACTCGTTTACGAGCTTCAAACGAGGAGGAGCACCAACCCTGTACACCGGAGCGAAATCATCCACGTTTTTCCGGGATGAAGGGGCACTTGCAATGTCAGAATCTTCATGATCAAGACCATCCTTTTGTTGATCAGTATCAGATTGTGCATCTACAGGGTGAACCATTGGGACTCGTAACTTGTTAGTCGATTTAATGATTTTCAATTTCAAGTTTTGCAGCACACAACATTCACCTGTTTCAAAAATAGGGCAAGACGTTAGGGAAGAAAACATTGGTTTTTTTTGAGATTCTTTTTTGCCGAAGACATTGCCAGTAAGCAAAAAAAACGAATTAATTCATAACGCAAATGATTGGCATGGATAAATCAAGAAACACCTTATAACCAGGCTGTCTGTGCGTGTCTACGGCATATAAGGTTGCAAATAACTCGGAAATATTTTCTCCTTTACAGAGTATGTAATAAATGTTGAAAAGCGCACTACGAGCTTTAGGCTCGAGAGTTCGTGTGAAACTATCTCTCTAAAATTTATTATAAAAGATCGCGACAGAGCTCAGCACAGGAAGACTCCATAACTTCGCCGAGGGAGCGAAAGAAAAGCTCTAAATTAAATTCAAGCAAATATCCCAAAACAGTATAATTCGGCATGCAAATCTTTAAATTTGCAGGCAACCTATAACATATGCTACATTAGAGGTTGAATGTGACAGTCCCAAAGCAATTCAAACTCTCTAAAAACAGTGTAACTTGGCATGCAAATATTTAAATTGCATGCAAATATTGGAGAGTTTAGGGGGCGGGGAAGGAGTGGCTACCTTTGCTGCTCTATTCCTCTTTTCGTGCTTTTCCTTTTGCATTGGGCGGACAGATTTAGTGTTTTATTTTCTCTTTTTCTATCCACTGAAGCTTGGCTGCTTGGTGAATTGGTGCCATCTCCTGCACCTCTGCACTATTATGTTGTTTTTCTTGTAATAGACGGGTTGCCTCTTCAGGTCTGTGCAATATTGGCCTATTGGGGTTTATTTTGGGCACTGTTATCCAGATTAACTGGGGTTTATTATACCTTTATTTGATGCCTGTCTGAGGGCATTTCTGGATACTTCTTATGGAGTATTCTTGTAAGTGGCTCTGTTCACCTTTCTGCATATGCTTCTAACATTATGTAATCTTCTTATATGAATATAAGCTTTTTCTTCCTGGAAAAAAAATATTTAAATTATACGCAACCTGACACCTGGTGCATTAGGGGTTCAATGTGACAATCCTAAAATAAATTCAAATAGCTCTCCCAAAACAGTAAAACTGGGCATGCAAATATTTAAATTCGGGGCAACCTATGCATTAAGGGTTGAATGTGACAATTCGAAAATATATTCAAACAACTCTTCGCGATTCACGAACAGTATAACTCGGCATGCAAATCTTTTAATTGCAAGCAACCAAACACAGGAAAAAAAATTCATCCAAAAAAATCCGAAACAGAAAGCAATTACATACAAGACCCTGCAAACAGACAATTCTTCATCCAAAAAAATCCCCAAAAGGAAGTAATCGCATGCCAGACCCCGCACCTAACTAGCTGAGAAAATGGCAACTCCATAAATAGCTGACTTCGAGGCAATTCAATTCAAGACTGACAAAAGTAGAACATGTTCAATAAATGCGAAGAGCTCCAACCAAAATAAATTATTAATGGAACGTTTCCTAAACTGGAGTTTAAAGATCTCACTGCAAGTAAAGTTACCAGTCTCTGCCCCTGATTAGCCCCTTGAATTCAAGTTAATCTTCTAAACACCTGAGTCAATCTCATCCCATTGATGTCAAACAATTCTGTCTGCACAAGGAAAAGGAAAATACACATCAATTCATCAGCCCCACCCTTGAAAAGCCACACATAAAACCAATTGCTCTAACACAAATTTGTCTTTTCATAAGATGCAAATTAGAGTTCAAGATTCGACCAACTCTCCACGTAACTAAAACCAAACCAGACTAAACACATCCAACTGCTACACGACGAATTTGAAAGAAAAGGGGTGAAAAGTCCTCTAGAAGGTGACAGGCAATGCGCACACCTATATAAACATAACCAGAAACAGGAACCGAGTTCATACCAACCGAAGAACCAAACAGAAAACGCACAACAACCCTGAGAAGAAAGCGCGCGGCTCTCAAAAAAACAAAGGGGCGTTGGAGAACGGAACTGAAAAACTCACTGCCACTCTGAGAAGAAGGCGCGGCTCTCAACACAGGGGCGCGGGAGATGATGATGTAAAACAGGTATGTGTCTGCTCAAATCCTGGGGGGTATTTATAAATCACGTCTTCGGAGAATACTTGGGAGCAGTGGGATAAGATCTAACAAAGTCAACCCTGAGCTTCGGTCCAAGATTCAACGTTCCCTGCCTGCACTTGGACGAGATACCGTCTACATTCACTGAGGAGCCCTACCCAACAACGCGTGGTATGAATAGTATATGAATAATATGTGTGTCACTGTGCTGTATTCACGTCGTGAAAGATTTAAATTGGTTATGGGGGTTACATATACTGTGACTGAACTATAAACAACGCCAGCAAAGTCATGCAACCCCACACATTTCTCTATAAAAGCTTAGCTGTTCCTACATGGCTATTTTTCCTCCCACAACTGGCTGTGCCCTTCGCCCACAAAAGTAGCCCCGGTGGAAATTGGAACAATTAGATCCACACACTGTTAAAAAGCAATTGTCACTTGGAATCTTACACTTCAAAAAGGAAAAAACCTTTTCAAATTAATTAAATTAAGTTATGCTTTTCTAAATTTTATGCTTTTACTGAATTATGAATCTAACTTATTTTCCCAATGCACGGAAGTCTTACTTCTGTACACGGAAGCACTCAGACCCATGCCTTGGTATCTATGGAATGGTGTAGCCATTATTGACAAGGAATTTCTATTTTGTCAATAAAAAAATAAAGCATGACATGAGCAGGTACTTCATCATTCTCATTCTTATTATTGGTTATTAATATATCTGGAGATATAGCTACATTAAGGTAGTATATGTTATTTGTTTGATTGGTACAAAATCTAATGTATAGCATATATGGTTGAGGTATAGCTCCATAGATATTGGTTGCTTTTATTCTTATTTTTTATTTTTATACCAAAGTTAAAAAAAAAAAAAAAAAAAAAATATTAAACAATTTATCATTTTTATTTTTGGCTATCAATATATCTGGAGTTATAGTTCCATTAATGCACGGAGTAGTATATGTCACTTATTCGATTTACGCAAGTAAAAAACATAATGTGTGGCATATATTGCTTATGTATTAATAATAGAGATATAGGTCCAAAAATATTAGTTGCCCTTATTCTTACACTTCATGTTTAGACTAAGGTCAAAAGATTCTTTTTTTATTAGATAACTTAAATTTAACATGGATTAAGTTTTGACTCCAATTAAGTTATTTAAGGATAATAAGATTCTATTATTGAACTTAGCATGGATTAAGGTTTTTAACTCCAATTAAGTTAAGTTTTTGACTTCAATTAAATTATGTATGGATTATAAAATTTTATTATTATATGGAAATATGATAAATATATGTATTTAAATAATTTATAATAAATATATAAATTATTCAAAATTGCTTGAATTGCTTGAATTATTATTTTTTAGATAAGGTCAAATTATCAAATCCAAGAGGGCTATTATATTATATAGATGTGTTATATTTTATGTATATATTTTTATCAAGAAATTATGAAAGTTAAAGTACATTTTGAATAAACTAATTGATTAATAACATATGTTTCTTTTTAAAAATCTATAAGTTTAAATTAAAAATCTATAAGTTTAAATTAGAAAGAATTAAGATATGTCTACACTTTATATAAAATTTAACGTTCAAAACATCGAGAAGAAGGATTTAAAGATGAAACTTTGACACTCAAATTGACGGGGCAACTTTCTCATCAAATACAGTGACAAATTTCTTAAACCTGTCTTTCCTCAAAATTGTGAGAACTATCATTGATGGCTATTGAAGTTGTGAAAGCCATCAATGATTTGGTTTTAAAATTCCCACTCTAAAAAAATTTCAAGATTTTTTTATTTTATAAATAAAGAAATTATTGTATATTCAACTCAATTATAAATTTAAAATTAAATAATAATTATTGCTATTATTTTTTTTAATATAAATTTTAAAGTGTTTTTATAAAAAAATTTATAATAATGAAAAATATTAATAATATAATAATTATAAACTATTTAAAAAAAAAAATTATTTTATTGATTATTTTTTTAAAATAAAACTTTAATGTTTAAAATTATTTAAAGTAACCTAAATTTATTTTAATTCCAGATTTACTAAGCATGAGAGGAATCAATTCTCTTTTCATTCTAAAAGAGGTTTGCATTTCAAAAGTTTTGATCCACTTGATACTTGGTAACATAGATGTAATCGGTTTAATTTATCCCTTTAAATAAGTTATATTCCACATAAATATAGTGAATTCTCAATACCATAAATTATTTTTACTTTTATTATTATTTTATTTTTATTTCGTTATTTTCTTTATTTATTTATATTTTATTTGACCAAATTAAAATGTAATAGTATGCTACAGAAAACATCTCTATTATATTAAGCGAGAGCCCATATAAATAATAATTTTTAATTTTATGTAACATACTCTCCACCATAATAGTTAAAGAAAGCATTATCAGGTTGAATACCAAACAAATATTAATATTTAAATAATCTAATTTATTAAATTTTCGTTTTATGTTAATCATTTTGAAATTAAATATGGTAATATTGATATTCTTAATTATAAATAGTTATTTATTTTATTAAAGGTTTATTTGTTGTAATTATAAATAATAATGAATAATTTAAGGTTTATTTTAAATAAGTGATGTAAAATATATTTAGTATGTAAATGTGTAAAGTTTAACTGTTTTATATATATATATATATATATATATATATATATATATATATATATATATAGATATATTTTTGAAATTTGGTGATATAATATTGGTGAAAAATGCTTGAAATGTATTTTTAAATGCATAAATGAATTCATAGTTTTATAAAAAATTTGGAGTGTTCAATTTGTGAATATCTACAACTCAAATCTATTATTTCAATTATTTTTGACACATTTCTAAGTAAAACTTATTGAAAAAAAAAACATTTAAATTACACTTCCAAAATGTATTTTATTAAATAATAATATTCTTTAAATTTGATATCAATAAAATTACTCTTACAAAATAAATTACATATTTGTCATAAAATAATAAATATATTTTCAAATTTAAAATAAAATAATTTTTTTAACCATTTTTTCAAATAATTTTTTACAAAAAAACAGAATAAATATAGGTCACATAAAGGTTTTGGTCTGGCCAACTTTGAATTTTCTTTTGTAATTTTTAAGAATACCAATCCCATGCACATACACATGATAAAAAAAAATTGATATCAAATATTCAAATAATAAACAATATCTTTCTCTTTAACATGTCAAGGACATGCTAACTAAGATTGTTTTTTGTTAGAAAAAGGTGGTGATCTGAAATCACTCGTGAATGATCTCAGTTAATTAATGAAGGTATTACAGACTCAAGTGCTGGGGTGTGCCTATGTTATCTTATGCAACGGATCGATAAGATTGCGAAATACACAGACACTGAAACAGTAAGAGAACACAGTAAGAAAACACATAAACACAACAAATTTAATAAGGAGTTCACCCAATCCTCCTGGGCTACGTCTCCTGGTCCAGCCTTCAGTGGTGGCCTTTCTATTGTGTCTTAAAAAGCAGAGTTTTACAACAGTGAGCTCAAATTGAGTCTCACTTAATAGATAATGATTATTAGGACTGTACTTGGATTCCCCAAGTCTCTAGAGTACACAGACTCCCCTTACTCAATCTCGACCTCAACTGGTCTCGGTGGTATGAGTCCAATTTGGTACTCAATACCCGACAGGTATACACAGAGGAGTTGCTTGAACCTCTCAGGCCTTCTCTGGAGTTCACAGACTCTCCAAATCTCTTTGTCTTTGTCTGCTCGATGCTGCCTTTGCTCTGCAGGTCAACTCGGCTTCTCTGTTCTTTGCAATTTTTTATTCTCTCTCTCTTTGCTCTCTTTTCCCGCTTCTCCTTCTCCTCCACTTTCTCTGTCTGTTCGTGGCTTAAAGCCAATCTGCTCCCTGACTATTCATTTCTGCTTCCCGGCTCTCTGGATCTCCTACCTCTGTTCACTGGAATTCCCCTGCTCTGCATCATCATCACTGTAACGCTTCACAGAGAGGTGGCCACCTGTTTCCTCATGAACTGAGTGTCAGTTCTCTTTGAACGGTCATTATTTCCGTTGCTCCAAGATTGCCCGTGAAACTGATTCCTTCGCCAACTCATTGGTCATGCCGGATCTCAAATCTTATCCACCTCAACCTATTTCCCTGTCAAATTCGGTCACCCATCGGATTGCTTCTCCGCCATTGATCTGGGGCCTCCAGATCCTACAGTCTCCATCCATATTACGCAGGTAAGTAGCATGAACTTTACCCACGCGATGAGAGCGGTTTTCTCTCTCATCCACTAGATGTGTGTCACCCGTTGTATGGAATCGGGCGGGACTCGGTCGAACTCACTTACCGCTTGAGGGCATTCTGATATCCTGTAAGTTTTAGTGCGGGGCCCACCTTCTGATGGAATCGGCGATTTCCGTACGGTTTTATGCTTTTCCTCGTGACTAAGCGCTCGGGGCTTTCCTTTGCTGAGGGGCCCTGCGATGCGCGATTAGCGCTTATCACGTATCAGAAACTGCCTCTGTTTTTGGATCTGACTTCCTGTTTTGCTAGTTTGCACCAACACGCGGTTACCATGGGCCAACAGTCTGCGCACTTTGACCGAGGGTCCTCATTGCTCCGTGCTGACCACAAATTGCCATTGTTCAGAGGTTATTTCTGATAAGCTCGACATCCATAGCACTTTGAAACTTTGGTATGAGTTTTACAGAGTTCAGGAAACTTTTAAGAGTGTTTGAGGATCCAATTTGGATCACGGCCTTCCCACTGAAAAAGCTTTTGGACCACCAAAAGTTGGTTTTCAAGCATCGACTAAGTGAGGGTATAGTTTTCTCACTTGTCCAATCTCTATCCATTTTGCACTACTTGGCTTTGAACCCTTGAGTCCAATCTTGAGGTACTCAACATCTCCACTGCGCGTCGTCCTCACCTTCCTGTCCAGAACTGTATCTTCCTGCAATTCATTGAGATATTCAGGTAACAGATCATCAATAGAAGGTAATTAACTCTGCTCTTCGGGATCTTCAATTAATGAAGGTTCAAATAGTCTCAAGCTATCTACATTAATGACTGGGTAGATGTGCATGTAAGCTAGTAAATCAAGGCAAAAAGCATTCTCACCAACTTTCTCAAGTATCTTGAAAGGTCCATACCTTATTGGCTTTAGCTTTTTACCTTCACCTTGCATTCTGTCTTTGCTGATATACAACCAGACTTGATCACCAACTTAGAAACTATGCTCCATCTAATGCTTGTCATGCCTTGTCTTGTATTTCGCTTGGCTCTTTTCCAGCTGTTCCTGTATTGCCTGGTGAATCTCTTGGATTTGTTCAATGAATTTGTTTGCCTTGTCCACATCACTGTGTCCATCAACTGCTGTGTCTTTACCAAAGACAAAATCCAAGGGAGACCTTGGTGTGAAACCAAAGCAGGTCTCAAAAGGAGATCTTTGTGTAGAAGAATGTTTTACTCGGTTGTAAGCATGCTACACATAATAACACAAATGTTCATCCCAAAGTTTGGGATGCTTGCTGCAATAGCCTCTGAGCAACTGGATCACTTTCCTGTTGACTACTTCTGTCTGGCCATCTGTCTATGGGTGAAAGGCTGTGCTTTTCTTCAGTTTGGTGTCCATCAGTTCCCATAGACTTGACCAAAAATTCCCAACGAATTGGGTGTCTCGATCAAATACAATGGAAGTGGGTAATCCAAAATGAACCCATACATGCTGAAAGAACAACTTTGCAGTTTGTTCATCTATAATCTGTTTATTACAAGGTATCAAAATACACATTTTGCTGAACCTATCCATAAAAAACATATAAATAGTCATGACCTTTCCTAGATTTAGACAGTCCTCCAACAAAGTCCATGGAAACACTTTCCCAAGGATGAGAAGGAACTAGCAGTGGAGTGTACAAGCCTAGTTTTCTATTGTTGGGCTTGCTTTTAGCACACATGGTACACCCTCTTACATATCTAGAAACTGTCTCATTCATTTTTGGCCAATAACAAAATCTTTGCAGTTGTGCAACTGTTTTACTTACACCAAAGTGACTTGATATTAGAGAAGTGTGTGCTTCTCGAATTATCTTTACTCTTTCAATTTGTGGAATGCATAGCTTCCCACAATGATACAAGAATTGGTCCTTAACATGATAATCTAATTCTTCTACTCGTTTTCCTTGACTTAAAGTTGCATATACATCTTTGAAATCTATATCTTGAGCATATTGTTCAATATAGCTCTCATGCAATACTGAATTATGCTTAAGTATAGTGGATGCATTTATGATTGGTCTAGATAACATATCTGCAACTTTATTGTGTATGTTCTTTTTATATCTGATGACTAAATGAAACTATTGTAGAAAACCCATCCATCTATAGTGTCTTGATTGCTGCAACTTAGTTTGGGAGTGTAGATATTGAAGTGGTTGATGATCAGTATGTATAACTGTCTCTTTGCCCATTAAGTAATGTTTCCACTTTTTCACACTCTGTACTAATGCATACAATTCTTTATCATATGTGGGATAGTTAACTACCATATAATTAAATGTCTCACAATGATAACATATGGGTTTACCGTGCTGTATCAACACTGCTCCCATGGCATAGTCGTTGGCATCCGTTTGGATCTCAAATGGTCTTTGAAGATCGGGCAGTGCTAGTATTGGTGTTGTACTAATCTTTTCTTTCAAGGTGTCGAAGGCTTTCTGTTGTTTGCCTCCCCATTGAAACACCTTGTTCAATCATGTTAAAGCATGTAAGGGAGCTGCAATTAAGGAGAAGTTAGAAATGAACTTCCTTCAATATTGTGTTGCTCCTAAGAAGCTTTTAACTTTTGTAGCAGATTTGGGTTTAGCCCAATTTACAATGGCTGCCACCTTAGAGGGATCTATCTTCAATTCACCACCCCCTACTATATGTCCCAAATAATTCAAAGATTTTTTGCCAAATTCACATTTTGAGAGTTTAACATAAATTTTTTCTCTTTTCAAAACATCCAATGTCTGCTTAAGATGCTTTAAATGTTCTTCCCACATTTTGCTAAATATAAGCATGTCATCCAAATATACAATAACAAAATCATCAAGAAAAGGTCTAAGTGCATCATTCATTATTCTCATGAAAGTAGCAGGAGCATTAGTTAAGCCAAAAGGCATAACCAGCCACTCATACAATCCTTGCTTTGTTTTGAAAGCAGTCTTCCATGCATCTTGTTCTGCCACTCTGACCTGATGATATCCACTATGCAAGTCTAACTTGGAAAAATAAACAGCTTCCTTTAACTGATCCAATAGATCATCTATACGAGGAAGGGGATAACGATTTTTTATTGTTATCTTATTCAGTGCTCAGTAATTAATGCACATTCTCCACGAACCATCTTTCTTCTTCACTAAAACGATTGGAGACCCACATGGTGATGTGCTAGGTCTAATGAACCCCTTCTCGAGCAACTCTTGCACCTGCTTCTTGATTTCTGCATTCTCTAAAGCGGACAACCTGTACATTCCAACATTAGGCAATGGAGCATCTTGCTGCAAATTATATCATGCACATTTTCCTTTTTGGGTGATAGACCTTTAGGTTCTTGAAACAAGATATCATATTCTGAAACAACTTTTTCTAAATTAGCTTGTTTTTTAGGATCACAACCCTCAAATACATTGGTTTTATCAGGTTTCTTTTCCTTTACAACCATCAGTAAAAATTGTTTGCATGAATTTACAATTCATTTCATCTGCCCTGAGTTTATGAGAGTGTAATTATTCTTGAGCTTATGAGCCCTTACAAAGTTTTCGATTCCCTCTTTAACGAGTAGATACTTGTTCTTAGCTCTACAGAAAATAGCTTTTCTATCATACAAGTAAGGACTTCCTAAAATAATTCCACATATATCTAAAAGAACTATATCTAATTCAACCTCATCTACAAATGTTGACCCAAAAGAAAACTTAAGTTTACATTGTCTAGTCACTTGTAGTTGTTCTTTATCACTTAACCAACCTAATGGGTATGGTTTCTTGCGAGGTGTAGTCAATAATCCCAACTTCTTTACAATTGCTTCAGAAATTAAATTTACTTGTGAGCCACTATCAAACAAAGTATCAATCTTTTGATGTTTGGAAATAACTCGAATATGGAAAAGCTCATGTCTTTTTCTCTCATTTTCTTCATCATTAATAGATTGTGCAGAATTACTAGTAGATGCTTCAGAATTTTTACCTTTTATACATGTGGCTGCAATGGTTGTTTCATCTCCTGAGTCCGACCCCAAATCTTTCTGAATAGCTGCAGCAGTCTTCTTCTTCTTGCCCTCGAACTTCTTAGGTCTCATCTCCGGATGAAAAATCCAACAGTGCTCATCATCATGCCCATCCTTCTTACAGTAAGTGCATGAAGACTTGCTTTTCTATGCAGTGTTGGCCTTCCTCTCTTTCCATTTATGTTTTCTTTTCTCCTTATTATTGCTTGTAATGGGCTTGGATGATCCTCCAACTTCTGGGTTCCCATTCTTTCCTCTAACTTCTAGATGTGTAGCTTGAAAAGATACCTCATCTATACTAGTGGGATTAAACATGAGGATAGTGTGCCTCATGTAGTTGTGTAGACCACCTATGTACTTCAACAGAGTCTCAGGTGAGTCTAATGAAATTCCTAGAATCAAAGCTCTTTTCCTAAATTCTTGGGTGTAACCTTGTACACTTTGCCCTTTCAATTGGCGAAGAGTTTACCAGCTCATCATGGCAAACTCTTGATTGCAAAAAGCTAGTGGATAGAACTTCTTTTTTATTGCAGAAACAAATTCACTCTAGACAGAAAGAATCTTACCATGTTTCTTCATGTCAGCTTGTGTCCTGCCTTCCCACCATACCAAGGCAGTGCCTCTGAGGCATAGGCTGGCCAACTGAATCTTACTCTTGTCTGAGTCGATACTCTGCACTCTGCAATAAACATCAATTTGTTTGATCCAATTATCCAGCTTCTCTACATTCAACTCTCCATCATATATTGGTAAATCAAATTTAACATCTAATTTAATCAAAGATGTCTTCTTTTTATGTTCAGGGCTATTAGGAGGTGTGAGAAAGTTTTCTTCTTTCCCTTTGCCTTTTGAGTGGTCATGGAGGAGAGATTCTTCTTCTCCTTTTTCTTTGGAGTGTGTTGAATCTTCATTTTCACCTTTCTTAAACTCCCTGTACATTTCCTCTACCATGGACCTCATGGCCAGGAAACTATCTATGAATTAGGGGTCTGGTCCCAAGGGACTTTCTTCTGACATTTTCTTCTTAGGACAGACTCTTCCAATTTATGGGTTAGTTTCGACCAACTCTCCTTGTCCTAATTTAAGCTTTGATCTAGTTAGCATTCAACAACAAAATCCAGCACAAGCTTGTCTAACCTTAACAACCTAGGAGCTCTGATACCACTTGATCTGAAATTAATCGTGAATGATCTCAGTTAATTAATGAAGTTATTACGGACTCAAGTGCTGGGGTGTTGTCAGGCGGAAAGAGTCGATAGTGCGGACACAACCAACCTCCCTAGGAGCCTAAGACTCTCTAGTGACAAACAAGACAAACAAGAGCAATCCTTCTCTAAACATGCATTTACTATATAAGAAATCAAGTGTTTAGATCCTACCTGTAGTCCAACGCTGTTGTAGCAGTCCAGCTCCGCTGATCCGGATGAGCTCCTCCTTCACTTTGAAACCTACATCCACTAACAATCAAACGATTAAATAGCACTTGATAATCTCATAGAATAAAACATATTTAACACATAGACCAAGGAGTACATGAAACAACTCATAAATAACAAGTTGTTGAGAAGAATGGACTCATTTGCATTAATAGGAAACAAAAGGAACAATTACAACCTGAGCCTTGGTGTTGTGCAAGTCCCTCCCAGGGTCCATCAAGAGTTCTCCTTTACTTTGACAAAGCTCACCCACTTCCAGATAGAACAAGCAAAGATGGCAATCTCTCCTCACAAGCTTCTAAATGGGAGTCCTAATTCCAGTAGCATCTACCCTTAGAAATGTATAGCTTCCAACCTCCCCTCCTTCTGGCCCAATGCCTGTATTTATAGTGCTCAAGAGGAAGTTATTCAGGTCCACCATCAATGGGATAATCCCCTCTTTGGATGGGATAGCTCCCTTATTGATGGGATAAGTTCCTCTTTGGTAGGGGTACATGAACCATCTGGAGGCGCTCAATACACGTCGAACAACCTTCTAGAATGCTCTAGAAATGACCACAAGTAACTTTTTAAAGATGAAACTTGCGCATTTTGACCTTTACAGGGGGACGCACCTGCCCCTTTACATACAGAGCGTACAAGGACGCAGCTTTTGTGAACATTGGGTGCGTACCCGCAGGTAAGGCTGAGAGAACCTGCGTACCCAGAGATAAATACATTTATAAAGACTTTCTCTCTTTTTGGAGTTTGACATGGAGAGCAGAGGCATAAGACTTGCCTAAGAGGATAGCATGACTGTTGATAGAGCCATACTAACTGTATATAGCCATGGTGACATTTTTTAGTGTAACAGATTGCCCCCTAAAGTGCGAAGCCTGTAATAGATTAGGGTTTTGTATTATCTAGGAAGGGTGAAGCGCTTTATCATTTCAAGGATTATCTCGTGGAGAGCCTGGTCAGAACCTGCAATTTTCAACACAAAACACATGTATAAGATTATATCATCACTGAGGTAGGCATTCCCATACTCAGATCAAAACTTTAACTAACTGACTAACTACTCTGATACAGGAATGATTTTGCAGTACATCATAATCATAGACTTTTGTAGACACAGTATGGGCGCAACCATCTGTTTATGATTAGTCTACTTAGATAATGAATACAAAACTCCTCGCAGCCTGGATGGTGGAAACTAGATCCAGGGTCTTCATTTCTACTTCTCGAATTGGTACGATTCTAGCCATGCGATTAAATGAGTTGATGTCGAGCATGGTAGAAACCACTTGATTACCAGTTGATGATGTAAACTGTTAACAAGTGTGAGAGAGACCACCAGTAATGTCAATGGTTCTCAAAGTACCCAGTACAATCCATGAGATGTGAATGAATGAATTGATGTCGAACATTTCACGGAATCCTTTGATCGAAAGTCAATGATGTAAACTGACGTCAAAGGCGAGAAACCTGCCATTGATGCATGCAGACTTCAAGGTACTGACGATTTCTAAGTCATCTCTCTAGATAATGTGCTGATGTCGATAGAAAGCGACCCGTTGCAGGCAAGCCCACAACACGAAATCATTTGTTCAAGTTGAAGAAATGTTGCTGTAAGGACTGACTCAGGGATGGTCAAAATGGATGACAAGGTATTTTGCAGATGAAAGTTTTGTTTGCAGACCTCTTGAACACATAACGACACAACAGATGGCTTGGTGATAAACGACTCAAAGTTAATCCCTGGAACCCGACTGAAGACTTTCAAAGTGGTTTGATCAACTGTGAGGTAAAGGATTTCCCAACCCAGGTGAATGAAAAGTGTCGTGTTCAAGAGTGGTAATAAAGTTTCTTCTGAGGCAAAAGGTAACAAATAGGCTCATTCTTCTCTCTTTTCCCCCACCATTTCTGGCAAGTACCTCTTTATTTTTAACAAGCTTGAGGAGGATAACATATGCTTGATTATAAGCTCATCCTTCGGATGAGTCCAACCTAGTTTTGATTCGAACCCTAGGAAGGAGTGGTTCGTTCCTGTTTGTAATTGAACAGGTCCTTTACTGTGAAATGTTTAACGAGCCCAGTATAGGAGAAACTTGGTGTTTTTCAATTTTAGAGAGTCTGAAAAACTTAAGAAGACTCCAAGTTGAACTTTTTCGTAGATTTGTGTCCCTCAAGCCCGAAAAAGTATAAAATAATACCTGGGGGAACCGCTTGATCTTGCGACCAAGGAGTACTTTCATAATTAGTGTCACTGACCTGAAAAGTAAAAAGCGATCAAGGACACGTCGTTTTATTTCCAGTATCGAGTTTGAAACGACAAAAACCCGGCAACCTTTTCTTGTTTTTTACGGTCAGAAAAGGGCTATAAGGGGACTGTCTTTTAATTCCGTTTTAACGAGTGTAAAAGAAACGCTCGGCAATCTTTTCATATTTTAGGAGTCAGAAAAGGGCTTAAAAGATGACTCTGACGTGAAAAATGATAATTTACCCTAAAGTCCCTTTGTCCTGCACAAAAACGACACATTACTCATACCTGTTTAAGATAGGCAAAAATACATTGAAAAATATCCTTCCATGGTGAAAAATAAACAAACCTAGCATTCATTCATCCAAAAAACCTATAAAAAGACTTTTTACCATGTCATTTTTACCATTTTACTGTTGAGGTTGAGAAAAGGGCTTTTGGCAAGAAACTTCCCGTGGTCGTTGCGGAGAAGCCGACCGTCAGAATCGAACGCCGTCTCTTCCAGGTATTTCACAACATCCTCCTTTTCAATTTCATCCGATTAAAATTTTGTTTTAGGTTTTAGTTTTGGTTTTTGGGGGGTTTTAGGTTTTAAAATCCGCTCTGCGGGGGACGCAGGTGCCCTAAGGGTGACCTGCGTCCCCCGACCTTTTCCTACACAGGAAAAAGGTCGGGGTACGCAGCCCACCTTCAGGCCAGCTGCGTCCCGACGCTCTGTGTCCTAAACGCGGGGTGCGTCCCCCGCGAAGGGCGGAATTTGAAACCCCAAACCCCAAAAATAACCATTTAAAGTTTCCCAAACTAATTCTAATCTTTATTTCTTGGTGTGTAGGGCACTCACCATGTTGGATTGGAGAGAAAGAGAGCACGAGGACGTTGATTTAGCCGCAATTAATCATCAACCTTCCATTGATGCCCTAAAAGCATGCAGACTATATAAATACTGGGCCATACCTGGCATGAGGGCTCAGGTGAGATTCTTGGAGTGGCTGGTTGAGAGATGGAACATTCATGAGCAATGCTTTTACATCGGAGGGCACCAGCTCGAGATAGAGCCCTCTGACATATACTTTCTCACTGGCTTGCCAAATAGGGGCGAGCAACTCAATCTAGCCGGGACTAGGCCGGGTGGCCAATCCCTTGCTAGTCTCTGGGCAGACTGGTGCATACCCAATCAACAGCATGCGAAAGGCGTAGAAATCAAACACATCTCTCGGCGTGAATTCAAGGTTATAGCTTTCACGGTTACCAGAATTTGCGGTGCAGCCGCTTTACATATTGCCACCGGGTCCCAAATGCGGATGGCGATTGACTGTTTCCGAGGCACCATCTTCAACTGGTGCGATGCTGTGTCGGCCAATATGAAGGGCCAACTGACTAGGGAAAAGAACGGACAACTGAAGACCTTTGGATATGGGCCTCTAGTTGTGAGCTTTGCCTTAGAGAGAGTTCCGATGCTGATCCCTCAGCAACTCACTGTTGATATCTTGGGTCCTCGGGAGCCAAAGTTGATACGATGGGTTACGGTGATGGCCCGGCATCCTGACGAGGGCGCGGCAGTTGTTCGATTCCCTGATGGTTATTTTCACTAGTTAGAGGACCAGGTTTTTGCGATCCAGGACTTTCCGTATGCCGGAGTAGATTTTCGAGGTGATCCGGACATGGTTCTTCCACAGGGAGAACAATGGGACGACAGAGGTACTTTATTTTTCACAAGTTTTCAAATTATATATTTTTTGTTTTTTATATATATCGTCTCAAAACTGACAGTAAAAATTTTCAAAATGCAGATGTTGGTCCACAGCGCCCAGCCAACCTCCGGCCTTTTGAGAGGAGAGTACCAGCTGTACCAGCACCACCCCCACAGGATGCGGCCACAGAGACCTTAGCCGAGCTGGAACAGGATCTAGAGCATCTGACGGCGGATATACCAGAGACCACCATAGATGACATTCCCATTCGACTTCAGCGCTATGTGGTCGCAGTCCCAGGACCTTTTAGGAGGTTCTTGTGTAGGGTAGCGCGGGCAGTGGTTTCATATAGAGAGCACCACCAGTGATTGGCTAGTCACTATTGTAGACACATATGACATTTTTGGCTTTTTGTACTTATCATTTTTGCCGATCATAAGGTGCTTTTCAACCTATGATCGAAGACGATGTATATTTTTTGACACACTCCTATCTATATATATATCATTATTACCGGCTTATCTTGTTTAACATATGTGATGAAATGTTTTTAAATTTACTTGCATGATTATCGTAAATGTCTGTCCAACATTCGAGAAGCAATTGCATCTGCTAATGTATTTAAAGACCTTGGAATGTGCTGATATTCAATGTAATCAAATTCACGTTCCAAGAGACGCACTCTCAAAAACAACCTTAATAACACAGGATTTCTAATGGCATAGACTCTATTAAGCTGTAATACAACAAGTTCAGAATCTAACCTCACTATCAAACGTCGAATTCCAAATGAAATAGATTCAGATAATAATTCAACCACTGCACTGTATTCTGCAATGTTGTTCGTTGTTTGACCGAGGCTTACCCCATGCATAGAAACTAACTCGTCAGAGGGCGAATAGATAACCCAAGCTGCGGAAGAGATATTCCGTGTACTACGACAAGCACCATCAACAAATCCAATGTATGTTTGGAGAGGCGTCGACATCTGCAATATCAAGAGTAAAACCAAGATAAGCCAGAATAACGACGAAAAACACACTCTCTAAGCTAAGCACACTAACTAAACTAACAAACATACTAGCTAGAAAGAAAACCTAACCTAACTAAAAATTCTCCATACCCACCATTTAAGCATAATACCTCTTTAGGTAAAGTCCATTTCTGGGTTTACCCAAAGAGTCCCCATCAAAATCTACCAGCTCATAAGCCCCTTTTGCTAGCTTTCGCTTTACAATGTAGGGTCCATGCCACATAGGAACGAATTTTCCAGCACCTAGCTTATCGTTAGCTTGATCATATAATAGCACTAGGTATCCCTCCGAAAAACTTCGAGGGGTCACATTTCTATCATACTGAGCTTTCATTCGCTTCGCGTGAGTCTCGATTGCCAATGTAGCGTCACGTCGAGTCTCATCTAATTTAGCTAAGTATAATAAACGCTTCT
Organism: Pinus tabuliformis; assembly: GCA_031772625.1. NCBI lineage: Eukaryota > Viridiplantae > Streptophyta > Pinopsida > Pinales > Pinaceae > Pinus > Pinus tabuliformis. The sequence goes on from CM062815.1 coordinate 51,861,699, forward strand.
CCTCTTCGGAAGTAGCTGGAAGTAATTCGACAGCCATTTGAAGTGATGGGATTTCGCATTCAATGGGTAACACAGCTTCCAAGCCATAAACTAGCTGGAAAGGAGTGAACCCTGTTGAAGTTTTCACTAAAGTTCGGTATGCCCATAGCGCTGAAAATAACATGTTGTGCCAATTCGACCGATGAATACCAATGGTTCGTCGGATCATGATAACCAGAACTTTGTTGATAGACTCAACCAAACCGTTGGCTTGCGGATAATAAGGAGTAGAGCTATCGTGACGCAAACCAAGCTGGCTTGTAAGCTCAGTCATCATGATGTTTCGAAAATGGCTCCCATGGTCAGTGATGATTGCTTGTGGGACACCAAACCTAGTTATAATATGATTGAATATGAAAACTGCAGCTGTTTTGCCACTTGCGTCGAATGTAGGCATCGCCTCGGCCCATTTAGTAAAATAATCAACCGCGAGGATGATATACGCATGCCCCCCGGCCGAGTGAGGGTTACAAGTAATAAAATCGATACCCCATTTGGCGAATGGACCAACGGCAATTATAGGGTGGAGAGGAGCAGGTGGTGCGCGCATCTTGCGATCAAACACTTGACAGTTGTGGCACTTCCAGACTGCAATGATACAATCTTTAAACATAGACGGCCAGAAATAGCCAGCGCGCAACACCTTCTGAGCTGTGGCATACCCAGACATATGACCGCCACATGCTCCAGAGTGACAATCATTCAAAACCCTCTCAGCCTCTTCGTGAGTTAAACAACGTCGAAAAACTAAGTCTGCCCCCGGCGATAAAGTGTATCTCCAATAATCTTGTATTGCTGGGATTGAAACCGAATTTTTCGACGTTCCGACTTTGAAGCTTCAGGCCGAAAGGTTTGGGTTTGGAGATAGATGATTATATCCCCGTACCACGGATCTAAAGTACTGATAAGAAACAAATATTCGTCCGCAATGGACTCCTCTGCCACAGTTTCTGTGTCAGCATGCGGGAAATCACACATCAATTCCGCAAAAACTAAGGATTTCTTAGACTTGGACTTCTCAAACTCCAAGTCAAACTCTTGCAGGATAACGATCCATTTAGAGTACTTGCCCCCTAGCAATTGTTTTGTCAAAATATAAATCATAGGGTTGCAATCCGAAATGACTATAGTTTTACGGAGAATAATGTAATGACGAAAACGCTGGACGGCTTGAACGGCTGCCAGGGCCAATTTCTCCACATGCGAATATTTTAGCTCAGTGGGATTTAAGGTCCTACTAAGATAATATATCACATGTTCCGCTCCGAATTCATCTTCTTGAACTAACACCATTCCAATAGTGGAATGCGATGCTGCGAGGTATAAGAAGTAGTCCTGGTTGTAGTTGGGAGGATGCAACAACGGTGCATGGGTCAACGCGTGTTTAAGTGCATCAAAAGATTGTTGGGCAATCTCATCCCAAAAGAATTGAGCGTTCTGTTTCAACAACCGTGTAAAACCTTTAGTGACCTCGGCGTAGTTTGGAATGAATCGGCGTAAAAAGTTCGCTTTCCCTTGCAAACTTTGGAGTTGGCGCAGACTCGAAGGAGGAGGCAATTTGATGATAGCTTCGACCTTCGAGGGATCGACGCGAATGCCGGCTTTTGAAACAACGAATCCCAGCAATCGACCTGTCTCTATACAGAATACACACTTGTGGGGATTCAACCGAATTCGATAATGCCTACACCTCATAAAGATTGCTCGTAAGTGGACAAGGTGATCAGTTTGATGTAAAGAATGAGCAGGCAAATCATCGAGGTACGGTTGCACAATGTGCTTGATGTCATGAAATGCATAAGACATCGCCCGTTGAAAAGTGGCCCCGGCATTCTTAAGTCCAAAAGGTAATTTGCAATAAGCAAATGTCCCCCATGGAAAAATGAATGCCGTTTTTGGTTGGTCGGCAGGTAGAATATTGATTTGATTATAGCCCGAAAAACCATCCATGAAGGAAAACATCTCACTTCCGGCACAATCATCAATAATTTGATCGATATAAGGCGTAGGATAGTTATCTTTTGGACAAGCTCGATTTATATCCCTATAGTCGATACAGATTCTTATTGTCCCTTGTTTCTTGTTGACCGGAACAATATTCGATACCCAATCCGTTAACGGGATTGGATAAATGAAACCTGCTTTTAACAGCTTTTCGACTTCTGCTTTAATTGCAGCCGCTTTCCGAGGGTGAATCTGACGCAAACGTTTCCGGACGGGTTTAGCATCCGGGTAGGTCTTTATTTCATGAACAACAATGGCAGGATCGATTCCCGGCATTTCCTCGTAAGACCAGGCAAACACATCGCGGAATTATTGGAATAGGGCCTTGTAAGTTTGGATTTCATCTTCTGTACGTGAGGCACCTATATGAATGTTTTCTTCAATTCCGGGCTTCACTGAAATATCAATGGGAATAGTACGAGAAATATTCCCTAAATTCAACTCTGAATCAGAATGTTTTGTTGGATTCTGAGCGTCTTTGACATATTCAGCGGTAAAGATAGATGAAAAATCATTTTCAAAAGCATCATCCTTAGGTAAAAACGAAGATTTGTGATGGAGATCCTCCCATGGTAGATCGTCTACACTTAGGATTTCGCGAAGTTGTTCGTCATATGACACGACTTCGGGAAACGCTATCCGTTCTAAGGTTGATGTGAAAAGTGATTCTTCACTGACCACATTCATTTGGTCGATTTGGGTTGAACGCGAGTCGGTAAAAGACATGACGGCTTCATAAGCAATTTCATATGGACTCAAAGGCATAGCATCACCGAATGAGTCTATCTCAGATTTAGATGGGACAATCCAAGGATCATCATAAATAATGTTTTCTGATGTAATCATATGAATTGATGCAAATGAAGGGTCTGCGTTGATTGGAGGGAAAGGAAAAGTTCCCAGTAAACTGGAATCTTTAACTAAACCTACGCCAACGTCCCTATAAGGGATTGTCGTCTTACCGACATGCTGGATACTCTCTGAAGAGGCTGGGTCGGATGAAAAGTATGTCAGCTGATCAATAGTCACGATCTTACCGTTATATGGAAACTTTATTACTCTGAAGACCGATGAAACGACCGCTGTCATAGCATATGACCAACTTCGACCCAAAAGAAGGTTGTAGTCTAGAGGGGCATCAACCACCTCCAAATCCAGACTAACGGTTTTACCTTCTACCCCTATAGGCAATTCCTGTAGAATACCAAACGGACGGAACCCACGGCCATCAAAGGCCTTAAGGATGGTCGGGGATTGGTTCAACGAAGGAGAACTAAGCGATCTCCAACATTGAATCGACATAATACACGTAGAAGCTCCCTCATCAATCACAGTCCGATGAATAGGCCTGTTTTTGACTATCACTGGAATTTGGAAAGCCATTTGATGGGGTAGACGTGGTGTACTATTTTCTAGATCGAAGATTATCAGATTCGGGTCCTGAACATCAACAACTCCGATAGCCGACAAAAGTAATTTTCGTTGTGCTGGGCATGATTGCAGCACTTCTAAAGCCGACATTGCTGAGGGTGAAACAGCTAAGTCCACAATAATGTTGTAATTCTGGGCTGCTCTCGCATGTGGATTGAAAGCAGACCTTCGAATCACACCCTTGGTGGGCGGTTTGATTACTAAGTCCGGGTTAGGTTTCTCGATCTGTAGTGGATCAGAACCGGGAGCTGAGGTTGATGGATTAGAATGAGAAGATTCTGCTTCTTTACCATCAACATGATTCTTACTACCATAATCTTGCGATCGAGTCGCAATCCTCACATGAGACATCATCAAAATGGGTTCTTCACTGGCACTCGAGGAAGAACCTATCATCTTACTCTCCTGCTTTGGAAATGGATCTTTTAACACAGCAGGAGTAGGAGAACCTTTGACTATTTTCACAACCTCGGCCCGATGAGGGCAATCTCTCGTAAAATGATCCTCTTCACAAATAAGACAAGGATATCGAGGTTTGCGCTTTTCGTCATTGGTTTCCGATTTTTCCGTTTTCTCCTTCGGAGCCTTGTCTGCTTTAGCCTTCTTCTTTCCTTTCTTCTTTCCACCGTTTTTTGATTTGGCCGTAGATGACTCTACAGCGTGAATATCGGCGGAAAGTTCAGGAGAAGACTCTCCTGTCGAGGAATCGGGCAAAGTGATTATAGGAGTAGTTGAAGCCTTGGAAGACTTCTTCTTACTCTTTGTATTCACGATACCAATCATACCATCAGTGGCATGAGATCCCGAAGGAGCAGCAGTGATTTGATTCGATTTTGGAAGATCTGGAATCTTCTCGTGTAACGTACCCGACTGAGTGTAAACTAAGTCAAGGTACTGCGCCTGAGCAATGACTTGCTCCTCAGTAACTACTCCGGCCTTAGCTACATCTTCAGTAATCTTCGGTAATAATGATTTAACAAACCATTCAGCTAAGATTTGGTTCGGGATGAAAAATTTCACTAACCTTCTTCGACGTCTCCACTCATGAATGTGATCAGAAATATACGTGGACGTCGATTGTTTTAGTGAAGTTAATAACTCCGTGCCGTTATCGTATCTGACCGGCAACTGAAAGTGAGTTAAGAACGAGGTAGCTAACTGGCTGAAATTGTAAAAAGAGGCTCGTGGTAACTCAATGTACCACTTGGCCGCGAGACCAATGAGTGTACGCTGGAAAAGACGTAAGCTGATCGAATCATCCGAGATAGAATTTGAAGCACACCAGAGGTGGTAAGTCATCACATGATTGGACGGATCCTCTCCAGACTTACCTTCGAACTTGGGTATATCACTGGGCAACTTATTTGGCATTGGCGGCTAGAACTGAAGATATTGAATTGGATCATTCGTTAGGCGCGTCAAGTCCGGTAAATCCAAAGTTGCGATAAATGGTAATTGCCGGTTAGGATCTCTAAAACTCTGGGTCACAAGACCAGTCCCAGGAGGAGGATATCCAGGATAACTAGGAACAGGAGTCACATTAGGGATATTATATCCTCCTGGAAAACCAGGATTAACCGGACCGTACTGGGGTTGTTGAGGTTGTTGATAAGTGTACCCAGGATATGGTTGATACTGGTAAACCGGCTGTTGGACAGCTTGCCCATGTTGGTACTGTCCCTGGTATGGTTGTTGAACAAATTGAGGTTGATTAGTGACAACCGTACTTATACCAGGCTGACCTGTAGGCATCTGGACCGTGGTTTGAATCGTAGATCCAGACAACGGTAAAGATGTCTGAGGCGTGGTTGCAAAGACAGTAGAAACCGGAGCTGTCGATACTCCAGAAGTAAGTATGGTAGATGTGGCGGTAGTTGCAGCAGCCGTTTGAGATGGAGTACTAGGTGCAATTGGCGGCTGAGTAACTACCGAAGTTACAGAAGTTTGAACATTTGACTGGACAGGTTGCGGTTGCTGGGGTGGACCAGAAACTACGGGTTGTCCAGCTTGAGGTACCAATTGTAAACTTGGCTGCAACACCTGTTGACCCTGTGATGGATCCCACACTAACATTCCGGGGTATTGACCCGTAACAGGTTGAGGATACTGAGATCCATAACCGGATTGAGGATAGGATTGATAATTGAAAGGTGCAGTTCCCATATCTGGAACATATGACTGACCTTGAGGTGGTTGATAACCTTGACTCGAGTATTGACCTTGAGGTTGATAACTTTGAGGTAAATACGGATACTGGGGTTGACCTTGACCTTGAGGTTGATACCCTTGAGGTTGATACCCTTGGGGTTGATACCCTTGAGGTTGCCATCCTTGAGGTTGATATTGATACTGAGGTTGACCCTGGGGTACATATTGAGGCTGGGGTTGACCTTGAGGCATATATTGCACCATAGGTACATACTGACCTTGAGGTTGCCCCCCAGACACGATTTGTGTACCTTGAGATTGCCCCCCAGGCGTTAACTGAGGCTGCCCCCCAGGCGGTAATTGGCCACCTTGAGGTTGGGAAACGGGAACTGAACCTGACATCATGTAAATGTCTCCTACACCCAATGGTATATTACCATTGTTTCCAGCTAATAACCCATGATCAATGGGTTGAGGAGATGCTCCCGCAAAGGTACCAGAAAGTGATTGATACCCGATGGGAACAGAAGGACCGCCGTGTAAGAAAGATTCAGGAGTTTGAGTAAACACAGACGACTGACCAGACATATTTACAGGAGTATAAATACCTCCAGGTGGAAAGGGAGTACGAGGTGTAGAAAAACGTACCCCTGAGTTGTCTAAATAATTGGTTAACGAAAGGTACCAAGTAGTACTTCTAGGAGGACTGTAAAAGATGGATTCACGCTCCCTTAGATCAATAGTAATTTGATCTTCAAGGTTAGAGACACCTATTTCTTCTTCTGGAGCAAGTTCTTCAATAGAAATCAAACCAGTAGGAAGATTTTCGGTGATAACTCGTTCTATTCTTGGTGAATCTGGAACACTAGAAGTCGGAGTAACAGGTTCAGATATTTCAGGTTCTTCGCCTGTATCACTAGCAGACGAAAAATTACCAACAAGCTCAGAAACTGTAACAGCTTCGGGATTATAACCTGTCTCTAAACTTTGGTAATCTGGATGGACTACCAAGGAAGATTCTCCTTCTTCAGGTGAACCTACTCTACTGCCACTAGGAGGAGTTACAAGGACCTTTAAACCTTCTAGATTACTGGGGTCGTCTCGAGGAGGGTCACCCCGAAGTCTACGGGATCTCCTCAACAATTCGGCTACAGAAACAACTTCAGGAGACTGGCCCCGAAGTCTACGGGATTGTCTCGGTAATTCCGCCACAGTTAAAAACTTTTAACTACTACACACGAAAACAAAGTAAAATCTCAAATCAAACCACCTAAAGTCTCTAAAGAACCAAACAAATTTGAATCACACGCCTAAAGAATCTAGGGCGTCAAACCAAGCACAAACAGTAGCCTTCCAGACCGAAAACGCTAGTTGGAGATGAAACCCAACATCGCCGGATTCAGTACAGAAGTGGCGGGTGGAACAGTTACCCCGGCAACCTGCTTAATGAATAGACCAGCACAAGTTCCTCCACTTTAACCGTCTCGAGTGAAGTGAACCCCCCGGAAAATCCAAGTGAGTCTAGCCGACGTCTGCTCCAGGTACAGTGGGATCTTCCCTCCACCGTCACCTCGGTAGAATCCTAAAGATAATGGTCACTAAGGTTACCAACCGCAACAAATGCACCTGGGGGAACAGTCTACACTCCGACAGCACGCAAGGGCAGAGTATCAAGCTCAATCCCCTTGCCGGTTCCTTGACAATAATCCAAGGTTTACTGACAAGTGACCCCTGGCTCCTCGACAATGGTTAATCTGAGGTTTACCGTTTGTAATACGTGCGTGTCTGGCGTCGTTCCCAACGAGGGGGGATTGATCCCCTCACTGGTTCGGACACGAGCTCGTGCTTCTCCTTTAAGAGGAGTTTTCCCAGAGTACAAATGAGACAATTGGATTTATTCTATCACAAGATAAGCTACTTGTTTGGTTTTGTTGTCTTGAAGAGTTAATTACTCTCCTACTCCAAGACACTAGCCTGATCTAAATTGGTGTTTCAGAGCCCTAGTAAATAAAAGTTACTACGTTGATTTTACTTTAAGCGTTAATTTTATGGTTTTTCTTAAAGACAAAAGGTAGCGGAAGTGAAACCAATGGTGTGTAGACTCGACTCAAACCACTACAAAGATGCACCTAAGATGATTTACGCTACTTTTCTCTTTCAATGAAATTCCTGACTAAGAGAGTTGAGAAATGCAAATTTTATAGAAAACAACTTTCTTAGTAAAGACAATCAAAGAAACAATTCTCTTTATCTTTCCAAGCATACAAACATGACCACTCCTTACGTGCACGAAAAACTCTTTTTCTTTCAAAACTCTTCAAAGCTACTTGAAACAAAACTTTTCAAAGGAGATGTTTTTGTATTTTCTCTTATTTAATAAAGCATATAAATCTATTTTAACGAAAATCAATCTCAAAAGCTATAAAATCTATGAAAACTTGACTCACAAGCAAATTAAAAGAAATTTACTCTAAGCAAACCTAACGAGGCAAAAGCCTACAAGGATGATTCTAGGTTGTTTTACTTGACCAAAATCAAGTCAAGGACCAGCTAATGCAGAATCAAAAGACTAGTCAAAACAAAACTCAGATCTTTTTGTTCTTTTTGTAAAATGGAATTCAATACTTAATCAACAAGCACTTCGAAATTTGCCAAAGAGACAACTCAAAGGTAAGTTTCTCTCACAGGTAGACTTTATGACAGGTCTGACTTCTAAGAAGACTGACAAAACCAGAGAGATCTAAGGCTTGACAACTTTTACCGCCAAAGTCACTACAAGACCTACTCAAAAATCAAACCCTAGGGCTTAAACTTCTATGAAATCCACTAAAACACTCAATGCTATCGAAACAAGTTCAGGTGAAGATCTTTGACAAGAGACTAATGGATCTGGGCAGTAAAAACTAAGAAAAAGCAAAATCTAAGAGAAAAAATGCAAAAAATGGAATTTTCTTAAATTTTAGCAGGGGACGCAGGCAACCTGTTAAGACAGGTGCGGGCCCGCTCTGTGCACAGAGCGATAGTGCGTACAGGGACGCACTGTGCAATACTCAGAGGGTGCGTCCTACTGGAAAATTCAAGAAAAACTAAATTCAATCTAACCCTAAGCTAACCCACCCAAAAACAAAGTCACAGAGCCAAAAACCAGAAAATAAATGACTTTTCTCAGATCAAAGTTGCATACAAAGGAAAAGACTTTCACATCAATGGAATCCCTAGTGGAGTCGCCAATTTGTCAGGCGGAAAGAGTCGATAGTGCGGACACAACCAACCTCCCTAGGAGCCTAAGACTCTCTAGTGACAAACAAGACAAACAAGAGCAATCCTTCTCTAAACATGCATTTACTATATAAGAAATCAAGTGTTTAGATCCTACCTGTAGTCCAACGCTGTTGTAGCAGTCCAGCTCCGCTGATCCGGATGAGCTCCTCCTTCACTTTGAAACCTGCATCCACTAACAATCAAATGATTAAATAGCACTTGATAATCTCATAGAATAAAACATATTTAACACATAGACCAAGGAGTACATGAAACAACTCATAAATAACAAGTTATTGAGAAGAATGGACTCATTTGCATTAATAGGAAACAAAAGGAACAATTACAACCTGAGCCTTGGTGTTGTGCAAGTCCCTCCCAGGGTCCATCAAGAGTTCTCCTTTACTTTGACAAAGCTCACCCACTTCCAAATAGAACAAGCAAAGATGGCAATCTCTCCTCACAAGCTTCTAAATGGGAGTCCTAATTCCAGCAGCATCTACCCTTAGAAATGTATAGCTTCCAACCTCCCCTCCTTCTGGCCCAATGCCTGTATTTATAGTGCTCAAGAGGAAGTTATTCAGGTCCACCATCAATGGGATAATCCCCTCTTTGGATGGGATAGCTCCCTTATTGATGGGATAAGTTCCTCTTTGGTAGGGGTACATGAACCATCTGGAGGCGCTCAATACACGTCGAACAACCTTCTAGAATGCTCTAGAAATGACCACAAGTAACTTTTTAAAGATGAAACTTGCGCATTTTGACCTTTACAGGGGGACGCACCTGCCCCTTTACATACAGAGCGTACAAGGACGCAGCTTTTGTGAACATTGGGTGCGTACCCGCAGGTAAGGCTGAGAGAACCTGCGTACCCAGAGATAAATACATTTATAAAGACTTTCTCTCTTTTTGGAGTTTGACATGGAGAGCAGAGGCATAAGACTTGCCTAAGAGGATAGCATGACTGTTGATAGAGCCATACTAACTGTATATAGCCATGGTGACATTTTTTAGTGTAACAGGTGTGCCTACGTTATCTTATGCAACGGATCGATAAGATTGTGAAATACACAGACACTGAAACAGTAAGAGAACATAGTAAGAAAACACATAAACACAACAAATTTAATAAGGAGTTCACCCAATCCTCCTGGGCTACGTCTCCTAGTCTAGCCTTCAGTGGTGGCCTTTCTATTGTGTCTTAAAAAGCAGAGTTTTACAACGATGAGCTGAAATTGAGTCTCACTTAATAGATAATGATCAGTAGGACTATACTTTGATTCTCCAAGTCTCTAGAGTACACAGACTCCCCTTACTGAATCTCGACCTCAACTGGTCTCAGTGGTATGAGTCCAATTTGGTACTCAATACCTGACAGGTATACATAGAGGAGTTGCTTGAACCTCTCAAGCCTTCTCTGGAGTTCACAGTCTCTCGGAATCTCTCTTTCTTTGTCTGCTCGATGCTGCCTTTGCTCTGCAGGTCAGCTCAGCTTCTATGTTCTCTGTAATTTTTGCTTCTCTCTCTCTTTGCTCTCTTTTCCTTCTTCTCCTTCTCCTCCACTTTCTCTGTCTGTTCGTGGCTTAAAGCCAATTTGCTCCCTGACTGTTCGTTTCTGCTTCCTGTCTCTCTAGATCTCCTACCTCTGTCCGCTAGAATTCCCCTGCTCTGCGTCATCATCACTGTAACGCTTCACAGAGAGGTGGCCACATGTTTCCTCACGAACTGAGTGTCAGTTCTCTTTGAACGGTCATTATTTCTATTGCTCCAAGATTGCCTGTGAAACTGATTCCTCTGCCAACTCATTGGTCATGCCGGATCTCAAATATTATCCGCCTCAACCTATTGCCATATCGGATCCAGTCACCCATTGGTTTGCTTCTCCGTCGTTGATTTGGGGCCTCCAGATCCTATGGTCTCCGTCCATATCGCGCAGGTAAGTTGCATGACCTTTACCCATGTGATGAGAGCGGTTTTCTTTCTCATCCGTTGGACGCGTGTCACCCGTTGTATGGAATCGGGTGGGACTCGGTCAAACCCGCTTACCGCTTGAGGGCCTTTCGATATCCTACCGGTTTTAGTGCGGGGCCCGCCTTATGACGGAATCAGCAATTTCTGTACGGTTTTATGCTTTTCCTCGTTACCAAGCGCTCGGGGCTTTCCTTTGCTGAGGGGGACGCCTTGCCATACGTGATTAGCGCTTTCGCTAATCGTGTATCAGAAATTGCCTCTGTTTTTGGATCTGACTTCCTGTTTTGCCAGTTTGCGCCAACACGCGGTTACCATGGGCCAACGGTCTGTGCGCTTTGACCGAGGGTCCTCGTTGCTCGGTGCTGACCAGAAATTGCCATTGTTCAGAGGTTATTTCTAATAAGCTCGACATCCATAGCACTTTGAAACTTTGGTACGAGTTTTATAGAGTTCAGGAAACTTTTAAGAGTGTTTGAGAATCCAATTCGGATCAGGTGGTTTTTCAATGAAATGATTTATAAGAGAATGATGTTACAACATTGAAGAATTGAAGGATTTGGACTCTAACATATGCCAAGGTTTTTCAATGAAATGATTTATAAGACAATGATGCTAAAACTTTAAATGAATTGAAAGATTTGGACTTCAACATATGCCAAAGACAAATGAGGCAATGTAATCTCTTTCAAGATGAAAATATTGTATTGGCTTATGATATTTCAAGGATGGTTTAATGGTAATTTAAAATTATTTGTTATATTTTTGGAAATTATAAATTTACTTATAATTAATATAAAATTATTTATTATATTTTTAGAAGTTATAAATCTAGCTACTATAAATTGGATTATATTTAAAATATTTGATAATACTTTTTCAATAAAAATTTATGAAAAAATACTTTATGAAAATATAGTAACACTTTTATATTATTTTGTTTAAAAAAATTTAATATAATTTAAATTTACTTTGTGCAAATGTTATGAATTATGAAAATGCTATGAATTAAGAAATGTTATGAATTATGAATGTGTTTTGATAAAATTATATTTATTAATTTGGTTTAAATTATTAATTTTTTTTAAATATTTAAACAAAAAAATGTTTTTACTATTTTTAGTAATTTATTACTTTCCAACCTATGCCAAAGACAAATGGGACACTATAATCTCTTTGAAGATGAGAATTTTTTATTGGCTTATGATATTTCAAAGATGCGAGAAACAACTTTATATATTATGATTAATTTAAAATTATTTGTTATATTTTTGAAATTATAAATTTATTTATTATTAATTTAAAATTATTTGCAAGTTATATTTCAAAGATGCTTGGATGAGAAACAACTTTATATATTATGATTAATTTAAAATTATTTGTTATATTTTTGAAATTATAAATTTATTTATGATTAATTTAAAATTATTTGCAAGTTATAAATTTAGTTATATGAGTCAGATTATATTTAAAATATTTGATAATATTTTTTGAATATAATTTCATGAAAAATTACTTTATTAAAATATAATAGCATTTTTGTCTACCAGGTTTTTGATAGCCGTGATCGAGTGTTGTGCAAAGGCACTCCTTCATGTAAAGTCACAAGTTCAATTCCCCACTTCCATCAAGGCGATATATTAGACATAATAAAGATGTAGTTCTGCCAAACTTATATATATATATATATATATAAATAATAGCACTTTTATATTATTTTATTTTGTTTTAGAAAAATTAATATAATTTAGATTTATTTATTTGTCAATATTAATATTATAAACTTGTTTAGATAAAATTTTATTTATTAATTTTATTTAAATTATTACTTTTTATATATTATAAAAATATTTAACAAAAAAAATAATTTTAGCGACTTTTTCAAAAAAAAATATTTTATATAATTTAACTTTTAATATACTATAATTAATTAGTCTTTTCCCTAAATTCAAAACTCTTTACTAGCCTTCAAATAAACATAATTGTCTCTACACCTTAGTCTTAATAGTGTACGACAAACAACTTTAGAAAAGAAATAATGAAACACATACATTGTGGAGAAAACCCTTTCCCTTTTGGGCATGCAAGCAGAACAAAATTGTGGACTTCCACAAACTTCTTAACATATAAAGCCATAGTTGAGATAGCATCTTCATGACTTGACAAAGAAAGGTGGATACTTATTGAGTGCATAGTTGAATATCATCAAGTTTTCACTATGTAGCATGTATGAAAATGGACCTCTCTTCATCATTCACCGCTCGTTGTTGCACCACCCCACCCACGTTGACTTTAATAAAATTCCTCTCATTTATATTGTTTCTCCAACATGCTTTCTTTATTTTAATGAAAAATGTCGCAATTATAACATTATTTTAAGAGCCAATCTAAATCAGAAACAATTAGATTATTATATTATTTTGGCGGATGGATATTATATTGAAACGTGTGGATATCACGAAGGTCAATATAATATTTTGAAAGAACATACATCACAAAGTTCAATATAATATCTTGAAAGAACATACATCACAAAGTTCAATATAATATTTTGAAAACCATAATCTTAGTGCCATGCAATCAACCCTATCATCAATTGACATATTTGCAATACATAAGCTATGACCTTTATACGGGTGAATCCTTTATGAACTTATAACTACCATGCCCTCACATGAGTAGGAGGATTGATTTGGCACACGTTCTATCATAATAATTCTAATTCTATATTTACAACATAGTTTTGTAGGAGCATTTTTCTTATACATACAAGTTTTGTAGAGCATTTCTCTAACGCATACAAACCAAGTAAGTTTACAATTTTTTTTTTTTTTTTTTTAATTATTATACTTTTACATGAGTAAGAGAATTGATTTGGTATCGTGCTTATTATAATTCTATATTTAAAACCTAGTTTCTTACACTCACACAAATTACATAAGTTTACACGTTTTTTTATAAACATGTAACTACAATGCCCTCACATCACATCACATCACAAGGAGAATTGATTTGGCATAGGGTATAATTATTTTTACACTCACAAGAATTGCATAAGTTTACACATAGAGTGTTTATTTTTTTTTGAATGTATATATTTTTATATAATATTAAGTAAATTGAAAATAGTATTTTAAAATTTTATAAAAACATATGTTGTATTTAATTATTTGAATATGTTTATTATTATTTTTTAATAACAGTTAATAATTAAAAATTATTATTAAAAATAAAAAGAAAAAGATATTTTTTTGTTTATTAAAAAAATATAATGATTCTTTTTGGTGGCTTGATTCACAAGGAATTTAAATTTTGAAATATATATATGAATTAAAAAAAATCACCCTTATACTATATGTGTTTTGGACATATTTTATTATTATATTTTAAATGCTATGCAAATTGAATATTTAATAATAAGAAAGAAAATAAATATATTTTTAAAAATTTAAACAATAAATTCATGAAATTACATATTATATGTGTTTTGGACATATTTTATTATTATATTTTAAATGCTATGCAATTTGCATATTTAATAATAAGAAAGAAAATAAATATATTTTTAAAAATTTAAGCCATAAATTCATAAAATTACATATTAAAATTGTTACATCAAATTATAGTAAAAATATTTGATAATACTACTTATTTTTGTTCACGCCATTAAAAATAATCATTTCAATTATCCAAAATTATAACTTCAATAACAAATATTTTATAACTAAATTATAATTGTAACAATTTTTTTTGTTAATTCAATCAAAACTATTACCTTAATACATTATAAATATTATATCTTTAAAAATATATATAATTATTTTCAATTAATTTACTATAAATATCTTATCTTTAAAATTATATTTTATTATTATTTTTAAATAATATAAACAATGCATAATAAAAATAAAAATTAAGTAATCAAACATATAACTCTTAAAACCCCTTTATAATCTGTTAAAATCCCTTTATAATCTCTAATATATTGAGGGATTAAGGATGAAGGGATAGCACATGGGCATCAGCATAGATGAGACTTGCAATGTATAATAAAAACTAAGCGATCAAACAAATAATTGATAAAATCTCTTAATAATGTCTAACAAGTTGAGGTTTTTTCCTTGTGTGCGAAGATGAAAGGATAGGACACGGGCATCCGCATAGATGTGACTTGCTTTACATTACTATTCTTTTCAGATTTATCTAAGGTATCGTATCGTATGGTATCATCTCATCCCATCTCATCTCTTACGGACTAAGTCAAGTGAGAGATACATAACCTCTCTGTCACTTAAATGGTGTCTGATCAATCATTTTTATTATATAAGATCATGCTTTCAGCTTACATCATGTAGATGATCGTACACATGTATACTTAAGGAAAGTAAAAATATGGGTAAATGAGTTGATCATGGGGCTTTTTACCTTTTATTATATAAAGCGAATTTTTAAGTTTTATTCACTAAGTATTTAAGAACTTATATAATGATTAAATATTTATTTTTTACAAAATAAGAATTCTAAAATCTAGAACTCCATTACCATTTTGGAAAAGCATCATCTTTGGAATTTCAAATGAAAATGGTTCGATGAAATCTTATATCTTTGAGTTTTTTCAAATTAGTTTATAAGGTTTTTATAAGACTTTTATATCAATGTTTCTTTGGGGAGGATGACCATTTTTTAATTGAGAGTGGATAAAGACTCTTTTTTCTTCTTTCTTTCTTTTATTTATTTATTATGGACAAATTAATAATGTTTTTAGGTACATCTTTTTTAAGCAAAGAAACATGAAAATTATTACATTTTCTATATTTGGTGGAAATATAAACTTATATGAAACATATTTTACTTTTTCTAGAATTTTAAACGGCTTGTAATATTTAGGAGCTAATTTAGTATAACTTTTCAATTTTCAAATTGTTTAAGGATAAATTTCGCTCACAATAGTGAGTTACATTAGATCCAGCAGGCCTCCCTAAAACCTACCCAAAGGAAGGGTGTGGAAATAAAACACAATGCAACATAACTCAAACCAATCCCAAGCATGCAAATTACAAATCACAAAGGAAGTGGAGGGTCATACCTTTCCTATCGCAAGAAAAAGGCTTTGGTTAGTGTAGCCAACTTTAGGGAGATCTCCTAGAGATATTAGCTCATATCCATGCTCTTGAATACTACAATAGAGAAACCAACAACCATGGATCAATGAGGCTTATACAATTACAACCTCCATTGAAGCAAATCTTACACAACTGCAAGAAACTAAGGACAGGATTCAGGGCAACAACTCAACAGTAGCGATCACCAAACAACGTGTAGAGGAAGTTTAATAGGTAGCCGATCAGTGCGCTATCGAACTTGCAGTGATCCAATCAGAATTATGAGGTCTTTGCGCTAAGATCTCTGCACCTACAAAGTGACTCGAGGGCAAGTCACAATGTTTGTGTTGGGGGCCTGTTGGGCGCGGGATCCCCCAAGGGCAATTTTGGGGCTAAGAGCCCAGATTTTGGTCCAACTTTGTAATTACAATGTAAAGGCTCTGCATTTTGTGGGCGCGGAGTGCATAGTTGTTAAAGAGTCATAGGGTTGTCTGCCCTTATTTTGATAATGTAATGTCAGCTGTAGAATATCTACCTATGGTCCGCGGACCATGGGATTGTATAAATAGAGCGAAGCTCTAAGTAGTTTGATAATAAAATAATATAGAGATGGAATAAGGATGTATGCGAGATAGCTCTGGAGTAAAAGTCTAGTTTTGGGTCGTAGTGTAGGAAGATGCTCTACATCTGAGTGCGCAAAGGACTAGTAGTCTGCAGTTAAGTGTGCAAACCCCAGTAGCTGAGTGCATAGGGCGAGTCGAGTCTGGAATCATCTGGAAGTATTAATAAAGAGAAGTTTCTATCAATTTTGCATCTTTATTTCATGTTTTATGCATATGTTATATTGGGTATGAATTTCACTTCTAATGCTTATATGATGTGCGAATATGTATAACTGTATTGGTTAAGTGAACGCAAGCTAGAATATCTGGTTACGCGAAGATAATTAAGATCTATTAATAAGATAAGCAAGATACTTGGCATAGTTTGGGAGACATCACAGTTCGCTGCCCTAGCGGCACCAAAGCATCTTAGCCCCTGGTCAGGGCTGCGTGAAAGTCGTTGGTAACAGATCGCGAAGGTACTGAAGGTTAAAACAGAGTGTAAAGTGACCTGCGTGAAGGCAAGGTCTATTTGGAATAAACTGACATCATAACCATCTCAAGGGTGTGGAAACTTGGTTCCAGCATCCCCCCATACTGCTTCGGGTGAGACTTCAGCCCGTGCTCCTCGGGCTAATGCCAAAAGGGCCAGTAGTGTAGGGATTTTTTTGGCTACTTAACTCTGAACTTGGGTTAGGCCCCCTCAAGGCAACAATGGATGTGGTAATCAACTTAAATAAGTGGAAGATGACATTTGAAAAGAAGTTGCTAAGGGTTGTAGTGCCACTAGACCTTGCAGAAGGAGTGCATTATACTGAACTTGTGGTGCGACTTCGTGGAAAAGTGATGATGATCTAGATCTGATATACAAGATCACAATGCGAGATGAAGATTGGATCAATCCTATGGCTGATGGATAAATTTCTTGGGACACGGTTAGCTCCTGCACCTCAGATTGAGATGAAGGGCTTGAACATTGGCAAAATAGGTTGCATGAAGTCTCTATGCTCTATTGCAATATGATGACCAAATCATTGTGGTGTGTCTCGATTGAGGTAAGGAATCTTCCGCATTACGATGGTTTAACTAATGTGGACCTATTTTTAGATGAATTTGACAGGGAAGTATTAGAAGAACATCGCTTCCAGGCACTGGAGTTAGCGCTGTGCGCTATGCCTGCCCGTTGGTGGGGTACGCATAAGGAGAACTTTGCTAGATGGAAGGAGTATAGAAGAATGATGAAATTAAGGTTTGGGTATGATAATACCAATATGGAAAAAAAATATAGTGGGAAGGATGATCCACACGATCATTTGGCACGATGGACTAAGGCCTAGGGAACAAAACCACAACCAGAATGGGTGCACATTTTTTGTCATACCTTAGATACAATTCCAATGAACTGGTATTTGGAGATGGAGCTTCGCCATGGAACAACTGAATGGGAAGTCTTAAGGGAGAGTTTCTTATTAAAGTTTAGCTTTGAGGATGGGTTTGCATGCATTGATTAAGCACTCCAGGAGATAAAAGAAGCTATATTTAGTACACCTAAGGAACTGATAGAATGGGCTCAACTGAATTGGAGTACACAACCATGTCATGTGCTAGAGTGTTACAATGTGACTACTGAAGAGGAAGGAGAAGACCCATGGAATTTTAACATTCTAGAGATAGAAGGATAGTTCGAAGTCGAAGGACTGAAAGCTGCAAACTCGAATATATCAGAACCCTTAAAAAATAGACAAGTAAATATTGGATCTGAAGCAGAACCTAAGTTCGAAAGATAGGAGACTATTGGGACGAGGATACATTTGATAAGGTAGCTAAGCTGATGCACTGATATCAGGATCTCTTCCCCACTAAGTTTTTAGATTTGAAGGGAATCGTCAGAGATTTAGGTGTTATGAAGATTACGTTGAAGCTGGATGCAAAGCCTATTAAGTAGAGACCTTATCGGCTAAATCCAAAATATAAAGAGAAGGTGCGCCATGAATTGGATAAGATGCTGTAAGTTGGTATTGTTGATCCAGTGGTGGAATCTGATTGGGTAAGTCCAATGGTGGTCCAAGAGAAGAAATAGAAAGGAGAATCCGTATATGCGTAGATCTCAGAAAGCTGAATGATGCATGCGTGCATGATCCATTTCCAACACCATTTACTGATGAAGTATTAGATAATGTTGGTGGAAAAAAGGCTTATTCATTCACTGATGGATTTTCGGGATATCATCAAGTAAAGATCACGTCAGAAGATAAAAACAAAACAACCTTTGCGATGGAGTGGGGTTGCTTTCAATATACAATAATGCCATTTGGATTGAAGAACACACTTGCAATTTTTCTCGGGTAGTGATCGCGATGTTCAAAGATTTTATTCATAAATTTTTGGAAGTCTATTTCGATGATTGGACTATCTTTGGGTTAGTGTAGTGCCATGTTGTGAGCCTACGCCTTATGCTGGATACATGTCGAAGGTATCAGATCATACTGAACTTGAAGAAGTGCATATTTTGTGTGCCCTTAGGAATTTTGCTCGACCATGTTGTATGTAAGCGGGGTTGATGGCGGACCCTGTGAAGATCGCTGTAATTGTAATTTTGGAAGCTCTTAGGACTGTAAAGAAGCTACATGCGACATTGGGGCTCATTGGATATTATAGAAAGTTTATCAAGGAATATGCTCAGATAACCATGATGGAAAAATTATTGAAGAAAGATGCAATGTTTTGTTGGGATGAAGAATGTTAACGCAGTCTGGATGTCTTGAAGGAAAAGATGGTAATTGCACATATCTTAGTATTTTCAGATTGAAAGAAATAATTCCATGTACATGTAGATGCCTCTTGCATTGCACTAGGTGCGGTATTAACACAGGCAGGTGAAGGAGAAATTGATCATCTGATAGCCTTCGTGAGCAGAAAGTTATCAAATGTTGAGAATAATTACTCCACCACAGAGCACGAAGGGCTGGCGATGGTCTATGCACTGCAAAAATTTAGGCATTATTTGTTGGGTGGACACTTTAAAATGAATATTGATAATTCCACATTGAAGCACCTGGTCAATAAGCCTGTTTTGGTGGGGAAGATCTGTCGATGGTTACTGTTGTTTCAGTGATATGAATTTGAAGCGATTGTGAAGCTTGGAAAGCTGAATGTAGGACCAAACCATCTATCAAGGATTGAAATTGGCGAAGAACCAAATAGTTTGGAGGAAGGACTACCGTATGAGAAACTCTTTGCGGTGGGCATCATGAATGATCATTTTTCTGATATCATTCAATTTTTAACCATGGGAACAACTCCGGAAGGATATCCTACTAAGAAAAAGAAGGAATTAATAGTCTGTGCTGCAGATTTTTCAGTGATTGCGGGTCACTTGTATAAGATGGGAATAGATGAAATATTACAAAGGTATGTTCTTGAGCTTGAACGTGTTAGTATCCTTGCTGAAGCACAGGGAGGAGTGGCTGGAGGACACTATGCAGGAAAAGCGTTTGCACAAAAGATTTTGTGCACTGGGTTATGGTGGCCGACATTAAATAAGTACTCTAAGGCATACTGCAAGGCGTGTGATGCTTTCCAAAGGATGGGAAAACCTTTGCAAAGAGATGAATTACCTTTAAATCCTCAGGTTTCGTTGCAAGTCTTTGATAAGTGGGCCATTGATTTCATAGGTCCAATACAACCACTAGGAAAGAAGATGGGAACACGGTATATCATTACTTCCACAAAGTATTTAACCAGATGGGCAGAAGCGCAACTAGTGAAAGATTGTACAATTTCCACTACTGTGAATTTTTTGTTTGAATATGTTTTGACACAGATTGGGTTCCCTAAGTTATTGATGAGTGATAGGGGTAAACATTTCTTGAATGAAATGATTAGCGCGATGCTTGAGGAATTCTAGGTGTATCATCAAAAGAGCATGCCCTATCACCCACGGGTGAATGGAACGGTGGAAGCTTTTAATAAAATCTTGGAGAATGTGTTAACGAAGGTCTTCAACGTGCAGAGAAATGAATGGGATATGTACGTACTAGCAGTGCTATGGGCATATAGGACGACCTGCAAGAAGTTGACAGGCCAAACATCGTTTAAGTTGGTCTATGAGATTGAAGCAGTGATACCTCTCAAGTATCTTGTGCCACTTTTACGTATTGCAACTTTGACAGAGATGGCGGACCCTGGGACCTTGGAGGAATGGCTCATGCAGCTAGTGGAGTTAGAAGAGGATCAATTCCTTATAGGATTTCACCAGAAAGTGCAAAAGGAATGCAAAAAAGCATGGCACGATAGGCATATTAAGATGCACACTTTTAAGATAAGTGATTTAGTGATGCTATATGACAACAAGTTCACTAAATTTCTTGGAAAATTTCAAATGCACTATTTGGGGCCATATTTTTTAAGGAGATCATGGATGGTGGCACAGTTTAGCTCATGAAGCTGAATGGGGAACCATTCCTGGGGAAAGTGAATGGAAGTAAGTTGAAGTTGTATACAAGGGATCCTGCCCCTGCACAATTACTATATGGTAGCAGGATAGTATTAGTAATACAGGTAGTTGTAAGGGATTGCGGGACTATAAACTACGCTGTCCGAAGAAGGAAAAAACATAGTAGGAAGGCTGTGTGATGGGAAACAAGAGTGCGACAGGTGAAGATGCACTGTATGAGCTGCGCCATGGAGGATGGTGCCACGCAGATCGGTCCAAAAGTAGCCGTTGGAGTTACTGTTGATGATTTGATGGAAAAATTTCTGTTAAGAGGAGCGAGTAGGTGTCATTTATGGTGAAAATATTTTGAGATCTGCCGCAAAAGACGCATTTATGAACCAAAATTGGAGGTAATGTTCAGATTTAAATTCAAGACCTCCAATAAATTGGGCATATTTGTCTGCCGAAGAACACTTTTCATTCTGATAATTATCTGTGAGCCTTGCTTCTTTATGTTTATGAAGCATGAAGACTGGGAAGAACTCTTGTCACGACCTTCGTTCGCAAATTTGTCTGTAGAAGCCCGTGAACTGTTCTTTGAATGGATGATTACCACAAATACCATAGAGGCTATTAGTTTTGAAGCTACCATCTCCAACGTGGTGACCCCTGAGATAACAAGCATGGAACCTATGCTCACTGTGCCTACAACACCGAGGTTACCTAGGCCGAAGCAATCAGCTACCAAAGAGAAGTAGAAGGAACCTATGCTGGTGAGACATTGACTGAGGAATAATCCAGAGGTTTGGCAGAAGGAGAAGAAGGATAAGCAGCTGAGAAAGTTGTGGACCTAGAGGAAGAATAATTCAAAGGAGTGGAGGAATTGGATGCTGAGGAGGGTGAGCCTATCATGTAGCTCCCAAAGTATATCCCTCTAAAGAAAGGAAAGACCAAAGTAACGAAAGATATTGATTCTGGAAAGTTTACGGTCTCGACGCCCCTGCTACTAGAACAGGCTTAATTTGAAGGCATGGTCTTATTGCACATTCCAGTGCTAAAGATGGAGGATTGGGACCTCGCGGACCACGAGAGATTCCCTCATTTGGCTACCCACAAGTTCATGAAGAAGATTTACTATGAAGAAACTGGGGTTACGTGGCTAGAACCCATGAAACGGGTTAGAGGTGTTGAGTAGGCCCAGTTGTTGCACATGCTCTACATGCCCCATTTTCGCCGATCCATAATAAACATTGTGTGTGCGCACCAACTACTTGTGATGTTGCATGATGGATGCCTATGGCTCAACGAAACCATACTGATCACGGATATTCTCATCCATCAGATTAGAAAGCTACCCTATAAAGGGGAGGACCCTGCGAAGGAGTTTGGAAGGAAGAGTGGAGAAAAGGAGCTGCCAGATAAGATGAAGGAAAAATTTAGCTTAGTAAAGAAGTCGCACAGATATTCTATACACTCCATTCTGGATCAGGCAGTGCATTTCGCCACCCAAATTCTTGCAGGTAAGATTATGAGGAAATGTCACATGGATGAACTTCCAACACCGATGGTGTCATTGGATGCCTAGTGCGTGAAGGGAATACAATATAACAGGGCACAATATTTGTGCAAGGATCTCCTCGCGAAATGTTGTGAAGCACAGGAGGACAATAAGCTCTTTCATTATGTGTGGCTCCTGCTACCAATTGTCTTAGTCACATGGAGATTGCAGAGGATAGTCAGTTTCCTCCGCAGGCAGAAGATTTACCAGAGGCAACAAAGTTTGCTTCACTATGGTCGATAAAGGATCCGAAGAGGATCAAATAATTGAATATTTTCTAGATATTAATGGAAATGGATCTTCGGATAGTGATCAGTCAGCGGCCAAGGTTGTCCCCAACCTTGTTCGAATAGTTGAGGGCCTTTGTGAAATTCAAGGCCGACTTCCATAACGTCTCAATTAGGGTGCAGAAGGACCCTAAGCATATCTGGCACAAGCTTCCATACTTAGTATCAAAAACAAATGTGTAGGATATTGTGGGTAGTTAGCCACCAGAGTGGTGCGAACCCATGAACATTGGTGTAGGTACCAGTAGGGATGCCGAGAGCTCTGCTGCGCAGATGACAAATCCAACAAAGCATAAAGAAGTAGCACAGAAAGCAGTGCAATCATTGGCTGAACAAAAGAAGAAAGAAACAACAACTACAGAAAAAGAGTGCATTGCAAAAGAGTGTGCTGCTGAAGAGCACACCGATACATAGGAAGTTGAAGAATCAACTTCCCAACATACAGATGAGTCGGAACACTTAAAGCATGAAAGAGGTGGGGGAGAGGAGCAAAGAACTCCATTCAAATTGAGGAAGCACGATAAGGAGACAACTGTCCAACCAAGAAAGAAGCATAAATAAAATAGACAAGCGCAAATTGACCCGATGATCCTCATAGAGGGGGAGCTTGATGAGATCATAGAGAAGGTAAGAGACATCATAATAGAGTTGTGGAAACAGTTTGAACACCAATACATGCAGATGCTTGGGAGCATCTAGAAGGATCTGTGCGAGCTGTAGATCCATACCAGTAGGATTCAAGCCAGCGTTGGGCAAGTGAGCGGGGTGCAAGTGAGCCTGGTGTAAGGAAGCACGAAAGTAGCAGAGCTGGAAAAAACTCTATACCTCAGAGTCATTCCCCTACTAGAAGGATTGATCTGCATAGAATTAGAGGAAGACCACATTGTGTTAAGTACAGTCAATGGCATGGGGGTAAACTTAGCAGCGCTGCTGATTCAGACCCTCCATGCACTGCATCAAGGGGTTTCAGACGAGCTATAGATAAGAGAACAACGCGCCCTTGTACTGATTAGTGAATTCAAAGTCAACAATGAGGAGATGTTCACAGAGAAGGATTAGACTCTGAAAGAAAAGGAGGAGCTGGAAGAACAAAATTAGAGCCTGGAGACAACAATAACGCAAGTGTGCCAGACAGATCCAGAATTAAACATTTCGGAAGATGCCGCAACGATAAAAAAAATTAGGAAATTGGTTGCTGCGGTCCGCGTGTCCAAGAATGAGATAGGTAAAGTCATGTTTGAATTTCAAATGAAGATCTAAGAGCTTCAACTAAAGTTACATCCAACCACTCCTCCAGAGTTCAGGGAGAAACGTGGAGTAGCTATCAGGAAAAACACGAGCACATTGCATACAATAGTCATAGACTGCGCGATGATATTTGATCAGGCCATGGAGTTATGGATGAATTTGCAGGAGGACAGAAACTTGAAGAAGCTTAACACAAATATCCGGGAAACACAGCACAAGTTTGATGAAGTTAGAGCGACTGCGTGAACTTTCATTCCAGTCGAACACCTTGCGCGATTACAGGAAGGCAAGCAGCTGCTTTCATAGATTGAAGAGTTACAGAGGAAAGAGGCCCTTCTCAAGGCTAGAATACAACCATGGATAGAGGAAGCCTATCAACTTACTCTATCACTTCAGGAGAAGTTAAAGACACTACATCAGATGCAGAAAATGATGCTCCTAGTAGTAGAAGGACCGACAATAGAAAAACTAGTAGAGGAAGTGTAGCAGGCTGCGGTACAGAGCTCTGCTAATGTAGCAACATTGTAGGTCAAGTTTAGTGGCCTTCGCAACAAGATCAAGGTGCTAGCGAGTGACTCGAGGGAAAGTCACCATATTTGTGTTGGGGGCTTGTTGGGATAGGGTCCCTAGGGTCGATTTTGGATTAGATTAACCAATTTTTGTAATAGATGTTGTAAAGAATGTAAAGTCTTCATGAAATATGGAATATGAGTGCACAACTAGATAGGAGTCAAAGGGGCTTTAGCCCCTTTTTTGGGTAAGTGATAGGTTGTTTTTTGAGACTTGTATGGAAAAAGCTATATATAGTTGAGTCATAGCAAGTCTAAGAAGCAATTGAAGATATAAGATTATTATTTTTGGGCATGTACTAAGGCAGGAAAGCTCTGTTTCGTATACTTAGGCAAAAGGGGAAGGCTCTTGCAGCTGACTGCGCGGGGACCTTGGCAACTCCACTGCTAAGTGCGCGGGCCCATGCAACTGGGTGCCCATGGTGGAAAAGTCTATAAATTGAATGCTAAACTTAATAAAGATTGATTTTGGAACAATTATCTTGTCTCTGTGTCTTATTCTTATTTTTGTTCATGCTATGATTTATCTCTTAATGATATGTTTTTTATGGAATAATGTGTAATTGCTGCGCGAATCTATTGAATATTTAATATCTATGCATGAACTACGTAATTATCTGTTTTTACAAAGATAAAGGGTAAATCTGTTATGATTTCTCTATAATCAGGTAGATCTATGTGAAGGTAGATCTAGGGCTGCTATTAAGTGTGTGAGATCAGATAGCGTGCTTCCTTTAGGTATATAAAGTATGATCGTAGAATTTCGCGAAGGTCTAGAAGCCATTTTCTTAGAGTCACAGTAGTGGACCATAGAAGAGTACAGATCTGTGTGAAGGCAGATCTGAGCTACAAAGGCTTAACATCACTTATCACACGGTCTCTGGATGGTGAACCTTGGTTCTAGCATCCCCCAATACTGTTTCAGGTGAGACTGCAACCTGCGCTATGCAGGTTGTTGGTGAAAGGGCCAACACTAAGGGTTTTGTTGGTTGGCGCAAACAAATATGAACTTGGGTCAGTCCCCTTAATCCAACAAGAACGTTCCCATATACTTATCATGCATGGAGCACCATTCAATATACCTGAAGGTATGTAGAGAGAAATCCTATATACGTACGTACATGGAATGCGATATCACCCTAGGGATACAACATTGGAAAAAAATGATAGCTCCTATGCTTAACGATGCAAGAACATGTCTCTAGCCTAGACCTCTAAGTGTTTGATTTATTGTTACAAATGCTCCTTAGGTTGATTCAGTAAAATTTTAATGTTTATCTTCAATTAAGTTTCATTTTTTGGGCTCACTACAAGCCTGAGTTCCCAAAGATGAAAGATAGCATGAAGAAATGAAATCTTTCACTTTCAATGAAAATATATCTAAAGGAGGGAAGAGACAAAGAGTATGCATAATAAAAAATGAAACAAATAATACGATAACTGCAATTCCCTTTTAATGTAATTGTTCCAATACTGAAGCAAACAAAAAACCCTATATGCCAATGTACATCCTTTTCAATTCCACTTAATTTGTTGGGTGTGTTGTATATTATTTCCATGACTAGCCCCAGTAGTGAATCCGGGTGGTTAGAGGGGGGGCGACATCCCCCCCTATTCATGGGTTTGACTGCCCCCCTTCTATGGGGTCTAGGGTAGTGCCCTGGGGAAATTTTGTTTGGGCCCTATATTAGGTGGGTGGACCTACCTATGGTTTTGTGTGTGGTTTTTGCACATGGTTTTCACACATGTTTTTCTGCCCACAGTATTTTGTGGATCTGGTTAAGGGAACTATGGTTATGTTCTAATCCAAGGTTAATGGGTTGGGGTTTATGGATGCTTCGACATGTATATATATGTATTGTAACATTGAAAGGAATATAATGAAAAATTAATCTAGTAGTCCCGATTTTGGGATCTAGGGGAAAATCTTCGTGTATATCTATTTTATGTTTTATGCTCTTGCCATTGTTTATTTTCTGTTTTTAGAATTCGTATGTAGGTAATTTTTGTACAGGTTCAAAACCTACATTTGGTATCAGATCTATTTTAGCTTCAAGGGGATGCCTTTGCTGCTAAGGGGTTTTTCTCGAGCTTGTCATAGATCCTGTTGAGTGGGAGATTTACGAGATTGATTATTGTGGTGAAAGAAGATGGTGAGTAGTGGAAAGATAGAGATCAAGAAATTTAATGGTTATAGTTTTTAGTTGTGTAAACTCAAGATGGAGGATCTATTGGTGGATAAAGCCTAGTGGACCGTGGTAGATCTAGGTACGAAACCAACGACAATGTTAGCTGAAGACTGGGAGAAGTTGGATCAAAAGGAAAAGAGTACAATATGGTTGTGTATCTTAGATTCATTATTTTTGAATGTATCAGGGGAAGCTTTAGCGAAATATTGTGGGACAAGTTAGGGACTTTGTACCAATATAAGTCTTTGGTGAATAAATCGTTCCTATGGAAAAAGTTGTATAACTTGAAGATGTAGGACGGAGACTCGGTGACAGAGCATCTAAACAGTTTTAATATTGTGGTAATCTAGTTGTTATCTATTGATATAAAAGTTTCAGATGAAGATAAGTGCATCAGTTTGTTGTGTTCTCTACCAGATTCATAGGATAGTCTGGTTGTTGCAATAGGTAGCAATGTGGCTGCCTTGCAGTTTGATGAAATAGTCTCATCCTTGTTGTTAGAGGAGATGAGATGGAAAAATATAGAGGGACAGAATGGTGATGCCTTGTCTGTATGAGGATGGTCCCATAATAGAAACAAAAATAAATCCTCGAGTGGGGGATATAAATCTAGACAAAGATCTAAAACTCCATGAGAACTTGTAAAGGTATGCTGGAAATGCGGAAAGGAAGGGCACTTCAAAAAGGATTATAGATCTAAAGCTCTTGAGAAAGGAAAGGGATCTGATGATTCTCCTTCTGCAGAGGAAAAAACCACCTCAGATGAAGGTGGGGATGTGTACTCGGCTTTTTCTTAAGTACACATGTAGATCATGAGGCATGGTTGATTGACTCAAGTGCATCCTTTCACTTCACTCCCCACAGAGAGTGGTTCTATGAGTATGATAAATATGATGGTGGTGATGTCTTCTCAGGGGATGAAAGGAAGGATAGACTCCTCAATTGCGAAAAATGATGTCTTCTTAGGGGATGAAAGGAAGGATAGACTCCTCAATTGTGAAAAATTCATGTTGAATTTACAAGGTGGAAGGATTAGAACACTTATGGGTGTTCTACTTATACCTGCAATGTCTAGAAATCTGATTTTTGCAAGCAAGTTGGATGATGTAGGTGTAAGAACAATGTTTGATAAAGATACAACCAAGATGGTTTGGGGAGCATTGGTATTGATGTGGGGATTTCGAATTGTAACTCTGTACAAGCTTCAGGGTAGCACCGTTATTGATGGGTGCAACAGTTTTGTTGTTCATGAATGTGGAGTAGAAAATCTAGTCGTCTTTGGAAAAACAGAACATGCTATAGCATCAAAGGCTTGGACATACTGGAGATAAGGGACTTCGAATACTTCATGGTAATGGTATGGTAGAAGTTATGTCTAATTTCTATCTAGATTTTGATTTCTGTGAAAATTGTGTATATGGGAAGTAGAATCGGGTGAGTTTCCCCTCTAGTGCTAAGAGGGAAAAACATATATTAGAGCTTGTGCATAGTGATGTGTTTGGACCTGTGTCAGTTCCATCATTGAGTAAGTCTGTGTACTATGTATCATTTATAGATGACTTCTCAAGGAATACATGGATATATTTCCTTAGGACAAAATCTGAAGTCTTTGAAATGTTTAAAGAATTTAATGCTCTGTTGTCTAGGTATATCCTCTCGGTAGACAGAGATGATCCCTCTAGCCCAATGAGTGGGTATAGAAACAAACGAGACATTTTACAAGACCCTTTCCTAGATTATAATCGAAACAAGAGAAGGGGAAGGGGACCTACCTCACTCTGATGCTATAATGCACTCTTTTGTTGAAGATCTTGATCACTTTATCCTTAGGCTCAGTCCTTGCCACTCACAGTGTTTGAATACCTGCATAAGAGGCTAAAGACACAACAAACCATAAAAGTGCAACAAACATAACAAAATGTAATCCACTTAATAGATCAAGGAGCATGAAGATAAATGAAGCATTGACACAAGCATTTGTGGAAAGTGAACTAACAGTTGTACATATTAATAAAAAAAAGAGGAAGCATACAACCCAGGCCTTGATGTAAGTATCCCTCCTTGAGTGAATGTCCAAGTCCAAGCTCAAGCTCTTCGAGCACTCCTTCTCTAAGCCAAAGTGAATAGGATGTAGGCACCATCTCAACATAAGGGTGAAAATAATTAGAGACCAACCATTTGGGAATGGAGGGGAATAATTTATAGGTAGGGAGAGGGAGTTAGGATCTCACCAAAGATAGGGGAAGGTCATCATCTTAAGGAGGAAGCTCATAGGGATAAGATCAAATGGTAATATTGGGAGAATTCGACCACATCCACAATGAACATCATCCATCTCGCCGTTTTGGAGACCTCTAGATCACAAAAATTCTCCTTCTCTTTGGGAAAAATTGAATTTTAGGGATCAACGCGAGTATCCAGGCCAAATCCGCATTAGAAACATGTGGCTCATATGGTGCAACCTAACGTCAACATGAGTGGGCAGTGTCATAGTTGCGTTGACCCAGAAATTATGGTTTTGAGCTCATTTTTCTCAGGAACAACTGAAGGCAACTTTTCATTAGTTCTTCAGGGAGCATCTGGACTGCATATTAGGATGGGTACAATGCATAGTTGTCAAGTTTTGGGAACTCTGGGATATGACATAGGGAAGTGAAGTAGGTGTGAAAAAATAATGTGTAACAGATTCCCCCTAAATATTGAAGGCAGAATAGGGAGTGATGGGTGAGATTCTTTATGAGCTAGTGCAAGGAAGAGAACAAGCACCATCAAGAGACCTAAAATCAAGGGTATATATACATATACATATACATATATGATACCTATGACATATATATCAAAACATGAATCCACGGTATGGACACAACCATACGGATAGAAAGGACCATGTGAAAAGATCCATAGTATGGGCACAACCATCCGAATGAAAGGGATCATATGAAAATCTAAGGTCCACGGTATGGATGTAGCCATTCGAATATAGAAGGATCATCATCATCATAGGTATAAGGTCCCATAATATGGTCACATCCAACTGTATAGGGGAAACATGTGTACAATCAAGAATAACTCATAACTCCCTGCATCTTGAGTTATATCAGACAAACTCAGAGTCTTGCGCTCCATCCCAACCCAATCAAAGTACGAATTCTACCATTTGAATGAATGTGTCAAAGTTGAACATGCTAGAAAACCACCTGATTAATGGCCAATGATGTGAATCATTATCAGGCACGAGAGAAACCGCCAATAATGATAATGGATATCAAGGTATGACAATACAATCTGTGAATGTGAAAATGAAGCTGAAGTCGAACACTCGTGGAATCATCTGATCGAAGGCTAATGATGAAAACCTATCGTTGAATGCGAGGAACTTGCCATTAAGGCATGCAAGCTCTAAGGTACTAAAAGGGAGTTTCTAAGTAATATTCCTAGATAATGAGCTGAAGTCCACATGAAATGACCTATCGAAGGAGGGCCATAATGATCCCCTCATCATTGACACGAAGCAAGGAATAAAGTGGAATCAATGAGTATGGTCCAGGACCGTGGAAAAAGGTCAGAAAATATATAGGTAGTAAATTGCAGATAGGACTTCTCTTGAACATATCAGTGACACGACTCAGAAGTGTGGGGTGTGGAGCCTGATTATCTTCTATATTCAAAGGTTTCAGTTGGATGTATACCCCAGGAAGACTGTACACCCCTCCACGCGGGGGGGACTTGTTCCCCTTGTGGGGGTCTGAGGGGGCTAATCCCCCCCGGCTGGGGGGTCTGGGGGCCAGTGCCCCCGAAGCTAAAAATAGATGTAAAATTGCCTTGTAAAAGTCTAGTAATTTCTAGTCAATCTGGGCCATTCATTAGGCATATTATATGATGGTAGAAGTTATGTTTAATTTAGGGTTTTTTGCCCAAAAAGGCAACCCCTCACTATATATGAGGGAATTGTATTGTGTCTATGTATATCTGTATTCTAAGTGAGGAAGAGAGAGGAGATTAAGAGCGAAGAGGGTGTTACAACGGATCTGTTGTAGGAAATATTTCTTCAGTTTGTTGGATAATATAATAAAATAAGGACTGGTTGTTTCTCCGTGGACGTAGCCCAAAATGGGTGAACCACGCATATCTGTGTCTCTCTTGTTTTATGTATTTTCTGTGTTTATATTTTTGCAATATTTTATGTGTTCCATTGCTCCGTAATATATAATTTTCTAACAACTGGTATCAGAGCCGAAGGCTTATTTGGCTGATAAACTCGTAGGAGAGAAGGGTTCCTGGCTCGAGTGGGAGCAATGGTGGAAGATGGTAGGTTTAGGGTCGAAAAATTCAATGGCCAAAACTTCTCACTATGGAAGATGCAAATGGAAGATTATTTGTATCAAAAAGATCCGTACCTACCATTGGGCGGAAAAACAAAGATGCCGATGGGTATGACAGATGAAGAATGGAATCTTCTCGATAGAAAGGCACTTGGAATAATACAGCTATGCCTGGTGGCGTCGGTAGCATTTAATATTTCAAAGGAAACGACAACACAAGGTTTAATGTCGGCATTGGCCAAACTATATGAAAAACCCTCGGACTCAAATAAGGTATTTCTTTTGAAGCATTTATTTAATATGAAGATGTCAGAAGGTGGATCTGTTGCAGATCATTTAAATGATTTTAATACAGTTACAAGTCAGTTAAGTTCTGTAGGGGTAAATTTTGATGATGAAGTTAGGGCTCTGTTATTTCTATGCTCATTGCCAAAACGTTCGAATGGTTTAGTTATGGCCATTAGTAACTCTGTCCATGGATCTAGTACTTTAAAGTTTGATGATGTTGTCAGTGCACTCCTTAGCGAGGAAATGCGATGGAAGAGCTCTGGTGAGACATCAGGTAATGCTTTGACTACAGAGACTAGGCGAAGAAAAATGGAAAGAGGAAAGAGCTCAGGATATCGCAGTAAGTCAACAAAAGGTAGATCCAAGTCTAGATCAGGTATAGTGTGCTGGAAATGCAAGAAGAAAGGACACCTGAAGAAAGACTGCAAGTCTCGGAAGGGAAAAGAAGGAGATGCGCAACAAGAAACTGATCATGAAGCGAATGTAACAGGTGATGTGTTACAAGATGCTTTGATTCTTTCTTTCGAAAATATTACTGATTCCTGGGTGGTAGATTCAGGGGCCTCATTCCATGCCACACCTGATAAGAAACATTTTCATGATTATGTTCAAAGAGATTTTGGACAAGTTCAATTGTGTGATGATAAAACCTGTAAAATCATTGGAATGGGTACAGTTTTCATAAACAACAAAATGGAAATCAGTGGATATTGAAGAAGGTAAGGCATGTTACAGATCTGAAGAAAAATCTGATTTCGACAGGGCAGTTGGGAGGTGAAGGTTGTGTAACTACCTTCACAGATAAAACCTGGAAGGTCACTAAAGGATCCCTGGTAATAGTGAAAGGAGAAAAGGTTGGTACATTGTATTTATGCAATGGTATTTATAATTCTGTTAATGCTTCAACCTCTACACGAGAAGATATGGCATTGTGGCATCATAGGCTCAGGCACATGAGTGAGAAGGGGATGCAGAATCTTCACTCAAGAAAATTTTTGCCATGTTTGAAGCATGTTGATTTAAAATTCTGTGAAAATTGTGTTTATGGAAAACAGAAGAGAGTTAGATTCCTTAGAGTTGGGAAAGAAAAGAAGAGAGAAAAATTAGAGCTTGTGCATACAGATGTATGGGGACCTACTCAGGTATCATCTTTTGGTGGCTCTCATTATTATGTTACTTTTATTGATGATGCAACCAGAAAAACCTGGATTTATTGTATTTGAAATAAATTTGATGTATTTGATACTTTCAAGAAATGGAAAGCTTTGGTCGAAAATGAGACAGGGAAAAGGTTGAAGTGTCTCAGATCAGATAATGGAGGTGAATATTGCAGCAAAGAGTTTTATAAGTACTGTTCAGAGAATGGAATTCGCAGAGAGAAGACAATTCTAGGAACACCACAAGAAAATGGTGTGTTAGAAAGGATGAACAGGACAATTATGGAGCGTGCAAGGTGCATGAGATTGCATGCAGGATTGCCTTTACAATTTTGGGCAGATGCTGTAGACACTGCTATTTATCTAATAAACAGAGGGCCTTCAAGTTCCTTGGATGGTGGTATTCCAGAGGAGGCATGGACAGGTAAAAAGGTAAACTACTCATTTTTAAAGACTTTTGGTTGTGAAGCCTTTGTCCACTTTAATAAAGAAAATAGAACAAAGCTTGAGGCAAAATCAAAGAAATGTACCCTTATTGGATATGGTGTTAATGATTTTGGTTATCGCTTATATGATTATGAAAATCACAAAATCATTAGGAGCAAAGATGTAATATTCAATGAAAAGGTTTTGTATAAGGATCCGCTGCAGGAAAAGAAACAGAAAAAGGAAAACAGAGAATACATAGTGCTTGACGAGATCACAAAAAAAGTGATGGTGCCTGAAAATCATAATGATCAATAGCCAGAACAAAAACCACAACAGCAACAATCACCTCAAACAACTGAAAGTGGTGTTAGAAGATCTACCAGGATAAGTAGACCCCCTGAATGATACTCTCCTTCATTATATTATGTATTGTTAACTGATTCTGGTGAACCAGAATGTTATGAAGAAGCAATGCAGGTAGAAACCAAGAAGAAGTGGGAGCAAGCCATGAAAGAAGAGATGGACTCCTTAGCACATAACCAGACTTGGGACCTAGTCAGGTTGCCTGCAGGTAAAACAACATTACAGAATAAATGGGTCTACAGGTTGAAGGAAGAAGATGGAGGAAAACAGAGGTACAAAGCTAGACTTGTGGTGAAGGGGTTTGCATAGAAGAAAGGTATTGATTTTGATGAAATATTTTCTCCTGTTGTTAAAATGACTTCAATCAAAACTATTTTAAGTCTAGTAGTAGCTAAAGATTTGCATCTTGAGCAGTTAGATGTAAAGACAACCTTTCTCCATGGGGATTTGGAGGAAGAGATATATATGCTGCAGCCACAAGGATATGAGGTAAAAGGGAAGGAGAAACTAGTGTGCAGGTTGAAGAAGAGCTTGTATGGCTTAAAACAGGCTCCAAGGCAGTGGTATCTAAAATTTGACAAGTTTATGTCTGAACAAGGTTATACTAGATGTCACTATGATCATTGTGTTTATCTCAAAAGGAAAAATGATGGAAGCTATATTATATTGTTATTGTATGTAGATGACATGCTTGTTGCAGGTTCTAACATGCAGGAAATAAATGTGCTCAAAAGAAAATTGGCAAACTCATTTGCAATGAAGGATTTGGGTGTTGCAAAACAAATCCTTGGTATGAGAATAACTAGAGATAGGAAGAATCACAAATTAACATTGTCTCAAAGTGAGTACATATAAAAGGTGTTGAAAAGGTTTAATGTGCAGAATGCAAAACCAGTTGGTATACCTTTGGCTAGCCATTTCAAATTAAGTAAGGAGGCATGTCCCAAGACTTAGGAAGAAATGGCTCATATTTCTAAAGTTCCATATGCATCAGCAGTTGGAAGCTTAATGTATGCAATGGTCTGCACAAGGCCTGATATTGCACATGTAGTGGGAGTTGTAAGTAGGTACATGAACAACCCAGGAAAAGAACATTGGATGGCAGTGAAGTGGATTCTCAGGTATTTGAGAGGTACCACAAATCAAGCATTATGATTTGGTGGTTCAAAAATTGCTCTACAGGGATATGTTGATGTAGATATGGCAGGTGACAAAGATAACAAGAGGAGCACTACAGGATATGTATTTACTGTAGGTGGAACAGTTGTTAGTTGGGTTTCAAAAATCCAAAGTGTTGTTGCACTTTCAACAACAGAAGCAGAGTATGTTGCTGCTATAAAGGCTAGTAAAGAAATGATTTGGTTACAAAGGTTTCTGGATGAATTGGGCAAGAAGCCGGAGATGGGTAGGTTATACAGTGACAGCCAGAGTGCCATACATCTTGCAAATAACTCTGCATTCCATTCCAAGACTAAACACATATAGCTCAAGTACCATTTCATACGGTCAACGTTGGACGATGGATAGTTGAAGCTGGAAAAGATACACACTAGCCAGAATCCTGCAGATATGTTAACAAAAGTTGTAACCAGGGAGGAACTAACAATCTGTTTAGTTTCAATTGGTCTTCAAGTATGATGAAGAAGATAAGAAACAACTAGTTCCAAAGTGGAGTCAT
This sequence comes from Pinus tabuliformis, assembly GCA_031772625.1. Classification (NCBI taxonomy): domain Eukaryota; kingdom Viridiplantae; phylum Streptophyta; class Pinopsida; order Pinales; family Pinaceae; genus Pinus; species Pinus tabuliformis. The sequence continues at coordinate 51,896,780 of CM062815.1, forward strand.
TTTCTAGCAAATGAAGCAACGATGGAGTTGCTATAATCAGTCTCCAAGTGGGAGATTGTTGGTTGTGGAGCCTGATTATCTTCTGTATTCAAAGGTTTTAGCTGGATTTATACCCCAGGAAGACTGTACACCCTCCACGCGGAGGGGTGAGGGGGGGACTTGTCCCCCTCACGGGGTCCGAGGGGGCTAATCCCCCTCGGCTAGGGGGGTCCGGCGGCCAGCGGTCCCCCAAAGCTAAAAATAGATGTAAAATTGCCTTCTAAAAGTCTATTAATTTCTAGTCAATCTGGGCCGTTCATTAGGCAGATGATTTGATGGTAGAAGTTATGTTTAATTTAGGGTTTTTGGCCCTAGAAGGCAACCCCTCACTATATATGAGGGAATTGTATTGTGTCAATGTATATCTGTATTCTGAGTGAGGAAGAGAGAGGAGATGGAGAGCAAAGAGGGTGTTACAACGAATCTGCTGTAGGTTGTATCTCTTCAGTTTGTTGGATAATATAATAAAAGAAGGACTAGTTGTTTCTCTGTGGACGTAGCCCAAACTGGGTGAACCATGTATATCTGCGTCTCTCTTGTTTTATGTGTTTTCTGTGTTTATATTTCTGCAATATTTTATGTGTTCCATTGCTCCGTAATATATAATTTTCTAACAAAGTGTGGAAGCATTTGACTCAACATAGGACCAAGGGTCATGAAGATGAAGTGGAATAGTTATATGAGATGTAAAATGGATCACCCAAACCCAGAAGGAAAAGTGACTAAATGAGGATATCCCAAACCCGACACGAGAAAAGATGAGTTTCATGTTCAAGAGTGACATGCGATCTATATAATTGATGTTTCACTTTCACTTTTTCCTTACTATTTCTAGTGAGTACCCCAATTATTTTTAATCACAACCTTGAAGGGGATAGCATATGATTTCCATATAAGTTGATTCTTCAAATGAATCCACCCTAGTAAGTTTTACGAGTCCTAGGAAGGAGAAACTCGGTCTTGTCACGGTGACAAGTCTTTCATCGTTTAATTTTTATGAGTTCGATGAAAGCGTAACTCGATGTATTTTTGATATTTAGAGAGCTTGAAAAAGAGAGAAAATAGAAAACTCCATTAGGTCCCTTTTCATAATTTGTCTCTCGAACCCGAAAAGGCAGAAAAAAATATTCGAGAGAACCTCTTAGCCATGTTCGACTAAGGTGTTTCTTTTTCGTACAATAGTCTATCTCAGTCTGGAAAAGGGTTAAACTTATACTGAGTAGACTCCATTTCATTTACTTTTACGAGTTCAAAACGACAAGTACTGGACAATCTTTTCATTTTTCGAGGTAAAAAAAGACATGAAAGATGAATCCTCCTAGAGGAACGACTGGCATAAAAGGAGAGCAATTGGTTCGGGTGATGATGGAACTACTCAAAACATGTGAAGGTCAAGAGGATGGCTAATAAGACCACTCATTGTAGATGTTCCTCAGGAAAGGGTGATACAACCAAGTGAAAGCATACAATCAACCAAAGAGATGGTGACAATGGAATGAAAAAACCAAGTATCATCTAGCAAAACAGGTTGACAAAGATGGAAATCATGAAGGGTAAAGTGGGAAATGGTTTCATTTTTACACAAGCTTGAAACATGGGAAACCATGCTTGAGGATACTTGAAAATGGTTTCATTTTTTCACAAGTTTGAAACATGAGAAAAGACTATGCTTGGATTTGGTTTCATTTTTACACAAGCTTGAAATGAAGACAAACTGTGCTTGGGTTTGGTTTCTTTTTTACACAAGATTGAAACAAAGATAAACTATGCTTGAGATAAGTTTTCATTCCATCGGAATAAAGACTCAATTTGAGATACATGCCCCCCAAACTTCATTTCATTCACCTAAGTAGACTACTGGTTACTAACAGGTGGATGGAATGAAGGTTCATTGACGAGATCAAGTGAAAGACTCGACTAAGATTTTACGAGATCTAACCAAAGACTCAAATTGGAAGGGGATTAGTTTCATTTTTTAATGAGCTTGACACAGGAAATGAACCATGCTCATGACAACTTGTTTCATTTTTTAACGAGTTTGACATAAGTAAAAGAAATTTTCTCATGGATACTTGTTTCATTCATTAACAAGGTTGACATAGCAAAAGAACTATCCTCATGGAGACCTATTTTATTTTTTGACGAGGTTGGCATATTAAAAGAACTATCATCATGGCCCTTGTTTCATTGTTTAACGAGATTGACAGAAGACAAGGATCTCTGCTCCAACACACTGTTTCATTTTTTAACGAGCTTCGCACAAGTAAAGGAACCATGCTCTGATGACCCTTGATCATGGAATACAAGATACCATGGCTTCCAATAGGTTCTCATCAGATGGGAGAAGAACACTCTGAAAGGGAAACATGTCAAGTGATCTGAATGAAAATTTAGGCTCCAATGTGCCAGTAGGTGATGTACTATGTGGATATGGAACATGTGGCCACATAATTAACTTGTGGTGGGAGTGATAGCACTTGCATCTAAGAAACATTTAGGGATGATGTTTGATTGGGATTTGATTAAGGACCAATGAATGTAATTTGATCAATGATCAAAATGTTTCCTTCATGTGGGAAATACATCTCTCGAAAGAGGGAAGAAACAAGAGCTCCCATGATGTAAACATAGTCACGACCAAGGAGTAGATTAAAATCCAGCGGGCCTTGGAGAACCATCACTTCCATATAGACAGTGTTTCCTCCCAAAGTAATAGGAAACATAGGAAGGATTCCTAATGGTTGACTTGTTCCTCTGTTAAAAGCTAAAAGATTCTGGGTGATGGGGACAAGCTGAGGAGAACCTAAAGCTTGCCAAGAAGTTGAGGACAAAATACTAACATATACGTCCTTGTCTATGACTGTGCTAGGTACATCCATATGGTAAGCCTATACTGTAATATGGAAAGGCACATAAGATGGATGATGATATCCTGCCAGTTGACTCCAACCAAAAGAAGTGGCTAAACTACTCAGAGGGGGTGTCATAGGAACATGAGAGCTTCCTCTTTCTCTATGGGAACAAGAGAACTAATCTTATGCACCTTGAGAATGGTAGGATTTCACTCCAGTCCATTTGAAACTGAAGAAACCAGAAGAAATTGAGTAGTACGAGGTTCACTCTCTACCAGAGAGGTACAATTAACTGAAGGTAGAGGAAGCTCTACCATTTTCTCAACCAATGGTTGGTGAAGAATGGACTCACGAAACTCAATTTCAGAGAGAGCGAGATTGACCAAACATGGATTTTGATCAATCATTTGATCAACTAGAAAAGAATCAAGGGAAAGCTTCTGATAACCAATCAAAAGACAAGGTTGGGAAGAAGTAAGGTTTTCAAACTCTTTAGAAGCCTCATCTAGAAGAGGACAAAGGTGAATGGGATGATTAGCTTCACACAACTTACAGGGAAATTTGACTTTTCCCTTTTTCCCATGAGCTTTACTGTTACTATTTGAGGGTCTGTCACCAACATGAACTCTAGAAGTTAATGACAAACGCCAATGTGAATTTGTGGACCAAACTTCTAAGACCTTGGGAATGCCAGGACTATTCTGAATAAGGTGGTCACCCTTACATAACATGCAAGGTAATTTTACTTTCCGGGGCTAGTTGGAAGATTTTTCTACATCATTTACATCTGTAGCAATGGCTGCTTGGTTTCCCCCTTGCTTATTTTTCTTCTTCTTTTTATATTCTTGGTTAGTAGAATCCAAACTTTCACCAGGCAAAGAGGAAGATTGGGGTGAAGAAACATGTGAAGAAGGTGAGGGGTCAACTTTAGGATCAACATGAGGTTGATGTTGTTCAAGTGGATGAAAACTTGGTTGAAAAGAATTTTGAACACTCGAAATTACTGAGGTCGAAAATAACCAAACTGGAAGACCAATGGTCAATTGAGGAGGGGACAACATTGCCATATACAAAGCACTAGTATTTCCAAAAGAAGGAAAAGAACTAAGATTCCCCTCAGAGGGGTTTCCTTGACTGGTAGACTCAGGAAATGTTGCCATCAATATCAACCTAAGAACTACTAAGGAGTATTTACATAGGAGGGATGTTGTTCTGTGGTCAATTAATTGATTTTAGAAATTAACAAAACAAAACAAATGAGGGTTAAGTTAGGAAGGAAGGTTTACCAAGTATCTGTGAAGCATTATATACACCTTATCCGAAATTAAGGACTTAACATACGACGACCAATCTCCCCGAATGCTGTGTTCAGTATAACACGTTTACAAGGTGGCTGACTCGGTTACCTGTGGCTAAAATATAGGAACTTAGTGGGGTCTCCCAATATATACTCGACGGTATGGGGAGCACAAGTCTATGTTAGCACTGTCTAATGAATAATTGTTCAGTGAGAGCGTTATGATATACTTTCCATACTGAAGTGCCTCCAATATACCTAAAAGTACTGGAGAACCTTCGATATACTTCCTTACTGGAATAAGATTTCATCCCCAAGATACAATGCAAGCAGAAAATGATAGATGCTAGGTTTATAGATGCTAGGACACATCTATAGCCTAGGCCTCTAAATTCTTGTGTTAAGTTCCAAATTCTCCTTAGGTTAATTGAGGTAAATTTTAAGTTTATATTCAATTAAGTTTTGGTTTTAAGGCTCAAAAGGATGTCACCTGAATCCCTAAGATGCAGCTAAATGAGAAAAATGGAAGCTTTTAATTCGATGAAGGCTAAACTAATGAGGAAAGAGAGACAACCAAACAATGCATTAATCAAGAAAAATGCACCAAAAAATATCTCCTTAACATTTCGAATGCAAGATTTAAAAATGCAAGATGTAAAAATGAAAACTACCCTTTCACTTTCACTAACAAATGCACTGCCAAAATGCAATCTTATGAGAAACAAAATCACTTTCTTTCACTAAGATGCACTAACATTTTTGTTCTTTTTCTTCCAATTTGATCCAAAATTCAAAATAATGCATAAGCAAATGAAAAATGGATTTCAAAATAGCTAAAATGAAGATTTCATTCACTTTGGTTTTGAACAAAAATCGTTTCAAAAATACTTAAATGAAGAGATATTTTCACTTTTCTTTTCAAAACAACGAAATCAAAACAAGCATATACTTCCAGTTTCACCAAAGCAAACAATTGCAATCTATGTTTGAAAATGGAGAAAAAGTGATTTTCTAAGTACAAAAATGATCTAATACTAATGACAACAACTTCATGAATATGAATCGAAAGAAACTTGAAAATGGTGTCCTAATCACAGTAAAACTCCTAAATGGAGGAAATCGATCTCACAAAGACAAGCCAAGTGATGAGTGAAGGGTGACTTATACCTAGAAACCCTAGAAGACAATCTAACTTCAATCACACATCAACAGAAGAAAAGAGACAATTGTAACCATTAAAGGATAACAATCAAGGCAAACACAATGAGATGACACTGGAAAAACACTCACAGAGGTTGAGACGCTGTGAAAATGAGAAGAACCCCTAAATTTTTTCTAGTCTGTGGGATAAACGAGCTTATTAAAGGGATCAATGTGAGTATCCAGGCCAAATCCATGCTGGAAGTGCAAGGCTCATATGGTGCAACCTACCATCAGCACCAGTGGGAAGTGTCACAGTTGCACTAAACTTGAAATTAGGGTTTTGAGCTCACTTTTCTCAGGAATAGCTCAAGGCAACTTTTCATTAGTTCTCCAAGGAGGATCTAAACTGCATATCAGGATGGGTACACTACATAGTTGTTAAATTTTGGGCACTCTGGGATATGACACAGGGAAGGGAAGGAGGCGTGACAAAATAATGTGTAACAGGCTCTAGTGGAAAACCAAACAAAGAAGAAGATAAAGGTGTTGAGGAGAGATAATGTGGAGAGTTTTGAAAGAAAGAATTTGAAGAGTTCTGTAAGAAGTGTGGTATAACACGACATAATACTACTCCATAAACACCTTAGCAAAATGTATTTGTAGAAAGAATGAATAGGGCGTTGATGGAAAAGGAAAGAAGTATGCTCAGTGGTGTCAGGTTAGGATAGGAATTCTGGGAAGAGGCAGTGGAGACTGCATGTTACCTGGTCAATAAATCACCTTCATTAGCGTTGGAGGATAAGACTCCACAAGAGGTATGGATTGGTAAGAAACCCTCTCTTTCATATCTGAGGGTATTTGGATGTGATGCATATGTACATGTTCCAAAGGGGAAAATAACCAAGTTGGATAGTAAATATGAAAGGTGCATCTTTATTGGGTATAAGGATGGCTTAAAAGGTTATAAGCTTTGGAACCCATAAACAAGGAAGGTTATGTACAAACATGATGTGGTGTTTAGAGAGGTGAAAGATGTTACAAAGGAATCTGAGAGGATAAAGATTGAGCTAAAGGAGGAGGAATCCGACTCTACACTAGAGGATGAATCAAAAGATGAAGAGCCACAAACTCCAACTGTGAGAAGATTAGTTCGAGAAAGAAGGCAACCAGAAAGGTATAGTCTAGCTACTTTCTACTCAAATTTTGATTTATCTATTAATGATGATGATCCAAGAATTGTAAGGGAAGAAATAGATTTAGAGGATGGAAGACTCTGGAAAGAGGCCATGGTTGATGAAATGGCATATTTGCACAAAAATGGGGCTTGGAATCTAGTGGAGTTGCCGGATGGAAGGAAACCCATTAGAAGAAAATGGGTGTTTAAGAAGAAGATGAATGCAGAAGGCAAGGTGGATAAATACAAATCTTGGTTGGTAGAAAGAGGTTATTCCCAGGTGCCACGAATTGATTTTGGTGATATTTTTTCTCCTATTGCCAAGGTAGCTTCTATTAGATTACTTTTATCTATTGTTGCTGCTTTTGATTTTGAGGCAGAACAAATGGATGTGAAGATACATTTTCTTCATGGGGATCGAGAAGAAGAGATATACATGAAACAACCTGAAGGCTTTGTAGTGAAGGGTAAGAAAGAACTAGTATACAAGTTAAAAAAGTCTTTGTATGGGTTAAAATAGTCACCAAGGATGTGGTATCATAAATTTGATACATATATATGGGGAGTTTGCTTCACCATAAGCAAAGAAGATCATTATGTGTATTTTAAACTAATTGGTGACCGTCTTATTTATTTGGTCTTGTATGTGGATGATATGTTGATAATTCGAAATAACAAAGAAATTATACAGGAATTGAAGACCAAATTGTCCTCCAAATTTGAAATGAAATATCTTGGTGCTGCAAACTATATTTTGGGCATGGAAATTAAATGCGATCGGGCAAAGAGGAAGCTCTGGTTAAACTAGAGGAAGTATGTCGATATAATACTGCGGAGTTTTAATATGTAGGATATTAAACCAGCGAAGGTTCATACTCATGTATGTGTAAAGTTATCTGTTGAACAATGTCCCAAGACACAAGAATAGGAAGAGGACATGTCCTGTGTTCCATATGCAAGTGCAATCGGTAGCCTGATGTATGCAATAGTTTGTACTAAATCAGACATTGCACATGTAGTGGGAACATGTTTATGTCAAAACGAATGAAGGAGCATTGGACAACAATGAAGGGGGTTTTTAGGTATTTTCATGGCACCAGTGATTGTGGTCTGTGCTACCAAGGAAGACCAGGATTGGAAAAAGTTTTGGACATCCATGGTTTTGTTGATGCACACTGGGCTGGAGATATGGATAAGAGAAGATCTACAAGTGGGAATGTGTTTAAACTATTTGGAGGTGAAGTTAGTTGGATGAGTAAGAGACAACCTGTAGTGGCACTTTCAACTATAGAGGCAAATACATGGAAGCCACCCATGCAAGCAAGGACGCAGTTTCGTTGCAGAGATTGTGTTCAGGCATGGTGTTAGTAAAATGAGCTATAAGGATAGATTGTGTTAGACAAAGAGAAATTTTCTTTACAAAGCACCCTGCTTATCATTAAAATACAAACACATTGATGTTCAATATCACTTTGTAAGGGATATGGTTGAGGAAAAAAAGGTGTTGCTGGTAAAGGTGGACACATTGAAGAATACTGCAGATGCATTGACAAAGTCTATGAACTATAAGAAGTTCTCTTGGTGTAGAGAAAAAATGGGCATTGTAGGGATGGACCAATGACTAAGCTCTCCTGTGGCCCCCTATGTAAAGAAAACAACAAGTGGGAGAATGTTGGGTGTGTGTTATATTATTTCCCTGACTAGCCCCATTAGTGAAGCCAGGGGGTTAGAGGGGGGGTATACCTACCTATGGTTTTGTGCATGATGGTTTTCTACGCATGGTATTTTGTAGATCCGGTCAAGGGAACTATGATTATATTCTAATCCAAGGTTAATGGATTGGGTTTTATGGATGCCTCGGCATGTATATATATATGTATTGTAACATTGAAAGGAATATAATGAAAAATCAATTTGGTAGTTTCGGTTTTTGGATCCTAGGGTAAATCTCTGTGTATATATGTTTTATGTTTTATTCTCTCACAATTGTTTATTTTTTGTTTTTAGAATTTGTTGGCTTAGTGGGTCCTGACCCAGGTTTAGAGTTAGTTGCGCTAAACAAATCCCTACACTTCTAGCCCTTTCAACATCAATCTGAGGAGCGTGGAATGAAGTCTCACTCGAAGCAGTATGGGGGGATGCTGGAACCAAGTCTCCACACCCAGAGATCAGTGTAATTTTGTTTTATGCCCTAAGTTTGCCTTCGCACAGATTGATAATGCTTTAAGGTTTATCAATGTAACTTCTTTAATCAACATCTAGACCTCTGTGAAGGTCTACGACTGTCTTTCGCAGACCCTAAATTGACGAATCCACTACTTACACGCATAAAATATTACTTATAACCCAATAATTACTCAAATCATCTTAAGTGTTCAATAACTTCAACATACAACATGATAATATTCACATAAACAATTTACAGTAATTGCGTTCATATAACAATATAAGTCATGTAAAGTCATGCATCAATACATCATTATTTCATAAACCCATTATAACGTAAGGCACATTCATTTAAACAGAAGTAAAAAGATATACACAAGTATTTATGCCACAATCTTCTTTATTAATACTCAATTTTGTTTACAGACTCAAGACTTCCCTGCCCACTTAGCTGTAAGGGTTTGCGCACTTAGCTCCGGACTCTACTCTAGGCCTCTGCGCACACATATTTCTTCCTACTCTTCTTCGCTAACTCGTTAGACTTATCCCATAGACCAAACTTCATTACTTTCCTTAGAGATCCTAAGACACACCTATTTATATAATCTCATGGTCCGTGGACCATGGGTAGATCTTTGAAAGTGGACTCAAGTAAAAGAAGGGTAAAACCCTTTATGACTCTTTAATATATATGAGCTCCGTGACCACAACTTGTGGAGACTTTACATCTTTATACAACAAAACTTGGGCTTTTGCCCCAAAATTGACCCTAGGAGACTCCATCCCAACAGCCCCCAACACAAAGATCATGACTCACCTTCGAGTCACACTGTTGGCATGAAGATCTTACTGCAAAGATCCCCCAGCTCCACTCGTGCCACTTCTACCTTAACCACACTTTGCATGGATGCCCGTTTGATCTGTTCTACCAGCTTCTTTGTGGCTGGTCCTGCAATGTCTTGTTGGATTTTATACTTCGTACTCTGCAAGTTCGCCAATTTCTCCTGAATTTTGGTGGAGATGATGTAGGCCTCATCCAACCAAGGCCCAAATATGGCCTTGATGACTGCCTCTTTCTTCTGCGTTACTTCGACATGTGTAAGGAGTTGCTTCACCTCCCGCAGCTTAGCAAGGTGTTGTGCGGTAGCAACTGTGTGCGATGTTGCCCTTACTTCATCATACTATGTCTGTAGCTTGCACACTTATGTATTCAAGATCTATAGGGTAGAATCTTCCTTCAGAGCTATGACTACCTCCATTTCCTTCTCAAAAATCATGGTGTAGTCTACCACCATGACATCTATTGTCATGACCCCATCCTTCATAGAAGCTTCGCGCTATTCCCTGACCTCTGGTGGAGTTGAAGACTGCGACTTCAACTCCAATTATATCATATTCAGGTTAATCTCGAACTAAAATTTGGCGACTTCTGTCTTGGAATCGTGCACACCTGCAACTAACTTTTTGATCTTTTCCTCCAATGATGCTTCCTCTGGTATATGTAGTTTAGGGACTGTTTGGTAGGATTCTATCGCCACGGCTGCAAGCTGGGCATTCTGTGCCTCTAGCACCTCAAACTTATCAATGAACATCTATTCATTATTCACTCTATAATCATTGATGAGGCTAAGTGCATGCTACTCCCGAGCTCTAAACTCTGCTAGCACCCCTGCTTGTAGCGTGTGCAAGTACTCATTGGGGAGCGCGGACAGGTTGAGGTCGATGCTCTTCAAAGAACTCACTATGGCCTTGTCAGCGGCCACCTCTATGCTCAAAGACCCATCTGGAAGTGCGATTGCCCAAAGATCCAGCGATCAAACCATCTCTACTACTTGAGTGGTCCTTGGTGCCAAACTTGTTGATGCAGTGCTGATTTGCCCTACTCCTACCTGGATCCTATTCATCTAAATCTATAGCTCACATAGATCCTTTTGAATGGTTCTCAGTGCCTACTATTGCTGCTGCTTAAACTGATGTAGTATCATGTACCTTGTCTCCTATCTCATTAAGGTCACCATCTATTAGAGTAATTGGGTCCAAGGATGGCTTGGTCGCTTTCGATTTCTTCCGCGACCCTTCCTTTCCTTGTTCTCTATATCTTTTGACCCAAAAAGGAGTGCTCTGCTCCTCTTGACCACGGTCGCCCTGCTCTGACTGCTCCTTATCCTTTGTTTGGAGCGAAGGAGACCTTTTTTTGTGTTTAGAGTCACACTCTTCTTGTTCAGCATGTTGCTTTGCAGCATGCTTTTCTTCCACTTGGGGCTTCTCCTTAGTCTCTTTTTTCCACTTCTTAGCCAACTGCTGGATCTTTTGCTTGGATGCTTCCATATTTTTATTCTCCACGGAATCACTCATACCTGCAGTCAAATTAGATGGAGAGTGCCACTCTATTGGCTAGTGCTTGATGGCTTGCTCAATAGTGTCATCTATAGCGAGGTAAGGTAGGTCAAACCATTTTGCTATGGATCCTTCCACGCCCAGATGTATACGTGGTGGAAGTCAGCTTTAAACTCCGCGTTCCTTGACAACTACTCAAACATGGTTGGAGACAATTGTAGCTTCTGGTTGATGGCCATGCAAATGCTCGCCTCCTTCAGCACACATAAGACTTTGGTCTCTGTGACATGCACGACGTCCTTTGTTTCCCATAGGAAGGCAAATTGTGCAGCCTTCGTCAAATCCTTATCCACAAGAGGAAACTGATTGTCCTTAGGCAGATCCCAAGCGACGAGCACAATGGAGAGCAACAACCATGAATAGTGGAATGTTTTTCTCTCGTCCTGTGGCTCTCGAAATTTCGTGAGGAATTCGCTACAAAGGTAGCACACCCAGTTGAACTGTACGCCCTCCGTGCACTGGGTAACCAAAGAAACCACTAGCGCCGAAACCTTGTCCATGAGGCATTTTCTCATAACTTTTCCCACAAGGATCTGTGTGGAAGTCTTCACTACGAGGTTGGTGATTGAGGTTATGGAGTACCCGAATAGATTCTTCTCAAGCTTGAATTTATCTAGAAATGGAACCATTTGTTGGCTTAGTGGGTCCTGACCCAGGTTCAGATTTAGTTGCACCAAAAAAATCCCTACACTACTGGTCTTTTGTGCATCAATCCGTGGAGTGCGCACTGAAGTCTCACCTAAAGCAATATGGGGGGATGCTGGAACCAAGTTTCCGCACCCAGAGATCAGTGTAATGTTGTTTTATGCCCTAAATCTGCCTTCCTGTAGATCGATAAGCCTTAAAATCGATGTAAATTCTTTAATCAACCTCTAGACCTCTGCGAAGGTCTACGACTATCTTTCATGGACCCTGAATCGATGAACCCACTACTTACATGCATCAAAGATTACTTATTAGGCAGTAATTACTCAGATCAGCTTAAGTGTTCGATAACTTCAACATGCAACAAGATAATATTTGCATAAACAGTTAACAATAATTGCGTTCATATAGCAATATAAGTTGTGTAAAGTCGCGCATAAATACATTATTATTTCATAAAACCATTATAACATAAGGCGCATTTATATAAACAGAAGTAAAAAGATAAACACAAGTATTTCCGCCACAATCTTCTTTATTAATACTCAGTTCTACTTACAGACTCAAGACTTCCTTGCGTACTCAGTTGCAGGGGTTTGCGCACTCAGCTGTGGTCTCTACTCTAGGCCTCTGCGCACACAGCTGTAGAGCCTTTATTCCTACTCCTCTCCGCTAACTTGTTAGACTTCACCCATAGATAAAGATTCATTACTTTCCTTAGACATCCTAAGACACACCTATTTATACAATCCCATGGTCCGCAGAACATGGGTAGATCTTCAAAAGTTGACTCAACTTACATAAAATAAGGGTAGAACCCTTTTTTACTTTTTAATTATCTACATGCTCTGTGACCACAACTTGTGGATACTTTACATCTTTATGCAACAAAACTTGGGCTTTTGCCCCAAAATTGAACCTAGGGGACCCCATCCCAACATAATTCATATGCATGTTATTTCTGTAAGGGGTTAAAACCTACATAATTTTCAAATATGACGAAAACTAAGATGCATTTCTAATCACTGATAAAAAGAAACTTTCCAAAACAATGACTAGAACACCAATTCATTCAAGCAATTGATGATTAAACAAATCAGTTCACTAATGACCTAATGATAAGAAAAAATGAAAATATAAACAAATCCTTATCAAAATCCATCAAAACGAAAAGCAAACCAAATGGAGGCTTCTAAGAGACCATAAGACACTCAGGGACTCAAGGAAGAGTAATAGGAACACAGCTAGATAGAGAGAAAATCAGACAAAACAAAATTTGTACATGAACAAGGACCAACACAAGTGCTAAAAGGGCACAAATTCTCTACAATCCACGCACAAAGAAGGAATGGTAACATTGCAATTCTCTATCGTTAGACCAGAGGGAGCGTTGATCAGGGGATGCAAGGTTTCAACGCAAAACTTGCAATTGAAATTTAATGAAAGGACTTGCTAGGTCTATTCACGATTAAGTAAGAAAGTGAAGGTCTGAAGAAGAGGTGAAAAATAACTAAGGACAATCAAACCACCAAGGGAATACACCAATCCCCATTATGGTTGCCAATTTTTTATATGGAATTTACGATTGAAGACAAAAGTATCTTCCCTAGATTTGATGGCCTAGTCTAGAAAAATAGAAAGCAAAGAAATCAATGTTTTCCTTAAAATAAATGAACAACAGGATGAAGACCACCTAGAATCTATTACAAAATTTGTTCCTCTCTTGGCTTGTATGCTCCAATCTTAGCTCCAATCGCTATAATTAGAATCTGGACAATTAGACAACACAATCCAACAATCTACAACATCTATGTAGTATCATCCGATCACTTTATTCAATGGATCGACATGGCATTCAAATATATGAAATCATAACATCACATATAGGAAAACAATGAACTCTTTATATTAATAGAAATGGAGAGAGTTGCAACTAAATATAGAGTTGATCTTGTAGAAGAGTTCCTCCAAGTTGAGTTATCCTTCCTTGTCACAAAGTGTACCTCTATGTCACCCTAATGCATGGAATAATGACTCTCACAATGACATTATGAGGGTAGAATTCTATCTCCAAAATCCAACCCCTAGCTTGTGGATGGTAGTAAATATATAGAAGAGGATGGTAGTTTAGTAATTCTTATCCATTTACCAATCTAGGCTTGGGATCCACTCTTGATGGGAGGATGAGATCAAGGGATAAGGGGTGAAATATCCAAGGTAGGATAGGATAGGATTCAAGACTTTCACCAAAGTTAAAGGGTTAGAACAACCTCTGGAAGCTTCTAGAAGTGGAAGCTTCAAGATTCTTTTAATTTTTCCCAAATTTCTAGAATTAGCACACCGATAATAAGGGGAACCTGCTGATGAGCAACATAGACCCAAAGAGGGTCAACTTATTGGTGAAAGAAGTCTCCTAAGGAAACATGGTGTGTTGGGCCTTAAAAGAACTTTAATGAAGCAGTTAAAGCTATAAATTTAGGGATTAGAGAGAGTCAAGCTTAGGGCTTTGTGCAAGGGTGATGACAAGGGGTAAACGGATGTTGATTGATCTAGTTGATAGGCCTATTGACCAAATGTGAAAAAATGGCCTATAATAGTTAGGTTGAGAGTTACTTCTAGTCTCTATTCTGTATTCTTGTATTGAATATTGAGCCCATAATTCTTCAAATGATGGAGCTTATTTTCTTGCACAAATACTTCTTGCAAAACCATCCCATTTCTTAGTTAAGGCATTGATTTCCACTATAATTGATTATAAATATCATATTTTCTTACTAGTTTCTTGAAGTTGATCTTTGATTTTTAATATCTTCATGAAATAATAAGCTATAGTGTCCTCTTTTGACATTTTTGATTGATATAATTGAGTTTTGAGGGCTATCATATGACCTGTTGTACTAACCGAGTATAATTTCACCAAGGTATCATAGACTTATTTAGATTTAGATAATCATGATACAAAATTGATAAGGTGGTATTTAATGGAATCAAAGAGAATAATTTGAGCCTTAATCTCTCGTTTTACATATTTTTCCATTTATTTAGTATTCTCTTTATTTGGTACTGTAACGTTCTCTTGAACGAATTTCATGACATCATTCTCTCCAAGGACTAAGTCAATTCTCTTTTTCCATGCTTTGAATTTGGATGCTCCTTCTAGCTTATTGATTTCATTGCGAAAATATGCCATTGGATTAGACATAATGATTTGGAAGTGAGTTGTTACCAAAAAATATCTTCAGTTATGCCTTAAAAAATGATGATCTTATTGGAATGTTACAATGAGTCTTGTTGTCTTTGCATTATAGGAGTGTCTCCTCTTAACCTTAGCTCTAAAACCATGTTAGAAAATCAAAGGGAAAGTATATTTTCTTACTTTGTAATTTCTTGCGAGAGTTAATATTTTTTCTTTGGTTATTTATTATTTCTTCTTCATTAAGCAATTACACAAACTATTCTTCTAAGATCACAAAGAAGTAAGAGACATAAATATTTAGGCTTTTAATCCAGGGAAAAACCCCTCAAAGTGTAAAACCCACCAATCCTCTTCTTATTGAATTAAGTAAAAAATGAGATATCCAACCGAAGATCAATGACTCTTTCAAATGTTCCAAGTCAAAATTAATGGTAGTAAATTGTATACAATTCAAATCTTTCACCTAGTTGCAAATGTCAATAATATTGGCTCCAAACAACTTCAATCTTGATGCAAACTTTAGGTAATTTCAAAATCTAGGGTTTGTTTCAAACTACACGCTACATCAAATATTACAACTTTGTCACAGAATTATAGCTCCTCTTACAGACCCTCGAATCTATCACAATACTTTAGAAAAGTTCCAAAGATCCATTCTTGTTATAGACTATAATTATCTTCAGACTTTGGCCCTTGATTGCATACTCCAGACGATTGGAGACTTCAGTTACAAGTAGACTCTTTTTATCATCTCCTTTAGATAGTTTCAAGAATTCATACCATAGGAACATACCATGAGAAACTTTGGTTTCCTTATATTGTAGACTTCTTCTATACTTTGACTCCTTTTCCAATTAAAAATATCAAATTATATGTGTCTTCTTTCTTGCTTCCAAAAAGAGCTCAACTAGAAGGGTTTATATAGTTGTTTAATAGATGTCCAAAAGAAACACAGGCTGACATGACTGAGAGAGGGCTGACTTGAACTATTTGACTATCTATAATAGACCAAAAATAAAAATATTTTTCCATATTTTCAAATTTCAAATGACATGACTCAAGTACATATTGTTTTGACTTCTTTTTAACTTAAAAAATCATGACGAAAATGCTTGATAAAACAATAAAATAAATTTAATAAATGTATTTCATTATGAAGATAGACAGTAGCTACATTCGCTAACATGACCCTCATAATATTATTTATGAGATGAGAAAAGACAAGGACAGATAAAAACATAAGCATGACCCAAATCCCATAGTAGAAGATTGTGCAAGAAAGTCTAGTTGGGAAGAATTCAAAGTAATTTTGCATCTAATTGAATCAAGTGCTTCCCACCTGTTAGGGAAGAAGAAGATCACTACATAACCCATGGGTATTGACCAAAGGGAGAAGCCTAGCTCCAAGAAATCCAAGGTAGAAGAATATGGAGGAGATGATGATGATGATGAGACAAAATCACAAGCACTAGTGTTTTATAACAACTAGTTGAAACCCATGTCAAAGCATGCATTTACTATGGAACACATGTCTTTTTGCATGTCAGAATCCGAAGTGATGGAGTGAGGTGAGGTTTCCAAGCCAGGAAAAGTGTTAATGGTGGAAAAATTTCAGTAGATAGCTAAGAAAGCATCCAAAGAAAGAAAAAGAGACATAAGGATAGCGGAAAATTAATCACTCCCCCTATGTAGGTTAAAAGTGCATTGGACTATGAAACGGGTATTTTCAAGTTTGCAATGTTACAATCCAATGTGGAGACAATTAAGTCCATGTCATATTATCAAGTTCATCAATTGTACCTACTCGCAGACCATATTCCATATGTAGATATCATGGAGCTAAATAAGTAGGTGACTCATATGGTGCATAGATAAATTCACAAAACTAATGCTACAACTAGGAAATTACAATATTTGTACACCAAGTCTAGAAACTAGTTGAAATGTGAAAGGATGGTATGTAGGTACAAGAAGATGAAGATAAAAAGCACTAGAGGACAAAGTCACCGACCTAGCTACATATCCCCATGATTTTAAGGAATATAAAACTATGTTGGAGGATAAGTATAGAGAGAGAGCCTCTGTGAAAAAGCGACTCAATATTCCAGATGCACATCCCATGCAAACAAATGAGTTAGAAAAGGTAGAGGAGGAGAAAGATGAGCTCAAGCAAGAGGTCCCTGATGCACTTACGAAGAATAGGGAATACAAATATCAAGTTGTGCTGCTGGAGGCACAAGTCCAAAACATGAAGGAAAAGATAGGTGAGATTTCTCAGTTTCACCAAACCCCTGATGTTCTAGTTGGGCAAGTGGAATCCTTGATAGTTTTAGAGGATGCTAATAAGTTTAAATTTCTACTCTCAAATAGAGATCAAGAACTAAATACAAAGGAGGAAGAACTAGAGAGTACCATGATGGATTTGTACCAAACACAAGAGCATGGTGAACAGATTGAAGAAAAACTAGAGGTTTTGAGCAGGTCCTAGAAAATCCTCTTTCAAGGTTTCCAAAAAATACATATGGGAGATGATAATGAAGATAATAGATAAGAATTGGGATCAGATGGAGTTGATTCAAGAAAAAATAGAAACTGTCAAAAAGGCACATAGAGAGATGAATGTTATCAAGAACATTAGTGATGACTCCTCCACTAAGGATGGAGTGATAATAATTTTCTTGAATAATATGCATAATTAGGATATTGGGAATGAAAATATTGACAAATCTAAGTGGGTTTCAAGGGATAATCAACTGAAAACGAAACAAAAATTGGTGACATTTGTTGAGAAGGAAGAAAAGGCGCTAGAAAAGGAAATAGAAGGCTTTAAGGAAAAATGTGAGATATTATACAAGAGGAAATTTCCAGCCTTCTTTCATGGTAATGGGGACCTCATTTCCAAGGAATCCCTCATGAATATCCTGATTGAAATTAAAGAATATCGTAAAGGCTATGAAGAGGAGGATTGTGCCCTACATGGAAAGGAGATTGTAAACTTGTATGAAGATCATTTTGATATCTAGTTCATGCTGAAGAATCTTTTCAAAGAGCAAGGCAAGGTTGACTAGGATCCGATCACAAATTTGAAAGGATCTATTATGGATGCACACTCATGTGACATTATATTTGGCAAGGAGTGGAAGGGTTTAATGGAACTATATAAGTTAACCACTCAAAAGGGACCTACACAATATTATGTTGGATAAGCGATGCCACTAGTGTCACCAGTAGAAGTAAGATAAAGTTCTAGGCCTCCATAGAAGCAACAAGCACAAATATGACTGCAACCATAAACATCGACACAACCAAAGTCAACCCCACTAGCGACCAACCAAGGTGATGCACACCCTACAACTAGTGCCTATGAAAGAGAGAGAAAATAACCGAATGCACGAGCGAGAGAGAGAAATAAAAATCCACTACAACCAAATTAGATGGGACCCACCCTAAAACTAGAATATTTCTAGAAACTTCTAGAAGAAGTTAGTTACAACAACTGTCAGTTTTGTAAAATATTCCTAGTGGTTACTGAATACCACTAGTGGTTTAGGTTTAAAGTCTTGGGCCTTGAGAGCCTATATATAAGCCTCGATTTGATGTAATTAAGGAGAAAAGATTCTGATTATAGTGGAAACTCTGCCAATTTTTTCTATAATTTGTTGGGATTTTTGAAGGTGTTGTAAGGAGGAGTTCTAAAGTATGTCTTGGATCGTCAGTGCTTCTCTCCATGTAACTTTGAAAAATCACCTTGTAATTTGAGTTTTGCACCATATTGATACAATCGCAAATAATTTTCATGGAAGATCATGTTGTAAACCTAATGTTTGTAAGAAATTGAAATGTGTTTTTTAATTAAAGATGATTCTAAATCAATATGATTATATAATTATTGTTTTGGTATAATTTTACATGGGTTGAAATGGAAATTTATAAACTCAAATTACTATGTTTCTTACAGTTGAATTCTTAATTGCTCAGTTGTTTATCTGATATGAGTAGGTTGAAATGAATTCTTCGTTGCTTAGTTTAGTTTTTATGAAATCTGTTCTTTGTCTTTATTTCTCATTAGACCCTCATTGTTCTTATGTCAAACCCAAGGCACATGGATGCTCTAACTGAAAACATGTGAAAATTATACCCAACAAAACATTTATAATTTTTGACATTTTCCCACCTGAATTCTCAAAAGAAACTAAAATTTTGAAATAGAAATAAAAAAATATGAGTTGAATGCATGGAATATTTTGTTTGTAGTTTTATTTTCTTGTAAAAAATTTACGTTGAAGCTACGTGCATGAATTCTTATATTTGAAAATATATAGAAAAATACCAACATAGTTAAAAGTAAATTTTACACAGTCATTCCAACAAAAACAAAATGTATGAAACAAAAATAAGGTCTGATTTAATTGGCTGAAAATAATAGTAGAAGTGTCCTCAAACATACAAATTTTATTAATAAGGAAAATAGAATTACATAAAATCTACAAGAGCTTACACACGATCACTCAACACTGGTGCAAGAGAAGAGAAACTAGATTTAAATAAGCTAGTGTCCTAAACTAATTTTGTTATGGATCACTTATTTCATTTACAAGTGTCCATTTACATTTAATGCTCTCATAACAACAGTCCTAGCTATTTTCCTAAATTAGTTCCTAAGAAACAACACCTTTCTAGATTTCATATCTTTTACAACAATTAGCTATTCTAAAATGTCTCCAATATCTAATTAAATATTCTAGATAATTGAATATTATATTCTAAATAATTAAACTGTAGTTTATTTATCTTTGGATCATATAACATTCATCCCTTTGACACAAAAGTACATTACAATAGATACCAAGTTCATCCCCAAACTTAGTAAGTTTGATCTTCCCAAGTGGTTTTGTGAAAATATCTGAGATCTGATCTTGTTGTAGTGTTTTCTTCTCAATGATGTACGAAAAGAATCCACTTAAGATTGTGGATGACAAACAATATCAACAATAGAAATGATTGCTAAATATTGTAAATCTATAGCTATTGATAGAAACAAAACCTACCAAAATTTTGATCTATGTTGCAATCATAGTTAAATAGTGAAAGAAAGAGTAATAACCCCAAAACATCCAATGGAAACATGATATGTAAAGAATAATTTTATAATAACACCTGTGAAGAGAATAAATAAATGTTACTAGTCCCCCTCTAGGGGATGGGTTCTTGGCTATCCTCAAATGTCTTCAGCTTCTGTAGAGTCTCTTGTTGGAAATAATACTGAGAGGGGGGTGAATCAGTATTATCAAATCTATAATTTTATACCCCAAACAGATTTATATACACTACTTCATTGAAGTGAACTAGCATGTATACCGGACTATACTTAAGGCAACCAGCATATATGAAGAGAAATTTTGATTTAGACAATTTATCATGTATTGAGCTTAAACTAGTATATCAGAGATTTATTAGGTAGTGTAGTAAAAGAAGAATAAAGCATCACACATAAGTAAAACACATGAACACCAAGATATAAGGTGGAAACCCAATGTGGGTAAAAACCACTTGTTGTTGTCGTCTCTGTCTTCCTTTTGATAATAAGAAAATATTTTTACAATCTTGTACTGGTGAAGACTCATACTAGTACGCATGCACCCACCTGTAGAAGGCTACAACCTTATCTCATTCTCCAGCTACTACTGGAAGGGAGCTACAATCCCCTAGCTCTTGTAGTAGCCAATATGTTTACTAGTACATAGGTGCCAGCCTACAGAAAACTCCACTCTTCCACCAGGGACCACGTTTCATGATTTTTTAGACTAGATACCCCTAGAACACAACACCACAATCTGAAGGCCATGTTTCATATAATTTTCATATTGGACCCATCAACAACATTGAAACTCAGAAAATCATAACTGCAATACAACCATCAAATACATCTGCATTAACCAATCACTGAAACTCAATCATCACTTTCTGAATCAACCCACAACTAAATCAATCAATCACTTGACAACCCATCATCAATGAAGAAAATCACAATCAATCAATCTGATCATTGAAAATATTGTCACTAGAATACAGTCACCAGAACACAAAGTAGAACCCAGAACTCTGCAACAGCAAACAGAAACAATTGAAACTTTAAACATCATACTTCATAAGGTATACATTACTTTCATGTGCCGAAAAAACGTGTATACACACTTTTACAGAAGGGAACCAGTGTACAGATCTGCAAATTCAAATTTATGATGTATACACTACTTTGATATGCTGAACCAGCATGTATATGCTCTTTTAATAAAGCGAACCTGCGTATAGATCTGTAAATGCTAACTTAAAACATCACAACTATTCCAGACTTCAGTCATACCCAGATCATCACATTTACAAAATAAAACATGCGTCAGTATTCATATCTAGACTGTTCAAGATCAAACCACATAGTGATAATACTCTTATGCCTTTATGATCTCGGTCCATCAACCTTCATCAACCATATAGGTGCATCCTTAGACCAGATCAAGCAAACCATCAGAAGCTCATTAACCTGCATATATGATCCAACACTTCATAAGATATTCAAATCCTTGCATGCACTTGGCCTAATGATCTTCTCCTCCTTATATAATTTTAGGCCTTTCTCAATACCATGGAAAAAAATTACTTACGACCAATGCCTTGGACCAAAAATACCTCGGACCAATCAAATACCTTGGACCAAATTTTTTTGGTTTTCTAAGATATACGCGCTTTTCCTTCTGTGAAAGTGTGTGTGTACATGTACGCTCCTTTTGTTCAGTAAACTTGCGTGTCTATGCAGCTTGGTCAAGGTGAACCTACGTATACCTCTCTTTCTTCATTCTTTGGAGTCTGATATGTAATTCTTTGCTATTGACCTACTGCACTGTGATATTTCATCTGAGTGAGTTGCCATCAAGGACAACACCTGTATCATAATGCCAACAATCTCCCCCTTTGGACTTGATGGCAACAACAACCCCAGGTCACTCTCCCCCTTTGACATCAAGGGCAAAGGGTGGACCAAGATATTTTCTACATTTGACATACATTATGCTATTCATGGTCCCCCTGGGTACATGCTAAATTCTCTGATTGAACTCCCCTTTTGCACATGTTGAGATGCACTAAAACCGTCCATGCTCCCCCTGAGCACAAGCAGAGTGCAAAAAAATATTTTCTAAAAGAACAACATGACTCTATAACTCAACTATGTGAGGATGACCTTCCTATCACCAATGACTTGTACATACATCCATATCCTAACCAAGTGGGGATATACCAATTGTAAATACATGACAGAAACAATAAATATTACATCATCCATCCCATGTAAAGTGGGGATGCAAATTACATCGTTTGTCCAAGAGGACTCATTCAAATGTATGAGAAGACATATCACACTTAGACTTTTATATGACTTAAGCAACAAATGGTATAAATATCTGAAGCCATAGCTGGACTCAGCAACCATAATGCCAACAATGCTAAATGTACGTGAAGGCTAATGCTCCCCTTGAACCTGTGCTACCTGTGCATTGTTAATAGGTCAATGATCAAGGCATCTTTGTTAGTCAAATAAAAATTAATGAAAAAAGAATATCGATAGACATTAATCAGACAGAGAACCCATATCAGAGCCTTCCCCACTGTGTTTCTTGTCTGAAAACATATACGCTCCTTGACCCATAGAAACCTGCTTGTGTAAATGACTATGCTTCATGAAACATGCGTATAATAACCTTTCTCTAAAAAATTGGATTTAATAGTAGGATGATGTAGCAACTACTCACAGCTTTTGTTTGAGATATTCAAATGTCTCTCTATGCAGTGGTTTAGTGAATATATAAACAAGCTGTTCTTTGGATGGAACATACTCCAATTTCACCTTTTGTTCAAGCACTTGTTCACGTAGAAAATGGTATTTGATGGGTATGTGATTGGTCTTGGAGTGCATGACTGGATTCTTTGAAATACTGATGGCACTTGTATTATCACATAGAATGGACATGGGTGGAGTACATGTGATCTGAATGTCTTGCAAGGTTTGCATCATCCAAAGTAGTTGTGTGAAGCAAGATGCAACAACCACATATTCTGCTTCAGCTGTAGATAAAGCAATTGAAATTTGTTTCTTGCTGAACCAAGACACTAACCTAGAACCCATATAGAATGCACCACCACTAGTGCTTTTTCTGTCATCAACAATTCCTGCCAAATTTGCATCTGTATATGCATGAAGAGTAAGATCTGTATCTCTAGGATACCATAAACCAAAGTTCTAAGTTCCTTGAAGATATTTGAAAATTATTTTGACTTCCTGAAGGTGTGATTCCTTTGGATTTTCTTGGAATCTTCCAACTATTCCTACTGCATGCATGATGTCAGGTCGGGTACCTATTAGATAAAGAAAATTGCCAATCATGGATCAGTAAGTTGGTTGATGTACTGACGCTGATTCATCATTTGAGCTGAGACTACATTCTATTACCATTGGGGTACATACAAGTTTAGAATATTCCATGTTGTACCTTTTCAAGATCTATTTGAGATATTTGGTTTGTGAAAGAAAAATACCATCTTTATTTTGTTGAACTTTTAGACCAAAAAAATAGGTAAGTTCACCAAGAAAGGACATTTCAAATTCTTACTGCATTACTGAAGAAAAATTCTGACTCATGGATTCTTCATTTCTACCAAAAATGATATCATCAACATAAACAACAATAATTAGCAATTTATTAGTTTCAATCTTTGTATATAGGTTGCTATCTGCTGAACCTTTTGTAAAACCTTGTTGGTGTAGATATTTGTCAAGGTGGTAATACCAGGCCCTTAGAGCCTGTTTCAGACCATAGAGAGCCCTTTCGAGTCTGCATACAAGTTTTGCATCATTTCCAAGAATAAATCCTTCTGGTTGCTCAATATAAACTTCTTCTTCTAAATATCCATTAAGGAAAGCAGATTTTACATCCATTTGGTATACTTTGAATTTCTGAAAGCTAGAAAGAGCAAGAAACATCCTTATGGCTTCAAGTCTAGCAACATGTGCAAAAGTTTCTTCAAAATCTATACCTTCATGTTGAGCATACCCTTTACAAACAAGTCTGGCCTTGTTTCTAATGACTTCTCCATTTTCATTAAGCTTGTTTTTGAATATCCATTTAGTTCCTATAATATTTTTATCATGAGGTCTAGGAACTAATTCCCAAGTATTATTCTTTTCAATTTTCTCAAGTTCTTCGTTCATGGCCTTGACCCAACATTCATCTTTACATGCTTCATTTACATTTTTAGGTTTGGTGGAGGATAGTAATGCTAGATAGCTTGAGGTTTCTATAATAGTTCTTATTGTCTGTACACCTGCCTCTTTTCCCCCTAAAATTTGAGTTTCTGGATGATTTTTTTGAACATACTTGGATAGAGTATTTTCTTCTACCGTTATCTCTTCTTCTGGTGCTTCATTGGTTTCTTCTTCAATATCATTGTGATTTGATGTGGGAAAATAATCCCCAACTTCTTCATTGTTACAATCTTTTGTTTTATCTATTTTGGATTTTTGCATGCTTCATCAACTACAACATTAATACTTTCAACAATTTTTACAAGTCTTTTATTATAACATTTATATCCTTTACTTCGGGAAGAGTAACCAAGAAGAATACCTTCATCTGATCTGGGCTCAAACTTACCAAGTTTTTCATCAGTCCTTTTGATATAACATTTGCTTCCAAAAATTTTAAAGTATTTTATAGTAGGGGTCTTACCATACCAAAGTTCATGTGGAGTTTGAGTGCTATTTACCCGAACATTTGCTTGGTTCAGAATAGTTATGGCAACGAATGCAGCTTCACCCCAGAAGGTTGCAGGAGTTCCAGATTCATCTAGCATAGTGTTATCACTCAGGTTGTTCCCTGCCTCCTAAAGGGAATACAGCCGAGGTAACCACTAACCAATATTTTAGCTGCAGGTCCTAGCCTACCTGCAACTAGAGAGGGCTCTCTCTTTGTAATTTAGCTTTGTTTTGTAATATTTTAGGCTAGTTATGATGCACAGGTTTTTGTTTTAAGTTTGTTGGATGGCGATTTTCAGGCAGAGCTGGGATGCAAGTCCAAGACAGTCTGTTCCATTGGGCTATGGAGTCGATGATGGTGTACAGCTGAAAGTGTCTCTTGGATAAATGGTAATGCTATAGAGCAAGATAGGCAGCTTTGGAACAATTTTCAAATCTGGAAATGATGGAATGAAGTCAAGGAATGAAAGGCAATCAAGAATCTTTCATTATGCTGGCAGAGGGAAAGTGTATGAGTATTGTCCAGGAGCAATTAAGAATTCCTAAACAGTATTCAAAATGAAGGAATTAGTGCAAACATGAGCAGTTAAGAATTCATATCTATGACTAATTTTGAGGAAAACACAAGTAATAGCAGAAATTGAGCACAGGGTGTTAATTAAACAAATCCTGGGCTATTCTTTCTCCATGTTATCAAGATTATGAAATATATGTGAAATTTGTAAACACAGAAAACGTAAAACACAGTTTAGAATAACTTATTGTTCCATTGAATGACTCAGGAATTCAGTAGCAGGTCCCAGAACATCATCTACACATTCAGACAGTGCAAAAACCATGAAGTCCAACAGCCATTTGTATTAGATAGTCTCAGAAATTACAGCGTAGCTTAGAGAGGAAATCACCAACCCCAAATACATATTATGGGGAGGTATTTATACAAAAGGGAGTTACAAAATATCATGAATATAAGTCTTTGAACTCATAACTTTCTTTACCAACTCTCAAGAAGCAGTAAATGAGGGAATAAATGCTGCAATAAATATGAATGTGCTAGCTGTCCAATTTGTCAGAGGTATTTTGACTTTCTAGGCTGAATGAGTCGGCTGGTTGTTGCGCATTCATTCTGCGTTTGCTTCCTTGATGTTGCTATGCTGCTTGTCGCTGTCTTGGTCTTTATTATCGGTGCTTGCTTCCTTTGCATTTAGTGAGCTGTAGTGACCATTCCATTTCTGCCTTGTGCTATTTTTTATTTTTTTGACAGGCGGACCGTGTCTCTGTATTGGCTGACCTGTAGCTGACAAAAATAATGAAGAACAAAATTTATCTCAACAATGTCTCCATCATTCCTTTCCACCAATCCTCTATAGGCAACTGATGTCTGCTTCAGTGTATCTATAAAAGTTTGGCTGGACTTCAAAGAGATGGTTTATCTCATGTTTAATATAGAATAAATTTTCCAGCGTGTCATAAAGACTCTGTCCAGATGGAGGCCCTGCTTCTTCTGAGGTGCTTGAGGACGCTGTGATTTGATTGGAGGCATAGTTGTTTACTCTGTTGGCATAATGCTCATGTGATGATCAGGTGCTCATGTCCTAAGTGTCGTAAAATGCTCAAAATTTAAAGTGCTTAGAACTGGTTCAAAGTTGAATTACTGGAAAGTGCTCGTCTTCCCAATTCTGGCGCTGGAAACGGTTCGAAAAATGGTCGATGTATGAGGAAGTTATGGAAAAAATAAGAATTTGTCCATAACATTGAATATTCCACCTGGCACGAAATCCGAGGCAACCACCAAACATTAAATGTAACTGCAGTTAAGTTGGCGGAATTTTGGTAGGAGCGCCAAATTTTGCGGACCCGCCATAATTGGCGGAGCTATCTGGAGTTAACTAAAGTTAGTTGGAGTTTTTCTAGGGGAAAACTGGAGAAACTTTAAATGGCCATAACTTTGGCTAGGAAAGTCGGTTTTGGACGAAGTTTTTTTGATTTTGGGTATTTTTGACCTTCTAAAGCCATTGGTGTAGGTATTATAGCCATCTTAGGTCATTTGCAGAGGTTTTGGAGCCATGAAAGTTCTAGGAGCCATCAGGGCCCAGTTTTGTAAAGACTGTATAGGGTTGCAGGTATCCATTGGAGGTGATCCAATAGTCAATCCTGAAGGATTCAAGTGTTCTGAATCCATTTTTACCATCTATTTCTCCTGTAGATGCTTCTATTCAGCTGTATTTTCAATTTGAGCATTTAATAAAAACAAGGACAAGCCCGGTTAGGAGCTTTGGACCCAGCAGACGTAGCCCTGGAGGGGGTGAACTGCTTTATCAACTTCTTTTGCTTTTGTGGTTGATTTATTTTGTAGATCAAATTCATTTTAATGTGTTAAACAGTAAAAGGAAATAACTCTGCTATGCTTAAATGGGTCATGAACAGCTGAAAATTTCATGTGTTTTCTTTCTGCAAGACATGGAAATCTTTTAAACATGTTTAATTATGAATTGAGTACCTTGCAAACAAATTTCAAGTAGTTTCAAATTCATATCAAGTTGGTATCAGATCTAAGGGTTTTTGTGCAAAGATCTTCTAACTGTCTTGCAAAGTATTGATGTTTACCAGGTTGAAACTTAAAAGAGGGGAAGGACAGTTGACTAGAGAACGAGAGAATCCTCAGTCAAGGAAGGCCAGAGAGCCATCACCTCCACCTTCAATTTCACCCTCAAGAGTCTCAGCAGAAGCTTCAAGGATGTCTGAACATGAAGGAGAAATTCCTACAGAGACAGATCCAAGAGAAGAAGAAAGAGTCTTTAGAAAGGCTTTCTTGGACCTCACTGAAATGGTGAGGATATTGTACCAAGAAAGAAATGAGAAATTGGCTGGAGAAGGGTCCAAACATCCACATGAAGGAGAGGGCTCTTCAGGAGGTAAGAAGGAT
Source organism: Pinus tabuliformis (assembly GCA_031772625.1). Lineage (NCBI taxonomy): Eukaryota > Viridiplantae > Streptophyta > Pinopsida > Pinales > Pinaceae > Pinus > Pinus tabuliformis. Next base: position 51,924,420 of record CM062815.1, read on the forward strand.
GATGATCATTCCAAGAAAGGACATGGAGGAAATGGTGATCCACCACCCCCATCTTCACCTTCTTCCTCTTCATCTTCGTCTACTTTTGTTCATAAGCATAGATCCTCTGGAAAAAGTCCTTTTTTGAAGCTTGATGTAAAATTCGAATTACGTATGTTTAATGGTGAAGTGAATGCAGAAAAGCTTGACAACTGGATTAGGCAGTTGGAAGTTTACTTGAGGATCCAAAATATGCATGATGATGCCACAAAGATTCAATTGGCTTCTTTGAGAATGAATGGAGCAGCACTGGTCTGATGGGAGGCCAAGACTAAAGAGGAGATCAAAAAATTTGGTAAGGTTACCTTAACATGGCCTGAATTTCTGTTAGCCATTAAAAAACAGTTTTATCCTCTTGCTCACATGCAGAAGGCCATTATGAATTGGCAAAATTTCAGACAACTTAAGGGTCAGAGTGTCCAAGACCACACCCAAGAATTTAGGAGAAGAGCTCTCTTGTTAGGGGTAGATTTATAGACCCAAGAAACCTTGCTGAAATACATCGGTGGCTTGCATAGCTACCTTAGACACACCATCTTGATGTTTAACCCTACTAGCCTGGACGAGGTTTGTGTCCAAGCTACCCATTTAAAGGCAAGGGGAAAAAACACATTTGAAGAGGGTAGAAACAAGCCCCCCAAGGGGAAAAGCAAAGAGAAAACCTCCAAGGGAAAGGGCAAAAAGAATGCGTCTGTCAAATAGGAGAGTGAGAAAGTGATCTGTAAACACTATTCTAAACCAGGCCATGAGGAGAAAAACATACTAAAATTGACACACTTTTTGATAGTGGGTCACAAGCAAACCTTATATCAGAGGACTTGGTCAAGCAGATTAAACTTGAGACCATTCCACATCCGAAGCCATATCCACTTGGATGGATTTGCAAGGATGCAAATTTACAAGTTTTAAGAAAGTGCACATTGCGCTTTGCAATTACTGCACATTTTATTGACACAGTTGAACTTGATGTGGTATCTTTTGATATAGCAGGAATTGTTTTGGGAAGTCCTTACTTGTTTGACAGGAAAGCTATCTTTCATCGCCATGAAAACAAATATCATCTGTTCAAAGATGGCAAGGAGTTCATTGTTAGAGATCATTGCAAGAAGACAAATATAGCGATGGTGAATGCAGGACAGGTAAAAAGGCTGGTCAATTCAAGTAAGAATTTTGTTCTTCTTATGATTAAGCCCAAGGTTGATGTGAATCATGAGTCATTTGACAATTGTGATCCAAAACTTAAATCAGATCTGTATGATGTAGTTGATGCATATCATGAGATGTTTCAGAGCCAACAGGTTTGCCTCCTAAGAGGGAGATTCAGCATGAAATCCATTTGCATCCAGATTGTCCTCTTCCAAACATAGGCATGTATCGCATGTCTATTATGGAGAATGCTGAAATAAAGAAGCAAATCAAGGACTTTTTGGACAAGGGTTTCATAAGGCCAAGTACTTCGCCATGTGGGTCACCGATTGTATTGATTCCAAAGAAAGATGGCACTTGGCGTATGTGTGTTGATTTCAGGGTCTTGAACAAGATAACGATAAAGAATTGTTACCCACTCCCAAGGATAGATGATTTTCTAGACCAGCTGAAAGATGCTCGATATTTCACTAAGCTAGACTTGCGCAGTGGATATCATCAAGTAAGAATTGAAGAAAGTGACATTTGGAAGACAGCCTTTAAAACCAAACAAGGACGCTTTGAGTGGCTTGTGATGCCATTTGGTTTGTGCAATGCACCTGCAACTTCATGCGGGTAATGGATGATGTCTTGCGTCCTTTTCTTGATGATTTCGTTATTGTCTACTTAGATGACATCTTAATTTTCAGCAAGTTTAGAGAAGATCATGTCATGCATGTTAGAAAAGTACTTGATGTTTTGAAGAAGAATCAGTTATTTCTTAAAATGTCAAAGTGTGAATTTGGAAAGACTTCTTTGGTTTATTTTGGACACATAGTAGGGGGAGGTGCTTTGAGAATTGATCCTGCTAAGATTGAGGCTATTGTGAAGTGGCCTACTCCCAAATCCATAATAGAGGTAAGAAGTTTTTTGGGTGCAGCTCAATATTGGAGGAAGTTTATCTCTAACTTCTCTTCTATAGCAGCTCCTATGCATGCAGTGACAAGTGTGAAGCATGCTTTCCAATGGGGAGGCAAGCAGCAAAAAGCTTTCGAATCTTTGAAAGAGAAGATTAGTTCAGCTCCAGTCCTTGCATTACCGGATTTGAGACAACCATTTGAGATACAAACTGATGCTAGTGATTATGCTATGGGTGCAGTTCTTCTACAGCATGGTAAGCCTATTGCTTTTCATTCTGAAACTTTTAAAGATGCTGTTGTAAATTATCCTACATATGATAAGGAGTTGTATGCGTTGGTATAAAGCGTCAAAAAGTGGAAACGCTACTTGATGGGCAAAAAAACTGTTATACATACCGACCATCAGCCCTTACAGTACTTGCAATCACAAAACAAGTTACAACAGTCACGACACTTCAGATGGATGGGCTTCTTGCAACAGTTCCATTTGGTAATAAGGTATAAGAAAGGTACTTTGAATAAGGTTGCTGATATGCTTTCAAGGCCTATTATTGGTGCTGTTACTTTACTTAAGAATGATTCCATTGTACATGATAGTTACATAGAACAATATGCATCTGATGAAGACTTTAAAGATGTGTATGCTAACTTGAGTAAAGGAAATCATGTAGAGGAAAATGACTATCACATGCATAACAATTTGCTGTTTCATTTGGGCAAGTTGTGTATACCACAGGGGGAGAGGATAAATGTCATAAGAGAAGCTCATTCTTCTCTTATTGCTGGCCATTTTGGTGTGAGCAAAACAGTTGCACATCTACAGAGGTATTGCTATTGGCCTCGCATGGTAGATTCTGTTTCAAGGTTCATAAGAGGTTGTTCATTATGTGCTACAAGCAAGCCTAGCAACAGGAAGCTTGGTTTGTATACTCCTTTGCCGGTACCTTCTAGACCATGGGAGAGCATCTCTATGGATTTTGTAGGAGGTTTGCCAAAATCTCGAAAGCAGCATGATTATTTATATGTAGTAGTTGATCATTTCAGCAAAATGTGTATACATATGCCTTGTAAGAAAAATATAACTACTGAACAAACTGCTGAATTGATCTTCACCTTTGGGAAACTGATTCATTGGAGAAAGAATTCAGGTTGGCAAGAAAAATTGAAAGAAAAATTATGGCATCATGGAAGCCTACCACTCACAACTATAAAGATGGAAATGTTGTTTCTCCTAGCCTTCCACAACCTACAAGGTTGACACCACAAAAATTGGAAGAAAAAAGAGAAAAATGGATTTTTTACAATTGTGATAGAAAATACACTAAATGGCATATGTGCGTTGGAAGAAATTATTTTACATAGATTGTGAAGAGGAGGAAGCAAAGGAACAAGAAAAGTCAAAAGAAGAGGATATACACTAGGAACCAACCCCAAAGAAAGAATAAATGAATCCGGCCATATCTTTTAATGCATTTGTAGGAATGATCACTCCTCAAACCTCAATATAGAAGGACATATCAAGAAGAAAAGGTAATAGTGTTGATTGATTCGGGTAGTACCCATAATTTTATTCATTGTAAGATAGCCAAGGAATTGAATTGATTCCTATATCCAACACGAGAGTTTCAAGTGATGGTTGCAAATGAAGGGACCATAAATTGCTCTGGAAAGTTCCATAATATCAAGATATCCATGGAAGAATATATATTTAATATTCCAATGCTTTCCATTCCAATGGGCAGTACTGATGTTGTACTAGGATTCCAATGGTTACAATCGTTCAATACGATAGCTTTTAATTTTCAAGAACTTTTCTTGAACTTTTTTTGGGAAGGAAAGGAAGTTGAATTAAGGGGTATCACAGGGAAACTAGGAAAGATAATCATCTCTAATGGCATGACAAAGCTTCTAAAGAAAGAACAATGGGGCATAATTGCACAATTATGTTCACTAGAGTTTCAAACATCGAAATCATCTATTTCTCCATTCCTCCAAAAAGTCTTGGACAAACATTCCAAGGTATTTGAGACTCAAAAAGGCATCCCACCTATTCATGATCATGATCATGTTATTCATTTGATTCCAGGAAGCGTTCCTCCAAACATCAGGCCTTACAGATATCCATATGGCCAAAAGAGTGAAATTGAACATATGGTTGTAGAAATGCTAGAGGCTGGTATAATTCAACCTAGTCAAAGTTATTTCTCTACACCAATAGTATTGGTGCAAAAGAAGGATGGATCATGGTGCATGTGTCTAGATTATAGGGTGCTCAACAAGCTCACTATTAAAGCTAAATTTCTCATTCTCATCATTGACGAATTATTGGATGAATTACATAGGGAAATTTACTTCACCAAGTTGGATCTTCATTCGGGATATCATCAAATAAGAATTTAGAGTGAAGACATTCCGAAAAAAACATTTAGAACTCATAAGGGTCATTATGAATTTTTGTTCATGCCTTTTGGCCTTACCAATGCACATTCTACATTTCAAGGTTTGATGAATTCCATTTTCAAACCCTTCCTTCAAAAATTTGTGTTAGTATTTTTTGATGATATATTAATCTACAACAAGTCTTGGAGAAGAAATAATTATATGAAAAAACCTCCAAATGTTTCTTTGGAGTACAGGAGGTGTAATATCTGGGTCATATTGTATCTCATGAGGGTGTTAAGGTAAACCCTAACAAAATTAAAGCCATTAAGGAATGGAAAATCCCCACATCCATAAAGCATCTGCAAGTATTTCTCGAGTTGAGAGGCTATTATTGCAAGTTTGTTAAGAATTATGGGAGAATAGAAGCACCTCTAACAACATTACTGAAGAAAGATGCATTTTCTTGGACTCTAGAAGCAACTAAGGTTGTTGAACATCATAAAGAGGAAATGTGCGAAGAACTGGTCTTAGCTACGCTAGACATCACAAAAACCTTTATTGTGGAATGTGATGCCTCATGAAATGGAATTGGTGTTTATTTAATGCAAGAAGGAAGACCTATTGCTTTTGAAATTCATCCAATCAAAGGAAAATATTTACACCAAGTTATTTATGAGAAGGAAATGTTGGCAATACTACATGCACTTAAGAAATAGCGACCTTACCTAATAGGAAGACACTTCTAGGTAAAAATGGATCATGATAGTCTTAAATACAGTTTAGAACAAAGATTATCTTCATAAGAGCGGCAAAAATGGGTCATAAAGATGTTGGATTATGACTTTGAAATCATCTAAAAAAAAATAGAAGCAAAATTTTGTTGCATATGCACTCTCAAGAAATGGTGAGAATGTGGAAGCATTGCTTTGTGTCATTTCTATTATCCAAACAAATTGGATAATCGAAGCAAGGGATGAAAGGAATAATGACAAAGAAGTGTGGGAACTCATTCAAAAGTTGCAGCAAGATCCCATTACATATGATAAATTTAGCTGGAAAAATGATTAATTATGGTACAAAGATTTCTTATACCTTTGTAAGAATTCCCAACTCAAACAAAATATTCTACTAGAATTACACAACTCTCCCTTAGGAGGGCACTCAGGATTTTTAAAAACTTACCAGAGGATTAAGAAGGATTTTTTTTGGGATCGCCTTAAATCTGATATTCAAAAGTTTGTGGTGAAATTTTTGGTTTGCCAACAAAATAAAGTGTTGAAATATGGCAACAAGAATGTTCCAATTTAATTTGTCCTTGAATTAAATCGTGAATTAAAATCAAATTTAGTCTTAATGGCTACTTGGAAATAATTAATTAAGTTATTTTAAATTAATTAGTTGGAGAAATTCAAGTTAGAAGTCTTTTTGAAGTCATGCAAGAGTTATCCCTTAAATTAAGGAGATAAGATTGAGTTATACTTGAGTTGTAATTAGTTAACTCAGTTTACTGAGTTAAGTCCGGTTAAATTAGTTCCAAATTGTTTGAGGAACTAATAGTGAGTTAACAATCATTTGATTAATTAATGCACTCAACTAGTGCTACTCCAGTTAACTGAAGATTCCCTCATCAGAAACTCATGCATGTCTATTCTGAGAAAGACCCAGTTGAGATTAATGTTCAAGGACAATGTACTATCAGTTGCATGTGTTTTCTCATGGAGAAAACTCATGCATGCAGTCAGGGATTTATCCTTGAGGATTGTGCAGTTTTGAGAGGAGATCAGCCACTTGGTAAAAGGAAAATCATCCACAAGGAACAACGTAAGGAAATAGGAGCTTGGAGTGCAGAGAGGAAGGCTGGAGAGAAGCCAAGATTTCTTGTGAGCATCTGTGAGGATTGTACTGAGAGCTGGCTAGCTGTGAGAGCTAAGGCTTTGTATAATTCCTATGTATTTCCACCATGTATGATAATACAATAGTGTAGGGTTTTTATTTGAGGCTTTCCCCAAAGTATTTTCATGTGTATTTTTCCATTGATTCTTCTTCTTCTAGTTATATTGTTCAACTTGATCTTTAAGCTTCCGTAAATTGATATTAGAAGTAGGTTATAGTATTCTATTTTGATTTATATTTCATTCGGGTTAACCTACCATCAGATTTTCTACATAAAGTTGAGAAAAATTAAGACCTCGATTCTGTTACAACCTTTATCCATTCCAAGTCAACATTGGGAAGAGGTTTCAATGAATTTTATCAAAGGTTTACCCAATTCCGAAGGAAAGAGTGTCATCATGGTGGTAGTTGATATACTTACCAAGTATGCACACTTGTGTGCATTATCTCATCGATTTAAAGCCAATACAGTTGCTACTACCTTTACGGAAACAATTTGAAAGGTACATGGAAACCCAAAGATTATTATAATTGACAGAGATCCTATTTTCACGGGAAATTTTTGGATGGAATTATTTTCTCGTTCGGGTACTCAATTAGCTCATAGCTCATCTTATCATCCTCAAGCGGATGGGCAAACTAAGATAGTGAATGAATGTTTGGAAGGATATCTTCATTTCTTTGTATCTAATAAATAGAAACAATCGGTCAAGTAGTTACCTCTAGCTGAATGGTGGTATAACAATTCCTTCCACACTACAAAAAAAATGACCCCATTTATGGAACTTTATGGATATCCTCCATCGTCCATCACATCATATTTAAGAGAAAATTCTAAGGTTCAAGTAGTGGAAGATCACGTTGAGCATCAACAAAAATTTCTCCAACTCTTAAAGGATAACCTCACTTTGGCGTAGAATAAAATGAAACAATAGGTAGATCAACATCGCAGGGAAATAAGTTTTGATGTAGGTGATTGGTTATTTTTACAGTGACAAGCATACAAACAAATGCCCTTCAATCAAGCTAAGAAGGATGATAAATTATCACCAAAGTATTATGGTCCTTACAAGGTGTTGCAAAATATTTGTACTATGGCATACAAATTGGAGTTGCCTGTATCTTTCTGAGTGCACCCAGTTTTCCATGTTTCATGCTTAAATAATCTTATAGGTGACAAGCTCCCAGTTTAAACAATATTGTGAGAACTTGAAGAGGAAGGAAAAATCATATTGGAACCTGAAGTAGTCACAGAAACAAGGACATGACAAATACAAAATCGATCAATTTCAAAGTATCTCATCAAGTGGAAGAACTTACCTGCGGAAGATTCCACATGGGAGGATGATAATTTTATACAAAAGCATCTAGAACTACTCAAGCATTGAGGACAACATTTTTTTGAAGGAGAGGTGCATGTTATGTCCCAATAATACTAGTGTATTCCCTCATTGTTATTATTTGTGTAGCCCCCTTACTATTATTGTTGTGCCCATGTAGTCCCCATATTGTTATTATCATGCCCCATAGAAGCCAACTATTGTTATTCTTATGTCAACTTTTATTATATTGTGACACCTTATACTTCTATTATTCGTATCAAATTATGACTGTCCATTCCACTTAAAATTCTCTTTTGACTATCAATTTTGACTATTTAACCTTCATATTCCAGCTATAATCCTTAGAAAATAAATGATATGATGTCATTATCATTATTTTTAGCTTGGAATTAATTTTTGAAATTATTATGTTAAAAATGACATTTTTCATAAAATTACAAGAAGTTGTGACTTCCTGTAAATGCTCCATTGTTTGACATGTTGCACAATAGGTGAGAGAATTTGAAGATTGTGGGCATGAAGTAAAATTTACACGGATGGTGGATCACCTATCCACTTTCAGTTTTGAAGAAAACAAGTGTCCGGTCAACGCTAGTCAAACCCAGCCACTTCAGCAAGTTTTCCAGATTTTGTGAAGAGAATAGTTTCTGTTTTGAGAATTTTTGCATAAATGAAGGAACTGATTCAATTTCGACCTTCTTTAATGTAATTAATAGAATTTTTTTAGGATAATAGGGAGAAGGAATAACTTCTTTTGTTAGAAGGATTTATTATAAATAATCTATGAAAGAAGACTATGTTTTAGAGCTAGATTGTGAACATATGAAAATACAGCTTGTGCATTTTTTATTCCAGACTTAATACAGACTTCATCACCAAATTTATGTCTCAAGATCCAGTGGTTACACTCTTCTAAACCATTTTATAGTGTGCTTGGGAAGTTTTGAAGGGCTCTCATCACTACGCTGGTACACTGTTTTTTTTAAGTTTCCTTACTAGCTATATATTCTAGTTCGAAAATCAGAAGTTATTTGTGTGCAGAAGTAAAGGTTATGTTATTAGAATTATCAATTGAAAAGAGCTTGTATTCGTTGTGAAGAGAACCTTGAAAAAGGATTCAACTAATTCTGATCTTGAAATTGATATATATGCTTGCTGTCATACAATTTCCATACTTTCTTATTAGTTTTGACTTTGAAGATAGTTCTGGTTTTATTTGCAAGTGATTCAGATAGTAGTTGTTGAATTCAATTTTCAATTTGATAGGTGATTCTTGTAAAAGATTCAACTGTTATTGAGTTGCAACTTTACTCATATTCAATGTTTGATTTAATTTGTTATTGAAATTATCTTGGATTGTTATGATTGGGAAAAGTTCTTTTGAGCAATATTCTTGTAAGGGAATGTTAGGATTTTAACTAGTCATTAACACTCTATTTCTATGACTTGGACAATCAGAATTTTATAAGATTTGTTTTATCTAGATTGATGCTTGAGTGACTGAAAAAGACAATGAAGGATCTCTTATAAGGGGGCATTGTTAATCTCATTCACTAGGTTGTCATTAGAACCTTAGATCCTTCTAGATCTATATACTTTAGGTGAGCACCTCTACGTGTACTTTCTCGGGTTGATAAAGGAATTAGGAGATTAACTTACCTTAGTAATTAAAGACCAAACATTTTGGCACCATTGCCGGGGAGGTGCAACTAGAAAGATTTAAAAAAAAAAACTTAAAATCAACAAAACAACAAAAACAAAGGGTTAAATTTAAATTTCAGTCATGTTTATTTATGTCTAGGTTTAGGGATGAGAAAGGAAGATTTATAAAAACCCCCCAACCAACAACTAATCCACCATTAGGAGCAGAATCATTAGAAAAGATTGAGCACACAACACCAACAGGAAAAGTTACTGTGGAAAAACTTGAGGAAAAACAGAGATCGGGCCAAAGACACACTCTCATAGAGAGACAAATCCTCCTAGCACATCAAGCAAAGAAAAGATATATCCCTGAGACTTCTACAATAGAGAAATTAAAAGGGAGTAGTACAAAGATTCAATAGCCTATTTACGAACAAATCTTCCCTCAATAACTAAAACAAGAAGAGGAGATAGAAATCTTAGAAAAATCACAAGTTACAATGGATGAAGACGGAGGATCCAAAGGACCTACACCTGAACAACTAAGAGAGTATGAGAGACAAATGGAAGAAAGGAGAAGAAAAAGGGAGAATGAAGAAAAACAACAAAATGATACTCTGTTTGGAGGAAATTAAAATCCACCAGAAACAGAGGAATCCACATTTAAATTTCCAATTCAAGATAGAGGAGAGAAAATGGATGAGGAAATTAAAATGAAAAAAATACCGCCATTTGTATTACCAAAATTTTATGGTATGGCATCTGAAGACCCAGACTCGTTTTTATTTGAATTTGACATAGTATGTCGAACCTATGGATATATCGATGATGCTCATAGACTTCGAATTTCTCCTGCTACCTTAAAAGCAACAGCACTTAGGTGGTTCATGGGATTAGGTGAACATTCAGTCACTAATTGGGATGACATTAGAAAATTCTTTTTGAAAAAGTAGCGACCTTACTGTAGATCAAAAGATTCTAAGGATGACATCTTTACAATGACTCAACAAGAAGACGAGACCTTAGAGGAATACTTGGAAAGATTCTCATATAATCTACAAAAATCAAAACATAGAACTATGTCTATTGATCTTATTCGAACAATCTTTCTTAAAGGCATCCGGGATGAGTATCTAGATGACCTCAATATCATGGGTAAATGAGACATTTCGAATTTACCTTTTGAGGAGATCGCTGAATTGTGTCAAAAGTACTCTGGGAGGACGGTAAGGGAGGAGGCTGAGAGGGATGAAAAGGATAAAATTTTCTCCACTTACACAAGAAAGTCTAGAAAGACTAAGTTAGGTCAGAGAGGGAAAACGGTGGAGGAGGATGATGTTCTACAACAGGCACAGTATGACTACATACAGGGATTGGAAAGTAAAGACAAGGAAAAGGAGCAACAAGAACATAAGGTCTCAAGTAAAAAGAAAAGAAAACTAGAAAGGAAGGTTGAGAAGTTACAACAACAGCTTATGGAATCAGAGGTTTTGGAAAGAGTAGTAAAAAGAGAAAATGAAACACTCAAAATACAAAGCAAGAAGTTTCAAGTTGAGAATGAAAAATTGAAAAAGAAGGTTAAGAAACTCACAGCCTATAAAATGAAAATTTGTAGGAAGGCCTACAAATTTTACAAGCAAAAGAAAGCAATTAAAACCAAGTATCAAATCCTGAAGACAGAGTATGAAGCCCAAATGAACATTAATGCTTTACTTCAAGCAGCAGAGGTAGAAGCAGAGGCAGAGGTAGAGGCAAAAGTCATAATTTGACAGGTTAGAACTTATTTGCATGAGGGCATGCAAAATCCTGAGTTTGGGGGAATGTTGGTATCAAATTATGACTGTCCATTCCACTTAAAATTCTCTTTTGACTATCAATTTTGACCATTTAACCTTCATATTCCAGCTATAATCCTTAGAAACTAAATGATATGATGTCATTATCATTATTTTTAGCTTGGAATTAATTTTTGAAATTATTATGTTAAAAATGACATTTTTCAGAAAATTACAAGAAGTTGTGACTTCTTGTAAATGCTCCATTGTTTGACATGTTTCACAATAGGTGAGCGAATTTGAAGATTGTGGGCATGAAGTAAAATGTACACGGATGGTGGATCACCTATCCACTTTCATTTTTGAAGAAAACAAGTGTCCGGTCAACGCTAGTCAAACCCAGCCACTTTAGCAAGTTTTCCAGATTTTGTGAAGAGAATAATTTCTATTTTGAGAATTTTTGCATAAATGAAGGAATTGATTCAATTTCGACCTTCTTGGATGTAATTAATAGAATTCTGTTAGGATAATAGGGAGGAGGAATAGCTTCTTTTGTTAGAAGGATTTATTATAAATAACCTATGAAAGAAGACTATGTTTTAGAGCTAGATTGTGAACATATGAAAGTACAGCTTGTGCATTTTTTATTCCAGACTTAATACAGACTTCATCACCAATTTTATGTCTCAAGATCCAGTGGTTACACTCTTCTGAACCGTTTTATAGTGTGCTTGTGAAGTGTTGAAGGGCCCTCATTCCTACGCTGGTACACTCTGTTTTTTTTAAGTTTCCTTACTAGTTATATATTCCAATTCGAAAATCAAAAGTTATTTGTATGCAAAAGTAAAGGACGTTATTAGAATTATCAATTGAAAAGAGCTTGTATTCGTTGTAAAGAGAACCTTGAAAAAGGATTCAACTAATTCTGATCTTGAAATTGATATATATGCTTGTTGTCATACAATTTCCATACTTGCTTATTAGTTTTGAATTTGAATATAGTTTTGGTTTTATTTGAAAGTGATTTAGATAGTAGTTGTTGAATTCAATTTTCAGTTTGATAGGTGATTCTTGTAAAAGATTCAACTGTTATTGTGTTGCAACTTTACTCATCTTATTCACTGTTTGATTTAATTTGTTATTGAAATTATCTTGGATTGTTATGATTGGGAAAAGTTCTATTGAGCAATATTCTTGTAAGGTAATGTTAGGATTTTAACTAGTCATTAACACTCTATTTCTATGACTTAGGCAATCAAAATTTTATAAGATTTGTTTTATCTAGATTGATGCTTGAGTGATTGAAAAAGACAATGAAGGATCTCTTGTAAGGGGGCACTGTTAATTTCATTCACTAGGCTGTCATTAGAACCTTAGATCCTTCTAGATCTATATACTTTAGGTGAGCATCTCTAAGTGTACTTTCTCAGGTTGATAAAGGAATGAAGAGCTTAACTGACCTTAGTAAGTAAATACCAAACACCTATATATAGAAAGGAGGTGTTTTCATTTGAATCATCTAATAGTTGTTCATTTCCATAATATAAAGGAGGTTTCCCCCTCGAAGAGGCTAATTTTGAAGTTGTCGATCTATCTCTTCTTATATTTTGTGAGTTAGTTGCATAATATAATCAATTAAATATCCATATATAGTGAAAACATTGATTTGGTAGGAAAACTTGTCATAGAAACACTATAAGACTTGTCCTATTAATCACAAAATATTTTTCAGTCTATGGTGCTCCATTATTTTATCACAAATTGTGATGTAGGAAATGTTCCCTCTGCAGACAGAGGCAACCCCTCTAGCCCTAGAGTGGCTCTAGTCACAGCAAGACAAAACAACAGCTAATTTCCTTAAATAGTCATTGTTGAAAGAGCCTACCTCAAACCAGTGTTCGATGGAGCTTTCATTGTGCCACTTCAGCTATCATTTCCTTCTCCTTAATGAGCGATTCACCTAAAACAACACAAGAGAACAACAGAACACGTAACAAAGTAAAAAAATGATCTACTTACTTACAAAGTCAATGAACCATAAGCTATCAAGTATATTTTACACAAGACATAGGAAATCACCATTGATTGTATTAAAATAAATAAAATCAAAGCTAACAACCAAGCCTTGACGTTGCAAGCTTGCTCGAAGGGTCCAGTCGGTATGTTTCTTCAAGCATTCACTCTCAAAAGGGTCTCCCAAGAAGATGATAACTCTCTCTCTCTCACTCAAAAGTACTAGTACAAGGCTAAGGAAATCCACAACCAATTGCTAAACTATCAGCAATTCACACTGCAAACTATCAAACTCACACCAAAGCTAGCTAATTTTCTCAATACCAGAAAACTAGCAGATCATAGCAATGGGGAATGATTTTATAAGAGGAGGAGCCTCCATAAATGTGGGAGAAGGAGCTTATCCTCAAGGGAGGTTTCTCAAAAGGCGGAACCACCATCCCAGAGGAGGAAAGGCAAACTTCCTTGACCCAACAACTAGTTCTAGAACCACCCAGAAGAATTATGTTCGAACTAATTCGCCATCTCTGCATCGTCACGAGTCAAACATCAGGACTTAGGGACGACGTCACAGGTCAACAATGAATTCAAAGTCACCATCGCAAGAAATATTTTGAGGACTTGCGACAAGCACTAAAATCTGACCATCGCAGAGAACAGATGTACCCCTGCAATGATGACGCGACGTTATAGTTCATTACAGGAAATCGTCGTAGGTAGAATAAGGTTTACTTGCGACGACCTTGAAACATGGGTAAAAGGGTCAATCTTCAGGATTAAAGATCATTTGTTAATATTCTTGAATGATTGGGAAGATGTGGACACATTTTTTTTGAGGTATGACACAATGAACATGTCGCTCAAGGACTAACTTTATCTGAGATCAGGGGATATAGTGTCAATGACAAATTACTGTGTAACAGATGCCCCCTAAAGCATGAAGGCCGAGAGAGTGGGAGGGGTGAAATTCATTATGAAACCATAACCAAACTGAAACACCATCACTGAGAACCTACGGGCATAAGTACAACTGATATCTCTAACAATGAAAGAAATACATGTAGTCTAGGCATGGGCGCAACCATCCAAAAGACAGATAGAACTGGTATGTGGCATGGACGCAGCCATCTAGTCGATAAGACCATATAAAAATAGAGGTATGGTCGCAACCATCCAGAAAGACTCAGGTATGGTCGCAGCCATCCAATCAAAGATTCATGTATGCAATCATGAACCAATCCATGCAACCCAAACTTATGTAATCTTAGCCCAGGGTCTTGAATCCCAACCGATCATAGTACAATCTCTAATATGCGATGTGCTGAAGTCAAGCATACTAAAAAATCGCTTGATTACCGGCCAATGATGTAAACCGTTAACAAGCGCAAGAGAGACCACCAGTAATGTCAATGGTTCTCAAGGTATCGTCAGTACAATCCACAAAGTGTGAAGAATGATCTGGAGTTGAACACTCATGGAATCACCCGATCGAAGACCAATAATGCAAGCCTATCATCGAGTGCGAAGAACTTTCCATTGAGGCATGCAAGCTCCAAGGTACCCAAAAAGAGTCTCTAGATCAACTTCTTCGATAATGAGTTGATGTCGAAAGGAAGTGACCCGTCGCAGGAGGGCCGTAATGTTTCCCACATCAACGACATGAGACAAGGAACAAGATAAAGATGAATGAGACAGAGAATCAAAGAATGATTTAAGGGTGCAAACTGCAAAAGGATTAAACTCTTGAACATATCAGCCACACGACTCCAGAATACGGCAACATTTTGGTACCAAGGGATCGAAGGTCCGGTGGAGACGACAAGGATCAAATGGAATGAGGCAAAATGACAACCCAAACCCTGGAAGGCCAATGGCGATGTGAGGATATCCCAAACCTAGTGAGAGGCAAAAGTGTCGATGTTCAAGAGTGATTAGCTGTCGTAGGGAACCAATGGTATATTTCCAAATTTTCCCCCACCATTAATAGTGAGTACCCCAATTATTTTTGAAAAACAAGCTTGAAGGAGATAGCATATTCTTGCAATATAAGTTCTTCCTTTGGACAAATCCAACCTTGTGAAATTTTAACGAGCCCTAGGGAGGAGAAGCTCGGGTCTCATCATGGTGACAAGTCCAATGTCGTCAAGGTTTAATGAGTCCAACATAGGTAAAACTCAGAGTCTTTTTCATGTTTAGAGAGTTTGAAAAAGACACGGAAAAGAAAACTCCAGGGGGGCCCTTTTCATAAGTTGGTGTTTCTCGAGCCCGAAAAGGCAGAAAACGATACTTGAGAGACCTGCTTGACCATGTCGGTTAAGGAGTACTTTTCGTAAATAGTGCTTCCAGTCCGAAAAAGTAGAAAACTTACTGGAGACACGACGTTTTGTAACCAAGAATGAGCTTGAAACGACAAGAGCTCGACCACATTTTCATTTTTAAATGGTCAGAAGAGAGTTGAAAGTAGACCTCCTTTTTTATTCTCTTTAATGAGTCAAAAAGGGAAAAATACTCGGCAATATTTTCATTTTTTACAAGTCAGAAAAGAGCTTAAAGGAGACTCGTCGAGGAATGAGTGGTATAAAAGGTAGAAACTGGTTCTGGCAATGGTGGAACTGCTCAAAACATGTAATGGTCAGGAGGCTGGCTAATAAAACCACTCATTGCTATGGTCCCTCAGGAAAGCGAAAACAACCAAGTGAAATCATTTGATTGGCCAAAGAGATGGTGGCAATGGAATGAAACAACCAAGGCTCATCTAGCAGAATTTAGCACATAAAAATAGAAATCCCAAGATGTAAATCGGGTATGGGTTCATTTTTACACAAGCTTGAACCATGGATAAATCTTCTTGGATTCGGTTTCATGTTTACACAAGCTTGAAACAAAAAACTATGCTTGTTATAAGTTCACATGCACCCAACATAATGACGCAAATCAAGGTACATGCCCCGCAAGCTTCATTGCATTCAACAAGGTGGATGGAATGAAGGTTCACTTTCGAGATCTTGGAAAGACTCGAATCAGATTTTACGAGATCTTAATCAAAGAATCGATTTGGAAAAGGGAGTTGTTTCATTTTTTAATGAGGTTGACATAGTAAAAGAACTATCCTCATAACCCTTTGACACAAGATCAAGAACTTTCCTCAAGACTCCTTGTTTCATTTTTTAATGAGGACGACACAAGAAAAAAACTCTCCTTTGACTCCTGTTCATGGGCTATACGAGAACATGACTCCCAAGAGGTCTTCACTGGAAGGAAGAGCCATGCTCTAGGAGTAACACATGTCATTGGGCACCAACAACAGATCTGGTTCCAATGCCCCCAATACATGATGTACGAGACCATCTGCATGATCATCAACAGAGGCGGAGACAGAACGGGTAGCCACATAATTGACCTGTGGCAGGGAAGGTATTGCTTGCGAACAAGAACCAAGAGGGGATGATGGTTGTACAAGAGGTATCTGGTGACCAAAGAACGACAATTGATCTATAGTCACAATTCTTCCGTCATGAGGAAAACAAACCACACGGAAAAGTGAAGAAACAAGAGCCCCCATGACATAAATATAGTCACGGCCAAGGAGAAGACTAAAATCCAAGGCACCTTGGACGACCATCACATCTATGTAGATGGTTTTGCCTCCCAAAGTAATCGGGAACTGTGGAAGGATCCCCAAAGGATGACTAGTTCCTCCGTCGAAAGCCAACAGATTCTGGGTGACCGGCACAAGCTGTGGGGAGCCCAAAGCTTGCCAAGTAGTGGAAGGCATGAGGCTAACTGATGCACCTTCATCCAAGAGAGTGCCATGTATGGTCTTATTATAGGCACGTACTGTAATCTGGAAAGGCACATAAGATGGAAGACAGAAAGTAGTTAAGTGACTCTAGTCAAAGGAAACGACTGAACTACTTGGTGGGGGTATCGTATGATTGCCCCCATGCTCAATAGGGATCGAATAAGGACTCTCTTGATCAACCAAGATAGGAGGGTTGTTCTTGGACTTAGGTGAATCTGACGAGACGAGAAGAACATGAGCAGTATGATCATTATGCTCTTCTGGAATAGAGTGAACAACTGGTGCTAAAACCAAGTCAACACACTCTTCGACCAATGGTTGGTCGGAAACATGCATAACATAGCCAGGCTCGGGAAGAGCAGGATGGAAAAGAGATGAATCCAAGTCAACCTCTTCATCAAGCTGGAGAGGGTCTGAAGAGAGCCTCTGATAACCAACTGGAAGTTAGGGTGAAGAAGCCATAAGACTTTCCAAAATGGTGGAAGCTTTATCCATAAGCGGACAAAGGTGAAGGAGATGGTTTCCTTCACATAATCTACAGGGGAATCTAATCTTCCCTTTCTTCTTGCCACTACCAGTTGAGGATGAAGGATCAACATGAGCATCAAAAGGCGATAAGGGACAAGCCAGGTCGTGAGATCATACTTCTAAGGTCCTAGGAATACCGGGACAATCATGAAGAATATGGTCATCCTTGCACAACTTACAAGGAAATTTAACCTTCCGTTGAGGAGTAGAAGTTGTTTCCACTGGAGGTGTACTTGGAGTAATAATTGCATGGGTGGTCTGTCGCTTATCTAACTTCTTCTTCTTCGTCTTCCTTTTCTGCTTCTTAGCCTCCTGGTGACTGGATTAGGAACTGTCACCAGGCGAAGTAGGAGAGGAAGATGAAGAAACAGGGGAAGAAGGTGAAGTCTCAACCTTAGAATCATCATGGCGTGATTCAAACGAAGGAGATGGTGGAATAGGAGTCATGACGCTTGGGACCACTGAGGTTGAAAACAACCAAACAGGCAAACCGATGGTTAACCCAGGCAAAGAGAACTTTGCCATATACAGAGCACTAGCATTTCCAAAAGAAGAAAAAGGACCAGGACTCCCATCTGGGGGAGGACCTTGGCTGGCGGACTCTGGAAATGTTTCCATCGGGGTCATCCTTGAAAGGAACTCTAACTTTAACTAGGAATCTTTCGTGGGCAGTAAATTTTACGACATTGAAACAAAACCATGTCTTTTCATATTTTAAGAGTTGAGAAAAGGACCAAAAGGTGACTCTATCTATTTCGAGGTTTAATGAGCCTGAAAGGACAAGTGCTCAAATGATTGTTTTATTTTTAAGGAGTCAAAAAGGAATGAAAGTGACTGCTCGGAGTACTAGACAAGAGGGTTACCAGAGAAATTGTAAAGATGCATATACACCTTGGTGATCAAATGAAAGAGAAATGACCAAGGACTTTCCGTATGGCAGTCAGTCTTCCTGAATGTGGTGTTCGGTGCATTACAATTCATGAGGCGGCAGACTCGACTTCCTATGGATAATAGGCTAATAACCTAGTGGGGTCTCCCAATATATACTCGACGGTACGAGGAGCACAAGTCCATACTAGTACCTATTAGATCATGAAAGGAGGAATCACCCAACCTTGGTGAACGCAATAGTAACTAGGTTTAACAACGCCGGAGCACGTCTCTAGCCTAGACTTCTAGATATATGTGCATTAAGTTCCAATAAGTTGTTAGGTTCATTCAATAGATTTTAAGAGTTAATCTTGGATTAAATTTTGGTTTTCAAGCCCTACCAAATGTATTTCATCAGTTCCTATGCTGCAACTACAATGATTAAAATACCATCCTTTTGATGAACACCTACCTAAATGAGGGTAAAGATTTCATGTCCAAGCGAACGCAAACCGAGACAAGCATATGCAAGAGCAGCAGTGCATGCAAGCAATCCAATTACTAAGAAACACGATGCATCAATACACTTATCTCGCAACTACTAATGAAAGATTTGAAATTTGCTTCTAACTTTTCAATCATGAAAATTCACTAATGCAAATGCGCTTTCACTTTTGTATGCTCTATGAATGCAATATTTTTTATTTTTGGAATCTTAATGACAAAAAAGCAAGTGCAATCCTGACTAATCCAAACAAATGTAATATATTTTTGATCATGCGGAAATCAAATGAATATGAGAAACTGGTTCAATAACCAAACACTAGAGACCAATCAGACAAAACAAGTAGTAGAACATCCTTAAACAAATCCATCAGATGGTTGTGGATGAATCTTGGATAGACGAGCAACCCAAACAAATGACTTCTTGATGAAACCTTGAAAAGAGCTAGGGCATACGATCTGAAAACACAAGACTCACTTAATTGAAACCAAGGAGAAAGTTTCTTAACCAAATACAACCAAAACAAGTTTATAATAGACAAGAGACAACAGGGGAAAAGTAGCACTGGGTTATTTAGGAGGTAAAGTTGTAAAAAACAACTTTTACAGGAATCATCACAGGGCACTAACTAGCAACTTGAGATGAAAGGAAAATCGTCGCAAGCACAAAGCTAGCAACTGGGCGACATCATCACAGGTGTACACCCGTCTTTTGTGATAGTTTGATTTCAGGAATCATTGCAACTATACGATGGGAAATCCGCGACGTGCAGGTTAACCAAAGAGGACAGGCGCGACATTGTCGCAGCTGTTAAGATATAAACAACGACGATCTCAATGAAGAGAAAAACAAAGAAAAAACACCTGAAAGACACCAGACTAATCTCTCAGACAGTGAGAGGGACTACCAGATTGACACAAATAACCCAAAACACTGATGGCTCAACCCCGAAATCAAGAGACACTAAATCGAAAACAAATCAAGAGCAAACAAGAGACAACATACAAAGGACTCCCCAGCGGAGTCGCCAACTTGTGATGTAGGAAATGTTCCCTCTACGAACAGAGGAAACCCCTCTAGCCCTAGAGTGTGTCTAGTCACAGCGAGACAAAACAATAGCTAATTTCCTTAAGCATTCATTGTTGAAAGAGCCTACCTCAATCCAGTGTTCGATGGAGCTTTCGTTGCACCGCTTCAGCTATCGTTTCCTTCTCCTTGATGAGCGATTCACCTGAAACAACACAAGAGAACAACAGAACACATAACAGAGTACAACAATGATCTACTTACTTACAGAGTCAAGGAACCATAAGCTATCAAGTATATTTTACATAAGACATAGGAAATCACCATTGATTGTATTAAAATGAATAAAAGCAAAGCTTACAACCAAGCCTTGACGTCGCAAGCTTTCTCAAAGGATCCAGCCGGTATGTTTCTTCAATAATTCACTCTCAAAAGGGTCTCCCAAGAAGATGGTAACTCTCTCTCTCACTCAAAAGTACTAGTACAAGGCTAAGGCAATCCACAACCAATTTCTAAACTATCAGCAATTCACGCTGCAAACTATCAAACTCACACCAAAGCTAGCTAATTTGATCAATACCAAAAAAACTATCAGATCATAGCAATGGGGAATGCTTTTATAAGAGGAGGAGCCTCCATAAATGTGGGAGAAGGATCTTATCCTCAAGGGAGGTTTCTCAAAAGGTGGAACCACCATCCCAGAGGAGGAAAGGAAAACTTCCTTGACCCAACAACTAGTTCCAAAACCACCCAGAAGCATTCTGTTCGAACTAATTCGCCATCTCTGCATCGTCGCGAGTCAAACATCAGGACTCAGGGACGACGTCACAGGTCAACAATGCATTCAGAGTCACTATCGCAAGAATGATTTTGAGGACTTTCGACGAGCCATAAAATCTGACCATTGTAGAGAACAAATGTACCTCTGCGACGATGCTGCGACGTTATAGTTCATTACAGGAAATCGTCACAGGCAGAATAAGGTTTACTTGCGACGACCTTGAAACATGGGTGAAAGGGTCAATCTTCAAGATTAAAGAGCACTTTTTAATCTTCTTGAATGATTGGGAAGATGTGGACACACTCGTTTGAGGTATGACACAAAGAATATGTCGCTCAGGGACTGACTTTATCTGAGATTTGGGGATACAGGGCCAATGACAAATTAGTGTGTAACACAAATTCACGTTCCTTCTTTAAAAATGATATATAGATAATGATGATGAACGAATAAATAAATTTATTTCACTAATGCATAATCCTTACTTATAGGTAGAGGATAGTTTTATAAAATATAACTTGATCATTAGATGAGAAACTGTTGGACATAGTCAATCACGATCCCTCTTTCTATGTTAATTTAACCAAATTTACATTCATTTAAATTAAGGTGGGTTTTATACACCCAACACTAAGTATATATGGCCTAGTGTGGAATACATTGTAAGTATGTTAGTAGAATATAATAGGTTCACAAAAGAAACAATTTTGGTAGAAGCAATGAGGTCACCATCTCTACATACAATATACCCTAATAATGTGCTAAAAGGAATCCGAAAAATGCACTCAAATTTAAAGAAATATGTGACAATGAATAGTTCTCAAACATAATCCCTAATGGCTACATGGTCCTTGAGTATGTTGTACATTTTCCAAGCTTCTAGATAGACCTCCAAAAACTTGTGAATGTATTATTCTAATGTTAGAATGGCCATCTTAGAAAACATTGTAGGGGCATACTTAAGTCCAAAATGCATGACATTGTCTAAACCCCATTTTGTAGCAAAAGTTGTCTTTGTTTCCTTCCTGCAACATGGTCAAGTACTTAAAAATTGAATGTGATCAAGAAAGTGTCATGGACACAAGAACCATTTTATACCTTGACATCCACATAAACACATATCCTTTCTCTTTTTTTTTTTATTATCCATAATTATGATTAGGGTAATCCACTCTTAATCTTTTAGAAATTTTTTTTTCTATAAATAACAACTTGTATATTTCATCCTTTAAGTTCTTCCTCACTTGAGAATACATCTTGTAGGGCCACTTCTTGATAATTTTGACATTTGTTTCAACTTGGTTTTCTTCTCCCCTAACTCTCTTTTGATTCCATTCATCTCTATAAACTCCATGGAAAAATCCTCATATTCTCTAAGCAAGGTTGCAACTTATGAAATGATATTCACATCCTAGTAATCTCCCATTGACACTATGTTGGGCTTCTCTGTAGTACCATATTTCATTTCCTTATCTTTAGGGATGCTTGATAGATTTACTCACCTTCATCATCCCCTACCTCGTGGTGCAAACTCCTCACACTATCCTATAACCCTATAACAATATCACCTAATCACCTAAACATATATTATATATTATATAATAGGTTATATAATGTAGTGGTGGAGTAATATTAGCATGGAGAAAGTAGGGTTGTAATTCAAGCCAGAGGGCATTTAATAAGCGGGCATTTGAGCAGGGTTGAAGGAATTTGATAAGTGGACACAAGAGAATTCGAGCAGGTGGTGCAACATTGATTCCACAAGTGCACGAGAAAAAATGTGGCAGTAAGCTTGACACCATTTGCAACAAAAAGTATGGCCACATATTTTAAAACGAAACCTATAATGAAATTTTTTATTGCTTTTTTTTTTTAATCCAAGTGTTAAATCAATATCTTTCCATCTTGTTAGGGCTTCCAATTTTCACTGGCTAGTGGGTTCGTACCTCACCCCCTTGTCTCATTTGATCTAGCAAGAAGTAAGACTGACTTCGATGCCCTTAGTCAAATGATAATGAATATAAAGGGGTGAAACAATTTACTACATCACGATTAATTATTTATTGGTCCTAATTTTCCTTCCTTCCCGTATGGAAATTCATGAGGCTAGTGAGTCCTAATTTGATGGAATCATAGTTTTATAGGAAAAGCTCTAAGGTAAGGTTCCAATCTATGACCTATGGGGTATGTCAGTCTCCTCAAATCCAATCAAAATATCTAATAGCAAGGCTTCTCCAGCTAGGCCCGCTAGCATGGGGTTAATATATAATTACAGAATGGACCTATAAGGTCTTTTCTTCAAGTCGGCCTACATCCTCTTCTAGTCATATTCTTCTATAATTGCACATAACCTTATGACTTTTGGATCTTTGAAATTTCTTACAAGATCTTTGAATTTGAGCACAGGTCTTTGATCTTTCTCTTGGTATTCTTATCCTCATGATGATTCAAAATCTCTAGATCTATATTTGTTATAAACCATATTGATCTCCTTACTGAATTTGACGATGATAGATATATTGTATTTCTGTTGCATCCATCAAGCCATCTAGCCTACTCAATGACATGTTTATGTCTCACTAGTTCAATTTCATTTCTGAGTTGAGTAACTTGTGATTGCAACTTTGTGATATTGATCTCAGACAAACATGCCTTTCTTCTCCAATCTTGCATATGTTTTTCCAGAGACAATAATAATAAAATATCATTCTTGTGAAATGATTACTGATCTGATATCCTCTAAATCGATTCCTTTGACATCCTCTACTTTGGCATCTTCTAAATACTCATAGGTTTGACACTGTAATGCATTTCACATGTAATAGGTCTGGAATTATAGCTTATTTGGAATGTAACAGGTCTAGCCTTCAAAATCACTCTATCTCAGGTCTGGCATATGTGCACAATAGACACTAGATACACAACTTTGAAATCCTGTGAATTGGCAAGGGATCAAATTTGTAGATGCTTTGAATGACATAATGCATCCTCTAACCTATGCACAAGCTATGTAACATGACATTGTTATAACGCTAACGCTACCATTACCATAATTATAATGCTCTGGTCCATTGTAATGATTCCACTTTCATAACACTATCACTTAGGTATTCCTATCATAACATCGTCATGACTAGTGGCATGATGGGTCCCAGGCTGTGTAATAGAGATTTCCAAGCTTCCATATGCTCAATCTCCCTTTAAACATCAATTGTTCATTTTCTTTTTCATCTTCTCATTTCGTGTGGAGGAAACATCTCTTCTTTGGTTGTTCTTCATGTGAATCCTCCTACTTGGAGGCACCATGTTCACTACTTTGTATGTTTTTTAAATGTTTTTTTATTCAGATTGCTCTCAGGTACGACTTGTAACTTATTCTCAGGTCCAATTTACAACTTCTCTGGAGGCACCATGATCTCTCTCTCATTTTATATCTTAATTGGCTTGTTGGGCATAACATGTTGTTGGAATTTAATGAATATTATTATTGAACAATTGTAATCTCTGTAAGTCACAATGTATTTTGCATATAATTCTTTCATATACATCATAGATAGTAGAGTGTATCTATGATGTTCTTAGTCAACCAAAGGGAAATGTCATAAGCAAGTGCTTAAAGCTTCATTCAATAGTGATTCTAATTTCTATAGCCACTCTTCGTAGCATATTTGGTAGAATATAAAGTTTTGATCTTTGACATTTCTGCTATTATTATTTCTTTGATGAAAATAATTTATGCATGTTTGTTGCCATATTTCTTGGTAATTTTTTTATGTTGTGATCTCTCATGCAATGTTTTAGAGAAAAACATATTGCTAGGCTAGAAGATTGAATAGCATAACATTTTTTTGTTGTCTTTGGCCAATCATGTGATGGATGTCTTATTGTCTTTTTATTATTTTTTTACTTTATAATATCTATATGTGTTAGTCTAGCTATGATCTTTTGACAACAAGAGCACATAAATAGAAATCTCCCATCATAGCAAGGATTTATTTTGATAAATTTCAAATATAAATTGATTGATTGATTGGATTCTAAAACATTGATATCCTAATAGTAAATAGGACTCATCTAATATAGAATATCGTGAAAAGTGATAGTCAACATAGTGCATGATGCTCTTACGCCTTGCAAGGTAATCTTCTCAAATGTTGCCTCACTACGTATTTGTGAAATTCTTCTCCAATAGTAAAAGCACTTTCCATTTTTGAAGTTGTTTCATGTGTTGAAAAGAATAAATGAAAACCTTAACAAGGCATGAATCATAGTTATCATGGCCCATCCGACAATTGAAGACAAATATAGTGTTCATTGAAACTAAGGGAGCATTCAATGCTTAAGCATTAAAATCAGAATTCTTACGAGATTTTCCATCAGCGATGGGAACTTGTGAATACTCTATAGGAAATCCTTCAATCTCCAAGTCTTTTAGAACCTCCAAATAATTCTGAACTACTTTTGAGTTCATTGCTTCCCAAGCATCATATATTTGGCCCTCATCGGCCCCATGAATGATCATTATAACACCTCCATAGTATTATACTTGCCCAATTTTTTTCTTTAGTCTAGGACTCCATCACATCATGTTTATAAATCATGACATTATCATACTCTCCATTGATCTTAGTATTTGGATCATTACCTTCAATAGAGACCTTCAATTTCTTCTGGGGCAAATTTCTCCTCAACTAAACACATCTCTCCTTCTTTTGTACTTCACATTTCTTCTTATCCACAGACTTGCTCTAAAATCAAGTGCATGTGTGATGTCTCTCAAAGGATCCCGAATGTATACTTTATATAGCCTTCCAAGGGATCTCTAAGCCCAATGGGAGGCCAACTTTAGGTAGCTAATTGACTCATTCTTGGGAGCACTATAAAAAAATTTCCAAAATACAAAATGGTTTTCTTTCTTTGATACAAGTGCCCAAATGGGTCTTTACATAATTACAAATACCTTTTGGCTTGAGTGAATCCTAGAGGCATGCAATGGATGCCTGACATATTAACCAAAGACTCAAGCATGAAACCCATGCTTTATAAAATTTTATTTTTACAAGTTTCTTTCTTATTTTGATCAATATATAATACTTACATCATGACATGAGACAAATGACAATTATGAAGACTGAAGCTAGTTACATTTCCCAATAGACAAGAGGATATTGATTCAATTAATTCATAGGAGCAACACCAATTATGTGTCCATTGTAAGTTTCACACTCAGTTTGGGACAAAGTTTCATTTTATACATGATAACAACAATAGAACTATGGTTCATGATATATGTTTCATGATGGTATTGTCAAATCCTCCAAGTGTAGGGAAACAAGATCTCCAAGGGTAGAGAAACAATATATTGTCAAGATTATGGCTCTTATGACCTTCTCTGCTCACCAAGGAAACCTACAACACCTCTTGCAATTTTGGACTTGATGAAAATATAGAAACCCTAGGGTATTCACACATGTGAACTTTAGAATACAAATTACAAAATTTTGAAATATTGATGTGTCTCTCAATAGGTTGAAGATTCATGGTTATATAGCCTTTCCAAGAGGCTACATTGGCCCTCTCTAGGCCAAATTTCCCTTGGCTAGACGACTTGGTCTTGGGAGCCTTCTAGACATTTCTAATTTCAAAATAATTTTTATTTCCTTGATACAAATTCCCAAAAGGGTCTTTTACAATATGACAAGGATTATTGACTCATGACCAACCCTAGAATAATCCAACAGATGCTTTACCTAATGACAAAGTGACTTTAGCATGAAACCGATGCTTTAGAAAAATCATTCACATGGATAATACGATATCCATCATCACTCCCTCTCAACCAAGGAGGAGATAAAGTTACTTCCTCTCAACTAGTGAGACATAGACACAAGCCTTAGCTTGTCTCAATCATCACCTACTTGTTCTTTTACAGAGATATAGTTGTAGTTGAAGGGATCCTTTCTCGCATCACATCATACCTGAGCTTCAACCTACCTGAATGTAAAAAAAAAATATGGAGACACACTTTATCTATCTTAGTGATAGGGATTTTTCCATTATGTTTTTATCCATTAACCATTACAAGTAGTATATCCGTCATCAAAAGTATTTTTTTCAAACCATCCAAACTTCCTCACAACTATTGGCACATGCTTTCTTTATTTCATAACAATTTTTTTCCTTCATTCTTTTCCAATCCATCATAGGTGATGTTCACATGATCAATGTGATCCTAAATTGAATCAAACCAAACAATTGTTGGTAACGTCAACACGTTATCTCAATTGTTATGCTTCTAGTCTTTGTACATATTTCTTCAATATGTCCTTTCAGGGAGCCAAAACATATCCAAGCAAAAAATTATTTGGAGTTTTCAAATCATTGTCAAGTTCTGTTTCTTTCTCCCTCTGAGATCAATATTATTTTATAAGTTATTTCTTCACAAAGTTGTGCTTCATGCTCTACAACTTCCACTAATTGGTAATATCTCTATCAGCATTAATATTTTTAGTCAATAATTTTCTGGATCACACTAATTAGATTCTGGTACAATTTATGCCTTTTATTCCCTCTAAAGTAGGTATTACTTCCTTCTCATTGTCTGGTAGATGAGGTGGGTACACTTCTCACCATTTCTTGATCAATCTTAGATAGATCATCATCACATATTTATATTTTTTTCATATACATTATAGTCATCACAACATTGTCATATACATATATTATTTCCATACTATTTGTTATCCAATAGTAAATCATCCACCCATCTCTGTCACATTAATTTTTTTCCCTATCTGAGATCATTGTTATATTTTCCATATTATTTTTATGCAACAAGGTTACTATCATAGTCTCCAATTCTCTATCACATAGATTAAAATCGTTCCTCTATCATATGGATCATAGTATCATTTTCATCATGGTCACTATCTCGCTATCATATGGATCACTTAGTTATTGTCAAACAAGGTCACTGATATGTAAAGGTTACACTCATATAGGGTTACTATACAATTTCCATAGGGAATTGTTGTCATACTTTACCATTGTAATATATCCTTAGGTCATTATCATAAACCAAGGTCCCTGATTATGTAGATCATAGTAATGCGGTTATATCAAGGTAAATGTTGAGATTTAGGTCACTAAGCTAGGGTTTAAGTCATTGTTACTATTATGATGGCACTATCACACATCATTTTCAATATTTTTTCATCCATTTCTGAAGATACATTACTTTCACAAGAATTATTATCTCACCATTGAACGAGGATCTCTCCAAGTCACAAAGACATAGAGTGCAAGAAGAAGTGTGAGCCATTATGATGAAGTAAAAGCCACAATGCAAACATTGTGTGTAGAAAGAAATCCTTAGAGATATACTAGTTATATTAAAACTTTAGGTTGGCTTCGTAGATGAAGTTGATATTTTTTCTACTTATACAACTACTTCATACATTTATTATAGATGTTGTCCTTCATACAACAAAATAATTGTCAAAGGATCATGACCATTCATCAATACCACTAAGAAATAATATGAACCTTGGAGTAAATAAAGCAATTCATTGCAATTCAAAACGAGTTGCATAAAGAGAGCCACTATGAGTATTGTGTGAACCAGTCATGCAATACGAGCCATTGAGGAGGAAAAGCGAGCTATCGAACATTATATTGAGCCTCAGATAAGTGTATTTATAATTCACAGATGAGACATGGATATAATAACATGACATAATCCATGGTGACCACAAATGCAAGCTATGATATAATCCATTTTAATATGCATCCCATAGAAAAAAATATGCAAGCCACTGGCCAAATCAAATGTGAGTCGTAACCACTATATAATGTATAGAGCATAGAGTGTATATGTGAGAACATTATGTTATCCATGTTACCCAATGTAATATATAAAGAAAGCCATTGTAATGTGTTTCCATTGTATAATGTCGAACATTAGAGATAGTAATGCCCCTGTGATATGTCGAGTCACAGGAAAGTGATACGAGTCACCAAATTGAACACACATATTATTACGAGCCATAAATAATCAAGTCAGTGTTACAATCTCGGATTATATAGCATGTCGCAAAGATGTGTGAGCCACCTTTTGATCCATAGGTACATGAGCCACTCAAAAATCAATTGCAATGCCATAAGGATATGATCTAATCCATATAAATAATTTGATGCATACAAGCTATTGTACAAGAACATAAGCAAGCTCTTAAAACTATATAATTGAGCCATGATTCCACCGAGCTAAATAATTGAACCACTATAAATCATTATGATTCCATAGAGCTACGAAAATACTTCACATTCTCAGTGAATAGTGTCATATAGGATCTTAGATGTCACATTGAATTTCAAATACTAGTCTTTTAACATGCATACCTTCAAACTATTCATTCTTGTCTCTTTAACTTTCTTGTCGCAATGTGTCATGTCCTGCAGGTACATTCGTATTACAGGGAAACACTGTCACAAGTCCTTATGCGGAGAAACTAGTATCTTAGGAGCTCGAATTATGTAGAAGATACCACTAATATTTGTGAGTAGCCTTAAAACTTTAGATAATGTTGTCACACAAGGAGATGATATTTAAATGATTATAAATTAAGAAAACCACTCTTTGTCATGACTATTTTGGTTCAGATCTTTTAGAAGTAGCCTTACCAAAATTCAGATTTTTTTATTTGGGTTACCATAATTTTTAGCACATCATTGATTTGATTTTTAGAGTTATCTCCTTCTGTTCATACTATACTGAGTGAAAATACATTAAAGTGGGTGCATACTTCATCTTTCTCTTGAGCTTAGATCTTGAACAGAGCGTATAAGTCTTAGACCCCTTTGAATGGATATTGCAAACTTCATACATGATGGAAATTTTCTCTACAATGATGATGAGTCTGTTGGTGCACAGATTGTCTCACTTACTAAACCTAAGACCACATCAGTGAGGATCCTATATCCTCCTTCTCTAGGTGATAAGGGTTGGCCTCCCTTTCACCACAGGGGGTAATCCCTGGTGATAATGTAGAATAAATCATTTTTCAATTTAGGCAAATAAATAAGGGCAGTATATATATATGATGCAAAGAGGTACAAAGTGCGAAGGTCTAGGTGGGAGAGACCTATACGACATCTGGTGAATGATATCAAAATGTAACCTTCATTATACAACATGGAAACAACATTTCGGCAAAACTAAAATAAAGGAAAATAAATGGTTAGAGATAAAATAAAAACAATTAAATGTTAGTTATGTTTATCTCCCATTTATGGTAACTCATCGTAGTGATAAATGTGATGCAATATATTATAATGTATTCTTATTGATCATTCACTCAACAAAATAAGGGTATCAAGGATAACATCATCATCCAATGACGTATATATTTTTCAATAAACTGGCCCTACATACGTTGCAACTAGACAACCACGATCAAGTTGTTGCATTATCTGGTTCACAGATTTTGAGATATAGGCATATGAAATGAGAATCAAGAGGAAGAAGGGAATAGATAAAACATATAACTCATAAGCAATATTCACACCAATTGCTGCAATAAAATAGCAATGACGTGCATTAGGAAATTCTATTAACAAAAAAATGTAAATAATTTAATCCTCTTGCCTCTGATAGTATTTATATCAAAGAGGAGGTAAGATTAAATATTGAGAACAGTTCAAATATAGATCATGTAAATAATCTAAACTCTAAACTGCAATATTAATCAAAATATATTACACAGGAAATAAAAAAAAAAATGTCGGAATGTTATACTCAAATTGCTTAATTAAAAGTTACATAATATCATATCTTGGCCTATGCATCAGGTGAAATCAGGTGTTAAAATATAAATCTTCTTTCTCTTCAAATCACCCAACCTCCAACCCCCTCTCGAATGAGAAAACAGGGGTTTTATACAAAGGTTTTGATCACTGTTTCACGTAACAATCTAATATATATATATATATATATATATATATATATATATATATATATATATATATATATATATATATATATATATATATATATATATATATATTCAAGGCTCATTTTCGTGAAGGGCTTTGGAAGTCCTTCATACGCTCTTATACGCTCTTTAACTTTGAAAGACATAATAATCTCCTCCTTATTTTTAAGAATAATTATTCAAATCATTAGCCCAAATATTAAATTTATTTGTAATTCATTATGTGGCTCCACAAATGGTTGTAACGGTTTCCTCGTATCATCTTTCTTTTTGTACTTTCATAATATTCATTTGGTAGTTAATCATATATAGAACAAATGGAAATTAGGATAAACACAAATAAACAAATATACGACTAAAATTTCTAATGTTTCCTCATTATTTAAATTTTCTCCTAAAACGATTAAGGAAAAAGTCGAATGTAAACATTATTTATATACCCCATGTTTTTAAAATATTTTTGTGGTAAAAAACTTCTTGATGTTTAAGTTACACAATATTTTCATATAGGTAAATCTTCCAAAAAAATTAACAAGTTTTTAAATAAACCCTAAATATTGAAAACACATTCACATAATAAATGTGCATCCAAACAAAATTTCAAAATTAATTTTAAGTGAGGTATGGAGTACATTTTCATCTCCAATGTAAAACATTGTAAATACCTTCAAACTATAAGAACATATCAAGTTCTCGAGTGGATTAGTCACAGGAGAAAATGCATAGATCAAAGTAGGTTAAATTCAAAACCCTAAATGTTTTACATGGCTTTATAAGTTTCTAGCGAAAATGTAGTAGTCTAGAGATGAGAGCCATCTTTAATCGATGGTTGATAATTCTTATCGCATGGAGAGTTGGAAGGAATTTAATGACCCTCCTCACCTCCGATGGAACTTTAACCGTGGATGTAATTCTTGATGAAGGGTTCTCTTTTCACATCTGGAGGTTATTTACGAGTGGATTAACTTCCTCCCTTGACCCGATGGTACCATATGAGTGATGTGCGCTCATGGGCCCTAAGCATAATTGTGATCACGTGGTTTCTTATAAATCATGTTTTAATAAATATGATAGCATAACTGTGATTTAATATAAAAAGTTTAAATTTTACAAGGTTTAATGTTTTATCTATGGTTGAATGTCAAAAGATTCAATCATTGATTTACCATAAGATTCCATCCAACATAACTCACATTTCTAATAAATCTTAATAAATTTTTAATAAATAGTTTTGTATTTGTATATTGCATCTAGTTCTTAGTAGTTAATTATTTTTTATTATTGATATATTTTCAAGATTTATGGATTCGAAATAGTAAAAATTCCAATAAATAATTTTTGAATTTGTTTTTCACCTAGGACTTAGATATATGGAAGTAAAAGTAAAAGTTAAAATTTGACAAGTAATTCATAATAAGATCAACAGTGATATTATGTGAGGTAAAAATAGAGTTTTAACATTTATGAAAGTCTATTTTCAATATTCATTACATATGTTCTTTAAGAAATTCAGCCCTCCCAAATATATAGGAATTAAAGGATTTGCATAGTAAATAAATTGTTTGTATATCTAATTCCCCCATTTGTGGACAATGTTTCTTTATTTTTAGGAGTTCTTAATGATAGTAATAATATCTCAATTATGTTTAGTCACATATACTAGTTAGTGTTATTTAATCTTTTAATTGTTTGTATTTTGAATTTTTATGTCATATATAGAATTAAAATAATAATTAAGTATTTCATATGCATATTTATAGTATGAAATTTCTTTAATGTCACTTAGCTACAAGGCCTACTTATTTTTTTTATAATCCCTTTTATTGATTTCTCTTTTGTATTTTAGGGAGCGATTTGAATCATAGGAGCACAAGAAGGAGACAAATGGTAAGGAAGCATAAAGCAACACCCTCAGAGGATACCTATTTCTAAGAGGCTCATTTTGGTGACAACAGAATCTTCTTCAAGGATGCCAACAAAAATGTGATCTTCAAACTGCCAACTTCTAACCTTAGCTTTGATATCATGTTGAGAAACCAAGTTTCTTGCATATTAGGGTAGATTTCTATTTCATGATAATTACTTGTGAGATTTTGTTGGCTTATTATTATTATTATGTTATGTTCTTCTTGATCAAGAAATTACCATAATGTACATGAATATCACAAAGAAACAAAAAGGACACAAGAAATTAGGCTCTCCAAACTAGGGCCAAAACCCCACAAGGAGGAAAACCCAAAAAATATCTTCTTATAGAATCAGACCAAAGTGAGACATCCAAGACCCATGACCATGACAAAACTTCAACCCTCAAGATTTCAAGTCAAGCCCTCCTCCCACATAGCAACAAGTTCATCAATAGGAGCAAAACTAGTATCACATATAGAAACATAAACAACCTTTCAACCAAAGATGTGTTGTAGCAGAACTACATAAATCTGAGCTCAAGAAAACCCTCCTTTACACGTGAAAACTTCATAATTCGACCTCCCTTAACTTTTCTATCCTTCTATTCATTATTTCATAACAGATCACGTGAATTCATTTTTTTCAAATAAGCTCAACTCATTTTCTATTTATACTATCTAGAGGGGTTTGAATAAATGTTCCTTCTAGGACAAGACCGACTTGACATTTTGAGGTGACTTTGACTCAAATTACATCTTTGAAAAAAAAAATCTAAGCTATAAATAAGTCTTTAACTTTTATTAATACAAGTAATAATGGGCATGAATAACATGCTTGAACTAAAATAATTATTTAAACTGAGCATGAAATCCATGCTTGAAAAATAAAAAATTATTTTTTGTTGTTTTTCTTTTACAAGAAATAAATATTGACACAAGTACAATGATAATTATGAATACCAAACCAAGTTACATTTTCCAACAAGTTTGTCATTTGCTTACAACGGGTGTGGGATATCTTCGATGTTGGATTCTTTACCCACAAACACAATGGACCAAGTGGTTGGACCGAATTATTGGGCGGATTACAATATTGGTATCATTCTTGTTTTGGTTTTGGCACCTCAAGTCTCAATTAACTAAGAGGCACTAGTATCATGCCCACATTCAGGGTTTGGCTAGGAGGGTTTTGGACAAGATGTCCCAATTCCGTGTATTTTGGAGGAGAAAGGGGTTAGCACTTTGAATACTACCAAAAAGAAATTTAGGGCTTTAAGGAGTGAAGATTTACCTGCTCCTTATAGTTTATGTCTTGGTGACAAGGTCGAAATGGAAATTGTTGTTGATTTGGCGGAAAAATATTTAGCTGGCAAAGCGCGAGTTAGGATTTTTTTCTATCTACCATTGTGGCATGGAGGGACTAATTCATTTCCCCTATTGTGTCTGAAGCACCTGAGGTTTTTATGTTGGAAAAATTATAATCCAATTATCTTTTAAATCTAAGGAAGATGTTGTGCATGTCACTGAGGGAGTGTGGTCTATTGATTCCACTCTAGACATCTTAAAGTCTAGGACACCCTTATTTGATGTGAGGAAGGAGTGCATGAATGAAATGTTGGTGTGGGTTATATTCCAAAGTTTACCATCAAATATGTGGAATTCAAAAAGATTCAGAAATATGGGGAACATTTTGGGCCCTTTTTGGATGCATATTATTCTTTTCCTAGACACAGGATATGTCATTTGCACAATTTTTTCTATGTCTTGAACTTCATAAGAAGTTGCATGTTATAATGAATATCATGAAAGGTTTAGTAAGACTTTAGGACCTGGATTATGAAGGTCTACCTTTTTGGTGTCAAAGATGCCATAGGGTTGGATATTTGGTGAATAACTATGGCCTTTCATTTAAGGTGCATTTAAATGAGGGAAAACCTTCTGAGAATGTGAATATAGGGGGGTGACTTCAGGTGAAAATCATGTGGAACATACTTATGACAGTGGTTGGATGAAGGATCCTATGTCATATGTATATGTTATTTCTAGTGTGAGGATGTTGTCACATTTGAGGTATTCTCTAGAGGTTTCTTCTTTGGCTTTTAATATGGGGGTTGAGCATTCTCTTGTAGCCTCTTCATATCCTAGTAATTTCAGATACCTGTTTTTTTAATTTCATATTGATGAGTACTATGAATCCCTTAATATTAGGTTTCATATTTTTTTTGTGATGGATTTGGGAAGACCTACTTTGTCATTTTTTCCCTCCTCCTATTCATGCACCATGTACTATTCCTTTGAGGTATTATGGATACTCTTCCCTGTAGGCTTCAAAATTATCGAGTTGTTTGGGTAAATATGGGGAGGCTTCTATCCTACACAATATGAGATCTATATTAGTCATCTCGAGTTTTGGGTATTCTTCTAGGGGTTTGGGCATGTTTCCATTAACTGAATCCTTGGGGAAAGGGAGGGGGCATAAATCAAGCATTTTGTTGTCCAAAGCCAAGGCATGTGTGGACATGGCTAATGTTCGACCATTTTCTATTAATGGGGCACTTAGAGAAATGCAAGCCCTTTAGGATGTTACATTATGAAGACTCTATCTTTTAATTATTGTGGGTTGGTCAGTAATCCTTAAAAAATGGCATTTAAAATGCTTATTCTTGTGGATATTCCTAATGTTATTTTTCTATAGGAAATTCTTGAAGAGGGTGATTGTATTACAACATATTTAGAATCCTCTTTTTCCTCTTGGCATTTTATCGCTATCTATATATGTGGTTGGTCTGGGGGATTGGATCTTAGCTGCGATGTCTAGAATATATAAGTACAAAATTCTTGGAGTGTTCATTTGGGGTTGGTCTAAAGGTATATTCCTCGAAACTTAAACAAATATTTATTTCATCAACATTTATGGGCCTCATGAAGATCGAGTTACTTTTTCAAACACACTCTCTAACATTTCCTTTTTGAAGTCTAAGCATTTGATATTGGGTAGTGACTTAAATTTCTCTTTGGGTGTCGCAAAATCTTAGGGCACTAATGTGAGAGTTGACCCTCTCATTTATTTCTTCACTAATAATATCTCTAGTCGTCACTTGATTGATATCAAGAAATTGAGGTTGAAGCCCACATGGAGCAATAAGAGGGTGGGGGAAGATGATGTGGCTAAGCGTTTGGATCATTTTCTGGTGGTTGATTTTATAACTTCAAATTTTCCACTTCTAAGACAATGGGTTAGCTTTGGAGGGTGATACCATTCTCCTATTGTTTTGGAAATCAAGGGGATTTTCAAATGCCTTCTAGTCCATTTAAAACGAATGCTAGTTGGATAAAAGAAGAATAGTTCATTGTTCTGATTAGAGACAATTGACAATCCTTTAAAAAGAATTTTGGGTGCTTTGCAGATAGCCAATTTTCATATAACTTTAAATATATCAAATATTTAATCAAGGATTGGGTTATTTTTGTGCGCTGATGAGAGGAGGTGGAGTTGTAGGTTTTGGAACAAATGATTGAAGATTCCTTTGGTGTAAGGTCAAATAGTTATCAGTCTATTGAATCCCATGAAGGTCTATAGAGGCTTGGGGCTAGGAGGAATATGATTCTCACAAAAAATGAGGAGTCATGGCGACTTCAAAGCAGGGATATTTGGTTGGATGGTGGTGATAATAACACTAAGTTCTTCCACACCTATGCTAAAGGATGGAAAATAAACAATACCATTTGGGGCATGTTGGATGAGGAGGGTCGAGAGTTTACATCCTTTGAGGGATTTTCTTCCATGGGACAATCAAATTTTAGTAATATTTTCAAGGATCCATAGGGGGTTAAGTTACCGATTTTCCAAGTAGCATAATACTTTCCACACTTTGTAGAGGAATATGAGAATGAGGAGTTGATGGATGAAGTCACAGATGGGGAGTTAAAGATACTCTCTCAAAAGTTTCAAAAATATAAGAGCATGGGTCTTGATGTTTGCGCTACCGAATTATTCATTATATTCTATGATCTGATTGAGAGGGACTTGTTGCGATTGGTAAATGATAGAAGGGAGGGTTCTACCTATTTTTTATTCAACATTTATAGCTATAATTACCATTGTTGATAATTTGACATCATTTGAATATTAATGTCCTATTTCATTGTGAAATTGTGTATATAAGGTTATTTCCAAGGTGATTATCCATCGTATCAAAACCATTCTCTCAAAGGTCATATTACAAGAACAATTTGGGTTTCTAGCGGGGTGACAGATTCATGAAGCCATTGGTGTGGCCCAAGAAGGATTGCACAACATCAAAATATTGAATTTTAAGGGATTTATCGTTAAAATCGACCTTTCCAAGGCATAAGATTAGGTTTATTGGTCATTTATTAGACTACATTTCACTCATGTTGACTTTGGCATACATTTCATTAGTTGGATCATGGGACCCTTGACTAATTTTTCCCTTGTTGTATTGATAAATGGATTAGCCTCAAATTTCTTCCATGCTCAGCGCGGGTTACGTCAAGCTTTCCCTCTATCCCCACTCTTATTTCTCCTTATAGTTGTCTTATTCTTATGATTCTTCTCAGGGTGTGAGGACCATTTCTAATATCTTGTCTTTATTTGGGACTGCAACGAGTATGGTGATTAATGTTAGGAAATCCCCTATTGTTATTCATAGCCTAGGCATTTTGGAGATTTATTACATTTGTTCCATTTTTCCCTATGAGGTCTCTTAGTTGGATAAGTATCTAGGTTTCCACCTGAAACCTAATTATTACAAAAAATAGTATTGGTTGTGGTTATTGGAGTTTCATATGGTTTTCCCATGAAGGTAGACTAGTTTTGGTAAAATTTGTACTCGAAGACATCCCAGTCTATTGGTTTTTTTTGGCTTGGATCCTAGATTGGATCCCTAAGGGGGTCTTGGAGAAAGCCAAGTGGATTTAATTTATTTTTTTATGGGACGACACACAAGACTTGTTTTTCCTTCCTTAGGCTTGGTGGTCCCTAAACTACTAGGTGGTTGGGGATTAAAGAATGTTTTTCTCTTATGTAAAGCTCTCATTGCTAAATGTGGCTAGAGATTTATTTTTTGTCATAATATATGAACTAGGTTGATCCTTTATAAAATCATTGCTCTATTCTCTTTGGATCACTGGGTGAGGATCCCTTATAAACCTAAACTGAAAGTTTTGGTGATCTCGAAGGTTGTCCTAAATTCATTTGACCTAGTGGCCTCTTGACTAGCTTGGAAGATTGGGGATGTGTTTAGTTTTCATCTTGGATATGATCCATAACCTAAATGTGGTGTCGATCACTTACTTCCTTAGGCACTTATTGATATGAAATGATCATATACTTAAACTGATGTAGAATTGATTAACCATTAATGAATTGAATGTTAGCTCAAAGCACGGAAATCTAGGAAAACTTCTTGAGAAGAAGACTTTACAACAACTGATTAAACATAAAAATGATGCATAACAGAAGTGAAAATAGTAAAAACACAACAATTCCAGATAGCAAGATTGATGACAGAGTTCATCCTTGATGGACTACATCTCCGGGTCCGCTTTCAAGATGGGTGACTGTTTTTATTAGGAATGAAAAGAAGGTGTTGATTACACAGAGATTTGATCAGTCTGAATATGCATGCAGGAACTTTTGATCACTACCATTAGATAGCCCTTTGAACCATCTTTCCAACGCTTCTCATGGATTCCAATTTTGACTCTGGATTCTCCTGTAACACTGAAAACAAAACTGCATATGACCTCCAGAATCTGCAAGCAAAAGTCAAAAACCACTCCTCTTGATCAATGAAGGAAAATTCGTGTTTTAAAGGCCTAAAAGTACACCAAAACTACCTTGACTAGGTTCGAGGTGAATGTGGTTGTAATCTAGATAAGTTTGTGCTCGGTCTAGTTGCAAGAGGACACATAGGCAGGTTCCTAAGGTGGTCGAATTAGTTTGTTTGACAAACTCCATTAAAAACCCAAAATAAAACATTACATTAAACTCTGAACCGCTAGTAGTTATGGCAACGTGAATTTGGGTGGATCGCTAGCATGTGACCAATGAGTCTAACCCATGGCGGCCACCTAGAAGGGTTATCCCCCCAGTTCCTGTGGCCAACCCTAGACAGTTAACCTCTGACCTGACTGCTTCTCGTTCACATGTCGTGTTTCCATCACAGTTGCGGTTCTGGCTAAGACTCCGTCGGTTACATAACCCGACAACCTATCAACTGTTCATGTGTCTTATGATCTCTACGCGGTTTATAACCTAACTATCACGTTAACCTCCGATGGTTTTTGGACGTTGATCACATGCCCCCGACGTGGTTAGGTTGCCCACACGGTCAAGTGGTGGTTAGGGCCTATTGAAATGTATTTATAATGTTTTTTTTACAATGTATTAATATATGTAAAAGTCGAGAGGGATATATGCTTAGGTTTAGGGTTGAAAACATGTTTTTTAATACATAGTGATAGGTTTAGTGTTAGGACTTAGGTCCTTAGGGTTTGAGGTTTTAGATATACGATTAGGGTTATAATACATGAAATTGATCACCCATTTACACTCAATTGTCGCCAAGTGACATTAGCGACATTTGTCACCTAATGACGAACTTGTCAACAATGGGACATAAAACCACATACATCATCAACACCAACTACCTTTGCGATAACAACCCTAATGACATATCGAACCTTTGTAATGGATGACTCAACCATGTCAACGATCAACTTGACGAGTGGACGACAAAAGCCATGTCGACACCAACCTATGAGACAATGCCATGAAACATGTCGTCGACAATCTTGGTGGAACTGTTAATGAACATAAGTCGACATCCAAGCACTAAACAATCTCAACTGAATGCGATGAAACCATAAACATTACCTGAACAACCTGATCCATAATCAACACTATCGAACTATCTAAGTTGAACGGAAGTGACGACGACACTGAACACTGATGACAACACTTGAACACCTGTGCAACTGAATCAATGGAATCCTCCTAGATCACTTATTAACCTTTTAAGACCATGGTATCTCTCTCTTAGCAGGGGAACATTCCACTATATGGAAACAATGTTGGTTGAATGCAAATGAACTAAACTTGTTGATCAATTTCAAGGAGAATTGGTCTCATTTTATTGTTGCATTGTAGGTTTCTCATATCACACTTAATGATTGAGAGGATGAACTGATATGGGCGATCACTCCTTAAGGTGTATATACTCAAAATCTAGTTAACTTATCCTTAGTGTTGATCTTCATAATGTTGATGTGGTTTCATGGTGGAAAGATATATGGAATTTCAAGTGCCCATCAAAATTGAAATTGTTGGCCTAATGCATTATGGAGTGAAATATCCCCACATGAGAGGTTTTGTGGCGTAGAGGTGTAGATACCTCACCGAGCTAGGATGGTGTGCACTATGTAAACACAATTTAGAAATAATTGATCATTTGTTTATCCACTTCCCATTTACTCTGAAGGTTTGGGACACCTGTCTTTCATTGTTGGGCCTAGGCTATGTTTAGATTGGTATTTCTTTAGAAGACTCTTGGAGGAGTTGGTTCGTGATTAGGAAGTCACAACCATTCTAGTCTCTTCCCATTATCATTTGTTAGGGGCTTTGGCTTACACACAATCAAACTATTTTCATGGATTCTATTTCATACCCGGGAAAAGTTTTTGTGGATGGCTTGGCTATCCTAACACATTATCCTCAATCTAAGGTATCTATATGTAGCTGTACTATTCATATTGAAATTCCATATATTTCTATCCCATGGGGTTGCTTCAATGGTGCTTCTCATGGAGAGGAGTCCACATCTGGGGGTGGTTTTGTACTTCATCTTTCCAAGTCAAAATGGGACTAGGTAGGGAATCAAATAACTGGGTAGAGGTTCATGTTTTTAGTTATCTTATATCATTTTCAATTGAAAGGGGATTCTCTCATCTTCAATTCTTTGGTGATTCATTATTAGTTGTTAACTAGGTTAACATGATTTAGTGCTACAAGAATATATCACTTGTTCATCTTGAGGAGGATATTCAGTGTGTTAAACAATTTCTCACATCTTTTTCATGGTTCCATGTTTCCAGGGAGGGGAGCGGGGTCATTTATGGTCTTTCTAAGGAAGGCCTGCTCATGGATCTGGGACTTTAGTTTGTAACATAATTTATTTGTTCTGATCAATTCACTTCTATCATCAACCCTATATGGATGGCCATGTAGTAGATGATATGTAATCTTGTTATGCATGTCACTTTTCTTTTATTGTTATGCAGTTTATTCTTTGTTTATATTGTATCATACCTTTGTATGAATATATTTATATGCTACAATTTTGGTTACAACGTGAACTTGGTTTCATATTAATTTTCATGCTTTGCTACATAATGTAATATTAAGTATATGGACTACAATTTATTTTTTGAATTTTTTTGCCTCACAAGGATAAGGTTTAATCCTTAAAGAATACACAAGTTATTGTGTATATATAAATAAAAATATTCCTTTAATATATAAATGAAAGTGTGGGTTTCTTTTCTCAGGAAAAGAAAATATTTTAATGATTGGACCCCTAATACAACATCAACACCACCCATTTGTATTGTCATAATGGTATTTTCCAACAAATATCCTCCCCCCCCCCATATATTGAGCTTAATACTATGGCACTTCCCTCAGAAATTTATGGTGCCTCCATTTACATCTTTACTTGAAACTCTGGTGTTGGATATATGAAACAATTGAGAAGTTTTACTAATTTGTAATTGATGAATTTATGGGTACTGCCTTAATCAATCAACATTGTTACCTTTTTTCTTTTTAACATATCCTTCTATCTTGAGGCTTTGTGAATTATTGATGCCCACTAATGTCACACGGAATTTGTCAAGGGTGCGGACACGACTGACCTTCCTAGAAGTCTAAGACATTCTAATGACAAACAAGACAAAATGGAGTGATCTTTCTCTAAATACACCTTTTACAACATGAAAACTACAAGTGTTTAGGCTTACCTTATTCCAAAACGCTGTTGTTGAAGTCCGTTCTTGACGATCCGGATGAGCTCCTCCTTCAAGTCAATTCCTGCAACCACAAACAATCAAACAATTACCAAGCACTTGCATTTCATATAATAAAACATATATTCAACATGCAGACCAAGGAACACATGAAATAACTCATTAACACAAGCTATTGAGAAAAATAAACCAGTTTGTATTAATAACGAAACAAAGAAACTCTTACAACCTGGCCTTGGTGTTGTGCAAGTTCCTCCCAGGGTCCATCAAGGGTTTTCCTCTACTTTGACAAAGCTCACCCTCTCCCAAGTAGAATCAAGTGAAGACAATCTCTCCTCACAAAGGCTCTAATGGAAGACCTAAATCCTGCAGCATTTACCCAAAGAAAATGTATAGCTCCAACCTCCTCTCCTTCTGGCTCAATGCCTTTATTTATAGTGCTGTAAAGAGGTTATTCAGGTCCACTATCAATGGGATCATCCCCCTCTTTGGGTGGGATAGCTCCCTTATTGATGGGATAAGTTCCCCCTTAATAGAGATACATGAACCAACTGGAGGCGCATCCATTTCATCAAACCGACCTCTAGAATGTTCTAGAAGTAACCACAAGTAACTTTTTCATGATAAAACTCGCGCATTTTGCCTTTTACAGAGGGACGCACCTGTCCCTTAACATACAGAGCGTCCATGGACGCAGATTTTGTGAACATGGTCAGCGTCCCCGCAGGTAAGGCTAGAGAGAACCTGCGACCCCAGAGATAAACATAGTTTTTACAAGACTTTCTCTCTTCTTTGAGTTTGAGATGGATAACAGAGGCATGAGACTTGCCTAAGAGGGTAGCATGACTGTTGATTTGAGCCATACTAACTGTAAGTAGTCAAGGTGACATTTTTTAGTGTAACAACTAATACATGACATGATATTGTTGGAGTAATCTATTCTAACTCTAAGTCTTGTGATGGTTTTAATTCTTGATCTTTTTCATCTTCAGATCCTAAGTATAATAAGCTCATATTACTGCATTTATTCCCCTTACTACACTTGCTATCACAATTGAAACATAGTACCTTTGTTATTCTTTCATCCATTTGACGAGGAGTCCACCTAGTGATTTTAATAGAGGGAGCAAGATCATCACTATAGTTATTAGTGGCCATATTTTTACTTTCAACTTTCCTTGCTAGACTAAAAGCATGCTCTAGATATTTAGGTTCAAAGAGACACACCTCATTTTGGATGTGTTCCTTTAAAGTTCCAATAAACATGTCTGACAACTTATCCTTTGACATAGTCTCTACTCTGAGACTCAAATTTTAGAATTGTTGAAAGTGCTCTTTAACTAGAACCTTTTGTCAAATATTTACCAATTTACTGAAGAATGTGTTGCTCTAAATATCCCCATAATTTGTTATCAATTCCTCTATAAAAATGTACCAATATATAACCATATTCTTTTTTACATGACCAATACTCACATGACATAAGCATATCTACTTCATGATCAACTTGTTGAAAGATATTTTTGGCATCATATTATTGGAATAAAATGACATATTTTTTAATTGTTTCATAAATAAATAAATCTTCACTTGACATTGGAATAAAATGGCATATTTTTGAATTGTTTCATAAATGAATAAATCTTCACTTGACATTGGAACAAATATGGTGATACACAAAAACCATTCTAAAACTTTAATGTTTTTAAAAACATATACATTTTGTATGTTGTGCCTAGACAAAATACTTTTCCCAACATATATTTTCATGTGAAAGATATGTGTGAATTTCATGCCATCTAAATGTTATAAAAATTGATGTTTCCTTTGATATTAGGCACGTATGATCTATTCAACAAATGAAATCGATCATGAAATATTTTTTTTCTAAAAATATTGAAGTGAATTGACATATCATGGGAATTTATGAAAACTCTTGATTGCATTAACTTTGCAAATATTTAGATGATATAAAGTTTCTTTGGATCATTCACATGAGATGGTCTATATAATTTTGTTTCAAGCATTATAAATGATGATGATACGCATTAACAAGCACAATCTTATGACTTCCACATAAAAGATTTTGGGCAAGAAATTCTCTTAGCTATCTAGGCTAGAGAAGTATTTCGATGTATATAAATAACAACATTATCTATCAACAAGACACTAAATTAATTGTGGTTTTGGACTCATACACTCAGGGAAAACTCATGACTTCATAAGGCTACTCATTGAGCTTAAGGCTCACCTTGTTGGAGGTCCAATTTACGCCTTTTGGTATCCATTCAAGTAGTATTGCATTAGAAAAAAACTGAGCACGGACATCACTTCCATGTACCTTGAGTATATCATAAGTCACCCTAAGGAAAATCTTTAAGCTAATCATTCGCTCACCTAACAGTTATAGTGCACCAAAAACAACATTTGGGAATATTACTCTCTTGTACTAGCCAAATTTCAATATATATGAGGGCCATAGCACTAGATGCAACCTTACAACAACCCATTTCTTTCTCAAAAAAAAATTACTACTGACTCACACCACTCAAACAATTGTTTACCTTTTAAATCAGGGGTTTGAAATGAATGTATCTTTATTGATGTTGCAAATTTTATTGATTGATGTTTGGCATGAAAGAATAAATAAATGAGTCATAATCATACCATAGACTTATGAAAACGTCAAAAACTAATATAATTCATGTCATTACTCATACTGATAACAAATTTAGAATCAAAATCAAACATCAGGAAACCCCCCTATGCTAGGAAAATCATACATCCAAAACCTAGAAGTGATGGGCAAGGCCTTAGGGGTGACAGGAATGGATTTCCTATTAGTATCCTTAAATTCTCCCCTAGTGAGCTTAGGATTTTTTCTCTAGGGAGAATCCAAGTTAAATAGATTTTTTACTAGTAGGAACCCTAACACATACTTAAATTAGATTTCATTCCAAGAAAGTGAGTTAGAATTTATTTTTTAGATAATAACCTACATAATTGAAAAGATAATTATTATGTGGGCCTTCCCTAAGGCTTATATACCCATTCCCTTTTTCTATAGTGTAAACTTTTGTAGTTTATACTAAAGGATATTAGTTACT
Organism: Pinus tabuliformis; assembly: GCA_031772625.1. Lineage (NCBI taxonomy): Eukaryota > Viridiplantae > Streptophyta > Pinopsida > Pinales > Pinaceae > Pinus > Pinus tabuliformis. The sequence goes on from CM062815.1 coordinate 51,969,120, forward strand.
TTCTTCTTAGATTGACTAATTAGAATTTTGTTTTCAATTTGCAATCTAAAATTTTAATTTTTCACTACATTAATTTGGATAGCATTCATGCTTTGATTTCATAATGGTTTAAATATTGTTTTCAAGTTGCGTCTTTAGTAAAAATCATATTGTTCATAATTTTGGATGGAAGCAATACGGTAAATCTAAGACTACATTTTCACATATGGTGATGTGCTTCTAAGTTTACAGACTCTCTAATTGAAAAAATAATTTCCTAATTTATGAAAATATATTAGACCAATAGATTCCAAACCTCATTTACAATAAAATATAAATATGTCATGTTCTTCCTTATATCTAGCCGAATAAAAATCAAAATACAAGTATTATAAATAATAAAAAAGCAATAAAATAAAAAGTGGTCAAGTCACATGTGACAATGCATAAGATGAAGTAAACCAAAAAAAGAGGTCATCCCCTCCAAATAGGAGTGCATTATGTCCTAAAGGTGCCACGTATAGCCTCCAAAGGCTCTCCATAATGCGCATATGCTCAATGTCCTCTTCAAAGGAAAGCCTTCCCTCCTAGAACTCCTCCAAATCAATTGAATGATCCTCCGGATGGTAAAAAAAACACTCTAATTCATGGAAGAAGCCATTTAAGAGGGGTGGCTTCTCAAAAACAACTCCATAAAACATGTAATGTGCTCCATAGCTTCCAAATAAATATTAATTCAAAGGTTCATGTGAATCCCTTAGGTCAAGGCATCTCCATGAACCATGGGAATAACTTTACAAATCACAAACTAGTCATGAAACCCCCAAACAACCATATTGAAAACCATATATATGGGGTTTTCCCTCAAGATAAAACCCCTTCAATCTCATCCTCACCCTCCTTCAACAACTTTGATTCTATTCAATAAAACAAGATATCTTTTTCCACTTAGTTGATGGAAATACCATATCAAGTCTTCCAAAATATCTATTTGTTTGTTATACTTTCCTTTGATGAATCATCTTATCAAGAAAAACTAGAAAGGATTTGTATTCACAATCATGATGGGTTTATAGAGAAGAATGTAATGTTGTAGGCAATAAACAACATGCACTATTGCCGAAACTAGTTTTTCTACATGTAAAAACCTTATCTAAAGTCTAAGAAGGCTTCTAGATAAGTAATATATCACTTTCTCTTGTTGCAATCCATCTTCTTGAACTAGAACGATCCAAACAGTTGATTCATATGCCATAAGTTATAATAAAAACTCGTTATTGTAGTTGGAAGGAATTAGTAACATGAAAGAGGTGAGTGTCTTTTTAAATCATCAAGTTATCCTTGATAAAAATTATCTCGTATAAGTGGGACCCCCTTCTTCAAACAACACAGGGAACCTTTGGTGACCTTGGGATAGTTTGAAATAAACCATTGGAAAAATGTATCATTTCCTTGAAGGTTTTGTCTCTTGTGCATGTTATAAGGGGAGTAAACTAAACTATTTCTTCAACCTTTAGTAAATCAATTGTGATCCCCTTATTCGTCAAAATAAATGTTAGAAATATTCGATATATCCCACAAAATACACACTTATGAGGATTCAAAATAATATAGTAACAATGTCTATCGAACCACACAAAAGGTGCATGGGATAATTTTCCCTCTTGTGAAAGCGTGCGGCCAAAACATCAATGTATGCTTCAACAATGTGTTTGATGTCATGAAAGGCAGATGTAATACAACATCAGAAATTGGATCCAGTATTCTTAAGGTCAAATGGAATTTTTCAATATGAAAAATTATTCTAAGGATAAATGAAAGTAGTCTTACGTTCAATTCCCAAGGTAGATTTAGATATAGTTATGGATGTAAACTCCATCCATGAAGGATAAGATTTCACGTCAAGTGAACTCATCTATAATCTAATCTACGATTAGGTTAGGGTAGTTTTATTTTGGATAATTCTTGTTTAGATCATGAAAATCCATGCATACACAAATGGTCCCCATTTTTATTGTCAACAAGCACATGGTTGGAAACCCAATAAGCTAAGGGAACTGAGTGAATGAAGTAAGTTTTTAACAGCTCCTCCACCTCTACCTTGATCACATCATCCTTTCTAGCATTGAATGGTTGTAAGCTCTACTAAATAGACTTCACATTATCATATGTTCTAATCTCATGCTTGATAATTCTTGAGTCAATGCCATACATTTTTGCACAATACCAAGGAAAAATATCATGAAATTATTTGAACATGGTATTATATGTATGAATCTCTTATAGAGATCAATTTACCCCTATAAATACATTTTCCACAATGTCATGGTTTTTAAATATGTTTATCAACATGGTTTTGGACATGTTCACTATATTTTCCTTAGCATACACACCATGTGTTCCTAGTGGTTTCATGCACCAATCATCATCTCTAGTTGTGGTAACACTAAAAAAAAATCTCACCACTTTAATTAATTGAAGAATAAAATACAAAGGCATTCTGTTGTCTAGGATGGCTTCATTAGATGACAAAACCATGTCCAAGGAATGCATGGCAAGAGTGGAGTCAGAGGGTCACATAAGTGAAGTAAATTGATATGATTCCTTTGTTGAAGGAGAAACTAGATTAGAGTCCCTTTGTTCCATTTGAATGGCCTAACATAAACGTATACTACAAACAATGGCTTAGCCACTTTGGCACATTTGGTTTCTTCTATTGAGATAGAAGGATATGGTAGAACCCATGGGTATGGAAACACACAAAGTTCTGAAGTGACTCTTCATTTTCATGGGATTTGTAGTGATTGATATGATCACACATGCCATAGTAGAGTCAAATTAAGATATGGGTGTTATGATGTTAAATGTTTCCATCAAACCAGGGTAGATCCCAACACCCACATTTCTTTTCCCTTGTGGAATTGATAATCAAAGGGATATTACATCTTGATGAATTAGTTGGACCAAGTTAACAATAGGACAATTGATCATTAGTGATGGTTTTTCCTTGATGGGGAAAAGAAATCATGTGGAATATTGTGCATATCGTACTCATCATCACATATGTCCTATGGCACTCTAAGAGAAAGTTGTTTTCAAGAGGAATGTCGACAACATTCACTTCTATAAACATTATTTCCCCCCTCGACTTTGTGGGGAATGAAGCGATAATTCCACGAGGCCTAACTGAAGGCCCGTCAAATGATTTCAACATTCTTGGCAAGGGAACAATCTCAAGGGAGTCGATATTTTTCCAACATGACATGGAAATTATGCAATTTGATGTGCATTCATCTACCACCATCCTAAATATTCTTGTTTTGTGATACAAAACATATATTTGGAAAGTGGTGTAGTGAGGAAATCACGACTTCATATCATTTAGGTCAAACATTATCAACTAAGAGTTCATAAGATCAAAAGATACTATAATATAAAGTGATGTTATCCTTTGCATAAGACAACTTTGAAGCACTTCTAAGGTCTAGATTGCATACAAAGCGTGGGCCAAATATTGTATAATGGATTAGTTCTTAGCAATCTTGGAATTAGGGTTGTGTGTCGACCTTTAAAACATGCATTAGGCATGTGTGGAAATGATTTGATCATTAATTTCTCAATATAAAGAGGGTTCTACAATTCAAATGAGGAAGATTCCTTTCCTTTGGAACCAGACTTAGGTGCATCATAATTATGAGTTCTATTTTGAATGTTAACATGTCATTCACACATGTATACATTTATTGGATTTCCCCCTTATTAAGGGGTTCCTTAATTGTCCCCTTGAAAATATGCAAATCCATTTGTAAATCTACATATGAGGAAGAAAAATGTTATTTAACATGATATATGTATCATGAGAATCTTGTTATGCCAATAACCATTAGGAATCCTCAAGTTTGGGGTATTGATGCATCAAATCATCTTTCTTCTAAAGATTTCAAGGAAATCTAACCTTCTTATTTTTCTTACCCCCACCAGTGTTATTTTTTTTTGCATTATTTCCTCCATTTCCTTTATTATTATTGTTCTTCTTATTTCCTTTAGGTTTTTGGTTACCCTTAGGATTAGATGTTTGCATGGTGTGGAAATTAGAGGATTGAAGCAAGGGAGATGTAGAAATAATGTGTTGTACAGGTATAGGAAAATGTCGAGACATTTGTCTCATTTGGCTTGTCACTTGATTACATTCAACATTTTTTATGGAAACCAAATATTCCATTGGCATGTGGAGCAAGCTTAATTTTTGTGGGGTCATTGTTCAACCTTAATGCATTGGGAAGGATATATTCAACCCTATAATTAGAATATACCGAATCAAGATGTTTGGATCTAAAAATATCTCTTCATCAGTTGTGACCATCTAATAGGGTGAAATCCTTTGATATGTATGGCAAAAAATATTTTAGGAACTATTCTAAAAAAAATTAATGAAAGATATGAGCTTTAATGATATGGTGACTTCTTCACCACTCAGAAATGTGGTTATATATATGGTGGCATTATCATGCCAAAATGAAGATAAGCACTTATCCACTACTTCATATTGAATATGTAATTGAAAAGGATTCAGGAATGCCATAACTAAGGCATTAAAGTTTCTAAAGAAAATTCTCATGAGCTAAATATACCATTTTTTTCCACCCTAGTCAATGTATGTTGGAAGAGTCTTAGCCTAATGGAATTGTTCATTAGCGAGTTTCATGAGTATCAAAGGTGAAAATTCATTACATGATTCCCCATATCTTCACTAGAATTTCCTTCAAATTTTTGGATATTTGAGGGTAGTTTGGTAGGATTGGAGGGCCATTTAGGATCATGAAGCACTGAGTCATTACTAAAGTGGCGAAAAGAATTGAAGCTTGAGAAAGATGTTTCTTCATGAGTGAGACTGTGTACATGGAAAAATCTAAGTTATAGTCTTCCCCTCTTTGTTAACAATTATGCATAGATCATATTAACCACCTGTAGTAGTTGATTATTCCATGTGGTGACGGCTCTGATTGTGATTGATTTCAAATTTTGCTCAGAGAATTAGTATGGCCAATTGTTTTGTTTTCCATAGGGCACAAACTTAGCCTTAAAATGATAGATAGATTGTGGATTGTTGTAGCTTATGTAGTTCCTTGTATGATTTTGTTACGCGGAGTATTGTTTTATGGGAAGAGTATTGATTTGTCTTGTTTGTGAAAGAATTTAATCCATATCTATATTATTCATAATATGTTATTTTTGGGTGAAAGACTAATATGAATCATCTTGATGACATGAACTATGTTACTAAGTATATATTGAGGTAGTATTGACTCATGGTCTGATGATAATGTTTATGAATGTTTATTACGTTGCTGAGAAGACTTGCACTTGTTGTTGTTGAAGAGTGGTCGTGAATTATTTGAGTAGAGTTTTATTAATGTATGAGTAGTGGGGTTTCATGTTAGAGTATGATTTCAATGGTATATGTTGTTGATATGAGATATGTATGAATGATTATGAGGAAAAAAAATACTTTTTTATCAGAGAGAGAATATTGATGTTGTTGTTGTTGAATGAAGGTTTATATGTAGTGAAATATTGGTGAGAATATTGGTTATTACAGAGGTTTTGTATTATGTTGATAATTGTTATTGAGAAATAAATTTTAAGTGGGTGCAGTGTGAAAATTGGATGAAACATGGCCTACAATATCTTGATTTTGTTGTAGGTGGATCCAATATGAAAAATTATGAAACGAGGTCCATAATAATTTGAGGGTTGGAGCCTTCCATAAGGGAGTGTTAGCTTCATTTTGGTGGTAGCCAGAGAACTTTCTAAGGGAATGGTAGCTTCCTTCTGGTGGTGGTCGGAGAACTTGATCAGGGAGTGGTGGCTTCCTTCCAATAGCAGCTAGATAAACTATTAGAGGTGGGAGTCAGCGCACTGGTATTGGGCTAGTGTATGATGTAAAAGACAAATATTAATTTTAATAAGAAGGAAGACGAAGAGAACAATAGTAGTGCTTTTTACCAGTTGGGTTTTCCACCTAATATCTAGTGTACATGTGTGCTTGATGGTGATCTCATGTGTTTGCTAATGGTTACTTGTTGTTTTTTTCCTCATGGCTCATGATTTATAATGTTCATGGTTGTTCTTATATAGTTTCTCATGATATGTGCATGTTTACATGTATGTTATTTTTTAATCATTGGTATAGTTAATGATTTGTAAAGAAAAGAAAAAAATAAGATAATTCTGATTTAGCACGAAATATTGATTCACCCCCTCTCTCAGTATTTCTAACAATTGGTAACAGATAAAGTCCTTAAATACATAGTTTAATCACTAGAAGAAAGATCTTACGGGAAGTCGGGACAAAGTCTTCTCAACCAAGCCACATATATCCAATGGAACAAATTTCACATTTTGGAAAATAAGAATGAGATATTATCTAAGATCTCTTGGAGCTAACTTATGGAAAGTAGGAGAAAATGGGTTTCAATACCTTGGATCCACCCCAACAGATGAAGCGGGAAAGAAGAAATATGAAGAAAAAAATGCCTAAAAAATTAATGCTATTTTGGGGGTCTTGCATAATCAGATTTTGTGAAGGTAATGCATTATGAAACCGTGATAGAAATGTGGAACAAATTGGTAAAACAATTGAAGGGGATACAAAGGTAAAAAGTGAAAAGCTACAATAACATCGAATTCAATATGAAACTCTTAAGATGCATGAAGATGAAATTGTTGCCAATTTTTTCCATAGAGTAGATGAAGTAGTAAATACTATGAAAGGTATTGGTGATAAGTTTGAAGATTATACGATTGTTCAAAAGATATTAAGATCACTAACACCAAATTTCAATGCCAAAGTTTCATCGATTGAAGAAATGAAAGACTTGAGGCAGTTATCCCAGGAAAGTCTCCAGGGGATTCTGACAACCTATGAAATGAGGAGAAAAAGGGACCATTTTGAAGTCATAGAAGTTGCTTTCAAGGCTACGAGCAAAGGAAAATAAACAAGAATTAGAAAGCACCAGCTATATCTTAGATGAAGAGGAGGAAAACTCTCTTAGAAAGTTATAGACAGGAACCAAAATATTCACAGGTAAGCTCCCATTTAAGTGTTTTAATTGTGTAAGTGTGCACTTATTATAGACTTCACGTTATATGTGCCTTCCTCATGCTTCATTTAAATTATTATGGATAACTTATGGTCTCAAATACATCCATTTTACAAGAAGCCATGTCAATTTCTAAACCATTTGGGTTAACTATTGGTTGTATATAAATATTTATAGATGAATAAATATTCTTTAGGATTAATGGTACTTATCTTTCTCTATGTAATTTATTTTACTATATCACCTATGTTTCAACCCTTGAATTTCAACTTTAGTTTTTCCTTGTTATCTATTGTATGTATACATGATCATTTTAGTAGTTTACAAGCAAACGTTATACATTTACATTTTATTAAGTTCATATAGAAGTTTAGAGATTTAATAACTTCAAATTTAGTTTTGGTCTACTTATACACATAACAATTATTTATGCATATTATATTACATTAGCAATTTTTTTTATGCATTTTCCAACTTGTTTTAATTAATAATGTTAGTACATCCAAACTTGATTTTGATTAATCGATAGTTACCATAATGCTTCCTGCATTTCTTAACTTGGAATCCGAACTTACATAGTTAATTAGGATTAATTTTGCATTCGGATTGAACATTTAAACACAATTAACCATTGATATAATGTTCACATTAAAAATTACACACACACACCTAAGTGGAGGATTAATACCCTGAAGGAGAAAAACTCTACTAACTTGTTTAACTAACCAATATATCTACATAGTTAGTAATTATGGCATTTTAAATCTAGCCTTGGATTGAATACTAGCTTTTCTCCTTAAGAACCTGTTGTAGCCACTACAATAGCCCTAAATTTTGACACTTTTAAAATTTGGATTCCCCCATTTGAAATTTTCTTAGACTCTTTTCCTCTGATCTTCTAATTCTTTATCATTCTTTTCACTCTAATCATGTTTCATCTCTACAATTTAGATATGCGATTAAGTCTTGAAAATGTGTGCCTCTTGTCACTAGTCGCAAGTTGTGATCACAACATGTAGTGAGATTCTACCTATAAATTGAAGTTGTGACTTGTGACTTGTTACCACAGCTATAAAGATAACCAAAGTCACAAATCACAACTTCAATCCCTGACAACTTATCATTTGTCATTTGGAACTGTGACTTGGGACTTCTCTCCCCCTCATCACATCCTCAAGTTGCAAATCAATCTTATAGAATGCAAGTAAGACTTGTCGTGAATTTCTAGTTCAATTTTTAGCCACAATTGGACTTTGGTTATATAAATAATTCCCCCACCTGCCTATCATTTCATTGTGAACATGAGCTTCAAACAAAGGAGACATTCTGAAAGTTTGGATTTTCATTGTGACTGGCATTGAAGTTGGTAAGTAACGCACCCCTTCATCATCATTTCATTTTTGTCTTATTCCAAGGGTTGACCAAGTGTTTCGTGTAACCTTTTCCCTTAAATATTTAGATATCCATACACTCTTTCCCTTACTTCTCTCTACTCCCCCATAATTTTTCAAAACATATATGTACATAACTTCCTTGTTGAAGTCTATTCGATCTATATCTGACACTCTATTTGTATCTCTCATTTTTCCCAAACCCTCACACATCGCCTCTTTCATGATGTATTGTCTACAGGATTTCAAGGGTTTCTACCTCACCTCATTGGCTAGTGTAACCTTTTTGTTATTATAATCAGCCAAACCCTCATAACCTCTTTAATTTTCAAACCCTACACTCCAATAGTATTATCGCAAGTGAAAACCATATTTTCCTTTCCTAATTTCATATCGTGATCCTAGCATGCATGGCATACCCTTCCAGCCCTTGAATTTGTGATTCGCAATGACTGAAGATATCCCATAATCCTGAGTAATCGCATTCTCAATCAGCATCCAAAGTTTTGCAATATCAATTTGCGATTTGTGATAAGTATGGGGAGGCATTCCTTTTTAGTCACTAGTCACATTTTCAAAACATATTGAAACTAGAATCTCAAATTGCAACTACACTAGAATCGTGACTTACAACTAAATCTATAATCATGATGTGTGATTAGATCAATTCCTAGCCCATACATTCACAATTTGTGACTAACCCTACTCTCTCGAATTGTGACCTAAGCCACTACGTAACTACTATATAGATTTGTGATTTCAACTGAAATGGGTAGTTAGAATTGGGGAATCTAACATTTTGTTCTCTAATGAATATTTTTGAGATGTTAAGTAATTTTGATTTGGATTTTTTCATCATATCCTCTTCCTCTAGAAAAATGGTTGCACCCACTATAAGAGAATCCAACAAAAGTTCTGGGAGAGTAGAAAGCAATATAGAAGGAATTGTGGACAATCCAGGATAAACTGCCTACATATACATATACCATTTTCTATATACACAAGACAATAGATCTAACTTTATGGAATATATATTCAAAGTTGTCTAGGAAACAAATTCCACAGGAAGAAGAATGTTTCCAAATCTACATCAATGTGAAGAAGTCTTGGTTACATAAAGTTGTCACGCACCCTCCAGTCTTCCCTTATGCAAAAAATACAGAATGGATTCTCCAGCATTTTGACAAGGATCAGTGTTCAATCAAAAGTGTTCAGGGAGAATCGATTTCATCATTCACAACAATTGACATGGAAAATTATTACAAGTTTCCTAGAGCTCAAGATACCTTCAATACAAGGTAGTTGGCTATCTTTGATAAATCAACAAAAGACATTTTTAATTCTTAGTGATAAGAACCAAGCAAGTTTAGACATAAATTAGATGGTGTTTATAAGACCAAATCACTCAGAAAGGTCTATCAAATGCTAGCATCTATGTTATGCAGGATGTATGGTAAATAAAATACATAATCCTTTCAAGAAACCTAGGTTCCCTTGATTCATGTTTGTGCCACCAAAAGAACCATCTTCAACTAGAAATAAATGTTAGTGTCCTCTGTCAAATCTGATGCATAAGCAACAAAGAATTCACCAAAAAGGGAGCATTCAAAATTCTATATGCCATCCTACCTATTGGATGCCTTGTGTGCAAAATGAGAATTTAAAGGACTTGGTTTGAAATGGAATTTTGATCAAAACTTACCCATGCATATTTACTATAAGAATTTATGGAATATGGGTGTTAGGTTGTGTTATATTATTTCCATTACTAGCCCCAATAGTTGAACCAGGGGGTTAGAGGGAGTGCAGAGTCCCCACTTTGTTGCGTTGGGCACAGTGGGGGTGTCACAAGGGGGGTGGTAGCCCCCCCTGTTGGGGGGTTTGAGTGGGGCGGTAACCCCCCCCTATGAGGTTTGGGGCAGTGCTCCGATAAATATTAAAAAATAAAAAATAAAAAATAAAAATAAAAATTGGACCCTATATTAGGTGGGCGGACCTACCTATGTTTTTGTGCATGGATTTTGCACATGGTTTTGGGCGCGATGGTTTTTGGTCCATGGTATTTTGTAGATCCAATCAAGGGAACTATGGTTCTATTCTAATCCATGGTTAATCGATTGGGGTTTATGGATGCTTCATCATGTATATATATGTATTGTAACATTGAAAGGAATATAATGAATAATCAATCTGGTGGTCCTGGTTTCGGGATCCAAGGGAAAATCTCTGTGTATATTTGTTTATGTGTTATGCTCTCGCCCTTCTTTATTTTCTATTTTTAGAATTCATATGTAGGTAATTTATGTACGAGGTTAAAACCTACAATGGGATGTAGAAGAATGTATGAGAATATTCTTGAATATTTCATCTCTCCCATATATCATATACTTGTGATCATAGAGCCTCCATGCATGTTCGATAGAGACAAATATTCTTTACAGGACATTGCAGATTGGTTTCCTCTTAGTGACTAGACTTACATCTGAGTGTATGGCACCTACGAACTTCCACATGTTCTGCCAACATTCATCACAGATAAAGTAGTGTTATCAGGGGTAGCATACCAACTCACTACAGGGCATTGGAATCATCTCTTAGACATAAAAAAGTTGAACATTTAGAACATGATACCCAAGAGAGCATGAGCCTGGAAGAGAGAAACTTTATTCTTAAAAGAAAACAAGGAAAAGAAACCAACAAAGAAAAGCCAAAGAAACAAAAGGCAGATAAAGAAACTAAAAAGAAGCAGTAAGAGGAAGAAGTTAAAGAAAATCAAGAGGAAGAGATATGAAGGAAAAAAGAAAAGGAAGAAAACATGAAGAAGCAATAAGAGGAAAGAAAAAATAGGAATCTTTCAAGAAGAATAATGTAGAGGCCGAAAAGAAAAGAAAAGAGGAAGAGGCACAAAAAATGAAAGAGGAAGAAGAACAAAAGAAGAGAGAAGAAGAGGAACAAAAGAGGAAGGGAGAGCAAGAGAGGAAAAGAAAGGAAGTCAAAGAAACCAAAATGTAGGAAGAAGCATTAGCTAAGAAGCTTGAAGAAGAATTTATCGATAAGTAGCGTGAAGACAAGATAGCAATAGAGAACATGTTAAAAATTCTAGAAACACAAATAGAGTTACCTACCTTGAATGTCTCACCACCCATTCCTCTCACTGGTGGAAATTTTCCATCCCAAGAGTTAGGTATTGCAGTGGTCCAGTAGGAGAAAATAGTGTTGGATCTCTCTAGACTCACTTTTTATCAAGTGAAGTGTAAAATAATACAAGAGAGGCACAGAGGTTGAGCCAAGAATCCAAGGACACCCATATTAATCACCATGGAAAGTGAAATAGTGGTAGACATTATAATGAATCTTAGAGTGACATATCCCACTAGAACCACCTTTGTAGCTGCCATAAAAAAGAACATAGACAAACTATCCAAAGAGGTTGATGATTTGAAAGCAAAGTTAGCTATCTCAAAGTAGAAGAATCTACAACTACAAATAAAGAACCAAACATTGTTGATCACACACTCTGAGGATGAGGATTTGCAAGAATCTATTCATGAAGTTAAATTGCTAGAAGAAGTTATGGGTTGGGTCTATGATGAAATTATGACCCTGTATCAAGTAATGGCCCCATTTACCTGCATGTTAAGTGAATTAAAAGGGAGAGGAAAGCTAATTAAACTAGCACCCTCAGCAGTTGATCTTATATATGAATGGAGCATGAAATATGCTAATGTGTCTAAAGAATCTCCCAAGAAATATTGGATAAATGTAAATAAATATAAAGTAGATCTCAAGATCAAGATGCAATCCCATGAGAATTTGAGTAGGAACATGGACAAGGCAATGGCCGCTTATGATAATTTGCACAACAGGCTTGAATCTCTTGTCAAAATGCATAGAATAACTTCCATTGGTGCACCAGGAGAAACACGATCTTTAGAAGAATTCAAGAAAGATATTCAAGGAATTTTGGATATGATAAAGCAATTTGTTGAAAGATGTGATCTAAAGGCTACAAAGGAGGTGATATTGCAATATGTTGTAGAGCCTGTGAAGTTGCACATGAAGCTCACAAGTTATTGAACTAAGTGCAATTTTAAAAGAGAACCTTGCCATGTGATGCATTGGAGTGTCTTACAAGGTATGAGGATGAGCTACAACATAAGATCCTCGTAATCACCTCTGAATGCAAATCATATAGATCATATTTGTTTAGAGATCTAGATGAAAAGGCTCCCGATCTATCCACCATCCTTTTAGCTAAATGAGAATGTTTTGTATTTGTATTTTCGTTATAATCTGTATTTTATTAAAATTAAAATAGAATTTAGAAAATCATGTTTAAGGTGAAGAGTCATGATTGTAGGTGAAAGGTCATGGTAGGTGAAAAGTCACCTTATTTTGTATAAATATACCCTCATTACTAGATTTAAAGGGGACTTTTAGTTTTGGACTTCATATGAGCATATTATTTTGAGAACTTATAGATCCTTTTGAGAATTCAAGTGGTAGCTTTGCATCTCCACTAATGGATTTCATGGGTACTTCATGTGATGGTGTTATTGACATTTCAGCGTAATTTTGAGAAGCTATTTGAGCCCTAGGAAACAATCCCGTGCATGTGTTATTGAGCATTGAAAAACTTATCTCTTAGTAATTCAATGGTATTTACATTTTCGTGTGTTTGGTTAACGAACTATTTTGTTGATTTAAGCACATATTATATTTGGGGTTGCATGTTTTTCATGCTTTCATGTTTGTTGTCAATTATGAACTAATTCCTAATCAATAAGCGAATTGTTCCTTATATACATGTGTTTTAATTGAAGTTTGCTAACATTCTTCTTTAATATTCACGTCACATTATTTGGTTGTTGTTATGTACATAGCATTTCATATGTAAAGTTTTCCATAAAGCTGCTTTAATTTTATTTATTAGAAGTTTTGATTGTTTTCTAACACTTGTTCATTCTATCCAAAATTAATCATAAAGTAGCATGGTGGCTGGTGAGCCCACATACTAGATGGGACTCCTATCCCAAACGATGTAGAGTATATTTAGGACTTTGCATCGAGGAGATCCCCTAACTATTGGCAGTAAAATTTGGTGCGTTAAGAGAACCCTACCAATGTTATGTTTTGGATGTTGTTGCACAATTCCATTTTAAATATATATTAAACCTTTAAATCAAACTCCAATACAACAATTTAAAACTTTTCTCTAGTAAGCATTTAACCAAATATCACAAAAATATAATGCTCACATAATTTAGTGTAATGAAGGCATGTAGGTAAGCAATAGGAATAAAGGTAAATTTTGGTACATGGATAATGTAATGATGCTTTGTAAACACATTGAACCACTAAATCACACAACTTCAATGATACTATTAATTTAGAGTTGGCCACATGGACATAGTGATGATGCTCCTCAGTCAATTGAACCACTAGAATGCACACAAAATTAATAAATTTAGATAAAAATTTAGGGTTGAGAGGAACAGAGGAAAATGGCAGACGAGGGTTTTTGACAAAACCTGCCTCGACATAGAGACAGAAGTGGCAGACCTTCATAAACTAGTTGTAACACTTCGAGCATGGGTTTAGCTGACCTTACAGAAACAAAAAATGAGCATTCAGATGTGAGAGGCCATAGGACCTCCCCCTACAGGTAGCAACACCGGAAATAGGCCACACGGGGACGAAAATGAACAGCCCTTAACAGGGAGCACGTAACAGCCATCGCTCCAACCTGCACAGCTGCAGGAAGCAAAAGATCTAAACAAAGGAAAGGAGTACACCTCCATGGTACCTGAAGAACCAAATAAGGCAATGTCTTCCACATGCAAGCCTATTGCAGTGGAATGCCCCAAGATCGATCTACCGAGCCATAGAATCAATGCTCAAATCCAATATATGAAAGATCATGCGCTTATAGGTAAATTCATAGGCTACTAGCCAACTGAGAAAGTCGTGCAAGGATGGATAGCCTCAAAATGGAAGCCAAAAGGGCATGTTACCCTTCAGCTAGGCCCCAAAGGATTTTTTACGGCCATCTTCAACTATATTGAAGACAGAAAATGCATCCTCGATGGAGGCCCCTATTTCTTCAATGTCGCAGGTCTATATCTAGGAGATTGGATAGAAATATTTAACCCAGACAAGGAAGACTTCAGTTGGGCACCAGTCTGGATTCGCATGTACTCCTTACCTTTGGAATACTAGGATGAATAATCACTCAAAGCTATCAGCAATGGGCTAGGAGAGTTCATAAAGATTGCATAGGAAACAAAGCTCCGCTGGTATAAATCATATGCTTGCATATGCGTTTACATGCGACTCGGCAAAGCACTCATTGACTCGATAAGTCTCCTTCATGATGACTTTGAATGGAATTGACCCATAGATTATGAACATGTGCCCTTTAGATGCAGAAAATGCCATGCTCATGGACATTTATTCCATGACTATCCCTTAAATGCCTCTCCTAAACCCTTAGACCATATGGAAAAATCTAACTCTGAAGGGTTCACCAAAGTCACAAATAGAAAGAAGCATACCAAAGAACCCCCCCATGAACCAAAAAACTCAATGCCCACCTCCGTTGCACCATCCACTAGCAACAACTTTGATCCTCTATCAAACCTAGGTATGCCAGAATCAGATCCTTCTAAAATGGTTAAGCCAACCTCCGTGCCATCCACCAAGTCATCCGTCATACCCATTCCCAATACTTTTAGTCAACCACTCCCGGGGAATAACTCAGATTAGCAACCAGCAGCTTCTCAACCTACCCCCCTCCAAGAAGAAGACAAAGCCCTTTGGTCAGCAAAAGGAATGGACATTGACAATTTTATGACAGACCCACTCAAAAAAAACAGCCGCATGGCTGAGAGCAGTCAACAAAGTCACATGGAAGAAGAGCCAAAGACCTTCGATCTAGGAGACCTAGACATCTTTGGTCTTGAAAAAGCTTGCAAAAAGAAATAGTTCGACAAAATACCGAATAGGCAGCTTGAAAATCTTGAAGTAGTACTCTCAAGAGTACACCAACAAAGAACCTTGGGCATACAACAAGGAAGCAGCTGGGATGGGAAACACACCACCAAAGATGGAAAGAAAAGGGGTAGAAAGATAGATTTACAACGCACCATCCTCATTGGGGAAATGTTATTGGAGTCTGGCAGGTGCTCCAAGCTAACCAAATACTATAGATCATTACCAACTGGTCAACCGTGAAGCTCATCTCATGGAATTTAAGAGGACTCAATAGTCCCGGGAAATACAGGATGATCAAAAACATGATACAACATGAAAAACCCCATATACTCTTCATGCAGGAAACAAAATGTAACAATAGCACATTAGATTCTATTTTATCCAAAGCTTGGCCGGGATGCCAAACTATTACGGTAGATGCATCTGGAGCATCGGGAGGGCTTGCTATAGCTTGGAATACACAAAACATTTCACTCACAGACTTTCATGCCTCACATCATCTCATCCAGGCCACATTTCACATCATAGGAACCAACATACATGGTCATTTGACAAATGTATACTTCCCTCAAGATTCTGTGCAAAAGAGTGCGCTGCTAAAAACGTTGGAAACTCTCAACTCCACAAGAAACCATCCACTTTGGATCACAGGAGGTGACTTCAATATGATTACCAGATGGGAGGAAAAAAAAGGAGGCAGAGTGAAATTGGACAGTGAAAGCAGAGGCTTCAAAGACTACATACAAAATAACTGGCTAATAGATTTACCATTTGAAAATGGTCTTTTCACCTAGAATAATAAAAGATCATGCTCTCAACAAATCACCTCTAGGTTGGATAGATTCCTAATCTCAGATAACTCAGTACATTTGGGAGGTGACATTACTACTTCAATACTCCCCCTAGCAGGCTCAGATCACTAGCCCATTTTCTTTCAATGGATAAGACCTGGAAACTCAATCAGGAAACCATTCAGATTTGAAACATTCTGGCTTACCCACCCAGATTTCAAAAATATGGTCAATTCAACCTGGGATAACTTCACCCCTTCTGGAGGCTCAAATATGTATCAATTCCAACAATGGCTAAAGCATCTCAAAAATCAAATCAAGCACTAGAATCACACCACCATCAGCAATATATTTCAAAGTCAAAAACTGCTCGATCAAAGCATGACAGAGCTACAGTAGAAGATCATTGAAGGTGGTAGAACCGAGGCATTGGTTAGTCAAGAACACGTTCTCCTCACGCAGCTAGAAGAAAAAAGGAAGCAAGTGATGAGCCCCAAAAATGTACAATTATTTGGGCTCATTCAACCTCCTAATTTGGCTTAGTCCACCATTCTCATTTGTTTATTGCATGTTTTGATTATTTTTATGTTAATAGAGTGAATTTGGTTAGTCATTATGCCAACAAGTCTAATGGGTGCTTTGTGTAGCCTTTTTGGTCAACTTGGAGACAAAATTGAAGGTCGTAATGAGCACTTGGCAGCCAAATTCGTGGGAGAACAAGCTAGAGGATTTGTAGGAAGGTGTCCCCCTCATTTATGGGCCCTTACCTTGAATTCTCCACCATCAGCTCGGAGTTCAAGGGCCACCGAATCAATCAGCTCAAGGGCAGCCAAGCAAGTCAAGTTGGACTGCTGTTAACTACAAGTCTTGGGCAGCCAAGTCCCTAAATTTTAGGAGGACTGTTGGGTCCTCAAATTGTATAAATAAGAAGGCTTAGGGCCTCATTTGGGTTAACTAGTGGTTAGTCATTTTGTAGCCAGTTAGTCATTTTGTTTTAGCCATTAGTTAGCTAGTTTGTAGTTCGATTTTTATGCAGTAGATTAGCTTTGCTTTCAGCTCATGCTCAAGTTCTTCTTGCGGACAATTTTGATGTAACTTTTCATTTCTTTATTAATAAAGATGGATCCAGCTTTGCACCAGCTCTAAATCGCTCTTGGGAGGCTGTAGTTCTTGGGGTTGGGCCCATCTCAAGCGCCCAGTACCTCCCTTGTTTATATTTATGTGTTTGCTGCGTTCTTGAAATAAAATCTGCTCTTTAGATCTTGCTTTGTTATTGTAGTTGGTTTTGATGGGTAACGTAGCTTTTTATGCTTAGAATCGATTGGTAGGAGTTTGTATGCATTTAGATCTTTTGGCATGTTCTTGCTCACGTGATGTATATGATTCTCTTTTCAAACAAGGCTGCTGTTTATTCATTCATTAACAGTTGGATTGAGTTAGCTAGGACTTGGTTTGTTTGCAAGAATTCATTGATTTGTTTGAATAAGCATTGTGCAACGCATCTCTATCACCTTCATCACCTCCTCGTTCATCTGAGCCTCGTTCAGGTCAGCTCCTCCATCGCCAAGTCTGTTTCTTCATCTCCCATCTTCTCTTTTGCCACATAACCCTACCTTCTTGCTTTTCCATTGCCTCAACCTTCGTTGATGTAAGTCAGCCTTCCACATCATCTCACCACTCCATCCATCAGTTCCTAGGTCACTTCAGACCCCCATCCTACCTCCATAACCATCCATGCATCTTCCATCAACCATCCATCCTCAAAAATCCAATTCGTAAACATCCTGTAGAAGAATTACAGAACATCCTGTAGAAACTTCCTGTAGAAGCCCCTGCAGACTTCCTGTAGAAGTTCATGAACACGGTTGCATGTCATCTAGACTTTGTGAAACTCTCAGAAAGAATACTGGGGATCCCTTAGACCCTCTCTGTACCATCCCAACCTTTCCCAAATCATTTCATCCCTTGATCCATCCCTGCACAATGGAAAACTAGTTAGAAGCACATGCATGATAATTTCAACAACTTAATCAAAAATACAAAAAGATGTTTTCTTCAGATAGTGATAACTTAGACACATGCATTTTACCTTCCTAGAAGTAATGGCATCTCTTTTCGTTGTTTGCATTCTTTCCTTTGCATCAGTAGGACTAGCTGGTAGAATTAGGGTTTGCTAGGGTTTGCTAGGGTTTGTGTTTCCTTTTGGCTTTCAGTTTCTTTTCGCAAGTAGATTAACTTCCTTCGAGTTAGCTTTCATCCATCAGTGAAAAATCTTCTTCTGAGAGCATATAGAAGTTGGCTTGAGCCCTAGCGGACTTGTGCCAGCTGACCAAGTGACAGCTGCGACAAGAGCTAGTACTTGTGCATACAGCACCATCGCTCCCAAGTTTGTACGAACTACCGGGTTGATAAAATTAGAGATAGGGAGCTCCAGGAGTTGTAGCATTATTGATACAATACTGGAGCCCACCAGCAAGAGGAAATTCTTTGGAAACAAAAATCAAGAATCAGATGGTTAAAAGAAGGGGAAAGAAACACCAAACTCTTTCATTACACTACTATCCAGAGAAGAATGAATAACACCATTGCTCATCTTTAGAATCAACAAGGAGAACGAATGGAGAAACATGAGGACATTGAGAGAGAGCTCATTAACCATTTCAAAACAGTACATCGAGAGCCGCCAACAAATAGACAGCCTGCTATAAACGAAATTCTCCAACATATTCCAAAAATCATAACAGAAGAGCACAATCAGCTCTTACTGCGACCGGTTACTATGTTGGAAGTAAAATCAGCATCAGCTCAACTGAAAGATGGGAAATATCCCGGACCTGATGGCTTCACCTCTAACTTCTTCCATCACTTTTGGGATCTAATAAAAAAGGAGGTATGGACAGTGGTAGAAGAATCTAGAACTATGCATTGGCTTCTTCCTTCTCTCAATGCAACATTCATGGCTCTCATCCCTAAAGAAGATCAGCTGAGCACTCTAGAGAAGTTCAGACCCATTGCTCTGTGCAATGTCATATACAAAATCATTTCGAAGGTCATTGCTAACCGTCTCAAACTGCTACTCCCACTCCTCATTTCGTCGGAACATATAGGCTATATAGAAGGCCGTCAAATTCTGGATGGCATAATACTGACTCATGAAATCATACATTCCTTTAAGAGCAACAAACAAGCAGGTATGCTTCTCAAAATTGATCTATCTAAAGCTTTTGACAAATTAAGTTGGACTTACATAAAACAAATGCTTACTGCATTCGGCTTCAGCCCGACCTGGATCAGATGGGTTATGAATCTCATATCTTCTGCCTTTTTCTCTATCTTAGTTAATGGTGTCCCCTCAAGTCCCTGCTTCTGCTCCAGAGGAATTCTTCAAGGCGAGACATTATCTCCCTTCCTTTTTATCCTCATGGTAGAAGGTTTGGGTCGCCTTATAAAGCATGTTGTTCACTCCCATGACCTCAGAGGCATCTCTACCCATGGAACCTTTGTCATCACTCATCAAAAATTTATGGATGACAATATGCTGTTTGGACATCCCTCTGTTCACGAAGCTCATGCTTTCAAAGCCCTGCTATACACGTTCTCTATGCCCTTAGGAACCACAATAAAGACTGCAAAATCTCAAATCTTCTTCTTCCATACTCCCCCTGCAACCCAAAGAATGATTTCCAAAATCATAGGCTTCTCACAAGCCAAACTTCCATCTAAATACTTGGGTGCTCCTCTGATAGATTCGGCCTTAAAGCATGCATCCTGGAAGCACCTCCTTGAGAAAATTGAAGGTCAACTATCGTCTTGGACTTACAGAGCTCTCAACATGACAAGCAGGCTTATTTTGATAAAGGCGGTTTTCCAATCTATGCCTCTTTATCTTTTCTCAGTTCTCGCAGTACTGAAATGGGTGCTCAAAAAGATCAAAGACCTGCATCGCAACTTTCTCTGGGGTTCCTTAGGGAAAAATCGCAAATGGGTACTAGTAAAATGGGCAACAGTTTGCACACCAAAAAAGCTGGGACATCTGGGACTGCGAGATCCTCAATACAAAAATACTTTGATGGGAGCAAGATTATGGTGGCAATGGGTGTCAAGCCCACACAAGCCATTGGCCCAACTATGGACTGCAAAATATGCGAATAATCGACCGCAGGAAGAGCTAATCAGAATCACCAATACAGATACAAGCTCTCTAATCTGGAATGCAGCAAAACAACATAAAGGGTTAATACAACAACACAGCTTCTGGGAGATACGCGATGGTAGAACTGCGAGATTTTGGGCTGACTCATGGCAACAGCACCCCAAAATTTTAGAAGTCCTTCCCCCTCAAAATCTTGAAGGCAATAACATCAACCAAAATGACCAAGTCTCTCAGCACTGGACTCAAGATATCAATCAAGGCTTCAGGCAATGGAAACCAACTGAACAGATAATACATCAAGAAACAGAAGACTATTACAAATATTTGCACAAGGAGCTCACTAGCAGGAAAATCAGATGTACAAATGAAAAATATGTTTTGAGATGGGGATACACTCCGAGGGGAATATACACAACAAAAGAATCATATAAGCTGATGCTCCAAACACATGAACCAACAGATCCTGCTTGGACACGATTATGGACTACTGGAATATGGCCCAAAGTCTCTACCTTCACTTGGATACTCTATCATCAAAGAATTCTTACTTGGGACAATCTAATTAAAAGAAGATTCCAGGGACCCTCATATTGTCCTAACTACAAGAAACAAGGAGAAAATATTCAGCATCTCATGGATTCTTGCCACCTGGCCAACCAATTATGGGAAAAACTCACCTTCAGGTGTCAACAACCGTGTAGAATATCGAGGGATATCAAAAGCACCATTCACAACTGGGCCCCTGCTCCCTACAATAGCAAGCTTCTAAACTCTCTCTAGACAATCCTCCCAGGCCTATTTTTCTAGACAATTTGGAAGGAAAGAAACAAAAGAATTTTCAAAAATCAAAGTACTCCATTGGAAATCATCTGGAACAATTTATGCCAGAACCTTCAAGAAACCCTGGCACTCCAACAATGGAAAGCAAAGGACCTCCCCACTCAGGCACAGGAACAAAGTATTTGGGACAACTGGAAAATAAGGATCCCACAAGCTCATAATGATCACAACAAAGCCACCATCAACACCAAGCAGCCCTCACAATGGAATCCCCCTCCCACAAATGTGATCAAAATAAACTTTGACGGGGCCTCAAAAGGCAACCCAAGCAAAGTAGGACACAGAGGAATATTCAGAAATCATGTAGGCAAACCTCTACTATTATACTTTGGTTCAACTGGATGGGACACAAATAATTTAGTAGAACTGGAAGGATTATGGCAAGATATGAATCTAGCTCATCAACATAACTTCTATCCTATTATAATAGAAGGGGACTCTCAAATCCTCATCAACATGGTTACCCAAATACAAATGGGAACCTGTTGTGGCCACCAACAACCCCCCTCCTTACTTAGTATTAGTAATAACACTAGGTAAGTGGGGACCCTTAGTAAAAAATTCAAAAAATTCAATTAAAACTCATGTATTATACTCCTTAAGAAAATATCGCATCGCACGAAGAAGATAGCACATTTCCTTGTGAGTAGAATGATAAACTGCGAGAGTGTGACGTAAAATCCATCGCATCGCATGCATTAAGAAATGACCACAAACGAAAACTTTAAGAAATCTCCGATGGCCGATATGCGACATTGCATATCGCAACATCGCAAAAATAGCACATAACTATTTAACGAATTGTAACAATCTGCGATCTTGCGATAACGCGATGCTGCGATCAGCGATCTTGCGATCACGCGAAACAACAATCTGCAATCCTGCGATCGGCATGATCGGTCAACCCTGCGATAACACATCTTGATAAAAATGCGAAAATGCAATAACGCGATGATGCGATGCTGTGATGCGAATCGTAGAGATCGTCCATCGCATATTTTCCCCGGCTCAACATTCAAGAAAAATTGAATACGCGCATTA
The DNA here is from genome assembly GCA_031772625.1 of Pinus tabuliformis. Classification (NCBI taxonomy): domain Eukaryota; kingdom Viridiplantae; phylum Streptophyta; class Pinopsida; order Pinales; family Pinaceae; genus Pinus; species Pinus tabuliformis. The sequence continues at coordinate 51,991,411 of CM062815.1, forward strand.
ATGAAAATTAATGAATGTACGCCAAGTGTTAATGAAAGACAGTTTTTTGTTTTTCGAAGAGTTAGTTCACGTCAGGTGGCATGTTTTTGTACATCCGTAGAGCTCAGAGCTTTCTTGTCAATTTTTATTATCATTGCTCTCTCCTTATGTGTGAACTGCAGGAATAAAAAACAGAAACAATATGAAGCAATGTGTAGGGAGCGATTAAGGAAAAAGGATAAACCTCCAAAGCTCAGAAGCAGAGAAGAAATGCCCTCATGAACGGATACCACATGCAAAAGAGCCAAAAATTCCAGAGTGTTGTTGATCTATCCATTACAGATCTATTAGTCAGAGCCACGGTTCAAAGAATAGTTGAACAATGCTGATATCAACAGACGATTTAACGCTCAAGGGTAGAAGCTCACGAAAGCAGTATGTTTGCAAAATTTTAAAGCTTATACCCGATGAAGGAAAGGCGCTAAAGGCGAAGAACGCACTAGAAAGGCCCGGATCAAAGAACGGAGGCAGTTTTCGATGCGCTGAGAAAATTGCTCAAAAAGCAAAGTCCCTAACTGCTTAGTCACTCGTAAGCCCGGAAACGTAAGAAAGCAAAGGCAGAGGCAATTTGAGGGTTAACCAAGTGGAATTTGGGTTATTACTGAGCATACACAGTAAATCCACATAGCCAGAGATGATTCTCAAGTATATCTACTATTTTTCTGGAAAAAATGGTGCCAACGCTTGCCATTTCTGTTTGCTTAGCTCAACCAAAAACGGAAAACAGTCAACCGACTCTACCCAGGCAAATATTGAATGCTCGCAACATTAAGGAGCAAATGCAGAAATAGCTAGATATTAGATTTAATTTCTAGAAATAATTTTGCTTAGAGAAAGGGCAGTCATTTAAACCGTATCCTGAATATGTGTAATTAAGTTATTTAGTTAGTAGTATTTAAACCCTTCTCATGCATTTAGAGAAGGGTCCAGAAATTTATCAAAAACTTGTCCTCAGAACATGCACTTTTGCACCCTCCGATGAGGTTTTGGTGAATGAATGGATCAAGATTTGTTGATGTTTGCATTTGATATCTGCTACTGATGTTGCACTTCTGTACTCTTAGTAGATGTTAGAACAAGGAGAAATAAATCATTGTTGCTTGAAGCTTATGAGTAGGACCAGTCATAAATGGTACTTTTATCTCTTGACCATTTCTGCTTATATGTTAAAGTGATATGTAGTTTTTATTTGTTTATATGTTATTGCATGAATGCTTGAGTTACCATTTGGCACTTTTGTACGGTGGTAGCTATTTATTTATGTTTAATGTATGAATAGCTTATTATGCGATATGCTGCTCACAACTGTTTTGCCTAACTTTTTATGCGAAATAGTTCATCTTAATTGATTTCCTTTCTTATAATCACTGAATGATATTTATTACCAGTTGTTATATGAAATCTCTTTAGATCGCATAATAGAAGAAATTACATCCCGGGCTAGCATAGATTAGATGTACTATTTTTATTAGATTACCATAGTATAGAATTAGATTAAAGTTTGAATTAGAATAGCTTAGATAGTTACTGTTAGATCAGCAACATCCAATTCTACACACACACACCCATAGATTGGGAAACTAGTCCCATTATCCCCAGTCGGACCCGCTATACCAAACGGATAAGGAGCTGCCAACCAAGGTTTGGACCGGGCAGGTATCCCCCTTGTTGTCGACCCGATTTTCAGGGCTTCAACATATTTGGCGCTAGAAGGAGGGCTGAACTATGAATGGCAAGTAAATCCAAATATGAATACCATTCTGAGAGTAAATCGCCCTCATCATCTCCCCCGACTTCCCCATTACATTTAAATCCAGAGTCAGAAGTCGCTCGAGTATCAACCGCTGCTACACACCCTGATATTTCAGACCAATCCATCATTGAACCTCCTGAAGTTGAATCCCTGATTCACAAACTTTAGCAATTTTCCATCTCCCCTCAGAGGTCTGATAAATCTCAAGGCAGTGTGACTTCGCAGTACAACCCTGCTCATCCCCTGACCAGGTTAAAGAGTGAAAAGTTTGGCGTTCAGCCAACCGAATTACCTCTTCCCACCAGGAAAAGAGCAAGGAAATCACCGCAAGAGTCTGACAGTGAGACTCTTTTGTCCGCATCATCCATCTCAACTACTTCACTGCGAAGTCAACCATCCACACCTCCACTCCAGATCATCGTCCATCCGTCCACTGGAACCCCCACAACCCCTCTTCAATCATCTACAATCATAGTATCCTCATCCTCCCAGCCACAGGCATCATCTTCTGCACTTTCCTCTGTTAGCAGTTCAACGATGGCCCAGTCTCCATGGAACAACCCTGGGGCAGTCTTAATGTCTGCACCCTTGAGTCAAATACCGGCCCATCCTGAGAAATGGCTGCCCAAATTCAATCCCGAGGTAGGTATGCTAGCAGAAGAGCACATAAATAACTTCATGCTTTCCATTAATCTCAATGGGGTTACTAATGAAGATGCTGTTGTTCGGATTTTTCCCTATACACTGCAAGGGACAGCCAGGTCATGGTACTTTTCATTACCCTCCGGATCCATCACAAGTTGGGATATCTTCCAGGACCAATTCCTTACCAAGCTTGGTGATGATAGATCAACAACAACATTAATCAATGACCTATCCAATCTTAAAGCCGAAGCTAGAGAGCCTATTAAGGATTTCAATTTACGGTTCAACAAAATTTTCAACAAAATTCCTACCGCTTCTTAGCCCAGCGAAGAAGTACGATGCGAATGGTATATTACCGCTCTGCCATCGAACATAGCCATCTTCGTGGACAGGGCAAATAAAACAACCTTAGCTGAAAACATGAAAGAGGCGATAGCAGTAGAAAAACGAATAATAGCCCTGGAAAAGAGATCCACGATAGAGGAACGTAAGTCCAAAAAAGTCACCTTCAAGGAAGACTCCAAGAAGAAACAAGCAAAAGATCCTTTTGATTTAGAAGGATTGCAGAAAGTTCTAAAGACCATGTCCAATGAGATGGTCGACATAAAAAAGCAAGTAGCGGAAACTTCTTCGAAAAAGCCCTACAAAGCTTTTAAAAGAGGTCCTTCAACGGATGTAAAGCCACCCAATGCCATTTCAAATGCTAAATCCGAGGAAGAGGAAGAGGAAATCACCACTGAAGGGCAGACCGATGACGAAGAAGTTGTGGAATTACAAGGAATGTTGGATTTCATCCTCCCACAAGAGGAAGATCAAGAAGTATTTCCAGTTAGCACACGAAGTAAAAATCAGCTTGATCCTCCCCAAACTACCCCTAAACAGAAGAGCGCAAGCTCTGCAACAAAAGATAAAGTCGCAACAAAGAAAACGACATCCAAAGCGACTCAAACTAGCCCAGTCCAAGCAGATGAAACGACTCCATCGAAAACACTGATAGTGTCGGATGAAATGGAGTACAATATTATTGATGACATGAAAAAGACTAGGGCTAATATCACCCTTTACGAACTGAGCAAATTGAAACATCAACAGAAGATAATGATGAAAGAATTACATGCCGTGCCAATTGCACCTTTGCCTGCCGCTGTACTTTCTCAAGCTTCCCACAACATGGGAAGACCTCCAACGAACGCGATCAGTAAGATTGATCCAAATGACATCGCCTTGATTGGAGGAAGATCAAGATCTCACACTCCCCCATTTCTCCTTACTTATGAAATCTTCAATAAAAATGTGCACAATTGTTTAGTAGATTCCGGTGCTTCATCGAATATTTTACCCAAATCTATATGTGCCAAATTAAATTTTCAACCACAGATATCCGCAGTGTGCATAGTTCAGCTCGATCGATCTCAAGTCGAAGTGATCGACGAACTAAATCAAGTAACCATAAGATTGTCATCCAACCCGAAGGTATGTCAGGTTATTGACATTCTAGTTGTTGACATCCCAGAATTCTATGGCTTAATCCTTAGCAGGGATTGGTCAGAGAAACTCCATGGATACTTCGCAATTGATTGGTCGTACATGTGGCTGCCCTACAACGGTAAACCAAATCAAATAAAAGTTGAACGAGAGCTACACCAAAAGTACATAGTAACGGAGTCAGAGGGAGAAAATGAACCGGTAGCGTATAACAACAGTATCATTGGCAATTACTCGATAGATTCTTTCCTCGGCAATTTCAATGCTCATGCATCACCTTATTTAGAAAATTCTATTTTGTCCCAAGTTGAGAATTTTTCTCGAACTGATAGTTCGAAATGTATTAATTTTTCAGATAAACCTATAAATACATCTTTGTTTTGGAAATTATTTTTTGATGGCTCTAGATCTAACGAAGGAGCAGGAGCAGGATGTGTTTTGATTAGTCCAGAAGGAGAAAATATCATTCTCACATGCAGAATCGAATTTGATTGCACAAACAATACAGCAGAATACGAGGCTTTGGTTCAAGGCCTTTACAAGGCAATCGGGTTAGATGTCAAGTATCTTCAAGTCTTTGGAGACTCTAAGATTGTGGTTAAGCAGGTATGTAACACTATACATTGCTTATCAAGTCACTTAAAACACTATCAATATTTAGTACAAGATCTGAATGAGCACTTCATAGCGTTTAATATTTCTTCAATCCCCAGACTCCAAAACAATAGTGCAGACCTTTTGGCTAACGTAGCTTCTAAGCTTATTCCCTCCGAAGATTTTAGTCCAGATATATTCTCAATAGAATTAATCTTTAGACCGTCCATTCCTGATAACATCACAAATTGGAGAGTATTCAATGATGATCCAGATATCATACATTTCCTCACATCTGAAGGATCCTACTCCAATCAAATAATCGACGAAGACCAGCACGATCGACAATTGCAACAAAATAGCACTAATAATGCTATACCGAAGTCGGTGGTCAAGTTAGAAGACTTATACGATTTGAAAGATTGGTTTAAGAGGTCTACCAATTCAAAACTCTACAGTTCAACCTTGAACTACGAATTAGTAAACCTAGGGACCGATACTAAACCACAAAACATTAATCTAGGCCTCGGCCTAGCCCCTGAAGAGAAACTAGCATATATTCGTCTTTTGAGACAATATAAAAATGTTTTTTCCTAGAATTATGATGAGCTGAAAACATACGACACTTCTATCATCCAGCATACTATTCCCATGATCGATAACGAAAAACCTATCCAACAAAAACTGAGAAAGATCCACCCCAATTTAGAAAATCAGATAAAAACCGAGCTCAATAAGTTACTGAAAGCCAGGATAATCTTCCCCGTTAGACATTCCAAATGGGTCTCCAATATGGTACCCGTTAGAAAGAAAAACGGAGATATTAGGATTTGCATTGACTTTCGGAATCTTAACAAAGCCTGTCAAAAAGACAACTTTCCTCTTCCACCTATGGAGCAAATACTGCAGGCAGTGGTGGGCTCAGAACTAATGTCTTTCTTGGATGGATTTTCAGGGTACAATCAAGTGTTGGTACATCCTGATGATCAGTTGAAAACCACATTCAGAACTAAATGGGGCACATATGCATATCGGAAGATGCCATTTGGTTTGATTAATGCTGGTGCTACATTTCAGAGAGCCATGGACATCGCATTCAAAGGTTTAGTCAATAAATCTGTAGTAATTTATTTGGATGATATAACAGTGTACTCCAAGAAGCGAAGTGACCATCTCAAAGACCTGAAACAAATCTTTCAACGGTGTCTAAGGTATGGAATTTCACTTAACCCAAAGAATTTTTTTTCACATTAAGTGAAGGGAAACTTCTAGGATTCATAGTGTCAAAGTCCGGTATTCACATTGATCCCGACAGAATCAAAGAAATTTTTGAAATATCCCTACCTCATAACAAAAAAGCCATGCAATCTTTCCTTTGTGAAATCAATTTTGTAAAGAGATTCGTTCCAAATTTTTCGCGAATCGTGTCTCCTTTGCAAACCATGATTAAAGAGAATTCAAATTTTAAATGGGGTCAAGATGAACATGAAGCATTCAACCTGATCAAGCAAGCCATTATTAATGCTCCATCTTTAGCAACCCCGAATTTTTCAAAATCTTTTACTTTATACACATTTGCCTCAGATAAGTCATATGCCGCGATACTAACTCAAGCGAATCATGAAAAAGCGGAAGCTCCAATTGCGTTTTTTAGCTCAAATTTACAAGGTGTTGAACTCAATTATTCTGACGTGGAGAAACAGGCTTATGTTGTCTTCAAAGCGGTCAAGTACTTCAGACCTTTCTTACTTAAAACCCATACTAAGATCATAGTACCGTTTCCAGCAGTAAGCAATCTTCTAGTGCAGAAGGATGTGGGTGAGAAAAGGGCCAATTGGGTTACTGCCTTACAGGAATACGACCTTGAGATCAAACCAGCAAACATTGTAAGAGGTCAAGGCTTCTGAAAAATGCTGGCCGGAGCATCGCAAATTTCTGAAACTCCATCTGAAGAGGTACAAATGGGTGAGGTAAGCGTAAACGATGCAGAATCATTATATGCTGATATCATTTATTATCTTAGGAACGGGTATGCTCCTTCACACCTTGATCATACTTAGAAAAGAGCTCTAAGATTGAAAGCTAAACAATATCAACTCATAAATGATATTCTTTTCAGAAAAAATTATGATTCTGTCCTTCTTAGGTGTCTTGAAAAAACTGAAGCTGAAAAAGTTTTGCAGGAACTCCATGATGGGCCAGCAGGCAGACACTATGCTGGAGATGCTACTGCACATAAAATCTTACGCGCAGGATATTACTGGCCCACGTTATTCAAAGACTCACACAGTTACGTGAGGAAATGTCAAGCCTGCCAAACTACTGCTGGAAGACAAAATAAGCCATCCCTGCCACTACAGCCGATAAACATCGACCAACCTTTCAGTCAGTGGGGCTTGGACATAATAGGTGAGATCGTTCCTCACTCTTCTAAGCACCATAGATACATCCTCACAGCAACAGATTATTTCACAAAATGGGTAGAAGCAATTCCGCTCAAGACAGCTAATTCTGAAAATATTATTGAATTCATAGATCAATTTATAATCACTAGGTTTGGATTGCCATCTGCTTTAATGTTTGACAATGCATCATACTTTTCTGGAAATGTAATGACTGATTTTGCACTTAAAAGAGGATTCAAGCTTAAATATTCAGCCAATTACTATCCACAAGGTAATGGGTTAGCTGAGTCAACAAATAAAAACCTAATTAGGATTATTAAAAGAACAGTTGACCAGAATCAAAAGAATTGGCACAAAGCTTTGGTATATGCTTTATGGGCAGATAGGATAACGCAAAAAGCTTCAATCGGCACTTCTCCCTTTAATTTAGTTTATGGGAAAGAAGGGGTTCTTCCAACTCACTTACCCATTCCCTCTTTGTCTTTAGTACAATACATTGATGAAGTACCAACTTCCTCCTTACAGCTAAGACAATTGGAAATAATTAAATTAGAAGAACAACGAGAACAAGCTAAGAAAACGCATGCTCATCATCAAGCGCTTGTAAAATCCTCTTTTGATTCAAACATAATGACCAGAAAAGATTTTCAGATGGGAGATTTAGTTTTAAAGTGGGATAAGGCTCATGAAGAAAAGGGAAAACACACAAAATTTCAAAGGATGTGGCTTGGTCCTTTTCAGATTGTTGAAGTCATAGGTCCATCAACATTTGTGTTACAGGGTTTAGTAGGTAGGAGGGATCCTTTGCCTATTAATGGACAAATTCTCAAAAAATATTTTCCATAGAAGATTATTCTTCTATTTTTGTAGAATAGTTTTTCTTTTCATAATAAAACCAGTTTTGAGTGGTTACATTAGGTATTTACGAAAAAGACACCAATTCTCTTTCAGATTTTGAGCTTTTCGCTTGTATAAATAGCAAATCTTTTGGAAAATTGGTCTTTATTATTGACAGATACAGTTAAAAAACTTTAGCCTAGATATGATATGAGTTTCAACTTCAAGGAATTTGATGAAAGCAACCTTTAGTGAAGAAATTGTTTTATATCAGCATAATGAAAGTTATCAATAACAACATGAAGATTCTCTGTAGAACAACTATTTCCAAAAAATCTATTATTGTTGTCCAGAGCTATCTTAAGGAAACAATGACTTCCTCCTTGCTAAGGAGAATCGCAGCTTTCAGAGGGATAATCCATGGATACACTATATCTTGAAGAATAAGAGGTCTCATCACGAGCCGGCTTATCATGATCACAGATATCATAACTTGCTGACTTTTCCAATACTGTCTACCACAACAGGGCAATGACTCAAGATTGTTGCAATCAAAAGACAAGGGGTCTCATCACGGGCCAGCTTGCTCAACAAAGTTATGAATCAAGTGAGTGATAGTGTCACAATTTGGCTACCAAACCAAGACATTGTTCTTTAAGAATAAAAAGGAAATCAAAGCAATACGTGTAAATATGGATTTTTCTTTGAAAGTTGTAGGTCACCTTAAGTAGGATACAGGATCATTGCTGGGTAACAGGTAACCCTGTCGAGGCTATAAATGCCTGCTGGCAGCAGAGGCTCTACCTACGAAAAATGAGCATATTTAAAACTGGTTTACAGAGGAGACTTTATTTTATCTTTACAAGACCAAGTAATGACTGATGTAAATACAAGGACTAGCCTAAGGAAGCAAATAATTAGAATGAAAAGAGGTTGAAACAAAATATCATTGACAGTTTAAAGCATAATGTACTCTATCTGTCCATAAAAAAGTTTAAATTTCTAAAAAAATTTCTGTTTTGGAAGTTTGAAAAATTCAATAGGAAAACAGAGATAACTGGTTCTTCCAAGTGAATCGCCAATTGTTGTGGCCACCAACAACCCCCCTCCTTACTTAGTATTAGTAATAACACTAGGTAAGTGGGGACCCTTAGTAAAAAATTCAAAAAATTCAATTAAAACTCATGTATTATACTCCTTAAGAAAATATCACATCGTGCGAAGAAGATAGGACATTTCCTTGTGAGTAGAATGATAAACTGCGAGAGTGCGACGAGAAATCCATTGCATCGCATGCATTAAGAAATGCTCAAAAACGAAAACTTTAAGAAATCGCCGATGGCCGATATGCGACAGAAAAAGGATAAAGCTCCAAAGCTCGGAAGCAGAGAAGAAATGCCCTCATGAACGGATACCACATGCAAAAGAGCCGCAAATTCCAGAGTGTTGTTGAGTTATCCATTACAGATCTATCAGTCAGAGCCACGGTTCAAAGAATAGTTGAACAATGCTGATATCAACAGGCGATTTAACGCTCAAGGGTAGAAGCTCACGAAAGCAGTATGTTTGCAAAATTTTAAAGCTTATTCCCGGTGAAGGAAAGGTGCTAAAGGCGAAGAACGCACCAGAAAGGCCCGGATCAAAGAACGGAGGCAGTTTTCGATGCGCTGAGAAAATTTCTCAAAAAGCAAAGTCTCTACCTGCTTAGTCACTCGTAAGCCCGGAAACGCAAGCAAGAAAAGGCAAAGGCAATTTGAGGGTTAACCAAGTGGAATTTGGGTTATTACTAAGCATACACAGTAAATCCACATAGCCAGAGATGATTCTCAAGTATATCTGCTATTTTGCTGGAAAAAATGGTGCCAGCGCTTGCCATTTATGTTTGCTTAGCTCAACCAAAAGCGGAAGACAGTCAGCCGACTCTACCCAGGAAAATATTGAATGCTCGCAACATTAAGGAGCAAATGCAGAAATAGTTAGATATTAGATTTAATTTTTAGAAATAATTTTGCTTAGAAAAAGGGCGTTCATTTAAACCATATCCTGAATATGTGTAATTAAGTTATTTAGTTAGTAGTATTTAAACCCTTCTCATGCATTTAGAGAAGGGTCTAGAAATTTATCAAAAACTTGTCCTCAGAACATGCACTTTTGCACCCTCTGAGGAGGTTTTGGTGAATGAATGGATCAAGATTTGTTGATGTTAGCATTTGATATTTTCTACTGATGTTGCACTTATATACTCTTAGTAGATGTTAGAGCAAGGAGAAATAAATCATTGTTGCTTGAAGCTTATGAGTAGGACCAGTCATAAATGGTACTTTTATCTCTTGACCATTTCTACTTATATGTTAAAGTGATATACAGTTTTTAGTTGTTTATATGTTATTGCATGAATGCTTGAGTTACCATTTGGAACTTTTGTACGGTGGTAGTTATTTATTTATGTTTAGTGTATGAATAGCTTATTATGCGATATGCTGCTCACAACTGTTTTGCTTAACTTTTTATGCGAAATAGTTCATCTTAATTGATTTCCTTTCTTATAATCGCTGAATGATCTTTATTACCAGTTGTTATATGAAATCTCTTTAGATCGCATAATAGAAGAAATTACATCTCGGGTTAGCATAGATTAGATGTGCTGTTTTTATTAGATTACCATAGTATAGAATTAGATTAAAGTTTGAATTAGAATGGCTTATATAGTTACTGTTCGATCAGCAACATCCAATTCTACACACACACACCCATAGATTGGAAAACTGGTCCCATTATCCCCAGTCGGACCCGCTATACCAAACGGATAAGGAGCTGCCAACCAAGGTCCGGACTGGGCGGGTATCCCCCTTGTTGTCAACCCTATTTTCGGGGCTTCAACAGAACCCCGACCTCGAAAGTTGCCACCAGCTGGAGACTAGCGGCTCGTCTAGAACTAATAGAGCAATGGATGAAAAATAAAAGAGCCACCACTTTCATTCAAGTCAAGAGAGAGAGCAACAAGGTTGCCGATCTTCTGGCAAACATAGGAGTCGAACATGATTAGGTACTCCAATCAGGAACCATCAACATTTTAAATGACCAAACTCAAATACAAGAATGCACTAACCTGGTGCACAAGGAAGCACAACTCCCAGATGCAGGTGCACATCACAGTTAATAGGTTGGTGGCAAAACAAGACGGAAAGTGGCTTTGCCACATGGCCCTCCATCATCCTGCACACCAATCCATAAAATGTATTAACATTGGCCATAAATGGAAATTAAGCTGGCACTGTCTTCAAACCGCCTGCATCTACCCGCCTCGGCTCGGCTCAATGATGACTTCTGGTAATATTAATTCCACCACCCCAGTCTCTAATCCCCTACCTCTGCAATGCCAATGTCCTTTGGCAGTAGCAGAACCAAGCTCTCGCACTGCTACAGGCAGGCGCTGCAGCATCCTTAGTTGCATTAATATCGGGCCGACCATTCATTTTACTCAAAGCTTGGTCTGCAATTTCATCTTCCACCCCACATCTGCAGCTAATCCTTCCTCTGAGCTGACCTTTAAACCTGTTTCGCCTTCTCATCACTCTGAGCCGTCTCCCTGTAGACATCCTCCTACCCCTGGTGTCAATATGCCCAGAACTCACCATAGAATGCGTAGTCGAAGAGGGGGTAGCAGAGGCAGATTTTCCCTCTCTCCTCCATCTCTGGCCTGTGACACCTCCTCCCCTTCGGCTCAACTGCCTTCAGACCATTACCCAAATACTTGTAGCGGAAGAGGCTGCTCATGACCTCTCCACCTCCAACTGACACATTCTAACTCGCAACCTAGTGAAATCCCCTCAAGTCCACAACTGCCCCTCCGCTCAGCCGAATTCATCTACCATTATTCCCTAAACCAGCCCATCATCACCACCACCATCTCCATTACCCTCCACAAGGAGTAGCCAGCCACAGAAGGTGGACGCCATACCAGTGCTGAGCTAGCCAGGGTCGAGGGGAGCACACACTGCGCAAGGGCAAAGCAGGACACTCCTCCAGACAAGAAAACTAAGGAGGAGAAGGACCATGACCATCAAGCAGAAGACGACATGGATCCTTACAGATGTTTTGTCGTGGAGGAACACTCGAAGCAGCGGGAAGATGACACGGGAGCAACGCAGTAGGAAGAAGACGACATGGATGAATACAAGTGTTTCGTTGTTGAGGAACACTTGTCGTCGCCGCATAACACCTGACCTGCCAGCATGAAACCTGACTGGCCACGCAACTTGCCACGTGTCTTCGAGTCTCAGGTTCCAGGAATTATGATATCTGGTTTTTTCGGGGTTTTTAGGAAAACCTGCTGCCATATGGTTACTTTGATGATTTTTTTGTTTTTTTTTTCTAAAAAATTGGTTAAATACTATGCGTAATTGTTGGTTTCCCCTGCGTGGGCAGCAAGATAACACCTGCAATTTTTTTTTTGAACTGGACTGGTTTCCCATTATGAGCAGTCCAGACCTTGTTTTGTTGGTTTCTGCCCTAAACCAAGGCACGAACATGCAAAGGCCAAAGCATTAGTGTACCATTAGTTTCAATAATAGAATTTAGCATAATTTAAGAAAAAATAAAAAATAAAAATAAATAAATAAAAAATAAAAAAATATATTAATTTACACAAGCAATTGAAGTTGTGAGGACAAGTCAATATAGTGTGTAATACATTAAATATAAATTAAGTTTTAAATATATAAATTGTAATTAGAATATTTAATCAAAGAAATTGAAAAATATAATTAATTTGTTAATTTAACAATTCGAAATTTATATAAATTTAGAAGAAGGAAAAAAGGAAATATTAAATATATTGAAGTAAAATATTAAAGAGATTGAAATGATGCTTAAATTTATTATTTAAAAAATTAGATATCATTTTTTATTAAACAATTAAAATGTTAAATTTGTTATTTAAAAAGTTACATAATAAGTTTTAGTATTGAATAATGAAAATGAAATATTATATAATTAATTCATGGAATAATAAAAATGAAAATGTTATATAATTAATTATTATATTAATAGGTAAGGATATTAAAATTTATTAATAATGGTTTAAGGTGCAATTTAATTGGTGATCGAAGTGATGTGAAGTTGTGCAAATTAAGAGATTTAAGGCTCAATCCCTTGGTCTACAAAGAGGACAGGTGAATTTTTAAAGGAATAAGAAATCAAGGCATTCTTTTTCCTGTTGAGAAATCTAGGGTAGGACATTAGGATTATTAATTGATTTCGCTTTTCCATTTGAAAATTTCTTGTGAGTTAAGTTAATTCTTTATCATCATAGATTAATTTTGTTTATTATCAAGACACTTTCCAAATATAATATCATAATGCAAGCATGAGGAAGACACCAGAAGTAGGCTTCAATCCAGGGCAAAACCCCTCAAAGGGGAAAAACTTGGAGAACTATTTCTTATAGAATTTCCAATGAAAACTTGCAAGACTAGGATTATAGATGATCCTCCAAGGGACTAGGCCAGCCACCCAACTAGAAACTATTCCTTTCTTCGCAAATTCAAATCTGCATTAGTTTGTCCTTCCACAGAGAATTTCGGTAGTATGTCCTTCTATAGATAATTTTGGATGCCAAAGAGAGATATATCAATACCCAAATCAATTTCATATTTCCTCCTCTCCTCAAAGCTTCATTAGAAATTTGAATGAACAAGTGAGTCTTTGGAGGATTAATTCCTCCTCAATAAATAGTCATTTGCGTGGGTCCTCAAGCCTCTTCTAGGCCGACCCTTAGGGCTAGACAACCTAATCTCTTGGACATTTTCTAGAAATTTACATGACATAAAATATTTTTATTTCATTGACATGAGAGCCCTTCTAGGGGTTTCACATTATGACTTTGGTTTTGACTCTCTAGAGCACTCAATGGGTGCAAGATCTAAGACCAAAACCATGGGCAAGAAACCCATGTATAAATAATTTTTTCTTTTACAAAAATAAATATTTTTGTTTTTCTTTTTTTTGACAATGACAATGATCACATCATGTCATGACATCATAATTATGAATACTGACACTAGTTACATTTCGACTCTCCCTCTTAACTAGGGAGGTATTCATAATTGAAAACAGGTACAAGGACAGTATTTCCATTGAAAATTTCTCATAAGAAGAGCCAAATTGTTAACTCATATATTTAGAATCATATCATCCAGAATTGTCACATAGCAAGGCCTTGACTAACAACTCTATCTCTCTACAAGATCATAGCACAATGTTGGCAAGACCAATGATTTACAAACACCTTCCTCATTGTCTCTCTAGGAGAATGCCCCACCCGGGTGTTCACAGGATATGTACTTCCAGGACTTTTCTTATCTTGTATTCTCAGTCCTCAAAGAATATTAGACCCTCATGACTCCTCTTATCTTGGATTCCCTACAATATCCTCAAAGAGTATCAGATGCCATATTCTTACCCAATCCTCCATTATTTCTTCCCAAGTGAAGACAAGAATGATGTTTCTATCTCTCCCTCTCACTAGGGAGGATATACACATTCTTATAAAGGAATATTCTCAAGCTCCCTCTTATCGAGGGACTTGTCCAAGCTCCCTCTTATCGAGGGACTTGTCCAAGCTCCCTCTTATCCAGGGACTTGTCCAAGCTCCCTCTTAGCCAAGGATTTGTCTAGGCTCCCAGGGATTTTCTTCCAAGTTTCCACTAAATTAGAAACTTGTTTCCAATATCCTTCTTTAACTGGGGACCTATTTCTAGAAACAAATTTTTTTTTCTTGGTGGAGATCATGGGACATTTAGCTACTTGTAGTGCTCCTCCATTTGATGACATGAATTCTATTTTTAAAATTATTGAACCTTCACCTTTGTAGGGCATCGACTATCCATAACTTTCCTCAAGTCATTCATGTCATCATTCCCTTTATTTGAAAGTTATTTTCTAGTCCACATCTAGCTTTCCTTCATACAACTACATTTTCTACATCATGTCTTCTTTAGGCTCTTCCATCCCACCACATAAGTGTTAGTTATATATGACATCCACAACTATTTTACCGATAGTCCTACATTAACCCATCTAGATGTTATTCAAAAACAAAAAATGAACATCAAAACAAAATTACCTTTTGCAATGGCCCTTCATCATGACATATGTTTGCTTGCAATATTAACATGTTGCACATATATTTGACACATCTCCAAAAATATATAATGTTAAGGGTCTCCTTCTTTTCTAGACCTCATCAGGGTCTTCATATCTTTCCCATGGAAATATTATAGTCAAATATTTTAGTTATTGGATGGTGATTTCATTTTCCATAGTTACATCTTTCATGATATTTTTCTTTCTTAATTCACATATTTTTTCCCCGGGAACTTTCAATCATAGTTCCTTCATCATTTTCAACCACCTCATATTCCATATGAGGAAATAGTATGTTGATTTCATATAGTAAATATGTGAACCATGTCTTTATACATCATTTTAACAAGAGATATCCCTTTCCTTTGATCATGCTCTTGAGATAGAGCACCTACTTATGCAACCATATGACGACATGACTCAATAAAATACATGCATACATACCTTTTTTCTTCTTTGGTCATCTAGGCTTCCTTCAACATATTTATTTTCTTGCTTGAAATTTATTGACTTGTTGCACTCCTTTATCACCATACCATCATCCATTTAAACAATGTCTCCCACACAAGGTGGAATCTTCAATGAGACGCTTCTTCTAAGTAAAGGTGAACCTTCTAATGAAGATTCCAACATAGGATCTTGATTATCCTCATCCATCGAATTCCCCTTTCATGATGGTGAAGAATGATGAATGATAGATGACTTTCTTTCAACCACTTGAACTATATATATTTTTAATGAGGTTACCAAGAGCTACTTCCTTTATATGATGACAACTACATCCATGTAGACTTCTACTTTAGCTATTCTTTCAAGCTTCTCTAATGATGTCATGAAATCTTGCTTCAACAGTATGCTTCTAATATGATGCCATATTTTCAATATGATGCATCCTATCATAATTACAATGATTGATTGTAATATTTTAACCATAGTAGAGGTATTCTCACCTTCTACCTCTATGTACCAGGAATCCATAGTTCCATAGTTGTATCATGAACCTATCATGGTGCCTGAGGATACAAGGGTTCATATAGTTATCTCCTACCATCATGCTTCTAAAAAAAAATGATCGGCCCATCCATCTTCCTTTGCTTCTTGTACCTGCAATATTCACTGACAAGTATCCCAAGAAAAATATATAATAACAAGAGCATGATATCTATCTAACAATCTAAGGTTATCATGAGAATTTAAAGGTTGTACTTCTAAGGTTTTAGGTTCTAACCCTAGACCATGGGTTCCTTCTTTATCCATGCTCATGAGTACTATATTGTTTATAAACCTGTTGACGGTGTTGGACCCACCAACATGTCAAGGGGATCTCCCCGGTAAGAAATCCCAATTAGACCTCAAACCGTTTGGTGTAGGAGTCCCAATAGTGGGTCATAAGGTAATGCCTTGACAATGATGTCGCACAGAGGAAAGTAAGATAACTCTGTCAGTAACCAGGGTGTGACTAATGCAGTGAGTCAAGGAATGAGTATGAGAGGTTCCAACACTTCAAAGGGAGAGGAAGGTGAAGGTGAGTTCCAGGTTGAAAGGGATCAATCCCAACTCGGCTAGGAACACACAACATAAAGGAAATGCACAGCTTCTGGGAGAGTAGTCGACACAGATGTGGCAGTCAAAACATACAAAGTAAGATAACATGAACAACACTCACGGATCAATCCGAGATGAGTGTGATAGTTGATACAACAAGGTTCAAAGAGAGGTCTATCTGATTTCCGGCAAAGCAGTGGACATGGACGGTGACAGCATTAACAACATATGCAACATATTAACAACAAGATTCATATAATTGCATACAAAGCAGTTCATATACAAGTACATAAGTTAAACAACATATATCATTAAGGCAAACAAAGCAATCCAACTACAATAACAACATATGCATGAAAATGTGTTGGCTTTTATTATTAAAGAAGTGTAAGTCACAATCATACAATACACCATGTAAACCCACTAGCCCCAACAGTGGAACGTTACAACCACATCTGCCTGCTCCTCCAAAGAGATGTACTAGCTCTGGGCAGTGGAGATGCCAAGGCACGTTACAATACTATCCAAGCCTTCTTCAAGATAGTCTTAGTAGAAGCTTGGCTTACCAAAAGCCTTTACAATGAGTTATGAGGGACTATTTATAGCAAAGGGTGGGGTGACCCTTGACATTCCCCTTTATGACAGTTCAACTACCATCATGACTCTTCACCTACTCTATCATTGTTACATCCAACTATTGACACTCAACTTACACTTGACATGACTCAACATTACAATGCACATGTACTCATGTCAGACAACATGGCTTGAGCAAACTGCTGAATTGAGTAACATCGGGTGGAGCATGAGTCAGTTGAGGAGGATGATATGCATTGTATGCATGATGGGCCTTTTGAGGAGAGCCAGTTGGAGGTTCATGCAGAGCCCGTGGTGGAGGGGGATGAGCAACTATCTTTGGGGAAACCATTGATGAGGAGCAAACAGATGTACAAACAACTAGCAGGGTGGCAGTGTTTGTAGACACTTTGATCCGGATTTAAATAGGAACGCAACAAATTACAGATATAACCATAAATACAGAGATGCAACAAAAATAATACTTCATTTCATTAATGTAAAATACCGAGATATGCTTACAAACAGAAATGGAAATAAACTAGCTAGGGCGATGGTAGCTATCTTTGAGAAGAGATGTGGCGGCTACATGCCTCTGACTGTCTTACAATGAGGTTCGCAGGCCTATTTATTGTTGAGAAACAATGGAAAACCCTAAACATCCAAAAACCTAACCCTAGAAGATGAAACGCCAAACTGTGGGCCATGTTTGGGTATATTTGTTAACCAACTTCCCAGGGACATAACCTTGGCATACGATCTCCGTTTGACGTGTACAATACCTTGTCAGAAAGATCTATCCCATGTGGACCGATGTTGCTCCCAGATTTCCCAAAAAACGTCGTTTAGGGCCTTAAAATGGCTCTGGAAGTTCAGGACCCGAAAAATTGCTAAAACTAATAAGTTGTGCTACAATTAAGGAAACAAAAAAAATTGAAAGAGACAGTTGTGGGGGTCTAAGTGGGGTAGGTGGGTGGCCACCAACATCCACCTGGATCATTCCTCCCCCCTTAGGAAGCAATGGTCCCCATTGCATTGAGTTCCTCCATGCGATGAGGAAACGTTTTTTGAACTTGGTCCCTGGTGAGCTGTTTTGCAACCTCTGATGTGTCTAGTAATGGTGGGAAGCTTGGTCGACAACGGTCCACATTGAACACTCGGTGCAAGCGAATGAATGGGGGAATGCTGTGCTCCAAAGAATTGTTTCCCACAACCTTGGTACTGGTGTAAGGACCATATTGAAGTGGTCTGAGCTTCTGATGGGCTCTTGTAAGGCATTCTTTCTATAGATGCAACCAGACTTTATCACCCACTTGAAACTTGTGTGGTACTTGATGCTGATCATGTCGATGCTTGTACTTGGCAATTTTCAGAATGGAGTGGCGATATATCGACCCGTTGGGTAGAGGTGCTCTAGGAGTCAGATCGAATGAATGTTTGACCTGATAGTGCAACGGTGTCCCTGTGGGTGAGGAGAAGATGTTCCTGTCTGCTTTCATGACCGTATCCATTTGTTGCTGCTGCTGCGTGGAGGAACCCTTCACGGGGGTCATGGATGTGGCGACGATCTTCCCCTTACTTTGGGAGCGAACTAGACAGAAATGAATTTCCTAGTTTGGGAGATGAGCTTGCTGCATTTCTTAGCAGTGATCAAAGAGGTGGCGGTAGGTGGGGCTACCTCCGGTATCCTATATAATGAATTACCCAAAGAAATAATAACAACACGAGGCCTTGACTCATACACAACATGTTGCCTCTAGCAACATCACAGAATATCTCATCTGTGAAGGGCTTGATGCTGTAGGGAAGGTGACACTGCTGGTGGACTTGGAGATCTCGTCCTTGGTGAAGCCACCTGGTACTGTACGACTGCGAGTGTGGTGTAGTCGGTAGGCCCAACCGCTTTACGACCTCTGCTGAAATGAGGTTCTTTTGGCTCCCACTGTCAACAATGAATTTTAGTGGCGAACCCTTCACCCATATCTGTGAGTGGAAAAGATGGTCCCCCTCCTCTGGATCTTCGGGCTCATTCTTCTGGATCTTAGCGGTGGCAACAGTGGCGTTAGGCTCCGCGTCAATGATCTGCTTCCCTTTGCCATTCCTCTTGTCGGGTTCTAACTCAGGGTCGGAACATGCATCTGATTCTAAAGCCTTCAACTCGGCCACCAGTGACTGCTTGGTCCGACACTTGTGTTGTGAGTGGGGCACTTATGGAACTCACACCACTTCCCTGTGTCCTTTGACTTCGTGGTGTGTTCTTTTCTTGCAGCTTTGATGGGTTGTCTTGGGTCACCCCACCTTGGCTTTGTCTTTTGTTTTTCAGATTTGTAGATCCAAAGTCTCGCTTCTTCTATTTAAACTTCTGTTCGATCTTGACAGCGTATCGGTATGCCGTGTCGAGCGAGGAGATGTTCAGGAACTCCATATCATCCTGGATGTATCTGTGTATGTAGCTGCGGTATTTGAGTACCAAATGCAGCTCAGAATCCTTGATATCTAACTGGGTGCGAAGGGTATGAAAAATGTTTGTGAACTCTGGCACATCTTGGTCCCTTCCCTGCTGCAACATGGTCCACTTTATGTATTTGTCCTCATAGCTTTTGACAGGGTAGTACTACTCCTTGATGGCGTCCCAGAATGAATTCCAAGTGGGAGTGACTGAAAACAGTGAGTTCGTACTTTCATCCTTCTGCTCGCAGTAGGTTTCCCACCAGTCCTTGCCATGGGGGGTTGCTTTGAGAAGTGAAAAATTAATCTTTTGCTGGCTGGAAAAATCATGAATAGAAAAATAACCTTCTTACAGATTTAACCATTTATCTACGACATCTGTGTCTATCTGACCCTCGAATATGGGGATTTCAAAATTAATTTGTACCTTAAAGGGTGTGGCCTTTCCAGAGTAGCTGTTGGAAGCCGATGCATCGCTTCTGGGTAGCTGCTGAAGGATCTGGGCAAAGTTTTCCATTATCCCGTTCCTTTGTTGCTCGAGGGCTTCTTTGAGCAAGATTTTGATAGGATCTCCTGCCCCCTCATCCTTCTATACATCCGCCATGGGAGGCCGTTGGGATTTGTGAGGCTAGCCTTGCAAAGGTTCGATTAGTTCAAGCCCTAACTCCTTTTATCCCGGCCTCGTTGGGGACATGTAAAGAAAAACAGAGAAAGAGCAGACCGCTCTGATACCACTGATCTGGATTTAAACAAGAACGCAACAAATTATAGATATAACCATAAATATATAGATGCAGCAGAAATAATACTTCATTTCATTAATGTAAAATACTGAAATATGCTTACAAACAAAAATGGAAATAAACTAGCTACGACGATGATAGCTTATCTCTGAGAAGAGATGTGGCGGCTACATGCCTCTGAATTGTCTTACAATGAGGCTCGCAGGCCTATTTATTGTTGAGAAACAATGGAAAACCCTAAACATCCAAAAACCTAACCCTAGGTGGGCCCCGTTTGGGTAAATTGGTACATCAACTTCCCGGGGTTATAACTTTGGCATACGATCTTCGTTTGATGCGCACAATACCTCATTAGAAAGATCTATCCGAGGAATACAACTTTGGGAAGAGCAACATCGGTCCTCGAACCCAACTTGCTTCCAGATTTCCCAAAAAACGTCGTTTAGGGCCTCAAAACGGCGCTGGAAGTTCAAGACCCGAAAAATTGCTAAAAGTAGTAAGTTGTGCTACAGTTAAGGAAACTGGAAAAACTAAAAGAGATAGTTGTGGGGGTCTAGTTGGGGTAGGTGGGTGGCCACCAACATCCACCTAGATCACACTTGCCCCTAGGATGTGTGAGAGTCTGACAAGATAGTTTTTGCGGAGGTTTGTAGATTGGAGGAGCATGAAGATTCTAGTCAAATAAGGGAGGATCTTTTTGAGATGGTGGTGCTGTTGATTTCTGGTAGCATCAGATGTGCTATAAGAATAAAATGTTGTAGGGAGGCTTGGGCACATGTATTCCAAAGAACCCAGAAAGCGTTTTAGGAAATTCCACCCAGAAGCAGTTTTATTAAAATAATTAATTATTTTTAATGGGACCCTAAGTCTAAACTTAGGAAATTAAAATAATTAAAGGGTATTAATCTAGTTGTGGGTGTAACTTCTAGAAGAAGACAAGGATCAAGCAGAAATGATCTTAGCCATTAATTATCTTCTAATTTGGGTCATTGAATGTCAACGAGGAGATTATTTAAGGAGGCTTGAGGGTCATTTGGAAAGAGACATAGAGAGTTCAGAAGTTCGATTTTTCTGAAGTAGAGCAGCTATCGAGAGAATATCGATAGTGAGCTTGTGCAGTGAGGGGTAGGGATAGTTGGGTTGGAGTATCTTCTCTAGAGCCTAGTATACGCAATAGAGAGACACTAGAAGGAGGCAACGTAGGACCCAGGAGGGGTTGACGCTGAGCTAGAAGGGCTCATGTAGAAGCAGCGCAGTTCTCCAACCAAAAGTTCGAATTTGCTGAGGGAGCTGAAATTTATGAGCCAGGAGGGCTAGAAACTGCTCCAGCAGGCAAAATCGATTCCCATTTGAGTAGACGTAGAACCTTTGAGCTTGACGTAGGGCCCACGCAGAGGCATCACAAAAATAGCCGGGGACACGTTGGTTCAGCTGCCGGATTAGTTGGAACTTGCCGGGTAGAGTGAGGTAATCTCACAAATTACTTCTGCCGGTTTATTTCTCTGTAACTGGATTTTCGAGAGGGCATCCACAGTTGTATTAAGAAAACTACTACATAATAATACAAACTCTCAGATTTGCTACACCGGTTTTCCCTCATTGGGTTTTTCTGGGGACATTTGTCCAAAAATAACTGTCACTTGTGTAGTATCTTTATCTATTGTTCTGTTCTTGCTTTGGGCATATAATTTAATTGATGTAGGTTGTAGTGTATTAGCTTCGATATTTGCTGTAGTAAGCAATAAATAATTTGTTTCAGTAATTAACAAATAGGATAAGTTTAATCAGTTGCTGTCTAGATAACCGGATTCGTCCTATAGGCCCCACGAATCTCGAATCCATCGTGTCCGACACGATTCTCTCGAGATTCATGTCCAAAAACCATGACACGTCGTGTCCTATTTTGACACGTCGAATCCAACTGCGTGTCATGATTTTGGCAGCGTGTCCTGTTTTCCAAGACTCATTAGGTGGAAAAAGTGACCTACACGGGTATGAAAAGGCCGCATTTGGTCATTACAGCCACGCATATTTTCATTTGGCAAGCGTTTTGGCAGCTTAATGATCAAGTCTAGGCCCTAGTATTGATATGCTATTCATGGTAATGTTAAATTCTTAAAGTAAAAGTGACATTCTCCTCAATCTTCATTTTCATCCTTTTACTTAAATTTTTAACATTACCATGAAATGACTCAGGATGTTTGAGAGTGGTTCCGGCCTCATTGGATTTCATATGGAGAAATTAGAATTTTAGATTTCATTCAAAATCCAGTAGACTTATCAGTTTTTCAGGATTTTAGGATTGGGGGATTGCAATGTTTCCATTGAATTTTGTCATGTATTAGGGTATGGAACTCGTATTTAATCAAGAGCACCAATCCCTCTATGTACCTTGATGTTAGTGACATTGGTTGTTGAACTCCTGTATCATGACCCTCCTAAAAATGTACACATCACTCAAACAAAATCTTGACTTGACATGTTATGCTTGTTCTATCTTATGTTAATGCTTAAAGGGTGATATTAATGACAAAGATCCCTATAAGATACAAAGGTAATGACAAAGATACCTCTGGATATTAATGCTTAGAGGGTGATATTAATGACAAAGATCCTGATTTTCCAACAAGACTAAAAAATTAGACATTTCTTGTGGTGGCAAGAGGGCCAAGCATAAGAATAGATAATAGATTGACATGTATTTGAATTTTGTATGTACTATGCATGCTAATAGCTATAGATGAAGATCTATATTTGAAATCAATAAATTTGTATCATTAATTAAAATTTGTGTAAGAAATATCTAATTTTTATATATATATATATATATATATATATATATATTTTTATATATATATATATATATATATATATATTTATATATATATATATATATATATATATATATATATATATATTTTAATAAAATAATATATAACGAATCCTATGTGTCCTGTTTCGGGGGGTCAACGTGTCCGAATCCCGAATCCTACGAATCCTGAATCCCCGTGTCAGGTGACTTAGGTTGTTGTAGTAGGGATTCCGTTTACGGAATTTTCACATGGTATCAGAGCAATTGCAAGTGAAGCAAGAAGAATAGTGCCAGAGGACCCAACGCTGAGCAGAAGAGGAAGATTGAAATAGCTGTAGGAGGCAGCAGTTCAAAACCCATAATTGGCGGAGCTATCTGGAGTTAACTAAAGTTAGCTGGAGTTTTTCTAGGGGAAAACTGGAGAAACTTTAAATGGCCATAACTTTGGCTAGGAAAGTCGGTTTTGGACGATTTTTTTTTGATTTTGAGTGTTTTCGACCTTCTGAAGCCATTGGTGTAGGTATTACAGCCATCTAAGGTCATTTGTAGAGGTTTTTGAGCCGTGAAAGTTCTAGGAGCCATCAGGGCCCAATTTTGTAAAGACTGTATAGGGTTGCAGGTATCCATTGGAGGTGATCCAATAGTTAATCCTGAAGGATTCAAGTGTTCTGAATCCATTTTTACCATCTATTTCTCCTGTAGATGCTTCTATTCAGCTGTATTTTCAATTTGATCATTTAATAAAAACAAGGACAAGCCCGGTTAGGAGCTTTGGACCCAACAGACGTAGCCCTGGAGGGGGTGAACTGCTTTATCAACTTCTTTTGCTTTTGTGGTTGATTTATTTTGCAGATCAAATTCATTTTAATGTGTTAAACAGTAAAAGGAAATAACTCTGCTATGCTTAAATGGGTCATGAACAACTGAAAATTTCATGTGTTTTCTTTCTGCAAGACATGGAAATCTTTTAAACATGTTTAATTCTGAATTGAATACCTTGCAAACAAATTTCAAGTAGTTTCAAATTCATATCAAGTTGGTATCATAGCTTAGGGTTTTTGTGCAAAGATCTTCTAACTGTCTTGCAAAGTATTGATGCTTACCAGGTTGAAACTTAAAAGAGGGGAAGGACAGTTGACTAGAGAACGAGAGAATCCTCAGTCAAGGAAGGCCAGAGAGACATCACCTCCACCTTCAATTTCACCCTCAAGAGTCTCAGCAGAAGCTTCAAGGATGTCTGAACATGAAGGAGAAATTCCTACAGAGATAGATCCAAGAGAAGAAGAAAGAGTCTTCAGAAAGGCTTTCTTGGACCTCACTGAAATGGTGAGGATATTGTACCAAGAAAGAAATGAGAAATTGGCTGGAGAAGGGTCCAAACATCCACATGAAGGAGAGGGCTCTTCAGGAGGTAAGAAGGATGATGATCATTCCAAGAAAGGACATGGAGGAAATGGTGATCCACCACCCCCATATTCACCTTCTTCCTCTTCATCTTCGTCTACTTTTGTTCATAAGCATAGATCCTCTGGAAAAAGTCCTTTTTTGAAGCTTGATGTAAAATTCGAATTACCTATGTTTAATGGTGAAGTGAATGCAGAAAAGCTTGACAACCAGATTAGGCAGTTGGAAGTTTACTTGAGGATCCAAAATATGCATGATGATGCCACAAAGATTCAATTGGCTTCTTTGAGAATGGATGGAGCAGCACTGGTCTGGTGGGAGGCCAAGACTAAAGAGGAGATCAAAAAATTTGGTAAGGTTACCTTAACATGGCCTGAATTTCTGTTAGCCATTAAAAAATAGTTTTATCCTCTTGCTCACATGCAGAAGGCCATTATGAATTGGCAAAATTTCAGACAACTTAAGGGTCAGAGTGTCCAAGACTACACCCAAGAATTCAGGAGAAGAGCTCTCTTGTTAGGGGTAGTTTTATAGACCCAAGAAACCTTGCTGAAATACATCGGTGGCTTGTATAGCTACCTTAGACACACCATCTTGATGTTTAACCCTACTAGCCTGGACGAGGTTTGTGTCCAAGCTACCCATTTAGAGGGAAGGGGAAAAAACACATTTGAAGAGGGTAGAAACAAGCCCCCCAAGGGGAAAAACAAAGAGAAAACCTCCAAGGGAAAGGGCAAAAAGAATGCATCTGTCAAACAGGAGAGTGAGAAAGTGATCTGTAAACACTATTCTAAACCAGGCCATGAGGAGAAATCCAAAGGGAAACAGAAAACTGCTGCTACTACATCTACACCACAAGATTTAGGGGAATATTCAGGTGATGAAACCAAAATTGCAGCCATGGATTTGAAAAACTTGAAGGGAAAAGAAATTGAAACTCAAGCCAACACTAGTACCTCAAACTGCCATGTACGAGCTCCTAATGAGGAAGAAATAATTGAACTGTTTCATGTGAGGGTGATTTCAAAACATACTAAAATTGACACACTTTTTGATAGTGGGTAACAAGCAAACCTTATATCAGAGGACTTGGTCAAGCAGCTTAAACTTGAGACCATTCCACATCCGAAGCCATATCCACTTGGATGGATTTGCAAGGATGCAAATTTACAAGTTTCAAGAAAGTGCACATTGCGCTTTGCAATTACTGCACATTTTATTGACACAGTTGAACTTGATGTGGTACCTTTTGATATAGCAGGAATTGTTTTGGGAAGTCCTTACTTGTTTGACAGGAAAGCTATCTTTCATAACCATGAAAACAAATATCATCTGTTCAAAGATGGCAAGGAGTTCATTGTTAGAGCTCATTGCAAGAAGACAAATATAGCGATGGTGAATGTAGGACAGGTAAAAAGGCCGGTCAATTCAAGTAAGAATTTTGTTCTTCTTATGATTAAGCCCAAGGTTGATGTGAATCATGAGTCATTTGACAATTGTGATCCAAAACTTAAATCAGATCTGTATGATGTAGTTGATGCATATCATGAGATGTTTCAGAGCCAACAGGTTTGCCTCCTAAGAGGGAGATTCAGCATGAAATCCATTCGCATCTAGATTGTCCTCTTCCAAACATAGGCATGTATCGCATGTCTATTATGGAGAATGCTAAAATAAAGAAGAAAATCAAGGACTTGTTGGACAAGGGTTTCATAAGGCCAAGTACTTCGCCATGTGGGTCACCAATTGTATTGATTCCAAAGAAAGATGGCACTTGGCGTATGTGTGTTGATTTCAGGGCCTTGAACAAGATAACGATAAAGAATCGTTACCCACTCCCAAGGATAGATGATTTGCTAGACCAGCTGAAAGATGCTCGATATTTCACTAAGCTAGACTTGCGCAGTGGATATCATCAAGTAAGAATTGAAGAAAGTGACATTTGGAAGACAGCCTTTAAAACCAAACAAGGACTCTTTGAGTGGCTTGTGATGCCATTTGGTTTGTGCAATGCACCTGCAACTTTCATGCGGGTAATGGATGATGTCTTGCGTCCTTTTCTTGATGATTTCGTTATTGTCTACTTAGATGACATCTTAATTTTCAGCAAGTCTAGAGAAGATCATGTCATGCATGTTAGAAAAGTACTTGATGTTTTGAAGAAGAATCAGTTATTTCTTAAAATCTCAAAGTGTGAATTTGGAAAGACTTCTTTGGTTTATTTGGGACACATAGTAGGGGGAGGTGCTTTGAGAATTGATCCTGCTAAGATTGAGGCTATTGTGAAGTGGCCTACTCCCAAATCCATAACAGAGGTAAGAAGTTTTTTGGGTGCAGCTCAATATTGGAGGAAGTTTATCTCTAACTTCTCTTTTATAGCAGCTCCTATGCATGCAGTGACAAGTGTGAAGCATGCTTTCCAATGGGGAGGCAAGAAACAAAAAGCTTTCGAATCTTTGAAAGAGAAGATTAGTTCAGCTCCAGTCCTTGCATTACCGGATTTGAGACAGCCATTTGAGATACAAACTGATGCTAGTGATTATGCTATGGGTGCAGTTCTTCTACAGCATGGTAAGCCTATTGCTTTTCATTCTGAAATTTTTAATGGTGCTGTTGTAAATTATCCTACATATGATAAGGAGTTGTATGCGTTGGTACAAAGCATCAAAAAGTGGAAACACTACTTGATGGGCAAAGAAACTGTTATACATACCGACCATCAGCCCTTACTGTACTTGCAATCACAAAACAAGTTACAACAGTCACGACACTTCAGATGGATGGGCTTCTTGCAACAGTTCCATTTGGTAATAAGGTATAAGAAAGGTACTTTGAATAAGGTTGCTGATATGCTTTCAAGGCCTATTATTGGTGCTGTTACTTTACTTAAGAATGATTCCATTGTACATGATAGTTACATAGAACAATATGCATCTGATGAAGACTTTAAAGATGTGTATGCTAACTTGAGTAAAGGAAATCATGTAGAGGAAAATGACTATCACATGCATAACAATTTGCTGTTTCATTTGGGCAAGTTGTGTATACCACAGGGGGAGAGGATAAATGTCATAAGAGAAGCTCATTCTTCTCTTATTGCTGGCCATTTTGGTGTGAGCAAAACAATTGCACATCTACAGAGGTATTGCTATTGGCCTCGCATGGTAGATTCTGTTTCAAGGTTCATAAGAGGTTGTTCATTATGTGCTACAAGCAAGCCTAGCAACAGGAAGCTTGGTTTGTATACTCCTTTGCCGGTACCTTCTAGACCATGGGAGAGCATCTCTATGGATTTTTTAGGAGGTTTGCCAAAATCTCGAAAGCAGCATGATTATTTATATGTAGTAGTTGATCATTTCAGCAAAATGTGTATACTTATGCCTTGTAAGAAAACTATAACTGCTGAACAAACTGCTGAATTGATCTTGGTCAAGAATTTCATGGTCTTCACCGTGCTCAAAATAAAATGTGAAAGATTGCTGAATTATAACCTCCTCACCCTTGTTTTTAGTTTCACAAACAACTAAAGGAGGATCACTAGGGCTGCATAACCCATACAAATAATTAGATATCAAATCATTCAAAATCAAAGAAGGTTGTTGCCATTTTAAACTAGCTTTAGATTACTTCTCTGCTTTGGTGAGTTTATGATCTTCGTTAATTAATTCAAATGCAACATAACATAAAGGTAAATAATTATTTCCATCAATTTCATTACTCTCTTTATCTTCACTATCCAAGCTGTAAAACTACTTACCTAATATAGATTTTTCATCAAACTCCTCCTCTTTGTCATAAAGCACATGTGCAAGCTCACTGCCTTAAAGTGCTGAAAACATGCTGCTGGTTGCTCATTTAAATAATCATCATATTCATTTTACTTAGGAAAATCATGTCAATGATAAATGTCATCAAACATGAACATTGGTAAAGAACACTATTTTCCTTCATGTTGATCTATAAATCTAGTTTCAAGATTGTCCTCAAGCAAATACATAAAGCAATCATTTTCTCATCTATGGTAACTGAGATTAACAGCAAAATGTTTAGGGTCAACAACCTCTTCTTCTTCTTCAATAAGTGGGAGCCCTAAATTATCCAAGGAGCAGTGGTTGCAAAGATTTTTGTGCATAGATGACACTGACACATTATTCTTTTTCTTCCCTGACGAACTCATGAGTGGTTATCTAAATTTGCCAATAGTCAAGGGACATGAAGGCTTGATGGTCCTATAGTGTGGACTCTTGAGCTAGTGCGACATATAGAGGAATCAAGAAGAAATATCGCGTGGGCTGTGGATCACTAGATTGATAGCACATTGGGAAGTTTTGTGACTTATTTTGCGATCGATAGAAATATCAACTATAGTGAAGTGGAACGAAGGCTCTTGAAAGGACCACAAGGTAAGTATTTGAAATTGTTAAAAAGTTGGATTAAAATGCTATTATGTGAAAAGAGGGTTATGTAGTTACCCATATTTTTGGGGCTATGTGAAGTGGGAGATTCTTTAGAAGAAACGAAGGATCAAGCTCAGAATATAGTCCACTTATTGCACCCCCTTCAAGTGATGACAAAGGGACGATGCTGACTACACCGTGAAGTGCAGTTCGGTTAATTACACAGGGTATACCGAGGATACCACATCCATTCACTCCACCTCCACCTCCATCTCCACCTCATAAAACTACACCTTCACCCCCTCCACCTCCACTTCCACCATTCAACATGGCGAATGTGATGAAGATGTCGATTTTTAGAGGAGTAGGGAGCGAAGATCATGAACAGTTCTGGTTTGTCGCAGGAGTTGTATGGACCACACAAAAGATTACAGATGATAACATCAAGAAAGCGCAATTGGTCACAACCTTATAGGATCATGCATTAACATGGTATATCAAGTATTGCACTGATAACCCCACCACGTCGTTGGCAGACACCTAACAAGCTCTGAATAAGGAGTTCATAAATCCTAAGTTAGAGGTGCAGTCAGTAACTGAGTTTAAGGAAATTCTATAGAAGGTAGATGAGACACCTTGGGATTTCGATCAAAGGTTCCTGATTAGGCAAGCTAATATGATAATTTCATATTTCCAGCATTGCGACTAGTATATAGTGTTGCTCTTGCTGCACTTAAGAGTACCGCTGTCACAAAAGAAGATAGCAACGCAAGTCGAAGCATTGGAAATTGTGATGAGATTAGATGCTTTGCCCATACATGATATGAACCTTGGAGTGCAACAAATTCACTCAAAACTGGAAAGCCCGCACTTGGAGTTGTAGAGTCTGAAGAAAGGAAAAGAGGCTTAGCCGAAGGCACATGCTAAGGTATGGTGTTTGAAATGAAAAATCCATGGACATGATAAGGACCATTGACCATTTTATAAAAACTATATTATTAGGGGAGGGCATGGTCCCCTGAAACCAGAGAATAGTGTTGGGTTGAGCACGGGAGATGTGTTGTGGTGCGATATCTGTGAGGTTATAGGACAACGCACAACAGATATTTTCCATATACTAGAGAAGTTTGTACATACACCTCAAGAACTGTTTTACAATTTCTGCAAATTTGTAGGTCATGATGAATGCCACTGTAGAAGTTATGAGCTAATGATGGATAGAACCCCTACCTACCAAATGCAGGAAGAGAACCAGACTCAATATCAGGGCACAACAACGCGTGGAGGATTCCAAGGCTGAGGAAGCGGAAGAGGGGCATAATTGGTCGAGGGCGTGGGCAAGTAATTTTCTATAACTACGGCAAAGAAAGCACTTCGCATGAGATTGTACAAACCCCACGCATCCGTTGTGTCAGTATTGTCGACAGTTTGACCATGTGATAGAAGAATGTCCGGTCCTTATGGCGAAAATGCAAGAGAAGAAGGCACAACCCTAACAAACTTTGTAGAACATTCAAATGATGAGGGCTGAGCCCCACGAAGAAGACCAAAGCATAAATATAGTGCCAAGGAGTGGTATGACGACTAGAATAGATAAAGGTAAGCAACCTGAGGATGATGGGTGGGTGCGTAAGGCTACTGAGAAGGAAGTAGACTTTGATCTTAATCGCGCTAAAGATACCTTCATGGAAGCAAATAAAAACTTCACTGAGGCCTCTACCTCAGGAAGCCAGGAGAAAATGCGAGAAACTAGTATGGCACAAGAGGTAGATCCTTCGGTACTAACTACTTTTTTGAAGACCTGTATGAAGTTACTGCACGATAAAAAAGTGGTAGAAGGGTTGCAAGAGTTAATCAACAAGTGCGAAAATAACAAAAAGACTCTTGCTGAACAATGCATAGTAATAAAGATTGGTAAGCATAAGAAGCCAATGTATTACCTAAGTAGACATGGGAGAGAATGGGGAGACCTACGCTAAAGTGGTCTCCTATTCAGCTGCGCATGGAAAATCAACATAAGATTATTCCAATGGGGCGTTTATATGGTGTAATGATGGACATTGAAGGTGCGAGCACGTTGGCTGACTTTGAGGCCATTAAAATAGTGGATGATAGTAACCCATACCCCATGCTATTAGGAATTGACTGGGCTATTGATATGGATGTTGGGCGCGGGATCCCCCAAGGATAGTTTTGGGGCTAAGAGCCCATATTTTGTTCCAACTTTGTAATTACAATGTAAAGGCTCTGCATTTTGTGGGCATGGAGTGCATCGTTGTTAAAGAGTCATAGGGTTGTCTGCCCTTATTTTGATAATGTAATGTTGGTTGTAGAAGATCTACCCATGGTCCGCGGACCATGGGATTGTATAAATAGTGCGAAGCTCTAAGTAGTTTAATAACGGAATAATACAAAGATGGACTAAGGATGTATACGAGATAGCTCTGGAGTAAAAGTTTAGTTTTGGGTCGTAGCGTAGGAAGAGGCTCTGTAGCTAAGTGCGTAGAGGCCTAGTAGTCTGCAGCTGAGTGCGGGGACCCCTGCAGCTGAGTGTGCAGGGCGAGTTGAGTTTGTAATCATCTGGAAGTATTAATAAAGAGAAGTTTCTATCAATTTTGCATCTTTATTTCCTGTTTTATGCATCTGTTATATTGGGTATGAATTTCACTTCTAATGCTTATATGATGTGTGAATGTGTATAACTGTATTGGTTAAGTGAACACAAGTTAGAATATCTAGTTATGCAAAGATAATTAAGATTTGTTAATAAGATAAGTAAGATACTTGGCACAGTTTGGGAAACATCACAGTTCGCTGCCCTAGCGGCGCGAAAGCATCTCAGCCCCTGGTTAGGGCTGCACGAAAGTCGTTGGTAACAGATCGCGAAGGTACTGAAGGTTAGAACAGAGTGTGAAGGAAAGGTCTAGTTGGAATAAATGGACATCATAACCATCTCAAGGGTGTGGAAACTTGGTTCCAACATCCCCCCATACTTCTTCGGGTGAGACTTTAGTCTGTGCTCCGCGGGCTGATTCCGAAAGGGCCAGTAGTGTAGGGATTCGTTTGGATACTTAATTCTGAACTTGGGTTAGGCCCCCTCAAGCCAACAAATGGTTCCATTGCCGGGACCGGAATCTGCATGAGAGATGTGTGATGTTGTATCATTGGAATCCAACTAAGAAAGAAATTGAAGTCTAGTTTGATAGAATAATTCACGATTTCGTGGCGCAGGAGAACAGAAACCTACGACTATCAAAAGAAGAGTGGCTAGACAACTACCTATATACAAAGATCGACGAAATGTTTTTCACGTCCATCCCTACTGAGCTATATAAGTGGATCGTGAAGCTAGTAGATAGCCAAGGAAGGTGGAAGCTTGACAGTCCTATTGTGTGTACCCCAGATCTAGTGCGGAGATTGGAAGAATCGGGGGATAAGATCACGCGCGCCATCGATCATTGGCTTGACCGTATTATAGGAGGATTTGTTACTGAGTTCGCGGTCGACACCTCAGTCAACTATAGTGAGACAGAGTGATGCTTTCTCAAAGGACCACGAGGTAAGTACATAAAGTATTTGAATACTTGGATTAAAATGATATTGTGCGAAAAGCAGGTTATGCAGTTTCCTTGATGTTCGGGGCTACGCAAAGCGGAAAGGTTTACAGGAACAAAGGAAATAAGGGTCCAAAAAATAGCCCCTTGATTCACCTCCGCGAGGGGACGAGGAAGAGCTTGTGAAAGTCTCTCCACAAAGTGTTATTCATATGATAAGACAAAGAATTCCACGAAGCCCACCTCCACCCAGACCACCACTGGCTTCACCGTCATCACCTCCATCTTCGCCCGTACCAACTCCACCACCATCATGATTTAGTATGCCAAACATAGTGAAGTTGCCTGTGTTCAAAGGTTTGGGAAATGAAGATCTGAGCCAATTATAGTTCGTTGTAAGGGATGTATGGGAAGCGCAATGAGTTACAGATGACCATATAAGTAAGTGACACTAGTTTTCGCCCTGCATGATTGCACGCTGACCTGGTATATAAAGTACTCCAACGATAACCCAAATGCGAGAGTCGCAAATATCCAAGCAATGCTAAATAGAAAATTTAGGATGCCTAAGTCTGAAGCGTAGTCAATCGTGGGATTTAAAGAGATCACGATGCTATCAGGTGAGACTCCTTAGGAACTAGATCAAAGGCTGAAATGTACGATTTGTGAAGAAAATATGAATTTGACAGATGGACAACAACACGAGTGTTTGTAGCTTCGTTACTACCACTTTTAAGGAGTGTGCTACTGTAGCAGAAGATTAAAACTTAGGCAGAGGCCTTATAGATCGCTATGAGGCTACATGAGACCTCGATGCAGGATCCTAACCTAAGAGTTCAGTAGATCCACACGCAGCTGAAGAATATTTGCCTTAAGATGCAGAGTCTGAAACGGGATAGCATGGTTCGACCAGAAGTGTGTGAAGAAGTGCGATGTGTAAAATGAAAGAGTCAAGGTCATGACAAAGACGACTTCCAGGTATTTACAAATTACCTCTAAGGAGGAGGACTGATGCCTTTAAGGCCAAAGCTCAAGCAGGACCTAGCGTAGCTCCTGCTTTGTGGTGCGTGATCTGCCAAATAGCTGGAAAACATGCCACGAAAAATTGTCACTTGTTACAGATGTATACACAAACTTCACAATATTTGTTTTACAACTTTTGTAGGTTAGTGGGACATGATGAGTGTACTTGCAGAAGTTATGAATTTATGATGGATAGAACTCCCACCTAGAGGGTTCAGGTTGAAATGCGGCCCCTTGACCAGAATACAGGAATGACACAGATAGGATGTTAGGGGCACAGACGAGGCCGAGGTGGAGGAGTACCTGGTAGAGGTCGTGGACAGTTGATTTGCTATAATTGCAGAGGGCCAGGACACTATGCCCATGATTGCATGAATCCAATGTGCCCGTCATGAAAGTATTGCACGCTATTTGATCATGAGACAGAATATTTTCCTACACTGATAGTTAGGATCCGTGACAAAGGAGCGCTACCCCCTCCCCTGACTCATAACCTGTAGATGATGAGGTCTGAGCCACGCGAGGAAGATTTGAACGTAAATATTGTGCTCTGAAATGGAATCGCGATGGGAGATGACAAGGGGAAACAGCTGGAAGAAAATACCTGGGTTCGCAAAGCCCCAGCGAAAGAAGCTGAGTTTGATTTGGAGTGCGCTTGGGAAACCTTCATGGAAGCTAAGAAGAGCTTCACTGAGGCCTCCACGTCAGGGAGGAAAGATCTGCTTGAGTTGGAAATGGATCCCTCCATGCTCACAACTTTCTTGGAAACCTGTATGAAGTTACTACACGACAGTAAGTTTGTGAAAGGGATACAAGAACTTATCAATAGATGTGTTGGGACCACGTCAGGAGAACCGCGTGTAGTCCATAAGATCGAAAAACATAAGACGAGGACAGGGCGTTAAATAAGACTAACGGCACAAATCAGAGAATACAAGATGGACCAAGTCATTCTGGATTTGGGATCAGACGTGAATGTTTTATCGAAACAGACATGGGAGCGAATGGGGAGACTTGTGCCGCAATGATCTCCGATTCAGCTGAGGATGGCGAATCAACAGAAAATAATACCCATGGGGCGATTGCAAGGAATAAATGTGGATATTGAGGGAGCGAGCGCACTGACAGGTTTCGAAGTAATAGAGATTGTTGATGACAACAATCCCTACCCTACGCTCCTGGTAATTGACCGGGCCATTGATATGAATGGGTTAACTAATCTGAAGAAGTGAAAAATTATCTTTGAAAAGAAGTTACTGCACGTAATTATACCCTCGACCCTACTGAAGGATCGCGCTATACGGAGCCAGTCTGTGACTATGAGAGATGATGATCTAGACTGTATCTACAAGATAACAACACAAGACCAAGACTGGGTAAATCCCACCATGGATGGATGGATTACATGGGAGCACGAGAGCTCCTGCACTTCGGATTCTGATGAGGAAATAGAACGTTGGCAGAATCGGTTACGCAAAGTAACTACGTTGAATTGCAATATGATGACCAGGCCGTTGCGCTGCGTGTTGACAAATGTAAGAGATCTGCCTACTTATGATGGTCTAAATGAGGTAGATACCTTCTTGGATGCATTCAAAAGGGAGGTTCTAGAAAAGCAATGCTTCCAGGCCTTGGACTGGGTACTACACGCTACACCCGCGAGATGGTGGGGTACGCACAAAGGAAACTTTGATGATTGGAGAAAATGTAGGAGAATGATGCAAGTATGATTTGGGAAGCATAAGGTGTGTCTGACAGACAAGTATGATGGATAGGATGACCCGTGCTCGCATCTGGTCAAGTGGACATAGGCCTATGGAGTAAAGCCACAACTTGAGTGGGTGCACCTATTCTGTCATACCCTAGATGTTATACCAATGAATTGGTATATAGAAACAGAGCTCCAACATGGGATAATTGAATGGGGTATCCTACGTGAAGGGTTCGTGATGACCTTCAGTTTTGAGGATGGGTGGGACAGTATTGATGAAGCGCTACAAGAGGTAAAAGCGACCATCTTTAGGATACCAGAGGAGCTGGTAGAGTTGATTCAACCTGAATGGGGTACTCAACTGAGTCACGCGCTGGAATGTTATAATGTAACTGTTGAAGAGGAGGATGAGGATCTGTAGAATATTAACATTCCAGAAACTAAAGGCCACCACGAGGTTCATGGACCATAGATTGAGAACCCTGATATAACTACGCCGATGAAAACTAAGTAGGTAAACATTCGTACGGAGGCAGAACCCAAATTCAAGAAGATCGGAGACTACTGGGACAACATGACGGTGGATAAGGTCGCTGAATTACTCCGTAAATATGAAGACTTATTCTCGACCAAGTTTACGGATTTGAAAGGAATAATCAGAGATCTACAAGTGATGAAGATCACATTAAAGCTCAACGCAAAGCTAGTTAGGCAGAGGCCTTACCACTTAAATCCGAAATGCAAGGAGAAGGTCCACATAGAACTAGACAAAATCCTCGCAGCAGGCATCATTGAGCTTATGGAAGAATCCGATTGGGTAAGCCTAATGGTGGTACAAGAGAAGAAGTAGAAGGATGAGATAAGGATATGCATGGATCTCAGAAAATTGAATGACACTTGTGTGCATGATCCATTCCCAAATCTGTTCACGGATGAAGTGTTGGACAATGTAGGAGGTCAGGAAGCATATTCTTTCACTGATGGATTCTCGGGGTACCACCAGACAAAATCGTGCCAGAGGATAGGAGCAAGGTGACCTTCATGATGAAGTGGGGTTGCTTTCAATATACTGTCATGCCGTTTGGGTTGAAGTATGCCCCTGTGGTCTTTTCGCAGGTGGTTGTTGCAGCATTCAAGGAATACATTCATAAGTTCTTGGAGGTTTATTTTGATGACTGGACTGTATTTGGGTTGGTTAAGTGCCATGTAGCGAGCTTGCACTTGATGCTGGATACGTGTCGAAGATACCAAATCGCACTCAACCTCAAGAAGTGTATGTTCCTCATTCCTTTTTGGAACCTATTGGCGCATGTGGTTTGTAGACCAGCGTTGATGATAGACCCCACAAAGATCGCAGTGATTCTGAACTTGGAAGTGCTGAGAAGTGTGAAACAACTGCCCACCACTCTAGGACATACGAGATATTACAGAAAGTTTATCAAAGGCTATGCACAGATCATCGCGTTGATGGAAAAATTATTGAAGAAGGATGTCACGTTTTGCTAGAACGATGGCTGTAAGAAAGGCCTAGATATATTGAAAGAAAAGATGGTTACTGTGCTAATTCTATTATTCCCAAACTGGGAAAAAGAGTTCCATGTACATGTCGACGCGTCGTGTATAGCGCTGGGGGTAGTACTGATGCAGGATGGTGGAGAAGGCTTGGATCACCCTATCACGTTTGCAAGTCAGAGATTATTCAAAGCAGAGAAGAACTATTCCACCACTGAGCACGAGGGACTAGCTATGGTATATGCACTCCAGAAGTATCAAAACTACTTACTAGGAGGCCACTTTAAGATGTATACAGATCACTCCGCGCTAAAGTACTTGGTCAATAAGCCTGTGTTGGGGGCACACATTTTCAGATGGCTTTTATTGTTCCAAGAATATGATTTTGAAGTTGTTTTGAAGCCTGGACGATTGAACGTGGGACCAGATCACTTGTCAGGCATCGAGACAGGGGAGGAACCTACTAGTTTGGAGGAAGGATTATCTGACGCGCAACTCTTTGTAGTGTGCATAAAGGATGGAAATTTTGAAGATATAATACACTTTCTAACAATTGGAACTGTGTCGAAAGGATACTCTGTCCAGCAGAAGAAAGAATTAGTGGTGCGCGCAGTAGATTTCTCTGTCATTTCTAGGAATTTATATACAATATGGGGAATGATGAAATACTACGAAGGTATGTACTTGAATTTGAATGAAGTAGAATCCTCGTAGATGCTCATGGGGGCACCGCAGGAGGAAATTATGCGGGAAGCACCACTGCACGGAAGGTTCTACGTGCCGAGTTGTGGTGGCCAACCCTTCATCAGGATTCAAAAGCATATTGCAAGGCATGTGATGTGTGTCAGCAGATAGGAAGGCCATAATGGAGGGATGAAATTCCTTTTAATCCAAAAATGACGTTGCAACCTTTCAAAAAATGGGCAATAGATTTTGTAGGACCCATCAAACCTCAAGGAAAGATAGGCGCGAGGTATATTATCACTGTGATAGAGTATCTGATTCGTTGGGCAGAAGCACATCCAGTGAAGGATTGCACAGGAATGACTACCATGAAGTTTCTATTTGAACATGTACTAACGAAATTTGGGTGTCTGAAGTTCTTGATGAGTGATCGTGGTACACACTTCTTGAACGAAACGATTAACATGTTAACGGAATAGTTTCAGGCGTATCATCAGAAGAGCACACCGTATCACCCACAGGTTAATGGAACAGTAGAAGTGTTAAACAAAGTACTGGAAACTATGCTAACCAAGGTATGCAATGAGCAACGAAGTGATTGGGACCTACGCATACCTGTAGCGTTATGGGGTTATTGGATGACATGTAAGAAACTGACGGGACAGACACCTTTTAGGCTTGTCTATGGAGTGGACGCCATAATGCCTATGGAATACATCGTGCCTAGTTTACACATCACAGTGCTCACAGGTATGACGGATCGCGGAGCCCTGGAGGAGAGGCTTGCGCAGTTGGAAGAGCTCGAAGAAGAACGATTTTTGGCGGGATTTCACTAGCGGGTCCAAAAGCAGCACGAAAAGGCTTGGCATGATTGACATATTAAGCTGCGCACCTTTAAGGTGAATGCTTTGGTTTTGTTGTATGATAGTAAGTTTGATAAATTCTTAGGGAAATTCAGAATGCACTGGTTAGGGTCATATATTATTAAGGAGATTACAAATGGTGGCACAGTACGGTTGGTAAAATTGAATGGGGATCCTTTCCCAGGAAAAGTGAATGGCAGTCATTTGAAGCCATACACAGGTGGCCTGACCACCTAAATAATCAACTAAAGCACAGTCTTAGTGCTCCACGCAACCGAAAGGAGGCGCGGGACTATAAACTACTCTGCCCGAGAACTGCGCACAGTAGCAAGGTGTCACAGGGTCCACGACAGCGTGAAGATAGCTATGCTAGTGCGTAGGTCTGCTAGAAAATGACCATTACAGTCACTATTCAAAATGTGCTGCTTAGTTTGAGGTCAAATGGTGTGGGCGACAGGAATTTAAGGTGAACTTTATGGGCTAGATTCTTGAAAATCTATCGCCAATCTAGCAGTAATGGACCGAATGTGGGGGGAATGGTCAAATTCAAATTCGAAAGGCGCTATAAATTACAAGTGGCTATCCAGCAAACAACACTTGGAAATTTGAGAACTGAGTTGTTGTGCACTCATGTATTCATGAACCGAGACTTATTCGATATTCTGAAAGCGAATTCATTGTTTGAGAAATTACTAGAGACATTGAGAGAACTGTGGAATAGCACTATGTTAGAACTCAAAGAAGCCATGGACACAGGAGTGGTGATAGCTGAGGAAGCCGCGTAGGAAATTATGGAAGTGGAAGCCTTAGAGAATGCAGGAATAATCGTTGAGGTCCCTAAATCAATGCGCATGCCGAGACCCAAGAAGGATAAATAAGCCATGATACCGGTGCACGTTTTTCCCATAAATCCATTGTGGACAAAGCTCACAATGGAGAAAAAAGGGAAGGCCATTAATCTGAAGGTCGATGAGGAGGAATAATTTGAAGAAATCATGGAGGAGGAGGAGGATGAAGAGATGGAAGTCGAAACCCAGGGTGCAGACCCTATGACCAGGCTGGCGGAATATGTTCCTCCACGAAAGGGTAATGCTAAGGTTCCAAAGGATATAGATGAGAGCAAGAGCTATCTACAAACCTTGTTTCTCCTAGATGATATTATTTTGAGGGTGCGCACTTGGGACGGGTTCCTGTATTGAAATTTGAAGATTGGGACCTCACAGACCATAAGAAGTTTCCACATTTAGTGATTGTGAAGCTAATGAAGTAGAAGATAAATGCACCACCTAGAATGATAGAGTTGGAGCTGCGTAAATGGCTAAGAGGTGTTGAGAAAGTAGGGTTGCTAAACCTGCTCTGGGTGCCACATGACCACCGCACCCCAGTGACCGTTTTTGTCATCAGGCAGCTTCTCTGCTTGGTGCATGATGAGTGCTTGTGGCTAGAGGAGTCCATCCCCATCATAGAGCATTTGATTCACTAGATTACATGACTCCCTTGTGTAGGGGAGGACCCAACAAATAGTTTAGAGGGAAAAGGTAGTGATTTGGCCCTCGCAGAGGCAATGAAAAAGAAGTTTAAGTTGGAGAAGAAGAAGTGAGGGTATTCCATCTCCAAAATTTAAAACTCTGTGGTCAAGGTTGTGACACAAATATTGGCAACGAAGGTGATGTGGAAGTGTCGCGGATGAGGTGCCTGTGCCAGTGGTTTCACTAGAGGCGCAATGCGCAGAAGGGGTCTAGTTCAACTAGGCAAACTATCTATGTAGTGAGTTCCTTGCGAACTACCACGAGGCACAAGAGTAGGTCAAAGCATTTCATTACGCATGGCTCCTATTGTCGATAGTACTGGTGGCATGGGAGTTTCCCGAAGATAGCTAGTTCTCGTCGATCGTGCAGGACCTTCTAGAGGCAGCGAAGTATGCTTTGTATGGGTGACTAGGGATGTGCAAAGGATAAGGGAGAGCAAGATATTTTGGGTGCTCATGGAGATGAACATCAAGATGGGGATCAATTGCAACCCACAGTTATCGCCCACAGTCTACAA
This sequence comes from Pinus tabuliformis, assembly GCA_031772625.1. Lineage (NCBI taxonomy): Eukaryota > Viridiplantae > Streptophyta > Pinopsida > Pinales > Pinaceae > Pinus > Pinus tabuliformis. The sequence goes on from CM062815.1 coordinate 52,031,633, forward strand.
CAATTTGCAGAGTTTTGTAGAATTCAAAGAATACTTCCACCATGTCCTCATCAGGGCGTAGAAGGACCCTATGAAGACGTGGCACGAGTTACCATACTTGGCGACCGATGATGTAATTTTCGTGGTCCTTGAGTCTTCACCGCCAGAGTGGCACGCTCCGGCTAACTTTGAAGTGGAAGCAGAGAAGTCTGCCATGCAGCGGAAGAGGCAAGAGACAAAAATACAGATGGAACAATTGGAGGAAAAGTGTAGGAGAGAAGAAGCAATGAGTGACGCTGCGATATTGGTGGAGCAGTAGAAAAAAGCAGAAGGAGAGCGCGAAGGACATAAGTCACCTTCACCTAAACTAGAGACCGATACTGAACAAGGTGGCGCAGACTTGTAGACAACATCCACCCAGCTCAAGCATCTGCGACCATGAGAGCATGTAGGGCCACAAAAGAAAACAAAGGCCTTGAAGACATCTTTAAACCCTATCACCCTCACTTAAGGGGATCTACATGATATCGAAAAAAAGGTGAGGGATGTCATCGCAGAGGCCCTCCAACAGCATGAGGATCAAAACTAGTTGGTACTGGGGGCTATTCGGACATAAATACAGGAGTTGTAGGTGCACATTCCACAGGCTAGCACAATGTCTGTTAGCCTTGCAGTTGGCACTTCCGTTGCCGAGGAAATGTTGCGCGCAAAGATGACCAACACAATAGTGCTACCAGATGGAGCACTCATTGCAGAGAATGAGGTCGACAGGCCTATGGTCAATAGCTTGAAAGGGGTCGGATTAAACATGGTTGTGCTCCCTCGAGCGACGCTCTATCTTTTGCCAGATGGAGTCACCGCAGAACTTTGGGCCAGGGAGGGTCACACTCTACAGGTAATGAGTGAGCAGCGCATCAACATTGAGCAGTTGATCCTGCAGCACAATGAGGCAGTAAAGCAGAATAGGCAGATAATGCAGGTTGTGGAGGAAGCCTGCCAAATGGTCTGAGGAACCGGTGGAGGCACACGTCCATAAGTTAGCCTCAGGGGTGCACAACATAAGAGAAGAAATGGCCAGGGTTCATCTGGAGCTAAACCTACAGATAGTAGAATTGCAGTTGAAGGCTCAACCTTCAGCTCCACCGAAGGTTAGAGAACAACATACCACTTCGGTCACAACAATAATGGCGGTGGTTGACAGTGTAGTGATAGACTGCATGAAGTTGTTCGAACAATTGTTTGAGGTCCTAAGCACCGTGCAGGAGGACCCAAACATAAGTGCTTAGATATAGAGTCGCATGAGCTGCAACAGAGATATGATGAGGTAAAAGGGACTGCACAGACAGTTTCCCTTACACAGAGGCTTGCAAGGATGTAGCAGGCAAAGGTGCTCAAGGAGCAGGTGGATGCTGCTCGGCATAAAGAGGCAGTTTTGAAAGCGCACCTACAACCATGGATCAATGAGGCTTATACAATTACAACCTCCATTGAAGCAAATCTCGCACAACTGCAAGAAACTAAGGACAGGATTCAGGGCAACAACTCAACAGTAGCGATCACCAAACAACTTATAGAGGAAGTTTAATAGGTAGCCGATCAGTGCGCTATCGAACTTGCAGTGATCCAATCAGAATTAGGAGGTCTTTGCGCTAAGATCTCTACACCTACAAAGTGACTCGAGGGCAAGTCACAATGTTTGTGTTGGGAGCCTGTTGGGCGCGGGATCCCCTAAGGGCAATTTTGGGGCTAAGAGCCCAGATTTTGGTCCAAATTTGTAATTACAATGTAAAGGCTCTGCATTTTGTGGGCGCGGAGTGCGTAGTTGTTAAAGAGTCATAGGGTTGTCCGCCCTTATTTTGATAATGTAATGTCAGCTGTAGAATATCTACCTATGGTCCGAGGACCATGGGATTGTATAAATAGAGTGAAGCTCTAAGTAGTTTGATAATAGAATAATATAGAGATGGAATAAGGATGTACGCGAGATAGCTCTGGAGTAAAAGTCTAGTTTTGGGTCGTAGTGTAGGAAGATGCTCTACAGCTGAGTGCGCAAAGGACTAGTAGTATGTAGTTAAGTGTGCAAACCCTAGTAGCTGAGTGCATAGGGTGAGTCGAGTCTGGAATCATATAGAAGTATTAATAAAGAGAAGTTTCTATCAATTTTGCATCTTTATTTCATGTTTTATGCATATGTTATATTGGGTATGAATTTCACTTCTAATGCTTATATGATGCGCGAATATGTATAACTATATTGGTTAAGTGAACGCAAGCTAGAATATCTGGTTACGCGAAGATAATTAAGATCTATTAATAAGATAAGCAAGATACTTGGCATAGTTTGGGAGACATCACAGTTCGCTGCCCTAGCAGCACCAAAGCATCTTAGCCCCTGGTCAGGGCTGCGTGAAAGTCGTTGGTAACAGATCGTGAAGGTACTGAAGGTTAAAACATAGTGTAAAGTGACCTGCGTGAAGGCAAGGTCTATTTGGAATAAATTGACATCATAACCATCTCAAGGGTGTGGAAACTTGGTTCTAGCATCCCCCCATACTGCTTCGGGTGAGACTTCAGCCCGCGCTCCGCGGGCTAATGCCAAAAGGGCCAGTAGTGTAGGGATTTTTTTGGCTACTTAACTCTGAACTTGGGTTAGGCCCCCTAAAGGCAACAATGGATGTGGTAATCAACTTAAATAAGTGGAAGATGACATTTGAAAAGAAGTTGCTAAGGGTTGTAGTGCCACTAGACCTTGCAGAAGGAGTGCATTATACTGAACTTGTGGTGCGACTTCGTGGAAAAGTGATGATGATCTAGATCTGATATACAAGATCACAATGCGAGATGAAGATTGGATCAATCCTATGGCTGATGGATAAATTTCTTGGGACACGGTTAGCTCCTGCACCTCAGATTGAGATGAAGGGCTTGAACATTGGCAAAATAGGTTGCATGAAGTCTCTATGCTCTATTGCAATATGATGACCAAATCATTGTGGTGTGTCTCGATTGAGGTAAGGAATATTCCGCATTACGATGGTTTAACTAATGTGGACCTATTTTTAGATGAATTTGACAGGGAAGTACTAGAAGAACATCGCTTCCAGGCACTGGAGTTAGCGCTGTGCGCTATGCCTGCCCGTTGGTGGGGTACGCATAAGGAGAACTTTGCTAGATGGAAGGAGTATAGAAGAATGATGAAATTAAGGTTTGGGTATGATAATACCAATATGGAAAAAAAATATAGTGGGAAGGATGATCCACACGATCATTTGGCACGATGGACTAAGGCCTAGGGAACAAAACCACAACCAGAATGGGTGCACATTTTTTGTCATACCTTAGATATAATTCCAATGAACTGGTATATGGAGATGGAGCTTCGCCATGGAACAACTGAATGGGAAGTCTTAAGGGAGAGTTTCTTATTAAAGTTTAGCTTGGAGGATGGGTTTGCATGCATTGATTAAGCACTCCAGGAGATAAAAGAAGCTATATTTAGTACACCTAAGGAACTGATAGAATGTGTTATAGACATTTTTGTGCCTTACAGCTATAAGCATGAAATGTCCATAATTCAAGGGATCCAAATTCCCTAAAGACATTTTTACAGCTCCTAAAGGAACAAGGTCAACCAATGACAACTTCTCCCAGAAGTTCTCCACCAAAAACCACTCAAAAATAGTCAATTCAGGATCAATTGAGAGGCTCCACTAGCTGCCCGTGTTCAAATGCAGAGACTACACTGGCTAGGTGCACTGCAACGCAGGTGGAAGCACTACCAGGGTGTGCTGAGCGGGAAATGACAAATGGAAAGCTCATTCAACGAGGTGGAAAGACCCTGGAAGCTTCCAGAATCTTCTCCAATGACACTTTCCTCAATGAATTCGACTAGTGATGAGTAAGAGGCTCTCAACCTCCAAGTGGAAGCAAGAACTGACAGAGAGAAGCCACAAGTCAAAACATAAGCTAACTCATCCTCTCTGCTTACATCTATATATGGATCTCTCACCCAGAGGTTCAGGAGGCTGGAATTTTGTACTTTGCAGAGAATTGCTGTTGGTTTGAGATTGAGATTAGTACATTGGGTGATTTATGCTTTGTTGGAGGAGAGGAAGGGATTCCTTTGCTGGGAGGTAGATGCTGGATCGGAACTCACTTGGTTGTATCTCCTCTTGGAATTTCTTATTCTATCAATAAACTACTTGAGTTTCTCCTACATGCTGTGTACCAATGATGTTTTGTTATGCTTACATGTTCAGCTTAATCTGATCTTGAGTTTTTTATGAATGTATATCTGTATCTTCGTGTAGTTTCTCTCTCTTGTGATCTTGCAGGAATTCGGTGAAGCTGGGCCGGTGAAGGAGCAAGAAGCTGGGAGACACTGAAGAGAGGAGTGATTTGGATCGAAAAACTAGCGGAAGACACAGGTTAGTTACATCCTTTCTCCTCATTTACATTCCATAAAGAAGAATACTCAATTAGTTTACCTTATTTGTTGCTAAGGCACTATCACACCTTAGAGTGGGATAGGGGCATTCCGAATTGGATACTTTTCCCAACAACAAATTGGCGACTCCGTTGGGGATCGTATCTTGTTAGTTTATTTGTGTTTCTATTGTTGTTCTTCTCATAAACTCAGGAGTGCCGAATCGAAATGCATTTGCCATTTTCAAATGCAAAGTAGAGATCTGCCACTCTAGTCCACTCACTGGGCCTGTTTTTATGATCTGAACAAACTGATCCACAAGTGCTCTAAAAGCCCTTTGTGATAGATCTTAGTCCTCCTTTAAGTCATCCTCCTAATTGTACCTAATTGATAGCTTTTATCCGGCCAAAAACTGTAGATTAAACTGCAAACCGTGACCCAGAACCCAGAGACAATTCTCGTTTCTGCTTCAGCGCAGACTCTTTGAAGAGGTTCTGCATTTCAACGCAGGTCCCGTGAAGGATACTTGCGCTGAAGTTCAGTTTCTCTGTGCTGAGGGTGCGCTGATCAGCCTTTGCCTTGTGCAGCTGTGGTTCCCTGCTTCCTTTTGCTCAGTTTTATCTCTGTTTTTGCAGCCTGTTATCAGTCAGTGTACCTATCTGAAACCCCTTTTCTTTGCCTCAATTCTGCCTCAGTTGTATAAAGAAACTGTATTTTTTCTTTGTGTATTTGTTACATCATTTGCAGTTTTCCATTACAAAAGTAAACTAGTGATACTGTCGCCCTTAGATCTAGACCTATTGTAAGTGTCGTTTTGATCTTAGGAGTGAGTTTGTTTGCTGTTCATAGTTGATTAAGCTTTTACTTTTGTCGTTTGGTTTGAATTTATGCATTTCTAGTGTCTAAACAAGTAAATCATAAAGTGTCGTAATCGTCTTTTTGATTTCGAGAAAGGAACTTGTTTATGTTTTCACTTGAAGTCGAATTCAAATTTGTACAGCAACTTTCTTTTTAGGCATCAATATTAAGAAAGAAAAAACAAATGCATGCATTTGTGCATTTGCATATTGATAGTTTGTATGTTGATTTAGGAAAAGTGCATTTACAGTGTGCTCTATGCTCTTTGAGAAAAGTTTGTGTCTTCCTTTTCCCCTTGTAGCTAGGATTTTCATTGTTGAAAAGATATAAAAGCTTGCTTATCATCTTTAGACTGCATTTAGGAATTGTATCATACATCTCGTGGTGATCCAAAAAGGCAAACTTCTAAGAAAGATCAACCTAAAATAAATTGAATGAACTTAACAACGCTTTGTAACTTAATGCACAACATAGAGGTCTAGGCTAGAGACGTGTTCCGACGTCGTAAAACCTAGTGACTATTGATCTCGCTGATGGTTGGGTGATTCCTCCTGAGAGACGATAGCGCCAGTACGGATTGTGCTCTCACGTACCGTCGAGTATATATTGGGAGACCCCTATAGGAATAAAACCTTTATCCATAGGAAGCCGTGTTGGCCGCCCTACTAATCGCAATGCACTGAACACAGCATTCGGGAAGATTGACTGCCCGTACCTTAAAAAGTATTCTGCGGTTTTGCGAAAAGTTTGGCACACCCTCTACCTAGAACTCCAGAGCAGTTCCTTTTGGCCTTTTTCAGACTCTATAACGGAAAAAGTCCATCTGAGCATTTGTCACTTCGGGCTCGTTAAAACATCGAAGGCGACTAGAGTCATCTTTTGCTTTTTCTCGACTCTTTAAAATTGAAAAAGAAAGTTGTGTCTAAAGCGTCGTTAAAATTTATTTTAAACGGAACAATCACCCCTTTTTTCCTGCGTTGATCTTTAGGTTGAGAAAATGGAGCCCACCAACCAAGGAATTCCCCTTGTGGAAATCCTAGTCCCTTCTCCTCTTGGGGAGATGTTGGTGCACCCCATATGGCCACATTGTTGCTTCCAGGACTGACAATTGGCTTGCCGGTCTGGATCTTCTCAGCCAATGTCGTTCAGAACACCACTATTCCTGAAAATTTGAATCAACAGTTAGACCAGTCTAGAGTTGCCCACCAGCCTTCTACTTCCTCTAATTCTTCCTCTCCTCCTTCCTCTTCGCTTGACGGAACTGGTAAAACAAAAAACCAAGTTCCTAAGGAGAAGAAGGAAAAGAAGAAGAAAGAGAAGAAGAAGAAGGAGCCAAAAGCGTCTGGGGGCAAACAAGTGTCGTCTAACAAAAATCCACACACAGCACTGACTAGGCCTAAATCGCCATGTGTCATATGCAAGGGAGACCACTTCCACAGAGATTGTCCCTGCATCCCTCGGATACTAAGGGACTGGTCTCCCCGTTTGCACAATCCGGTGGCATCAACCTCTGATAGCCATGTTGAATGCACACCGTCAATTAGAGAAAGTGAAGTCCTTGGACAAAAAGGGAGAGCTAGATCCCCCTGTAGACTGTGCGAAGGAAATCATGCCATCCACCGTTGTCCCTTCTTAGATGAAGCGAAAAGAGTTTTGGATGATCGTCCGGTTTCACCGTTACGACTTCCTCCTGGATATAAAAAACTCTTGCCGAGTCCTTCGTTAGTTGAAAATCCAGCTGGCCTGCTCAAGTGGTCAGCTGAAGCGCCGGTCATTGAAGATGAACCAGCTGAATCCATACCCGACGAAAGTCAAAAGGTCGAGGCGGCAGTTGACCCGGTCTTACCTTCAGAGGATTTATCTTCGAATGATACAGTCACTGAAGAGGATAAAGATGACACCATCCAAATTCTCTTCATCAACACAGACTCCGACGAGCACGGGGGCAATTCCCCCATTCCTTTATCGCAGGAAGGAAGTTCGTCAGAGCGATACTCGGCCGTCTACTCGGTCCCACCACCAAGCAACCTAGTTGTCTCCTTCGACTGGAACCAACTAGGCAGACCCCGTTTGTCGGCAAGCATACCATTCAGAATTATCGTCCGAATATACAGAATGGTCATGGCTGGCACCATCATTGATGAGGGGGCATCTGTGAGTATCCTTTCCTCTATTGCTTGGAAAGCACTTGGTTCGCCAGCGCTTTTGCCTGAAATGAGAAATCTGACAGGCTTTGATAAAGGAACCAGTCGACCTTTAGGGATCCTCCCCAATGTGCCCATAACATTGAAAGGGAAGACCGTTCAAATGAACGTGATGGTCGTTCAAGGACCCTTGGATTATAACCTACTCCTTGGACGAGAATATATATATTGCATGGGAGCCATCGTCTCCTCACTCTTTAGAGTAATGTGTTTTCCGCACGAAGGAAGAGTGGTCAAGCTCGTGGACCAGCTTTCATTTCCCGGATCATGCATCGCAAATAGTCATATACCTTCCCTAAATGGTCTCTTCACGCAAGAAATGTCTCAACCCACGATCCATCCTCCCGATGAGCGCGAGTAATTTGGAAGGATATGACTGGAACCCAGGGGGCATGCGTCCTGGTCTGCTTCGGCAGGAAAACTTTGGGTATAACGTAGGTTTCCGCGGAAGAATATGACTAGTCTATACCCCGTCCGTCTTGGAAGAGGGGTTATTCTAGAATAAGATTCTTTTGTCAAAGTTATGTGTTTGGCACTCGTTGTCATTCACCTTTGTCTATCTCGGTAGACATCGCCGAGGAAATGTTTTGTTTGCTGCGCAAATGAGACAATCTTTGGTAACCTGAAAGAGGTAGGCCTTTCCTGGTAGAACAAATGTTTTATCTGCAAATTGAGGGGTAACCTTGAAATCGTACTTTATGCCTGGGGGCATGCAAACCTTTTTGAGTGCAAGCAAGGGGCGGCTATTTATTTTTTAAATTTTTAGGTCCTCCCTTTAAACCCGTAGGTCTAACCCTTTAAACTCGTAGGATTAGTCGTTTCCGAACTTGCATAAAGAAAGGATTCCAGGAGCATAGCTTTATGAGGCGCAAGCTCCATAAAAAATGGGATCTTACATGAGACATTCTTATCATATGACTAGATTAATCGAGCAGTTCTAGCACATAGTTCATGCTCGTTAAAAAATAAACATAAGATCGAGCAGTTTTAGCACATAGTTCATGCTCGTTAAAAAATAAACATAAGACCGAGCAGTGTTTTTTCGCGTTTAAGCTCGTTAAAAAATGAACTACCCTCCGGTAAATAACCATCGTGAATGTAACATTATCAGCCACTAAAGCCTTGGTCGTGTTTGCACCGTCACCTCCACTTTTCCATTGGCCGATCATTCACCTCCATTTGATTGTTTACCCATTTTGAGGAACAGCTGCGAAGAGTGATTTCACTAGCCATCCTTGTGACACTTCCGTGATTGGAAAATTCCAACCCTTACCTAGAATCAACTGCTAAACCGTTTTATCACTCGTTCCTCAAAAGACGAGTCTTCTTTAAGCTCTTTTCATCTGACTCGTAAAATATGAAAATATTTCCGAGTTTTGGCCTTCCAGCTCGTTAAAGCGGCCGAAAGTGCTATCCCTCCTCTAGATTTTAATATTTTTGGACCTGAGGGATTATTGCACAAAACGATCGAGTGCTTGTTTTGTTCGGCTCGTTAAAACTATCGAAAATTCATCCCTTCTGTATTATTTTATACTTTTTCGGACTTAAGGGATTAGATGACGAAAAAGGACTTTCAGAGTTGACTTTACGTACCTTTTCAGACTCTCTAAAAATGAAAAGGACCGAGTTATCTTTGTCGTTAGACTCGTTAAAAACATTAAATAGTGACAAACTTGTCTTTAGACGAGAACGAGTTTCACTATCGCTAGGCTCGTTAAAACATAGCGATGGGTTTGCCCGAAGGGCAAATTATAGAACAAGCATATGTTATCCTCCTCAAGCTTGACAAAAATAAAGAGGTACTGGTCAGCAATGACTGGGGAAAAATTGGGAAGAAACTCAAAGAACTTTATTGGTAGCAAGTCGCTCTTGAACATGACACTTCCACTCCGTGCCTGAGTCGGGTTGGGTTGTTTCATTCACCGGTCACATCACCATGGTCTTGCCATACAATCCACCTTTGGGGTAAATGCTACCAATCCATCACACAAGTGTCGCCGATATGTTCAAGAGAAGTCATCCAGAGAAGTCAACCGTGTCCCATCCACTACCATACATTATCCTTCATTCTTTCATGACCGCCACCTTGAACCATATATCATCAGATCGTTTTCACCTCCATCAAAATCATTTTCTCCGTTCCGTGTCACTGATGTGGGATACCTTCAGGCCCTCCTTTGATGGATCGCTTCTTGTCGACATCAGCTCATTATCCAAGAAGTTGATCTAGGAACACCCCCTTCAGTACTTTGAAGCTTGCATGCCTCAATGGCAAGTTTCTCACTTCCGGCGACAGGTATACATCAATGACCTTCGACCGAAAGATTTTGCGTGGTGTTCGACGCCAAGTCCTTTATTCACACCACGTGAATTGTGCTACAGTACCTTGAGGGTCATTATCATTATCGGTGATTCCTCTCGCACTTGTTAACAATTTACATCATTGACTGGTAATCAAGCGATGTCTTTCCATGTTCGACTTCAGAACATTTCTCACATGGATCCACTTGTACTTAGAGTGAAGATCGAACGAGTTTGAAGACCCCGGATCTAGTTTCATCCATCCGGGCTGTGATATATATTCAGGAAAAATAAATACGTTGACATGTACAGCATTGCAGCACAGACAATCATCCTACCAAAGGATGATGATTTCATCAAAATCATCAGTCTACCATCAAACGATTGTCTGTCCTATGTACATAAAATGAATTTATGAAGCTGAGCATGGGAATGCCCGCCTCAGCTAGATCATGAAAATAGTATGAAAAATAATGTATTGTATTGTATCTTATTACAGGTCCCCTCCCAGCATTGGAAGAACTTCAGATCCTCCTAATAAAGCATTTCACCCGATAAACGGCCTCATACTTTAGGGGGAAACTGTTATAGGCATTTTTGTGCCTTACAGCTATAAGCATGAAATGTCCATAATTCAAGGGATCCAAAGTCCCTAAAGATGTTGTTACAGCTCCTAAAGGAACAAGGTCAGCCAATGACAACTTCTCCCAGAAGTTCTCCACCAAAAACCACTCAGAAATAGTCAATTCAGGATCAATTCAGAGGCTCCACTAGCTGCCTGCGTTGAAATGCAGAGACTACACTGGCTAGGTGCACTGCAACGCAGGTGGAAGCACTACCAGGGTGCGCTGAGCGGGAAATGACAAATGGCAAGCTCATTCAACGAGGTGGAAAGACCCTGGAAGCTTCCAGAATCTTCTCCAATGACACTTGCCTCAATGAATTCGACTAGTGATGAGTAAGAGGCTCTCAACCTCCAAGTGGAAGCAAGAACTAACAGAGAGAAACCACAAGTCAAAACATAAGCTGACTCATCCTCTCTGCTTACATCTATATATGGATCTCTCACCCAGAGGTTCAGGAGGCTGGAATTTTGTACTTTGCAGAGAATTGCCGTTGGTTTGAGATTGAGATTAGTACATTGGGTGATTTATGCTTTGTTGGAGGAGAGGAAGGGATTCCTTTGCTGGGAGGTAGATGCTGGATCGGAACTCACTTGGTTGTATCTCCTCTTGGACTTTCTTATTCTATCAATAAACTACTTGAGTTTCTCCTACATGCTGTGTACCAATGATGTTTTGTTATGCTTACATGTTTAGCTTAATCTGATCTTGAGCTTTTTATGAATGTATATTTATATCTTCGTGTAGTTTCTCTCTCTTGTGATCTTGCACGAATTCGGTGAAGCTGGGCCGGTGAAGGAGCAAGAAGCTGGGAGACACTGAAGAGAGGAGTGATTTGGATCGACAAACTAGCGGAAGACACAGGTTAGTTACATCCTTTCTCCTCATTTACATTCCATAAAGAAGAATACTCAATTAGTTTACCTTGTTTGTTGCTACGGCACTATCACACCTTAGAGTGGGATAGGGGCATTCCGAATTGGATACTTTTCCCAACAACAGAATGGGCTCAACTGAATTGGAGTACACAACCATGTCATGTGCTAGAGTGTTACAATGTGACTACTGAAGAGGAAGGAGAAGACCCATGAAATTTTAACATTCTAGAGATAGAAGGATAGTTCGAAGTCGAAGGACTGAAAGTTGCGAACTCGAATATATCAGAACCCTTAAAAAATAGACAAGTAAATATTGGATCTGAAGCAGAACCTAAGTTCGAAAGATAGGAGACTATTGGGATGAGGATACATTTGATAAGGTAGCTAAGTTTATGCATTGATATCAGGATCTCTTCCCCACTAAGTTTTTAGATTTGAAGGGAATCGTCAGAGATTTAGGTGTTATGAAGATTACGTTGAAGATGGATGCAAAGCCTATTAAGTAGAGACCTTATCGGTTAAATCTAAAATATAAAGAGAAGGTGCGCCATGAATTGGATAAGATGCTGTAAGTTGGTATTGTTGATCCAGTAGTGGAATCTGATTGGGTAAGTCCAATGGTGGTCCAAGAGAAGAAATAGAAAGGAGAATTCGTATATGCGTAGATCTTAGAAAGCTGAATGATGCATGCGTGCATGATCCATTTCCAACACCATTTACTGATGAAGTATTAGATAATGTTGGTGGAAAAAAGGCTTATTCATTCACTGATGGATTTTCGGGATATCATCAAGTAAAGATCACGTCAGAAGATAAAAACAAAACAACCTTTGCGATGGAGTGGGGTTGCTTTCAATATACAATAATGCCATTTGGATTGAAGAACACACTTGCAATTTTTCTCGGGTAGTGATCGCGATGTTGAAAGATTTTATTCATAAATTTTTGGAAGTCTATTTCGATGATTGGACTATGTTTGGGTCAGTGTAGTGCCATGTTGTGAGCCTACGCCTTGTGCTGGATACATGTCGAAGGTATCAGATCACACTGAACTTGAAGAAGTGCATATTTTGTGTGCCCTTAGGAATTTTGCTCGACCATGTTGTATGTAAGCGGGGTTGATGGCGGACCCTGCGAAGATCGCTGTAATTGTGATTTTGGAAGCTCTTAGGACTGTAAAGAAGCTACATGCGACATTGGGGCACATTGGATATTATAGAAAGTTTATCAAGGAATATGCTCAGATAACCGTGATGGAAAAATTATTGAAGAAAGATGCAATGTTTTGTTGGGATGAAGAATGTTAATGCAGTCTGGATGTCTTGAAGGAAAAGATGGTAATTGCACCTATCTTAGTATTTCCAGATTGAAAGAAATAATTCCATGTACATGTAGATGCCTCTTGCATTGCACTAGGTGCGGTATTAACACAGGCAGGTGAAGGAGAAATTGATCATCTGATAGCCTTCGTGAGCAGAAAGTTATCAAATGTTGAGAATAATTACTCCACCACAGAGCGCGAAGGGCTGGCGATGGTCTATGCACTGCAAAAATTTAGGCATTATTTGTTGGGTGGACACTTTAAAATGTATATTGATAATTCCACATTGAAGCACCTGGTAAATAAGCCTGTTTTGGTGGGGAAGATCTGTCGATGGTTACTGTTGTTTCAGTGATATGAATTTGAAGCGATTGTGAAGCTTGGAAAGCTGAATGTAGGACCAAACCATCTATCAAGGATTGAAATTGGCGAAGAACCAAATAGTTTGGAGGAAGGACTACCGTATGAGAAACTCTTTGCGGTGGGCATCATGAATGATCATTTTTCTGATATCATTCAATTTTTAACCATGGGAACAACTCCGGAAGGATATCCTACTAAGAAAAAGAAGGAATTAATAGTCTGTTCTGCAGATTTTTCAGTGATTGTGGGTCACTTGTATAAGATGGGAATAGATGAAATATTACGAAGGTATGTTCTTGAGCTTGAACGTGTTAGTATCCTTGCTGAAGCACAGGGAGGAGTGCCTGGAGGACACTATGCAGGAAAAGCGTTTGCACAAAAGATTTTGTGCATTGGGTTATGGTGGCCGACATTACATAAGTACTCTAAGGCATACTGCAAGGCATGTGATGCTTTCCAAAGGATGGGAAAACCTTTGCAAAGAGATGAATTACCTTTAAATCCTCAGGTTTCGTTGCAAGTCTTTGATAAGTGGGCCATTGATTTCATAGGTCCAATACAACCACTAGGAAAGAAGATGGGAACACAGTATATCATTACTTCCACAAAGTATTTAACTAGATGGGTAGAAGCGCAACTAGTGAAAGATTGTACAATTTCCACTACTGTGAATTTTTTGTTTGAATATGTTTTGACACAGTTTGGGTTCCCTAAGTTATTGATGAGTGATAGGGGTAAACATTTCTTGAATGAAATGATCAGCGCGATGCTTGAGGAATTCTAGGTGTATCATCAAAAGAGCATGCCCTATCACCCACGGGTGAATGGAATGGTGGAAGCTTTTAATAAAATCTTGGAGAATGTGTTAACGAAGGTCTTCAACGTGCAGAGAAATGAATGGGATATGTATGTACTAGCAGTGCTATAGGCATATAGGACGACCTGCAAGAAGTTGACAGGCCAAACATCGTTTAAGTTGGTCTATGAGATTGAAGCAGTGATACCTCTCAAGTATCTTGTGCCACTTTTACGTATTGCAACTTTGACAGAGATGGCGGACCCTGGGACCTTGGAGGAATGGCTCATGCAGCTAGTGGAGTTAGAAGAGGATCAATTCCTTATAGGATTTCACCAGAAAGTGCAAAAGGAATGCGAAAAAGCATGGCACGATAGGCATATTAAGATGCACACTTTTAAGATAAGTGATTTAGTGATGCTATATGACAACAAGTTCACTAAATTTCTTGGAAAATTTCAAATGCACTAGTTGGGGCCATATTTTTTAAGGAGATCATGGATGGTGGCACAGTTTAGCTCATGAAGCTGAATGGGGAACCATTCCTGGGGAAAGTGAATGGAAGTAAGTTGAAGTTGTATACAAGGGATCCTGCCCCTGCACAATTACTATATGGTAGCAGGATAGTTTTAGTAATACAGGTAGTTGTAAGGGATTGCGGGACTATAAACTACGCTGTCCGAAGAAGGAAAAAACATAGTAGGAAGGCTGTGTGATGGGAAACAAGAGTGCGACAGGTGAAGATGCACTGTATGAGCTGCACCATGGAGGATGGTGCCATGCAGATCGGTCCAAAAGTAGCCGTTGGAGTTACTGTTCATGATTTGATGGAAACATTTCTGTTAAGAGGAGCGAGTAGGTGCCATTTATGGTGAAAATATTTTGAGATCTGCCGCAAAAGACGCATTTATGAACCAAAATTGGAGGTAATGTTCAGATTTAAATTCAAGACCTCCAATAAATTGGGCATATTTTTCTGCCGAAGAACACTTTTCATTCTGATAATTATCTGTGAGCCTTGCTTCTTTATGTTTATGAAGCATGAAGACTGGGAAGAACTCTTGTCACGACCCTCGTTCGCAAATTTGTCTGTAGAAGCCTGTGAACTGTTCTTTGAATGGATGATTACCACAAATACCATAGAGGCTATTAGTTTTGAAGCTACCATCTCCAACGTGGTGACCCCTGAGATAACAAGCATGGAACCTATGCTCACTGTGCCTACAACACCGAGGTTACCTAGGCTAAAGCAATTAGCTACCAAAGAGAAGTAGAAGGAACCTATGCTGGTGAGACATTCACTGAGGAATAATCCAGAGGTTTGGCAGAAGGAGAAGAAGGATAAGCAGCTGAGAAAGTTGTGGACCTAGAGGAAGAATAATTCAAAGGAGTGGAGGAATTGGATGCTGAGGAGGGTGAGCCTATCATGTAGCTCCCAAAGTATATCCCTCTAAAGAAAGGAAAGACCAAAGTAACGAAAGATATTGATTCTGGAAAGTTTACGGTCTCGACGCCCCTGCTATTAGAACAGGCTTAATTTGAAGGCATGGACTTATTGCACATTCCAGTGCTAAAGATGGAGGATTGGGACCTCACGGACCACGAGATATTCCCTCATTTGGCTACCCACAAGTTCATGAAGAAGATTTACTATGAAGAAACTGGGGTTACGTGGCTAGAACCCATGAAATGGGTCAGAGGTGTTGAGTAGGCCCAGTTGCTGCACATGCTCTACATGCCCCATTTTCGCCGATCCATAATAAACATTGTGTGTGCGCACCAACTACTTGTGATGCTGCATGATGGATGCCTATGTCTCAGCGAAACCATACTGATCACGGATATTCTCATCCATCAGATTACAAAGCTACCCTATAAAGGGGCGGACCCTGCGAAAGAGTTTGGAAGGAAGAGTGGAGAAAAGGAGCTGCCAGATAAGAGGAAGGAAAAATTTGGCTTAGTAAAGAAGTCGCACAGATATTCTATACACTCCATTCTGGATCAGGCAGTGCATTTCGCCACCCAAATTCTTGCAGGTAAGATTATGAGGAAATGTCGCATGGATGAACTTCCAACACCGATGGTGTCATTGGATGCCTAGTGCGTGAAGGGAATACAATATAACAGGGCACAATATTTGTGCAAGGATCTCCTCGCAAAATGTTGTGAAGCACAGGAGGACAATAAGCTCTTTCATTATGTGTGGCTCCTGCTACCAATTGTCTTAGTCACATGGAGATTGCAGAGGATAGTCAGTTTCCTCCGCAGGCAGAAGATTTACCAGAGGCAACAAAGTTTGCTTCACTATGGTCGATAAAGGATCCGAAGAGGATCAAATAATTGAATATTTTCTAGATATTAATGGAAATGGATCTTCGGATAGTGATCAGTCAGCGGCCAAGGTTGTCCCCAACCTTGTTCGAATAGTTGAGGGCCTTTGTGAAATTCAAGGCCGACTTCCATAACGTCTCAATTAGGGTGCAGAAGGACCCTAAGCATATCTGGCACAAGCTTCCATACTTAGTATCAAAAACAAATGTGTAGGATATTGTGGGTAGTTAGCCACCAGAGTGGTGCAAACCCATGAACATTGGTGTAGGTACCAGTAGGGATGCCGAGAGCTCTGCTGCGCAGATGACAAATCCAACAAAGCATAAAGAAGTAGCACAGAAAGCAGTGAAATCATTGGCTGAACAAAAGAAGAAAGAAACAACAGCTACAGAAAAAGAGTGCATTGCAAAAGAGTGTGCTGCTGAAGAGCACACCGATACATAGGAAGTTGAAGAATCAACTTCCCAACATACAGATGAGTCGGAACACTTAAAGCATGAAAGAGGTGGGGGAGAGGAGAAAAGAACTCCATTCAAATTGAGGAAGCACGATAAGGAGACAACTTTCCAACCAAGAAAGAAGCATAAATCAAATAAACAAGCGCAAATTGACCCGATGATCCTCATAGAGGGGGAGCTTGATGAGATCATAGAGAAGGTAAGAGACATCATAATAGAGTTGTGGAAACAGTTTGAACACCAATACATGCAGATGCTTGGGAGCATCTAGAAGGATCTGTGCGAGTTGTAGATCCATACCAGTAGGATTCAAGCCAGCGTTGGGCAAGTGAACGGGGTGCAAGTGAGCCTGGTGTAAGGAAGCACGAAAGTAGCAGAGCTGGAAAAAACTCTGTACCTCAGAGTCATTCCCCTACTAGAAGGATTGATCTGCATAGAATTAGAGGAAGACCACATTGTGTTAAGTACAGTCAATGACATGGGGGTAAACTTAGCAGCGCTGCTGCTTCAGACCCTCCATGCACTGCATCAAGGGGTTTCAGACGAGCTGTAGATTAGAGAACAACGCGCCCTTGTACTGATCAGTGAATTCAAAGTCAACAATGAGGAGATGTTCACAGAGAAGGATCAGACTCTGAAAGAAAAGGAGGAGCTGGAAGAACAAAATTAGAGCCTGGAGACAACAATAACGCAAGTGTGCCAGACAGATCTAGAATTAAACATTTCGGAAGATGCCACAACGATAAAAAAAATTAGGAAATTGGTTGCTACGGTCCGCGTGTCCAAGAATGAGATAGGTAAAGTCATGTTTGAATTTCAAATGAAGATCTAAGAGCTTCAACTAAAGTTACATCCAACCAATCCTCCAGAGTTCAGGGAGAAACGTGGAGTAGCTATCAGGAAAAACACGAGCACATTGGATACAATAGTCATAGACTGCGCGATGATATTTGATCAGGCCATGGAGTTATGGATGAATTTGCAGGAGGACAGAAACTTGAAGAAGCTTAACACAAATATCCAGGAAACACAACACAAGTTTGATGAAGTTAGAGCGACTGCGCGAACTTTCATTCCAGTCGAACACCTTGCGCGATTACACGAAGGCAAGCAGCTGCAATCATAGATTGAAGAGTTATAGAGGAAAGAGGCCCTTCTCAAGGCTAGAATACAACCATGAATAGAGGAAGCCTATCAACTTACTCTATCACTTCAGGAGAAGTTGAAGACACTACATCAGATGCAGAAAATGATGCTCCTAGTAGTAGAAGGACCGACAATAGAAAAACTAGTAGAGGAAGTGTAGCAGGCTGCGGTACAGAGCTCTGCTAATGTAGCAACATTGTAGGTCAAGTTTACTGGCCTTCGCAACAAGATCAAGGTGCTAGCCGAGTGACTCGAGGGCAAGTCACCATATTTGTGTTGGGGGCTTGTTGGGATAGGGTCCCTAGGGTCGATTTTGGGTTAGATTAACCAATTTTTGTAATAGATGTTGTAAAGAATGTAAAGTCTTCATGAAATATGGAATATGAGTGCACAACTAGATAGGAGTCAAAGGGGCTTTAGCCCCTTTTTTGGGTAAGTGATAGGTTGTTTTTTGAGACTTGTATGGAAAAAGCTATATATAGTTGAGTCATAGCGAGTCTAAGAAGCAATTGAAGATATAAGATTATTATTTTTGGGCATGTACTAAGGCAGGAAAGCTCTGTTTCGTATACTTAGGCAAAAGGGGAAGGTTCTTGCAACTGACTGCATGGGGACCTTGGCAACTCCGCTGCTAAGTGCGCGGGCCCATGCAACTGGGTGCCCATGGTGGAAAAGTCTATAAATTGAATGCTAAACTTAATAAAGATTGATTTTGGAACAATTATCTTGTCTCTGTGTCTTGTTCTTATTTTTGTTCATGCTATGATTTATCTCTTAATGATATGTTTTTTATGGAATAATGTGTAATTGCTGCGCGAATCTATTGAATATTTAATATCTATGCATGAAATACGTAATTATCTGTTTTTACAAAGATAAAGGGTAAATCTGTTATGATTTCTCTATAATCAGGTAGATCTATGTGAAGGTAGATCTAGGGCTGCTATTAAGTGCGTGAGATCAGATAGCGTGCTTTCTTTAGGTATATAAAGTATGATCGTAGAATTTCGCGAAGGTTTAGAAGCCATTTTCTTAGAGTCACAGTAGTGGACCATAGAAGAGTACAGATCTGTGTGAAGGCAAATCTGAGCTACAAAGGCTTAACATCACTTATCACACGGTCTCTGGATGGTGAACCTTGGTTCTAGCATCCCCCAATACTGTTTCAGGTGAGACTGCAACCTGCGCTATGCAGGTTGTTGGTGAAAGGGCCAACGCTAAGGGTTTTGTTGGTTGGCGCAAACAAATATGAACTTGGGTCAGTCCCCTTAATCCAACAAGAACGTTCCCATATACTTATCATGCATGGAGCACCATTCAATATACCCGAAGGTATGTAGAGAGAAATCCTATATACGTACGTACATGGAATGCGATATCACCCTAGGGATACAACATTGGAAAAAAATGATAGCTCCTATGCTTAACGATGCAAGAACGTGTCTCTAGCCTAGACCTCTAAGTGTTTGATTTATTGTTACAAATGCTCCTTAGGTTGATTCAGTAAAATTTTAATGTTTATCTTCAATTAAGTTTCATTTTTTGGGCTCAATACAAGCCTGAGTTCCCAAAGATGAAAGATAGCATGAAGAAATGAAATCTTTCACTTTCAATGAAAATATATCTAAAGGAGGGAAGAGACAAAGAGTATGCATAATAAAAAATGAAACAAATAATACGATAAGTGCAATTCCCTTTTAATGTAATTGTTCCAATACTGAAGCAAACAAAAAAACCTATATCCCAATGTACATCCTTTTAAATTCCACTTAATTTGTTGGGTGTG
Organism: Pinus tabuliformis; assembly: GCA_031772625.1. Taxonomy (NCBI): domain Eukaryota; kingdom Viridiplantae; phylum Streptophyta; class Pinopsida; order Pinales; family Pinaceae; genus Pinus; species Pinus tabuliformis. The sequence continues at coordinate 52,051,103 of CM062815.1, forward strand.
TTGTATATTATTTCCATGACTAGCCCCAGTAGTGAATCCGGGTGGTTAGAGGGGGGGCGGCATCCCCCCCCTATTCATGGGTTTGACTGCCCCCCTTCTATGGGGTCTAGGGTAGTGCCCTGGGGAAATTTTGTTTGGACCCTATATTAGGTGGGTGGACCTACCTATGGTTTTGTGCGTGGTTTTTGCACATGGTTTTCACACATGTTTTTCTGCCCACGGTATTTTGTGGATCTGGTTAAGGGAACTATGGTTATGTTCTAATCCAAGGTTAATGGGTTGGGGTTTATGGATGCTTCGACATGTATACATATGTATTGTAACATTGAAAGGAATATAATGAAAAATTAATCTAGTAGTCCCGATTTTGGGATCTAGGGGAAAATATTCGTGTATATCTATTTTATGTTTTATGCTCTTGCCATTGTTTATTTTCTGTTTTTAGAATTCGTATGTAGGTAATTTTTGTACAGGTTCAAAACCTACATTTGGTATCAGATCTATTTTAGCTTCAAGGGGATGCCTTTGCTGCTAAGGGGTTTTTCTCGAGCTTGTCATAGATCCTGTTGAGTGGGAGATTTACGAGATTGATTATTGTGGTGAAAGAAGATGGTGAGTAGTGGAAAGATAGAGATCAAGAAATTTAATGGTTATAGTTTTTAGTTGTGTAAACTCAAGATGGAGGATCTATTGGTGGATAAAGCCTAGTGGATCGTGGTAGATCTAGGTACGAAACCAACGACAATGTTAGCTGAAGACTGGGAGAAGTTGGATCAAAAGGAAAAGAGTACAATATGGTTGTGTATCTTAGATTCATTATTTTTGAATGTATCAGGGGAAGCTTTAGCGAAATATTGTGGGACAAGTTAGGGACTTTGTACCAATATAAGTCTTTGGTGAATAAATCGTTCCTATGGAAAAAGTTGTATAACTTGAAGATGTAGGATGGAGACTTGGTGACAGAGCATCTAAATAGTTTTAATATTGTGGTAATCTAGTTGTTATCTATTGATATAAAAGTTTCAGATGAAGATAAGTGCATCAATTTGTTGTGTTCTCTACCAGATTCATAGGATAGTCTGGTTGTTGCAATAGGTAGCAATGTGGCTGCCTTGCAGTTTGATGAAATAGTCTCATCCTTGTTGTTAGAGGAGATGAGATGGAAAAATATAGAGGGACAGAATGGTGATGCCTTGTCTGTATGAGGATGGTCCCATAATAGAAACAAAAATAAATCATCGAGTGGGGGATCTAAATCTAGACAAAGATCTAAAACTCCATGAAAACTTGTAAAGGTATGCTGGAAATGCGGAAAGGAAGGGCACTTCAAAAAGGATTATAGATCTAAAGCTCTTGAGAAAGGAAAGGGATCTGATGATTCTCCTTCTGCAGAGGAAAAAACCACCTCAGATGAAGGTGGGGATGTGTACTCGGCTTCTTCTTCAAGTACACATGTAGATCATGAGGCATGGTTGATTGACTCAAGTGCATCCTTTCACTTCACTCCCCACAGAGAGTGGTTCTGTGAGTATGATAAATATGATGGTGGTGATGTCTTCTTAGGGGATGAAAGGAAGGATAGACTCCTCAATTGCGAAAAATTCATGTTGAATTTACAAGGTGGAAGGATTAGAACACTTATGGGTGTTCTACTTATACCTGCAATGTCTAGAAATCTGATTTTTGCAAGCAAGTTGGATGATGTAGGTGTAAGAAAAATGTTTGATAAAGATACAGCCAAGATGGTTTGGGGAGCATTGGTATTGATGTGGGGATTTCGAATTGTAACTCTGTACAAGCTTCAGGGTAGCACTGTTATTGATGGGTGCAACAATTTTGTCGTTCATGAATGTGGAGTAGAAAATCTAGTCGTCTTTGGAGAAAAGAACATGCTATAGCATCAAAGGCTTGGACATACTGGAGATAAGGGACTTCAAATACTTCATGGTAATGGTATGGTAGAAGTTATGTCTAATTTCTATCTAGATTTTGATTTCTGTGAAAATTGTGTATATGCGAAGTAGAATCGGGTGAGTTTCCCCTCTAGTGCTAAGAGGGCAAAACATATATTAGAGCTTGTGCATAGTGATGTGTTTGGACCTGTGTCAGTTCCATCATTGAGTAAGTCTGTCTACTATGTATCATTTATAGATGACTTCTCAAGGAATACATGGATATATTTCCTTAGGACAAAATCTGAAGTCTTTGAAATGTTTAAAGAATTTAATGCTCTGTTGTCTAGGTATATCCTCTCGGTAGACAGAGACGATCCCTCTAGCCCAATGAGTGGGTATATAAACAAACGAGACATTTTACAAGACCCTTTCCTAGATTATAATCGAAACAAGAGAAGGGGAAGGGGACCTGCCTCACTCTGATGCTATAATGCACTATTTTGTTGAAGATCTTGATCACTTATCCTTAGGCTCAGTCCTTGCCACTCACAGTGTTTGAATACCTGCATAAGAGGCTAAAGACACAATAAACCATAAAAGTGCAACAAACATAACAAAATGTAATCCACTTAATAGATCAAGGAGCATGAAGATAAATGAAGCATTGACACAAGCATTTGTGGAAAGTGAACTAACAGTTGTACATATTAATAAAAAAAAGAGGAAGCATACAACCCAGGCCTTGATGTAAGTATCCCTCCTTGAGTGAATGTCCAAGTCCAAGCTCAAGCTCTTCGAGCACTCCTTCTCTAAGCCAAAGTGAATAGGATGTAGGCACCATCTCAACATAAGGGTGAAAATAATCAGAGACCAACCATTTGGGAATGGAGGGGAATAATTTATAGGTAGGGAGAGGGAGTTAGGATCTCAACAAAGATAGGGGAAGGTCATCATCTTAAGGAGGAAGCTCATAGGGATAAGATCAAATGGTAATATTGGGAGAATTCGACCACATCCACAATGAACATCATCCATCTCGCCGTTTTGGAGACCTCTAGATCACAAAAATTCTCCTTCTCTTTGGGAAAAAATGAATTTTAGGGATCAACGCGAGTATCCAAGCCAAATCCGCATTAGAAACATGTGGCTCATATGGTGCAACCTAACGTCAACATGAGTGGGCAGTGTCATAGTTGCATTGACCCAGAAATTATGGTTTTCAGCTCATTTTTCTTAGGAACAACTGAAGGCAACTTTTCATTAGTTCCTCAGGGAGCATATGGACTGCATATTAGGATGGGTACAATGCATAGTTGTCAAGTTTTGGGAACTCTGGGATATGACATAGGGAAGTGAAGTAGGTGTGAAAAAATAATGTGTAACAGACTCCCCCTAAATATTGAAGGCAGAATAGGGAGTGATGGGTGAGATTCTTTATGAGCTAGTGCAAGGAAGAGAACAAGCACCGTCAAGAGACCTACAATCAAGGGTATATATACATATACATATATGATACCTATGACATATATATCAAAACATGAATCCACGGTATGGACACAATCATACGGATAGCAAGGACCATGTGAAAAGATCCATAGTATGGGCACAACCATCCGAATGAAAGGGATAATATGAAAATCTAAGGTCCACGGTATGGATGTAGCCATTCGAATATAGAAGGATCATCATCATCTTAGGTATAAGGTCCCATAATATGGTCACATCCAACTGTATAGGGGAAACATGTGTACAATCAAGAATAACTCATAACTCCCTGCATCCTGAGTTATATCAGACAAACTCAGAGTCTTGCGCTCCATCCCAACCCAATCAAAGTATGAATTCTACCATTTGAATGAATGTGTCAAAGTTGAACATGCTAGAAAACCACCTGATTAATGGCCAATGATGTGAATCATTATCAGGCACGAGAGAAACCGCCAATAATGATAATGGATATCAAGGTATGACAATACAATCTGTGAATGTGAAAATGAAGCTGAAGTCGAACACTCGTGGAATCATCTGATCGAAGGCTAATGATGAAAACCTGTCGTTGAATGCGAGGAACTTGCCATTAAGGCATGCAAGCTCTAAGGTACTAAAAGGGAGTTTCTAAGTAATATTCCTAGATAATGAGCTGAAGTCCACATGAAATGACCTATCAAAGGAGGGCCATAATGATCCCCTCATCATTGACACGAAGCAAAGAATAAAGTGGAATCAATGAGTATGGTCCAGGACTGTGGAAAAAGGTCAGAAAATATATAGGTAGTAAATTGCAGATAGGACTTCTCTTGAACATATCAGTGACACGACTCAGAAGTGTGGGGTGTGGAGCCTGATTATCTTCTATATTCAAAGGTTTCAGTTGGATGTATACCCCAGGAAGACTGTACACCCCTCCACGTGGGGGGGACTTGTCCCCCTTGTGGGGGTCTGAGGGGGCTAATCCCCCCCGGCTGGGGGGTCTGGGGGTCAGCGCCCCCGAAGCTAAAAATAGATGTAAAATTGCCTTGTAAAAGTCTAGTAATTTCTAGTCAATCTGGGCCATTCATTAGGCAGATTATATGATGGTAGAAGTTATGTTTAATTTAGGGTTTTTTGCCCCAAAAGGCAACCCCTCACTATATATGAGGGAATTGTATTGTGTCTATGTATATCTGTATTCTAAGTGAGGAAGAGAGAGGAGATTAAGAGCGAAGAGGGTGTTACAACGGATCTGCTGTAGGTTGTATTTCTTCAGTTTGTTGGATAATATAATAAAATAAGGACTGGTTGTTTCTCTATGGACGTAGCCCAAAATGGGTGAACCACACATATCTGTGTCTCTCTTGTTTTATGCATTTTCTGTGTTTATATTTTTGCAATATTTTATGTGTTCCATTGCTCCGTAATATATAATTTTCTAACAACTGGTATCAGAGCCGAAGGTTTATTTGGCTGATAAACTCGCAGGAGAGAAGGGTTCCTGGCTCGAGTGGGAGCAATGGTGGAAGATGGTAGGTTTAGGTTCAAAAAATTCAATGGCCAAAACTTCTCACTATGGAAGATGCAAATGGAAGATTATCTGTATCAAAAAGATCCGTACCTACCATTGGGTGGAAAAACAAAGATGCCAACGGGTATGACAGATGAAGAATGGAATCTTCTCGATAGAAAGGCACTTGGAACAATACAGCGATGCCTGGTGGCGTCAGTAGCATTTAATATTTCAAAGGAAACGACAACACAAGGTTTAATGTCGGCATTGGCCAAACTATATGAAAAACCCTCGGACTCAAATAAGGTATTTCTTTTGAAGCATTTATTTAATATGAAGATGTCAGAAGGTGGATCTGTTGCAGATCATTTAAATGATTTTAATACAGTTACAAGTCAGTTAAGTTCTGTACGAGTAAATTTTGATGATGAAGTTAGGGCTCTATTATTTCTATGCTCATTGCCAAAACGTTCGAATGGTTTAGTTATGGCCATTAGTAACTCTGTCCCTGGATCTAGTACTTTAAAGTTTGATGATGTTGTCAGTGCACTCCTTAGCGAGGAAATGCGATGGAAGAGCTTCGTTGAGACATCAGGTAATGCTTTGACTACAGAGACTAGGCGAAGAAAAATGGAAAGAGGAAAGAGCTCAGGATATCGCAGTAAGTCAAGCAAAGGTAGATCCAAGTCTAGATCAGGGATAGTGTGCTGGAAATGCAGGAAGAAAGGACACCTGAAGAAAGACTGCAAGTCTCGGAAGGGAAAAGAAGGAGATGCGCAACAAGAAACTAATCATGAAGCGAATGTAACAGGTGATGTGTTACAAGATGCTTTGATTCTTTCTTTCGAAAATATTACTGATTCCTGGGTGGTAGATTCAGGGGCCTCATTCCATGCCACACCTGATAAGAAACATTTTCATGATTATGTTCAAGGATATTTTGGACAAGTTCAATTGTGTGATGATAAACCCTGTAAAATCATTGGAATGGGTACAGTTTTCATAAACAACAAAATGGAAATCAGTGGATATTGAAGAAGGTAAGGCATGTTACAGATCTGAAGAAAAATCTGATTTCGACAGGGCAGTTGGGAGGTGAAGGTTGTGTAACTACCTTCACAGATAAAACCTGGAAGGTCACTAAAGGATCCCTGGTAATAGTGAAAGGAGAAAAGGTTGGTACATTGTATTTATGCAATGGTATTTCTAATTTTGTTAATGCTTCAACCTCTACATGAGAAGATATGGCATTGTGGCATCATAGGCTCAGGCACATGAGTGAGAAGGGGATGCATAATCTTCACTCAAGAAATTTTTTTCCATGTTTGAAGCATGTTGATTTAAAATTCTGTGAAAATTGTGTTTATGGAAAACAGAAGAGAGTTAGATTCCTTAGAGTTGGGAAAGAAAAGAAGAGAGAAAAATTAGAGCTTGTGCATACAGATGTATGGGGACCTACTCAGGTATCATCTTTTGGTGGCTCTCGTTATTATGTTACTTTTATTGATGATGCAATCAGAAAAACCTGGATTTATTGTATTTGAAATAAATTTGATGTATTTGATACTTTCAAGAAATGGAAAGCTTTGGTCAAAAATGAGACAGGGAAAAGGTTGAAGTGTCTCAGATCAGATAATGGAGGTGAATATTGCAGCAAAGAGTTTTATAAGTACTGTTCAGAGAATGGAATTCGTAGAGAGAAGACAATTCTAGGAACACCACAAGAAAATGGTGTGTTAGAAAGGATGAACAGGACAATTATGGAGCGTGCAAGGTGCATGAGATTGCATGCAAGGTTGCCTTTACAATTTTGGGTAGATGCTGTAGACACTGCTATTTATCTAATAAACAGAGGGCCTTCAAGTTCCTTAGATGGTGGTATTCCAGAGGAGGCATGGACAGGTAAAAAGGTAAACTACTCATTTTTAAAGACTTTTGGTTGTGAAGCCTTTGTCCACTTTAATAAAGAAAATAGAACAAAGCTTGAGGCAAAATCAAAGAAATGTACCCTTATTGGATATGGTGTTAATGATTTTGGTTATCGCTTATATGATTATGAAAATCACAAAATCATTAGGAGCAAAGATGTAATATTCAATGAAAAGGTTTTGTATAAGGATCCGCTGTAGGAAAAGAAACAGAAAAAGGAAAACAGAGAATACATAGTGCTTGACGAGATCACAGAAAAAGTGATGGTGCCTGAAAATCATAATGATCAATAGCCAGAACAAAAACCACAACAGCAACAATCACCTCAAACACCTGAAAGTGGTGTTAGAAGATCTACCAGGATAAGTAGACCCTCTGAATGATACTCTCCTTCATTATATTATGTATTGTTAACTGATTCTGGTGAACTAGAATGTTATGAAGAAGCAATGCAGGTAGAAACCAAGAAGAAGTGGGAGCAAGCCATGAAAGAAGAGATGGACTCAGCACATAACCAGACTTGGGACTTAGTCAGGTTGCCTGCAGGTAAAACAACATTACAGAATAAATGGGTCTACAGCTTGAAGGAAGAAGATGGAGGAAAACAGAGGTACAAAGCTAGACTTGTGGTGAAGGGGTTTGCATAGAAGAAAGGTATTGATTTTGATGAAATATTTTCTCCTGTTGTTAAAATGACTTCAATCAAAACTATTTTAAGTCTAGTAGTAGCTAAATATTTGCATCTTGAGCAGTTAGATGTAAAGACAACCTTTCTCCATGGGAATTTGGAGGAAGAGATATATATGCAGCAGCCACAAGGATATGAGGTAAAAGGGAAGGAGAAACTAGTGTGCAGGTTGAAGAAGAGCTTGTATGGCTTAAAACAGGCTCCAAGGCAGTGGTATCTAAAATTTGACAGGTTTATGTCTGAACAAGGTTATACTAGATGTCACTATGATCATTGTGTTTATCTCAAAAGGAAAAATGATGGCAGCTATATTATATTGTTATTGTATGTAGATGACATGCTTGTTGCAGGTTCTAACATGCAGGAAATAAATGTGCTCAAAAGAAAATTGGCAAACTCATTTGCAATGAAGGATTTGGGTGTTGCAAAACAAATCCTTGGTATGAGAATAACTAGAGACAGGAAGAATCACAAATTAACATTATCTCAAAGTGAGTACATAGAAAAGGTGTTGAAAAGGTTTAATATGCAGAATGCAAAACCAGTTGGTATACCTTTGGCTAGCCATTTCAAATTAAGTAAGGAGGCGTGTCCCAAGACTTAGGAAGAAATGGCTCATATTTCTAAAGTTCCATATGCATTAGCAGTTGGAAGCTTAATGTATGCAATGGTCTGCACAGGGCCTGATATTGCACATGTAGTGGGAGTTGTAAGCAGGTACATGAACAACCCAGGAAAAGAACATTGGATGGTAGTGAAGTGGATTCTCAGGTATTTGAGAGGTACCAAAAATCAAGCATTATGATTTGGTGGTTCAAAAATTGCTCTACAGGGATATGTTGATGTAGATATGGCAGGTGACAAAGATAACAAGAGGAGAACTACAAGATATGTATTTACTGTAGGTGGAACAGTTGTCAGTTGGGTTTCAAAAATCCAAAGTGTTGTTGCACTTTCAACAACATAAGCAGAGTATGTTGCTGCTATAAAGGCTAGTAAAGAAATGATTTGGTTACAAAGGTTTCTGGATGAATTGGGCAAGAAGCCGGAGATGGGTAGGTTATACAGTGACAGCCAGAGTGCCATACATCTTGCAAATAACTCTACATTCCATTCCAAGACTAAACACATATAGCTCAAGTACCATTTCATACGGTCAGCGTTGGAAGATGGATAGTTGAAGCTGGAAAAGATACACACTAGCCAGAATCCTGCAGATATGTTAACAAAAGTTGTAACCAGGGAGAAACTAACAATCTGTTCAGTTTCAATTGGTCTTCAAGTATGATGAAGAAGATAAGAAACAACTAGGTCCAAAGTGGAGTCATTTTCTAGCAAATGAAGCAACGATGGAGTTGCTATAATCAGTCTCCAAGTGGGAGATTGTTGGTTGTGGAGCCTGATTATCTTCTGTATTCAAAGGTTTTAGCCGGATTTATACCCCTGGAAGACTGTACACCCCTCCACGCGGAGGGGTGAGGGGGGGACTTGTCCCCCTCACGGGGTCCGAGGGGGCTAATCCCCCTCGGCTGGGGGGTCCGGGGGCCAGCGGTCCCCCAAAGCTAAAAATAGATGTAAAATTGCCTTGTAAAAGTCTAGTAATTTCTAGTCAATCTGAGCCGTTCATTAGGCAGATGATTTGATGGTAGAAGTTATGTTTAATTTAGGGTTTTTTGCCCTAGAAGGCAACCCCTCACTATATATGAGGGAATTTTATTGTGTCAATGTATATCTGTATTCTGAGTGAGGAAGAGAGAGGAGATGGAGAGCGAAGAGGGTGTTACAACGGATCTGCTGTAGGTTGTATCTCTTCAGTTTGTTGGATAATATAATAAAAGAAGGACTAGCTGTTTCTATATGGACGTAGCCCAAACTGGGTGAACCATGTATATCTGCGTCTCTCTTGTTTTATGTGTTTATATTTCTGCAATATTTTATGTGTTCCATTGCTCCGTAATATATAATTTTCTAACAAAGTGTGGCAGCATTTGACTCAACATAGGACCAAGGGTCATGAAGATGAAGTGGAATAGTTATATGAGATGTAAAATGGATCACCCAAACCCAGAAGGAAAAGTGACTAAATGAGGATATCCCAAACCCGACACGAGAAAAGATGAGTGTCATGTTCAAGAGTGACATGCGATCTATATAATTGATGTTTCACTTTCACTTTTTCCTTACTATTTCTAGTGAGTACCCAAATTATTTTTAATCAAAACCTTGAAGGGGATAGCATATGATTTCCATATAAGTTGATTCTTCAAATGAATCCACCCTAGTAAGTTTTACGAGTCCTAGGAAGGAGAAACTCGGTCTTGTCACGATGACAAGTCTTTCATCGTTTAATTTTTATGAGTTCGATGAAAGCGTAACTCGATGTATTTTTGATATTTAGAGAGCTTGAAAAAGAGAGAAAATAGAAAACTCCATTAGGTCCCTTTTCATAATTTGTCTCTCGAACCCGAAAAGGTAGAAAAAGATATTCGAGAGAACCTCTTAGCCATGTTCGACTAAGGTGTTTCTTTTTCGTACAATAGTCTATCTCAGTCTGGAAAAGGGTTAAACTTATACTGATTAGACTCCATTTCATTTACTTTTACGAGTTCAAAACGACAAGTACTGGACAATCTTTTCATTTTTCGAGGTAAAAAAAGACATGAAAGATGAATCCTCCTAGACGAACGACTGGCATAAAAGGAGAGCAATTGGTTCGGGTGATGATGGAACTACTCAAAACATGTGAAGGTCAAGAGGATGGCTAATAAGACCACTCATTGTAGATGTTCCTCAGGAAAGGGTGATACAACCAAGTGAAAGCATACAATCAACCAAAGAGATGGTGACAATGGAATGAAAAAACCAAGTCTCATCTAGCAAAACAGGTTGAAAAAGATGGAAATCATGAGGGGTAAAGTGGGAAATGGTTTCATTTTTACACAAGCTTGAAACATGGGAAACCATGCTTGAGGATACTTGAAAATGGTTTCATTTTTTCACAAGTTTGAAACATGAGAAAAGACTGTGCTTGGATTTGGTTTCATTTTTACACAAGCTTGAAATGAAGACAAACTGTGCTTGGGTTTGGTTTCTTTTTTACACAAGATTGAAACAAAGATAAACTATGCTTGAGATAAGTTTTCATTCCCTCGGCATAAAGACTCAATTTGAGATACATTCCCCCCAAACTTCATTTCATTCACCTAAGTAGACTACTGGTTACTAACAGGTGGATGGAATGAAGGTTCATTGACGAGATCAAGTGAAAGACTCGACTAAGATTTTACGAGATCTAACCAATGTTGGCATTATGTTTCTGGTATGGCTATATGTTACAGATGTTGTACTTGATGGCAACTCCCGTGGCAAGGCTCTCAATATGTTGAAAATCAAGAAGTACGCAGGAGATCAGTTCAGAAGGTGCGTACCCGCAGGTACACCGTGAAGGGACCGCGGCCAGACACGCAGGTCAGCCGTTTAGGAGGTGCGTACCCCCAGTGCACTCATTTCAAGGCAGAGAAAAGCACACGTGGGGTTTCTTATGTTTAACCCTTGGTATTTAGCCGACGGTATTTGTGTTATTATGGTTTTGGCTCGTGGTATTGATCCATGATTTTAGGAGGAGCCTGCCTATATAAAGCAAAGGAGATCTCTTGGCTAAGTATCTTTTGCAATTGAAGATCTTAAGATCTGAAATATTGGGTTATGGTCTTAAAAGCTTGATCTATATGGAATAGAAGTTGATATCGAATCTGTGAAGGGTGATCTCTCGAGCGCATGATCAGATCTGAGCAACTGTGCCGCTCTGGTGGACTGCCAATTCGACCCTAATCAAAAGTACGCAGGTGTTTAACAGGAGAGCTGCGTGGGTACGCAGAGCAGAAACAGGCGAGTTGTGTAGGTGCGCAGAGCAGAAGAAGGAGAACTGCGTGGGTACACAGAGCGACAAAGGTTCAGGTGCGTACGCACAGTAAAAGTACGCGGCGCGATAGTATCTCTGGGTGCGTACCTGCAGTAACAGTACGCGGCGCGATAGTGTCTCTGGGTGCGTACCTGCAGTAACAGTACGCAGTGTGGTTGAATAAACAGTGCGTGGACACGCAGTGCGGCAGAAGGGTCTCTGCGGGTATACGCAGGGGAGCTGAAGGTGAAGTGCGTACGCACGCAGACCAGAGAAAGAAAAACTGCGTATCTGTCTTAAGACATTTTGTTTGGCTGTATTTTTCTGTTGATAAGGTGTTCTGGGTTTGGTTCTATTATTGTTGATCTGGTTACTACAGTTGACTGGGTCATTTTCTTATACTTGATGATCATTTGATGCTTATGGATCCAGTTTGAAAATTTATGAAAAGTGGTCCTTGTAAGAAAAGAAGTAGGGGGTTGTAGCTCCCCTCCAGGAGAGACTGGAAAACGAGAGAGAGTTGTAGCTCTCTGCAGGTTGCAGCCTGCGTACTGGTAAAGGACTGCACCAGTACAAAACCATTGTAAAAGGAGTTTCTAATTTGAAAGAAGATAGAGACATATTGTAGCAGGTGGTTTTCACCCACATTGGGTTTCCACCTTACATCTTGTGTTCTTTGGTGTGACTATCTGTTTTCTTTGTTCATGCTCATTATTTTATGGTACTAACATGCAAAAATAATTCAAAGAACAAATAAGGAAGATTTATTAAGAATTTGATAATACTGATTCACCCCTCCTCTCAGTATTATTTCCAACAATTGGTATCAGAGCAGGTCCTTCGGAGAAGCTTGATCGCTCGAAGAAAGATCATTCATCATGAGCAACTACAAGAGGGAAGCATCAATTAGGCCACCAATTTTTGATGGGACAAACTTCAATTATTGGAAGGTAAAAGTTACTGCCTATCTTCAATCTCTTGGTACAGAAGTTTGGGATATCATAGATACAGGCTATGCTTTTCCTTCAGCTACGCCTACAGATGCGGTCGAAAAGAAGAAATATGAAACAAATGCTAAAGCAGTCAATACATTGTTGGGATGCTTATCTCAAACAGAATTCGTAAAGGTTATGCAATATAAATCCGCAAAAGAAATATGGGACAAGATTGTCTTGAGCTACGAAGGAGATGAACAGGTAAAGCGTGCTAAACTTCAAACTCTCAGGATTCAGTATGAGAATCTCAGGATGTATAATGATGAAAGTGTGGCTAACTATTTTCTTCGAGTTGATGAGATTGTTAATTGCATGAAAAATTTGGGTGAAGAAATAAAAGAGGCTATTGTGGTTGAAAAGGTTCTAAGATCATTGTCCCCCAAGTTTGAATCTAAAGTATCTGCAATAGAAGAAAAGGAAAATCTACGAATTCTTACTATGTCTCAGCTACATGGAATTCTAACCGCTTATGAAATGAGAAAGGGAGGTCCATCAGACAGAAGAGAAGCTGCTTTCAAGGCGTCAGGCAAAGGAGATTATTATGAAGCAAGTCACATACCAGAAGAAGAAGAAGAAGAATCAAATTTTGTCAGAAATCTTCAAAGGGGTTATGGAAGGTTCAGAGGTAAGTTACCTTTTAAATGCTTTGCTTGTGGAAGAGTAGGTCATTATGCTGCAAAATGTCCTTATAAGGATAAAGGAAAGGAACCTGCTAGATGGAACAAAAAATAGGGTACAAATAAGAAAAGCTACTACACTGATGGAGATAGTGATGGTCTATCAAATAGTGATGAAGATGAACAAGGTAATGAATATAAACTGTTAATGGCATTTGAAGATGATGATTATATGGATGCTATAGATGTGGATAACCTTCTTGAAGAAATTACTAGACTCAAGAGATGTATAGAAGAAAAGAATATGATCATTGATACTCTACAATTTCAAATTGATGAAAAAGAAAAACATCTTGAAAAATTAGAAGGTGAAATTGTTGCTCTTAGAAAAGAGATTGAGAAAACAAAAGCTATTAATCTTAAGTTTGTCAAAGGATCTGAAACTCTGGATGAGATTATCAATGTGTAGTGTTCTCCTCTAAACAAGATAGGTCTGGGCTATAATGGAGAAACTTCTCAAGCATCCACTTCAAAAAGTTATCTTGATGCAGCAAAAAGGAATGAGCAAAAGCACAATGGAGACTATCAGGTAAAGCAGGGACGAATTGCAAACAAAGACTATCAGGGGCAATCCGTCTTAAGAGTGAACAAAAGCTACAACTAGCCACAGGTAAAATCTTCTCAATTTGGTTCAAGAATGAATGACAATAGAGATTACAATCACTTGGCCGGTAGATTTGATAACCGCAGAAGTTTCTTCAATGGACAATGTTTCTCTTGTCATAACTTTGGTCACAAAGCAGCTCAATGTGTTGCATATAAAACAATCATGACTAGAGAAGCTCAAAAACAAAGAAGTATGATAGGGATTACAAAAAGGACCTATAACAACTTTTCGGCTCATGAAAATGAAGTAGAATGTTCTATTTGCAATAACTTTGGTCATGAAGATTCTGAATGCAGGAGCATGTTTCAGCAGAAAAAGGAACAAGCCTCAAGCACCAAAACATGGAGAATAAAGGAACCACAAACAGAAAGATGTGGGATAGCATTTTATGCAGAGGGACAGGAAAATCTATGGTACATTGACAGTGGATGTTCGAAGCATATGACAGGTGATAAAGAAAAACTTGAGTCATATTCTGCTCTAGAAAAGGGAAAGAAAGTTTCTTTTGGAAATGATACTCCTGCAACTATAAAAGGAAAAGGAATTGCCCAGTTAAAAGAAAAGGTCAAGGCTAGAAATGTTTTGTATGTTGATGGATTGAAGCATAATCTTCTAAGTGTCAGCCAGATGTGTGATCAAAGAACCAAGGTGATATTCAGATCAAATGGATGTCTTGTTCGTGATCTTGATACAGGTAAAACAGTGATCAAAGGCAAAAGAACTCCAAATAATCTGTACATATTTGAAGAAGGACAACAACAATGCTATCTGAGCAAGGATGATGAGCACTGGTTATGGCATCGGAGGTTGGGGCATTTAAGCTTTTCACAAATAAGGAAAGCATGCAAATATCAGGCAGTTCGCGATCTTCCAGATATCAAAATTCCTAACAACACCATATGCAAATCATGTCAGTTTGGAAAACAAACCAGAACTAACTTTCCAGAGAAGGAAGGATCAGCTAGCATGCCTCTTGAGCTAGTACATACAGATACATGTGGTCCATTCAGGAAAACAACACCTCGAGGAGAAGAATACTTGATATTATTCATTGACGATTTCTCCAGGTTTGTCTGGTTAGGACTTATGAAGCACAAAGATGAAGCATTCGAAAAATTCAAATCCTTCAAAGCCTTGGTTGAAAATGAATCGGGTCACAAAATTAAGTGCCTCAGATCCGACAGAGGTGGGGAGTTTACCTCAAATGAATTTTTCGATTTCTGTGAAGAACATGGGATAAGAAGAGAATTCTCCACAGCTAGAACTCCTCAGCAAAATGGAGTTGTGGAAAGAATGAACATAACAGTCCAACAAATGGCTCGTGCTATGCTTGATGAGTCAGGAACTCCCGCAACCTTCTGGGGTGAAGCTGCACATGCTGCGGTTGTTATTCTCAACAAGACAAATGTTCGGGTGAACAACACTCAAACTCCTCATGAGCTCTGGAGTGGTAAGACTCCTTCGGTAAAGCACTTCAAAATCTTTGGGAGCAAATGCTATATTAAGAATACTGATGAGCAGCTTGGCAAACTTGAACCTAGAGCAGATGAAGGTATTCTTCTTGGTTACTCTCCACATAGCAAAGCATACAAGTGCTACAATAAAAGACTTGGCAGAATTGTTGACAGCATTGATGTAGTGGTTGATGAGAAGGGATACATTCCTAGGCAAGTACATCATGAAGACATCGAAGAAGATGAAGGCTACCCTCAACGACAGAATGATGAAGAACCTCAAGAAGAACCTCAAGAAGAACCTCAAGAAGAACCAGAGGAGCAGACAAGAATAGAAGAAAAGACTCCATCCAGATATGTTCAGAAGAATCATCCAGAATCTCAGATTATGGGGCAGAAAGAAGTAGTTGTACAAACAAGAAGAACGGTTGAAGAAGCCTCAAGCTATTTGGCATTACTCTCCTCTACTGAACCACAAAATGTGAAAGAGGCATGCAAAGATGAATGTTGGGTGAAAGCAATGGATGAAGAACTTGAGCAGATCGAAAAGAACAACACTTGGGAGCTGGTTCCTAGACCAAAGGATAAGAATGTTATCGGAACAAAATGGGTCTTCAAAAATAAATTGAATGAAAATGGAGAAGTAATTAGAAACAAGGCTGGACTTGTTTGTAAAGGGTATGCGCAGCAAGAAGGAATAGACTTTGAAGAAACCTTTGCTCCTGTTGCAAGACTTGAAGCCATCCGAATGTTCCTTGCTCTCTCAAGTTTTCAAAACTTCAAAGTATTTCAAATGGATGTGAAATCAGCCTTCCTGAATGGAGACTTGGAAGAAGAAGTATACATTGAGCAGCCAGATGGGTTCATTCTTGGAAATGATCCAAATCTTGTATGCAGATTGAAAAAGGCTCTCTATGGTCTCAAACAAGCTCCAAGGGCTTGGTACTACCGTTTGGACAAATATCTTCATCAACAAGGTTTTTCAAAAGGATCAGCAGATAGCAATCTTTATATAAAAGTTGAAAATGACAAATTGCTAATACTTGTTGTGTATGTAGATGACATTATTTTTGGCAGCAATGAAGAAGCTATGAGTCAAAGCTTTGCCTTGGTCATGCAGAAAGAATTTGAAATGTCCTTGCTGGGAGAACTGACATATTTCCTTGGTTTGCAAATCCAACAAAAGAAAGGAGGAATCTTTTTATCTCAAACCAAGTATCTCAAACAGATTTTGAAGAAATATGGCATGGAAGATGCAAAACCAGTATGTACACCCATGGTCACAGGATGTAGCCTCAGTGCAAATGATGAATCTGTAGCAGTACATCAACCAACCTACAGATCTATGATTGGAAGTTTACTTTATTTGACAGGTACCTGACCGGACATCATGCATGCAGTTGGAATAGTTGGAAGATTTCAGGCAAATCCGAAGGAGACTCATCTTCAGGCAGTGAAGAGAATTTTCAAATATCTTCAAGGGACTCAAAATTATGGCTTATGGTATCCTAGAGATACAGATCTCACACTTCATTCTTATACAGATGCAGATTGGGCCGGAAGCGTGGATGACAGGAAAAGCACAAGTGGTGGTGCGTTCTTTATGGGTTCTAGACTGGTATCTTGGTTCAGCAAGAAACAGAGTTCGATTGCCTTATCTACAGCTGAAGCGGAATATGTTGCTGCTACATCTTGTTGCACTCAACTTTTTTGGATGATGCAGACTCTGCAGGATTTTCAAATCACTTGTACACCACCTATCCCCATTTATTGTGATAACACGAGTGCAATCAACATCTCAAAGAATCCTGTCATGCATTCAAAAACCAAGCACATACCAATCAAGTATCATTTTCTTCGGGAACAAGTGCTTGAACAGAAGGTCAAGTTGGAGTATGTTCCTTCTAAGGAACAAGTTGCTGATATACTCACCAAACCATTGCCCAGGGACACTTTTGAATACCTCAGGCAAAATCTGGGGGTTGTTGATGCATCATCTTATTGCTGAACCTCTTCTGATTGATGGTTGTATATGCATACATGTGCTGGGTGGCTGATTGGTTGAAGATTGATGGTACAGGTTCAGGGGGAGCATATAATGCATTGTTGGCATTATGGAGGATGTACAGAAGGAGATCATGGAAGTAGCTGCAATATGTCTCTATCTATTTCATGGTGGATTATGGTTCTTCGTTGCAGATCTGGTTCATATTCAGGGGGAGCATGTTCTTAGGGGGAGCATAACCCTTTGCCCTTGATGTCAAAGGGGGAGAATGAAGCTGAAGTTTGTGAGGTTGCCATCAAGTCCAAAGGGGGAGATTGTTGGCATTATGTTTCTGGTATGGCTATATGTTACAGATGTTGTACTTGATGGCAACTCCCGTGGCAAGGTTCTCAATATGTTGAAAATTAAGAAGTACGCAGGAGATCAGTTCAGAAGGTGCGTACCCGCAGGTACACCATGAAGGGACCGCGGCCAGACACGCAGGTCAGCCGTTCAGGAGGTGCGTACCCCCAGTGCACTCATTTCAAGGCAGAGAAAAGCACACGTGGGGTTTCTTATGTTTAACCCTTGGTATTTAGCCGACGGTATTTGTGTTATTATGGTTTTGGCTCGTGGTATTGATCCATGATTTTAGGAGGAGCCTGCCTATATAAAGCAAAGGAGATCTCTTGGCTAAGTATATTTTTGCAATTGAAGATCTTAAGATCTGAAATATTGGGTTATGGTCTTAAAAGCTTGATCTCTATGGAAGAGAAGTTGATAGCGAATCTGTGAAGGGTGATCTCTCGAGCGCATGATCAGATCTGAGCAACTGTGCCACTCTGGTGGACTGCCAATTCAGCCCTAATCAGAAGTACGCAGGTGTTTAACAGGAGAGCTGCGTGGGTACGCAGAGCAGAAACAGGCGAGCTGCGTGGGTGCGCAGAGCAGAAGAAGGAGAACTGCGTGGGTACGCAGAGCGACAAAGGTTCAGGTGCGTACGCACAGTAAAAGTACGCGGCGCGATAGTATCTCTGGGTGCGTACTTGCAGTAACAGTACGCGGTGCGATAGTGTATCTGGGTGCGTACCTGCAGTAACAGTACGCAGTGCGGTTGAATAAACAGTGCGTGGACATGCAGTTCGGCAGAAGGGTCTCTGCGGGTATACGCAGGGGAGCTGAAGGTGAAGTGCGTACGTACGCAGACCAGAGAAAGAAAAACTGCGTATCTGTCTTAAGATTTTGTTTGGCTGTATTTTTCTGTTGATAAGGTGTTCTGGGTTTGGTTCTATTATTGTTGATCTGGTTACTACAGTTGACTGGGTCATTTTCTTATACTTGATGATCATTTGATGCTTATGGATCCAGTTTGAAAATTTATGAAAAGTGGTCCTTGTAAGAAAAGAAGTAGGGGGGTGTAGCTCCCCTCCAGGAGAGACTGGAAAATGAGAGAGAGTTGTAGCTCTCTGCAGGTTGCAGCCTGCGTACTGGTAAAGGACTGCACCAGTACAAAACCATTGTAAAAGGAGTTTCTAATTTGAAAGAAGATAGAGACATATTGCAGCAGGTGGTTTTCACCCACATTAGGGTTTCCACCTTACATCTTGTGTTCTTTGGTGTGACTATCTGTTTTCTTTGTTCATGCTCATTATTTTATGGTACTGACATGCAAAAATAATTCAAAGAACAAATAAGGAAGATTTATTACGAATTTGATAATACTGATTCACCCCCCCTCTCAGTATTATTTCCAACAACCAAAGACTCAAATTGGAAGGGGATTAGTTTCATTTTTTAATGAGCTTGACACAGGAAATGAACCATGCTCATGACAACTTGTTTCATTTTTTAACGAGTTTGACATAAGTAAAAGAAATTTTCTCATGGATACTTGTTTCATTCATTAACAAGGTTGACATAGTAAAAGAACTATCCTCATGGAGACCTATTTGATTTTTTGACGAGGTTGGCATATTAAAAGAACTATCATCATGGCCCTTGTTTCATTATTTAACGAGATTGACAGAAGACAAGGATCTCTGCTCCAACACCTTGTTTCATTTTTTAACGAGCTTCGCACAAGTAAAGGAACCATGCTCTGATGACCCTTGATCATGGAATACAAGATACCATGGCTTCCAATAGGTTCTCATCAGATGGGAGAAGAACACTCTGAAAGGGAAACATGTCAAGTGATCTGAATGAAAATTTAGGCTCCAATGTGCCAGTAGGTGATGTACTATGTGGATATGGAACATGTGGCCACATAATTAACTTGTGGTGGGGGTGATAGCGCTTGCATATAAGAACCATTTAGGGATGATGTTTGATTGGGAGTTGATTAAGGACCAATGAATGTAATTTGATCAATGATCAAAATGTTTCCTTCATGTGGGAAATACATCTCTCGAAAGAGGGAAGAAACAAGAGCTCCCATGATGTAAACATAGTCATGACCAAGGAGTAGATTAAAATCCAGCGGGCCTTGGAGAACCATCACTTCCATATAGACAGTGTTTCCTCCCAAAGTAATAGGAAACATAGGAAGGATTCCTAATGGTTGACTTGTTCCTCTGTTAAAATCTAAAAGATTCTGGGTGATGGGGACAAGTTGAGGAGAACCTAAAGCTTGCCAAGAAGTTGAGGACAAAATACTAACATATACGTCCTCGTCTATGACTGTGCTAGGTACATCCATATGGTAAGCCTATAATGTAATATGGAAAGGCACATAAGATGGATGTTAATATCCTGCCAGTTGACTCCAACCAAAAGAAGTGGCTAAACTACTCAGAGGGGGTGTCATAGGAACACGAGAGCTTCCTCTTTCTCTATGGGAACAAGAGAACTAATCTCATGCACCTTGAGAATGGTAGGATTTCACTCCAGTCCATTTGAAACTGAAGAAACCAGAAGAAATTGAGTAGTACAAGGTTCACTCTCTACCAGAGAGGTACAATTAACTGAAGGTAGAGGAAGCTCTACCGTTTTCTCAACCAATGGTTGGTGAAGAATGGACTCACGAAACTCAATTTGAGAGAGAGCGATATTGACCAAACATGGATTTTGATCAATCATTTGATCAACTAGAAAAGAATCAAGGGAAAGCTTTTGATAACCAATCAGAAGACAAGGTTGGGAAGAAGTAAGGTTTTCAAACTCTTTAGAAGCCTCATCTAGAAGAGGACAAAGGTGAATGGGATGATTAGCTTCACACAACTTACAGGGAAATTTGACTTTTCCCTTTTTCCCATGAGCTTTACTGTTACTATTTGAGGGTCTGTCACCAACATGAACTCTAGAAGTTAATGACAAACGCCAATGTGAATTTGTGGACCAAACTTCTAAGACCTTGGGAATACCAGGACTATTCTGAATAAGGTGGTCACCCTTACATAACATGCAAGGTAATTTTACTTTCCGGGGCTAGTTGGAAGATATTTCTACATCATTTACATCCGTAGTAATGGCTGCTTGGTTTCCCCCTTGCTTATTTTTCTTCTTCTTTTTATATTCTTGGTTAGTAGAATCCAAACTTTCACCAGGCGAAGAGGAAGATTGGGGTGAAGAAACATGTGAAGAAGGTGAGGGGTCAACTTTAGGATCAACATGAGGTTGATGTTGTTCAAGTGGATGAAAACTTGGTTGAAAAGAATTTTGAACACTCGAAATTACTGAGGTCGAAAATAACCAAACTGGAAGACCAATGGTCAATTGAGGAGGGGACAACATTGCCATATACAAAGCACTAGTATTTCCAAAAGAAGTAAAAGAACTAAGATTCCCCTCAGAGGGGTTTCCTTGACTGGTAGACTCAGGAAATGTTGCCATCAATATCAACCTAAGAACTACTAAGGAGTATTTACATAGGAGGGATGTTGTTCTGTGGTCAGTTAATTGATTTTAGAAATTAACAAAACAAAATAAATGAGGGTTAAGTTAGGAAGGAAGGTTTACCAAGTATCTGTGAAGCTTTATATACACCTTACCCGAAATTAAGGACTTAACATACGATGACCAATCTCCCCGAATGCTGTGTTCAGTATAACACGTTTACAAGGTGGCTGACTCGGTTACCTATGGCTAAAATATAGGAACCTAGTGGGGTCTCCCAATATATACTCGACGGTATGGGGAGCACAAGTCTATGTTAGCACTGTCTAATGAATAATTGTTCAGTGAGAGCGTTATGATATACTTTCCATACTGAAGTGCCTCCAATATACCTAAAAGTACTGGAGAACCTTCGATATACTTCCTTACTGGAATAAGATTTCATCGCCAAGATACAATGCAAGCAGAAAATGATAGATGCTAGGTTTATAGATGCCAGGACACATCTATAGCCTAGGCCTCTAAATGCTTGTGTTAAGTTCCAAATTCTCCTTAGGTTAATTGAGGTAAATTTTAAGTTTATATTCAATTAAGTTTTGGTTTTAAGGCTCAAAAGGATGTCACCTGAATCCCTAAGATGCAGCTAAATGAGAAAAATGGAAGCTTTTAATTCAATGAAGGCTAAACTAATGAGGAAAGAGAGACAACCAAACAATGCATTAATCAAGAAAAATGCACCAAAACATATATCCTTAACATTTCGAATGCAAGATTTAAAAATGCAAGATGTAAAAATGAAAACTACCCTTTCACTTTCACTAACAAATGCACTGCCAAAATGCAATCGTATGAGAAACAAAATCACTTTCTTTCACTAAGATGCACTAACATTTTTGTTCTTTTTCTTCCAATTTGATCCAAAATTCAAACTAATGCATAAGAAAATGAAAAATGGATTTCAAAATAGCTAAAATGAAGATTTCATTCACTTTGGTTTTGAACAAAAATCGTTTAAAAAATACTTAAATGAAGAGATATTTTCACTTTTCTTTTCGAAACAATGAAATCAAAACAAGCATATACTTCCAGTTTCACCAAAGCAAACAATTGCAATCTATGTTTGAAAATGGAGAAAAAGTAATTTTCTAAGTACAAAAATGATCTAATACTAATGAAAACAACTTCATGAATATGAATCGAAAGAAACTTGAAAATGGTGTCCTAATCACAGTAAAACTCCTAAATGGAGGAAATCGATCTCACAAAGACAAGCCAAGTGATGAGTGAAGGGTGACTTAGACCTAGAAACCCTAGAAGACAATCTAACTTCAATCACACATCAACAGAAGAAAAGAGACAATTGTAACCATTAAAGGATAACAATCAAGGCAAACACAATGAGATGACACTGGAAAAACACTCACAAAGGTTGATACACTGTGAAAATGAGAAGAACCCCTAATTTTTTCTAGTCTGTGGGATAAACGAGCTTGTTAAAGGGATCAATGTGAGTATCCAAGCCAAATCCATGCTGGAAGTGCAAGGCTCATATGGTGCAACCTACCATCATCACCAGTGGGAAGTGTCACAGTTGCACTAAACTTGAAATTAGGGTTTTGAGCTCACTTTTCTCAGGAATAGCTCAAGGCAACTTTTCATTAGTTCTCCAAGGAGGATCTAAACTGCATATCAGGATGGGTACACTACATAGTTGTTAAATTTTGGGCACTCTGGGATATGAAACAGGGAAGGGAAGGAGGCGTGACAAAATAATGTGTAATAGGCTCTAGTGGAAAACCAAACAAAGAAGAAGATAAAGGTGCTGAGGAGAGATAACGTGGAGAGTTTTGAAAGAAAGAATTTGAAGAGTTCTGTAAGAAATGTGGTATAACACGACATAATACTACTCCATAGACACCTCAGCAAAATGTATTTGTAGAAAGAATGAACAGGGCGTTGATGGAAAAGGAAAGAAGTATGCTCAGTGGTGTCAGGTTAGGATAGGAATTCTGGGAAGAGGCAGTGGAGACTGCATGTTACCTGGTCAATAAATCACCTTCATTAGCGTTGGAGGATAAGACTCCACAAGAGGTATGGATTGGTAAGAAACCCTCTCTTTCATATCTGAGGGTATTTGGATGTGATGCATATGTACATGTTCCAAAGGGGAAAATAACCAAGTTGGATAGTAAATATGAAAGGTGCATCTTTATTGGGTATAAGGATGGCTTAAAAGGTTATAAGCTTTGGAACCCATAAACAAGGAAGGTTATGTACAAACATGATGTGGTGTTTAGAGAGGTGAAAGATGTTACAAAGGAATCTGAGAGGATAAAGATTGAGCTAAAGGAGGAGGAATCCGACTCTACACTAGAGGATGAATCAAAAGATGAAGAGCCACAAACTCCAACTGTGAGAAGATTAGTTCGAGAAAGAAGGCAACCAGAAAGGTATAGTCTAGCTACTTTCTACTCAAATTTTGATTTATCTATTAATGATGATGATCCAAGAATTGTAAGGGAAGAAATAGATTTAGAGGATGGAAGACTCTGGAAAGAGGCCATGGTTGATGAAATGGCATATTTGCACAAAAATGGGGCTTGGAATCTAGTGGAGTTGCCAGATGGAAGGAAACCCATTAGAAGAAAATGGGTGTTTAAGAAGAAGATGAATGCAGAAGGCAAGGTGGATAAATACAAATCTCGGTTGGTAGAAAGAGGTTATTCCCAGGTGCCACGAATTGATTTTGGTGATATTTTTTCTCCTATTGCCAAGGTAGCTTCTATTAGATTACTTTTATCTATTGTTGCTGCTTTTGATTTTGAGGCAGAACAAATGGATGTGAAGATACATTTTCTTCATGGGGATCGAGAAGAAGAGATCTACATGAAACAACCTGAAGGCTTTGTAGTGAAGGGTAAGAAAGAACTAGTATACAAGTTAAAAAAGTCTTTGTATGGGTTAAAACAGTCACCAAGGATGTGGTATCATAAATTTGATACATATATATGGGGAGTTTGCTTCACCATAAGCAAAGAAGATCATTATGTGTATTTTAAACTAATTGGTGACCGTCTTATTTATTTGGTCTTGTATGTGGATGATATGTTGATAATTGGAAATAACAAAGAAATTATACAGGAATTGAAGACCCAATTGTCCTCCAAATTTGAAATGAAATATCTTGGTGCTACAAACTATATTTTGGGCATGGAAATTAAATGCGATCGAGCAAAGAGGAAGCTCTGGTTAAACTAGAGGAAGTATGTCGATATAATACTGCGGAGTTTTAATATGTAGGATAGTAAACCAGCGAAGGTTCATACTCATGTATGTGTAAAGTTATCTGTTGAACAATGTCCCAAGACACAAGAATAGGAAGAGGACATGTCCTGTGTTCCATATGCAAGTGCAATCGGTAGCCTGATGTATGCAATAGTTTGTACTAAATCAGACATTGCACATGTAGTGGGAACATGTTTATGTCAAAACGAATGAAGGAGCATTGGACAACAATGAAGGGGGTTTTTAGGTATTTTCATGGCACCAGTGATTGTGGTCTGTGCTACCAAGGAAGACCAAGATTGGAAAAAGTTTTGGACATCCGTGGCTTTGTTGATGCACACTGGGCTGGAGATATGGATAAGAGAAGATCTACAAGTGGGAATGTGTTTAAACTATTTGGAGGTGAAGTTAGTTGGATGAGTAAGAGACAGCATGTAGTGGCACTTTCAACTATAGAGGCAAATACATGGAAGCCACCCATGCAAGCAAGGAAGCAGTTTCGTTGCAGAGATTGTGTTCAGACATGGTGTTAATAAAATGAGCTATAAGGATAGATTGTGTTAGACAAAGAGAAATTTTCTTTACAAAGCACCCTGCTTATCATTAAAATACAAACACATTGATGTTCAATATCACTTTGTAAGGGATATGGTTGAGGAAAAAAAGGTGTTGCTGGTAAAGGTGGACACATTGAAGAATACTGCAGATGCATTGACAAAGTCTATGAACTATAATAAGTTCTCTTGGTGTAGAGAAGAAATGGGCATTGTAGGGATGGACCAATGACTAAGCTCTCCTGTGGCCCCCTATGTAAAGAAAACAACAAGTGGGAGAATGTTGGGTGTGTGTTATATTATTTCCCTGACTAGCCCCATTAGTGAAGCCAGGGGGTTAGAGGGGGGGTAGACCTACCTATGGTTTTGTGCATGATGGTTTTCTACGCATGGTATTTTGTAGATCCGGTCAAGGGAACTATGATTATATTCTAATCCAAGGTTAATGGATTGGGTTTTATGGATGCCTCGGCATGTATATATATGTATTGTAACATTGAAAGGAATATAATGAAAAATCAATTTGGTAGTTTCGGTTTTTGGATCCTAGGGTAAATCTCTGTGTATATATGTTTTATGTTTTATTCTCTCACAATTGTTTATTTTTTGTTTTTAGAATTTTTTGGCTTAGTGGGTCCTGACCCAGGTTCAGAGTTAGTTGCGCTAAACAAATCCCTACACTTCTAGCCCTTTCAACATCAATATGAGGAGCGTGGAATGAAGTATCACCCGAAGCAGTATGGGGGGATGCTGGAACCAAGTCTCCACACCCAGAGATGAGTGTAATTTTGTTTTATGCCCTAAGTTTGCCTTCGCACAGATCGATAAGCCTTTAAGGTTTATCAATGTAACTTCTTTAATCAACATCTAGACCTCTGTGAAGGTCTACGACTGTCTTTCGCAGACCCTAAATTGACGAATCCACTACTTACACGCATAAAAGATTACTTATAACCCAATAATTACTCAAATCATCTTAAGTGTTCAATAACTTCAACATACAACAAGATAATCTTCACGTAAACAATTTACAGTAATTGCGTTCATATAACAATATAAGTCATGTAAAGTCACGCATCAATACATCATTATTTCATAAACCCATTATAACGTAAGGCACATTCATTTAAACAGAAGTAAAAAGATATACACAAGTATTTATGCGACAATCTTCTTTATTAATACTCAATTCTGTTTACAGACTCAAGACTTGCCTGCCCACTTAGCTATAAGGGTTTGCGCACTTAGCTCCAGACTCTACTCTAGGCCTCCGCGCACACATATTTCTTCCTACTCTTCTTTGCTAACTCGTTAGACTTATCCCATAGACCAAACTTCATTACTTTCCTTAGAGATCCTAAGACACACCTATTTATATAATCTCATGGTCCGTGGACCATGGGTAGATCTTCAAAAGTGGACTCAAGTAAAAGAAGGGTAAAACCCTTTATGACTCTTTAATTATATATGAGCTCCGTGACCACAACTTGCGGAGACTTTACATCTTTATACAACAAAACTTGGGCTTTTGCCCCAAAATTGACCCTAGGAGACTCCATCCCAACAGCCCCCAACACAAAGATCATGACTCACCTTCGAGTCACACTGTTGGCATGAAGATCTTACTGCAAAGATCCCCCAGCTCCACTCGTGCCACTTCTACCTTAACCACACTTTGCATGGCTGCCCGTTTGATCTGTTCTACCAGCTTCTTTGTGGCTGGTCCTGCAATGTCTTGTTGGATTTTATACTTCGTACTCTGCAAGTTCGCCAATTTCTCCTGAATTTTGGCAGAGATGATGTAGGCCTCATCCAACCAAGGCCCAAATATGGCCTTGATGACTCCCTCTTTCTTCTGTGCTACTTCGACATGTGTAAGGAGTTGCTTCACCTCCCGTAGCTTAGCAAGGTGTTGTGTGGTAGAAACTGTGTGCGATGTTGCCCTTACTTCATCATACTGTGTCTGTAGCTTGCACACTTCTGTATTCAAGAGCTATAGGGTGGGATCTTCCTTCAGAGCTATGACTACCTCCATTTCCTTCTCAAAAATCATGGTGTAGTCTACCACCATGACATCTATTGTCATGACCCCATCCTTCATAGCAGCTTCGTGCTATTCCCTGACCTCTGGTGGAGTTGAAGGCTGCGACTTCAACTCCAATTATATCATATTCAAGTTAATCTCGAACTAAAATTTGGCTACTTCTGTCTTGGAATCGCGCACACCTGCAGCTAACTTTTTGATCTTTTCCTCCAATGACGCTTCCTCTGGTATATGTAGTTTAGGGACTGTTTGGTAGGATTCTATCGCCACGGCTGCAAGCTGGGCATTTTGTGCCTCTAGCGCCTCAAACTTATCAATGAACATCTATTCATTATTCACTCTATAATCATTGATGAGGCTAAGTGCACGCTACTCCCGAGCTCTAAACTCTGCTAGCACCCTTGCTTGTAGCGTGTGCAAGTACTCATTGGCGAGCGCAGACAGGTTGAGGTTGATGCTCTTCAAAGAACTCACTATGGCCTTGTCAGCGGCCACCTCTATGCTCAAAGACCCATCTGGAAGTGCGATTTCCCAAAGATCCAGCGATCAAACCATCTCTACTACTTGAGTTGTCCCTGGTGCCAAACTTGTTGATGCAGTGCTGATTTGCCCTACTCCTACCTAGATCCTGTTCATCTAAATCTATAGCTCACATAGATCCTTTTGAATGGTTCACAGTGCCTACTATTGCTGCTGCTTAAACTGATGTAGTATCATGTACCTTGTCTCCTATCTCATTAAGGTCACCATCTATTAGAGTAATTGGGTCCAAGGATGGCTTGGTCACTTTCGATTTCTTCTGCGACCCTTCCTTTCCTTGTTCTCTGTATCTTTTGACCCAAAAAGGAGTGCTCTGCTCCTCTTGACCACGATCGCCCTGCTCTGACTGCTCCTTATCCTCTGTTTGGAGCGAAGGAGACCTTTTTTTGTGTTTAGAGTCACACTCTTCTTGTTCAACATGTTGCTTTGCAGCACGCTTTGCTTCCACTTGGGGCTTCTCCTTAGTCTCTTTTTTCCACTTCTTAGCCAGCTGCTAGATCTTTTGCTTGGATGCTTCCATATTTTTATTCTCCACAGAATCACTCATACCTGCAGTCAAATCAGATGGAGAGTGCCACTCTATTGGCTAGTGCTTGATGGCTTGCTCAATAGTGTCATCTATAGCGAGGTAAGGTAGGTCAAACCATTTTGCTATGGATCCTTCCGCGCCCAGATGTATACGTGGTGGAAGTCAGCTTTAAACTCCGCGTTCCTTGATAGCTACTCAGATATGGTTGGAGACAATTGTAGCTTCTGGTTGATGGCCATGCAAATGCTCGCCTCCTTCAGCACACATAAGACTTTGGTCTCTGTGACGTGCACGACGTCCTTTGTTTCCCATAGGAAGGCAAATTGTGCAGCCTTCGTCAAATCCTTATCCACAAGAGGAAACTGACTGTCCGTAGGCAGATCCCAAGTGACGAGCACAATGGAGAGCAACAACCATGAATAGTGGAATGTTTTTCTCTCATCCTGTGGCTCTCGAAATTTCGTGAGGAACTCGCTACAAAGGTAGCACACCCAGTTGAACTGTACGCCCTCCGTGCACTGAGCAACCAAAGAAACCACTAGCGCCGAAACCTCATCCATGCGGCATTTTCTCATAACTTTTCCCACAAGGATCTGTGTGGAAGCCTTCACTACGAGGTTGGTGATTGAGGTTATGGAGGACAGGCATAGATTCTTCTCAAGCTTGAATTTATCTAGAAATGGAACCATTTGTTGGCTTAGTGGGTCCTGACCCAGGTTCAGATTTAGTTGCACCAAAAAAATCCCTACACTACTGGCCTTTTGTGCATCAATCCATGGAGTGCGCACTGAAGTCTCACCTAAAGCAATATGGGGGGATGCTGGAACCAAGTTTCCGCACCCAGAGATCAGTGTAATGTTGTTTTATGCCCTAAATCTGCCTTCCCGTAGATCGATAAGCCTTAAAATCGATGTAAATTCTTTAATCAACCTCTAGACCTCTGCGAAGGTCTATGACTATCTTTCATGGACCCTGAATCAATGAACCCACTACTTACATGCATCAAAGATTACTTATTAGGCAGTAATTACTCAGATCAGCTTAAGTGTTCGATAACTTCAACATGCAACAAGATAATATTTGCATAAACAGTTAACAGTAATTGCGTTCATATAACAATATAAGTTGTGTAAATTCGCGCATAAATACATTATTATTTCATAAAACCATTATAACATAAGGCAGATTTATATAAACAGAAGTAAAAAGATAAACACAAGTATTTCCGCCACAATCTTCTTTATTAATAATAAGTTCTACTTACAGACTCAAGACTTCCTTGCGCACTCAGTTGCAGGGGTTTGCGCACTCAGCTGTGGTCTCTACTCTAGGCCTCTGCGCACACAGCTGTAGAGCCTTTATTCCTACTCCTCTCCGCTAACTTGTTAGACTTCTCCCATAGACAAAAATTCATTACTTTCCTTAGACATCCTAAGACACACCTATTTATACAATCCCATGGTCCGCAGAACATGGGTAGATCTTCAAAATTTGACTCAACTTGCATAAAATAAGGGTAGAACCCTTTTTTACTTTTTAATTATCTACATGCTCTGTGACCACAACTTGCGGAGACTTTACATCTTTATGCAACAAAACTTGGGCTTTTGCCCCAAAATTGAACCTAGGGAACCCCATCCCAACATAATTCATATGCATGTTATTTCTGTAAGGGGTTAAAACCTACATAATTTTCAAATATGATGAAAACTAAGATGCATTTCTAATCACTGATAAAAAGAAACTTTTCAGAACAATGACTAGAACACCAATTCATTCAAGCAATTGATGATTAAACAAATCAGTTCACTAATGACCTAATGATAAGAAAAAATGAAAATATAAACAAATCCTTATCAAAATCCATCAAAACGAAAAGCAAACCAAATGGAGGCTTCTAAGAGACCATAAGACACTTAGGGACTCAAGGAAGAGTAATAGGAACACAACTAGATAGAGAGAAAATCAGACAAAACAAAATTTGTACATGAACAAGGACCAACACAAGTGCTAAAAGGGCACAAATTCTCTACAATCCACACACAAAGAAGGAATGGTAACATTGGGATTCTCTATCGTTAGACCAAAGGGAGCGTTGATAAGGGGATGCAAGGTTTCAACACAAAACTTGCAATTGAAATTCAATGAAAGGACTTGCTAGGTCTATTCACGATTAAGTAAGAAAGTGAAGGTTTGAAGAAGAGGTGAAAAAATAACTAAGGACAATCAAACCACCAAGGGAATATACCAATCCCCATTATGGTTGCCAATTTTTTATATGGAATTTACGATTGAAGACAAAAGTATCTTCCCTAGATTTGATGGCCTAGTCTAGAAAAATAGAAAGCAAAGAAATCAATGTTTTCCTTAAAATAAATGAACAACAGGATGAAGCCCACCTAGAATCTATTACAAAATTTGTTCCTCTCTTGGCTTGTATGCTCCAATCCTAGCTCCAATCGCTATAATTAGAATCTGGACAATTAGACAACACAATCCAACAATCTACAACATCTATGTAGTATCATCCGATCACTTTATTCAATGGATCGACATGGCATTGAAATATATGAAATCATAACATCACATATAGGAAAACAATGAACTCTTTATATTAATAGAAATGGAGAGAGTTGCAACTAAATATAGAGTTGATCTTGTAGAAGAGTTCCTCCAAGTTGAGTTATCCTTCCTTGTCACAAAGTGTACCTCTATGTCACCCTAATGCATGGAATACTGACTCTCACAATGACATTATGAGGGTAGAATTCTATCTCCAAAATCCAACCCCTAGCTTGTGGATGGTAGTAAATATATAGAAGAGGATGGTAGTTTAGTAATTCTTATCCATTTACCAATCTAGGCTTGGGATCCACTCTTGATGGGAGGATGAGATCAAGGGATACGGGGTGAAATATCCAAGGTAGGATAGGATAGGATTCAAGACTTTCACCGAAGTTAAAGGGTTAGAACAACCTCTGGAAGCTTCTAGAAGTGGAAGCTTCAAGATTCTTTTAATTTTTCCCAAATTTCTAGAATTAGCACACTGATAATAAGGGGAACCTGCTGATGAGCAACATAGACCCAAAGAGGGTCAACTTATTGGTGAAAGAAGTCTCCTAAGGAAACATGGTGTGTTGGGCCTTAAAAGAACTTTAATGAAGTAGTTAAAGCTATAAATTTAGGGATTAGAGAGAGTCAAGCTTAGGGCTTTGTGCAAGGGTGATGACAAGGGGTAAACGGATGTTGATTGATCTAGTTGATAGGCCTATTGACCAAATGTGAAAAAATGGCCTATAATAGTTAGGTTGAGAGTTACTGCTAGTCTCTATTCTGTATTCTTGTATTGAATATTGAGCCCATAATTCTTCAAATGATGGAGCTTATTTTCTTGCACAGATACTTCTTGCAAAACCATCCCATTTCTTAGTTAAGGCATTGATTTCCACTATAATTGATTCTAAATATCATATTTTCTTACTAGTTTCTTGAAGTTGATCTTTGATTTTTAATATCTTCATTAAATAATAAGCTATAGTGTCCTCTTTTGACATTTTGATTGATATAATTGAGTTTTGAGGGCCATCATATGACCTGTTGTACTAACCGAGTATAATTTCACCAAGGTATCATAGACTTATTTAGATTTAGATAATCATGATACAAAATTGATAAGGTGCTATTTAATGGAATCAAAGAGAATAATTTGAGCCTTAATCTCTCGTTTTACATATTTTTCCATTTATTCAGTATTCTCTTTATTTGGTACTGTAACGTTCTCTTGAACGAATTTCATGACATCATTCTCTCCAAGGACTAAGTCAATTCTCTTTTTCCATGCCTTGAATTTGGATGCTCCTTCTAGCTTATTGATTTCATTGCGAATATATGCCATTGGATTAGACATAATGATTTGGAAGTGAGTTGTTACCAAAAAATATCTTCAGTTATGCCTTAAAAAATGATGATCTTATTGGAATGTTACAATGAGTCTTGTTGTCTTTGCCTTATAGGAGTGTCTCCTCTTAACCTTAGCTCTAAAACCATGTTAGAAAATCAAAGGGAAAGTATATTTTCTTACTTTGTAATTTCTTGCGAGAGTTAATATTTTTTCTTTGGTTATTTATTATTTCTTCTTCATTAAGCAATTACACAAACTATTCTTCTAAGATCACAAAGAAGTAAGAGACATAAATATTTAGGCTTTTAATCCAGGGAAAAACCCCTCAAAGTGTAAAACCCACCAATCCTCTTCTTATTGAATTAAGTAAAAAATGAGATATCCAACCGAAGATCAATGACTCCTTCAAATGTTCCAAGTCAAAATTAATGGTAGTAAATTGTATACAATTCAAATCTTTGACCTAGTTGCAAATGTCAATAATATTGGCTCCAAACAACTTCAATCTTGATGCAAACTTTAGGTAATTTCAAAATCTAGGCTTTGTTTCAAACTACACGCTACATCAAATATTACAACTTTGTCACAGAATTATAGCTCCTCTTACAGACCCCCGAATCTATCACAGTACTTTAGAAAAGTTCCAAAGATCCATTCTTGTTATAGACTATAATTATCTTCAGACTTTGGCCCTTGATTGCATACTCCAGACGATTGGAGACTTCAGTTACAAGTAGACTCTTTTTATCATCTCCTTTAGATAGTTTCAAGACTTCATACCATAGGAACATACCATGAGAAACTTTGGTTTCCTTATATTGTAGACTTCTTCTATAATTTGACTCCTTTTCCAATCAAAAATATCAAATTATATGTGTCTTCTTTCTTGCTTCCCAAAAGAGCTCAACTAGAAGGGTTTATATATTTGTTTAATAGATGTCCAAAAGAAACACAGGCTGACATGACTGAGAGAGGGCCGACTTGAACTATTTGACTATCTATAATAGACCAAAAATAAAAATATTTTTCCATATTTTCAAATTTCAAATGACATGACTCAAGTACATATTGTTTTGACTTCTTTTTAACTTAAAAAATCATGAGGAAAATGCTTGATAAAACAATAAAATAAATTTAATAAATGTATTTCATTATGAAGATAGATAGTAGCTACATTCGCTAACATGACCCTCATAATATTATTTATGAGATGAGAAAAGACAAGGACAGATAAAAACATAAGCATGACCCAAATCTCATAGTAGAAGATTGTGCAAGAAAGTCTAGTTGGGAATAATTCAAAGTAATTTTGCATCTAATTGAATCAAGTGCTTCCCACCTATTAGGGAAGAAGAAGATCACTACATAACCCATGGGTATTGACCAGAGGGAGAAGCCTAGCTCCAAGAAATCCAAGGTAGAAGAATATGGAGGAGATGATGATGATGATGAGACAAAATCACAAGCACTAGTGTTTTATAACAACTAGTTGAAAACCATGTCAAAGCATGCGTTTACTATGGAACACATGTCTTTTTGCATGTCAAAATCCGAAGTGATGGAGTGAGGTGAGGTTTCCAAGCCAGGAAAAGTGTTAATGGTGGAAAAATTTCAGTAGATAGCTAAGAAAGCATCCAAAGAAAGAAAAAGAGACATAAGGATAGCGGAAAATTAATCACTCCCCCTATGTAGGTTAAAAGTGCATTGGACTATGAAACGGGTATTTTCAAGTTTGCAATGTTACAATCCAATGTGGAGACAATTAAGTCCATGTCATATTATCAAGTTCATCAATTGTACCTACTCGCAGACCATATTCCATATGTAGATATCATGGAGCTAAATAAGTAGGTGACTCATATGGTGCATAGATAAATTCACAAAACTAATGCTACAACTAGGAAATTACAATATTTGTACACCAAGTCTAGAAACTAGTTGAAATGTGAAAAGATGGTATGTAGGTACAAGAAGATGAAGATAAAAAGCACTAGAGGACAAAGTCACCGACCTAGCTACATATCCCCATGATTTTAAGGAATATAAAACTATGTTGGAGGATAAGTATAGAGAGAGAGCCTCTGTGAAAAAGCGACTCAATATTCCAGATGCACATCCCATGCAAATAAATGAGTTAGAAAAGGTAGAGGAGGAGAAAGATGAGCTCAAGCAGGAGCTCCCTGATGCACTTACGAAGAATAGGGAATACAAATATCAAGTTGTGCTGCTGGAGGCACAAGTCCAAAACATGAAGGAAAAGATAGGTGAGATTTCTCAGTTTCACCAAACCCCTGATGTTCTAGTTGGGCAAGTGGAATCCTTGATAGTTTTAGAGGATGCTAATAAGTTGAAATTTCTACTCTCAAATAGAGATCAAGAACTAAATACAATGGAGGAAGAACTAGAGAGTACCATGATGGATTTGTACCAAACACAAGAGCATGGTGAACAGATTGAAGAAAAACTAGAGGTTTTTAGCAGGTCCTAGAAAATCCTCTTTCAAGGTTTCCAAAAAATACATATGGGAGATGATAATGAAGATAATAGATAAGAATTGGGATCAGATGGAGTTGATTCAAGAAAAAATAGAAACTGTCAAAAAGGCACATAGAGAGATGAATGCTATCAAGAACATTAGTGATGACTCCTCCACTAAGGATGGAGTGATAATAATTTTCTTGAATAATATGCATAATTAGGATATTGGGAATGAAAATATTGACAAATCTAAGTGGGTTTCAAGGGATAATCAACTGAAAATGAAACAAAAATTGGTGACATTTGTTGAGAAGGAAGAAAAGGCGCTAGAAAAGGAAATAGAAGGCTTTAAGGAAAAATATGAGATATTATACAAGAGGAAATTTCCAGCCTTCTTTCATGGTAATGGGGACCTCATTTCCAAGGAATCCCTCATGAATATCCTGATTGAAATTAAAGAATATCGTAAAGGCTATGAAGAGGAGGATTGTGCCCTACATGGAAAGGAGATTGTAAACTTGTATGAAGATCATTTTGATATCTAGTTCATGCTGAAGAATCTTTTCAAAGAGCAAGGCAAGGTTGACTAGGATCCGATCACAAATTTGAAAGGATCTATTATGGATGCACACTCATGTGACATTATATTTGGCAAGGAGTGGAAGGGTTTAATGGAACTATATAAGTTAACCACTCAAAGGGGACCTACACAATATTATGTTGGATAAGCGATGCCACTAGTGTCACCAGTAGAAGTAAGATAAACTTCTAGGCCTCCATAGAAGCAACAAGCACAAATATGACTGCAACCATAAACATCGA
The DNA here is from genome assembly GCA_031772625.1 of Pinus tabuliformis. NCBI lineage: Eukaryota > Viridiplantae > Streptophyta > Pinopsida > Pinales > Pinaceae > Pinus > Pinus tabuliformis. The sequence continues at coordinate 52,086,203 of CM062815.1, forward strand.
CACAACCAAAGTCAACCCCACTAGCGACCAACCAAGGTGATGCACACCCTACAACTAGTGCCTAGGAAAGAGAGAAAATAATCGAATGCACGAGCGAGAGAGAGAAATAAAAATCCACTACAACCAAATTAGATGGGACCCACCCTAAAACTAGAATATTTCTAGAAACTTCTAGAAGAAGTTAGTTACAAAAACTGTCAGTTTTGTAAAATATTCCTAGTGGTTACTGAATACCACTAGTGGTTTAGGTTTAAAGTCTTGGGCCTTGAGAGCCTATATATAAGCCTCGATTTGATGTAATTAAGGAGAAAAGATTCTGATTATAGTGGAAACTCTGCCAATTTTTTCTAGAATTTGTTGGGATTTTTGAAGCTGTTGTAAGGAGGAATTCTAAAGTATGTCTTGGGTTGTCAGTGCTTCTCTCCATGTAATTATGAAAACTCACCTTGTAATTTGAGTTTTGCACCATATTAATACAATTGCAAATAATTTTCATGGAAGATCATGTTGTAAACCTAATGTTTGTAAGAAATTGAAATGTGTTTTTTAATTAAAGATGATTCTAAATCAATATGATTATTTTCTTTAATTTCCATAGAATTTATCAATATTGTGAAGAGTATAATTATTGTTTTGGTATAATTTTACATGGGTTGAAATGGAAATTTATAAACTCAAATTACTATGTTTCTTACAGTTGAATTCTTAATTGCTCAGTTGTTTATCTGATATGAGTAGGTTGAAATGAATTCTTCGTTGCTTAGTTTAGTTTTTATGAAATCTGTTCTTTGTCTTTATTTCTCATTAGACCCTCATTGTTCTTATGTCAAACCCAAGGCACATGGATGCTCTAACTGAAAACATGTGAAAATTATACCCAACAAAACATTTATAATTTTTGACATTTTCCCACCTGAATTCTCAAAAGAAACTAAAATTTTAAAATAGAAATAAAAAAATATGAGTTGAATGCATGGAATATTTTGTTTGTAGTTTTATTTTCTTGTCAAAAATTTACGTTGAAGCTACGTGCATGAATTCTTATATTTGAAAATATATAGAAAAATACCAACATAGTTAAAAGTAAATTTTACACAGTCATTCCAACAAAAACAAAATGTATGAAACAAAAACAAGGTCTGATTTAATTGGCTGAAAATAATAGTAGAAGTGTCCTCAAACATACAAATTTTATTAATAAGGAAAATAGAATTACATAAAATCTACAAGAGCTTACACACGATCACTCAACACTAGTGCAAGAGAAGAGAAACTAGATTTAAATAAGCTAGTGTCCTAAACTAATTTTGTTATGGATCACTTATTTCATTTACAAGTGTCCATTTACATTTAATGCTCTCATAACAATAGTCCTAGCTATTTTCCTAAATTAGTTCCTAAGAAACAACACCTTTCTAGATTTCATATCTTTTACAACAATTAGCTATTCTAAAATGTCTCCAATATCTAATTAAATATTCTAAATAATTGAATATTATATTCTAAATAATTAAACTATAGTTTATTTATCTTTTGATCATATAACATTCATCCCTTTGACACAAAAGTACATTACAATAGATACCAAGTTCATCCCCAAACTTAGCAAGTTTGATCTTCCCAAGCGGTTTTGTGAAAATATCTGAGATTTGATCTTGTTGTAGTGTTTTCTTCTCAATGATGTACGAAAAAGAATCCACTTAAGATTGTGGATGACAAACAATATCAACAATAGAAATGATTGCTAAATATTGTAAATCTATAGCTATTGATAGAAACAAAACCTACCAAAATTTTGATCTATGTTGCAATCATAGTTAAATAGTGAAAGAAAGAGTAATAACCCCAAAACATCCAATGGAAACATGATATGTAAAGAATAATTTTATAATAACACCTGTGAAGAGAATAAATAAATGTTACTAGTCCCCCTCGAGGGGATGGGTTCTTGGCTATCCTCAAATGTCTTCAGCTTCTGTAGAGACTCTTGTTGGAAATAATACTGAGAGGGGGGTGAATCACATTATCAAATCTATAATTTTATACCCCAAACAGATTTATATACACTACTTCATTGAAGTGAACTAGCATGTATACAGGACTGTACTTAAGGCAACCAGCATATATGAAGAGAAATTTTGATTTAGACAATTTATCATGTATTGAGCTTAAACTAGTATATTAGAGATTTATTAGGTAGTGTAGTAAAAGAAGAATAAAGCATCACACATAAGTAAAACACATGAACACCAAGATATAAGGTGGAAACCCAATGTGGGTAAAAACCACTTGTTGTTGTTGTCTCTGTCTTCTTTTTGATAATAAGAAAATCTTTTTACAATCTTGTACTGGTGAAGACTCATACTAGTACTCAGGCACCCACCTGTAGAAGGCTACAACCTTATCTCATTCTCCAGCTACTACTGGAAGGGAGATACAACCCCCTAGCTCTTGTACTAGCCAATATGTTTACTAGTACATAGGTGCCAGCCTACAGAAAACTCCACTCTTCCACCAGGGACCACGTTTCATGATTTTTTAGACTGGATACCCCTAGAACACAACACCACAATCTGAAGGCCATGTTTCATATAATTTTCATATTGGACCCATCAACAACATTGAAAATCAGAAAATCATAACTGCAATACAACCATCAAATACATCTGCATTAACCAATCACTGAAACCCAATCGTCACTTTTTGAATCAACCCACAACTAAATCAATCAATCACTTGACAACCCATCATCAATGAAGAAAATCACAATCAATCAATCTGATCATTGAAAATATTGTCACTAGAATACAGTCACCAGAACACAAAGTAGAACCCAGAACTCTGCAACAGCAAACAGAAACAATTGAAACTTTAAACATCATACTTCATAAGGTATACACTACTTTCATGTGCCGAACAAACGTGTATACACACTTTTACAGAAGGGAACCAGTGTACAGATCTGCAAATTCAAATTTATGATGTATACACTACTTTGATATGCTGAACCAGCATGTATATGCTCTTTTAATAAACCGAACCTGCGTATAGATCTGCAAATGCTAACTTAAAACATCACAACTATTCCAGACTTCAGTCATACCCAGATCATCACATTTACAAAATAAAACATGCGTCAGTATTCATATCTAGACTGTTCAAGATTAAACCACATAGTGATAATACTCTTATGCCTTTATGATCTCGGTCCATCAACCTTCATTAGCCATATAGGTGCATCCTTAGACCAGATCAAGCAAACCATCAGAAGCTCATTAACCTGCATATATGATCCAACACTTCATAAGATATTCAAATCCTTGCATGCACTTGGCCTAATGATCTTCTCCTCCTTATATAATTTTAGGCCTTTCTCAATACCATGGAACAAAACTACTTACGACCAATGCCTTGGACCAAAAATACCTCGAACCAATCAAATACCTTGGACCAAATTTTTTTGGTTTTCTAAGATATACGCGCTTTTCCTTCTGTGAAAGTGTGTGTGTACATATACGCTCCTTTTGTTCAGTAAACTTGCGTGTCTATGCAGCTTGGTCAAGGTGAACCTACGTATACCTCTCTTTCTTCATTCTTTGGAGTCTGATATGTAATTCTTTGCTATTGACCTACTGCACTATGATATTTCATCTGAGTGAGTTGCCATCAAGGACAACACCTGTATCATAATGCCAACAATCTCCCCCTTTGGACTTGATGGCAACAACAACCCCAGGTCACTCTCCCCCTTTGACATCAAGGGCAAAGGGTGGACCAAGATATTTTCTACATTTGACATACATTATGCTATTCATGGTCCCCCTGGGTACATGCTAAATTCTCTGATTGAGCTCCCCTTTTGCACATGTTGAGATGCACTAAAACCGTCCATGCTCCCCCTGAGCACAGGCAGAGTGCAAAAAAATATTTTCTAAAAGAACAACATGACTCTATAACTCAACTATGTGAGGATGACCTTCCTATCACCAATGACTTGTACATACATCCATATCCTAACCAAGTGGGGATATACCAATTGTAAATACATGACAGAAACAATAAATATTACATCATCCATCCCATGTAAAGTGGGGATACAAATTACATCATTTGTCGAAGAGGACTCATTCAAATGTATGAGAAGACATATCACACTTAGACTTTTATATGAATTAAGCAACAAATGGTATAAATATCTGAAGCCATAGCTGCACTCAGCAACCATAATGCCAACAATGCTAAATGTACGTGAAGGCTAATGCTCCCATTGAACCTGTGCTACCTGTGCATTGTTAATAGGTCAATGATCAAGGCATCTTTGTTAGTCAAATAAAAATTAATGAAAAAAGAATATCGATAGACATTAATCAGACAGAGAACCCATATTAGAGCTTGCCCCACTGTGTTTCTTGTCTGAAAACATATACACTCCTTGACCCATAGAAACCTGCTTGTGTACATGACTATGCTTCATGAAACATGCGTATAATAACCTTTCTCTAAAAAATTGGATTTAATAGTAGGATGATGTAGCAACTACTCACAACTTTTGTTTGAGATATTCAAATGTCTCTCTATGCAGTGGTTTAGTGAATATATAAACAAGCTGTTCTTTGGAGGGAACATACTCCAATTTCACCTTTTGTTCAAGCACTTGTTCACGTAGAAAATGGTATTTGATGGGTATGTGATTGGTCTTGGAGTGCATGACTGGATTCTTTGAAATACTGATGGCACTTGTATTATCACATAGAATGGACATGGGTGGAGTACATGTGATCTGAATGTCTTGCAAGGTTTGCATCATCCAAAGTAGTTGTGTGCAGCAAGATGCAACAACCACATATTCTGCTTCAGCTGTAGATAAAGCAATTGAAATTTGTTTCTTGCTGAACCAAGACACTAACCTAGAACCCATATAGAATGCACCACCACTAGTGCTTTTTCTGTCATCAACAATTCCTGCCAAATTTGCATCTGTATATGCATGAAGTGTAAGATCTGTATCTCTAGGATACTATAAACCAAAGTTCTAAGTTCCTTGAAGATATTTGAAAATTATTTTGACTTCCTGAAGGTGTGATTCATTTGGATTTTCTTGGAATCTTCCAACTATTCCTACTGCATGCATGATGTCAGGTCGGGTACCTATTAGATAAAGCAAATTGCCAATCATGGATCTGTAAGTTGGTTGATGTACTGATGTTGATTCATCATTTGAGCTGAGACTACATGCTATTACCATTGGGGTACATACAAGTTTAGAATATTCCATGCTATACCTTTTCAAGATCTATTTGAGATATTTGGTTTGTGAAAGAAAAATACCATCTTTATTTTGTTGAACTTTTAGACCAAGAAAATAGGTAAGTTCACCAAGAAAGGACATTTCAAATTCTTACTGCATTACTGAAGAAAAATTCTGACTCATGGATTCTTCATTTCTACCAAAAATGATATCATCAACATAAACAACAATAATGAGCAATTTATTAGTTTCAATCTTTGTATATAGGTTGCTATCTGCTGAACCTTTTGTAAAACCTTGTTGGTGTAGATATTTGTCAAGGTGTTAATACCAGGCCCTTAGAGCCTGTTTTAGACCATAGAGAGCCCTTTTGAGTCTGCATGCAAGTTTTGCATCATTTTCAAGAATAAATCCTTCTGGTTGTTCAATATAAACTTCTTCTTCTAAATATCCATTAAGGAAAGCAGATTTTACATCCATTTGGTATACTTTGAATTTCTGAAAGCTAGAAAGAGCAAGAAACGTCCTTATGGCTTCAAGTCTAGCAACAGGTGCAAAAGTTTCTTCAAAATCTATACCTTCATGTTGAGCATACCCTTTACAAGCAAGTCTAGCCTTGTTTCTAATGACTTCTCCATTTTCATTAAGCTTGTTTTTGAATATCCATTTAGTTCCTATAATATTTTTATCATGAGGTCTAGGAACTAATTCCCAAGTATTATTCTTTTCAATTTTCTCAAGTTCTTCGTTCATGGCCTTGACCCAACATTCATCTTTACATGCTTCATTTACATTTTTAGGTTTGGTGGAGGATAGTAATGCTAGATAGCTTGAGGTTTCTATAATATTTCTTATTGTCTGTACACCTGCCTCTTTTTCCCCTAAAATTTGAGTTTCTAGATGATTTTTTTGAACATACTTGGACAGAGTCTTTTCTTCTACCGTTATCTCTTCTTCTGGTGCTTCATTGGTTTCTTCTTCAATATCATTGTGATTTGATGTGGGAAAATAATTCCCAACTTCTTCATTGTTACAATCTTTTGTTTTATCTATTTTGGATTTTTGCATGCTTCATCAACTACAACATCAATACTTTCAACAATTTTCACAAGTCTCTTATTATAACATTTATATCCTTTACTTCGGGAAGAGTAACCAAGAAGAATACCTTCATCTGATCTGGGCTCAAACTTACCAAGTTTTTCATCAGTCCTTTTGATATAACATTTGCTTCCAAAAATTTTAAATTATTTTATAGTAGGGGTCTTACCATACCAAAGTTCATGTGGAGTTTGAGTGCTATTTACCCGAACATTTTCTTGGTTCAGAATAGTTATGGCAATGAATGCAGCTTCACCCCAGAAGGTTGCAGGAGTTCTAGATTCATCTAGCATAGTGTTATCACTCAGGTTGTTCCCTGCCTCCTGAAGGGAATACAGCCGAGGTAACCACTAACCAATATTTTAGCTACAGGTCCTAGCCTACCTGCAACTAGAGAGGGATCTCTATTTGTAATTTAGCTTTGTTTTGTAATATTTTAGGCTAGTTATGATGCACATGTTTTTCTTTTAAGTTTGTTGGATGGTGATTTTCAGGCAGAGCTGGGATGCAAGTCCAAGACAGTCTGTTCCATTGGGCTATGGAGTTGATGATGGTGTACAGCTGAAAGTGTCTCTTGGATAAATGGTAATGCTATAGAGCAATATAGGCAGCTTTGGAACAATTTTCAAATCTAGAAATGATGGAATGAAGTCAGGGAATGAAAGGCAATCAAGAATCTTTCATTATGCTGGCAGAGGGAAAGTGTATGAGTATTGTCCAGGAGCAATTAAGAATTCCTTAACAGTATTCAAAATGAAGGAATTAGTGCAAACATGAGCAGCTAAGAATTCATATCTATGACTAATTTTGAGGAAAGCACAAGTAATAGCAGAAATTGAGCACAGGGTGTTAATTAAACAAATCCTGGGCTATTCTTTCTCCCTGTTATCAAGATTATGAAATATATGTGAAATTTGTAAACACAGAAAACGTAAAACATAGTTTAGAATAACTTATTGTTCCATTGAATGACTCAGGAATTCAGTAGCAGGTCCCAGAACATCATCTACACATTCAGACAACGCAGAAACCATGAAGTCCAACAGCCATTTGTATTAGATAGTCTCAGTAATTACACCGCAGCTTAGAGAGGAAATCACCAACCCCAAATACATATTATGGGGAGGTATTTATACAAAAGGGAGTTACAAAATATCATGAATATAAGTCTTTGAACTCATAACTTTCTTTACCAACTCTCAAGAAGCAGTAAATGAGGGAATAAATGCTGCAATAAATATGAATGTGCTAGCTTTCCAATTTGTCAGAGGTATTTTGACTTTCTGGGCTGAATGAGCCGGCTGGTTGTTGCGCATTCATTCTGCGTTTGCTTCCTTGATGTTGCTATGCTGCTTGTCGCTGTCTTGGCCTTTATTATTGGTGCTTGCTTCCTTTACATTTAGTGAGCTGTAGTGACCATTCCATTTCTGCCTTGTGCTATTTTTTATTTTTTTGACAGGTGGACCGTGTCTCTGTATTTGCTGACCTGTAGCTGACAAAAAGAATGAAGAACAAAATTTATCTCAACAATGTCTCCATCATTCCTTTCCACCAATCCTCTATAGGCAGCTGATGTCTGCTTTAGTGTATCTATAAAAGTTTGGCTGGACTTCAAAGAGATGGTTTATCTCATGTTTAATATAGAATAAATTTTCCAGCGTGTCATAAAGACTTTGTCCAGATGTGTTGTGGGGAAAAATGCCTATGCAGGACGATCCTATCCACCTAAGGTGTGACAGCGCCTTAGCAACAAACGAATACAGCTATTATGATTTCTTCCTTTATGAAATGTAAAAGAGGGGAGATTGGCAGACTTACCGTTGTCTTCCGGTTGTCCCTCGATCTAGATCCTCTTCTCTTTGTGTGTCCACAGCTACTTGTCTCCTCGCTTGCTCAAGAGAACAGCTACTTGAAACAAGAGAAGAACACAGTACAAAGGCAAATATACATATTCATAAATGATTCAGGATTAGAAGTAAATCAAATACACTAATGCAATCATACAAAATACACCAGCATATAGGAAAGAATCAAGATAGCTTTATTGATAAGTAACAGGGTTTAGGAAGAGATACAACCCATAGAGCTCCAATCCAGCATCTCCTTCCCAGCAGAATGGAATTCCTTCTTCAGCTCCCTTCAAAGCATTAAGCACCCAATGATCCAGTCTCAAACCAACAACAATTCTTTGCAATTACAAAATTCCAGCCTCTAGATCCCTTGGAGGTGAGATCCATATATAGATATTTGGAGAGAGGATGAGTCAGCTTGAGATCTGACTAGTGTCCTCTCCCTCTGTCAGTTCTTGAGTCCACTTGGAGGTTCTTGCTTCCACTTGGAGATTTGGAACCTCTTACTCATCACCAGTCGAATTCCCTGATACAAGTGTCATTTTGGAAGCTTCCTGGGCATTGACACATTGAGGAATGAGCCCGCCACTTGTCCAAACTCGCTCAGCGCAGGTAGCCTTTGTTGGAGTTGACATTCAACGCAGGTAGACAGTGGAGCAGTTGACATTCAGCGCAGATGCTAAGTGGAGCAGTTGACATGATCCAGAATTGGCTTGTTTTTGAGTGTTTTCAGGTGGAGAACTTCTGTGAATTGCTGTGGTTAGTTGGCCTTGTTCCTCTAGGGGTAGGAACAACATGTTTAGGGACTTTGGATCCCTTAGATTATGGAAATTTCATGCTCAATGCTGTAAGGCACAAAAATGTCTATAACAAGATGGAGGCCCTGCTTCTTCTGAGGTGCTTGAGGATGCTGTAATTTGATTGGAGGCATAGTTGTTTACTCTGTTGGCATAATGCTCATGTGATGATCAGGTGCTCATGTCCTAAGTGTCGTAAAATGCTCAAAATTTAAAGTTCTTAGAACTGGTTCAAAGTTGAATTACTAGAAAGTGCTCGTCTTCCCAATTCCAGTGCCGCAAACGGTTCTAAAAATGGTCGATGTATGAGGAAGTTATGGCAAAAATAAGAATTTGTCCATAACATTAGAAATTTTAATTTTTCAAAAAAAAATTAAAAAAGGAATATTCCACCTGGCACGAAATCTGAGGCAACCACCAAACATTAAATGTAACTGCAGTTAAGTTGGCGGAATTTTGGTAGGAGCGCCAAATTTTGCGGACCCACCATAATTGGCGGAGCTATCTGGAGTTAACTAAAGTTAGCTGGAGTTTTTCTAGGGGAAAACTGGAGAAACTTTAAATGGCCATAACTTTGGCTAGGAAAGTCGGTGTTGGACGAATTTGTTTTGATTTTGGGTATTTTCGACCTTCTGAAGCCATTGGTGTAGGTATTACAGCCATCTGAGGTCATTTTCAGAGGTTTTGGAGCCGTGAAAGTTCTAGGAGCCATCAGGGCCCAGTTTTGTAAAGACTGTATAGGGTTGCAGGTATCCATTGGAGGTGATCCAATAGTCAATCCTGAAGGATTCAAGTGTTCTGAATCCATTTTTACCATCTATTTCTCCTGTAGATGCTTCTATTCAGCTGTATTTTTAATTTGAGCATTTAATAAAAACAAGGACAAGCCCGGTTAGGAGCTTTGGACCCAACAGACGTAGCCCTGGAGGGGGTGAACTGCTTTATCAACTTCTTTTGCTTTTGTGGTTGATTTATTTTGCAGATCAAATTCATTTTAATGTGTTAAACAGTAAAAGGAAATAACTCTGCTATGCTTAAATGGGTCATGAACAACTGAAAATTTCATGTGTTTTCTTTCTGCAAGACATGGAAATCTTTTAAACATGTTTAATTCTGAATTGAATACCTTGCAAACAAATTTCAAGTAGTTTCAAATTCATATCAAGTTGGTATCAGAGCTCAGGGTTTTTGTGCAAAGATATTCTAACTGTCTTGCAAAGTATTGATGCTTACCAGGTTGAAACTTAAAAGAGGGGAAGGACAGTTGACTAGAGAACGAGAGAATCCTCAGTCAAGGAAGGCCAGAGAGCCATCACCTCCACCTTTAATTTCACCCTCAAGAGTCTCAGCAGAAGCTTCAAGGATGTCTGAACATGAAGGAGAAATTCCTACAGAGACAGATCCAAGAGAAGAAGAAAGAGTCTTCAGAAAGGCTTTCTTGGACCTCACTGAAATGGTGAGGACATTGTACCAAGAAAGAAATGAGAAATTGGCTGGAGAAGGGTCCAAACATCCACATGAAGGAGAGGGCTCTTCAAGAGGTAAGAAGGATGATGATCATTACAAGAAAGGACATGGAGGAAATGGTGATCCACCACCCCCATCTTCACCTTCTTCCTCTTCATCTTCGTCTACTTTTGTTCATAAGCATAGATCCTCTGGAAAAAGTCCTTTTTTGAAGCTTGATGTAAAATTCGAATTACCTATGTTTAATGGTGAAATGAATGCAGAAAAGCTTGACAACTGGATTAGGCAGTTGGAAGTTTACTTGAGGATCCAAAATATGCATGATGATGCCACAAAGATTCAGTTGGCTTCTTTGAGAATGGATGGAGCAGCACTGGTCTGGTGGGAGGCCAAGACTAAAGAGGAGATCAAAAAATTTGGTAAGGTTACCTTAACATGGCATGAATTTCTGTTAGCCATTAAAAAACAGTTTTATCCTCTTGCTCACATGCAGAAGGCCATTATGAATTGGCAAAATTTCAGACAACTTAAGGGTCAGAGTGTCCAAGACTACACCCAAGAATTCAGGAGAAGAGCTCTCTTGTTAGGGGTAGATTTATAGACCCAAGAAACCTTGCTGAAATACATCGGTGGCTTGCATAGCTACCTTAGACACACCATCTTGATGTTTAACCCTACTAGCCTGGATGAGGTTTGTGTCCAAGCTACCCATTTAGAGGCAAGGGGAAAATTTTTTTTTGAAGAGGGTAGAAACAAGCCCCCCAAGGGGAAAAACAAAGAGAAAACCTCCAAGGGAAAGGGAAAAAAGAATGCATCTGTAAAACAGGAGAGTGAGAAAGTGATCTGTAAACACTATTCTAAACCAGGCCATGAGGAGAAAAACTGTTGGAAATTATATCCTGAAAAAATACCTCAATTTAACAAATCCAAAGGGAAACAGAAAACTGCTGCTACTACATCTACACCACAAGATTTAGGGGAAGATTCAGGTGATGAAACCAAAATTGCAGCCATGGATTTGAAAAACTTGAAGGGAAAAGAAATTGAAACTCAAGCCAGCACTAGTACCTCAAACTGCCATGTACAAGCTCCTAATGAGGAAGAAAGAATTGAACTGTTTCATGTGAGGGTGATTTCAAAACATACTAAAATTGACACACTTTTTGATAGTGGGTCACAAGCAAACCTTATATCAGAGGACTTGGTCAAGTAGCTTAAACTTGAGACCATTCCACATCCGAAGCCATATCCACTTGGATGGATTTGCAAGGATGAAAATTTACAAGTTTCAAGAAAATGAACATTGCGCTTTGCAATTACTGCACATTTTATTGACACAGTTGAACTTGATGTGGTACCTTTTGATATAGCAGGAATTGTTTTGGGAAGTCCTTACTTGTTTGGCATGAAAGCTATCTTTCATCGCCATGAAAACAAATATCATCTGTTCAAAGATGGCAAGGAGTTCATTGTTAGAGCTCATTGCAAGAAGACAAATATAGCGATGGTGAATGCAGGACAGGTAAAAAGGCTGGTCAATTCAAGTAAGAATTTTGTTCTTCTTATGATTAAGCCCAAGGTTGATGTGAATCATGAGTCATTTGACAATTGTGATCCAAAACTTAAATCAGATCTGTATGATGTAGTTGATGCATATCATGAGATGTTTCAGAGCCAACAGGTTTGCCTCCTAAGAGGGAGATTCAGCATGAAATCCATTTGCATCCAGATTGTCCTCTTCCAAACATAGGCATGTATCGCATGTCTATTATGGAGAACGCTGAAATAAAGAAGCAAATCAAGGACTTGTTGGACAAGGGTTTCATAAGGCCAAGTACTTCGCCATGTGGGTCACCGATTGTATTGATTCCAAAGAAAGATGGCACTTGGCGTATGTGTGTTGATTTCAGGGCCTTGAACAAGATAACGATAAAGAATCGTTACCCACTCCCAAGGATAGATGATTTGCTAGACCAGCTGAAAGATGCTCGATATTTCACTAAGCTATAATTGCGCAGTGGATATCATCAAGTAAGAATTGAAGAAAGTGACATTTGGAAGACAGCCTTTAAAACCAAACAAGGACTCTTTGAGTGGCTTGTGATGCCATTTGATTTGTGCAATGCACCTGCAACTTTCATGCGGGTAATGGATGATGTCTTGCGTCCTTTTCTTGATGATTTCGTTATTGTCTACTTAGATGACATCTTAATTTTCAGCAAGTCTAGAGAAGATCATGTCATGCATGTTAGAAAAGTACTTGATGTTTTGAAGAAGAATCAGTTATTTCTTGAAATGTCAAAGTGTGAATTTGGAAAGACTTCTTTGGTTTATTTGGGACACATAGTAGGGGGAGGTGCTTTGAGAATTGATCCTGCTAAGATTGAGGCTATTGTGAAGTGGCCTACTCCCAAATCCATAACAGAGGTAAGAAGTTTTTTGGGTGCAGCTCAATATTGGAGGAAGTTTATCTCTAACTTCTCTTCTATAGCAGCTCCTATGCATGCAGTGACAAGTGTGAAGCATGCTTTCCAATGGGGAGGCAAGCAGCAAAAAGCTTTCGAATCTTTGAAAGAGAAGATTAGTTCAGCTCCAGTCCTTGCATTACTGGATTTGAGACAACCATTTGAGATACAAATTGATGCTAGTGATTATGCTATGGGTGCAGTTCTTCTACAACATGGTAAGCCTATTTCTTTTCATTCTGAAATTTTTAATGGTGCTGTTGTAAATTATCCTACATATGATAAGGAGTTGTATGCGTTGGTACAAAGCGTCAAAAAGTGGAAATGCTACTTGATGGGCAAAGAAACTGTTATACATACCGACCATCAGCCCTTACAGTACTTGCAATCACAAAACAGGTTACAACAGTCACGACACTTCAGATGGATGGGCTTCTTGCAACAGTTCCATTTGGTAATAAGGTATAAGAAAGGTACTTTGAATAAGGTTGCTGATATGATTTCAAGGCCTATTATTGGTGCTGTTACTTTACTTAAGAATGATTCCATTGTACATGATAGTTACATAGAACAATATGCATCTGATGAAGACTTTAAAGATGTGTATGCTAACTTGAGTAAAGGAAATCATGTAGAGGAAAATGACTATCACATGCATAACAATTTGCTGTTTCATTTGGGCAAGTTGTGTATACCACAGGGGGAGAGGATAAATGTCATAAGAGAAGCTCATTCTTCTCTTATTGCTGGCCATTTTGGTGTGAGCAAAACAGTTGCACATCTACAAAGGTATTGCTATTGGCCTTGTGTCGTGGCGGAAAAAGTCGTTTGTGCGGACACAACTGACCTCCCTAGGAGTCTAAACTCTCTAGCGACAAACAAAACAAAATGGAGTGATCTTTCTCTAAATATACCTTTTAAAACATGAAAACTACAAGTGTTTAGGCTTACCTTATTCCAAAACGCTGTTGTTGTAGTCCGTCCTTGCTGATCCGGATGAGCTCCTCCTTCACATCAATTCCTGCAACCACAAACAATCAAACAATTACCAAGCACTTGCATTTCATATAATAAAACATATATTCAACATGCAGACCAAGGAACACATGAAATAACTCATTAACACAAGCTATTGAGAAAAATAAACCAGTTTGTATTAATAACGAAACAAAGAAACTCTTACAACCTGGCCTTGGTGTTGTGCAAGTTCCTCCCAGGGTCCATCAAGGGTTTTCCTCTACTTTGACAAAGCTCACCCACTTCCAAGTAGAATCAAGCAAAGACAATCTCTCCTCACAAGGTTATAAATGGGAGTCCTAATTCCTGCAGCATTTACCCAAAGAAAATGTATAGCTTCAACCTCCTCTCCCTCTGGCTCAATGCCTTTATTTATAGTGCTGTAAAGAGGTTATTCAGGTCCACCATCAATGGGATAATCCCCCTCTTTGGGTGGGATAGCTCCCTTATTGATGGGATAAGTTCCTCCTTAATAGGGATACATGAACCAACTGGAGGCGCATCCATTTCATCAAACCGACCTCTAGAAAGTTCTAGAAGTAACCACAAGTAACTTTTTTAAGATGAAACTTGCGCATTTTGCCTTTTACAGAAGGACGCACCTGTCCCTTAACATACAGAGCGTCCAAGGACGCAGTCTTTGTGAACATTGTGAGCGTCCCCGCGGGTAAGGCTTGAGAGAACCTGCGTCCCCAGAGATAAACACATTTTTTACAAGACTTTCTCTCTTTTTTGAGTTTGAGATGGATAGCAGAGGCATAAGACTTGCCTAAGAGGGTAGCATGACTGTTGATTGAGCCATACTAACTGTAAATAGTCATGGTGACATTTTTTAGTGTAACAGATTGCCCCCTAAAGTGCAAAGCCTGGAATAGATTAGGGTTTTGTAATTCTAGGAAGGGTGAAGCGCTTTATCATTTCAAGGATTGTCTTGTGGACGACCTGGTTGGAACCTGCAATTTTCAACACAAAATACATGTATAAGATTATATCATCACTGAGGTAGGCATTGCCATACTCAGATTCAAAACTTTAACTAATGGACTAACTACTCTGATACAGGAATGATCTTGCAGTACATCATTTTTATAGACTTTTGTAGACATAGTATGGACGCAGCCATCTGTTTATGATTAGTCTACATAGATAATGAATACAAAACTCCTCGCGGCCTGGACGGTAGAAACTAGATCCAGGGTCTTCACTTCTACTTCCCGAATTGGTACGATTTTAGCCATGTGATTAAATGATTTGATGTCGAACATGTTAGAAACCACTTGATTACCAGTCGATGATGTAAACTGTTAACAAGCGTGAGAGAGACCACCAGTGATGTCAATGGTTCTCAAAGTACCAAGCACAACCCGTGAAATGTGAATAGATGTTTTGATGTCGAACACTTCACGGAATCCTTTGATCGAAAGTCAATGATGTAAACTGACGTCAAAGGCGAGAAACCTGCCATTGATGCATGCAGACTTCAAGGTACTGTCGATTCCTAAGTCATCTTTCTAGATAATGTGTCGATGTCGATAGAAAGCGACCCGTTGCAGGCAAGCCCGCAACACGAAATCATTGTTCAAGTTGAAGAAATGTTGCTGTAAGGACTGACTCAGGGATGGTTAAATGGATGACAAGTATTTTGCAGATGAAAGTTTTGCTTGCAGACCTCTTGAACACATAACGACACGATAGATGGCTTGGTGACGAATAACTCAAAGTTAATCCCCGGAACCCGGTTAAAGACTTTCAAAGTGGTTTGATCAACTGTGAGGTAAAAGATTTCCCAACCCAGGTAAATGAAAAAGTGTCGTGTTCAAGAGTGGTAATAAAGTTTCTTTTGAGACAAAAGGTAACAAACAGGTTCATTCTTCTCTCTTTTCCCCCACCATTTCTGGCAAGTACCTCTTTATTTTTAACAAGCTTGAGGAGGATAACATATGCTTGATTATAAGCTCATCCTTCGGACGAGTCCAACCTAGTTTAAATTCGAACCCTAGGAAGGAGTGGTTCGTTCCTGTTTGTAATTGAACAGGTCTTATACTGTAAAAGTTTAACGAGCCCAGTATAGGAGAAACTCGGCGTTTTTCAATTTTAGAGAGTCTGAAAAAACTAAAGGAGACTCCACGTTGAACTTTTTCGTATATTTGTGTCCCTCAAGCCCGAAAAAGTATAAAATAATACCTGGGGGAACCGCTTGATCTTGCGACCAAGGAGTACTTTCATAATAGTGTCGTTGACCTGAAAAGTAAAAAGCGATCAAGGACACGTCGTTTTATTTCCTTATCGAGTTTGAAACGACAAAAACCCGGCAATCTTTTCCTGATTTTGCGGTCAGAAAAGAGCTAAAAGGGGACCGTCTTTTAATTCCATTTTAACGAGTGTAAAAGAAACGCTCGGCGATCTTTTCATGTTTTAGGAGTCAGAAAAGGGCTTAAAAGATGACTCTGATATTTTTGTTTGTGAAAAATGACAATTTCCCTCGAAATCCCTTTGTCCTGCACAAAAGCAACACATTACTCATACCTGTTTAAAATAGGCAAAAATACATCGAAAAATATCTTTTCATGGTAAAAAATGAACTAATTCATCCAAAAAACCTATAAAAAGACCTTTTACCATGTCATTTTTACCGTTTGACTGTTGAGGTTGAAAAAGGAGCTTTTGACAAGAAACTTCCCGTGGTCGCTGCGGAAAATCCGACCGTCGGAATCGAACGCCGTCTTATCCAGGTATTTTACACATCCTACTCTGCATTTCTATCCGTTTAGAATTAATTTTTAGGTTTTAGTTTCATTTTTTGGGGGGGTTTTGGTTTTGGAATGCGCCTCTCGTGAGGAGAGATTGTCTTTGCTTGATTCTACTTGGAAGTGGGTGAGCTTTGTCAAAGTAGAGGAAAACCCTTGATGGACCCTGGGAGGAACTTGCACAACACCAAGGCCAGGTTGTAAGAGTTTCTTTGTTTCGTTATTAATACAAACTGGTTTATTTTTCTCAATAGCTTGTGTTAATGAGTTATTTCATGTGTTCCTTGGTCTGCATGTTGAATATATGTTTTATTATATGAAATGCAAGTGCTTGGTAATTGTTTGATTGTTTGTGGTTGCAGGAATTGATGTGAAGGAGGAGCTCATCCGGATCAGCAAGGACAGACTACAACAACAGTGTTTTGGAATAAGGTAAGCCTAAACACTTGTAGTTTTCATGTTTTAAAAGGTATATTTAGAGAAAGATCACTCCATTTTGTCTTGTTTGTCACTAGAGAGTTTAGATTCCTAGGGAGGTCAGTTGTGTCCGCACAAACGACTTTTTCCGCCACGACAAATTGGCGACTCCGCTGGGGAGGCTTGAGAGAACCTGCGTCCCGAGAGATAAACACATTTTTTACAAGACTTTCTCTCTTTTTTGAGTTTGAGATGGATAGCAGAGGCATAAGACTTGCCTAAGAGGGTAGCATGACTGTTGATTGAGCCATACTAACTGTAAATAGTCATGGTGACATTTTTTAGTGTAACACCTTGCATGGAAGATTCTGTTTCAAGGTTCATAAGAGGTTGTTCATTATGTGCTACAAGCAAGCCTAGAAATAGGAAGCTTGGTTTGTATACTCCTTTGCCTGTACCTTCTAGACCATGGGAGAGCATCTCTATGGATTTTGTAGGAGGTTTGCCAAAATCTCGAAAGCAGCATGATTATTTATATGTAGTAGTTGATCATTTCAGAAAAATGTGTATACTTATGCCTTGTAAGAAAACTATAACTGCTGAACAAACTGCTGAATTATTTTTTCATCATGTATGGATTCACTTTGGTTTGCCTACTTCCATTATTAGTGACAGGGAT
This sequence comes from Pinus tabuliformis, assembly GCA_031772625.1. NCBI lineage: Eukaryota > Viridiplantae > Streptophyta > Pinopsida > Pinales > Pinaceae > Pinus > Pinus tabuliformis. The sequence continues at coordinate 52,103,991 of CM062815.1, forward strand.
TCCAGATTTGTGGGGAATTTTTGGTCCAACCTATGGGAGATGATGGACACAAAGTTGAAGAAAAGTACTGCTTTCCATCCGCAAACAGATGGACAAACCGAAGTTGTGAACAAAACCATTGTGCACCTCTTGAGAGGTTATTGTAGCAAGCATCCCAAGCTTTGGGATGAACATTTGCACTACATACAACATGCTTACAATCGTGCCAAGCACTCTTCCACAAACACCTCACTGTTTGAAGCTTGTTTTGGTTACTTGCCAAAATCACCTCTTGATTTCATTCTTGAGAAAGATGTTGACATTGAGGGACATAGTGACATTGACAAAGCTCATTCATTCATTGAAAGAATCCAGCAAATACATCAGCAAATTCAAGAACAACTTGAGAAGAGTCAAGGCAAGTACAAGGAAAGACATGACAAGCATAGAGTCGATCACAAGTTTCAAGAAGGAGATGAGGTATGGCTGTACATTAGTAAGGAAAGGATGCAAGGAGAAGGTAAAAAGCTAAATCCTATTCGTTATGGTCCATTTAAAATCCTCAAGAAGGTTGGAAATAATGCTTTTCAATTAGATTTGCCTTCCTACATGCAAATGTATTTTGTTGTCAATGTGGAGAACTTACGTTTGTATGAACCTCCTTTGGTTGCTGATCATGAAAGTGTTGTTCAGCTGCCATCTATAGAAGATTTCTCGCCATAATTCTTAGATGAGCTGAAAGATGATACAATCCTTGACAGAAGGACACACACTTCAAGAAGGGGCAGTGTAGATTATGTTCGGGTTGGTTTCAAAGGCAACAAACCGAACAAGGCAAAGTGGATGGAGGTGGACAGAGTGAGGGAGCTATACCCTCACCTCTTTAACAGGTAGTTGAAGGCTTTTGGGGTCCAAAAGCTTCCCAATGGGGAGGCGTGATCAGGTGCTCATGTCCTAAGTGTCGTAAAATGCTCAATATTTAAAGTGCTTAGAACTGGTTCAAAGTTGAATTACTGGAAGGTACTCATCTTCCCGATTCTGGCACTACAAACGGTTCGAAAAATGGTCGCCGTATGAGGAAGTTATTGCAAAAAGAAGAATTTGTCCATAACATTAGAAATTTTAATTTTTCAAAAAAAAAATTAAAAAAGGAATATTCCTCTTGGCACGAAATCCGAGGCAACCACCAAACATTAAATGTGACTGTAGTCAAGTTGGTGGAATTTTGGTAGGAGCGCCAAATTTTGCGGACCTGCCATAATTGGCGGAGCTATTTGGAGTTAACTAAAGTTAGCTGGAGTTTTTCTAGGGGAAAACTGGAGAAACTTTAAATGGCCATAACTTTGGCTAGGAAAGTCAGTTTTGGACGATTTTTTTTTTTGATTTTGGGTATTTTCGACCTTCTGAAGCCATTGGTGTAGGTCTTACAGCCATTTGAGGTCATTTGCAAAGGTTTTAGAGCCATGAAAGTTCTAGGAGCCACTAGGGCCCAGTTTTGTAAAGACTGTATAGGGTTGCAGGTATCCATTGGAGGTGATCCAATAGTCAATCCTGAAGGATTCAAGTGTTCTGAATCCATTTTTACCATCTATTTCTCCTGTAGATGCTTCTATTCAGCTATATTTTCAATTTGAGCATTTAATAAAAACAAGGACAAGCCCGGTTGGGAGCTTTGGACCCAGCAGACGTAGCCCTGGAGGGGGTGAACTGCTTTATCAACTTCTTTTGCATTTGTGGTTGATTTATTTTGCAGATCAAATTCATTTTAATGTGTTAAACAGTAAAAGGAAATAACTCTGCTATGCTTAAATGGGTCATGAACAACTGAAAATTTCATGTGTTTTCTTTCTGCAAGACATGGAAATCTTTTAAACATGTTTAATTCTGAATTGAATACCTTGCAAACAAATTTCAAGTAGTTTCAAATTCAGATCATGTGATAGTAGTCTTCCAGCGTTGGTTACTAAACTGGGTAGCCCTCTGCTCTGTAATGCTGCAAAATTTATTCTGAACTCATTTACCTCTGCTTGCATTTCTTGGCATTTTCTTTCTAAAGTTTGCACAAAATTCCTTAGGGTCAGCACCCTTTTTACTAGTAAAATGGTATCAGTCCTGTTCCTGATACCTATTGCTGCCAGCTACTCCTTGGTATGAGTGTTTAGGAATTGAATCATTCTGTTGGCTTGCTCAGGCATATTTCCTAAAGATGCTCTAGCCTTTTGATTTTCAAACTGAGCCAAGCCTATCAATTCCATCTGCTCATGTATAGTTTCAATGGATTTCCATTGGTCTGTAATGGATTGGCCAATCTTGGCCCACAAAATTTTCTTGATCTCAGCTAGAGTCCTATCAAGAGTAAGCTCTTTCTCTAGCTTTTTTATTCTTTTTTCCAGGGTTTTCACTTCCCTTGTCTTCTCAGCTACATCCATTTTTGACTTGTCATACCTTTATTCAATCTTGGCCAGCTTTTCTTTGGCCTATTTCAATTCTGCCATTTATACTTCCAGGGCTTTTATTTCCTTCATCATCCCCTCCATACTTAGGCTGGCCTCTTGCTCTACTGTTGCTGTAGTTGTTACTGAAACTGGTGCTGAGCTTGAGGTACCTGCTTCTGATGTTGGACCAGTGGGAGGGACTATTGTGGTGGCCGTAGGAGGAGCAACTGTAAGAATCTAAGTTCTTTGAATTGGCTGAGAGGCCAACTCTCCCTGTCTTCCTTGCAATGATGCCTCCAAGGAACTCTATGTTTCTATCAACCTTTTGTGCAAGCTCATAAGCAAAGTTACCACATCCTGTTCTTCTTTTTGTTGTGCTACCTCTACAGTTTGAGGATGAAGTGTAGCTGGCAGCCTGAGCTGTCTTTTGAGGGCTGCTATGTCTTCCTCTTTCTTTTTGATCAAGGCCTGAATGCCCTTAGGATCCTGGGGATCATGTCCCAACTCTATAATAATCTCCTCCAAGGACTTGCTTCTATTGTCCTTGGCTTGTGATGAAGATTTCTCCAATTCTAGTTGGGCAGCAGTATTACGCAATGAATTTTGTAATCTATGGGCCAACAATGTTTTGTCGGCCAAGGTAGAATATAGCATTTCACCGGCCTACTTGTGCAATTCAATCTGGTCCATCAGATGGATATCCCTGGAGAGAACTTCCAGATTGGTTCTAATATAGTCAGCAGCTAATTGTGGTTGCTGCGTTGTAGGTCTGAAATCACTGAGCGTCATTTTCCCTTCTTGGATGTCATAGGTTGCCATTAGCCTTTGCTGATTGGTGGGAGCCATTCTTAGCAGTTGGTTATAAAGCTGGAACCTCACTGGCTCATTTCTAGCCTTAATATCAGTGAATGCTTTTTTGATATCAGAGCCCTGTCTGCTCTGTTGCCTGGGAGATGTAACCTCCACCGCTTGTTGTCTTTCTTGCTCTGGCTGGAAGGAGTTGGCTGATGTCTCCATACTTGGGGGAACTTGCTGTTCAGTTGGCCCCTCTGGCAATTCTTCCTCTGAATAAGGATTCAATCTTTGTCTCTTTTCTCCTTGCTGATCTGTAGATGTCTCGGTGGGAGTCTCTTCTTGTCTATCCCTTTTCTTGGCCCTTTCCTCATTAAGAGGAGTCTGTAACACTGGGATTTCAGTTGCCTTTGCTTGAGTAGAAAGGTCTTGCCCTTGACTTTGTTCATTTGTAGAAACCAGCCGGTCTGCCATTGTCTCTTGCTGCTCGGAATGGTGCACTTGCTGTTCTGAATGCTGCACCTCTTTTCCTTTAGATGTTCCTGCTAGTGGAGCACTTTCTTGGGCAGGCTGTTGGGAAGCTGTGGCGGATGAGGTGCCTTCTCCAAGGTGCCGAGGAGATGTGAAAAACACCTGTCCAAAAGATTCCAAGTCAATTGATTTTTCAAGGTTTTTGATTGCTCTTTTTGTTATCTCTTCTTTAGTAAGCTCTTCCATAAGTGTGCCCTCTACCCATTCTTGTTGATTGGCATATTGTTCAATTTCAGGGATTTTGTAGTGGGGATACCCTATGAGCTTGTTTTTAACTCTTCTAAAGCTTATGAAGTGTTCAGGGTCATATGGTGACCAATAGAAACTCAGTTTCAGCTTAAGTTTCTCTCTTAGAATGTCATCAGCATCCTTCCATGCTTCTTCCCTTTTATTAAAGATAAAGGGGCCCAATTGATGTCTTATTTTAAGCTGTGCCTTTTTCCTAGCACCATAGAAATGCTTTAAGTCTGCACTGTTGAATTGTCGATAGTACTCCAAGGCAAAGAGTCTAATGGGGACATATTTTGGTAGTCTGCATGGGGCTAGTTCACAGCCATAGATCCTTATTACATTGTGGTTTTGGTAGTAGTACCAGTCACCAATGCTGTATCCTTTTGAGAGATGTAGAATTCTCTGCATTTCAGTAGTGAGCCTAGGAGGAGGATCTGCTGATAATAGGCAAGTGGATGGATAGACAAAGAGGTCAATGAACTCACAGTATGTGTAGGGGGAGAGATTAACATGATGGAACACTGAGGACCAAAATATGACAGACCTTCGCTCCCTCCTAGCATCCAATTTCTTAAGGAAGACCAGAAAACTTTCAGACTGATAGTATAGCAGAAAATGATAGATATATGCGGTGTATTTGAATACCCTTTCCCTCTCTAAGTTCATGAATTGCTCATGAATCTTGTTGGCTATGAAGGTGGCATACTCATACTTGACAATAGGGGGCTGTCCTGGAGTAAATATGGACATCAAAGCAAAGACAGTCTCATCCATAATCTCACTGGTTCTGAATCCTAGGATATAAGAGATCATGTCTATGAGCAATTTTTCCTCCTCAGTAAACCAAGCATGGTGATAGGGGATTGTGAATCTGGAGTAACACTCTGGTGGCATAAACAGCTTGGCAACTCGGTCAACTTCTGCAGAGGACAACTTTGAGGCTTGATCCAGTAATTGTTTCATGGAAAGGGAGACCAGAGGCTGAGTTGGCTTGAATTGCAGCATCTCATTTATGGACGGAGGGTAATATAAAAGAGGATATTTCCAGTAGGGTCCATCACTGCCCTTTGAGTAGGCTCATAGTTAGCACAACACTGATGGATGAGGTCAGGGAAGACATTCACTGAAGGCAGATAATACATAGGCATATTGGAGTCCCATATTTCTAATAGGTCAGCTTTGTTTCTATATTTGTTCCTTATTTCATAGAAAGCCTGAAGGTGAGGCTTGTCTCCCTCCATATCAATAATTTGATAGTCTCTTTCTGCCAAAGGTATCCACTCTAACTCTCTATGGGGTGCATTTAATGGTGCAATATTTAAGGCTACTGGGGCCTCCATGATTTTACTGGGATTATAATTGGATTCAGTGTATACTTAAATAGGGAACAGGGTCCCGACGATGGATCTCTGACATGGAATTTACAGTTTTAGGTTCTATGCGAAGATGCCCCTGCTGAGTTGAGATCAAGGGGAATAAAGATTATGTAGGGATCTGCAACAAGGAAGCTTAAGAGGAATGGAAATAGGAGAGATTTTGCAGGTTTTCTTTAGTGGTTTGCAGGCGAACAGGGGTCAGATTTCGAGCTTCAATGGCAATTTTGCAGAGGGCTATAGGGTAAACATGTTTTCTTTGGAAGCGGTGATGAGTGATGAGTTGAAACAGGGAGGTTTAGTGGTTTCAATATATTTCAAACACATTTAACTCTTCCGGAGGTGTTTTAACAGAGAAACTTGATAAAACAGGGTTTACGGGCGACAGTCGGATAAATACCTGTTTACTCGTGACCTTGCGGTGAAATGGAGTTGCAGGTAGAGCCGAGGAGGTCAGGGTGGCAGGTTGAACACGCGTGGACGGTTGACTGGGACGTAAATGGCAGACTGAACGTAAAAACTCATGCATGAACTTTTACAATTGGTCACGCAAAAACAAATAAAAACATCACTTTCATTGGTTTTTAACGAAAATTTGCGTTTTTGCAGTCTTTTGGTGCTTTTTCGTGTTGACATTAGCATGACGTCACATGGTACTGTAGCAAGGTATGACGAGTAAGGTGGCAACTGACGTGGATGGGTGACGGGGCGGCCAGGGCGGACTGTACAGTAGCGAGGGCGCCGATGCAGCAACTGACGTGGGGATGATGTGCGTGGTGGGGAGGACGAGTAGTAAGCGGTTTGCTATCGGACCGCCTTTGGTACGGGGGCGGTATGTGTCAGCGCGGGCCCGATGCAATCAAAATGAGCCACGCATCCCTGCGTACGGTGGGAAAACCGCCCTCTATCGGGAGCTAACCCTCGTACAATGGGGTCGCTCCGATATCGGTGAGGGCCGTCTGATCTGCCGGGTGCAAATCAACGACTGACGGGATGGATAGATGCTGGCGTGATACGATGAGGGGACCCGCCTGTATTTAATATTTTAACCTGTCGCGGGGGGTTAAAAACCTTGGATTAATGGGTTCATATGGTTATGCGGGTTGACATGGTTATTAATTCAACCAAAGATTAAATTAATCCCGAGCAAAGGTCTGTATGCACAACGTGGTTAGAATGTTGGCAACATGGGGTAAAGTGGGAGGGTTAAAGTGGTTATGTATTTAACCTAAGGTTAAACAAATCCCGAGGGTTTATATGCGAAGGGGTTAATATGAAGTCCCTGGTGGACTTAATATTTCCCAAAACTATATTATATGGCTATAGTGCCAAAGGGTAGGAATATTTAGTATTTTTTCGGGTTGTTATATAGTTTTTGTAAAAATAGGGGTGGGAAAATGACTTAGGGAGCTACATAATAAAGTTAGGTGTTAACATGGTTTTATGGAGTGAGACTGCATGATTAAATGCCAAGTTTATAAAGTGAAAACTTAGGTATAAGAAAATGAAAGGAGTGTGGAATAATGATTTTTACACAAGAAATGTGGCTTCTTTCTACTAAGTAAACTCAGAGTTTACCTTGGTATTTCCCATAGAATGAAGTGAGATAGAACTATTGGGCAGATCCCAACGTCCTTGAGGGGATGTTAGTCAAAGATTTATGGGGGAATGAAGGGGAATTTAGACATGCTCCCATTGTTATGCAACCAAACAACTGCCATGGTGCCAATGTCATTGATGAAATAAGTGTTTCTTGACAAGACAAAAGTGAGCACCCATCTGATTCTGCAACCTCAAACTACCTACCCAGCCTAATACACCTAACATATTTTCTTCCTTTTGATTGGGTGCACTTGAACTGGCAAACCCTGATCTTCCTCTTTTCTTTTGGCTGCCCTCCTATCTAACTCTACCCTGATCTCTTCCAAGGGCCCAGATTAAGCAGTTGGGCTCCTTAATTTCTCTGCCTGTCTATTCATCTGCCAAGCTTAAACTGTTTGGACATATTCTCACTCTCTATACTACAACAAGCAATTTAAACATGGCATGGTCCAGATTAAACTGTTGGGCCATCCATCAAGTGTGATAAACAACAATATTTTCACATTTTGAATTTGCAAATAAGATGATAGTGGCATTTTGGCTGGCCATTTTCCTGGTATTTTGGTTTGGGGTTCATTTTCTTTACTTTTGTCGACCAATTTACTCTTTTTGCCCTTTGATTTTTCTTTTAGGGCATACCATCTTTACATTTTTTAATTTTCCCTTTTGTTTACAAAATATGGAACCATTGCAGCATGCAAGGATGAACATATTTGGCACTTCCCTGGTCAATCATGAAAAATGAAACCTATTGGTATAGGAACCTAATAGTGGCTCCACTTGGGGATGGATTTTCTTGGTGAAAAGCCAAGAACAACAGGTCAGATTGCCTTATTCTCACTTGGCTGCTGTAATTCAAAACTTCCATCTGCTGGAAACCAATGATCTGAATCTTTGTAGCATGTGTGCAGTCTTTATGAGCTGATTGGTGCAAAATTATAGCTCTGTCTTTGCTGGTTTTTCTGAGTGTTTATCATCACCTTTATAAATCCCAAGCTTTCTTCTTGATCTCTTGTGGTAATTTCAAAATGCACACCTAAAGTGGTGTAATTCCTTGACTTTTAGCTCAAAATCTGCTGCATCTTGTTCCTTATCTAATTGTTGTAAATAAAAACTGATGGAAATACAAATATTTATGTACAATATACAATTGTGTTATGTTGATCAAAGGGAATCAAAATAATGCTTGAGCATTCGTCCATTGACTAGACCTTCCTCATTATCTTTACCATCCAAACTCTTCAGAAAATAGGTGTTGTTACCTTGTACAACATGAATAACATATGGTCCTTTCCAAAGAAAATCAAATTTCCCATGTTTCCCTTTATCTTCCCTCCTAGAATCCTATCTCAGCACTTTGTTTCCTATGAAGAAATCTTCAGTTTTTGTTCTTTTGTCAAAGATCTTCTTGAGTTTATCTTGTAGAACCTGGGTTCTTTGATATACTTCCTCTCTTGTATGCTACAAGTGAATAGTTTGATTGATCCTTCTTTGAATATCATTAGGCTCTGCTTGTGTTTCTTGCAATAACTTGATCACTGGGATTCCCAAGGAGGAGGGGAAAACTGCCTCCAGACCATATACCAATTCATATGGACTTCTTCCAATGGATCTTTTAGTGGTCAATCTATCTGCCCATAGTGCATTCACAAGTTTTCTATGCCAATTCTTTTTGTTCTCCTCCAAGACCTTTTTGATGATGTTGATGAGGCTTTTGTTGGAGGACTCAGCTAGGCCATTACCTTGAGGATAATAGGCTGTGGAGTGGCCCAAGGTAATGTGGTATTTATGGAAAAAATTAATCATTCTTTTGGATTTGAATGCAGCAGCAGTGTCTGTAATAATTTTCTCTAGACAGCCAAATCTAGACAAGATGTTGGTTTCTAAAAATTGCATGATGATTGAGTCATTGGCTTGCCTACAAGGGATGGCTTCTATCCATTTGGTAAAATAGTTCGTGGCAGTCAAAATCCACCTGTGTTGGCCAGAGGAGGAAGGGTGAATTTCACCAATAAAGTCTAGACCCCATTGTTGAAATGGTCTTTCAGTTGAAATAGGTTTGAGGGGTAAAGGTAATAGCTTTCTTTTGCCTTCAAAGGTCTGGCATTTATGGCATGAAACTACAAATTTTTTCACATCAGCAAACAGGGAAGGCCAATAAAATCCAGCCCTTAGGATTTTATCAGCTGTTGATTTCCAGTTTAAGTGTCCTCCACAGTCACCTGCATGAAATTCCTTGAGGACTTTGCCAACTTCATCCAATGTTAGGAAATTAAGTAAGATACCTTCATGATTTTTCCAAAATAAAACATTATCTATAACACAAAACTTTGATTCTTTCAATTTTCAAGAATCTCTTTTTAGTTTTGGACAACCCTGGAGGAGCTTGCAGGTATAACAATACAAAACATATATCAGCATACCAAGGGGATTGTAAAAAGGCTTGATTGATTTGTGGAGTCGCCATCTCCCATTCATTGTCCAGTTCATTGATGTCAAGGGCTTGAAAATTGGTTTCAGTCATTAGTTTGGCTAATCCTTGCCATTTTATGAGTTTTGTAGGCTTGATTTCAATGTCATATTCTAAGATATTGGCTATCCATTTGCCCCTTTTACCTTCAATTCCTTCTTGAGTTAAAATGTCTTTAACCACAACATTTGGAACATAGGCTATCACATGAGAGTATAAGATATAAACTCTAAAATCCTTGATGGCTTTTACAAGGGCATAAGCTTGTTTTTCCATGATCTGGTATTTCAAGGGAGCATCTCTAAGGGCTTTGCTAAAGAAAGCAATGGGCTTCTCACATCCTTCGTCATCTTTTTGTAATAGGACAACAACAATTGTATGCTCAGATGCAAAGGAAAAAATAATGAAATCTTTATCAAACTTGGGGCCTGTGAGGACTGGTGTTTTTGTCAAAGCGGTTTTGATGTCCTCAAAGGCTTGTTTAGCTTCCATCGTCCATTTGAATTTAGAATCTTTTTTCAGCATATTACTCAACAGTCTAATTAACTCAGCTAAATTGGGAATGAAACTTCTTAGGAAATTGATCTTTCCTAAAAAAGCTTGCAGTTCTTTGATGTTTCTTGGATGGGGCACTTGGAGAATAGCTTGAATTCTGTCTGGGTCAATCCTAATGCCATCCTTTGAAGTTATGTGACCTAGGAGTTTGCCTTCTTTTAGGCTGAACAATGATTTCTTTGGGTTCAATGATATGCCATATTTTTTGAAAATTAGGAACACTTGCCTCAAATGCTCTAGATGTTATTGGTTTGATTTTGAAAAAGCAGTGAGGTCATCAAGGTATATGACTAGGAAGTCATGGATCTCTTTGGCAAAGGCTATGTCCATTGCTCTTTGAAAAGTGGCCCCTGCATTTTTGAGTCCAAAAGGCATTTTGACATACTTGAAGGTTCCCCAAGGTGTTGTGAAGGCAGTTTTGTCTTGATCATCGGGGTGGACTAAAATCTGATTGAATCCTGAGAATCCATCTAGCAATGAAATCCTAGAGGCTCCCACTACCCTTTGTAGGATATGATCCATTTTTGGTAAGGGGTAATGGTCTTTGAGAGAGAATTTGTTCAAATTTCTCAAGTCAACACATAGTCTTATCTCTCCCGTTTTCTTCCTAGTGGGTACTAGATTTGAAATCCACTCTGAGAACCTGATAGGTGCAATGATTCCAGCTTTGTACATTCGTTTAACTTCCTTTTCAATCAGGGGAAGAAGGACAGGATTCACCCTTCTAGGCTTTTGTTTAAAAGGTTTTTGATTCTCTTTCAAAGGTATAGTGTGTCGGATGACTGAAGTATCATAGGAGTTGAGGTCCTCATAACTCCAGGCAAAGACATCTTGGAACTCCTTAAACAAGTCAATGTACTTCAGTTTCTGATCAACAGACAATGTTTTTGAAAGTTTTACCATTTTGGGGTTTTTTGTGGTTCCAATATTCAAGGAATTTAGACTTCTGTGATCCATAACGTTTGTTTAGAAATTTTTTTGGCGAAATCACATAATTGATCATTTGTCGACGCGTTTCGAACCAACTAGTGTGGTTCCAATATTGCAGTCCTCAATTTCTGCATTTAGTGGTTGCATTTTTGGCTTCCTTGAAATGTCATTTGAATCGAATAAATCCTCCAAAGGAGTTAAGCCCATGGGCAGAAAATTGTCTTTTAGTTCAATTACTTCAGCTTCCGCTTCAGTTATTTCATCAAGGTCTGTTTGCTTAAGCTCTTGTAAATTCTTGTTATCAAAATTTGTTGGGTGCAAAATCAGATTTGCAGTTTCAGTTGATATATTTTGCTCACTTTTGTCTACCTGTTGTTGATCATCCACAGTGCTAGTATCAATGTTTATACTAGAGAATTCATCTTTCAAGGTCAAGAAGTTATTTACCTGTGTATCATTCTCAAAGACTTGTCAATTTTTGACATTATCTGGGACAGCAGGTCTGTGTTTGATTTCAGCAGTAAAATGGTGGTTGGGTTCAAATGGTAGCTTGCAAGAGCTGGAAAAAGTTGCCAAGCTATGTGCATGTAAATTGTGCTTTCTAGGGATTTTGGTTAGCTGAGATTCTGAGAAGGTGTTAAGAATTTCAATAGCTGCCCCTCTGTAAGCCCTCAACCTGAGATCATTTGTGACAAAATTTCCCTTCATCTGCTATATAATTAGATCTGAATCCCCTAGAATTGAAACCTTGGTTGCCCCTAGACTCCTAATCAGTTTGAGTCCTAAAAAAAGGGCTTCATACTCGACCATATTGTTTGTACATCTGAAATTTAACCTATATGCATGACCTTCAGCATGGTCATTTTGCATATTGTGTATCCAAACCCCTGCCCCTACTCCTAATTTGTTGACAGAGCCATCAAACTTTAAGTACCATAAGATCTCTTGGTTATGATTAGCCTTAAGAGTTTTAGAAGCTTGTTCAGTGGGCAGATTTGGCTCATGTAATTTATGTGGTATATCATTTCCCTTTGTTGCATCAACCACATCAATAGTTTTTTGATCTTGGGTACTAGATTGTTCTTCTATGCTTTGTGTTGATGTTGCTTCTATGAGTTTGATATCAGTTTTGGAACACATCCCAACATTGTATAAGATGAATGAATCGATGTCGGAATGCATAGAATAGACGGGGAAGTTTTGGGGTTTTTCTTGACTACTCACCACATATTTCATTAGTGTTTCCCGGTATAGTCTCTTTGGCTGTCCAAAGACTGAAATAGTGGCATAGGACATATCTTGTTGCAAAGATCCTTGGAGTTTTGCACCCCAAGATCTGGGTAAAAGCATACCATACTTAGGTGGAATGTCAGCTACCACCACATCCATCAAGATTGTTTTAGCTGGATATTGGACTAAAGATATACAAAGGTCTTTGATTAGGCCTAGACACCTGACCTCACTAGAATCAAATGAGAACAAGTCTTTGTAGGGCCTTGTGATGTCTAGGTCTAGTCTTTCCATCACAGATTTTGGCATCAGGTTATGGGAAGCTCCCGAATCAAACATAGCATTATGGAGCACCTTGTCATGAATGTTCAAGCTTACATAGAATGGAGGAACTCCTCCATCTACTGTTTTACCATTGACTTCCGGACCGAAAATCAACTCTGGTTGATCATCTAGAACATTGACTGCATCCTTATTCTCTGGTATTTGGAGTGACCTATTGATTTGCTGTCTGTAAACTTCATGTTTGGCCAATTTAGAGAGAGGAATAGCTATTTTCAGCTTACCTATTTCCGTTTCTAAGTTAAAAGGTTTTTCTATCTGCATTTTTACATTATGGACAACAAGCTTTTCCTTTTCAGCTGGATTTTCAGTGATCTTCTCTTGATTATGAGTGCTGTTTTGAGGTACATTTGATTTGGAATTATTTTCAAGAGAACAGTTTGGAGTTTCCTTCGAAGAATGGGATGTGTATGGCTGTTTTTTTAAAGACTGTGAGTCTGATACATCTTCCACAGTGACTTCCTTTGGGTCTGGGTCTGTTTTATTAGAGGGTTCCATCTAGACAGTTTTATCCTTTGTCTTCTTTGGCTATTTGGTATCCTTTAGCTTGGTAGGTTCAGGCACATCTATGGTTCTACTTCTTAATTTGTACTGTTTATGAACCTCATAGACTGCTGCATCATAGCCTTCCCTAAAATCAAATGACTCTCCGGATTTGGTTTGAAATTGATTGATGTTGTGAGCCTCTTGGTCATCTTGTGTTAGGAAAATTTGTTGCTCACTATTCAATCCAATTAGGTTGATTTGGGTGTCCTCTGTTGGTTCACTAGATGTTGAGGCTTCGGCATAGTTCTCTTGGAATGGGGGTCTGATGTTTTGGTCAGGGCCAACCCTCCCAACATTTGGATTTTGATTTTTTCTGAAGTTTGGGTTTCTTGCAGTGCTACTTGGTTGACCTTCCCATGATGATTTTCTTTCGATGGTTTCCACTCTATCCCCAAGCCTGTCCATACCTTTGATAATTGCATCAATTTTTTGTTCAAATGCTGAAGGTTCCTCTTTGAAAGTAGTTCTTCTTTCAGTTCTTGCCCGATTTCGTTTAGCAATTAGCTTTGCCTCCACACTAACAACTATATTCTGCATGTCTTCCAAGCTTGGAGGGGCTCTTTCCCTCAGTTGGTATGCCATGTCAGAATCAAATCCATTAGGGAATTTGATCAAAGCTAGATCAGGTGGAGGCCTAAGGTTTTGAGGAATAGCATTATAAACATTGTTGAACCTTGCACAATAGTCCTGGACAGTTTCTTGTGGGCCTCTTTTCAAATTGTCATATTCTGTTAAGATGTGTAAAGGGTCTTTCTTCTTTTCCCATCTGTTTAAGAATGATTGATAAAGAGCTTCTGAATCAGCTATAGAATTTGCAGCAAGTGCTCTAAACCAAATCCTCACATCACCAGTTATACTTTGGACAAAAATCTTCATTCTTACATCATCATCATCTATTTCATAATTCTCAAAATAATCTTGCATTTTCTTAGTGTGTTGCTGGGCTATATAGGATCCAGTACCATCAAAATATGTGACGTTAATTTGATAATCCTGAGGCATATCCCCTGGATTTGCAGGTAACTGTAAAGGGGCATAACGGTTTGCCATATTTACAAGGATAAATGGGGCAACGGGAAGAAATGGGACAGCTGGAACAACAGGGACTATGGTAGAGATATGTGCAGTAGATGGAGGTGTGGAGAAGGTGCTTTGAGAGGTGGATGAAGAACTAGGAGAAGCAGGAGTAATGTGAGGACGGACTGAGGCTTTAGTAGGAGTTGGGATATAGCTCTGCTGAACTATTTCAAGGTCTAAACCAGCAGAACTTTCTTGTTCTTCTTGTTTCCTAAGGGTCTTAGGAATCAAGTTGGGGTTTTCAAAAACAGCTGGAGGATCTGGGTCAGGGTTTAAACTGGTGTACCGAGTTTTCTTCTTTGGAGCCAGCTTCTAAATTCGTTTTTTGGTATTTTCTAAGAACGTTTTAAGATCACTGTTTTTCACAATATTCTAAAAGGATTTCTTTGCAATATATGAGGCTTTGAGATTTCCTTTGAATATGTTCAAACAGGGAAACTGATCAAATCTTTGGAACAACTGTTATAGCCTAAAAATATACTAGAGATTGACTGAAGCAGCTTTTATTTACTCCTGTAAATGCAGAGCAAAGATAGTTTCAAAGGCTACCTGGATAACTTCAGGCTCCATCTGTAGTTTTAAGAAAATAGACAGTAGTTTACAAATAGTCATTCAAGGTCCCCAGTGGAGTCGCCAATGATGTTATCACTCAGGTTGTTCCATGCCTCCTGAAGGGAATACGACCGAGGTAACCACTAACCAATATTTTAGCTGCAGGTCCTAGCCTACCTGCAACCAGAGAGGGCTCTCTCTTTGTAATTTAGCTTTGTTTTGTAATATTTTAGGCTAGTTATGATGCACAGGTTTTTTTTTTAAGTTTGTTGGATGGCGATTTTCAGGCAGAGCTGGGATGCAAGTCCAAGACAGTCTATTCCATTGGGCTATGGAGTCGATGATGGTTGTTACAGGGAAAAGTGTCTATGCAGAACTGCTAATCCCACTAAGGCGGGTAGCTACCTTAGAAACAAACAAAGTAAAACTACTTTCGTTTTCCATTATGAAAGATAGATGAGAGAAGAATAAAGGAGACCAACCTCTATCTTGCGCTTGGTTCCTTGCTCGATTCCTCTCTCTTCTGATAGTCCTTAGCTACTTGCTTTCTTGTATACCCAGCTTCACAGAGTACCTGTAGAATCAAAGCAGCATAACACTATATGAGAACATGGATCTATTATCATAAACAATCTAGGATCAGATGTAAATTGACCATACAAATGCATAAAACATAAATCACATAAGAGTATGGAGGAAAACTTGAATAGCTTTATTGATAATCAAGAAAGAGCCAAGAGTGTTACAACCAATTTTTCTGACCCAGCATCATCCTCTCAGCAAGTAAGCCCTTCTTCACCTCATGAAAAGCTTAGATCACCCAACACTATGATGTTGCCTCAAGAAACCAACAACAATTCCTTACAAGATGCAAAATTCCAGCCTCCGGATCTCTGGGATGAGGGATCCATATATAGATGTCTGTAAGGGAGATGAGTCAGCTTGTGATTTGATTAGTGTCTTCCCTCTGATAGTTCTTGCTTCCACATGGAGATTGATGATCTCTTACTCATCCTTGGTCGAATTCAGAGAGGCAAGTGTCACAGGAGAAGTTTTTGGAAGATTCCATGCTTCTCCACCTCGCGGATTGATACTGCCATTTGTCTCTTCTCACCCATTGCACCCCATAGAAGGGATTTTTGAAATGAAATGCACCCACTGTGTGTATTTAGGTGAGATGCAACGCACTTTGCCTATGGAGTAGGTGAAATGATCTAGTTTTGACCAGTTCTGAGTAGTTTTTCATGGATAACTTCTGGGAGAAGCTGTAATCAGTTGACCTTGTTATTTTAGGGGTTGGAACAACACTTTTAGGGACTTAGGAGCCCTTGGTTTATGGAAATTTTATGCTTGGGGTTGTAGTGCCCAAAAATGTCTATAACAGTTGCCCCCTAAAGCATGAGGTCATTAATCTTTTTTGATGTCGGGTGAAATGCTTTATCATGAGGATCCGAAGTTCTTTCAAGCTAGAAGGAGACCTGTAATAAGATACAATACCATAAATTATCTTCATAATATTTTCATGATCTAGCTGAGGCGGGCATTCCCATGCTCAGCTTTATAAATTCATTTTCATGTACATAGGATAGACAATCTTCTGAGTGTAGACTGATGATTCTGGAGGAGCCATCATCCCATAGATTGGATGATTATATGTGCAGCAAAGATGTACATTTGATGTCTTTATTTTCCTGAATATATATCGCAGCCCGGATAGATGAAACTAGATCCGGGGTCTTCAATCTCGTTCGATCTTCACTCAAAGTACAAGTCAATCCATGCGAGAGATGTTCTGAAGTCGAACATGGAAAGACATCACCTGATTACCAGCCAATGGTGTAAGCTGTTAACAGGTGCGAGAGGAATAACCGATAATGATAATGATCCTCAAGGTAATGCAGTACAATTCACATGGTGTGAATAAGGGACTTGGCGTCGACCACCACACAAAATCTTTCGGTCGAAGGCCATTGATGTAAACCTGTCGCCGGAAGTGAGAAACTTTCCATTGAGGCATGCAAGCTTCAAAGTATTGAAATGGGTGTTCCTAGATCGACTTCATGGATAATGAGCTGATGTCGATAAGAAGCGATTCGTCATAGGAGGGCCTTAATGAATCCCACATAAATGACACGGAACAGAGCAAATGATTTTAATGGAGGTGAAAACGATCTGGTGATATAAGGTTCAGGGTGGCGGTCATGAAAGAATGGAGCGTAAATGTATTGCAGCGGGTGAGACACAGGTGAATTCTCTGAGTGACTTCTCTTGAACATATCGGCGACACTGACATGATGGATTGGTAGCATTAACCCCAAATGTTGATGGTGTGATGTGACCATGGTGATGTGACCGGTGAATGAAATAACCCAACCCGACTTGGATGCGGAGTGAAAGTGTCATGTTCAAGAGCGACTTGCTACCAACAAAGTTTCTTCAAGTTTGCTTCCCAATTTTTCCCTAGTCATTGCTGACCAGTACCTCTTTATTTTTTCAAGCTTGAGGAGGATAACATATGCTTGTTCTATAATTTTCCCTTTGGGAAAACCCATCGCTATGTTTTAACGAGCCTAGCGATAGCGAAACTCGTTCTTGCCTGTTATGGACAAGTTTGTCGCTATTAGGTTTTAACGAGTTTAACGATAAAGATAACTTGGTCCTTTTCAATTTTAGAGAGTCTGAAAAGGGATGTAAAGGAAACTCCAAAAATCCTTTTTCGTCATCTAATCCGTTAAGTCCGAAAAAGTATAAAACAATACATAAGGGATGAATGTTCGATACTTTTAAGGAGCCGAACAAAACAAGCGCTCGATCTTTTTGTGTAATAATCCCTCAGGTCCAAAAAGATTAAAATGTAAAGGAGGGATAGCACTTCTGCTCACTTTAACAAGCTGGAGAGGCCAATGGCTCGGCAATCTTTTCATATTTTATGAGTCAGTTGAAAAGAGCTTAAAGGAGACTCGTCTTTGAGGAACGAGTGATAAATTTGGGTAGCAGCTGATTCCGAGTAAGGTTTGGAATTTCCCAATCACGGCAGTGTTAAAAGGATGGCTAACGGGATCATTCTTTGTAGCTGTTCCTCAAAAGGGGTAAACAATCAAGTGGAGGTGAATGATCGGCTAATACAAAGTGGAGGTGATGATGAGAACACGACCAAGGCTTTAAAGGCTGAAGTACTACATTCACGACGGTTATTTACCAGAAATTGGTTCATTTTTTAATGAGCTTAAACGCTGGGGGAAACATTTGCTCATTGCTTATGTTTATTTTTTAACGAGCATGAAGTCCACGTTAAAACTGCTCGATTAATCCAGTCGTATAATAAGGATGTCTCATATATAAAAACGACAATTTTTCAAATCTTTGCCCCACATCCTTTCTTTATGCAAGTTAGGAAACGACCAATCCTACGAGTTTAAAGGGTTAGAGGACCTACAAATTTAAAAAAATAAATGGTCGCTCTTCGCTTGCACGCCAAAAGGTTTGCATGCCCCCAGGTATAAAATAGAGTTTCAAGGTTACCCTTCAATCTACCGACAAAACATTTGTTTTATTGGGAAAGGTTTACCTCTTTCAGGTTACCAAAGATTGTTTTATCTGCACCGCAAACAAAACACTTCTTCGGCGATGCCTACCGAAATAGACAAAGGCAAGTGGCGCAGACGCCTCCACCCACATAACTTTGACAAGGGAATCTTATTCTAGTCCAACCCCATTTTCCAATCACGGACGGGAGTATCAGACTAGTCATCTATCTCTCGAGGAAACCTATTCTATACCTGAAGTTTTCCTGCCAAAGAAGACCAGGGTGCGTGCCCCCTGGGTTTCAGTCATGTCCCCCAAATCACTCCTTCTCATCAGGTGGATGGACTGGGGATTGATGATACATGCCTTGCGTGAAAATACCATTCAAGGATGGTATATGAATATTTGCCATGTGTGAACCGGGAAACGAAAGCTGTTCTACGAGCTTGACCACTCTTCCTTCGTGCGGAAAACACATTACTCTAATGAGTGATGAGACAATGGCTCCCATGTAATAAATATAGTCTCATCCAAGGAGTAGATTATAATCCAGGGGTCCTTGGACTACCATTATGTTCATTTGAACGGTTTTCCCTCTCAATGTTATGGGCACATTGGGAAGGATCCCTAACGGTCGACTGGTTCCTTTGTCGAAGCCTGTTAGATTTCTCATCTCAGGAAAAAGCGATCGTGAACAAAGCGCTTTCCAAGCAGTCGAGGAAAGGATACTCATAGAAGCCCCTTCATCTATGATGGTACCGGCCATAACCATTCTATATACTTGAGCAATGATTCGGAATGGTACACTAGCCGGTAAACAGGGTCTGCCTAGTTGATTCCAGTCGAAGGAAACAACTAGGTTTCTTGGAGGTGGGACCGAATAGATGGCTGGGTACGACTCTGACGAACTTCCTTCCTGTGGTAAAGGAATGGGTAAATCGCCCCCATGTTCATCGGCGTCTGTGTTTACGAAAATAATTTGGACGGTGTCATCCTTGTTCTCTTCGGTGACTGTATCATCTGAAGATGGAACCTCTGAAGGCAAGACCGGGTCAACTGCCGCCTTGACCTTTTGACTTTCATCTGGTATGGGTTCAGATGGTTTATCTTCAATGGTAGACGCTTCGGCCGACCACCTGGGCAGGTCAGCCGGATTTTCAAATAGTGACGGACTCGGCAAGAGTTTCTTTTATCCAGGAGGAAGTCGTAACGGTGAAACCAGATGATCGTCCAAAAATCTTTTAGCCTCATCTAAGAAGGGACAACAGTGGACGGCGTGATCGCCTTCACACAGTTTACAAGGAAATTTGCACTTTCCTTTTTGTCCAGGGGCTTCACTTTCACTAGTCGACGGTGTGTTTTCAACATGATCATCAGAGGTTGACGACACCGGGTTGTGCAAACGAGGAGACCAGTCCCTTAAGATCTGAGGGATGCAGGGACAATCTCTATGATAGTGGTCTCCTTTGCAAATGACACATGGCGATTTAGGCCTGGTCGGTGCAGTGTGCGGATTTTCGCTAGATGACGCTTGGTTACCCCTTTTCGCCTTTGGCTCCTTCTTCTTCTTCTCTTTCTTCTTCTTTTCCTTCTTCTTCTCTGGTATTTGATTTTTGGCTTTATCAGCCTCATCAAGTGAAGAGGAAGGTGGAGAGGAAGAATTGAACGAAGTAGAGGGTTGGGGGGTAACTCTGGAATTGTCTAGTTGCTGACTCGTTTGTTCAGGAATTGCGGTGTTCTGAACAACGAAGGTTGAGAAAAGCCATACGGGCAAACCGATTGTCAATCCTGGAAGTGACAATGTGGCCATATGGGGTGCACCAACATCTCCCCAAGAGGAGAAGGGACTAGGATTTCCTCCAAGGGGAACTCCTTGGTTGGTGGACTCCATTTTCTCAACCTAAGACCAATGTAGGAAAGGTGATGATTATTCTGTTCAAAATAAATTTTAGATGCTTTGGCACAACTTGTTTTTTCAATTTTAAAGAGTCGAGAAAAAACAAAAGATGACTCTAGTCGCCTTCAATTTTTAATGAGCCTGAAGTGACAAGTGCTCAGATGGACCTTTTCCGTTAAGGAGTCTGAAAAGGAACGAAAGGGACTACTCTGGAAATCTAGGCAGAGGGATTACCAAACCAATCGCAAAAATGCAGAATAATTTTACGGTACGACAGTCAATCTTCCCAAATGCTGTGTTCAGTGCATTGCGATCGATAGGGCGACAGACACGGCTTCCTATGGATAAAGGATTAAGCCTATTGTGTCCTCCCAAAATATACTCGACGTTACGTGGGAGCACAAGTCCGTACTGGCACTTATCATCTCAAAGTGGAGGAATCACCCAACCATTCAGTGAGCTGTAGTGACCATTCCATTTCTGCCTTGTGCTATTTTTTATTTTTTTGACAAGTTGACCGTGTCTCTGTATTTGCTGACCTGTAGCTGAAAAAAAGAATGAAGAACAAAATTTACTTGAGCAATGTCTCCATCATTCCTTTCCACCAATCCTCTGTAGGCAACTGATGTCCTTGTATCTTTATCAGTGTTTCATCAGCTTCAGTGTATCTATAAAAGTTTGGTTGGACTTCAAAGAGATGGTTTATCTCATGTTTAATATAGAATAAATTTTCCAGCTTGTCATAAAGACTCTGTCCGGATGGAGGCCCTGCTTCTTCTGAGGTGCTTGAGGACGTTGTGATTTGATTGGAGGCATAGTTGTTTACTCTATTGGCATAATGCTCATGTGATAGCAGTCTTCTAGTGTTTGTTACTAAACTGGGTAGCCCTCTGCTCTGTAATGCTGCAAACTTTATTCTGAACTCATTTACATCTGCTTGCATTTCTTGGCATTTTCTTTCTAAAGTTTGCACAAAATTCCTTAGGGTCAGCACCCTTTTTACTAGTAAAATGGTATCAATCCTGTTCCTGATACCTATTTCTGCCAGCTGCTCCTTGGTATGAGTGTTTAGGAATTGAATCGTTCTGTTGGCTTGGTCAGGCATATTTGCTAAATATGCTCTAGCCTTTTGATTTTCAAACTGAGCCAAGCCTATCAATTCCATCTGCTCATGTATAGATTCAACGGATTGCCATTGGTCTGTAATGGATTTGCCAATCTTGGCCCACAAAATTTTCTTGATCTCAGCTAGAGTCCTATCAAGAGTAAGCTCTTTCTCTAGCTCATTTATTCTTTTTTCCAGGGTTTTCACTTCCCTTGTCTTCTCAGCTACATCCATTTTTGACTTGTCATATCTTTCTTCAATTTTGGCCAGCTTTTCTTTGGCCTCTTTCAATTCTTCCATTTTTACTTCCAGGGCTTTTATTTCCTTCATCATCCCCTCCATACTTAGGCTGGCCTCTTGCTCTGTTGTTGCTGTAGTTGTTGCTGAAACTAGTGCTGAGCTTGAGGTACCTACTTCTGATGTTGGACCAGTGGGAGGGACTGTCGTGGTGGCCATAGGAGGAGCAGCTGTAAGAATCTAAGTTGTTTGAATTGGCCGAGAGGCCAACTCTCCCTATCTTCCTTGCAATGATGCCTCCAAGGCACTCTTTGTTTCTATCAACCTTTTGTGCAAGCTCATAAGCAAAGTTACCACATCCCGTTCTTCTTTTTGTTGTGCTACCTCTGTGGTTTGAGGATGAAGTGTTGCTGGCAGCCTGAGCTGTCTTTTGAGGGCTGCTATGTCTTCCTCTTTATTTTTGATCAAGGCCTGAATGCCCTTCAGATCCTGGAAATCATGTCCCAACTCTATAATAATCTCCTCCAAGAACTTGATTCTATTGTCCTTGGCCTGTGATGAAGCTTTCTCCAATTCTAGTTGGGCAGCAGTATTATGCAATGAATTTTGTAATCTATGGGCCAACAATGTTTTGTCAGCCAAGGTAGAATATACCATTTCACCGATCTGCTTGTGCAATTCAATCTGGTCCATTAGATGGATATCCATGGAGAGAACTTCTAGATTGGTTCTAATATATTCAGCAGCTGATTGGTTGCTGCGTTGTAGGTCTGAAATGACTGAGGGTCATTTTCCCTTCTTGGATGTCATAGGCTGCCATTAGCCTTTGCTGATTGGTGGGAGCCATTCTTAGCAGTTGGTTATAAAGCTGGAACCTCACTGGCTCATTTCTAGCCTTAATATCAGCGAATGCTTTTTTGATATCAGAGCCCTGTCTGCTTTGTTGCCTGGTAGATGTAATCTCCACCCCTTGTTGTCTTTCTTGCTCTGGCTAGAAGGAGCTGGCTGATGTCTCCATACTTGGGGGAACTTGCTGTTCAGTTGGCCCCTCTGGCAATTCTTCCTCTGAATAAGGATTCAATCTTTGTCTCTTTTCTCCTTGCTGATCTGTAGATGTCCCGGTGGGAGTCTCTTCTTGTCTATCCCTTTTCTTGGCCCTTTCCTCATTAAGAGGAGTTTGTAACACTGGGATTTCAGTTGTCTTTGCTTGAGTAGAAAGGTCTTTCCCTTGACTTTGTTCATCTGTAGAAACCGGTCAGTCTGCCATTGTCTCTTGTTGCTCGGAATGGTGCACTTGCTATTCTGAATGTTGCACCTCTTTTCCTTTAGATGTTCCTGCTAGTGGAGAACTTTCTTGGGCAGGCTGTTGGGAAGCCATGGCGGATGAGGTTCCTTCTCCAAGGTGCCGAGGAGATGTGAAAAACACCTGTCCAAAAGATTCCAAGTCAACTGATTTTTCAAGGTTTTTGATTGCTTTTTCTGTTATCTCTTCTTCAGTAAGCTCTTCCACAAGTGTGCTCTCTACCCATTCTTGTTGATTGGCATATTATTCAATTTCAGGGATTCTGTGGTGGGGATACCCTATGAGCTTGTTTTTAACTCTTTTAAAGCTTATGAAGTGTTCAGGGTCATATGGTAACCAACAGAAACTCAGTTTCAGCTTAAGTTTCTCTCTCAGAATCTCATCAGCATCCTTCCATGCTTCTTCCCTTTTATTAAAGATAAAGGGGCCCAATTGATATCTTATTTTAAGCTGTACCTTTTTCCTAGCACCATAGAAATGCTTTAAGTCTGCACTGTTGAATTGTCGATAGTACTCCAAGGCAAAGAGTCTCATGGGGACATATTTTGGTAGTCTGCATGGGGCTAGTTCACAGCCATAGATCCTTATTACATTGTGGTTTTGGTAGTAGTACCAGTCACCAATGCTGTATCCTTTTGAGAGAATTAGATTTCTCTACATTTCAGCAGTGAGCCTAGGAGGAGGATCTACTGATAATAGGCAAGTGGCTGGATAGACAAAGAGGTCAATGAACTCACAGTATGTGTAGGGGGAGAGATTAACATGATGGAACACTGAGGACCAAAATATGATAGACCTTCGCTCTCCCCTAGCATCCAATTTCTTAAGGAAGACCGAAAAACTTTCAAACTGATAGTATAGAAGCAAATGATAGATATATGAGGTGTATTTGAATACCCTTTCCCTCTCTAAGTTCATGAAATGCTCATGAATCTTGTTGGCTATGAAGGTGGCATAGTCATACTTGACAACAGGGGGCTGTCTTGGAGTAAATATGGACATCAAAGCAAAGACAGTCTGATCCACAATCTCACTGGTTCTGAATCCTAAGATATAAGAGATCATGTCTATGAGAAATTTTCCCTCCTCAGTAAACCAAGCATGGTGATAGGGGATTGTGAATCTGGAGTAACACTCTGGTGGCATAAATAGCTTGGAAACTCGGTAAACTTCTGCAGAGGACAACTTTGAGGCTTGATCCAGTAATTTTTTCATGGAAAGGGAGACCAGAGGCTGAGTTGGCTTGAATTGCAGCATCTCATTTATGGACTGAGGGGTAATATAAAAGAGGATATTTCTAGCAGGGTCCATCACTGCCCTTTGAGTAGGCTCATAGTTAGCACAAAACTGATGGATGAGGTCAGGGAAGACATTCACTGAAGGCAAATAATACATAGGCATATTGGAGTCCCATATTCCTAATAGGTCAGCTTTGTTTATGAATTTGTTCCTTATTTCACAGAAAGCCTAAAGGTAAGGCTTGTCTCCTTCCATATCAGCAATTTGATAGTCTATATCTACCAAAGGTATCCACTCTAACTCTCTATGGGGTGCATTTAATGGTGCAATATTTAAGGCTACTGGGGCCTCCATGATTTTACTGGGATTATAATTGGATTCGGTGTATACTTCAACAGGGAACAGAGTCCCGACGATGGATCTCTGACAAGGAATTTACAGTTTTAGGTTCTGTGCGAAGATACCCCTGTTGAGTTGAGCTCAAGGGGAATAAAGAGTATGTAGGGCTCTGCAACAAGGAAGCTTAAAAGGAATGGAAATAGGAGAGATTTGGCAGGTTTTCTTCAGTGGTTTGCAGGCGAACAGGGGTTAGATTTCGAGCTTCAATGGAAATTTTGCAGAGGGCTATAGGGTAAACAGGTTTTCTTTGGAAGTGGTGATCAGTGATGATTTGAAATAGGGAGGTTTAGTGGTTTAAATATATTTCAAACACATTTAACTCTTCCGGAGGTGTTTTAAGAGAGAAACTTGATACAACAAGGTTTATGGGCGACAGTCGGATAAATACCTGTTTACTCATGACCTTGCGGTGAAATGGAGTTGCAAGTAGAGCCGAGGAGGTCAGGGTGGCAGGTTGAACATGTGTGGGCGGTCAACTAGGACGTAAATGGCAGATTGAACGTAAAAACTCATGCATGAACTTTTACAATTGGTCACGCAAAAACAAATAAAAACATCACTTTCATTGGTTTTTAATGAAAATTTGTGTTTTTGCGGTCTTTGGGTGCTTTTTCATGCTGACGTCAGCATGACGTCACATGGTTCTGTAGCAAGGTATAGCGGGTAAGGTGGCGACTGACGTGGATGGGTGATGGGGCGGCCAAGGTGGACTGTACAGTAGCGAGGGCACCCACGCAGCAGCTGACGTGGGGATGACGTGCGTGGCGGGGAGGATGAGCGGTAAGCGATTTTCTATCGGAACGCCTTTGGTACGGGGGCGGTATGTGTCAGCGCAGGCCCGATGCAATCAAAACGAGCCACGCGTCCCCGCGTATGGTGGCAAAACCGCCCTCTATCGGGAGCTAACCCTCGTACAGTGGGGTTGCTCCAATATCGGCGAGGGCCATTTGATCTGCCGGGCGCAAATCAACGACTGACGGGATGGATAGATGCTGGCACGATACGATGAGGGGACCCGCCCGTATTTAATATTATAACCTGTCGTAGGGGGTTAAAAACCTTGGATTAATGGGTTCATATGGTTATGCAGGTTGACGTGGTTATTAATTCAACCAAAGATTAAATTAATCCCGAGCAAAGGTTTGTATGCACAACATGGTTAGAACGTTGGCAACGTGGGGTAAAGTGGGAGGGTTAAAGCGGTTATGTATTTAACCTGAGGTTAGACAAATCCCAAGGGTTTATACGCAGAGGGGTTAATATGAAGTCCTTGATGGACTTAATATTTCCCAAAACTATATTATATGGCTATAGTGCCAAAGGGTAGGGATATTTAGTATTTTTTGGGGTTGTTATATAGTTTTTGTAAAAATAGGGGTGGGAAAATGACTTAGGGAGCTACATAATAAAGTTAGGTGTTAACATGGTTTTATGGAGTGAGACTGCATGATTAAATGCCAAGTTTATAAAGTGAAAACTTAGGCATAAGAAAATGAAAGGAGTGTGGAATAATGATTTTTACACAAGAAATGTGGCTTCTTTCTACTAAGTAAACTCAGAGTTTACCTTGGTATTTCTCATAGAATGAAGTGAGATAGGACTATTGGGCAGATCCCAAGGTCCTTGAGGGGATGTTAGTCAAAGATTTATGGGGGAATGAAGGGGAATTTAGACATGCTCCCATTGTTATGCAACCAAACAACTGCCATGGTGCCAATTTCATTGATGAGATAAGTGTTTCATGACAAGACAAAAGTGAGCACCCATCTGATTCTGCAGCCTCAGACTACCTACCCGGCCTAATACACCTAACATATTTTCTTCCTTTTGGTTGGGTGCACTTGAACTCGCAAACCCAGATCTTCCTCTTTTCTTTTGGCTGCCCTCCTATCTAACTCTACCCTTATCTCTTCCAAGGGCCTAGATTAAGCAGTTAGGCTCCTTAATTTCTCTGCCTATCTACTCATCTGCCAAGCTTAAACTATTTGGACAGATATTCACTCTCTATACTACAACAAGCAATTTAAACATGGCATGGTCCAGATTAAACTGTTGGGCCATCCATCAAGTGTGATAAACAACAGTATTTGCACATTGTGAATTTGCAAATAAGATTATAGTGGCATTTTGGCTAGCCACTTTCCTGGTCTTTTGGTTTGGGGTTCATTTTCTATACTTTTGTCAACCAATTTACTCTTTTTGCCCTTTGATTTTTCTTTTAGGGCATACCCTCTTTACATTTTTTAATTTTCCCTTTTGTTACAAAATATGGAACCATTGTAGCATGCAAGGATGAACATATTTGGCACTTCCCTGGTTAATCATGAAAATGAAACTTATTGGTATAAGAACCTAACACATAGCTCGAGCCATTTGTTGAACAATTCTGTTCATTCTTTCTACCACTCCATTTTGTTGAGGAGTCCTTGTGGTGGAGAATTTCCTTTTTATTCCATGTTGTTCACAAAAGTTAAAGAATTCATCCGAGGTAAATTCCCCTCCTTGATGAGATCTGAGGCATTTGATTTTTCGATCTGATTCATTTTCAACCAAAGCTTTGAAGGCTTGGAACTTTTCAAATGCTTCATCTTTATGCTTTAGAAGACCTATCCAACAAATTCTGGAAAAATCATCAATGAAAAAAATAAAGTATTCTTCTCCACGAGGTGACTTTTTCCTTGATGGTCCACATAAATCAGTATGGACAAGTTCAAGAGGCTTACTAGCTGATCCTTATTTTTCAATGAAGTGAGCTCTGGTTTGCTTACTGATTTGACATGGTTTGCATATTGTATTTTTAGGGATGCTGATATCTGGAAGATCACGAACAGCCTTGAATCTCCATGCTTTTCTTATTTGAGAAAAGCTTAGATGTCCCAATCGTCTATGCCACAACCAGTTTTCATCATTTTTTCTTAGATAGCACTATTGTTGTCCTTCCTTGAGTATGTATAAATTGTTTGGAGTTCTTGTACCTTTGATCATAGTCTCTCTAGTATCAAGCTCATGAACAACACATCCGTTTGATCGAAACACCAATTCATTTCCTTGATCACACATTTGACTGACACTCAACAGGTTATGATTTAAACCATCTACATACATAACATTTCCAACTTTAACCTTTTCTTTCAAGAAAAAAAAACCTTTACCTTTTATGACAGCAGGAGAGTCATTTCCAAAAGAGACATTCTTTTCTTTTTCTAAGGCATTATATGAGTGAAGTTTTTCTTTGTCACCTACCATGTGTTTGGAGCATCCACTGTCAATGTACCACTGATTTTATTGTCCTTTTGCATACAAGGCTATGCCACATCTTTCTATTTGAGATTCTTTCCTTCTCCATATATTGGGATTTAATGGTGTTTTCTTCTTTTGAGATGTTTGATGTATTTTGCTCCTGCATTCAGATTCTTCATGACCAAAGTTGTTACAGATTGAGCATTCTATTACATTTTTAAGAGGAGAAAAGTTATTATAGGAACTTCCCTTGATCCCTATTACATTATTATGATTTCGTGCTGCTCTAGTCATGATGGTTTTGTAAGCAATGCATTGAGTAGATTTGTGCCCAAAATTATGACATGAAAAACATTGCCCATTAAATAAGTTCCTGCGACTATCGAATCCGTTGACTTGGTGATTGTAGTTTCTATTGATATTCATCTTTGGAGAAAATTGAGTATGATTTTCCCACGGTTGGTTGTGGCTTCTATTCATCCTTGGAGTAAAGTGAGTATGATTTATCTGATGATCAACTTTATGCCTTTTCTGATGATTGTCATACTGTTCACTGGTCTTTGCTGCATCAAGATAGCTTTTAGTGGAGGTTGACAGCTTCTGTGATTGAGATGCTTCTTCACTGTATCCAAGACTTGTATTTATCAGAGGAGAACACCAAACTTTGATAATTCCATTTAAAGTTTCTGATCCTTTAGCAAATCTAAGATTGAGAGATTTCATTTTCTCAAGATCCTTTCGTAGACCCACAATTTCACATTCTAGTTTTTAATTGTGTTTTTCTTTTTCAACAATTTGGTATTTCAAGGTATCTATAATCATATTCATTTCTTCTAAATAGATTTTTAGTTTAGAGATTTATTCATGAAGGTCATCCTCTTCTAAAGCATCCCAGAAAATTATCATCATCATAAGCCATTAGAAGTCTATAATAATTACTATTTTCATCTTCATCACTATTTGATAAACCATCGCTATCTTCATGAGTATAGTAATTCCTTTTATTTACAACTTGTTTTCTATTCCATTTTTCATATTCCTTCCTTTTTTCATATTTATCTTTATGAGGACATTTGGCAGCATAATGACCGACTTTGCCACAGATAAAGCATTTTAAGGGTAGCTTACCTTTAAATCTTATGGAACCCCATTGAAGCTTCTTAACAAAGTTTACCTCATCTTCTTCTTCTGAAATATTTCCTGATTCATTGTGTTCTTCCTTTCCTTTTGCTGAAGCTTTAAATGCGGCTTCTCTCATATCTGATTGTCCTTTTCTCATCTCAAAGGTAGTTAGGATTCTGTGAAGCTGTATCATAGTGATAGTCTGCAGATCCTATTTTTCTTCTATGGAAGACACTTATGATTCAGATTTAGCAGACAAGGATCTCAAAACTTTCTCAACTAAGGTAACTTCCTTTATTTCTTCACCCAGATTCTTCATACAATTAACAACCTCATCTATACATAAGAAGTAACTAGCTATACTTTCATCACTATGCATCTTAAGAGTTTCATACTGAATTATGAGAGTTTGAAGCTTAGCAAGTTTTACCTGAGAGTCTCCTTCATGGCTCAGAATGATTTTGTCCCATATTTCTTTGGCTGATTTGAGCTGCATGACTTTGACAAACTTTGATTGTGACAGACTTCCCAATAAAGTATTTTCAGCTCTGGCATTTGTTTCATATTTCTTTTTACCTACCATATCTGTAGGAATTGCTGTTGGAAATGTACATCCTCCTTCCACAATTTCCTAGAAATCCATTCCATGTGATTGTAGATAGGCTGTGGTTCTTATTTTCCAATAAACAAAATTGCTCCCATTAAATATTGGCAGTCTGATGGATCCCACACTTTCTTGATTCCTCATGATGATGGATCTCCCTTCAAGCGATCAAGCTTCTTTTGAAGGACCTGCTCTAATACCAATTGTTGTAAATAATACTGAGAGGGGGGTGAATCAGTATTATCAGATCTATAATTTTATTTCCCAAACAGATTTATATACACTACTTCAGTGAAGTGAACTAGTGTGTACACGTGACTATACTTAACGCAACCAGCGTATATACAGAGAACTTTTGATTTAGACAATTTATTATGTATTGAGCTTAAACTAGTATATCAGAGATTTATTAGACACTGCAGTAAAATCAGAATAAAGCATCACACATAAGCAACACACATGAACACCAAGATATAAGGTGGAAACCCAATGTGGTTAAAAACCACCTCCTGCTCTCATCTCTGTCTTCTTTTTGATAATTAGAAAATTTGTTTACAATCTTGTACTAGTACAGACTCATACCAGTACGCAAGCACCCACTTGCAGAAGGCTACAACCTTCTCTCATTCTCCAGCTACTACTGGGAGGGAGATACAACCCCATAGCTCTTGTACTAGTCAATATGTTTACTAGTACGTAGGTGCTAGCCTAAAGAAAACTCCACTCTTCCACCAGGGACCAAGTTTCATGAATTTTCAAACTGGATACTCCTGGAACACAACACCACAATCTGAAGGCCACGTTTCATCCAATTTTCATACTGGACCCATCAAAAACATTGAAACTCAGAAAATCATAACTGCAATACAACCATCAAATACATCTGCATCAACCAATCACTGAAACTCAATCATCACTTTCTGAATCAACCACAACTGAATCAATTAATCACTTAACAACCCATCATCACTAAAGCAAATCACAATCAATCAATCTGATCATTCAGAATACTGTCACTATAATACAACCACCAGAACATAAAGCAAAACCCAAAAATCTGCAACAACAAACAAAAACAATTGAAACTTTAACATCATACTTCGTAAGGTATACGCTACTTCCATGTGTCGAACCAGCGTGTATACACACTTTTACCAAAGGGAACCAACGTACAAATCTGAAAATTCAAATCTATGATGTATACACTACTTTGATATGCTGAACCAGCGTGTATACACTTTTTTACTAAAGCAAACCTGCGTACAGATCTGTAAATGCTAACTTAAAACATCACAACTATTCCAGACGTCAGTCATACCCAGATCATCACATTTACAGAGTAAAACATGCGTCAGTATTTAGATATAGATTGTTCAAGATCAAACCACATAATGATAATACTCTTAAGCCTTTATGATCCCAGTCCATCAACCTTCATCAGCCATATAGGTGCATCCTTAGATCAGATCAAGCAAACCATCAGAAGTTCATTAACTTGCATATATGATCCAACACTTCATAAGATATTCAAATACTTGCATGCACTTGGCCTAATGATCTTCTCCTCCTTATATAGTTTTAAGCCTTTCACAATACCATGGACAAAAACTACTTAGGACTAATACCTCGGACCAATCAAATACCTTGGACCAAGAGATACCTTGGACAAAAAACTTTTGGTTTTCCAAGATATACGCACTTTTCCTTTTGTGAAAGTGTGTGTGTATGTATACACTCCTTTTGTTCAGTAAACCTACGTGTATATGCAACTTGGTCAAGGTGAACCTGCGTATAACTCTCTTTCTTCATTCTTTGGAGTCTGATCTATAATTCTTTGTTGTTGACCTACTGCACTGTGATATTTCATCTGAGTGAGTTTCCATCAAGGACAACACCTATATCATAATGCCAACATGTCTCTCCTCTATAATGCATAAACCCAACAAAAATATGGTGTGCGACAATGAAACTAATAAGAGTTACAGCAATGAGTGCAACAATGAAAATAATCAAAAGTGAATAATGAATGGAAAGCCCTCCTATTTATAACAAAATATTGAGTTATCCTTGAATAATGAGCAATAATAAAATATTATTGATCCCATTCTTGGAATTACCACTTGGAATATTTTATTATATTTGTTTAGGAGGGAAAAAATATTTAAACTTTTATTTAGAAATAATAAACAAATAAATGATTTATTTATTATCTCAAGGAATTAGTTAAGGAATAATAAACAAATAATGATTTATTTAATTATTCCTAAGGGATTTAGTCAAATGTAACAAAGAATAGTAACTAATTAATGATTAATTATTTATTCTTAGAGAAAAATAAGAAAAATAATGATTTATCTATTTATTTTTCATGATTGGGTCAAATTTAACAAGGAATAATAATAAAACAATGGTTTAATTAATTATTCCTAGAATAAAATCAAATAAATAGTGATTAATTTAATTATTCTTCATGGGTTTAACTATAAATGATTTAATAAAGGTGGTTTATTATGTAATTTCTCACAGTGAAATCAATTTTACTATGGTAAAATTGGCTTTGCATGGTGTACTTCGATCCATCTAGTAAATTAGGCTAGATGATAAATTTTTTACTGATAATAGATTTCCCCCCAACGTACGAGTGTTAGGAGCAAAATGTATGACCGAAGTATGTTGTAAAGACACAATCACTTAGACAACAAAGGGGAGTCAAGGAGAGAGAGAGAGACCAATGAAGCTGAATTTGAGAGAGGATAATGATAGAGGGGGAGATTCTAATGCAAGTCTCCTTTTATGTTTGTGGTACCAGACCTCAATGAGGCAGGGGAGGCATACCCATACCCAACGAGATAACATAGTACATAAATAATGGTTCACCCAGAAACATGAAATTGAGCAATGAAGTACATGCTGAATGGTACATGACATGCTAGCATAACAAAGTGAAAAAATAATACAATGTGTCCCATATACATAATGCACCTGGAAAAAACATGAGCCAAGAATGAATACAATAATATTTGAGTACATGAGTACAAAGCCCCTTCCCTAAAAAATGGGTGGGAGGGAGGGTAGAACAACTAGAGAAGCCATGCTGATCAAGGAAGGGCTTTGTAAAACTGAATGGATCATCTGAAGGAAACGTGCATGCTATGAACACTGCGATCGGTAGGAACTGAACCCATCAACTCTGCAAAACTGCATCACAGGCTATAGCATAATATTTATGCATCTGGGCATGTGTGGGGCTACTTGAAGGGCCACCCCCTCATGAGGTCTAAAACATCTCACACACACCCGGGAATCACTGGTACAATCTGCTGTGTCACTGGACCATTAAGTGTATGGATCATGAACATGAAACGGCTAGGACAAAGGGAAATTATGAGACCCTCTGTTCGATCCAAGGTGCCAAACAAGAATGGAATATGGAACCGAGATACACCAACCTTTAGGTTGTTCTTCTGGAATAAATGAGTTGATGTCGATAGAATAGCACTCACAATAGATGAGGCAATGAGGATCCTCAACTAAAGCATGAGGGAAGATAGTAATGTGATTGATGGACTAACACCAGGGATAATGGGGAAATGGGACTGAGAGACAAACAGACGACTATCGTTGTCAGAGCATAAAGTGCATGGTTGACCTGGCAGCATCTAACTCAACTCCGGAGGGGATGGGGACAATATGATTGGAGGCCAAAATGGGTAACACAAGATGAATGGTATGCAAATGTGGATTGAATATTGTGACATGATAGACTCCAAGGATGCAAGGGTGGCTCATCGTGGATGCTCTCAACAAAGGTGACTCGATGATGCTGCCACACAGACTAGGCCTGGTGGCAACCATGAAAACATGAGTATATGATGGTTACTCATGACAAAAGTCAATATATGGTATGAAAAATATTAGGAGGAGGTGGACCTCAGAGTGCAAGTGCCACTTTATGAGGACATTTGATTTTGAGAGGCGATGAAGTGACCTTTCTTGGAAAAAAAGGCTTCCTGGTGAAGTGTAAAACCATAAAAAATAGAGGAAGACCCATTATAGAGATCGGTGAGAGCTTTCCAATGGTGCTGACGGTTCGTCAAACTGAACTATGGTCTAGTTATAACGGGTGATAGAAAAATTTGGGATTTTTCTATGAAAGAACGTTTTCCCTCCAATTTGGATTCATTTGCTAATTGAGCTGTGGTGAATTTGGAGAGGAGGGAAAGGTCCTAAATCTCATGGAGATTGTAGTAGACAAACTGACCATTGGAATCAGGGTCTACAACTTTCAGGTAAGTGGCCTTACTTGTCTAAACATGGCCTTAATGAGTCTTGGAACGATGGTTCTTAATGAAGAATTAAGGGAAGAGGAAAACGAGCATGAACTACTAGAGGAGGTCTAAAATCATCCTCGCCCACTAAGTTAAACATGAGGACTAGGTGGTAAAGGAGTAGAACATTTCAAGATATGGTATCAAATGTCTATGATATCTGATGTGAATATGGCTCACTGGATAGGTCGGTAGGACAAACAATCCAAGGAATGGGAGGATAATCAACCATACCTAGATCCAGTGGGATCTAGGCCGAGACTTATGTTAATCAATTGAGAAGATGGCCAGGAGAAAACCATCATGACCCCAAGCATGGGATATTGATCTTGGTATACAAAGGTGGGAATGATTCCCCCCTAGCAGGAGGAGTTTGTGGACTGCCATTTTTTTCTAAGTGCTTGAAATAGGGATTCAAGCATCTTGCCGCAACTTGGCACGAGATCCTCCAAAGGAGATGTAGGGGCCTATGTGCCCCCCAGTATGCTATGGCTGTATTAGATGTATTTAGAGCTATGGGCTCTAAACACTTGTATGATACATAATATGATTAGGCATTTTATATGACGATGATGGTTCACCATTTGTTTTGTTTATGGTTATCTTCTATCGTATACATGTGATAAATTCTAGTCTAGAATGTTGTTTGCAATGGTATCTACATAATGATTTTGGGCTCTAGGAACAGGACTGAAATTAATGGTTTCAAACTCACGTACCAATAGCTTCACTTATATATATTTTCTAAAAAGGACTTGGTTATGCACATGATACACACCATTCACTTGCATGACAAGTAGCAAGGAATCTAAATGAACATGAATATGAAGGATGTGATGAGAAAGGGCATCGATTAAAAAACCTATCACTGCATCATAATCAGCCTTATTATTGGTGGTAGATCCAATGCACACACCATTTGAAATGACTAATGTATGCAAGGGGGTAAAACTGGCCCAAGCTACTGGAGCCCAATTCTAGGAGAAGTGACTTGCACCGTTGGCATGACTGATATACGGTGTGGATGATGGATCGATATAAAAGGTACAAAAGACAATGGATGAGATGATGAAATATACCTAACTTCATGGCAGAAATAAAGACATGGAGATCAGAGGGATGTGCTATGAGGGAAATTTCTTGAGGTAGAGTGCATTGAGAGAATTAGGAAGGAAATGGCCTTCAAAAACCTCTAAAGAAATGCCCCCTTACTTAAGGGTAGGGATAATCAAGGGTAGACATAACTTCCATGGTGTCCTCATCAGACTGGGCGGGAGCAAGACTGACTGCATGACGTGGCGGCATTACCTAGTGCATCAACATGATAAATAAGGTTCACATACGCATTGGATTGAATGGTAGATGAAGGGTCCATTGATGTTGAGACCTAGGATTCTGTCAAAAAAAGTTCGCTAGAAATGCACGCAATACCCTCAGAAAGGTTTTCCGATGAGGAACTTAAGGATGATGATAGGTAAAGCATGGGGCCTGTGGTGTTAGACATCTCGACATCGGTGGGAGGGATCATAATAGAAGGGCCAGAGTTTCCCTGTTCTGGTTGACTCGTGGTACCAGAATCCAGAGGTAGAGGAATAGAGGTTCCATTATGAGTGGCCTCATAGTCACTAATCATCTCAAGGCAATCGTGAAAATCATTGAGATGAGGAAAACAATGGGAATAGTGACCATGAAGATCACATAGGGAAAAAGGGTGGTTTGTGTGAAGGGTTTTGAGCTTCTTAGGTGGGACCAATATCTTAACATGGACTTTTGGAATATTTGACACAGGGAATGCTTCATGAACCAATGGTTTGAGTTGAGGAAGATGAGGACAATTGTTGGTTGCGTGCCCAATGACATCACACAAAGCACACGGGGGTGTCGGCTTTGGAGCCTTAGGGTTTGGAGGAGGTTGGGGAGCCTTGTCCTTCAAATATTTCCTTTTGGATTTGCCCCCATAACCAGATGCTTTTGTAACAAGAGCTGGTTCCTGTTGAGGTTGTGATGGAACTGAAGTAGCGGCAGGGGTCATGGAGACTGGTTGAACTAGGGTCAAAGCATGATACGGTCTTGGCTAAGCAGGCAGAGTGTTTGAAGGGGGATTGATGTACCATACCAGTTTTTTGCGATTCATGTTAGGAAGGACCAGTGAAGCCATCATAGGTACAAAAAAATTTAAGGTAGAATAGGTCCTGGATGGTTGAGAATAAGAGGAACAATTCCTAGAGGGAACATAGGAGAGGCAACCACAAATGGAGGAGGTCCCGTGGTAGTGGGTCTAGAGGGTTTAGCTGGAAGAGTGACAACAAGATGCTAAGGAGTTGGCTATTGATCAGGTGTACCAGAATTCTTAAGGATAGGGTGTGACGCTTGTAACATGCAAACACTCATGGAAGTAGGTTCATAAATGGGAGGGGGAGGGCAAGGGAAGGCACCCAACAAAGAGGAATCCTTATATAATCTGGGTGAGAAACTGGTGCAAGGAGTTGAAGGCTGATTGTCGAACATCAACGAGATGATAGACTTGGGGGAGATCATGGATGTTGGCTCGTAGTAAGTCAACTAATCACTGGTAACGATCTTCCCTTCATGGGGGAAGCACATCTTGAGGAATATCGTACATGCGACAATTGTCATGGCATACATGTAACTATAACCTAAGAGGATGTTGTAATCCAAAGGGGAATCAAGGACTTCGATATCAATGTGGACATTCTTGCCCTTAAGGGTCACTGGACAGTTGCGGTACATGCCAAGGGGCTGGGAGGAGTGTCCATCCCATGCAGTCAAGGTGATGGTGGAGGGGGACAAATCAGGTGACTTGATTTGTTTCCAAACAGCGGTAGACATCACAAAGGTGGATGCACATTCATCAATAACGCATTTGGAGATCATGGCATTACAGACTGTAACTGGTATCTGAAAAGAAACAGATGAAGGTAATGAGGGGTGCTCT
Source organism: Pinus tabuliformis (assembly GCA_031772625.1). Taxonomy (NCBI): domain Eukaryota; kingdom Viridiplantae; phylum Streptophyta; class Pinopsida; order Pinales; family Pinaceae; genus Pinus; species Pinus tabuliformis. The sequence continues at coordinate 52,140,591 of CM062815.1, forward strand.
TATGCACAATCGGGAAGACAATCAAACGATCATCGGAAGGATCCATTACACCCAAGGTAGTTAGTAGAGCTTTATTTTGGGAAGGGAATGGCTGGAGGACTTCCAGTGCCGACATGGGGACTGGTGATTGTGCCAAGTCGTCTACTATACTGTATGTATGGGCAACTCTGTTAGATGCCACATTACATCGTAATGGTCATTTTGGGATATTGGGAATGTACTTAACTTTGGGTTGAGGGATCTGTAAAGGACCATTTGGTGTCATAAGAGGCTCAACGGACACTTTGGTTTTCAGTTCGACAGCTGACAAAGTGAAGGGCTTGTCATATTGGCGCGACCAAGTTTGTAGGTTGATATCGGAGGGGTTCACCTAATAAGAGTTCATCATAAGGATCTGATAGTCGTTGAGACTAGAAGGTTGGGGGAGGTGGGATGTTTGACCTGGATTGGTTTGAGGAGCAACAAATCCTTACTTAGGGAAAGGATTTGTGAGCACGATCAGTTGAGGTGGCACAGGATTCTGAGGCAATTGTTGACCTTGAGAAACTACTTGAGCTTCGCACATTTGGTGCATCTGGGGTAAAAGAGGAAACTCATGTGTATAATGGCCTTGTACACCACAACTTGCACAAGGCTTATTCATACAAATGGCCTTGTTTTGCTTGGGCTGGCCGCCCTATTGCTGGTTGTTTGTGTTAGGCTGGTTCCCCTGGGGTTCACTAGGATGGTTACTTTGGTTAACCTCGTTACCCTTATTACCCTTCACTTTATTCTTTTTCTTCAAATTCTAGGAATTGGTATCACTATACTGTGGAAACACTTGATCCTTAGGGGGCGGTGGCTCCTGGGGTGAGGATGCGTGGGATGCTGTGACACTAATGCTTGAGGATCTAGAGCGCCAGGCTGTGCATAAGAAGGAGCAACAGTTTGGTAGATAGGTTGAGGCCCTGGAAACACGTTGCTAGTAGGAGGGGCATAAATGTTGGAGGAATTTGTGGTCCCCTACGAATATCCATAACTCTACTGAGTGTATGGTGGAGAGTGTGAAAGGGATCCAACCATACTGTCAGTGGCATGAGATGCCCCCGGTGCATTGGCACTTCCAGGATGAGGGAGGTCTAGAATGGTGGTATAGACATACCCAGGTTATGCATAAATCATATCATATCTCAAAGCGGTCTGGAGCGCTTCTTCCACGATCTGAGGAAAATGGGATGCGACATCTTTCCCGATGGAGGATAAAAGGCTCTTGAGAAACCAATCTAGATAAACATGTTCTTCGAAAGGCGGGGCACAACATGTGTTCCTCCTTCGATGCAACTCTTGAACATGGTCAAAAAGGCGAGTAGCGGAGGATTGACAGAATTTGGGCAAAATCTCAGTACCAGTGTTGTACTAGATAGGGAACTGGAAATAGGATAATAATGCTTTACTAAGCATCATGAAAATGGAATGAGATGTGGAGGGCTAGTCTACATACCATTTTGTAGCATCTCCAGTGAGTGTGCATTAGAAGAGCCAAAGACGAATGGAGTCATCGGTTATGGAGTTAGACGAACACCACATGTGGATGGATCGAACATGGTTGGTAGGATCCTCTCCAACAATACGCTTGAACTTTAGTATGTCTGACGACAACTTAGTTGACATAGGGGGCTAACCAACATAATGGTGTATGGGGTCGTTTATCAACTAGTTAAGATCTGGTAGGTTTAACCCAGCCATAAAGGGGAGCATGGGGGCTGCCGGAATGGTTCCTGAGACTGTTCCGCCTGATGTGACCACCGATGTAGAATCGGAGGCACCACTAGGTTGGGTTCCTGCACTAGCTGTGGGTCCAGACATGGTGACATATCTGGTGAAGGAGGTTCGGAATTTGATGAGGAATCAAAAGCACCAGGAGAAAAGTCGGTATGGGGACTTAGAGGGTTATGAACTAGAATCCAATGGGGAGGAGTAATATGCCCAAGAGGAAACTAGGGGTGAAGGCCTAATAGTCTCCGTGACACATGCCTTGGTGGCACAATGATCGAAGGACACACAAAACATGGAAATGGTGAAGGGAGATCAACAATATATCTTTTGTCTCTGATGCGGGGAGATAAATTTATTATATTAAGTCTTGGCTTGGCGGTGTAAACCAAGCGCCCTTCTCTTAAGGTGTGCTTGTGTGTGCAAGTGTATTAATTGATTAAGCCTAGATCATGTTTGTAAAAAAGAAAAAAGGTTGCCGAAAATGAATTTAAATAAATAACAGAAAATAAATAGCAAAATAATTAACTAAACCCCACCCAAACTAGGTTTGAAAACATTGTACTGTTTAGTGGCTAAAATGATGGGAAATACACTGAAACAATCAAGATATGTGAATGCCAGTGTGACTGGGATCAAGATACTCTAAGCTGCTAGAAAGCGGTGCAGCAACAACAAAAAACTAGAGAGGAATATCGCCGCAAAAAGATAGGGAGATGGGTGAAACACCTAGGGCAACTGATGGGACCCTAAGGGATTGACCAAACAAGTTTAAATGTGAAACTATGGATGGTAGCAACCTATCTTAATAGATATGAGAGAAAAGGTTATATATCTAGAAAATGTGGCTGAAATCACTGCAGAAACTTATACTTCTCACTCAGCTAAACTCCTCCTAGAAAGGTGGAAGTGTACTAGAAGACCTAAGGGAGGCTAAATTCGACTTCGATGAGTAAAACAGAGTGGATAAAGGCATAAGTGGGATGAGGCAGAGGTCAAACACCCAACAGACAACTATCAGTAAAACCCAAAAACAAATCTGAGAAAAACCCTAAAACCTAGAAATCATAGGTACTGACCTATTTTCTGTTGAAATTGCAATTTTTGCACTGAAAGGTGTGTTTTGAAGCCCAAATCGAACTATTTGGGCTGAAAACTATGATTTTTGTTCCAAGCATCCCAGTCTGCAAATTTCAAAGAAAGTGCCACCTTTGTCGCGGTTGTTTCCTGTGACCTGCGGAAACGAATAGAAAGCTTGTGGGCGTTAGAAATTTATCAGATCCAGGGTTAAAAAACTAGGAAACATTAATAGAATTGAAAAATAAGAAACCCTAAGTTGAAAATCGAAGGTCACCCAGGTTTCTAGATCTAAAGTATAAACCCAACGGAGTCGCCAATTTGTTATAGTGTTTTCTTCTCAGTGATGTACGAAAAGAACCCACTTAAGTTTGTGGATGACAAACAATATCAACAATAGAAATGACTGCTAAACATTTTAAATCTACAACTATTTATAGAAACAAAAGCTATCAAAATTCTGATCTATGTTGCAATCATAGTTAAACAGTGAAAGAAAGAGTAATAACCCCAAAACGTCCAATGGAAACAAGATATGTAAAGAATAATTTTATAATAACACTCGTGAAGAGAATAGATAAATGTTACGAGTCCCCCTCTATGGGATGGGTTCTTAGCTATCCTCAAACGTCTTCAGCTTCTGTAGAGTCTCTCTCCTCTATAATGCATAAACCCAACAAAAATATGGTGTGCAACAATGAAACTAATAAGAGTTACAACAATGAGTGCAACAATGAAAATAATCAAAAATGAATAATGAATGGAAAGCCCTCCTATTTATAACAAAATATTGAGTTATCATCGAATAATGAGCAATAATAAAATATTATTGATCCCAATCCTGTGATTACCACTTGGAATATTTTATTATATTTGTTTAGGAGGGAAAAAGTATTTAAACTTTTATTTAGAAATAATAAACAAATAAATGATTGTTTATTATCTCAAGGAATTAGTTAAGGAATAATAAACAAATAATGATCTATTTAACTATTCCTAAGGGATTTAGTCAAATTTAACAAAGAATAGTAATTAATTAATGATTAATTAGTTACTCTTAGAGAAAAATAAGATAAATAATGATATATCTGTTTATTTTTCATGATTGGGTAAAATTTAACAAGGAATAATAATAAAAAAATGGTTTAATTAATTATTCCTAGAAGAAAATAAAATAAATAGTGATTTATTTAATTATTCTTCATGGGTTTAACTATAAATTACTTAATAAAGGTGGTTTATTAGGTAATTTTTCACAGTGAAAGCAATTTTACTATAGTAAAATTGGCTTTACATGGTGTACTTCGATCCATCTAGTAAATTAGGGTAGATGATCAATTTTTGGTGATAACAGATTGCCCCCCAACGTACGAGTTTTAGGAGCAAAACGTATGATCGAAGTACGTTGTAAAGACACAATCACTTAACAACACAGGGGAGTCAAGGAGAGAGAGAAAGAGACCAATGAAGCTGAATCTGAGAGAGGATAATGATAGAGGGGGTGAGACTAATCCAAGTCTCATTTTATGTTTGTGGTATTGGACCTCAATAAGGTAGGGGAGGCATACCCATACTCACCTAGAAACATGAAACTGAGTAATGAAGTACATGTTGAATGGTACATGACATGCTGGCATAACAGAGCCAGAAAATAATACAATGTGTCCCAAATAAATAATGCACCTTGAGAAAACATGAGCTAGGATTGAAAACAATAATATCTGAGTACATGAGATACAAAGCCCCTTCCCTCAAAAAATGGGTGGGAGGGAGGGTAGAAGAACTGGAGAAGCCGTGCTGAACGAGGAAGGGCTCTACAAAACTAAATGGATCATCCAAAGGAGACATGCAATGCTTTGAACACTGTGATTGGTAGGAGCCAAACCCATCAACTCTGCAGAACTACAACTAGGGCTATAGCATAATAGGTATGAATCGTGCATGTGGGGAGCTACCTGAAGGTCCACCCCCTCATGAGGTCTGAAACATTTCACACACGCCCGAGAATCACTAGTACAATCTACTACATCATTGGACCATCAACTGTATGGATCAAGAACATGAAATGACCAGGTCAAAGGGCAATAATGAGACCCTTTGTTCGATCCAAGGCACCGAACAAGAATGGAAGTTGGAACAAAGTTACACCACCTTCTAGATCGTTCTTCTGGAATAAATGAGTTGATGTCGACAAATAGGGCCCATTGTAGATGAGGCAATGAGGATCCTTAACTAAAGAATGAGGGAGGATAGTAATGTGACTGATGGACTAACACAAGGGATAATGGGGAAATGGGACTAGAGGACAAACGACAACCCTTGTCAGAGCATAAAGTGCATAGTTGACCTAGTAGCAACTGACTCAACTCCGGAGGGGATGGAGACAGTATGATTGGAGGCCAAAATGGGTAATACAGGATGAAAGGTATGCAAATGTGGATGGAATATTGTGACATGATAGACTCCAAGGGTGCAAGGGCAACTCATTGCAGATGCTCTGAGCAAGGGTGACTTGATGACACTGCCACACAGACTAGGCCTGGTGGGGACCATGAAAACATGAGTAGATGATGGTTACTCATGACGAAATTTTACATATGGTATGAAAAGTACTAAGAGGAGGTGGACCTCATAGTACAAGTGTCACTTTATGACAACATTCTATTTTGAGAGGCGATGAAGTGACCTTTCTTGGAAACAAAGGCTTCCTGGTGAAGTGTCAAACCATCATAAACTGAGGAAAACCCATTATAGAGCTCGGTGAGAGATTTCCATCTGTGCTGATGGTTCCTCAAAATGAGCTACGGTCTAGTCACAATGGGCGATAGAAAAATTGGGGATTTTTCTATGAAAGGACGTTTTCCCTCCATTTTGGATTCATTTTCTGACTGAGTTGTGGTGAATTTGGAGAGGAGGAAAAGGCCCTAAATCTCATGGAGACCATAGCAAACAAACCTACCATCAGAATTAGGGTCTACAACTTTTAGGAAAGTGGCCATACTTGTCTAAAGATGGCCTTAATGCATCTTGGAACGATGGTTCCTGATGAAGAATTAAGGGAAGAGGAAAATGAGCATGAACTACTAAAGGAGGTCTAGAATCATCCTCACCCACTAAGTGAAACATGAGGACTAGTTTGTAAAGGAGTAGGACATTTGAAGATATGGTATCAAACGTCTACTATATGTGATGTGCATATGGCTCGCCAGAGAGGCCGGTAGGACAAACTATCCAAGGAATGGGAGGTTAATTAACCATACCTAGATCGAGCGGGATCTAGGCCGAGACTTATGTTAATAAATTGGGAAGATGGCTAGGGGAAAAACATCATTCCCCCAAGCATGGGATGCTGATCTTGGTATGAAAAGGTGGGAATGATGCCCCCCTAGCAGGAGGAGTTTGTGGAGTGCCATTGTTTTCCAAGTTCTTGAAAAAGGGATTCAATCATCTCAGACCAACTTGGCATGAGATTCTCCAAAGGAGATGTAGGGGCCTACGTGCCCCTAGTATGCTATTGGCATACTAGATGTATTTAGATCTATGGGCTCCAAACACTTGTATGATACATAATAAGATTAGGCATTTTATATGATGATGATGGTTCACCATTTGTTTTGTTTATGGTTATCTTCGGTCATATACATGTGATAGATCCTAGTCTAGAATGTTGTTTGCAATGGTATCTACATAGTAATTTTAGGCTCTAGGCACTTGATTGAAAGTAATGGTTTTAAACTCACATACCAATAGCTTCACTCATAGATATTTTCTAAAAAGGACTTGGTTATGCACATGATACACACCATTAATTTGCATGACAAGTAGTAAGGAATCTAAATGAACATGAATATGAAGGATGTGATGAGCAAGGGCATCGACTAACAAACCTATCACTGCATCATATTTCGCCTTATTATTGGTGGCAGATCCAATGCACACACTGTTTGAAAGGATTAACATATGCAAGGGGGTAAAATTGGCCCAGGCTGCCGAAGCTAGCTTTTGGGAGAAGTGAATTGCACTGTCAGCATCACCGACATACAGTGTGGATGATGGATCCATCTGAAAGGTGCAAAAGACAATAGATGAGATGATGCAATCTACCTAACTTTATGGCAGAAGTAAAGACACAAATAAGAGGGATGTGCTATGAGAAAAATTTCTTGAGGTAGAGTGCATTGAGAGAATTAGGAAGGAAATGGCCTTCAAAATCTTCTAAAGAAATGCCCCTCACTTAAGGGTAGGGGTGAAATCTTCTAAAGAAATGCCCCTCAATTAAGGGTAGGGGTAATCAGGGGTAGACATAGCTTTCATGGTGTCCTCATCAGGCTGGGAGATGGGTGGACTGGAGGAAGATTGACTGCATGATGTGGGAACATCACCTGGTGCATGAACCTGAGAAATAAGGTTCACATACGCATTGTCTTGAATGGTAGACGATGAAATGGTAGACAAAGGGTCTACTAATGTTGAGAACTCAGATTCTATCAAAAAAGGTTCTCTAGAAATGTGTGCAACACCCTCAGGAAGGCTTGTCGACAAGGAAGTCAAGGATGACGATAGGTAAAGCATGGGGTATGTGGTGTCCGTCATCTCGACATCAGGGGGAGGGATCACAATAGAAGGCCCAAAGTTTCCCTGTTTTGGTTGACTGGTGGTACAAGAATCCATAGGTAGAGGAGAAGAGGTTCCACTACAAGTGGCCGTGTAGTCATGAATCACCCCAAGGTAATCACGAAACTCATCAAGACGAGGGAAACAATGGGAATAGTGACAATGAAGATCACACAGGGCACAAGGGTGGTTTGTGCGAAGCGTTTTGAGTTTCTTAGGTGGGACCGATATGTTAACATGGAATTTTAAAATATTTGACTCAGGGAACACTTCAAGAACCATCAGTTTGAGTTGAGGAAGCTCAGGACAATTGTTGGTGGAGTACCCAACGACATCACAAAAAGCACACGAGGGTGTCAGCTTTGGGACCTTAGGGGCTGGAGGAGGTTGGGGAGCCCTGTCCTTCAAACCTTTCCTTTTAGCTTTGCCCCCTAGCTAGATGCTTTTGCAACATGAGCTGGTTCCTATTGAGGCTGTGATGGAACTGAAGCAGCGACAGGGGTTATGGGGACTAGTTGAACTAGAGTTAAAGAATGATATGGTCTTGGCTAGCCAGGCAGAGTGTTTACATGGGTATTAGTGTACCATACCGGGATCCTGAGAGTCATGTTAGGAAGGACTAGTGAAGCCATGATAGGTACAGAAAAAATTCCCAGAGGGGGGAATAATAAAGGTATTTGGCCGACAGGATAACGTCTCGGCGAAATAGCCCTTGAATGGTTGAGACTAGGAGGAACAGTTCTTGGAGGGAACATAGGAGAGGCACCCTCAAATGGAGGAGGTACTGGGGGAGTGAGTCGAGAGGGTTCAACTGGAAGAGCAACAATAGGATGTCGAGGAGTTGGCTATTAATTAGGTGTACCAGACTGCCTAAGGGAATCTCATGACGCTTGTAACATGCAAACACTCATGGAAGTAGGTTCATAAATGGGAGAGGGAGGAACAGGGAAGGCACCCAACAATGATGAATCCTTATAGACTTTGGGTGAGACATTGGTGGAAGGCATTGAAGACTGATTATCAGACATTGACAAGATCATGGACTCGGGAGAGATCATGGATGCTGGCTCTAAGTAAGTCAACTGATCAATGGTAACAATCTTCCCTTCGTGGGGGAAGCACATCTTGCAGAATACCGTAGATGTGACAACTGACATGACATATGTGTAACTATGACCTAAGAGGATGTTGTAATCCAAAGTGGCATCAATGACTTCGATATCGACATGGACAGTCTTGCCTGCAAGGGTCACTGGATAGTTGCAGTACATGCCAAGGGGCTGGGACAAGTTTCCATCCCACGCACGCAAGGAGATGGTGGAGGGGGACAAATTAGGTGACTTGAGTTATTTCCAAAACAGTAGCGGACATCACACAGGTGGATGCTCCTTCGTCAATAATGCATCTGGAGCTGATGGCATTACAGACTGTAACTGGTATCTAAAAAGAAACAGATGAAGGTAATGGGGGGTGCTTTGATGTATCAACCAGGAAGACAATCAAATAATCGTTGGAAGGATCCACTAAACCCAAGGAAGTTAGTAGATCCTTCTTTTGGGAAGGGCACGACTGGGGGACTTCCAGTGTCGACAGGTGATTGTGCTAAGTCATCTACTGTACTGTATGTATGGGAAGTTATGTTAGAAGCTGCATTACGGTGTAATGGTCCTTTTGGGATCTTTGAAATGGCCTTAACTTTGGGTTGAGGGATATGTAAAGGACCATTTGGTGTTGTCAGAGGTTCAGTGGACACTTTGGTTTTGGGCTCGGCAGAAGATGAAGTGGAGGGCTTTTCATATTGGCGCGACGGAGTTTGTAGGTTGATATGGGAGGGGTTCACCTCATTAGAGTTCATAATAAGGATTTGGTAGTCACCAGGACCAGAAGGTTGGGGGAGGTGGGCTACTTGACCTGGCTCAGGTTGAGCAGCAACAAATCCTTGCTGAGGGAAAGGATTTGTGAGCACGACCGATTGAGGTGGCGCACGATTCTAAGGCAATTGTTGACCTCGAGAATCTATTACACAACATTTTGTCAATATCCCTGTACTCCTCGTTCCTTGTGTTATCACTAAAAATATTTCAAAAGAAAAGGGTAAGGTAAGGAAGAATTTGTCTTGGTCATTCTCATGCTCCTTTCATGCATAAGAATCACTTGGCAAACTCAGGGTCAGCATACATCAGAGTTTTCAATTTCAACTCAAGTAAGGCAGTTAGCACTCAAGAAGAAGAATGTAGCTTTGAGGAAGTCAAAAAAGAAATTGATGTCTACCAACCTTGAGATTTCCCAATTCAAGGAAAGGTATTACTTACAAGGTATAAACATCAAGCAAAGGAGACAACATGGTCAGCAGAAGGATTCAAAGACAAGCATAAGAATGAAACTCTAAAAAGGAGGAACTTTGTCTCCTTGTTTTTACTAGTCAACTTCTAGAAGAGTTTCTAAGCAGTTGAAAACTCATATCTGAAAAGTGAAAGAGGTTTTCATTCCTAAAATACTGAAGTACAAAAACCTCTTCCACTTTCTTCAAATCTATTATGATATGGGAGAAATGAAGGACCAAATTTGCGCTACGAAACTACTGTAGGTGCAGTTTTTCACAAGCATTTTTTTACACCTTTTTTTCAAAGACTCATTTTGAGCGGTGGGAAAGATGTTTCAAAAACCCAAGAGAGGTTTTTGTTCATCATGGATTGGTTCAAAAAAACCTCCTACATTTTTTCCAAATACAGTTTTTATGAGAAGATATGAACTCTGTCCCAAGACCTATTTTTCAGCTAAAACAGTTGCAATGTGGTTGCTATCAATAATTGATTCCTTTAATAGTGAAAGTAAACTGGCCATCATGGAAGCAGGTGCAACCGAGGTGTTAATTCAAAAACTGGAAAATTTTTCTTCAAGTACACATCAAATAGAAACGGAGGATGGTGGAGGTACATGGGTTAGCACATTGCTATTCGCTATTCTATTCCAAGAAAGAGATGTTATTCGAGCTGGTGCTACAATACATGTAATACCATCTCTTGCCATGTTACTAAGGTCCGATGAAATGATTGATAGGTATTTTGCTTCTCAATCATGGGCTAGTCTTGTCAGGAGCAGCTGGAGGTCTATTACAATTTAAATTTTTTAAAAATATAGTTAAGCCAGCTGAAGGAATCTCCTTAAAGAAATCCCACTTCAAGTAAGGCTATGCTTCAAATATTGATGATTTTGCTTGGTATAATATTTCTTGAAGAATCCTACATTTCCATTTAGTTTTGGAAGGCCTTGGAGCAGTTGAAAGAATGTTTAAACAACAAAAGGCTCAAATAGCAAAATTTTGGGTTGAAACTGTGATTTTTGGAACAACTCAGCAGTTTCATAGCGTGCTACGAAATTGCTGAAGGTGATGACTAAAGCTTATCAGTTTCGTAGCACGCTATGAAACTGCTGAAGCTAAACAATCTAATATCAATCAACTGGTTGTGAAATAAAAGCGGGAATTTTGAAAAGGGAATATCTACAAGAGATCATCTGAAGCTATCAGCTCTCAACAAGGTCAAGGCAAGTGGAGGAAACATGTATTTGAATCCAAACTCTAAACTTTTTGTCATAAAGTGAGCACATTTACTACAGTCCAAGATATGTCAGACAGCATGGAAGAGCTTTTGACTTTACACATAAAAGGGGTTGACAACACATCAAATACGTGGCAATTTGTTATAATTTGGATAATCAAAGATATAGGGCATGGTTCTTTGGATTCGAACATTTTGAGGCAAACCAAAGACCGATAGATAGGGGTAGTTTCCTATGTTTCAGGGCAATGGAGAAGATGTGACATTGAAGACCAGCATGGAGCTTTGAACATTCACCACAGCCAAACTAAAAAGGGAACAGATTTCAAAGAACGAGAATGATTGTAATTAAGGCTATTATTAGCATAATAAGGAGTTAGATTCCTACTTGATTTAGATCTCTAGAAAGTCTAGTTACTATTTGTTACATTTAATAGGCAGTTAAAAGTTGAACATGTGTCATTAGAAGTAGATTTCGAGTTCCCCTCAGGTTTTAGGAGGAATCTCAGTCAGGTAGAAGAACTCTATAAATAGGAGAAAGGGAAATGTAATAGGAGTTGGAATTTTATGTAAAAAAAGGCTCTGTTGTTAAGCTTATGTAAAGACTTTGTTTCTTTTAGTAATATAGTACTGGCTTCTGCTGCTCAAGAATCATAGAGACTTCAATGTATGAATTCCTCTTGTTGTCTTTTTCATGTTGTCTATAGTATTATGAGTATTTGATTACTTAGAAATCACTTGCAGTGTTCTAATTTCCTTCATATACTCATAGACTATCCTTTTGTGTTTGGTGTACTCTGTACTTGCAGTGTTCTACTGTTAATGCTAAATGACATATGACTCCATAAGCCCAATGGATGCTTGTTAATTTTGATTTCACCAGCCTCATTCCTATTTGTTTCACAAAGAGTTAGCCATCTTAATCATAATGACAAAACCTTTAATCCTTTGAGAGAGCCCTCTCAGGCGAAGGAGGCTAAGCCTTAGCTAAAAGATTGGTTTAAACAGTTACTTGAAGTCTTCGTGGTCTGCAGCCTTCCAGGGCCTGATTTTGAGATAACACCTTGATCCTGGAGGACCTCTACAATGAACCCTGCATGCTTTGCCTTCTTTGGGAAACTCCCATTATTTCCCTCTCCATGAACAAATCTTTTCTCTTTTGCACCATTTCCCCTCAAACTTCTGTTTTGCCTAGTTTACAAGGCCAACACTAATGACCTTTGTCTCCCCTATGCTAATGTGCAGAGATTAGCACTATTCCTCGTGCCAACCAGTGCGACTGAGCTGTGTTACAGTCACGCCAGCCCTATTATGGAAAGTTTTTAAAATTAGAGCTGAAGCTTCCAACTCTAGAAGCTTTGTAACGAAAGTCTGGTAAATGGTTTGTGGGATGGTGTCGAGGATGAAAGTTTGCGATCCTTTCCCCTATAATGATGGAACTACCTCAAGGGAAGTCCTTCTCCCATGAGAAGAGGGTCCATCTCCCATCCATATTTCCTATATAAACCTCCCTTCTTCCCAAGCACAAGCTAGTTAGAGTAAGTTGGCTGGGTGTGAGTATACTATTTTGATTAGACAAGCAAGCTATTACTGGTTGTAGCCATCTAGTTGTGTGAGGGAGAAGTGTGTTTGGTTTGGAGTGAATCCTAAAGGGAAGAGCCTTTAAACTATTGTTGTTTGAAGCCATCATGGAGTGCTAGAAGAAGTGTGTGGGAACCTGGTCTTGTCAGAGGAAGACTGCAACGTCAAGATGAATGGTTGTAATCTCTTTGATATTAATATATGCAACTATCGATTGATTTCCTACATGTTTTATAATATTACATATCCATGTATTAATGCTTCTTGACTTGTTAAGTAGGTTGAACTGAAATTTGTCTATTATTATGTTTGTGTGTTGTTGTTGTTTGCTTGTTTTTAGGAGCTTGGAGAAGGAAGTGAGAGATTGCTGGAGCGAGCAAGTGAGGACATCATCAAGTAGGATAAGAAACCAAGAGGTAGGCCCTCCTGATTGATTCTAACCTAAGGAAATCTTCCATAAAATATATTTGTCGTGGCTAGACCCATTATTGGGCTAGAGGAATTCATTCGTTTCCACACTTATAATTTTACTTTACCACAAATTGGTGACTCCGCTGGGGAGATCCCATATTTTTTGTTGTTGTGGATTTCATGATTTCGTGAGAACTTTTCTAGTTTGACGTTTTCCATTTGGTTATGTTTCTTTTCTCCTAATTACTGGCCTAAGTCTAAAATTTGTAGTAGCAGATTTGGTCCCTGTTTTGATTTTTTTTTTAATTTTTCCTTAGTTTCCTCGGCTAGCACGTTTAATCCACTGATAGTCGCACCGACCAACGTCACTTGTGGAGGAACAATCGTGCCGACCAGCCTCTAGTGCTTCTTGTCAGTTAGGCAATCGCGTCAATGCCTGTAAGTGAAGATTAGGGATTGACCCCAATCTTGGCCAGTGTGTTCTTTTCTTGTGTTTTTGACCCCGTGAACCTTTTTGACTGTTTTCTCCCTAATTAGGTAGCTACTTTTCATTTGGTTTTTGCTTGCTTGTTGGATTGTCATCTTGCTATTTGATTGATTGAGTCATTGAGTGGTCAACAACACTAGGGCATCTAGTTAGTCACCCATTCAACAGCTTGTGGACTCATCAAGTCCGAGTGTGGGTGTGTTTGCTCCTTGCATGTGTTTTTCGGTCCTTTTACGACCTTGACCTCTTTTGCACAAGTTTGAAAAAGGTTTCATTTACTAGCTTGAACGTCTTTTCCCAGCATAGATTACATTATTGGTCTTGTGTTTGGTAAAGTTGGTGTTTGATTGATCTGAATGAACTTCTCTTTTCATGTTTTCATCTGCTTGAAGAGCTCATCGTCTCGAAAAAATTTTCATTGAAAGATTGTATGCGAAAAGTTTGTTTCGTTGTTTCATGATAAAGTTTGGAATTATAGCTTGTTGCATCATTATGATTTGCATCTCTTAAAAAACTAGAATTGCATCAGCGTTTAAAAAAAGGAAAGGAATTTTTTTCATTTTGAAAGGACTGATAGATAAGTGATTGTCAGGAAATTAGGAATTGGAATGCATTTTTCATTAGTTTATTTTTTGAAAAAGTGAAGTAGTGAAAGATGATTTCATTTTCAGTTGCTTGATTGTTTTCATTTGATTGAGTAGTTTCTACCCTCTTTAGTGTAGGAATTTCATAGAATTGAAAGGGTCTTGTCCCATTTAGTTGCATTTTAGGTTTTTCAAGTAGCATTTCTAAGAACTGAAGACTGAAACTTAGCTCAAGATCAACTCTAAAATGAATTCAATTAACCTAAGGCTCATTTGACATTAACGATCATATATAGAAGGTCTAGGCTAGAGACGTGTTCTGGCATCTTTAAACATAGTAGCTGTCGTTAGCTTCGGCATTAGACAAACTAGCATGGATTTGTGCTCCTCGTACTATCAAGTATATAACGAGAGAACTCACTAGGCTGCAATCCTTTTATCCTTAGGAAGCCGAGTCGGCCGCCTTGCAAACGTGATACACCGAACACAACATTCGGGGAGATTTCCTGCTCTTACTTCTTGGTTCACCAGGAGGTATTCTATAGTTCATGGTTGCCTGGTAATCCTATTTATCTAGATCATCCAGAGTAGTCATTTGATCTTTTTGACTCATTAAACTTAAAAGATCATTCAAGCACTTGTCCTTTCGATCTTGTTTGCAATTGAAAGTGATAGAGTCATCTTTTTTTCTTTCTCAACTCTTAAAAAATGAAAGAACATTAGTATTTTATGCATCTTAATAATTGATTGCCCATGATCCAAAACATCCTGTTAGTCTTTTTTGACCAAATCATGAGTTCCCTTAAAAGGACATTTTAAAGCCTTGAAGTTGTTTGTTCTATCGACTAAGACAAGGTCATCGTGGTTGAACCATCTAGTTCACCCAATTCCTCTTCCTCTCCTCCGTCTAAAAGATTGCCTGAGGAGCCATTTCCTGAGTTATCAGAGTCACTTGAGCACCAAAATGTTGAACTTGCAATTGTTTTGAGTGTTCAATCTTTGTCATCTCGTCCTCCACCTACCTTTGATTCAGGGTCATCTGTTGATATTGACCTAGAATCTCCAGATAACCCCATTCGAAATCCAGAGAACTCATCGACCACTGACGGTTAGCTTAGCCTGGTTATCTATCCCCCAAACCCTCAGTTTGAAGCTGTTGAGATATCACTACAACGTCCTTACAATCCGTACGACTAGCCAAGTGTTCCATTGGAACTATCCACCAATACACGTTTGGTCATTTGTCGTCTTTTTTTTTCAAACATGGAACCCGAAGGCGATGCTCCAGTGACTTCTCCAGATGAGTCCGAAGTTTCTACTCCACATAGTGTTGAGGGGGAAGAATAGCAATTGTAGTTTCCTCCTGAGGGTTTCCCTTATTCAGAAGGTATTTGTGCCAGCTTGCCACCTAGCTATGTGTCTTTGGGACACTTAGTTTCATGCACCCTAGTGCCTCATCAGGTCTACGTCAGGTCCATTCGTCACAAACACAACTTCCCAACCAGCTGTTACTTCAATCCCGATGCAACCCACCATCTCGAATACTCTTATATCATCGATCCCAGTTACACGTCAGTCACAATCAGTTGTTTCAAAGATTGTCTCTACCAATTCTTCTGTCCCATTAGTCTATGGCCAGATTGTGCCACAGCTTGGGGGGCAGAACCTGAATGTCTCTATGGTGTCAGGTGTCACTAATGTGAGCAGCTCACAAGCTCACATGCTTGGTATAAACCAACCCTATTTTAGTATTATTTATAACCCTGCTGACCATACTAGATCAAGCAATGTCCAGTACCAACAGGTTCAGAATCATCGCGGTCCGTTTGGATCAGGCAATGTTTAGTATCAGCAGCCCTATGGGGCTCAGATCCAATACCCAAATCCTTACGTTCCATATGTTTCTGAAGGATTGGTTAATAAACTTTACACCCTCCAGTCTGGGTAGTACATCCAGCCTATCTACGGCCAGATTCAGTTCAGTAATTTCCCGGGCACTGTTTAAGTACCCTTGCAACAACAAGGACAACCTTTAGAACAACCAGGGCAACCTTTGTTACCGCAAGGGAAACCTCTGTTGCAGCAAGAATTTTCCATGCAACAGCAAGGGTAGATTATCCCATAGCAAGGTAACTTGCCACAACCACAAGGTCAATCCTTCCAACAATTGCAACAGGCCATGCAGCAGTAGATGTAATATGCTCCACATACCTCTCAACCCATAACATCATAGGGCCAACCTCTGCAAACCCGGGGAGAAATTTTGTAATCGCAAGGTCAGCCCTTGCAACAACAAAACCAAAAAGGGCAGCAACAAACCTTGTATACATATCAATAAGGTCAACCCTTGTAGGGACAGGGTCGAGGTGAAGTCCTGCAGCAGCAGGTGAAAAATCCTCTTGTCCTAGGTCAATAGGTTCAGAATCCTACTGACCAAGGGCACCAGGTAAAAAACCCCTACTTCTGAGGGCAATAAGTGTATCAACCTTATGCTCAAGGACTGCAAGTCTAGAACCCTCTTGTTCAGGGAAAATAGGTTCAATAGCCCTACATTCTAGGACAATAGGTTCCATATCCATATGTCTACGGTCAACAGGATCAACAACTTTTTAACCCATATGTTGCCTACCAACAACCTGTGCCTAGAGAGTTTCAAGGTATTCAAGGTAAAAATCCTCCCTTTGGTCAAGGTAATCCGCAATGGGGGCAACCTCAGATGCCATATGGAAAAAATCCCCCACTATGGGGCCAAAACCCTTACTAGCAAGGATGGAGTCCTCCCTATGGGACCGCTTATCGACCTCCCATGCATTTTAACACTCAATTACCTTTCTTGGCTACACTTGAGTTGCCAGATGCATCACGCCTTATGAATGATCTAATCCTTCATTCGCCATACTAGCCTCCGGTTCCGTCCAAGATACCAAATGATTGCCCAAAGTTTGATGGAAAATCTAAGGAAGATCCTCAGGCCCATGTGATGAAATATCACCTCTGGTGCTCATCGAACTCTTATGTGGATGATTCCATTCATCTTCATCTTTTCCAATAGACCCTCACGGGTGCCGTAGCGAAATGGTACATCGAGCTATCTGGAAGTACTTTCCATGACTTCAATTGGTTAGCCATGGCTTTCCTCACACATTTTCAGCTACCGGTTCATTATGAAACTAGCACCTATTTGCTTACATCGCTTAAGCAAGACACTGCGACGCACATCTATAATCATATCCATGAATGGAGACATAGACGTCTCCTGATCAAGTTCAAGATAGCTGATCAATTGTTCACTAAATGGTTTACCATATCATTCGTAGCCCCAATTGCTTGCGAGATAGCTATGGGTGGATGCATTAATGAAGAGAAAACCATCATTCGTGCCCAGTACTTAGATCTGGTCTACTCTTAGTCTGGCACCTTATACGAGTTGTTACCTAATTCTCCGCGACCATCATCTGATACCGCAGCATCAAAGTCACCAGCTATTCCTCTTGTTGATGGAGTTATTGGTTCAGTATCTTAGACCCCTACTAAAACTTCTTCCAAACAGAAGTCGGTCTCGAATGCTGCTCCTAATAGTCCATCTCAAAATCCACCAAGCCCTGGTAAAACCTCAGAGGTCCATGCTATCCAGTCTACCGCACCGAACAAATCGTCGAAAGGGAAAAAGAAAGGAAAAGGCAAAGCTAAAGTTGATGCCCCAAAACAGGGTCCTCCCAAATCATCTGCTGGCAAATATTCACAACAGAAAAGTATCCTTGCCTCATTTGCGAGAAGGATCACTATACTAAGGATTGTCCACGACGATACGAAGTTAGTCGCGCCTGCTCAGAGGGATCCCTGCTATCCTTAAAGAGACATTTTTGTCTTAGCAGACTCAAATGGTAGACCAACCTTGATCTGCTTCCTCTGGATCTCAAGTGTTCATGATGAGCACACCCATTAATGTGTTTACCCAATCGAAATATTATCAAACTCTAGCTCTAGTAGATGGGAAAGAAAAAGAAGCCGCACCTTCTTCTTTTACCCCGAGTTCTGGCCCTTTGAAAATCAAGCACCCTAACCCTGATTCCACTACACGGCCACCCTCTCGAGGTGTGTTGCGGATATCCTCGTATAATACCAATGCCCGAGCTGCTCAACACTATAATATTATGGAAGATTTGGCTTAGGCACCATCAGCCATGTTGGCTCTCGAGGTACTCCAAAGCTGCCCATCGCAGTGGAAATATTTGCTGTCAGCTATTAGGGGCATCGATCCCACCGATTCTAATTTGATCTATTTTGATCTAGAGAACCATGTTCCATGACTCCCTCATCAGATTTCCTTTCTTATTCAGGTAATCATTAACGATAAGACCATCCACCACATTGTCATCGATTCAGGTGCTTCCACCTACATCATGTCAACTACATATTGGAAGGCTATTGGTTCCCCTACACTGAACCAGTCTCTGAACACTTTGGAAGCCTTTGATGGGTGCGATTCATGACCCTTCGATGTCTTACCTAACCTTTCCATCACTTTGGAAGGCAAGACAGTGCAAGTCGAAGTAGATATTGTTGACGCCAATCTCAATTATAATCTTCTACTCAGCCGAAGTTGGACTCATTCCATGCATGCCATGGCCTCCTCTTTGTTTCGCATGATCCATTTTCCCCATCAAGGGAAGATTGTCAACGTCGATCAATTGTCTTTCTTTGCCTTTTCATCATCAGATGGAAATGTTCCGTACATCAAGCACTCTAGTTCTCCCTATGAGAGTGTGGGGGCAGATCTCTGTAAAGATTCTGCCCTAATGGGAAATTTTTCACTCCCACCTCCTCATGTTTCCTCTGTAAACATGTTATCTGTCAAATCTGATCCCTAGGTCATACCTGCACTAGATCTTGTTGATTCCTGGGGTGAGGTCATGTCACTTAGTCCTACCGAAGTCAATTACGTGGAAATTGTTTTGGCTTCGAACTCTTCATCCTATCATTCTCATATGATGAAGATCTCTCTTGATATGTACTCTCAATCCCCTTGGCTTGGCACTTTGGGATTGTTTGATCCCTTAGCCGAGACCTTCCTTGCTGATGAAGGTATCATGGAAATCATGTCTCTCGGGGAACCACCATGGTTTGATACTCATCATCGCTCCTCGTTCCCGCCTCGCCCAACGGTCATGTCTACCGCTTTTGAAGAGTCTTCTTCTCCATTGCTTATTGATGTGTCAGTTCATCCTCACATGATCAATATCTTTCAACTAAGGGCACCTTTATTCCTTCATGGAATCAGTAATTTTCTCCCTCCTCGAGTTTTCACTGATTGTCCTCCAACTCGTAACCCTCCCTCGCCTAGGGGGCATTGGGGAAAAGCCTTATATGAGTTCTACTCTATTATTTGGTTGAGTCGATGCTTACTCATCATGGCAACGATAAAACTTTGGTGTTCATCTATGTTTATTGATTACCCAAGTCCCAGCATGGACTCCTACCTCAAAAAGTACTATGCTTAGGTCATCTTTCATGGATACTTATGTACATTAGTGTGTGATTCATTTTTGTACAACGTGGTTTTGTGTGATAGTTTTCAAACAACGTTCCTATTTACTATGATTTTCTTGCTTTGCAAATGTCTACAACTCCTCACGTTGGTTTCCCCAATGGTGCTTGCCATAGTACCTAGAACCTATCATCCATGGCATGGGCTAGTTATGACCCTAACGGTGAGTTGATTGACCTTCAAGGTATCTACCTAGGTTGTACAACCAATAACATTGCTTAATACAATGCGATCATCAAACTGTTGTCAGAAGCCATCGCTGTGTGCATCAGAGAATTGGTTGTCAACCTGGATTCACAGCTTATCGTCCTTAAACTCAATGGGCAATATTCCATCGGGAACCCTCAAATATTATGAATGTATCTTCCTATCCATCTATTGGAAAGGCATTTTGATTATATTACATATCATCATATTCCTAGATGCATGAATACATTGATAGATGCATTAGCTAATTAAGTGTTGGATAGACATTTACGAAACATGTAAGAGATAAGACAAACAATTTGTACCATAATAGATGGGAAAATACAACATATATATATGTGTGTGTGTGTGTGTGTGTGTGAGAGAGAGAGAGAGAGAGAGAGAGAGAGAGAATGTTTGATACATCAGAACCCCAAAAAAATAATATGTGTGTCTATAATAACATCAACGGCTCGCAGGCCTAAAAAAATATGTAAGTGCTGGACCTAGGAACTACTTAGCATGGTGGTCATGGTAGCACGAGATAACTTGTGAAACCCGACTCGACAGTCGGCGGATCCGATCTGAGACTCCCACTGTGTGCCTTTGGTACTGCCAGGGCATGTCTCCTATCCGAGCATACTCTGGGATACCATGAGTCAACCCCTCAAGGTTCCTCGCAATCTCCTCCTTGTTATCACTCCATTCACGATAAGGGGTGATAGCATCGATAGGACGGGGGATGCACCTAGCTATCGGGGACATCCTAGTTGGCTGCTCTAGTCCAACATCTGCATAAACAAGAGAATTGTTATAAGCATGCATATACCAAAAACAATTAAAAAACATCAAAATTTTTTTTTTTTGATTTTTTACCTTTGTCATCGAAGTCCTCTCCATTTGGTAAGGGCATATCTGAGTCTCCACAGAATTCAATGCCGCTATATGGCCAGTCCTCCACGATGATCTTCTATCATCGTAGCCATGATAAGAATGCCAATCGGTATGACATATGTTGATCCCCAGTGATCCTGGGCATCAGAAAACTCTAGTGGGTCATCCGCAGATTACGTGGCGCAAGAGGATCTACCTCAGTCAACTGATACTGGAACAATGGCACTCGTTCCAGGTAGGAGGTCACAAGTACTGATATGAAGCCAAATTGCTTCAGATTTCCTTCCTTGGCCTTGGAAAACTGGCACTTGATGTTCATCTTCATGGCCTCTGCCCAGTTGAATATAGTAGGAGTTGTGCAGTCAATAGCATACAGGAACTTTGACTTGTTAGTCTCATGTTTTGCCTGGGACCCAGCAACTCTGTTGATAGTCAACAGAAGCATCCTCAGTGTTAGATCACACACACTGGAAATCTCTATCTTCCCACTCTTGGATTTCAGGGCCTGAGGATAGTGCTCGGCAAGCAGGGAAGATATGCTTGCCCTGATTGGATGTGACCCATACAAGTTCACTGGGTCACCTCTGCGAGATAGTCCAGTGATGAAGTAGATATCTGAAGTTGTCAACTCTAGCTCCTGGTCCCTAATGACAAAAATCTCATGATTGATGTACCAAGGCTTTTCAAGTATCGAAGCAACTCGGGTTGGGCCTGCATCCCCGGTGTAAGGAAAAATTTGAGGAGCCCACAAGCCCTCAAAGCCTCCAGGAAATTTGGATCATTAAATGCCTGGGTGTTAACATCTTCATGTTCTCTTTCCTTCCAGTCCACCATTTTCAACAATTTCTCTCTTGCAAAAGCCATTTATTTGAGTCAATCATCAATTTTGGCACATAAAATTCAATTTTTAACGGTCAGTTCTTGAGAAAAAATGGTTTTTCCCTATCCATGGCACCGACACACCTGTTTTAGCAACAATCGCACTGGTTGGCGTGGATGGTTATGCAAATCACCCCCGCTCGTCGCGATCTCGTGTTTGGAAATCGTGCCGACTGAGAGCGAATTTTTTTCTCAAAAACCTCCCTAAAAAATCCTAAAAAATGGCTAAAAGCATAAATGAATAGCATGAAAATGGAGCTCAAGGCTTCGGCTGTTACCTAGAATTGGCAGCTCGTTGATTGACCTCCCGGATCTCCCGTAATCTGCTCCATAAAAGCTAGGGCAAAAGTGGGTGAAAAGTCTTCACTGTAAAGGTAAAATGGTAAAAATATATTTACTTTTCCCCTTTTTATCCATTATTTCATGAAAATATCAGGTTTTGTAAATATTTTTGACCTATTTTACCTCAAGGAATCGCTAATACACTTTATCTTACTTGTGCAACAATAGTATATGTTGGGAAACCAAAAGTTTTTGGTCCAAGGTATTTCTTGGTCCAAGGTATTTGATTGGTCCGAGCTATTTGGTCCGAGGTATTTGGTCCAAGGTATTGGTCCTAAGTAGTTTTGGTCCATGGTATTGAGAAAGGCCTAAAACTATATAAGGAGGAGAAGATCATTAGGCAAGTGCGTGCAAGGATTTGAATATATTTTGAAGTGTTGGATCATAGATGCAGGTTAATGAGCTTCTGATGGTTTTCTTGATCTGATCTAAGGATGCACCTATATGGCTAATGAAGGTTGATGGACTGGCATCATAAAGGCTTAAGAGTATTATCATTATGTGGTTTGATCTTGAACAATCTAGATCTGAATACTGACGCATGTTTTATTTTGTAAATGTGATGATCTGGGTATTATTTCCCATTTTGACTTGTTAAAGAGAATAAAAATGGGGGTTTCGCTTTCAGCTCTTCTTCAACCCTTTAAAAGTGAAAATATGGCTGAGACCTTGTCATTTTGAACTCATTAATAGATGCGAAACATCGTGCGCCTAGTATAAGTTTACCGCTTTTTCAGGTTGAGATGCACTGTGTTGAAATATGGCAACAAGAATATTCCAATTTAATTTGTCCTTGAATTAAATTGTGAATTAAAATCGAATTTAGTCTTAACAGCTACTTACTGATTTAAGTCCAGTTAAATTAGTTCCAAACTGTTTGAGGAACTAATAGTGAGTTAACAGTCAGTTGATGCATTAATGCACTCAACTAGTGCTACTCCAGTTAACTGAAGATTCCCTCATCATAAAATCATGCATGTCTATTATGAGAAAGACCCAGTTGATATTAATGTTCAAGGTAGTGTACTATCCGTTACATGTATTTTCTCTTGGAGAAAACTCATGCATGCAGTCAGGGATTCATCCTTGAGGATTGCGCAATTTTGAAGGCTTGTTTTTCCACTTGGTAATAGGCTAATCATCCACAAGGAACAATGCAAGGAAATAGGAGCTTGGAGGGTAGAGAGGAAGGCTGGAGAGAAGCTAAGATTGCCTGTGAGGATCCGTGAGGATTGTACTGAGAGCTGGATAGCTGTGAGAGCTAAGGCTTTGTATAATTCCTATGTATTTCTACCATGTATGATAATACAATAGTGTGGGGTTTTTATCTGAGACTTTCCCCAAAGTATTTTCATGTGTATTGTGCCATTGATTCTTCTTCTTAGTTATATTGTTTAGCTCAATCTTTAAGCTTCCACAAATTGATAGTAGAAGTAGGTTATAGTATTATTCTTTGATTTATATTGCATTATCGGGTTAACCTATCACAGATTTTCTACATGGTATAGGAGCTGTGAACAATATACTGAGAAGAGAATTCGAAGTTTGAAGTTCGGGGTTTCAGGTGCAAATTGAATTCATATCATACTTCAAGGTTGGCCAATGGTGTTCTATGGCTTGAGACTTGAGTATGCCTTGGAAGGTAGCTCGAATTACATAGCATGGAAATATAGAATGGAGGCTATATTAGAAGACAATGGCTTGAAGGAATTCATTGATTAATAAATCCCAAAGCCAGCTTCAGCTAATGCACAAGAGTTGGTTGAGTGGAAGAAGTGTGTGGCGAAGGTGAGATGGATCATCCTTGAGGGAGTTCAAGACCATATTGTCTCGAGTCTCCATGGGAAGGATACTCCATTTTCAACATGGAAGACATTGAAGGACCTCTACCAAAACAATAGCGACTAGAGGAAATTGACTCAAGTATAAGCTTCAAAGAATCAAGATGGAGAAGGGTGATACTATTTCCACATAACTGACTCACCACCTATAGAGATGATCTTGGTAGTGTGGGAATAACTACTGCCGATGATGATATGGTGAGCCTCGCTCTCCTTGGACTTCAAAAGAGTTGGAATAGCTACCAGGACTCTGTGAATGGAAGGGAGAAATTACTAGATTAGGAATGACTATGGTCGGATCTTAGCAGGAGGAGATCAGGAGGAGCACACAAGATGGTTCTTCATCCAAGAATGATGATGAAGAAAATCTGGCCTTAGCAAGTAAGGTAAGGAAAGGGAAGGGGAAGGCTTCCCACTTCAAATCAAATTCTTCTCATGGAGGGAAGAAGGGTGATATGTCTAAAGTAAGATGCTTTAATTATCACAAGATGGGGCATTATGTGACTATTAGCCCATCGAAGAAGTCCAAGAAGGGATCCTCAGAAGGATCGGAAGGTGAGGCATTAGCCTCTCAGTTCGAAATGGACTTTACCATTATCGCATGCATGGTGTCATCGATGATGGGTTGTGTCTGGTATCTTGAGGAGCCTCATTCCGCATGACCGTTGATAAAAATATATTTAGTTCCTTGGAGGAGAAAGACCTCAAGATGCGCATAGAGATGGGTGATGACAGAAGGTATAATGTTTTAGGAGTGGGCATGGTTGCTTTTTAGAGGGAGCATGGAGCTCCTCTCACCTTGATAGATGTGATGTATGTGCCTGGACTGAAGAGGAAATTGGTATCAGTCGCGATGTTGGAGGAAAAAGGCCACGATGTTGTCTTTAGTAAAGGAAAGGTGTTCATAAGACACATAACCACAGGTTAGACCAAGAGGATAGGGATTTGGGTGAAGAATCTCTATAAACTGGAGGTAGATTATTGTGTAGCATTGAGTACGAAGGTAGAATTGGTGCAAAGCCAAGACATTGGCGAGTTGTGGCACAGGTGGTTGGGTCATTTGCATCATGGGGCTTTGATGATAATGCAGCAGATATATACAAGACTTCCCAAAGGTAAACTCGAGAAAGTTGACACATGCAAAGGTTGTACCTTGGGAAAGTACACCAAGTCTTCCTTTCATGATCGAGACAGTCGAGCAGAGGCTATCTTAGAGAAAGTTCATACTGATTTGTGTAGACAATTCTCGACGGCATCCACAGAAAAGCAAAGGTATTATGTGATTTTCAATGATGACTATTCTTGTAAATGCTGGGTTTATTTCATGTAGAAGAAGGACCAAAATTTCACAAAGTTTTGTGAGTTCAAAGCTTTGGTTGAGAAAGATTCAGGGAAGAAGATCAAGGCCTTGAGAAGCAAAAACAATGGAGAATATGTCTCTCAAGAGTTTAAGGATTTCTGTGCAGCAGAAGGAATTAAATGAGAGTTGATGACACCTCATAACCGATAGTAGAATGGGGTGGCCGAGAGGAAGAACAAAACTATTGTAGGGGCAACACGGGAAATGCTGCATGACCAAGGCCTACCACTTCACTTGTGGGCTGAGGCATGCAACACAACGATATATTTGTAGAATAGAAGCCCACATCGCATACTTGGGATGAAGAAACTAGAGGAAGATTTCTCTGGTAAGAGACCAGATGTGGGTCACTTTAGGATCTTTGGCTCATCAGTATATTTCCATGTGAAAAAGGATGCACAGAAGAAGCTTTAGCTAATAGCATAATTGGGGATATTTGTGGGGTACACTGATAACCTCACAACTATCTGGTGTACTTTCCTACCAGTCGGAGGACAGTGGTTTGTAGAGATCTCAAGTTTGATGAGTAGAAGGCTATGCGAGTTTCCCTTGAGAGGGAGCTCCAACTACAGGTTGTGGAGGAACTGTTGGTTCCTAGCGAGGAGGAGCCTTAGACTAATGCAGAGAAGCCACATGCATAGGTTCCAGGAGTGGAGACATCCACTCAAGCAGAGTCTTCCAAAGATGGAAGGAAGCACACAAGAGAAGCTGACAGATTGTTGGAGGATGTGAGAGAGAATGTGGGAACACAATCTTCTCAGCGCAGACAGAGGAGGTCACCTGAGAGGTACACTGGATACATGGCCCTTATTGGGGAATGTGTTGAGACTGAGCCATCTTCATTTGAAGAAGCACTGTAGCCACTGATTTGGGTTGATGCTATGGTGGAGGAGTATGACTCCATAGTTTGTAACAATGTTTGGGATGTGGTTTCGAGACCAGAGAAAAAGTTAGTTATGAGTTCCCGTTGGCTTTACAAGATAAAACAAGCTACTGATGGTAGTGTGGAGAAGCATAAGGAAAGATTTGTTGCCCTTGGTTTTTCACAGGTCGAGGGGATTGACTATGATGAGGGTTTTTCTCCTGTCGTAAGGTACTCCTCTATTAGATCTATGTTGTCACTATCAGCACAAATGGGTTGGAAGAACCATCAGATGGATGTGAAGACTGCATTCCTCAATGGCCAGATTGAGGAAGAGGTGTACATAGAGCAGCTGGAAGGTTTTGAGATCTTTTATCATGAGTCGCATGTGTGTCGACTCAAGAGAGCATTGTACAGGCTGAAACAAGCACCTCGTGCTTGGTACACCAGGATAGACAACTACTTCACCAGGTTTGGCTTCACATAGAGTGAAGCGGATGTGAACCTGTACCACATCGTAGTGAAAGGTAAGCTGTTGATCATCGTACTTTATGTTGATGATCTCATATTGACTGGTGATGATTAGTTGATCATGTCTTACGAGGAGGACCTTGCAAGAGAATTCGAGATGAAAGACATGGGTCTCATGCATTACTTCCTTGGCATGGAAGTGTGGCAGAAGGATGGGGAGTTGTTTGTTTCTCAGGGAAAGTATGCCAACGAGATACTTAGGAGATTCCACATGGAGAAGTGCAAGCCCATGCAGACTCCTCTAGCATGTAACTGGAGGAAGGAGGTTACAACTTCAAGAGAAGTGGTAGAGGCTACTGTGTATAGGCAGCTTCTGGGTTCACTGATGTACTTAATGAACACACGACCATATTTGTGTTATGCGGTAAACCAGATGATTCAAGCGATGGTTCAACCTACCAAGATGTTTTGGAAGGTGGAAAACAATGTATTAAGATACCTCAGAGGCACATCTCAGTATGGATTATGGTACAATCGGATAGAGGACCTTTAGCAGAGATCGTTTCACTACCGGATGAATTATCAATAGCTAGAACTTGTTAGATCAGATCAGATATCAGATGATTGGGTGGGGTTAGGCACTTACGACCTTTACACCTTGACTATGCTGCCTACTTTGACCTTTTTATTGACTCTTACCACCTTGTTCCTAGATACTGCCTTGCTTAGACTTACTGCTGCATTGGACGGATAGATGGGAGGGATGGAAGCACTTCAACATAGAAGAGCTGGACGGGCTTCAGACATTGCTAGGAGAGGATAGGCCTTTTATCACACTTGCTTAATTAATGCTTTGTTGGTATGGCACTATTACTATTAATGAAGCTACAGGGCTTCACTAATACAGATTGGGCAGGGAGTCCATCATATCGGAAAAGCACATCAGGAGGGATTTTCAAGATTGGGTCAGTGGAAGTTTCTTGGTACAGTAGGAAATAGAGGTTGGTTGCACTTAGCTCAGTAGAGGCAGAATACATGGCTACAAATTAGGAAGCATGTGAGGCCATCTGGATGCAGAAAATCCTAGTTGGTTTGTTTGATTAGAGGATGGATCCAACTGTGATCTATTGTGATAATTAGAGTTGTATAAAACTCTTTGAGAATCTAGTATTTCATGATAGGTCCAAGCACATCGACATCCGATATCATCATCTCAGAGACTGTGTAGCGAGGAGGATCATGTTGCTGAAGTATATTTCGACAAAGGAGCAAGAGGCTGACATTTTGACAAAGGCATTGTCAAAGTGTAAATTCGAGTTCCATAGAGACAGGATCGAGGTGGCAGACCTTGTCATTTTGAACTCGTTAATAGATGTGAAACATCATGCGCCTAGTATAAGTTTACTGCTTTTTCAGGTTGAGATGCACTGTGTTGAAATATGGCAACAAGAATATTCCAATTTAATTTGTCCTTGAATTAAATTGTGAATTAAAATCGAATTTAGTCTTAACAGCTACTTGGAAATAAATAATTAATTAATTTTAAATTAATTAGTTGGAGAAATTCAAGTTAGAAGTATTTTTGAAGTTATGCAAGAGTATTCCTTTAAATTAAGGAGATAATATTGCGTTATATTTGAGTTGTAATTAGTTAACTCAATTTACTAAGTTAAGTCCAGTTAAATTAGTTCCGACCTGTTTGAGGAACTAATAGTGAGTTAACAGTCAGTTGATGCATTAATGCACTCAACTAGTGCTACTCTAGTTAACTGAAGATTCCCTCATTATAAACTCGTGCATGTCTATTCTGAGAAAGACCCAGTTGAGATTAATGTTGAAGGATAGTGTACTATCAACTTCATGTGTTTTCTCATGGAGAAAACGCATGCATGCAGTCAAGGATTCATCCTTGAGGATTGCACAGTTTTGAAGGCTTGTTTTTCCACTTGGTAACATGCTAATCATCCACAAGGAACACCACAAGGAAATAAGAACTTGGAGGGAAGAGAGGAAGGCTGGAGAGAAACCAAGATTGCCTATGACCATCTGTGAGGATTGTACTGAGAGCTGGCTAGCTCTGAGAGCTAAGGCTTTGTATAATTCCTATGTATTTCCACCATGTATGATAATAAAATAGTGTGGGGTTTTTATCTGAGACTTTCCCCAAAGTATTTTCATGTGTATTGTGCCATTGATTCTTCTTCTAGTTATATTGTTCAGCTCTATCTTTAAGCTTCCGCAAATTGATAGTAGAAGTAGGTTATAGTATTCTTCTTTGATTTATATTGCATTATTGGGGTTAAACTATCAGAGATTTTCTACAGGTGATGGATGTTCAATGATGGTGATGAGTCACATTTCAGCTCTTTTCTCAACTCGTTAAACTCATATGAAAAGATTGTCGAGTTTTTTTTCCTTTTTTGACTCGTTAAAGAGAATAAAAATGGGGGTTCCACTTTCCGCTCTTTTCTGACCCTTTAAAAGTGAAAATATGGCCAAGCCCTTGTCATTTTGAACTCATTAACGGATGCAAAACGTCGTTCACCTAGAATAAGTTTACCCCTTTTTGGGGCTGGGATGCATTGTTTACGAAAAAGGTACTCCTTGACTTAAATGGTCAAGCGGTTCTCTCAATTATTGTTTTCTACCTTTTCGAGCTTGAGAGACACAAATGTACGAAAAGGGACCATGTGGAGTTTTCTTTTACGTGTCTTTTTCAAACTCTCTAAACATGAAAATGATATCGAGTTACACCTTTTTAAGACTCGTTAAACTATTAAACGACATTGGATTCATCACCATGAAGAACACGAGCTTCTCCTTCCTAGGGCTCGTTAAAATTACTAGGTCGGATTCATCCAAAGGATAAAATTACAGTGCAAGCATATGCTATCCCCTTCAAGCTTGTGATTACAAAATAATTGGGGTACTTGCCAGAAATGGTGGGGGAAAATTTGGAAATCTATCGAGTCGTGTCAGCAGCTTACTCTTGAACATAACACCCTTTGCTTCATGTTAGGTTGGGACATCCTCCTTTGTATCATTGACCTTCCTGGGTTTAGGCCTTTCATTTTTTCTTTCCATTTGATCTCTGCCATGTCATTATGACCACCGATCCCATGGATCCAAAAGATGCCAAACTTCCAGTTGTGTCGCTGATATGTTCAAGAGTTGTACTTTTGTAGTTACACTTACCTCTTTTTCTCTGTATCATCCGAAATCATTTTTCATCCTCTCGTCTCGCATCGAAGATGTGGGATTCATTATGGCCCTCCTTCAACATAGTCACTTTCCGTCGACATCAACTCATTGTCCGGGAAGTTGATCAAGAGACTCCCTTCCAGTACCTTAGATCTTGCATGCCTTAATGGAAAGTTCTTCGCACTCGACAACAAGTTTACATCATTAGCTTTCGATCGAGTGATTTCATGGGTGTTTGACTTTAGTTACTGTATTCACATTCCGTGAATTGTGTTGATAGTACCTTGAGGTCCATTGTCATTATTGGTGGTTTCTCTCGTGTTTGTTAATAGTTTACATCATTGGCTGGTAATCAAGTGACTTTCTACCATGTTCAACGTCAACACATCTATTCGCATGCTAGGAACTGTACTTGATCGGGTCGTGTTGGAGCACAAAACCCTGGACTCAGATCACACAAGTCCAGGTTGCGAAGTGGTGTGACATGGTTTATGAGGATATGCATGTCTCTTTCAGATGGCTAGCTATGACTAGACCATGAGTTATCATATGTGATCCTTCTCATTATTGGATGGATGTAACCATACATTGGTTTCATTATGATCCTCTTTGGCAAATGGCTATGCCCATACCTGGATCCATTTACATGATCATTCTCTGGATGACTGCGTTCATGCCACAATTCATGTATCATTTTACAGAGACCTTAGTTTATGTATATGTATCTATACTTGTTTGTAGGTTCCCTGATAATATACCGATTCCCTGCATTGATTTATAAACCATTTCATCCCTCACTCCGGCTCAGCCTTCACACTTTAGGGGGCATCTGTTACATAAAATTTTGTCACTGTCCTTGTATTCTCCATTCCTTGATCCTGGAGGACCTCTACAGTGAACCCCGCATGCTTTTCCTTCGTGGAGAAACTCCCATTATGACCCTCTCCATGAACAGATCTTTTCCCTTTTGCACCATTTCCCCTCAAACTTCTATTTTTCCTAGTTTACAAGGTCTATGCTAATGACCTTTGTCTCCCCCACGCTAATGCACAACAATTAGCACTATTCCCCATGCTGACCGGTGCTACTGAGATGTGTTCCAGTCGCACCGGTCCTGTTATGGAAAGTTTTTTAAATTAGAGTTGAAGCTTCCAGCTCTAGAAGCTTCATAACGGAAGTCTAGTAAATGGTTTTCCCAGATGGGGTTGAGGATGACAGTTTGGGATCCTTTCCCCTATAATGATGGAACTACCTCAAGGGATAAGTCCTTCTCCCATGAGAAAATGATCCATCTTCCATCTATATTTCCTATATAAACCTCCCTTCTTCCCAAGTACAAGCTAGTTAGAGTGTTGGCTAAATGTGAGTATACTATTTTGATTAGACAAGAAAGCTATTACTATTTGTAGCCACCTAGTTGTGTGAGGGAGAAGTGTGTTTGGTTTGGAGTGAAGCCTAAAGGGAAGAGCCTTTAAACTATTGTTGTTCGAAGCCATCATGGTGTGCTAGCAGAAGTGTGTGGGAACTTGGTCTTGTCAGAGGAAGACTGTGACGTCAAGACAAATGGCTGTAATCTCTTTTTGATATTAATGTATGAAACTATTGATTGATTTCCTACATGTTGTGTAATATTACATATCCATGTCTTAACGCTTCTTGACTTGTTAAGTAGGTTGAATTGCAATTTTTCTATTATTATGTTTGTGTGTTGTTGTTGTTTACTTGTTTTTAGGAGCTTGAAGAAGGAAGTGAGAGATTGCTAGAGTGAGCAAGCAAGGACATCATCAAGTAGGATAAGTGACCAAGAGGTAGGCCCTCTTGATTGATTATAACCTAACGAAATCTTCCATAAAATGTATATGTTGTGGCTAGACCCATTATCGGGCTAGAGGAATTCGTTTGTGTCCGCACTTATAATTTTACTTCACCACAAAAGCTGCTTGAGCTTCCCACATTTGGCACATCTTGGGTAAAAGAAGACACCCATTGTTGTTGGGAAAAGTATCCAATACGGAATGACCCTATCCCACTCTAAGGGTGATAGTACCTCAGCAACAATCAAAGCAAAGCTATTCAAGATTACTTCTTTATGAGATGTAAGGGAGAGGAGGAAGAGATCCACTAACCGTTATCTTCCGCTAATGATTGATCCAATCTTCCCTCTTTGCTGCTTGCTCCCAGCTCCTTGCTCTTTCACTGGCCCAGCTACACAAAGATCCTGCAAAAGCACAAGAAAGGGAAACTACAAGAATCATACATCCATAATTGATTCAAGGATTAGAATAAATCAAATATACAAGCATCAATACACCATTGAGACACATGATTATAGAAGAACCTCAAATGCTTTATTAATGGAAGAAGTAAAGTTCTGAGAGTGTTACAACCATAAGAGGCCCAATCCAGCAACACCTCCCAGCAGAAAGAAATCTCCTCTTCACCTCCTTCAAAGCAATCACCCAATAGTTCTATGCACAAACCAACATCACTTCCTTACATTCACAAAATTCCCACCTCCTTAGACCTCATGAGAGAGCTCTATATATAGGAGTTTTGGAGAAAGGATGAGTCAGCTTGAGGCTGGCATGAAGCTGACTAGTGTCCTCTCCCACTTCAATTATACTTCAGTTCTTGAGTCCACTTGGAGTTTCTTGCTTCCACTTGGAGATCTAGATCCTCTTACTCATCACAAGGCGAATTCCCTGATCCAAGTGTCATTTTGGAAGCTTCCTGGGCATTTGACACCTTGCAGAATGACTGTGCCACTTGGCCAATCTCGCCCAGCGCAGGTAGCCTTCATTGATTTTGACATTCAGCGTAGGTACAGAGTGGAGCAGTTGACATTCAGCGCAGATGCTTAGTGGAGCAGCTGACATGATCCAGAAATAGCTTGTTTTTGAGTGTTTTCAGGTGGAGAACTGATTTTCAGTGCTGTGGTTTGCTGACCTTGTTCCTCTAGGGGTAGGAACAACATGTTTAGGGACTTTGGATCCCTTAGATTATTGACATTTCATGCTTCATGCTGTTAGGCACAAAAATGTCTATAACAGTTGCCCCCTAAAGTATGAGGTCGTTTATCGGGTGAAATGCTTTATCAGGAGGATCCGAAGTTCATTCAATCGCTGAGAGGTGCCCTGTAATAAAATACAATACAATACATTATTTTTCATTCTACTTTCATGATCTAGCTGAGGCGGGCATTCCCATGCTCAGCTTTATAAATTCATTTTGGTACATAGAGCAGACGATCGTCTGGTGGTAGACTGATAATTCTCTGTTGAAATTATCATCCTTTGAGTAGGATGATCATCCGCTGCAATGATGTACATAACAAATGTCTTTATATCCTGAATATATATATCGCAGCCTGGATGGATGAAACTAGATCCGGGGTCTTCAAACTCGTTCGATCTTCACTCTAAGTACAAGTCGATCCATGTGAGAATTTCGTTGAAGTCGAACATGGAAAGACATCGCTTGATTACCGGTCAATAATGTAAACCGTTAACAAGCGCGAGAGGAATCACCAATAATGACAATGACCCTCAAGGTACTGCAGTACAATTCACGTGGTGTGAATAAAGGACTTGGCGTCGAACACCACGCAAAATCTTCTGGTCGAAGGTCATTGATGTATACCTGTCGCCGGAAGTGAGAAACTTGCCATTGAGGCATGCAAGCTTCAAAGTACTGAGGGGGGTGTTCCTAGATCGACTTCTTGGATAATGAGCTGAAGTCGACAAGAAGCGATCCGTCAAAGGAGGGCCTTAATGAATCCCACATCAGTGACACAGAACGGAGCTAATGATTTTAGTGGAGGTGAAAACAATCTGTGAAATATGATTCAGGGTGGCGATCATGGGTGGATGAAGGATAATGTATGGCAGTGGATGGGACACGGTTGACTCTTTCTGAACAACATCTCTTGAACATATAACGACACTGATGTGATGGATCGGTAGCATTACCCCAAATGTGGATGGTTTGGCGAGGACCATGGTGATGAGACCGGTGAATGAAACAACCCATCCCGATGTGATACGGAGGACAAAGTGTCATGTTCAAGAGCGACTTGCTACCATTAAAGCTTTGAGGTTCTCCCAATTTTTCCCCAGTCATTTCTGACCAGTACCTCTTTATTTTTTTCAAGCTTGAGGAGGATAACATATGCTTGTTCTATAACCTGCCCTTCGGGCAAGCCCATCGCTATGTTTTAACGAGCCTAGCGATAGGGAAACTCGTTCTCGTCTAAAGACAAGTTTGTTGCTATTTAATCATTTTAACGAGTCTAACGACAAGGAAAACTCGGTACTTTTAATTTTTAGAGAGTCTGAAAAGGTACAGAAAGTTAACTCCAAAATTCCTTTTTCGTCATCTAATCCCTTAAGTCCGAAAAAGTATAAAACAATATAGAAGGGATGAGTTTTCGATAACTTTAACGAGCCGAATAAAACAAGCGCTTGACCTTTTTGTGCAATAATCCCTCAGGTCCAAAAAGATTAAAATCTAGAAGAGGGATAGCTCTTCCGGTCATTTTAATGAGCTGGAAGGCCAAAACTCGGCAAAATTTTCATATTTTACGAGTCAGGAGAAAAGAGCTCAAAGAAGACTCGCCTTTTGAGGAACGAGTGATAAACAGGGATAGCAACAGATTCCAGGTACAGGTTGGAATTTTCCAATCACGGCAGTGTCACAAGGATGGCTAGGTGAAATCACTCTTCGCAGCTGTTCCTCAAAATGGGTAAACAATCATATGGAGGTGAACGATTGGCCAAATGGAATGGAGGTGGCGGGTGCAAACATGACCAAGGCTTTTATGGCTAATAAATTTGCGATCACAATGGTTATTTACCGGAATAGGTTCATTTTTTAATGAGCTTAAACTCTGGAGGAAACTCTTGCTCACGCTTTTCTATTTTTTTAACGAGCATAAATTCCACGGTAAAACTGCTCGATCTTATGTTTATTTTTTAACGAGCATGAACTATGTGCTAAAACTGCTCGGATCTCGCTTTTCTATTTTTTAACGAGCATAAATTCCACGGTAAAACTGCTCGATTATATGGTCAAATTTTGATTTTTTTACCATTACTAGTTTCCTCTTTTCAAATATAGTACTGCTTTTCAATTCCTGCAACAAACTTCGTTAGAAATGAATAATATTTGCATGAAAATGAGATTATAACCCTAATATTTCACTTTAAACTGTGTAAAAAGCCATTAAAAGGTGTTTTTACCTCTCATTTACCATTTCATTTGCATTTGGTTTGTTGGAGCTCTGGAGGTGCCTCTTCCCCCTTGATTTTTACCAGCTGATTCCGGGAGATTCTATGGACGATTTTCGGCGCCGTCTGGACCAGGTAGGAGCTGAACCCTAGCTCTTTCTTTTCACGGTTTCATTTTCCTATTTTTTGCCTGTTTTCCAGTCTTCCTGAGCCCCTGGGGTTTTGCCAGGGCGCCCTAGGATCAGCGCAGGTTTCCCTTTCGAAACCTATGCTGAGGGTCAGGCTGCCTTTCCTGAGCCCCTGGGGTTTTGCCAGGGCACCCTAGGATCAGCGCAGGTTTCCCTTTCGAAACCTGCGCTGAAGGTCAAGCTGCCTTAAGGCAGCCTGACCCTCAGCGCAAGTGGGAGACTTCCTGCCTGCGCTGGGCTCAAAAAGACTGAGTTCTAAGGTTATTTTTGATGATTTTTTCGCCAGTTTTTCATCAAATCAGGAATTCACTCTTTCTCTTGTTTGCTTTGCAGGGAACCTTGAACAAAATGTCCCTTACATGGCGAGAACGAGAACATGAAGAGGAGGACATGATTGCCCTCCATGACCCGGTCACGGTGAACGCGCTGCGGAACTGTGGCCTGCTGAAGTTCTTCCGTATCTCTAGCATGAGAGCACAGATTTCTTTACAGCAGTATATGCTTGATGCTTGGGATCCTGTTAACCAAGTGTTCCAGATTAGGGGGAAGACCATCCCCTTGACCATAGAGGACATGTACTTCTTGACTGGATTGTCAAGACGAGGTGCCCCCATTTCCTTATCAGGTACGGCCTGGGGGACTGATTCCACCAGAGATTATGTCCGTCAGTATTGTAGGGAAGGTTCTCAGCCGAGCAGAGATGACAAGATTGTTATCCGTGAGATTACTGATCGGGCTCTCAGGTCCATTCTGTTCACTATTGGCAGGATGGCCGGTAGCGCAGCTCTACATGTTGCCAACAGGTCTTATATGCAGCACGCCTTGGAGTGTCTCCAACCGAAAGTATTCAACTGGTGTGATGCAGTACTTGTTCAGATGAAAAGTCAATTGACCAAGGTAAAGGACGGGAAGCTGAAGAACTTTGGATTTGGTTCTATTCTGACTGCCTTTGCCTTGGAGAAAATCCCACTGATGCAGCCTCAGTACATCATACTTGACTTGCCTTCTTCGACCGAGCCACGCATGCAGAGGTGGGTTGACCACATGTCTAGGCATGAAGGCCAACCTCAGATTACTTTTACTAAGGCCTTCTTTAAGTGGTTCGAGCGCCAGGAGATGGCGTTTTCTGAGTATCCATATGTGGGTATGGATTTCTGAGGTGATCCAGATTTGGTGTTACCGGATGGCGAGCAGTGGGGAGCCATTGGTAAACTCCTTGACCATATTACTGTTTATTGTTCTTACTCATAATGTTACTGTGCTTTATTCTATCAAGACTTTTAATTGTACTCTTGGGTGCGTGCAGATATTGGTCCTGTTCGTCCAGCAGTTCGTCCGAGATCGCCGGCTGCTGCCCCGGCAGGGGAACCCGCTAGGAGAGTTGTTATTCGCGATCTTGACGACACTGAGACCCTTACAGCTGTGCAGGAGCAGGTTGAGAGCCTTACTCGTGGCCTTCCGGATGTACAGATTGACGAGTTACCTTTACAGATGCAACGGCATACCATTGGTGTGCCTAGACGATGGACTCGTCTCTTGCGCATGATTGCACAGGCCGTGACGTACCATCATGAGCACCACTAGGCTAGGGTGCCCCCTAGCATCTTTTTGAGTTTTTAGGTCATATGACCAATTTTGTCTTGGTTACAGAACATTATGTATGAACTTATATAAACAGCTTATATATTTTGATTTTCGGGTTTTATTCTGGTTGATTTACGTGATCCATATGTACAATTTTTGATGATGTGTCCTTTTTATAAATGTTGCAGATGTCTATCTAACACATAGTTTGCTAATGAGTCAGTTAATGTGTTTAATTTTCTTGAAATATGTTGATATTGAATTGAATCAAATCGTCTTTCCAAGATCTTAACCCTTAGGAACATGCGATAAATAGCTGGATTGCGAACAGAATATATACCATTGAGTTGTAGTATTACGAGCTGTGAGTCTAGCCTGACAATTAGTCGGCGTATGCCACGTGTGATGGCATCAGAGAGTAGCTCTATCAACGTGCTATAGTCAGCGATGTTATTCGTTGATTGCCCAATACATACACCTCTGAAACTTACTAACTCGCCGCTTGGATCAAAAATGGCCCAGGCTGCGGAGGATAGGTTCCGCGAACTACGACTCGCTCCGTCGGCATATCCAACACATGTCTCCATAAGGTTTGACATCTGCAACGAACGAAAAAGGTGGATCACTCGACCAGAAAAAACATTTTAGCAAAAACAAAATACAACAAAAGCATGCAGGTTACTATTTAAGCATAGTAACGCTTGAGGTACAACCCGTTGCAGGGCTACGCCAGTGGAATTCCATCGTAATCCATTAACTCGTAGGCTCCTTTTGCTAACACCCTTTTAACAATATAGGGGCCCATCCATAAGGACTTGAATTTTCCTGCTCCCAACTTATCGGATTCTTGATCATAAAGCAAGACCAAATCACCTTCTGAGAAGACACGGAGTTTGACATTTTTGTCGAACTGAGCCTTGACTCGTTTCTTATGAGCTTCGTTAGCCAAAGTGGCGTCACGACGGGTTTCATCCAACTGGATTAATTCCAAGAAACGAGCCTCTTCTTCTGAGGTTCTGGGGAGAAGATCGATTGCGATTTTAAGCGACGAAATTTCGCACTGGATTGGTAAGACTGCTTCCAGGCCATACACCAGTTGAAAAGGCGTGAACCCGGTTGCGTTCTTTACCGAGGTCCAGTAAGCCCACAGAGCTGAGTACAGGATTAGGTGCCATCTTCTTTTATGAACCCCGATCATCCTTTGCAACATATGCTTCAGGACCTTGTTGATTGCCTCAACTTGTCTGTTGGCTTGCGGATAATATGGGGTAGAGCTATCGTGAGATAGCCCTAGCTTGGCAGCTAATTCGACCATCATGTGATTGCGAAAATGCGATCCATGATCTGTAACTATAGCTTGTGGTACGCCGAACCTGGCGACTACATGATTGAAAAAGAAAAGGGCAGCTGTTTCACCAGTGTTATCCAATGTAGGCATCGCCTCGGCCCATTTGGTAAAATAGTCAACAGCGACTATAATATACCCATGCCCCCCGGTCGAGGTGGGGTTACATTGCATGAAATTGATGCCCCACTTGGCGAAGGGCCCAACAACAACTATCGGCTGTAAAGGTGCGGGTGGTCGTCTGGTTTTGCAATCAAAGATTTGACAAGCATGGCAACTTCTGACTGCGGTTATGCAATCTTTGAACATGGTTGGCCAGAAGTATCCTGCTCGTAAGATTCTTTGTGCTGTTGCATATCCAGACTGATGCCCCCCACACGCGCCTGAATGACAATCATTCAGGGCTTTTTCGGCCTCCTCATGGGTAAGGCACCTCCTCAGAACTGTATCGACACCACGACGGTAAAGTGTATTACCGACGATCATGTAGTCTTTTGCTTGGTATCGTATACGTTTTTGTTTGGAGCGAGAGGTGTTAGGCCTGAACTTTTGGGTTTGGAGATAAACTATGATGTCTCCATACCACTCATCGCTTACAGATATCAGAAAAAAACTTTCGTCCACGATTGACTCTTCCGATGTTTCATCGTTGGACGATGATGGGAGATCGCACAATAATTCTGCGAAAACTAGAGCTTTCTTTGATTTGGATTTCACAAATTCCAGGTCAAACTCTTGAAGGATCGCTATCCATTTTGAATATTTGCCCCCCAGCAACTGTCGCGACATTATATAAGTCATGGGGTTGCAATCTGACAAGATGGTAGTTGTTTAGTCAATTTAGTGTTCCTAAATTGATGTCATTAATTGTCAACCCGGGGCTCGTAAGCTGATGAAGTGAAGGTGTACTATATGTACTTAAGCAACCTCTTAGAGCTTTTTGTCGTTTTGGGGGTGTTGTTTATGGACAGTTTATCTTCCTAAGATGGAATGGAGTTTTTATAAACAGATGAGTGAGTGTGTGTGTAAGGTGATTTCTAACTACTTGCTGAAAAGGAAAAGCTTGAAAGAAATAAATAACTTGAAATAAACTGAAAGCAAAGAACCACTTTCTAATGGTACTAGACACCATTCATGCTGCTGCAAATAAAAGGTAAGAAAATCACTTTAAAAACCAATGATAATGTTTATCTCTTCCTAACTCTCTGTTTCTAACACATAGTACTGTGTAAAACACGATTAGGAAGTAGCTAGAGATGAGTTTAAAAAGTGATAAAAAAATGAGAAAAATCTACTTTAAAGACTAGTTATAATGTTCAGCTCTTTCTAACTCTCTGCTTCTATCATATGGTACTATGTAAAGCACGATTAGAAAGTAGTTAAAGATTAGTCTAAAAAGTACTCAAAGCCAGCTGTAATTTATCAGTGTTCTGATCTCTAAAAGATAAACAATTTGTGATAAAGAGACCATTCATATGTTAGCAGACAACTTTGAGAAATTAAACTAAAAACCAGCTATGAAAATAAAGTAAAGGCAGCAACTTTGAATCTGTCAACTGAAAATACCATCAGTTATAAAGCAAATACATAAACACAAAAACAATCCCGGGTTAAAAACCTGCAAAAGAACAATACTGATCAGCTTAAAATAAAGGCTGGAAATGAAATAACATGAAAGTGAATCAAGCTGTACATGTTTCAAAGAAAAGGAAATGCTGAATGGAAAATAAGGAAATGCTGAACATAAAAATACTATACAAGGGCAGTCATGAACAGGGGCCCTCCATTCATAAAACCCAAAGAAGACTCAAGGAATTGAAAACATCAGAACATCACTGCTTCTATTACTCCATGTGCAGAAAATTACAGTCAAGAGTGCTAGAACAGCACTATCAAAACAGAGTCTGGAAATGCACTAAAATTATAACAGGTTCATAAAACACAACAACTAAAAAGTAACATTAAGCGTATGCAAACACTAGTTTTTATAGGCATCTAAACGATTGCCTAATGCGTAAAGCTAGAAACTGAAAATTAACTATTCTGTCATGCGTAATAAAGGTTCAGCAACACGTCATAAGCCTCGTGGATGAGCTGGAGGTTCTGGTCGTTATTGGAATTGAATCCAGAGTTGGATTATGTTTCCCACAACCTGCGTAACACAGACAAATCACCAGTTGCATTGACGTGACCCAACAGCTTACGCAACACCGTTAAGCTGCCTTTGTTGATCGTGGCTTGACCCTCGTTGACCGGAGGTGTAGATGATGTGGCTGATCGAACCAATAGCACAGGAACCTTGAGCACCTTTATTCCTAAGTGCCCATGTGGCTCGTTTTGCAAAATGACACGTGGAACCTTGAGATTAACAAAAAGGCTGCGGAATCATCAGATGGCTACGGAATCGCTGAATGGCTGCGGAATTGCCAGACAGCTGCGGAAACTCTGTAAATATGTCAAAATATAAACAAAACAGTCACACATTAGCAAAGTTCACTTAATCATGCTCAAAGACATTAAATGTAATGATCTGGGTTGGTTTGCAAGGAAAATGAGGCAAAAGAGAGAGATGAATGAGGGAAAACTGTAGGTAATGATGGATAATCAAGTGCAAAGTAGAGGCTCTACATACCCCCACTACGAGGGCATTGCATGTCCTCATGCAATCAAAAAAATTGTTCAGTCCACTCGCTGAGATGCCTCTGCTAAGACATCCAGCCTTCTCTTCTTTCTCTGTGTGGCTATATTGACTCTTGGTCTTTTCATCAAACATCTGAATTTTAGATTGATCAAAGCTCTATTTAACTTCCTGCATCTCTTCTTGAGCTTTTTGTTTTCCTTTTTCCACAGGCCCATATGAAGCATGGTGTTATCTTGGACCATCTTGTCCACATTGCTCTGTACCTTCAGTTTTTCATTTTCTTGTTTGATGTGGCGATTTAGTACCTCCAGCTCAAATATTTCTTGCTTCAGTGATTGAACTTGCTGCTCCAAAGGTTGAACAGTGCTCGGACCAGCAGCTGCTTGTTCTAACGTCTCCAGGTAATTATAAACTTTCTGCTGATCTGGGTCAACCTCAGGTGACTTCTTTGGACTAGGCTCATACTGAAATTCGGATCCATGTTCATATTCAGGTTCATGCTCAAAAGGGCTTTCCTCACGTGGAGGACTGGTCTCAACATACTCAGCGTGTGGAGGGCTTTTCTCAAAGTCAGGACTTGTAGCAACCTTTTCAGGTGTGCTCAAGTCAATGATGAGTGACTTTTTACCCTTTGTGGCCCCCACTTTTCTTTGTAACCTGCTGCTTCTTCTCACGGTGGTGATGTTCTATTTTTCTTTTTGTACCTTTTGCTTTTGTTTTTCCACCTTCTTGGAAAGGGCAGTTTCATGGAGTTGGGCCAACCTTTGTGCTAAGGGCTGAGTGTCTTCTTCACTAGAATTCTCTAGAGTAAGGTAGGTTTCTTGAGCTATGGATTTTCCTTTATCTTTCTTTTGTTTCTTCCTACCCTCTTTTCTCTTTTGAGCAACTTCTTGGGCAAGTTCTGAAAGGGTTTGTGTGGTGATTCTTTGAGCTGTTTGATCAATGTCCACAGCAGGCTCAGGGTCAATTTCATGTTCAGAATGATGTACATCAGTTTCTTCTTCAATCTGTTCTTGGACAGTTTCCTCTTGGACAACAGTTTCAGGGGTAGCCTCTTCTCTTTTTCTTCTACTCTTTCTAGGCACAGAGGTTTCTCCTGCTTCTTCAAAATGGTTTCTCACAAGAAATCTCTCCCAGGTATCTCTTTTTGCTTTCAACTGTTCCTCAACTAGCATCTTAACAAGACCATGATGATACATATGTGATTCAATGTTTCTTGGGTTCCTTTGGACAATTGAACACATTTTTCTAAGACTTGAGAGTAAAAAATATGGAAGGTTAATATCTTCTCCTAAGAAATGCATCATGACTTTGGCATGGTAAACATATAAAACTCCAAACCTTCCCTCACAAGTAAAGAATTTTTGCACTAATAAAAGTAAAGTTGTCCATTCTTCCTTGACATAAGTAACAGGAATCCCTTTTGTAAAAATGCTGGTATCCATACCTGGATTCTTTAAGATTTGCTTCCACTGTTGGTCTTG
The DNA here is from genome assembly GCA_031772625.1 of Pinus tabuliformis. Classification (NCBI taxonomy): domain Eukaryota; kingdom Viridiplantae; phylum Streptophyta; class Pinopsida; order Pinales; family Pinaceae; genus Pinus; species Pinus tabuliformis. The sequence continues at coordinate 52,182,708 of CM062815.1, forward strand.
TACTGATATGTTTTTAAACCATCTTTCTCCAGTTTGTGGGAGTGAAGTGACCTGTGCTATACTGCTCTCAGTGACTGTAAACTTTAGGTCCCCTATCTCCACTTGATTGTCTTTGTCTCTGAAGGAACGTGCAAAGGCCTTCGTAACCTCTTTGTGGTAACCTCTGAATTTCTGGATGCATTGGAGCCAGTTTGCTTTCTGCAAAGCCTCTTTAACTTGAGGATATCCCTCCAGAAATTTTGAACCCTCGGGTTCTGCTCTTAAGAGTTTACCCATTGGCTCTACGGCTCTGTTCTAAAAATTTTGGAAAAAAGGTTACACGGCTTCAACAGTGGCCTTAACACAGTAAATTTACGGCTCTAATGTAACACCCGTAACATACGTTCACTGTTAATCAGAATTAGCAGAGAGGAAGAAGTAAAACAGAGTATGGCTAAGGTAGCAGCGTAGTGAGCACAGCGGAATAAGGGAATTGTGGAAATGAAACAGCGTGAATGGAATGATACGAGCGTAGGAGGGTTATGAAATGATGGGTAGAAACGGTTAGGTCCTTAGGTTTCGGTCATGGGTTTACACTTGGCTGCGGGATTATGACTTAGAGAGACGTAGTACAGTAGTCTACGTCACTTAGGTACGAAAACCTTAATGGAGGAGCAGCCGCAGTTGAGTTTCAAAATCGTGATGAATCAGGACCGATAAATGTGGGGGATACGTGGATTTTTGGTCGCATGATGGGAAAGACTGGTAATCATTACATTAAATGGCAAGAAACATAACCCAGAAACTTTGCAAAATGAGATAACCGTAAGTTTAGTATTTAGATCATACCTCATATCCGCGCTTGGATTGCCTTTGATCATTTTCCACTAACCCTTCATTGTTTTATTGCTGTTGCATGACTCTTTTCCACTTATTGTTGATGACTTCTGAACTGTAAATTTCTTTTCAAACAGACTGTGTTTTTTTTTATGCAGGTGCAGAGAGCTGCGGAATGGCTGAATGGCTGCAGAATTGCCAATCAGCTGCGGAAACTGCAGTGGTACCCTCTGGCTGCACAAAACAACTTTAGTTGTAAAAAAAAAAACTTTATTGATGGAATGAAATGTAATGAATGGATGGATGGATGGAAAGAAATGAGGTGGAGTGAGAGTGATTAAATAAATGAGATGGTGAATGAAATGGTTGTAATGATGAAATGAGATGGAAGAGAGAGAGATTTTTTTTTTTTTTTTTGGAAAACATGAGGTGTCAGGTGACCCTGATTTTCACCTCAGGTTTTCTGCATAAGACTGCCAATCAGAGATTGGTTTTCAGGCTTATACATTTATTTATTTTTTATTTTTTTTTTTTTTTTTATTTTTTTTTTTTTTTTTTTTTTTTCAAAAACCAAAGATTAGGCTGATGGAGGAGAAGAATCCTTCTCCACCAACCTGATTGCAGAATCTTCTTTAAACAACTTGACAAACTCTTCTTTTGAGAATGGCTTTTGGTAGATTTTCAAGCGATGGCCATTCAAAATAAGAGGAGTATGAAATTCATCAATAGTTTTCACTCGAACTGCTCCATTGCTAAAGACTTCATCAATCTCATATGGCCCAAGCCAATGAGTTTGAAACTTTCCTTTGAAGTCTTTGAACTTTGAATCAAACAATAGAGCCCAATCTCCTTTCTGAAACTTTCTTTCTTTGATATGACGATCATGCCATTTAGATCTTTGGTGCTGAACTAGATCGGTCCTTAGAATTGCATCTTGCCTTATTTCATCTAGCTCATTTAGCTGGTCCATTCTGTGTCTTTGGGCTTCTGAGAGGCTCATTCCCAATTGGACTGCCATCTTGAAGGTCTTGATTTGGAACTCAATGGGGAGCAGGACTTCCTTCCCATAAACAAGTTCATAGGGAGAATGTCATGTTGTGTTCTTCCATGTAGTTCTATAGGCCCATAAGGCTTCAGGAAGCCTTTCCGCCCAATCTCTTCTATGAAGATGAACAGTCTTGGTGATAATGCCTTCAAGAACTTTATTGGTAGATTCCACTTGGCCATTGGATTGCGGATGGTAGGGAGTAGATGTTCTGTGCTTGATCTTATATTCCTCCATCAGCTTCTCCATCAATTTAGATGTAAACTGGCTGCCCTGATCTGTTACAATTTCCCTTGGGACACCAAAACGAGTGAAAATATCCTCAAAAAGAAATTGAACAACTGAATTTTCAGTGGCAGAAGGCAATGCTTTCGCTTCTACCCACTTAGTAACATAATCAGTACAAACCAGTATATACTTCTTTTTCTTTGATGGTGGATTAATTGGTCCAACGAAATCTAGAGCCCATTTCTCAAAGGGTTCGATGCATACTGTAGGAATTTACAGGGTAAGTTCCACAGAAAGAATACCAAAAGGACACCGCTCACAACCAGATCTCAAATTAATACACCAGTATTTTTGATGTGGTTAAAACCCTCAGAGTGCAAGGAGGGAAACAGTCCACGGCCTGTCCCAACGTGGGTACTACAGGCAATTTATTAATCAAAGAATGAAAATTTACATAAGCTTCTCTCATGCACGGATTACCCGAACAATGACCCTCCATGCGCTTTAAATAGAACTCATGGACCAATCGGGTGTCAAGCCACGGATCAAGTGTCGGTAATACCGAGGTGAGAGTGAACCGTCGGATCACTACATATCGTGACCGTCGGATTGTAAGTTACAAAATGTACAATGGTAAAGAAACACACTTTACCTAACTCTAACCTAACTCTATACTAGACCAAGTTGAACTTAACTATATCCTATGTGTCGGAATATCCTAACATCCCCCCTTAAGAACAACTTGGGATAGGCTTGAAGGATTTACAAATATGACACAATAGGAGAAGGAAGGAGGCACTAGAGCCTATCCCCCCTTAGTGACAACTTCCTGAACTCCAAGCATATATCGAAGTTTAGTGAACTTCGCCTCTGTGAGAGCCTTTGTGAAGATGTCTGCAACCTGATCATCTGTTGGACAATATTGCACTTCAAGAACATGGTCATGAATGAGCTTTCTGATGAAGTGCATGTGTAGTTCAATGTGTTTGTTGCGCTGATGCTGGACTGGATCTTTGCATAGCTGAATGGCACTTTGATTATCACACCAAAGTGTGGTTGGATGCTGTTGCTCAAAGCCAAACTCTGATAGGATCTGACGAAGCCACAAGGCTTCCTTACTAGCTTCCACGGCACCACGATACTCTGCTTCTGCTGACGAAAGAGAAATGACAGCCTGTTTCTTACAAGCCCATGTAATAGGTCCTGAACCAAGAGTGAAGACATAACCGAGAGTAGACTTCCGATCATCAGGGTCACCAGCCCAATCAGAATCAGTGAAACCAACTAACAGAGGAGCTGCTTTGGCACTGTAATGAATCCCAAACTGTACTGTACCTCGAACATAACGAAGTATTCTTTTAGCTGCTTTCCAATGGCTTTCACGGGGGTTTTGCATAAAACGAGCAACAAGGCCAACAGCAAAGGAAAGATCAGGACGAGTATGGGTTAAATACAAGAGTTTTCCGACAAGTTGACGGTATAAGGTAGCATCAACTTCAGGAGAAGTACAAGAGACTGAAAGTTTGACTCCAGACTGAAAGGGAGAAGGGGCTGGCTTACAGTCTTCCATGTGAAAATGACGAAGAATATCACAAGCATACTTGGACTGGGAAAGGAAAATACCCTCTTGGGATTGCAAGACTTGAAGACCGAGAAAATAGTGTAAGTGTCCTAAGTCTATCATTTCAAATTTCTTTTTAAGGCTGGACTTCACATGGTTTATAAGGTTGGGATCACTACCAGTAAGAATAAGATCATCAACATAAAGAACAAGGATGATAAGAGAGTTGCCCACTTTCTTGGTGTAGACAGTATTGTCAGAATGACACCTAGAAAAGCCAGATTCTAAAAGAAAGCTATCCATTTTAGCATACCAAGCCCGAGGAGCTTGCTTGAGGCCATAAAGGGATTTCTTAAGTCAACAAACAAGGCTGGAGTCTATTTGTATGAAGCCAATGGGTTGTTCCATATAGATTTCTTCCTGCAAGTCCCCATGCAAGAAGGCAGATTTAACATCCATTTGATGGACTTCCCATTTTAAAGAGGCAGCAAGGGAAAGAACAAGGTGGATAGAGTTCATTTTGGCAACATGGGAGAAGGTTTTAGTGTAGTCAATGCCTTCGACCTGTGAAAAGCCCTTAGCAACGAGACGAGCTTTATGTTTATCAACTTTCCCATCTGGTCCATACTTGGTTCTGTAAACCCATTTACATCTAACAAGTTTGCATCCCTTTGGTAGAGGAACAAGATCCCATGTATCATTTGTCATTAATGAATGATATTCTTCATTCATAGCTGCTTCCCAATGTGGATGGCCTGAAGCTTCTGCAAAAGTGTCAGGATCATGATTTACTGGAGCTTGAGCCAGTAAAGAAGAGGCTCTTTCAAACTGAGAACGTGTACGTCGCTGATCTGTAGGATCACCGGCAAGATCACCTGCTGCATCCCGAGTAGCACGGACCCATCTTGGAAGTTGAGGATCCTGAGAAGGTGGGGGAGGATTATCATCCTCGCTTTCATCATCTGAAGAAGAAATGTTTTCAAAAGTAGAAGAGAGAGGAAGAGGTGGCACATCTGCCGGACTAGGCTCACAGGCCGATTTATTTTCATCAAATTTTACATCTCTTCTAATGATAACATTTTTGGACTTAAATGGAATAAGTCTATAACCTTTTACATCTTCAGAATATCCAAAAAAAGTACATTTCTCACTCTTAGGTTCTAAAGCTTTATGCTTTTCATCTGGAATATGGGCCCATGCTTCACTTCCAAACACACGAAAGTGACTTACATCTGGTTTAATGGAACTCCAAGCTTCTTCTGGAGTGATATTCTCTAGAACCTTAGTAGGAGTGCGATTGATTATATAATTTGCACAATTAATTGCTTCGGCCCAAAAACTAAGACTGAGTCCTTTAGATTGCAGCATACAATTAGCCATTTCCTTTAAGGTGCGATTTTTCCTTTCAGCTACACCATTTTGTTGTGGAGTGTATGGAACAGTATGTTGCATTTGAATTCCATTTTCGGTGCAAAAGTTGATGAATGTGTTTTTAACATATTCTCCACCATTATCAGTTCTTAGCTTAAGAATTTGATGTCCAGATTGTTTTTCAACAAATGCTTTGAAGGCCAAAAAAGTGTTAAATACTTCGCTCTTGAGTTTTAAGAAGTATACCCAAGTGCGTCTGGAGAAATCATCAATGAAAGTTAAGAAGTACTTGTAGCCAGAGAATGAAGCAACAGGAAGAGGACCACATAAATCACTGTGCACAAGCTGTAAAGGGGCTGAGGCGTGCCAAGAGGCACGTTTGTCAAAACTATCCCGATGATGTTTTCCGAGTACACATCCGGAACAAACACCATCTCTGCAAGATACCATAGGAAGACCTGTCACCATATTTTCTTTACATAGATGCTGAAGGGAGCGATAGTTTAAGTGACCAAATCGCTCATGCCAAAGTTTGCTCACTTCATCATTATGAGCAACAAATACTGAGGGAAGATTTGATGACCCAAAGTTGTGAAACTTATACAACCTTTTGGAATCATCAGCAAGACCAGTAGCTAGAATCTGTTTAGGATCTTTTAGATCCTTGATTACAACATCATGAGGTGAAAATTCAACAATTTTACCTTCACCTGAATGAGTTATCTGATAGACAGATAGAAGGTTGCAGGATAAGGTTGGAACACATAATACATCATTAAACTGACCATTGTCTAGATGAACAGTTCCAGTCCCTACAACATTAAGAGATCTATCATCACCAATATATATATTTTTGGTGTTACAATCATTTAAAGAAGAAAACATGGCTTGGTTTTTGGCCATGTGACAAGAGGCTCTAGAATCAATGAGCCACTCATGAGAATGAGAAGAAGAAGAAGATACATTTAATGCATAACCAGACTGAGATGATTGATAATGACATGCAGAAAGTGCCATTCCGGAAGTTGAAGTTGAAGTAGGCTCCACATGGATGTTATGTTTCTTCATTGCGGCTTCCAAGGCTTCCATCTTCTTAAAGCATTTAGATTCTAAGTGGCCATCTCGATTACAAAAGTTACAATGTCTATCAGTCTTCTTCCATTTGTTTTTATTGGTCTTATCATTTTGCTGAAATGATCTTTCATTTTGAGGCTGAGATGGTTTAGGACCATTCTTTTGAGGATATGACTTCTTAGGATTCTTTGAATTTGGTTGCTGCTGGGCGGCTAACGCTTTCATGGAAGAGTTTCCAAGATTAAGAAGACCAAGGTGTAAGAGTTTTTCTTGTTCTCTTATTAAGGAATCACAAAAGGAGTCAAAGGAAGGGGCCTTGTATTCTTGTCCTTGACAAATGAAAGCTTCCCTTGTAGAATGGAAAGTGGAAACAAATACAGAGTAGGCTGGTCCCAACTTAGTAAGGATGGAATAAATAAGGTTACCATCTTCTTTCTTAACTTTAACACCTTCCAAGAGATATCTAAGGGTCTTGAATTTGGACAAGAAATCTTCAATGCAAGAAAAATTATTAGGATCCAAAGTAAGCAGCTCATTTTCAAGTTGATGGGCTCTAATTTCATTTTTAATCCCAAAAACTTTAGCAAGTTTTTCTAATGCTTCATGAGGAGTCTCAAGTCCTGCAGTGTGGAATCTAAGATCAGGAGAAATAGACATCCCTATCAAACCACGTGCTTGATCTTGTCTATTTTCCCATTTTGCCGCCTTGTCTTCATCTTTTGGTTTCTTCTCTTGGTTTGTGGCTATTCTGAAGAGACCTTTACTTCTAAGTAAATCTTCCATGTATTCTACCCATTGGAAGTAGTTAGTGCTGTCAAGAATGACTTGGCATGGACTTTCCATTTTTTAAAGAAAACTGAAGCTGAAGATGCTAAAAGTAAGCATACCAACAGATAGATCTCGAAAAAATAGGCGGTTTTAAAAAAAACGGCTCTGAAAAAGGCTTCCGGATGAAGAAGTTATGGCTTTTTGAAAAAAAATTGTTGACGTTGCCGGCAAAGTGCGCGAATGTGCGGGAATGAAAAAAAAAATCCGCCCCCACAAAATGGAGACTTGAACCCAAGACCTCTACTCTCTTAAAATAGCTTTGAACCAATTGATCTATACAAAAAATTTGAGAGAGAGAGAGAGAGAGAGAGAGAGAGAGAGGGGGGGGGGGGGGGCCTTGGTTTGCGTGCTTGTCTTGAGAAAGCTCTTTTTCCCTACAAAACACAAAACACAAAACCCAACACGAATATGCAAAGAAAAACGAACCTTGCGGCTCGAAGTTAGCTTTAGCCAAAAAACTAGAAATTTAAAAAAAAATCTCAAGGTTAGCTTTAGCCGAAAAACTAAATATTTTTCTCAATGTTTCTGATTTTCCGAGATCACACTAAGGTGCAGGGAAAAGAGCATACGCATGAGAAAAATCCTTCCTTTCTGTTTCTGATTTGCCCAGATCGCACAGAGTCGCAGGGCAAAGAGCATACGCAGAAATGAAAGGTATAGATCCGGTTAAAAAAAAGGCTAAATAAACTGAGACTGAAATAAGCAGAGAGAAATGAACAGTAAACTGCAAAAAAAACACTGTATACCTCCCGATCTGAAAAATGACGCAGCTAGGGCTACCGGAAACCTTTTCGCGTGAAACGAAAGGGGTTCCTCACTGGAACAGATGCTCCGAACGCAACAGAGCAGTCCTCTCAGCCCGAAAGCAGTCAGAAACAGCAGATCTAGGAAACGACAGCCGCATGCAGTTCTACCGGCTTCAGATTTGGATCACCAACGGACGCGGCCCTCAAATAGCTCTGATACCATGTAGGAATTTACAGGGTAAGTTCCACAGAAAGAATACCAAAAGGACACCGCTCACAACCAGATCTCAAATCAATACACCAGTATTTTTGACATGGTTAAAACCCTCAGAGTGCAAGGAGGGAAACAGTCCACGGCCTGTCCCAACGTGGGTACTACAGGCAATTTATTAATCAAAGAATGAAAATTTACATAAGCTTCTCTCATGCACGGATTACCCGAACAATGACCCTCCATGCGCTTTGAATAGAACTCATGGACCAATTGGGTGTCAAGCCACGGATCAAGTGTCGGTAATACCGAGGTGAGAGTGAACCGTCGGATCACTACATATCGTGACCGTCGGATTGTAAGTTACAAAATGTACAACGGTAAAGAAACACACTTTACCTAACTCTAACCTAACTCTATACTAGACCAAGTTGAACTTAACTATATCCTATGTGTCGAAATATCCTAACACATACCTGAGGCTGTAGAGGCATTTCATTTGAAGGAGTTGGTTTCCCAACTCTTTGGCAGCTGTCACACCTTCTAATATACTGCTTTGCATCTTTAAAGAGAGAAGGCCAATAATATCCTAGAGAAAGGATTTTATAGGCTGTCCTCTTGTCAGCAAAGTGCCCGCCGCATGGTTCATCATGACATGCCTTAAGGATGTCAGGCATTTCATCTTCCCGAACACACCTTCTGATTATACAATCTGGCCCTGTTTTGAATAATTCATTAGAAATCCAAGAATAATGTGCACTCTCCTGAATGATTTTCCTTTTCTCATTAGGAAATAAGTGTAGAGGAAGCTTCCCTGTAACTAGATAATTAGCCATATCTGCATACCAAGGAGTCTTGGTAGTCACTGCAAACAAGTATTCATCTGGAAACTTATCTTCTACTGGAGAATCTTCATTAGTGTTTTGGATTCTAGACAAGAAATCAGCTACTGTGTTTTGTTTTCCAGGTCTATCTAACACAGTAATGTTGAATTCTTGTAAGAGTAAAAGCCATCTTGTAACTCTACCATTAGTGACAGGTTTGTTCATTAAATATCTTATGGCAGAGTGATCAGTATGGACAAAGGTTTCATAGCCGGTTATGTAGTGTCTAAACTTGTTGATTGCATGTACCACAGCTAAGAACTCTTTTTCTGTAACAGTGTAATTTAACTCAGTGGGAGTCAAATTCTTACTTGTGTAATAAATGGCATAAGGGATCAAATCCTTTTGTCCCAAAACAGCTCCTAGAGCTGTATCTGAAGCATCAGTAGAAATGTGGAAAGGGAGTTTCCAATTTGGCCCCCTTAAGATGGGTGCTTCAGATATTCTAGGCTTTAAAGCTTCAAAGGCAGATTGACACTCAGGATCCCATTTGAACTCACAGTCCTTGGTAAGCAATTTGAAAAGAGGGGATGCTATCTTAGTGAAGTTTTCAATAAATCTTCTGTAATACCTAGTAAACCCAAGAAAATTTCTAACATCCTTCTGGTAATTTGGAATAGGTAACTTAGAGATGACTTCAACTTTGGATCTATCAACCTTAATCCCATCTCCTGAAATATGATGTCCTAAAACAATCCCTTCAGTAAACATCATAAAACACTTTTCATGACTTAAAGAAAGATTTGTTTCCTTACATCTTACCAGTACTTTTTCCAAATTTTCTAAAGCTTCTTCAAATGTATTAGCATAAACTGTGAAATCGTCCATGTATACCTCTACACAATCATGAATCAGATCTGAAAAGATTCCTAGTACAGCCCTTTGAAATGTAGCGGGTGCATTGCACAATCCAAAAGGAAGTACTCGGTAGGCAAAAGTTCCCCAAGGACAAGTAAATGTGGTTTTGTCTTGATCTTCAGGTGCTACCTGAATTTGATTATACCCACTAAAACCATCCAAGAATGAGAAATACTTTTTACCTGCTAAAGTGTCTAGTACCTGATCAATAAAAGGTAAAGGGAAATGATCCTTTAAGGTTGCCTTGTTCAATTCTCGATAATCAATGCAAACTCTCCACTTACCATTCTTTTTGGGCACTATAACCAAGGGAGAAACCCATTGGCTATCTGAAATGGGGTAAATGAAGTTTACCTTGAGCAATTTCTGGAGTTCTTCTTTCACGATTTCCCTAAGGTTTGGATTCATCCTTCTTTGTGGTTGCCTAATAGGTCTGCTGTTTTCTTCAATATAGATGTGATGAATACAAGTCTTAGGATCGATTCCTTTCATGTCAGCATATTCCCATGCAAAGGCAGTGGAATGTTTTTGCAACAGTTTAGTTAATTCTTCTTGTTGTGGTCTTTCCAAGTTTTTGTTAATGTTCAATGTTTTTCCTGGAAGGATTTCAACTGTAGAACTACCAAACTCTTCCATTGAGAAGAGAGACATCTGTCTAGAGGAGAGATATTCAATGTCTGCATCTAACTGAAATTGTGTAGAGTCATATTCTAAAGGTATTTCAAAATTTTCTAATGTATTTAGAATTTGACTATCCTCACTGATTTCAGAGATGGTTAGAACAGGTTGAATAGTATCCTCATCATCAACCCACTCATCTTCTCCTATTTCTGTTATTGCCTTTGCTGGAGGATACAAGTTGAATTTCTTGGTGGAATTACCATCTGATATATACATGTCCCCAGACCTACAACTGATGAAAGCATCAGCTGTGGCCAGCCAAGGTCTTCCTAAAATAAGAGGATGTCCTCCTAGATTGTTCTTGGGAGTTAAAATCATAAAATCAACTGGATATTCCCAAGAATCTAGAGAGACTGGAATATCTTCCAATACACCATCAGGTTTAATGATTGATCTATCTGCAAGCTACAGCAAAGTAGGTGTAAAGAGAAGGTTAGGAAGCTTTAACTGATCCATGGTCTGTCTACTCATGATGTTGATCGCGGCTCCTAAGTCAATCAAAGTATTTGGGATTTCAACCCCATTAATATGAGTCTTGACAATAGGGCTACCGGGGTCCACATATTTTTGCATGGTAATCTTACCCATCATTATGTCTGCAATTTTTCCAACTAGATGTATCTTTTTAGTATCTCTGGTTCTTTTTCCTGTTTTCTTCAAACTCAACTCCTTTATTGTCTTCGCTAGAATGGGAATTTCTTTAATGGCTTGTAACAAGGGGATCTTGATACAGACATTCTTCAATTCATCTAGGAAACTATAGTCAGGCACCCATATTTGCTTTTCCACTCCTTTGTCAATTTGTAATCTTTCAGGAAAAGGAGGTGTAGCCAAAGGTGTAGGTTGCTCAACTATGGGAGTTGTGGAGGTTGATTCTTTTTCTTTTTCTTTTTGGATATTTTGGTTTTGAAGTGATACTTCAGAACCTTTATTGACTTTGAGAGATTCTTCCTCAGAAATGCTTGGTTGTTAAACACTTGTAGAAGGTTGATCTAAGATTCTACCTGATCTGAGTTGTACTTCATTGAGAGGGACAACCATATAGGTAGGGAATGGTTGACCTTCCATCATGTAAGCATTTTGAGGGTTCCTATTATTTGGATTTGGTAATGGCTGAGAGGGAAGTTGATTTGATTTCTGCTGGGATTGAAGTGATAGTTGAGAATTTTGATTTTGTGGAGGAGGTTGTTGTTGTTGAGGATATGGCAATGATAGTTGTTGACCTTGATTTGGAAGTTGTGGGGCTTGCTGATTCTGAAATGATGGAGGATATTGATAGAATTGAGCAAATCTCCTATAAGGATTTTGCATGCTTTGCATCCATGCTTGAAAAGCATTTTGAGGTTGAGGCCAAGGTTGTTGCCAAGGATTCCAATTTGGTTGGGATTGAGAATTCATAGAGTTGTTAAACCCTTGATTCTGTTGTCCTTGCCAAGGTCTCCTTGCAATAAAACAGAGAGATTCAAGTGTTTCTGGATCCTCTTGAAAGACTGCTTTGAGGCCAGGAATTGAAGGACAATCCTTGGTCTCATGAGTTTCTGAGCAAATTACACATGTTTCTACAACGTGTGCATCTAAGGGACATTCCCTTAAAGCATGTTTCTTTCTACACTTCGGGCAAAAGATAGCCAAAGCCTCAGCTTCTGCTTTTTGTTTATTGTGAATCTTAAGGGTATCAAGTTGTTCACTAAGACTCCCTAAGATGTCAGTTTTAAATTCATCAAGCATACTGCCGATTTCAGCCCTACTCACTGATCCTGTTGCAGATTTATTTGCCCTAAGGAGAGAAGGATCTCTAGGCCCTTTTTGAGTTTTTGATTTGCCTCTTGAGAGATGGATACAAAGTTCTTCTATATCATTGAGTGAAAGTTGAGAAATATCCCCTTTCCCCATCATGTTTAAGATATCTATCCATTCATCCCTAATGGCTTTTAATAAGAGGGCTTTTAAGGTCTCTTCATCCAAGGTACTCATTTTTGCTCTTTTCAAGTTATATTGAAATCTTTCAAGTAAATCTTCTAAGCTCTCATCTTCTCTTTGTATCATTTTAAAAACCTCGTCCTTGTGATTAGTAGGCATACAATAGTCCAAATACCTATCCAAAAATGTCTGTTTCATTTCATCCCAAGTCCTAATGGATTGAGTGAGTAACCCCATGAACCATTTCAAGGCTTGATCCTTCAGTGTTGAAGGGAACAATTTGAGTTTCTGAGAGTCATCCAGGTAGTCATAAGTTCGACACACCACTTCAAACTCAAATAAGAATGTTTCAGGGTCCTCAGTCCTTAACCCATGGAAGTTAGGGAGGACAGATGGTGATATGTTTTTCATGGTGGCTCGGGAATCCTCATTAACAATGGGAAACCCAAATGAATTATCCCCATCTCTATTTCCTCCTCCAAGGGGACCTCTACCTCCATTATTGTTATTATTGTTTCCTCCTCCTCCTCTACCTCTACCTCTACCCCTACCACCTCCTTCTTCTTCTGCCATGATGATTCTCCTAGGGATTTCAAAATCTTCTGGTTCCTCTACAAAAGGTGAATGAGAAGAGATTTCTCCTTCTTCTTCAGATGATTCCACTTCCTCAATTACAATTGGTCTTTCTGTAGGAGAGAGAGAAGAGTCTCTTCCTGGTTCAAACTCAATAGAAGGTGTAGGAGAGTCAACTCTTGGCTCTTGAATTCCAGGAATTCTAGGACTAGGAGTGTCGGTTGGAGATAAGGGAGGTGTCTCTTGTCTATCCCTTGAAGCAGATGGACTTGTAAAAATTGAACTTCGAGCTCTAGCTAAAAACCTTCCTCTAGAATCTCTAGATCTATGCATGTCATTTTTTATTATTTTTCTTCAAGTCAAGTCAATAGTTCTTTTTCTGATCTTCCAGTTCACTCTAGGTGCAAGAAGAGAGCATACTCAATAAACTACCAAATCAATAACTTTCTCTTTTCTGATCCTCCAGATCACCTTGAAGTGCAAGAGGAGAGCATACTTTGATAGGTTATCAACTTCTTTCCTTTAAATTTTTATGTTTTTTTTTTTCTAAGAATATGGCTACTTAATTTCACTTCCCCGGCAACGGCGCCAAAATGTTTAGTCAATTTAGTGTTCCTAAATTGATGTCATTAATTGTCAACCCGGGGCTCGTAAGCTGATGAAGTGAAGGTGTACTATATGTACTTAAGCAACCTCTTAGAGCTTTTTGTCATTTTGGGGGTGTTGTTTATGGACAGTTTATCTTCCTAAGATGGAATGGAGTTTTTATAAACAGATGAGTGAGTGTGTGTGTAAGGTGATTTCTAACTACTTGCTGAAAAGGAAAAGCTTGAAAGAAATAAATAACTTGAAATAAACTGAAAGCAAAGAACCACTTTCTAATGGCACTAGACACCATTCATGCTGCTGCAAATAAAAGGTAAGAAAATCACTTTAAAAACCAATGATAATGTTTATCTCTTCCTAACTCTCTGTTTCTAACACATAGTACTGTGTAAAACACGATTAGGAAGTAGCTAGAGATGAGTTTAAAAAGTGATAAAAAAATGAGAAAAATCTACTTTAAAGACTAGTTATAATGTTCAGCTCTTTCTAACTCTCTGCTTCTATCATATGGTACTGTGTAAAGCACGATTAGAAAGTAGTTAAAGATTAGTCTAAAAAGTACTCAAAGCCAGCTGTAATTTATCAGTGTTCTGATCTCTAAAAGATAAACAATTTGTGATAAAGAGACCATTCATATGTTAGCAGACAACTTTGAGAAATTAAACTAAAAACCAGCTATGAAAATAAAGTAAAGGCAGCAACTTTGAATCTGTCAACTGAAAATACCATCAGTTATAAAGCAAATACATAAACACAAAAACAATCCCGGGTTAAAAACCTGCAAAAGAACAATATTGATCAGCTTAAAATAAAGGCTGGAAATGAAATAACATGAAAGTGAATCAAGCTGTACATGTTTCAAAGAAAAGGAAATGCTGAATGGAAAATAAGGAAATGCTGAACATAAAAATACTATACAAGGGCAGTCATGAACAGGGGCCCTCCATTCATACAACCCAAAGAAGACTCAAGGAATTGAAAACGTCAGAACAGCACTGCTTCTATTACTCCATGTGCAGAAAATTACAGTCAAGAGTGCTAGAACAGCACTATCAAAACAGAGTCTGGAAATGCACTAAAATTATAACAAGTTCATAAAACACAGCAACTAAAAAGTAACATTAAGCGTATGCAAACGCTAGTTTTTATAGGCATCTAAACGATTGCCTAATGCGTAAAGCTAGAAACTGAAAATTAACTAATCTGTCATGCGTAATAAAGGTTTAGCAACACGTCATAAGCCTCGTGGATGAGCTGGAGGTTCTGGTCGTTATGGGAATTGAATCCAGAGTTGGATTATGTTTCCCACAACCTACGTAACACGGACAAATCACCAGTTGCATTGACGTGACCCAACAGCTTACGCAACACCGTTAAGCTACCTTTGTTGACCGTGGCTTGACCCTCTTTGACCGGAGGTGTAGATGATGTGGCTGATCGAACCAATAGCACAGGAACCTTGAGCACCTTTATTCCTAAGTGCCCATGTGGCTCGTTTTGCAAAATGACACGTGGAACCTTGAGATTAACAAAAAGGCTGCGGAATTGCCAGACAGCTGCAGAAACTCTGTAAATATGTCAAAATCTAAACAAAACAGTCACACATTAGCAAAGTTCACTTAATCATGCTCAAAGACATTAAATGTAATGATCTGGGTTGGTTTGCAAGGAAAATGAGGCAAAAGAGAGAGATGAATGAGGGAAAACTGTAGGTAATGATGGATAATCAAGTGCAAAGTAGAGGCTCTACAGTAGTTTTCCGAAAGAGGACATAATGTCGAAACCTTTGAATCGCTTGAACAGCTGCAAGCGCTAGTTTTTCAACATAAGAATATTTACTTTCTGTATCGTTTAAGTTTTTACTTAAATAATAGATAGGATGTTCTATTCCATCGACCTCTTGAACTAAAACCATTGCAATGGTCGTATCAGCTGCAGCCAGATACAGGTTAAAATCTCTTTGATAGTCCGGGGCGTACATTAATGATGCTTTTACTAGACAATCTTTCAGAGCATCAAAGGAAGCTTGCGCCACCTGTTCCCAGACAAAAGGTACATCCTTTTTCAAAAGACAAGTATAACCCTTAGCAAGTTCTGCGTAATTTGGAATGAACCTCCTCAGAAAGTTTGCTTTCCCTTGGAGTTTCTGAATCTGAAGCAAATTTGAAGGTGGAGGCAAATTAATGATTGCCTGAACCTTACAGGGGTCGAGACGAATCCCATCTTTAGAGACTACAAAGCCAAGTAAACAACCAGAACCGACGCAAAACACACATTTGTGGGGATTGAGTCTTATCTTGTAGTGACGGCAACGTAGAAATATCGCTCTTAAATGCTGCGGATGATCAGTCCGCTTTCGCGAATGAGCCGGAAGATCGTCGAGATAAGGTTGAACAATGTTCTTGATGTCATGGAAGGCATAATTCATCACCCTCTGAAACGTCGCCCCTGCGTTCTTTAAACCAAAGGGTAATTTTCGATAAGCGAATGTGCCCCACGGACAAATAAATGCAGTCTTTGACTGGTCCTGTGGGCGGATATTTATTTGATTATACCCAGAAAATCCGTCCATAAATGAAAAGATTTCACATCCGGCGCATTCATCAATTATCTAGTCGATGAAGGGTGTAGGGTAGTTTTCCTTCGGACAAGCTTGGTTTACATCCCTATAATCAACACACACTCTAATCGTCCCTTGTTTTTTCATAACAGGGACAATATTCGATACCCAATCGGTTAGAGGAACCGAGTAGATGAATCCAGCATGGAGGAGTTTTTCAACTTCCGCCTTAATGGCAGCGGCTTTCTTCGGGTGCACTTGCCGAAGCCGTTGTCTTACTGGTTTGACATCAGGATACATTTTAATTTCATGTTCAACGATACTCGAGTCAATGCCCGTCATTTCATCATATGACCAAGCAAAGACATCTCTAAATTCGCGAAAAAGAGCGTTATATATTTCCAGTTCTGAAGGGGAACAACCTTTGCCGACATAAATATTCTCTACAACATCTGTTTTAGTCGAGATATTTATGGCTATAGTCTCCTCAATATTGGATAGGTTTCGCTCGGAATCCACCGTATTTACAGTATTCGTTAGGAACTCAAATACTGAAGGGTGATAAAGGTCACTTTGAGTATCTTCTTCATATTCCGGAAGAAGGGAACGATGGTGGTGATCATTCCATGGTGCCCCCTCAATCATCATTGATTGTAAGATTCCTTCGTCAGTCCCATGTAGTTTCGACCAAGGATCTAATGGGGTTCCATATTCTCTAGACCTATCTACCCAAACGCTTGACGAGCGTTGATTTGGGTTCGCCTCCCATGCTTGAAACATTGATTGCTACAATATTTCTAAAGGGCTTGGGGGCAAAACCATTGAATGATCCATGTTGACCTTCGTGGAAGATATCATGTTGCAGGTTGCTACAAACGGTACATTTCCTGTATAAATAGGAGGCGATAGCGCGAAAGTTCCCATCAATGTGGGGTCTTTCAATAATCCTACTCCGATATCCTGAATTGAATGGTTACTCTCATGGATCATGGGAATGCTTCCTGTAACTTGTGAACCATTAGGGAGGAAGTTCTGTTGGTCGACGATCGTAATCCCTCCTTCAAACGGGAATGCGATCTTCCTAAAATAAGTCGACACGACAGCTGCCATGGCATAAATCCATGGTCTACCCAGTAGGATGTTATAGTCAAGATTTCCATCAATGACTTCTACATCAATTTCTACTGTTTTTCCTCCTAGTTCAACTTTCAAGTTATTAAGGATACCGTAAGGGGTATAAGTCCTTCCGTCGAAAGCTTTTAATGTCGTCGAAGATCGCGACAAGGTTGGAGATCCTAAAGTTTTCCAGCAACTCATTGACATAATACATGTCGAGGCTCCCTCATCAATTATTGTTCTGTGAACAGTTTTGTTGAGTGCTTTCACTTGAATAAAGAAAGCTAGCTGAGCTGGTAACTGAGGATCATATCCTTTGTGATCAAAGGATACAAGATTGGAATCCTTAGGATCAACCCCACCAATTGCTGATAACAACGCCTGCCTTTGGGTTGGACAATTTTGTAGCACTTCAAGAGTCGACATAGCGGATGGCGATTGGGCCAAATCTTCCACTATGTTATAATGCTGCACCGCTCTGGTGCGAGGATTAAATTTCGACTTGTGTACTACACCCTTTGGCGGTTTTATTGTTAATTCAGGGATGGTGGGCGTTACAACTTCTGTCGAAGTTGTTGTCGAACTACTTGGTTGATCTTTACCTTTTTCGTTCGACACCTGAGGATTCCCATAATCTTTGTTCCTTGTCGAAATCAAAGCATCATTCTGCTGTTTCGAAACCGACAACATAAGGACTTGCGACGGGGAAGCATTTCCACTGTCAACTAGATTTTGACCTGGGTTGGGAAATGGATCGGTTAACACAGCTGAGGTTTGGGAACTTTTAAAGAATCTCTTTAACTCAGCTTTGAATGGGAAATTCTTTGTGTTATGATCCTTATCATCACATATTAGACATGGATAATTTTGTTTTCCTTTGCCAGGAGGGTTTGAAGAATTCTTTCCAGGGGATGACTCACCTTGTTTTGTTTTGTTCTTCCCTTTGTTTTGTTTCTTCTTGCTTCCTGGTTGATTGGTTTCTTTGCCTTTATCTTTTGATACGGCATTTACTTTCGAAGCAAGAATTTCTTCTTTTGCATTTTGATCCGAATTCTTACAGGCTTTCTTCGACGAAGCCTTTATCGATTTCGTGTTTGCTGTGCCAATCACGCCATCACCGGCATGAGAGTCACTATTTGATTTAGGAGGGGGAGGAATTGAAAACTCTAGTCTAGGGGCGTCAGGTATTTTTTCATAGAGTGTGCCGGACTGAGTATAAACTAAGTCCAAATATTGCGCACGAGCAATCACTTGCTCCTCTGTTACGACTCCCCCCTTGGCCACATCTTCCGTAATAGCCGGAAGTAACGACTTTATAAACCATTCAGCTAATAGCTGATCGGGAACATATATTTTCACCATCCTACGACGACGACGCCACTCATGTATATGATCAGATATATGGGTAGCAGTTGTCTGTTTGAAGTTGGTTAATATTTCTGTTCCCGTTTCATACCTTATCGGTAATTGAAAGCGGGTTAAGAAAGTCGTGGCTAGGGAACTAAAGTTGTCGAAAGAGGCTCTTGGAAATTCAATATACCATTTAGCCGCTGGATCTGTCAATGTCCTCTGAAAAAGGCGAAGTCTAATCGAATCGTCGTTAAGGGTGTTCGACGAACACCACAGATGAAAAGTCATCACGTGATTCGATGGGTCTTCACCTAGATTTCCATTGAATTTAGGAATGTCAGATGGAAGTTTATGAGGAATCGCTGGCCACCAAGGGGAATAAGCAATCGGATCGTTGGTTAAACGGTGTAAATCGGGTAACTCTAAAGTTACCACGAATGGTAACTGTTGATTCAGGTTAGGCGAAGCGTAACCAGGGTACGATGGAATCGCTTGAGCAGTGGGCCTTTGCATACCAGCATAATGTAATTGATGTTGGTATGACTGATACGGTTGGTGGACTTGACCACTGTAAAGTGGTTGGTTTTAACCGTTTTGGATATACGATTGTCCACTATTCGCAAAGATCTGCTGCTCAGAACCTTGGTACACTTGCTGGAACTGCGGTTGTTGGTATTGTACAAGCCATGGTTGTGACCCATGGTCAAGCGACTGTTGCATTACAACCTGAGAAATCTGAGGTTGACATGTAACAGGCATCGCTTGAACTTGCGACACGGTTACAATAGCCGGTGTGCTTGGGATGTTCGTCACAAGTACACACTGTTGCATAGAATATACAATCCTTGGTTGTTGAGGTAGCATAGGTACCCAACTACTTGAAGCAATTCCAGTATAACCTGAATACTGTTGAGAACTGCCATATGGATATCCTCCTGGAGGAGGTAATGAAAGGGCATACTGCCCCCCATATGGTAACAATCCGGAACTCAGAGGGATTGTCAGTCCTTGAGGACTAGATGGCCCAAACTGACCTCCTTGAGGATCAATCTGTCGAGTTTCAACATAATAATTACCGGGTATTACTCCGGATGAACAAACTGGAACAGACCATACTGTCGAAATAGTCCCTTGGTGGACTCCTTCTAGCTGTTGAGAGCTAGTTGGGACAGCTGGTATGCCGGCAAACATCGTTGGAGTGACGGCAGGGGCTTCTGCTGTCGCTGTGTCGTTTGACACAGTCCTAGACGATGATGGTTGTTCAGACATTTTAAGTCTATCCAATAGATTGCCTAGCGATTCTACAGGAACTTCCACTTGTGGTGGATTAACTTCTGATGAAGGAAATAGAGTGACCCCGACTCCAAAATGAGTTGGAGTACTTGCTTGCGGATCCTCTGCAATTTCCTCAATCGCAATCAAACCCGGTGGAAGAGGAAGACCGTCAGGTCCGTAAAATATTTCTGGTGCCGAAGAAGTGGTTGCTTCGACAGCGACAGTTTTTTGGGGTACAAAACTTTCTGGACCGGTTACAGATGGAACTGGTTCAGTTACACAAGTATTTGCCCCCAGACTAGGATCAGTATTACTGTCCTTCTGTGGCTGTTGAACTTCTTCTATAGAGGCAGGGTTTCCAGAAATGTAAGGAGTAACCGGAACCTCAGATGCAGTTGGAACACTTGTTCTAACTTTCAAAGGGTATTTTGAACCGGTTAAACGAGTTCGCTTTGCCTGTACTGTTTTCGATTCCGGGGACAAAGACGGTTGACTCGTAAGCCTCCGCGAACGATGGGGTTTCAATTGACTTTCTTCCACGATTGCGGATTACTCGATCAACTAAAATATAAAAAGGGGAAATTTGTGTTTCCGAATTGAATGAATTTTATTAGACGCTTTTAGACACAACTTGCTTTTTCACTTTTTAAGAGTCGAGAAAAAGCTAAAGATGACTCTAGTCTCCTTCGATGTATTAACGAGCCCGAAGTGACAAATGCTCGGTTGGACTTTTTCAGTTATATAGTTTGAAAAAGGCCAAAAGAAACTGCTCTGGAGATCTAGGTAGAGGGTGTGCCAAACCTTTCGCAAAACCACAGAATACGTTTTACGGTACGGGTGGTCGATCTTCGTGAATGTTGTGTTCACTACATTGCGATCAGTAGGGCAGCCGACACGGTTTCCTATGGATAAAGGCTTTATTCCTATAGGGGTCTCCCAATATATACGCGACGGTACGTGGGAGCACAAGTCCGTATTAGTGCCACCGACTCTCAGGAGGAATCACCCACCTTCGTCGAGATCGACAGTCACTACGTTTAACGACGCCGGAACACGTCTCTAGCTTAGACCTCTAGATGTTTGCGTTATGTTTCAAAGCGTTGTTAGGTTCATTCAATATATTTGAAGTTGATCTTTTTAAAGTTTGCCTTTCAAGGTTCACCACGAGATGTATTGATAGAAATTCCTAAATGCAGTCTAAGATGAGAAGCAAGCTTTTTCAATCTTTTCGACTTATGAAAATCTTAACTACTGAGGGAAAAGAGAGACAAAATCCTTTCACACAGATCAAAGAGCACTCACTAATGCACTTTTTCCCTAAATCAACATACAAACTTATATGCAAAATGCAAAGATGCAGGTATTTCTTTTCTCTTTCTTAATGTTTGTGCGATACAAAAAGAAAGCTGTTGTATAATTTCGAATTCAATTTCAAGCGAAAGCAAACAAACTTGTCCAAAATCAAAAGACACCTTAAGATTTACTTGTTTCGACACTAGAAATATATAAATTCAAACCATATGACGAAAGCAAAGCTCAACCAGCTATGATCAGTAAACAAACTAACTCTTAAGATCAAAACGACACTTTATCACAGGTTTAGATCTAAGAGGTCACAGCAAGGCTAGTTCACTTTCGTTATGGGAAACTGTAAATGATACAAGAAATACACAAAGAACAAACACAGTTTCTTTATACAACCGAGGCGGAATAGTGACAAGGAAAGTTGGTTTCAGATAGGCACACTGACTGGTAACAAACAACAAAAACAAGAGTGAAAACAGGGCAAGAAACAGCAGGAAACCCCAGTAGCACAAGGCAAGACTGGTCCAGCGCAGGTGGGACACTGTCTGTTTGACCTTCAGCGCAGGTAGCTCCTTCGGGAACTGCGCTGAAATGCAGACAGCCTTTGTACAGCCTGCACTGAAGAACGAAACTTTCGTTTCTCTTGGTTTCCGGGTCACAGATTGCTCAAAAATTCACAGTTTTTGCTCAAATCAGAAGCTATCAGTCAAGGACACACCAAGGGATGACAAGGAGGATGAAAAGCTATCACTAAGAGCTTATTAGAGTCCTTGTGGATCAGCTCTTCAAATCATAAACTTGCCCAGAAACTGAGCTAGAGTAGCTGCCCTCTACTTTGCATTTGAAAGATTCAAATACAGTTCGATTCGGTACTCCCTTTGTTTATGAAATGAATAGCAAAAACACAAACAACCAACAAGATACGATCCCCAGTGGAGTCGCCAATTTGTTGTTGGGAAAAGTATCCAATACGGAATGACCCTATCCCACTCTAAGGGTGATAGTACCTCAACAACAATCAAAGCAAAGCTATTCAAGATTACTTCTTTATGAGATGTAAGGGAGAGGAGGAAGAGATCCACTAACCGTTATCTTCCGCTAATGATTGATCCAATCTTCCCTCTTTGCTGCTTGCTCCCAGCTCCTTGCTCTTTCACTGGCCCAGCTACACAAAGATCCTGCAAAAGCACAAGAAAGGGAAACTACAAGAAGCATACATCCATAATTGATTCAAGGATTAGAATAAATCAAATATACAAGCATCAATACACCATTGAGACACATGCATATAGAAGAAGCTCAAATGCTTTATTAATGGAAGAAGTAAAGTTCTGAGAGTGTTACAACCATAAGAGGCCCAATCCAGCAACACCTCCCAGCAGAAAGAAATCTCCTCTTCACCTCCTTCAAAGCAATCACCCAATAGTTCTATGCACAAACCAACAACACTTCCTTACATTCACAAAATTCCCACCTCCTTAGACCTCATGAGAGAGCTCTATATATAGGAGTTTTGGAGAAAGGATGAGTCAGCTTGAGGCTGGCATGAAGCTGACTAGTGTCCTCTCCCACTTCAGTTATACTTCAGTTCTTGAGTCCACTTGGAGTTTCTTTCTTCCACTTGGAGATCTAGATCCTCTTACTCATCACAAGGCGAATTCCCTGATCCAAGTGTCATTTTGGAAGCTTCCTGGGCATTTGACACCTTGCAGAATGACTGTGCCACTTGGCCAATCTTGCCCAGCACAGGTAGCCTTCATTGCTTTTGACATTCAGCGCAGGTACAGAGTGGAGCAGTTGACATTCAGCGCAGATGCTCAGTGGAGCAGCTGACATGATCCAGAAATAGCTAGTTTTTGAGTGTTTTCAGGTGGAGAACTGATTTTCAGTGCTGTGGTTTGCTGACCTTGTTCCTCTAGGGGTAGGAACAACATGTTTAGGGACTTTGGATCCCTTAGATTATTGACATTTCATGCTTCATGCTGTTAGGCACAAAAATGTCTATAACACCCATGTGTATAAGGGCCTTGTACACCGCAACATGCACAAGGCTTATTCATACAAATTTCCTTGTTCTGCTTGGGCTGGTCACCTTGTTGCTGGTTGTTGGTGTTAGGCTAGTTCCCATGGGGTTCACTAGGCTGGTTACCTTGGTTACCCTGGTTACCCTTGTTACCCTTCCCTTTATTCTTTTTCTTTGAATTCTAGGAATTGGTATCACTCTACTGTGCAAACACCTGACCCTGAGGGGGTGGTACCTGCTGGGTCTGAGGATGCATGGGATGCTACAATGCTAATTCTTGAGGGTCTGGAGAGCTAGGCTATGCATACGAAGGAGAAACTGATTGATAGATGGGTTGACGCACAGGAAACATGTTTCTAGCAGGAGGGGCATAAATGTTAGAGGAACTTGTGCCCTCTTGTGGATAACCATAACTCTGTTGAGTGTATGGTGAAGAGTGTGAAAGGGATCCAACGATACCATCGGTAGCTTGAGATGCCCCCGGTGCATTGGAACTTCCGGGAGAAGGGAGGTCTGGAATGACAGTATATACATAATTGAGTTTTCCATAAATCAGATCATATCTCAAAGTGGTCTGGAGAGATTGTTTCCTCGGTTTGAGGAAAATGGGACGCGACATCTTCCCCGATGGGGGATAAAAGGCTCTTGAGAAACCAATCTAGATTAAAACATTCCTCAAAAGGCGGGGCACGACATGTGCTCCTCCTTCGACGCCACTCTTGAACATGCTCAGAAAGGTGAGTAATGGAGGATTGACAGAATATGGTCAAAAGCACAATACCGGTGTCATACCAGAGAGGTAACTGGAAATAGGATAAGAACGCTCTAGAAAGCATCAAAAAAATGGAATGAGAGACATAGGGCTGGTCTACATACCATATTGCAGCATCTCCAGCGAGCACGTGTTGGAAGAGATGAAGACGAATGAAGTCATCAGTTATGGAGTTGGATGAACACCACATGTGGAAGGATTGAACATGGTTGGTAGAATCCTCTCCAACAATACCCTTGAACTTTGGGATGTCAAAGGGTAGCTTAGTCAGCATAGGGAGCCAACCAACATCATGGTGTATGGGGTCGTTTATCAATTGGTTAAGATCCGATTGAATTAACCCAGCCATAAAGGGGAGCATGGGGGATGTCAAAATGGTTCCTAAGACTGTTTCGCCTGATGTGATCACCGGTATATTATTAGAGCCACCATTAGGTTAGGTTTCTGCACGAGATGTGGGTCCAAACATGGTGACGATATCCAGCGAAAGAGGTTCGAATCAGATGAGGAATTAGAAGGACTAGGAGAAGAGTTGGTATGGGGACTTGAAGGGCTATGAACTCAAATCCAACAGGGAGGAGTAATAAACCCAAGTAGAAACTGGGGGTGAAGGCCTAATAGTCTCCACGACACACGCCTTGGTGGCACAATGATGGAAGGACACATAGAATATGGAAATGGTGAAGGAAGATCAACAATATATCTTTTGTCTCTGATGTGGGGAGATAAATTTATTATGTTAAGTCTTCACTTGGCGGTGTAAACCAAGCGCCCTTCACTTAAGGTGTGCTTGTGTGTGCAAGTGTATTAATTGATTAAGCCCAGATAATGTTTGTATAAAAGATTTTTTTTGCTGCAAATAAATGAAATAAATAACAAAAAATAAACAACAAAACAATTAACTAAACCCCACCCAAACTGGGTTTACAAACACTGTAGTGCTTGGTGGATAAAACGATGGGAAATACACTGAAACGGTCAAGATATCTAAATGTCGGTGTAATTGGGATCAAGTGGCTCTAAGCTGCTAGAAAGTGGTGCAACAATAACAAAAAACTAGAGAGGAAGATCGCTGCAAAAAGATAGGGAGATGGGTGAAACACATAGGGCAACTGATGGGACCCTAAGGGAATGACCAAACAATTTTAAATGTGAAACTATGGATGGTAGCAACCTATCTTAACAGATCTGAAAAAAAGGTTACAGATCTGGAAAATGTGGCTCAAAGAGCTGCAAAAACTCAGACTTCTCACTCAGCTAAACTCCTCCTAGAAAGGTGGAAGTGTACAAGAAGCCCTAGGGGAGGCTAAATTCGACTTTGATGAGTCAAAAAAAGTGGATCAATGCCTAAGCCAGATGATATAGAGGATAGACACCCAGCAGACAACTCTCAGCAAAACTCAAAACACATATGAGAAAAACCCTAAAACCTAGAAATCGCAGGTACTGACCTATTTTCTGTTGAAATCACACTTTTTGGGCTGAAAGGTGTGTTTTGAAGCCTAGATCTCACTTTTTGGGCTGAAAATTGTGATTTATATTCCGAGTATCCCGGTCTGCAAATTTCAGAAAAAAGTGTCGCCTTTGTCATAGCTAGTTCCTGTGACCTTCGGAAACAACTAGAAAGCTTGCAAAAGTTAGAAAGTTATTAGATCTAGGGTTAAAAAACTAGGAAACATTAATAGAATTGAAAAAAAAATAAACCCTAAGCTGAAAACCAAAGGTCACCCAAGTTTCTGGATCTGAAGTATAAACCCAGCAGAGTCGCCATTTTGTTGTAGTGTTTTGTTCTCAATGATGTATGAAAAGAACCCACTTAATATTATGGATGACAAACAATGTCAACAATAGAAATGACTGCTAAACATTGTACATCTACAGCTATTGATAGAAACAAAACCTACCAAAATTCTTATCTATGTTGCAATCATAGTTAAACAGTGAAAGAAAGAGTAATAACCCCAAAGCATCCAATGGAAAATAAGAATAATTTTATAATAACACCTGTGAAGAGAACATATAAATATTACTAGTCTCCCTCTATGGGATGGGTTATTGGCTATCCTCAAATGTCTTAAGCTTCTGTAGAGTCTCTCTCCTCTCTAATGCATAAACGCAACAAAAATATGGTGTGTGACAATGATAATAATCGGAGTTACAACAATGAGTGCAACAATGAAAATAATCAAAAGTGAATAATGAATGGAAATCCCTCCTATTTGTAACAAAATATTGAGTTATCCTTGAATAATGAGCAATAATAAAATATTATTGATCCCATTCTTGGAATTATAACTTGGAATATTTTATTATATTTGTTTATGAGGGAAAAAGTATTTAAACTTTTATTTAGAAATAATAAACAAATAAATGATTTATTTATTATCTCAAGGAATTAGTTAAGGAATAATAAACAAATATTGATTTATTTAATTATTCCTAAGGGATTTAGTCAAATTTAACAAATAATAGTAATTAGTTAATGATTAATTAGTTATTCTTAGAGAAAAATAAGATAAATAATGAATTATCTGTTTATTTTTCATGATTGGGTCAAATTTAACAAGGAATAATAATAAAAAAATGGTTGAATTAATTATTCCTAGAAGAAATCAAATAAATAGTGATTTATTTAATTATT
The DNA here is from genome assembly GCA_031772625.1 of Pinus tabuliformis. Taxonomy (NCBI): domain Eukaryota; kingdom Viridiplantae; phylum Streptophyta; class Pinopsida; order Pinales; family Pinaceae; genus Pinus; species Pinus tabuliformis. The sequence goes on from CM062815.1 coordinate 52,209,152, forward strand.
CTTCATGGGTTTAACTATAAATTACTTAATATAGGTGGTTTAATAGGTAATTTCTCACAGTGAAAGCAATTTTACTATGGTAAAATTGGCTTTACATGGTGTACTTCGATCCATCTAGTAAATTATGCTAGATGATCAATTTTTTGGTGATAACAGATTGCCCCCCAATGTACGAGTGTTAGGAGCAAAACATATGACCGAAGTACGTTGTAAAGACACAATCACTTAGACAACACCGGGGAGTCAAGGAGAGGGAGAGAGAGAGACCAATGAAGTTGGATCTAAGAGAGGATAATGACAAAGGGGACAAGACTAATTCAAGTCTCCTTTTATGTTTGTGGTACTAGACCTCAATGAGGCGAGGGAGTGTTACAGATCCATTTGGGCACATCAACCCCGACTTATAAATCAATACTATTAGGGCCCATCAAACCCTATTATTTAGTTGTTACATGCCCTAAAGAAGTCAACCATCAGAATGCCTAGCTTCCCAAGAAGTTCCATGACTAAAATCATCCAAAAACTGCGTCTAAGAAGATTAGCACAGGTAGGCCTTCATTAGGGTGCATTGCAGTGTAGTCCAGTACACTACTAGGGTGCTATGCAATGCACTTGAGCCATCTTTGGCCTGTGCTGGGTGAATTTGAGCGAAAGTGCATTGGGGTTTAGGAATATTCTTATCCATTGGATGCATCTAGAAGTTTCCCAAGTTTATCTACTTCTTGGGCATGACTATGTTTATGACATGGGATCTATTGTTTCAACACTCTTTCGAGTGATTTGTTTCCCGCATGAAGGCAGAATTGTCACCGTTGACCAGCTTTCTTTTCCCGGTCCAAATATGGCTTCCAGTTAACCATCTTCCCTAAATGGGCCTTTTGTACCAATGGTATCATCCCCACCACTGGTTAATTATGTGGCAACCCGTTCCATACCTACATCAACTGACGATCAATTCAGTGATGTTGTACATCATGAATTGGGGGCATTGGAACCAGATCTCTCCTTCATGACCTCTTATGAGTTGTGATTGGCCAATGAGGATAGTTCCTTGTCTTGTGTCAACCTCATTAAAAAATGAAACCAAGGTTCTGAGGATAGATCTTTTACTGTGTCAACCTCATTAAGAAAATGAAACAAGTCCATGAGGATAGTTCCCGGTCTTGTGTTAACCTCATTAAAAAATAAAACAAGGAATTTGAGCATAGTTCCTTGTCTTGTGTCAAGCTCATTAAAGAATGTAACAAGGTCCCCTTGAGAAAAGATCCAAGTCGAGTCTTTGATTAGATCTCGTAAAATCCCAGTCGAGTCTTTCACTTGATATCATAAAAGAACCTTCATTCCATCCACTTAATAGCCACGAGTAGTCTACTTACGTGAATGTAATGAAGCTTGGGGGGCATGCATCTAGTGGTAAAGTTAAGTTTCCCTGTAGGTTATGTGAAGGGATTCACCCCATTCACCTTTTTCCCTATCCGGACAAAGCCAAAAAGGTGTTGGATAACCGTCCTACTTCACCACAGTGACTTCCATATGGTTAAAGGAGACTCTCCCTTTCATCATGTTGGGGGCATGTAAACCAATCTGAAGCATAGTTTTTTGTTTCGAGCTTGTGTAAAAATGAAACTGAATCCAAGCATAGTTTTTCGTTTCGAGCTTGTATAAAAATGAAACTGAATCCAAGCATAGTTTTTCGTTTCAAGATTGTGTAAACATGAAATTGAATCCAAGCATACTTCCATATGGTTCAATCTTATCTAAAAATGAACCCATTTCCAGTTTAACCCTCATGATTGCCATTCTATCAACCTCTTCCATCAGATGAGCCTTGGTTTTTTCTCCCTCCATCGTTACTATCTTCTTGGCCGATCATACTCTTTCACTTGGCTGTTTTACCCTTTTTTAGGAACAATTGCAATGAGTGGTCCTATTAGCCATCCTCTTGACATAAATCAACATGTTTTGAGAAGTTCCTACATCACCAGAACTAGTTGCTACCCTAGACACCACTTGTTCCTCAAAGCGGAGTCTTATTTAAGCTATTTTCAGACTCTCTAAACATGAAAATATTTCTTAGTGCTTGTCCTTTCCAGCTCGTTAAAGGATTAGAAACGATATCTCTCTTGTATTATTTTACACATTTTTGGACTTGAGAGATTAACTTATGAAAAAGAACTTGTGGAGTTTTCTTTTTGTCACTTTTCAAACTCTCTAAACATGAATAGGACTGAGTTATCTTTGTCGTTAAAATCGTTAAAACCATCAAATAGCGAAAAACTTGTCCATCTAGACAAGATTGAGTTTCACCTTTGATAGACTCGTTAAAGCATCAAATAGCGATGGAGTCACCCGAAGGGTGAAATTACAACAAGCATGTGTTATCCTCCTCACACTTGATTAAAATAAAGAGGTACTGGTGAGCAATGACTGGGGAAAATTGGAAAAGGCGGAAAACACTTTCTGGTAGCAAGTTGCTCTTGAACATGACACTTTCACCTCATCACTGTGACTATGTGGGTTGGGTCATTCAACTTGATGGTTATCACACTGTTGGTATATCATACCATCCATTACTTTGTTTTGGGTCAATGCTACCAATTCATCTTAGTGTCACCGACGTGTTCAAGAGAAGTAATTCAGTTCAAGCTTCATCCTTTGCAATGCCATAAACCTTCATTTTCATGAACACCATTCCTGAACTTTATATCGCCAGTGGATTTTTCATCTCCAAAATCATTTACCTCATTTCGTGTCGTTGATGTGGGATACATCAAGGACCTCCTGTGACGAGTCACTTCTTGTAGACATCAACACATTATCCAAGAAGTTGACTTAGAAACACCCCTTCAGTACCTTGAGACTTGCATACATCAATGGAAGGTTTCTCACTTTTGGCGATAGGTTGACATAAATAGCCTTCGACTGAAAGGCTTTGTATGGTGTTTGACATCAAATCATTTATTCACACCATGCAAAATGTACTGTAGTACCTTGAGGGTAATCATCATTATCGGTGATTCCTCTCGTGTCCGTTAACGACTTACATCAATGACTGGTAATCAAATGATGTCTTCCCATGTTCGACTTCAGATCATCTATTCACATGGTTAGACTTGTACTTGAGTGAAAGATTGAATGAGATTGAAGACCCCGAATCTAGTTTCATCCATCTAAGCTGCTATATTTTCAGGAGTACTAAATCAAATGTACAATGGCCTTAAATTCATGGTCATCCATTCATGGGTCTATATCTGTAGACAACTATATTTGTACGTGTAATGAAAGTTTATAATCTAAGCATGGGTATGCCTTCCCTCAGCAAGTTCATGAGAAAAAATCAAACTATCATGATAAATGTATTGTAACCGATGCAGGTCACCTTCTGCTTCGAAACCTCCTCTCCACATGATAAAGAATTTCACTCGACATAAATATTTACGACTTCATGCTTTAGGAGGAAACTGTTACAGATCCATTTGGGTAGATCAACCCTAACTTATAGATTAGTACTATTAGGGCCCATTAAGCCCTAATTCAGTTGTTACATGCCCTAAAGAAGTCAACCACCAGAATGCTTGGCTTCCCAAGAAGTTGCATGACTAAAATCATTCAAAAACTGCCTCTAAGAAGATCAGCATAGCCAGGCCTTCATTAGGGTGTGCTGCAGTGCAATCCAGTACACTTCTAGGGTGCTATGCGGGGCACTTGAGCCCTCTTTGGCCCACACTAGGAGAATTTGAGCGAAATTGCATTGGGGTTTGGGAATATTCTTATCCATTGGATGCATCTAGAAGTTTCCCAAGTTCATCTACTCATTTGGGCTTGAATTTGGATGAGGTAGGGAGTTAAGGAACATCAATCCCTTTAACCGTTCCTCCATGGAACTAAATCCTAAGTTTGGGAGTGTTTCAGGGAAAACTAGTGTCTTTTTGACCTGCTAGTCCCACTAGGATTGGTAGCTATCCTAGAAACAAACAATCAAAGAAATTTGCAATTTCCTTTATGTATGACAGATAAGATGTTGTTGGGAAAAGTATCCAATACGGAATGACCCTATCCCACTCTAAGGGTGATAGTACCTCAGCAACAATCAAAGCAAAGCTATTCGAGATTACTTCTTTATGAGATGTAAGAGAGGGGGGAAAGAGATCCACTAACCGATGTCTTCGCTAATGATTGATCCAATCTTCTCTCCTTGCTGCTTGCTCCCAGCTCCTTGCTCTTTCACTGGCCCAGCTACACCAAGATCCTGCAAAATGGCAAGAGAGGGAAACTACAAGAAGCATACATTCATAATTGATTCAAGGATTAGAATAAATCAAATACACAAGTATAACAATACACCATTGAGACACATGCATATAGAAGAACCTCAAATGCTTTATTAATGGAAGAAGTAAAGTTCAGGAAGTGATACAACCATAAAAGGCCCAATCCAGCATCACCTCCCAGCAGAAAGAAATCTCCTCTTCACCTCCTTCAATCAAATCACCCAATAGTTCTATACTCAAACCAACAACACTTCCTTACATTCACTAGATTCCAGCCCCCCTAGACCTAATGAGAGAGCTCTATATATAGGAGTTTTGGAGAAAGGATGAGTCAGCTTGAGCTTGGTATGAAGCTGACTAGTGTCCTCTCCCACTTCAGTTATTCTTCAGTTCTTGAGTCCACTTGGAGGTTCTTGCTTCCACTTGGAGATCTAGACCCTCTTACTCATCACCAGTCGAATTCCTTGACCCAAGTGTCATTTTGGAAGCTTCCTGGGCATTGACACCTTGAGGAATGACTATGCCACTTGTCCAAACTCGCCCAGCGCAGGTAGCCTTCTTTGCAGTTGACATTCAGCGCAGGTACACAGTGGAGCAGTTGACATTCAGCGCAGATGCTCAGTGGAGCAGTTGACATGATCCAGAATTAGCTTGTTTTTGAGTGTTTTCAGGTGGAGAACTGATATTTAGTGCTGTGGTTTGCTGACCTTGTTCCTCTAGGGGCAGGAACAACATGTTTAGGGACTTTGGATCCCTTAGATTATGGACATTTCATGCTTCATGCTGTAAGGCACAAAAATGTTTATAACAGTTGCCCCCTAAAGTATGAGGTCATTTATCGGGTGAAATGCTTTATCAAGAGGATCCGAAGTTCATTCAATCGCTGAGAGGTGACCTGTAATAAAATACAATGCAATACATTATTTTTCATTCTGCTTTCATGATCTAGCTGAGGCGGGCATTCCCATGCTCAGCTTTATAAATTCATTTTGGTACATATAACAGATGATCGTCTGATGGTAGACTGATAATTCTCTACTGAACTTATCATCCTTTGAGTAGGATGATCATCTGCTGCAATGATGTACATATCAAATGTCTTTATATTTCCTGAATATATATCGCAGCCCGGATGGATGAAACTAGATCCAGGGTCTTCAAACTCGTTCGATCTTCACTCTAAGTACAAGTCGATCCATGTGAGAATTGCGTTGAAGTCGAACATGGAAAGACATCGCTTGATTACCGGTCCATGATGAAAACCGTTAACAAGCACGAGAGGAATCACCGATAATGATAATGACCCTCAAGGTACTGCAGTACAATTCACGTGGTGTGAATATAGGACTTGGCGTCGAACACCATGCAAAATCTTCTGGTCGAAGGTCATTGATGTATACCTGTCGCCGGAAGTGAGAAACTTGCCATTGAGGCATTGTTATAGACATTTTTGTGCCTTACAGCATGGAGCATGAAATGTCAATAATCTGAGGGATCCAAAGTCCCTAAACATGTTGTTCCTACCCCTAGAGGAACAAGGTCAGCAAACCACAGCACTTCAGATCAGTTCTCCACTGAAAAACACTCAAAAACAGGTCAATTTTGGATCAAAGCAGCTGCTCCACTAAGCATCTGCGCTGAATGTCAAAAGCTCTATGGTGTACCTGCGCTGCATAGCAAGTGCAACAAAGGCTACCTGCGCTGGGCATACTTTGACATGTGGAGGAATCTTTTCTCAATGTGCCAGTGCCCAGGAAGCTTCCAAAATGACACTTGGATCAGAAGATTCACCTAATGATGAGTAAAGAGGTTCTAAAACTCCAAGTGGAAGGTAGAAACTCCGAGTGGACTCAAGGACTGAAGAACAACTGGAGTTGAAGAGGACAACAAGTCACACATCAAGCTGACTTATCTTCACTCCAAAACTCTATATAAGGATCTCATCCCATGGGATCTAGATGGCGGAATTTAGTGCAAAGAATTGTTGTTGGTTTATAGTTGTGAATATTGGGTGATTGCTTGAGGGAGGTGAAGAGGAGATTTCTTTCCATCGGGAAGGTGATGCTGGATTGGACCTCTCACGGTTGTATCACCGCCTGAACCTTACTTCCTTATATTAATAAAGCATTTGAGGTTCTTCTATTCGCATGTGTTTCAATGGTGTATTGTCTTACTTGCGTATTTGATTTATGCTAATCCTTGAATCAATTATGAATGCATGCTTCTTGTAGTTTCCTTTTCTTGTCTTGTTCGCAGGATCTCGTGTAGCTGGGCCCGTGAGAAGACTTGGAGCTGGGAGCGAGCGGCAAATAGAGGAGATTGGATCGACCACTTGCGCAAGACATCGGTAAGTGGATCTCTTCCTTTCATCTCTTGCATGTCATAAAGAAGTAACTTTAGATAGCTTTGCTTCAACTGTTGCTAAGGAACTATCACCCTTAGAGTGGGATAGGGTCATTCCGTGTTGGATAATTTTCCCCACAACAGACTGGCGACTCCACTGGGGATCGTGTCTTGTTGGTAGCTTGTGTTTCTTGCTATTCATTTCCTAAACAAAGGGAGTACCGAATCGAACTGCATTCGAATCCTTCAAATGCAAAGTAGAGGGCAGCTACTCTAGCTCAGTGCTGGGCATGTTTATGATTTGAAGAGCTGATCCACAAGGACTCTTTTTAGCTCTTTGTGATAGTGTTCATCTTCCTTAATCATCCTCTAGTGTATACTTGGCTGATAGCCTCTGATTTGGCCAAAAACCATTGATTTTTGAGCAAACTGTGACCCGGAATCTGAGAGAGACGAGAGTTGTCTCTTCAGTGCAGCTGCAGCAAAGGCTACCTGCGCTGCAACGCAGGTCCCGAAGGGGCTACCTGCGCTGCATGTCAGATTGACAGTGCAGTACCTGCGCTGATCCAGTTTTTCCTTGTGCAACTGGGGTTCCCTACTGTCTGTTGCCCAGTTTTCAATATTGTTTTTGCAGCCTGTTGTCAACCTGTATACCCAGCTGAAACTACCTTTCTTTGCCTTCATTCCGCCTCAGTTGTATGAAGAAACTGTGATTGTTCTTATTGTATTTCTTGCTTTCATTCACAGTTTCCCGTAGCGAAAGTGAACTAGTCTTGTTGTGACCTCTTGGATCTAGGCCTGTAAGAAAGTGTCGTTGTGATTCTAAGAGCTAGTTTATTACTGTTCATAGCTGCTTGAACATTTGCTTTCGTTATATGGTTCGAATTTCAGTATTTCTTGTGTTGAAACGAGTGAATCTTAAGGTGTTCTTTTGATTATTGGACAAAAACTTGTTTTCTTTCACTTGAAATTGAATTCGAAATTATACAACAGCTTTCTTTTTGTAATACATCAACATTAAGGAAGAAGAAAAGAAATACTTGCATTGTGCATGTGCATTTTGACAGTTTGCATGTCGATTTAGGAAAAGTGCATCAGTGTGTGCTCTATGATCTTTTTGAAAAGATGATGTCTTTCTTTTCCCTCAGTAGTTAAGATTTCATAAGTTGAAGGAATTGAAAAAGCTTGCTTATCATTCTTAGACTGCATTTAGGAGTTGTATCATACATCACGTGGTGATCCATAAAGGCAAACTGCTAAGCAAGATCAACCTAAAAAGAACTGAATTTATCTAACAACGCTTTGAAACATAACAAAACACAGTAGAGGTCTAGGTAGAGACGTGTTCTGGCGTCGTTAAACATAGTGACCGTCGATCTCTACGAAGGTGGGTGATTCCTCCTGAGGGACGATAGCACTAATACGGACTTGTGCCCCCGTGTACCGTCGCGTATATTGGGGGACCCCTATAGGAACAAAGCCTTTATCCATAGGAAGCCGTGTCAGCCGCCCTACTGATCGCGATGCAGTGAACACAGCATTCACGAAGATCGACCACTCGTACCGTAAAACGTATTCTGTGGTTTCGCAAAAGGTTTGGCACACCCTCTGCCTAGAACTCCAGAGTAGTTTCTTTTGGCCTTTTTCAAACTCTATAACTGAAAAAGTCCATCCGAGCATCTGTCACTTCGGGCTCGTTAATACATCGAAGGAGACTAGAGTCATCTTTAGCTTTTTCTCGACTCTTAAAACATGAAAAAGCAAGTTGTGTCTTAAAAAGCGTCTAAAATTAATTCAATTCGAAAACACATTTTTACCCTGTGCATTGTTGGTTGATCAAGTAATCCGCAACCGTGGAAGAAAGTCAATCGATGAACCGTCGTTCGCGGAGGCGTACGAGTCAATTGTCTTTGTCTCCGGAATCGAAAACAACCCGGGCAAAGCGATCTCGTTCAACTGGTTCCAAATCTCCTGTCAAAGTTAGAACAAGTGTTCCGACGACATCTAAGGTTCCGGTTACTCCAAACATTTCTGGAAACCCTGCCCCTATTGAAGAAGTTCAACAGCCCCAGAAGGACAGTAACACTGATCCTAGTCTGAGAGCAAATACTTGTGTTACTGAATCAGTTCCATCAGTGATCGGTTCAGAGAGTCTTGCTCCTCAAACAACTGTCACTGTCAAAACAACCCCTTCTTCGGCACCAGAAATATTCTACGGACCTGACGGTCTTCCTCTTCCACCCGGTTTGATCGCAATAGAAGAAATTGTAGAAGATCGGCAAGCAACTACTCCAACACATTTTGGAGCAGGGATCACTCTACTTCCTACTGCATCAGAAGCTAGCCTATCACCCAGAGAAGTTCTTGAAGAATCACTAGGCAATCTACTGGATAGACTCAAAATGTCTGAACAACCGTCAACATCTAGGACTGTGCCAAATGACACAGCGACAGCAGAACTCCCTGCAGTCATTCCGACAATGTTCGCCGGCATACCATCTATCCCTAACTCTCAACAGTTGGAGGGGGTCCCTTCGGGGGCCATGACGACAGTATGGTCTGTTCCTGTTTATTCTCCCGGGATAATACCCGGCAACTCCTATGTTGGAACTCAACAAATTGATCCTTTCGGAAATCAGTTTGGGCAATCCGGTCCTCGAGGTGTAATAAATCCTCTCGGTTCCGGACCACCACCGTATGGGGGGCAATATGCTTTTTCATTACCCCCTCCGGGAGGTTACCCATATGGGAGCTCACAACCATACTCAGGTTATACTGGAATAACTACAAGTGGTTGGATGCCTATGCTACCCCAGCAACCAAGAGTTGTGTATTCTATGCAACAACAGATGCCTGTGACGAACATCCCGATGACACCAGCAATTGTGATTGTGTCGCAAGTTCAAACAATACCTGTTGCATGTCAACCTCAGTTTTCTCAGGTTGTAATGCAACAACCCTTTGACCCTGCAACCCAACCACAATCGCCGACTGGCAGGGCGACACAAGCACAAACGGGTACCCTTACCCCTCATCTTGGCCCAGTGGTAAGCATCGCACAACAACCAATGGTATCACAACCATGGTTGGTGCAGTATCAACAACCGCAGTTCCAGCAAGTGTACCAAGGTACCGAGCAGCAGATTTTTGCGAACAATGGGCAACCATACCTACAATACGGTCAAAACCAACCACTTTACAGTGGGGTAGTCCACCAACCGTATCAATCATACCAGCATCAAATACATTATGCCGGTATGCAAAGACCAACTGCTCAGGCGATCCCTTCGTATCCTGGGTACGCTTCGCCTAATCTGAGTCAACAGCTGCCATTCGTGGCAACTCTAGAGTTACCCGATTTACATCGGTTGACGAACGATCCGATTGCTTATGCCCCTTGGTGGCCAGCGATTCCTCACAAACTTCCCTCCGACATTCCTAAATTCAATGGAAATCCAGGTGAAGACCCATCGAATCACGTCATGACCTTTCATCTATGGTGTTCATCGAACACTCTGAACGATGATTCGATAAGACTTCGCCTCTTCCAGAGGACATTGACAGGTCCGGCGGCTAAATGGTATATAGAATTGCCAAGAACCTCTTTCGACAATTTCAGCTCCTTAGCCACGACTTTCCTAACCCATTTTCAATTACCTATCAGGTATGAAACAGGAACCGAGATACTGACCAACTTCAAACAGACGACAGCTACTCACATATCTGATCATATACATGAGTGGCGTCGCCGTCGTAGGATGGTGAAAACATACATTCCTGATCAGCTATTAGCCGAATGGTTTATAAAGTCATTACTTCCGGCTATAACGGAAGATGTGGCCAATGGGGGGGTCATAACAGAGGAGCAAGTGATTTCTCGTGCTCAATATTTAGACTTGGTATATACTCAGTCTGGCACGTTCTACGATAAAATACCTGATGCCCCCAGACCTGAATTTTCAATTCCTCCCCCTCATAAATCGAATGTTGACTCTCATGCCGGAGACGGCGTGATTGGCACTGCAAGCGCGAAGTCGAAAAAGGCTTCACCTCAGAAAGCCCATAAGACTTCAGATCGAAATTCCCATGAAGAGATTCTTGCTTCGGAAGTAAATGCCATATCAGCAGATAAAGGCAAAGAAACCAATCAACCAGGAAGCAAGAAGAAGCAAAAAAAAGGGAAGAAGAAGCAACAGGATGATCCGTCACCTGAAAAAACTTCTTCAAACCCTCCTGAGAAAGGGAAAAAGAAATGGCCTTGTATGATATGTGACGAAGATCACAAGACAATAGATTGTCCATACAAAGCTGAGCTCAAGAGATTCTTTAAAAGTCCAAAGAACCCAGCTGTGTTGACAGATCCATTTCCCAATCCAGGTCAAAATATGGTTGATAGTGGAAATGCTTCCCCGTCGCAAGTGCTGATGTTATCGATCTCCAAGCAGCAGAATGATGCTTTGATTTCGACAAGGAACAAAGATTACGGGAATCCGCAACTGTCAAACGAAAAAGGTAAAGATCAACCTAGTAGTTCGACAACAACTTCGACAGGAGTTGTCCCACCCATAATGCCAGAATTAACGATAAAACCACCTAAGGGTGTAGTACACAAGTCGACTTTTAATCCTCGTGCCAGAGCGGCGCAGCATTATAACATAGTAGAAGATTTGGCTCAATCGCCATCCGCTATGTCGACTCTAGAAGTACTACAAAATTGTCCATCCCAAAGGCAGGCATTGTTATCGGCAATAGGGGGGATTGATCCTAAGGATTCCAATCTTGTGTCCTTTGATCACAAAGGGTATGACCCTCAGTTACCAGCTCAACTAGCTTTCCTTATTCAAGTGAAGGCCCTCAACAAAACTATTCACAGAACAATTATTGACGAGGGGGCATCTACATGTATTATGTCAATGAGCTGCTGGAAAATGCTAGGGTCGCCAACCTTGTCGAGATCTTCGACAACACTAAAGGCTTTTGACGGTAGGACATATACCCCTTACGGTATTTTAAGTAACTTGAAGGTTGAACTAGGTGGAAAAACAATAGAGATTGATGTTGAAGTCATAGATGGAAATCTGGATTACAACATCCTACTGGGAAGACCATGGATTTATGCCATGGCAGCTATCGTGTCGACTTATTTTAGGAAGATCGCATTCCCGTTTGAAGGAGGGATTACGGTCGTCGACCAACAGAACTTCCTCCTTAATGGTTCACAAGTTACGGGAAGCATTCCCATGATCCATGAAAGCGACCATTCAATTCAAGATATAGGAGTAGGCCTGTTGAAAGACCCCACAATGATGGGGACTTTCTCGCTACCAAATCATATGTACATAGGAAATGTACCATTGGTGGCTACCTGCAACATGATATCTTCCACGAAGGTCGCAAAAGACAAAGTCATCATGGATCGGGCAATGGTCTTGCACCCGAGCCCAATCGAAATATTGTAGCAATCAATGTTTTAGGCATGGGAGGCGAGCCCAAATCAATGCTCGTCAAGCGTTTGGGTAGATAGGTCAGGAGAATGTGGTACCCCTTTGGATCCTTGGTCACGAGTGCATGCAAGTGACGAAGGAATCCTGCAATCAATGTGGATTGAGGGGGCACCATGGGATGATAACCACCATCGTTCCCTTCCTAAGGAAGATACTCAAGGCGACCTGTATCACCCCTCAGTATTTGAATTCCTAACGAATACTGTAAATACGGTGGACTCCGAGAGAAACCTATCCAATATAGAAGAAACTATAGCCATAAATATCTCGACCAAAACAGACATTGTAGAGAATATTTATGTCGGCAAAGGTTGTTCCCCTTCAGAACAAGAAATATATAAAGCTCTTTTCCGCGAATTTAGAGATGTCTTTGCCTGGACATATGATGAAATGCCAGGCATTGACTCGAGTATCGTTGAACATGAAATTAAGATGTATCCTGATGTCAAACCAGTAAAACAGCGGCTTCGGCAGGTACACCCCAAGAAGGCCGCTGCCATTAAAATGGAAGTTGAGAAACTTCTCCATGCTGGTTTCATCTACCCGGTTCCTCTAATGGATTGGGTATCGAATATTGTCCCTGTTATGAAAAAACAAGGAACAATACGAGTGTGCGTCGATTATAGGGATGTAAATCAAGCCTGTCCAAAGGACAACTACCCTACACCCTTCATCGACCAGATAATTGATGAATGCGCCGGATGTGAAATCTTTTCGTTTATGGACGGATTTTCCGGGTATAATCAAATTAATATCCACCCACAGGACCAGTCAAAGACTGCATTTATTTGTCCATGGGGCACCTTCGCTTATCGAAAATTACCCTTTGGTTTAAAGAACGCAGGAGCGACGTTTCAGAGAGCAATGAATTATGCTTTCCATGACATCAAGAACATCGTTCAACCTTATCTTGACGATCTTCCGGCTCATTCGCAAAAGCAGACTGATCATCCGCAGCATTTAAGAGCGATATTTCTACGTTGCCGACACTACAAGATAAGACTCAATCTGCACAAATGTGTGTTTTGCGTCGGTTCTGGTCGTTTACTTGGCTTTATAGTCTCCAAGGATGGAATTCGTCTCGACCCTTGCAAGGTGCAGGCAATCATTAATTTGCCTCCACCTTCGAACTTGCTTCAGATTCAGAAACTCCAAGGGAAAGCAAACTTTCTGAGGAGGTTCATTCCAAATTACGCAAAACTTGCTAAAGGTTATACCCGTCTCCTGAAAAAGGATGTACCTTTCGTCTGGGACCAGGTTGCACAAGCTTCCTTTGATGCTTTGAAAGAAGCGCTAGTCAAAGCATCATTAATGTACGGCCCAGACTATCTAAGGGACTTTAACCTGTATCTAGCTGCAGCAGATACGACCATAGCAATGGTTTTAGTTCAAGAAGCCGATGGAATTGAACACCCTATATATTATTTAAGTAAAAACTTAAATGATACAGAAAGTAGATATTCTCATGATGAAAAGCTAGCACTTGCTGCTGTTCAAGCGATACAAAGATTTCGGCATTATGTCCTCTTCAGGAAGACCACCGTATTGTCAGATTGCAACCCCATGACTTATATACTGTCGCGACAGTTGCTTGGGGGAAAATATTCAAAGTGGATAGCTATCCTTCAAGAGTTTGATTTGGAATTTGTGAAATCCAAATCAAAGAAAGCTTTAGTTTTCGCAGAATTATTATGCGATCACCCGTCATCGTCCAACGATGAAACGTCCAAAGAATCAATCGTGGACGAAAGTTTGTTTCTGATATCAGCAAGTGATGAGTGGTATGGAGATATAATAGTTTATCTCCAAACCCAAAAGTTTCGGCCAGACACCTCTCACTCAGAACAAAAACGTATTCGATACCAAGCAAAAGACTACATGATCGTCAGTGATACGCTTTACCGTCGTGGTGTCGATACGGTCCTGAGAAGGTGTCTAACCCATGAGGAGGCCGAAAAAGCCCTGAATGAATGTCATTCAGGCACCTGTGGGGGGCATCAATCTGGATATGCTACAGCACAAAGAATCTTATGAGCAGGATACTTCTGGCCAACCATGTTCAAAGATTGCATAACAGCAGTTAGAAGTTGCCATGCATGTCAGATTTTTGATAGCAAAACCAGAAGACCCCCCGCTCCTTTACAGCCAATAATAGCTGTGGGGCCTTTCGCCAAGTGGGGCGTCGATTTCATGCAATGTAACCCCACCTCGACCGGGGGGCATGGGTATATTATAGTCGCAGTTGACTATTTTACCAAATGGGCCGAGGCGATGCCTACATTGGATAACACTGGTGAAACAGCAGCCCTATTCTTTTTTAATCATGTAGTCGCCAGATTCGGCGTACCACAGGCCATAGTAACAGATCATGGATCGCATTTTCGCAATCACATGATAGTTGAATTAACTGCCAAACTAGGATTGTCTCACGACAGCTCTACTCCGTACTATCCGCAAGCTAACGGACAAGTTGAAGCGATCAACAAGGTCCTGAAGCGCATGCTGCAAAGGATGGTGGGGGTTCACAAAAGAAGATGGCATTTGATCCTGTACTCGGCTTTGTGAGCCTACCGAACATCGGTAAGGAATGCCACTGGGTTCACACCGTTTCAACTGGTGTATGGCCTGGAGGCGATCCTACCAATCCAGTGTGAAATTTCGTCCCTTAAACTCGCAATTGATCTCCTCCCCGGAACCTCGGAAGAAGAAGCTCGTTTCTTGGAATTAATCTAGTTGGATGAAACCCATCATGATGCCGCCTTGGCCAACGAAGCCCACAAGAAACGAGTCAAAGCGCAGTTCGACAAAAATGTCAAACCCCGTGTCTTCTCGGAAGGTGATTTGGTCTTGCTTTATGACCAAGAATCCGATAAATTGGGAGCTGGGAAATTCAAGTCCTTATGGATGGGCCCTTATATTGTTAAAAGTGTGTTAGCAAAAGGTGCCTACGAGTTGGTATATTATGACGGAGTTCCACTGGCGCAACCCCGTAACGGGTTGTACCTTAAACGTTACTATGCCTAATAGTAACCTGTATGCTTTTGTTACATTTTTGTTTTCGCTAAAGCGTTTGTTCCGGTTTAAGTAATCCGCTTTTTACACTTATTGCAGATGTCAAATCCATTGGAACCGTGGGTTGGATATGCTGACGGAGCGAGTCGTAGTTCGAGGAACCTATCCTCTGCAGCATGGGCCATTTTTGACCCAAGCGGCGAGTTAGTGAGTTTCAGGGGGGTATGTATTGGTCAATCAAAAAATAATATCGCTGAGTATAGCGCGTTGATAGAGCTCCTCTCTGATTCCATCACCCATGGCATACGCCGGCTAGTCGTCAGGCTAGACTCACAGCTCGTGGTACTACAGCTCAATGGTACCTACTCTGTCCGAAATCCAGCTATTTATCGCAAGTTCCTAAGAGTTAAAATCTTGGAAAGACAGTTTGATTTTATCCAATATCATCACATTTCCAGAAACTTAAACACATTAACCGACTCATTAGCAAACTATGTGTTAGATAGACATTTGCAAAATTGATAAAAAGAGAAGCATCATCGATGTTTCATACATGGATCACATAAAAACTGGAATAAACCCCGAAAATCAAAAATATATATAACTGTTTACGGTTTACATATAATGTTTTGTAATCAAGACAAAATCGGTCATACGACCCCAAAACTCAAAAATGGCTGGGGGGCACCCTAGCCTAGTGATGCTCATGATAACATGCCACGGCCTGTGCGATCATGCGCAGAAGACGAGACCATCGTCTAGGAACACCAGCAGTATGTCGCTGCAATCGTAGAGGCAACTCATCGATCCGTACATCCGGAATCCCAAGGGTAAGACCCTCGACCTATTCCTGCACAGCTGCAAGAGTCTCGGCCAAGTCAAGGTCACAGAGAATAGCTCTCCCAGGAGCCTCCCCTGCTGGGGCAGCGGCCGGAACTCTCGGACGAACTGCTGGACGGACGGGGCCCACATCTGCATGCACACATGAGTTTGATTAGAGTCTTGAAAGAGTAAAGCACAAGGACATTATAAATAAAAGACAGTAAACAGTGATAAGGTCAAAATATTTACCAAGATCACCCCACTACTCGCCATTCGGTAGCACCAAATCCGGATCGCCTCGGAAATTCATGCCAATATATGGATACTCGGAAAAAGCCATATCCTGCCGCTCGAACCACCTAAAGAAGGCATCAGTAAAAGTAATCTGGGATTGACCTGCGTGTCTGGACATGTGGTCAACCCACCTCTGCATGCGCGGCTCAGTAGGAGATGGCAAGTCGAGAACAATATATTGAGGTTGCATCAGGGGTATCTTCTCCAAAGCAAAGGCAGTCAAAAACTGAACCGAAGCCAAAGTTCTTCAGTTTCCCGTCCTTTACTTTGGTCAACTGGTTTTTCATCTGAACCAGTACTGCATCACACCAGTTAAAAACTTTCGGCTGAAGACACTCCAGGGCGTGCTGCACATAAGACCTGTTGGCAACATGAGGGGATGCGCTGCCGGCCATCCTACAAATCGTGTAGCTGGGGCCCGTGAGAAGACTTGGAGCTGGGAGCGAGCGGCAAATAGAGGAGATTGGATCGACCATTTGCGCAAGACATCGGTAAGTGGATCTCTTCCCTTCATCTCTTGCATGTCATAAAGAAGTAACTTTAGATAGCTTTGCTTCAGCTGTTGCTAAGGAACTATCAACCTTAGAGTGGGATAGGGTCATTCCGTGTTGGATACTTTTCCCCACAACAGGCATGCAAGCTTCAAAGTACTGAGGGGGGTGTTCCTAGATCAACTTCTTGGATAATGAGCTGAAGTCGACAAGAAGCGATCTGTCAAAGGAGGGCCTTAATGAATCCCACATCAGTGACACGGAACGGAGCTAATGATTTTAGTGGAGGTGAAAACAATCTGTGAAATATGATTCAGGGTGGCGATCATGGGTGGATGAAGGATAATGTATGGCAGTGGATGGGACACGGTTGACTCTTTCTGAACAACATCTCTTGAACATACAACGACACTGCTGCGATGGATCGGTATCATTACCCCAAATGTGGATGGTTTGGCGAAGACCATGGTGATGAGACCGGTGAATGAAACAACCCAACCCGATGTGATATGGAGGAAAAGTGTCATATTCAAGAGCGACTTGCTACCATTAAAGCTTTGAGGTTCTCCCAATTTTTCCCCAGTCATTTCTGACCAGTACCTCTTTATTTTTGTCAAGCTTGAGGAGGATAACATATGCTTGTTCTATAACCTGCCCTTCGGGCAAGCCCATCGCTATGTTTTAATGAGCCTAGCGATAGGGAAACTCGTTCTCGTCTAAAGACAAGTTTGTCGCTATTTAATCATTTTAACGAGTCTAACGACAAGGAAAACTCGGTCCTTTTCATTTTTAGAGAGTCTGAAAAGGTACGAAAAGTTAACTCCAAAATTCTTTTTCGTCATCTAATCCCTTAAGTCCGAAAAAGTATAAAACAATACAGAAGGGATGAGTTTTCGATAATTTTAACGAGCCGAATAAAACAAGCGCTCGACCTTTTTGTGCAATAATCCCTCAGGTCCAAAAAGATTAAAATCTATGGGAGGGATAGCTCTTCCGGTCCTTTTAACGAGCTGGAAGGCCAAAACTCGGCAAACTTTTCATATTTTACGAGTTAGATGAAAAGAGCTCAAAGAAGACTCATCTTTTGAGGAACAAGTGATAAATAGGGATAGCAACTGATTCCAGGTACAGGTTGGAATTTTCCAATCACGGCAGTGTCACAAGGATGGCTAGGTGAAATCACTCTTCGCAGCTGTTCCTCAAAATGGGTAAACAATCATATGGGGGTGAACGATCGGCCAAATGAAATGGAGGTGGCAGGTGCAAACACGACCAAGGCTTTTTATGGCTAATAAATTTACGATCACAATGGTTATTTACCGGGGTAGGTTCATTTTTTATTTAACGAGCTTGAATGCACCAAAACACTGCTCAATCTTATGTTTATTTTTTAACGAGCATGAACTATGTACTAAAACTGCTCGGATCTCGCTTTTCTATTTTTTAACGAGCATAAATTCCGCGGTAAAACTGCTCGATTAATTTTGCATGCCCCCAGCACAATAATGCAAACGAGGCGCATGCCCCCTAGACTCCAGGGGTTCGTTTCATTTTTTAATGAGGTTGACATAGTAAAGAACTATCCTCTTGACTCTTTATTTCATTTTTTAATGAGGTTGACATGAGATAGGAACTATCCTCAAAGCTTTAGATCCATTAGAAATAGAAGGTTTTGTATTCCACTGCGGCCATTTCTGCCAGATTACTCGGAGGCGGCAGGGCCAAAGTTCCCATTAAAGTGGGGTCTTTTAGGAAAATTACTCCGATATTTTGGAGAGAATGATTGCTTCCATGGATCATTGGAATGCTTCCCGTAATAAATGGTGTCACAACTTCTGTCGAAGTTGTCGTCGAACTGCTTGGTTGATCTTTTTCCTTGCCGTTCGACAACTGCGGATTCCCGTAACCTTTGTTCCTTGTCGAAATCAAAGCATCATTCTGTTGCTTGGAGGTCGACAACATCAACACCTGGCATGGGGAAGCATTTCCGCTATCAACCATATTTTGACCTGGGTTGGGAAACGGATCAGTCAACGCAGCTGGATTTTTCGGACTCTTAAAGAATCTTTTTATTTCAGCTTTGTATGGACAATCTGCTGTCCAATGATCCTCGTCACATATAAAACATGGACTTTTTGGTTTTCCTTTCCTAGGAGAGTTTGAAGAAGATCTTTTAGGAGATGATTCTCCTTGTTCCTTCTTCTTCCCTTTGTTTTGCTTCTTCTTGCTTCCTGGTTGATTGGTTTCTTTGCCTTTATCTTCTGATACGGCATTTACTTCCGAAGCAAGAATTTCTTCTTTTGCATTTTGATCCGAATTCTTACGGGCCTTCTTTGATGAAGCCTTTATCGATTTCGCGTTTGCCGTGCCAATCACACCGTCACCGGCATGAGAGTCACTATTGGATTTAGGAGGGGGAGGAATTGAAAATTCTGGTCTAGGGGCGTCAGGTATTTTGTCGTAGAGCGTGCCGGACTGAGTATAAACTAAGTCCAAATACTGTGCACGAGCAATAACTTGCTCCTCTGTTACGACTCCCCCTTTGGCCACATCTTTTGTTATAGCAGGAAGTAACGACTTTATAAACCATTCAACTAACAGCTGATCGGGAACGTATGTTTTCACCATCCTGCGACGATGACACCACTCATGTATATGATCAGATATATGGGTGGCAGTTGTCTGCTTGAAGTTGGTTAATATTTCTGTTCCCGTTTCATACCTTATCGGTAATTGAAAATGGGTTAAGAAAGTCGTGGCTAGGGAACTAAAATTGTCGAAAGAGGCTCTTGGCAATTCAATATACCATTTAGCCGCTAGACCTGTCAATGTCCTCTGAAAAAGGCGAAGCCTTATCGAATCATCGTTAAGGGTGTTCGACGAACACCACAAATGAAAAGTCATTACGTGATTCGATGGGTCTTCACCTGGATTTCCATTGAATTTAGGAATGTCAGATGGAAGTTTATGAGGAATCGCTGGCCACCAAGGGGCATAAGCAATCGGATCGTTGGTTAACCAGTGTAAATCCGGTAACTCTAAAGTTGCCACGAATGGTAACTGTTGATTCAGGTTAGGCGAAGCGTAACCAGGGTACGATGGAATCGCCTGAGCAGTGGGTTTTTGCATACCAGCATAATGTAATTGATGTTGGTATGATTGATATGGTTGGTGGACTTGACCACTATAAAGTGGTTGGTTTTGACCGTTTTGGATATACGGTTGTCCACTGTTCGCAAAGATCTGCTGCTCAGAACCTTGGTATACTTGCTGGAATTGCGATTGCTGGTATTGCACAAGCCACGGTTGTGAAGCCATGTTTTGTTGTGCTATGCTAACCGTTGGACCAAGGTGCGGGGTAATTGTACCCGTTTGGACCTATGTCGCCCCACCAGTTGGCGATTGTGGTTGTGACCCATGTTCAAGGGGCTGTTGCATTACAACATGAGAAATCTGAGGTTGACATGCAACAGGTATCGCTTGAACTTGTGACACTGTTACAATGGCCGGTGTGGTTGGGATGTTCGTCATAGGTACACACTGTTGCATAGAATATACAACCCTTGGTTGTTGAGGTAGCATAGGTACCCAACTACTTGACGCAATTCCAGTATAACCTGAATACTGTTGAGAACTGCCATATGGATATCCTCCCGAAGGAGGTAATGAAAGGGCATACTGCCCCCCATACGGTAGCAATCCGGAACTCAGAGGGATTGTAAGTCCCTGAGGACTGGATGTCCCAAATTGACCTCCATGAGGATCAATCTGTTGAGTTTCAACGTAAGAGTTGCCAGATACTACTCCGGATGAACAAACTGGAACAGACCATACTGTCGAAATAGTCCCTTGGTGGACTCCTTCTAGCGGGTGAGAGCTAGTTGGGACAGCTGGTATGCCGGCAAACATCGTCGGAGTGACGGCAGGGGCTTCTGCTGTCGCTGTGTCATTTGACACAGTCCTAGATGATGAGGTTGTTCAGACATTTTAAGTCTATCCAATAGATTGCCTAGCGATTCTACAGGCACTTCCACTTGTGGTGGATTAACTTCTAATGAGGGAAATAGAGTGACCCCGACTCCAAAATGGGTTGGAGTACTTGCTTGCGGATCCTCTGCGATTTCTTCTATCGCAATCAAACCTGGTGGAAGAGGAAGACCGTCAGGTCCATAAAATATTTCTGGTGCCGAAGAAGTGGTTGTTTCGACAGCGACAGTTGTTTGAGGAACAAAACTCTCTGGACCGGTTACAGATGGAACTGGTTCAGTTATACAAGTATTTGCCCCCAGTCTAGGATCAATATTACTGTCCTTCTGTGGCTGTTGAACTTCTTCTATAGAGGCAGTGTTTCCAGAAATGTTTGGAGTAACCGGAACCTCAGATGCAGTTGGAACACTTGTTCTAACTTTTATAGGAGATTTTGAACCGGTTAAACGAGTTCACTTTGTCCGTACTGTTTTCAATTCCGGAGACAAAGACGGTTGACTCGTAAGCCTCCGCGAATGACGGGGTTTCAATTGACTTTCTTCCACGATTGCGGATTACTCGATCAACCAAAATATTAAAAGGGGAAATTTGTGTTTCCGAATTGAATGAATTTTATTAGACGCTTTTAGACACAACTTGCTTTTTCACTTTTTAAGAGTCGAGAAAAAGCTAAAGATGACTCTAGTCTCCTTCGATGTTTTAACGAGCCCGAAGTGACAAATGCTCGGATGGACTTTTTCAGTTATAGAGTTTGAAAAAGGCCAAAAGAAACTGCTCTGGAGTTCTAGGCAGAGGGTGTGCCAAACTTTTCGCAAAACCACAGAATACGTTTTACGGTACGAGTGGTCGATCTTCGTGAATGCTGTGTTCACTGCATCGCGATCAGTAGGGCGGCCGACACAGTTTCCTATGGATAAAGGCTTTATTCCTATAGGGGTCTCCCAATATATACGCGACGGAACGTGGGAGCACAAGTCCGTATTAGTGCCACTGACTCTCAGGAGGAATCACCCACCTTCGTCGAGATCGACAGTCACTACGTTTAACGACGCCGGAACACGTCTCTAGCTTAGACCTCTATGTGTTTGCGTTATGTTTCAAAGCGTTGTTAGGTTCATTCAATATATTTTAAGTTGATCTTTTTAAAGTTTGCCTTTCAAGGTTCACCACGAGATGTTTGATACAAATTCCTAAATGCAGTCTAAGATGAGAAGCAAGCTTTTTCAATCTTTTCGACTTATGAAAATCTTAACTACTGAGGGAAAAGAAAGACAAAATATTTTCACACAGATCAAAGATCATACACTAATGCACTTTTTCCCTAAATCAACATGCAAACTTATCAAATGCAAAATGCAAAATGCAGGTATTTCTTTTCTCTTCCTTAATGTTGATGTAATACAAAAAGAAAGCTGTTGTATAGCTTTGAATTCAATTTCAAGTGAAAGCAAACAAGCTTGTCCAAAATCAAAAGACACCTTAAGATTTACTTGTTTCGACACTAGAAATATATAAATTCAAACCATATGACGAAAGCAAAAGCTCAATCAGCTATGAACAGTAAACAAACTAACTCTTAATATCAAAACGACACTTAACACAGGTCTAGATCTAAGAGGCCACAGCAAGACTAGTTCACTTTCGTTACGGGAAACTGTAAATGATATAAGAAATACACAAAGAACAAATATAGTTTCTTTATACAACCGAGGCGGAATAGTGGCAAGGAAAGTTGGTTTCAGATAGGTACATTGACTGGTAACAGGCTGCAAAAACAAGGGTGAAAACAGGGCAATAAACAGGAGGGAACCCCAGTAGCTCTAGGCAAAACTGGTTCGGCGCAGGTAGTACACTGGTAGTTTGACCTTCAACGCAGGTAGCCCCTTCGGGAACTGCGCTGAAATGCAGACTGCCTTCACAGTGCCTGCACTGAAGAGATAAATTTTCGTTTTTCTCAGTTTCCAAGTCACAGATCGCTCAAAAATTCACAGTTTTTGGCCAAATCAGAAGCTATCAATCAAGTACACACTAAGGGATGAAAAGGACGATGAAAAGCTATCACTAAGAGCTGTTCAGAGTCCTTGTGGATCAGCTCTTCAAATCATAAACATGCCCAGAAACTGAGCTAGAGTAGCTGCCCTCTACTTTGCATTTGAAAGATCCAAATGCAGTTCGATTCGGTACTCCCTGTGTTTATGAAATGAATAGAAAAAAACACAAACAACCAACAAGATACGATCCCCAGCGGAGTCGCCAATTTGTTGTTGGGAAAAGTATCC
This sequence comes from Pinus tabuliformis, assembly GCA_031772625.1. NCBI lineage: Eukaryota > Viridiplantae > Streptophyta > Pinopsida > Pinales > Pinaceae > Pinus > Pinus tabuliformis. Next base: position 52,232,155 of record CM062815.1, read on the forward strand.
AATACGGAATGACCCTATCCCACTCTAAGGGTGATAGTACCTCAGCAACAATCAAAGAAAAGCTATTCGAGATTACTTCTTTATGAGATGTAAGAGAGGGGGGAAAGAGATCCACTAACCGATGTCTTCCGCTAATGATTGATCCAATCTTCTCTCCTTGCTGCTTGCTCCCAGCTCCTTGCTCTTTCACTGGCCCAGCTACACCAAGATCCTGCAAAATGGCAAGAGAGGGAAACTACAAGAAGCATACATTCATAATTGATTCAAGGATTAGAATAAATCAAATACACAAGTATAACAATACACCATTGAGACACATGCATATAGAAGAACCTCAAATGCTTTATTAATGGAAGAAGTAAAGTTCAGGAAGTGATACAACCATAAAAGGCCCAATCCAGCATCACCTCCCAGCAGAAAGAAATCTCCTCTTCACCTCCTTCAAGCAAATCACCCAATAGTTCTATACTCAAACCAACAACACTTCCTTACATTCACTAGATTCCAGCCCCCTAGAGCTCATGAGAGAGCTCTATATATAGGAGTTTTGGAGAAAGGATGAGTCAGCTTGAGCTTGGTATGAAGCTAACTAGTGTCCTCTCCCACTTCAGTTATTCTTCAGTTCTTGAGTCCACTTGGAGGTTCTTGCTTCCACTTGGAGATCTAGACCCTCTTACTCATCACCTGTCGAATTCCTTGACCCAAGTGTCATTTTGGAAGCTTCCTGGGCATTGACACCTTGAGGAATGACTGTGCCACTTGTCCAAACTCACCCAGCGCAGGTAGCCTTCTTTGTAGTTGACATTCAGCGTAGGTACACAGTGGAGCAGTTGACATTCAGCGCAGATGCTCAGTGGAGCAGTTGACATGATCTAGAATTAGCTTGTTTTTGAGTGTTTTCAGGTGGAGAACTGATATTTAGTGCTGTGGTTTGCTGACCTTGTTCCTCTAGGGGCAGGAACAACATGTTTAGGGACTTTGGATCCCTTAGATTATGGACATTTCATGCTTCATGCTGTAAGGCACAAAAATGTCTATAACATAAGAGAGGAGCAAAGGGACCAACCTGGATCTTCCACTTGACTCCTTGCTTGACTTCTCTGTCCCTTGATCGAGCCTGTACCTCTTCTCCTACTTATCCCACTCAATGTATACCTATAGAGACAAAGTAAAAAAACACCATCAAAGCATCTCGATCTATTATATCATAAACAATGCAGAATCAGAAATACATTGATCATACAATGGAATTCACAAATAACAACATTCACAAATGCACGATTGTATGGAGGAAGACTCAAAGAACTTTATTAATAATAGAAGGGAGAATTATAACCCAGCTGTCTGATCCAGCATCATCCTCCAGCATCAAAGCCCTCTTCACCTTATGAAAAGTAAGATCACCCAACAATACAATGCTCTTTCTCAAAGACAAACTATCATCACTTCCTTACAAATTACAAAATCATAGCCTCTAGATCTCTCAGATGAGGGATCCATTTATAGATGTCTGCAAGGGTGTGAGTCATATCTGGGTTTTCGATTAGTGTCATTCCACTTGTTGTTCTTGGTTCCACTTGGATATTTCTTGGATCTCTTACTAATCCCTCGGTGAATTCAAAGAGGCAAGTGTCATAGGAGAAGTTTCTAGAAGATTCCATGAGCATCCACTTAGCAAACTGTCTCAGACATTTGTCCATTCTCACTCATCACACCCTACAGAAGTCCTCTTCAATATGCATCATACCTGGCTAGTGTAGAAGTCAGTATGCATCGCCCCTTGACAGTGGGGCAGTCAGTATGGTCCAGTTTTGGCCAGTTCTGAGTGGTTTTTTAGGTGGAACTTTTGGGGAATGATGTAATTAGTTGACCATGATCCTTTAGGGTATGAAAAAACACTTTTAGGGGTTAAAGAGCCCTTGGTTTATTGACATATAAGATTGGGGTTGCAGTGCCCAAATATGTCTATAACAGGGAGGGCATTCATTATCACCATTTATGGCATAACTTCCTTCATTCACTTATAAAAAGACCACTCATCTAAGTGATCAGGGGCTGGAAATCATTGAATTATAGGGATATGCTGTTAGTATGAGACTTTAGTTGATTTCAAGTATTGTAATGATGTCAAAATGTCTTGCTTGCTATGAGGAGAGGATGGGATTGAATTGGAGGAGTGATGCTGAATCAAGCAAATTGGGTTGTAACTCTTCCTTTTACTAATAAAGTATTCAAAGCTTTTTCCATATGCTTGTGTTATTCATTGATGCTTTCATATGTGTACTATGTACTTAATTCCATGCTATTTTTAATCAATAGATCATTATCATATGCTTTGATCGGTTTTTGTCTTATGTCTATGTGCAGGTACTCTTCAAGCAGATTAAGTACGAAAAGGAGAGACATAATTGGTCAAGGGAGATAAGGAGTAAGCAAAAGCTTCAACAAGGCTTCTTTACCTCTTATTTAATCTATTCGTCATAGAAAAAGTAGAGAATTCTTTGCATTGTTGTTCTAGACTTAGCTACTAGTCTAGGGGTTTAAGCGTTTTTCCGTAGACACTGAAACTTCCCAAAACAGGGAGGCATACCCACACTCACCGAGATAACTTAGTATAGAAATAATGGTTCAGCCAAGAACGTGAAACTAAGCAATGAAGTGTATGTTGAATGGTACATGACATGCTAGCATAACAAAGCCAGAAAATATTACAATGTGTCCCATATAAATAATGCACCTGGAAAAAACATGAGCCAGGATTGAATATAGTAATATCTGAGTACATGAGATACAAATCCCCTTCCCTCAAAAAATGGGTGGGAGGGAGGGTAGAAAAACTGGAGAAGCCCTGCAAAACAAGGAAGGGCTCTGCAAAATTGAATGGATCATTTGAAGGAGACATGCATGCTATGAACACTACTATCAATAAGAACAAAACCCATCAACTCTGCGGAACTGCATCTGAGGTTGTAGCATAATAGGTATACATCTGGGCATGTGGGGAGATACCTAAAGAGTACCCCCTCACAAGGTCTGAAACATTTCACACATGCTCGGGAATCACTGGTACAATCTGCTGCATCACTAGGCCATCAAGTGTATGGATCACGAACATGAAACAACCAGGTTAAAGGGAAATAATGAGACCCTCTGCTTGGGCCAAGGCACCGAATAAGAATGGAAGTTGGAACCGAGATACACCACCCTCTAGGTCGTTCTTCTAGAATAAATGAGCTGATGTTGACAGAATAGGGCCTGCGATAGATGAGGCAATGAGGATCCTCAACTAGAGCACGAGGGAAGATAATAATGTGACTGATGGATTGACACAAGAGATAATGGGGAAATGGGATTGAGGGACAAACAGATGACTACCCGTGTGAGAGAATAAAGTGCATGGTTGACTTGGTAGCACCTGACTCAACTCTGGAGGGGATGGGGACAATATGATTGGAGACAAAAATGGGAAAAATAGGATGAACAGTATGCAAATGTGGATGGAATATTGTGATGTGATAGACTCCAAGGATGCAAGGGTAACTCATTGTGGATGCTCTGAACAAGGGTGACTTGATGACGCTTCCGTACAGACTAGGCCCAGTGGGTACCATGAAAACGTGAGTAGATTACGGTTACTCATGAAAAAGTCGACATATTGTATGAAAAGTATTTAGAGGAGGTGTACTTGAGAGTACAAGTGTCACTTTATGACGACATTCGATTTTGAGAGGCGATGGAGTGAGAGCTTTCCAATAGTGCTGATGGTTTTTCAAACTGAGCTATGGTGTAGTCACAATGGGTAATAGAAAAATTGGGAATTTTTCTTTGAAAGGAATTTTTCCCTCCAATTTGGATTCATTTTCTAAGTGAGCTGTGGTGAATTTGGAGAGGAGGAAAAGGCCCTAAATCTCATGGATATTGTAGTGCAAAAACCGACCATTAGAATTGGGGTCTACAACTTTCAGGCAAGTGGCCTTACTTGTCTAGAGATGGCCTTAATGCATCTTGGAATGATGGTTCTTGATGAAGAGTTAAGGGAAGAGGAAAACGAGGATGAACTACTAGAGGAGGTCTAGAATCATCCTCACCCACTAAGTCAAACATGAAGACTAGGTGGTAAAGGAGTAGGAAATTTGAAGATATGCTATCAAACATCTATGATATGTGATGTGCATATGGCTCGCCGAAGAGGCTGGTAGGACAAACTATCCAAGGAATGGGAGGTTAATCAACCATACCTAGATCTAGTGGGATCTAGGCTGAGACTTATGTTAACCAATTGAGAATATGGACAGGGGAAAATCATCATGCCCCTAAGCATAGGATGCTGTTATTGGTATGCAAAGGTGGGAATGATGCCCCCCTAGCAGGAGGAGTTTGTGGAGTACCATTGTGTTCCAAGTGCTTGAAAAAGGGATTCAAAAATCTCGGCCCAACTTGGCATGAGATCCTCCAAAGGAGATGTAGGGGCCTATGTGCCCCCCAATATGTTATGGGTGTACTGGATGTATTTAGAGATATAGGCTCCAAACATTTGTATGATACATATTATGATTAGGCATTTTATATGATGATGGTTTACCATTTGTTTTTTTTTATGGTTATCTTTTATTGTATACATATGATAAATTCCAGTCTAGAATGTTGTTTACAATGGTATCTACATAGTGATTTTGGGCTCTAGGCACATGGCTGAAAGTAATGGTTTTAAAATCACGTACTAATAGCTTCACTTGTAGATATTTTCTAAAAAGGACTTGGTTATGCACATGATACACACCATTTAATTGTATGACAAGTAGCAAGGGATCTAAACGAGCATGAAGATGAAGGATGCGATAAGCAAGAGAATTGATTAACAAACCTATCACTGCATCATATTTGACCTGATTATTGGTGGCAGATCCAATGCACACTCCGTTTGAAAGGACTAACGTATGAAATGGGGTAAAAATGGCCAAGGCTACTGAAGCTAGATTGTGGGAGAAGCGACTTGCACCACTAGCATGACCGATATACGGTGTGGATGATGGATCCATCTGAAAGGTGCAAAAGACAACAAATGAGATGATGCAATCTACCTAAATTCATGGCAGAAATAAAGACACAAAAATCAGAGGGATGTGCTATGAGCGAAATTTCTTGAGGTAGAGTGCATTGAGAGAATTAGGAAGGAAATGGCCTTCAAAATCCTCTAAAGAAATTCCCCCTTACTTAAAGGTAGGGGTAATTAGGGGTAGAAATAGCTTCCATGGTGTCCTCATTAGGTTTGGAGATGGGTAGATGGGAGGAAGACTGACTACATGACGTGGCGATATTACTTGGTTCATCAACCTGAGAAATAAGGTTCACATACACATTGTTTTATACAGAGGGTCTACTAGTGTTGAGACCTCGGATTCTATCGAAAAAGGTTCACTAGAAATGCATGCAACACCCTGAGGAAGGTTTGCCAACGAGGAACTCAAGGATGGCAATAGGTAAAGAATGGGGCCTGTGGTGTCCGTCATCTCGACATTGGGAGGAGGGATCAAAATACAAGGGCCAAAGTTTCCCTATTTTGGTTGAGTGGTGGTACCAGAATCCATAGGTAGAGGATCATAGGTTCCACCATGAGTGGCCTCGTTGTCATGAATCATGCCAAGCCAATTGCGAAACTCATCGAGATGAGGGAAACAATGGGAATAGTGACCATGAAGATCACACAGGGCACAAGGTTGGTTTGTGCAAAGCGTTTTTAGTTTCTTAGGTGGGACTGGTACGTTAACATGGACTTCCAGAATATTCAACTCAGGGAACACTTCATGAACCAACAGTTTGAGTTGAGGAAGCTCATGACAGTTCTTGGTGGTGGTGTGCCCAACAACATCACACAAAGTGCACGGGGGTGTCGGCTTTGGGGCCTTAGGGGCTGTAGGAGGTTGGGGAGCCCTGTCCTTCAAATATTTCCTTTTGGATTTTCCCCCTGGACAGATGCTTTCGCAATAGGAGCTGGTTCCTGTTGAGGTTGTGATGGAAATGATGCAACAGTTGGGGTCATGGGGACTGGTTGAACCAGGGTCAAAGCGTGATATGGTCATGGCTGACTAGGCAGAGTGTTTGTAGGGGGATCCATGTACCATACTAGGATCCCAAGAGTCATGTTAGGAAGGATTAGCAAACCCATGAATGATACAAAAAAAAATTCCCGAGGGGGGGAATAAGAAAGGTATCTAGCCAGCAGGATAATGTCTTGGTGCAATAGCTCTTGGATGGTTGAGACTAGGAGGAACAGTTCTTGGAGGGATCATAGGAGAGGCAACCACAAATGGAGGAGGTCCTGGGGGAGTGGGTCCAGAGGGTTTAGCTGAAAGGGCAACAATAGGATGCTGAGGAGTTGGATGTTGATCAAGTGTACCATACTGCTTAAGGGTAGCCCGTGACGCTTGTAACATGCAAACACTCATGGAAGTGGGTCCAGAAATGGGAGGAGGGAGACTAGGGAAGGCACCCAAAAATGAGGAATCCTTATAGACTCCAGGCGAGACAGTGTTGCAAGGAGTTGAAGACTGATTGTAGGGCATCGACGAGATGATGGACTCAAGGGAGATCATAGATGTTGGCTCGTAGTAAGTCAACTGATAAATGGTAATGATCTTCCCTTCATGGGGGAAGCACATCTCCCAGAATACTGTAGATGCAAAAATTGACATGGCATACGTGAAACTATGACCTAAGAGGATGTTGTAATCCAAATGGGCATCAATGAATTCGATATCAACATGGATAGTCTTGCCTGCAAGGGTCATTGGATAGTTACGATACATGCCAAGGGGCTGGGAGGAGTGTTAATCCCATGCACGCAAAGTGATGGTGGAGGGGGACAACTCAGGTGACTTGAGTTGTTTCCAAATAGCAGCAAACTTCACACAGGTGGATGTGCCTTCGTCAATAATGCATCTGGAGATCATGGCATTACGGACTCTAGCTAGTATCTGAAAAGCAACAGATGAAGGTAATGGGGGGTGCTTTGATGTATCAATCGGGAAGACAATCAAATGATGATCAGAAGAATCCACTATGCCCAATGTAGTTTGTAAAGCCTTATTTTGGGAAGGGCATGACTGGAGGACTTCCAGTGTCGACATGGCAATAGATTATTGCACCAAGCTACTATACTGTATGTATGGGCAGCTCTGTTAGCAGCTGCATTATGGTGTAATGGTCCTTTTGGTATATTGGGAATGGCCTCAAATTTGGGTTGAGGGATCTGTAAAGGACCATTTGGTGTCGTAAGAGGCTTAGCAAACACTTTGGTTTTAGGCTCGGTAGCTAACGACATGGAGGGCTTGTCATGTTGGGGCAAACAAGTTTGTAGGTTGATATGGGAGGGGTTCACCTCATCAGAGTTCATCATAAGGAATTGGTATTCACTGGGACCAGAAGGTTGGGGGAGATGGGCTGCTTGACCTAGCTTGGGTTGAGTAGCAACAAATCCTTGCTGAGGGAAAGGATTTGTGAGGATAGCCGGTTGAGGTGGTGCAGGATTGCGAGGTGATTATTGACCTTGGGAAGTTGCTTGAGCTTCCCACATTTGGCACATCTGGGGTAAAAGAGGACACTCATGTGTATAATGGCCTTGTACACCACAACATGCACAAGGCTTATTCATATGAATGGCCTTGTTTTTCTTAGGCTGGCTACCCTATTGCTGGTTTTTGGTGTTAGGATGGTTCCCTTGAGGTTCACTAGGCTGGTTACCTTGGTTACCCTGGTTACCCTTGTTACCCTTCCCTTTATTCTTTTTCTTTGAATTCTAGGAATTCGTATCACTCTACTGTGCAAACACCTGACCTTGAGGGGGCAGTGGGTGTTGGGGTTGAGGATGCATGGGATGCTGCAGTGCTAATGCTTGAGGGGTTGGAGTGCCAGGCTGTGCATAAGAATGAGCAATAGTTTGGTAGATGGTTTGAGGCCTGGAAACACATTGGTAGTAGGAGGGGCATAAATGTTGTAGGAAACTATGCCCCCCTGCAGATAGCCATAACTCTGCTGATTGTATGATGGAGAGTGTGAAAGGGATCCAACGATACTGTTGGTGATGTGAGATGCCCCCAATGCATTGAAACTTCTATAATGAGGGAGGTCTGGAATGGCGGTATAGAAATAACCGTTTGTGCATAAATTAGATCATATCTTAAAGCAATTTGGAGAGCTTCTTCCTCGGTCTAAGGAAAATGGGACATGACATCTTTCCCAATGGGGGACAAAAGGCTCTTGAGAAACCAATCTAGATAAACATGTTCTTCAAAAGGTGGGGCACGACATGTGCTCCTCCTTCGACACCACTCTTGAACATGGTCAAAGAGGAAAGTAGTGGAGGATTGACGAAATTTGGTCAAAATATCAATACCAGTGTTGTACCAGAGAGGTAACTAGAAATAGGATAATAATGCTTTAGCAAGCATCGTGAAAATGGAATGAGAGGCAGAGGGCTGGTCTACATACCAATTTGTAGTGTCTCTAGTGAGCGTGCATTGGAAGAGCTGAAGAAAAATGGAGTCATCGATTATGGAGTTGGATGAACACCACATGTGGAAGGATCGAACATGGTTGGTAGGATCCTCTCCAACAATACGCTTGGACTTTGGGATGTCTGAGGGCAGCTTAGTCGACATAGGGGGCCAATGAACATCATGTTGTATGGGGTCATTTATCAACTAGTTAAGATCCAGTAGACTTAACCCAACCATAAAGGGGAGCATGGGGGGTGCTGAAATGGTTCCTAAGACTGTTCCGCCTGATGTGACCACCCGTATGGAACTAGAGCCACCATCAGGTTGGGTTCCTGCACCAGCTGTGGCTCTAGACATGGTGACGTTATCCTGTGAAGGAGGTTCGGAATCTGATGAGGAATCAGAAGGACCAGGAGAAGATTCTGTATGGGGCCTCAGAGGGCTATGAACTAGAATCTAACAGGGAGGAGTAATATGCCCCAGTGGAAAATTAGGGTGAAGGCCTAATAGTCTCTGCGACATGTTACTTGGTGGCGCAATGATGGAACGACACACATAACGGAAATGGTGAAGGGAGATCAACAATATATTTTTTGTCTCTGATGCAGGGAGATAAATTTACTATGTTAACTCTTGGCTTGTCAGTGTAAACCAAGTGCCCTTCTCTTGTTTATCAACAACTATACCATGCAAGTGAATCATGCTTGTTGAAAATGCAGCAAGAAAAACCTAATTTATTTTTCCCTTCATTAAATTAGGAGAAATTTGAATTTGAATTTCATCAAAATACTTGGAGGTAGTTAACTAAGGTGAAATGGCTCTTTTCACTCATTTAATTTAGTAAATTGGATTTAGAGGCACTCGAGTTTAGTTCTACATGATTTATTGCTAATTTGCAACAATTCTATTTCAGTTAATTTGAGTTATTGTTAGTGTAACTAGTTCTAACTATCAATGCAACTAGTGGAGGTCTAGTTAAGGGTGTGTAACTCTTTTCACACTGAGTGATCATCTAGTTAACTGCTCAATCAAGAAAAAGTAGTTCTTGCATGTAGAGAATTCAAATTATCCAATTTATATTGGAGTTCAAGGGAAGTGTACTATTAGTTGTTAACTAGTTCAATTTGTATAGGTGCTACATGAAGTCAAAGAAGGGCCTACAGGAATTGCACAATTTCTTAATGAGTAATTTCCATAATTAATAGGCACTAATTCCTCATCAAATAGTGCAGGGAAATAGGAGCTTGGAGGCTCAAAATTTTGGCTAAGTATTTTCCAAGTTTGGTCAGTTAAGCGGAGGATAGAAGATACACGTGCAGGTTGAGCATAGCATATTGTATTCATCCATATTATTTGATTAATGCAATATAGATAGTAAGGTATTTTGAGCAATTTCTTTCCCCTAGATAAATCTCTATGTATGTATGTTGAATATTGATGCATGTTAATGATTTGTGTTCTAGATCGTGATTTTATTTCCGCAGATGAGTAGAGTAGCTTCAAGTCTTATGATCTCGTAAATTTCACAAGATTTTTTGTATCTACACATTAAATTTATACATGGTATCAGAACAGGAATCACAATAGAGAAGAGAATTCAAAGTTTCCTTTGTAGGTGGATCAAATTTGCAGGATCAATTATTCAGAGTTAGGAGGACAAATTTCTATGGATTGAGACTTTAGTATTCCCTTGAGGTTAGCTCAAATTATGTTGCTTGGAAGGAAACATTTCAGGAAATGTTGGAAGATAATGGGATGAAGGAATTCATAGACAATGATATCTCGAAGCATCGAACATCTAATGCTCAAGATTTAGCATAATGGAAGAAGTGTGTAGAAAAAGCAAGGAGAATAATATTGGAGGGAGTTTGAGACCATATTGTCTCGAATATCAATGGGAAGGAGACTCCATATGAAATGTGGTAGGCCTTGACATATTTTTTCTAGAATAGTAGTGACTATGGGAAGCTGACACTAAAGGAAAAGCCTCAGAATATCAAGATGTAGAAAGGTGACACAATTCCACAGTACCTTAGAAAGTTCACATAGTGTCTTGATGAACTTGGCCAAGTTGGTGTTACTAAGAAAAGGATGATCTGGTAATCATAGCACTTATAGGCCTTCCCAAGAGCTGGAACAATTACCAAAATTCAGTAAATGAGAGGGAGAAGCTACCAAATTGGGAACGCCTTTGGTCCGATTTGGTACATGAGGAGATAGGGTGGAACACCAAACACATAACCTCATCCAAGGGTGATGATGATGAGAACTATGCCTTGGAAAGGGAAAGGGAAAAATCCCAATCCAAAGGAGACTCAAGTCAAGGGGGCAAGAAGAAAGACCAATCATTCTCCAAATTTGTTGAGTTTAAAGAACTTGTTGAGAAAGAGACTAGCAGGGAAGTGAAGGCTTTGAGGAGCAATAATGGTGGTGAGTACGTGTCGAATGAGTTTAAAAATTTATGTGCAAAGGAAGGCACTCGATAGGAGTTGATAGCACCTCATAACCCACAGCAAAATGGGTTGGATTAGAGGAATAACATAAGTATTGTGGGAGCAACATAGGAAATGTTGCATGACTAAAGTCTACCTCTACACTTGTGGGCTGAAGCATGCAACATAGTGGTCTATTTGTAGAAGAAGAGTCCTCACATGATTCTTGGCATGAGTACACTAGAGTAAGTTTTTTCAGGGAAGAAACCAGATGTGTCACACTTTATAATATTTGGATCATCAGTTTACTATCATCTTTCTAAGGAAGCAAGGAAAAATCTAGATCCGACAATAGAGTTGGGAATATTTGTGGGCTACAATGGTACACCTCACAACCATTAGGTGTACTTTCCATCCCTCAGAATGATAGTGGTAAGATGAATGTGAAGTTTAATGAGGAGAATAAAATGGGGTGTTCTTTTGAGAGGGAGCTTCAGTTGCAGCCTATTAGGATTTTTGGCTCAAAGGAAGAACTTGAGGAAGTTGTGGAGTAGCCACAAGAAGAGGAGGAGAGAGTGGAGAAATCCACTCAAGCAAAGACATTCAGAGAAGGAAGGAAGCATACCAGGGAAGCTGACAGATTATTGTAGGATGCTAAAGAGATTGTGGGAGCACCCAAATCATAGTGTGGGTGGAGGAGGTCATTGGATCGGTACACTGGGTACATGGCTATGATGAGTTAGATAGTTGAGACATAACCATCCTCATTCGAGGAAGCAATACAACAACCGATATGGGTTGATGCTATGGTAAAGGAATATGATTCCATTGTCAAAAACAATGATTGGGAAGTGGTCCCAAGACCAACAGACAAATCAGTGGTTGGTTTGAGATGAGTTTACAAGGTAAAGCATGTTGCAGATGAGAGCATAGAGAAACAAAAGGCCAAATTTGTGGCCAAGAGGTTCTCTTAGGTGGAGGGAATTGACTATGAGGAGACCTTTTCTCCAGTAGCAAGGTACTCATCCATGAGGTCAATTCTGGCAATGTTAGTGCAGATGAGGTGGAAGATCCACCAGATGGATGTGAAGACAACATTCCCCAATGGAGTTATTGAGGAGGACGTGTATATTTAATAATAAGAGGGGGTTGAGACCTTTGATAAATAGATGCATGTGCGTAGACTCAAGAGAGAATTATATGGACTCAAGAAGACACCCATAATTAGTATACCAGGATCAAAAACTATCTCACTGGGTTGGACTTCACCAAAAGTGAAGAAGATGAAAACCTTTATCACATTGAGGTAGAAGGTAAGATATTCATTATTATGTTATATTTCAATGACTTCATCCTCACTAGTGATGATAAACTAATCATATCTTGCAAGGAGGACCTTGAAAGAGAGCTCAAGATGAAGGACATGGGACTCATGCATTATTTCCTCGGTTTGGAAGCATGGAAAGGAGATGGGGAATTGTTTGTCTCTCAGGGAAATTATGCCAATGTTATATTGAAGAAGTTCCACATGGAGAGTAGAAAACCCATGGACACTCCTCTAGCAGGTAACTGGAGAAAAGGGGATGCCACTTCTAGTGAGGAAGTGGAAGCTACTGTTTACAGGAAGCTTGTGGGTTCAATCATGTATTTGGTGAACACACAACTAGACATGTGTTATGCAGTTAACTAGCTTAGTCAAGCCATGGTTAAGCCAACCAAATTGTATTGGAAGGCAACAAAGCATGTGTTGAGATACCTCAGAGGCACTACTTAGTTTGGTCTTTGGTACAAATGTACAAAGGGAGTGAAGCTATAAGGTTTCATAGATGCAGATTGGGTGGAGAGTCCATCATATAAGAAGAGCACTCCAAGAGGAATTTTCGGTGTTGAGTCAACAACATTTTCTTTGTATAGTAGGAAGCAGAGATCTGTGGCAGTCAACTCAATGAAAGACTAATACATGGTTACAGATCAAGCAACATGTGAGGCTATCTAGATGGGAAATATTCTTGTTGGGTTATTTGGTCAGAAGATGGATCATAAAGTGACTTACTGTGACAGTCAGAGTTGTATCAAACTCTTTGAGAATCTAGTATTTCATGATTGATCCAATCATATCGACATCCAATATCACCATATACGAGATTTTGTGTAGAGGAAGATTATGTTTTTGCAGTACATTCCAAAAGAGGAAAATTTTGATTTCCATAGATGAAGGATTGGGGTATCTGATAATCCATTTCTTATTGATAGGGAGTGTTGAAAATGAATCAATAAAATCATAATTTAATTTCCCCTTGATTAAATTAGGAGAAATTCGAATTTCAATTTCAACATAATACTTAGAGGTAGTTAACTGAGGTGGACATGGCTCTTATCACTCAGTTAATTCAGTAAATTCGAGTTGGAGACACTTGAGTTCATTTCTACTTGATTAATTGTTGATTTGTAGCAATCTATTTTAGTTAATTTGAGTTATTGTCAGTGTAACTAGTTCTCACTGTCAGTAGAACTAATGGAGGTCTAGTTAAGGGTGTGTAACTTTTTTCACATTGAGTGATTATCCCATTAACTGATCAATAAACCCAAAATAATTATTGGATGCAAATAATTCAAGTTACCCAATTGAGATTGGTGTTCAAGAGAAGTGTACTATCAGTTGTAAACTAGTTCAAGTTGTACAGGTGGTGCATGCAGTCAAAGAAGGGCCTAAATGAATTGCGAAATTCTTAATGATAAATTTCCATAATTAATAGAGGCTAATTCGTCATAAAATAATGCAAGGAAATAAGAGCTTGAAGGCTCGAAATTTTGACTAAGTATTGGACAAGGTTGGTTAGTCAGGCAAAGGATAGAAGATAGAGGTGCAAGTTGAGCTCAAGCTTGAGCAGAGCATATTGTATTCATACAAATTCTTTTATTAATGAAATACATATAGTAAGGTGTTTTGAAAAGTTTCTTTCCCCTAGATAAACCTCCATGTATGTGTGTTGAATCTTGATGCATGTTAATGATTTGTGTTCTAGACCAGTATTTTATTTTCGCAAATGAGTAGAGAAGCTTCAAGTCTTGCAATCTAGTAAATTTCATGAGCAGTTTCAAATCTACACATTAAATTTCTACAATGTTGACCTCAAGTAGGATGAGTTATCAATTCATTCTTAAACATGGGTCAATGGGATCCTTTCCATTTCATCATGGACAATTTGGAGGAAACAATTATGGTAGAATCCTTCAAGTCACTTCATTTAAAAACTATGTTGTATCCATAAATTCACACGATCATGATAGAGATTGAGAAAGGAGGCATAGAGATGATGTTGGTTAAGCTAGAAATGAAAAAGTTTAGACTTTGAAATCAAACCCCATTTGCTAGTTTCTTGAAATAATGGCCACATTATGGGCTCTTTCCATGAGGAACCAATAGAGAAGGAGGTTGAAATCGTAGGTTTGCATAGACATAGCAGAAATACAATTATGATAATTACCTAAGTCAAAAACCAACATTAGATTCCAAGGAAATTAATGATGAAATGAAAACCCTAATATTTTTCATTCTTTGGATTCATTGGCATTATAGGGTACCAAAATCCATTTCCAACTAAATTTTTATATCCTCATCCCAATATTTTAGGGTTCAAATGTTATATTTGTAGTCATGTGGAGGATTCTCATGCTTTGATGGGAGACATTAAAATTCATCACGAAGATAGCATTACTTCACTCTTATTTTGTAGAAATTAAAAAGAAAAATTCTTTCAAGTATTTATTGGGTAGTCAAGACAATTAAATTAAAAAAAAAAACAACTAGATACCTCAAATCCGATTATCAACACATGAAATTCCAGCTTGGAAAGTCCCTATATATTTTCAATGACTATGGAGGAACACTCCATAGAAGGATATCTTGGTCAAATTAATATTAATGAGTAACCTTAGAATGTTTTTATTTTTTTTAATGTGAAATAATTCAGTTCTTTGTGACTATGGCAATGAATGGAAGGAATGAGAGAAATTCAGAACAATCAATTATTATTAGAAATGTATATAGTAAGTGACCATGTCGTTATTTGAATTTCTATAAATGTTTTGTTAGTTATAAGTTGTATACCAACATTATATCCTACATTATTTTTCTTAACCAAGATAGAGAGAAACAAAATTGAAATTTGATTTTGGATCCTCCTTTGACCATGATTTGTAGTTCGAGTTTGGTTCATGGATATTTTTCCAAGACAGGGAATATATATTTCCAATCTCATGTATGAAAAAAGTATCAAAAATATTGGGACATCTATTTTCTCATTATTTAGCTATGATTCTAAATCATTCCTTATCCATTCCTTGGGTACAAGAACTTATGAATATCCCATTGAAGCTTGGATGAAATTCGTTTGTAGCGGTATATATTTCCACAAGCATTGGGGAGTCTCTTTTTTACTTGGAAGTGTAAGGTTTTCAGTTCCACCTTCACTACTCAACTTCAGGGTGATTCAAATACCAACATAATTTTGGAGGCAACTCACAATATCCTAGTTTTGGTTTATAACAAAATATAAGGGAATATTTTTGTAACTCTAGTATAACCATCTGTAGTTTGATGCCATGCAAAAATTATATGACTTGTCAAAATTATGATTGGAATATTTATTAAAGCTCATTGATGTGATCACAATATAAGAGGCATACTATAAATGGCTACACATGATTCCCTTTGGCTATAGATATTTTGTGAATGTAGGGTGTGGATGATTTTACTAAAATGAAATGTCTATGATTCTTATAAAAATATTCTAAGAATGTTCTAGGTTTTCTTGCAATTAATGAGAATATTTCTAATAGAAATAATCATCAGGATACTTCAATAAGTGATAGTTCTTTAGATTGTGAGGTGGTTGGCCATATAAATAAAGCAAGAATTTCATAAAAACTTGATATTATGATGGAGACCACTCCATCAACACCAAGTGTGCCAATTCAAGGCTATATGCTACAAATGAACTAGATGGATCTACATTACTAGTTTAGGTGGTAGTATTAACTAGTTTAGTTTATGTAATAGTTGATTTTCTATATCATTATCAACCTATGTTGTGTTGATCAAATAAATGTTTGTGAATGTATGATAAATCCCCAATATATAGCTTCATCTTCAATAAATGTGCAAACTTTATGTAGATAGCCTCATAATAGATGCTTTTCAAATTTCAATAGTTTTTTCCAATATATTAATTATGAGTCAGTGATGAACAACATGGAAGGGATTTTTTTTTATAATTATACCTCATTTAAAATGAGAACGAAGAGGAGAGGCTAACAATGGTGATGAATTGCATGTAAAAAGGATGAGCAAGATGAACCCTTGTCAACAACATTCAAATAGAATTATTTGGACAATACAACATCTATTGTATGGCCTAAATGCATTATAAGGGTGTTATCACTCCTTCGAATCTCCAATTTTGAGGAAGAGTCCAACTGAGGTAACCACAGACCAACCTTTTGACTTGGTAGCTAGCCCTACCAAGCCGGAGAGGGCTCTCTCCAAAGGATCACAGGCATGAGGGCTGTATAGATTAGGGTTTTAGGCTAGATGTAAAGTGTAGAGGGTTATTTCATTTGATTTTGGTTGGGTGGTCATAAAGATGAGTGGATTAGGTCAGAGAATGAACTAGGTCAGGGAAAATGAGGGTATGCTTGCAGACTTCTGATGGAGCAAGGTAGGTAGGCACTCAAACCTTTAAGTTTTTGAAGTGAGATGGATAAGACCGGTGAGGTGCTAGAAAGAGCAAGACAAGCATGTATTCTTTCTAAATTGAAGAAATTGGAAAAACTATGTAGATTTCCCCAAAAGAGAGCATATAAAATGTATTTTGCTTATCAACTTGAAAATCAACATATCATATAAGTGAAATGCAATATGAGAGTACAAAACATTCAAACATATGCAACATAAGAAGAAACTAAGTCAAAATTCCATACCACAGGTATTCCACCAAAATAGTTGCAACTCATTCATTAAATTATGCCAAATACTAATTACACTAGTATCTTTGATCAATACCCAAACATCCAACTTATTCCAACCTTTTCTTACTTCAAACGATGAAGTATTTATACAAATTCTGAACTAAAATATCTTGATAAAAATTTCAAGATCTTTTTACAAATATCTTAAATTGTTTTGCACAAATAGAAATGAAATGTAGGACATTAAAAAGTACTGTATCTACTTGGCACAATCATTATGGATTTTTGTTGACAAGGAAGAGAAATTCAAATTTGATTGCAACTCTTAGTTGATGAGGTGGCAAACTGTATTTGAACATTTTCCTCCTAAAATATTGCAAAATAGGGTCCAGTCATCCCTTTTTATATCTCAATCCGAGATAGATATGTAAAACATGAGAGAGGTTATTGTAGATACCTATATTAGTGATATAAACCTCTCTCAGTTTCTGACAATTCAGCTCCAGCTGTTCCCAATATTCTCTGTAAAAAGGTGACTAAAACAGGACTTTGCACAGTCCAAAAAATAGGATGTAAATATGTACATGTATCTCTCACATTATAATATCTGTGTAAACTATGAATAATTTTATTGTTATTTTGAATATTAAGAACATAAATGTCTTCCAATGTCTCAAGAATCGTCTTTGATTGGCCACAATATGTTCTGCAAAAGTATGACTAAACAAGAAAATTTTGGAAAATATGTCTGCAAAGTGTCATCTATATATCCCAAACCATAATAGCTATTAGAAAAATGAGAGAGGTTTTTGGACATGAGGATGTTGGTAGAAAAAACCTCTTTCAGTTTCTAAAAATTCATCCTCATTGGTTTGGAAACAATTTTTGAAGTCAATGTAGCATATTGGAAAAATCATAGTTTCAACTGATCATCAGACAAATGAATGATGTGGATGCGGGAGATGACATGGCAGTTAGGGAATGGAGGGTAACATAACCAAGAGTGCATGGGAAAATGTTAAGGGAGGTAGATGGAGTGTATGTGAGTGAGGTTTTTTTACTAGGGTTACCATCAGTGAGTAAATTTTTACATGATGACCTAGGTGGAATGATAAAAATTTCAACATGGGACACTAATATGATGTAAAATAGGTATTTTGATCACTGATGGATGTATGAAAATACTAACACTAACATCAGCCTTATTGGGGATGTCAGCTCCTTGGAGGTGTCAAGAACACTGTAGACCAAGTGCCTAACCATGTGGGCCAATACGGTCAAAAACTTACAACCAAACTAAACACTAGAAACACACACACTGCAAGTTGTAAACTAGATGCTGAAGGATGCTTTTCCAAAAAGCTTATTTCACACTTATCCTACACTAATCTACTACAAAATCATTGAATCAAGTGAAAAGTGCCAAATCAACCAATCAAGCAGTTGTTGTAATGACGAGGTTGTTTGACGGTGCTTGAACCAGAACATAATTGGAAATTCTACCAGCAATATATACACATAATACATTTGGCTCTGTAAAAGGAAATTTGGTTTGTCATTCAGCTTAAGAAAATATTCCGTATAGGCTGCTATAGGGTCATAAAAACTAGATTCTATCTACTGCCCCAACTCCTTAACATATGCTCTCGGCTGGAGATTGTCACCTCCTTGGTGTAAATCAAAACATCCTTCAATCCAACCATCCAAGGGTAGCCTTACCTTTCTTCTTTGGGAGGAGGGAGAGTTTCCAAGAACTGTATAGGATCTTTAAGTTTTAACCTCGTATAGAAATTACCTGCATACGAATTCTAAAATATAGAAAATAAACAATGCGAGAGCATAACACATAAAACACATATACACAGAGATTTTCCCCTGGATCCCAAAACCGAGACTACCAGCTTGATTTTTCATTATTATGTTCCTTTAAATGTTACAATACATATTTATACATGCTGAAGAATCCAATACCATGGACTAAAAACCATTGCATCCAAAACCATGTGCAAAAAACATGCACAAAATCATAGGTACGTCAGCTCAACCTAATATAGGTTCCAAAACCAAAATTTCTGGGGTGCTACCCCAGACCCCATAGAGTGTAGTTACCTACACCCCTAAAACCCCCTGTGACTCCCCCCGCTACGCAATTGGTGCAACGAAGAGGGGGCTTCGCCCCCCTTCTAACCCCCCAGTTAACTATGTGGGCCAGTCGTGGAAAGAATATAACACAACCCAACATTCTCCCACTTGTTGTTTCTTTCGATAGGGGGCCACAAGAGAGCTTAATCATTTATCTAGCTCTGTAATGCCCATTGTTTCTCTACACCAAGAGAACTTCTCAGAGCTCACAGATTTTTTCAATGCATCTAGATTATTCTTCAAAGTGTCCACCTTTACCAGCAACACCTTTTTGTCTTCTATCATATCCCTCACAAAGTGATACTGAACATCAATGTGCTTTGTATTTGAGTGATATGCAGGGTTCTTTGCCAAGAATATTGCACTTTGGCTGTCACAATCTATCCTTATAGCTCACTATACTAACCCCATACTTGAACACAATCTCTGCAACCAAAATGCTTCCTTGCTTGGATGAGTGGCTGCCATGTATTCTGCCTCCGTAGTTGATAGTGCCACTACAGATTGTTTCTTACTCATCCAACTGACTGCACCTCCAAATAGGTTAAACACATACCGACTTATAGATCTTCTCTGATCCAGATATCCAACCCAGTCTGCATCAAAAAAGCCACGAATATCCAACACTCTATCCAATCCTGGTATTCCTTGGTAGCACAAACCATAATCACTAGAGCCACACAAATACCTGAAAACCCGCTTCACTGCTGTCCAATGCTCCTTCCCTGGTTTTGACATAAACCTACTCAATACTCCCATTGCATGTGCAATATCTGGTCTAGTATAGACCATCGCATACATCAGGCTATCGACTGCACTTGCATATGGAACATGGGACATGTCCTCTTCCTCTTCTTGTGTCTTGGGACACTGTTCAGCAGATAACTTTACACCTACAGGAATAGGAACCTTCATTGGTTTACTATCCTGCATATTAAACTTTTGCAATATTGTCTTGAGATACTTCCTCTAGTTTAACCAGAGCTTCCTCTTTGTCCAATCTCTTTTAATTTCCATGCCTAAAATATAGTTTGTAGCACCAAGATATTTCTTATCAAATTTGGAGGAAAAATGGGTCTTCAAATCCTGGATAATTTATTTTTCATTTCCAACCAACAACATATCATCCACATACAAGACCAGATAAATAAAACGGTCACCAATTAATTTAAAATACACACAGTGATCTGCTTTGCTTCTAGTGAAGCCAATTCCCCGTATAAATCTATCAAATTTCTGATACCACATCCTTAGTGACTGTTTTAACCCATACAGAGACTTCTTTAACTTGCATACTAGTTATTTCTTACCCTTTACCACAGAGCCTTCAGGTTGCTTCATGTAGATGTCCTCTTCAAAATCCCCATGAAGAAATGTTGTCTTCACATCCATCTGTTCTACCTCAAAATCAAAAGTAGCAGCAACAGATAAAAGTAATCTAATATAAGTTACCTTAGCAACAAGAGAAAAAATATCACCAAAATCAATTCTCGACACCTGGGAATAACCTTTTGTTACCAACCGAGCTTTGTATTTTTCCACCTTTCCTTCCACATTTGTCTTCTTCTTGAACACACATTTGCTGCCAATGGGTTTCCTTCCAGCCGACAACTCCACCAGATCCCAAGCATCATTTTTGTGCAAAGATGCCATTTCATCAACCATGGCCTCTTTCTAGAGTTTTCCATCCTCTAAATCTACTGCTTCCTTCACAGTTCTGGGATCATCATCATCAATAGCTAAAGAAAAATTTGAACAAAAAGCAGATGGACTATACCTTTCTAGCTACTTTCTTCTTGAACTGATCTTCTCACACCCGGAGTTTGGGGCTCTTCATCTTCTGATTCCTCCTCTGCTGTAGAGTCTGAATCTTCCTCCTTAAGGTCAAACTCTATCTTCTGAGGTTTCTTTAGTTGGACTTCATGTTTAATAACATCTTTCACCTCTCTGAACACCACATCTTGGTTGTACACAACCTTCCTTGTTACTGGGTTTCAAAGCTTATAACCCTTTAAACCATCCTTATACCCAATAAAGATGCACTTTTCAGATTTACTATCCAACTTTGTTCCTTTCTCCTTCGAAACATGTACATATGCATCACATCCCAATACCATCAGATGTGAAAGAGAGGGTTTCTTACTAGTCCATATCTCTTGTGGAGTCTTATCCTCCAACGCTCATGAAGGTGATCTATTGACCAGGTAACATGTAGTCTCCGCCACCTTTACCCAGAATTCTTGTCCTAACGCAGCACCACTGAGCATGCTTCTTGCCCTTTCCATCAACATCTTGTTGATTCTTTCTGCAACTCCATTTTTCTGAGGTTTATATGTGTTTCTGGGAAAATTAGTGTCTTGTCGAACGACTAACCCTTTAGGTTTGGTAGCTAACCTAGAAACAACAGTTAAAGCAATTCAATATCTTTCCTATGAGTGACAAATAAGAAAGAGATTATGAAAGACCAACCTATAACTTCGCTTGAATCCTCACTTGATCTCCCTCTCCTTTGGCTAATCCTGTAACTCCTCTTTGTACTTAACATGCTTGGAGAGTACGTGCACAGCTATGAAACAAAGACCTATGAAAGCATAATGATCCATCATAGCATAAAAATCATAGAATCAGAAATATGATAAACAAATGAATGCATTTACAGTTAACACAATCAATTGGGAAAAATCTTGAAGAACTTTATCAATATCAAGGAGAATTACAACCCATAAGAAGTCTGATCCAACATCATCCTCCCAGCTTGAAGCCTTCTTCACCTCATGAATAAGTAAGAACACACCAACAATGACATAATGTTCTCACCTCGATACTAAAACTAGCAACAGTTTCTTACAACTCAGAATCATTCAGCCCTCTGATCTCTTGGATGGGAGATCCTTTTATAGATGATTGCAAGAGGGTGAGTCATAAATGGGGATGATGAATGCCATTCCATTTGTTGAAATTAGTTCCACACAAGAGGAGAACTGAAGATGATTTCCTAGATCCCTTGGTCATCCTTGGGCTAATTCAGAGAGGCAAGTGGCACAGGAGAAGTTTCTAGAAGATTCCATGAGCAATCAACTCACAAACTGCCTCAGAATTTTGTCCAACCTCGCCCATAACACTTACTAAAGGGCCAAATTGCGATGCATCTCACTTAGATAGTGTAGCAGGTGAGATGCATCTCACCCTAACACAGGGCTTTCAGATATGGTTCAGTTTAGGCACTTTCTGGATGATTTATGAGATGGAACTTTTGGGGAATGAGGCATTCAATGACTAAGCTTCTTTAGGGTATGAAACAACTCTTTTAGGGGTTGATGAGCCCTAATATCATGGAAATATGAGTTTGGGGTTGGTGTGCCCAAATATTTCTATAACAGTTGCCCCCTAAAGCATGAGGTCGTAAATGTTCATGTCGGGTGAAATTCTTTATCATGACGATCAGAAGTTTCGAACTGGAAGGTGACCTGCATAAATTGCAATAGAATACATCATGATAATATGATTTTTCATGAACTAGCTGAGGGAGGCATTCCCATGCTCAACTTTATAAATTTTCATTTCATGTACATATATCAGATAGTTGTCTGCAGATACAGGCTTGTGATTGAATCTACAGATGTAGAGTCATAATCCATGATTATGATGACCATCTGTGTAGAGCCTTTGTACATTTGATGTTTTTGTATCCTTGAATGTATCGTAGCACAGATGGATGAAACTAGATCTGGGGTCTTCAAACTTGTTCAATAGTCACTTGATGTACAATTCAAACCATGCGAAGAGATGTTCTTAGGTCGAACATGGAAAGACATCGCCTGATTACCAGCCAATGATGTGAGATGTTAACAGACGCGAGAGGGATCACTAATAATGATAATGATCCTCAAGGTACTACAATACATTTCACGTGGTGTGAATACATGATCTAATGTCGAACACCACGCAAAATCTTTTGATCGAAGGCCCTTGATGTCAACCTGTCGCCAGAAGAGAGAAACTTGCCATTAATGTAAACAAGTTTCAAAGCACTGGAAGGGTGTTTCTAAGTCAACTTCTTGGATAATGGGTTGATGTCAACACTAAGCGATTCATCATAGGAGGGTCTTGATGTATCCCACATCTATGAGACGAAATGAAGCAAGTGATTTCTGGAGGTGAAAATGAATTGACGACACAAGGTCTAGGAATGAGGAATGGCGGTCATGAAAAATGAAGGTTGGAGGTATTACAGTGTATGAGACATTAATTGGATGACTTCTCTTGAACATATCAGTGACACTGAGATGAATTGGTAGCGTTAACCCCAAAATATGGATGGTATGAAAGACCAATGGTATGATGACCGGTGAACGGAATAACCCAACCCAACTCAATCACGGAGATGAAGTGAAAGTGTCATGTTCAAGAGCGACTTGCTACCATAAATTCTTCAATATTTTTCCCTTTTTTCCCCAGTCATTGCTTACCAGTACCTCTTTATTTTTTATCAAGATTGAGGAGGATAACATATGCTTGTTCTATAATTCACCCTTTAGGCAAACCCGTCACTATTTGACGTTTTAATGAGTCTAGCGACAGTGAAACTCGGTCTCGTCTTCGATGGACAAGTTTGTTGCTATTATTTTAATGAGTTTAATGACAAGGATAACTTGATCCTTTTCATTTTTAGAGAATTTTAAAAGGGACAAAAAGAAAACTCCATAATTTCTTTTTTGTAAAGTAATCCCTCAGGTCTGAAAAAGGATAAAATAAAACAAGGGGGATGACATTTCCAATACTTTAACGAGACGGAAAAGATAAGCACTCGACAATATTTCCATGTTTAAAGAGTCAGAAAAGGGTTTAAAGAGGACTCTATAGTTTTCTTTTCATTTTTGAATCAAAGCTCGAAAAGAAGACAAAAAGTTTGCTTGGCGATCAAAGATGTTCAATTTACCATTAGCACATTAGATTCTATCGACAGTCATTCAACCTGCTCAAAACTCCATCAAATAGATTAAAAATACATATTTATGGATGAAAAATGAACTAAAACTAACATTTACTTGAAGTACATGGAAAAGTAAAAATAAAAAGTAGTTTTAACATTTCATTTTCACCATTTCATTTCAAATATTGGATTTTTGAGCTCTGAAGCGGTTTTTCCCCCCAAATTTCACTAGTCGAATGCGAGAGATTCTTTGGATCATTTCCCATGCCGTCAGGACCAGGTGTATTCACACCACGTGAAATGTACTATAGTACTTTGAGGATCATTATCATTATCGGTGATCCCTCTCGCGTCAGTTAATAACTCACATCATTTGTTGGTAATCAGGCGATGTCTTTCCATGTTCGACCTCAGAACATCTCTTCACATGGTTTGACTTGTACATCAAGCGAAGATTGAACGAGTTTGAAGACCCTAGATCTAGTTTCATCCATCCGGGCTACGATATATTCATGGATTAAAAAACATTAAATGTATAAAAGCTCTACACAGATGGTCATCCTAATCATGGATTATGATTCTATATCTATAGAATCACAAGTCTGTATCTGCAGATGACTATATAATCTATGTACATGAAATGAAAATTTATAAAGCTGAGCATGGGAATAGCTCCCTCAGCTAGTTCATGAAAAATCATATTATCATGATGTATTGTATTATAATTTATGCAGGTCACCTTCTAGTTCGAAACTTTTGATCCTCATGATAAAGCATTTCACTCAACATGAACATTTATGACCTCATGCTTTAGGGGGCAACTGTTATAGACATATTTGGGAACATCAACCCCAAACTCATATGTTGATGATATTAGGGCTCATCAACCCCTAAAAGAGTTGTTTCATACCCTAAAGAAGCTTAGTCATCTGAATGCCTCATTCCCAAAAAGTTCCATCTCAAAAATCATCCAAAAAGTGCCTAAACTGAACCATATCTGAAAGCCCTGTGTTAGGGTGAGATGCATCTCACCTGCTACACTGTCTAAGTGAGATGCATCGTAGTTTGGCCCTTTAGTAAGTGTGATGGGTGAGGTTGGACAAAATTCCGGGACAATTTGTGAGTTTATTGCTCATGGAATCTTCTAGAAACTTCTCCTGTGCCACTTGCCTCTCTGAATTTGCCCAAGGATGACCAAGGGAACTAGGAAACCATCTCCAACCCCCTCTCTTGTGGAACTAATTTCAACAAATGGAATGGCATTCATCATCCCCATTGATGACTCACCCTCTTGCAATCATCTATAAAAGGATCTCCCATCCAAGAGATCAGAAGGCTGAATGATTCTGAGTTGTAAGAAAGTGCTACTAGTTTTAGTATTGAGGTGAGAACATTGTGTCATTGTTGGTGTGTTCTTGCTATTTCATGAGGTGAAGAAGGCTTGAAGCTGGGAGGATGGCACTGGATCAGATTTCTTATGGGTTGTAATTATCCTTGATATTGATAAAGTTCTTCAAGATTTTTCCCAATTGATTGTGTTAACTGTAAATGCATTCATTTGTTTATCATATTTATGATTCTATGATGTTTATGCTGTGATGGATCATTATGCTTTGACAGGTCTTTATTTCTGTAGCTGTGCAGGTACTCTCCAATCGTGTTAAGTACAGAGAGGAGTTATGGGATCAGCCAAAGGAGAGGGAGATCAAGCGAGGATTCAAGCGAAAGTTATAGGTTGGTCTTTCATAATCTCTTTCTTATCTATCACTCATAGGAAATATATTGAATTTCTTTAATTGTTGTTTCTAGGTTAGCTACCAACCTAGAGGGTTAGTCGTTCGACAAGACACTAATTTTCCTAGAAACAAATTGGCGACTCCACTAGGGATCTGGATCATAGCAGAGACCCTTGCACAGTTGCAGGATCAGATAGAGGGATTAACTCTTGGCATTCTAGATGTCTAGATTGATGAGTTACCTATGAGGCTACAACTCCATACTACTGGTGTACCGAGTCGTTGGACTAGGCTCCAGCACATGATAGCACATGCGGTGATCTGTTATCACCAACATCACTAGTCTAGGATGTTTTTCTGCATTCATTTTGAGTTTCTGGGTCAGATGACCAATTTTGTCTTGGACACAAAACATTTTGTGAAAACTTATAAACAAATATCTATTTGACTTTTGGGGTTTTGGGGTTTTATTTTGGCTAAGTGATGAAATATTATGCAAATGTTGATGTGAAATGCTTTCTTTACATATGTTGCAAATGTCTATTTAACACATAGTTTGCTAATGAATCAGTCAATGTGTTTAAGTTTATGGAAATGTGTTGATATTGAATGAAATCAAAATGTCTTTCCAAAATCCTAACCCTTAGGAACATGCGATGAATAGCTGGGTTCCGGACAGAATAAACGCCAGTAAGTTGTAGAATGACAAGTTGTGAATCTAGCCTGAAAATGATTCAGCGTATACCATGTTAAATGGCATCAGAGAGGAGTTTAATCAACGCATTATACTCAGCGATGTTGTTTTTTGATTGACCAATACATATCCCTCTGAAACTCACTAACTCACAACTTGGGGCTGTTACACAGTAATTTGTCACTGTCTTCACTCCAGTCTTCCTACTATGTCATGTGTCCAAGTCATACATGCTCATGTTAGACAAATGCTCTCTGATGTTGCCAAATGACCCACTTTTCCAAAGGTTTCTACCTCATCGCGTCTGTTGGTTAAATAAAAGCACTGATGGGTGCTCTAAAACAGTCCACAAGCGCTACCATCACGGAAGTACATGTGATTCCCGCAATGGTCGGATTTTATGTGCCAGCGCGACTACCACCTGTAATCCTGGGTGCGACTTGACTATCTTCATTATGCAATAGCGATGTCAGCGTGGCAGACCAGTTATGTGCCCGCGATGATCTAGTTTGGGCGAATTTGTTCCAACAGTCGGCCTTCCAGATGACTCCAGACCTGATTGTTGGCCTAGTTTATGTCACCCTCTTTCTCTGGCGTGGCTGTTCCGTCATTTGTGCTACCTTCCTTGGAGATAAGCTCATCCTCCCACCTTTCATGGAGACTCCTTCTCCTATTTAAAATCCCACCATTGCTATGTGCTGCTAGTTTGGAATTCTTAGTCTTTGGAGTGGTTGCTGGTAGTGCTGTTAGTACTTGTGGGCTTGTTAGATAGCTGTTGTGAGTGTGACAAGTGTGGGATTGTTGAGAGCTTGAGGAAGGTTGTGAAGTGCCTTTGATCTTGTGTAAAACTTGTGAGTGAGAGATATTTGTGTATTGGGAGATCCATTTTCAAGAGTGAATGCTTGAGGAACATGCTAGCTAGATCCCTCTGAGAAGGCTTGCGATGTTAAGACTTTGGTTGTAAGCTTACTCTTATTTCATAATTAATACAATCAATGATGTTTTCCTATGTCTTGTATGTAATGTACTTGATAGATCATGACTTCTTGACTTTGTGAGTAAATAGATCATTGTTGTTCCGGTTACGTGCTTTGTTGTATTGCCTTTGCATTGTTTCAGGTTGATTACTCATTAGGAGAAGGAAGCGGAAGATGGAGCAGTGTAATGGAACTCCATAGACCACCGGTTGTGGTAGGCCTCCAACCATGACTATTTAAGGAAAACTATTGCTGATTTGTCCTTGTTTGTGACTAGACCCACTCTAAGGCTAGAGGGGTTGCCTCTGTTCGCAGAGGGAACACTTTCCTGCATCACAGGGGCAAAGATGGCCCAGGTTGCAGAAGATAGGTTCTACGTGCTATGATTATCCTCGTCAGCATACCCAACAAATGGTTCCAAAAAGTTTGACATATGCAACAAATTAAAGTGGATTACCTAACCAATATGATAACTCTAAAATAAAACACACAAAAATGCAATGAAAGCATATGTATAGTGAGTTTTACTACACTTAATCAAGCATAGTAACATTTGAGATACAACCCGTTTCGGGGCTATGACAATGGGATCCCATCATAATAACCGAACTTGTAGGCTCCTTTTGTTAACACACGTTTAACAATATAAGGGCCCATCCATAATGGTTCAAATTTCCCTGCTCCTAATTTGTCAGAATCCTGATCGTAAAGCAAGACCAGGTCACCTTCTGAGAAGACACAAGGTTTAACATTTTTGTCATATTGTGCCTTGATGCATTTCTTATGTGCTTTGTTAGCCAATGCGGCATCACCACAGGTTTCATCCAAATGGATTAATTCCAAGAAACAAGCTTCTTCTTTAGAAGTTTCAGGTAGCAGGTTGATTGCGAGCTTGAGGGATGATATTTCACAATGAATTGGTAAGACTACTTCCAGACCATACATCAACTGAAAGGGCGTAAATGGTCACATTTCTCATTGAGTTCTGGTATGCCCACAGAGTTGAGTACAAGATTAAATGCCAATTGCGCTTATGGACTCCAATCATTCTTTGTAGCATGCGCTTAAAGACTTTGTTGATCGCCTCAACTTTCCCGTTAGCCTATGGATAATATGGAGTAGAACTATCATGGGACATTCCTAACTTGGTAGTTAACTCGATCATCATGTGATTGTGAAAATGCGACCCATGATCTGTTACTATAGCTTGTGGCACACCGAATCTAAAAACCACATGATTGAAAAAAAAAGAGCAGTCGTTTCGCCACTGTTGTCCAATGTAGGCATAGCCTCAGCCCATTTGGTAAAGTAGTCAACAATGACTATAATATACCCATGCCCCCAAGCCGAGTTGGGGTTATATGTCATGAAACTAATGCCCCATTGTTATAGACATTTTTGTGCCTTACAACTCTAAGCATGAAATGTCCACAATCCAAGGGATCCAAAGTCCCTAAAAGTGTTTTTCCTACCCCTAGAGGAACAAGGTCAACCAATTGCAGCTTCTCCCAGAAGTTCTCCACCAGAAACTGCTCAAAACTAGTCAAATCAGGATCAATTCAGATGCTCCACTAGCTGGCTGCGTTGCAAAGCACCCAAATACACTGGCTAGGTGCGTTGCAACGCACTTGAATGCACTACCCAGGTGCGTTGAGCGGGAAATGACAAGTGGCAGAGTCATTCAACGAGGTGGAGAGACAATGGAAGATTCCAGAATCTTCTCCAATGACACTTGCCTCACTGAATTCGACCAGTGATGAGTAAGAGGCTCTCAGTCTCCAAGTGGAAGCAAGAACTGACAGAGAGAAGCCACAAGTCAAAACATAAGCTGAATCATCCTCTTTGCTTACATCTATATATGGATCCCTCATCCCAGAGATCCAGAGGCTGGATTTTTGTACTTTGCAGAGAATTGTTGTTGGTTTTGAGATTGAGATTAGTGCTTTGGGTGATTTATGCTTTGTTGGAGGTGAGGAAGGGATTCCTTTACTGGGAGGTAGATGCTGGATCAGGACTTACTTGGTTGTATCTCCTCCTAGATCTTCTTATTATATCAATAAAACTATTTGAGTTTCTTCTACATGCTTGTGTATCAATGATGTTTTGTTATATTTGCATGTTTAGCTTAATCTGATCCTAAGCTATTTATGAATGTAAATCTATGTCTTTGTGTAGTTTTCCTCTTCTGTGATCTTGCAGGGACTTGTTGAAGCTGGGCCAGTAAGGGAGCAGGTAGCTGGAAGCTGTAAAAGAGGAGAGCGATTGGATCAACAAACTAGCGCAAGACACAGGTTAGTTCATCCTTCCTCTTCGTTTACATCTCATAAAGAAGAATACGCAAGTAGTTTTCCTTGTTTGTTGCTAAGGCACTGTCACACCTTAGAGTGGGATAGGGGCATTCTGAATAGATACTTTTCCCAACAACAAAATGGCGACTTCGCTGGGGATCGTGTCTAGTTAGTTTGTTTGTGTTTCTCTTGTTGTTTGCTTCATAAACATAGAAGTAGCAATCGAACTGCATTTGCCATTATCAAATGTAAAGTAGCTGCTACTTCAATCCACTCACTGGATTTGTTTATGATTTGAACAACTGATCCACAAATGCTCTAATTTCCCTTTGTGATAGCTCTTAGTCCTCCTTTAAATCATCCCTCTGATTGTACCTTACTAATTGCTTTTTCTCGGCGAGAAACCATAGATTAAACTGCAAACCGTGACCCAGAACCCGGATAGAAGTCTCGTTTCTGCCCCAGCGCAGGCTCTATGAAGAGGTTCTGCATTTCAACGCAGGTCCCAAGAGGGCTACCTGCGCTGCAATTCAGTTTCTCTGTGCAACAGGTGCGCTGATCAGCCCTTTGCCTTGTGCAGCTGAGGTTCTTTGCTTCATTTTGTTCAGTTCTATCTCTGATTTTTGCAGCCTGTTATCAGTGTGTGTACCTGTCTGAAAACCCCTTTTCTTTGCCTTAATTCCACCTCCTTTGTACAAAAAGACTGTAAGTGTTCTTTGTGTGTTTGTTACATCATTTACAGTTTTCCATTGAAAAGTAAAATAGTCATACTGTCGTCCTTAGATTTAGATCTGTCGTAAGTATCGATTTTGATCTTAGGAGAAAGTTTCTTTGCTGTTGACAGTTGATTATACTTTTTACTTTTGCTTTGGTTTGAATTTGTCTCTTTCTAGTGTTGAAACGAGTGTTTATTTCAAAATCATAAAGTGTCGTAATCTTCTCTACCTTTTTGATTTCGAAAAAGAAGCTTGTTTGTGTTTTTCACTTGAAAGCAAATTCAGATTTGTACATCAACTTTCTTTTTAGGCATCAATATTAAGAAAGTGAAAACAAATACATGCATATGTGCATTTTCATATTGATATTTTGTATGGTTTGATTTAGGAAAAAGTGCATTTACAGTGTGCTCTTTGCTCTTTGAGAAAAGATTGTGTCTTTCTTTTCCCCTTGTAGCTAGGATTTTCATTGTTGAAAAGAGATAAAAGCTTGCTTATCATCTTTAGATTGCATTTAGGAATTACATCTACATCTCGTGGTGATCCAAAAAGGCAAACTTCTAAGAAAGATCAACTTAAAATAAATTGAATGAATCTAACAACGCATTGGAACTTAACGCACAACATAGAGGTCTAGGCTAGAGACGTGTTCCGGTGTCGTAAAGCCTGGTAACTGTTGTCCTCACTGATGGTTGGGTGATTCCTCCACTGTGAGACGATAAGTGCCAGTACAGATTGTGCTCCCACGTACCATCGAGTATATATTGGGAGACCCCTATAGGATTAAAACCTTTTATCCATAGGAAGCCGTGTCGGCCGCCCTACTGATCGCAATGCACCGAACACAGCATTCGGGAAGATTGACTGCCATACCGTAAAACGTATTCTGCAGTTTTGTGATTGGTTTGGCACACCCTCTACCTAGACCTCCAGAGAAGTCCCTTTCGTTCCTTTTCAGACTCCTTAACAGAAAAGGTCCATCTGAGCACTTGTCACTTCAGGCTCATTAAAAATCAAAGGAGACTAGAGTCATCTTTTGTTTTTTCTCGACTCTTTAAAATTGAAAAAACAAGTTGTGTCCAAGCGTCGTAAAATTTATTTTAAACGGAATATTCATACCCTTTTCCTACGTTGATCTTAGGTTGAGAAAATGGAGTCTACCAACCAAGGAATTCCCCTTGGTGGAAATCCTAGTCCCTTCTCCTCTTGGGGAGATGTTGGTGCACCCCATATGGCCAAATTGTCGCTTTCAGGACTGACAATTAGCTTGCCAGTCTGGCTCTTCTAAACCAATGTCGTTCAGAACACCACTATTCCTGAACAATCGAATCAGCAGTTAGACCAGTCCAGACTTACCCACCAACCTTCTACTTCCTCTAATTCTTCCTCTCGTCCTTCCTATTCACTTGATGGGGCTAGCAAAGACAAGAGTCAAGTTCCTAAGGAGAAGAAGGAAAAGAAGAAGAAAGAGAAAAAGAAGAAGGAGCCAAAGGTGAATGGGGGCAAACGAGTGTCGTCTAACGAAAATCCACACACTACACTGACCAGGCCTAAATCGCCATGTGTCATTTGCAAGGGAGACCACTTTCACAGAGATTGTCCTTGCATCCCTCGGATACTAAGGGATTGGTCTCCCCGTTTGCACAATCCGGTGTCGTCGACCTCTGATTGCCATGTTGGAAGCACACCGTCAACTAGCGAAAGTGAAGCCCCAGGACAAAAAGGGAGAGCTAGATCTCCCTGTAAACTGTGCGAAGGCGATCACGCCATCCACCGTTGTCCCTTCTTAGACGAAGCTAAAAGAGTTTTGGATGATCGTTCGGTTTCACTGTTACGACCTCCTCCTGGATATAAAAACCCCTTGCCGAGTCCTTCGTTAGTTGAGAATCCAGCTAGCCCGCACAAGTGGTCAGCTGAAGCGCCTGTCATTGAAGATGAACCAGCTGAATCCATACCTGACGAAAGTCAAAAGGTCGAGGCGGCAGTGTTGGCATTATGTTTCTGGTATGGCTATATGTTACAGATGTTGTACTTGATGGCAACACCCATGGCAAGGCTCTCAATATGTTGAAAATTAAGAAGTACGCAGGAGATCAATTCAGAAAGTGCGTACCCACAGGTACACCGTGAAGGGACCGCGGCCAGATACGCAGGTCAGCCGTTCAGGAGGTGCGTACCCCCAGTGCACTCATTTCAAGGCAGAGAAAAGCACACGTGGGGTTTCTTATGTTTAACCCTTGGTATTTAGCCGACGGTATTTGTGTTACTATGGTTTTGGCTCGTGGTATTGATCCATGATTTTAGGAGGAGCTTGCCTATATAAAGCAAAGGAGATCACTTGGCTAAGCATCTTTTGCAATTGAATATCTTGAGATCTGAAATATTGGGTTATGGTCTTAAAAGCTTGATCTATATGAAGTTGAAAGCGAATCTGTGAAGGGTGATCTCTCGAGCGCATGATCAAATCTGGGTATCTGAGCATCTGTGCCACTCTGGTGAACTGCCTATTCGGCCCTAATCAGAAGTACGCAGTTGTTTAACAGGAGAGCTGCGTGGGTACGCAGAGCAAAAACAGAAGATCTGCGTGGGTACGCAGAGCAGAATCAGAAGATCTGCGTGGGTACGCATAGCAAAAATAGGAGAGCTGCGTGGGTACGCAGAGCAAAAGAAGGAGAACTGCGTGGGTACGTAGAGCGACAAAGGTTCAGGTGCATACGCACAGTAACTGTACGCGGCGCGATAGTATCTCTGGGCGCGTACCTGCAGCAATAGTACGCGGCGCAATAGTGTCTCTGGGTGCGTACCTGCAGTGACAGTACGCAGAACGGTTGAAGAAACAGTGCGTGGACACGCAGAGCAGCAGAAGGATCTCTGCAGGTATATGCAGGGAAGCAGAAGGTGAAGTGCGTAGCGACGCAGGCCACAGAAGGAAAAACTGCGTATCTGTCTTAAGATCTTCTGTTGATTGAATTTTTCTGTTGATAAGGTGTTCTGGGTTAGTTCTATTATTACTGATCTGATTACTGCAGTGGACTGTGTAACTTACATGTACTTGATGTTCATTTGATGCTTTATGAAAAGAAGTAGGGAGTTGTAGCTCCCTTCCAGGAAAGACTGGAAAATGAGAGAGAGTTGTAGCTCTCTGCAGGTTGCAGCCTGCGTACTGGTAAAGGACTGCACCAGTACAAAACCATTGTAAAAGGAGTTTCTAATTTGAAAGAAGATAGAGACATATTGCAGCAGGTGGTTTTCACCCACATTGGGTTTCCACCTTACATCTTGTGTTCTTTGGTGTGACTATCTATTTTCTTTGTCCATGCTCATTATTTTATGGTACTGACATGCAAAAATATTTCAAAGAACAAATAAGGAAGATTTATTAAAAGAATTTGATAATACTGATTCACCCCCCCTCTCAGTATTATTTCCAACAATTAGTATCAGAGCAGGTCCTTCGGAGAAGCTTGATCGCTTGAAGGAAGATCATTCATCATGAGCAACTACGGGAGGGAAGCATCCATCAGACCACCAATTTTTAATGGGACAAACTTCAATTATTGGAAGGTAAGAGTTACTGCCTATCTTCAATCTCTTGGTACAGAAGTTTGGGATATCATAGATACAGGCTACGCTTTTCCTTCAACTACTCCTACAGATGCGGCCGAAAAGAAGAAATATGAAACAAATGCTAAATCAGTCAATACTCTGCTGGGATGCTTATCTCAAACAAAATTTGTAAAGGTTATGCAATATAAATCCGCAAAAGAAATATGGGACAAGATTGTCTTGAGCTACGAAGGAGATGAACAGGTAAAGCGTGCTAAACTTCAAACTCTCAGAATTCAGTATGAAAATATCAGGATGTATAATGATGAAAGTGTGGCTAACTATTTTCTTCGGGTAGATGAGATTGTTAATTGCATGAAAAATTTGGGTGAAGAAATAAAAGAGGCTATTGTGGTTGAAAAGGTTCTAAGATCATTGTCCCCCAAGTTTGAATCTAAAGTATCTGCAATAGAAGAAAAGGAAAATCTACAAATTCTTACTATGTCTCAGTTACATGGAATTCTAACTGCTTATGAAATGAGAGAGGGAGGTCCATCAGACAGAAGAGAAGCTGCTTTCAAGGCGTTAGGCAAAGGAGATTATTATGAAGCAAGCCACGTCCCAGAAGAAGAAGAAGAAGAATCAAATTTTGTCAGAAATCTTCAAAGGGGTTCTGGAAGGTTCAGAGGTAAGTTACCTTTTAAATGCTTTTCTTGTGGAAGAGTAGGTCATTATGCTGCAAAATTTCCTTATAAGGATAAAGGAAAGGAACCTGCTAGATGGAACAAGAAACAGAGTGCAAATAAGAAAAGCTACTACACTCATGAAGATAGTGATGGTCTATCAAACAGTGATGAAGATGAACAAGGTAATGAATATAAATTGTTAATGGCATTTGAAGATGATGATTATATGGATGCTATAGATGTGGATAACCTTTATGAAGAAATTACTAGACTCAAGAGATGTATAGAAGAAAATAATATGATCATTGATACTCTACAATTTCAAATTGATGAAAAGGAAAAACATCTTGAAAAATTAGAAGGTGAAATTGTTGGTCTTAGAAAAGAGATTGAGAAAACAAAAGCTATTAATCTTAAGTTTGTCAAAGGATCTGAAACTTTGGATGAGATTATCAATGTACAGCGGTCTCCTCTAAACAAGACAGGTCTGGGCTATAATGGAGAAACTTCTCAAGCATCCACCTCAAAAATTTATCTTGATGCAGCAAGAAGAAATGAGCAAAAGCACAATGGAGACCATCAGGTAAAGCAGGGACGAACTGCAAACAGAGACTATCAGGGGCAATCCGTCTTAAGAGTGAACAAAAGCTACAACCAGCCACAGGTAAAATCTTCTCAATTTGGTTCAAGAATGAATGACAATAGAGATTACAATCACTTGGCCGGTAGATTTGATAACCGCAGAAGTTTCTTCAATGGACAATGTTTTTCTTGTCATAACTTTGGTCACAAAGCAGCTCAATGTGTTGCATATAAAACAATCATGACTAGAGAAGCTCAAAAACAAAGAAGTATGACCGGGATTACAAAAAGGACCTATAACAACTTTTCGGCTCTTGAAAATGAAGTTGAATGTTCTATTTGCAATAACTTTGGTCATGAAGATTCTGAATGCAGGAGCAGGTTTCAGCAGAAAAAGGAACAAGCCTCAAGCACCAAAACATGGAGAATAAAGGAACCACAAGTAGAAATATGTGGGATAGCATTTTATACAGAGGGACAGGAAAATATATGGTACATTGACAGTGGATGTTTGAAGCATATGACAGGTGATAAAGAAAAACTTGAGTCATATTCTGCTCTAGAAAAGGGAAAGAAAGTTTCTTTTGGAAATGATACTCCTGCAACTATAAAAGGAAAAGGCATTGCTCAGTTAAAAGAAAAGGTCAAGGCTGGAAATGTTTTGTATGTTGATGGATTGAAGCATAATCTTCTAAGTGTCAGCCAGATGTGTGATCAAAGAACCGAGGTGATATTCAGATCAAATGGATGTCTTGTTCGTGATCTTGATACAGGTAAAACAGTGATCAAAGGCAAAAGAACTCCAAATAATCTGTACATATTTGAAGAAGGACAACAACAATGTTATCTGAGCAAGGATGATGAGCACTGGTTATGGCATCGGAGGTTGGTAATCTAAGCTTTTCACAAATAAGGAAAGCATGCAAATATCAGGCAGTTCGCGATCTTCCAGATATCAAAATTCCTGACAACACCATATGCAAATCATGTCAGTTTGCAAAACAAACCAGAACTAACTTTCCAGAGAAGGAAGGATCAGCTAGCATGCCTCTTAAGCTAGTACATACAGATACATGCGGTCCATTCAGGAAAAGAACACCTCGAGGAGAATAATACTTGATATTATTCATTGACGATTTCTCCAGGTTTGTCTGGTTAGGACTTATGAAGCACAAAGATGAAGCATTCAAAAAATTCAAATCCTTCAAAGCCTTGGTTGAAAATGAATCAGGTCACAAAATTAAGTGCCTCAAATCCGACAAAGGTGGGGAATTTACCTCAAATGAATTTTTCAATTTCTGTGAAGAACATGGGATAAGAAGAGAATTCTCTACAGCTAGAACTCCTCAGCAAAATGGAGTTGTGGAAAGAATGAACAGAACAGTCCAACAAATGGCTCGTGCTATGCTTGATGAGTCAGGAACTCCCAGAACTTTCTGGGGTGAAGCTGCACATGCTGCGGTTGTTATTCTCAACAAAACAAATGTCCGGGTGAACAACACTCAAACTCCTCATGAGCTCTGGAGTGGTAGGACTCCTTCGGTAAAGCACTTAAAAATCTTTGGGAGCAAATGCTATATCAAGAATACTGATGAGCAACTTGGCAAACTTGAACCTAGAGCAGATGAAGGAATTCTTCTTGGTTACTCTCCACATAGCAAAGCATACAAGTGCTACAATAAAAGATTTGGCAGAATTGTTGACAGCATTGATGTAGTGGTTGATGAGAAGGGATACATTCCTAGGAAAGTACATCATGAAGACATCGAAGAAGATGAAGGCTACCCTCAACGATAGAATGATGAAGAAGAAGAACCTCAAGAAGAACCTCAAGAAGAACCAGAGGAGCAAACAAGAATAGAAGAAAAGACTCCATCCAGATATGTTCAGAAGAATCATCCAGAATCTCAGATTATGGGGCAGAAAGAAGCAGATGTACAAACAAGAAGAATAGTTGGAGAAGCTTCAAGCTATTTGGCATTACTCTGCTCTACTGAACCACAAAATGTGAAAGAGGCATGCAAAGATGAATGTTGGGTGAAAGCAATGGATGAAGAACTTGAGCAGATCGAAAAGAACAACACTTGGGAGCTGGTTCCTAGACCAAAGGATAAGAATGTTATCGGAACAAAATGGGTCTTCAAAAATAAATTGAATGAAAATGGAGAAGTAATTAGAAACAAGGCCAGACTTGTTTGTAAAGGGTATGCGCAGCAAGAAGGAATAGACTTTGAAGAAACCTTTGCTCCTGTTGCAAGACTTGAGGCTATCCGAATGTTCCTTGCTCTCTCAAGTTTTCAAAACTTCAAAGTATTTCAAATGGACGTGAAATCAACCTTTCTGAATGGAGACTTGGAAGAAGAGGTATACATTGAGCAGCCAGATGGGTTCATTCTTGGAAATGATCCAAATCTTGTATGCAGATTGAAAAAGGCTCTCTATGGTCTCAAACAAGCTCCAAGGGCTTGGTACTACCGTTTGGACAAATATCTTCATCAACAAGGTTTTTCAAAAGGATCAGCAGATAGAAATCTTTATATAAAAGTTGAAAATGACAAATTGCTAATACTTGTTGTGTATGTAGATGACATTATTTTTGGCAGCAATGAAGAAGCTATGAGTCAAAGCTTTGCCTTGGTCATGCAGAAAGAATTTGAAATGTCCTTGCTAGGAGAACTGACATATTTCCTTGGTTTGCAAATCTAACAAAAAGAAGGAGGAATCTTTTTATCTCAAACCAAGTATCTCAAATAGATTTTGAAGAAATATGGCATGGAAGATGCAAAACCAGTATGTACACCCATGGTCACAGGATGTAGCCTCAGTGAAAATGATGAATCTGCAGCAGTACATCAACCAACCTACAGATCTATGATTGGAAGTTTACTTTATTTGACAGGTACCCGACCAGACATCATGCATGCAGTTGGAATAGTTGGAAGATTTCAGGCAAATCCGAAGGAGACTCATCTTCAGGCAGTGAACAGAATTTTCAAATATCTTCAAGGGACTCAAAATTATGGCTTATGGTATCCTAGAGATACAGATCTCACACTTCATGCTTATACAGATGCAGATTGGGCCGGAAGCGTGGATGACAGGAAAAGCACAAGTGGTGGTGCATTCTTTATGGGTTCCAGACTGGTATCTTGGTTCAGCAAGAAACAGAGTTCGATTGCCTTGTCTACATCTGAAGCGGAATATGTTGCTGCTGCATCTTGTTGCACTCAACTCCTTTGGATGATGCAGACTTTGCAGGATTTTCAAATCACTTGTACACCACCTATCCCCATCTTATGTGATAACACAAGTGCAATCAGCATCTCAAAGAATCCTGTCATGCATTCAAAAACCAAGCACATACCAATCAAGTATCATTTTCTCCGGGAACAAGTGCTTGAACAGAAAGTCAAGTTGGAGTATGTTCCTTCTAAGGAACAAGTTGCTGATATTCTCACAAAACCATTGCCCAGGGAGACTTTTGAATAACTCAGGCAAAAGCTGGGGGTTGTTGATGCATCATCTTATTGTTGAAACTCTTCTGATTGATGGTTGTACGCATGGTTCATCTGGGGTATATGCATACATGTGCTGGGTGGATGATTGGTTGAAGATTGATGGCACAGGTTCAGGGGGAGCATATAATGCATTGTTGGCATTATGGAGGATGTTCAGAAGCAGTTCATGGAAGTAGCTGCAATATGTCTCTATCTCCTTCATGGTGGATTATGGTTCTTCATTGCAGATTTGGTTCATATTCAGGGGGAGCATGTTCTAGGGGGAGCATAACCCTTTGCCCTTGATGTCAAAGGGGGAGAATGAAGTTGAAGTTTTTGAGGTTGCCATCAAGTCCAAAGGGGGAGATTGTTGGCATTATGTTTCTGGTATGGCTATATGTTACAGATGTTGTACTTGATGGCAACACCCGTGGCAAGGCTCTCAATATGTTGAAAATTAAGAAGTACGCAGGAGATCAATTCAGAAAGTGCGTACCCGCAGGTACACCATGAAGGGACCGTGGCCAGATACGCAGGTCAGCCGTTCAGGAGGTGCGTACCCCCAGTGCACTCATTTCAAGGCAGAGAAAAGCACAGGTGGGGTTTCTTATGTTTAACCCTTGGTATTTAGCCGACGGTATTTG
Source organism: Pinus tabuliformis (assembly GCA_031772625.1). Taxonomy (NCBI): domain Eukaryota; kingdom Viridiplantae; phylum Streptophyta; class Pinopsida; order Pinales; family Pinaceae; genus Pinus; species Pinus tabuliformis. The sequence continues at coordinate 52,271,493 of CM062815.1, forward strand.
TGTTACTATGGTTTTGGCTCGTGGTATTGATCCATGATTTTAGGAGGAGCTTGCCTATATAAAGCAAAGGAGATCACTTGGCTAAGCATCTTTTGCAATTGAATATCTTGAGATCTGAAATATTGGGTTATGGTCTTAAAAGCTTGATCTATATGAGGTTGAAAGCGAATCTGTGAAGGGTGATCTCTCGAGCGCATGATCAGATCTGGGCATCTGAGCATCTGTGCCACTCTGGTGAACTGCCTATTCAGCCCTAATCAGAAGTACGCAGGTGTTTAACAGGAGAGCTGCGTGGGTACGCAGAGCAGAAATAGAAGATCTGCGTGGGTACGCAAAGCAGAAACAGAAGATCTACGTGGGTATGCATAGCAGAAACAGGAGAGCTGTGTGGGTACGCAGAGCAGAAGAAGGAGAACTGTGTGGGTATGCAGAGCGACAAAGGTTCAGGTGCGTATGCACAGTAACTGTACGCGACGCGATAGTATCTCTGGGCGCGTACCTGCAGCAATAGTACGTGGTGCAATAGTGTCTTTGGGTGCGTACCTACAGTGACAGTGCGCAGAACGGTTGAAGAAATAGTGAGTGGACACGCAGAGGGGCAGAAGGATCTCTACGGGTATACGCAGGGAAGCAGAAGGTGAAGTGCGTAGCGACACAGGCCACAGAAGGAAAAACTGCGTATCTGTCTTAAGATCTTCTGTTGATTGAATTTTTCTGTTGATAAGGTGTTCTAGGTTAGTTCTGTTATTACTGATCTGATTACTGCAGTGGACTGTGTAACTTACATGTACTTGATGTTCATTTGATGCTTTATGAAAAGAAGTAGGGGGTTGTAGCTCCCTTCCAGGAAAGACTGGAAAACGAGAGAGAGTTGTAGCTCTCTGCAGGTTGCAGCTTGCGTACTGGTAAAGGACTGCACCAGTACAAAACCATTGTAAAAGGAGTTTCTAATTTGAAAGAAGATAGAGACATATTGCAGCAGGTGGTTTTCACCCACATTGGGTTTCCACCTTACATCTTGTGTTCTTTTGTGTGACTATCTATTTTCTTTGTCCATGCTCATTATTTTATGGTACTGACATGCAAAAATATTTCAAAGAACAAATAAGGAAGATTTATTAAAAGAATTTGATAATACTGATTCACCCCCCCTCTCAGTATTATTTCCAACAGGCAGTTGACCCGGTCTTGCCTTCAGAGGTTTTATCTTCGAATGACATAGTCACTGCAGAGAACAAGGATGACACCGTCCAAATTCTCTTCATCAACACAGACTCCGACGAACACAGGGGCAACCTACCCATTCCTTTATCGCGGGAAGGAAGTTCGTCAGATCCGTACCTGGCCGTCTACTCGGTCCCACCTCCAAGCAACCTAGTTGTCTCCTTCGACTGGAATCAACTAGGCAGACCCCGTTTACCAGCAAGCATACCATTTAGAATTATCGTCCAAATATATAGAATGGTCATGGCTAGTACCATCATAGATGAGGGGGCTTCTGTGAGTATCCTTTCCTCTACTGCTTGGAAAGCGCTTGGTTCGCCATCGCTTTTGCCTGAGATGAGAAATCTGACAGGCTTTGATAAAGGAACCAGTCGACCTTTAGGGATCCTCCCCAATGTGCCCATAACATTTAAGGGGAAGACAGTTCAAATGAACGTAATGGTCATTCAAGGACCCTTGGATTATAACCTACTCCTTGGACGAGACTATATTTATTGCATGGGAGCCATCGTCTCCTCACTCTTTAGAGTAATGTGTTTTCCACACGAAGGAAGAGTGGTCAAGCTCGTGGACCAGCTTTCATTTCCCGGATCACGCATCGCAAATAGTCATATACCATCCCTAAATGGTCTCTTCACACAAGAAATGTCTCAACCCACGGTCTGTCCTCCCGATGAGCGCGAGTAATTCGGAGGGATATGACTGGAACCCAGGGGGCATGCGTCCTGGTCTGCTTCGGCAGGAAAACTTCGGGTATAGGGTAGGTTTCCGCGGGAGAATATGACTAGTCTGTACCCTGTCCGTGATTGGAAGAGGGGTTATTCTAGAATAAGATTCTGTTGTCAAAGTTATGTGTGTGGCGCTCGTTGTCACTCACCTTTGTTTATCTCGATAGAAATCGCCAGAGAAGTGTTTTGTTTACACCGTAAATAGAACAATCTTTGGGTAGCTTGTAAGAGGTAGTACCCTTCCTGATAAAACAAATGTTTTGTCATCTCGAATAAAGGGTGACCCTTCCTGATAAAACGAATGTTTTGTCAGCTCGAATAGAGGGAGACCTTGAAACTCTGTTTTATACCTGGGGGCATGCAAACCTTTTGGAGTGCAAGCAAGGGGCAGCTATTTATTTTTTAAATTTTTAGGTCCTCCCTTTAAACCTGTAGGCTAACCCTTTAAACTCGTAGGATTAGTCGTTTCCTAACTTTCATAAAGAAAGGATGTGGGGCAAAAATCTAAATGTTGCCATTTTATATGAGACATTCTTATCATATGACTGGATTATCGAGCAGTTTTAGCACATAGTTCATGCTCGTTAAAAAATAAACATAAGACCGAGCAAGTGTTTCAATCCGCGTTTAAGCTCGTTAAAAAATGAACTATCCTCCGGTAAATAACCACAGTGAATGTAACATTATCAGCCATTAAAGCCTTGGTTGTGTTTGCACCGTCACCTCCACTTTTCCATTGGCCGATCATTCACCTCCATTTGATTGTTTACCCATTTTGAGGAACAGCTGCGAAGAGTGATTTCACTAGCCATCCTTGTGACACTGCTGTGATTGGAAAATTCCAACCCTTACCTGGAATCAACTGCTACCCATTTTATCACTTGTTCCTCAAAAGACGAGTCTTCTTTAAGCTCTTTTCATCTGACTCGTAAAATATGAAAAGATTGCCGAGTTTTGGCCTTCTAGCTCGTTAAAGCAACCGGAAGTGCTATCCCTCCTCTAGATTTTAATCTTTTTGGACCTGAGGGATTATTGCACAAAAAGATCGAGCGCTTGTTTTGTTCGGCTCGTTAAAACTATCAAAAATTCATCCTTTTCTGTATTGTTTTATACTTTTTCGGACTTAAGGGATTAGATGACGAAAAAGGAATTTTGGAGTTACCTTTACGTACCTTTTCAGAATCTCTAAAAATGAAAATGATCGAGTTATCTTTGTCATTAAACTCGTTAAAAAGATTAATAGAGACAAACTTGTCTTTAGAAGAGAACGAGTTTCACTATCGCTAGGCTCGTTAAAACATAGCGATGGGTTTGCCCGAAGGGCATATTATAGAACAAGCATATGTTATCCTCCTCAAGCTTGACAAAAATAAAGAGGTACTGGTCAGCAATGACTGGGGAAAAATTGGGAAGAAACTCAAAGAATCTTTATTGGTAGCAAGTCGCTCTTAAACATGACACTTCCACTCCTTGCTTGAGTCGGGTTGGGTTGTTTCATTCAGCGGTCACATCACCATGGTCTTGCCATACCATCCACATTTGGGGTAAATGCTACCAATCCATCATATAAGTGTCGCTGACATGTTCAAGAGAAGTCATCCAGAGAGGTCACCCGTGTCCCATCCACTACCATACATTATACTTCATTTCTTCATGACCGCCATCCTGAACCATATATCATCAGATTGTTTTCACCTCCATCAAAATCATTTGCTCCGTTCCGTGTCATTGATGTGGGATTCATCAAGGCCCTCCTTTGACGGATCGCTTCTTGTCGACATCAACTCATTATCCAAGAAGTTGATCTAGGGACACCCCATTCAGTACTTTGAAGCTTGCATGCCTCAATGGCAAGTTTCTCACTTCCGGCGACAGGTATACATCAATGACCTTCGACCGAAAGATTTTGCGTGGTGTTCGACGACAAGTCCTTTATTCACACCACGTGAATTGTACTGCAGTACCTTGAGGGTCATCATCCTTATCGGTGATTCCTCTCGCGCTTGTTAAAAGTTTACATCATTGACTGGTAATCAAGCGATGTCTTTCCATGTTCGACTTCAAAACATTTCTCACATGGATCGACTTGTACTTCGAGTGAAGATCGGACGAGATTGAAGACCCCGGATCTAGTTTCATCCATCCGGGCTGCGATATATATTCAGGAAAAATAAAAACATTGACATGTACAGCATTGCAGCATAGATGATCATCCTACCAAAAGGATGATGACTTCATCAGAATCATCAGTCTACCATCAGACGATTGTTTGTCCTATGTACATAAAAATGAATTTATAAAGCTGAGCATGGGAATGCCCGCCTCAGCTAGATCATGAAAACATTATGAAAATAATGTATTGTATTGTATCTTATTACAGGTCTCCTCCCAGCATTGAAAGAACTTCGGATCCTCCTAATAAAGCATTTCACCCGATAAACGGCCTCATACTTTAGGGGGCAACTGTTATAGACATTTTTGTGCCTTACAGCTCTAAGCATGAAATGTCCATAATCCAAGGGATCCAAAGTCCCTAAAAGTGTTGTTCCTACCCCTAGAGGAATAAGGTCAACCAATTGCAGCTTCTCCCAGAAGTTCTCCACCAGAAACTGCTCAAAACTAGTCAAATCAGGATCAATTCAGATGCTCCACTAGCTGGCTGCGTTGCAAAGCACCCAAATACACTGGCTAGGTGCGTTGAAATGCACTTGAATGCACTACCCAGGTGCGTTGAGCGGGAAATGACAAGTGGCAGAGTCATTCAACGAGGTGGAGAGACAATGGAAGCTTCCAGAATCTTCTCCAATGACACTTGCCTCACTCAATTCGACTAGTGATGAGTAAGAGGCTCTCAGTCTCCAAGTGGAAGCAAGAACTGACAGAGAGAAGCCACAAGTCAAAACATAAGCTGACTCATCCTCTCTGCTTACATCTATATATGGATCCCTCATCCCAGAGATCCAGAGGCTGGAATTTTGTACTTTGCAGAGAATTGCTGTTGGTTTTGAGATTGAGATTAGTGCTTTGGGTGATTTATGCTTTGTTGGAGGTGAGGAAGGGATTCCTTTGCTGGGAGGTAGATGCTGGATTGGGACTCACTTGGTTGTATCTCCTCCTGGATCTTCTTATTACATCAATAAAACTATTTGAGTTTCTCCTACATGCTTGTGTATCAATGATGTTTTGTTATATTTGCATGTTTAGCTTAATCTGGTCCTAAGCTATTTATGAATGTAAATCTATGTCTTTGTGTAGTTTTCCTCTTCTGTGATCTTGCAGGGACTTGGTGAAGCTGGGCCAGTAAGGGAGCAGGTAGCTGGAAGCTGTAAAAGAGGAGAGCGCTTGGATCAACAAACTAGCGCAAGACACAGGTTAGTTCATCCTTCCTCTTCGTTTACATATCATAAAGAAGAATACGCAAGTAGTTTTCCTTGTTTATTGCTAAGGCACTATCACACCTTAGAGTGGGATAGGGGCGTTCTGAATAGATAATTTTCCCAACAACACCCATTTCACAAATGGGCCAACAACAATGACTGGATGTAGTGGTGCAGGTGGTAATCTGGTTTTACGATAAAAAATTTGACAAGCATGGCACTTTCTGACTACAAGTAGGCAATCTTTGAATATGGTTGGCCAGAAGTAACAAACTTGTAAGAATTTTTGCGCAGTTGCATAACCAGATAAATTCCCCCCACAAGCACCTGAATGACATTCATTCAAAGCTTTTTCGGCCTCCTCATGCATAAGGCACCTTTGTAAAATCGTATCAAAACCAAAACGATAAAGTGTATCACCAACGCTCAGATAATATTTGGCTTGGTATCGAACACGTAGCTATTCAGAGCGATAGGTGTTAGGTCTAAAATCTTGGGTCTGGAGATAGACAAGTATATCACCATACCATGGATCACTTGACGATATCAGAAATAGAGACTCATCCACGATTGATGCTTCTGATGTTAAATCGTTGGAGGATGAGGGAAGGTTGCAAAGTAGCTTTGCAAAGACGAGAGATTTCTTTTATTTGGATTTGATGAATTCCAGATCAAACTCCTGCAATATGACTATCCATTTGGAATATTCCCCCCTAGCAATTGACGTGACAGGATGTATGTCATAGGGTTGCAATTTGATACAATGGTAGTTTTGCGAAGGAGAATATAATGTCGAAATCCTTGTACAGCTTGAACGGTTGCTAAAGCAAACTTTTCAATGTAGGAGTACTTTCTTTCTATATCATTAAGATTATGACTTAAATAATATATAGGATTTTCAATTCCGTTATCTTCTTGCACTAAAACCATACCGATGGTTGTATCTGCAGCGGTGAGATACAGGTAAAAGTTTCTTTGATATTTGGGGGCATACGTTAATGATGCTTTTATTAGGGAATCTTTGAGAGCATCAAAGGAAGCTTGCACAACCTGATCCCAATGGAAGGGTACCCCTTTCTTTACAAGACATGTATAACCTTTAGCTAGCTCAACATAATTTGGAATGAACCTCCTCAGAAATTTTGCCTTCCCTTGAAGTCTCTAGATTTGTAATAAATTTGAAGGTGGAGGCATGTCAAGAATTGCCTGAACCTTTATTGGATCGAGTTGAATTCTGTCCTTAGAAACCACAAACCCCAGCAATCGACTAGAGCCAACACAAAACACACATTTGTGTGGATTGAGTCTTATCTTGTAGTGTCAGCAATGCAAAAATATGGCTCTCAAATGCTGCGTATGATCAATCCATTTCGTGAATGAGCAGGCAGATCATCAAGATATGGTTGAACTATGTGTTTGATGTCATGGAAGTCATAATTCATTGCCCTTTGAAATGTTTCTCCTTCATTCTTCAAACCAAAAGGTAATTTACGATATGCGAATGTGCCCCATGGACATATAAATGCAGTTTTTGATTGGTCCTGTGGGCGGATATTGATTTGATTATAGCTGGAAAATCCATCCATGAATGAAAATATTTCGCATCCGACACATTCATCAATAATCTGGTCGATAAAGGGTGTAGGATAGTTTTCCTTCGGACATCCTTGATTTACACCCCTATAATTGACACACACTCTTATCGTTCCTTGTTTTTTCATCACAGGAACAATATTCGATACCCAATCAGTGAGAGGTACAGGGTAAATGAAGCCAGCACGTAAAAGTTTTTCAACCTCTACTTTAATGGCAACGACTTTCTTTGGATGAACAGGTCAAAGCCGTTGTTGTACTAGTTTGACATCATGATACATCTTTATCTCATGCTCAACAATGCTTGAGTCAATTCCTAGCATTTCCTTGTAAGAAAATGCAAATACATCTATGAATTCGTGAAAAAGAGCACAATAATTATCTAGTTCTGATGGAGAACGAGATTTGCTGAAGTGAATATTTTCTACAACATTGGGTTTGGTTGAAATATTAATGGAGATAGTTTCTTCAATGTTAGACATATTTCGCTCAGAATCGACTGTATTTACGGAATTCAATAAGAAGTCAACGATTGAAGGGTGGTTGAGTTCTTTTGAATAATCTTCATTGTCATCTCGAAGGTGGGAACAATGATGATAATCTTTCCACAACGTCTCTCCTATCATCATTGATTGGATGATTCCTTCATCTATAGAATGTATACGAGACCAAGGATTAGAAGAGGTGCCATATTCTAAAGACCTATCTACCCAAACGCTCGTTGAGTGCGGATTCGGGTTTGCTACACAAGCCCAATAGATTGATTGCTACAAAGATTCGATGGGGCTTGGTGGAAATGCCTTGTGATGATTATCACTCTCAAAATAGTTGGAAATATTCTTAAACTCAGATGATGTAGAATATATCATGTTGCAGGTTTCCACTGTTGCCACTTCCGTGCAACCAGATGGAGATGGTAGGGTAAAGGCACCCATCAAGGAAGGATCTCTTAGGAGACCTACTCCAACATTTTGAAGCGATTGTGAATTTCCATGTATCAATGGAATGCTTCCAGTAGCTCGTGAACTATTAGCAAAAAAAGCTAGTTGGTCGATGACTGTGATTCCACCTTTGAAGGGAAATGCAATCGTTTGAAAGCATGTGGACACAACTGCAGCCATAACATAAACCTAAGGCCTTCCCAGTAAAATATTGTAATCAAGGAGTCCATCAATGACTTGGAACTCAATATCTACTATTTTGCCCTCTAGTTCTACTTGCAAGCTACTTAAAATCCCGTATGGAGTGCACGTTCTTCCATCGAAAGCTTTTAGTGTTGTTGGTGATTGTGACAATGGTGGTGAACCAAGAGTTTTCCAGCAACTCATTGACATGATACAGGTAGATGCCCCCTCATCAATAATGGTTCGATGAACATTTTTATTGAGGGCTTTTACCTGTATAAGGAAAGCGAGTTGTACTGGTAACTGTGGCATATATCCTGTATGATTAAATACCACAAGATTGGAATCCGTAGGATCGATCCCACCTATTGCTGATAACAAAGCTTGCTTTCAGGAGGGACAATTTTGCAATACCTCAAGTGTCAACAAGGTGAAGGTGATTGAGGTAGATCCTCCACTATATTACAATTTTGGGTTGCTCGAGCATTAGGATTAAATGTCAATTTGTGTACAACCCCCTTCGGTGGCTTAATTGTTAATTTAGGAATAATCAGTGGAACAACTTCTGGCGAAGTTGTGGTCGAAGAACTAGGTTGATTAGTAGCCTGGTTATTTGACGATGATGGATTCCCATAATCTTTATTCCTCGTCGATACCAAAACATCATTTTTCTTATTTGCGATGGATAGCATAAGCACTTGGGATGTGGAAGCGTTATCAGTGGCAACCATATGTGTTTCCGGGTTCGGAAACGGCTCTGTCAGCACCACTGAGGTATTTGAAGCTTTTAATAGTTTAGAAACCTTAGATCGATGTGGACAATCTCTTGTGAAATGATTGTCATTGCATATCAAACATGGATAATGAGGTTTCCTAGCCACAGTAGGGGTTTTAGATGATTTTTCAGGAGTGGAATTCTCCTGTTTCTTCTTATTATTCTTCCCCTTCTTCTTGCCTCCTGGTTGCTTTGGATTTTTTCCCTTGTTAGATGACACGACATTAATCTTAGAGGCAAGAGTTTTTTCAAATGAATTTTCATTTTGACTAGAAATAGCAAGAGCTTCACCAGATGGTCCTCTCACTGTTTGTGCGCTCGAGGAACCGATCACGCCGTCACCGGCATGAGAGTCCCTACTCGATTTTGGAGGGGGTGGAATGATAAAAGCTGGTCTAGGTGCGTCAGGAATCTTGTCACAGAGTGTGCTTGATTGTGTATAAATCAGATCCAAATATTGGGCACGAGCAATGACTTGCTCTTCTATGCAACTCCTCCTTTCGCCACATCCTCAGTGATAGATGGCAATAAGGACTTTATAAACCACTAAGCTAAAAGATGATCTGGAACATATGTCTTTACCATTCGACGATGACGTTGCCACTCATGAATATGATCAGATATGTGAGTGGAGGTAGTCTACTTAAAGTTGGTAAGAAGTTCTATTCCAGTTTCGTACCTGATAGGTAACTTAAAGTGGGTTAGAAAGGTAGTGGCAAGAATGGTGAAGTTATCGAAGCTCTAGGTAATTCAATATACCATTTTGCAGCTAGACCAGTTAGTGTTCTATGGAAAAGATGAAGTCTAATCGAATCATCATTCAGGGTGTTGGATGAAAACCATAAATGAAAAGTCATTACTTGATTCGATGGGTCTTCTCCTAGATTTCCATTGAACTTTGGAATGTCAGATGGAAGTTTATGTGGAATCGCTGGCCACCAAGGGGTGTATGCAATTGGATCATTAGTGATCCGGTTCAAATCTGATAGTTCAAGAGTTACTACAAATGGAAACTGTTGATTCAGGTTGGGTGGAACATACCCAGGATAAGATGGAATCGCCTGAGCAATAGGTCTTTGCATTCTAGCATAGGGCATCTGTGCCTGGTAGGCCTGATAAGGTTGTTGGACATAACCAGTATAGGGTGGTTGTTGATAACCAATTTGGAAACATTGCTGTCCAACCTGCGAAGCCTTATTGTCCAGATCCTCGGTAGGCTTGATATTGATCAAATCCAGTTTGTGCTTGTGAACCAAGTCCAAACTGGGGTTGGGTTTGCTGGAATTGAGGTTTTTGATATTGTGATAACCACGGTTATTGGACCATTTTCTGCTGCCCAGTACTAGTTGATTGACCAAGTTGCGGATTAACTGTACCCGTTTGTGCCTGAGTCATTCCGGATAAAGGAACACTAACCTGAGGTTGCGGTTGAGCCCCAGAAACAAGAGGTTGTTGTATAACAACCCGAGAAACTTGAGACTTTTGCCTTGAAACCTGAGGTTACGAGGAAGAAGGAACAATTTGTACCAGTTGAGATACAACAGGTTATGCTTGTGATTGTGGCATAGTCGTAATAGCAGGTGTAGTCGGAATATTCGACACAGGTTAGATCAATTGTGTTGGATATCTACCCTTGGTTGATCTGGCAGTACTGGTAGCCAACCACTAGCTGTAATTCCAATTTGACCTGAATACTTTGGGAAACTCTCATATGGTTATCCCTTCGAAAAAGGAGGAAACGGCGAGTAGGCATACTGCTCTCCATATGGTGGCAGTCCAGTGTTTAAAGGATATATCAGTCTCCGATAACTGGCTTGCCCAAATTGATACTGATATGCAGGATCAAATTGCTGAGTTTCCATGTGAGAAAAACCAGATGGGATTCCAAACGAGTAAATGGGAGTTTACCATGGTGCCAAAGCAACCCCTGAGTGGGTTCCAGTTAATGATTGGTAACCAACCGGAACGGATGATGCACCATATAAATATGACTCAAGTGTACCATAAAACATTGAAGGAGTAGCATCATAAGAGTCTACCGCAGCTGCATCAAATGATACATTCCTAGATGTTGATGGTTGTTCAGAAATGGTTAACTTATCCAAAAGTTGTCCTAACGATTCGAAAGGAACTTGCGATGAAGAAGGATTAAAGGAAGCAAACTCAGGAGTAGCAGGATACAAATTAATCCTAGTTCCAAAATGAAACGGGCTATCAGATGGGGGATCCTCTACTACCTCTTCTATCCCCAATGGAGTCGCCAATTTGTTTCTGGGAAAATTAGTGTCTTGTCGGACGACTAACCCTCTAGGTTTGGTAGCTAACCTAGAAACAACAGTTAGATCAATTCAATATCTTTCCTATGAGTGACAGATAAGAAAGAGATTATGAAAGAACAACTTGTAAATTTCACTTGAATCCTTGCTTGATCTCCCTCTCCTTTGGATGATCCCGTAACTCCTCCCCATACTTAACACGCTTGGAGAGTACCTGCACAGCTACAAAAACAAAGACCTGTCAAAGCATAATGATCCATCATAGAATAAACATCATATAATAAAAAAGATGATAAACAAATGAATGCATTTACAGTTAACACAATCAATTGGCAAAAATCTTGAAGAACTTTATTAATATCAAGGAGAATTACAACCCATAAGAATTTTGATCCAGTGCCATCCTCCCAACTTCAAGCCTTCTTCACTTCATGAATCAACAAGAACACACCAACAATGACACAATGTTCTCACCTCAATACTAAAACTAGAAGCACTTTCTTACAACTCAGAATCATTTAGCCTTCTGATCTCTTGGATGTGAGATCCTTTTATAGATGATTGCAAGAGGGTGAGTCATCAATGGGGATGATGTATGCTATTCCATTTGTTGAAATTAGCTCCACAAGAGGGGGCAATTAGAGATGGTTTCCTAGTTCCCTTGGTCATCCTTGGGCGAATTCAGAGAGGCAAGTGGCACAGGAGAAGTTTCTAGAAGATTCAATGAGGAATCAACTCACAAATTGTCCCGCAACTTTGTCCAACCTCACCCATCGCACTTACTAAAGGTCCAAACTGCGATGCATCTCACTTAGACAGTGTAGCAGGTGAGATGCATCTCACCCTAACACAGGGCTTTCAGATATGGTTTAGTTTAGGCACTTTCTCGATGATTTATGAGATGGAACTTCTGGGGAATGAGGCATTCAGATCACTAAGCTTCTTTAGGGTATGAAACAAATCTTTTAGGGGTTGATGAGCCCTAATATCATTGACATATGATTTTGGGGTTGATGTGCCCAAATATGTCTATAACAATATGGAGTATTCTTCTGCCGTGCTATACCACACTTTTTACAGACTTCAAATTCCTTACTGCAAAACTCTCCTCCGTTATCTGTCCTCAACACCTTTATCTTCTACTCTGTCTGGTTTTCCAGCAGAGCCTTAAATTCTTTAAACCTGTAAAATACTTCAGATTTATTCTTAAGGAAATATATCCATGTATTCCTTGAGAAGTCATCTATAAATAATACATAGTACAAAGACTTACCTAGTGATGGAACTTTCACAGGTCCAAACACATCACTGTGCACAAGCTCTAACATCTGTTTTGCCCTCTTACCACAAGAGGGGAAACTCACCTGATTCTGCTTCCCATATACCAAATTTTCACAGAAATCAAAATCCAGAGAACTATTACTCATAACTTCCACCATACCTTTAGCATGGAATATTCGAAGGCCCTTCTCTCCAATATTTCCAAGCCTTTGATGCCACAACATGGTCTTCTCTCCAGAGACCACTAGATTTTCTGCTCCACTTTCAGGAACCACAGAACTATTGCACCTATCAATAATAGTGCTACCATGCACCTCGTATAAAGTTCTAATATGAACTCCCAGCATCAATACCAGTTCTCCCTAAACCTTCTTGCATGTATCCTTCTCTAACATTGTTTTTACACCTACATCATCCAGCTTGCTTATAGAAATCAAATTTCTGGACAATGCAGGAATATGCAGAACACCTGGAAGAGTTATAATCCTTCCACCTTGCAACTTCAACTTTACTTTTCCATGACCAAAACTTCTAGGCTTCCTATCATCCCCTAAGAAGACATCACCACCATCGTATTTCTCATACTCGTAGAACCACTCTTTATGGGGAGCCAAGTGAAAGGATGCACCTGAGTCAATCAACCATGCCTCATGATCTACATGTGTACTTGAAGAAGCCAAGTACACATCCCCACCTTCATCTGAAGTGGTTTTTGCATCCGCAGAAGGAGCATCATCAGATCCCTTTCCTTTGTCAAGATCTTTAGATTTACAGTCCCTTTTGTAGTGCTCTTCCTTTTCACATTTCCAGCAAATCACCTTTACAGGTTTACCTGGAGATTTAGATCTCCCACTTGATGACTTATTTTTGTTTCTATTGTGGGACCATCCTCATATAGACAAGGCATCACCATTCTGGTTCTCCATATTTTTCCATATCATCTCCTCCATCAGCAAGGATGTGACTATTTCATCAAACTACAAGGCAATTGCATTGTTACCTATTGCAATAACCAGACTATCCCACGAATCTGGTATAGAACACAACAAACTAATGCACTTATCTTCATCTGAAATTTTAATATCAATAGATAATAACTAACTTACCACAGTATTAAATGCATTCAGATGCTATGTCCTCGAGTCTCCATCTTTCATCCTCAGGTTATACAAATCTTTTCGTAGGAATAGTTTATTCACTAGAGACTTAGATTGGTACGAAGTCTCTTACTTGTCCCACAAAGCCTTCACTGTATCTTCCCCTAATACATTCAACAATACTGAATCTGAGACACGTAATCGTATTGTGCTCTTTGCCTTCTGATCCAGCTTCTTCCATTCTTCATCTGAAACTCTTGTTGGTTTAGTACCTGGATCTACCGTGATCCACTAATCTTTATCCACCAATAGATCCTCCATCTTGAGTTTCCACAACTCAAAACTATAACCATTAAATTTATCGATCTCTATCTTTCCACTGCTATCCATATTATTTCACCACCAGAATCGATCTCGCAGATCTCCAACTGAACAAGGTATACCACTGGCCCAAGTGAAACCCCTCAGCAATAAAGGTGTCCCCTTGAAGTGAAAACAACTCTGATACCAAATGTATGTTTCAACCCTGTATATAAATTACCTGCATACGAATTCTAAAACACAAAAAATAAATAATGTGAGAGAATAACACATAAAACATATATACATTAAGATTTTCCTCTGGATCCCAAAATCGGGACTACCAGCTTGATTTTTTATTATTATGTTCTTTTCAATGTTACAATACATATTTATACATGCCAAAGCATCCAATACCATGGACCGAAAACCATCGCGTCGAAAACCATGGACCGAAAACCATCGCGTCCAAAACTATGTGCGAAAAACATGCACAAAACCATAGGTAGGTCTGCCCAACCTAATATAGGGTCCAAAACCAAAATTTTCCGGGGCACTACCCGAGACACCATAGAGTGGGGTTACTTGCACCCCTCAAAACCCCGATGACTCCTGCCGCTATGCAATCGATGCAACGAAGGGGGTGCTTTGTCCCCCTTCTAACGTGGGCTAATCGTGGAAAGAATATAACACAAACCAATAGGATCCTGGAAATCATATGATTCAATTTGAACATCCAATAGTTCAATTTCATTTTCTAATCTTTCAACAACTAAATCAAGAAAACAATTTTTACCTTTAGGTGTGAGTCGGCTGGATTTCAAACAACGAAATACTGATGTTGAGAAATTCTGATCAATCTGAAATTTTGCTAACTCATTCCTTAAAGTTAGTAATATTTCCCTAGATAAAGGATTTTCCACATACCCTGTCCTCGATGATTATCTTCAATGCTCTGAAATCTGGATTCTTTGGTAGTGAAGTCGCTCTGAACTTTGAAGCTCGGGATCTTGAACAATGGAGTCGCTAGGTAGATGATTCAACCTTCTTGTGTCTGACTTCTATCCACCATTAACAACCAAATCTAAGTCGTTGTCGTTTTTTTTTGGGGAAGATAAAGCTTTCGTCCCCACCAACAACGCCTGTATGATATTAGTCCTTCGAATCTCCAAGGCTGAGGAAGAGTCCAGCTAAGGTAACCACAGACCAATCTTTTGACTTGGTAGCTAGCCCTACCAAGCCGGAGAGGGCTCTCTCCAAAGGATCACAACCATGAGGGATGGATAGATTAAGGTTTTAGGCTAGATGTAAAGTGCAGAGGGTTGTTTGATTTGATTTTGGTTGGGTAGTCACAAGGATGAGTGAATTAGGTCTGAGAATGAACCGGGGTGGGGAAAATGAGGGTATGATTGCAAAACTCTGATGGAGCAAGGTAGGTAGGCACTCAAACCTTTAAAGTTCTAAAGTGAGATGAATAAGACTGGTGAGGTGCTAGAAAGAGAAAGACAAGCATGCATTCTTTCTAAATTGAAGAAACTAGACAAACTATGTAGATTTCCCCAAAAGAAAGCATATAAAATCTATTATGCTTATAAACTTGAAAATCAACATATCATAGAAGTGAAATGCAATATGGGAGTACAAAACATTCAAATATATGCAACATAAGAAGAAACTAATTCAAAACTCCATACCACAGGTATATCACCAAAATAGCTGGAACTCGTTCATTAAATTCTATCAAATACTGATTACACTAGTGTCTATGATGCAAGAGCATCAACGACCCAAGTCAAAATAGAATTTTGGAACCTTCCAAAGGAGAATGTGTGGCATGAGGACAAGATTAGCTCCAAATCTGATTGAGTTTCTTTGTAATTTTTTATTTTACATATATTTTGAGGGATGTGAGCGAAGATAGGGATTGATCAGATCTCACTTGATCTGATATGTATTGTGTTACTCTATTTAACTGTAAGTGTGAGTGCATAGTAGAAGAGGCCCAGTATCAATGTAAGACCTGGCAGAGGGCTGCCACTCCATGGGCCATATGTAATAATTTTTCTATAATTTCTAGTTTGCTGAATAATTGATTGAAGTGTGGTGTGGATGCACTGTTCTAGTGCAAAAATTATCTTATGACTGTGTATCCATGTTCTGGACCCTAATTAGTATTAATTTCTGTTTATGTGATTTATTAATAATCATAGTCAATTAGCGTTGAAGGATTAAATTGAGATTAAGTGCCAAATAGTTCCTTAAGCATCTTCCTTAAAAGTGTGAATTAAGCACGTGGGTAGTACTTGAAAAGTGGTAAGTAGTATCTCGCGAACCCTAAAGGATGGAAATGGTATTTCACAATTTCATGCGATTAACCTTAACAGGTGACACGTAGCACGAGAAAAGCACTTTTCTCGCGCGTTCTCGATCTGATATCAATCGAGAAAGATTTCACACGATATTACACGATAACTGTTGGATCGAGCGGGATTAATCAACGGTGGAGATTGACCAAGCTATATGGTGAGCAGTTGACATGATAGACATTGGATTGAGGAATGGGATCGATGGTGGAGATTTGGAACACCAAAAGTCAAGTGTTAAAAGGAATACGTCAGTTGTGCGACATGCGATTGATGGTGATTGGTCAGGATTCATGTGAAGTTTTTTGATTAAAATGCTTTCGATGTATACGTGGGCCCATAACCCAAGGGTCCACACGTGAATTATGTAAAGATCTAGTTTTACTGCATCAAAGTGGTATCAGATCAGGGAAAGGATTCCTGCGAGAAAGAGTTTTCGTGAAAAAGAATGAGGTACAATTATGTTGAAGATTGGAGAGTTTGTGGTATTTATGTTGTCGTACAGGTAGCGGTAAAAGAAAGTGAGAAGATTTCAGCAACATAGAGCTAGGAGTGCTCAAATGGTTCCAAAGAAGAGAGAACCAGAGAGATGCTGAAAGACTAAGCTCAGAGGAGAGAAGCTTGATGAGGTATCATGTAGCAAGGAGGACTTGTTACTGCAGAGGTTTTCTTATAGCTCATGGAAATATCATAAAGGAAATTCCACAGAGGATGTGGGTAGAATTTCTAAGGGATGAAGAAGGCATATGACTAGGAGGTCATAAAATTTTTGTACCTCGAGAGTCTCATGCAAGAGCATCAACGACCCAAGTCAAAGTCGAGTTTTGGAACCTTCCAAAGGAGAATGCATGGCATGAAGACAATATTTCCTCCAAATCTAATTGAGTTTGTTTGTAATTTGTTATTTTACGTAGATTTTGAGGGATGTGAGTGAAGATAGGGATTGATCGGATCTCACTTGATCCGATCTGTATTGTGTTACTCTATTTAACTCTAAGTGTGAATGCATAGTATAAGAGGCCCAATATCGATGTAAGACCTGGTAGAGGGTTGCCACTGCATGGGGCATATGTAATAATTTTTCTATAATTTCCAGTTTGTTGAATAATTGATTGAAGTGTGGTGTGGACACACTGTTCTGGTGCAGAAATTCTCTTACGACTGTGTATCCATGTTCTCGACCCTAATCAAGTATTAATTTTGTTTATGTGATTTATTAATAATCACAATTGATTAGCATTGAAGGATTAAATCTAGATTAAGCGCCAAATCGTTCCTTAAGCGTCTTCCTTAAAAGTGTGAATTAAGCACATGGGTAGTATTTGGAAAGTGGTAAGCGGTATCTTGCACACCCTATAGGTTGGAAATGGTATTTTGCAATTTTACATGATTAACCTTAACGCGTGACATGTAGGACGAGAAAACCACTTTTCTCACGCGCTCTTGATCTAATATCGATCGAGCAAGATTTCACGCGAGATTGCACGATAACCGTTAGATTGAGCAGGATTGATCAACAGTGGAGATCAGCCAAGCTAGTTGGCGAGCAGGTGACATGATAGCTATTGGATTGAGGAATGAGGTCCATGGTGGATATTTGGAGTGCCAAAAGTCAAGTGTTAAAAGGAATACTTCAGTTGTGCGACACACGGTTGACGGTGATAGGTCAGCCTTTGTTTGAAGTCCGCTGATTAAAATGCTTTTGATGTATATGTGGGCTCATAACTCACAGGTCCATGCACGAATTATGTAAAGAAGTAGTTTTACTGCATCAGTGTCTGATATATAGCCAAACATCCAACTGATTCCAACCTTTTCTTACTTCAAATGATGAAGTATTTATACAAATTCTAAACTATAATATCTTAATAAAAATCTATGTGATATGCGCTGAAATCTTTCTCTTACTTGATATGGATCACATAAGCCTAAACTCTATTATCTCAAGATATTTTTACAAATATCCTAAACTGTTTTTCACAAATAGAAATGAAATGTAGGATATTAAAAAATAATGTATCTACTTGGCAGTATCATTATGGATTTTTGTCAACAAGGACGAGAAATTCAAATTTGATTGCAACTCTTAGTTGATGAGGTGGTTGTCTTTGAACATTTTCCTCTTGAAATCCTGCAAACTAGTGTCCAGTAATCCCTTTGTATATATCGATCCGAGATATATATGTAAATAGTGAGAGAGGTTATTGTAGATAAATATATTCTTGATATAAACATCTCTCAGTTTCCAAAATTTCAGCACCAACTGTTCGCAATATTCTCTGCAAAAAGGTGACTGAAACAAGACTTTGGAGAGTCCAAAAAATAGGCTGTAAATATGTACATGTATCTCTCATGTTATAATATCTGCGTAAAATATGAAGTAGGTTATTGTTCTTTGGAGTATTCGGAACATAAAACTCTTCCATGTTCTCAACAAAACATACAAAATTGGGAAAACATGTCTGGAAAGCGTCACCTGTATTTCCCAAACCATAATAGCGGTTAGACAACTGAGAGAGGTTTTTGTACATAAGGATGTAGGAAGAAAAAAACTCTTTCAGTTTTTAAAAATTTGTCCTCATTGGTTTGGAAACAATGTTTGAGGTCAATGTATTGTATTGGAAAAATCATAGTTTCAACTGATCATGAGACAAATGACTGACATGGATGCGGGAGATGACATGGAAGTTAGGGAACAGAGGGTAACATAACCAAGAGTGCATGGGAAAAGGTCAAGGGAGGTAGATGGAGTGTATGTGAGTGAGGTTTCTTTACTAGGGTTACCATCAGTGAGTAACTTTTTACATGATGACCTAGGTGGAATGATAAAAATTTAAACATGGGACACTAATATGATGTAAAAGAGGAATTTTTACAACTAATGGTAGTATGCAAATACTGACACTAACAAAGGGGAAAGAGAAAAAATTTATGGTAAAAAAAAATAATCAACATATTCTAAGCTTGAACGATAGTGATGTTAACGATATTGAGGAGGAATTCACACCTAGGAGAATAGAAACAATTATCTCACATACAATCACTCAACCATATAATAGTTTTTATGATTTAGTAGACTAAAATTGAGTGTTGAGTAGATTAAATTAAAACATGTTGAAGATAGTAAAAATTTAGCTGATTACACTATTCAGTTGATGACTTGCCCTATAGGAAACCTTTAGATAGTAAAGGGATTTCACAATACAATAAACATTCTTATATCATGAAGTCAAGTTCTTTTGAAGAACATAACTAGTTTTATTTAAAAATTCCACTATCTCAACCTCACAAGTGCCTACCTCTAGTTTTTTATATGGTATATGAAGCCCACTTTCAATATGTCCTTTTGAATGAAAAGATCCTTCTATGAAAGGTTTCAACATTAGGAAACACATTGTATTAATCAAGCTCCAATGAGGATGAGCATAACTGCCTAAGGATGATAGGGAAATCAAGTTTAAATTCAAATGATTCTAAAAAGAATTTTATTGAAGTCCATATGAAAAATAAAAAAATATGAAAGGAACCTATATCTGCCTAAGGAAATAAGTAATAGACAATAGAGGTCAAGGGTTGATGAGATTCGCATATTTGTTTTGGGCGTTTGGAATTGATTGGAAAGGTAGATTGCATGATAGGGCCTTATATGAAGGAATTTATTATTGTGACAAGGCTTCAAAGGTTTATAAATATGGCCATTGAGTGTCCACTACTAGTATTTAGGGTGCTTTGTTTTCTTATGTTGTTTACACCATCCATAGTAATTGGGGAAGTTGTAGAAGAAGCAAACATATAGATTCACTCTCTTTGGTTGGGTCTCATTTTTTGAACAAATAAGCATGAAAACTTTATTAAGTGGGGATAATGGGTAGGAACTCACCCACATATATTTCTACTAGACATATGCAGTGAACTTGGTAAGCTACATTTCAAGGCCACGCTGCATAATTATTTGGAGACAAGGAACATTGTAAGGCTTTCAATTTTCCAATTGAAGAAATCTTTGAAGGATTTTTAGACAAAGAAGTGAAATTTGGTAGCATTGCATACATTCATTAGGAATTATTAAAGAAGAAACCATCTCCATAAGAGAAGCCTATTACTATATAGGTTAAGTTGTGAAATCCTCATGTAAGTGAAATAATCCAAAGATATTTCACAATATAAAAATATTACAAAGGCTTCAACATTGAAGGCTAGTATGAAGCCTTTGAAACTTGACAAGGGTGTGCACTAATTTTCAAGTTTTATAACTAAGGTAATTTTTTTGGATTATAAAAACATGATAGGAGACATCAATATGCTAAGGTTTGTGGAGTAGTTTATATGGGGTGTTGGATGCCAAATTAGACCTATCTCTTTTCCTGGAAGAATTATTGTATAGTCAGTCCTATAATTGATTTAAATCCTCTTAGGATGGAAGCTAGGGCACAACTTAACATAATTAACTGCAAAGAAAGTGTGTAGTCCATCCTCATTGGAAAAAATTTTCAAAGCTTGTCAAATGGTTGCCTTGGGAAGTGAAGAATTATTTCTATTTAAAGGAATTATTTCATTTATTACTATTTACAAGGCAAGACAAATATGTTAAAGATTTCAAGAAATCCCAGCAAAGGGATAATTGAAATGCACTTTAGATGCAATTCATCATAGTAATATGGGTTACTAAAATACAAAACTACGTGGGCACCAATGACCTAGTTGTGAGGGATGTTTGGAAAGGATACTAAACACACCTAGAACTACATAGAATTCTTTGGCATATGACAAGAGGCAAGAAGACAAGAATTGATTCATATCAATCTTATGTGATATTTTTCTAGGCTTAGGGATTAGGTAGAGCAACAAGCTTATGTCAACTAATTAACAATAATATGGAAGTAGTACCTATGGTAGGAAGGCCTATTGATGATTCATTGATTGGCTTGTACAAGGTTGTTGGATAGTCTTAGGAGGCTCTTAGGTGCAACCCATTTACACGTGTTGTGCATTGTGGACGTTTTATGTGTTTTGAATTATATTTTTCCTTGAATCTATATTTATTATTTTTTGAAATTGGTCAAGTCTGTATTGCAAAATGCATTAAGGCTACAATTGGATGTATTTATTATATTTTTTATTGGATGAAATAAGTGGGTTAAAAATGGTAAGGAATCTAACTTCTTCTAGTCTAAGTGATATAACCCTTAGCTGAATAAGGATAGTCTAATTAATCTACCATTTAATGTTAATAGCACCCATTTAATCACATACCTTGTTATTCAAATATGATAAAAAATAACTAGAAATTCGTCCACTTGCTTTCCAACCATGTTACAATTGTGGATTGAATCATTCTAGAATAAGAATACGTGCAATGCACATAATTTGTTTTAAAGGTAGATAAATAATTAACAAAATAATAAAATAAATTAAGAAACATTTTTATGACTAAATAAAAACTAGAAAGACTCAAACAAATGAATATGTGAATGAGCTCCTCTTGGTTTCAACAATATTTTATTGGACTAGTCTAATCTTGGAGCAAATGTTCCTTGATTTGGCATAGCTACAATCAAGTCAATATTGACTTTGTTGTTCATATGTTGGAATAAGGGAGGGTTGATCCAAGGTTACCCAAATCTGAAATCATTCTCTACTAAATAAGGCCAACCACATGAAGGTGGAAGATCTTATGGCCCCTCACCCCCTCTCATGTCACTCTCAATTCCCGATTACCCAATATATCTACTAGAAAATAGTTGAAATCGACACATTGAATTAAACAACCCTAAATATTTTATATAAACCCATCTTATCTATTCCCCTAAACATTTCACCTTCAAAATAACATAGCATGCATACGAAATATCCACATTTCCTTTGTTGTCCTCTTTTGACATATACAACATTTAGACATTGTAGCATCTCCATAATGTATTAGTGATTCTTGTTTAAAAACAAAATGACAGACGTTAATAAAACCCATAACTAATCTTCAAAACTTTAAAAAAGGAAACAATTACCACAATATCAAAACATAAAAGCCAAATTCTATAAATACTTCTCAAACAAAGCATTGGTATTGGTCAAGGCAACTGATATTGCCTCTCATCTTCACCAATAGCATCTGGGGCATATATGATGGTTGAATGTCGTATTTTTCAATAAGAGGAAAAGAGATAAATTGATAATAAAAATACCTGTGATTCAAATAAATTGAATTAAATTTAGACACTATTTTTAAATCAAAATAAGTTCTCAGAGGACAACAAATAGTTATTAGTGTACCCCAATTGTGTCGTCAACTCTCAAATTATATTTTTAAACACATATCTAAAATTTATTATCACCACCACCCATTTAATCACATATCTTGTTATTCAAATATGATAAAAAATACGTCTTAAGATATTTTCTCAATTCCTTGATCCTAACCTTAGTCGCAACACTTTCATCCCTTCTGTGAATCAACTCCATAATTTGTTTGTTCATTTTCTTCACATGTTTTTATATTGTGACCTCAAGGTTGGGGGATGACCACAAGTATTCCTCATCAAGAACATCATCATCTGCATGGGGTTTAGATTGCATATTTCAAAAAACAAAAAATTTATTGTTTTGATTATATAAACAAATAATCGGGATTTCATATTAAATATGAATCAAAATTTGTAATCGTTTACTTCTGACTATGTAGGTTCCTTTCCATGCAGATCAACATGCCACATAATAGTATAATTAGAGTTGTGAAATATTGTTTTTTGTTTAAAGAATAGTTATCAACATAAACATTTAATTCATGGACATATTAACAAATATAAACATGAATAATAAATGACTATTCCTATAGCATGCATGTGATTAATTATGGCTTTTTCAAACCCAATTTTTTATGTCAAAGGACCCACATAAATGGGACTATGAGACAGGAAAAAAATAACACAATTTGAGTCAACCTCTGGTAGATGCAGCGAAATAGATCTAAAAAAAGGAAGTTATGGTCCTTTCATTTTGATAACTCAAATAAGAAAAACCTCAAATTGTACTATTAAGACTATCAATAATAGTCATAGATCAACTATTAAGGTTAGATTGTTCACCCATAGGAAAGAAATTTTAGATTATGTTAGGGAAAAAAAAGTTGGAACATAAGAATGGTATGATCCTAAGTAACTACATTGAAATACATCTATCCATTCTAACTAAGGGTTTACTTTGGACCATTATGAGAAATAAATCTTGGACACAATTAAGCACACTTGAGGGACAAGGAAAAAAATGAAGAAAGAATTTCAATAGTTAAATTCTCAACTTACCATGTTACTTCTTCTTATTGATGCAATATTTTACTCATCTCGATAATTGGAGTAATAAAATCATGTAAATTTTTGGTTAAGGCCCAACAAGTGATCAATAGTTATTTATCTTGGAAATCGATGGGCAACATTAATATTCAAAGGCCTTGGAGAGAGGAATGGAGATGGTAAATTAAGCTTCTTTCACATGGCTCTATTTTTCTACAAGATCACAATGATAAACTTGTTTTTACTTCAAACACAAAAATGGTATTGCTCAAATCTAAACTAGGAAGAAGGGTGACATGGAGGGGGGGTCAGATAAAGGACCCCATAATTTCCCTTCAACTTCTTAACTTCACCTTTGATTGCCCTTAATGACATGGCCATGTATTTTAGCTTTGTTGTGGGGCCTATGTTGATTTTGAGGGTATTGCGTATTCCAACCTTTGTGCTCATTTTGAGGACCATAATTGATAGAAGCATCACACTGAACAAGAGGGTTGTGGTTAGCATAAGGGAAATGGTAAATGTGAAGATGAGAATCATAGTAAACTACACATATTTATGATCAAATTTTCATTTTTTAATGCAATCATATATACGAAATTACACGTTCTTGATTTATGAATGATAAACATAACATATAAGTATGATTAATGATAGGTTACATACCACCCTCATAATGTAATTCTTTGCATCTATTAAATTCAAGTTATAATTGATCAACACCTATTCTCTTGTAACTATTGATATTATTGTGTATACAAGTAGATGTTTTCCTTCCTGTTCCATAAATAATGCAATTAGGTTGCTTATTTGTTTTCCTAGGTTGTTTGTTATTTATAAATCCTAAAATATTCCCCAATTATTTTGGCCTTCCATCAATATAGATAGATGCTCCTTTGTTTTTGTTATTGTATCTGTTTAGTCAATTTAGTGTGTCCTAAATTGCTTCATTAATTTATCAATCCCGGAGTCGTAGACTGATGAAGTGTGGTGCACTATATGTGCAAGACAACCTTTTTCTTACCTTTTTGTCATTTTCAATTTTTATTTTGTTTTGGGGGTTTTTTATCTTCGTTTATCTCCTAATATGAATGGAAATCCTATTCCTAAGTCTTTAGAAGGAAAGTATGGATATAGATTTTAGGCAATTATGTCCTCTATAATGGTTTCCAGCACTTAACACTTCAGAAGGTCTTAGAATATACTAGTGATGATAGTAATACTTGAACAAGAATGAAAAATGTACTGCTATTTAAAACAAGAAAATAATGAACTACTGATCATGAAACTATTATCTCTGTTGCTGTCTAAATACAGAAAAATGAATTAAGCTACTGCACTCAAATAAATAAAAAATTGCAATCTAATAAAAGGAAAATCAATTCACATCATTCATAGTCTGATTCCTCGCCAGGTAGTCGAAGCTATGGCTTTCGCAGATAATCGTCAATGATATGAGAAAGTTGATGTCTAATTGCAGAAAAGTAAAACTAAAATCAAATCACATCATTCATAATCCGATTCCTCACCAGTTAGTCTAAGCTATAGCTTTTGGAGATAATCGTCAATGATATGAGCAAGTTGATGTCTAATTGCAGAAAAGTAAAACGAAGAGCAAATCACATCAATCATGGTCTGATACCTCGCCAAGTAGTCTAAGCTATGGCTTTTGGAGATAACATCAATGACATGAGTAATCTCATAACTAAACTAAACTAACTACTAAAGCAAGTGAACAAGACTGGAATCAAAGCATAACTGGAATTAAAAAAACTAAGTAAAGCAAAGTCAGCAGAGAGGTTAATTCCATGTCACTAGTTATTACAAAAATTGCATGAAAAATGCCCGGGCCTACTTTGTCCTGAAACATACACACACTGATCAGCGTTAATAGCAATATACAAAGCTTGTAAAATCATAAACAAGAATGAAATGTTAGTACAGATGAAATATATACACAGGTGAATAACTATGAAACATGTGTAGTGAAAATAAGGAAACAATACATAAAAACTATACAGCAACAAGGAAACAAAACCTCAACGTACAGGGACCCTCTGCACAGCCTCAGTTAACAGGCTATCAATCCAAGATTATGTTCACGCAATCATATAGAAACAGAGTCTTCTTTATATATCAAAACAGAGGAATAATCCTCTCGTTACCACAGTGGGACTAGTGTCACGGCATAGTAATTTTAACAGGAAAATTACATTAACAAAGACTAAGTCTATGCGTATAGAAATGCGTTATTTATAACAAAAGTTACATAACTGTTTTCCTGTAAAACTACGTGAACAAAGGACATGTAAAAGACAGAATCCATGGATTTAGCATAATGGTTGCCGAGATTATTAAATCTATCAACTGTGGCTGTTGGATTTGCATCGTGGGGTAGTCTACAACTGTCGACATGACCCCAAGGATCTAGGAATGGCCACGAATCCTTCACGTGCTTGAAGACGGAGTCCTGTTGCTGTAAGATTCCTCTGTTTGACCACCGCTTGACCACCGTTGACCACAACTTTCATTGATGAAACCGGCTGAACTAATAGGACTTGATCCATGTCTAGGTCATTCCTGATCTACCCACATGTCCAGTTATGCTTGATGACACCTGCAACCTGGAGTTTAACAAAAACAACCGCAGAAAGTTGAATCAGTTGCAGAAAGTGACTGCATTCTACAGCTCATGAGCAAAATCTAAGTCAAACAGAAAAACACAAAAACATAGTCAGAAAACCACTTAAGTGCTCTTTTAGAATCAATATGCAATGATTTTGATAGCTTATGAGGTTCCAGGTGAGGGGAAAAAGTCAAGGAAAATGTGTAGGAGAGGTGTAATTTCAAAGCTCAACAATATCTTAGTTGTATATAATTTTAAGCCAATCTGTATCTTTTCATACCTCACATATATCAAACCAACTACAACCAATCTATGTAATTGTAATAGGGTCCAACATACTCCATCAATTTAGTTAATTCGCCGCATTGGAGGACATACTTTTTTTTACTTTTTGTTAAGTGAAGTGCCACATAGGAGGTTAGAGGAACACAA
The DNA here is from genome assembly GCA_031772625.1 of Pinus tabuliformis. NCBI lineage: Eukaryota > Viridiplantae > Streptophyta > Pinopsida > Pinales > Pinaceae > Pinus > Pinus tabuliformis. Next base: position 52,297,975 of record CM062815.1, read on the forward strand.
AAGGAGTAGACAGTGTGCATCAAAGGGAATTGGTGCAAGAGGAAGAGGCATGGCATAGGGAAGTCTCATATGAGAAGAATATGTTAGTGTCTAGAGAGCAGGGACACATGTGAAGAAGGTTAGGTAATTAGGATTTTGCAGTTGTGGCGAAGGTGGAACGGGATGTCATGGCAAGGAAAGTTACAGATATTTTTAAGGTAGAGGAAGGTTGGAGAAGTGGAGGAAACAAGTGGGAGATATTTTTAGTAAGTGTGGGACAATTAAGGGAGATACGAGAAAATATCCTAATGACCTGCCAATCGAGTGGACTACTGGAGAGATGGAGGAGTATATCGAGAAGGTTTGAGGAGTTACTAGGGATAGATAAAATGGGATGATCTAGATGGATCTAACATTAAAAGGTTGATGAATAGAAGAGACGAATGGATGAAAGACTACAAAATGCTCAGACTATAGTTTCTAAAGGCAAGGGTGTCGTTATGCTTATATCTCTATTTCTGGTTGTGTTTATGTAGTCTTAATTATTTATGTTCGAGTCTATAGTTGCTTTGAAGCCCCTAATATAAATTCCATCAGATATGATAAAGGCTATATGATTATGTACTATGTCTATGCTTTCCTTTTTGTACTATGTGCAAAAATTTAATGGTTGGTGAGCCAAATTACATCAAATTTGTGGTTGCCACCTTTACTTATTTATAATGAAGTAATAGAATGGAGATTTGGGTTGATCCTAATATATTTTTTAATGTATGAATATATCTATCTATTTATGGTATGCTGGTTGAACATGTGTCCAATTTCCTACTACAACTCTGAGTATGTTTGAATATCTTGAATGATTACTCTATTTGTAGGTTTAGTAATGTATTAATACTTTATAGTGTCGGCGTAGTGAATAGTGTCTAGTACCATTAGTGTCGTATCACATGTTGAAAGGCATAAGTTAATTCAACCTCCAACACACTTTCACTTGAGACTTGTACGCTAACTATTGATCATAATAGTTCAAAGGCCCTGTGCAATTGAAATTTGTAGAATTATGGTTAAGTATCTGTCAGATGGGTGTTCGAGCCTTAAGTTACAAGTGGGAGTCTAATGTCTTAAGCTCTTGACAATCCTTTCAGACAATGGAAACTTGGTTTTGATAGTCACCCATTAACATCTCGAGTGAGGCTTCACCCACTCCTTGGGTGTTTCCAAAAGGACTAATGCTGAGCAAGTTTTGTTGGCTAGTCATGTAACAAATCCCAAGTCTGTCAAAATGTCGCATGCTAGGAAATGGTTATGCCACTGCGACTAGGATGGTTGTGTGATGGGATTGTATTGTAGGAATATGGAAGCCATAGAATCCCACCAGGGAGAAAATTGGTCAATGTTTTAAGTGGAATTAGCATGAGTTTGCAATTAAAGAGATCATGGATAAGAGACAAAGAACATATAAGTGGTTGTAAAAAAATGTGTTCATTGAATTCCATGAAGATTTCTTTGGAGAATCCTTGAATCTCTTGATAGAGAGGGTTTAACTAATGAAGGAAGGAAATATGACGTATCATCATGAAGGAACAAGGAGATGGAATCCAAAAGAGGTGTGACATCTATAAGAAATAAGTAATAAAAAGTCACGCGCTATGTATTTTTGGTTTGAAAGTGTGTTGGAGGGGTATATTGTTGAGTTTTTAGTGGAAGTGAGAATACTGTATACTGTGGCACAAAGAAAGTTTTTGAAGGGACCATTAGGCGGATTTATATGGTTATTTCCATTAGCCATCAAGATCCTGTTATATGATCATGGAGTTTTGCCTATGGAATTAGACGACATAAGCAGTTAGACCATTTGAATGTTGAGGGGAGCGGGGGAGAACTAGGATATAGTTTAAGAAGAGGGAAAGGAGAAAAGCTAGGGAGATTGTGGTGGAAGCCGATAATGGGTACGAGACTATGCCAATGAAGGTGAAGAGATAATTTGGAGAGTGAGATATTTGAGGGTGGTACTTTGAGGAGTGGAAGGAGGTTTCAATGGGGTGACACAGGAGGAGGTCGGTCAACATCGATGCTCATCAAAAGGAGAATCCTAGGGAGGGGAGATGGAAGAGGCCACAAAAAGATGAGGAGTAGTGCAAGTGACTAGAGTTATGAAGGAACATAGTTCAGTACTCTACACTGTAATATAGGAAAATACCTACTCATCAACTTAGAGGAGAAGATTAGACATTTGGTTGAGATACACCCTTAATTCAATCCTATTTTAAGCTATAATATGCCCTACAAAACCTACACAAAGCATGGTAATGGAGGACACAAACCAATAACCTACGTTACCCTAGCAACTAATGCTATGTATCTTAGTTGGGACCATGTTATCTGAATTTCATGAGCCCACAAGCAAAAATAAGAAGCTAAGTCACTGTGCCTTCATTGTTTACTCAAAGTTGACTCTAAAAAGCCCGAAGATATCTCCTCAAGCTCACTTATTGATGTTTCCTATCCTAAAAAAGACTACTGAATTGGGAGAAATCAATAAAGTAAGAGGAAACATCTTCCATCCTTTGGATTTTTCCCAAAGTGAATTGGTTAAGGAATTCATAGCTTTCTCGACATCCCATTTCTTATATATTATAGGCTAGCCCATTAGAATTAAGATTAAAATTAATGCATTTCTATACTGGCAAGATATTGTTTGAGAGAGAGAAGATGAAGGGTTAGGATTTGGAGGATGTCATGCCACAACTATGTATGGTTGAAAATGTCCTTCATCTTTTGAATATACAAACCTACTATTGTTCCTTCCATATAATTGTCATTTTCTCATGTATGTTGTGTTCATTTAATGATAACTTGGAAGATGGTCTATTGTTTACATGCTCAATAATGTATGTCGTTGTTAATTTATTAATGTCTGAATTGATCAAGATTTATATGATATAAAGGTTATGTTTGTTTCCTTTTGTGTGCAAGATCGAATTTAGGAGTTGGCAAGGAGAAATTCTTATCCACATTTAATTCTCTGGCTGATCTACACAAAAATATCATCATGTAATCTCTTACATTCTCTTTGTTAATTATAGCCTATGTTTACATTGTTGAATTAATTAGACCATAGCTTGATAGATCCCTTGATACGTTTGCCTTAGGTTCCACGAAACCTGAGAGGGTTTTCTAGTTTATCCATCTGAGCTTAAATCCCTCCAATAGAATTGGTGACTCCAATAGAATTGTTTGATCTTGTCATCTTCAAATTCTTGTCACTTGTGTGTTTCCATGATAGTATTACTAGTATGAGTCTCTGTTGTGACTTGGATTATTCTTTTATTTTAGAAAAACCCTAGTAAATTGACCTCCTAGCACTTTCCAGTGCTTGTTAACGTAGGTTTCCCTTGTGCACAATGCGTTAACATAGATTTTAATGCCCTAGGTAGTCTAGAAAGCCATGTAAGCGCCCTTAAAAACCCTATTTTCTACCTAGTCTGTGGATTTTATTGTTTTGAGTTTTGCTTGTCTTTCGATCCTTAGGCTTGTATTGTTTAAAAATATGATTTTTCTAGTTGATTAAATGCATTTTTCTTTTGAAAATGTAGCTTAATTTCATCATTTGAAAAAGAAAAGAAAAATTTTACTTTCCTTCAATTTGGTTTGTTTAGATTAGTTTATTAGTAAGATATTTATTTTGAGTCTGAATGTCTACATGTGCTGTGAAATATTAGATGCTCCATTAGGACTATTTGTTTTGGAAAAGACATTGTTACTCTCTCCTTGTAGAAACTATTTCTCATCCAATTCAATTGAAAATCATATTTTGTGCATGGTTTGAGTAAGGTCTCACAAAGTTCATACATCAACACCCTTCCAAAAAAAATAATAAAGTAACTTTAGAAAAAACTATGTAATAAAATCAATCAACCACTCTTTGTCTCAAGCATACACACATTAACTTAGGTTTGGGTCTTGGGTTAGGCTATGAAATTCAACTCCCCAAGGTTGTAAAACTAAACTAGTGTCATTAAAGAGAGAAAATCCTACTACACTCACATCATGAGGGACTGCTCCTTTAACAAGAGAGTTAAGCACGAGACAACATTGATGGGTGAGAGAAGGTAGCCCTCCTTCGATTGTATTTCAGTGGGTGTTTTGTGTATTGGGGGTCCTTTTAGGGATATCAGAGCTGAGTCAGGGACTCGGGCATCCTACCCACATAGCATACTGCCTATGACTATGTCACCCCGGTGGTGTTTGCAATTTGAGGTGAAATTAATGGCCATACTCCTAGGGACTTATAGAAGGTGACTAGGGTGGGCTCCCCTAGTACCTTGATAAAGGAACCTAATTCGTCTTTGGTTTTTTGGGAGGGTTCTTGTCTTCATGAGAGTAATTGGCCCTTCATACCGAGGTTTGGGTGAAGCTTAGGGGTAATCATAACCATCTCGTTTTGGCCAATTTTCTCTTATAGTCCTTCGATTCTAGATTTCATCTCCAACTAGTTGTGACTATTAAACAAAGTATGATTGTTTGCTAATCTTATAGAGTTTTTGCTTTTCTTAGGAGTGCATTGCTTTGGTTACTGAGAGGATCTATGAACGTCACGTAATTTTTTTATTTTCTTTTTTCTCTGTAAAAATATATATCATTCACTATGACTTCCACCGGACCTTGTTGTCAGCCGTGACGATTTCAGGGTCTTCCTCCACTTTATGTGGAGGAATTTATGAGTGAATCATATTTTCCTGTCACTCAGGGGAATCAGTCTTCAGTTTCTAATTCTAAATCATTTCATACTGATGCAAAATCAATATTACCTGAGGACCCTTTCACTAAAAGTCTAGTACCTCCTTATAATCCTCCACTTATAGATACTCTTGGGTTTGTTTTTCTTCAAATAACACCTTCTCTTATTTTTTCTTTATCAGTTTCCACCTCAAACAACTCGATAACTACTAGTGAGTCATGGTATTTTTTGGACAATTTTTGTCCACCGCCATATGTCCCACTCATTTGATTTTCTACACAATTTGTCGATTATCCTACTATACAACCTTTGTTGAATCCAGGAACCTTAGCTACCCCAACTTTGGGTGGTGTGTCGTAATTTTTGCCTTCTACCACCCAAATAACTTTTGTATTGACTCATGGACCTCCAACCCTTATAGATGCTGGAAATTCACAACCTTCAATAATCCTTTTGGTTGGATTTTGCTGTTAAGTTCAACCCCCCATCCACCGCAAGGTGGAGGCATTTTTTCTAGTACTTAGCTGATAGCCGGGGGAATTATTGTGCCCATGCAACCCATGGTACAACCAGGTTTCTCTTTAATTGATTCTTTCCCTATTGGTGTTTATCCTATTAGTGGTACTGCCATTATTATGAAAGGTGGCAGTCCTAACCTAACTCGCCTTATGTGGCCAACAATGTTCCATATCTTGGACGTGTTGCATCTCCGTTGGGTCTCCAAAATTAACTATTACTACCTTTTGGGAGAAACCTCTATCCTGGGGGTAACAATTTTTCTGGAAATATCGCTCAAGATGGGGACATGCCTTATGTCCTTCCATTTTATATGAGTCCACCTCTTCCATAAGGAAATTACTATCCAACTGCACCCATTTACCCTACTAGAAACTAATTGATGGTTGAACCTCTTAGTCCTTTAGGTCATCCTAGTCTACCTTGGTTAGTAGATTTGATAACACATACTCCATTTCAATTTTCGGCTACTCTTGACATCTTGAATTTGAAAAAGTTAACTAATGACCCCATCAATCATAAATTTTTGTGACCTCTGACCCCACACAAAATTCCCACCGACATTTCAAAGTTTGAGGGTAAATAAAGAGATGATACGATGAAACATATAACTACATACAATCTTTGGTGTTTTTCCAATTCCATGATTGATGATAATGTATGGCTCAGACTTTTCCCTCATATCATGATTGGTAGTGCATCCAAGTGGTACATTGAGTTACCATGTGGCTTTTTTAGTACTTTTAACTAACACCCTCTCCATGGAATTTATTAACCATTTTAGGTTCCCAATCCATTATGAAACCAAAGTGGAACTATTGACTACTCTATGGCAGAACATTTCCACCCATATCTTTGATCATATACATGAATGGAGATGACAACGAAGGTTAGTAAAGGCACCCATTTTGGATTTCCTTCTCGCCGTTTGGTTTTGTAAATCTCTCTTACCTAGCATCACGAAGGATGTTTCCATGTCCAAAGATTTTATGGAAGACCAAGTCATTAGACATGCCCAACATCTCAATCTTATCTATTCATAATTGGGAACCCTTTATGACTTAATCCATAATGCTCCTCAAACTTCTAATGCTCCCACCACTCAAAAACCTAGTCTGCATGCTGACAGTCTCGTTGGTGCTACAAATGAAACTGTTGTAAACCACTTGAGTTGGAAAGTAACTTAGTTATCCATTAATGTTTCACCCACTTCAACTAAAACATCTCACCCAACTTCCCCTCTATCTGCTACGATTAACTATGTGTAGTCTGCTCAATCAACCAACGGTAGGAAAACAAGAATAAGAAGAATTTTTCTCCTTTTGAGGAGAAACGACCTGGTCAAAATGCTGCAACTCAGAAAGCCCCTACTACTACTAAATATGATAAAGGAAAAGAGAAAGTGGTTAAGTTTCCTTGAAATATCTACACTGAGGACCATTTAACCTACAAATGTCCTCAATTACAAGAATGTACCGATATCTGTTGAATTATAGACTCATAGTTTGGTTAACATAAATCATCAACAAAGAGAAAGTAAGCTTATGAGATGCTGCGCAAAATATATGCAGGCTTAATACTGTGAGTGCTTATTAATCTAACCAGTCAACCATACAAAGAACTAATGCCACTTTGCCGCATCAACATTTAGTAGCAAAGGCTATGGAGTGGATTGAGACATCCCTTTACAGCTCTTAGTATTTCTAATGTTGATTAGAAAAGATAAGAAATCAAACTTACAACAATTTAAAGAATTTACTCAACATTGTAAAACAAATCTTGATTAAATGAAATGAACACATTAACATGAAACTTAATCATTCAATAATTTTCTAATGATATATCAGAAAGAGTACATTCGCTATGCGAAAAAATTACTACTGCATAACATATCTAGAATAAACACACACTACACTAAGGGAGTTGTGAGAAAAGGGGGCCCTCCCTCACTCATAACCCGTTAACAATTAGAAGAGCTTGTTCAATAAGATAGATAGAACATATAATATTATGTTAATCTGAAAATATCACAGTTGAGTACAATTTTGTATATAGTATTAGCCGAAGCTAACCCATCAACCCCTTATAATATGAAATAGAGCAAAATTTATACAAATGCGAAAGCCATATGTGGCTCGAAATAGGGAAAACTACTAATCTAATCCATCGGCTAAAAATACTGGTACAAAGTATCAAAGTTAGCTATATTGAGTGTAACCCATGACAGAAAGCATGGATTAGATAAATGTGTTACATAGTGTAGTTTTCTTTCATACAGGAAACAAGAAGAGGTTTGCAAATATGGGCGGTTTCATTGGCGGATTTGAAACAGCCAATAGGACAACTTCCATGTATGATGAATTCCCCACAAATCCCATGTTCTCGTTTGATTTAGAAATAAGTGGAACATAGCTAACCACCAATTTTTCTATAGGAAATCTGGTTAGTTGCAGGAAATTCACGTCTACATGAATTCCGAAGCATCTGCAAGAAATAGGATCGCACGAGCTGTTTGCAGGAAATGCAGGGCTGTTTCGAATCAAAACAAATATGCACAAGAACTATAGATTAGTTGGCATGATAATTTAATAAGGAAACATCTAGCTTAAGGAATGCTTAAGATTAAGGTAAAATACACTTTTTCATGTTAATTTTCATACCTCCAGCATATAACACCCTTTTGGCCAAAACCTAGATATTATAACCAAAATAAGCATAGTAGGGGTCAAGGATAGTTCAAAATGGGAGTGGTAAAGTCTAGAAAAGGTGTCAAAATTGGGCAAAAATGAGCCTCAACAACTATCCCACACCTAGCTTCTTCATGTCCCTTATGTTAGAAGTTTTTTTGCTTCTTCCAAAAAAAGGAAAGGAAAAATCATTCCTTGTCCTGGGCTGCAGCTACTACAACCAACTGATTTGCTACCTCTGCCAGCTGGTCCAATTGGTTACCACTAGATTCTGCAGGAATCTGACCCTTGTATAATTCATTCTTCTCTTTCATATGATCAATCTGAACCCTCTTCTTCTTCATGATTCGGGTCACTTTCTGAACCCACTCCTCATGTTCTTTCTGCATGTATAGACTGTTCTCTTTCAGGGTCTTGTTCTCCTTTCTCAAAGCTCATTCAAAATGGTGAGCTTAGTGATAATTTCCTCCAATTCCTATAGAGACCACTTTTTCTATGGAGTTACCTCCCTTTCATGATGTCCTTGGAGGGATTGGGGAAAACCACGATCCTACTTTTCTTGCTGTTCTCCTTCTGTATCATTTCCGCTTCCATGCAGCAGGGAATCCTGGAAGGACATTGCTTCCCCACCAATGAATTCAACTAGCTCTATCTTTTCCTTTCCTTTGGGTAGGCCATGATGTTTTTCCTTCTTTTTGTTAGGTGTCTCGGGCAACACCTCTACTTCTGCAGTATCCTTTATAGCCAGCTGAACAACCTGACTCCTGCTAAATCTCTTAGCAGAGGTGGAAATTCCATTCTTTGACTTAGGCTTTTTACCCATAATCTCTTGAGTCACCACTAGTTCTTAGTATTTTTCTTCTTCTTTTGACTATAGCCCATGGGTCTTGCTAGCTCTGCTACTACTTATGACATTTGATAGATGAAAAGCAGATGTGGCAGCATTGTTTCATGTTTTGTGAAGGCTCGCAGCGGTCGGTTTCCTTTTCCATTTCATTCTCCTTATAACTCCAAAACATCCATTTCCTCTTTCCCCTTGAGTCCTCATTTTTCTCCTAAAACCCCCTTATAAACCCTTTTTCAGGCTCCCATGCTTCTTTTTTGTTTAAAACCCCAGTAACCCTTTATAAAACCAATTTTGTTTAGCCCCGGGCGCTTAAGCCTTAAAACCTATAAAACCCCGCATTAACCTTTGTTTTCATTTTGACCCTGGCTCTAATGTTTAATCCGTTATCGCCGCGCATACAATAGAAACATAACCTATTGGCGGGCCCCTTACCTATCAATTCACCTGTCATATCAACCAAAACGCATGTTAATTCTGCGCTGTCTAATCTTATCTCACCAAAATCCAATGCTATACGCTTCTCTCGCCGTTGAAACTTGCACGTCCGTTAGGCAGTGGGGAAGGTGGTTTCCCGCCGGACCTATTTTCCATGTGACATAGTATAATTGGATTGCTCCTCCATGTACCATTACCTCCTTCCCCCGAAAAGCAGTGCGGGGAAACCGCTTACTGCCCTTCCGGTACGGTTCCCGACACATTAACTGTCGATCATCTTTGCCGCCTATCAACCATCCGATCGTCAATATTGCGATCGGACAACCCTCATCCCTCCGTTCCTGTTTGCTCTTGATGGCTTCCATACACCGATCTCCGCCATCCGATTTGTCATATCCACCACTAATATTCAATCGTGCTCCTGATTTTTCCCAACATTGCCCGCCAAGTGATCCTGGCCGTCCATCTGAGCTATCCAATGGCCAACGTTCTTTCTCAGCTCTTCGTCGATTTTCAAGGCATTTTTCAATGTTTTTGGCTTGACTCATGCACGCGAAGAAGAAAGAGATGATCCAACAACCTACACATCTAATCATCAACTACCACATTTAAAGAATAGTGTGGTCAAGGACAAGAAAGGACGATCCTCAAGCAGTTCAACACCTTGAGTATTTATGGACATTTAGTCATGAAACGCTCCACCTATTCGAGGAGTACAACAAAGTACCAAAGAATGTCAAATTTGTTAATTAAAACAATCAGAATGTATTAGAGGCCCATAATAGTTTGTAAATGTGGTTGGTGGTCAGTTATGACCCCTCCACGCATAGGTTAGCAGAGATTTTTATAGTCAACCTCGATATATACCCAAAGAAAAGAGGTAATCGGGTTGATGAGTGTTATTTTTTTGTAAGGTTTGACTTCTGGGGATTGTAATTGCTGTGATACTTGCAGCATCTGGTCTTCATTTTTAGCTGATGCAATCTTCTTTCGCTGTTAATTGCTCACTGTCCACTTCTTCTTCTTGTTCTAGGCTGTGCCTGTATGCATTTATTCATGTGTTGTTAATGTTTAGCATTAGAGGGGCTGTCATCCCACCTCTATGTTAGGATTTAGCATGTATCATTGAATTTGTTTGCAGGTTTCTATTTGTTTAATGCTAGAGAGTTGTCATCCTCTTTGTGTATTAGGGAGCAGATTTACAGACCTTTTAACTGGTTTCAGCCGGCCATCACAGGGTCTTGTGCATTTACTGGTGTGGTCAGTCTTCATCGTCATCACATTTTACCAAAAAAATGTGAGTAATTGGTGGTTAAAAGCCTTGTAGTCTGGGGGTGTTCACCCATGTCTGGGGTTAAGCATAGTAGAAGTGGTTATTTGGCTTGAATATGCAACATTTCTTTCATTCATCCACCATTTATCCAACATTTTTGTTGAGTTTGTAATGTTCTCGAGCATCTCCGATATACAACCTAGGAGAGTTCCTTGGAGTGATAACATTAATTGGCGTCTTTGCTGGGGAGAGGAGAATTGAAGCTCAACTTCCCTGGGAGAACGACGCAGCTTCAAGCTTTGATGATAGACAAGGTTTGGACACATAATTTGGTTGTAATTATCTATTTGGTGACTCCTTTGGAGGAAGAACATCATTTGGTGACTCCACATCGAAGTTTTGGCTCAGTTTGTGAGACACACTCGAAGAAATCCTCAGAAATCAGTAGCTGAACCAGTGCCTGAACCTGAGAAGACTGTTAAATCGAAAAAGGCTTCATAGAAAGGGGCATTAGGATCAGGTTAGCCTAAGAAGTCTCATGCATCTCTAAAGGATAAAGTTGTTGCTGAAGATTTACAGTTTGAATACTTAGAAATTAGCACTGTTAATAAAAAAAAAAACATCAGAGTTTAGTTTAGCCCCTTGTTCAGTTAGTTCCCCTTTGAATCTCAGTCCAAAGAAAGCTTCCCATTCAGTCCAAAACATCTCTTTGTCTCTACCATCCATCACATTACTCCCTACCATTCAATCTGCTACTATTCTTCCATATATCCCAATCATGGCAAGACAACAAGCACCGACGAAGATAGAAAGAATTGTTGCTACTAGATATGGACCTTTAGTCTTGCCTGTTCTTTTAAATCCTATGCCTGTGGGAGAATATCAGAAATATATGCCTAAATTCAGTGGTACAGAGGGAGTAACAATAGAAGAACACCTAGAAGCTTTTTACAGTTAAGCTGATAATTTAGATATAAGTGAAAATGATGTGTGGATGAGAGTTTTTGTCCAGAGCCTTGATGGAGAGGCTAGGAAGTGGTTTAGAGAATTACCCCAGAGATAAATAACAGATATTGAAGCATTAGATGATGCGTTTTTGAAGCAATGGGGAGATAAAAAAGACTTGCTGTATTATCATACTGAGTTTGGTAATCTGAAGAGGGAAAATGGTGAATCTTTGTTTGATTTTAATAAAAGATTCAATCGAATGTATAGTATGATACTAGCTGAGGTAAAGCCTACTCCTACCTTTGCCAAACTCGCTTATGCTAATGCTTTTGACTCTGATTTTTGCTTGTTGTTGAGAGAAAGGAGATGTGCTACTCTAGCAAACATGTAGGATGCATCACTATAAGTAGAGTCTAATATCATGGCTCCAGAGAAGCTCAAAAGTCAAGCTGACAGGAGAAGACAGAGAAATCAGGCTTCTACTTCGTCTACATCATCTTCACAGTCTAAGTTAGACAAAATGACTAAGATGATAGAGTCATTGGCTGCTGAAATTTCTAAGCTAAAGGTTGAACAGAATTCAGGGAAAACAAGGCATAAGAACACATTTGCTCCAAGAAACCCCAATCCATTCAGAAGAGCAAATGAGTAGTTACAAATAATGTAGAGGGGTGAAGATTCAAAAGAAGATTAGAAAGTTAAAGCTCTTTTCCAAAACGTAGTCATGGAGGAAGAACAATTTGAAGAAGATGAGGATGATATTCACTGCATGGAAGATAAAGGCAGCGCTGCATTTTTGACATTGACTAAGTATGAACAATCATTGCTGCAGGAACAAGACAATCAAGAATGGGACAGAGGAGCTGTTCTATAAACTGGGGACCAGCAGAGATATAATCTAATATCCAATGTAAAAAATGCCAAGGAGAATCTTGCCAAAAGAGCTGTTGTCCAAGCAGAATCACAGAATGTCAAATAAAGAAGACCAGCAGCTGATCCAGTTATCCTCAAAGCTCCAGTTAAAGAGGTAAGAGGTTATGATAAGCTTCCCTCCTCTTTCTGCTTTGAGTCAGAGGTCCAAAAATTGAAAATATATGTGCCTTTGGTTGAATTGCTAAAGAGTGAAGTGTTTAGAAAGCCCATCTTTGAAGCTCTTGAGCTGAAAACCACACAAACCTTCACTGACTCTGTGAATTTTCAAGATGACAAGCCTGCCATTGTGCTCAGCCCTATGATTGAACCTACTAATAATAATTCTCAATCTTTTTATGTCTCCTTGACCATTCATGATAAAGTCCTCCACAATTTCCTACTAGACACATGGGCCAGCCACAATTTGATGCCTAAAGCTGTCATGGAAGAGTTAGGCCTTGACATCACCAGACCCTATCATGATTTATTCTCTTTTGATTCAAGGAAAGTGAAATGTCTTGGATTTATTAAAGATCTGGCCATTACCTTAACTCAGCTGCCCATGAAGAGTATGATGATGGATATTATAGTAGCATGTGTCCCTCCCATGTTTGGCATGCTGTTGTCCAGAGGGTGGATTAAGAGACTATGTGGTACATTACAGAATGATCTTTCTTATGCCACTGTCCTAGCTTTTGGAGGAGAAAGCAGGAGGTTATATAGAGAAGCACAGTTGGCATACATCATTAGTGATGAGAAGAATCCTACAAATCATCCCATTTATGCAGTGGACACTGATTTTGGAGCATGTATTCTCCAAATAGAAGAAACTCATAAGGCCTCAATGTAGATCGGGAAACCAACAGTTCAGGTCAAGCAAGAGCAAGGAAGTTAGGTTTGGGAGATGTTCTTTGATGGAGCATGTTCCAGGGAGACTGCAGGAGCAGGGGTGGTGCTAGTATCTCCACAGAAAGAAAGCATACAACTGTCTTTTAAGCTAGTTTTCCAAGTTACTAATAACATAGCAGAATATGAGGCTATGCTGCTGGGCCTTAATGCAACAAAATACATAGGAATCAATAATCTGAAGGTATTTGGAGATGCTGATTTGATCATTGAACAAGTTAATAAAACATTCCAGGCAAAGCACCAAAGGCTAAGAGCATACATAGATGAGGTATAGAGAATCAAAGATTCTTTTGATTATTTATGTATTTTATACATTCCTAGAGCCCAAAATCAACTTGCTGATTCCCTTGCCGTGTCTTCTAGTCTATTTATACCTCCCATGCCTCCCAGACTAGTTTATGAAATCCAAATGAAGTATAGGCCATCCTTGCCTGAGAATGTTCACCGTTGGAAAGTTTTTAATGATGATGATGAGTTAAATAAGTTCCTTCAAGTCATTGATGAGTTTTCTGAATTTCAAATTGACCAAGAAAATGATGTCTTGCAAGAGAGCCCCCAATCCCAGCTTAGAAATAAAATTGTTAAAGACAACATTGTCTAGCTTCCTAGCAACCATATTCCTAAGGGTCCAATTCCTCTTGAAAGACTGCTTGACTAAAATGATGTGCCTTACAAGGCTGCCCAAAAAGAAAACCAATCTACAGTCTGTAAGCATGATATAGGAAGTCCAGGTCAGCCTACATATGTAAATTTGACCACTAATTTGTCTGCTTATCAAAGTTTTAAACACTGTAATTTAATGAGGCAATTTGCTGATGTGCTTGCATGGGAGTATAGTGACCTGAAAATGTTGGCATTATGTTCTCTGGTATGGCTATATGTTACAGATGTTGTACTTGATGGAAACTCCCATGACAAGGCTCTCATTTTATTGAAAAATAAGAAGGACGTAGGATATCAGTTCAGAAGGTGCGTACCCGCAGGTACACCTTGCAAGGACTGCGTCCAGAGACGCAGGCCAGCCATTCAGGAGGTGCGTCCACCCAGTGCACACATTTCAAGGTAGAGAAAATCTCACGTGGGGGTTTCTTGTGTTTTACTCTTGGTATCTAGCCGACGATATTGTGTTATTATGGTGTCGGCTCGTGGTATTGTTCCATGTTTTGAGGAGGAGCTTGACTATATAAAGCAAAGGAGATCATTTGGATTTTGTATGTCTTTGGTTGAATATCTTATGAGGTGAGATCTGGTCTAGATCTAAAAGGCGAATCTACTGAAGGACCGAGATCTCTTTGGCGCAATATCAGATCTGTAGATCTGACTGTTTGGGTTACACTTAAAGTCTTGAAATCATTCATACCCGAAAGGACGCAGGTACAGTGAAAGGAAAGTGCGCCGGGACGCAGTGCAGTAGGAGGATACCTGCGTGGGGATGCAGGGTAGACGAAGTTCAGGTGCGTCTGGAACGCAGTTCAGTATCTGGAGATCTGCGTGGGGACGCAGGGTGACCAAGGTTCAGGTGCGTCCCTGAAGCAACAGGACGCGGCGCGATAGTGTTTTCAGGTGCGTCCTTGCAGCAACAGGACGCGGCGCAATAGTGTTTTTGGGTGCATCCCTGCAGCAACAGGACGCAGTGCAGTTGAAGGAACAGTGCGTGGGCACGCAGCACAGCAGAAGGATCGCTGCGTGTGGACGCAGGGGAGCAGAAGGTTAACTGCGTCTGGTCGCAGGCCACAGAAGGAAAAACTGCGTCTCTGTCTTAAGATGTTCTGTTGACTGAATTTCTCTGTTGATAAAGTGTTCTGGGTTAGTTCTGTTATTGCTGATCTGATATCTGTAGTGGACTGTAACTGTTATATACTTGTTGATCATCTGATGCTTGTAAGAAAAGAAGTAGGGGGTTGTAGCTCCCTTCCAGGAGAGACTGGAAAACGAGAAAGAGTTGTTGCTCTCTACAGGTTGCAGCCTGCGTACTGGTAAAGGACTGCACCAGTACAAAACCATTGTAAAAGAAGTTTCTAATTTGAAAGAAGATAGAGACATATTGTAGCAGGTGGTTTTCACCCACATTGGGTTTCCACCTTACATCTTGTGTTCTTTGGTGTGACTATCTGTTTTCTTTGTTCATGCACATTATTTTATGGTACTGACATGCAAATATAATTCAAAGATCAAATAAGGAAGGTTCATTAAAATAATTAGATAATACTGATTCACCCCCCCCCTCTCAGTATTATTTCCAACAATTGGTATCGGAGCAGGTCCTTCTGAGGAAGCTTGATCGCTTGAAGGAAAAGATCCATCAGAATGGCTAATCCAGAAAGAGAGGCACACATCAGGCCACCAGTCTTTGACGGGAACAATTTTACTCACTGGAAGATAAGAACCACTGCATATCTACAATCACTTGGAGCAGAAGTTTTGGGAATCGTAGAAGGAGGATACAAATTCCCATCAGCAACTCCTACAGATCCAGCAGAGAAAAAGCAATATGAGCTCAATGCCAAAGCTGTTACTGTCCTATTGAGTAGTTTGAATCAATCAGAATTTATGAAGATCATGCATTTCAAATCAGCTAAGGAAATATGGGACAAAATCGTCACAAGCTACGAAGGAGATGATCAGGTAAAAAGAGCAAAGCTTCAAACTCTCAGAATCCAGTATGAAACTCTTAAGATGCGTAATAATGAAAGCATAGCTAATTATTTCCTGCGTATGGATGAGATTGTGAATTGTATGAGGGATCTGGGTGAAGAATTTGAGGAAGTTGTCTTAGTTGAAAAAGTTTTGAGATCTCTGTCTACTAAATTTGACTCTAAAGTATCTGCCATAGAAGAAAAGGAGAATGTGCAGAAAATCACCATGTCACAACTTCATGGGATCTTAACTGCTTTTGAAATGCGACAAGAGGTACCACCAGAGGCCGCATTCGAAGTATCAGAGGAAGAAGATGAGGTAAATTTTGTCAAGAATCTTGAACGGGGAACTGGACGGTTCAAAGGTAAGCTACCTTTCAAATGTTTTCTATGTGGTAGAGTTGGTCACTATGCTGCTAGATGTCCTCATAACAAAGGAAAGATATCTGAAGAATATGGTAGAAGCTATTATACCCATATTAAAAGTTCATTCAATGATAGTGAAGATATTAGAAGTCTCATGGCACATAAGAAGAAGAATGCTTCATCCAATAATAGCGAAGATATTAAAAGTCTCATGGCACATGAAGAGAAGAATGCAGAAACTGAAGAAGTTGCCAAATTAAAAGAACAATTGGAGACAGAAATCAGGGTAAGGGAGCAATTGCAGGATATAGTAAAGGATCAGAGTACAACTATTCAGAAACTTGAATCAAGGATCCTCTCTCTAAAAGAAGATCTTAAAAAATCAAGAGAACAGAACAGAGAAGATCTTGAAGATCAAGAACATGAAGTGATCAAACTAAAGCGACAAGTGGAAGAAGGAAGAAAAGCTGAAGAAGACTTAAGGAATCAATATCTGAAAAAGGAAGAACAACATCAAGTTGAGGTAAATATCTTGAAAGGTAAAATAGAAGAAAAGGATAAGCTTTTACGATTTCAAGATAGTACTAAAGTCTTGGATGATATTCTTAATAGTCAAAGGTCTCCTGCTATCAAGACTAGTCTTGGTTTTCATGAATATGTTGAAGGTGAATCTAGTTCACAAGGTGAGGCAAGAAACTCTAATGAGAAATCTGAAATGCTCAACGAGGAACAACCAAGGAAAGAAATTCCTCAAGGAAGATCCTTTACTCCTAACTATGATAGACGATTATTTCCTCCACTAAAAAATGTTGAATGTTATGTATGTCATAATCTTGGACATGTTGCAGCCAGATGTAGAAGTAGAATGGTTCAAGACAGATCATCGCATCCCAGGTATTTCAGAGGATATTGTTTTGCCTGCAATGCATATGGACACAAAGCAATTGATTGTGATAGAAGGAACATGAAAAATGTAAGATGTTATACATGCAACAACTATGGGCATAAAGCAAGGGAATGCAGGAGCAGATTTCAAAATTCAAAACAAAAGGACCATACATCATCACAGTTGCAGGAATTGAAGAAGACAGAGACAGAAAGGTGTGGCATAATTCAAACAGCGGACATAACAAACACAGGGGAATCTGAAAGTGATGAAATTCAGTATTCCATCTTGCATACGCTGATATAATGAAGACAAGTCGCGTATATACGCGAGTTACAGGCTGCAGAGTTGCGTATATGAAGAAAGGGCAGCAGAACAGACTCAGGTTCAGTCATGGTTGGCTCAGGCTCAGGGGGAGCAGAACAGACTCAGGAAATGGTTCAGTCATGGTTAGCTCACAGGTTCAGGGGGAGCATATAATGCATTGTTGGCATTATGGAGGATGGTCAGAAGGAGATCTTGCTGCAATATGTCTCTATCTCTTTCATGGTGGATTATGGTTCTTTGCTGCAGATCTGGTTCATTTTCAGGAGGAGCATGATCTTAGGGGGAGCATACCCCTTTGCCCTTGATGTCAAAGGGGGAGAATGAAGCTGAAGATTGTAAGGTTGCCATCAAGTCCAAAGGGGGAGATTGTTGGCATTATGTTCTCTGGTATGGCTATATGTTACAGATGTTGTACTTGATGGCAACTCCCATGACAAGGTTCTCATTTTATTGAAAAATAAGAAGGACGCAGGATATCAGTTCAGAAGGTGCGTACCCGCAGGTACACCTTGCAGGGACCGCATCCAGAGACGCAGGCCAGCCATTCAGGAGGTGCGTCCACCCAGTGCACACATTTCAAGGCAGAGAAAAGCTCACGTGGGGGTTTCTTGTGTTTTACTCTTGGTATCTAGCCGACGGTATTGTGTTATTATGGTGTCGGCTCGTGGTATTGTTCCATGTTTTGAGGAGGAGCTTGACTATATAAAGCAAAGGAGATCATTTGGATTTTGTATGTCTTTGGTTGAATATCTTATGAGGTGAGATCTGGTCTAGATCTAAAAGGCGAATCTACTGAAGGACCGAGATCTCTTTGGCGCAAGATCAGATCTGTAGATCTGACTGTTTGGGTTACTCTTAAAGTCTTGAAATCATTCATACCCGAAAGGACGCAGGTACAGTGAAAGGAAAGTGCACCGGGACGTAGTGCAGTAGGAGGATACCTGCGTGGGGACGCAGGGTAGACGAAGTTCAGGTGCGTCCGGAACGCAGTTCAGTATCTGGAGATCTGCGTGGGGACGTAGGGTGACCAAGGTTCAGGTGCGTCCCTGAAGCAATAGGACGCGGCGCGATAGTGTTTTCAGGTGCGTCCTTGCAGCAACAGGACGCGGCGCGATAGTGTTTTTGGGTGCGTCCCTGTAGCAACAGGACGCAGTGCAGTTGAAGGAACAGTACGTGGGCACACAGCGCAGCAGAAGGATCGCTGCGTGTGGACATAGGGGAGCAGAAGGTTAACTGCGTCTGGTCGCAGGCCACAGAAGGAAAAACTGCGTCTCTGTCTTAAGATGTTCTGTTGACTGAATTTCTCTGTTGATAAAGTGTTTTGGGTTAGTTCTGTTATTGCTGATCTGATATCTGTAGTGGACTATAACTGTTATATACTTGTTGATCATCTGATGCTTGTAAGAAAAGAAGTAGGGGGTTGTAGCTCCCTTCCAGGAGAGACTGGAAAACGAGAAAGAGTTGTAGCTCTCTGCAGGTTGCAGCCTGCGTACTGGTAAAGGACTGCACCAATACAAAACCATTGTAAAAGAAGTTTCTAATTTGAAAGAAGATAGAGACATATTGCAGCAGGTGGTTTTCACCCACATTGGGTTTCCACCTTACATCTTGTGTTCTTTGGTGTGACTATCTGTTTTCTTTGTTCATGCACATTATTTTATGGTACTGACATGCAAATATAATTCAAAGATCAAATAAGGAAGGTTCATTAAAAGAATTAGATAATACTGATTCACCCCCCCCCTCTTAGTATTATTTCCAACAGAAAACATATGATAAGAACATCATTCAACACAAAATCCCTCTGGAGAAAGACACCATTTCTTTCAAACAGAAGCTGAGACCGATAAATCCTATGCCTCTTCCTTTGATTGAAAAAGAAATTAAGAAATTGTTGGCTGCCAAGATTATAGTTCCTCTTAGATAGTCCAAATGGGTAGCTAATTTGGAGGTTGTGAGGAAGAAGAGTGGAGAAATCATATTGTGTGTTGATTTTCAAAATTTAAATAAATGCTCCAAGAAAGACAACTATCCTTTACCAAAGATGGAGCATTTGCTGCAAAAAGTCTCAGGTGCCAAAGTGATGTCATTTTTGGATGGATTTTCAGGCTTTAATTAGATCGTTGTGCACCCAGATGATCAAGAAAATACTACGTTCACCACTCCTTGGGACACTTTTATGTATGCCAAAATGCCTTTTGGATTGATGAATGCCGGAGCCACCTTTCAGAGAGCTATGGATATAGCATTTGTGGGAGAGAAGGACAAATTTGTGCTTATCTACCTTGATGATATAACAGTTTACTCCAGCAGCCATCAAAATCATTTACAACATTTGAAAAAAGTGTTTCTGAAGTGTAGGAGGTTTGGAATTTCAGTCAATCCCAAAAAATCACAATTTGCTTTAGAAGAAGGCAAGCTGTTAGGACATATTGTGTCTGTTGCAGGTGTTCAAATTGACCCAGAAAGAGTCAAAGCAATTCAGACTTTGTCTATCCCTAGATCAAAGAAGGATATCTAATCCTTTCTAGGAAAAATTAACTTTGTGTTGTGGTCACCAACAACCCCCCTCTTTGTTTGATATTAGTAATAACATCAAGCAAAGGGGGACCCTTAACCAAAAATCCAAAAATATTTTGTTTAAAAAATCTTTTGTATTAACTCCCTAAGAGCTATATCGCGTCGCAAAGGTAGAGAGAAGCGTTTTCCCAAAGCGCATAAATACACTGAAAAAGAGCGACGCGAGAACCCATCGCATCGCGTGCATTAAAAGCTCTCAAAAAGGGAAAACCTAAGGAATCGCCGACGGCCGATATGCGACATCGCACGTCGCAATGTCGCATAAGCAGCACAGAGTGATAAAGCGAAAACCTTGCGATCTTGCGATCTGCGATTTGCGATCATACAAAAATGCGATCTGTGATATTGGAAATTTGCGATAACACTTAATGACGTCTCAGTCCTCGATACTGCGATTCTAATCGCAGAAAGGACTCATCGCAAGAATTCTCCGACATAAACGGTAAACCCAAAATTGAGCGCGCACCTTAAGGGAAATTAATGATCGCATGCTTCAGTATCCAAGAATGATTGTATCGCGTTTTTCGAAGAGTCAAATCGTGATGAGTGTCAGAATTACGCATTCATTAGAACTTAATGCTTTCATGTCAATCCTTTCGTCATTTCTCTTCTTCTTTGCGTAAACTGCAAGACATGTAACTGATATAAATCTATATGCAGGAAACATCTAAGGAAAAGAGGAAAGCACCAATGGGGTAACAGAGAGAAGATGCCTCCGCAAATGGATGCCGCATGCAGCAGGACCGGGGATTCCAGAGTATCGCCCAACAGGCGCTGATGAAAATAGACTATCTAAGACTCAGAGTCAAAGGCGCACAAAAGTAGCGTGTTTGCAAAAGATCTTGAAGCTCAGACTGGGTAAAGCAAAAAGAGAAACGCAAAAGAAGGAGGATGCTCCAGAAAAGCCTGGAACAAAGAACGGAAGCAATTCTCGATACAGGGGATTGTCCAGACAATGCGACTCCTAACTCATTGAGTCATTCGCATGACCAGAAACCGAAATAGCAACAGAAAAATCAGTTCGAAAGGAACCTGGGTTGTACTAAGTATACGCACAGCGAATACACCCAGCTAGAGAAAGGTTTTCGAAAATATCTTCCAGTCTGTCAGAAAGAGGTGCCAACTCTTGTTATTTCTAATTTTCAAGCTCGAACAAAAGGAAAGGACAACTAGCCAACTCTTTCAGGGCGAACAGCGCATTTCTTACAGCACTAAGGAGCAGATACAGAAATGGTTAGAAATTAGATTTGATTTTTAGAAATAAATTTGCTTTTAGTAAAAGGGCGGTCATTTGAAGCCGTTCCCTAAATTTGTGTAATTAAGATTAATTAGTTAGTAGTATTTAACCCTTCTCATGGCATTTGGAGAAGGGTCCGGAAATTTGTCAAAAAACTTGTCCTCAGAACATGCACTTTTGCACCCTTGGAGGGGGTTTTTGATGAATGGATGGATCGAGATTTATTTATGTTTGCATTTTAATGTCTGTTACTAATGTTGCACTTCTGTACTCTTAGCAGATATTAGAACAAGTAGAAATAAATCGTTATTGCTTGAAGTTTATTAGTGAAATAAGTCATAAATGGTACTTTTATCTCTTGACTAATTTCTGCTTGTATTCCTAAAGTGATATGCAGCTGAGTTCTATATATGTTAATGTATGAATGTGTGTATTACCATTTGGCACTTCTGTACGGTGGAGTCATTTATTTGTGCTTGACATATGAATAACTAATTATGCGATATGCTGTTCACAACTGCTTTGCCTAACTGTTTATGCAGAATGGTTTATCTTAATGGATTTCTATTCTTATGATAGTTGAATGATCTTTATTACCAGCTATTGTTCGAAATCTTTCTAGATCGCATAATAGAAGAAAATACCTCGGGTTAGCGTAGATTAGATGTATTGTTTTTCATTAGATTACAATAGCATAGAGTTAGTTTAGAAGTTAGAATTAAATTAGCTTAAAATACCCCCTAGATCAATACCATCAAACTCTACACACACACACACCCCTCACATTGGGAAACTGGTCCTATTACCCCCAGTCGGACCCGCTACTCCAAACGGGCAAGGAGCCGCCAACCAGGTTCCGGACCGGGTGGGTATCCCCCTTGTTGTTGACCCGATTTCGGGGCCCTCAACATATTTGGCGCTAGAAGGAGGGCACGAGATATGAATGGCGCATAAATCAAAATCTAAATACCATTCTGAGAGCAAATCACCCTCACCAACTCCCCCGACTTCTCCGGTACGATTAAACTCGGAGCTAGAAGTCGCTCGGGCATCCACCGCTGCTACACACTCTAATATATCAGACCAACTTATCATTGATCCCCCTGAAATTCAAACTTTGATTCGTAAACTCCAGGGATTCTCTATTTTTACTCAGAGGTCTGATAAATCTAAAGGCAA
Organism: Pinus tabuliformis; assembly: GCA_031772625.1. Classification (NCBI taxonomy): domain Eukaryota; kingdom Viridiplantae; phylum Streptophyta; class Pinopsida; order Pinales; family Pinaceae; genus Pinus; species Pinus tabuliformis. Next base: position 52,320,436 of record CM062815.1, read on the forward strand.
CGTGACTTCGCAGTACAATCCTGCTCATCCCCTGACCAGATTGAAGAGTGAAAAGTTTGGCATCCAGCCAACTGAAATCCCTCTCCTCACTAGGAAAAGAGCAAGGAAAGCACTTCCTGAGTCTGACAGAGAGACTCTTTCATCTACCTCGTCCATTTCAACTCCCTCACCGCGAAGTTAGCCACCCACATCTTCACCCCAGATCACTCATCCATCTTCCGCAACCCTTCCTCCGCAATCATCGAAGTTCATAACATCTCCATCTTCTCAGCATCAGAGATCATCTTCTGCACTTCCATTGACTAGCAGCTCAACGATGGCCCAGTCTCCATGGAACAATCCTAGGGCAGTTTTAATGCCTCCACCCCTGAGCCCTATACCGGCCCATCCTGAGAAATGGCTGCCTAAATTCATTCTAGAAGCAGGCATGCTAGCCGAAGAACATATCAATAATTTCATGCTTTCTGTTAATCTCAACGGAGTTACTAACGAAGATGCTGTTGTCCGGATTTTCCCTTAACAATGCAAGGAACAGGCGGGTCGTGGTACTTTTCGTTACCTTCCGGATCCATCACAAGCTGGGACATTTTTCAAAGTCAGTTCCTCACCAAGTTTGGTGATGACAGATCCATGGCGACATTGATCAATGACCTATCTAATCTTAAGGCTGAGGCTAGAGAACCCATTAAAGATTTTAACTTACGGTTCAATAAGATCCTCAACAAAATCCCCGCTGCTTCACAACCCAGCGAGGAAGTAAGATGTGAATGGTACATCACGGCTTTACCTCCAAACTTGGCTATCTTCGTAGATAGGGCAAACAATACCACCTTAGTTGACAACTTGACAGAGGCGTTAGCAGTTGAAAAATGCGTAGTAGCCCTTGAAAAGAGATCTGCAATTGAAGAACGTAAATCTAAGAAGATCTCTTTCAAAGAAGACACCAAGAAGAAGCAAACGAAAGATCCTTTCGATATGGAAGGATTAAAAAAAGTATTAAAGGCCATGTCCAATGAGATGATTGATATAAGAAAAAAAGTAGCAGAAACATCTTCAAGAAAGCCTTTCAGGACTTTTAAAAGAAACCCTCCCATGGAGATGAAGCCACCCAACGCTGTCTCAAACGTTGAATCTGAAGAAGAAGAAGAAGAGAATACCATCGAAGCACAGACCGACGATGAAGAAGTGGTGGAACTACAAGGAATGTGGGATTTCATCCTCCCACAAGAAGAGGATCAAGAAGCATTTCCTGTTAGCACGAGAAGCAAAAATCAACTTGATCCTCCCGAAACTACCCCAAAACAAAAGGGCGCAAGCCCTGCAACAAAAGATAAGGTCGCAACAAAAAAGACAACTGCTAAAGCGACCCAGTTTAGCCCAGTCCAATCTGATCAAGCACCTCCATCAAGAACACTGATAGTGTCGGATGAAATGGAGTATAACATCATTGATGACATGAAGAAGACTAGGGCTAACATCACTCTTTATGAATTGAGTAAATTGAAACACCAACAGAAAATAATGATGAAAGAATTACATGCTGTGCCTACTACATCTTTACCTACAGCTGTAGCTTCCCACAATCTGGGAAGGCCTCCAACCAACGCGATCAATAAGATTGATCCAAATGACATCGCCTTGATTGGAGGAAGATCAAGATCTCATACTCCTCCTTTTCTTCTCACATATGAAATCTTCAATAAAAACGTGCACAATTGCTTGGTTGATTCTGGTGCTTCAACGAATATTTTACCCAGGTCAATATGTGCCAAATTGAATGTGCAACCTCAAAAATCCACAGTACGTATAGTTCAACTTGATCGATCCCAAGTCGAAGTGATTGGTGAACTTAATCAGGTGACCATAAGATTGTCGTCTAACCCAAAAGTGTGTCAGGTTATCGACATTCTAGTAGCTGATATCCCTGAGTTCTATGGTTTGATTCTTAGCAGAGATTGGTCAGAGAAACTCCACGGATATTTCTCAACCGACTGGTCGCACATGTGGTTACCATACAATGGTAAACCAAATCAGATAAAGGTTGAACGAGAGTTGCACCAAAAATACATAGTGACAGAACTGGAAGGAGAAAATGAAACCATAACATACAATAGCAGCATTGTAGGCAATTACGCAGCAGATTCTTTCCTCGGCAATTTCAATGCTCATATTTCACCTTACTTAGAGAATTCAGTTTTGTCCCAAGTTGAAAATTTCTCCCAAACTGATGACTCAAAATGTTTTAGTTTTTTAGATAATTCTGTAAATACATCTTTATTTTGGAAATTATATTTTGACGGGTCTAAATCCAATGAGGGAGCAGGAGCAGGATGCGTTTTGATTAGTCCGGACGGGAACAAGATTATGCTCACATGTAGACTTGAGTTCGATTGCACGAACAACACAGCGGAGTACGAAGCCTTGGTTCAAGGCCTATACAAAGCAATCAGATTGAACGTTAAGTATCTTCAAGTCTTTGGAGATTTTGAGATCGTCGTAAAACAGGTACGTAACACCATACACTGCCTGTCAAGTCATTTAAAGCACTATCAATCATTAGTTCAAGATCTCACTGCACATTTCATAGCATTCAACATCTCGTCAATTCCAAGAATTCAAAACGCGAGCACATACCTGTTAGCTAACGTAGCCTCTAGACTTATTCCTTCCGAAGATTTTAGTCCTGATAGGTTTTCAATAGAATTAATCTTTAGACCTTCCATCCCTGACAACATCACCAACTGGAGAGTATTCAATGACGATCCAGACATCGTAAGTTTTCTCACCTCTGAAGGATCCTACTCAAACCAGATAATCGACGAAGACTGTCATGATCACCAAATACAACAAAGTAGCACTGATAATGCTATACCCAAATCGGTGGTCAAGTTAGAAGACCTATATGATTTGAAAAGTCGGTTCAAAAGGTCAGCTAATGCTAAACTCTACAGTTCTACCCTGAACTATGAATTAGTAAACATAGGGACCGATCAGAAGCCACAAAACGTTAACCTAGGCCACGACCTAGCCCCTGAAGAGAAATCAGCATATATCCGTCTTCTGAGACAATACAAAAACGTTTTTGCCTGGAATTACGATGAGCTGAAGACTTACGACACTTCTATCATTCAACACACTATCCCTATGATTGACAATGAAAAACCTGTCCAACAGAAGCTCAGGAAAATTCACCCCAACTTAGAAAATCAGATAAAAACTGAGCTGAACAAGTTGCTGAGGGCCAGAATAATTTTCCCGGCCAGACATTCCAAATGGGTATCCAATATGGTACCCGTTAGAAAGAAAAACGGAGATATTAGGATCTGTATCGACTTCCGGAATCTCAACAAAGCCTGTCAGAGATATAACTTTCCCCTCCCACCTATGGAACAAATATTACAGGCAGTAGCAGGCTCAGAATTAATGTCTTTCCTAGATGTATTTTCAGGATACAATCAAGTACTGGTGCATCCCGATGATCAGTTAAAGACTACGTTCCGAACCAAATGGGGCACTTATGCATATCAGAAGATGCCATTTGGTCTGATCAATGCCAGAGCTACCTTTCAGAGAGCCATGGACATTGCGTTTAAAGGGTTAGTCAATAAATCAGTAGTGATTTACCTGGATGATATAACAGTGTACTCCAAAAAACGAAGCAACCATCTCAAAGATTTGAAACAAATCTTTCAAAGATGTTTGAGGTATGGGATTTTGCTCAACCCAAAGAAATCTTTCTTTGCATTAAGCGAAGGGAAATTGCTCGGATTCATAGTGTCGAAATCTGGTATTCACATAGAACCCGACAGAATCAAGGAAATTTCCGAAATATCCATACCCCATAACAAGAAAGCCATGCAATCCTTCCTTGGACAGATCAATTTTGTCAAAAGATTTGTCCCGGATTTTTCACGTATTATTTCTCCCTTACGAAATATGATAAAAAAGAATTCAAATTTCAAATGGGGTCTAGATGAGCACGAAGCATTCAACTTGATCAAACAAGCCATCATCAACGCTCCATCTTTAGCAACCCCAAATTTTTCAGAACCTTTTATCTTATACACGTTTGCCTCAGAGAAATCTTATGCTGTGATTTTAACTCAAGCGAATCAAGAAAAGGTAGAAGCTCCAATCGCATTTTTTAGCTCGAACTTACAAGGTGCTGAACTCAATTACTCAGACGTAGAGAAACAGGCATATGCCGTTTTCAAAGCGATCAAATATTTCAGACCTTTCTTGCTAAAAGCCCATACCAAAGTCATAGTACTGTTCCCAGTGGTAAGAAACCTCCTGATACAGAAGGACGTGGGCGAAAAGAGAGCGAATTGGATCATCGCCTTACAAGAATACGATCTTGAGATCAAGCCAGCACACATCGTGAGAGGTCAAGGCTTCTGCAAGATGTTAGCTGGAGCATCGCAAATTCCTGAGAACTCGTCTGAAGAGGTACATACGTATGAGGTAAGCCTAAACGACGCAGAATCATTATATGCTGACACCATTTATTTTCTTAAGAACGGGTATGCTCCATTTCACCTGGATCACACCAAGAAGAGAGCCCTGAGATTGAAAGCTAAACAATACCAGCTCATAAATGATGTTCTGTTTAGAAGAAATTACGATTCTGTGCTTCTTAGATGTCTTGAGAAAACTGAAGCCGAAAAGGTTTTGCAGGAACTTCACGATGGACCAGCAGGTGGACACTATGCTGGAGAAGCCACTGCGCATAAAATCTTGCGTGCAGGATATTACTGGCCCATGCTGTTCAAAGACTCATACAATTACGTAAGGAAATGCCAAGTCTGCCAGATTGCCGCAGGGAAACAAAAGAAGTCATCCATGCCACTGCAGCCGGTTAACATTGAGCAACCGTTCAGTCAATGGGGCCTGGAAATAATAGGTGAGATCGTTCCTCACTCTTCTAAACAGCATAGGTATATCCTCACGGCAACCGACTATTTTACCAAATGGGTAGAAGCAGTTCCTCTCAAGACAGCTAATTTTGAAAACATTATTGAATTCATAGATCAGTTTATCATCACTAGGTTTGGATTGCCAACGGCCTTAATGTTTGATAATGCATCATATTTTTCTGGAAATGCAATGACTGAGTTTGCGCTCAAAAGAGGGTTCAAACTGAAGTATTCTGCAAACTACTATCTGCAAGGTAACGGGTTGGCCGAATCAACAAATAAGAACCTAATCAGGATTATTAAAAAGACAGTCAACCAAAACCAAAAGAATTGGCACAAATCGCTGGTAAATGCCTTATGGGCAGATAGAATTACAAAGAAAGCTTCTATCGGCACTTCTCCGTTTAATTTAGTTTATGGGAGAGAAGCGGTTCTTCCTACTCACTTAGTCATCCCCTCTTTGTCCTTAGTTCAATACATCGATGAAGTACCTACTTCCTCCTTACAATTAAGACAAATGGAAATAACCAAACTAGAAGAGCGACGAGAACAAGCTAAGAAAACCCATGCTCACCACCAAGCGCTAATAAAATCCTCTTTTGACTCAAACATAATGACCAGAAAAAACTTTCAAATGGGTGATTTAGTTTTAAAATGGGATAAGGCTCATGAAGAAAAGGGCAAACATACGAAATTCCAGAAGTTGTGGCTTGGTTCTTTTCAGATTGTAGAGGTCATAGGCCCATCGACTTTTGTGTTGCAGGATTTAACAGGCAGGAGAGATTCTCTGCCTGTGAATGGACAAATTCTCAAAATGTATTTTCCATAGAAGAGAATTCTTCTAATTTTTGTAGGATAGATTTAATTTTTAGTTTTTATTTTGTTTTGTTTTTCTCTTTTTATGAATAAAACCCGTTGTAAATGATCATTTAAAAAGGATTCATGAAAGAACACGCCAATTCTCTATCAGATTTTGATTTCGCTTGTACAAATAGCAAAATTTTCGAAAATCTGAATTTTATTATTGACAAATAGAGTTAACTTCACCTTGATTACGATGCTAGTTTCAACCTCTAAAAACTTTGACAAAAGCAACCTTTGGTAAAGAATTGTTTTGTATCAACACAATGAAAGGTATCATCAATAATAAAATAAGTATTCTCTGCAAAACTGTTGTTTTCAAAAACTCTATTATTGTCGTCTAGAGCTTTCTTAAGGAAAAACAATGACTTCCTCCCTGCTAAAAGGAAATTGCAGCATTCAGAGAAACAATCCAAGGAAAACACTATATCTCAAAGAATAAGAGGTCTCATCACGAGCCGGCTTATCATGATCACAGATATTATAACTTGCTGACTTTGCCAATACTGTCTATCAAAACAGTGCAACGACTTAAGATTGTTGCAACCAAAAGACAAGAGGTCTCATCACGAGCCGGCTTGTTCAATAAAAGTGTAAATCAAGTGAATGACTGTGTCATAATTTGGCCACCAAACCAAGACATTGTTCTTTAGAGAATTAAAAAAGAAAAAGCGTGTCAAAAAGGATTTTTTCTCAGGAATGTTGCGAGTAACCTCAAGCAGGAAAAAGGATCATTGCTGGATAACATGGTAACCCTGTCGAGGCTATGGACGCTTGCGGGCAGCAGAGGCTCTACCTACGACAAATGAGCATACTTTTAAGCCAGTACGCAGAGAAGACCTTATTTTATCTTTAATCAAGACCAAGTAATGTCTGGTGCGAATGCAAGAAAAATCCTGAGGAAGCAAGCAATTGGGATATAAAAAAGGTTGAGACAAAGTATCGTTGACAAGGTGAGGGGTAATCTACTCTATCTGTCCATAACAAAATTTAGACATATAAAAATTTTGCTGTTTCGGAAGTGAACAGTCAATAGAAAAGCAGAGATAACTGGTTCTTCACAGTGAATCGCCATTGTTGTGGTCACCAACAACCCCCCTCTTTGTTTGATATTAGTAATAACATCAAGCAAAGGGGGACCCTTAACCAAAAATCCAAAAATATTTTGTTTAAAAAATCTTTTGTATTAACTCCCTAAGAGCTATATCGCGTCACAAAGGTAGAGAGAAGCGTTTTCCCAAAGCGCATAAATACACTGAAAAAGAGCGACGTGAGAACCCATCGCATCCCGTGCATTTAAAGCGCTCAAAAAGGGAAAACCTAACGAATCGCCGACGGCCGATATGCGACGTCGCACGTCACAATGTCGCATAAGCAGCACAGAGTGATAAAGCGAAAACCTTGCGATCTTGCGATCTTGCGATCTGCGATCTGCGATCATACAAAAATGCGATCTGCGATATTGGAAATTTGCGATAACACTTAATGACGTCTCAGTCCTCGATACTGCGATTCCAATCGCAGAAAGGACTCATCGCAAGAATTCTCCGACATAAACGGTAAACCCAAAATTGAGCGCGCACCTTAAGGGAAATTAATGATCCCATGCTTCAATATCCAAGAATGATTGTATCGCGTTTTTCGAAGAGTCAAATCATGATGAGTGTCAGAATTACGCATTCATTAGAACTTAATGCTTTCATGTCAATCTTTTCGTCATTTCTCTTCTTCTTTGCGTAAACTGCAAGACATGTAACTGATATAAATCTATATGCAGGAAACATCTAAGGAAAAGAGGAAAGCGCCAATGGGGTAATAGAGAGAAGATGCCTCCGCAAATGGATGCCGCATGCAGCAGGACCGCGGATTCCAGAGTATCGCCCAACAGGCGCTGATGAAAATAGACTATCTAAGACTCAGAGTCAAAGGCGCACAAAAGCAGCGTGTTTGCAAAAGATCTTGAAGCTCAGACTGGGTAAAGCAAAAAGAGAAACGCAAAAGAAGGAGGACGCTCCAGAAAAGCCTGGAACAAAGAACGGAAGAAATTCTTGATACAGGGGATTGTCCAGACAACACGACTCCTAACTCATTGAGTCATTCGCATGATCGGAAACCGAAATAGCAACAACAAAATCAGTTCGAAAGGAACCTGGGTTGTACTAAGTATACGCACAGCGAATACACCCAGCTAGAGAAAGGTTTTCGAAAATATCTTCTAGTCTGTCAGAAAGAGGTGCCAGCTCTTGTTATTTCTAATTTTCAAGCTTGAATAAAAGGAAAGGACAACCAGCCGACTCTTTCAGGGCGAACAGCGCATTGCTTACAGCACTAAGGAGCAGATACAGAAACGGTTAGAAATTAGATTTGATTTTTAGAAATAAATTTGCTTTTAGTAAAAGGGCGGTCATTTGAAGCCGTTCCCTAAATTTGTGTAATTAAGATTAATTAGTTAGTAGTATTTAACCCTTCTCATGGCATTTGGAGAAGGGTCCGGAAATCTGTCAAAAAACTTGTCCTCAGAACATGCACTTTTGCACCCTCGGAGGGGGTTTTTGATGAATGGATGGATCGAGATTTATTTATGTTTGCATTTTAATGTCTGTTACTGATGTTGCACTTCTGTACTCTTAACAGATATTAGAACAAGTAGAAATAAATCGTTATTGCTTGAAGTTTATTAGTGAAATAAGTCATAAATGGTACTTTTATCTCTTGACTAATTTCTGCTTGTATTCCTAAAGTGATATGCAGCTGAGTTCTTTATATGTTAATGTATGAATGTGTGTATTACCATTTGGCACTTCTGTACGGTGGAGTCATTTATTTGTGCTTGACATATGAATAACTAATTATGCGATATGTTGTTCACAACTGCTTTGCCTAACTTTTTATGCAGAATGGTTTATCTTAATGGATTTCTATTCTTATGATAGCTGAATGATCTTTATTACCAGCTATTGTTCGAAATCTTTCTAGATCACATAATAGAAGAAAATACCTCGGGTTAGCGTAGATTAGATGTATTGTTTTTCATTAGATTACAATAGCATAGAGTTAGTTTAGAAGTTAGAATTAAATTAGCTTAAAATACCCCCTAGATCAATACCATCAAACTCTACACACACACACACCCCTCACATTGGGAAACTGGTCCCATTACCCCCAGTCGGACCCACTACTCCAAACGGGCAAGGAGCCGCCAACCAGGTTCCGGACCGGGTGGGTATCCCCCTTGTTGTTGACCCGATTTTGGGGTCCTCAACACTTTGTCAGGAGGTTTATTCCAAATTTTGTAGAACTATTGAAGCATGTTACCTTCAGGTTGAAGAAAGGAGCAGAGGTCAAATAGAATGATATGGCAAGAAAATCATTTGATTCTATTAAAAAAGCTATTATGGAGGATCCCACTTTGATAAGTCTAGATTACAGCAAGGAGTTCCATATTTTCTCATTTTCCTCTGAAGACACTATTGCAGTTGTTTTATTACAGCAAGATGAAGAAGGTTCAGAACTTCCAGTAGAATTTTTCAGCAAGAACTTGAGGGATGTTGAACTGAGGTATGATATTATTGAGAAACATGCATATGCTCTTACTAAATCGTTAAAGGCTTTCAGAGTTTATATCTTGCATTCAAAAATAATTGCATATGTGCCTTCTGCTGCAATAAAAGATGTCTTGACACAACCTGATGCTGATGGAAGAAGGGCAAAATGGATTGCAAATATAATAGAATTTAACATAGAGTTGAAGCCTACCAAGCTGGTCAAAGGTGAGGGTCTTGCCAAGCTATTAGCTGAAGAAAATTTCAGGTCTTTAGACATTGATTTCCTATATGCAAATGCAGAAAATGGTCAAGCAGAAAAAGAAGAAACAGCTGAACCATAGAGGAAGCAGTTAGTGGCCGAGAATCTAGCTTCTTGTAATTGGTATGTTGTAATAATTAATCTGTTGCTGAAGCTAGAAATCCCTTCAGGCTTAAGTACAAGTCAAGCTAGAACTTTAAAACTTAGTGCAGCAAAATATTGTATCGTTGAAAATCTACTCTATTGGAGGGATCCATCTGGGGTGCTCTTAAGGTGTCTGGACAAAGAACAATCAAAAGAAGCTATACAACAGTTTCATAACAACATGTGTGGAGGGCACCATTATTGGAAAACTACAGCCCATAAAATTCTTAGAGCTAGGTACTATTGGCCAACTTTATTTTCTGATGTGTTTGATTTTGTTAAATCTTGTGGCAGGTGCCAAAGATTTGAAGGAAAACAACAGTTGAAATCCCTCCCCCTAAAACCAATTCAGGCAAAATGACCTTTTCAGCAGTGAGGTTTGGATTTCATTGGAGAAATTAATCCACATTCTAGTGGCAAGCACATGTGGATATTAGTAGCCATTGATTATTTCACTAAGTGGATTGAAGCAGTCCCTACCAAGAAGGCTGATCATAATGTGGTCATAAAGTTTTTGACAGAGAATATCTTCAGCAGATTTGGTTTTTCACACAAATTAATAACAGATAATGCAGCAACCTTTAGGGCAAAAGAATTGGTGGAAATGTGTGATTCAATGGGTATTAAAATTGTTCATTCCACCTCTTATTATCCTCAAGGAAATGGTCTGGCAGAATCCTCTAATAAAAGTCTGATCAGGATAATTAAAAAGTTGTTAGAGGACAATAAAAAGAATTGGGACTCAAAGCTCAAGTATGCACTGTGGGCTGACAGGGTGACCATTAAAATATCCACAGGCAATTCTCCTTTCAAGCTGGTATATGGCACTGAGGCTGTATTTCCAATGCAGCTAACTCTACCTGTGGCAAAATTCCCTCAAGAAGAGCAGAATGAGGAAGAACAAATGGAAAACAGGATCACTGATTTAGTAGAGGTACATCAGATTAGAAAACAGCTAGTTGAAAAAGCTGTAGCACATCAAAGAAGGGTCAAGGAAACCTTTGACAAGAAGGCAAAAACAAATAATTTTCAGGTGGGTGACTTGGTTTGAAATGGGATGCATTGAAGGAGAAGAAAGGAAACCATGGGAAATTTGATGCTTTCTGGACAGGGCCTTTCATCATTTCACAGGTTCAAAGGAACAACACCTTCATACTGAAAAGTATGGGAGGAGAGATAGTATTTGATGGCCCAGTTAATGGGTGGTTTTTGAAAGTTTATGTTGTTTAAGGTCTTTTGGCCTTAAAAGTTGTAAATATTTTGTTTTTATCAGTTTTTTGCAGGCAAATTAGACTCCATGCCCAATGGAACACTAGGAATTTTGCTAATTAGTTTTCATCAGGAAGGCATTGATCTGCAGGTTCTTGAGACCTCACAGGGAGGCTCTCATCCTCAGAAGGAGCCAATGTTAGCTATGCTACTACTTGTGACATTTGATGGATGAAGAGCAGATGTGGCGGCATTGTCTCATGTTTTGTGAAGGCTCGCAATGGTCGATTTCCTTTTCCATTTCATTCTCCTTATAACTCCCACACCTCCATTTCCTCTTTCCCCTTGAGTCCTCATTTTTCTCCTAAAACCCCTTATAAACCCTTTCTCGGGCTCCCGGGCTTCCTTTTTGTTTAAAACCCCAGTAACCCTTTATAAAACCATTTTTCTTTAGCCCCGGGCACTTAAGCCTTAAAACCTATAAAACCCCGCATTAACCTTTGTTTTCATTTTGACCCTGGCTCTAATGTTTAATCCGTTATCGCCGCGCATACAATAGAAACATAACCTATCAGCGGGCCCCTTACCTATCACTTCACTCGTCATATCAACCAAAACGCATGTTAATTCTGAGTCGTCCAATCTTATCTCGCTAGGATCCAATGCTATACGCTTCTCCCGCCGCTGAAACTTGGGCGTCTGTTAGGTAGCGGGGAAGATGGTTTCCTGCCGGACCTATCTGCCATGCGGCGCAGTATAATTGGATCGCTCCTCCATGTACCATTACTGCCTTCCCCCAAAAAGTGGTGCAGGGAAACCGCTTACTACCCTTCCGGTATGGTTCCCTGCACGTTAACTGCCAATAATCTTTGTCGCTCGTCAAATGTCTGATCGTCAATCTTGCGATCAGACGACCCTCATCCCTCCATTCCTATTTTCTCTCTGTGGCTTCCATACGCCGATCTCCACCGTCCGATCTGTCAGATCCATGGCTAATATTCAATCGTGCTCCTGTTTTCTCCCAACACTGCTCGCCAAGTGATCTTGGCCGTCCATCTAAGCTATCCAATGGCCAACGTTCTTTCTCAGCTCTTCGTCCATTTTCAAGGCGTTTTTTAGTGTTTTTGGCTTGACTCATGCATGTGAAGAAGGAAGAGATGATCCAACAACCTGCACATTTAATCATCAGCTACCACATTTAAAGAACAGTGCGGTTAAGGACAAGAAAGGACAATCCTCGAGCAGTTCAACACCTTGAGCAGTTATGGACATTTAGTCATGAAACACTCCACCTATTCGAGGAGTACAACAAAGTACCAAAGCATGTCAGATTTTTTAATTAAAACAATCAGAATGTATTAGAGGCGCATAATATTTTGTATATGTGGTTGGTGGTTAGTTATGAACCCTCCACACATAGGTTAGCAGAGATTTTTGTATTCAACCTCGATATATACCCAGAGAAAAGAGGTAATCGGGTTGATGAGTGTTATTTTGACGTAAGGTTCAACTTCTGGAGATTGTAACTACTGTGATACCTGCAACATCTGGCCTTAATTTTCAGCTGATGCAAGCTTCTTTTGTTGTTAATTGCTCACTGTCCACTTCTTCTTTTTGTTCCAGGTTGTTCCTGTATGCATTTATTCATGTACTGTTAATGTTTAGCATTAGAGGGGCTACCATCCCACCTCTGTGTTAGGATTTAGCATGTATCATTGAATTTATATGCAGGTTTCTGTTTGTTTAATGCCAGAGAGCTGTCATCCTGTCTGTGTATTAGGGAACAGATTTACAGACCTTTTAATTGGCTGCAGCTGGCCATCACAGGGTCATGTGCATCTGCTGGTGTGGTCAATCTTCTCCATCATCAAATTTTACCAAAAATTGTGAGTAATTGGTGGTTAAAAGCCTTGTAGTCCGACGGTGTTCACCCATGTCTGGGGTTAAGCATAGTAGAAGTGGTTATCCGGCTTGAATATGCAGCATTTCTTTCATTCATCCACCATTTATCCGACATTTTTGTTGAGTTTGTAATTTTCCTGAGCATCTCCGATATACAACCTAGGAAAGTTTCTTGGGGTGATAACATTAATTGGGGCCGTTGCCGGGGAGAGGAGAATTGAAGCTCATCTTCCCTGCGAGAATGACACAGCTTCAAGCTTTGATGATAGACAACGTTTGGACACATAATTTGGTTGTAATTATCTATCTGGCGACTCCATTGGAGGAAGACCATCATTTGGTGACTCCACGTCAAAGTTCTGGCTCAGTTTGTGAGACACACTCGAAGAAATCCTCAGAAATCAACAGCTGAACCAGTGCCTGAACTTGAGAGGACTGTTAAATCGAAGAAAGTTTCACAGAAAGGGGCATCAGGATCAGGTAAGCCTAAGAAGTCTCATGCATCTCCGAAAGATAAAGTTATTGCTGAAGATTTACAATTTGAAGATTTAGAAATCAACACTATTAATTAAAAAAAAACCTTCAGAGATTAGTTCAGCCCCTTGTTCAATTAGTTCCCCTTTGAATCTCAGTCCAAAGAAAGCTTCCCATTCAGTCCAAAACATCCCTTTATCTCTACAATCCATCACATTACTCCCTACCATTCAATCTGCTACTATTGTTCCATATATCCCAATCATGGCAGGACAAAAAGCACCCACAAAGATAGAAGGAATTGTTGCTGCTAGATATGGACCTTTAGTCTTGCTTGTTCCTTTAAATCCTATGCTTCTGGAAGAATATTAGAAATGTATGCCTAAATTCAGTGGTACAGAGGGAGTAACAGTAGAAGAATACCTAGAAGCTTTTTACAATTATGTTGATAATTTAGATATAAGTGAAAATGATGTGTGGATGAGAGTTTTTGTCCAGAGCCTTGATGGAGAGGCTAAGAAGTGGTTTAGAGAATTACCCCAGAGATCAATAACAGATATTGAAGCATTAGATGGTGTGTTTTTGAAGCAATGGGGAGATAAAAAAGACTTGCTGTATTATCATACTGAGTTTGGTAATCTGAAGAGGGAAAATGGTGAATATTTGTCTAATTTTAATAAAAGATTCAATCAAATGTATAGTAAGATACCAGCTGAGGTAAAGCCTACTCCTACCTCTGCCAAACTCACTTATGCCAATGCTTTTGACTTTGATTTCTGCTTGTTGTTGAGAGAAAGGAGATGTGCTACTCTAGCAGACATGCAGGATGCAGCACTAGAAGTAGAGTCTAATATCATGGCCGCAGAGACGCTCAAAAGTCAAGCTGACAGGAGAAGACAGAGAAATCAAGCTTCTACTTCTTCTGCATCATCTTCACAGCCTAAGTTAGACAAAATGACTAGGATGATAGAGTCATTGGCTGTTGAAATTTCTAAGCTAAAGGTTGAACAGAATTCAGGGAAAACAAGGCAACAAAACACATTTGCTCCAAGAAACCCCAATCCATTCAGAAAAGCAAATGAGTAATTACAAATAATGCAGAGGGGTGAAGATTCAAAAGAAGATCAGAAAGTTAAAGCTCCTTTTCAAAATGTAGTCATGGAGGAATAACAATTTGAAGAAGATGAGGATGAAATTCACTGCATGGAAGATAAAGGCAGCGCTGCATTTTTGACATTGCCTGAGTATGAACAATCATTGCTGCAGGAACAAGACAATCAAGAATGGGACAGAGGAGATGTTCTACAAAATGGTGACCAGCAGAGATATAATCTGAGATCCAATGTAGAAAATGCCAGGGAGAATCCTGCCCAAAGAGCTGCTATCCAAGAAGAATCATAGAATGTCAAACAAATAAGACTAGTAGCTGATCCAGTCATCCTCAAAGCTCCAGTTCAAGAGGTAAGAGGTTCTGATAAGCTGCCCTCCTCTTTCTGCTTTGAGTCAGAGGTCCAAAAATTGAAAATATATGTGCCTCTGGTTGAATTGCTAAAGAGTGAAGTGTTTAGAAAGCCCATCTTTGAAGTTCTTGAGCTGAAAACCACAAAAACCTCCACTGACTCTATCAATTTGCAAGATGACAGGACTGCCATTGTGCTCAACCCTATGATTGAACCTGCTGATAATAATTCTCCATATTTTTATGTCTCCTTGACCATTCATGATAAAGTCCTCCACAATTGCCTGCTAGACACAAGGGCCAGCCACAATTTGATGCCTAAAGCTATCATGGAAGAGTTAGGCCTTGACATCACAAGACCCTATCATGATTTATTCTCTTTTGATTCAAGAAAAGTGAAATGTCTTGGATTGATTAAAGATTTTTCCATTACCTTAACTCAGCTACCCATGAAGAGTGTGATGATGGATATTGTGGTAGCAGATGTCCCTCCCAAGTTTGGCATGTTGTTGTCCAGAGGGTGGATTAAGAGACTAGGTGGGACATTACAGAACGATATTTATTATGCCACTGTCCCAGTTTTTGGAGGAGAAGGCAGGAGGTTATATAGAGAAGCACAGTTGGCATACATCATTAGTGATGAGAAGAATCCTACAAATCATCCCATTTATGCATTGGACACTGATTTTGGAGCATGTATTCTCCAAATAGAAGAAACTCAGAAGGCCTCAATACAGATCAGGAAACCAACTGTTCAGGTCAAGCAAGAGCAAGGAAGTCAGGTTTGGGAGATGTTCTTTGATGGAGCATGTTCCAGGGAGACTGCAGGAGCAGGGGTGGTGCTAGTATCTCCACAAAAAGAAAGCATACAACTATCTTTTAAGCTGGTTTTCCAAGTTATTAATAACATAGCAGAATATGGGGCTCTGTTGTTGGGACTTAATGCAGCAAAAGATAGAGGAATCAACAATCTGAAGGTATTTGGAGATGTTGATTTGATCATTCGACAAGTTAATAAAACATTCCAAGAAAAGCACCCAAGGCTAAGAGCATACAGAGATGAGGTATGGACAATCAAGGATTCTTTTGATTATTTCTATATTTCGTACATTCCTAGAACCCAAAATCAGCTTGCTGATTCCCTTACTGTGTCTGCTAGTCTATTTATACCTCCCATGCTTCCCAGACTAGTTTATGAAATCCAAATGAAGTATAGGCCATCCTTGCCTGACAATGTTCACCATTGGAAAGTTTTTAATGATGATGATGAGTTAAATATGTTCATTCAAGTCATAGATGAGTTTTCTGACATGGTGAAAAACGGGGAAGACAGGACGCGTTCGCTCTTCAAAAATACCATGCTAAGCTTTTGCAAAGGATCATGCAAAAAGGGAGGGCTTAATATGGGAAATTTCGTAAAACACTGAGATTTCGAGAAACAGGTCGTGATCATGATTATCATCATGATCTGACCTGCAGAAGGATATGGAGCGTACATTCACTGGTCATGTCAAAACCATGATAATTGGGCATGGAGCTAGAGTTATGATTCAACGGTTTATGACCATGTTTTTCCGCAAGGGTAACCATATCTTGAAACCATACAAATGTTTTAAAATTAATGCATCAATTACTTCTTACCTCAAGTGTCCTGTCACCAGCTGTACCTTACTGAGCTTACCTTCCAACGGTCTATTTCTTGGATGATGTGTGCTTTTCCTTGAAATGATAACCCACTTAATAATTAAATCAGATGTATGATCTCATAATTCATGACCTCGACCAGTAATTAAAATTTGTCATTACTTTATCAAATAATTTAAACTAATGTTTTGTATATGACTTTTTCTTTTAAGAAAATCAGGGTGTCGATGTAGGAAATGGAACCATGACTATTGAGCCTTCTGCAGGAAATGGAACCATAACTGCTGAGCATTCTATAGGAAATCAAACCATGACTTGCGGAAATTCAGCAGGAAATCGAACCACCACAAAAATGCTTCTCCCTATTTTCTGTACAGTTCATTGCACATGAGTAAAGGTGCTAATGTCGAATGTGTATTAACCTCATTGGATTACTAGCCATTGAGGTCAACTGTTAACCAATGCAAGGCCCATCACCATTAATGAGAGTGAGGACCAGGGCACCCTGATGCATCCTATTGGGTGTGAATTGATGGGCTGTTGTCAAACCCCCCTGTAGGATCCAGAAGTCAAGGATCCATAGTGATTCCCCTCGCTACTGGTGAGATAGCCTATCATTAGGGCACACAAGCTTCAAGGCATCATAAGACTCTGATCTTGCACCAAGATAATTTACTGATGTCGATGGGCCAAGACAGCTGGAAGGAGGGCCTTGAGAAATCCCACATCAATCCAACACGAGCAATCCAAGGTTAACTGAAAAACAAAATTTTATTGATAGGATAGCAGAGAACCTACTGACCTGTAGTTTTAATGAGCCCAGGGCAGTTCATGCTCACTAGATTTCAATTTCAGAGAGTTCGAAATACTTGGAAAAGAAGAGTCCAAGGGGGCTCCTTTTCCGTAATTAATCCATTGGGCTCGGAAAAAGGAATGAACCTGTATCGAATAGAAATTCCTCTCATGTTTTACTGAGCATGAGGAGGAACAGATTGAGCTCATTGTATCAGCAGGAAATGAGGAAGAGATAGTGGAAGGAATGACTGCTTCTATCACCATCTCCAACTCTCTTTTCTTCATAATTTATTCCACAAATTCCTCCTTAGATTGGGGTTTTTTATATAACTTGAGTCTGTGCCCATTCACCAAGAAGGTAACATTCCCATCATCAATGGTTTTAACCCGAATAGATCCATTATCAAAAACTTTCTCAATTTCATAGGGGCCTAACCAATGTGTGTTAAATTTCCCTTTAAAGTTATTAAATTTTGAATCATAAAACAATCCCCTGTCTCCCTCCTTGAACTGTTTATTTTTAATGTATTTGTCATGTCATTTAGCCTGTTGTTGTTGAATCAATTCAGTATGCTGAAAATCATCTTTCCTAATCTCATCCAACTCATTGTGCTGCAAGATTCTATGTTGCTAAGCTTCATCAAGGTCTATACCCAAATCTGTTGCCATCTTGAAAGTTCTGATTTGAAATTCAATGGGCAATAAAACTTGCTTTCCATACACCAATTCATACGGAGAAAAGCCAGTAAATGCACTGTCTTGGTATGGATTGTCTCCAACACCTTATTTGTTGATTCCACCTACCCATTGGCTTGTGGATGATAAGGGGTGGACTTCCGATGAGTAATCGATATTTCTACACAATTCCTTGCATGATATTTGACACATAATGAGTACCTTGATAAGTAACTATCTCCCAAGGTACCCCAAATCTTACAAAAATATCAGAGAAAAGAAAATCTTCCACTACTTTCTCTATTGCTCTAGGTAGTGCTCTTGCCTCCACCCACTTCGTAACATAATTAGTACAAACTAAAATATACTTGTTACCTTTGGAAATTGGGTTGATGGGACCTAAAAAATAAATAGCCCACCTCTCAAAAGGTTCTATGAGAACCTGTGGCTGTAAAGGCATCTCGTTTGATTGTACAAGCCGCCCCATTCTTTGGCAGTTATCACACTTCCAAACATACTCTTTTTCATCTTTAAAAAGACTTGGCCAATGGTAACTTGAGCGAAGGATCTTATAAGCTATCCGCTTGTTGCAAAGTATCCTCCACACGGTTCATCATGAAAAGCCCTCAAGGTGTCATATATCTCATCTTCCTTGAGACACATGTGGATAATCAAATCAGGTCCAGTGAAAAAGAGATCTCCCCTAATCCAAGAGTAATAAACACTTTTCCTAATAATTCTCTTTTTCTAATTAGATGAAAAGTGAGGGGGAAAATTTCCTGTAGGAAGGTAATTGGCCATGTCTACAAACCTAGGTGTTTTCATAGAAATAGAAAACACATTTTCATCAGGAAACCTATCATTAACAGGAACATCCTCACCGGCATGGTTGAGTCTAGATAAAAAATCAGCTACCTGATTCTCTTTTCCTGGCCTATCCAATACTGTGATGTCAAATTCCTGCAGCAACAAAATCCACCTAGTAATCCTACCATTAGTAATTTTTTTTTTCATGAGATATCAAATGGCAGAGTGATCGGTTTGTAAAAAAACTTCATAGCCCATGATTTTATGTCTAAAATTGTTAATAACATAAATCACAACAAGGAATTATTTTTTAGTTACCGTGTAATTCAGTTCTGCAGGAGTTAAATTTTTACTAACATCATAAATAGCATGGTTTACAAGATCCTCCTTTTGACCCAATACTACTCCTATGGCTGAATCAAAGGGATCAGTAGAAATATGAAAGGGAAATTTCCAATCTATGCCTCTCAAGATAGGTGTTGAAGAAATATTTTCCTTGAGTGTATCAAATGCAGCTTGACACTCATCATTCCAATGAAATTTAGATTCTTTAATCAATAATTATTACAATGGAGAGGCTACCATTGTAAATTTTCAACAAACCTCCTGTAGTAGCCTACATGTCCAAGGAAACTTTCAACTCCCTTTTGATTGGTTGGTAGAGGCAACTTTGCAATAACCTCAATCTTTGTTGGATCAACCTTAATTCCTGCAGTAGAAATATGATGACTGAAAACAATACCTTCAGCCATAATCATAAAAAAAATTCATTACTTAACAAGGATTAGTTTCTCTACATCTCTACAAAACTTTCTCAAGATTATGTAAAGTTTCTTCAAAAGTATCAGCCATAACTATAAAATCATCAATATAGACCTCTACGTGATCATGCAAAAGGTCAGAAAAAATACCAAGGACTGCCACTGGAATGTGGTTGGTGCATTGCATAGACCAAATGGAAATACCATATATGCATAGGTACCCTAGGGACATGTGAATGTTGTCTTTTCCTGGTCCTCTGGAGCTATCCTAATCTGATTGTAACCACTGAACCCATCTAGTAAGGAAAAATACTTTTTCCCTACTAAAGTGTCCAACACTTGATCTATAAAAGGCAAGGAAAAGTGTTCTTTTAAGGTAGCCTTGTTTGGTTCCCTATAATCCACAAACACTCACCATTTACCATTCTTTTTAGGGACAATAACCGGTGGAGATACCCACTGGCTATTTGAGATAGGATAGATGAACCCTACATTTAACAATTTCTACAATTCATCTTTTACAATTTCCCTTAGAGCGAGGTTCATCCTCCTTTGTGGCTATCTCACAGGCCTAGCATTTTCTTCCATATAAATATGATGAATGCATGTGTCTTGGTGAATGCCTCTCATATCTATATGTTCCCAAGAAAATGTGTCTGAAAATTTTTTCAATGCTTGAATTAACTATATTTCCTGTTCAGAGGTTAAGGCAGAATTAATATTTAAAGGGTTTTCAGGAAAAATCTCAACTACCTTACTCCCCCATTCAATCATGGAATATGTAGGAAATGCAGATAATAGGGTTGAATGTAGTTCAGTTGTTGTACTATGTTCATGAGAATCCTACGGATTAGTAATGATATCTAAATTATGACTAGACTTCCCTTCTTCTTGCTGCGAAAAACCAGGATTAGAAATACAACAATTTATCAAATTTTCTTCTGAATCTTATTTGAGGTTCATAGCTTGGGTTATTGTCAAAATTGGTCGGGTACATTCTGAATCATGTTCTTCTTCTTCAACCCAATGTGTATTTTCTGATCTTAAGAGGGGTTGATCAGGGGGATACAAATTAATTTTCTTTGTTTCAGCTCCATGAGTGATGGTCATGTTTCTAAACCTATACCCTATATAAGCATCTGCTGTGGCTAACCATGGCCTCCCTAAGATCAAAGGATGCCCTCCTAGGTTGGTTTTGGGTTGAAGAACATAAAAGTCTATAGGATACTCCCAAGAATCTAACGAGATGACAATTTCTTCTAATACCCCCTTTGGCTTTACCTTAGACCTGTCTACTAGTTCTAACATGGTAGGAGTAGGTAATAAGTCAAAGGATCCTGGGATTCTGGGGTTCTGGGGTTTGCATATTTTTCACTAACAAATCTAGTGGAAGTTAAACTTGCAATATTTCCACCTACTTGAATTGTAGAGAGTTATTTCTTTTGTCTTCCTGGCCTCTTGATAGATAACTCCCTTGATATTTTTGCATAAATTGTAATATCCTTAATTTCTTGCAGTAACGAGATCTTAATGCACACATTTTTTAATTTAGACACAAGATCAAAGTCGGGTTGTTTTAGTTTCATTTCCAACCTCTTTGGAAAAGGAGGCTGGACTGTATGGGATGCGGAAGGTTCTTGTGGCCTTGAATTAGGTTGTTCTGTTGGTTCAGGTGTCGTTTCAAATTTAGGCATTTATAGAGTATCTTCCTCCACAATCTCTTCAATTCATCCGAGTTGTGTCACCACTTTTCTTGATCTAAGCTGGATTTCCTGCACAGACACAAGAAATTCCTATAACACAGGAACAAAAAAATCCTGTAGCGACTGTGGTACAATATAGTAGGTAGGAAAAGTGGGATAAGCGAGCAATCCAATATTGTGACTGGATTGGATGGTTTTATTATTGGGGTTAGACACTAGCTGGGCAGGAAGTTGAGTAGGACAAGGTTGATTTGGTGGGGCAGGCAACTGAAGTTTTTGCTATTGAGGTTGAATCATTTGCTGTTGTGTGGGATGCGGTGGATAGAAATTTTGAGAGGGAAAATTCTGTGTAGTAGGGTAAGAGAAGTTCCCCTGCCAAGGCTGTTGTGGGTGCCAATGCTGCTAGGGAATTGGAATATTCCACATATAATTCTAAGTATAAGGAACTTGATAATGTAATTGAGACATACCTATAGCACATGGTGTCCATGGTCTTTGAGGTGCCATTGCATAAAGTGCATTGAAAACCCCCTGATCTCCTACATATGTTATTTTAATTTCAGGAAGTGAAGCACATTGATCAATGGAATACTCAGCTTCATAGATTCAACATACCTCTATACTAGCCGCAAGACATTCCCTTATGGAATGCTTCTTCCTACATTTTGAATGGAACACAGCCAGGGCTTTCTCCAGTTCCTCCAGTTTCTCCTGTTTCTTCTTAGCCTGCAAAACATCTAATTTTGAAGATAAAGTGCTAAGAATATCAATTTTAAAATTTTCAAATAGATTACACATTTCAGTTCTAGTTACTCCATCTCCAGCAACTGACTTGACAAGTCCAGAAGAAGTATCTCTTGTTCCTCTTCCAACTTTAGAATTTCCTCTTAAATATCACCAACATTTCTCACATACCTCATCATAGCTCAACTTTGATATGTCACCTCCTCCCATTAAGTTCAAAATCTCCAGAGATTGTGGTCTTATTGCCCTGAGAAAAATTGTTCTTTTAGTGTCTTTTCTTAGTTGATTAATCTCGGATCTTTGCAGATTGTACTGAAATCTTTCCACCAAATCTTCAAGACCCTCCCCCTCCTTCTGAGTCATGCCAAAAATTTCTTCTCTAAGGTCCCTAGCCTTGCAATAATCTTGATATTTCTTCAAGAATACCTTTTTAATTTCATCCCAGGTTGTAATGGAGTTTGAAGATAACCCCATAAACCACCTGAGAGTTGCATCCTTCAATGTTGTAGGAAACAAATTCAGCTTCAGAGAAATGGAAGAATAGTCATAGCTCCTACATAACACATCGATCTCGAACAAAAATGAATTAGGATCTTCACTGGGGACTCCACGAAAGTTAGGCAATGTTGAGGGAGGAATATTCTTCATCTGAGGTTCTCCACCAGCCTCCCTGATAGGGAATTCAAATGGGACCAGTTCCTCTTCCTTCTCATCATCTCCATCTTTGTGGCCAATTCTCTCTTCGTGAGCCATTCTAGACCACAAAGAAGTGGGACCTTTTTAAACTACAGATTCTACAGAATCAATGGTTTAAAATTTTGGTTCTTGAATAGGATTAACGAGAAATTCCTTTTCAGGCTAACCACTGAGTAGAGATGTTTCCTTCCTTGTAAGGGGAGATTCGAAATGGGCAGCAACATAAGATTTTTCTACAGAAGTTGCTACCATGGATGTAGGATTATGCTTTGGACTCTTCTTAGGACCACAGACCTCCTGCCTGGACTCTTCTTCCGTTGTTGCCTTATATCTTGGAGGCTTCTTTTTCCTTGCGAGTGTATTAGTAAGTGAAGTGGTGCTCACACCACCACAAAATGCATTTGTAGATGTTGGACCCTACCATCTACTACATAAAAAAATTCAAAGAAAATTACTTACCAAACAATCAGGACATGGCTTTGGCAAATTTATGACGTCTACAGGTGCGTAGGATTTTCCCTTCGTCTTACTCCTTCAACTCCCCTAGTCCTAAAAATTTCAAACAATACATATAATACTAGAACACTTCAGTATTATCCCTTAGCACCTCCCCGAAAACGACGCCAAAATGTTGAGTCAAATTATAGACCTATAATTTGGTTAACATAAATCATCAACCTAGGGTAGGTAATCTTATGAGATGCTTCACAAAATACATGTAGGCTTAATACTATGAGTGTGTTATTACCCTAATTTTTTTTTTTAACTTTGGAAAGTTTGCCTTGTTTCTAGTCATGGTCTTATAATAAGTTTTGAGTCATCGCATGCTTAAAGGGATAAATGATAGGATTAGAGTCTCAATAGTGTCATTCTCATTTACAAACCCTTCTTCTAGTCATGGTGTTAAAGGGTCTCTAGGTCATTTCATGCTTAAAGGGTTAGGTCATAGGGTTAGAAGTCTTTAAGGTTATATTTCATTTCCAAACAAAGTTTAACAACCTTATTCCATGTCTTAGAAGTCTCACCTTGTGTTTAGAAGTTATATCTCAAGTAATTTTGAAAAAAAATTGAAATTAGCTACGAATCCACATTTTCGTAGCACAGACAGTGTAAAAAACCTGTTTTGCGCTACGAAATCACTGAAGCCGCCTTTTTCAGTAGAAAAAACTCTGTTTTCTGTTTTAAGTAGTAAACTTCCAAGGGGTTTCTTGAGAAACTAAAAGCATATTTTGGAAAACTGAAAGAGGTTCTTTTTCCTAACATACCTATCTACAAAAACCTCTTTCAGTTTCTTCAAATTGATTATGATCTAGGAGAAGTTGATGACTCAACATGCACAATAGTTTCGTAGCGTGCTACGAAATTGATGTAGGTGCAGTTTTGCTGTTTTGATCACTCTTCAAAGGAAAGAAGCAGATATTTTTGGAGAATGGTGCTTTTGAAGAATGTGAGGAAGTCACTTGTGAATTTTTAAAGCTCAAGTAAGGGAAAAACTCAAAGAATAAAGGAGATATGTAAAAAACAAAGTCTTGCGCTACAAAAACAACAATTTATTTCGTAGCACATCCAGATTGACCTTCTTCATGCACCTTCAAGGAGTTTAATTTTTGCACAAGTGTAAAAAAAAGGTTCCAGGGATGATAGAATACATGTCACATGTCTTAAAGGGTCACTTTGTTAGCAGAAGGATTCGAAGACAAGCATAAGGATGAAACCCTAAAAAGCAAGAACTTTGTCTGCTTGTTTTTAGCAGTCAACTTCCAAGGGGATTCCTGAGTGATTGAAAATTCATTTCTAAAAAGTGAAAAAGGTTTTTATTCCTAACATACTGAACTACAAAACCCTCTTTTAGTTTCTTCAATTTTAGTATGCGGTGGGAGAAATTGATGGTTTAACTTTCACTACGAAACCGCTGAGAGGAACTCCGTTTTCTGGTTTTAGCAGTCTTTTTAAAGATCAGTTTCTGGCGACATGCAAAAGTGTTTTGGAATTCTGACGGACATTTCTCTTCATAAAATCCCCAGCTACAATAACCTATCTCACGTATTTCATAAGTGTCACCAGTTGGGAGATACGAGGCTTTCTTTAAAGTCATAATTGCAGGAAAGAGGTTCCTCGTTTTCTGGACAGATAAGGGATGAGTCAACAAAATCTAACAACAAGGTTAAAGGCTTCATCAAATTCAAATTCATGGAGTTATAGGTGTCAAATAAAATGTTTAATTCCTAGATAAGGTTGTTTTATCATAATAAGGAGTTGTACTCCTAATTGTATTAGGACTCTAAGACAGTCAGTTAACTGTTACTTGTAATTAATAGTTTGTTTTATGGTTAGAATAGGTGTCAATCGTAGAAATTCGAATTCTCTTGATGAAGGATGAGGGAATCCTTATTGTAAAAGCTATATATGAAGCAAGAGGTCGAATTAGGAATGGGTTGGAAAATGTTATAGAAAAAGACTACTTTTGTAAATGCTGTGCAGGGACTGATATATACAGAAGTAGTTTGACTTTTTTGAAGCTGAGATTCTTAGTGTACTTCAGTGAGCTTTATCTTTTATCATTGATATGTTTTATTTCCATAGTATTAATGCTTATTACTTAGAATTCATGGAGGAACATGCTCTGACTTCCTTTGAGTATTAAATTCTGATGAATCAATTTAAATACTTTCCTTTTGAATACCTTGATGTATCATTACTCAAAATTCATGCCCACATGCTCTGACTCCTATGAACTCCAAGTTATTGAGACTTTCCTGAATGTGTTACTCTTTCATTGAAGTATATACGAGCCTCAGTTTTATAAGAAGATCTATTTGTTATCTTTATGTTTGTCACTGATTCCATAGCCCAATGGTAGCAAGTCTCCATCTTTCAACTTATAAACATATAAAATCACAAACCATAGAGTTAGCCATCTATCTATATCTTTAATCAATATCATTAACCTTTGAGAGAGCCCTCTCAAGCTAAGGAGGCTAAGCCTCAGCCAAAAAAATTGGTTTGAAATAGTTACACTGAGATTGACTTGATGAGCAGCCTATCAGGGCCCTATTTTGGTGATAACAGAGTGCTTATTAATCTAACCTGTCAACCATACACAAAAATAGTGCCTCTTTTCCACATCAAAATTTAGCAGAAAAATTTATGGAGTGGATTGAGACATCCCTCTACAAACCTTAGTATTGCTGATGTTGATTAGAAAAGATAAGAAATCAAACTTACAACAACTTAAGGAATTTACTCAACAATGTAAATCAAATCTTGATTAAATGAAATGCACACATTAACATGAAACTTAATCATTCAATCATTTGTTGTTGATATATTAGAAAGAGTACATTATTTGTGTGAACAAATTACTACTGCATAATAGATTTAGAATACACACACACACTACACTAAGGGAGTTGTGAGCAAAGGGGGGCCTCCCTCACTCACAGCCCCTTAAGAATTAGAAGAGCTTGTTCAGTAATATAGACAAAACTTATAATATTATATTAATCTAAAAATATCATAGTTAAGTACAATATAATATATAGTATTAGCCGAAGCCAAGCCAAAAACCCCTTACAATATTGAAATAGAGCCGAATTTATACAAATGTGAAAGCCATATGTGGCTTGAAATAGGGAAAACTACTAATCTAAGCCATCGGCTAACATTATTGGTACAAAGTATCAAATTTAGCTATATTGAGTCTAATCCAAGACTAAAAGCATGGATTAGACAAAATTCATTACATAGCTGTAGTTTCCCTTCATACGGCTAACGAGAAGACGTTTGCAAATCTGGGCAGTTTCATTGGTGGATTCGAAACAACCAATAGGACAACATCCATGTATTATGAATTCCCCACAAAAACCATGTTCTAGTTTGATTTATAAATAAGTGGAACATAGATAATTGTAAATTTTCCTGTAGCAAATCTGGGTGGTTGCAGGAAATTTGCGTTTGCAGGAATTTCAGAGTGTCTACAGGAAATAGGATCACATGAGTTGTCTGTAGGAAATGCAGGGCTATTTCGAATAAAAGAAATCTACAAAAGAACTCTAGATTAGTTGGCATGATAATTCAATAAGGAAAAAACTAGCTTAAGGAATGCTTAAGATTAAGGTAAAAGACACTTTTCATGTTAATTTGCATTCCTCCAACATATAGCACCCTTTTGGCCAAAACCTAGATATTATAACCGAAATAAGCAAAATAAGGGTCAAGGATAGTTCAAAATGGGATATGTAAAGTCTAGAAAAGGTGTAAAAATTGGGCCAAACCGAGCCTCAACAATATCCTTGCATAGAAGGATTCTAGGACCCCTACTATCCTCAATAACCCTTGCCCCACCCAACAACATCAACAATAACACCTTGTTGCAAACCCACCCACAATCCCACAAGGGGGAAATGGTGGTTCTCATTCCTTCATTTTGGTGAAGGATCATCGATTGTCTATGCTTTCAAGGTTGTTGATTTACAAACCCAGGCCAAGAATTATGGGATTCCTATCCCGGACTCTCTGGATGCCTTGTCAAGCTCCACTCTACACATACTCCTAATGATTTAAATATCTAGAGGTCCCTTGTAGACCCTGTGATTCGTCCACCCAATGGGACACGTCATTATATGATGCATAATTCATCTTCTTGCATTGCACATAAATATAATATTATAAAAGACCTTGTGCATGTGCCTTATGCCATGTCTACTCGCGAAGTGTTACAGAGTTGTCCTATACAACAAAAGGATTTTCTTGCAGCGATAGGTCGAGTTGAACCTTTGGACTCCAGTTTATTTTTCTTTAACATGGATTAAATTACACCTCACCATTCCCATAAACTTGCATTCCAAGTGCATGTTATTGTGAAGGGAAAAGTTGTCCATCACACCGTCATTGATGAAGGTGCTTCTACTTTCATGATGGTTACTTCTTGGCTCCCCCTGGATTTACCCACTTTATCCCTACCAACGAATTATTTGAAAGATTTTGATGACCACACCTTCAATCCTAAAGGATATATGACTATATTCCCCATTACTCTTGGGGGAAAAACTGTATCTGTTGATATTGAAGTTGTAGTTAGCTCACTCGATTACAATCTTCTTCTTGGCCATAGTTGGACTTATGACATGTGATCCATTGTCTCATTGGTCTTCATAGTTATTGCTTTCCCCCATCAAGGAAGATTGTGACTTTAGATATTATCCTTATGTACCTCTAAGTTTCAACCCTTACCAGCAAGTAATGTTCTTCTAGTGAGTTTCACTCCTAACACATTTTTTAGCATTGGTACCAGTATGTTGAAGTCCTCCTCGCTTTTAGGGTGTTTCCCTCTTTCACCGCCCAAGGTTCCTTGGACTGTTCCAATGGTATCAATTACTTTTTATGGCCTTAGAAATCCTTGGATCCTCCTGGACCCTTCTACAATTGATTCTTTTGGGGACCAGATGCCCTCATTTCCTATTGAGTTAGCTTATCAAGCTATCCAAATGACAGTTAAGTCTCCATCTTCCTTGGTTCAGACCCATGGTGCCATTTACACTCCTGTTGTAACTCCCTCTATTTATTTACTTGAAGAAGTCTTGAATTTTGACGAGGCTTGATCTAGGTGGATATCGGTGGCCACCTTTCAGTTTCCTTAATTGTAACACAATTTACTAATTTTTGGTAGTTTATTGGGTCTTGGATTTCCAGACTCGTTTTCAGGTTCTAAATGATGTTTTTTTTGGAAAATGGGAAAACCCACAACTTGAAATGGGGTTTATAGTCACCATATAGATATTTCTAACGAGGTATTGTTCACGTCAAATGAATATTGTATGCCAACGTTACAACCTTGGGAATTTGATGTACCAATTTACCCCAACGGGACCCACTGACTTTTGGCGCTTCCTCTATTAGGGTTAGGTTTTTATATGTTTATGGTTTTCCATTATTTATTACTAATAAATAGGCCTCTAAGCCTCATTGTAACACAGTTCAAAACGAATGTAGCTGCCACATCTTTTCTTAAAGATAAGTTACCATCTCCTGAGCTCATTTATTTTTATTTTGCATGTAAACAATATTTCAGTACTTTGTTATTAATGAATTTAAGTTCTATTTTATCTATATCTTTGTGTTCTATATATATATATATATATATATATATATATATATATATATATATATATTTTCCGTCATAAATTCGGATCAAAGCTATTATGGAAGTTATGCCCTTAGACGAGCTGCCTTGGGATGAGTTTCATCATCATGCCTCAGTCTCTCTTCAAACTGAACTAGGCACTTATCCTCTAAAAATATTGTCCCGTAATCAATCTAAGCTTATTCCTTCCTCTTTGACACCTATTCAAGAGTTATACTCAGAAGGAAACTTAGGAAATCTCTTGGGGGAAATAACCTTTCAACCCATCTTCCATAGTCCTTACATTGTTACTTAGATCCCTTCTAAAGGGGCCTATCAGCCCGCAAACTATGATGGGGACCCACTCAAAAAGGTAGTACACATAGCACCTCGCTAGCTTGTGCTTTGTATTACTTTATGTACAATTTTTTCTTTGATTTGTTGTGCTGCTTTCCCTTTTTCTTGTTTTTCTCAAATTTTTAGTACATCAAAAATACCAAAACTTAGATGTTTGGTTTGTCCCATCTGACCAAAAAAATTACATGATTTTCAAAAGACAATTTTTTAAGTGAGCATTATTTTTATGGTATTTTTCTCACTCATTAATATGAAAAACCTCGAGTTTCCTTCTTTAGGCTTGTTAAAACCCCATGAAGAAGACCGAACATTCTTTCTATGGATTTTTTCCCACTCGTAAATATGAAAAAAACTCAAGTTTACTTATTTGGGCTCATTAAAATTCCACGAAGAATATCATGCTTTCTTTTTAGGGAATTTTTCTTACTCATAAAATAGAAAAAAACCCTGAATTACCCTTTTTGGGCTCGTTAAATTCTAATGAAGAAGATTGAACTATTCTTTTTCTGTAATTTTCTTGCTCCTTAAACTGAAAAGATAATACTAGTTTTCTTCATTTGACTTGCTTCAAACTTTAAGAAGAGTATCAAGTTTACTTTATTCCCCTTGTGCTCAGAACAAAATCAGGTGGATGTGTATTGAGCATACGTTTATAAACAAAATTGTGATGGGTATACTATTAACCCTTTGTGACACCCAATCATCAACCATGACAAATGTACACCCTTGGAGTCTTCTTGAAGCTCCTTTTAGACTCTCTAAACATGGAAAGGCTTCTAAGTTTACCCTTTCTAGACTCATGAAATATAATCATATTGGGAAAAAAATGGAAGAAGCCATGGCTTCTATATCTATACCTGACATAATTTTTGGCAAAAGTCTATTATCCATTCCTTGAACATGGAACTTTTCCCAGTATATTCCTCTTTTTACAACTTATCTAAGAACCCTACCACCTTATGAGTCTTTCCTTGATACCGTGATGTCCCTGCATCTTCATGTCATACTCCTCCTGGCGTTCTTGAGTTTAAGATACCTGGTCTTTCTGGCATCATGCCTTATATTATTCAAGGGATTGCCTACAATATGTTACCTTTATCAACCATTTGATCATATGCCTATTTCCATGATTTAGTTCATCCCATTATTCGAATCTATCTTCAAAATCAATCATTTTTTCCCATTTTGTGTTAATTGATGTAGGACTCCTTATTGCCCACCTTTGATAAATCCCTTCATATCAACTTCAACACATTATTTGGGAAGTGGATTGAGAACAATCATACGACCCAGGAGATTGCAATCCTTAGTGGCAAGTTTCCATGTATTTCATTGGGGGTTTCCACTATTATCTCCCACTTGAAAAATTCTATGAGTGTTCACTCTCAACTCCTTTATTCACACCTGCTAGATTGTACTATGCATATTGGAGACTTTCATCCTTATTAGTGGCAATCCTTGCATATCTTAATGGTTTTCATCACTGAATGGTAATAAGATGAATTCTCCCATGTTCAACATCAATTCATTTATTCACATGTGTAGAATTATGCTATTATGCGATGATGAACAAGACCTTGGGTAGAGGCTTGCATTTCTTAGCCTTGTTTCCTCTCCCAAGTTTCGACTATTATTTTTTGGAGATAGCTTATCTGACTGGTTACATTATGACATCTACCCACATTGTGCTTATTGGTGGATGATTAGTCATTTATCCATCGGAAATCCTTATAGTTTAACCACTAAGCAAGGGAATTCCTGACTCAAGACATGATTATTATATATCTTTGACATATGTGTGTTGTTTACATGCCTCTTCTTGTTTCAAGAATTTGAAACTCTCTCTCTTCAACTGTGATGTAAATTATTTCGGCCATCACCTTCTTCTCTAACCCTTGTAGACATTCCTTGCAGATTAAAACTGCTAATTGTAATATGCTAAAATAATATAATTGAATCTACTCTATTCATCAGCGGAAGCAATTAAATGATCATGAAATCACGAAGCATGCAAGAAAAATAATTCAATAAACACATTACGAAATGATTTCTTGGGGAAATCCATAGCTAAAAACCACTTCTATTTGTATATTGCATTAGTTATAAAATATGAGAATATTACAATGCTTTTCTCAAGCTCGAGCAACGTCTGCACTATCTCCATCTGTCTCACAGCTTCCTAGACAAGCCCAGGCTAACACTTAACCAATTTTATGCTTTCTGAAGTCCCTATTTCCTTGCAATGTTTCCTTAGGAATTAGATGCCTATTAATTAGGGAAATTCCTCAATTGGAATTATGCAATCCTCATCAGAATTCCTCTGACTGCATGCACCACCTGTACAATTCGAATGATTATAGAAATGATAGCACACTATCCATGAACTCCAATCTCAACTAGGTAACTCTCAGAAATGATATTCATGAGTTATTTATGAGTTTAATCATCAGTTTACTGGTTGATCACTACATGAAACACTACACTACACTACAGGCAACACCACACTACACTGCAAGCAACACCACACTATTAGACCTCCCACTAGTTCCTCCAAGGGGTGGAACTAGTTTAATTGACTTTAACTTGGTTAAATTGAATTTATTTAATTAAAACAAAAAATAAACTCAATCAAGGCTCCTATAATGTAGGAGACACTCTACATGAATCAATTTAGACCCTCAACTCGAATTAACTGATCTAAATAGGTCAATTTAACTTAGTTAACTAATACAAGTTGTCATGAGATGTGGAATTACAATTTTATTCCTAATTTAATTCAAGGACAAAATTAAATTAGGATTTTCTTGTCGCATTTTCAACACTCCATCTCAACAAGAAAGGGATTATCTGCCACCCCAATCCTACCTCTATGAAACTTGAATTTACATCTAGACAATGCCTTTGTCAAAATATTTGCTTCTTGTTTCTCTATAGGAATTCACTCCAACAAGATGATTTTACTCTGCACACAATCTTGTCGATGGTGATACCAAATGTCAATATACTTGGACCGATCATGAAAAAATGGATTATTAGAAAATTTGATACAACTCTGATTGTCATGGTAAATCACTATAGGATCCATCTTCTAACAAAATAACCAAACAAGGATCTTCCTCATCTAGATAGCCCCACAATCTGCTTGACTTACGACCATTTACTCTGCTTCTTCTGAATTGAGTGCAACTAATCTCTACTTCCTACTGTGCCAAGAAACTGATGTTGAACCAATATTGAATATTCCCCCCAATGTGCTCTTCCTATTAGATGGAATCCCTACCTAATCTGCATCTGTGAAGCCTTGAAGCTTCACTCCCTCTATTCGTATGTACCAAACACTGAACTGAGTGGTGCCTTTGAGGTATCTCAACACATGTTTGGATGCCTTACAATAGAGTTTGGTTGGCTTAACCATTTATTGACTAAGCTAGATAACTATAAAACATATGTCTGGTTGTGTGTTCACCAAATACACAAGTAAACCCCCAAGCTACTTCTAAATATTAGCCTCCACTACATCACCTGAAGTAGCATCTTCATTCCTCCAATTTCCTACTAAAGTAGTCTCCATGGGTTTTCTGATCTCCATATGGAATTTCTTGAATATCTCTTTGGCATACTTGCCTTGAGAGATAAAAAGTTCCTCATATCCTTGCCATACTTCCATACCAAGGAAATAATGCATGAGCCTGAGGTCCTTCATCTAAAATTCTCTTGCAAGATCCTCTTTGCAATATTTTACCAACTTCTCATCACCTATTAGAATTAAATTATCGACATATAATACTATAATCAACCATTTACCTTCAACCACAATATGGTAAAGGTTCTCATTAGCTTCACATTTGGTGAAGCCCAACCTAGTGAAGTAACTGTCAATCCTAATGTAACAAGCATGGGGTGCTTGTTTCAATCCATACAGTGCTTGCTCAATTTTACACACTTGTGACTCTCATTTGAATGTCTCAAATCCTTTCAGCTACTCCATGTACAAATTTTCCTTAATCACACCATTGAGGAATGTTATCTTCACATCCATTTGATGTATCTTCCATCCCATCTACAGTAAAAGTGCTATAATAGATCTGATTGAATATTACCTTGGTACTGGAGCAAATGTCTGCTTGTAATCAATTCCCTCCACATCGGAGAACCCTCTGGCCATAAATATGGCCTTGTGTTTCTCCACACTCCAATCTGGTGCTTTATTTACCTTGTAAATCCATCTAGAACCCACCATTGACTTATCTGCTGGTCATGGGACCACTTCCCAAAAACGTTTTATGATAATGGAGCCATACTCCTCAATAATGGCATCAACCCATACTGCTTTATGCATTGCTTCCTCAAATGAGGATGGCTTAATCTCTACATTCTCGCTCATTAGAGCCATGTAGTAAGTGTATTGATCTAGTGACCTCATCTTCCTCCATTGTGATGTGGGTGCTCCCACATTCTCTCTAAAATCATGCATCAATCTGTTAGTCTCTCTGGTGTGCTTCCTTCCATTTGTGGAAGTATTTGCATGAGTGGTTGCTTCCACTTTCTACTCCTTTGCATGTGACTTCTCCACATCATCCTGAGGTTCTTCTTTTGGAGCTAAAAGATCCTATTCCCAATGAAACTAAAGCTACCTCTCAAGGGAACATCTCATGTCTTAGGGGGTCTTAACCCAGGTTCAAAGTTAGTTGTGCCAACCAACAAAACCCTACACTATTGGCCCTTTTGGCAACAACCAACATAGCACAAGCTGCAATCTCACCCGAAGCAGTATGAGGGAATGCAAGAACCATGTTTCTACATCCAGAGACTAGTGTGATATCTTCCAATGCCTCAGATCTGCCTTCGCACAGATCGATGCATTCTTAGGGCACACTGCTACAACTCTATTAAAATAGCCTTTGGACCTTTGTGAAGGTCTACGATCAATCCTTGCATACTTTTAACAATCTATTTTCCTACTTACGTGCATTAGAGAGTAGTCCTAAATTAGGGTTCGTGCATATTTACTTAAGTTATTAGTAAACGTCAAAGAATTCATCAGAGTCTTTGTGAAAATACTTATACATGCATTGCATACATCATTAACACGTATTCAAGAGAATCGTGTAACATTCAATCAATATTCCATAAAACATGCCATTCATTGACAACATATAGCATTAACATAAATAAACAGAAATACGCAAGAATTCTTCAGAAACTATTTTTATTGATCTTCAGTTGAAGGTTACAGACTCAAAACTACCATGCACACACAGCTGTTGGGGTCCACGCACTCAGCTGCAGACTCTAACTAGGCTTCTATGCACTCATCTGTAGAGCCTTTCTTCTATCTTACCCACTTCTCATCACGATCACTTCCCTTATCCCTATTCATCAATTATGCCTTAGAATCTCTAAGACACACCTATTTATAGCCTTTTTCATACAATCCCATGGTCTGCGGACCATGGGTGAATCTTAAAACTGACTCAAACTTTACATAAAACAAGGGGCTAAACCCCTTTGACTCCTATTCATCTACATGCTCCACGTCCACAAATCACAGAGAATTTACATTCTTTATAAAAGCTATACCAAAACTTGGGTTATCTTAACCCCAATAACCCAAGGGACCTCATCCCAATAGGCCTGCAACAAAAAGATCATGATTCGCTCTCCAATCACTCTATTGGTGCTGCAATCTTACTGTGAAGATCCCCTAGCTCCACCTGGATCACTGCAACTTCGGCAGCGCTATGCATTGTTGCCTGATTGACTTCCTTGACAATTTTTTCCATGGTTGGTCCTTCTACGGTCATCCTCATCATTTGCTGTTTATGCTGCAATCCTTTAAGCTTATCCTGAATGGTAGTCATGACTTGATAATCCTCCTTCAACCATGGCTACAGCCTGGCCTTTAGCAAGGCCTCCTTCTTCTGTGCTTCCTCCACCTGTTCTAGTAGCTGCTTTCCTTCTTGTAATTTGGCAAGGCATTGCGTTGGTGGTAAGGAGCGTGCAATTGCGCTAACTTCATCATATTGTCGCTGCATCTCCCTTACCTCTGTGTTTAGTGTCTACAGGTTTGGATGCTCCTGTAGATTTGTCACAAGCTCCATAGCCTACTCGAACAATGCCACACAGTCAATGACTGTGGCATCCAAGGTATCCATGCCTTCCTTTATCATGGCTCCACACTATTCCCGGACCTCAGGTAGAGTCGTGGGATGCAACCTCAACTGAATCTTTGTAATCTTCATGTTCAGCTCAAACATGACTTGTCCAAACTCTGATTTAGCCTCACACACACTAGCGACTAGTTTTCTTATTTTTTCTTCTAGGGGTGCATCCTATGGGATGTGAAGCTCAGGCACTATCTTTCATGCCTCTACTACTATTGACTCCACACTTGAAATACATGTTTGAAGTGCCTCCTTTCCCTTCAAAGCCTGCGTATTTTCAATGAACCTTTGCTCATTGTTGACTTTGTACTCACTGATGAGGTTGAAGGCATGCTTCTCCCTGGTTCTCAATTCATTTGCCACCCCCGTATGAAGCGCATGGAGGGTCTCATTGGTGAGTGCTACTATATTCAGTCCAATGTTATTCTTTCTACTTAGGAGAATGCGATCATTAGCAGACTCTGCATGAAGGGACCCGTCTGGTAATGGTATAGTTCTAAGGTCCTGGGTCCTTACTAGCTCTACTGCTTTGCTTGTCCTGGTTGCCAGGCTCGCTTGCTCCACACTTGCTTGTTTAGTGCCCACCTGTATTTTGCTTGCTTGGATATACAACTTGCTTATATCTTTTTGGATGCTCCCCAACATATGCATTTATTGCTACTCAAACTGTTGTAGCACTTCAGTTGTGGTATCCTTGATTTTATCGCTTATCCCATCAAGATCGCCTTCTATTAACACCATGGGATCAGCCTGTGACTTATCCGATTTCAGCTTTTTTTGTGTTCCACCGTGTTGCTACTTTCCATGTCTTTTCAAAATAAATGGGGTGCTCTGCCCCTCATCCCCTCTGCTGCCTTGTCCTAAAAGTCCTTCTTCCTCTGTCTCCAACGAAGGTGACTTGTCACCTTTTTGTGACTCCTGTTGTTCCTATTTCTCCTCCTTCTTGGCAGTACATTATTGCTCCACACGAGCCTTTTTTGTGACTCCCTTCTTTATCTCTGCTCCCAGGGTACGCGTAGCCTGCTTAGCTACCTCCTTTCTTTTCTGTGCGGAAGAAATTTTCACACCCATGCTTGGTCCAATAGCTAATTCTGACAGGGCATGCCACTCTGCGGTCCATTTCACTACAACCTCCTGCACATATGTTTCTGTCACCAAATAAGGAAATTCATGCCATTTTTGCTCTGGATCCTTCCATGCATAGATATATACCCTATGGAAGTCAACCTTAAATGCCCTGTAAGATGACAACTACATGAAAAAGGTTAGGGACAACCTCAGACACTGATTAATGGCCATGCGGAGATCCATTTCCGTGAGAACCCAAAATATATTTGTTTCGGCAATTCATGTGGCATCCTTTGTAGACCATAAGGAAGTGAATTATGCTACCTCTAGCAATCCTTCCCTAAGCGGAGGAAATTAGCTATCCTATAACAATTTCCATGCAACTAGGACAATTTACAGTAACAACCAAGAGTAGTGAAACGACTTGGTTTCATATTAGGCCTTGTGGAAGTTTGCCAAGAACTCCTGACAGAGGTAGCTTGCCTAATTAAAATATACACCTTTCGCGCACTGCGCGACAAGAGAAACTACAGGTGCTGGAACTTTGTCTATGCAACATTTTCTCATCACCTTCCTTGCTAAACTCTAGGTAGCCAATTGAACTCTCGGGTTTGTTATAAAAATAATTGAATACCCTCTCGACTTCTTAAGGAGGCTATAATCCCTCTTCATCCTTTTTGCAAGGTCTTTTTCCCTAGTCTTTCCACCAAACTCCTTGGCCGGGTTCACACCTTTATAAGGTAGGTGCGTGATTCTGTGAATGAGCATGTCTGTAATGGGGATAGGCCCTCCTAGCCATAAACAACCATCTTGCACCAATCTAATAAGTTGGCGCACACATATTGTGTTAATGGGGGTGTGGTGATAATGGGGCACCCACAACAGATTGAGTAACCCCAAGTGCTCAACACCACGGACCCATTTCTCCATTTCCAATGCTATAACACCTAATTATACATAATAGACCCTTCCCATTTACTTGTTCGTCACCAAGTGTGGAAACCTAGTGTGATCTGCTAGGACCCAATCCTCCATTTTCAATAGCGGGACTCGCACGAGCCGAGTACCTTCAAAATGGACTTGCTAAGTCAATAGGGGTGTAGATATGGTGAGCTTCTCAAAATCTAGGTCCTTCATGATCTTTGGTTTTCCCTTTCGCAGAGTGATATATTGCGATTTCCTTGTCATGGGTTCTGCTCCTTAAGCATCAATATCTTCTGTTCCTTGGGCCTCTTCTGCCCCCAGGTCCACTACTTTTGACAACTACTTATCTTTCTTCTACTTCTGTGTTTCAGTATGCTTCCTTGGGGATGCACGCACCGACACTGGATTTTTCTACTCATCTTTTGTAGATTGTTTTGATTTGGCTAGTTGGATTTCTTTGGTAGGGGTAGGATTCAGCCTAGGCAACCTCAGTGCCATAGGCACAGGAGCCAGAGCGTCCATACTTGCAACTTTTGGGGTAGTGGTCTCAGAGGAAACATCGCCAGTACTTACAACTTCATCAGGACTTGGTGCCAACATTTTGTCAAGAATAAATTTTTGGCTTATCGTAGGAAAGTTAGCAAATGCAGGGCTTGTAACCAAAACCTTCCAAAATGCTCAGCTCATAGTCAACAGACAACAAAATTCACTAACAATTCTGAGAGTGCAAACTATTCTCTATTGGACTAGCATGTGTAATTTATAGGGATTTTTGAATTCAAATCCAACCATTCCCCCCAATTTCTGATAATAAATGTTGTTTTAGCGATAGATATTCAAATATTTTTTCCTTAAATGCCACCACCCCGCTCCAATTAACCGTCTTCTGGCCATCAAATGATGGAAAATAACTCCAACAATCACTTTCCTGTTGTGCTATGTAGTACCTTTGTCCATGGCGTAACTTCATGAGTGAAACTTTATGGGTTGCATCTTTGGGCATCCTGCTCACTGCGTTGTCCTCCAAACTAGGTAGTGTAGTTTATAGTACCACTCCCTTGCAACTACCTAGAGTACTAAGACTATCCTACTGCCATATAGTCATTGTGTAGGGTCCCCTGTATACAACTTCAATCTACTCCCATTCACTCTTCGCGGTAAGGGTTCCCCATTCAGCTTCGTGAGCTGAGTTGTACCTCCATCTGTAATTTCTTTGACAATATATGGCCCTGACCAATGCATATAGAATTTACAGGGAAATCTAGTGAATTTACTATCATATAACAAGACCAGATCATTTACCTTGAAAGTCTGAAGCTTTATATGGAGATCATGCCACGCATTTTCATGTTATTTCTATACTTGTTGATGAAATCCTACCAAAAATTGATCTTCTTTGAGCTCCACCAGCTGCACGAGCTATGCCTCCAAGGCCTCACGATTTGCCATATCTCTCAGGGATGATATGCACAAAATAGGCAGAATGTACTTCATCGACATTACAACTTTGACCTCATATACTAATCTGTACGATGTTTGCACTATCAACTTCTAGAAGTAGTCCTATAAGCCCATAGTATTGCAGGTACGTGCACATCCTAGTCATTCCACTGCGCATTGCAGATAATCATCAACGTGTTCTCCAAAATATTATTGAAGGCTTCAATGGTTCCATTGGCTTGTGGGTGATATAGTCTACTCTTTTGATGGTAGACATGGAATTCTTCAGTCAACGTGATGATCATTTTGTTCATAAAGTGTGTACCTATGTCCCTCATCAACACTCTCGGGATACTAAATCTACTTAAGACATACTCAAACAAAAACTTTGATGCCATAGCCCCTATACAATCCTTAACCGAGTATGCTTCCACCCATCTAGTGAGATATTTCGTCGTAGTGATAATATAGCGCACACCTGTTTTCTTTCCTGGGGGCTGATTTGGCCCAACAAAATAAATCGGCCATTTCTCAAATAGCTGCAAAGATACTAGAGGATGTAGTGGTAACTCATCCCTTCACGATGGTCTGCCAATTCTTTGAAATGCATCACATGCACTACAATACACCTTGCAATCCTTGTGCAACGTTGGCCACCATAGACATGCGCGCAAAATATTCTGTGTAGTTTCCTTGCCTGCATAATGACCTCCCGCAACTCCCACATGAGCTTCAACGAGAATGTTATCCCGCTCAAAATTCTGCACATATCTTAAAAATATTTCATCTGTACCCATCTTATACAAATGTCATGCAATAACTGAAAAATATGTCGTGTGCACTACTAATTCATTCTTTTGTTGACTTTTATATCCTTCTAGTGCCATCCCCATAGTCAAGAAGTGAATAATATCAGCAAAATGATCATCCGCTACATGCATCGCAAAGAGCTACACATCTGGAAACCCTTCATCCAGATTATTAGGCTCTTTGCCTGTTTCAATCCATGACAGATGGTCAGGTGCTACATTTAACCTCCCTAGCTTCACAATGACTTCAAAGTCATACTCCTAAAATAATAGAAACCATATGCAGGTCTTCCCCCACAACATAGACTTATTGACCAAGTATTTCAAGGCAGAATGATCAGTGTGCATTTTGAAATTCCCTCCTAACAGATAATGCCTGAATTTTTGCAGTGCATACACCATGGCCAATCATTCGTGCTCAGTTGTTGAAGAATTCTTCTCAACCATCGATAATATCCTACTAGTGAAGGGTATAGGATGATCCATTTCTCCTTCATTTTCCTGCGTTAACACTGCACCCAACACAATGTAAGAGGCATCCACATGTATGTGAAACTCCCTTTTCCAATAAGGGAATATGAAGATCGACACAATGACCATCTTTTCTTTCAAAACATCTAAGTTGCATTGACATTCTTCATCCCAACAGAAATTTGCGTCGTTTTTTAGAAGTTTCTCCATGGGTGCAGTAATTTGGGCATAAGCTTTGATAAATTTTCTATAGTATCCCGTATGTCCCAACATCACACGCAACTTCTTAATGTTCCTCGAGGCCTCCAAATTCACAATTACCATAATCTTTACAGGGTCCACCATCAATCCTTGCTTGCACACCATGTGACCCAACAAGATCCCAAAGGGAACACAAAATATGCATTTCTTCAAGTTCAACGCAATCTGGTATCTGCGACATGTATCCAACATCAGGCACAAACTTGCTACATGGAACCTTACTAATCCAAACACTGTCCAATCATCATAGTATACTTCTAAGAACTTATGAATGAACTCCTTGAATGATGCTATGACTATACAAGAAAATATCGCAGGCGCATTCTTAAGCCCAAACGGCATCACAGTCTATGGAAAACAACCCCACTCCATAGCGAAGGTCATTTTTCTCCTATCCTTGGGTGTGATCTTAATCTAATGATACGTAGAGAACCCATTAGTAAAGGAATAGGCCTCTTGTCCTCTCACATTTTCTAACAATTCATCTGTAACTTCTAAAAAACGACGCATCTTAATAATCCATTTACAGTTAACACAATCAATTGGCAAAAATCTTGAAGAACTTTATTAATATCAAGGAGAATTACAACCATGGTATCGTCATCTTAATAATCTCTAATTTTCATGAACATCAGTATTGCTTTAGTGCCAATGTTTACCTTCTTGGTCTTCAATGACGTGAAGATGTCTGGGTTTTCTATTTGTGGGCCTTTGACTTCACGATGCCCTTCTGCCTCTAGAATATTAATATTTCTTGGACCTTCATCCTCCTCTTCACCGGTCACATTATAGCGTTCCAATTCATGGAGCAGCTAGGTGCTCCAATCTAGTTTGGTCCATTCCATAGTCTCCTTCGGCGTTATGAATATAATTGCATTAATCTCTTGTAGCGCTTCATCAATTCTTGTGAAGTCGACTTCAAATTTTAACATCAATAAGAATCCTTCCCTCAATATATCCCATTCTATGGTGCCATGGTGGAGCTCTGTTTCCATATACCAATTCATGGGAATCATATCCGAAGTATGGCAAAATATGTGTACCCATTTTGGTTGCGGTTCTATCCCCCATGCTTTAGCCCATTTTGCTAGGTGCTCGCATGGATCATCCCTTCCATTATATTTCTCAGTCATTCTTTTATAGGCATGTCCAAACCACAAACTCATCATTCTTTTATAATCTTGCCATCCAGAAAAACTATCCTTATGTGTACCCCACCATCATGCAGGCGTAGTGCACAATGCCAATTCTAATGCTTGGAAGCGGTTATCCTCAAGGACTTCACTCTCAAATTCATCCAAAACAATATCTACATCAGTTAAAAAATCACAATAGGGTAGTTTCCTTACCTCCAATGAAACATAGCCAGCGACTTCGTCATCATATTGCATTGCAGTGTAGATATTTCATGCAAGTAAGTATTCCAATGCTCCACCTCTTTGGTTAAAGAAAAGGTGTAAGAACTCTCCTGGTCCGATGCAATCCATCCATCTTTCATCAGATTGATCTAGTCTTGATCTCATGCTTTTATTTTGTAGATTTGATCCAGTTCATCATCACTTTCTTCATAATCATGGATAGGTTTAGTATAACACACCCCTTCTGCAGGGTCCAATGGTACTACAACCCAAAGCAATTTTCTTTTAAACGAAATTGTCCTCTTCTTCAGATTGATGATCCCATTCATATCAGTGGCCCAGTCAATTCCCAGGAGCATGGGGTATGGACTATGGTCATCGACGATCTCTATAACCTCAAAGTCGAACATCACGCTCACACCTTCTATATCAATGGTCACTCCATATAATCATCCCATGGGGATGATTTTATGTTGGTTTGCCATTTTGAGCTAAATCGGAGACCACTACAACGCAGGTGTCCCCATTCTTTCCCAAGTTTTTTTTGGTAATAGTTCGCATCGGACCCCAGATCCAAGATGACCTGGTCCATCTCATAATCACCTATCTGCATGGTTAACCTCATCTTGTGCCCTATTCATGCCTTATGTTTGCCAATTTTCTTGACCACTCGGTGTCCATTAGGGACCTTCTCTTTGTTGGAACATTTGTTTAT
Organism: Pinus tabuliformis; assembly: GCA_031772625.1. Lineage (NCBI taxonomy): Eukaryota > Viridiplantae > Streptophyta > Pinopsida > Pinales > Pinaceae > Pinus > Pinus tabuliformis. The sequence continues at coordinate 52,362,718 of CM062815.1, forward strand.
TAATTCCTGCAGGCCTTCCACAACTTTCTTATCATGCAATAGTTTTATGCAGGTCTTAAAAAACATAGTAAGTACAGAGGGATCAACTTCAGTAGGCATGCTATTTTCTTGCACCTTTCCCTGACTTCCTGAGGTGGATGCCTTAGCGAATCTTTTATTGGCTTCCATAAAAGTTTTATTAGCGTGATTTAGATCAAATCCAACTTCCTTCTCTAGGGCGTTGCAGACCCATTTGTTCTCTTCAAGCTGTTTACCTTTATCATCGCTAGTCATTATTACACTTCTTAGAACTATATTCATGCTTTAATCTTCCTTGCAGGGCTTAGATCTCATCATCTGTAAGTTCTGTATAGGCTGCTGAGGGTGCGCTTTCTTCTCTTGCATTTTAGCTATTAGCACCAAGCATTCTTCTATAGTATGGTCAAATTGGCTACAATATTGACATGATGGGTGTGTCTGATTCTGGAATTCTTGTGTGTAGTGCCCTAGCTATCTGTAGTTGTAGCTGATGATCTGACCACAACCTATACCAAGCCCTTCTCCTCCTTGGCCCTGTCCTCATCCCTAATAACCTCTGCATGCTCCTCTAGTGCCCTGTTCTAGAGGCCAAGTTTCTGCTTACATCTGGTATGTAGGTGTTCTTTCCATCATCATCTCATAGCTATGACAGTGGTGTTCATCATGGCCCACTGATTTACAGAAGTTACAGAACAACTGCTGGGGTGTGTGGATGAACTTTTGAAGTAAATGACAATTATCTGTCACATGTTGTCCAATAACTTGAAAAATACCACACCATTGCGCAACCCCCACGCTCAATCCTACTGGGGCTTCTGGTTTCAGGGGGATTGGTCCTCCTCCTATAATATAGTTTGCGTACATGGGGCAGTGGTATTTATCATGCCCCTACCTCTTACACTTCAAACACTAGGCTTCTACATGCACTTCTGGTTAGTCTCCTTTTCTTTGTTCAAAATCTATAATTCTAGGTGTATGCTCTGTAACTAAGAGCGAATCTGTTGTATCCCCAAGTTTACATCCCAAATAGGTGATGCATGCAACCTCATCGTGATTTCCAAGGCTTATACCTATGTTCCTATCTTCTATTGTGATAGAGAAATTCTTAGGTGGGGTAGGAGGGAAGTTATAAACCATTCGCAATGCTGACTATCTGTGACCTGCATGTTAGCTTCTCAAATCTGACACTTCAACCTTTGATCTAATTCCCAAGGTGTCTCATCGACCCTCATCATGATCTCTTTGAATCTAATTACTGACTGTGAGTCATACTTAGGCTTACTAAACTCCTTGTTTAAAGACGCCCTAGTCTCTGCTAACGATGCAAGAGGATTATCAGAACAATACTTCATATACCAAGTTAGTGTGTGATCCTGCAGAGAGGTAACCAATGCCTTCTTTATATTTTCATTAGTAATCTATTGTGTTGTCCAAACAACATTCGCAAAAAACAAAAAATACTCTATATCTTCACTCCTTATTCCTTTGAAGATTGACAGCTTCATCGCGTTCACCATGTTGAATGGTAGTGGTGGAGGTGGAGGTGTGGACGAAGGTGTATGTGGTGGATGTGGGTGTGGAGGTGGAGTGGAAGGATGACTTGATCGAGGAATACCTTGCATTATCAACTGCAAAATGCTTCGTGGAAGGCTCCGTTCCGCCCCTTCATCACCACTTACAGGAGGTACAATCAACGGACTAGACTTTGGACATGATCTTTATCGATCTCTAAAGAGTCTTCTACTTCACATAGCTCTGAACATCAAGGCAATGACATCACCCATTTTTCCACATAAGAACATTTTAATCCAAGTATTCAATGATATTAAATACTTACCTCATGGTCCCTTGGAAAATCGTCGCTCCACTTCACTATAGCTGACTGAGGTATCAACTGCAAATTATGTAACCAATCCTCCCAGAATTCGATCGAGTGAATGATCGACAACCTGCACGATCTTGTTTTCAGAGGTTTCTAGCTGTCGCACTAGTTATGGAGTCCACACTATAGGACTATCGAGCTTCCATCTTCCTTGACTATCTGTTAATTTAGCTAACCCCTTATACAATTCAATGGGAAAAGTTCAAAAGAAGCTCTCATGTATCTCTGTATACATATACCTATTCAACCACTCTTCTTTTGATAGGTGTGGATTCCTATTTTCTTGCATGCGAACTCATGAATCTTCTGATCCAACCGCTTTTCAATTTCTTTCTTGGTCGGATTCCAATGATGTGACATCAGACATCTCTTGCAAGCATATCCAAATCACGACAATAAAACCATTTGTTGGCTTAGGGAGTCCTGACCCAGGTTCAGAGTTAGCTACACCAACCAACAAAACCCTACACTACTGGCCCTTTCGGCAACAACCCCCATAGCGCAGGTTGTAGTCTCACCCGAAGTAGTATGGGGGAATGCAAGAACCAAGTTTATGCATCTAGAGACTAGTGTGATGTCTTCTAGTGCCTCAGATATGCCTTTGCGCAGATCAATACACTCCCAGGGAAAACTGTTACAACTCCATTAAAATAGCCTTGAGACCTTCATTAAGGTCTATGATCAGTCATTGTAGACCTTTAATAGTCAATTTTCCTACTTACGCGCATTTGAGAGCAGTCCTAAATTATCTTTCACACAAATTTAATTAAGTTATTAGTAAACATCAGAGAATTCATCAGTCTTTGCGAAAATACTTAGACATGCATTGCGTACATCACTAACACGTATTCAAGAGAATCATGTAACATTCAATCAATATTCCATAAAACACATCATTCATAAAAAGCATATAGAATTAACAGAAATACGCAAGAATTCTTTAGAAACTTTTTTTATTGATCTTCAATTCAAGGTTACAAATACAAAACTACCCTGCGGACACAGCTGCACCGGTCTGCGCACTCAGCTGCAGACTCTACTTAGGCCTCTACGTGTTCAGCTATAGAGCCTTTCCTCTATCTTACCCACATCTCTTCACTATCACTTCCCTTCTCCCTATTCATCAATTATGCCTTAGACTCTCTAAGACACACCTATTTATAGCCTTCTCCATACAATTCCATGGTCCTCAGACCATGGGTGAATCTCAAAACTGACTCAAATTTTACATAAAAAATGGGATAAACCCATTTGACTCCTATTCATCTATGCACTCCACATCGAAAAATTGAGGAGACTTTACATTATTTACAAAAGCTGTACCAAAACTTGGGTTATATTAACCCCAAAATTGACCTAGGGGACCTCATCCCAACACTTCTCCACATCATCCTGAGGTTCTTCTTTTGGAGCTAAAATATCCTATTCCAAATGCAACTAAAGTTGCCTATCAAGGGAACATCGCATGGCCTTCTCTTCATCAAACGTAACATCTCTATGAACCACTGTCATCCTTTGAGAGGGAAGGTACACTTGATAGTTGTGAGGTGTATCAATGTACCCCAAAAAATGCCAACTCAACTATTGGTTCTAAATTTTTCCTTGCATCCTTGGTAACATGACAATAAAATAATGAACCAAATATCCTGAAGTGTGCCACATCTAGTTTCTTACCTGAAAAATCTTCTTCTGGTGTACTCATCCTGAGAATCAGATGAGGACTCCTGTTTTGCACATATACAGTTATGTTGCATGCTTTAGCCCACAGGTGAAATGGTAGGCCCTGATCATGTAACATCACACGTACAACTCCCACAATACTTCTATTCTTCCTTTTAGCCACCCCATTATGTTGTGGGTTATGCGGTGCTATTAACTCCTGTCGAATGCATTATGATGCACAAAATTTATTCAATTCATTCAACGCATATTCTCCACCATTATCACTCTTGAGAGATTTAACTTTCCTGCCAATGTCTTTCTCAACATTTAAATTCACAAAATTTAGCAAACGTTTAATATTTCTTCTGCATCAAGAAAATCCAACGCTTTCAATAAATATCATCTACAAATATTTACATAATACTTGTGCTTGGCCATGGAGGCTGTTGAGAATGATCCACACACATCTGAGTGAACTCTTTCAAGGATCACTTGCGCTCACCTATCCTTATCATGAAAGGTAACTTTGGTGTACTTCCCCAATGTACACCCTTTGCATGTGCTTCTTTGCTCTAGTCTACCCTTGGGAAGTCTTGTAGAAATTTTCTGCATGATCTTCAAATATCTGTGGTGCAAGTGAACCAATATTCTATGCCACAACTCATTGATGTCTTGGCTCTATAGATTCTTTTATTTTGTGCTCAAAGAAGCACAATCTTCTACATCTAATTTGTGGAGGTTATTAACTCGAGCCCTGATCCACTTCACTTGTCCTAAGGTTATGTGATGAAGGAAATAATTTCCTTTGCTAAATATCACATCATAGCCATGGTCCTCCAACATGGAAAATGAAACCAAATTCTTCTTCAAACCTGAAACATACATGACATATTTCAATGTGAGAAGAGAACCAAAATATCTCTGAAAGGGAACAGTACCGATGTAGGTCATGCTATACCTCCCATCATCTCCAATTTCGATTTTCATTTGGATGTCCTTCTTCTCTAAGTCACTGAAGAATTATTTGATTATGGTCATATGGAATGAGGCTCCATTATCGAGATACCACACACTACCCATCACCGATCTCAACATGCAAGTGATGAGGGTGAAATCCATCTCGAATTGTGAAGGAATAACTTCAACTTCAGGTCCTCCCGAGGGCCTCTTGTGCAGACACTTCATGGCATAGTGTCCCAGCTCATGATAGTGAAAATATTTAACCTTCAGCATGTCCTTTCTCTTGCCAACTTGAATGAAATTTGATTTGGAATGGGATGAATTCCATTTCCCTCTCTTTGCTTTTCTAGATAAGGCATAGTTCTCACGATCATCATGCTTGGATGAAGGTTCCATCTGTAGTGTTCTTTAGAATATCTTCTTGCACCAATTCAAACCACAAACACTCCCATTCTAGTAACTTCTCCCACCCATTTACTGAATTTTATTAGCTGTGTCAACTCTTAGGAAGGCCTAGAAATGCTAGGATGATCAAATCATCTTCAAAAACTGTAACACCAACACTTCCAATCTCATCTCGACATTGGGTGAACCTAGTCAAGTACTTTGGTATCGTGTTTCCCTTATCCATGATTATTTTCCTGAGCGTGTCTTGTTATCACTCTAGGAAACTCCCCTAGGTTGCAGCTCGAAGATGCCTGGTAACATATAATCTTCAATATTGTTCTCAGAACAATATTGAATGGATGATGGTTTGGATCAAGTTAGATGACCATTTTAGCTCTATTCCCACCCAATACATGCATGAACACCCTCAACAACACAAGGGTTTAGACCACAAATGCTCAATAGTTTGTAGATTTAATGGATAGATGGAGAATACTGACAGTACCAGCAGATTGCATACACGAAGATATATGAATGGCTAGCTACAGGCAGCAAATGAATTTATTGACTATACTGGCAGATGCATATACAATAACACATATAAATGGCTAGCTACAGGCAGCAAAGAAGCTTGCTAATCTAATATATCAAAACAAAGATAAGATGACAGTTATCTAGCCTTAATCACATAGACAACCTAAACAAACTGTTCAAGTGCAAGCGCAGAACAACATAAATAAAATGTACATTAAACATCTAATGGAAGAAGAAGCTTATATTTCTTAGAATGAATATGAGAAGCTTGAATGAATAGAGGAGGAATAATGTCCAAAAGTTGAACCTCTATTACATCTTGCTGACAGCTATTTATAGCATGTTTACAATGCTCTTGAACTCTCTAGAAGGCTCAGATCCCCTTTGTCCCTTAACTGTTTGATTCCCTGAAGGCAAGCATGGCTTGGAGGTTTTCCCTCCATCTAATATAGGAATAACAGTTTTTAGATATTTTTGGGTGGTTTGTTGTACTATTTGGGAGCTCTCTCGTGCCAAAGATGCCCCATAATTGATTCTACTATTATGGATGAGTTGCGTTGTCTGTTGATGCTTCATGGTCGATTCTGTTTCAGGCTAGCTGCGCGTGCTCCATGATTATTCGGTGTTGCACTATCTGTGTGGTGGAATGGCTCTTCTATTTCCCTCTCCAGGCTCTTGTTTCCCACCAATATGTCTCCCAGGCTCTGTTATATGGCGCAATGGGTCTTCGGGCCCGTATATCCCTATAAATTCCCCCTTTCTATCAATACAGGACTGTTTTATGTTTAAAACAGAAAACGCAGTGACACTGTGAAAATCCCACCTACCTCTGTACTTTTCAGACTTAAGAAATCTTTAGAAATGGCTTATTCCCCTCTTTGGTCTGCCTTTGCAATGATAACACGTCTCTGCCGTCAATCTTGGAGTCCCAGATCCAATGGTGATGATTCATTTCGGGTGCCTCTTTTGTACTAGATTTAATCGCCTGATGAGGGCCATTTTCTCTCTCCTTGTCTTGGACATGTTGTAGTAGTTGTATGGCATCAGGCGGAGCTCGGACTAAACCACTTACTGCCCACAGCCTGCCCAAAATCCTACCTATTTTGTGATTTTTCCTTCATATCGGAAATATTCCAAAACATTGAAAATTTATGAAAAAATTCCCCAGCAGATTTCAGATATCATATATTCCATTTCCCAGACCCCTTCGGGCCTGGGCTCCATCACAATCGGCACTGGCTAGAGGTTCCATCGTATTTCATTTAAAGAAAAAAAACATACAAAAACATTAAAATGGGCCTTCCGCAGACTTGAAAATATATCCATTTTGCTTCCCGAAACCATTTAGGGCCTGGGTTTTATCGCATCAGCGCTGTCCCTGTTTCCATTTGTATTTTATTACATAAAAAAATACAAGGGAAATACATTAAAATGGCATGGGTGCAGACTTGAAATATTATCTAACATTGTAACACATAACCGTCGGGTCCGGTTATAGCATCGCAAATACATATGTGCATAAGCCTCACCCGTGATATATTGTCGATGCAATACAACGATGCTATCCTATCGCAATCGTTGATTTCTTAGTGCTCAGGCCCCTTTATATCTCTATATATATATATATATATATATATATATATATATATATATATATATATATATATAACATATGCCTCTCACCGGTGCGACCCACCGATCATATCATCGGTGATTGCTGATCAGTGGTGTCATGCGCCCACCTTATATCTGTCCCCTCTGCTTGGCCGATTCCGATTAGCTGCCTAGATCTGGGTTGTTGGCATCAGGCGGAGCTCGGACTAAACCACTTACTGCCCACAGCCTGCCCAAAATCCTACCTATTTTGTGATTTTTCCTTCATATCGGAAATATTCCAAAACATTGAAAATTTATGAAAAAATTCCCCAACAGATTTCAGATATCATATATTCCACTTCCCAGACCCCTTCGGGCCTGGGCTCCATCACAATCGGCACTGGCTAGAGGTTCCATCATATTTCATTTAAAGAAAAAAAACATACAAAAACATTAAAATGGGCCTTCCGCAGACTTGAAAATATATCCATTTTGCTTCCCGAAACCCTTTAGGGCCTGGGTTTTATCGCATCGGCGCTGTCCCTGTTTCCATTTGTATTTTATTACATAAAAAAATACAAGGGAAATACATTAAAATGGCATGGGTGCAGGCTTGAAATATTATCTAACATTGTAACACATAACCGTCGGGTTCGGTTATAGCATCACAAATACATATGTGCATAAGCCTCACCCGTGATATATTGCCGATGCGATACAATGATGCTATCCTATCGAAATCGTTGATTTCTTAGTGCTCAGGCCCCTATATATATATATATATATATATATATATATAGATAACATATGCCTCTCACTGGTGCGACCCACCAATCATATCATCGGTGATTGCTGATCAGTGGTGTCATACGCCCACCTTATATCTGTCCCCTCTGCTTGGCCGATTCCGATTAGCTGCCTAGATCTGGGTTGTTGATCGGCCAGATCTAACGATGGCTGTTCCTTCTCTGTTTAAGCCTGCATTTTTAGGTTTTTCACTGTTTTCCTTTCGTTTTTCGCCTCCCGATAGTGATTTTTAGCCCTTCCATGGTCTTTAATTCCTTGCTCTTTTCAATCAAAGGATGAATTTTGAGCTTTTTTGAAGACTAAGGGAGTGCTTTGGAGTATATATGGATCCCTTTGGATGAAGATTAAGCAACTTTGAATATTTTTAGGACATGTATGGACCCAATTTTGGGCCTTTCGTCAGGGAAGCTAACAATGGCTCCTTCTGGGGATGAAATACTCCCTATGAGGTTTCAAGAACCATAGGTTAATGGCTTTCTTGTAAAACAAAAATTGAATCTTCCTTCTAGTGTTCCATTGGGCACGGAGTCTTTTTTAGCATAAACAAAAAATAGAAAGAAAAACATATTTACAATACGAAGGCTTTAAGGCCTTAAATGAAATAGAGCTTCAAGAACCACCCATTTATTGGGCTAACAAAAGTGTCTCCCCCTTCCAAATTGTGCAAGATGAATGTATTGTTGTGCTGAACTTGAGCGATGACAAAAAGACTTGTCCACAAGGAGTCAAACTTGCCATTATTACCTCTCTTTTCCTTAAATGCATCCCATTTAAACACCCAATTTCCAACTTGGAAATTGTCCACTTTTTCCCTCCTGTCAAAGGTTTCTTTGATTTCCTTCTGATGAGCCTTTGATTTCTCAGCCAGCTACTCTCTCATCTTATGTAGTTCAACTAGGTTATTCATTCTTCTTACCATATCATTCTCCTCATCTTGGTCTTCTTGCAAGAACTTAGCCACAAGGAGAATGAGCTGGATGGGGAAAACAACATCAGCACCCTAAACCAATTTGAATGGAGAATTCCCTATGGAATTTTTATGGTAACTCTGTCAGGCCATAGTGCAAATTTCAAATTGGAATCCCAACTCTTTTTGTTGTCCTCTAACAACTTTTTTATTACCCTTACCAAACTTTTGTTAGATGATTCTGCTAGGCCATTGCCTTGATGAAAATATGAGGTAGAATGCACCACTTGAATGCCCATGGATTCAGTCATGTCCACCGCTTCTTTTGCTTTGAAAGCTGTTGCATTATCAGTGAAAAGTTTGGCTGGGAAACCAAATATAGTGAAAATATTCTCATTTAATAATTTTATGACAACTTGATGATTGGCATTCTTAGTGGGTATAGCCTCAATCCACTTGGTAAAATAATCAGTGGGTACTAAGATCCATTTGCGTTGGCTACTGGAATGTGGGTTGATCTCATCTATAAAGTCCAAGCCCCACTGCTGGAAGGGACCATTGACATGTATTGGCTTTAAGGGCAGAGATTTTAGCTGTTGTCTGCCTGCAAACCTTTGACACTTGTCACAAGATTTTACAAAAGAAAACACATCATAGAACAAAGTAGGCCAATAATATCCAACCCTCAAGATTTTGTGAGTTGTGGTTTTCCAATAATTATGCCCTCCACAGATGCTAGAATGGAACTGATGCATGGTTTCCATAGACTATTCTTTATCTAAACACCTCAAGAGGATTCTTGATGGGTCTTTCCAATAAAGAAGATTTCTTTCAATATATAATTTGGCCGATCTGAGTCTATTTAACACATAGTTTGCTAATGAATCAGTCAATGTGTTTAAGTTTATGGAAATGTGTTGATATTGAATGAAATCAAAATGTCTTTCCAAAATCCTAACCCTTAGGAACATGTGATGAATAGTTGGGTTCTAGACAGAATAAATGCCAGTAAGTTGTAGAATGACAAGTTGTGAATCTAGCCTGACAATGATTCGGCGTATACCATGTTAAATGGCATCAGAGAGGAGTTTAATCAACGCACTATACTCAGCGATGTTGTTTGTTGATTGACCAATACATATCCCTCTGAAACTCACTAACTCACCACTTGGGGCTGTTACATAGTAATTTGTCATTGTCTTCACTCCAGTCTTCCTACTATGTCATGTGTCCAAGTCATACATGCTCATGTTAGACAAATGCTCTCTGATGTTGCCAAATGACCCACTTTTCCAAAGGTTTCTACCTCATCACGTCTGTTGGTTAAATAAAAGCATTGATGGGCGCTCTAAAACAGTCCACAAGCGCTACCATCACGGAAGTACACGTGATTCCCGCAATGGTCGGATTTTATGTGCCAGCACGACTACCGCCTGTAATCCTGGGTGCGACTTGACTATCTTCATTATGCAATAGTGATGTCAGCGTGGCAGACCAGTTATGTGCCCGCGATGATCCAGTTCGGGCGAATTTGTTCCAACAGTCGGCCTTCCAGATTACTCCAGACCTGATTGTTGGCCTAGTTTATGTCACCCTCTTTCTCTGGCGTGGCTGTTCCGTCATTTGTGCTACCTTCCTTGGAGATAAGCTCATCCTCCCACCTTTCATGGAGACTCCTCCTATTTAAAATCCCACCATTGCTATGTGTTTCTAGTTTGGAATTCTTAGTCTTTGGAGTGGTTGCTGGTAGTGCTGTTAGTACTTGTGGGCTTGTTAGATAGTTGGTGTGAGTGTGACAAGTGTGGGATTGTTGAGAGCTTGAGGAAGGTTCTGAAGTGCCTTTGATCTTGTGTAAAACTTGTGAGTGAGAGATATTTGTGTATTGGGAGATCCATTTTCAAGAGTGAATGCTTGAGGAACATGCTGGCTAGATCCCTCTGAGAAGGCTTGCGACGTTAAGACTTTGGTTGTAAGCTTACTCTTATTTCATAATTAATGCAATCAATGATGTTTTCCTATGTCTTGTATGTAATGTACTTGATAGCTCATGACTTCTTGACTTTGTGAGTAAATAGATCATTGTTGTTCCGGTTACGTGCTTTGTTGTATTGCCTTTGCATTGTTTCAGGTTGATTACTCATTAGGAGAAGGAAGCGGAAGATGGAGCAGCGTAACGGAACTCCATCGACCACCAGTTGTGGTAGGCCTCCAACCATGACTGTTTAAGGAAAACTATTGCTGATTTGTCCTTGTTTGTGACTAGACCCACTCTAAGGCTAGAGGGGTTGCCTCTGTTCGCAGAGGGAACACTTTCCTGCATCACAGGGGCAAATATGGCCCAGGTTGCAGAAGATAGGTTCTACGTGCTATGATTATCCTCATCAGCATACCCAATAAATGGTTCCAAAATGTTTGACATATGCAACAAATTAAAGTGGATTACCTAACCAACATGATAACTCTAAAATGAAACACACAAAAATGCAATGAAAGCATATGTACAGTGAGTTTTACTACACTTAATCAAGCATAGTAACATTTGAGATAAAACCCGTTTCGGGGCTATGACAATGGGATCCCATCATAATAACCTAACTTGTAGGCTCCTTTTGTTAACACACGTTTAACAATATAAGGGCCCATCCATAATGGTTCAAATTTCCCTGCTCCTAATTTGACAGAATCCTGATCGTAAAGCAAGACCAGGTCACCTTCTGAGAAGACACGAGGTTTAAAATTTTTGTCATATGGTGCCTTGATGCATTTCTTATGTGCTTTGTTAGCCAATGCGGCATCACCACAGGTTTCTTCCAGATGGATTAATTCCAAGAAACGAGCTTCTTCTTTAGAAGTTTCAGGTAGCAGGTTGATTGCGAGCTTGAGGGATGAGATTTCACAATGAATTGGTAAGACTACTTCCAGACCATACATCAACTGAAAGGGCGTAAATGGTCGCATTTCTCATTGAGTTCTGGTATGCCCACAGAGCTGAGTACAAGATTAAATGCCAATTGCGCTTATGGACTCCGATCATTCTTTGTAGCATGCGCTTAAGGACTTTGTTGATCGCCTCAACTTTCCCATTAGCCTATGGATAATATGGAGTAGAACTATCATGGGACATTCCTAACTTGGTAGTTAACTCGATCATCATGTGATTGTGAAAATGCGACCCATGATATGTTACTATAGCTTGTGGCACACCGAATCTAGAAACCACATGATTGAAAAAAAAAGAGCAGTCGTTTCGCCACTGTTGTCCAATGTAGGCATAGCCTCAGCCCATTTGGTAAAGTAGTCAACAATGAATATAATATACCCATGCCCCCAAGCCGAGTTGGGGTTATATGTCATGATATTAATGCACCATTTCACAAATGGGCCAACAACAATGACTGGATGCAGTGGTGCAGGTGGTAATCTGGTTTTACGATAAAAAATTTGACAAGCATGGCACTTTCTGACTACAAGTATGCAATCTTTGAATATGGTTGGCCAGAAGTAACAAACTTGTAAGAATTTTTGTGCAGTTGCATAACCAGATAAATTCCCCCCACAAGCACCTGAATGACATTCATTCAAAGCTTTTTCGGCCTCCTCATGCATAAGGCACCTTTGTAAAATCGTATCGAAACCAAAACGATAAAGTGTATCACCAACGCTCAGATAATATTTGGCTTGGTATCAAACACATCGCTATTCAGAGCGAGAGGTGTTAGGTCTAAAATCTTGGGTCTGGAGATAGACCAGTATATCACCATACCATGGATCACTTGACGATATCAGAAATAGAGACTCATCCACGATTGATGCTTCTGATGTTAAATCGTTGGAGGATGAGGGAAGGTCGCAAAGTAGCTTTGCAAAGACGAAAGATTTCTTTGATTTGGATTTGATGAATTCCAGATCAAACTCCTGCAATATGACTATCCATTTGGAATATTTCCCCCCCAGCAATTGACGTGACAGGATGTATGTCATAGGGTTGCAATTTGATACAATGGTAGTTTTGCGAAGGAGAATGTAATGTCGAAATCCTTGTACATCTTGAACGGCTGCTAAAGCCAACTTTTCAATGTAGGAGTACTTTCTTTCTATATCATTAAGATTATGACTTAAATAATATATAGGATTTTCAATTCCGTTATCTTCTTGCACTAAAACCATACCCGATGGTTGTATCTGCAGCGGTGAGATACAGGTAAAAGTTTTTTTGATAGTTGGGGGCATACGTTAATGATGCTTTTATTAGGGAATCTTTGAGAGCATCAAAGGAAGCTTGCGCAACCTGATCCCAATGGAAGGGTACCCCTTTCTTCACAGGACATGTATAACCTTTAGCTAGCTCAACATAATTTGGAATGAACCTCCTCAGAAATTTTGCCTTCCCTTGAAGTCTCTAGATTTGTAATAAATTTGAAGGTGGAGGCATGTCAAGAATTGCCTGAACCTTTAATGGATCGAGTTGAATTCTGTCCTTAGGAACCACAAACCCCAGCAGTCGACCAGAGCCAACACAAAACACACATTTGTGTGGATTGATTCTTATCTTGTAGTGTCAGCAATGCAAAAATATGGTTCTCAAATGCTGCGTATGATCAATCCATTTCGTGAATGAGCAGGAAGATCATCAAGATATGGTTGAACTATGTGTTTGATGTCATGGAAGTCATAATTCATTGCCCTTTGAAATGTTTCTCCTTCATTCTTCAAACCGAAAGGTAATTTACGATATGTGAATGTGCCCCATGGACATATAAATGCAGTTTTTGATTGGTCCTGTGGGCGGATATTGATTTGATTGTAGCTGGAAAATCCATCCATGAATGAAAATATTTCGCATCCGACACATTCATCAATAATCTGGTCGATAAAGGGTGTAGGATAGTTTTCCTTCAGACATGCTTGATTTACATCCCTATAATTGACACACACTCTTATCGTTCCTTGTTTTTTCATCACAGGAACAATATTCGATACCCAATCAGTGAGAGGTACGGGGTAAATGAAGCCAGCACGCAAAAGTTTTTCAACCTCTACTTTAATGGCAGCGGCTTTCTTTGGATGAACAAGTCAAAGCTGTTGTTGTACTAGTTTGACATCAGGATACATCTTTATCTCATGCTCAACAATGCTTGAGTCAATTCCTGGCATTTCCTTGTAAGAAAATGCAAATACATCTATGAATTCATGAAAAAGAGCACAATAATTATCTAGTTCTGATGGAGAACAAGATTTGCTGAAGTGAATATTTTCTACAACATTGGATTTGGTTGAAATATTAATGGAGATAGTTTCTTCAATGTTAGACATATTTCGCTCAGAATCGACTGTATTTATGGAATTCAATAGGAAGTCAACGATTGAAGGGTGGTTGAGTTCTTTTGAATAATCTTCATTGTCATCTCGAAGGTGGGAACAATGATGATAATATTTCCACAACGTCTCTCATATCATCATTGATTGGATGATTCCTTCGTCTATAGAATGTATACGAGACCAAGGATTAGAAGAGGTGCCATATTCTAAAGACCTATCTACCCAAACGCTCGTTGAGTGCGGATTCGGGTTTGCTACACAAGCCCAATAGATTGATTGCTACAAAGATTCGATGGGGCTTGGTGGAAATGCCTTGTGTTGATTATCACTCTCAAAATAGTTGGAAATCTTCTTAATCTCAGATGATGTAGAAGATATCATGTTGCAGGTTTCCACTGTTGCCACTTCCGTGAAACCAGATGGAGATGGTAGGGTAAAGGCACCCATCAAGGAAGGATCTCTTAGGAGACCTACTCCAACATTTTGAAGCAATTGCGAATTTCCATGTATCAATGGAATGCTTCCAGTAGCTTGTGAACTATTAGCAAAAAAAGCTAGTTGGTCGATGACTGTGATTCCACCTTTGAAGGGAAATGCAATCATTCGAAAGCATGTGGACACAACTGCATCCATAGCATAAACCTAAGGCCTTCCCAGTAAAATATTGTAATCAAGGATTCCATCAATGACCTGGAACTCAATATCTATTGTTTTGCCCTCTAGTTCTACTTGCAAGCTACTTAAAATCCCGTATGGAGTGCACGTTCTTCCATCGAAAGCTTTTAGTGTTGTTGGTGATTGTGACAATGGTGGTGAACCAAGAGTTTTCCAGCAACTCATTAACATGATACAGGTAGATGCCCCCTCATCAATAATGGTTCGATGAACATTTTTATTGAGGGCTTTTACCTGTATAAGGAAAGCGAGTTGTACTGGTAACTGTGGCATATATCCTGTATGATTAAATACCACAAGATTGGAATCCGTAGGATCGATCCCACCTATTGCTGATAACAAAGCTTGCTTTCAGGAGGGACAATTTTGCAATACCTCAAGTGTCAACAAGGTGAAGGTGATTGAGGTAGATCCTCCACTATATTATAATTTTGGGTTGCTCGAGCATTAGGATTAAATGTCAATTTGTGTACAACCCCCTTCGGTGGCTTAATTGTTAATTTAGGAATAATCAGTGGAACAACTTCTGGCGAAGTTGTGGTCGAAGAACTAGGTTGATTAGTAGCCTGGTTATTTGACGATGATGGATTCCCATAATCTTTATTCCTCGTCGATACCAAAACATCATTTTTCTTATTTGCGATGGATAGCATAAGCACTTGGGATGTGGAAGCATTATCAGTGGCAACCATATGTGTTTACGGGTTTGGAAACGGCTCTGTCAGCACCACTGAGGTATTTGAAGCTTTTAATAGTTTAGAAACCTTAGGTCGATGTGGACAATCTCTTGTGAAATGATCGTCATTGCATATCAAACATGGATAATGAGGTTTCCTAGCCACAGTAGGGGTTTTAGATGATTTTTCAGGAGTGGAATTCTCCTGTTTCTTCTTATTATTCTTCCCCTTCTTCTTGCCTCCTGGTTGCTTTGGATTTTTTCCCTTGTTAGATGACATGACATTAATCTTAGAGGCAAGAGTGTTTTCAAATGAATTTTCATTTTGACTAGAAATAGCAAGAGCTTCACCAGATGGTCCTCTCGCTGTTTGTGCGCTCGAGGAACCGATCACGCCGTCGCCGGCATGAGAGTCCATACTCGATTTTGGAGGGGGTGGAATGATAAAAGCTGGTCTAGGCGCGTCAGGAATCTTGTCATAGAGTGTGCCTGATTGTGTATAAATCAGATCCAAATATTGGGCATGAGCAATGATTTGCTCTTCTATGACAACTCCTCCTTTCACCACATCCTCAGTGATAGATGGCAATAAGGACTTTATAAACCACTAAGCTAAAAGATGATCTGGAACATATGTCTTTACCATTCGACGATGACGTTGCCACTCATGAATATGATCAGATATGTGAGTGGAGGTAGTCTACTTAAAGTTGGTAAGAAGTTCTGTTCCAGTTTCGTACCTGATAGGTAACTGAAAGTGGGTTAGAAAGGTAGTGGCAAGAATGGTGAAGTTATCGAAGCTCTAGGTAATTCAATATACCATTTTGCAGCTAGACGAGTTAGTGTTCTATGGAAAACATGAATTCTAATCGAATCATCATTCAGGGTGTTGGATGAAAACCATAAATGAAAAGTCATTACGTGATTCGATGGGTCTTCTCCTGGATTTCCATTGAACTTTGGAATGTCAGATGGCAGTTTATGTGGAATCGCTGGCCACCAAGGGGTGTATGCAATTGGATCATTAGTGAGCGAGTTCAAATCTGATAGTTCAAGAGTTACTACAAATGGAAACTGTTGATTCAGGTTGGGTGGAACATACCCAGGATAAGATGGAATCGCCTGAGCAATAGGTCTTTGCATACTAGCATAGGGCATCTGTGCTTGGTAAGCCTGATAAGGTTGTTGGACATAACCAGTATAGGGTGGTTGTTGATAACCAGTTTGGAAACACTGCTGTCCAACCTGCAAAGCCTTATTGTCTAGATCCTCGGTAGGCTTGATATTGACCAAATCCAGTTTGTGCTTGTGAACCAAGTCCAAACTGGGGTTGGGTTTGCTGGAATTGAGGTTTTTGATATTTTGATAGCCACGGTTATTGGACCATTTTCTGCTGCCCAGTACTAGTTGATTGACCAAGTTGCGGATTAACTGTACCCGTTTGTGCCTGAGTCATTCCGGATAAAGGAACACTAACCTGAGGTTGCGGTTGAGCCCCAGAAACAAGAGGTTGTTGTATAACAACCCGAGAAACTTGAGACTTTTGCCTTGAAACCTGAGGTTACGAGGAAGAAGGCACAATTTGTACCAGTTGAGATACAACAGGTTATGCTTGTGATTGTGGCATAGTCGTAATAGCAAGTGTAGTGGGAATATTCGACACAGGTTAGATCAATTGTGTTGGATATCTACCCTTGGTTGATCTGGCAGTACTGGTAGCCAACCACTAGCTGTAATTCCAGTTTGACCTGAATACTTTGGGAAACTCTCATATGGTTATCCCTTCGAAAAAGGAGGAAACGACGAGTAGGCATACTGCTCTCCATATGGTGGCAGTCCAGTGTTTAAAGGATATATCAGTCTCTGATAACTGGCTTGCCCAAATTGATATTGATATGCAGGATCAAATTGTTGAGTTTCCATGTGAGAAAAACCAGATGGGATTCCAAACGAGTAAATGGGAGTTGACCATGGTGCCAAAGCAACCCCTGAGTGGGTTCCAGTTAATGATTGGTAACCAACCGGAATGGACGATGCACCATATAAATATGACTCAAGTGTACCATAAAACATTGAAGGAGTAGCAACATAAGAGTCTACCGCAACTGCATCAAATGATACATTCCTAGATGTTGATGGTTGTTCAGAAATGGTTAACTTATCCAAAAGTTGTCCTAACGATTCGACAGGAACTTGCGATGAAGAAGGATTAAAGGAAGCAAACTCGGGAGTAGCAGGATACAAATTAATCCTAGTTCCAAAATGAAACAGGTTATCAGATGGGGGATCCTCTACTACCTCCTCTATCCCCAGTGGAGTCACCAATTTGTTTCTGGGAAAATTAGTGTCTTGTCGGACGACTAACCCTCTAGGTTTGGTAGCTAACCTAGAAACAACAGTTAAATCAATTCAATATCTTTCCTATGAGTGACAGATAAGAAAGAGATTATGAAAGAACAACTTGTAAATTTCACTTGAATCCTTGCTTGATCTCCCTCTCCTTTGGATGATCCCGTAACTCCTCCCCATACTTAACACGCTTGGAGAGTACCTGCACAGCTACAAAAACAAATACCTGTCAAAGCATAATGATCCATCATAGAATAAACATCATAGAATCAAAAAGATGATAAACAAATGAATGCATTTACAGTTAACACAATCAATTGGCAAAAATCTTGAAGAACTTTATTAATATCAAGGAGAATTACAACCCATAAGAATTTTGATCCAGTGCCATCCTCCCAACTTCAAGCCTTCTTCACTTCATGAATCAACAAGAACACACCAACAATGACACAATGTTCTCACCTCAATACTAAAACTAGCAGCACTTTCTTACAACTCAGAATTATTTAGCCTTCTGATCTCTTAGATGGGAGATCCTTTTATAGATGATTGCAAGAGGGTGAGTCATCAATGGGGATGATGAATGCTATTCCATTTGTTGAAATTAGCTCCACAAGAGAGGGGAATTAGAGTTGGTTTCCTAGTTCCCTTGGTCATCCTTGGGCGAATTCAGAGAGGCAAGTGGCACAGGAGAAGTTTCTAGAAGATTCCATGAGCAATCAACTCACAAATTGTCTCGCAACTTTGTCCAACCTCACCCATCGCACTTACTAAAGGCCCAAACTGCGATGCATCTCACTTAGACAGTGTAGCAGGTGAGATGCATCTCACCCTAACACAGGGCTTTCAGATATGGTTTAGTTTAGGCACTTTCTCGATGATTTATGAGATGGAACTTTTGGGGAATGAGGCATTCAGATCACTAAGCTTCTTTAGGGTATGAAACAAATCTTTTAGGGGTTGATGAGCCCTAGTATCATTGACATATGATTTTGGGGTTGATGTGCCCAAATATGTCTATAACAATATAGAGTATTCTTCTGCCGTGCTATACCACACTTCTTACAGACTTCAAATTCCTTACTGCAAAACTCTCCTCCGTTATCCAACACCTTTATCTTCTACTCTGTCTGGTTTTCCAGCAGAGCCTTAAATTCTTTAAACCTGTAAAATACTTTAGATTTATTCTTAAGGAAATATATCCATGTATTCCTTGAGAAGTCATCTATAAATAGTACATAGTACAAAGACTTACCTAGTGATGGAACTTTCACAGGTCCAAACACATAACTGTGCACAAGCTCTAACATCTGTTTTGCCCTCTTACCACAAGAGGGGAAACTCACCTGATTCTGCTTCCCATATACCAAATTTTCACAGAAATCAAAATCCAGAGAACTATTACTCATACCTTCTACCACACCTTTAGCATGGAATATTCGAAGGCCCTTCTCTCCAATATTTCCAAGCCTTTGATGCCACAACATGGTCTTCTCTCCAGAGACCACTAGATTTTTTGCTCCACTTTCAGGAACCACAGAACTATTGCACCCATCAATAATAGTGCTAACTTGCACCTCGTATAAAGTTCTAATATGAACTCCCAGCATCAATACCAGTTCTCCCTAAACCTTCTTGCAGGTATCCTTCTCTAACATTGTTTTTACACCTACATCATCCAGCTTCCTTATAGAAATCAAATTTCTGGACAATGCAGGAATATGCAGAACACCTGGAAGAGTTATAACCCTTCCACCTTGCAACTTCAACTTTACTTTTCCATGACCAAAAGTTCTAGCCTTCCTATCATCCCCTAAGAAGACATCACCACCATCGTATTTCTCATACTCGTAGAACCACTCTTTATGGGGAGTCAAGTGAAAGGATGCACCTGAGTCAATCAACCATGCCTCATGATCTACATGTGTACTTGAAGAAGCCAAGTACACATCCTCACCTTCATCTGAAGTGGTTTTTGCATCCACAGAAGGAGCATCATCAGATCCCTTTCCTTTGTCAAGAGCTTTAGATTTACAGTCCCTTTTGTAGTGCTCTTCCTTTTCACATTTCCAGCAAATCACCTTTACAGGTTTACCTGGAGATTTAGATCTCCCACTCGATGACTTATTTTTGTTTCTATTGTGGGACCATCCTCATATAGACAAGGCATCACCATTCTGGTTCTCCATATTTTTCCATATCATCTCCTCCGTCAGCAAGGATGCGACTATTTCATCAAACTGCAAGGCAATTGCATTGTTACCTATTGCAATAACCAGACTATCCCACGAATCTGGTATAGAACACAACAAACTAATGCACTTATCTTCATCTGAAATTTTAATATCAATAGATAATAACTAACTTACCACAGTGTTAAATGCGTTCAGATGCTCTGTCCTCGAGTCTCCATCTTTCATCCTCAGGTTATACAACTTTTTTCGTAGGAATAGTTTATTCACCAAAGATTTAGATTGGTACGAAGTCTCTTACTTGTCCCACAAAGCCTTCACTGTAGCTTCCCCTAATACATTCAACAATACTGAATCTGAGACACGTAATCGTATTGTGCTCTTTGCCTTCTGATCCAACTTCTTCCATTCTTCATCGGAAACTCTTGTTGGTTTAGTACCTGGATCTACCGCGATCCACTAATCTTTATCCACCAATAGATCCTCCATCTTGAGTTTCCACAACTCAAAACTCTAACCCTTAAATTTATCGATCTCTATCTTTCCACTGTTATCCATATTATTTCACCACCAGAATCGATCTCGCAGATTTCCAACTGAACAGGGTATACCACAGGCCCAAGTGAAACCCCTCAGCAATAAAGGTGTCCCCTTGAAGTGAAAACAACTCTGATACCAAATGTATGTTTCAACCCTGTATATAAATTACCTGCATACGAATTCTAAAACACAGAAAATAAATAATGTGAGAGAATAACACATAAAACATATATACACAGAGATTTTCCTCTGGATCCCAAAATTGGGACTACCAGCTTGATTTTTTTTTTATTATGTTCTTTTCAATGTTACAATACATATTTATACATGCCAAAGCATCCAATACCATGGACCGAAAACCATCGCGTCGAAAACCATGGACCGAAAACCATCGCGTCCAAAACTATGTGCGAAAAACATGCACAACCATAGGTAGGTCTACCCAACCTAATATAGGGTCCAAAACCAAAATTTTCTGGGGCACTACCCCAGACACCATAGAGTGGGGTTACTTGCACCCCTCAAAACCCCGGTGACTCCCGCCGCTATGCAATCGATGCAACGAAGGGGGTGCTTTGTCCCCCTTCTAACGTGGGCTAATCGTGGAAAGAATATAACACAACCCAATAGGATCTTGGAAATCATATGATTCAATTTGAACATCCAATAGTTCAATTTCATTTTCTAATCTTTCAACAACTAAATCAAGAAAACAATTTTTACCTTTAGGTGTGAGTCGGCTGGATTTCAAACAACGAAATACTGATGTTGAGAAATTCTGATCAACCTGAAATTTTGCTAACTCATTCCTTAAAGTTAGTAATATTTCCCTAGATAAAGGATTTTCTACATACCCTGTCCTCGATGATTATCTTCAATGCTCTGAGATCTGGATTCTTTGGTAGTGAAGTCGCTCTGAACTTTGAAGCTCGGGATCTTGAACAATGGAGTCGCTAGGTAGATGATTCAACCTTCTTGTGTCTGACTTCTATCCACCATTAACAACCAAATCTAAGCCGTTGTCGTTCTTTTTCGGGGAAGATAAAGCTTTCGTCCCCACCAACAACGCCTGTATGAAATTAGTCCTTCGAATCTCCAAGGTCGAGGAAGAGTCCAGCTAAGGTAACCACAGACCAATCTTTTGACTTGGTAGCTAGCCCTACCAAGCCGGAGAGGGCTCTCTCCAAAGGATCACAACCATGAGGGATGGATAGATTAAGGTTTTAGGCTAGATGTAAAGTGCAGAGGGTTGTTTGATTTGATTTTGGTTGGGTAGTCACAAGGATGAGTGAATTAGGTCTGAGAATGAACCAGGGTAGGGAAAATGAGGGTATGATTGCAGAACTCTGATGGAGCAAGGTAGGTAGGCACTCAAACCTTTAAAGTTCTAAAGTGAGATGAATAAGACTGGTGAGGTGCTAGAAAGAGAAAGACAAGCATGCATTCTTTCTAAACTGAAGAAACTAGACAAACTATGTAGATTTCCCCAAAAGAAAGCATATAAAATCTATTATGCTTATCAACTTAAAATCAACATATCATAGAAGTGAAATGCAATATGGGAGTACAAAACATTCAAATATATGCAACATAAGAAGAAACTAATTCAAAATTCCATACCACAGGTATATCACCAAAATAGCTACAACTCGTTCATTAAATTCTACCAAATACTGATTACACTAGTGTCTATGATGCAAGAGCATCAACGACCCAAGTCAAAATAGAATTTTGGAACCTTCCAAAGGAGAATGTGTGGCATGAGGACAAGATTTGTTCCAAATCTGATTGAGTTTCTTTGTAATTTTTTATTTTACATATATTTTGAGGGATGTGAGCGAAGATAGGGATTGATCAGATCTCACTTGATCTGATCTGTATTGTGTTACTCTATTTAACTGTAAGTGTGAGTGCATAGTAGAAGAGGCCCAGTATCAATGTAAGACCTGGCAGAGGGTTGCCACTCCATGGGCCATATGTAATAATTTTTCTATAATTTCTAGTTTGTTGAATAATTGATTGAAGTGTGGTGTGGATGCACTGTTCTAGTGCAGAAATTATCTTATGACTGTGTATCCATGTTCTGGACCCTAATCAGTATTAATTTCTGTTTATGTGATTTATTAATAATCATAGTCAATTAGCGTTGAAGGATTAAATTGAGATTAAGTGCCAAATAGTTCCTTAAGCATCTTCCTTAAAAGTGTGAATTAAGCACGTGGGTAGTATTCAAAAAGTGGTAAGTAGTATCTTGCGAACCCTAAAGGATGGAAATGGTATTTCACAATTTCACGCGATTAACCTTAACGGGTGACACGTAGCACGAGAAAAGCACTTTTCTCGCGCGTTCTCGATCTGATATCGATCGAGAAAGATTTCACATGATATTACACGATAACTGTTGGATCGAGTGGGATTAATCAACGGTGGAGATTGACCAAGCTATTTGGTGAGCAGTTGACATGATAGACATTGGATTGAGGAATGGGATCGATGGTGGAGATTTGGAACACCAAAAGTCAAGTGTTAAAAGGAATACGTCAGTTGTGCGACATGCGATTGATGGTGATTGGTTAGGATTTATGTGAAGTTCGTTGATTAAAATGCTTTTGATGTATACGTGGGCCCATAACCCAAGGGTCCACACGTGAATTATGTAAAGATCTAGTTTTACTGCATCAAAGTGGTATCAGATCAGGGAAAGGATTCCTGCGAGAAAGAGTTTTCGTGAAAAAGAATGAGGTACAATTATGTTGAAGATTGGAGAGTTTGTGGTATTTATGTTGTCGTACAGGTAGTGGTAGAAGAAAGTGAGAAGATTGCAGCAACATAGAGCTAGGAGTGCTCAAATGGTTCCAAAGAAGAGAACCAGAGAGATGCTGAAAGACTAAGCTCAGAGGAGAGAAGCTTGATGAGGTATCATGTAGCAAGGAGGACTTGTTACTGCAGAGGTTTTCTTGCAGCTCATGGAAATATCATAAAGGAAATTCCACAGAGGATGTGGGTAGAATTTCTAAGGGATGAAGAAGGCATATGACTAGGAGGTCATAAAATTTTTGTACCTCGGGAGTCTCATGCAAGAGCATCAACGACCCAAGTCAAAGTCGAGTTTTGGAACCTTCCAAAGGAGATTGCATGGCATGAGGACAATATTTCCTCCAAATCTAATTGATTTTGTTTGTAATTTGTTATTTTACGTAGATTTTGAGGGATGTGAGTGAAGATAGGGATTGATCGGATCTCACTTGATCCGATCTTTATTGTGTTACTCTATTTAACTGTAAGTGTGAATGCGTAGTATAAGAGGCCCAATATCGATGTAAGACTTGGTAGAGGGTTGCCACTACATGGGGCATATGTAATAATTTTTCTATAATTTCCATTTTGTTGAATAATTGATTGAAGTGTGGTGTGGACACACTGTTCTGGTGCAGAAATTCTCTTACAACTGTGTATCCATGTTCTCGACCCTAGTCAAGTATTAATTTTGTTTATGTCATTTATTAATAATAACAATTGATTAGAATTGAAGGATTAAATCTAGATTAAGCACCAAATCGTTCCTTAAGCGTCTTCCTTAAAAGTGTGAATTAAGCATGTGGGTAGTATTCGGAAAGTGGTAAGCAGTATCTCGCACACCCTATAGGTTGGAAATGGTATTTTGAAATTTTACATGATTAACCTTAACGCGTGACATGTAGGACGAGAAAACTACTTTTCTCACGCGCTCTTGATCTAATATCAATCGAGCAAGATTTCACGCGAGATTGCGCGATAACCGTTAGATTGAGCAGGATTGATCAACAGTGGAGATCGGCCAAGCTAGTTGGTGAGCAGGTGACATGATAGCTATTGGATTGAGGAATGAGGTCCATGGTGGATATTTGAAGCGCCAAAAGTCAAGTGTTAAAAGGAATACTTCAGTTGTGCGACACACGGTTGACAGTGATAGGTCAGCCTTTGTTTGAAGTCCGCTGATTAAAATGCTTCTGATGTATATGTGGGCCCATAACTCATAGGTCCATGCACGAATTATGTAAAGAAGTAGTTTTACTGCATCAGTCTCTGATATATAGCCAAACATCCAACTGATTCCAACCTTTTCTTACTTCAAATGATGAAGTATTTATACAAATTCTAAACTATAATATCTTAATAAAAATCTCAAGATATTTTTACAAATATCCTAAACTGTTTTTCACAAATAGAAATGAAATGTAGGATATTAAGAAATAATGTATCTACTTGGCAGTATCATTATGGATTTTTGTCGACAAGGACGAGAAATTCAAATTTGATTGCAACTCTTAGTTGATGAAGTGGTTGTATTTGAACATTTTCCTCTTGAAATCCTGCAAACTAGTGTCCAGTAATCCCTTTGTATATATCGATCCGAGATATATATGTAAATAGTGAGAGAGGTTATTGTAGATAAATATATTCTTGATATAAAAATCTCTCAGTTTCCAAAAGTTCAGCGCCAGCTGTTCACAATATTCTCTGCAAAAAGGTGACTGAAATAAGGCTTTGCAGAGTCCAAAAAATAGGCTGTAAATATGTACATGTATCTCTCATGTTATAATATCTGCGTAAAATATGAAGTAGGTTATTGTTCTTTGGAATATTCAGAACATAAAACTCTTCCATGTTCTCAAGAATCATCTCTGGTTGGACACAATATGTTCTGCAAAAGTATGACTAAACATACAAAATTGGGAAAACATGTCTGCAAAGCGTCACTTGTGTTTCCCAAACCATAATAACGGTTAGACAACTGAGAGAGGTTTTTGTACATAAGGATGTAGGAAGAAAAAAACTCTTTCAGTTTCTAAAAATTCGTCCTCATTGGTTTGGAAACAATGTTTGAAGTCAATGTATTGTATTGGAAAAATCATAGTTTCAACTGATCATGAGACAAATGAATGACATGGATGCGGGAGATGACATGGAAGTTAGGGAACGGAGGGTAACATCACCAAGAGTGCATGGGAAAAGGTCAAGGGAGGTAGATGGAGTGTATGTGAGTGAGGTTTCTTTACTAGGGTTACCATCAGTGAGTAACTTTTTACATGATGACCTAGGTGGAATGATAAAAATTTCAACATGGGACACTAATATGATGTAAAAGAGGAATTTTTACCACTGATGGTAGTATGCAAATACTGACACTAACAAAGGGGAAAGAGAAAAAATTTATGGTAAAAAAAAATAATCAACATATTCTAAGCTTGAACGATAGTGATGTTAACGATATTGAGGAGGAATTCACACCTAGGAGAATAGAAACAATTATCTCACATACAATCACTTAACCATATAATAGTTTTTATGATTTAGTAGACTAAAATTGAGTGTTGAGTAGATTAAATTAAAACATGTTGAAGATAGTAAAAATTTAGCTGATTACACTAATCAGTTGATGACTTGCCGTATAGGAAACCTTTAGATAGTAAAGGGATTTCACAATACAATAAACATGCTTATATCATGAAGTCAAGTTCTTTTGAAGAACATAACTAGTTTTATTTAAAAATTCCACTATCTCAACCTCACAAGTGCCTACCTCTAGTTTTTTATATGGTATATGAAGCCCACTTTCAATATGTCCTTTTGAATGAAAAGATCCTTCTATGAAAGTTTTCAACATTAGGAAACACATTGTATTAATCAAGCTCCAATGAGGATGAGCATAACTGCCTAAGGATGATAGGGAAATAAAGTTTAAATTCAAATGATTCTAAAAAGAATTTTATTGAAGTCCATATGAAAAATAAAAAAATATGAAAGGAACCTATATTTTCCTAAGGAAATAAGTAATAGACAATAGAGGTCAAGGGTTGATGAGATTTCCATATTTGTTTTGGGCATTTGGAATTGATTGGAAAGGTAGATTGCATGATAGGGCCTTATACGAAGGAATTTATTATTGTGACAAGGCTTCAAAGGTTTATAAATATGGCCATTGAGTGTCCACTACTAGTATTTAGGGTGCTTTGTTTTCTTATGTTGTTTGCACCATCCATAGCAATTGGGGAAGTTGTAGAAGAAGCAAACATATAGATTCACTCTCTTTGGTTGGGTCTCATTTTTTGAACAAATAAGCATGAAAACTTTATTAAGTGGGGATAATGGGTAGGAACTCACCCACATATATTTCTACTAGACATATGCAGTGAACTTGGTAAGCTACATTTCAAGGCCACGCTGCATAATTATTTGGAGACAAGGAACATTGTAAGGCTTTCAATTTTCCAATTGAAGAAATCTTTGAAGGATTTTTAGACAAAGAAGTGAAATTTGGTAGCATTGCATACATTCATTAGGAATTATTAAATAAGAAACCATCTCCATAAGAGAAGCCTATTACTATATAGGTTAAGGTGTGAAATCCTCATGTAAGTGAAATAATCCAAAGAGATTTCACAATATAAAAAAATTACAAAGGCTTCAACATTGAAGGCTAGTATGAAGCCTTTGAAACTTGACAAGGGTGTGCACTAATTTTCAAGTTTTATAACTAAGGTAATTTTTTTGGATTATAAAAACATGATAGGAGACATCAACATGCTAAGGTTTGTGGAGTAGTTTATATGGGGTGTTGGATGCCAAATTAGACCTATCTCTTTTCCTGGAAGAATTATTGTATAGTCAGTCCTATAATTGATTTAAATCCTCTTAGGATGGAAGCTAGGGCACAACTTAACATAATTAACTGCAAAGAAAGTGTGTAGTCCATCCTCATTGGGAAAAATTTTCAAAGCTTGTCAAATGGTTGCCTCGGGAAGTGAAGAATTATTTCTATTTAAAGGAATTATTTCATTTATTACTATTTACAAGGCAAGACAAATATGTTAAAGATTTCAAGAAATCCCAGCAAAGGGATAATTGAAATGCACTTTAGATGCAATTCATCATAGTAATATGGGTTACTAAAATACAAAACTACATGGGCACCAATGACCTAGTTGTGAGGGATGTTTGGAAAGGATACTAAACACACCTAGAACTACATATAATTCTTTGGCATATGACAAGAGGCAAGAAGACAAGAATTGATTCATATCAATATTATGTGATATTTTTCTAGGCTTAGGGATTAGGTAGAGCAACAAACTTATGTCAACTAATTAACAATAATATGGAAGTAGTACCTATGGTAGGAAGGCCTATTGATGATTCATTGATTGGCTTGTACAAGGTTGTTGGATAGTCTTAGGAGGCTCTTAGGTGCAACCCATTTACACGTGTTGTGCATTGTGGACGTTTTATGTGTTTTGAATTATATTTTTCCTTGAATCTATATTTATTAGGTTTTGAAATTGGTCAAGTCTGTATTGCAAAATGCATTAAGGCTACGATTGTATGTATTTATGATATTTTTTATTGGATGAAATAAGTGGGTTAAAAATGGTAAGGAATCTAACTTCTTCTAGTCTAAGTGATATAACCCTTAGCTGAATAAGGATAGTCTAATTAATCTACCATTTAATGTTAATAGTACCCATTTAATCACATACCTTGTTATTCAAATATGATAAAAAATAACTAGAAATTCGTCCACTTGCTTTCCAACTATGTTACAATTGTGGATTGAATCCTTCTAGAATAAGAATACGTGCAATGCACATAATTTGTTTTAAAGGTAGATAAATAATTAACAAAATAATAAAATAAATTAAGAAACATTTTTATGACTAAATAAAAACTAGAAAGACTCAAACGCATGAATATGTGAATGAGCTCCTCTTGGTTTCAACAATATTTTATTGGACTAGTCTAATCTTGGAGCAAATGTTCCTTGATTTGGCATAGCTACAATCAAGTCAACATTGACTTTGTTGTTCATATGTTGGAATAAGGGAGGGTTGATCCAAGGTTACCCAAATCTGAAATCATTCTCTACTAAATAAGGCCAACCACATGAAGGTGGAAGATCTTATGGCCCCTCACCCCCTCTCATGTCACTCTCAATTCCCCAATACCCAATATATCTACTAGAAAATAGTTGAAATCGACACATTGAATTAAACAACCCTAAATATTTTATATAAACCCATCTTATCTATTCCCCTAAACATTTCACCTTCAAAATAACATAACATGCATACGAAATATCCACATTTCCTTTGTTGTCCTCTTTTGACATATACAACATTTAGACATTGTAGCATCTCCATAATGTATTAGTGAATCTTGTTTAAAAACAAAATGACAGACGTTAATAAAACCCATAACTAATCTTCAAAACTTTAAAAAAGGAAACAATTACCACAATATCAAAACATAAAAGCCAAATTCTATAAATACTTCTCAAACAAAGCATTGGTATTGGTCAAGGCAACTGATATTGCCTCTCATCTTCACCAATAGCATCTGGGGCATATATGATGGTTGAATGTCATATTTTTCAATAAGAGGAAAAGAGATAAATTGATTATAAAAATACTTGTGATTCAAATAAAATGAATTAAATTTAGACACTATTTTTAAATCAAAATAAGTTCTCAGAGGACAACAAATAGTTCTTAGAGTACCCCAATTGTGTCGTCAACTCTCAAATTATATTTTTAAACACATATCTAAAATTTATTATCACCACCACCCATTTAATCACATATCTTGTTATTCAAATATGATAAAAAATACCTAACAATTTTTCCACTTGCTTTCCATCCATGTTATATTTGTGGACAACAACTTTATGGAATAAGATTACCTGCAATACACATAAATTGTGTTAAACGTAGAGAAAGAGTCAACAAAATAATAAAATAAATTAAGAAACTTTTTTATGACTAAATAAAAAATATAAAGACTCAAATTCATGAATACTTGAATGAGCTCCTCTTGGTTTCGAGAATAATTTATTGGAGTAGTCTAATCTTGGAGCAAATGTTCCTTGAATTGACGAAGCAACAACGAAGTCAATATTGACTTTTTTGTTCATTTGTTGGAATGAGGGAGATTTTCTCCAAGACTATCCAAATTCTAAATTATTATCTACTGAACAAGACCAACCATGTGAAGGTGGAAGCTCTTATGCACTAACCACCCCCCCGCCCCCCTCTCACATCACTTTCCATTCCCCAATACCCAATCTCTTTACTATAAAATGGTTTATAACAACAAATTAAGATTCGTGCATACACACCAACAAAACAAAAAATTGATAAATTTGTTTACATTCATCCTCTAGCAACTTCTAAGCAAGTATATTTCATATTTTTCTAACATAAGTATAAAAAGTATGTAATATCTCATTCAAAGTCATATGTCCATTATGCAAGAACTCATTCAATTGTTATATGAATAAATCAATATGTGTTTTTATACATCAAAAATCTTACACAAAAATCTGTCTTATACAATACATTATAACATTGTACATCATCATTTTTTTTTTGCCTCTTCTTATTGCAACCTAAAAAGTTATTAAATTATTCATCCATTTTTGCATTTTCATCTTCTATACAGGGTCATTCTAATGATGACTCTAATTGAATCCTATCACACATTGCACCTCTGATCATGATACTACGGGGTAGTATCACCTACAAAAATAAATAAATTTATATGGTTAGTTATTGAATATCGTTTAAGTAGTTTTTTTAAATAATTGAAAAAACCTTTACAATGTAATTATTTACCTAGTGCACTAGTCGACACCATTGCAATGATTGCCTCATGCTCCTCTTCTAGTTGAGGATCCTCTTGTATGGCATGCTCTGCCATTAAAACCACAAAATTTATAACTAGATAATCATAAATGAATAAGTAAAAAAACTTAGAAGTACATACTTTATAAGTATGAAATTATTAAGTATATGATTAATATACAACCCTATTACCACTGTGGGCCTCATCTGTCAATGCAATATCTTGGGGTTGCACCCCACTATCATGGGGTTCCTTGGGAGCACCAAAATGTTCTAGTTGGTGTGTACAGTCACAGGCCCCTTGCTTAGAAATCATGGGATCATTTACATTTGTACTACCCCCTTGCTAATTAAAGCAAATAAACACATTATATTTATGGAAGATGTCAAACATGATTGGATTTTATAAGTAATTAAAGGTTAATGTGGATTGATTTCTATTTATCATGTCCTTCAAATGGGATCTTAGGGTTTTCCCTATGCTTTTTTGGGGATCAACTACGAATTTAAATTCGAACTTGAAACCAATCTGGAGGTATTCCTCTATGGCTTCAATTATGAATCCATCACCCTGCATTGCATAAGAATATTGACTTTTGTTATTGGTTAGAGAAATCACCAAAAATTTGGAAGGTGATATAATAGATAATAGTGCTAAGATGTTTGGGTACTTACAATTCATGCTTGTAGTTTCATATGGCCACCCTGGCCCAGTTTGTGCTTCCCATGCTTCTCAAGTCTTGCCTTGGTTTCCTTCAAAGTGTCAGGGATCCTATGAAAAGTTTCAAGTATGTTATATACAAAAAAATTATTTAAAAATAAAGAAAATTAAAAGTATTGATTTCAAGATGTAATTTATAGCTTGCTTCACCAGGTGGTGTTTTCCATTCTCTTTTCATTTTCTTCCACTCTATGTCCTTGATGAGGCCCTCCCATTCCATCTAAGGAATCATGGGAGGGAACTCATACCTAAGGTTATCTCCAAAGTAAACCCTATATTGGTCTTGTACATATTTTAAATGCTTTTTGATTGTGACGGTGACCATGGTTTTATTGAAGGTATCTACCCTACATAGATCTTCAAAGGTAGTCCATAAGATCTTTTTATGTTTGGAATGTTGGCAATTCCACCTTTTGGGTATGGCGAGCCAAAAAACAAATAATGCTTTGTCATCAATTTTTTTATAAAACAAGTTGTTACCTACATGCAAAAGATACGATCATTAGTTTGAAAATAACAATAAAAATGACTTATGTGTGAGATAGACCACATGAAATAGTTAAAATGTGAAAAATACTAGGATTTTTTTGGTGTTTTTATTGGAAGTCCTTTGTCATTCACCAAAAATGTGCATGCAATTTTCCCCATTCTCTTAACACATGATCCTATAGGAAATGAACCCATAGTGTCATCAGTACTAGGGTCACCTCTATCACAACCTGATCTAGAGCCTGGCTACATGTTTTTCTTAAGGGGCATGTGCTCATGGGTCACAACCAATGGTGTGAACCCAATGTCAATACTGGGGTTATGACCACTGGAAGGTGGAGAAGTAAATAACTACCTCACATATATATGTGGGGTGTCTTGATAATTCCACTAATACCAACACCCAGCTAAGGAACAATTGACTAATGCAAGCATCAAAATGTATCCAAATAATCCTACATAAGAAATACAATTCTTTTTCAATTAGATATTATAAAAGTTAAAAAACAAAATTTCATAATTGAAATTATGAACTAAAAAAATCACTTTAAAATATGGTTATTACCTTGTACGTCTTAAGATATTTTCTCAATTCCTTGATCCTAACCTTAGTCGCAACACTTTCGTCCCTTCTGTGAATCAACTCCATAATTTGTTTGTTCATTTTCTTCACATGTTTTTATATTGTGACCTCAAGGTTGGGGGATGACCACAAGTATTCCTCATCAAGAACATCATCATCTGCATGGGGTTTAGATTGCATATTTCAACAAACAAAAAATTTATTGTTTTGATTATATAAACAAATAATCAGGATTTCATATTAAATATGAATCAAAATTTGTAATCGTTTACTTCTGACTATGTAGGTTCCTTTCCATGCAGATCAACATGCCACATAATAGTATAATTAGAGTTGTGAAATATTGTTTTTTGTTTAAAGAATAGTTATCAACATAAACATTTAATTCATGGACATATTAACAAATATAAAAATGAATAATAAATGACTATTCCTATAGCATGCATGTGATTAATTATGGATTTTTCAAACCCAATTTTTTATGTCAAAGGACCCACATAAATGAGACTATGAGACAGGAAAAAAATAACACAAATTTGAGTTAACCTCTGGTAGATGCAGCGAAATAGATCTAAAAAAAGGAAGTTATGGTCCTTTCATTTTGATAACTCAAATAAGAAAAACCTCAAATTGTACTATTAAGACTATCAATAATAGTCATAGATCAACTATTAAGGTTAGATTGTTCACCCATAGGAAAGAAATTTTAGATGATGTTAGGGAAAAAAAAGTTGGAACATAAGAATGGTATGATCCTAAGTAACTACATTGAAATACATCCATCCATTCTAACTAAGGGTTTACTTTGGACCATTATGAGAAATAAATCTTGGACACAATTAAGCACACTTGAGGGACAAGGAAAAAAATGAAGAAAGAATTTCAATAGTTAATTTCTCAACTTACCATGTTACTTCTTCTTATTGATGCAATATTTTACTCATGTCGATAATTGGAGTAATAAAATCATCTAAATTTTTGGTTAAGGCCCAACAAGTGATCAATAGTTATTTATCTTGGAAATCGATGGGCAACATTAATATTCAAAGGCCTTGGAGAGAGGAATGGAGATGGTAAATTAAGCTTCTTTCACATGGCTCTATTTTTCTACAAGATCACAATGATAAACTTGTTTTTACTTCAAACACAAAAATGGTATTGCTCAAATCTAAACTAGGAAGAAGGGTGACATGGAGTGGGGGTCGGATAAAGGACCCCATAATTTCCCTTCAACTTCTTAACTTCACCTTTGATTTCCCTTAATGACATGGCCATGTATTTTAGCTTTGTTGTGGGGCCTAGGTTGATTTTGAGGGTATTGCGTATTCCAACCTTTGTACTCATTTTGAGGACCATAATTGATAGAAGCATCACACTGAACAAGAGGGTTGTGGTTAGCATAAGGGAAATGGTAAATGTGAAGATGAGAATCATAGTAAACTACACATATTTATGATCAAATTTTCATTTTTTAATGCAATCATATATACGAAATTACACGTTCTTGATTTATGAATGATAAACATAGCATATAAGTATCATTAATGATAGGTTACATACCACCCTCATAATGTAATTCTTTGCATCTATTAAATTCAAGTTATAATTGATCAACACCTATTCTCTTGTAACTATTGATATTATTGTGTATACAAGTAGATGTTTTCCTTCCTGTTCCATAAATAATGCAATTAGGTTGCTTATTTGTTTTCCTAGGTTGTTTGTTATTTATAAATCCTAAAATATTCCCCAATTATTTTGGCCTTCCATTAATATAGATAGATGCTCCTTTGTTTTTGTCATTGTATCTGTTTAGTCAATTTAGTGTGTCCTAAATTGCTTCATTAATTTATCAATCCCAGAGTCGTAGACTGATGAAGTATGGCGCACTATATGTGCAAGACAACCTTTTTCTTACCTTTTTGTCATTTTCAATTTTTATTTTGTTTTGGGGGTTTTTCATCTTCGTTTATCTCCTAATATGAATGGAAATCATATTCCTAAGTCTTTAGAAGGCAAGTATGGATATATATTTTAGGCAATTATGTCCTCTATAATGGTTTCCAGCACTTAACACTTCAGAAGGTCTTAGAATATACTAGTGATGACAGTAATACTTGAACA
The DNA here is from genome assembly GCA_031772625.1 of Pinus tabuliformis. NCBI lineage: Eukaryota > Viridiplantae > Streptophyta > Pinopsida > Pinales > Pinaceae > Pinus > Pinus tabuliformis. The sequence continues at coordinate 52,396,795 of CM062815.1, forward strand.
AGAATGAAAAATGTACTGCTATTTAAAACAAGAAAATAATGAACTACTGATCATGGAACTATTATCTCTGTTGCTGTCTAAATACAGAAAAATTAATTAAGCTACTGCACTCAAATAAATAAAAAATTGCAATCTAATAAAAGTAAAATCAATTCACATCATTCATAGTCTGATTCCTCGCCAGGTAGTCGAAGCTATGGCTTTCGGAGATAATCGTCAATGATATGAGCAAGTTGATGTCTAATTGCAGAAAAGTAAAACTAAAATCAAATCACATCATTCATAATCCGATTCCTCACCAGTTAGTCTAAGCTATAGCTTTTGGAGATAATAGTCAATGATATGAGCAAGTTGATGTCTAATTGCAGAAAAGTAAAACTAAGATCAAATCACATCAATCATGGTCTGATACCTCGCCAAGTAGTCTAAGCTATGGCTTTTGGAGATAACATCAATGACATGAGTAATCTCATAACTAAACTAACTACTAAAGCAAGTGAACAAGACTGGAATCAAAGCATAACTGGAATTAAAAAAACTAAGAAAAGCAAAGTCAGCAGAGAGGTTAATTCCATGTCACTAGTTATTACGAAAATTGCATGAAAAATGCCCGGGCCTACTTTGTCCTGAAACATACACACACTGATCAGCGTTAATAGCAATATACAAAGCTTGCAAAATCATAAACAAGAATGAAGTGTTAGTACATATGAAATATATACACAGGTGAATAACTATGAAACATGTGTAGTGAAAATAAGGAAACGATACATAAAAACTATACAGCAACAAGGAAACAAAACCTCAATGTACAGGGACCCTCTGCACAGCCTCAGTCAACAGGCTATCAATCCAAGATTATGTTCACGCAATCATATAGAAACAGAGTCCTCTTTATATATCAAAACAGAGGAAGAATCCTCTCGTTACCACAGTGGGACTAGTGTCACGGCATAGTAATTTTAACAGCAAAATTACATTAACAAAGACTAAGTCTATGCGTATAGAAATGTGTTATTTATAACAAAAGTTACATAACTGTTTTCTTGTAAAACTACGTGAACAGAGGACATGTAAAAGACAAAATCCATGGATTTAGCATAATGGTTGCCGAGATTATTAAATCTATCAACTGTGGCTGTTGGATTTGCATCGTGGGGTAGTCTACAAATGTCGACATGACCCCAAGGATCTAGGAATGGCCACGAATCCTTCCCGTGCTTGAAGATGGAGGCCTGTTGCTGTAAGATTCCTCTGTTTGACCATCGCTTGACCACCGTTGACCACAACTTTCATTGATGAATCTGGCTGAACTAATAGGACCTAATCCATGTCCAGGTCATTCCTGATCTACCCACATGTCCAGTTATGTTTGATGACACCTGCAACCTAGAGTTTAACAAAAACAGCGGCAGAAAGTTGAATCAGTTGCAGAAAGTGACTGCATTCTACAGCTCATGAGCAAAATCTAATTCAAACATAAAAACACAAAAACATAGTCAGAAAACCACTTAAGTGCTCTTTTAGAATCAATATGCAATGATTTTGATAGCTTATGAGGTTCCAGGTGAGGGGAAAAATTCTAGGAAAATGTGTAGGAGAGGTGTAATTTCAAAGCTCAACAGTATCTTAGTTTTATATAATTTTAAGCCAATCTGATTTTTTCATACCTCACATATATCAAACCAACTACAACCAATCTATGTAATTGTAATAGGGTCCAACATACTCCATCAATTTAGTTAATTCGTCGCATTGGAGGACATATTTTTTTTTAATTTTTGTTAAGTGAAGTGCCACATAGGAGGTTAGAGGAACACAAAAGGAGTAGACAGTGTGCATCAAAGGGAATTGGTGCAAGAGGAAGAGGCATGGCATAGGGAAGTCTCATATGAGAAGAATATGTTAGTGTCTAGAGAGCAAGGACACATGTGAAGAAGGTTAGGTAGTTAGGATTTTGCAGTTGTGGCGAAGGTGGAATGGGATGTCATGGCAAGGAAAGTTAGAGATATTTTTAAGGTAGAGGAAGGATGGAGAAGTGGAGGAAACAAGTGGGAGATATTTTTAGTAAGTGTGGGACAGTTAAGGGAGATACGAGAAAATATCCTAATGACCTACCAATCGAGTGGACAACTGGAGAGATGGAGGAGTATATCGAGAAGGTTCGAGGAGTTACTAGGGATAGATAAAATGGGATGATCTAGATGGATCTAACATTAAAAGGTTGATGAATAGAAGAGACGAATGGATGAAAGACTAGAAAATGCTCAGACTATAGTTTCTAATGGCAAGGGTGTCGTTATGCTTATATCTCTATTTTTGGTTGTGTTTATGTAGTCTTAATTATTTATGTTCGAGTCTATAGTTGCTTTGAAGCCCCTAATGTAAATTCCATCAGATATGATAAAGGCTATATGATTATGTACTATGTCTATGCTTTCCTTTTTGTACTATGTGCAAAAATTTAATGGTTGGTGAGCCAAATTACATCAAATTTGTGGTTGCCACCTTTACTTATTTATAATGAAGTAATAGAATGGAGATTTGGGTTGATTCTAACATATTTTTTAATGTATGAATATATCTATCTATTTATGGTATGCTGGTTTAACATGTGTCCAATTTCCTACTACAACTCTGAGTATGTTTGAATATCTTGAATGATTACTCTATTTGTAGGTTTAGTAATGTATTAATACTTTATAGTGTCGGCGTAGTGAATAGTGTCTAGTACCATTAGTGTCATATCACATGTTGAAAGGCATAAGTTAATTCAACCTCCAACGCACTTTCACTTGAGACTTGTACGCTAACTATTGATCATAATAGTTCAAAGGCCCTGTGCAATTGAAATTTGTAGAATTATGGTTAAGTATCTGTCAGATGGGTGTTCGAGCCTTAAGTTACAAGTGGGAGTCTAATGTCTTAAGCTCTTGACAATCCTTTCAGACAATGGAAACTTGGTTTTGACAGTCACCCATTAACATCTCGAGTGAGGCTTCACCCACTCCTTGGGTGTTTCCAAAAGGACTAATGCTGAGCAAGTTTTGTTGGCTAGTCATGTAACAAATCCCAAGTCTGTCAAAATCTCGCATGCCAGGAAATGGTTATGCCACTGCGACTAGGATGGTTGTGTGATGGGATTGTCTTGTAGGAATATGGAAGCCATAGAATCCCACCAGGGAGAAAATTGGTCAATGGTTTAAGTGGAATTAGCATGAGTTTGTAGTGAAAGAGATCATGGATAAGAGCAAATAACATATAAGTGGTTGTAAAAAAATGTGTTCATTGAATTCCATGAAGATTTCTTTGGAGAATCCTTGAATCTCTTGATAGAGAGGGTCTAACAAATGAAGGAAGGAAATATGACGTATCATCATGAAGGAACAAGGAGATGGAATCCAAAAGAGGTGTGCCATCTATAAGAAATAAGTAATAAAAAGTCACGCGCTATGTATTTTTGGTTTGAAAGTGTGTTGGAGGGGTATATTGTTGAGTTTTTAGTGGAAGTGAGAATACTGTATACTGTGGCACAAAGAAAGTTTTCGAAGGGACCATTAGGCAGATTTATATGGTTATTTCCATTAGCCATCAAGATCCTGTTATATGATCATGGAATTTTGCCTATGGAATTAGACGACATAAGCAGTTAGACCAATTGAATGTTGAGGGGAGCGGGGGAGAACTAGGATATAGTTTAAGAAGAGGGAAAGGAGAAAAGCTAGGGAGATTGTGGTGGAAGCCGATAATGGGTATGAGACTATGCCAATGAAGGTGAAGAGATAATTTGGAGAGTGAGATATTTGAGGGTGGTACTTTGAGGAGTGGAAGGAGGTTCAATGGGGTGACACAGGAGGAGGTTGGTCAACATCGATGCTCATCAAAAGGAGAAGCCTAGGGAGGGGAGATGGAAGAGGCCACAAAAAGATGAGGAGTAGTGCAAGTGACTAGAGTTATGAAGGAACATAGTTCAGTACTCTACACTGTAATATAGGAAAATACCTACTCATCAACTTAGAGGAGAAGATTAGACATTTGGTTGAGATACACCCTTAATTCAATCCTATTTTAAGCTATAATATGCCCTACAAAACCTACACAAAGCATGGTAATGGAGGACACAAACCAATAACCTACATTACCCTAGCAAATAATGCTCTGTATCTTAGTTGGGACCATGTTATCTGAATTTCATGAGCCCACAAGCAAAAATAAGAAGCTAAGTCACTGTGCCTTCATTGTTTACTCAAAGTTGACTCTAAAAAGCCCGAAGATATCTCCTCAAGCTCACTTATTGATGTTTCCTATCCTAACAAAGACTACTGAATTGGGAGAAATCAATAAAGTAAGAGGAAACATCTTCCATCCTTTGGATTTTTTACAAAGTGAATTGGTTAAGGAATTCATAGCTTTCTCGACATCCCATTTCTTATATATTATAGGCTAGCCCATTAGAATTAAGATTAAAATTAATGCATTGCTATACTGGGAAGATATTGTTTGAGAGAGAGAAGATGAAGGGTTAGGATTTGGAGGATGTCAGGCCACAACTATCTATGGTTGAAAATGTCCTTCATCTTTTGAATATACAAACCTACTATTGTTCCTTCCATATAATTGTCATTTTCTCATGTATGTTGTGTTCATTTAATGATAACTTGGAAGATGGTCTATTGTTTACATGCTCAATAATGTATGCCGTTGTTAATTTATTAATGTCCGAATTGATCAAGATTTATATGATATAAAGGTTATGTTTGTTTCCTTTTGTGTGCAAGATCGAATTTAGGAGTTGGCAAGGAGAAATTCTTATCCACATGTAATTCTCTGGCTGATCTACACAAAAATATCATCATGTAATCTCTTACATTCTCTTTGTTAATTATAGCCTATGTTTACATTGTTGAATTAATTAGACCATAGCTTGATAGATCCCTTGATACATTTGCCTTAGGTTCCACGAAACCTGAGAGGGTTTTCTAGTTTATCCATCTGAGCTTAAATCCCTCGAATAGAATTGGTGACTCCACTAAGGATTGTTTTGGATTCCCAAATTTATTTATACCTTCTATATCCCGAATCTCTGCTCTTGTTTGATCTTGTCATCTTCAAATTCTTGTCACTTGTGTGTTTCCATGATAGTATTACTAGTATGAGTCTCTGTTGTGACTTGGATTATTCTTTTATTTTAGCAAAACCCTAGTAAATTGACCTCCTATCACTTTCCAGTGCTTGTTAACGTAGGTTTCCCTTGTGCACAATGCGTTAACATAGATTTTAATGCCCTAGGTAGTCTAGAAACCCATGTAAGTGCCCTTAAAAACCCTGCTTTCTACCTAGTCTGTGGATTTTATTGTTTTGAGTTTTGCTTGTCTTTCGATCCTTAGGCTTGTATTGTTTAAAAATATGATTTTTCTAGTTGATTAAATGCATTTTCCTCTTGAAAATGTAGCTTAATTTCATCATTTGAAAAAGAAAAGAAAATTTTTACTTTCCTTCAATTTGGTTTGTTTAGATTAGTTTATTAGTAAGATATTTATTTTGAGTCTGAATGTCTACATGTGCTGTGAAATATTAGATGCTCCATTAGGACTATTTGTTTTGGAAAAGACATTGTTACTCTCTCCTTATAGAAACTATTTCTCATCGAATTCAATTGAAAATCATATTTTGTGCATGGTTTGAGTAAGGTCTCACAAAGTTCATACATCAACACCCTTCCAAAAAAAATGATAAAGTAACTTTAGAAAAAAATATGTAATAAAATCTATCAACCACTCTTTGTCTCAGGCATACACACATTAACTTAGGTTTGGGTCTTGGGTTAGGCTATGAAATTCAACTCCCCAAGGTTGTAAAACTAAACTAGTCTCATTAAAGAGAGAAAATCCTACTACACTCACATCATGAGGGACTGCTCGTTTAACAAGGGAGTTAAGCACGAGACAACATTGATGGGTGAGAGAAGGTAGCCCTCCTTCGATTGTAATTCAGTGGGTGTTTTGTGTATTTGGGGTCCTTTTAGGGATATCAGAGCTGAGTCAGGGACTCGGGCATCCTACCCACATAGCATACTGCCTATGACTATGTCACCCCGGTGGTGTTTTCAATTTGAGGTGAAATTAATGGCCATACTCCTAGGGACTTATAGAAGGTGACTAGGGTGGGATACCCTAGTACCTTGATAAAGGAACCTAATTCGTCTTTGGTTTTTTGGGAGGGTTCTTGTCTTCATGAGAGTAATTGGCCCTTCATACCGAGGTTTGGGTGAAGCTTAGGGGTAATCATAACCATCTCGTTTTGGCCAATTTTCTCTTATAGTCCTTCGATTCTAGATTTCATCTCCAACTAGTTGTGACTATTAAACAAAGTATGATTGTTTGCTAATCTTATAGAGTTTTTGCTTTTCTTAGGAGTGCATTGCTTTAGTTACTGAGAGGATCTATGAATGCCACGTAATTTTTTTATTTTCCTTTTTCTCTGTAAAAATATATATCATTCACTATGACTTCCACTAGACCTTGTTGTCAGCCGTGACGATTTCAGGGTCTTCCTCCACTTTATGTGGAGGAATTTATGAGTGAATTATATTTTCCTGTCACTTAGGGGAATCAGTCTTCAGTTTCTAATTCTAAATCATTTCATACTGATGCAAAATCAATATTACCTGAGTACCCTTTCACTAAAAGTCTAGTACCTCCTTATAATCCTCCACTTATAGATACTCTTGGGTTTGTTTTTCTTCAAATAACACCTTCTCTTATTTTTTCTTTATCAGTTTCCACCTCAAACAACTCGATAACTACTAGTGAGTCATGGTATTTTTTGGACAATTTTGGTCCACCGCCATATGTCCCACTCGTTTGATTTTCTACACAATTTTGTCGATTATCCTACTATACAACCTTTGCTGAATCCAGGAACCTTAGCTACCCCAACTTTGGGTGGTGTGTCGTAATTTTTTCCTTCTACCACCCAAATAACTTTTATATTGACTCATGGACCTCCAACCCTTATAGGTGTTGGAAATTCACAACCTTCAATAATCCTTTTAGTTGGATTTTGCTGTTAAGTTCAACCCCCCATCCACCGCAAGGTGGAGGCATTTTTTCTAGTACTTATCTGATAGCCGGGGGAATTATTGCGCCCATGCAACCCATGGTACAACCAGGTTTCTCTTTAATTGATTCTTTCCCTATTGGTGTTTATCCTATTAGTGGTACTGCCAATATTATGAAAGGTGGTAGTCCTAACCTAACTCGCCTTATGTGGCCAACAATGTTCCATATCTTGGACGTGTTGCATCTCCGTTGGGTCTCCAAAATTAACTATTACTACCTTTTGGGAGAAACCTCTATCCTGGGGGTAACAATTTTTCTAGAAATATCGCTCAAGATGGGGACATGCCTTATGTCCTTCCATTTTATATGAGTCCACCTCTTCCATAAGGAAATTACTATCCAACTGCACCCATTTACCCTACTAGAAACTAATTGATGGTTGAACCTCTTAGTCCTTTAGGTCATCCTAGTCTACCTTGGTTAGTAGATTTGATAACACATACTCCATTTCAATTTTCGGCTACTCTTGACATCTCGAATTTGAAAAAGTTAACTTATGACCCCATCAATCATAAATTTTTGTGACCTCCGACCCCACACAAAATTCCCACCGACATTTCAAAGTTTGAGGGTAAATAAAGAGATGATACGATGAAACATATAACTACATACAATCTTTGGTGTTTTTCCAATTCCATGATTGATGATAGTGTATGGCTCAGACGTTTCCCTCATATCATGATTGGTAGTGCATCCAAGTGGTACATTGAGTTACCATGTGGCTTTTTTAGTACTTTTAACTAATACCCTCTCCATGGAATTTATTAACCATTTTAGGTTACCAATCCATTATGAAACCAGAGTGGAACTATTGACTACTCTATGGCAGAACATTTCCACCCATATCTTTGATCATATACATGAATGGAGATGACAACGAAGGTTAGTAAAGGCACCCATTTTGGATTTCCTTCTCGCCGTTTGGTTTTTTAAATCTCTCTTACCTAACATCACGAAGGATGTTTCCATGTCCAAAGATTTTATGGAAGACCAAGTCATTAGACATGCCCAACATCTCAATCTTATCTATTCATAATTGGGAACCCTTTACGGCTTAATCCATAATGCTCCTCAAACTTCTAATGCTCCCACCACTCAAAAACCTAGTCTGCATGCTGACAGTCTCGTTGGTGCTACAAATGAAACTGTTGTAAACCACTTGAGTTGGAAAGTAACTTAGTTATCCATTAATGTTTCACCCACTTCAACTAAAACATCTCACCCAACTTCCCCTCTATCTGCTACGATTGACTATGTGTAGTCTGCTCAATCAACCAACGGTAAGAAAACTAGAATAAGAAGAATTTTTCTCCTTCTGAGGAGAAACGACCTGGTCAAAATGCTGCAACTCAGAAAGCCCCTACTACTACTAAATATGATAAAGGCAAAGAGAAAGTGGTTAAGTTTCCTTGAAATATCTACACTGAGGACCATTTAACCTACAAATGTCCTCAATTACAAGAATGTACCGATATCTGTTGAATTATAGACTCATAGTTTGGTTAACATAAATCATCAACAAAGAGAAAGTAAGCTTATGAGATGCTGCGCAAAATATATGCAGCCTTAATACTGTGAGTGCTTATTAATCTAACCAGTAAACCATACAAAGAACTAATGCCACTTTTCCGCATCAACATTTAGTAGCAAAGGCTATGGAGTGGATTGAGACATCCCTTTACAACTCTTAGTATTGCTAATGTTGATTAGAAAAGATAAGAAATCAAACTTACAACAATTTAAAGAATTTACTCAACATTTTGGATTTAAGAGATCTGTGGTTTGTATCTTTTGAATCAGAGACCGGAGAATCCACAGTATGAACATTTTTACACCAACGTTTCAAATCCCAAGTGGGATCCATCATCAGGGCTCAAGAATGATAATAAAAGAAGAGCAGATCAGGGAAATAAATACTAAATCATTGATTTACTCAACATTCTAAATCAAATCTTGATTAAATGAAATGAACACATTAACATGAAACTTAATCATTCAATCATTTTCTAATGATATATCAGAAACAATACATTCGCTATGTGGAAAAATTACTACTGCATAACATATCTAGAATAAACGCAGACTACACTAAGGGAGTTGTGAGAAAAGGGGGCCCTCCCTCACTCACAACCCATTAAGAATTAGAAGAGCTTGTTCAGTAAGATAGATAGAACATATAATATTATGTTAATATGAAAATATCACAGTTGAGTACAATTTGATATATAATATTAGCCGAAGCCAACCCATCAACCCCTTATAATATGAAATAGAGCAAAATTTATACAAATGCGAAAGCCATATGTGGCTCGAAATAGGGAAAACTACTAATCTAATCAATCGGCTAACAACACTGGTACAAAGTATCAAAGTTAGCTATATTGAGTGTAACCCATGACAGAAAGCATGGATTAGATAAATGTGTTACATAGTGTAGTTTTCTTTCATACAGGCAACAAGAAGAGGTTTGCAAATATGGGTGGTTTCATTGGCGGATTTGAAACAACCAATAGGACAACTTCCATGTATGATGAATTCCCCACAAAACCCATGTTCTCGTTTGATTTAGAAATAAGTGGAACATAGCTAACCACCAATTTTGCTATAGGAAATCTGGTTAGTTGCAGGAAATTCACGTCTACAGGAATTCCGAAGCATCTACAGGAAATAGGATCGCACGAGCTGTTTGCAGGAAATGCAGGGCTGTTTCGAATCAAAACAAATAAGCACAAGAACTATAGATTAGTTGGCATGATAATTCAATAAGGAAACATCTAGCTTAAGGAATGCTTAAGATTAAGGTAAAATACACTTTTTCATGTTAATTTTCATACCTCCAGCATATAGCACCCTTTCGGCCAAAACCTAGATATTATAACCAAAATAAGCATAGTAGGGGTAAAGGATAGTTCAAAATGGGAGTGGTAAAGTCTAGAAAAGGTGTCAAAATTGGGCAAAAACGAGCCTCAACAACTATCCCACACCTAGCTTCTTCATGTCCCTTATGTTAGAAGTTTTTTTGCTTCTTCCAAAGAAAGGAAAGGAAAAATCATTCCTTGTCCTGGGCTGCAGCTACTACAACCAACTGATTTGCTACCTCTGACAGCTGGTCCAATTGGTTACCACTAGATTCTGTAGGAATCTGACCCTTGTATAATTCATTCTTCTCTTTCAGATGATCAATCTGAACCCTCTTCTTCTTCATGATTCGGGTCGCTTTATGAACCCACTCCTCATGTTCTTTCTGCATGCATAGGTTGTTCTCTTTCAGGGTCTTGTTCTCCTTTCTCAAAGCTCATTCCAAATGGTGAGCTTAGTGATAATTTCCTCCAATTCTTATAGAGAGCACTTTTTCTATGGAGTTACCTCCATTTCATGATGTCCTTGGAGGGATTGGGGAAAACCACGATCCTCCTTTTCTTGCTGTTCTCCTTCTGTATCATTTCCGCTTCCATGCAGCAGGGAATCCTGGAAGGACATTGCTTCCCCACCAATGAATTCAACTAGCTCTATCTTTTCCTTTCCTTTGGGTAGGCCATGATGTTTTTCCTTGTTTTTGTTAGGTGTCTCGGGCAACACCTCTACTTCTGCAGTATCCTTTATAGCCAGCTGAACAACCTGACTCCTGCTAAATCTCTTAGCAGAGGTGGAAATTCCATTCTTTGACTTAGGCTTTTTACCCATAGTCTCTTGAGTCGCCACTAGTTCTTAGTATTTTTCTTCTTCTTTTGACTATAGCCCATGGGTCTTGCTAGCTCTACTATTACTTGTGACATTTGATAGATGAAGAGCAGATGTGGCAGCATTGTTTCATGTTTTGCGAAGGCTCGCAGCGGTCGGTTTCCTTTTCCATTTCATTCTCCTTATAACTCCCAAACCTCCATTTCCTCTTTCCCCTTGAGTCCTCATTTTTCTCCTAAAACCCCCTTATAAACCCTTTTTCGGGCTCCCAGGCTTCTTTTTTGTTTAAAACCCCAGTAACCCTTTATAAAACCAATTTTGTTTAGCCCTGGGCACTTAAGCCTTAAAACCTATAAAACCCCGCATTAACCTTTGTTTTCATTTTGACCCTGGCTCTAATGTTTAATCCGTTATCGCCGCGCATACAATAGAAACATAACCTATTGGCGGGCCCCTTACCTATCACTTTTAGGGATATCAGAGCTGAGTCAGGGACTCGGGCATCCTACCCACATAGCATACTGCCTATGACTATGTCACCCTGGTGGTGTTTGCAATTTGAGGTGAAATTAATGGCCATACTCCTAGGGACTTATAGAAGGTGACTAGGGTGGGATACCCTAGTACCTTGATAAAGGAACCTAATTCGTCTTTGGTTTTTTGGGAGGGTTCTTGTCTTCATGAGAGTAATTGGCCCTTCATACCGAGGTTTGGGTGAAGCTTAGGGGTAATCATAACCATCTCGTTTTGGCCAATTTTCTCTTATAGTCCTTCGATTCTAGATTTCATCTCCAACTAGTTGTGACTATTAAACAAAGTATGATTGTTTGATAATCTTATAGAGTTTTTGCTTTTCTTAGGAGTGCATTGCTTTAGTTACTGAGAGGATCTATGAACGCCACGTAATTTTTTTATTTTCCTTTTTCTCTGTAAAAATATATATCATTCACTATGACTTCCACTAGACCTTGTTGTCAGCCGTGACGATTTCAAGGTCTTCCTCCACTTTATGTGGAGGAATTTATGAGTGAATTATATTTTCCTGTCACTCAGGGGAATCAGTCTTCAGTTTCTAATTCTAAATCATTTCATACTGATGCAAAATCAATATTACCTGAGGACCCTTTCACTAAAAGTCTAGTACCTCCTTATAATCCTCCACTTATAGATACTCTTGCGTTTGTTTTTCTTCAAATAACACCTTCTCTTATTTTTTCTTTATCAGTTTCCACCTCAAACAACTCGATAACTACTAGTGAGTCATGGTATTTTTTGGACAATTTTGGTCCACCGCCATATGTCCCACTCGTTTGATTTTCTACACAATTTGTTGATTATCCTACTATACAACCTTTGCTGAATCCAGGAACCTTAGCTACCCCAACTTTGGGTGGTGTGTCGTAATTTTTCCCTTCTACCACCCAAATAACTTTTGTATTGACTCATGGACCTCCAACCCTTATAGGTGTTGGAAATTCACAACCTTCAATAATCCTTTTAGTTGGATTTTGCTGTTAAGTTCAACCCCCCATCCACCGTAAGGTGGAGGCATTTTTTCTAGTACTTATCTGATAGCCGGGGGAATTATTGTGCCCATGCAACCCATGGTACAACCAGGTTTCTCTTTAATTGATTCTTTCCCTATTGGTGTTTATCCTATTAGTGGTACTGCCAATATTATGAAAGGTGGTAGTCCTAACCTAACTCGCCTTATGTGACCAACAATGTTCCATATCTTGGACGTGTTGCATCTCCGTTGGGTCTCCAAAATTAACTATTACTACCTTTTGGGAGAAACCTCTATCCTGGGGGTAACAATTTTTCTGGAAATATCGCTCAAGATGGGGACATGCCTTATGTCCTTCCATTTTATATGAGTCCACCTCTTCCATAAGGAAATTACTATCCAACTGCACCCATTTACCCTACTAGAAACTAATTGATGGTTGAACCTCTTAGTCCTTTAGGTCATCCTAGTCTACCTTGGTTAGTAGATTTGATAACACATACTCCATTTCAATTTTCGGCTACTCTTGACATCTCGAATTTGAAAAAGTTAACTTATGACCCCATCAATCATAAATTTTTGTGACCTTCGACCCCACACAAAATTCCCACCGACATTTCAAAGTTTGAGGGTAAATAAAGAGATGATACGATGAAACATATAACTACATACAATCTTTGGTGTTTTTCCAATTCCATGATTGATGATAGTGTATGGCTCAGACTTTTCCCTCATATCATGATTGGTAGTGCATCCAAGTGGTACATTGAGTTACCATGTGGCTTTTTTAGTACTTTTAACTAATACCCTCTCCATGGAATTTATTAACCATTTTAGGTTACCAATCCATTATGAAACTAGAGTGGAACTATTGACTACTCTATGGTAGAACATTTCCACCCATATCTTTGATCATATACATGAATGGAGATGACAACGAAGGTTAGTAAAGGCACCCATTTTGGATTTCCTTCTCGCCGTTTGGTTTTGTAAATCTCTCTTACCTAGCATCACGAAGGATGTTTCCATGTCCAAAGATTTTATGGAAGACCGAGTCATTAGACATGCCCAACATCTCAATCTTATCTATTCATAATTGGGAACCCTTTACGGCTTAATCCATAATGCTCCTCAAACTTCTAATGCTCCCACCACTCAAAAACCTAGTCTGCATGCTGACAGTCTCGTTGGTGCTACAAATGAAACTGTTGTAAACCACTTGAGTTGGAAAGTAACTTAGTTATCCATTAATGTTTCACCCACTTCAACTAAAACATCTCACCCAACTTCCCCTCTATCTGCTACGATTGACTATGTGTAGTCTGCTCAATCAACCAATGGTAAGAAAACAAGAATAAGAAGAATTTTTCTCCTTCTGAGGAGAAACGACCTGGTCAAAATGCTGCAACTCAGAAAGCCCCTACTACTACTAAATATGATAAAGGCAAAGAGAAAGTGGTCAAGTTTCCTTGAAATATCTACACTGAGGACCATTTAACCTACAAATGTCCTCAATTACAAGAATGTACCGATATCTGTTGAATTATAGACTCATAGTTTGGTTAACATAAATCATCAACAAAGAGAAAGTAAGCTTATGAGATGTTGCGCAAAATATATGCAGGCTTAATACTGTGAGTGCTTATTAATCTAACCAGTAAACCATACAAAGAACTAATGCCACTTTTCCGCATCAACATTTAGTAGCAAAGGCTATGGAGTGGATTGAGACATCCCTTTACAACTCTTAGTATTGCTAATGTTGATTAGAAAAGATAAGAAATCAAACTTACAACAATTTAAAGAATTTACTCAACATTTTGGATTTAAGAGATCTGTGGTTTGTATCTTTTGAATGAGAGACCGGAGAATCCACAGTATGAACATTTTTACACCAACGTTTCAAATCCCAAGTGGGATCCATCATCAGGGCTCAAGAATGATAATAAAAGAAGAGCAGATCAGGGAAATAAATACTAAATCATTGATTTACTCAGCATTGTAAATCAAATCTTGATTAAATGAAATGAACACATTAACATGAAACTTAATCATTCAATCATTTTCTAATGATATATCATAAACAATACATTCGCTATGTGGAAAAATTACTACTGCATAACATATCTAGAATAAACGCACACTACACTAAGGGAGTTGTGAGAAAAGGGGGCCCTCCCTCACTCACAAGCCATTAAGAATTAGAAGAGCTTGTTCAGTAAGATAGATAGAACATATAATATTATGTTAATATGAAAATATCACAGTTGGGTACAATTTGATATATAGTATTAGCCGAAGCCCACCCATCAACCCCTTATAATATGAAATAGAGCAAAATTTATACAAATGCGAAAGCCATATGTGGCTCGAAATAGGGAAAACTACTAATCTAATCCATCGGCTAACAATACTGGTACAAAGTATAAAAGTTAGCTATATTGAGTGTAACCCATGACATAAAGCATGGATTAGATAAATGTGTTACATAGTGTAGTTTTCTTTCATACAGGCAACAAGAAGAGGTTTGCAAATATGGGCGGTTTCATTGGCGGATTTGAAACAACCAATAGGACAACTTCCATGTATGATGAATTCCCCACAAAACCCATGTTCTCGTTTGATTTAGAAATAAGTGGAACATAGCTAACCACCAATTTTGCTATAGGAAATCTGGTTAGTTGCAGGAAATTCACGTCTACAGGAATTCCGAAGCATCTGCAGGAAATAGGATCGCACGAGCTATTTGCAGGAAATGCAGGGCTGTTTCGAATCAAAACAAATATGCACAAGAACTATAGATTAGTTGGCATGATAATTCAATAAGGAAACATCTAGCTTAAGGAATGCTTAAGATTAAGGTAAAATACACTTTTTCATGTTAATTTTCATACCTCCAGCATATAGCACCCTTTTGGCCAAAACCTAGATATTATAACCAAAATAAGCATGGTAGGGGTAAAGGATAGTTCAAAATGGGAGTGGTAAAGTCTCGAAAAGGTGTCAAAATTGGGCAAAAACGAGCCTCAACAACTATCCCACACCTAGCTTCTTCATGTCCCTTATGTTAGAAGTTTCTTTGCTTCTTCCAAAGAAAGGAAAGGAAAAATCATTCCTTGTCCTGGGCTGCAGCTACTACAACCAACTGATTTGCTACCTCTGACAGCTGGTCCAATTGGTTACCACTAGATTCTGCAGGAATCTGACCCTTGTATAATTCATTCTTGTCTTTCAGATGATCAATTTGAACCCTCTTCTTCTTCATGATTCAGGTTGCTTTCTGAACCCACTCCTCATGTTCTTTCTGCATGCATAGGTTGTTCTCTTTCAGGGTCTTGTTTTCCTTTCTCAAAGCTCATTCCAAATGGTGAGCTTAGTGATAATTTCCTCCAATTCTCATAGAGAGCACTTTTTCTATGGAGTTACCTCCCTTTCATGATGTCCTTGGAGGGATTGGGGAAAACCACGATCCTCCTTTTCTTGCTGTTCTCCTTCTGTATCATTTCCGCTTCCATGCAGCAGGGAATCCTGGAAGGACATTGCTTCCCCACTAATGAATTCAACTAGCTCAATCTTTTCCTTTCCTTTGGGTAGGCCGTGATGTTTTTCCTTGTTTTTGTTAGGTGTCTCGGGCAACACCTCTACTTCTGCAGTATCCTTTATAGCCAGCTGAACAACCTGACTCCTGCTAAATCTCTTAGCAGAGGTGGAAATTCCATTCTTTGACTTAGGATTTTTACCCATAATCTCTTGAGTCACCACTAGTTCTTAGTATTTTTCTTCTTCTTTTGACTATAGCCCATGGGTCTTGCTAGCTCTACTATTACTTGTGACATTTGATAGATGAAGAGCAGATGTGGCAGCATTGTTTCATGTTTTGTGAAGGCTCGCAGCGGTCGGTTTCCTTTTCCATTTCATTCTCCTTATAACTCCCAAACCTCCATTTCCTCTTTCCCCTTGAGTCCTCATTTTTCTCCTAAAACCCCCTTATAAACCCTTTTTCGGGCTCCCAGGCTTCTTTTTTGTTTAAAACCCCGGTAACCCTTTATAAAACCAATTTTGTTTAGCCCTGGGCGCTTAAGCCTTAAAACCTATAAAACCCCGCATTAACCTTTGTTTTCATTTTGACCCTGGCTCTAATGTTTAATCCGTTATCGCCGCGCATACAATAGAAACATAACCTATTGGTGGGCCCCTTACCTATCACTTCACCTGTCATATCAACCAAAACGCATGTTAATTCTGCGTTGTCTGATCTTATCTCACCAAGATCCAATGCTATACGCTTCTCTCGCCGCTGAAACTTGCACGTCCGTTAGGCAGCGGGGAAGGTGGTTTCCCGCCGGACCTATTTGCCATGCGACATAGTATAACTGGATTTCTCCTCCATGTACCATTACCTCCTTCCCCCGAAAAGCAGTGCGAGGAAACCGCTTACTGCCCTTCCGATTCGGTTCCCGACACATTAACTGTCGATCATCTTTGCCGCCTGTCAACCATCCGATCGTCAATCTTGCGATCGGACAACCCTCATCCCTCCGTTCCTGTTTGCTCTTGATGGCTTCCATACACCGATCTTCGCCATCCGATTTGTCAGATCCACCACTAATATTCAATCGTGCTCCTGATTTTTCCTAACATTGCCTGCTAAGTGATCTTGGCCGTCCATCTGAGCTATCCAATGGCCAACGTTCTTTCTCAACTCTTCGTCGATTTTCAAGGCATTTTTCAATGTTTTTGGCTTGACTCATGCACGTGAAGAAGAAAGAGATGATCCAACAACCTGCACATCTAATCATCAACTACCACATTTAAAGAACAGTGTGGTCAAGGACAAGAAAGGACGATCCTCAAGCAGTTCAACACCTTAAGTAGTTATTGACATTTAGTCATGAAACGCTCCACCTATTCGAGGAGTACAACAAAGTACCAAAGAATGTCAAATTTGTTAATTAAAACAATCAGAATGTATTAGAGGCCCATAATAGTTTGTAAATGTGGTTGGTGGTCAGTTATGACCCCTCCACGCATAGGTTAGCAGAGATTTTTATAGTCAACCTCGATATATATCCAAAGAAAAGAGGTAATCGGGTTGATGAGTGTTATTTTGTTGTAAGGTTTGACTTCTGGAGATTGTAATTGCTGTGATACCTGCAACATCTGGTCTTCATTTTCAGCTGATGCAATCTTCTTTTGCTGTTAATTGCTCACTGTCCACTTCTTCTTCTTGTTCTAGGCTGTGCCTGTATGCATTTATTCATGTGCTGTTAATGTTTAGCATTAGAGGGGCTGTCATCCCACCTCTATGTTAGGATTTAGCATGTATCATTGAATTTGTTTGCAGGTTTCTATTTGTTTAATGCTAGAGAGTTGTCATCCTATTTGTGTATTAGGGAGAATATTTACAGACCTTTTAACTGGTTTCAGCCGACCATCACAGGGCCTTGTGCATCTACTGGTGTGGTCAGTCTTCTTCATCATCACATTTTACCAAAAAATGTGAGTAATTGGTGGTTAAAAGCCTTGTAGTCTGGGGGTGTTCACCCATGTCTGGGGTTAAGCATAGTAGAAGTGGTTATGTGGCTTGAATATGCAACATTTCTTTCATTCATCCACCATTTATCCAACATTTTTGTTGAGTTTGTAACGTTCCTGAGCATCTCCGATATACAACCTAGGAGAGTTTCTTGGAGTGATAACATTAATTGGCGTCGTTGCTGGGGAGAAGAGAATTGAAGCTCAACTTCCTTGGGAGAATGACGCAGCTTCAAGCTTTGATGATAGACAAGGTTTGGACACATAATTTGGTTGCAATTATCTATTTGGTGACTCCATTGGAGGAAGAACATCATTTGGTGACTCCACATCGAAGTTTTGGCTCAGTTTGTGAGACACACTCGAAGAAATCCTCAGAAATCAGCAGCTGAACCAGTGCCTGAACCTGAGAGGATTGTTAAATCGAAAAAGGCTTCAAAGAAAGGGGCATCAGGATCAGGTAAGCCTAAGAAGTCTCATGCATCTCTAAAGGATAAAGTTGCTGCTGAAGATTTACAGTTTGAATACTTAGAAATTAGCACTGTTAATAAAAAAAAAACTTCAGAGTTTAGTTCAGCCCCTTGTTCAGTTAGTTCCCCCTTGAATCTCAGTCCAAAGAAAGCTTCCCATTCAGTCCAAAACATCCCTTTGTCTCTACCATCCATCACATTACTCCCTACCATTCAATCTGCTACTATTCTTCCATATATCCCAATCATGCCAAGACAACAAGCACCCACGAAGATAGAAAGAATTTTTGCTACTAGATATGGACCTTTAGTCTTGCCTGTTCCTTTAAATCCTATGTCTGTGGGAGAATATCAGAAATATATGCCTAAATTCAGTGGTACAGAGGGAGTAACAATAGAAGAACACCTAGAAGCTTTTTACAGTTAAGCTGATAATTTAGATATAAGTGAAAATGATGTGTGGATGAGAGTTTTTGTCCAAAGCCTTGATGGAGAGGCTAGGAAGTGGTTTAGAGAATTACCCCAGAGATCAATAACAGATATTGAAGCATTAGATGATGCGTTTTTGAAGCAATGGGGAGATAAAAAAGACTTGCTGTATTATCATACTGAGTTTGGTAATCTGAAGAGGGAAAATGGTGAATATTTGTCTGATTTTAATAAAAGATTAAATCGAATGTATAGTATGATACTAGCTGAGGTAAAGCCTACTCCTACCTTTGCCAAACTCACTTATGCTAATTCTTTTGACTCTGATTTTTGCTTGTTGTTGAGAGAAAGGAGATGTGCTACTCTAGAAAACATGTAGGATGCATCACTAGAAGTAGAGTCTAATATCATGGCTGTAGAGAAGCTCAAAAGTCAAGCTGACAGGAGAAGATAGAGAAATCAGGCTTCTACTTCGTCTACATCATCTTCACAGCCTAAGTTAGACAAAATGACTAAGATTATAGAGTCATTGGCTTCTGAAATTTCTAAGCTAAAGGTTGAACAGAATTCAGGGAAAACAAGGCAGCAAAACACATTTGCTCCAAGAAACCCCAATCCATTCAGAAGAGCAAATGAGCAGTTACAAATAATGCAGAGGGGTGAAGATTCAAAAGAATATTAGAAAGTTAAAGCTCTTTTCCAAAACGTAGTCATGGAGGAAGAACAATTTGAAGAAGATGAGGATGAAATTCACTGCATGGAAGATAAAGGCAGCACTGCATTTTTGACATTGACTGAGTATGAACAATCATTGCTGCAGGAACAAGACAATCAAGAATGGGACAGAGGAGCTGTTCTATAAACTGGTGACCAGCAGAGATATAATCTAATATCCAATGTAAAAAATGCCAAGGAGAATATTGCCCAAAGAGCTGCTGTCCAAGCAGAATCACAGAATGTCAAATAAAGAAGACCAGCAGCTGATCCAGTTATCCTCAAAGCTCCAGTTAAAGAGGTAAGAGGTTCTGATAAGCTTCCCTCCTCTTTCTGCTTTGATTCAGAGGTCCAAAAATTGAAAATATATGTGCCTCTGGTTGAATTGGTAAAGAGTGAAGTGTTTAGAAAGCCCATCTTTGAAGCTCTTGAGCTGAAAACCACACAAACCTCCACTGACTCTGTCAATTTTCAAGATGACAAGCCTGCCATTGTGCTCAGCCCTATGATTGAACTTGCTAATAATAATTCTCAATCTTTTTATGTCTCCTTGACCATTCATGATAAAGTTCTCCACAATTTCCTACTAGACACATGGGCCAGCCACAATTTGATGCCTAAAGCTGTCATGGAAGAGTTAGGCCTTGACATCACCAGACCCTATCATGATTTATTCTCTTTTGATTCAAGGAAAGTGAAGTGTCTTGGATTGATTAAAGATCTGGCCATTACCTTAACTCAGCTGCCCATGGAGAGTATGATGATGGATATTTTAGTAGTAGGTGTCCCTCCCATGTTTGGCATGCTGTTGTCCAGAGGGTGGATTAAGAGACTATGTGGTACATTACAGAATGATCTTTCTTATGCCACTGTCCTAGCTTTTGGAGGAGAAAGCAGGAGGTTATATAGAGAAGCACAGTTGGCATACATCATTAGTGATGAGAAGAATCCTACAAATCATCCCATTTATGCAGTGGACACTGATTTTGGAGCATGTATTCTCCAAATAGAAGAAACTCAGAAGGCCTCAATGTAGATCAGGAAACCAATAGTTTAGGTCAAGCAAGAGCAAGGAAGTTAGGTTTGGGAGATGTTCTTTGATGGAGCATGTTCCAGGGAGACTGCAGGAGCAGGGGTGGTGCTAGTATCTCCACAGAAAGAAAGCATACAACTGTCTTTCAAGCTAGTTTTCCAAGTTACTAATAACATAGCAGAATATGAGGCTCTGCTGTTGGGCCTTAATGCAGCAAAAGACAGAGGAATAAATAATCTGAAGGTATTTGGAGATGCTGATTTGATCATTCAACAAGTTAATAAAACATTCCAGGCAAAGCACCAAAGGCTAAGAGAATACATAGATGAGGTATGGAGAATCAAAGATTCTTTTGATTATTTATGTATTTTATACATTCCTAGAGCCCAAAATCAACTTGCTGATTCCCTTGCCGTGTCTGCTAGTCTATTTATACCTCCCATGCCTCCCAGACTAGTTTATGAAATCCAAATGAAGTATAGGCCATCCTTGCCTGAGAATGTTCACCGTTGGAAAGTTTTTAATGATGATGATGAGTTAAATAGGTTCCTTCAAGTCATTGATGAGTTTTCTGAATTGAAAATTGACCAAGAAAATGATGTCTTGCAAGAGAGCCCCCAATCCCAGCTTAGAAATAAAATTGTTAAAGACAACATTGTCTAGCTTCCTAGCAACCATATTCCTAAGGGTCCAATTCCTCTTGAAAGACTGCTTGACTAAAATGATGTGCCTTACAAGGCTGCCCAAAAAGAAAACCAATCTACAGTCTGTAAGCATGATATAGGAAGTCCAGGTCAGCCTACATATGTAAATTTTTCCACTAATTTGTCTACTGATCAAAGTGCTGAATACTGTAATTTAATGAGGCAATTTGCTGATGTGCTTGCATGGGAGTATAGTGACCTGAAAACATATGATAAGAACATCATTCAACACAAAATCCCTCTGGAGAAAGACACCATTTCTTTCAAATAGAAGCTGAGACCGATAAATCCTATGCCTCTTCCTTTGATTGAAAAAGAAATTAAAAAATTGCTGGCTGCCAAGATTATAGTTCCTCTTAGATAGTCCAAATGGGTAGCTAATTTGGAGGTTGTGAGGAAGAAGAGTGGAGAAATCAGACTGTGTGTTGATTTTCAAAATTTAAATAAATGCTCCAAGAAAGAAAACTATCCTTTACCAAAGATGGAGCATTTGATGCAAAAAGTCTCAGGTGCCAAAGTGATGTCATTTTTGGATGGATTTTCAGGCTTTAATTAGATCGTTGTGCACCCAGATGATCAAGAAAAGACTACGTTCACCACTCCTTGGGGCATTTTTATGTATGCCAAAATGCCTTTTGGATTGATGAATGCTGGAGCCACCTTTCAGAGAGCTATGGATATAGCATTTGTGGGAGAGAAGGACAAATTTGTGCTTATCTACCTTGATGATATAACAGTTTACTCCAGCAGCCATCAAAATCATTTACAGCATTTGAAAAAAGTGTTTCTGAAGTGTAGGAGGTTTGGAATTTCAGTCAATCCCAAAAAATCACAATTTGCTTTAGAAGAAGGCAAGTTGTTAGGACATATTGTGTCTATTGCAGGTGTTCAAATTGACCTAGAAAGAGTCAAAGCAATTCAAACTTTGTCTATCCCTATATCAAAGAAGGATATCCAATCCTTTCTAGGAAAAATTAACTTTGTCAGGAGGTTTATTCCAAATTTTGTAGAACTATTGAAGCATGTTACCTTCATGTTGAAGAAAGGAGCAGAGGTCAAATGGAATGATATGGCAAGAAAATCATTTGATTCTATTAAAAAAGCTATTATGGAGGCTCCCACTTTGATAAGTCTAGATTACAGCAAGGAGTTCCATATTTTCTCATTTGCCTCTGAAGACACTATTGCAGCTGTTTTATTACAGCAAGATGAAGAAGGTTCAGAACATCCAGTAGAATTTTTCAGCAAGAACTTGAGGGATGCTGAACTGAGGTATGATATTATTGAGAAACATGCATATGCTCTTACTAAATCGTTAAAGGCTTTCAGAGTTTATATCTTGCATTAAAAAATAATTGCATATGCGCCTTCTGCTGCAATAAAAGATGTCTTGACACAACCTGATGCTGATGGAAGAAGGGCAAAATGGATTGCAAAGATAATAGAATTTAACATAGAGTTGAAGCCTACCAAGCTGGTCAAAGGTCAGGGTCTTGCCAAGCTATTAGCTGAAGAAAATTTCAGGTCTTTAGACATTGATTTCCTATATGCAAATGCAGAAAATGGTCAAGCAGAAAAAGAAGAAACAACTGAACCATAGAGGAAGCAGTTAGTGGCCGAGAATCTGGCTTCTTGTAATTGGTATGTTGTAATAATTAATCTGTTGCTGAAGCTAGAAATCCCTTCAGGCTTAAGTACAAGTCAAGCTAGAACTTTAAAACTTAGTGCAACAAAATATTGTATCGTTGAAAATCTACTCTATTGGAGGGATCCATCTGGGGTGCTCTTAAGGTGTCTGGACAAAGAACAATCAAAAGAAGCTATACAACAGTTTCATAACAGCATGTGTGGAGGGCACCATTATTGGAAAACTACAGCCCATAAAATTCTTAGAGCTAGGTACTATTGGCCCACTTTATTTTCTGGTGTGTTTGCTTTTGTTAAATCTTGTGACAGGTGCCAAAGATTTGAAGGAAAACAACAGTTGAAATGCCTCCCCCTATAACCAATTCAGGCAAAATGACCTTTTCAGCAGTGAGGTTTGGATTTCATTGGAGAAATTAATCCACATTCTAGTGGCAAGCACATGTGGATATTAGTAGCCACTGATTATTTCACTAAGTGGATTGAAGCAGTCCCTACCAAGAAGGCTAATCATAATGTGGTCATAAAGTTTTTGACAGAGAATATCTTCAGCAGATTTGGTTGTTCACAAAAATTAATAACAGATAATGCAACAGCCTTTAGGGCAAAAGAATTGGTGGAAATGTGTGATTCAATGGGTATTAAACTTGTTCATTCCACCTCTTATTATCCTCAAGGAAATGGTCTGGCAGAATCCTCTAATAAAAGTTTGATCAGGATAATTAAAAAGTTGTTAGAGGACAATAAAAATAATTGGGACTCAAAGCTCAAGTATGCACTGTGGGCTGATAGGGTGACCATTAAAATATCCACAGGCAATTCTCCTTTCAAGCTGGTATATGGCACTGAGGCTGTATTTCCAATGCAGCTAACTCTACCTGTGGCAAAATTCCTTCAAGAAGAGCAGAATGAGGAAGAACAAATGGAAAACAGGATCACTGATTTAGTAGAGGTACATCAGATTAGAAAACAGCTCGTTGAAAAAGCTGCAGCACATCAAAGAAGGGTCAAGGAAACCTTTGACAAGAAGGCAAAACCAAATAATTTTCAGGTGGGTGACTTGGTTTTGAAATGGGATGCATTGAAGGAGAAGAAAGGCAACCATGGGAAATTTGATGCTTTCTGGACAGGGCCTTTCATCATTTCACAAGTTCAAAGGAACAACACCTTCATACTGAAAAGTATGGGAGGAGAGACAGTCTTTGATGGCCCAGTTAATGGGTGGTTTTTGAAAGTTTATGTTGTTTAAGGTCTTTTGGACTTAAAAGTTGTAAATATTTTGTTTTTATCAATTTTTTGCAGGCAAGTTAGACTCCATGGCCAATGGAACACTAGGAATTTTGCTAATTAGTTTTCATCAGGAAGGCATTGATCTGCAGGTTCTTGAGACCTCACAGGGAGGCTCTCATCCCTAGAAGGAGCCAGTGTTAGCTATGCTACTACTTGTGACATTTGATGGATGAAGAGTAGATGTGGCGGCATTGTTTCATGTTTTGTGAAGGCTCGCAACGGTCGGTTTCCTTTTCCATTTCATTCTCCTTATAACTCCCACACCTCCATTTCCTCTTTCCCCTTGAGTCCTCATTTTTCTCCTAAAACCCCTTATAAACCCTTTCTCGGGCTCTCGGGCTTCCTTTTTGTTTAAAACCCCAGTAACCCTTTATAAAACCATTTTTCTTTAGCCCCGGGCACTTAAGCCTTAAAACCTATAAAACCCCGCATTAACCTTTGTTTTCATTTTGACCCTGGCTCTAATGTTTAATCTGTTATCGTCGTGCATACAATAGAAACATAACCTATCAGCGGGCCCCTTACCTATCACTTCACTCGTCATATCAACCAAAACGCATGTTAATTCTGAGTCGTCCAATCTTATCTCGCTAGGATCCAATGCTATACGCTTCTCCCGCCGCTGAAACTTGGGGGTCTGTTAGGTAGCGGGGAAGATGGTTTCCTGCTGGACCTATCTGCCATGCGACGCAGTATAATTGGATCGCTCCTCCATGTACCATTACTACCTTCCCTCAAAAAGTGTTGCGGGGAAACCACTTACTGCCCTTCCGGTATGGTTCCCCGCACGTTAACTGCCAATCATCTTTGTCGATCGTCAACTGTCTGATCGTCAATCTTGCGATCGAACGACCCTCATCCCTCCATTCCTATTTTCTCTCTATGGCTTCCATACGCCGATCTCCGCCGTCCGATTTGTTAGATCCATGGCTAATATTCAATCATGCTCCTGTTTTCTCCCAAAATTGTTCGCCAAGTGATCTTGGCCGTCCATCTGAGCTATCCAATGGCCAATGTTCTTTCTCAGCTCTTCATCCATTTTCAAGGCGTTTTTTAGTGTTTTTGGCTTGACTCATGCATGCGAAGAAGGAAGAGATGATCCAACAACCTGCACATTTAATCATCAGCTACCACATTTAAAGAACAGTGCGGTTAAGGACAAGAAAGGACGATCCTCGAGCAGTTCAACACCTTGAGCAGTTATGGACATTTAGTCATGAAACGCTCCACCTATTCGAGGAGTACAAAAAAGTACCAAAGCATGTCAAATTTGTTAATTAAAACAATCAGAATGTATTAGAGGCGCATAATAGTTTGTATATGTGGTTGGTGGTTAGTTATGAACCCTCCACACATAGGTTAGCAGAGATTTTTGTATTCAACCTCGATATATACCCAGAGAAAAGAGGTAATCGGGTTGATGAGTGTTATTTTGACGTAAGGTTCAACTTCTGGAGATTGTAACTACTGTGATACCTGCAACATTTGGCCTTAATTTTCAGCTGATGCAAGCTTCTTTTGCTATTAATTGCTCACTTTCCACTTCTTCTTCTTGTTCCAGGCTGTGCCTATATGCATTTATTCATGTACTGTTAATGTTTAGCATTAGAGGGGCTACCATCCCACCTCTGTGTTAGGATTTAGCATGTATCATTGAATTTATATGCAGGTTTCTGTTTATTTAATGCCAGAGAGCTGTCATCTTGTCTGTGTATTAGGGAACAGATTTACAGACCTTTTAATTGGCTGCAGCCGGCCATCACAGGGTCCTATGCATTTGCTGGTGTGGTCAATCTTCTCCATCATCAAATTTTACCAAAAATTGTGAGTAATTGGTGGTTAAAATCCTTGTAGTCTGGGGGTGTTCACCCATGTCTGGGGTTAAGAATAGTAGAAGTGGTTATGCGGCTTGAATATGCAACATTTCTTTCATTCATCCACCATTTATCCAACATTTTTGTTGAGTTTGTAATGTTCCTGAGCATCTCTGATATATAACCTAGGAAAGTTTCTTGGGGTGATAACATTAATTGGGGCCGTTGCCGGGGAGAGGAGAATTGAAGCTCAGCTTCCCTGCGAGAATGACACAGCTTCAAGCTTTGATGATAGACAAGGTTTGGACACATAATTTGGTTATAATTATCTATCTGGCGACTCCATTCGAGGAAGACCATCATTTGGTGACTCCACGTCGAAGTTCTAGCTCAGTTTGTGAGACACACTCGAAGAAATCCTCAGAAATCAACAACTGAACCAGTGCCTGAACCTGAGAGGACTGTTAAATCAAAGAAAGTTTCACAGAAAGGGGCATCAGGATCAGGTAAGCCTAAGAAGTCTCATGCATCTCCGAAAGATAAAGTTATTGCTGAAGATTTACAGTTTGAAGATTTAGAAATCAGCACTATTAATTAAAAAAAAACCTTCAGAGATTAGTTCAGCCCCTTGTTCAGTTAGTTCCCCTTTGAATATCAGTCCAAAGAAAGCTTCTCATTCAGTCCAAAACATCCCTTTATCTCTACCATCCATCACATTACTCCCTACCATTCAATTTGCTACTATTCTTCCATATATCCCAATCATGGCAGGACAGCAAGCACCCACGAAGATAGAAGGAATTGTTGCTGCTAGATATGGACCTTTAGTCTTGCTTGTTCCTTTAAATCCTATTCTTCTGGGAGAATATTAGAAATATATGCCTAAATTCAGTGGTACAGAGGGAGTAACAGTAGGAGAATACCTAGAAGCTTTTTACAATTATGTTGATAATTTAGATATAAGTGAAAATGATGTGTGGATGAGAGTTTTTGTCTAGAGCCTTGATGGAGAGGCTAGGAAGTGGTTTAGAGAATTACCCCAGAGATCAATAACAGATATTGAAGCATTAGATGGTGTGTTTTTGAAGCAATGGGGAGATAAAAAAGACTTGCTGTATTATCATACTGAGTTTGGTAATCTGAAGAGGGAAAATGGTGAATCTTTGTCTAATTTTAATAAAAGATTCAATCGAATGTATAGTAAGATACCAGCTGAGGTAAAGCCTACTCCTACCTCTACCAAACCCACTTATGCCAATGCTTTTGACTTTTATTTCTTCTTGTTGTTGAGATAAAGGAGATGTGCTACTCTAGCAGACATGCAGGATGCAGCACTAGAAGTAGAGTCTAATATCATGGTTGCAGAGACGCTCAAAAGTCAAGATGACAGGAGAAGAAAGAGAAATCAAGCTTCTACTTCTTCTGCATCATCTTCACAGCCTAAGTTAGACAAAATGACTAGGATGATAGAGTCATTGGCTGTTGAAATTTCTAAGCTAAAGGTTGAACAGAATTCAGGGAAAACAAGGCAACAGAACACATTTGCTCCAAGAAACCCCAATCCATTCAGAAAAGCAAATGAGTAATTACAAATAATGCAGAGGGGTGAAGATTCAAAAGAAGATCAGAAAGTTAAAGCTCCTTTTCAAAACGTAGTCATGGAGGAATAACAATTTGAAGAAGATGAGGATGAAATTCACTGCATGGAAGATAAAGGCAGCGCTGCATTTTTGACATTGGCTGAGTATGAACAATCATTGCTGCAGGAACAAGACAATCAACAATGGGACAGAGGAGCTGTTCTACAAACTGGTGACCAGCAGAGATATAATCTGAGATCCAATGTAGAAAATGCCAGGGAGAATCCTGCCCAAAGAGCTGCTGTCCAAGAAGAATCATAGAATGTCAAACAAAGAAGACTAGTAGCTGATCCAGTCATCCTCAAAGCTCCAGTTCAAGAGGTAAGAGGTTCTGATAAGCTGCCCTCCTCTTTCTGCTTTGAGTCAGAGGTCCAAAAATTGAAAATATATGTGCCTCTGGTTGAATTGCTAAAGAGTGAAGTGTTTAGAAAGTGCATCTTTGAAGTTCTTGAGATGAAAACCACACAAACCTCCACCGACTCTATCAATTTGCAAGATGACAGGCCTGCCATTGTGCTCAGCCCTATGATTGAACCTGCTGATAATAATTCTCCATCTTTTTATGTCTCCTTGACCATTCATGATAAAGTCCTCCACAATTGCTTGCTAGACACAAGGGCCAGCCACAATTTGATGCCTAAAGCTATCATGGAAGAGTTAGGCCTTGACATCACCAGACCCTATCATGATTTATTCTCTTTTGATTCAAGGAAAGTGAAATGTCTTGGATTGATTAAAGATTTGGCCATTACCTTAACTCAGTTGCGCATGAAGAGTGTGATGATGGATATTGTGGTAGCAGATGTCCCTCCCAAGTTTGGCATGTTGTTGTCCAGAGGGTGGATCAAGAGACTAGGTGGGAAATTACAGAACGATATTTATTATGCCACTGTCCCAGTTTTTGGAGGAGAAGGTAGGAGGTTATATAGAGAAGCACAGTTGGCATACATCATTAGTGATGAGAAGAATCCTACAAATCATCCCATTTATGCATTGGACACTGATTTTGGAGCATGTATTCTCCAAATAGAAGAAACTCAGAAGGCCTCAATACAGATCAAGAAACCAACAGTTCAGGTCAAGCAAGAGCAAGGAAGTCAGGTTTGGGAGATGTTCTTTGATGGAGCATGTTCCAGGGAGACTGCAGGAGCAGGGGTGGTGCTAGTATATCCACAAAAAGAAAGCATACAACTATCTTTTAAGCTGGTTTTCCAAGTTATTAATAACATAGCAGAATATGAGGCTCTGCTGTTGGGACTTAATGCAGCAAAAGACAGAGGAATCAACAATCTGAAGGTATTTGGAGATGTTGATTTGATCATTCAACAAGTTAATAAAACATTCCAAGAAAAGCACCCAAGGCTAAGGGCATACAGAGATGAGGTATGGACAATCAAGGATTCTTTTGATTATTTCTGTATTTCATACATTCCTAGAACCCAAAATCAGCTTGCTGATTCCCTTACTGTGTCTTCCAGTCTATTTATACCTCCCATGCCTCCCAGACTAGTTTATGAAATCCAAATGAAGTATAGGCCATCCTTGCCTGACAATGTTCACCATTGGAAAGTTTTTAATGATGATGATGAGTTAAATATGTTCGTTCAAGTCATCGATGAGTTTTCTGACATGGTGAAAAATGGGGAAGACAGGACGCGTTCGCTCTTCAAAAATACCATGCTAAGCTTTTTCAAAGGATCGTGCAAAAAGGGAGGCTTAATATGGGAAATTTCGGAAAACACTGAAATTTCGAGAAACAAGTCATGATCATGATTATCATCATGATGCGACCTGCAGAAGGATATGGAGAGTACGTTCACTGGTCGTGTCAAAATCATGATAATTGGGCGTGGAGCTAGAGTTATGATTCAACGGTTTATGACCATGTTTTTCCGCAAGGGTAACCATATCTTGAAACCATACAAATGTTTTAAAATTAAAGCATCAATTACCTCTTACCTCAAGTGTCCTGTCACCAGCTGTACCTTACTGAGCTTACCTTCCAACGGTCTAGTCCTTGGATGATGTGTGCTTGTCCTTGAAATGATAACCCACTTAATAATTAAATCAGATGTATGATCTCATAATTCATGACCTCGACCAGTAATTAAAATTTGTCAGTACTTTATCAAATAATTTAAACTAATGTTCTGTCTATGACTTTTTCTTTTAAGAAAATCAGGGTGTCGATGTAGGAAATGGAACCATGACTATTGAGCCTTCTGTAGGAAATGAAACCGTAACTGCTGAGCATTCTATAGGAAATCAAACCATGACTTGCGGAAATTCTGCAGGAAATCGAACCACCAAAAAAATTCTCCCTATTTTCTGTACAGTTCATTGCACATGAGTAAAGGTTCTAATGTCGAATGTGTATTAACCTCATTGGATTACTAGCCATTGAGGTCAACTGATAACCAATGCGAGGCCCATCACCATTAATGAGAGTGAGGACCAAGGCACCCTGATGCATCCTATTGGGTGTGAATTGATGGGCTGTTGTCAAACCCCCCTATAGGATCCAGAAGTCAAGGAGCCATAGTGATTCCCCTTTCTACTGGTGAGATAGCCTATCATTAGGGCACACAAGCTTCAAGGCATCATAAGACTCTGATCTTGCACCAAGATAATTTACTGATGTCGATGGGCCAAGACAGGTGGAAGGAGGGCCTTGAGAAATCCCACATCAATACAACACGAGCAATCTAAGGTTAACTAAAAAACAAAATTTTATTGATAGGATACCAGAGAACCTATTGACCTGTAGTTTTAATGAGCCCAGGGCAGTTCATGCTCGCTAGATTTCAATTTCAGAGAGTTTGAAATACTTGGAAAAGAAAAGTCCAAGGGGGCTCCTTTTCCGTAATTAATCCATTGGGCTCGGAAAAAGGAATGAACCTGTACCGAATAGAAATTCCTCTCATGTTTTACTGAGCATGAGGAGGAACAGAGTGAGCTCATTGTATCAGCAGGAAATGAGGAAGAGATAGTGGAAGGAATGACTGCTTCTATCACCATCTCCAACTCTCTTTTCTTCATAATTTATTCCACAAATTCCTCCTTAGATTGGGGTTTTTGATATAACTTGAGTCTGTTCCCATTCACCAAGAAGGTAACATTCCCATCATCAATGGTTTTAACCCGAATAGATCCATTATCAAAAACTTTCTCAATTTCATAGGGGCCTAACCAATGTGTGTTAAATTTCCCTTTAAAGTTATTAAATTTTGAATCATAAAACAATCCCTTGTCTCCATCCTTGAACTGTTTATTTTTAATGTATTTGTCATGTCATTTAGCTTGTTGTTGTTGAATCAAGTTAGTATGCTGAAAATCATCTTTCCTAATCTCATCCAACTCATTGTGCTGCAAGATTCTATGTTGCTAAGCTTCATCAAGGTCTATACCCAAATATGTTGCCATCTTGAAAGTTCTGATTTGAAATTCAATGGGCAATAAAACTTGCTTTCCATACACCAATTCATACGGAGAAAAGCCAGTGGTATTTCTCCATGTGATCGTATAAGCCCATAATGCTTCAAGAAGTTAGTCAGACCAATCCTTCTTATGTAAATGCACTGTCTTGGTATGGATTGTCTCCAACACCTTATTTGTTGATTCCACCTACCCATTGGCCTGTGGATGATAAGGGGTGGACTTCTGATGAGTAATCGATATTTCTACATAATTCCTTGCATGATATTTGACACATAATGAGTACTTTGATAAGTAACTATCTCCCAAGGTACCCCAAATATTACAAAAATATCAGAGAAAAGAAAATCTTCCACTACTTTCTCTATTGCTCTAGGTAGTGCTCTTGCCTCCACCCACTTCGTAACATAATTAGTACAAACTAAAATATACTTGTTACCTTTGGAAATAGGGTTGATGGGACCTAAAAAATAAATAGCCCACCTCTCAAAAGGTTCTATGAGAACCTGTGGCTGTAAAGGCATCTCGTTTGATTGTACAAGCCGCCCCATTCTTTGGGAGCTATCACACTTCCAAACATACTCTTTTTCATCTTTAAAAAGACATGGACCAATGGTAACTTGAGCGAAGGATCTTATAAGCTATCCGCTTGTTGCAAAGTATCCTCCACACGGTTCATCATGAAAAGCCCTCAAGGTGTCATATATCTCATCTTCCTTGAGACACATGTGGATAATCAAATCAGGTCCAGTGAAAAAGAGATCTCCCCTAATCCAAGAGTAATAAACACTTCTCCTAATAATTCTCTTTTTCTAATTAGATGAAAAGTGAGGGGGAAAATTTCCTGTAGGAAGGTAATTGGCCATGTCTGCAAACCTAGGTGTTTTCATAGAAATAGAAAACACATTTTCATCAGGAAAGCTATCATTAACAGGAACATCCTCACCAGCATGGTTGAGTCTAGATAAAAAATCAGCTACCTGATTCTCTTTTCCTGGCCTATCCAATACTGTGATGTCAAATTCCTGCAGCAACAAAATCCACCTAGTAATCCTACCATTAGTAATTGTTTTTTTCATGAGATATCAAATGGCAGAGTGATCGGTTTGCAAAAAAACTTCATAGCCCATGATTTTATGTCTAAAATTGTTAATAACATAAATCACAACAAGGAATTATTTTTCAGTTACCGTGTAATTCAGTTCTGCAGGAGTTAAATTTTTACTAACATCATAAATAGCATGGTTTACAGGATCCTCCTTTTGACCCAATACTACTCCTATGGCTGAATCAAAGGGATCAGTAGAAATATGAAAGGGAAATTTCCAATCTATGCCTCTCAAGATAGGTGTTGAAGAAATATTTTCCTTGAGTGTATCAAATGCAGCTTGACACTCATCATTCCAATGAAATTTAGATTCTTTAATGAATAATTATTACAATGGAGAAGCTACCATTGTAAATTTTCAACAAACCTCCTGCAGTAGCCTACATGTCCAAGGAAACTTTCAACTCCCTTTGATTGGTTGGTAGAGGCAACTTTGCAATAACCTCAATCTTTGTCGGATCAACCTTAATTCCTGCAGTAGAAATATGATGACTGAAAACAATACCTTCAGCCATAATCATAAAAAAAAAATCATTACTTAACAAGGATTAGTTTCTCTACATCTCTACAAAACTTTCTCAAGATTATGTAAAGTTTCTTCAAAAGTATCACCCATAACTATAAAATCATCAATATAGACCTCTACGTGATCATGCAAAAGTTCAGAAAAAATACAAAGGACTGCCACTGGAATGTGGTTGGTGCATTTCATAGACCAAATGGAAATACCATATATGCATAGGTACCCTAGGGACATGTGAATGCTGTCTTTTCCTGGTCCTCTGGAGCTATCCTAATCTGATTGTAACCACTAAACCCATCTAGTAAGGAAAAATACTTTTTCCCTACTAAAGTGTCCAACACTTGATCTATAAAAGCAAGGAAAAGTGTTCTTTTAAGGTAGCCTTGTTTGGTTCCCTATAATCTACAAACACTCACCATTTACCATTCTTTTTAGGGACAATAACCGGTGGAGATACCCACTGGCTATTTGAGATAGGATAGATGAACCCTACATTTTTAAATTTCTACAATTCATCTTTTACAATTTCCCTTAGAGCGAGGTTCATCCTCCTTTGTGGCTGTCTCACAGGCCTAGCATTTTCTTCCATATAAATATGATGAATGCATGTGTCTTGGTGAATGCCTCTCATATCTATATGTTCCCAAGAAAATGTCTCTGAAAATTTTTTCAATGCTTGAATTAACTATATTTCCTGTTCAGAGGTTAAGGCAAAATTAATATTTAAAGGGTTTTCAGGAAAAATCTCAAATACCTTACTCCCCCATTCAATCATGGAATATGTAGGAAATGCAGATAATAGGGTTGAATGTAGTTCAGTTGTTGTACTATGTTCATGAGAATCCTATAGATTAGTAATGATATCTAAATTATCACTAGACTTCCCTTCTTCTTGCTGCGAAAAATCAGGATTAGAAATACAAAAATTTATCAAATTTTCTTCTGAATCTTATTTGAGGTTCATAGCTTGGGTTATTGTCAAAACTAGTCGGGTACATTCTGAATCATGTTCTTCTTCTTCAACCCAATGTGTGTTTTCTGATCTTAAGAGGGGTTGAGCAGGGGGATACAAATTAATTTTCTTTGTTTCAGCTATATGAGTGATGGTCATGTTTCTAAACCTATACCCTATATAAGCATCTGCTGTGGCTAACCATGGCCTCCCTAAGATCAAAGGATGCCCTCCTAGGTTGGTTTTGGGTTGGAGAACATAAAAGTCTATAGGATACTCCCAAGAATCTAACGAGACGACAATTTCTTCTAATACCCCCTTTGGCTTTACCTTAGACCTGTCTACTAGTTCTAACATGGTAGGAGTAGGTAATAAGTCAAAGGATCCTGGGATTCTGGGGTTCTGGGGTTTGCATGTTTTTCACTAATAAATCCAGTGGAAGTTAAACTTGCAATATTTCCACCTACTTGAATTGTAGAGAGTTATTTCTTTTGTCTTCCTGGCCTCTTGATAGATAGCTCCCTTGATATTTTGGCATAAATTGTAATATCCTTAATTTCTTGCAGTAACGGGATCTTAATGCACACATTTTTTAATTTAGACACAAGATCAAAGTCGGGTTGTTTTAGTTTCATTTCCAACCTCTTTGTAAAAGGAGGCTG
This sequence comes from Pinus tabuliformis, assembly GCA_031772625.1. NCBI lineage: Eukaryota > Viridiplantae > Streptophyta > Pinopsida > Pinales > Pinaceae > Pinus > Pinus tabuliformis. The sequence continues at coordinate 52,431,057 of CM062815.1, forward strand.
GACTGTATGGGATGGGGAAGGTTCTTGTGGCCTTGAAGTAGGTTGTTCTGTTGGTTCAGGTGTCGTTTCAAATTTAGGCATTTATAGAGTATCTTCCTCCACAATCTCTTCAATTCTTCCGAGTTGAGTCACCACTTTTCTAGATCTAAGCCGGATTTCCTGCACAGACACAAGAAATTCCTATAACACAGGAAAAAAAAAATCCTGTAGCGAGTGTGGTACAATATAGTAGGTAGGAAAAGTGGGATAAGCGAGCAATCCAATATTGTGACTGGATTGGATGGTTTTATTATTGGGGTTAGACACTAGCTGGTGTTAACATCCAGGTTGTTCCCTATGACTCCCAAGGGAATACGGCCGGGGTAACCACTAACCAATCTTTGGATCACAGTTTCTAGCCCAACTGTAATCAGGGAGGGCTCTCTCTTTATAATTTGTCTCTGTTATGATAGTATTTTAGGCTAGTTATTATGCTCAGGGTTTTCGTTTATGTTTTGGTTGAAGGATTTATTTCAGTGCTTAAGGTGTAGTGTTCAGACAGTATTATATCATTGGGCAATGGAGTCTAGAGCTGTGAAATGTTTTGAAATGCTGGAGTGATGATGTTCAGACTGCAGGGCCTATTGAGTATCTCAAACAAACAAAATTTAAACTTAAGTGGTGATGTATGATCAGCCAACAGAAAGCAATTAAGAATTCTCCATTAAGCTGGTGATGTGAAAGTGAAACATGATGCTCAGGAGAAAAATTGAATTCCTGAAACAAAGGTCACTGTGAAAGATATATTCTGAAAGTGCAGCAATTAAGAATTACACTTATCAAGATTATAGCTGAAGAAAACATTCATTAACAACACAGATTGAACTCAGGGTATTGCATGAATAAGTCCTGAAGGTTATTCCTTTTCTTTGTTGCTAAACATTTAGGAATCAGAAACATATATGAATTGCAATAGATTGGAACACATAACAAAGGAGTTACAGAAAAACTTATTGTATTGTGAGGTACACAGGAATCCTGCAGTTTTCAACAGACACCAGAACGCATTCAACACTTCAGAACTCCAAGAAATTCCATCACTTTCTTTATTAAACTTCTGAAAGGATTACAGCATAAGAACTTCTTCAAGAGAAATCAACAACAACCCCTGCAAGCTTGTGCGAGGGGCAAATATATACAATCCGTTGTTACAAAATATCTGAGTGCTAAGTTATCTCAGAAATGAATATCTTCACCAACTTTTCAAGATATTTAGATAAGAAAGTTATTACATCATTGAATACAAAGTAAATGCATCTTTATGCTTGTCAAAAGATATTTTGGCCTTTTGGAGGCCACTGAGTCGGTTGGAGTGATCTGCATTAATGCTGAGAAATGCGCTTTTGGAGCTATCCTGCTGTAGCTTCTCGGCCTGGACACCTGTAGCAGTCCGTTTTGACCTGCTGGCCGAGACTTCTGCTGAGTTGGCTAAGCTTTTATCTTCAATGCCTGCTGATTCTTTTAAACTGTCCTCTGTATGACAGTTTGCATTTTCCATGAACAAAATTTGTTGAATGGCGTCCTGTTTATAAAATCGTCTGTATGGCCTTGGTCCACCATTCTGGTGTAGGTAGTTGATTCCTGAGAATTGCATCCATAGTCTCCTCTGCCTCTGTATATTTGTAAAAATTGGGAGGCACCTCAAACAGGTGTTTGATTTCATTCATTATAAAAAATAAACTTTCTACTCTATTGTAGAGAGTTTGTCCTGTGGCTGGCCCTGTTTCCTCTGAAGTGCTGGGCTTCTCGTTGATCTGACTAGTGGAAAATGTGTTAACCCTTTTGGCATACTGGTCATGTGTGAACAATCTCCCTGCGCTGTTCAGTAAGCTAGGGCGCCCTCTATTTTCTAACACATGAAATTTCTCCATAAACCTGTTCACCTCAGTCTGCATGTCCTGGGTTCTTCTCTCCAAGGTCTGCACTAAGTTTCTCAGTGTGAGAACCCTCTTGATTAACTGAATGTGCTCAGTTCTGTTTGGAATTCCCATGGCAGCCAACTGAGTGCTTGTCTTATTGTTAAGCACATTAATCATCCTGGTGGCTATCTCAGGCATGTTGCTTAGAGCAGTTCTTGATCTCTGAATTTCAGTCTGTGCTTTTGGAATGAGGTCCAACTGCTCATGGATTGTTTCAATATATTGCCATTGCTCATTAATAGATTGGCCAATGTTAGCCCATAGCACTATTTTAAGCTCAGCCACAACTTTATCTAATTTGAGCCCATTTTCTAGCTCTTTGATCCTGTCTTTGAGGGCTTTTATCTCCCTGCCCTTTTCTGCCACAGACTGCTTGGATTTATCATATCTTTCATTGACCTTGGCTAGTTTCTCCTTGGCCTCATTCAATTCTGTCATTTGTGCTTCCAAGGCCTGGATCTCATTCCTCAGCTTTTGCATGTCCAGGCTTGGGGCCTGCTCTGTTGCTGGTGGTGCTGTTGAGGTGGATGTTGCTGCTTGTTCTGTTTGCTGAGGAGGAGGAATAGTAACTGGAGCAGTTTCCTCAATGTTTATTACTTCAGGAGGAGGCTGGGAGGTCTGACCTTCTTCTCTTTGCTTCAAGGCTGCTTGTAGAGAGACACCAGCAAAGCTGTGGCATCTTTATCATGCCTCTGCTAGGCAACCTCATCTGTTTGAGGGTGAATTGTGGCTGGCATTTTGATCTTTTTCTTCAAAGCAGCCATGTCTGCATCCCTTAACTTCAATATCTCCTGGATGCCCTTGATATCTTTGGGATCATGCCCAATCTCAATAATTATATCTCCTAAGGACCTAATTCTATTGTCCTTAGCCTGTGATGATGCCCTTTCCAACTCAAGTTGGGCAGCTGTATTATTAAGGCTATTTTCCAGCCTATAATTGTCTAAGGTTTTGTCTGCCAAGGAGGCATACACCATCTCACCCGTTTGTTTGTGTAGTTCAATTTTGTCCATCGGGTGGATGTCCTTGGCAAGGACCTCAAGATTGGTCCTTATATAATCTGCATGAGATTGGGGCTGTGCTACAGCTGGCAAGAAATGACTCATGATCATTTTGCCTTCACTAACATCAAAAGCAGACATCAGTCTTTGCTGGTTAGTGGGAGCCATCTTCAGCAAATGATTGTAGAGCTGTATTTTTATGGGCTCACTCCTTTTCTTTATGTCTATGAACTGTTGTTTAATGTTCATTTCACCCTCTCTCTGCTGGCTAGAGGAGATGACTTCTCCCCCCACAGTTCTGTTCTGTTCCTCTTGGAAGGAACTTGCAGATGCCTCCGTGCTAGGTGGGCCCATGCCCAGAGACTGCCCTGTTGGCATTTCCTCATCAGAGAAAGGGTTTAATCTCTGTCTTTTCTCACCATGACTTTCTGATGTGGTCAAGGGAGTCTCTCTGTCTCTTTTTCTGCTAGTATCCTCCTTTTGTGGAGTTTGGAGGATTGATGCATCAACTGATGTTTCTCGCCTAGGAGGCACCGTACTTTGTGCCCGCTGTTCTGTGAAAATTGGGGCCTCAACTGCCCCATCTTGCTGTGGGGGCTGCTCTTTATTATGCTGCCCTTCTTCTCGCTATAATTCCTGTTGTTGTTGTTGTTCTACCTGCTGCTGCTATTGCTGCACCTTGTCATGAGGTGGCTGTTCAGTCTCCATTTCCTTTTCCTTGCCCCTGCTAGATATATCTTCAGTAGCTTTGGGTGCTTGCTGATTTGCAGTCGAGGAGGATGCAACTGCTCCCACTTGTGTGCTTGGAAGGGAGAAGACCTGTGAACAAAGTTCAAGGTCAGCCATCTTTTTTAGATTCCTGACCGCTCTTTGGTTCAGCTCCTCTTGTGTAACCGGCTCTTCTAGGGTTCCTCTCCTCCATTTTGCTTGGTTTGCATGTTTTTCAATGTGAGGGATCTTTACATGATCATAGCCAGATAGCTTATATCTGAGCCTCCTCAAAGTGATGAAATGGTTAGGGTCATAAGGTTTCCAGAGGAAACTGGTTTGAAGGCTAAGGTACTCAAGCATCCTGTCTGCTTCTTTCCAACCTTCCTCCCTCTGGTTATAGACAAAGTGGCCAAGTTGGTTCCTGACTTTCAACTGTGCTTTCTTGCCTTTTCCTGAAAAGTGAAGCACATCAACATTGCCAAACTGCCTGAAGTATTCTAGGGCAAAGAGCCTCATAGGCACATATATGGGTAGTCTGTAGGGAGGCAACTCACACCCATATATCCTGATGACGGTGTGGTGCTGGTAAAAGTACCAGTCCCCAATGCTGTATGATTTGGATAACTGCAGGATCCTTTGCATTTCATCAGTGAGCCTTGGAGGAGGTGAGCCCATCATCATTGACATAGCTGGGTGGATGAACTGATCTATGAACTCACAATAAGTATAAGGAGATTCAAATCTACAGTGAAAAACAGAGGACCAATAGACCACTGATCTTGGATTGCCTTGGGCATCCTCTCTTTTGATTGGAAAAGAGAATTTCTGATGTTGATGATATAAGATCAAGTGGTAAATGTAAGAGGTATATCTGAACACTCTTTCTCTTGCCAGGTTCATTAGTTGCTCATGTATTTTGTCTGCTATATAGGTGGCATAGTCATAGCAGATAGGAGACTTGCCAGGAGCAAACATGAGCATGATTACCAGCACAGTTTGATCAACAAACTCAATTGAGTTGTAGCCCAAAATGGGACTAATCATGTCTGCCAGATCTCTGCCCAGTTGGTTGAGGTATACTTGATTGATAGGAGGATACTTCACAGAGTCAGAGCCAATGTATAGCTGGTTTAGTTTGGTGACCTGGGCATCTGTCATTCTGGTTCCTTGATTTATCAGGTCTACAAGTGATAGAGGGACCAGTTTCTTCTCAGTCCTGAAGTAGAGCATATCCTTGATAGCTTCTGGGGTGACATAAAACACAGCTGATCCTGAAGGGTCAAGAACTGCCCTCTGAGTGGGGTCATAGTTTTCAGCACACAGATGGATCAAATCAGGGAATTGTCTAACTTGAGGGAGCTTAAAAATAGGGAGGAATGAGTCCCATATGCCCAGCACATCTATTCCAGCCTCATGCTTGGCCTTCAATTCATTGAGCAGGTGGATGTGGAACTTAGTTCTCATCAGCATTTCCTCTGAAATCTGATAGTCCATGTCTGCCAGAGACTGCCATTCCAATTGTCTCTGAGGGGCATTTAATGGAGCAACGTTCAATGCTATTGGAGCTACTGGTGGATCCATGATTTCTCCTAGGATTATGGATAGAGTTGCTATGCAGAGCAACACAAAGAGTTTTCTTTGAGGGAGAAATGTGAATTGTATGGAATAGAGGGTGAGTGAAACAGCTGCAGCAATTGAAATACTGTTTAAATTGCAAATAAGACCAATGTGTGGTCTCAATCTGTCTTTTTTGACAAGTAGGTACAGTTTGAGTAAGCTGTTTCGCGGTTGCGCGAACAAAGTACAGTTTTTTGTGAAAATATGGGCAAACAAGGCTCAGCTGGTGTTTTTCGAGCTCACAGTTGTAAATGGGGGGTTGGCACCAAGATTTCGCCGGTGAATTTGCGAGTTTTTTGTTGTTTAAGCTCTTTTGAGGGAATTCACAGACAAAGCAGGCATATGAAGGATTTATAATGGAAAATACCTGGTGAAAGAGCGAGCAATGGTCACAAATGACTGTAGAAATAGCGCGCCGGAGGTCTCCGAGTTGATTTCAGCAAAGGTGGTGCAATTTTGGACGTAAAATCATGCAGATAAAGCAACAGCTCTTGTGGCAAAAAGTATGAAAAAACGCGAAAATTGGCCTAAATATGGATTTTTGGCATATTGGCGCTTTTTTTGGATGACGTCAACATGACGTCATCAGGTGGGGTCAAGGTCGGATGACGTCAGCATGACGTCATCGGGTGATCTGGCAAGCTGTGATTAGTCCACGGGGATGACGAGGTGGCGGACGTATCAGCATGGGGGCGGATGCAGGGGCTGACGCGGCGGCGAGGTGGCACTGACATGGGTATGACGTGGTGGTGACGTTGGTTGGGCGGATCGACCGAAAACCGGGAGCGGTTAGCGGTTTCTCATCGCACCGCTTATGATACGGAAGAGGGATTTGTCAGGCGTACCTCCGATAAGCTGTGGGGATGACGCATGGCGGAGGCCTGACGTCACCCTCTGACAGATATCGGAAGGTATCTGTCGGACGTCGGGGCTGGTCCGATATGGATTAGGGCCATCCGATCAAAAGCGCTCGATCGGACTGTTGACCGGTCGCTGAGATGATCGGTGGATATGACAAGGGGCAGGATTATTTTAATATTTATTTTCGGGATCAGCGCGTGGCGGAAACTATTGGGATATGGTGGGTTTACAAAGGTTTTTCAATGTCCATTCAATATAAAAATACAAAAATAACCCGGCGCCCATACTTTGGATAAACAAGAAAAGTGGGTTTTTTGTTTATTTTTGCAAATTAAAGGGGCTATAGGTAGAACAAGGTCTTTTATAAGGTTTTCTTTGACAAATGAGGGTTTTAAGGGGCCAAATGAATTCAGAAGAGGGGAGGGGGTTAGACTTAGGTTCATCAAAGTGACCAGATGCCATTTGATCCCTGCCAGAGAACATATGGCTATAATGCCAAGGGGAGGGATATTTATACAAAATTTGGGGTTTATACACCATGGTGTTATAATACTAGGGAAAGGGTAACATAGGGGATTTATTAATAATGTTAGGGGTTAATATGGATGAAAGGAATGGATGAGGGGAGATAACACTAAGTTTATTTGAAAATAACTTAGCTTAAGGAGTAGATCAAAATGAAAAGAGTTTTAGACAAGAACTGTGGCTTCTAATAGGACTAAGAACCACTAAAAACCACCAATTCTTTCATGAATATCAACTGATGAGGGGATGTCAGTAATGAATGGAGAGGGGAAAATTGGGAAGTTAGACATGCTTCTTTGCTTGCTGCAACCTGATGGAGAAGAAAGACTTCCCAATCCATTGACTTTGCTTTGTGAAATAGGTTAGCATACCTTCAATTGTAAGGAATGATACTTCTGCAACCCCAACTACCTACCCATCTACTTGCCTAGCATTTTTTGTTTCTTCTTGGAGGGTGCACTTAGGCTTGCAGACCCTTACTTGCCCTTTCTTTTCTTTGGCTTTTTTCTTTTGTTTTTCTATCTACTTCTACCCTTATTTCCTCCAAGGTCCCAGATTAAGCTCTTGGGAGCCTTTCTTCTCTACCTAAACTACTTGTCTGCCAAGATTAAACAGTTTGGACAGACTTCTTTCTCTATTCTACAACTGAAAATTTAAACCATGGCATGATCCAGATTAGGCTGTTGGACCATCCATCAAATTGAGTCCACATCAAGCTATAAGCATAGATTGTATTTTCTTGGAAATATGTGATCATTGCATCATCAAAGCAGAGCATATTTGGACCTTTTCATTGCCAATCATGACATATGAAACCTATTGGTATAGGTAGCTAACAGTGGCTCCACATGGGGATGGTTTTTCTTTAGAAAGACTAAGAACAGCAGGTCAGATTGCCTTGGCCCTTGACTGTTTGTACCAAAATTTTGAAGTTTACTGCTTTGATATGCCAAAATTGTGTGCTTCTCTTCTTGGTAGACCTCTGATTCTATTTACCTTTTGCTGGTAGTGAAGAACACTTGAGAAATTGCATTTTTACATCTTAACAGAAAATAATATATACATTTGGATATGTACAAGGGAAAACTCAGGCTGCACTTATGGGTGATATTCAAAATAGTGCTTCAACATCCTGCCATTCACAGGGCCTTCATCCAAATTGGTTTCATTAAGACTTTTAAGGAAATAAGTGTTGTTTCCTTGTACTGCTCGGACAGCAAATGGTCCTCTCCAGAGGGAATCAAATTTTCCATGTTTTCCCTTATCCTCTCTTCTTGAATCCCACTTGAGGACTTTGTCACCAATGTTGAAATCTTCTGCCTTAGTTCTCCTGTCAAAGGCCTTCTTTAATTTTTCTTGTAGAATTTGAACTCTGCTAAAAACTTGGTCTCTAGTTTGCTGTAAACATATGATTTGATTGATTCTTCTTTGCATATCATTTGGTTCAGCTTGGCTTTCTTGAAGAAGTTTCATAACAGGTACCCCTAGTGATGAAGGAAACTTGGCTTCTAATCCATAAACCAACTCATATGGGCTGGTCCCAATTGATCTCTTGGTTGTTAGTCTATCTGCCCATAGAGCATTCACAAGCTTCTTATGCCAATTCTTTTTGTTCTCTTCTAGCACTTTCTTTATGATGTTTACCAGGCTTTTATTTGATGACTGAGCAAGGCCATTTCCTTGGGGATAGTATGCAGTAGAATGGACCAAGGTGATGTGAAACTTATGGCAGAAATTCACCATCTTCTTGGATCTGAAAGCAGCAGCATTGTCTGTTATTATTTTGTCAGGACAGCCAAATCTAGCCAATATGTTGTTCTCCAAGAACTGAATGATAGTGGAATCATTTGCTTGTCTGCATGGAACAGCCTCAATCCACTTGGTGAAATAGTCTGTGGCTGTTAAGATCCATCTATGTTGGCCTGAAGATGAGGGATGAATTTCCCCAATGAAATCCAAGCCCCATTGTTGAAAAGGTCTCTCTGTTGCAATAGGCCTCAAGGGAAGTGGCAGCAACTATCTCTTTCCCTCAAACACTTGACATTTATGACATGAGGTGGTGAATTTCTTGACATCAGAGAACATGGTGGGCTAGTAGTAACCAGCCCTTAGTATTTTATCCACAGTGGACTTCTAGTATAAGTGTCCACCACAGTCACCTGCATGAAATTCTTTTATGATATTGTCAGTTTCATTCTCAATTAGGCAGTTTAGCAATATCCCTTCATGGTTTTTCCAAAATAAATTCCCATCCATAACACAGAATTTAGAAGCTTTCATTTTTAAGAACCTACATTTAGTTCTGGACAATCCTGGGGAAGCACACAGGTTTTGCAATACATAACATATATCAGAGTACCAAGGGGATTGTTCAAAGGCTACATTGATCTTTGGAGTTGCCAGCTCCGGTTCATTGTCCAGCTGATTGATATCTAAGGCTTGGAAATTTGCTTCTGTCATTAGTTTGGCCAAACCTTGCCCTTTTATTAGCTTTGTAGGTTTTATCTCAATATCAAATTCCAAAATGTTGGCAATCCACTTTCCTCTTCTACCCTCTAAATTTTCTTGGGTGAGAATGTCTTTAACAATAGGACTTGGTACATAGGCTATAACATGTGAATAAAGGATGTAAATCCTAAAGTCTTTGATAGCTTTGACCAAAGCATAAGCTTGTTTTTCCATGATTTGATATTTTAAAGGTGCATCTCTAAGAGCTCTGCTAAAGAAAGCAATTGGCTTCTCATTTCCTTGGTCATCTTTTTGTAACAAAACAACAGCAATAGTATGCTGGGAGGCAAAAGAGAAAATGATAAATTCTCTGTCAAATTGAGGATTGGTCAAGACCGGGGTTTGGGTAAGGGCCAGCTTTATACCTTCAAAGGCTTGATTTGCCTCAACTGTCCATTTCACCTTTGAATCTTTCTTTAGCATGTTATTTAGTAATCTGATTAGTTCAGCTAAGTTGGGGATAAACCTTCTCAAGAAGTTGATTTTTCCCAAGAATCCTTGCAATTCTTTGATATTTCTTGGGTGGGGCATTTGTAGGATAGCTTGTATCCTATCTGGATCAATTCTTATGCCATCCTTTGAAATGATATGTCCTAACAGCTTACCTTCTTCCAAACCAAATAGAGACTTATTGGGATTCAAGGAAATTCCACATTTTCTGCATTTTAGGAAAATCTGCCTTAAGTGTTTTATATGTTCTTGGTCTGATTTTGAGAAAGGTGTAAGGTCATCTAAGTAAATGACAAGGAAGTCATGAATCTCTTTGGCAAAAGCAATATCCATTGCTCTTTGAAAAGTTGCCCCTGCATTTTTCAATCCAAAAGGCATTTTTACATATTTGAAAGTTCCCCATGGGGTTGTAAATGCAGTTTTGTCTTGATCACCAGGGTGTACTAAGACTTGATTAAATCCTGAGAATCCATCAAGTAATGAGATCCTTGAGGCCCCTACCACTCTTTGGAGAATGTGATCCATCTTGGGTAAGGGATAGTTGTCTTTGAGGGATACTTGGTTCAGATTTCTTAGATCCACACACAGAGACTAAGTTTGAAATCCACTCAGAGAATCTGATTGGTGCTATGATGCCTGCCTTGAACATTTTCTGTACCTCTTGTTCCATTGCTGGGAGAAGCATTGGATTGATTCTCCTCAGTTTTTGTTTAAAGGGTTTTTGATCAGGCTTGAGAGGGATAGTATGCTGGATGACAGAGGTGTCATAGGACTTTAGGTCCTCATAACTCCATGCAAAAACATCCTGGAACTCTTTGAAGAGGTCAATGTATTTAGGCTTTTGATCAGGAGGTAGAGATGCAGATAATTTTATTATTTTGGGTTTATCAATGGTACCAATGTTGCATTCTTCAATGGCTGCATTTAAGGGCTGCATTTTTGGTTTTATGGGAATATCATTTGAATCAAAGATGTCCTCTAGTGGAGTTAGGCCTGTTGGTAGAAAATTGTCTTTCAGCTCTATGATGTCAGTTTCAGCATTGGCCACTTCTTCACAACTGATTGGTTGAATTTGCTGAATGTTTTCCTTGCTGAAAATAGTTGGATTTAGCATTTTTTTTGCTGTTCTAGGTGATATTGGGTGAGTAATCTGTTGAAACTGTATTTGTGATGGACTTGCTCTTTCGAGTATTTGTGATGGACTTGCTCTTTCAAGTATTTGTGATTGACTTGCTGTATCAAGTATTTGTGATTGACTTGCTGTATCAATTATTTGTGATTGACTTGCTGTATCAAGTATTTGTGATTGACTTGCTGTATCAAGTATTTGTGATTGACTTGCTGTATCAAGTATTTGTGATTGACTTGTTGTATCAGTGTCAATATTTAATCCTGCAAACTCTTGTTGCAGCGTTAAAAAATTGTTTATTTGCACATCATCCTCAAATACTTGCCAGTCTTTAACATTATTTGGAATGGAGGGTCTATTTTTTATCTCAGCTGTGAAGCAATTGTTAGGTTCTAATGGTAATTTGCAAGTACTAGCAAATGTGGCCAAACTATGAGCATGCAGATTATGGGTTCTAGGAATTTTGGTGATTTGGAATTCAGAGAAAAAGTTTAGTACTTCAGCAACAGTAGACCTATAAGACCTTAGTCTTTTGTCATTGGTGAAAAAATTTCCCTTCACTTGTTGGATAACTAAATCGGAATCACCCATGATTGAAACCCTGGCAGCTTGTAAGAACTTTACTAACTTGAGGCCTAGTAGAAGGGCTTCATATTCTGCCATGTTATTAGTACATCTGAAGTTTAATCTATAGGCTCTGCCTTCTGCATGACTGTTTTCTTTATTGTGTACCCAAACTCCAGCTCCTGCCCCTAATTTGTTGACTGAGCCATCAAATTCAAGGAACCATAGAATATCTTGTTGTGAAGGAGATTTAATGATCTGTTCATGGGCTGGCAATGTAAGTTGATGTTGTGGTTTTTCATCTGGCTTGTCTTTTAGGACAGTCTCATCCTTTGATTGGATATTGTTGACAACTAGGGCAACAGCAGTATCTAGTGCTTGATTGACTGTTGTTTCATAGGTGGTTATTCTTTCATTGGAGTCTTCCTCCTGTATGAGTATCTTGGCTTCAACCTCACCTTTTAAGGGAGTTGTGCTGTCATTGAAGAGAATGTATGAGTCTATGTCTGAATGGACAGCATATATGGGAAAGTTTTGAGGCTTTTCTTCACTGCTGACCATGTATTTCATGAGTGTTTCTCTGTACAGTCTTTTTGGTTGCCCAAAAACAGAGATGGTGGCATATGACATGTCTAATTGTAGGGAGCCTTGGAGTTTAGATCCCCATGATCTTGATAACAGCATCCCATACTTAGGTGGGATATCAGCAACTACAACATCCATTAGAATGGTTTTGTTTGGGTATTGAACCAGAGACACACATAAATCTTTTATGAGGCCTAAACACTTGACTTGACTGGAGTCAAAGGAAAACAGGTCCTTGTATGGTCTTGTTATATCTAGATTCAATCTCTCCATGACTGCCTTCGGCATGAGATTGTGAGAGGCACCTGAGTCGAACATTGCATTATGTAATATTTTATCATGAATATGCAAGCTGACATAAAAAGGTAATACCCCTGTGACTACTGTTTTTCCATCCACTTCTGGGCCAAACAGTAGTTCTGGGGTGTCATCCAACACATTGACATCATCTTTGTTGCTAGTGAGTTGAAGGGACTTCTTGATCTGTTGTTTATAGATGTCATGCTTGGCTAGTTCTGAGAGAGGAATTGCTATCTTTAGTTTGCCAATTTCAGTTTCTAGGTCAAAGGGTTTTTCAGATTGGGTCTTAAGGTTATGGATAACAGTCCTTTCCTTGTTCATTAAATCTTCTTCTTGACTTTTATTTTGACTTTGGGACTTGTCTCTTTTACTCATCTCTTGAGGAGTAACACTTAAATTAGTTTGAGAGGATGAAGTGGCCATAGGCTGCTTTTTTAAGGACAGTGGTTCAGTGATCTCTTCAATAATCACTTCTTCTGCAGGTGAATTTGTTTTGTCATTAGGCTCTGTGACTATGGCTCTTTTAGGCTGCTGATTATCCTTTATCTTTTCAGGCTGGTTTACATTCACATTTCTGCTTCTTAGCTTGTATTGTTTATGGACTTCATAAACAGCAGTGTCATAGCCTTGTTTAAAGTCAAAGGATTCACCTGATTTGGTTTGGAACAGTTTGATTTCATCATCCTCATGATCTTCTTGTGTTAAAAAAACTTGATTTTCACCATATAGACCCATTAAATTAATCTCAGGATCTTCATTGGGCTCAGTTGATGTGGAAGTTTCTGCATAATTTTCTTGGAAAGGGGGTCTTATGTCTTGATCAGCACTGGGCTTGCCAATGCCTGGGTTTTGAGTTCTCCTAAAATTCGAATTCCTAGGAGGGTTGTTTTGTGGTGCTTCCCATGATGATTTTCTCTCAATCGATTCCACTCTATCACCCAATCTTTTCATTCCAGTGAGTATTGCATCCAACTTTTGATCAAAAGCAGAGGGTTCTTCCTGGAAGGCTGTTCTCTTTTCCAACCTTGCTCTGTTTCTTTTGGCAATCAGGTTAGCTTCCACTGTGACAGCAACCCTTTGGGCCTCTGCAAGGGATTGAGGATCTCTTTCCTTTAACTGATAGGCCATGTCAGGGTCAAAACCATCAGGGAATTTGTACAAAGCTAAATCAGGAGGGGGTCTTAAATTTTGTGGGATTGCGTTATATACATTGTTAAATCTTGCACAATACTCCAAAACAGTCTCTTGGGGACCTCTTTTGATAGTGTCATATTCCCCAAGTATGTGCAGAGGATCCTTCTTCTTCTCCCATCTGCTAGTAAAGGCTTGATACAGTTCATCAGGAGTTGTGATGGAATTTGCATTCAGGGATCTAAACCAAGTTCTTACATCCCTAGTTAGGCTTTGAACAAACATCCTCATCCTGACACTGTCATCATCTATTTCATAGGTCTCAAAATGGTCTTGCATCCTTTTGGCATGTTGGACAGCTATCAGAGGGCCATTGGAGTCAAAATATGAGATTTTGGTTTGGTAATCTTGGGGTAGAGCTACAGCATTAGCTGGTATTTGCAAGGGTGCATATCTGTTTGCCATATTTACAGGGTTTGGAGGATTAACAGGGACACCTGGGATAAGAGGAACGGTGTGTACTACAAGGGTAGCAAGTGTAGCAGTACCTAGGCTGTTGTTCAAGTGGATATGTGCAGTAGATGAAGATGTGAGAGGAGGACTTTGAGATGTGGATGGTGAACTAGGGGAACTAGGGGTACTATGGGTAGACCGGAAAAGGAACTTGCATGGAGTAGAGATGAGGTTGGGATGATCTGAATCTGAGGTTAAATCAGCAGGCTGCTCCTGCCTTTGCTGCCTCCTAATGTTTCTAGGGATAGTATTTGGATTATCAACAATGATGGGTGGATTAGGGTCAGGATTTGCCCTAGTATGCCGTGGATTTTTCTTGGGAGCCAACTTCTAACTATTTTTTAGGATTTTATAGGAAGTTTTTATATCTGCAAGGACTGGATAAAGATTTTGGAATGGCTATATAGATTTCAAAGCTGAGATGAAGATTCACTAAAAAAGCTCTTCCCTAAAGCTGTCAATGTGACATAGAAACAGTTTTGAGGGCCTCCTGACTGATTTCAAGCTTGATTTGCAGCTTTGAGAGATGTATAGAAATTGGAAAATCCTAAGAATTCCCCAGTGGAGTCGCCAATTATGTTAACACCCAGGTTGTTCCCTATGACTCCCAAGGGAATACGGCCGGGGTAACCACTAACCAATCTTTGGATCACAGTTTCTAGCCCAACTGTAATCAGAGAGGGCTCTCTCTTTATAATTTGTCTCTGTTATGATAGTATTTTAGGCTAGTTATTATGCTCAGGGTTTTGGTTTATGTTTTGGTTGAAGGATTTCTTTCAGTGCTTAAGGTGTAGTGTTCAGACAGTATTATATCAATGGGCAATGGAGTCTAGAGCTGTGAAACGTTTTGAAATGCTGGAGTGATGATGTTCAGACTACAGGGCCTATTGAGTATCTCAAACAAACAAAATTTAAACTTAAGTGGTGATGTATGATCAGCCAACAGAAAGCAATTAAGAATTCTCCATTAAGCTGGTGATGTGAAAGTGAAACATGATGCTCAGGAGCAAAATTGAATTCCTGAAACAAAGGTCACTGTGAAAGATATATTCTGAAAGTGCAGCAATTAAGAATTACACTTATCAAGATTATAGCTGAAGAAAACATTCATTAACAACACAGATTGAACTCAGGGTATTGCATGAATAAGTCCTGAAGGTTATTCCTTTTCTTTGTTGCTAAACATTTAGGAATCAGAAACATATATGAATTGCAATAGATTGGAACACATAACAAAGGAGTTACAGAAAAACTTATTGTATTGTGAGTGTTATAGACATTTTTGTGCCTAACAGCATGAAGCATGAAATGTCAATAATCTAAGGGATCCAAAGTCCCTAAACATGTTGTTCCTACCCCTAGAGGAACAAGGTCAGCAAACCACAGCACTGAAAATCAGTTCTCCACCTGAAAACACTCAAAAACAAGCTATTTCTGGATCATGTCAGCTGCTCCACTGAGCATCTGCGCTGAATGTCAACTGCTCCACTCTGTACCTGCGCTGAATGTCAAAAGAAATGAAGGCTACCTGCGCTGGGCGAGATTGGCCAAGTGGCACAGTCATTCTGCAAGGTGTCAAATGCCCAGGAAGCTTCCAAAATGACACTTGGATCAGGGAATTCGCCTTGTGATGATTAAGAGGATCTAGATCTCCAAGTGGAAGCAAGAAACTCCAAGTGGACTCAAGAACTGAAGTATAACTGAAGTGGGAGAGGACACTAGTCAGCTTCATGCCAGCCTCAAGCTGACTCATCCTTTCTCCAAAACTCCTATATATAGAGCTCTCTCATGAGGTCTAGGGAGGTTGGAATTTTGTGAATGTAAGGAAGTGCTGTTGGTTTGTGCATAGAACTATTGGGTGATTGCTTTGAAGGAGGTGAAGAGGAGATTTCTTTCTCCTGGGAGGTGTTGCTAGATTGGGCCTCTTATGGTTGTAACACTCTCAGAACTTTACTTCTTCCATTAATAAAGCATTTGAGGTTCTTCTATATGCATGTATCTTTGTGGCGTATTGATGCTTGTATATTTGATTTATTCTAATCCTTGAATCAATTATGGATGTATGCTTCTTGTAGTTTCCTTTTCTTGTGCTTTTGCAGGATCTTTGTGTAGCTGGGCCAGTGAAAGAGCAAGGAGCTGGGAGCAAGCAGCAAAGAGGGAAGATTGGATCAATCATTAGCGGAAGATAACGGTTAGTGGATCTCTTCCTCCTCTCTCTTACATCTCATAAAGAAGTAATCTTAAATAGCTTTGCATTCAGTTGTTGCTGAGGTACTATCACCCTTAGAGTGGGATAGGGTCATTCCGTATTGGATACTTTTCCCAACAACAAATTGGTGACTCCACTGGGGATCGTATCTTGTTGGTTGTTTGTGTTTTTGCTATTCATTTCATAAACAAAGGGAGTACCGAATCGAACTATATTTGAATCTTTCAAATGCAAAGTAGAGGGCAGCTACTCTAGCTCAGTTTCTGGGCAAGTTTATGATTTGAAGAGCTGATCCACAAGGACTCTAATAAGCTCTTAGTGATAGCTTTTCATCCTCCTTGTCATCCCTTAGTGTGTCCTTGACTAATAGCTTCTGATTTGAGCAAAAACTGTGAATTTTTTAGCAATCTGTGACCCGAAAACCAAGAGAAACGAAAGTTTCGTTCTTCAGTGCAGGCTGTACAAAGGATGTCTGCATTTTAGCGCAGTTCCCGAAGGGGCTACCTGTGCTGAAGGTCAAACAGACAGTGTCCCACCTACGCTAGACCAGTCTTGCCTTGTGCTACTGGGGTTTCCTGCTGTTTCTTGCCCTGTTTTCACTCTTGTTTTTTGCTTCCTGTTACCAGTCAATGTGCCTATCTGAAATCAACTTTCCTTGTCACTATTCCGCCTCGGTTGTATAAAGAAATTGTGTTTGTTCTTTGTGTATTTCTTATATCATTTACAGTTTCCCATAACGAAAGTGAACTAGTCTTGCTGTGACCTCTTAGATCTAGACCTGTGATAAAGTGTCGTTTTGATCTTAAGAGTTAGTTTGTTTGCTGTTCATAGCTGATTGAGCTTTTGCTTTCGTCATTTGGTTTGAGTTTATATATTTCTAGTGTTGAAACAAGTAAATCTTAAGGTGTCTTTTGATTTTGGACAAGCTTGTTTGCTTTCACTTGAAATTGAATTCAAAATTATACAACAGCTTTCTTTTTGCATTACGCCAACATTAAGAAAGAGAAAAGAAATACTTGCATTGTGCATGTGCATTATGACAGCTTGCATGTTGATTTAGGAAAAAGTGCATTAGTGTGTGCTCTATGATCTGTGTGAAAAGATGTTATCTTTCTTTTCCCTCAGTAGTTAAGATTTTCAAAGTTGAAAGATTGAAAAGCTTGCTTATCATCTTAGACTGCATTTAGGAGTGTTATCATACATCTCGTGGTGATCCATAAAGGCAAACTGCTAAACAAGATCAACCTTAAAATAAATTGAATTTACATAACAACGCATTGAAACATAACACAAACACATAGAGGTCTAAGCTAGAGACGTGTTCCGGCGTCGTTAAACGTGATATCTTAGCGTTGAGTGGTTGGGTGATTCCTCCACGGTGAAGCGATAAGTATCAATACGGACTTGTGCTCCCACGTACCGTCGCGTATATATTGGGAGACCCCTATAGGAACAAAGCCTTTATCCATAGGAAACCGTGTCGGCCGCCCTACTGATCGCAATGCAGTGAACACAGCATTCACGAAGATCGACCACTCGTACCGTAAAACGTATTCTGTGGTTTTGCGAAAAGTTTGGCACACCCTCTGCCTAGAACTCTAGAGCAGTTTCTTTTGGCCTTTTTCAAACTCTATAACTGAAAAAGTCCATTCGAGCATTTGTCACTTCGGGCTCGTTAAAACATCGAAGGAGACTAGAGTCATCTTTAGCTTTTTCTCGACTCTTAAAAAGTGAAAAAGCAAGTTGTGTCTAAGCGTCGTTACAAAATTTATTTTAAACGGAACATAATCACCTCCTATTCCCGCGTTGATCTTAAGTTGAGAACATGGAACGCCCCAACCAAGGAATTCCACATGATGGAAATCCTAGTCCATTCTCCTCTTGGGGAGAAGTTGGTGCGCCCCACATGGCCACATTGTCGCTTCCAGGACTGACAATTGGCCTGCCTATATGGCTATTCTCAACCAATGTAGTTCAGACCACCATGGTTCCTGAACAGTCGAGTCAACAGTTAGATGAGTCTAGAACTGCCCACCAGCCTTCCACTTCCTATAACTCTTCCTCTAATCCTTCATCTTCGCAAGGTAGAGCCGGCAAAAGCCAAGCTCCCATGGAGAAGAAGGAGAAGAAGAAGAGAGAGAAGAAGAAGAAGGAGCCTAAGGCGACTGGGGGCAAGCAAAAGACATCTGACAAAAATCCACACACAGCACAGACCAGGCCTAAATCGCCATGTGTCATATGTAGAGGAGACCACTTCCATAGAGATTGTCCCTGTATTCCCCGGATACTAAGGGACTGGTCCCCTCATCTGCACAATTCGGGAGCATCAACCTCTGATAGCCATGTTGATTGCTTACCGTCAACCAGCGAAAGTGAAGGTTCAAGACAAAGAGGGGGAGCAAGATCCCCCTGCAAACTGTGTAAAGGCGATCACGCCATCCACTGTTGTCCCTTCTTAGACGAAGCGAAGAGAGTTTTGGAAGACCATCCGGTTTCACCGGTAATACTTCCTCCTGGATACAAAAAACTCGTGCCAAGTCCTTCGTTGGTTGAAAATACAGCTGGCCCGCTCAAGTGGTCAGCTGAAGCATCAGTCACTGAAAATGAACCTACTGAATCCAGACCAGACGAAAGTCTAAAGGTCGATACGGCAGCTGACCCGGTTCTTCCTTCAGAGGTTTCATCCTCAAGTGACACCGTCACTGAAGATTCATCTTCAAATGACACCCTCACTGAAGAGAATAAGGATGACACCATCCAGATTCTTTTCATCAACACAGACTCTGATGAGCATCAGGGCAATGCGCCCATTCCTTTATCACAGGAAGGAACATCGTCAGGGTCATATCCGGCCGTGTATTCGGTCCCACCACCAAGCAACCTGGTTGTGTCCTTTGATTGGAACCAACTAGGCAGACCCCGGTTACCAGCCAGTATACCATTCAGAATCATAGTCCAAATCTACAGAATGGTAATGGATGGAACTATCATTGATGAAGGGGCATCTGTGAGTATCCTTTCCTCTATTGCTTGGAAAGCACTGGGTTCCCCAGAGCTTTTGCCTGAGATAAGAAATCTCTCGGGTTTTGATAAAGGAACCAGTCGACCGTTAGGGATCCTCCCCAATGTGCCTGTTACATTGAAAGGGAAGACCGTTCAAATGAACGTGATGGTTGTTCAAGGACCCTTGGATTATAACCTACTCCTTGGACGAGACTATATATATTGCATGGGAGCTATAGTCTCCTCACTCTTTAGAGTAATGTGTTTTCCACACGAAGGAAGAATGGTCAAGCTCGTAGACCAACTTTCATTTCTAGGATCACGCATCGCAAATAGTCAAATACCAACCTTGAATGGTCTATTCACCCAAGAAATGTCTCCACCCCCAGTCCTCCTTCCCGATGAGTGCGAGTGATTCGGAAAGATGGGACTGGAACCCAGGGGGCATGCATCCTGGTCTGCTTCGGGCAGAGGAAACCTTGGGTATAAGGTAGAATTTCCGCGAAAGAATATGACTAGTCCGTACCCCGTCCGTGGATGGAAGAGGGGTTGTTCTAGAATAGGATTCTTTTGTCAAGGTTACTTGTCTGACAAAGGTCATTCACCATTGTCTACTTCGGTAGACAGTGCCGAGGAAGTGTTTTCGTTTGATGGTGTTAACAAAACAATCTTTGGGTAACCAGAAAGAGGCAAGCCTCACCCTTTAAAACAAATGTTTTATCGGATAAGTAGGGGCAGCCTTGAAATTGTACTTTATACCTGGGGGCATGCAAACCTTTTGGAGTGCAAGCTAGGAGCGGTTGTTTATTTGTTTTTGGGATTAACCGTTTCCAAACTTGCATAAAGAAAGGATGAGAGGGAGCATAGCTTATGTGAGGTGCAAGCTCTATAAAAATTGGAATCTTGCAGGAGACATTTCTTATCTTATGACTGGTATGTCGAGCAGTTTTACCGTGGAATTTATGCTCGTTAAAAAATAGAAAAGCGAGATCCGAGCAGTTTTAGCGTCATAGTTCATGCTCGTTAAAAAATAAACATAAGCTTTTGAGCAAGTTTAAGCTCGTTAAAAAATGAACTTCTCGGTAAATAACCATTAAGAATGTACCCTGATCAACCGTAAAAGGACCTTGGTCGTGTTTTGCTGCAGCCATCACCTCCACCGTTCATTTGGCCGATCGTTTACCTCCATATGATTGTTTACCCATTTTGAGGAACAACTGCGAAGAGTGATTCCACCTAGCCATCCTTGTGACACTGCCGTGATTGGAAAATTCCAACCTGTACCTGGAATCTGCTGCTATCCTTGTTTATCACTCGTTCCTCAAAAGACGAGTCTTCTTTGAGCTCTTTTCATTTGACTCGTAAAATATGAAAAATTTGCCGAGTTTTGGCCTTCCAGCTCGTTAAAGTGACCAGAAGATCTATCCCTCCTCTAGATTTTAATCTTTTTGGACCTGAGGGATTATTACACAAAAAGGTCGAGCGCTTGTTTTATTCGGCTCGTTAAAGTTATCGAAAACTCATCCCTTCTGTATTGTTTTATACTTTTTCGGACTTAAGCGATTAGATGACGAAAAAGGAATTTTGGAGTTAACTTTTTGTACCTTTTCAGACTCTCTAAAAATGAAAAGGACCGAGTTTTCCTTGTCGTTAGACTCGTTAAAATGATTAAATAGCGACAAACTTGTCTTTAGATGAGAACGAGTTTCCCTATCGCTAGGCTCGTTAAAACATAGCGATGGGATTGCCCGAAGGGCAGGTTATAGAACAAGCATATGTCATCCTCCTCAAGCTTGACAAAAATAAAGAGGTACTGGTCAGAAATGACTGGGGAAAATTGGGAGAACCTCAAAGCTTTAATGGTAGCAAGTCGCTCTTGAACATGACACTTTTTCCTCCGTATCACATCGGGTTGGGTTGTTTCATTCACCGGTCTCATCACCATGGTCCTCGCCAAACCATCCACATTTGGGGTAATGCTACCGATCCATCACATCAGTGTCGTTATATGTTCAAGAGATGTTGTTCAGAAAGAGTCAACCGTGTCCCATCCACTGCCATACATTATCCTTCATCCACCCATGATCGCCACCCTGAATCATATTTCACAAATTGTTTTCACCTCCACTAAAATCATTAGCTCCGTTCCGTGTCACTGATGTGGGATTCATTAAGGCCCTCCTTTGACGGATCGCTTCTTGTCGACTTCAGCTCATTATCCAAGAAGTCAATCTAGGAACACCCCCCTCAGTACTTTGAAGCTTGCATGCCTCAATGGCAAGTTTCTCACTTCCGGTGACAGGTATACATCAATGACCTTCGACCAGAAGATTTTGCGTGGTGTTCGACGCCAAGTCCTTTATTCACACCACGTGAATTGTACTGCAGTACCTTGAGGGTCATTGTCATTATTGGTGATTCCTCTCGCGCTTGTTAACGGTTTACATTATTGACCGGTAATCAAGCGATGTCTTTCCATGTTCGACTTCAACGAAATTCTCACATGGATCGACTTGTACTTAGAGTGAAGATCGAACGAGTTTGAAGACCCTGGATCTAGTTTCATCCATCCGGGCTGCGATATATATATTCAGGATATAAAGACATTTGTTATGTACATCATTGCAGCAGATGATCATCCTATTCAAAGGATGATAATTTCAGCAGAGAATTATCAGTCTACCACCAGACGATCGTCTGCTCTATGTACCAAAATGAATTTATAAAGCTGAGCATGGGAATGCCCGCCTCAGCTAGATCATGAAAGCAGAATGAAAAATAATGTATTTTATTGTATTGTATTACAGGGCACCTCTCAGCGATTGAATGAACTTCGGATCCTCCTGATAAAGCATTTCACCCGATAAACGACCTCATACTTTAGGGGGCAACTGTTATAGACATTTTTGTGCCTAACAGCATGAAGCATGAAATGTCAATAATCTAAGGGATCCAAAGTCCCTAAACATGTTGTTCCTACCCCTAGAGGAACAAGGTCAGCAAACCACAGCACTGAAAATCAGTTCTCCACCTAAAAACACTCAAAAACAAGTTATTTCTGGATCATGTCAGCTGCTCCACTGAGCATCTGCGCTGAATGTCAACTGCTCCACTCTGTACCTGCGTTGAATGTCAAAAGCAATGAAGGCTACCTGCGCTGGGCGAGATTGGCCAAGTGGCACAGTCATTCTTCAAGGTGTCAAATGCCCAGGAAGCTTCCAAAATGACACTTGGATCAGGGAATTCGCCTTGTGATGAGTAAGAGGATCTAGATCTCCAAGTGGAAGCAAGAAACTCCAAGTGGACTCAAGAACTGAAGTATAACTGAAGTGGGAGAGGACACTAGTCAGCTTCATGCCAGCCTCAAGCTGACTCATCCTTTCTCCAAAACTCCTATATATAGAGCTCTCTCATGAGGTCTAGGGAGGTTGGAATTTTGTGAATGTAAGGAAGTGCTGTTGGTTTGTGCATAGAACTATTGGGTGATTGCTTTGAAGGAGGTGAAGAGGAGATTTCTTTCTGCTGGGAGGTGTTGCTGGATTGGGCCTCTTATGGTTGTAACACTCTCAGAACTTTACTTCTCCCATTAATAAAGCATTTGAGGTTCTTCTATATGCATGTATCTTTGTGGCGTATTGATGCTTGTATATTTGATTTATTCTAATCCTTGAATCAATTATGGATGTATGCTTCTTGTAGTTTCCTTTTCTTGTGCTTTTGCAGGATCTTTGTGTAGCTGGGCCAGTGAAAGAGCAAGGAGCTGGGAG
The DNA here is from genome assembly GCA_031772625.1 of Pinus tabuliformis. Classification (NCBI taxonomy): domain Eukaryota; kingdom Viridiplantae; phylum Streptophyta; class Pinopsida; order Pinales; family Pinaceae; genus Pinus; species Pinus tabuliformis. The sequence continues at coordinate 52,453,889 of CM062815.1, forward strand.
CAAGCAGCAAAGAGGGAAGATTGGATCAATCATTAGCGGAAGATAACGGTTAGTGGATCTCTTCCTCCTCTCTCTTACATCTCATAAAGAAGTAATCTTAAATAGCTTTGCATTCAGTTGTTGCTGAGGTACTATCACCCTTAGAGTGGGATAGGGTCATTCCGTATTGGATACTTTTCCCAACAACAGTGAGGTACACAGGAATCTTGCAGTTTTCAACAGACACCAGAACGCATTCAACATTTCAGAACTCCAAGAAATTCCATCACTTTCTTTATTAAACTTCTGAAAGGATTACAGCATAAGAACTTCTTCAAGATAAATCAACAACAACCCCTGCAAGCTTGTGCGAGGGGCAAATATATACAATCCGTTGTTACAAAATATCTGAGTGCTAAGTTATCTCAGAAATGAATATCTTCACCAACTTTTCAAGATATTTAGATAAGAAAGTTATTACATCATTGAATACAAAGTAAATGCATCTTTATGCTTGTCAGAAGATATTTTAGCCTTTTGGAGGCCACTGAGTCGATTGGAGTGATCTGCATTAATGCTGAGAAATGCGCTTTTGGAGCTGTCCTGCTGTAGCTTCTCGGCCTGGACACCTGTAGCAGTCCGTTTTGACCTGATGGCCAAGACTTCTGCTGAGTTGGCTCAGCTTTTATCTTCAATGCCTGCTGATTCTTTTAAACTGTCCTGTGTATGACAGTTTGCATTTTCCATGAACAAAATTTGTTGAATGGCGTCCTGTTTATAAAATCGTCTGTATGGCCTTGGTCCACCATTCTGGTGTAGGTAGTTGATGCCTGAGAATTGCATCCATAGTCTTCTCTGCCTCTGTATATTTGTAAAAATTGGGAGGCACCTCAAACAGGTGTTTGATTTCATTCATTATAAAAAATAAACTTTCTACTCTATTGTAGAGAGTTTGTCCTGTGGCTGGCCCTATTTCCTCTGAAGTGCTGGGCTTCTCGTTGATCTGACTAGTGGCAAATGTATTAACCCTTTTGGCATACTGGTCATGTGTGAACAATCTCCCTGCGCTGTTCAGTAAGCTAGGGAGCCCTCTATTTTCTAACACCTGAAATATCTCCATAAACCTGTTCACCTCAGTCTGCATGTCCTGGGTTCTTCTCTCCAAGGTCTGCACTAAGTTTCTCAGTGTGAGAACCCTCTTGATTAACTGAATGTGCTCAGTTCTATTTGGAATTCCCATGGCAGCCAACTGAGTGCTTGTCTTATTGTTAAGCACATTAATCATCCTGGTGGCTATCTCAGGCATGTTGCTTAGCAGTTCTTGATCTCTGAATTTCAGTCTGTGCTTTTGGAATGAGGTCCAACTGCTCATGGATTGTTTCAATATATTGCCATTGCTCATTAATAGATTGGCCAATGTTAGCCCATAGCACTATTTTAAGCTCTGCCACAACTTTATCTAATTTGAGCTCATTTTCTAGCTCTTTGATCCTGTCTTTGAGGGCTTTTATCTCCCTGCCCTTTTCTGCCACAGACTGCTTGGATTTATCATATCTTTCATTGACCTTGGCTAGTTTCTCCTTGGCCTCATTCAATTCTGTCATTTGTGCTTCCAAGGCCTGGATTTCATTCCTCAGCTTTTGCATGTCCAGGCTTGGGGCCTGCTCTGTTGCTGGTGGTGCTGCTGAGGTGGATGTTGCTGCTTGTTCTGTTTGCTGAGGAGGAGGAATAGTAACTGGAGCAGTTTCCTCAAGGTTTATTACTTCAGGAGGAGGCTGGGAGTTCTGACCTTCTTCTCTTTGCTTCAAGGCTGCCTGTAATGCTGCCTGTGCAGCCTCTGATTCTCCCAGCTTTTCTTGTATCTGGATAAGCTGCTTGTAGAGAGACACCAGCAAAGCTGTGGCATCTTTATCATGTCTCTGCTGGGCAACCTCATCTGTTTGAGGGTGAATTGTGGCTGGCATTTTGATCTTTTTCTTCAAAGCAGCCATGTCTGCATCCCTTAACTTCAATATCTCCTGGATGCCCTTGATATCTTTGGGATCATGCCCAATCTCAATAATTATATCTTCTAAGGACCTAATTCTGTTGTCCTTAGCCTGTGATGATGCCCTTTCCAACTCAAGTTGGGCAGCTGTATTATTAAGGCTATTTTCCAGCCTATAATTGTCAAAGGTTTTGTCTGCCAAGGAGGCATACACCATCTCACCCGTTTGTTTGTGTAGTTCAATTTTGTCCATCGGGCGGATGTCCTTGGCAAGGACCTCAAGATTGGTCCTTATATAATCTGCATGAGATTGGGGCTGTTCTACAGCTGGCAAGAAATGACTCATGATCATTTTGCCTTCACTAACATCAAAAGCAGACATCAGTCTTTGCTGGTTAGTGGGAGCCATCTTCAGCAAATGATTGTAGAGCTGTATTTTTATGGGCTCACTCCTTTTCTTTATGTCTATGAACTACTGTTTAATGCTCATTTCACCCTCTCTCTGCTGGCTAGAGGAGCTGACTTCTCCCCCCACAGTTCTGTTCTGTTCCTCTCTGAAGGAACTTGCAGATGCCTCCCTGCTAGGTGGGCCCATGCCCAGAGACTGCCCTGTTGGCATTTCCTCATCAGAGAAAGGGTTCAATCTCTGTCTTTTCTCACCATGACTTTCTGATGTGGTCAAGGGAGTCTCTCTGTCTCTTTTTCTGCTAGTATCCTCCTTTTGTGGACTTTGGAGGATTGATGCATCAACTGATGTTTCTCGCCTAGGAGGCACCGTACTTTGTGCCTGCTGTTCTGTGAAAATTGGGGCCTCAACTGCCCCTTCTTGCTGTGGGGGCTGCTCTTTATTATGCTGCCCTTCTTCTTGCTGTAATTCCTGTTGTTGTTGTTGTTCTACCTGCTGCTGTTTTTGCTGCACCTTGTCATGAGGTTGTTGTTCAGTCTCCATTTCCTTTTCCTTGCCCCTGCTAGATATATCTTCAGTAGCTTTGGGTGCTTGCTGATTTGCAATCGAGGAGGATGCAACTACTCCCACTTGTGTGCTTGGAAGGGAGAACACCTGTGAACAAAGTTCAAGGTCAGCCATCTTTTTTAGATTCCTGACCGCTCTTTGGTTCAGCTCCTCTTGTGTAACCGGCTCTTCTAGAGTTCCTCTCCTCCATTTTGCTTGGTTTGCATGTTTTTCAATGTGAGGGATCTTTACATGATCATAGCCAGATAGCTTATATCTGAGCCTCCTCAAAGTGATGAAATGGTTAGGGTCATAAGGTTTCCAGAGGAAACTGGTTTGAAGGCCAAGGTACTCAAGCATCCTGTCTGCTTCTTTCCAACCTTCCTCCCTCTAGTTATAGACAAAGTGGCCAAGTTGGTTCCTGACTTTCAACTGTGCTTTCTTGCCTTTGCCTGGAAAGTGAAGCACATCAACATTGCCAAACTGCCTGAAGTATTCTAGGGCAAAGAGCCTCATAGGCACATATTTGGGTAGTCTGTAGGGAGGCAACTCACACCCATATATCCTGATGACGGTGTGGTGCTGGTAAAAGTACCAGTCCCCAATGCTGTATGATTTGGATAACTACAGGATCCTTTTCATTTCATCAGTGAGCCTTGGAGGAAGTGAGCCGATCATCATTGACATAGCTGGGTGGATGAACTAATCTATGAACTCACAATAAGTATAAGGAGATTCAAATCTACAGTGGAAAACAGAGGACCAATAGACCACTGATCTTGGATTGCCTTGGGCATCCTCTCTTTTGATTGGAAAAGAGAATTTCTGATGTTGATGATATAAGATCAAGTGGTAAATGTAAGAGGTATATCTGAACACTCTTTCTCTTGCCAGGTTCATTAGTTGCTCATGTATTTTGTCTGCTATATAGGTGGCATAGTCATAGCAGATAGGAGACTTGCCAGGAGCAAACATGAGCATGATTACCAGCACAGTTTGATCAACAAACTCAATTGAGTTGTAGCCCAAAATGGGACTAATCATGTCTGCCAGATCTCTGCCCAGTTGGTTGAGGTATACTTGATTGATAGGAGGATACTTCACAGAGTCAGAGCCAATGTATAGCTGGTTTAGTTTGGTGACCTGAGCATCTGTCATTCTGGCTCCTTGATTTATCAGGTCTACAAGTGATAGAGGGACCAGTTTCTTCTCAGTCCTGAAGCAGAGCATATCCTTGATAGCTTTTGGGGTGACATAAAACACAGCTGATCCTGAAGGGTCAAGAACTGCCCTCTGAGTGGGGTCATAGTTTTCAGCACACAGATGGATCAAATCAGGGAATTGTCTAACTTGAGGGAGCTTAAAAATAGGGAGGAATGAGTCCCATATGCCCGGCACATCTGTTCCAGCCTCATGCTTGGCCTTCAATTCATTGAGCAGGTGGATGTGGAACTTAGTTCTCATCAGCATTTCCTCTGAAATCTGATAGTCCATGTCTGCCAGAGACTGCCATTCCAATTGTCTCTGAGGGGCATTTAATGGAGCAACGTTCAATGCTATTAGAGCTACTGGTGGATCCATGATTTCTCCTAGGATTATGGATAGATTTGCTATGCAGAGCAACAAAAAGAGTTTTCTTTGAGGGAGAAATGTGAATTGTATGGAACAGAGGGTGAGTGAAACAGCTGCAGCAATTGAAATACTGTTTAAATTGCAAATAAGACCAATGTGTGGTCTCAATCTGTCTTTTTTGACAAGTAGGTACAGTTTGAGTAAGCTGTTTCGCGGTTGCGCGAACAAAGTACAGTTTTTTGTGAAAATATGGGCAAACAAGGCTCAGCTGGTGTTTTTTGAGCTCACAGTTGTAAATGGGGGGTTGGCACCAAGATTTCGCCAGTGAATTTGCGAGTTTTTTGTTGTTTAAGCTCTTTTGAGGGAATTCACAGACAAAGCAGGCATATGAAGGATTTATAATGGAAAATACCTGGTAAAAGAGCGAGCAATGGTCACAAATGACTGTAGAAATAGCACGCCGGAGGTCTCCGAGTTGATTTCAGCAAAGGTGGTGCAATTTTGGACGTAAAATCATGCAGAGAAAGCAACAGCTCTTGTGGCAAAAAGTATGAAAAAACGCGAAAATTGGCCTAAATATGGATTTTTGGCATATTGGCGCGTTTTTTTGGATGACGTCAGCATGACGTCATCAGGTGGGGTCAAGGTCGGATGACGTCAGCATGACGTCATCGGGTGATTTGGCGAGCTGTGATTAGTCCACGGGGATGACGAGGTGGCGGACGTATCAGCATGGGGGCGGACGCAGGGGCTGACGCGGCGGCGGGGTGGCACTGACATGGGTATGACGTGGTGGTGACGTTGGCTGGGCGGATCGACCGAAAACCGGGAGCGGTTAGCGGTTTCTCATCGCACCGCTTATGATACGGAAGAGGGATTTGTCAGGCGTACCTCCGATAAGCTGTGGGGATGACGCGTGGCGGAGGCCTGACGTCACCCTCTGACAGATATCGGAAGGTATCTGTCGGACGTCGGGGCCGGTCCGATATGGATTAGGGCCGTCCGATCAAAAGCGCTCGATTGGACGGTTGACGGGTCGCTGAGATGATCGGTGGATATGACAAGGGGCGGGATTATTTTAATATTTATTTTCGGGATCAGCGCTTGGCGGAAACTATTGGGATATGGCGGGTTTACAAAGGTTTTTCAATGTCCATTCAATATAAAAATACAAAAATAACCCGGCGCCCATACTTTGGATAAACGAGAAAAGTGGGTTTTTTGTTTATTTTTGCAAATTAAAGGCGGTATAGGTAGAACAAGGTCTTTTATAAGGTTTTCTTTGACAAATGAGGGTTTTAAGGGGCCAAATGAATTCAGAAGAGGGGAGGGGGTTAGAGTTAGGTTCATCAAAGTGACCAGATGCCATTTGATCCCTACCAGAGAACATATGGCTATAATGCCAAGGGGAGGGATATTTATACAAAATTTGGGGTTTATACACCATGGTGTTATAATACTAGGGAAAGGGTAACATAGGGGGTTTATTAATAAAGTTAGGGGTTAATATGGATGAAAGGAGTGGATGAGGGGAGATAACACTAAGTTTATTTGAAAATAACTTAGCTTAAGGAGTAGATCAAAATGAAAAGAGTTTTAGACAAGAACTGTGGCTTCTAATAGGACTAAGAACCACTAAAAACCACCAATTCTTTCATGAATATCAACTGATGAGGGGATGTTAGTAATGAATGGAGAGGGGAAAATTGGGAAGTTAGACATGCTTCTTTGTTTGCTGCAACCTGATGGAGAAGAAAGACTTCCCAATCCATTGACTTTGCTTTGTGAAATAGGTTAGCATACCTTCAATTGTAAGGATTGATACTTTTGCAACCCCAACTGCCTACCCATCTACTTGCCTAGCATTTTTTGTTTCTTCTTGGAGGGTGCACTTAGGCTTGCAGACCCTTACTTGCCCTTTCTTTTCTTTGGCTTTTTTCTTTTGTTTTTCTATCTACTTCTACCCTTATTTCCTCCAAGGTCCCAGATTAAGCTGTTGGGAGCCTTTCTTCTCTACCTAAACTACTTGTCTGCCAAGATTAAACAGTTTGGACAGACTTCTTTCTCTATTCTACAACTGAAAATTTAAACCGTGGCATGATCCAGATTAGGCTGTTGGACCATCCATCAAATTGAGTCCACATCAAGCTATAAGCATAGATTGTATTTTCTTGGAAATATGTGATCATTGCATCATCAAAGCAGAGCATATTTGGACCTTTTCATTGCCAATCATGACATATGAAACCTATTGGTATAGGTAGCTAACAGCTGGGCAGGAAGTTGAGTAGGACAAGGTTGATTTGGTGGGGCAGGCAACTGAAGTTTTTGCTATTGAGGTTGAATCATTTGCTATTGTGTGGGATGCGGTGGATAGAAATTTTGAGAGGGAAAATTCTGTGTAGTAGGGTAAGAGAAGTCCCCCTGCCAAGGTTGTTGTGGGTGCCAAGGCTGCTAGGGAATTGGAATATTCCACATATAATTCTAAGTATAAGGAACTTGATAATGTAATTGAGACATACCTATAGCACATGGTGTCCATGGTATTTGAGGTGCCATTGCATAAAGTGCATTGAAAACCCCCTGATCTCCTACATATGCTATTTTAATTTCAGGAAGTGAAGCACATTGATCAATGGAATAATCAGCTTCATAGATTCAACATACCTCTATACTAGCTGCAAGACATTCCCTTAGGGAATGCTTCTTCCTACATTTTGAATGGAACACAGCCAGGGCTTTCTCCAGTTCCTCCAGTTTCTCCTGTTTCTTCTTAGCCTACAAAACATCTAATTTTGAAGATAAAGTGCTAAGAATATCAATTTTAAAATTTTCAAATAGATTACACATTTCAGTTCTAGTTACTCCATCTCCAGCAACTGACTTGACAAGTCCGGAAGAAGTATCTCTTGTTCCTCCTCCAACTTTAGAATTTCCTCTTAAATATCACCAACATATCTCACGTACCTCATCATAGCTCAACTTTGATATGTCACCTCCTCCCATTAAGTTCAAAATCTCCAGAGATTGTGGTCTTATTGCCCTAAGAAAAATTGTTCTTTTAGTGTCTTTTCTTAGTTGATTAATCTCGAATCTTTGCAGATTGTACTGAAATCTTTCCACCAAATCTTCAAGACCCTCCCCCTCCTTCTGAGTCATGCCAAAAATTTCTTCTCTAAGGTCCCTAGCCTTGCAATAATCTTGATATTTCTTCAAGAATACCTTTTTAATTTCATCCCAGGTTATAATGGAGTTCGAAGATAACCCCATAAACCACCTGAGAGTTGCATCCTTCAATGTTGTAGGAAACAAATTCAGCTTCAGACAAATGGAAGAATAGTCATAGCTCCTACATAACACATTGATCTCGAACAAATATGAATCAGGATCTTCACTGGGGACTCCACGAAAGTTAGGCAAGGTTGAGGGAGGAATATTCTTCATCTGAGGTTCTCCACCAGCCTCCCTGATAGGGAATTCAAATGGGACCAGTTCCTCTTCCTTCTCATCATCTCCATCTTTGTGGCCAATTCTCTCTTCGTGAGCCGTTCTAGACCACAAAGAAGTGGGACCTTTGTAAACTACAGATTCTACAGAATCAATGGTTTAAAAGTTTGTTTCTAGAAATAGGATTAACGAGAAATTCCTTTTCAGGCTAACCACTGAGTAGAGATGTTTCCTTCCTTGTAAGGGGAGATTCGAAATGGGCAGCAACATAAGATTTTCCTACAGAAGTTGCTACCGTGGAAGTAGGAGTATGCTTTGGAATCTTCTTAGGACCACAGACCTCCTGCCTGGACTCTTCTTCCGTTGTTTCCTTATATCTTGGAGGCTTCTTTTTCCTTGCCAGTGTATTAGTAAGTGAAGTGGTGCTCACACCACCACAAAATGCATTTGTAGATGTTGGACCCTACCATCTACTACATAAAAAAATTCAAAGAAAATTACTTACCAAACAATCAGGACATGGCTTTGACAAATTTATGACCTCTACAGGTGCGTAGGATTTTCCCTTCGTCTTACTCCTTCAACTCCCCTAGTCCTAAAAATTTCAAACAATACATATAATACTAGAACACTTCAGTATTATCCCTTAGCACCTCTCCGACAACGACGTCAAAATGTTGAGTCAAATTATAGACCTATAATTTGGTTAACATAAATCATCAACCCAGGGTAGGTAATCTTATGAGATGCTTCACAAAATATATGTAGGCTTAATACTATGAGTGTGTTATTACCCTATTTTTTTTTTTTTAACTTTGGAAAGTTTGCCTTGTTTCTAGTCATGGTCTTATAATAAGTTTTGAGTCATCGCATGCTTAAAGGGATAAATGATAGGATTAGAGTCTCAATAGTGTCATTCTCATTTACAAACCCTTCTTCTAGTCATGGTGTTAAAGGGTCTTTAGGTCATTTCATGCTTAAAGGGTTAGGTCATAGGGTTAGAAGTCTTTAAGGTTATATTTCATTTCCAAACAAAGTTTAACAACCTTATTCCATGTCTTAGAAGTCTCACCTTGTGTTTAGAAGTCATATCTCAAGTAATTTTGAAAAAAATTTGAAATTAGCTACGAATCCACATTTTCGTAGCACAGACAGTGTAAAAAGCCTGTTTTGCGCTACGAAATCACTGGAGCCGCCTTTTTCAGTAGAAAAAACTCTGTTTTCTGTTTTAAGTAGTCAACTTCCAAGGGGTTTCTTGAGAAACTGAAAGCATATTTTGGAAAACTGAAAGAGGTTATTTTTCCTAACATACCTATCTACAAAAACCTCTTTCAGTTTCTTCAAATTCATTATGAGCTAGGAGAAGTTGATGACTCAACATGCATAGTAGTTTCGTAGCGCGCTACGAAACTGCTGTAGGTGCAGTTTTGGTGTTTTGATCACTCTTCAAAGGAAAGAAGCAGCTATTTTTGGAGAATGATGCTGTTGAAGAATGTGAGGAGGTCACTTGTGAATTTTTAAAGCTCAAGTAAGGGAAAAACTCAAAGAATAAAGGAGATATGTAAAAAACAAAGTTTTGCGCTACAAAAACAACAGTTTATTTCGTAGCACATCCAGATTGACCTTCTTCATGCACCTTCAAGGAGTTTAATTTTTGCACAAGTGTAAGAGAAAGGTTCCAGGGATGATAGAATACATGTCACATGTCTTAAAGGGTCACTTTGTTAGCAGAAGGATTCGAAGACAAGCATAAGGATGAAACCCTAAAAAGGAGGAACTTTGTCTCCTTGTTTTTAGCAGTCAACTTCCAAGGGGATTCCTGAGTGATTGAAAACTCATTTCTGAAAAGTGAAAGAGGTTTTTATTCCTAACATACTGAAATACAAAACTATCTTTTAGTTTCTTAAAATTTAGTATGCGGTGGGAGAAATTGATGGTTTAACTTGCACTACGAAACTGCTGAGAGGAACTCTATTTTCTGGTTTTAGCAGTCTTTTTAAAGATCAGTTTCTGGCCACATGCAAAAGTGTTTTGGAATTATGAAGGAGATTTCTCTTCATAAAATCTCCAGCTACAATAACCTATCTCACGTTTTTCATAAGTGTCACCAGTTGGGAGATACGAGGCTTTCTTTAAAGTCATAATTGCAGGAAACAGGTTCCTGGTTTTCAGGACAGATAAGGGATGAGTCAACAAAATCTAACAACAAGGTTAAAGGCTTCATCAAATTCAAATTCATGGAGTTATAGGTGTCAAATAGAATGTTTAATTCCTAGATAAGGTTGTTTTATCATAATAAGGAGTTGTACTCCTAATTGTATTAGGACTCTAAGACAATCAGTTAACTGTTACTTGTAATTAATAGTCTGTTTTATGGTTAGAATAGGTGTCAATCATAGAAATTCGAATTCTCTTGATGAAGGATGAGGGAATCCTTATTGTAAAAGCTATATATGAAGCAAGAGGTCGAATTATGAATGGGTTGGAAAATGTTATAGAAAAATACTACTTTTGTAAATGCTGTGCAGGGACTGATATATAAAGAAGTAGTTTGACTTTTTTGAAGCTGAGATTCTTAGTGTACTTTAGTGAGATTTATATTTTATCATTGATATGTTTTATTTCCATAGTATTAATGCTTATTACTTAGAATTCATGGACGAACATGCTCTAACTTCCTTTGAGTATTAAACTCTGATGAATCAATTTAAATACTTTCCTTTTGAATACCTTGATGTATCATTACTCAAAATTCATGCCCACATGCTCTGACTCCTATGAACTTCAAGTTATTGAGACTTTCCTGAATGTGTTACTCTTTCATTGAAGTATATACGAGCCTCAGTTTTATAAGAAGAGCTATTTGTTATCTTTATCTTTGTCACTGATTCCATAGCCCAATGGTAGCAAGTCTCCATCTTTCAACTTATAAACATATAAAATCACAAACCATAGAGTTAGCCGTCTATCTATATCTTTAATCAATATCATTAAACTTTGAGAGAGCCCTCTCAAGCTAAGGAGGCTAAGCCTCAGCCAAAAAAATTGGTTTGAAATAGTTACACTGAGATTGACTTGATGAGCAGCCTATCAGGGCCCTATTTTGGTGATAACAGAGTGCTTATTAATCTAACCTGTCAACCATACACAAAAATAATGCCTCTTTTCCACATCAAAATTTAGCAGAAAAAGTTATGGAGTGGATTGAGACATCCCTCTACAAACCTTAGTATTGCTGATGTTGATTAGAAAAGATAAGAAATCAAACTTACAACAACTTAAGGAATTTACTCAACAATGTAAATCAAATCTTGATTAAATGAAATGCACACATTAACATGAAACTTAATCATTCAATCATTTGCTGTTGATATATTAGAAAGAGTACATTATTTGTGTGAACAAATTACTACTGCATAATAGATTTAGAATACACACACACACTACACTAAGGGAGTTGTGAGCAAAGGGGGGCCTCCCTCACTCACAACCCCTTAAGAATTAGAAGAGCTTGTTCAGTAAGATAGACAAAAATTAAAATATTATATTAATCTAAAAATATCATAGTTAAGTACAATATAATATATAGTATTAGCTGAAGCCAAGCCAACAACCCCTTACAATATGAAATAGAGCCGAATTTATATAGTGAAAGCCATATGTGGCTTGAAATAGGGAAAACTACTAATCTAAGCCATTGGCTAACATTATTGGTACAAAGTATCAAATTTAGCTATATTGAGTCTAATCCAAGACTAAAAGCATGGATTAGACAAAATTCATTACATAGCTGTAGTTTCCCTTCATACGACCAACGAGAAGAGGTTTGCAAATCTGGGCAGTTTCATTGGTGGATTCGAAGCAACCAATAGGACAACATCCATGTATGATGAATTCCCCACAAAAACCATGTTCTAGTTTGATTTATAAATAAGTGGAACATAGATAATTGTAAATTTTCCTGTAGCAAATCTGGGCGGTTGCAGGAAATTTGCATTTGCAAGAATTTCAGAGTGTCTACAGGAAATAGGATCACACGAGTTGTCTGTAGGAAATGCAGGGCTATTTCGAATAAAATAAATCTACAAAAGAACTCTAGATTAGTTGGCATGATAATTCAATAAGGAAAAAACTAGCTTAAGGAATGCTTAAGATTAAGGTAAAAGACACTTTTCATGTTAATTTGCATTCCTCCAACATATAGCACCCTTTTGGCCAAAACCTAGATATTATAACCGAAATAAGCATAATAAGGGTCAAGGATAGTTCAAAATGGGATATGTAAAGTCTAGAAAAGGTGTAAAAATTGGGCCAAACCGAGCCTCAACAATATCCTTGCACAAAAGGATTCTAGGACCCTTACTATCCTCAATAACCCTTGCCCCACCCAACAACATCAACAATAACACCTTGTTGCAAACCCACCCACAATCCCACAAGGGGGAAATGGTGGTTCTCATTCCTTCATTTTGGTGAAGGATCATCGATTGTCTATGCTTTCAAGGTTGTTGATTTACAAACCCAGGCCAAGAATTATGGGATTCCTATCCCGGACTCTTGGGACGCCTTGTCAAGCTCCACTCTACACATACTCCTAATGATTTAAATATCTAGAGGTCCATTGTAGACCCTGTGATTCGTCCACCCAATGGGACACATCATTATATGATGCATAATTCGTCTTCTTGCATTGCACATAAATATAATATTATATAAGACCTTGTGCATGTGCCTTATGCCATGTCTACTCACGAAGTGTTACAGAGTTGTCCTATACAACAGAAGGATTTTCTTGCAGCGATAGGTTGAGTTGAACCTTTGGACTCCAGTTTATTTTTCTTTAACATGGATTAAAGTACACCTCACTATTCCCATAAACTTGCATTCCAAGTGCATGTTAATGTGAAGGGAAAAGTTGTCCATCACACCGTCATTGATGAAGGTGCTTCTACTTTCATGATGGTTACTTCTTGTTGGCTCCCCCTGGATTTACCCACTTTATCCCTACCAACGAATTATTTGAAATATTTTGATGACCACACCTTCAATCCTAAAGGATATATGACTATATTCCCCATTACTCTTGGGGGAAAAACTGTATCTGTTGATATTGAAGTTGTAGTTAGCTCACTCGATTACAATCTTCTTCTTGGCCATAGTTGGACTTATGACATGTGATCCATTGTCTTGTCGGTCTTCATAGTGATTTCTTTCCCCCATCAATGGAAGATTGTGACTTTAGATATTATCCTTATGTACCTCTAAGTTTCAACCCCTACCAGCAAGTAATGTTCTTCTAGTGAGTTTCACTCCTAACACATTTTTCAGCATTGGTACCAGTATGTTGAAGTCCTCCTCGCTTTTAGGGTGTTTCCCTCTTTCACCGCCCAAGGTTCCTTGGATCGTTCCAATGGTATCAATTACTTTTTATGGCCCTAGAAATCCTTGGATCCTCCTGGACCCTTCTACAATTGATTCTTTTGGGGACCAGATGCCATCATTTCCTATTGAGTTAGCTTATCAAGCTATCCAAATGACAGTTAAGTCTCCATCTTCCTTGGTTCAGACCCATGGTGCCATTTACACTCCCGTTGTAACTCCCTCTATTATTTACTTGAAGAAGTCTTGAATTTTGACGAGGCTTGATCTAGGTGGATATTGGTGGCCACCTTTCAGTTTCCTTAATTGTAGCACAATTTACTAATTTTTGGTAGTTTATTGGGTCTTGGATTTCCAGACTCGTTTTCAGGTTCTAAATGACGTTTTTTTTGGAAAATGGGAAAACCCACAACTTGAAATGGGGGTTATAGTCACCATATATATATTTCTAATGAGGTATTGTTCACGTCAAATGAATATTGTATGCCAACGTTACAACCTTGGGAATTTGATTGTTGGGACTCAGAATTGACCTATTTTTGACCTTATCTTTTTGCCGTATTATTATCCTTTTGCAGTCATAGGTTGAAAGCTTTTATTTTATAATGACATAATTACCCCAAGGTACGAAGTAACCTCCCGCATATCTATGTTTAATTGTTCATTGCATATTCGTGAATATCTTTATATTTATCCTTGGAAACGCTGACTAAACTGTCAAATAATTGCCTTAAGCTTGCAGGAATTATAATGTATAGTTGCTGTAACACCAGAAACAGCAACTACGCAGTTGCTGTAACACCAGAAACAACAACTACGCAGTTGCTGCAACACCAGAAGCGGCAACTCCGTAGTTGCTACAGTCAGCAACAGCAATCACCTAAAGCAAGCTATTTTGTAACAGCCACGAATAACAGATGGCAACTATTTAAAGAACCCTGACGTGCCATAATCAAGCGGAGGTCTAAAGCAAGAAGAACACAGTCAGCATGGCCTAAATCAGGGACAGCATGGGGAAACGGCAAAGGAATGTGAAGATCCCGAGGAGACAGTCGAAGTCAGTTACCAGCTGTGTAACAGCCAGAACCCAAGAAAGAACATATTATCATACTGTTGTAACAGCGTATTGAAATTCTTATTTTTGATAGAATGGGTTAACTGGATGGGCTGTAATACTCTATTGTAATAGATGTCTCCTCTATAAAGAGGAGACATCTACATGAAAAGGGGATTAGTCAGTGTCTATGGTCAGTCTGTAAGAGGAGATCTTGAGAACATCAGCAAGTCTGAACTTTATTGTATTCAAATCTTTTTGGCAGATGAATATAAAACTGTTTTGAGCACTTAATCCAGTCTTCGTTTTCCTGGGGAATCTTGTGAGAGGGACTGGGCCCACCTTCCTCACAAGATTCACCCATTTACTTTCTTGTCAAGTGTGTAAGTGTGCAATAGTTTCTTTCTGGTACTCTGTTTGGATTTCATAGCATTACCTCTGGTATTTTTTGTTTTGCTAATACTCTGTTTCATTTGAGTTTGTTTCTCACCGGTGAATGAGAGTGCAGTGTGCATTAGTAATCTGATTACAGGGGCAGGTGCTGAACGTCCCCACCTAGAGGATAGGGTCCTGATCCTCTGCCAACAGAGCATCCATCACTTTGCTTTCCAGATTTGTAGCTTTAATTAATTGCTTTTATTTTAACAAGTACAGTAATGACATAGCATAAGAATCACGTATACTACAACTTTTCAATGCTTTTAGAATTTAAGTACATACAGTACGCAGTAGCCTTTGGAATAAAAAGACTTTCCCTGGTTGACAATTAATGTGGTACTTGAATGTTTAATTCATAAACAATTCAACTAGCCAACATTTTGGCGCCATTGCCGGGGAAGGCAACTAAAGATTTCTAAAAGCATTAATGGTTTCTTTGTGAAAATAACAGGTGTATGAGAGGACGCAAGAAACCTAATTTTGCAGGTGGCAAAGGAGGAAGAAAGACTTATATCGACGAAATCATCTCTAAGGCCGAAACATCACAGAGGACAAGTTCCCAGAGACCTCATATCCAATACTCATCACAAACAGACCAACAGACGGAGGAAGTAGTAGGACCTGAAAGGAAGCTGGAAGCACCAGAATACACTGAGGAACCGGTAGAAGAACCTGAAGAAACAGAAGACACAGAAGATAAAGCAAGTGATTCAGGAAAAAGACCAATGGAGGATAACATAATAGAGGGAAGAGGGGAAAACTTGCTCTCTACCCTGGAATTCCCCATTGGGGAGCTCCCGAGAGGAACAACCCCCATGAAAAACATCCCACTCTCGGCATTACCCAATTTTCATGGGTTATCCTCCGAAGACCCGGACGAATTCCTCTTTGAATTCGACATACTGTGTAGAAGCTATGATTACATAAGTCCTAATCAGAAGCTGAAATTGTTTCTAGCAACACTAAAAGGGAATGCGTTGAGGTGGTTTATGAGCTTAGGAGCTCAGGCAATCACCACCTGGGACCAGATGAAAGAGGGGTTTCTGGCCAAATATCAAGACTACTGCTGGACAAGAGAAAGGAAGGAAGAATTGTTTAAAATGGTCCAGAAAGAGGACGAGAATTTGGAAGATTTCGTGGAAAGATTACAGTACAATCTGCAGCGGTCTGATCATCCTAATATGAGTAAAGATATTTTGAAGACCATACTGCTGAAAGGGGTAAGAGATGACTGCCTGGACATGTTGAACATGCTTAGGAAAGGGGACATTTCCAAAGAACCCTTTGATGAAATTATTAAGCTCTGCATGAGGTGTTCAAGGGGAGCAGCAGGTAGATCAAAAAGCAGAGATAATGTGTATTCAAGAGTTCAGAAGTCAGCCAGTGGAGGAGCAACAAGAGCTGAGATAGGTAACTTATTAGAAGAATTTAAAACTGAGATGCTAAGTTCTTTTTCTTCACAAATTGATGCTCTGCAGGTTAAGAAGAAACAGGCAGAAGCAGAAGCTGCTCTAGCAATTTTCTGCTCAAAATGCAGAGAAAAACATCCACTCAGAGAATGCCCACTGGATAAGATACCTATATGCACAATCTGCGAGAAGGACCATGAAACACAGCAATGCCCCTCTCTGCCTGGAATCAAAGCAGCACTGCAGACAACTGTAGAAGAGGCTGAAGCGGTGTACTTGATGACACAGAGGAGGCAATGGCCGCAAAGACAAGGTATGAGCTCTAATACAACATTCAATCGTTGGAATAATAATAATCCTTTTTACCCACCCATGAACCAAATGCAATACCCACCCCTCAATGCAATGAACTTTCCACTTATGCAACAACCAAATCTTCCTTTTCCTGACCCTACTATATGGAATCCTTGGGCTCCCCAGCAACCATACTTTAATCAATGGAATCCAAACTGGGCAGCCCAACAGATACCATTTCCTCAACAACAACAGTCTCTTTCCTTACCATCTAATAATCCTCCGAATAACCAGGCAATGAGACCACAGCTGCCTGTACAACCTAACCCCAATCCAAATAATAATAAAGCCCTGCAAGTTATTGACATTCAAAATCAGCCTATCTCTCCCCTGCAATGTAATGATATTCACCTTCGCTCAGGGAGAATAGTCGAACCTATTATAGATGATATTACCGACTCTGACAAAGAAGAGGCTAGAAAAGAGAAACCAGCTAACCATAGTGCTGAAACAGTAGAATCAGCACCTAACAATAATGATCAAACAATAGATCCGCCATTCCCTGAAAGGCTGACTCTCACTAAAACACCTGAACAACCTACCTTTAACCTTTTAGGAGAGCTACAGAACTTGTATGTCAAAATCCCATTATTGCAAGCATTAAGGGATGTTCCTATATATGCTAGAACTATTAGAGACATTTGTATAAAAAAGCCTGTAAGGAAGGCTAAAGATCCCCTCACAGTTCATGTGATGGGGGAATTAACTGCCTTAATGACTGAAAAAGATTATCTTGTGAAGTATGGTGACCCTGGTCACCCTACAGTAACAGTCCAGGTTAGAAAAACCTTTATCTCTAAGGTCTTAGTAGATTTAGGAGCTGCGATAAATATTATGACACTCGAAACAGCGCAATTGCTCCAGCTAAAAAACTTTATCAGGGAAACTCCAACTATCTTAGAATTAGCTGACCGTTCTACGATTAAACCTGAAGGGGTCATTGAAGACCTTATAATCTCTGTAGAATCTTGGAATTACCCAGTTGACTTTGTGGTGTTACAAACTAAAACAAAGTTGGGGGGTCATCCGTTGATTCTAGGGAGACCTTGGTTGGCTACAACAGATGCTTTCATCAGCTGTAGATCTGGATCAATGACCATCTCCAATGGACAAGAAACTAAACAGCTGACCCTCTATCCTCATGCCACACCCATGATTAATAGTGACAATTCTGTATGGGTAGACTATGAGGATTAGGAAACCCAACCGATATTAACTATTGGACAAGCTTTGACTTTTAAAGACTCCACCGAAGATGAACTGATTAGCAGTTTTATTTCTGAACCCTCTTCGGTTAATCCAGAAACATTTAACCACTTCGCTGCAATCCTAGAACCTGAATCCCAGCAGAATATGAAAGATGAAAACTTATGCCAGACAGCATTAGGCAACCCTTCCAAGAGCACAACAATTGAAATTGAACCTGGTAAAACACTAAATATAAATCCTGATTTGACTGATGATGAAAAACAGAGATTAATAAAGTTACTCCAAGCAAATAAAGAGGCATTTGCATGGGACTACACAGACATGAAAGGGATCTCCCCTGAATTATGTACTCACCGTATTTATATTAAGGAGGGATCCCGGCCAGTCTGTCAACCCTAGCGAAGAATGAACCCTAACCTTAGAGAAATTTTGAAGGAGGAACTCCAAAAACTTTTAAATGCAGGATTTATATATCCAATATCTGATAGTGAGTGGGTTTCCCCACTCGTAATTGTACCAAAGAAGAATGGGAAATGGCGAGTATGTGTAGACTATAGATCATTGAATAAAGCAACCCAGAAAGATCATTTCCCTTTACCTTTCATTGATCAAGTATTGGATAATTTAGCAGGTAAGAAATTCTTCTCATTCTTGGATGGGTTTAGTGGATACAACCAAATTAGGATTGCACCCCAGGACCAGGACAAAACCACATTTACTAGCCCATGGGGAACCTTTGCTTACAGAGTACTCCCATTTGGGCTATGCAACGCTCCAGCAACATTCCAAAGAGCGGTGATAGGAATCTTTTCTGATATGTTAAATGATTCATTAGAGATATTCATGGACGACTTTACTCCTTATGGAGTGACCTTTGAAGATGCTCTGCAAAACCTTGAAAAAGTACTTAAGCGGTGCATAGAAGCACACCTTGCTTTGAGCACTGAAAAGTGCCATATGATGATGAATCAGGGTATTGTATTAGGTCATTTCATTTCATTTTTAGGAATTCAAGTCGACCCAGCTAAGATTCAGGTGATTCAGAACCTTCCTATCCCCAAAACACAAACCGAGGTGAGAAGTTTTCTAGGACATGCCGGATATTACAGAAGATTCATTAAGGATTTTTCTAAAATAGCTTCTCCTCTATTTGTATTATTAATGAAAAATGCTGAATTCAAGTGGACTGATGACTGTGAGAATGCATTCAATAAACTTAAGCATCAGTTGTCCGCAGCCCCTATTTTGAGAGGACCTGATTGGGCATTACCCTTTCATATTTCCTCTGATGCCTCAGATACAGCAATTGGAGCTGTCCTGGGTCAGGAAGAAAACAATCTCCCCTATGCTATCTATTTCATCAGCAAAAACATGACACCAGCTGAGCTAAATTATACAGTAACTGAGAAATAATTTTTAGCAGTTATTTATGCTATTAATAAATTTCGGCATTATATTACTGGCTATACTACCTTTGTGCATACTGACCACTCGGCCATCAAGTATTTAATGAATAAATCAATTACAAATGCTCGAGTCACCAGGTGGTTATTACTATTACAGGAATTTGATATCACAATTGTAGATAGGCCAGGAAAAGAAAATGTAGTTGCTGATTTTCTTTCTCGTTTAAAAACTGATGAAAATGGTCCAGTAGATGATTCTTTTCCTGATGAGTATCTATTTGCAGTATCTGCTCACTCACCTTGGTATGCAGACACTGCCAATTATCTAGTTGCAGGAAAACTACCATCACACCTATCACACAGGGAAAGAAGGAAGATCATCCAGCAAAGTGCTAGGTACAGCTGGATAAGCGGGTGTCTATTCCACACAGGAATAGATCAAGAAATTCGGAGGTGCGTTGGGGAAGATGAGATTTATGATATATTGAAAGCTTGTCATGATGGTCCTTGTGGAGGACATTTTGCAGATAAAAGAACAGCTCACAAGGTACTTAGAATGGGTTATTACTGGCCATCACTTTTTAAAGATGCTAGAAAATATGTGAAGGCTTGTGACAGCTGTCAAAGAATGGGCCAGCCCAACCATAGGGATGAAATGCCACTCAATCCCTAGGTAACTCTCGAACCCTTTGAGAAATGGGCATTAGATTTTGTAGGTCCCATTAATCCTCCATCTAATCAAAGAGTTTATATTTTAGTATGCACAGACTACATGACTAAATGGGTAGAGGCCAAAGCACTCATTAAAGCTAATGAAGAAGCAGTACTAACATTCTTATTTGAAGAAATCTTTGTTAGATTTGGACTACCTAGAGAATTAGTCACTGATGGAGGACCTCCTTTCAATTCTCATGGTTTCAAAGATACACTCCAAAAATATCATATCAAGCATAAGATGACCACACCATACCACCCCCAAGGTCATAGAAGCTATCTTAACAAAAACGATAAAGGAGAATAGAAGGGACTGGTTTCAGCGCTTGCCCGAGGCTCTTTGGGCCTACAGAACCACTTGGAGAAACACAACAGGATTTTCACCCTATGAATTAGTTTTTGGAAAGAATGTTATTTTTCCTGTAGAGTTTGAAATTAAAACCTTAAGAACTGCCTTAGCTGTTAACCTTGATTTAACTGATGCACAGACAGCCAGGTTGCAGCAGTTGCAGGAATTGGATGAGAAAAGATTGGATGTCGTCCATCAAACAACTATGATACAGCAACAAAGAAGCAGATGGCATGACAGAACCATCAAGCAAAAGCAGTTCCAGAAAGGTAACTGGGCTTTACTTTATGATTCACGTTTCGAGAATTTTCAGGGGAAACTGAGAACAAGATGGTTAGGGCCGTACGAGGTGGATACTGTTTTCCCAAATGGAATAGTTAGACTTATAACAATTGATGGAAGCAGAACACCACTGTTAGTGAATGGCTACCGACTTCGGTTATATCAGCGGCCGGTTTCCAAAGAGGACTTTAAAGCCACTTGCATGGCAATAAAACAGTATTCTTTTCCAGGGGAACTTGCTGTCCCTCAAAGCACTTGAGTTTCTATTATTTATGTAATTTTTAGGTTAGACATTCTTTTTTTTTTAGAAACTAATAAATCCTACCAAGGATTGCGATATTACATTTCAGTATTTTGCAGGTGTTAGCATTGGGAAGTAGCTGAGAACAAAAGTCTCAAAAGGAATTACTGTGGGGCCTGTTGCTGCAACACCACTTCCCGTTGCTGCAACACCACTTCCTGTTGCTGCAACACCACTCCCCATTGCTGCAACACCATCCCTGTTGCTGCAACACCACTTCCTGTTGCTGCAACACCACTTCCCGTTGCTGCAACACCACTTTCCGTTGCTGCAACACCACTTCCCGTTGCCGCAACACTATCCCTGTTATTGCAACACCATCCCTGTTGCTGCAACACTAGTTCCATCACTCCGGCACATTCCCCGTTTTCACAAACGTCTTTTTCCCAATCCCTGTTGCCCCAACGGTAATTTTCTGTTGCTGCAACACCAATCTCGGTGCCACGATATTGCTTCCCGATCACGAAATATCCTTCCCAGCAAAATTCCCTCACGAACAAATCCTGACAAAATATACCACCTCTCGTGATGATTATAGCACCTTATTACCACTTCCCATCATTATCATTATAAATCACCCATATTCCCGTGCTTTCAGATCCGCGATAATTATTATAATTTGACAGAAGACAAGAAAAGACTTTTTGACGCAGCGATAAAAAAGGTAAAGTACGAAGGTACGCACGTTTATGAATGAGCATTAAATAATAGATAATGCGGAAAGGTTGATAGGTCCATCAAATGATTGCATTCCCAATCATATCATTTACACGTAGGAAGGGGGGGGATTACCAAAGCAATTCTCATAATGACAAACCACGCCAACCACTGCCACCCTTAATTCTCCCGGTCGTATGTAAAAGCCACGACATGTTACCATTTGTGAAGTATACTCTGAGTTGAAATCGGTAGCTCGGCTCTGAATTCTGAAGATTCACCGAGACAACAGCCATGGGAGGAACCCTCATTACTCATGAACCTGGCACGACAGCAGTCTTGGAACTCTTTCCGGAAATTTACCAAATTTTCTTGCAAGCTGGATGGATAGAGTATTTCAGGAGACTTCAGGACTTTGACGAGCAGCAAGTCCTGGAAGTCGCATGCAATTTGACAGAAGGATTCTCTGTCGTCCAAGGAATTCAAGTTCCAGTCACGGAAGAAATCATAGTTGAAGTCACCAGACTACCAGCCAATGGCACACGGTGGTTCAGCAGAAAGCACCTGATTCTGAATGCACAGCAAGACTTTCTCCGACCAAGCGAGGAAGTAGAAACCAAGGGCAAAGGTGTAGCACTACGGTCGTTACCACAACCATGGCCAAAAGTCGCTGAATTCGTCAAGCAATATTTGACGTGCGAAGGTCGTTACTAGGTAATTTACTAGCACGATTTCGTCCTGTTAAATCACTTAAGAAATGGTCAATTATTGAACATGCCATATTATTTGCTGGGTTGTCTCAAAAATATGTCACGATATGCTATGAAAGCGAAGCATCCAGTTCTCTCCTTAAAACATCACCGCTTAGCCCAATTGCTGATTAACAGAGCCCTCGCTCTAAACAACCCTCCCCCCCCATTAATCCCCATCCAGAGGAAGGAATTCCACAGCCAGAGCATGAAGGTCCTCATCACGAAGAGGAAACTCTTCGTCAAGCTGAGGACACACCTCAGCAAGACCAAGAGCTTCCTCAGCAAACGGACGACATGCCTGAACAAATCCCTTTGGAAAACCCTCAGCAAATAGAGCATATTCTCGAACAACCCCAGCAAACACCCCTGCATGTTACTGAGAATGAACAAGTAGTAGCGGAATTAACCACATCTCCCAAAAGAACTAATCCTTCCACTCCCATACTCAGTATTTCTACTGATGATTCCGACGATAATATCCCAATTACTCAGCTTAAATGAAAAATGCAGCAGGGAAAGAAAACCCCAGCAAAAAGAAGAAGAACTAGGGTTTCAACCAAAGCACCTACTACCCCGACTACTGTCTCGACTTTAAAGGCTAGCAGGAAGAGAAAAACCCCTCAATTCCCTGCTTCTCTACCAAAACGAAAATCGGTAGTAGTTGAATCTCCTAATTCCTCCAGTTCACCACCTATCGCTTTAAGAACCTGCACTCCAACCACTCCTCGAAACTCCTCACCCTCACCCACAGAGGCTGAGATGCAGAGTGTTCATAGCTTCATGACATCATATCTTAAGACAGCTGATACACAAGAACCAGCTGCCGATACCCAGAGTGATAATGACCAAGTGGCTGCAACACAAGAAACAACCACTACCCCAGGTGATACACAAAAACCACCTGTGGGGAATACTGATCAAATTGACGAAGCACAACCTCTGCCTCCACTGGAATCTACTGTCCCACAGGATCAGCCTACTATACCTGCCCTACAAGAAGAAATTGAGTTTCTGAAATCTCAGATTCAGGACTATCAGGAAGAGATAATAAGGGTCAGGGAAGCATATCAGAAAGAATTCAGCCTGCATGTTTTAGCAAGAGTAGCGTCTGCAGCAGAGAAAAGTAAAGATAACGAATATATGTGTACAAATTGTGGTGAAATATATACTCAGGCAGGATATAAGGTAGTACAAGAACCAATGAAGGAAGCCTCCGCTGCTGTAGATGAAACAAAGGAGCCTGCTGATGCAGAAATAGAAATCCCACAATCCTCTGCTGAGATAGAAAAACCTGTTGCTACACAAGAACCAACAGGATCTTCAGAAGAAGTGCAGGCAGAAAAACCTGTTGACACACAAGAACCAACAGGTCCTTCAGAAGAAGTGCAGTCAGAGAGACCTGTTGCTACACAAGAACCAACAGGATCTTCACAAGAAGTGCAAACAGACAGACCTGTTGCTACACAAGAACCAACAGGATCTTCAGAAGAAGTGCAGTCAGAGAGACCTGTTGCTACACAAGAACCAACAGGCTCTCCAGAGAAGATGTAGGACCAAGATCAAGCACTTACTGACACACAAGAACCAGTAAGTTCACCTGAAACTGCACAAGATCAAGGACTTACTGACACACAAGAACCAGTAAGTTCATCTGAAACTGCACAAGACCAAGAGCTTACTGACACACAAGAACCAGTAAGTTCTTCAGAGACTGCACAGGAACAAACAGAGGAGCTTGCTGACACTATGAAGGGAGAAAAGAAAGAGGAGAACAAGGATTCACCCCGGCCTACCCAATCTGCTATGCAAGAAGAAGCTACACAAGAACCAGGAAATGAAGAAGGAAACACTGAAAGTGTTATGGAACGAGAAGAAGACATAGAAGAAAATGAGGAAAAAGGTACAGACTCACCCCGGCTTACCCAGAGTATTATGGAGGAAGAAGAAATAGTTTCAGGAGAAAATGAAGAAAAACTGGACTCACCTAGCCCTATTCAAGTTGCCAAGGAGCTAGAAGAAGAAGAAAAAGATACAGACTCATCACGGCCTACCCAGATTATTATGGAGGAAGAACAAATAGTTTCAGAAGGGAATAAAGAAGAATTGAATTCGCCCAGCCTTAGTCAAACTGCCAAGGAGCAAGGAGAAGTCGAAGAAAAAGGGACAGATTCACCCTGCCCCACCAAAATCACCTTGGAGAAAAATGAATTAGTACAACAGGAGGGAGAGACTCTAGTCAGAGATGAAGAGAGAGATGCTGGATCATCCCAGCCCACTCCAACAGAGCAGATAACCCTGGTTGATGCCTGTATACAAACAGAGCTCCCCACTATTAGTGATGCATGTATATAAACAGAGAGTTTTCAGGAATTAAAAGGTAAGTGGTGGAGAGAATATCAATAGTCTCAAGGCAAAGCATTCGAACAACAAAAGGGGACCTGGTTTGATCATGCTTATAAGAACTGGGAAGCATTGGAACAGTGTAGGGCCCAGTATAAAGAAATCAAGGAACTGAAAGACAGAATGTCCCAGATGTTTGAGTTATGTCAAAGAATGCTTGCCACAAGGAAACCCTCTTCTAACTATGCTACATTTTTGAGGGAAAGACTTGCATTTATACAGCTGAAGGCTGTCAAAGAGGGGAGGCCTCATCAAGTGGTCACAGCAGAGCAGTTTATGCAGACCTTTGCAGAGGCATCCAAAAACGATCAAAACCTGCTATGTGAACTATACCTCCATAATGAGGCTGTGTCTGAAGAAAGGAACATGAACATGATACCTGTAGTTGGTGACATACAGCTGAGAGCCTTCATCTCCTTTTTGGCTAATCAACTTACCTAGCAGAATGCCTTTGTCTCAGCCCACCACAACGAACAAAATTGTCTTCTGTGGATTCGAGCTGAACCACAGAACGCTGCCACTTTCATTTCACAATACCTAAAAATGGTAAGTGACTCTCATATGAAGGATCATGTCAGGAAACTGCAAACAGAGGCCCTAACAGACTGTCAGCGTTATGTAAAGACCAAAGCATCCCTGGCTGTTAAAGCAAATAAACTGTTTTGGGAAAACTGCCCCGCAGAGAGGCAAGAATATCACCCGTATAACCCATCAAATCTGCAGGTAGCACTTTCAAGGGTACCTCAGTATGTTGAATGCATGCAACATTGTGCTGAAAATTGGATGGGTTATAAATTTAAATTTCCACTTTTATGGTTGTCTGGTGATCAGTATAAGGGCCAGTTTGGACTATCTAACAGGGAAGAAGCGGTAGCATGGAAGCATATACAAACTGTTTGTGGTTTCAGAAAGAAGTTTAATGCTACTCCCTACAGCTATTGTCTTAGTAATCTGCATTGTTCGTCCCAGTTCTCCAACTCAGACTCAGAGTAGCCATTGCATGGGGACATGCAATCTCTTCAGTTGGGGGGGATCTTGGGACTCAGAATTGACCTATTTTTGACCTTATCTTTTTGCCGTAATATTATCCTTTTGCAGTCATAGTTTGAAAGCTTTTATTTTATAATGACATAATTACACCAAGGTACGAAGTAACCTCCCACATATCTATGTTTAATTGTTCATTGCATATTCGTGAATATCTTTATATTTATCCTTGGAAACGCTGACTAAACTGTCAAATAATTGCCTTAAGCTTGCAGGAATTATAATGTATAGTTGCTGTAACACCAGAAACAGCAACTACGCAGTTGTTGTAACACCAGAAACAGCAACTACGCAGTTGCTGCAACACCAGAAGCAGCAACTCCGTAGTTGCTACAGTCAGCAACAACAATCACCTAAAGCAAGCTATTTTGTAACAGCCGCGAATAACAGATGGCAACTATTTAAAGAACCCTGACGTGGCATAATCAAGCGGAGGTCTAAAGCAAGAAGAACATAGTCAGCATGGCCTAAATCAGGGACAGCATGGGGAAACGACAAAGGAATGTGAAGATCCTGAGGAGACGGTCAAAGTCAGTTACCAGCTGTGTAACAGCCAGAACCCAAGAAAGAACATATTATCATACTGTTGTAACAACGTACTGAAATTCTTATTTTTGATAGAATGGGTTAACTGAATGGGCTGTAATACTCTATTATAATAGATGTCTCCTCTATAAAGAGGAGACATCTACATGAAAAGGGGATTAGTCAGTGTCTATGGTTAGTCTGTAAGAGGAGATCTTGAGAACATCAGCAAGTCTGAACTTTATTTTATTCAAATCTTTTTGGCAGATGAATATAAAACTGTTTTGAGCACTTAATCCAGTGTTCGTTTTCCTGGGGAATCTTGTGAGAGGGACTGGGCCCACCTTCCTCACAAGATTCACCCATTTACTTTCTTGTCAAGTGTGTAAGTGTGCAATAGTTTCTTTCTGGTACTCTGTTTGGATTTCATAGCATTACCTCTGGTATTTTTTGTTTTGCTAGTACTCTGTTTCATTTGAGTTTGTTTCTCACCGGTGAATGAGAGTGCAGTGTGCATTAGTAATCTGATTACAGGGGCAGGTGCTGAACATCCCCACCTGGAGGATAGGGTCCTGATCCTCTGCCAACAGAGCATCCATCACTTTGCTTTCCAGATTTGTAGCTTTAATTAATTGCTTTTATTTTAACAAGTACAGTAATGACATAGCGTAAGAATCACGTATACTACAGCTTTTCAATGCTTTTAGAATTTAAGTACATACAGTACGCAGTAGCCTTTGGAATAAAAAGACTTTCCTTGGTTGACAATTAATGTGGTACTTGAATGTTTAATTCATAAACAATTCAACTAGCCAACATTGATGTACCAATTTACCCCAACGAGACCCACTGACTTTTGGCGCTTCCTCTATTAGGGTTAGGTTTTTATATGTTTATGGTTTTCCATTATATATTACTAATAAATAGGCCTCTGAGCCTCATTGTAACACAGTTCAAAACGAATGCAGCTGCCACATCTTTTCTTAAAGATAAGTTATCATCTCCTGAGCTCATTTATTTTTATTTTGCATGTAAACAATATTTTAGTACTTTGTTATTAATGAATTTAAGTTCTATTTTATCTATATCTTTGTGTTCTATATATATATATATATATATATATATATATATATATATATATATATATATATATATATATATATATATATATATATATATATATATATATATATATATATATATATATATATAGATATATATATATATATATATATATATATATATATATTCCGTCATAAATTCGGATCAAGGCTATTATGGAAGTTATGCCCTTAGACGAGCTGCCTTGGGATGAGTTTCATCATCATGCCTCAGTCTCTCTTCAAACTGAACTAGGCACTTATCCTCTAAAAATCTTGTCCCGTAATTAATCTAAGCTTATTCCTTCCTCTTTGACACGTATTCAAGAGTTATACTCAGAAGGAAACTTAGGAAATCTCTTGGGGGAAATAACCTTTCAACCCATCTTCCATAGTCCTTACATTGTTACTTAGATCCCTTCTAAAGGGGCCTATTAGCCCGCAAACTATGATGGGGACCCACTCAAAAAGGTAGTACACATAGCACCTCGCTAGCTTGTGCTTTGTATTACTTTATGTACAATTTTTTCTTTGATTTGTTGTGCTGCTTTACCTTTTTCTTGTTTTTCTCAAATTTTCAGTACATCAAAAATACCAAAACTTAGATGTTTGGTTTGTCCCATCTGACCAAAAAAATTACATGATTTTCAAAAGACAATTTTTTAAGTGAGCATTATTTTTATGGTATTTTTCTCACTCATTAATATGAAAAACCTCGAGTTTCCTTCTTTAGGCTTGTTAAAACCCCATGAAGAAGACCGAACATTCTTTCTATGGATTTTTTCCCACTCGTAAATATGAAAAAAACTCAAGTTTACTTATTTGGGCTCATTAAAATTCCACGAAGAATATCATGCTTTCTTTTTAGGGAATTTTTCTTACTCATAAAATAGAAAAAAACCCTGAATTACCCTTTTTTGGCTCATTAAATTCTAATGAAGAAGATTGAACTATTCTTTTTCTGTAATTTTCTTGCTCCTTAAACTGAAAAGATAATACTAGTTTTCTTCATTTGACTTGCTTCAAACTTTAAGAAGAGTATCAAGTTTACTTTATTCCCCTTGTGCTTAGAACAAAATCAGGTGGATGTGTATTGAGCATACGTTTATAAACAAAATAGTGATGGGTATACTATTAACCCTTTGTGACACCCAATCATCAACCATGACAAATGTACACCCTTGGAGTCTTCTTGAAGCTCCTTTTAGACTCTCTAAACATGGAAAGGCTTCTAAGTTTACCCTTTCTAGACTCATGAAATATAATCATATTGGGAAAAAAATGGAAGAAGCCATGGCTTCTATATCTATACCTGACATAATTTTTGGCAAAAGTCTCTTATCCATTCCTTGAACATGGAACTTTTCCCAGTATATTCCTGTTTTTACAACTTATCTAAGAACCCTACCACATTATGAGTCTTTCCTTGATACCGTGATGTCCTTGCATCTTCATGTCATACTCCTCCTGGTGTTCTTGAGTTTAAGATACCTGGTCTTTCTGGCATCATGCCTTCTATTATTCAAGGGATTGCCTACAATATGTTACCTTTATCAACCATTTGATCATATGCCTATTTCCATGATTTAGTTCATCCCATTATTCGAATCTATCTTCAAAATCAATCATTTTTTCCCATTTTGTGTTAATTGATGTAGGACTCCTTATTGCCCACCTTTGATAAATCCCTTCATATCAACTTCAACACATTATCTGGGAAGTGGATTGAGAACAATCATACTACCCAGGAGATTGCAATCCTTAGTGGCAAGTTTCCATGTATTTCATTGGGGGTTTCCACTATTGTCTCCCACTTGAACAATTCTATGAGTGTTCACTCTCAACTCCTTTATTCACACCTGCTAGATTGTACTATGCATATTGGAGACTTTCATCCTTATTAGTGGCAATCCTTGCATATCTTAATGGTTTTCATCACTGAATGGTAATAAGATGAATTCTCGCATGTTCAACATCAATTCATTTATTCACATATGTAGAATTATGCTATTATGCGATGATGAACAAGACCTTGGGTAGAGGCTTGCATTTCTTAGCCTTGTTTCCTCTCCCAAGTTTCGACTATTATTTTTTGGAGATAGCTTATCTGACTGGTTACATTATGAAATCTACCCACATTGTGCTTATTGGTGGATGATTAGTCATTTATCCATCGGAAATCCTTATAGTTTAACCACTGAGCAAGGGAATTCCCGACTCAAGACATGATTATTATATATCTTTGACATATGTGTGTTGTTTACATGCCTCTTTTTGTTTCAAGAATTTGGAACTCTCTCTCTTCAACTGTGATGTAAATTATTTCGGCCATCACCTTCTTCTCTAACCCTTGTAGACATTCCTTGTAGATTAAAACTGCTAATTGTAATATGCTAAAATAATAGAATTGAATCTACTCTATTCATCAGCGGAAGCAATTAAATGATCATGAAATCACAAAGCATGCAAGAAAAATAATTCAATAAACACATTACGAAATGATTTCTTGGGGAAATCCATAGCTAAAAACCACTTCTATTTGTATATTGCATTAGTTAGAAAATATGAGAATATTACAATGCTTTTCTCAAGCTCGAGCAACGTCTGCACTATCTCCATCTGTCTCACAGCTTCCTAGACAAGCCCAAGCTAACACTTAACCAATTTTATGCTTTCTGAAGTCCCTATTTCCTTGTAATGTTTCCTTAGGAATTAGATGCCTATTAATTAGGGAAATTCCTCAATTGGAATTATGCAATCCTCATCAGAATTCCTCTGACTGCATGCACCACCTGTACAATTCGAATGATTATAGAAATGATAGCACACTATCCATGAACTCCAATCTCAACTAGGTAACTCTCAGAAATGATATTCATGAGTTATTTATGAGTTTAATCATTATTTTACTTGTTGATCACTACATGAAACACTACACTACACTACAGGCAACACCACACTACACTGCAAGCAACACCACACTATTAAACCTCCCACTAGTTCCTCCAAGAGGTGGAACTAGTTTAATTGACTTTAACTTGGTTAAATTGAATTTATTTAATTAAAACAAAAAATAAACTCAATCAGGGCTCCTATAATGTAGGAGACACTCTACATGAATCAATTTAGACCCTCAACTCGAATTAACTGATCTAACTAGGTCAATTTAACTTAGTTAACTAATACAAATTGTCATGAGATGTGGAATTACAATTTTATTCCTAATTTAATTCAAGGACAAAATTAAATTAGGATTTTCTTGTCGCATTTTCAACACTCCATCTCAACAAGAAAGGGATTATCTGCCACACCAATCCTACCTCTATGAAACTTGAATTTGCATCTAGACAATGCCTTTGTCAAAATATTTTCTTCTTGTTTCTCTATAGGAATTCACTCCAACAAGATGATTTTACTCTGCACACAATCTTGTCGATGGTGATACCAAATGTCAATATACTTGGACCGATCATGAAAAAATGGATTCTTAGAAAATTTGATACAACTCTGATTGTCATGGTAAATCATTATAGGATCCATCTTCTGACAAAATAACCAAACAAGGATCTTCCTCGTCTAGATAGCCCCACAAGCTGCTTGACTTACGACCATTTACTCTGCTTCTTCTGAATTGAGTGCAACTAATCTCTACTTCCTACTGTGCCAAGAAACTGATGTTGAACCAATATTGAAGATTCCCCCCAATGTGCTCTTCCTATTAGATGTAATCCCTACCCAATCTGCATCTGTGAAGCCTTGAAGCTTCACTCCCTCTATTCGTACATACCAAACACTGAACTAAGTGGTGCCTTTGAGGTATCTCAACACATGTTTGGATGCCTTACAATAGAGTTTGGTTGGCTTAACCATTTCTTGACTAAGCTAGATAACTATAAAACATATGTCTGGTTGTGTGTTCACCAAATACACAAGTAAACCCCCAAGCTACTTCTAAATATTAGCCTCCACTACATCACCTGAAGTAGCATCTTCGTTCCTCCAATTTCCTACTAAAGTAGTCTCCATGGGTTTTCTGATCTCCATATGGAATTTCTTGAATATCTCTTTGGCATACTTGCCTTGAGAGATAAAAAGTTCCTCATCTCCTTGCCATACTTCCATACCAAGGAAATAATGCATGAGCCCGAGGTCCTTCATCTAAAATTCTCTTGCAAGATCCTCTTTGCAATATTTTACCAACTTCTCATCACCTATTAGAATTAAATCATTGACATATAATACTATAATCAACAATTTACCTTCAACCACAATATGGTAAAGGTTCTCATTAGATACACATTTGGTGAAGCCCAACCTGGTGAAGTAACTGTCAATCCTAGTGTAACAAGCATGGGGTGCTTGTTTCAATCCATACAGTGCTTGCTCAATTTTACACACTTGTGACTCTCTTTTGAATGTCTCAAATCCTTTCGGCTACTCCATGTACAAATTTTCCCTAATCACACCATTGAGGAATGTTATCTTCACATCCATTTGATGTATCTTCCATCCCATCTACAGTAAAAGTGCTATAATAGATTTGATTGAAATTACCTTGGTACTGGAGCAAATGTCTGCTTGTAATCAATTCCCTCCACATCGGATAACCCTCTGGCCATAAATATGGCCTTGTGTTTCTCCACACTCCCATCTGGTGCTTTATTTACCTTGTAAATCCATCTAGAACCCACCATTGACTTATCTGCTGGTAATGGGACCACTTCCCAAAAACTTTTTATGATAATGGAGCCATACTCCTCAACAATGGCATCAACCCATACTGGTTTATGCATTGCTTCCTCAAATGAGGATGGCTTAATCTCTACATTCTCGCTCATCAGAGCCATGTAGCAAGTGTATTGGTCTAGTGACCTCATCTTCCTCCATTGTGATGTGGGTGCTCCCACATTCTCTCTAAAATCATGCATCAATCTGTTAGTCTCTCTGGTGTTCTACCTTCCATTTGTGGAAGTATTTGCATGAGTGGTTGCTTCCACTTTCTACTCCTTTGCATGTGAATTCTCCACATCATCCTGAGGTTCTTCTTTTGGAGCTAAAAGATCCTATTCCCAATGAAACTAAAGCTACCTCTCAAGGGAACATCTCATGTCTTAGTGGGTCTTAACCCAGGTTCAGAGTTAGTTGTGCCAACCAACAAAACCCTACACTATTGGCCCTTTCGGCAACAACCAACATAGCACAAGCTGCAATCTCACCCGAAGCAGTATGAGGGAATGCAAGAACCATGTTTCTACATCCAGAGACTAGTGTGATATCTTCCAATGCCTCATATCTGCCTTTGCACATATCGATACATTCTTAGGGCACACTGCTACAACTCTATTAAAATAGCCTTTGGACCTTTGGAAAGATCTACGATCAATCCTTGCGTACTTTTAACAGTCTATTTTCCTACTTACGTGCATTAGAGAGTAGTCCTAAATTAGGGTTCGTGCATATTTACTTCAGTTATTAGTAAACGTCAGAGAATTCATCCAAGTCTTTGTGAAAATACTTATACATGCATTGCATACATCATTAACACGTATTCAAGAGAATCGTGTAACATTCAATCAATATTCCATAAAACATGCCATTCATTCACAGCATATAGCATTAACATAAATAAACAGAAATACGCAAGAATTCTTCAGAAACTATTTTTATTGATCTTCACTTGAAGGTTACAGACTCAAAACTACCATGCACACACAGCTGTTGGGGTCCACGCACTCAGCTGCAGACTCTAACTAGGCTTCTATGCACTCATTTGTACAACCTTTCTTCTATCTTACCCACTTCTCATCACAATCACTTCCCTTATCCCTATTCATCAATTATGCCTTAGAATCTCTAAGACACACCTATTTATATCCTTTTTCATACAATCCCATGGTCTACGGACCATGGGTGAATCTTAAAACTGACTCAAACTTTACATAAAACAAGGGACTAAACCCCTTTGACTCCTATTCATCTACATGCTCCACGTCCACAAATCACAGAGAATTTACATTCTTTATAAAAGCTATACCAAAACATGGGTTATCTTAACCCCAATAACCCAAGGGACCTCATCCCAATAGGCCTGCAACAAAAAGATCATGACTCGCTCTCCAATCACTCTATTGGTACTGCAATCTTACTATGAAGATCCCCTAGCTCCACCTAGATCACTGCAACTTCGGCAGTGCTATGCATTGCTGCCTGATTGACTTCCTCGACAATTTTTTCCATGGTTGGTCCTTCTACGGTCATCCTCCTCATTTGTTGTTTATGCTGCAATCCTTTAAGCTTATCCTGAATGGTAGTCATGACTTGATAATCCTCCTTCAACCATGGCTATAGCCTGGCCTTTAGCAAGGCCTCCTTCTTCTGTGCTTCCTCCACCTGTTCTAGTAGCTGCTTTCCTTCTTGTAATTTGGCAAGGCACTGCGTTGGTGGTAAGGAGTGTGCAGTTGCGCTAACTTCATCATATTGTCGCTGCATCTCCCTTACCTCTGTGTTTAGTGTCTACAGGTTTGGATCCTCCTGTAGATTTGTCACCAGCTCCATAGCCTACTCGAACAATGCCACATAGTCAATGACTGTGGCATCCAAGGTATCCATGCCTTCCTTTATCATGGCTCCACACTATTCCCAGACCTCAGGTAGAGTCGTGGGATGCAACCTCAACTGAATCTTTATAATCTTCATGTTTAGCTCAAACATGACTTGTCCAAACTATGATTTAGCCTCACACACACTAGCGACTAGTTTTCTTATTTTTTCTTCTAGGGGTGCATCCTATGGGATGTGAAGCTCAGGCACTGTCTTTCATGCCTCTACTACTATTGACTCCAGACTTGAAATACATGTTTGAAGTGCCTCCTTTTCCTTCAAAGCCTACATATTTTCAATGAACCTTTGCTCATTGTTGACTTTGTACTCACTGATGAGGTTGAAGGCATGCTTCTCCCTGGTTCTCAATTCATTTGCCACCCCCGTATGAAGCGCATGGAGGGTCTCATTGGTGAGTGCTACTATATTCAGTCCAATGTTATTCTTTATACTTAGGAGAATGCGATCATTAGCAGACTCTGCATGAAGGGATCCGTCTGGTAATGATATAGTTCTAAGGTCCTGGGTCCTTACTAGCTCTACTGCTTTGCTTGTACTGGTTTCCAGGCTTGCTTGTTCCACACTTGCTTGTTCGGTGCCCACCTGTATTTTGCTTGCTTCGATATACAACTTGCGTATATCTTTTTGGATGCTCCCCAACATCTGCATTTATTGCTACTCAAACTGTTGTAGCACTTCAGTCGTGGTATCCCTGATTTTATCGCTTATCTCATCAAGATCGCCTTATATTAACACCATGGGATCAACCTGTGACTTATCCGATTTCAGCTTTTTTTGTGTTCCACCGTGTTGCTACTTTCCATGTCTTTTCAAAATAAATGGGGTGCTCTGCCCCTCATCCCCTCTGCTGCCTTGTCCTAAAAGTCCTTCTTCCTCTATCTCCAACGAAGGTGACTTGTCACCTTTTTGTGACTCCTGTTGTTCCTGTTTCTCCTCCTTCTTGGCAGTGCATTATTGCTCCACACGAGCCCTTTTTGTGACTCCCTTCTTTATCTCTACTCCCAGGGTACGCGTAGCCTGCTTAGCTACCTCCTTTCTTTTCTGTGCGGAAGAACTTTTCACACCCATGCTTGGTCCAATAGCTAATTCTGACGGGGCATGCCACTCTGCAGGCCATTTCACTACAACCTCCTGCACATATGTTTCTGTCACCAAATAAGGAAAGTCATGCCATTTTTGCTCTGGATCCTTCCATGCATAGATATATACCCTATGGAAGTCAACCTTAAATGCCGTGTAAGATGATAACTACATGAAAAAGGTTAGGAACAACCTTAGACACTGATTAATGGCCATGCGGAGATCCATTTCCATGAGAACCCAAAATATATTTGTTTCGGCAATTCATGTGGCATCCTTTGTAGACCATAAGGAAGTGAATTATGCTACCTCTAGCAATCCTTCCCTAAGCGGAGGAAATTAGCTATCCTCCAACAATTTCCATGCAACTAGGACAATTTACAGTAACAACCAAGAGTAGTGAAACGACTTGGTTTCATATTAGACCTCGTGGAAGTTTGCCAAGAACTCCTGACAGAGGTAGCTTGCCTAATTAAAATATACACCTTTCGTGCACTGCGCAACAAGAGAAACTACAGGTGTTGGAACTTTGTCTATGCAACATTTTCTCATCACCTTCCTTGCTAAGCTCTAGGTAGCCAATTGAACTCTTGGGTTTGTTATAAAAATAATTGAATACCCTCTCGACTTCTTAAGTAGGCTGTAATCCCTCTTCATCCTTTTTGCAAGGTCTTTTTCCCTAGTCATTCCACCAAACTCCTTGGCCAGGTTCGCACCTTTATAAAGTAGGTGCGTGATTCTGTGAATGAGCATGTCTGTAATGGGGATAGGCCCTCCTAGCCATAAACAACCATCGTGCACCAATCTGATAAGTTGGCGCACACAGATTGTGTTAATGGGGGTGTGGTGATAATGGGGCACCCACAACAGATTGAGTAACCCCAAGTGCTCAACACCACGGACCCATTTCTCCATTTCCAATGCTATAACACCTAATTATACATAATAGACCCTTCCCATTTACTTGTCCGTCACCAAGTGTGGAAACCTAGTGTGATCTGCTAGGACCCAATCCTCCATTTTCAATAGCGGGACTCGCACGAGCCGAGTACCTTCAAAATGGACTTGCTAAGTCAACAGGGGTGTAGATATGGTGAACTTCTCAAAATCTAGGTCCTTCATGATCTTTGGTTTTCCCTTTCGCAGAGTGATATATTGCGATTGCCTTGTCATGGGTTCTGCTCCTTAAGCATCAATATCTTCTGTTCCTCGGGCCTCTTCTGCCCCCAGGTCCACTACTTTTGACAACTACTTATCTTTCTTCTACTTCTGTGTTTCAGTATGCTTCCTTGGGGATGCACGCACCGACACTGGATTTTTCTACTCATGTTTTGTAGATTGTTTTGATTTGGCTAGTTGGATTTCTTTGGTAGGGGTAGGATTCAGCCTAGGCAACCTCAGTGCCATAGGCACAGGAGCCAGAGCGTCCATACTTGCAACTTTTGGGGTAGTGGTCTCAAAGGAAACATCGCCAGTACTCACAACTTCATCAGGACTTGGTGCCAACATTTTGTCAAGAATAAATTTTTGGCTTATCGCAGGAAACTTAGAAAATGCAGGGCTTGTAACCAAATCCTTCCAAAATGCTCAGCTCATAGTCAACAGACAACAAAATTCACTAACAATTCTGAGAGTGCAAACTATTCTCTATTGGACTAGCATGTGTAATTTATAGGGATTTTTGAATTCAAATCCAACCATTCCCCCCAATTTCTGATAATAAATGTTGTTTTAGCGACAGATCTTCAAATATTTTTTCCTTAAATGCCACCACCCCGCTCCAATTAACCG
Organism: Pinus tabuliformis; assembly: GCA_031772625.1. Lineage (NCBI taxonomy): Eukaryota > Viridiplantae > Streptophyta > Pinopsida > Pinales > Pinaceae > Pinus > Pinus tabuliformis. The sequence goes on from CM062815.1 coordinate 52,490,694, forward strand.
TCTTATGGCCATCAAATCATGGAAAATAACTCCAACAATCACTTTCTTGCTGTGCTATGTAGTACCTTTGTCCATGGCGTAACTTCCTGAGTGAAACTTTATGGGTTGCATCTTTGGGCATCCTGCTCACTGCGTTGTCCTCCAAACTGGGTAGTGTAGTTTATAGTACCACTCCCTTGCAACTACCTGGAGTACTAAGACTATCCTACTGCCATATAGTCATTCTGTAGGGTCCCCTGTATACAACTTCAATCTACTCCCATTCACTCTTCGCGGTAAGGGTTCCCCATTCAGCTTCGTGAGCTGAGTTGTACCTCCATCTGTAATTTCTTTGACAATATATGGCCCTGACCAATGCATATAGAATTTACAGGGAAATCTAGTGAATTTACTATCATATAACAAGACCAGATCATTTACCTTGAAAGTGTGAAGCTTGATATGGAGATCATGCCAGGCATTTTCACGTTATTTCTATACTTGTTGATAAAATCCTACCAAAAATTGATCTTCTTTGAGCTCCACCAGCTGCACGAGCTATGCCTCCAAGGCCTCACGATCTGCCATATCTCTCAGGGATGATATGCACAAAATAGGCAGAATGTACTCCATCGACATTACAACTTCGACCTCATATACTAATCTGTATGATGTTTGCACTATCAGCTTCTAGAAGTAGTCCTATGAGCCCATAGTATTGCAGGTACGTGCACATCCTAGTCATTCCACTGCGCGTTGCAGATAATCATCAACGTGTTCTCCAAAATATTATTGAAGGCTTCAATGGTTCCATTGGCTTGTGGGTGATATAGTGTACTCTTTTAATGGTAGACATGGAATTCTTCAGTCAACGTGATGATCATTTTGTTCATAAAGTGTGTACCTATGTCCCTCATCAACACTCTCGGGAAACTAAATCTACTTAAGACATACTCAAACAAAAACTTTGATGCCATAGCCCCTATACAATCCTTAACCGAGTATGCTTCCACCCATCTAGTGAGATATTTCGTCGTAGTGATAATATAGCGCACACCTGTTTTCTTTCCTCGGGGCTGATTTGGCCCAACAAAATAAATCGGCCATTTCTCAAATGGCTGCAAAGATACTTGAGGATGTAGTGGTAACTCATCCCTTCACGATGGTTGCCAATTCTTTGAAATGCATCACATGCACTACAATACACCTTGGAATCCTTGTGCAACGTTGGCCACCATAGACATGCGCGCAAAATATTATGTGTTGTTTCCTTGCCTGCATAATGACCTCCCGCAACTCCCACATGAGCTTCAACGAGAATGTTATCCCGCTCAAAATTCTGCACATATCTTAAAAATATTTCATCTGTACCCATCTTATACAAATGTCATGCAATAACTGAAAAATATGTCGTGTGCACTACTAATTCATTCTTTTGTTGACTTGTATATCCTTCTAGTGCCATCCCCATAGTCAAGAAGTGAATAATATCAGCAAAATGATCATCCGCTACATGCATCGCAAAGAGCTACACATCTGGAAACCCTTCATCCATATTATTAGGCTCTTTGCCTGTTTCAATCCATGACAGATGGTCAGGTGCTACATTTAACCTCCCTAGCTTCACAATGACTTCAAAGTCATACTCCTAAAATAATAGAAACCATCTGCAGGTCTTCCCCCACAACATAGACTTATTGACCAAGTATTTCAAGGCAGAATGATCAATGTGCATTTTGAAATTCCCTCCTAACAGATAATGCCTGAATTTTTGCAGTGCATACACCATGGCCAATCATTCGTGCTCAGTTGTTGAAGAATTCTTCTCAACCATTGATAATATCCTACTAGTGAAGGGTATAGGATGATCCATTTCTCCTTCATTTTCCTGCGTTAACACTGCACCCAACACAATGCAAGAGGCATCCACATGTATGTGAAACTCCCTTTTCCAATCAGGGAATATGAAGATCGACACAATGACCATATTCTCTTTCAAAACATCTAAGTTGCATTGACATTCTTCATCCCAACAGAAATTTGTGTCGTTTTTTAGATGTTTCTCCATGGGTGCAGTAATTTGGGCATAAGCTTTGATAAATTTTCTATAGTATCCTATATTTCCCAACATCACGCATAACTTCTTAATGTTCCTCGAGGCCTCCAAATTCACAATTACCATAATCTTTATAGGGTCCACCATCAATCCTTGCTTGGACACCATGTGACCCAACAAGATCCCAAAGGGAACACAAAATATGCATTTCTTCAAGTTCAACACAATCTGGTATCTGCGACATGTATCCAACATCAGGCACAAACTTGCTACATGGCACCTTACTAATCCAAACACTGTCCAATCATCATAGTATACTTCTAAGAACTTATGAATGAACTCCTTGAACGATGCTATGATTATATAGGAAAATATCGCAGGCGCATTCTTAAGCCCAAACGGCATCATAGTCTATGGAAAAAAACCCCACTCCATAGCGAAGGTCATTTTTCTCCTATCCTTGGGTGTGATCTTAATCTGATGATACACAGAGAACCCATCAGTAAAGGAATAGGCCTCCTGTCCTCTCACATTTTCTAACAATTCATCTATAAATGGCATTGGAAATGGGTCATGGTAACAAGCATCATTAAGCTTCCACAAATCTACACAAATCCTTATGTCACCCTTTTGTTTCTTCTCCTGAACCACCATCAGGCTCAGCCAATCAGATTCTTCAACCAGGTCTATGATGCCTTCCTCTAGCATCTTATCTAACTCTAGTCAAACCATTTCCTTGTATTTAGGATTAAGGGGATACCACCTCTCTTTAATAGGCTTCACATCCATCATGCGCAAATCACCAACTATGCCCTTCAAATTTGAAAACTTTACAGGGAAGAGATCTTGGTATTCACAGAGTAACTCAACAACTTTATCCATGGTATCGTCATCTTAAAAATCTCTAATTTTCATGAACATTGGTTTTGCTTTAGTGCCAATGTTTACCTTCTTGGTCTTCAATGACGTGAAGATGTCTGGGTTTTCTATTTGTGGGCCTTTGACTTCACGATGCCCTTCTGCCTCTAGAATATTAATATTTCTCGGACCTTCATCCTCCTCTTCACCGGTCACATTATAGCATTCCAATTCATGGAGTAGCTAGGTGCTCCAATCTGGTTTGGTCCATTCCATAGTCTCCTTCGGCATTATGAATATAATTGCATTAATCTCTTGTAGCGCTTCATCGATTCTTGTGAAGTCGACTTCAAATTTGAACATCAATAAGAATCCTTCCCTCAATATATCCCATTCTATGGTGCCATGGTGGAGCTCTATTTCCATATACCAGTTCATGGGAATCATATCTGAAGTATGGCAAAATATGTGTACCCATTTTGGTTGTGGTTCTATCCCCCATGCTTTAGCCCATTTTGCTAGGTGCTCGCATGGATCATCCCTTCCATTATATTTCTCAGTCATTCTTTTATAGGCATGTCCAAACCACAACCTCATCATTCTTCTATAATCTTGCCATCCAGAAAAACTATCCTTATGTGTACCCCACCATCATGCAGGCGTAGTGCACAATGCCAATTCTAATGCTTGGAAGCGGTTATCCTAAAGGACTTCACGCTCAAATTCATCCAAAACAATATCTACATCAGTTAAAAGATCACAATAGGGTAGTTTCCTTACCTCCAATGAAACATAGCCAGCGAATTCGTCATCATATTGCATTGCAGTGTAGATATTTCATGCAAGTAAGTCTTCCAATGCTCCACCTCTTTGGTTAAAGAAAAGGTGTAAGAACTCTCCTGGTCCGATGCAATCCATCCATCTTTCATCAGATTGATCTAGTCTTGATCTCATGCTTTTATTTTGTAGATTTGATCCAGTTCATCATCACTTTCTTCATAATCATGGATAGGTTCAGTATAACACACCCCTTCTGTAGGGTCCAATGGTACTACAACCCAAAGCAATTTTCTTTCAAACGAAATTGTCCTCTTCTTCAAATTGATGATCCCATTCATATCAGTGGCCCAGTCAATTCCCAGGAGCATGGGGTATGGACTACGGTCATCGATGATCTCTATAACCTCAAAGTCGAACATCACGCTCACACCTTCTATACCAATGGTCACTCCATATAATCATCCCATGGGGATGATTTTATGTTGGTTTGCCATTTTGAGCTAAATCGGAGACCACTACAACGCAGGTCTCCCCATTCTTTCCCAAGTTTTTTTTTGGTAATAGTTCGCATCGGACCCCAGATCCAAGATGACCTGGTCCATCTCATAATCACCTATCTGCATGGTTAACCTCATCTTGTGCCCTATTCATGCCTTATGTTTGCCAATTTTCTTGACCACTCAGTGTCCATCAAGGACCTTCTCTTTGTTGGAACATTTGTTTATTAATTCCTGCAGGCCTTCCAAAACTTTGTTATCATGCAATAGTTTTATGCAGGTCTTAAAAAACATAGTAAGTACAGAGGGATCAACTTCAGTAGGCGTGCTATTTTCTTGCACCTTTCCCTGACTTCCTGAGGTGGATGCCTTAGTGAAGCTTTTATTGGCTTCCATAAAAGTTTTATTAGCGTGATTTAGATCAAATCCAACTTCCTTCTCTAGGGCGTTGCGGACCCATTTGTTCTCTTCAGGTTGTTTACCTTTATCATCGCTAGTCATTATTACACTTCTTAGAACTATATTCATGCTTTAATCTTCCTTGCAGGGCTCAGATCTCATCATCTATAAGTTCTGCATAGGCTGCTGAGGGTGTGCTTTCTTCTCTTGCATTTTAGCTATTAGCACCAAGCATTCTTCTATAGTATGGTCAAATTGGCTACAATATTGACATGATGGGTGTGTCTGATTCTGGAATTCTCGTGTGTAGTGCCCTGGCTATATGCAGTTGTAGTAGATGATCTGACCACAACTTATACCAAGCCCTTCTCCTCCTTGGCCCTGTCCTCATCCCTAATAATCTCTGCACGCTCCTCTAGTGCCCTGTTCTAGAGGCCGAGTTTCTACTTACATCTGGTATGTAGGTGTTCTTTCCATCATCATCTCATATCTATGATAGTGGTGTTCATCATGGCCCACTGATTTACAGAAGTTACAGAACAACTGCTGGGGTGTGTGGATGAACTTTTGAAGTAAATGACAATTATCTGTCACATGTTGTCCAATAACTTGAAAAATACCACACCATTGTGCAACCCCCATGCTCAATCCTACTGGGGCTTCTGGTTTCAGGGGGATTGGTCCTCCTCCTATAATATAGTTTGCGTACATGGGGCAGTGGTATTTATCATGCCCCTACCTCTTACACTTCAAACACTAGGCTTCTACATGCACTTCTGGTTAGTCTCCTTTTCTTTGTTCAAAAGCTATAATTCTAGGTGTATGCTCTGTAACTAAGAGTGAATCTGCTGTATCCCCAAGTTTACATCCCAAATAGGTGATGCATGCAACCTCATCATGATTTCCAAGGCTTATACCTATGTTCCTATCTTCTATTGTGATAGAGAAATTCTTAGGTGGGGTAGGAAGGAAGTTATAAACCATTCGCAATGCTGACTATCTGTGAGCTGCATGTTAGCTTCTCAAATCTGACACTTCAACCTTTGATCTAATTCCCAAGGTGTCTCATCGACCCTCATCATGATCTCTTTGAATCTAATTACTGACTGTGAGTCATACTTAGGCTTACTAAACTCCTTGTTTAAAGCCGCCCTAGTCTCTACTAACGATGCAAGAGGATTATCAGAACAATACTTCATATACCAAGTTAGTGTGTGATCCTGCAGAGAGGTAACCAATGCCTTCTTTATATTTTCATTAGTAATCTATTGTGTTGTCCAAACAACATTCGCAAAAAACAAAAAATACTCTATATCTTCACTCCTTATTCCTTTGAAGATCGACAGCATCATCGCGTTCACCATGTTGAATGGTAGTGGTGGAGGTGGAGGTGTGGACGAAGGTGTATGTGGTGGATGTGAGTGTGGAGGTGGAGTGGAAGGATGACTTGATCGAGGAATACCTTGCATTATCAACTGCAAAATGCTTCGTGGAAGGCTCCGTTCCGCCCCTTCATCACCACTTACAGGAGGTACAATCAACGGACTAGACTTTGGACATGATCTTTATCAATCTCTAAAGAGTCTTCTACTTCACATAGCTCCGAACATCAAGGCAATGACATCACCCATTTTTTCACATAAGAACATTTTAATCCAAGTATTCAATGATATTAAATACTTACCTCATGGTCCCTTGAAAAATCGTCGCTCCACTTCACTATAGCTGACTGAGGTATCAACTGCAAATTATGTAACCAATCCTCCCAGAATTCGATCGAGTGAACGATCGACAACCTGCACGATCTTGTTTTCAGAGGTTTCTAGCTGTCGCACTAGTTATGGAGTCCACACTATAGGACTATCGAGCTTCCACCTTCCTTGACTATCTGTTAATTTAGCTAACCCCTCATACAATTCAATGGGAAAAGTTCAGAAGAAACTCTCATGTATCTCTGTATACATATACCTATTCAACCACTCTTCTTTTGATAGGTGTGGATTCCTATTTTCTTGCATGCGAACTCATGAATCTTCTGATCCAACCACTTTTCAATTTCTTTCTTGGTCGGATTCCAATGATGCGACATCAGACATCTCTTGCAAGCATATCCAAATCACGACAATAAAATCATTTGTTGGCTTAGGGAGTCCTGACCTAGGTTCAGAGTTAGCTACACCAACCAACAAAACGCTACATTACTGGCCCTTTCGGCAACAACCCGCATAGAGCAGGTTATAGTCTCACTTGAAGTAGTAGTATGGGGGAATGCAAGAACCAAGTTTATGCATCTAGAGACTAGTGTGATGTCTTCCAGTGCCTCAGATATGCCTTTGCGTAGATCAATACACTCCTAGGGAAAACTGTTACAACTCCGTTAAAATAGCCTTGAGACCTTCATTAAGGTCTATGATCAGTCATTGTAGACCTTTAACAGTCAATTTTCCTACTTACGTGCATCTGAGAGCAGTCTTAAATTATCTTTCACACAAATTTAATTAAGTTATTAGTAAACATCAGAGAATTCATCAGTCTTTGCGAAAATACTTAGACATGCATTGCGTACATCACTAACACTTATTCAAGAGAATCATGTATCATTCAATCAATATTCCATAAAACACATCATTCATAAAAAACATATAGAATTAACAGAAATAAACAGAAATATGCAAGAATTCTTTAGAAACTTTTTTATTGATCTTCAATTCAAGGTTACAAATACAAAACTACCCTGCGCACACAACTGCACGGGTCCGCGCACTCAGCTGCAGACTCTACTTAGGCCTGTACGTGCTCAGCTATAGAGCCTTTCCTCTATCATACCCACATCTCTTCACTATCACTTCCCTTCTCCCTATTCATCAATTATGCCTTAGACTCTCTAAGACACACCTATTTATAGCCTTCTCCATACAATTCCATGGTCCTCGGACCATGGGTGAATCTCAAAACTGACTCAAAATTTACATAAAAAATGGGATAAACCCCTTTGACTCCTATTCATCTATGCACTCCACATCAAAAAATTGAGGAGACTTTACATTATTTACAAAAGCTGTACCAAAAATTGGGTTATATTAACCCCAAAATTGACCTAGGGGACCTCATCCCAACACTTCTCCACATCATCCTGAGGTTCTTCTTTCGGAGCTAAAATATCCTATTCCAAATGCAACTAAAGTTGCCTATCAAGGGAACATCTCATGGCCTTCTCTTCATCAAACGTAACATCTCTATGAACCACTGTCATCCTGTGAGAGGGAAGGTACACTTGATAGTTGTGAGGTGTATCAATGTACCCCAAAAAATGCCAACTCAACTATTGGTTCTAAATTTTTCCTTGCATCCTTGGTAACATGACAATAAAATAATGAACCAAATATCCTGAAGTGTGCCACATATGGTTTCTTACCTGAAAAATCTTCTTCTGGTGTACTCATCCTGAGAATCAGATGAGGACTCCTGTTTTGCACATATACAGTTATGTTGCATGCTTTAGCCCACAGGTGAAATGGTAGGCCCTGATCATGTAACATCACACGTACAACTCCCACAATACTTCTATTCTTCCTTTTAGCCACCCCATTATGTTGTGGGTTATGCGGTGCTATTAACTCCTGTCGAATGCATTATGATGCACAAAAGTTATTCAATTCATTCAACACATATTCTCCACCATTGTCACTCTTGAGAGATTTAACTTTCCTGCCAATGTCTTTCTCAACATTTAAATTCACAAAATTTAGCGAACGTTTAATATTTCTTCTACATGAAGAAAATCCAACACTTTCAATAAATATCATCTACAAATATTTACATAATACTTGTGCTTGGCCATGGAGGCTGTTGAGAATGATCCACACACATCTGAGTGAACTCTTTCAAGGATCGCTTGCACTCGCCTATCCTTATCATGAAAGGTAACTTTGGTGTACTTCCCCAATGTACACCCTTTGCATCTGCTTCTTTGCTCTAGTCTACCCTTGGGAAGTCTTGTAGAAATTTTCTGCATGATCTTCAAATATCTGTGGTGCGAGTGAACCAATATTCTATGCCACAACTCATTGATGTCTTGGCTCTATAGATTCTTTTATTTTGTGCTCAAAGAAGCACACTCTTCTACATCTAATTTGTGGAGGTTATTAACTCGAGCCCTGATCCACTTCACTTGTCCTAAGGCTATGTGATGAAGGAAATAATTTCCTTTGCTAAATATCACATCATAGCCATGGTCCTCCAACATGGAAAATGAAACCAAATTCTTCTTCAAACCTGAAACATACATGACATATTTCAATGTGAGAAGAGAACCAAAATATCTCTGAAAGGGAACAGTACCGATGTAGGTCATGCTATACCTCCCATCATCTCCAATTTCGATTTTCATTTGGATGTCCTTCTTCTCTAAGTCACTGAAGAATTATTTGGTTATGGTCATATGGAATGAGGCTCCATTATCAAGATACCACACACTACCCATCACCGATCTCAACATGCAAGTGATGAGGGTGAAATCCATCTCGAATTGTGAAGGAATAACTTCAACTTCAGGTCCTCCCGAGGGCCTCTTGTGCAGACACTTCATGGCATAGTGTCCCAGCTCATGATAGTGAAAAGATTTAACCTTCAACATGTCCTTTCTCTTGCCAACCTAAATGAAATCTGATTTGGAATGGGATGAATTCCATTTCCCTCTCTTTGATTTTCTAGATAAGGCATAGTTCTCATGATCATCATGCTTGGATGAAGGTTCCATCTGTAGTGTTCTTTAGAATATCTTCTTGCACCAATTCAAACCACAAACGCTCCCATTCTAGTAACTTCTCCCACCCATTTACTGAATTGTATTAGCTGTGTCAACTCTTAGGAAGGCCTAGAAATGCTAGGATGATCAAATCATCTTCAAAAACTGTAACACCAACACTTCCAATCTCATCTCGACATTGGGTGAACCTAGTCAAGTACTTTGGTATTGTGTTTCCCTTATCCATGATTATTTTCCTGAGCGTGTCTTGTTGTCACTCTAGGAAACTCCCCTAGGTTGCAGCTCGAAGATTCCTGGTAACATATAATCTTCAATATTGTTCTCAGAACAATATTGAATGGATGATGGTTTGGATCAAGTTAGATGACCATTTTAGCTCTATTCCCACTCAAGACATGCATGAACACCCTCAACAACACAAGGTTTTAGACCACAAATGCTCAATAGTTTGTAGATTTAATGGATAGATGGAGAATACTGACAGTACCAGCAGATTGCATACACGAAGATATATGAATGGCTAGCTACAGGCAGCAAATGAATTTATTGACTATACTGGCAGATGCATATACAATAACACATATAAATGGCTAGCTATAGGCAACAAAGAAGCTCGCTAATCTAATATATCAAAACAAAGATAAGATGACAGTTATCTAGCCTTAATCACATAGAAAACCTAAACAAACTGTTCAAGTGCAAGCGCAGAATAGCATAAAGAAAATGGACATTAAACATCTAATGGAAGAAGAAGCTTATATTGCTTAGAATGAAGATGTGAAGCTTGAATGAATAGAGGAGGAATAATCTCCAAAAGTTGAACCTCTATTACATCTTGCTAACAGCTATTTATAGCCTGTTTACAATGCTCTTGAACTCTCTAGAAGGCTTGGATCCCCTCTGTCCCTTAATTGTTTGATTCCCTGAAGGCAAGCATGGCTTGGAGGTTTTCCCTCCATCTAATAGAGGAATAAAGTTTTTAGATATTTTTGGGTGGTCTGTTGCACTATCTGGGAGCTCTCTCATGCCAAAGATGCCCCATAATTAATTCTACTATTATGGATGAGTTGCGCTGTCTGTTGATGCTTCATGGTCGATTCTGTTTCAGGTTAGCTGCGCGTGCTCCAGGATTATTCGGTGTTGCACTATCTATGTGGTGGAATGGCTCTTCTCTTTCCCTCTCTAGACTCTTGTTTCCCACCAATATGTCTCCCAGGCTCTGTTATATGGTGCAATGGGTCTTCGGGCCCGTATATCCCTATAAATGCCCCCTTTCTATCAATACAGGACTGTTTTCTGTTTAAAACAGAAAACACAGTGACACTGTGAAAATACCACCTACCTCTGTACTTTTCAGACTTAAGAAATCTTTAGAAATGGCTTATTCCCCTCTTTGGTCTGCCTTTGCAATGATAACACGTCTCTGCTGTCGATCTTGGAGTCCCAGATCCAACGGTGATGATTCATTTCAGGTGCCTCTTTTGTACTAGAGTTAATCGCCTGATGAGGGCCATTTTCTCTCTCCTTGTCTTGGACATGTTGCAGCAGCTGTATGGCATCAGGTGGAGCTCGGACTAAACCACTTACTGCCCACAGCCTGCCCAAAATCCTACCTATTTTGTGATTTTTCCTTCATATCGTAAATATTCCAAAACATTGAAAATTTATGAAATAATTCCCCAGCAGATTTCAGATATCATATATTCCACTTCCCAGACCCCTTCGGGTCTGGGCTCCATCACAATCGGCATTGGCTAGAGGTTCCATTGTATTTCATTTAAGGAAAAAAACATACAAAAACATTAAAATGGGCCTTCCGCAGACTTGAAAATATATCCATTTTGCTTCCCGAAACCCTTTAGGGCCTGGGTTTTATCGCATCGGCGCTGTCCCTGTTTCCATTTGTATTTTATTACATAACAAAATACAAGGGAAATACATTAAAATGGCATGGGTGCAGACTTGAAATATTATCTAACATTGTAACACATAACCGTCGGGTCCGGTTATAGCATCGCAAATACGTATGTGCATAAGCCTCACCCGTGATATATTGCCGATGCGATACAACGATGCTATCCTATCGCAATCGCTGATTTCTTAGTGCTCAGGCCCCTATATATATATATATATATATATATATATATATATATATATATATATATATATATATATATATATATATATATATATATATATATATAACATATGCCTCTCACCAGTGCGACCCACCGATCATATCATCGGTGATTGCTGATCAGTGGTGTCATGCGCCCACCTTATATCTGTCCCCTCTGCTTGGCCGATTCCGATTAGCTGCCTAGATCTGGGTTGTTGATCGGCCAGATCTAACGATGGTTGTTCCTTCTCTGTTTAAGGCTGCATTTTCAGGTTTTTCACTGTTTTCCTTTGGTTTTTCGCCTCCCGATAGTGATTTTTAGCCCTTACAAGGGCTTTAATTCCTTGCTCTTTTCGATCAAAGGATGAATTTTGAGCTTTTTTGAAGACTAAGGGAGTGCTTTGGAGTATATATGGATCCCTTTGGATGACTTTTAAGCAACTTTGAATATTTTTAGGACATGTATGGACCCAATTTTGGGCCTTTCGTCAGGGAAGCTAACAATGGCTCCTTCTGGGGATGAAATCCTCCCTATGAGGTTTCAAGAACCATAGGTTAATGGCTTTCCTGTAAAACAAAAATTGAATCTTCCTTCTAGTGTTCCATTGGGCATGGAGTCCTTTTTAGCATAAACAAAAAACTGAAAGAAAAACATATTTACAATACGAAGGCTTTAAGGCCTTAAATGAAATAGAGCTTCAAGAACCACCCATTTATTGGGCTAACAAAAGTATCTCCCCCTTCCAAATTGTGTAGGATGAATGTATTGTTGTGCTGAACTTGAGCGATGACAAAAAGACTTGTCCACAAGGAGTCAAACTTACCATTATTACCTCTCTTTTCCTTAAATGCATCCCATTTAAACACCCAATTGCCAACTTGGAAATTGTCCACTTTTTCCCTCCTGTCAAAGGTTTCTTTGATTTCCTTCTGATGAGCCTTTGATTTCTTAGCCAGCTACTCTCTCATCTTATGTAGTTCAACTAGGTTATTCATTCTTCTTACCATATCATTCTCCTCATCTTGGTCTTCTTGCAAGAACTTAGCCACAGGGAGAATGAGTTGGATGGGGAAAACAACATCAGCACCCTAAACCAATTTGAATGGAGAATTCCCTATGGAATTTTTTATGGTAACTCTGTCAGGCCATAGTGCAAATTTCAACTTGGAATCCCAACTCTTTTTGTTGTCCTCTAACAACTTTTTTATTACCCTTACCAAACTTTTGTTAGATGATTCTGCTAGGCCATTGCCTTGATGAAAATATGAGGTAGAATGCACCACTTGAATGCCCATGGATTCAGTCATGTCCACCGCTTCTTTTGCTTTGAAAGCTATTGCATTATCAGTGAAAAGTTTGGCTGGGCAACCAAATCTAGTGAAAATATTCTCATTCAATAATTTTATGACAACTTGATGATTGGCATTCTTAGTGGGTATAGCCTCAATCCACTTGGTAAAATAATTAGTGGGTACTAAGATCCATTTTCGTTGGCTACTGGAATGTGGGTTGATCTCATCTATAAAGTCCAAGCCCCACTGTTGGAAGGGACCATTGACATGTATTGGCTTTAAGGGCAGAGATTTTAGCTGTTGTCTGCCTGCAAACCTTTGACACTTGTCACAAGATTTTACAAAAGAAAACACATCAAAGAACAAAGTAGGCCAATAATATCCAACCCTCAAGATTTTGTGAGTTGTGGTTTTCCAATAATTATGCCCTCCACAGATGCTAGAATGGAACTGATGCATGGTTTCCACAGACTGTTCTTTATCTAAACACCTCAAGAGGATTCCTGATGGGTCTTTCCAATAAAGAAGATTTCTTTCAATGTATAATTTGGCCGATCTGAGTCTAATGGCACGAGCTTGACTTGAGCTAAGCCCTAAAGGGACTTCTAGCTTTTGCAAAAAATGAACTATGTTTTAATACCATTCACATGTGGCTAGATTTTCGGCGAAAGACTGATTCCGCTCTTGCTCTTCTGCTGCTCCCTCTGCCTACTCATAATCTAAATTCAGACTCATGGAATTTATGTCTAACAAGTTGTAATTTTCTTCAACCATATGATTAGCCAAGCCTTGGCCTTTGACAAGCTTAGTGGGCTTCACCTCTATGTTAAATTCTATGAATTTTGGAATCCATTTAACTCTCTTCCCATCAATATCTAGCTGAGTTAAGACATATTTTACTAAAGTTGAAGGTACATATGCAACTCCTTTGGAATGTAGGATATAAATTCTAAATGCCTTTAAAGACTTTATGAGAGCATAAGCTTGTTTTTCATTAAGGTCATACCTTAATTCAACATCCCTTAAAGTTTTGCTGAAAAAGGCCACAGGGTGCTCTATGCCTTCATCATTTTTCTACAACAGAATTGCTGCAAGTGTATCATAAGAGGCAAAAGAGAGGATGCAAAACTCCTTGGTGTAATCTAAGCTGATTAAAGTGGGAGCTTCCATGATAGCTTGCTTGATGGCTTCAAAAGAGCTTCTTGAAGCCTCTGTCCATTTTATTTCTGCTCCTTTCTTCAACATGGAAGTGATGTGCTTTACAAGCTCTGCAAAGTTTGGAATGAACCTCCTTACGACGTTAATCTTACCAAAGAAGGATTGAATGTCCCTTTTTGACCTTGGGATGGACAATGTATGAATGGCTTGAACCCTTGCTAGATCAATCTTCACATCTTCAGCAGAAACAATATGTCCTAGAAGTTTGCCTTCTTCTAGAGCAAACTGTGACTTCGTTGGGTTGACTGAAATTCCAAATTGTCTGCACTTTAGGCAGACCTTCTTCAAACGTTGTGAATGGTCTTTGTGGCTACCGGAGAAGACTGTTATGTCATCAAGATAAATAAGGACAAACTTGTCCTTCTCTCCCACAAAGGTTATGTCCATGGCCCTTTGAAAAGTAGTCCCAACATTCATCAGTCGGAAAGGCATCTTGGAGTACATGAAAGTGCCCCAAGGAGTAGTGAAGGCGGTCCTTTCCTGATCTTCAGGATGTACAACTATCTGATTGTAACTTGAATATCCATCTAAGAAATAGATAACTATGGCCCTTGAAACTCTTTGCAGTAAGTGTTCCATCTTGGGCAGGGGATAGTTATCTTTTCTAGAGCACTTGTTCATGTTTCTGAAGTTGAAACGAATCCTGATTTCTCCATTTTTCTTTCTTACCACCACAAGGTTTGCTATCCACTTTGAATGCCTTATGGGGACTATGATTTTGGAAGCCAATAGCTTTTTGATTTCTTTCTCGATCAAAGGAAATAAGAGAGGGTTGATAGGTCTTAATTTTTTCTTAAAAGGGATGGTTTTCTTTTCCAGCGGGATCTTATGCTGAATGATGTCTGCATCATAGGTTTTAACATCATTGTATTCCTAGGAAAAAATGTCAGTGAATTGCTTCATAAGGGTGCAATACTTGGAATTCTAGGCAGAGAACAAATGCATGGATAGATTTATGTTTTTTGGATGGGCTGGGCTCCCTATATTATGTTTACGAACATAAGATTCATTTTCTCTTTCGGCAGGCTTATATGGCACAATCATTTTGGTCGAAAAGCTTCTCTAAAGGCACCAATCCTTTTGGTATGTGATTACTGGGGACTAGCTGCCTTCTTCCATGGTTTTGTTTTCTTGATCGATGCACATTTCAGAAAATTCCCCAACGACTTGCAAAAACCTATTAATTTCCTCATCATCCTCAAAAACCCTCCAATATTTGACATCGTCAAGTAGAGATGGTATGTATCTTATCTGAACTTCATATGTCAATTTGGGAGGCAACGACGGAATAAACATGCTAGAAGAGACAACAAGGGAGTTGACAAGCTGGTTCTTTATTTTTGGAATATAAGAAATGTTGAAATCATTAAAAGAATATTTAAGCCTCCATACCTCATCCCTGTATGCTTTCAGCCTTGGATTCTTAGCTTGGGAAGTTTTATTTACCTGCTAAATAATGAGATCTATGTCCCCAAACACTTTCAGGCCCTTGATACCCATTTCTTTAGGGACACTTAAGCCCATAATCAAAGCTTCGTACTCTGCGATGTTGTTTGTGACCTGGAAGGTTAATTTGAAAGATAAATGAATGTGTTCCTATGTTGGGGACACAAGGACTAAACTTGCCTTAGCAGCTTCCTTAGAGCAAGCTCCATCAAAGAACATGTCCCAAATCTGTGGGTTTTCTTCCTCTGTGATCTAGCAAACTGGTTTCTTGAGCTACATGGAGGGCAACTGAGATTCTTCAATATGGAGAATCCAAAATCAGTGTCAATATCATATATGGGATGATTAGTGGGATTCATCTCATTGCTAATGATATAAGACAACTGCGCCACTCTGTAAAGTCTCTTGCTCTCACCTCCAAAAACTGGGACATTAGCATAAGACAGATCATTTTGTAATGATCCACCTAGTCTTTTGATCCAACCTCTAGAAAGTAACATGCCAAACTTGGGGGGTACATCTGCTACCACAATATCCATCATCATGCTTTTCATGGGCAACTGAGACAAAGTGATGGCTAGGTCTTCGATTAATCCCAAACATTTCATTTTTCTAGAGTCAAAATAAAACAGGTCATGATAAGGCTTAGTGATGTCAAGACCCAACTCATCCATGACAAACTTGGGTATTAGATTATGGATGGCTCCAGTATCCTAAAAGCAGTTGTGAAGGATTTTATCATGAATAGTGAGAGAGACATAGAATGATGGGGAGCTGTCTTCACAATTTTCAATCATTGGGTTGAGAATAAGAGATTGCTTGTCATCTTGGAGATTCACACGGTCAGTGGAGGCTTGGATGGATTTAGGCTCAAGGGCCTTGAGGATGGATCTTTTGAAGGATTCATTCTTCAGTAGTTTAATTGGAGGCATGGGTATCTTTAGCTTCTGAATTTCTGATTGAAACTTGAAAGGAGAAGGAGATTTTTCAAGACCTCTTACCTCATGAGCTGGAGCTTGGAGGACGATGGGATCAACTGCGGGTTGTTTTTGCTTATTAGCTTGTTGTACTATAGGGACATAAACTTTTTGAGCAGGAGTTACCTTGGAATTGTTTATCTTTGACCTCAAATTATATCTTTGCTGATCTACAGTTTGTAGAATAGCTTTACCATCCCATTCTTGGCTGATCTGGTCATTGCATAATGACCTTTCATAGGCAATTGAAGTCAAAAAGGAAGCATTACCTTTGTCTTCTAGACAATGGATCTCATCATCTTCTTCAAACTTCTCTTCTTCCATGACTTCATTTTGAAAAGGAGCTTTCACCCTTTGGTCTTCATTAGCATCTTTGTTTCTTTGCAAAATCTGCAACTGCTCATTAGTTCTTCTATATGGATTCGGATTTGGATTTCTAGGAGCAAAGGTATTAGGAGCTCTCCCTTTCCCCAAGTGCTGCTCAAACTCTAATTTGGAGATTTTAGAGGCTAATGACTCGATCATTTTGGTCATTTTATCTATCTTAGGATCAAAGGATGATGAAGACTCGCCTCTCTGTCTTCTTCTATCAACATTTCCCTTGAGCTTCTCTGTGGCCATGATGTTTGATTCCACTTCAAAGGTTGCATCCTGCATGCTAGCCAAAGTAGCACATCACCTCTCCCTCAACAATAGGAAGGAGTCAGAATCAAAAGAACTAGCATAGGTGAGTTTAGTAGAGGTAGTAATGGGTCTTACTTCAGCTGGTATCTTGTTGTACATACGGTTAAACCTCTTATTGAAATTAGACAACAACTCACCATTTTCTCTCTTTAAGTTGCCAAACTCAGTGTAGTAGTAGAGGAGGTCCTTTTCATCCCCCCAATGCTTTAGGAATGCATCATCTAAAGCTTCAATATCTGCTATATATCTTGGGGTTAGTTCTCTGAACCATTTTCTAGCCTCTCCATCTAGGCTTTGGACAAAGACTCTCATCCAGACATCATCTTCACTAATGTCCAGATTATTAGCATAGCTATAGAATTAATCAAGTTGTTCTTCAGCAGTAACACCTTCAGTCCCAGTGAAATTAGGCCTATATTTATGATATTCTCTAGTAGGCATGGCATTTAGAGGGTTGGGCAGTATTAGAGGTATATACCTAGCAGCTATGATTCTTTCCATTTTGGTAGGTGATTGTGGACTTGCCATAGCTGTAGTGGCTATAAGGGTACTGGAAGTCTGAATGACAGAGGGATGAGGAGTGACTGATAAGACTAAAGGAGTATGATGAATATGAGGAGAGGCTTCCTTTGGGCTTACAAAAAGGAGAACCTAAAGAATAAGGAGCTTTGTGAATTTTTGAGAGTTTTTCTTCACTACTAGTATTAGAATCTGTACTCTCAACATGTATTTGTTCTATTGTAGGATTTTCTTGAAGAGATATAGGATATTGTTTAGGTGTACCTGAACCTGATTCTCCTTTCTGCAATACATTTATTTCTTTGATGATCTTTTCAGTGTTAGGTACTAGGTCAGCTTGTGACTTCTGAGGATTTCTCTGAGTATGCGTCACAAATTGAGCCAGAACTATGATGTGGAGTTTCCAAGAGGTTTGACCTATAGTAGAGTCACCAAATAGATGATTACAACCAGCAATTTGCCCAAACTTTGTCTATCATCAAAGCTAGATCTGTGTCGTTTCCCAGGGAAGTTGAGCTTTAGTTTCCTCTCCCCGGCAACAACACCAATTATGTTAGCACTCCAGGAAACTCTCCTAGGTTGCAATTCGGAGATGCCTGGTAACATATAATCTTCAATATTGTTCTCGGAACAATATTGAATGGATGATGGTTTGGATCAAGTTAGATGACCATTTCATCTCTATTCCCACTCAAGACATGCATGAACACCCTCAACAACACAAGGCTTTAGACCACAAATGCTCAATAGTTTGTAGATTTAATGGATAGATGGAGAATATTGATAGTACTAGCAAATTTCATGCATGAACATATATGAATGGCTAGCTACAGGCAACAAATGAATTTACTGAATATACTGGCAGATGCATATACAATAACACATATAAAAGGCTAGCTACAGGCAACAAAGAATCTTTCTAATCTAATATATCAAAGCAAAGATAAGATGATAGTTATATGGCCTTAAACACATAGAAAACCTAAACAAACTATTCAAGCGCAAGCGTAGAACAGCATAAAGAGAATGGACATTGAACATCTAATGGAAAAAGAAGCTTATATTGCTTAGAATGAAGATGAGAAGCTTGACTGAACAGAGGAGGAATAATTTACAAAATTTGAATCTCTATTACATCTCGTTAACAGCTATTTATAGCTTTTTTACAATTCTCCTCAACTCTCTAGAAGGCTCAGAGTCTTAATCTATCCCATCTGTCCCTTAACTGTTTGATTCCCTAAAGGCAAGCATGGCTTGGAGGTTTTCCCTCCTTTTGACAGAGGAATAATAGTTTTCAGATATTTTTGGGTGGTTTGTTGCACTATCTGGGAGCTCTCTTGTGCTAGAGATGCCCCACAATTGGTTCTGCTGTTATGGATGAGCGGCGTTGTCTCTTGATGCTTCATGACTGATTCTATTTCAGGCTAGCTGCGCATGGTCCATGATGCTTTTGTGTTGAGTTGTCTGTGTGGTGGAATGACTCTTCTCTTTCCCTCTCTAGGCTCTTGTTTCCTGGAAATATGTCTCCTGGGCTCTGTTATATGGTGCAATGGGTCTTCAGGCCCATATATCCCTCTAAATGCCCCCTTTCTGTCAATACATGACTGTTTTCTGTTTAAAACAGAAAACGCAGTGACACTGTGAAAATCCTGCCTACCTCTATCCTTTTCGGACTTAAGAAATCTTTAGAAATGGCTTATTCCCCTCCTAGGTCCACCTTTTCAATGATAACATGTCTCTGTCATCGATCTGGGAGTACTAGAACCAACGTTGATGGTTCATTTTGGGTGCCTCCTTTGTACTAGAGTTAACTGCCCGATGAGGGCAGTTTTCTCTCATTGGGTGGTTTTATCTCTCCTTATCTTTGAAACGTGGTAGCATCTGTATGGCATTGGGAGGAGCTTGGCCTAAAACACTTACCACCCATGGCCTACACGAAATCCTGCCTATTTTGTGATTTTTCCTTCATATGCCAAAACATTGAAAATTTATGAAAAACGGCCCTAGCGGATTTCAAATATCATATATTCCACTTCCCGGACCCTTTCGAGTCTGGGCTCCATCACAATCGGCATTGGCCAGAGGTTCCATCGTATTTCATTTAAACAAAGAAAACATACAAAAACATTAAAAATTGGCCTTCTGCAGACTTGAAAATATATCCATTTTGTTTCCCGAGACCCTTTCGGGCCCAGGTTTTATCGCATTGGCGCTCTCCCTGTTTCCCTTTATATTTTATTACATAACAAAATACATGGGAAATACATTAAAATGGCACTAGCACGGACTTCAAATATTATCTAACATTGTAACACATAACCGTAGGTCTGGAAGCCCCCGAGGGATAGCTCAAATGGTCGAGTTCCCGTTAATAGTACTCTCCCGGTTTGAGAGGTCACGGGGTCAAATCTCCTCGACGCCCTCGGGGGTAGGCCTGATGGCCGTGCCTGTCTACGTGGACGTAGCGGCCCACCTCTGGTGCCCCGTGAACCACATCGAAAAAATAAAAATAAAAAAATAACCGTAGGTCCGGTGATCGCATCGCAAATATGTATGTGCATAAGCCTTGCCCATGATATATTGTCGATGCGATACATCGATGCGATCTGATCGCAATCGGTGATCACTCAATGCTTGGGACCCTTCATATATATATATATATATATATATATATATATATATATATATATATATATATATATATATATATATATATATATATATATATAGATATATATATATATATATATATATATATATATATATATATATATATATATAAAACATATGCCTCTCATTGATGTGACCCGCTGATCCGATCATCGGTGATCACTGATCGACGGTGTCGTGCGCCCACCTTATGTATATCCCCTTTGCTTGGCCGATTGCGATTAGCTACCTAGATCTGGACCGTTGATCGGCCAGATCTGAAGGTGGCTATTCCTTCTCTGTTTAAGCCTGCATTTGTGGGTTTTTCACTATTTTCCTTTGGTTTTTC
Organism: Pinus tabuliformis; assembly: GCA_031772625.1. NCBI lineage: Eukaryota > Viridiplantae > Streptophyta > Pinopsida > Pinales > Pinaceae > Pinus > Pinus tabuliformis. The sequence goes on from CM062815.1 coordinate 52,511,285, forward strand.
GCCTCCCGACAGTGATTTTCAGCCCTTCCAAGGGCTTTACTCCCTTGCTCATTTCGATCAATGGATGATTTTTGAGCATTTTTGAAGACTAATGGAGTGCCTTGGAGTATATATGGATCCCTTGGGATGAATTTTAAGAAACTTTGAAGATTTTTAGGACATGTATGGACCAAATTTTGGGCCTTTTGTCAGTGAAGCTAACATGTCCTTCAGTGCCAACTTCCTATGGTCACTACTATTTTGAAAGAGGTTTGTCAAGGCCTTCCACGTTGCGTATGGAGTCTCCTTACTATGGAGGTTCAACATAATATGATCTTGAACTCCTTCTTCTTCCAAAACTACCTCCATCCTATCCTTCGAAGCAATATAGTTTGAACTACCCTCAAGGGAATATTCAAGTCTCAATTCATAGAATGACATCTTCCTCACTCTGAAGTATGATATTGTGAATTCAATTTCACTTGCAAAAGACAAAATCGTATTCTCCTCTTTTTGAGTGATTTATGCTTTGATACCATGTGGAAGTTCCTTATATATTCAAACTTCTAATTGTAATATGCTAAAACAATAGAATTGAATCTACTCTACTCATTAATGGAAAAAATTAAACGATCGTGAAAGCACGAAGCATAGAAGAGAAAAATTTCAGCCAACACATTACACAATAATATGTTGGGGTAATCCATGGCTTAAAAACCCTGCTATCTTTATATTTCATTAGTAAGAAAATATGAGAATATTTCAATTATTTTCTCAAGCCTGATCAACCTCTACACTATCTCTATCTATCTCACAACTTCCTAGAAAAGCCCATTGTTGGCTTCAGGGGCTTAGACCCAGGTTAAGAGTTAGTCTGCGCTAACCAACAAAACCCTATACTACCGGCCCTTTTGGCAATGATCTGCGTAGCGCAGATCATAGTCTCCCCCGAGGTAATATTGAGGGATGCTAGAACTAGCGTTTTGCATCCAGAGAGGCTATGGAGTGTGGCTATAAGTTTTCTTTTGGTTTAGGGCTTAATCTGACATTTAGGAACCATTAACCTCATTGTTACAGTCATAGATAATTTTCCTACTTAACAGTCTTGCGAACTGCACGTAACTAGTCTAACATAAATTATTCATCATATAAAACAATATTTGAACCTTCACAATGCAATTATCGAAGAAATGTACAAAAAAAATCTTAGTCAAGAAAAAACATAGAAACTACGCAAACATATAAAAATACACAGATCTGTTCCAAATTCTTCTGTATTAGCTCAAATATTCACAGATACAATATTTTTGACCCTGCACACATAACTGCAGACTTACCAAGGTATCCATGCACATAACTGTAGGAGCCTTCCCCTTCATTTGAATATAGAAATATATCAAAAAAATATTCACAACATTACATACATCACTACCTTAGATTTTCTAACACATCCCTTTATATATCCTTTACCCTTACAATACCATCATCTGCAAACAATGGGTAGAGCTCAAAATATTCTAAATAATCCCATCCCATTACAAAATAAGGGGCTTTGACCCACCCTAAATCCTCTTTGAATCTTATAATTCTGCATTAATCGTGCTCCTCTCCTCAAAATGCAGAGACTTTACATGACTTAGACAAAACTTGGACCTAGGGGACCCCTACCCAACAGGTCCCCAACACAAAGATGTGACTCATCCATGAGTCACTTAGATGGTACAACCTTAATCTTTTCTTTGAGGTCATTGTATGAAGACTTCAATGGATGAAGTGTCTCTATGCATTATGTTGCAGCCTGTCGAACTTCTTTTACAAGCTTCCCTATTGTCGACCCTTCTATTTCTAGTCTGATTGTTCTCTGTGTCTGCTGCATGCTCTTTAATTTTCCATCCACTTTTTGCGAGAGCTAGAAGGTCTCATCTGCCCAAGGTTGAGTCCCTGCGAAGATTATCTATGATTTCAGTCATAAGCTCATCAATCTATCCTTATAGAAGCATTCCTTCCTGAAGACGAGCAAACCGTTGCACAGGTGCTAAGATCTGCATCGTGGATTTGAGCTCATCAAACTATAGTTGTTTGTCTTTTATTTCTGCCTTAATAATATTTTTCACATGTAGATCCTCCTACATCGAGGCCCATATTTCCATTGTATCCTCAAAAAGTTGACCATAGTCCTTGACTGCAGTGGCTATCTTTTCCATATCATCTTTTATTGCAACTTCACATTGCTCTCGAACTTCAGGTGGTGTTGTAGGCTGCAACTTCATTTGGAGTTCTATAATCTACATCTGCAGCTCAAATATGACTTTTCCCACCTCTTCCTTTGACTCCTTAACCGTTGTTGCCAACTTTTGAAGCATTTTTATTAAGGCTTCCTCTGCCAGGATCTGGAGCTCTGGAAGTTCACTGCAAAATTTGGTTATAGCCTCTTCCAGATGCTGGTTGTGCATAGCTACCTCATTTCAATCTTGCATTGCTTTATTATTTTCTTCGAACATCTATTGGTTGCCATTTTTCACTTCTTTTATGACCAACAAAGCTCATCGCTCCCGTATCTTCAGTCTATCAGAGACTCTCTGGTGTAAATCATTCAATTCTTGAATGGGGAACACCGCAAGGTTGAGACTTATATTTTTCTAGTAGTGCACGCTCCTAGTCTTTGCCTGTCTCAAAATGGAGAGAGCCCCCTAGTAGTTGCATTGCTCAGAGCTCGAATGTGATTTTTGTAGTTGTACTAAATTTTTCCATGCTCACCTAGGTCACGCTCACTTGAATCGCACTTCCTTGAACTTCCATCACCTTGAGGCCCTGTTGGACCTCTATCAACATCGCTTTGTACTGGTCGTAAATGTTTCCCTAGAAGTCCTTTGTCATAGCCCAGACTGTGTCTCCTATCTCATTGATTTCCCCCTCAGTGAGGACCATCCACTCTACGTCAACGGATCTATTAGACTTCTGCTTCTTTTGCACGCCTCCAACACTTTCCTTCTTCCGTATTTTCAATATAAACAGGGAAGCAAATTCCTCCATGTCTACAAAAGGGTCGTCACCACCTTGATTTCTTTCATTGGTGGTTGGTTCCTCTTGTTCAAATTCACACTCTGGTTCCTACGCGGTGTTCTTTTCAAGGTCGATTGTGACCTTCTAAGGCACCTTCTCTTTTTCTGTTGGTTTTTCAATATGTGCAACTATAGTGGCTTGATGTGTGTTACTTGTGCCTAAATTTTTTGGATCCTCTACAGTGGGAGTGAGCTAATTAGTAGACCACTTTCTTATTATGAGTAGGATGTCCTCCTCAGTAACTAAGAATAGCAGTTCATACCATACCACCTCCAAATATTTCTTCGAACATATATATACATGGTGAAAATATGCTTTAAAGTAGGCAACACTACAATATTCTTGAAACAAACTTGGTGATAGTTGTAGCTTCTGGCTTATCAATGTGCATAGATCTATCTCAAATAATACCTAGAACAATTTGTTCTTTATAACCCGTGTCGGTCCCTTAGACGCCCACAATAAGGCATAATTTTCAGCCTCACACACATTAGGGTCCATAGTGGGGAACTGTGACTTGTCTGGCATTATCCATGTTGTTAGTGAAATTAAGATCAATAACCATGCGTAGTGGATTTTTTTCCCATATTATTGTGCTTCTCAATAGCCCTAGCCAGTTAAACTGGACCCCCTTGCTGCACTGCGTAACCAAAGATATAACTGGGGCTGACACTTCGTCAGCTCGACACTTCCTCATTATCTTACCAGCCAAAATGTGAATGGAAAAATGCACAACCTCACCATTAATGGAGCTAATGGCATATCCTTGGGATTTCTTGACTAAGCCGAAGTCGTTCTTCATTTGACCAGCCATATTTTTCTCCTGAGACTTCTCGACAAATGCCTCGGTGGGGTTCGCTCCTTAGTAAGGAAATGCAGTAATCCTTTGAATTAACATATCATCAATTGGGATCGGTGTCCCGAGCCACAGACATCAATCATGTACCAATGACAGTAACTGATGCACAGAAATTGTATTTATGTTGACGCACCCAAAGTTTGGAACATAACTCATATTCAACAACCTAGCTCGCTAAATTCCTGTTGCCCATGGTAGTGGTTTGAACCCTGTGACTCCAGCTTCCTCATAGTAAACAGATTTTATATAGTTGTTTTTATTGAAATAAGGATACTTTCTTCGATCATTCAGATCCTAATCCTTCATGTGTAGTTGTGACACCCTTTCCAGCAAGTCTCCCTCAATCGGTGCATCCACTAGTGATAGGGGTGTAAAGACCTTAAATTTTATAGCATTTGGGTCCTTGGTAACCTTTGAGGTTGGCTTCCATGGCGGCATGTAGGGTGGCAACCTAGAGATTGGTTCCACCTCATCTATGCTAATATCCTCTATTATACCGACCACTTATTCCTCATCCAAATCTTCGGGCTCCATTGGTTGCTTCAACTTTTCCATTCTCTCCTTAGACTGTTGTTCCATGGGGATTTTCTATGGTGATTGCCTAACTGGAGGCTTTTGTGGCTTCTTCTGCTTCTTGGCTACTAATACTATGGAAGAAGGATTTGTTCCTGGTGATCTTGGTGTAGTGGCATGTGCTGGCTGTGTAGCAGTCATGATAGATTCTAGCCCTCGTTTAAGAAAATATTGCTCAAGCTCCTCCCAATTATAACCAGACATGCAACAGAATTCTCGGCTCACACTTAGGCAAAAAATCACACTTCAAATTCTCAACAAGAAAAGTGTCTGAATGTGGAGCAGGGTGCCATATTTATAGCCTTTTCAAATTCAAACTCTTCGATCTCCTCTAGATCCTCCTCATAAATGCAAATTTAGCGGTAGATTTTCGAGGATATATGGAAATTTCCTTTTCAAATCAACTGTAGCAACCCTAATGGTCATATTCTAGATGAACTATGTCAGACCTTTCCTTGCAACATAGTTACCCTTTCTTCATCGCAACTTCTTTCATGTGCGCCATCCTTATGAATACCACACAAACCTCCTTCTTTGACAAATTCCTTCTTTGGCAGAGTACTTGAAAGTCCCATGCTTCCTTCCAACTGCCTGTAGCACTAGGACTTTCCTTTGGCCATATACAATGTGCAGTTCCAGGGATGGTAGTGTCTCTGTAGATCTTCAACCTACTACCATTAACTCGTCCAAAAAATAATTCCCCATTCATCTTCGCGAGATGAACTACTCCACCATCTTAGATGTCCCTAATAACATATGGTCCTAGCCAATGCATATTGAACTTACCTGGGAACTTCACGAACTTACTATCATACAACAAAACCAAATCTCCATTCTTAAAATTTCGTTGCTTAATATGTCGATCGTGCCATGACTTTTCCAGGGCTTTTTGTACTTGTTCGTGAAATCCTACAAGAAAGCGATCTTCTCCTAGTGTGAACAATTGTTCCAATCCTTATTCCATAATATTGTTGTCTACCATATTCATGACTGATGTGATTCTAATACTTGGTAATATATATTCCATAAACATTACAACTTCCTGTCCATACACCAGTCTAAATGGAGTCTTCCTAGTCAACTTCTTGCAAGTAGTCTCGTATGCCCATAAAACTACTGGTATGCACACATCCCAATCATTATTGTTGACGTTGTACACCTTAGTGAGAGCATTCTCCAAACGTTTTTTGAAAGCCTCAATCGTCTCATTCTCCTGAGGATGATAATGCATTCTCTTCTAATGATGTAACTGAAACTCCTCTGTTAATGCTTCAATAATGCTATTTAGGAAGTGTGATCCCCTGTTGCTCATTCGAACCTTTGGTCACCCAAACCTCAACAATATATACTCAAAGATGAAGTGTGAAACAATGTCTGCACTAAAATCCTTTACTGGTTGTGCCTCAACCCACCTGGTCAGTTAATTTGTCATAGTAATAATGTATCGTGCATTAGTCTTGTTTCTCAGTAGATTGACTAGCCCAGTAAAATAAATCACCCACTTATCAAAATCGTACAAAGTAACTTGTGGATTCAGTGGAAATTCATCTCTTCTCAATGGTCTTCCGGTCCTCTAGAAAACATCACAAGCACTACAATAGTCTTTAGAATCCTTATGCACCGTGGGCCACCATAGTCCTGCTCTCAAAATATTTTATGTGGTCGATTTTCCTGTGTAGTGTCCTCCCATGACACCACCATGTTCTTCTACCCAAATACTATGTCTTTCATTCTCAGGGACATATCTGACAATATCTCATCAGGGCCCATTTTATAAAAATGCCCAACAATCAAAGAAAAATCTATAGCTTCGACTACTATTTCTTTCTTCTGCTGCGTTATATACTACACAGGGGCTACTCCAGTAGTAAAAAAGTAAATAATATCTACAAAATTATCATCAACAACCCTTACTGTGAAGAGTTGTGCATCCGGAAATAATTCTTAAATGTTGATCAGTTCTTTGCTAGTCTCAATCCTGGACAGATGATCTGACCTAACATTCAGTCATCCTGGCTTGAATATTACCTCAAAATCATATTCTTGGAACAACAAGAGCTACCTATAGATCTTTCCCCCATCACAGGCTTGTTCACCAAGTATTTGAGCACAGAATGGTCTGTGAACATCCTGAAGTGAACATCTAACAAGTAATGCGTAGACTTTTGCAGTGCGTACACCATAGCCAAGTCCTCTCGCTCCATCATGGAATAATTCTATTCCGCCTTAAACAATTTCTGACTCTCAAATGCAATGGGGTGATCCAGATCCCCCTCTCTTGGCTTCACTAAGACAACTCCCAAAGCTATGCATGAAACATCCACCTGAACGTGGAAATCCTTCTTACAATCGGTAAACACCAAGATTGGTGCAATGACTATTTTCTCCTTTAAGATGACAAGGCTCTTTTCACACTCATCGTCCCAATAAAATTTGGTATCCTTTTTTAGTAATTTATCCATTGGCGCAGTGATTTGTGCATATGCCTTAATGAATTTTTGATGATATCCAGTGTGTCCAAGAGTTGCACATAGTTGCTTCATGTTCTTTGGTGGATCCAAATTGATATTAACATTGATTTTTGCAGGGTCCACCATCAGCCCGTACTTACAAACGACATGTCCTAGTAAAATTCCATAAGGCACACAAAAAATACACTTCTTTAGGTTCAATGAGATTTGATACTTCTTATAGATATCCAACATCAAGCGAAAGCTTGAGACATGCTTTTTTAATAGTCCAAATTTTGTCTAGTCATAAAATTAAACCTCTAAAACTTTTGAATGAATTCTTTAAATGTTGTGATGACAACTCTGGAAAATATCACCAGTGCATTCTTTAACCCAAATGGCATGATGATATATTGAAATTATCCCCATTTATTAGGGAAATTGGTCTTACTTCTATTGTTTGATGTTACCTTAATCTGATGGTACATTGAAAACCCATCTGTAAAGGAGTAGGCCTCTTGTCCTCCTTCATTTTGTAAAACTTCATCCGTTAATCGTGTTGGAAATGGGTCGTGCATGCATGTGTCATTTAGCTTCCTTAAATCGATAGATATCCTTGTTTCTCCCTTAGTCTTTTTCTCCCGCACTATCGTTGGTCTCACCCACTCAGATTCTTCTATAGGTTTGATTATTCCAGCTACGACCATCTTTTCAAGTTCCTCCTTCACCTTCTCTTTGTATTTTGGGTTGAGACTCTAATTTCGTTGTTTTACAGGTTTTTCATTTGGCTTCAAAGTGATCTTCATTACACCTAGATCTCCTACAATTCCTTTTAACCCTGTGATCTTTGTTGGAAATAACTCCTGATACACATGTGTTGTGGGGAAAAATGCTTATGCGGGACGATCCTATCCACCCAAGGTGTGACAGTGCCTTAGCAACAAACAGAAACAGCTATTCTAGTATTCTTCCTTTATGAATTGAGAATGAAGAGAGATAGATGGACTAACTGGTGTCTTCCGTTTGTCCCTCGATCCAGTTTTCTCTTCTCTTTGGGAGTTCCCAGCTACTTGCCTTCTCGCTCGCCCAGCTTCAATAGGTTCCTGCAAGATCACAAGAAGGGAATACTACACAAAGACATAGATTCATATTCATAACTAGTTCAGGATTAGAAGTAAACCAAATATACTAATGCAATCATACATCAAAGACACATCAGCATATAGGAGAAACCAAGATAGCTTTATTGATGAAATAACAAGGTTCAGGAGGAGATACAACCAAGAGAGTTCCAATCCAACATCTACCTCCCAGCAAATGAAATTCCTATCTTCACCTCCCTTCAAAGCATTAAGCACCCAATGATTCCAATCTCAAACCAACAACAATTCTTTGCAATAACAAAATTCCAGCCTCTAGATCTCATGGAGAAGAGATCCATATATAGATGTTTGGAGTGAGGATGAGTCAGCTTGTGATCTGACTAGTGTCCTCTCTCTCTGTCGGTTCTTACTTCCACTTGGAGACTAAGAGCCTCTTACTCATCACTTAGTCGAAATCAGCAAGGCAAGTCTCATGGAGGAAGATTCTGGAAGCTTCCACAGTCTTGACACCTCTCACAAGAGACCCTGACATTTGTCATTTCCCGCTCGGCGCACCCTGGTAGTGCTTCCACCTGCATTGCAATGCAACTAGCCAGTGTAGCCTCTGCATTTCAACGCAGGCAGCTAGTGGAGCTTCTGAATTGATCCTGAATTGACTTATTTTTGAGCAGTTTCTGGTGGAGAACTTCTGTCAATTGCTGTGGTTTGTTAGCCTTCTTCCTCCAGGGGTAGGAACAACATGTTTAGGGACTTTGGATCCCTTGGATTATGGACATTTCATGCTTATAGCTGTAAGGCACAAAAATGTCTATAACAGTTGCCCCCTAAAGTATGAGGCTGTTTATCGGGTGAAATGCTTTATTAGGAGGATCCAAAGTTCTTTCAATGCTGGGAGGAGACCTGTAATACAATACAATACAATACATTATTTTCATACTTTTTTCATGATCTAGTTGAGGTGGGCATTCCCATGCTCAGATTTATAAATTCATTTTCAGGTACATATAACAGACAATCGTCTGATGATAGACTGATGACTTTGATAGAGCCATCATCCTTTTGGTAGGATGATTATTTGTGCTGCAAAGCTGTACATTTCCATGTCTTTATTTTCTGAATATATATCGCAGCACGGATGGATGAAACTAGATCCGGGGTCTTCAATCTCGTCCGATCTTCACTCTAAGTACAAGTCGATCCATGTGAGAATTGCTATGAAGTCAAACATGGAAAGACATCGCTTGATTACCAGTCAATGATGTAAACTGTTAACAAGCGCGAGAGGAATCACCGATAATGAAGATGACCCTCAAGGTACTACAGTACAATTCACGTGGTGTGAATATAGGACTTGGCGTCGAACACCACGCAAAATCTTTCGGTCGAAGGTCATTGATGTATACCTATCGCTGGAAGTGAGAAACTTGCCATTGAGGCATGCAAGCTTCAAAGTACTAAAGGGGGTGTTCCTAGATCAACTTCTTGGATAATGAGCTGATGTCGACAAGAAGCGATCCGTCAAAGGAGGGCCTTAATGAATCCCACATCAATGACACGGAACGGAGCTAATGATTTTGATGGAGGTGAAAACGATCTGATGACATATGATTCGGGGTGGCGGTCATGAAAGAGTATAATGTATGGTAGTGGATGGGACACAGGTGACTTCTCTGAACGACTTCTATTGAACATATGGCGACACTGATGCGATGGATTGGTAGCATTACCCCAAGTATGGATGGTATGGCGAGACCATGGTGATGTGACCGGTGAATGAAACAACCCAACCCGATTGTGGTACGGAGGAAAAGTGTCATGTTCAAGAGCGACTTGCTACCATCAAAGTTTCCTTGAGTTTCTCCCAATTTTTCCCCAGTCATTGCTGAACAGTACCTCTTTATTTTTGTCAAGCTTGAGGAGGATAACATATGCTTGTTCTATAACTTTCCCTTCGGGCAAGCCCCTTGCTATGTTTTAACGAGCCTAGCGATAGGGAAACTCGTTCTCGTCTAAAGACATGTTTGTCGCTATTTAATGCATTTAACGAGTCTAACGACAAGGATAACTCGGTCCTTTTAATTTTTAGAGAGTCTAAAAAGGTACATAAAGTTAACTCCAAAAGTCCTTTTTCGTCATTTAATCCCTTAAGTCCGAAAAAGTATAAAACAATACAGAAGGGATGAATTTTCGATAGTTTTAACGAGCCGAACAAAACAAGCACTCGATCTTTTTGTGCAATAACCCCTCAGGTCCAAAAAGATTAAAATCTAGAGGAGGGATAGCACTTCCGGTCACTTTAACGAGCTGGAAGGCCAAAACTCGGCAATCTTTTCATATTTTACGAGTCAGATGAAAAGAGCTTAAAGAAGACTCATCTTTTGAGGAACGAGTGATAAAACGGGTTAGCAGCTGATTCCAGGTAAGGGTTGGAATTTTCCAAGCACGGCAGTGTCACAAGGATGGCTAGTGAAATCACTCTTCGCAGCTGTTCCTCAAAATGGGTAAACAATCATATGGAGGTGAACGATCGGCCAATGGAAAAGTGGAGGTGACGGTGCAAACACGACCAAGGCTTTAATGGCTCATAATGTTACATTCACGGTGGTTATTTACCAGAAGATAGTTCATTTTTTAACGAGCTTAAATGCGGAAAAACACTGCTCAGTATTATGTTTATTTTTTAACGAGCATGAACTATGTGCTAAAACTGCTTGATAAGTTTGCATGCCCCCAGCATAATAACGCAAATCGAGGTGCATGCCCCCCAAGCTTCATTGCATTCGACTCAGTGGTTGGAATGAAGGTTTACCTTTGAGACTTGGAAAGGGGATTTGTTTCATTTTTTTTAATGAGGTTGACACAGTGAAAGAACTATCCTCATGACTCCTTGTTTCATTTTTTAACGAGGTTGACACGAGATAAGAACCATCCTCGAAGTCCAAATCCATTAGATATAGAAGGTTTCATATTCCACTGTGGCCACTTCTGCCAGATTACTTGGAGGCGGTAGGGCAAAAGTACCCATTAAGGCAGGGTCTTTTAGGAGACCTACTCCGATATTTTGGAGCGAATGATTGCTTCCATGGATCATTGGAATGCTTCCCGTAACTTGTGAACTGTTGGGGAGAAATGTTTGTTGGTCGACAATTGTAATTCCTCCTTGGAAAGGAAATGCAATCTTCCTGAAATAGGTCGACACAACTGCGGCCATGGCATATATCCAGGGTCTTCCCAATAGGATGTTGTAATCAAGGTTTCCGTCGATCACTTCAACATCAATTTCTACTGTTTTCCCTCCTAGTTCAACTTTCAAGTTATTTAGGATACCATATGGGGTATATGTCCTTCCGTCGAATGCTTTTAATGTCGTTGAAGATCGCGACAAGGTTGGAGATCCTAAAGTTTTCCAGCAACTCATCGACATAATGCATGTAGATGCCCCCTCATCAATAATTGTTCGATGAACAGTTTTGTTGAGGGCTTTCACTTGAATAAGGAAAGCTAGTTGAGCTGGTAACTGAGGGTCATATCCTTTATGATCAAAGGCCACAAGATTGGAATCCATTGGGTCAATCCCACCTATCGCTGATAATAAAGCTTGCTCTTGGGAGACGCAATTTTGCTGTACCTCAAGTGTCGACATAGTGGACGGCGATTGGGCCAGGTCCTCTATTATATTATAATTCTTTGCTATTTTTGCACGAGGATTAAATGTCGATTTGTGCACTACTCCCTTTGGCGACTTTATCATTTGTTCAAGAATGATGGGTGGCACAACTTTGGTAAAAGTTGTTGTCGAACTACTAGGTTGTTCATTAGCCTTGTTATTCGACACCTGTGGATTCCCGTAATCTTTATTCCTTGCCAAAGCATAATTTTGTTGCTTTGAGATAGACAACATAAGCACTTGGGATCGGGAAGCATTTTGATTAGCAACCAGTTTGGTTCTCAGGCTTGGAAACGGATTAGTCAATACTGCTGAGGTTTTTGAACTCTTAAAGAGTTTCTTAACTTCAGCTATATGCGGACAATCTCTCGTCCAATGATCCTCATCGCATATATGACACCCCGCAGGGGGTTTCCTTTTTCTCCCTTTCTTTTTCTTCTTGCCCCCTGGTTGCTTCAGTTGTTTGCCCTTGTCGGTCGACACGGCATTTACTTCCGAGGCAAGAAGTTCCTCATTTGCATTTTGACTGGAAATCTTACGGGCCTTTTTATATGTAGCCTTTGTCGATTTCGTGTCTGTCGTGCCAATCACGCCATCGCCGGCATGAGAGTCATTGTTTGATTTAGGAGGAGGAGGAATTAAGAATTCTGGTCTAGGGGCGTCAGGTATTTTGTCGTAGAGCGTGCCAGACTGAGTATATACCAAGTCTAGATATTGCGCACGAGCGATAACTTGCTCTTCCATTACGACTCCCCCCTTTGCCACATCTTCTGTTATGGCAGGAAGTAACGACTTGATAAACCATTCAGCTAATAGCTGATCAGGAACGTACGTTTTTACCATCCTACGACGACGTCGCCACTCATGTATATGATCAGATATGTGAGTGGCCGTTGTCTGTTTGAAGTTGGTTAGGATTTCCGTTCCCGTTTCATACCTTATCGGTAATTGAAAATGGGTTAAGAAAGTCGTGGCTAAGGTACTGAAGTTGTCGAACGAAGCTCTAGGCAATTCAATATACCATTTTTCCCCTGGACCCGTTAACGTCCTCTGAAAAAGGCGAAGCCTTATCGAATCATCGTTTAGGGTGTTTGATGAACACCATAGATGAAATGTCATCACATGACTCGACGGATCTTCACCCTGATTTCCATTAAATTTAGGAATATCTGACGGAAGTTTATGCGAAATCGCTGGCCACCAAGGGGCATAAGCAATTGGATCATTCGTCAGCCGGTTTAGATCTGGTAATTCTAGAGTTGCTACAAAGGGCAACTGTTGATTCAGGTTAGGCGAAGCATACCCAGGATAAGATGGAATCGCCTGAGCAGTGGGTCTTTGCATACTAGCATAATGTATTTGATGCTGGCAACTTTGACAAGGTTGATGGGCATAACCATTATAATATGGTTGTTGATAACCGTTTTGGAAATGCGATTGCCCATTACTTACAAAGACTTGTTGCTCAGGTCCTTGATATGATTGCTGGAATGGGGGTTGTTGAGTTTGAACCAGCTCTGGTTGTTGAACCATTTGCTGTTGACGAATACTGGATGATTGACCAAGGTGAGGAGTCACAGTACTTGTTTGATCCTGAGTCGCTCCAGATAAGGAGGCACTAACCTGAGGTTGTGATTGAGTCGTTGAGACAAGAGGTTGTTGTATTGCAACCTGAGGCTGTTGGGGTTGACATACAACAGGTAGCGCTTGTACTTGCGACGCAGTCACCATAGCAGGTATAGTGGGAATATTCGACACAGGGTGGACTGGTTGAATTGAATATACAACCCTTGGTTGTTGAGGCAGTATTGGTACCCAACCGCTGAATGTCATTCCAGTTTGACCTGAACTTTGTTGTAAACTCCCATATGGTTGTTCTCCGGGAGGGAACAATGAAAAGGCATACTGCCCTCCATATGGTGGCAATCCAGTACTTAAACGGTAGATTGGCCTTTGAAGACACATTGGATCAATTTTTTGAGTTTCAACATAAGAAATACCAGATGATAATCCGGATGAAGAAATAGGAACTAACCATGTCGTCGAAGCAGTCCCTGGTGGGACCCCAGCTTGTTGTTGATAACTTGCTGGGAAAGATGGTATACCATTGAACATCATTGGAGTAGCAGTAGGAGGCTGTGCCACTGCTGTGTCGGATGACACAGTCCTAGGTGTCGACGGTTGTTCAGACATATCTAGTCTATCCAAAAGATTTCTTAGCGATTCTACAAGAACTTGTGATGAAGGGAGACTAACTTCGAAGATCAATGAGGAAAAGGTGATGATTATTCCGTTTAAAATAAATTTTAACGACGCTTAGACACAACTTGCTTTTTCAATTTTAAAGAGTCGAGAAAAAGCTAAAGATGACTCTAGTATCCTTCGATGTTTTAACGAGCCCGAAGTGACAAATGCTCGGATGGACTTTTTCCGTTATAGAGTCTGAAAAAGGCCAAAAGGAACTGCTCTGGAGTTCTAGGTAGAGGGTGTGCCAAACTTTTCGCAAAACCGCAGAATACTTTTTAAGGTACGTGCGGTCAATCTTCCCGAATGTTGTGTTCAGTGCATTGCGATCAGTAGGGCGGCCGACACGGCTTCCTAAGGATAAAGGTTTTATGCCTATAGGGGTCTCCCAATATATACTCGACGGTACGTGGGAGTACAATCCGTACTGGCGCTATCGTCCCTCAGGAGGAATCACCCAACCATCAGTGACATCGATAGTCACCAGGCTTTACGATTGCGGAACACGTCTCTAGCCTAGACCTCTATGTTGTGCGTTAAGTTACAAAGCGTTGTTAAGTTCATTCAATTTATTTTAGGTTGATCTTTCTTAGAAGCTTGCCTTTTTGGATCACCATGAGATGTATAGACAACTTCCTAAATGCAATCTAAAAGATGATAAGCAAATTTTATCTCTTTTTCAACAATGAAAATCCTAGCTACAAAAGGAAAAGAAAGACACCATCTTTTCTCAGAGAGCAATCAGCACACTCTAAATGCACTTTCCCTAAATCAATCATGCAAACTATCAAGATGCAAATGCACAATGCAAGTGTTTTTTTTCCGCTTTCTTAATATTGATGCCTAAAAAGAAAGCTTTTTGCACAACTTTGAATTTGGTTTTAAATGACAAATACAAACAAGTTTACTTTTTCGAAATCAGAAAGGGTAGAAGAGATTACAACACTTAACGATTTTCGAAATGAAGACTTGTTTTGACACTCAAAAGAGACAAACTCAAACCAAAAGAAAAAATGAATGTATAACCAACTGTAAACAGCCAATGAACTCTCTCCTAAGATCACAATCAACAGATCTGAATCAAGGGATACAGGATGACTATTTCACTCTTGCAAAGGGAAACTGTAAATGATGCCACAAACACATAAAAACACTCACAGTATTTTGTACAAAAGGAGGTGGAATTTAAGCAGAGAAAAGGGGCTATCAGACAGGTACCTATGCTGGTTACAGGCTGCAAAAATCAGAGACCAAAACAAGGCAAAAAAGAGCAGAGAACCCCAGTTGCACAAGGCCTAACTGGATCAGCGCACCTGTATAACAGGGAAACTGAATTTCAACGCAGGTAGCATTCACGGGAACTGCGTTGAAATACAGAGTCTCTTCACAGAGCCTGCACTGAAGGAGAAACGAGAGTTCCTCACTGGGTTCTGGGTCACGGTTTGCTATTTAATCTACAGTTTCAGGCCAAATCAAAGCAACAAGAAAGGTACAATCAAAGGGATGATTTGAAGGAGGGCTAAGATCTATCACAAAGGATCATCAAATCATTTGTGAGTCCATTGTTCAGATCATAGACAAATCAAGTGATTGGATCAAAACCACAGCTGTCTACTTTGCATCTGAGAATAGCAGATGCAGTTTGATTGTTGCTATTGAGTCTATGAAACAAAAAATGATAGAAACACAAATAAAATGACTAAACTTCCTCCCCAGCGGAGTCGCCAATTTGTTGTGGGGAAAAATGCCTATGCGGGACGATCCTATCCACCTAAGGTGTGACAGTGCCTTAGCAACAAACAGAAACAGCTATTCTAGTATTCTTCCTTTATGAATTGAGAATGAAGAGAGATAGATGGACTAACCAGTGTCTTCCATTTGTCCCTCGATCCAGTTTTCTCTTCTCTTTGGGAGTTCCCAGCTACTTGCCTTCTCGCTCGCCCAGCTTCAATAGGTTCCTGCAAGATCACAAGAAGGGAATACTTCACAAAGACATAGATTCATATTCATAACTAGTTCAGGATTAGAAGTAAACCAAATATACTAATGCAATCATACATCAAAGACACATCAGCATATAGGATAAACCAAGATAGCTTTATTGATGAAATAACAAGGTTCAGGAGGAGATACAACCAAGAGATTTCCAATCCAGCATCTACCTCCCAGCAAATGAAATCCCTATCTTCGCCTCCCTTCAAAGCATTAAGCACCCAATGATTCCAATCTCAAACCAACAGAAATTCTTTGTAATAACAAAATTCCAGCCTCTAGATCTCATGGAGAAGAGATCCATATATAGATGTTTGGAGTGAGGATGAGTCAGCTTGTGATCTGACTAGTGTCCTCTCTCTCTGTCAGTTCTTACTTCCACTTGGAGACTAAGAGCCTCTTACTCATCACTTAGTCGAACTCAGCAAGGCAAGTGTCATGGAGGAAGATTCTGGAAGCTTCCACAGCTTGACACCTCTCACAAGAGACCCTGACATTTGTCATTTCCCGCTCAGCGCACCCTGGTAGTGCTTCCACCTGCATTGCAATGCAACTAGCCAGTGTAGCCTCTGCATTTCAACGCAGGCAGCTAGTGGAGCTTCTGAATTGATCCTGAATTGACTTGTTTTTTACCAGTTTCTGGTGGAGAACTTCTGTCAATTGCTGTGGTTTGTTAGCCTTGTTCCTCTAGGGGTAGGAACAACATGTTTAGGGACTTTGGATCCCTTGGATTATGGACATTTCATGCTTATAGCTGTAAGGCACAAAAATTTCTATAACAACATGTAGTAATTCAATGTCATTTCCTACTGTATCCTTATCCTAGTAATCTCCTATGTGCACGAACTTGGTCTCCGCCTCCGATCCTATATTGGCCTACTTCATCTTAAATTGTTGTGTTACATCATATATTTCAACATCTAGTCCTGCCACTTCATGATGTCCTTCTAACTCATGAATATTAATGCTGGACGGATCTTCCTCACCCTCCTCAACAGTCATACTATAGTATTCTAGTGTGTGCTACGACAATGTGTTCCAGTCGGGCTATACCCAAGTCGTTGGCTCATTAGGTGTCCATAAAATTGCTTCTCTAATTTCTTGAAGGGCATCATCTATACACTGAAAACCATCCTCAAAGCTAAAAGTCAATATAAAAATTTCCTCCAGATCATTCAAATCAGCAGTGCCATGACACAGCTCCACTTCAAGATTCCAATTCATCAGTATTACATCCAATGTGTGAACAAATACATGTACCCATTTTGGTTGAGGTTCTTCACCCCTTGCCTTAGTCCAACGATACAAATGTTCTGGAGGATCATCCTTTCCATTGTACTTCTCTATGATTCTTATGTTTTTATGACCAAACCTGAGGCTCAGCAACCATCGATACTCCCTCCAATCTCCTATATTATCCTTATGTGTGCCTCACTAGCGCACATGCATAGCCCTCAAAGATATATCCAAGGCCTAGAATCATTGTTCTTCTAGTAAATCCCCTGCAAATTCATCTAGAAATAAGTTGACATCACCTATACCATCATAATATGGAAAATTACGTACCTTTGTTGATATGCAGTGAAGAGATTTTGTGAGTCTATTAAAACACATAGTAGAAACTTCATGCAACCATTCTACCAACTCTCCAATTCTTTAACCAAGTTTGAATGACATGAACTATCCTTATCCTAGCTTACCATTCCATCTATGATGGGTTTGATCCAATCCTCATCTCGTGCAATTAACTTGTAGATGTGGTCAATATCTTTGTCACCATATTCTTCATGGACGGGTTTTGTATATCGCTGTCCTTCAGGTGGATCTACAGAAACAATGACCCTGGTGCCTTTCTTTTCAAATACCATCCTTCTCCCTTTTAGATTGATTATGGCATCCATATCAAAAGCTCAATCAAACCTGAGTAAATATGGATACGAATTATTGTCATCCACAATTTTAATGACTTCAAAATCCGCTAACACGCTTGCTCCTTCAATGTCTACAACAATGCCCTACAATCGCCCCATTAGGATAGTCTTCTACTGGTTGGCCATGCACAGCTAAATTGGTGACTATTACTGCTTTGGTTGCCCCATCCACTCCCTAGTCTTCTTCTGTAAGACATTCACATACAATCCTAATTCCTTAATTACTTGATTTATTTCAAATTTGCCAATTTATGCAGTTAATCACCTTTCCTAGCAAGTTCTCTTCTTATTTTTGTTGACCTTGTTCATTGCGCATTGTTCAAGCTATGGCTTCTCTTTACTTGTGTAGTTGTCAATCAATACTTGTTACCCTTCCACTACTTTCCGGTCCCTTAGAAACTTCATACATGTATGTAGAAAGGACTTCAGAATGGTCGAATTGGGGTATTCTGTCACAACAACTACTTTAGGGGTGTTCTTCCTTGGTACTAGTCACATCTACGTCCTTGATGTTGAAGCTCCTGTGTCCATGAAACTTTTCTTTGCCTCCATGAAGGTTACCGTCTCCTTCTATAGATCGAACCTAGTCCTCTTCTCTCCTTCCTTCCTAACTGATGTATCTTCCACAAGCATTTTACCCTCTACTCTATCTTCTTGTGTAGCCACACCACTTTGCGTCACAATATTAATGCTTGGAGCATCTTCGTGCGATTCAGATCTCATTATTTGCAAATTCTGTGCAAGATGCAGATTCTTCTTTTCCTACATATTATCCATTAAAACAGGGTAATCCTCTATCATGTGGTCAAATTGTTTATAATACTGACAGAAAGGGTGAGTGGGGTTTTGAAAAACCATGCAAAATGTCCAGTTTCACTACAATTATAGCATATGATCTGACCCTAACCTCGTCCAACACATCCTCCTTGACCGCATCCTTGACCTTGAAATCCTCCACAAGCCGTAGGTGAACCACGATCTTTGTGCACATGACTTTCAACTTGGATCATATATGCTGGAGTTCAATCTACCATAAAACCATCAAGTCGTAGCTGTGACAATCCCTCTCATCATGTCCTACTAATCGACATAAATTACAAAATAATAGATTTGGAAATTGCAGTTATTTTTGTAAGGTGTTGGCATGCATCTCAACAAATACCACACCGTATGCTGGGTCCAATACTTGGTCCATCACTAAGCTTCAACTTCAAAGGATTGGGACCTCCACCATCCAAATAATCAGGGTAGACAAGATGCTAGTCCTTATAATGACCTTCCGCTTTACACTTTAGACACCAAACTTCTGAGCATATCATAGAACAAACTTCCTTACCTTCAAATATTGCAGTTCCATATGAAAGCTTGCTAACTGGGACTGCATATGTTGAACCCCTATGTGAGTATCTTCTATCGACGAAGCTTCTAACTTCATTGTGATTTCTAATGCTTTGGCCAACATCCCAATCTTTTGCTGCAATAAGGGTAATTAGACATGTGGCAATAATGCACCTATATACGACTCTTTGTGTTGTTCGTCAGAGATCTAGAAGTTGACTTGCCCCAACAAACATTTTAACCTCTAATCCACATCCCAGGCAGTCTCATTAACTGATTACTTAATTTATTTCATTTCTATAATACATTGTGACTGTGAAGTAGAATTATTAAACTCTGTGTTCAGTGTGATATTCGTCTCAACTAATGAACCAACTGGGTGGGTTGTACTATACTTGACGTACCATGACAACACTCTGTCTTGCAACGCTATCCATATCTTCATCATTGATTTACTGTTCTTTGCACACAACATCTACGACAAACCAAAATTTATCAGGATCCTCTAACCCCTAACCTCTAAAAATAGGCATCTTCACTGTGTTAGCCATGTTGAATAGTGGTGGTGGAGGTGGAGGAAGAGGTGGAGGTGTAGGTGTATGAGGTGGAGGTGAAGGTAGAATAGAAGAATATGGAATCCTAGAAGTGCCTTGATTTTCTGACTGTGCCACACCTCTACGTGTACTAGGGTTGCTCCTTTCTTCTTGTCTTTCTGATTCACCCAATAATGGACTGTACTCATCCTCAATAATTTTTTCATAGTCTAATCTGAATCTTTTTCCGCTCTGCGTAGATCTATTCTAACTTTTTTTAAACATGAATTTGTAGGCATAACACCCTTATCACATGACATCATCTTAAACTAGATCTTCAAAGAATTCAGATACTTGCCTTGTGTACCTTTGAAAAATAAATGCTCCACTTTATTGTAGGATAATGTTGTATCAATTTCAAATTGAATATTAAATCCTCTTAGAATACTATCAATCTAGTATCCAATAACCCTTGCGACCTTATTTTCAGTTTCCTTAAGTCATTTAATCAGCTTTGGGCTCCACACAATAGGATCATCATGTTTCCAATAGGGATCATTTGCAGCTAGATTTGAAAGACACTCGTGTAGCTCGTTAGCGAATGATGTGAAAAAAATCTCATGCCGTTCTGTATAGATATACCTTTGTAACCACGTTTCTGTCAACTAGCCCTAATTTCTTCTTTCACGTGCTGCAAATTCATGAAACTTACAATCTACCCAATATTGGATCACTTTTCTAATCAGTCTCCACATGAAACATCCCTTAGGTAGATCCTGGTCCCGAAAATGGAACCATTTGTTGGCTTTAAGGGATTAGAACCAGGTTCAAATTTAGTTTGCACTAACCAACAAAACCCTATACGATCGGCCCTTTCGGCAATGATATGCGTAGCGTAGATCATAGTCTCACCCAAGGTAATATTGAGGGATGCTAGAATGAGGTTTCTCCATATAGAGAGGCTATGTAGTGTGACTATAAGTTTTCTTTCAGTTTAGGGCTTAATCCGACCTTTAGGAACCGTTAACCTTATTATTACAGTCATAGATAATTTTCCTACTTAACAGTCTTGCGAACTACACGTAACTAGTCTAACATACATTATTCATCATATAAAACAATATTTGAACCTTCAAGATGAAATTATAGAAGAAATGTACAAAACAAACCGTAGTCAAGAAAAAACATGGAAACTATGCGAACATATAAAAATGCACAGATCTATTCCAAATTCTTCTTTATTAGCTCAAATATTCACAGATATAATCTTTCTAACCCTGTGCACATAACTCAAGACTTACCAAGGTCTTTGTACACACAACTGTAGGAGCCTTCCCCAACGACCAAATACAAAAAGATATCCAAAACATATTCAAAAAATTACATACATCACTGCCTTATATTTGCTAAGACATCCCTTTATATATTCTTTACCCTTACAATACAATGGTCCGTAAACCATGGGCGAAGCTCAAAATATTCTAAATAATCCCATCCATTATAGAATAAGGGGCTTTGACCCAAGTTAAATCCCCTTTGACTCTTAGAACTCTATGCTAATCGTGCTCCACTCCTCAAAATGAAACGACTTTATATGACTTAGGCAAAACTTGGACCTAGGGGACCCCTACCCAATGCCCATGACAATAATTAACCATTTTTATACTTGCCCAAGTCCCCATTTACTTGGAATGTTTCCTTGGGAATTCTCCCCCTATTAATTAGGGAAATTCCTCAATTGGAATTTCACAATCCTCATAGGCCTTCCTCTGACTGCATCCACCCCTTGTACAATTCAGATGATTATACAATTGATAGTACATTGTCCCTGAATTCCAATATAAACTGGGTAACTCTTAGATCTTACATGCATGAGTTATTTATGAATGAATCATCAGTTTACTATTTGATCACTGCACGAAACACCACACTACACTACAAACATCACCACACTACTAGACCTCCCACTAGTTCCTCCAATAGTTGGAACTAGTTTAACTTACTTTAACTCAGTTAAACTGAATTAATTAATCACAACACAAAATAAACTCACCCAGGGCTCCTATAATGTAGAAGAAATTATACATGAATCAAGTTAGACCCTCAACTTGAATTAACTGAGCCAACTAAGTCAAATTAATTCAGTTAACTAGTACAAGTCATCATGAGATGCAGAATTACAATTTTATTCCCAATTTAATTCAAGGACAAAATTAAATTAGGATTGTCTTGTTGCATTTTTAACAACCTCATAGTTTATGGGGCATTTCTTATACAGGAAAATACCTTCCCACCAACTTAGAGGATAATATTAGACATTTGGTTGAGACACACCCTACAAAACCTGGATAGAGCGTTGTAACACAGGCCACATACTAGTAACCTAGATTACGCTAGCAACTAACACTCTGTATCTTAGTTGGGACTGCTTTACATGAGTTTCATTAGCCCACCAGAACAAATCACAAGTTAAATCACTCTGCCTCCATTTTTTACTCAAAGTTGACTCTAAAAAGCTAGAAAATATGTCCTCCGGCTTATTTATTGATTTTGCCTATCCTAACAAAGACTACTGAAATGGGAGAAAACATTAAAGTAGGAGGAAACATGTTCCATCCTTTGGATTTTTCCCAAGTGAACTAGTGAAAGAATTGGTAGCTTTCTCAACCTCCTATTGCATATATATTGGAGGTTAGGCCATTAGAATATGGATAGGAATTCATGCACTATTATGCTGGCAAGATATTGTTTGAGAGAGAGAAGTTGAAGAGCTAGGAGTTGGGGGAGATCATGCTGTAATTGTCTATGGTTTTAATTTCCTTCATCTTTTAAATATATAGATATACTATTGTTCCTTCCATATTGTTTCCATTTTCTCATGTATGTTGTGTTCATTTAATGATAACTGGGAAGATGGTCTATTGTTTACATGCTCAATTATGTATGTTTTTTTCATTTATTAATGTCTGAATTGATCAACATTTATATGTTGTAAAGGTTATGCTTGTTTCTTTTTGTGTTTAGGATCAAATATAGGAGCTAGATGGGAGAATTTCTCATCCACACTGAATGCTCCATTTGATCTACAAAAAATTATCATCAAGTAATCTCATACCATTTATTTTTCTCTATTTTAGCCTATTGTTTGCATGGTTGAATGGATTAGACAATAACTTGATAGATCCCTTGATCCATATACCTTGGGTTATGGGAAAGCTAATAGGTTTTTCTAGTTTGTTCATACGATCTTAAATCCCTACAAAACACACAAAAAATAGGAGGAAGGAAAGTAGATGAGTCCACATAACATAAATTCCATGGATCTTGGATAGTAGAATCAGACCATGCCTATTGTCGAACCCATGGCCCCACACTCTTCTATAAATCAGGTGTTAAGAATTCAACACACTAATATGACTAATGTAGAATATAATTATAGTCAAGGAGTGGAAAATATTAGTAGTAGTGGGATTGCTTAGATCGTAGGGGATCGAAATAGGGTGCTCAAGTTTATTTTGGTGTGCAAACAAGCACATAGTTTTCGAGTAGTTCAATAGGAGTAAGTGGAAGTACCTCATCTGGAAGTACCATACAAAGTACAATGGTGGGTGTTAGGGTCATATAGTTTATAAGATCAATTAGTGATTATCTATTGATTTTCTCCCATGAGATGTTGTAAATAACTATTTCATTTTACCAATTATTTTGAAAAGTTCAAAGAAAAAGAAAATAGATAAATAATAAAAACTTGAAGAAAAGAAAGAAAGAGAGAAAAAGAAAAAGAAAAAGAAATAAATTGGGGATAAAAATATATATATGTGAAAAAGAAATTATTAATGAAAAAATTTATAACAATAAGAAAAATTACCCCCTATAGTGAGCCAATCAAAATGCCACTCTAAATAAAAAAATGACAATTTTATTACTTTGGTTATAGTGTTTAAAACTTTGGTTATAATGCTTTATGTTATGAAATAATACGACAAATTTCATTTGTAATTTGTGGACAAACAACACACTCAAATCAATTACCAAGATCATTTCCGCCAAGATCTATGGTGGAGGACTAATTTTGGCCCCCTTTGTGCTCCTGACGGTGAACATGAGGGTGGGGGCCAGAAAAACAATTTTTGATCAAACTGCTTGGGCTAACGTGGTGACACTTGGTTCATTATGGGGGCTCCCCTCCTGATACCATTAACCACTTGCACCCCCCCCTTGAAATACCACCCCTTTGTCTCCCGTGAATGACCCATTACCATTTGCCACTCATCTCCCGCCAAACGTCTTCTCCTCTACCACTCACCTTCTGCCACCTACTTGTTACCTTTGCCACTCACCTCTTGCCAACTACCCGTTACCTCCACCACTCACCTCCCACAAACTACCCATTACCTTCACCATCTGTCCATTCACATCACCCCCCTCCACATCAAATAGTCGTTCAACGTTCAAATACTTGCTGCCAACTGCATAACGAACGTTATTGCATTTATTTCCTATTATTTATCTATTTTCATAAGTACCCCCCCCCCCCCATTCCATAATGATAAATTTTTTGTTATACAACCGATCGAATTATTATAAAAACCCCTTGAAACCTATATTTCGTCTTCTTTTGTTCACCTCACCATTGATCCTGTAGGTCAAAGATCAAGCTGCCACCAACTGTTAGCCTTCAATAGTAGTTTTCCTCCACAAATTTGATCAATTTCCACCCGAGTAACCATTGTTCCTTTAGAATTCTATTTGTCAAGTGTTTATTAGTATTGTTCTTCTGCCAACCTTTTATTTCATTTCCAAAGATTTCAAACCATAAAGGAAAGGGGAAAATTATAGAGCCAAATCCCATGATTCTCCTAGTCCATGATTTTGACAAATCCCTTCTGATCGACACCCTGTACAAAATCTTTGATACTTAGTGTGAATTTGACTTGTACAAACTTCATAATTGGGAAAAGGAAAAAGTCATGGACAAAAATGATGATCTTAGCATTTGGGAATCCATTCTCCCTCAGTTTGTTTTCCCCCAAATGTAGTTTTTCCTTGCATTCTTTGTTTGGTGCCATCTTCAATACCTGCCAAGCTAAAAAACCATTATTTCCCACAATAATGAAGTCATTTTCTCCATTTCCCCTCAAATTATCTGCCAGGCCCTGCAACTTGAATACCAAGTCTCCCATCATCCTTTCTCAGCTGATGTCTTGATGGAATTATATAAAAAGTTGACTTTCCCTTAGAGAGCACAAATTTTTGAATGTGTCTTTCCAGAAAATGTTGAATTACCCTAGAAAAATCCACCATATCCAATCTCAATCTTCCCACAAATGTCCAAACAAGTAATTTCTTTGGTAACTTGACTACTTGGGCATCATAATGATTAACGGGTAGATTAAATAGTTCTAGGATTTTTATCAATCTTTGTCATTGGAAAAAATCCAATCCATTTTGTTCAATTACAGTAAATTTTATCGAATTCAACCCATGATCAATTTCTAAATTTTAAAGCAGAAGGTGTTTTTAAATATCACTCAGTTTTGGTTTACCTTATGTTATGTCATCACTGAGACAAGTTTAAATTTCCTTTATAGAAGGCAAATAATGAGGGCAATCCTTTGTTAGTGATTCACTTGACTTCTCTAGTTACAAATAACTCATAGGAGTATACTTACATTGATTTTGTTGATAAATTTCTACATACATCATTATGTTTGCTTAGCAGTGATTGGATCCCAAGGATTTTATGAGAGACAAAGAAGTTTCTTCACTTGTCAGAGCAATCTAAAGTTGGATATTGGTGTTTATACTAGAATTACACTAAAATTAGAGTATATGGAGCATAATTACCTCCTTACAGGTTGCTAGTGTTTGAATTAGTCACAATATTTGCATTAGAATACACAAGACAAATGCTAAATATGGATGAGCTGCACTTTGTCTCCTACAAAAAGAAAGCATAGTTCAAGCTTAAGGCTCATATAGGTCCTTATATTATCAACACCGGAGCTACAACAAAGGAGGTGGAAGCTATTTTAAGTCAAATGAAGTTCAAGCCTAGTTTCTCTTGGTATTATGATCCTCTAGGCATTATTTCAAAACTCAGATTGGAACAAAAGAGTACTTCCTATGCACATACACCAAGGCCCGAAATTGAACAATATGCTAACCAAGAGGAATGGAGAGAGGGCACTTTAAAAGAAGCTGAAGAACGACTGGTTAGTCAGTTATACAT
Organism: Pinus tabuliformis; assembly: GCA_031772625.1. Taxonomy (NCBI): domain Eukaryota; kingdom Viridiplantae; phylum Streptophyta; class Pinopsida; order Pinales; family Pinaceae; genus Pinus; species Pinus tabuliformis. The sequence continues at coordinate 52,537,249 of CM062815.1, forward strand.
GCATACACTTATTCTTAAGGAGAAGAAGGCCAAAAGAGGGAGAGAGGACATATCCCCTAATGATTCTAAAACACAAGGTGCATAATTTATTGTTTTTAAAAGGAAAAACAAGTACCCAAACACTAGTCAAAAATCATATCCTTAGGTTGATGTTTTGGTGTTTACTATCCAAGATGAATCTCTAGAGGAAAGAGATACACAACAGCAGGCCAACGCAGTTTTGATATGAACTTCTAATCCTTTTCCTCAAGTAGAGGAAACAATTCAGTCACCTAACCTAAAAACAACAGTTCAGTCTCTAGTATCTTGTAGTTCTCAAATTTCAACTCAGCAGTGTTGAAAATGCAACAAGATGATGGAGCTTAGTGAAATGAAGTCGCCTTCACTAAGTGGGCCCGCAGGATATTTTTGGCGCAAAGTCTATTTTTAGACATATGGATCATGGTCTATGAGTTGCAAGATTCTATTTATGGATGATTGGTCATGTTGGTAAAAATAGATGGACCTCTATTTTTAGACATATGGGCAGAGTCTATTTTTAGACTGCCAGTCAAAAAATAGAACAGACGAATATTATTAGCTCTTAATAATATTTGGACTATAAACATTATCTTATCCTCTTGCAACACTTCAGTTCGAGCTACGAATGTGGCACATGCAACTGCTAGAAGGAAATACGCTTTTCCTATGGGTTAGTTGAGCTATTGCATGATGGACTTCAGTTAGAACTCAAGTGATTGAGTTTGGTGGAGTTGATTGAGGAGTTGGAGTTGTGTTCAGTTTGACTTAGTTGAACTAGTTGTATTTAGTCTAACTGCCAAATACACTAGTGATGAGTGATGTGAGTTAATTAATAATTAATTCACTAATTATTAACTCATAAATCAACTAAAGAATACATCAGTTAACTTAGTGCATGGACAGTTCAATGGAGACAAGTGTTAGAGGGGGGTGAAAGGGTGAGACTACTATCAGTTGTGACTATAGCTGTGCATGAGATTTGCACAATCATTGATTGAGATTTCCAATGAGGATTGCACAGCACAAGATAAGGGAATTTGAACTTGGATCTGATCTATTTTCTCAACTTGGATTGTGCAGTAGAGGCAGGCAAACAGTGGAGGAGATTTGAACGCGTGACTTGTTCAGATCTGAGCTAGTTTGTGTGTAGCATGTGGAGATAGTACTGAGTACTTGTGAGGAGTATTGTACTATGTATTGTTACATGTTCTCTATCATTATAATATACAGATAGTTGGGGGTTTTTAGCTGTATGCTTTCCCCATTACATACTGTGTTGATATGTGTGATTGATGTTTCAATGTACACATGCGATTATTTTTTTAATTCTACAAATTGATGATCAATGGTAGAGGAGGTTATGTATTATGCATGCATTCCACAAATAACGTATAATCAGGATAATCTCTGTGAATAAGTGTTATATTATTCAAATTTCTACATGGTATCGGAGCAAGTTTGATCATCAAATCTATTATTCAGAAAGTGATTACATTTTATTTCTTGAGTCAGAGTCTGTAATCGGGCCAGGTAGCCTCTGGATTCATCCTTCTTTTGGAAGGTGAGATATATGGTAAATTCCATACAGTCAATCTCTGTACGAGAAATACTTTGTTCTCACAAATTTTAGATCAGAAGCGGTTGAGTTTTGAGCTAGTGGAATTCAAATTTGCAGCAGTGTTTTCTTGGTGTCGAAGTTGAAATGTCTTTCAACGGATTGCGATTTGAGTATGCCCTTGAAGGCAGCTCAAATTATATTTCATGGAAAGACAGGATGGAGACGGTGTTAGATGACAATGGGTTGAAGGAGTTCATAGATGTCTCCCAAAGCCTACTGATGCTGCTCAAGTTGAGGCTTGGCAAAAGATGATAGCAAAGTGTCGAAGGATTTTGTTGGAGGGCGTGAAGGATCACATTATATCCAGCCTGCATGGAAAGGCTTCTCCATACTTGATGTGGAAAGAATTGACAGATTTATTCCAAAGCAAGAACGACTAGAGGAAGTTGGCGCTCAAGGATAAACTCAGAAACATTAAGTGTGAGAAAGGAGACAGTATGCCCAAGTATCTCACGAAGTTCACCCAATGCCAGGATGAGCTGAGAAGTGTGGGAGTGACTGTCGATGATGAGGACTTGGTGAGCTTGCCTCTCCTTGGTCTTCTGAAGAGTTAGCATTCCTATCAGGACTCTGTCAATGGTCGGGAGAAATTTCCAGGATGGGAGAGACTTTGGTCTGATCTTGTGTAAGAGGAGATCAGGTAGAATACCAGGGACAAATCTTCATCAAAGGCATCTGATGAAAAAAATTGCGCTTTGGCTACCAAAGCAAAGAAGGGGAAGAACAAGAAAGCTTCTCATTCCAGTGCGAAAGGCAAGAAGCAGGACATGTCCAAGGTGAAGTGCTTTCACTGTCACCAGCACGGACATTATGCCACAAATTATCCGCATAAGAAGAAAAATAAGCAAGTTGTTGGATCTGCAATGGGAGAGGCCTTAGCCTTGTAGTTTTAGCTGGATTTTTCATTGATCGCATGCTTGGTATCAAGTGTGATGGGATCGATATGGTTCTTGGATAGTGGTGCGTCTTTTCACATGATAGGAGATCGAGATTTGTTTTCTGGTCTGGATGAGAAAGATCTTGGAGTGCACATCAAGATGGGCGATAATGGTAGATACAGTGCAACCAGTATCGGTACCATTTCCTTTGAGAGGGAGTCTAGTAAACCTTTCATATTGAAGGAAGTGATGCATGTTCCAGGATTCAAGAATAATCTTATCTCTGTGGCGATGTTAGAAGACAAGGGATATGATGTTGTCTTCAGCGAGGGAAAGGCTTTCCTGCGCAGTAAGACAACTGGAGAAACCCGGAAGATAGGGGTTCGAGTCAAGAACCTTTATCAATTGCATGTAGATGGTTGTGCAGCAATGGCATGCAAGGTAGAAGGATTGGTGAGCTGGGATGATGGCGAGTTGTGGCACTGGAGATTGGGCCACCTTCACCATGGAGCCTTGAAGATACTACAACAAATTTCTACTGGGCTTCCTAAAGGCACTCTTGCACAATTAGATCAGTGCAAGGGGTGTACTTTGGGAAAATTTGTGAAAGCCACCTTTCACGAGAAGGATAGTCACACCACGACGATCCTTGAGTGAATTCACATAGACGTGTGTGTACCTTTCTCAGTAGCTTCGACAGCAAAGCACAAGTACTGTGTGATCTTTCTTGATGATTTCTCTTGAAAGTGCTGGATCTTCTTCATGCAGAAGAAGAGCGTGACATATTCAAAGTTTTATAAGTTCAAAGCACTGGTGGAGAAGGAATCAGGGTAGAAGGTGAAGGCTCTTAGGAGCGAAAATGGTGGTGAATTCATCTCTGGCGAGTTCAAGGACTTCTGCAGTGCAGAAGGGATTTGAAGAGAGCTCATAGCTCCCCATAACCCACAATAGAACGGGGTTGCTGAGCGGAAGAAAAGAACGATCATGGGTGTTGCACGGGCAATTTTGCATGATCAGGGCCTACCCCTTCACTTGTGGGTGGAGGCATGCAATACTGCAGTATATGTGCAGAACCGTTGTCCTCACAAGATACTTGGCATGAGTACACCCGAGGAGGCTTATTCTGGTAAGAGGCCTGATATTTCCCATTTGAGGATTTTTGGTTCTCTTGTTTACATGCATGTGACGAAGGATGCCAGGAAGAAGTTGGAGCTGACCGTAGAGGTTGGGATATTTTTGGGGTACATTGATACACCCCAAAACTATTGTGTGTATTTTCCAGATAGTCGCAAGACTATTGTGTGACGGGATATCAAATTTCAGGAGGAGAAAGCCATGAAGTGTTCACTTGAGAGGGAGCCACACTTACATGCAGATGAGGAGCTATTAGTTCCTAAGGATGAGCTTTAGGATGTGGATCAACCACAAGATGAAGTTCATGGAGTGGAAGAGATCACTCATGTAGCGCCAACCATTAGAGGGTGAAAGCGCACTACAGAAGCTGAGCGACTGGCTCAAGATGTAGAGAAGGTTGTAGGACCACCTACAACACAGTGTAGACAGAGACAGTCACCTAATTGGTACACTGGATACATGGCTCTTATGAGAAAATGTGTCGTGACTGAGCCATCCTCTTCAAGGAAGCTGTGGAGGATCCCGCATGGGTAGATGCCATGGTGGAAGAGTATGATTCGATTGTCAGAAATAGTGCATGGGAGATTGTCCCAAGACTGGAGGGGAAATCAATGGTGGGTTCAAGATGGATCTACAAAGTGAAGTAGGCAGCTGATGGGAGTGTGGAGAATTACAAGGCAAGATTTTTTTCCCAAGGCTTCTCACAGATAGAGGGGATTGATTATGAGGAGACCTTTGCACCTATTGCAAGGTATTCTTCCATACAGACAATTCTTGCTCTCTCAGTGTAGATTGGGTGGCATATCCATCAGACGGATGTGAAGACTGCATTCCTCAATGGAGTCATTGAGGAGGAGGTGTACATAGAGCAGCCCGAAGGTTTTGAGATCTTCAGCAGCGAGTCACATGTGTGCAGGCTCAAGAGAGTGCTGTATGGGTTGAAACAAGCACCTCATGCATGGTACACACGGATAGACAGTTATTTCACCGGACTTGGATTCTCAAAGAGTGAGGCAGATCCTAACCTATACCAGATTGTGGTGGAGGGTAAGTTGTTGATCATTGTACTTTATGTAGATGATTTGATTTTGACGGGAGATGAGCTATTGATACTTTCATGCAAGGAGGATCTTGCTAGAGAGTTTGAGATGAAGGACTTGGGCCTCCTTCATTATTTCTTAGGATTGGAAATTTGGCAGCGCGGTGATGGACTAATTGTTTCTCAGGGTAAGTATGCCCGGGAGATACTGGAGAAGTTCAACATGCATGGCTGCAAGCCTGTTGATACTCCTCTTCCTGGAGGTTGGAGGAAGGAGGATGCTACTTCAGTGGAGGTAGTGGATGCCACTGTTTATCGACATTTGGTGGGGTCGTTTATGTATCTGGTCAATACACGACCCGATATATGCTATGCTGTTAACCAGCTTTCACAAGCTATGGTTAAGCCAACCAAGCTCTTCTGGAAGGTAGGCAAGCATGTATTGCGTTATATCAAAGGCACATCGGGATATGGATTGTGGTACAGACAGGAGGATGAGGTGAAGCTATGTGGCTTCACGGATGCAGATTAGGCAGGGAGCCCAATGGACAGAAAGAGAACATCTGGAGGGATCTTTAGTATTGGGTCGACAACAGTTTCTTGGTGCAGCAGGAAGCAGAGATCCATGGCACTCAGTTCAGCAGAGGCCGAGTATATGGCAGTAAGTTTGGCTACATGCAAGGCTATATGGATGAGGAAGATCCTGGTTGGGTTATTCGGGTCACACTTGGAGCCTACTGTGATTTATTGTGATAACCAAAGTTGCATTAAACTCTCGGCTAATCCAGTATTTCATGAAGATCCAAGCACATCGACATCAGGTACCATCATATCAGAGATTGTGTACAGTAGAAAATCATGTTACTTTCATACATTCCCATGGAGGATCAGGATGCTGATATCTTGACGAAGGCTCTCACCAGGAGAAAATTCGAATACCATAGGGGAAAAATAGGGGTTGCAGATAATCCATATCTTGTTGAGAGGGAGTGTTGAAAATGCAACAATATGATGGAGCTTAGTGAAAAGAAGTCGCCTTCACTAAGTGGGCCCGCAGGCTATTTTTGGCTCAAAGTCTATTTTTAGACATATGGATCATGGTCTATGAGTTGTAGGATGCTATTTATGGATGATTGGTCATGTTGGTAAAAATATATGGACGTCTATTTTTAGACATATGAGCGGAGTCTATTTTTAGACTGCCAGTCAAAAAATAGAACAGTCGAATATTATTACCTCTTAATAATATTTGGACTATAAACATTATCTTATCCTCTTGCAGCACTTCAGTTCGAGCTATGGATTTGGCACATGCAACTGCCAGGAGGAAATACACTTTTCCTATGGGTTAGTTGAGCTATTGCATGATGGACTTCAGTTAGAACTCAAGTGATTGAGTTTGGTGGAGTTGATTGAGGAGTTGATGGAGTTGTGTTCATTTTGACTTAGTTGAACTAGTTGTATTTAGTCTAACTGCCAAATACACTAGTGATGAGTGATGTGAATTAATTATTAATTAATTCACTAATTATTAACTCATAAATCAACTAAAGAATACATCAGTTAACTCAGTGCATGGACAGTTCAGTGGAGACAAGTGTTAGAGGGGGGTGAAAGGGTGAGACTACTATCAGTTGTGACTATAGCTGTGCATGAGATTTGCAAAATCATTGATTGAGATTGCCAATGAGGATTGCGCAGTACAAGCTAAGGGAATTCAAACTTGGATCTGGTCTATTTTCTCAACTTGGATTGTGCAGTAGAGGCAGGCAAATAGTGGAGGAGATTTGAACCTGTGACTTGTTCAGATCTGATCTAGTTTGTGTGTAGCATGTGGAGATAGTACTGAGTACTTGTGAGGAGTATTGTACTATGTATTGTTACATGTTCTCTATCATTATAATATATAGATAGTTGGGGGTTTTTAGCTGTATGCTTTCCCCATTACATACTGTGTTGATATGTGTGATTGTTGTTTCAATGTTCGCATGCGATTGTTTTTTTAATTCCGCAAATTGATGATCAATGGTAGAGGAGGTTATGTATTATGCATGCATTACGCAAATAGTGTATAATCAGGATAATCTCTATGAATAAGTGTTAAGTTATTCACATTTGTACAAGAAGAGCATATTTTCAAGGTACAAAGAGATAAAATTGAAACATGAAGCTTTAAAGGCTTCAACTTAGTCAGAATTTTGGAAGAAGACAACTAAAACACAACACATATTTCTCTCTACATTTGACTCAGAGAAAGGACAGTTCCAAATGGCCTGCATGCAACCTTTAGTGCCAGCTCCCAGAAGTGATGAAGACTACAAAGCCTCCATTTTCTCATTTGATACCAAGAAGATACATGAAATCGATCGAATTGATTTACACAAGAAAATAGGGGAGCTTATATTTTTAAAACTTACCATTTCGGCCATGGCTGCTTCCAAACTACACTCATTTCTAAACAATGTGCATTCCCATATGAAGATTTAGAAGATGTCCTCATTTTCTAAAGAAAACAGAATCAAATCTCTAGAAGATTTGATAATAAAACTAGGACATGACCCTACTGATATCAGGGCAGTGTTGAACCTCAGAATGTTGAAATGTGGCAACAAGAATATTCCAATTTAATTTGTCCTTGAATTAAATTGTGAATTAAAATCGAATTTATTCTTAACAGCTACTTGGAAATAATTGATTAATTCATTTTGAATTAATTATTTGGAGAATTCAAGTTAGAAGTCTTTCTGAAGTCATGCAAGAGTTATCCCTTAAATTAAGGAGATAAGATTGAGTTATATTTGAGTTCTAATAAGTTAACTCAGTTTACTGAGTTAAGTCGAGTTAAATTAGTTCCAAACTGTTTTAGGAACTAATAGAGTTAAAAATTAGTTGATGCATGCATGCACTCAACTAGTGTACTCTAGTTAACTGAATATTCCCTCATCAGAAACTCATGCATGTCTATTCTAAGAAAGACCCAGTTGAGATTAAAGACAAGGACAGTGTACTATCAGTTTCATGTGTTCTCCTATAAAGAAAACTCATGCATTCAGTCAAGGTATCATTCCTTGAGGGTTGTGTAGTTCTGACAGTGTGTGAGATCAGGAGATCATCAACTTGGTAAATTGAGTTTTTCCACTTGGTTGAAGGTGAATCATCCCAGAGGAACAATGCAAGGAAATAGGAGCTTGGAGGGTAGAGAGGAAGGCTTGAGAGAAGCCAATATTTCGTGTGAGCATCTGTGAGCATTGTGCTGAGAGCTAGCTAGCTGTGAGAGCTAAGCCTTTGTATAATTCCTATGTATTTCCACCTTGCATGATAATACAGATAGTGGGGTTTTTAGTTGAGGCTTTCTATTGTGGAGGTAAATCCTCTCTGCGGACAGATGTGATCCCTACTAGCCCAAATGGGGTCTAACAACAATCAAACAATGCTAACATGCAGGTTCCTAATTGCAAATCAAAGACCGATGATGAGGGCCTACCTGGATTCCAACGCTAATATTTGTAGAAGAGTCGTCGCTCCCGTTCCTTTGCTCCAGCTGGTCACAATCCACACGATCCTCATGAACAGACACCTGCACATGCAAAGAACAACACAAACATAAGCATAAAATCCAATAGATGCATCTATATATCAGTCAGAAAGGATATAACTCAATCATCATTACAAATAATAACTAGAGTGGAACCATAATGATAGTCGTCTATTATTGATAAACAACAAAGAAGAATACAACCATAGTTCTGACGTCAAATCCTCCTTTGGCTGGGTGATCAGCAGCACATGCCTTGCAAAGCTTGTTGGGAATGGGGAACAAGCCTATCTCTCCTTGGTTACTTGGACAAGAATCTCCTCACTTTAGATTTCGCTTCATGGGAATGAAGAAGGCTTCTTGTAGCATGAGCTTAGCAATTCTCAGACTTTGGGACTTAGAATTTGGAACTTGTAGACTAACTTGTCAAAGGCAAAAGGACAAGCTTTTATAGATAGAGGAGAAGGAGTTAGGGTAATCCACAAGATTCATGGGATTGGCTTTATCACTAAGAAGCTTCCATGAGAGGTGGAGAACTACTTCCCTTCTATGGAGATTCGAAGCCCAACTGAACTAACTCAAGATGGAATCAGTTCATGAATAGGTTAGGAAGAACCTTCGTAAGTTTGTTTGTTAAAAACTTTACCCAACTAGGCTGGCATGAGTGCGACTCTGAGACAGAGCATTAGCTGGGGCGCCCTCTTTGGAGGATTTCCCCCATTGGCACGAGAGATACACAGTGAACCCGCACGAATGGAAAAAGGGCTATTTTTATGGGTACTTTGCAGAAGGTGTCTTCAGGGCATATGAAGTACATAATCAAGGGGATATAATGCAAGTGTTTTTAGGTTATGTCACTTCTCACAGGTCCCGGAATAAGTCCTCCAATGTGCAGGAAAAGGGGTAACAGGGACGGTGACAAATTACTGTGTAACAGGTGCCCCCTAAAGCATGAAGCCCGAGAGAGAGAGAGGGGTGAAATGCTTTACAAGAACATGGCCAACTGAAAACACTGCCGTCGAAGAAACTGCATGAAGAAGTACAACTAATATCTCAAGTACATGACGTATGTGGTATGGGCGCAGCCATCCATAGCAGAGTACATAAAAATCTAGATCCAAGGTATGGGCGCAGCCATCTAGTAAGGATCAATAAGTAGACTCAGGCATGGTCGCAACCATCCAGTGAATGAGTCATGTAATGATCATAATAATCCACAAAATCGCAACCTGGATCTCAACAGACAAAATCCAGGGCCTTGCGCTCCATCTTGACCCGAACAAAGTACAAGTTCAAGCATGCGAATATGGGAGTCGAAGTCAAACATGCAAGAACATCATCTGATTACCAGTCAATGATGAAAACTGTTAACAGACGCTAGAGGTACCAACAGTAATGACAATAGTCCTCAAGGTACTATAGGTACAATCTACGGCGTGCGAATCAGTGAGCTGGTGTCAAACACCCATAGAATCATTCGATCGGAGGCCAATGATGAAAACCTCGTCGAACACGAAGAACTTGCCATTGAGGCATGCAGGCTCCAAGGCACCTGAAGGGAGTCTCTGAGTCAACTTCCTGGATAATGAGCTGAAGTCGACAGGAAGTGACCTTGATCGAAGGTGGGCCATAGTGTTTCCCACATCATCGACATGAGACAGAGAAGGATAAGGTGTTTTGTGTGAGGTATCAGAGGGAGGTTGAGTATTCTGCAGAAGTCAACTTCTCTTGAACATATTGGCGGCACGACAGTGGACTTGGAAATATTTGACATCAAATGATCAGGGGTCATGGTGACAAGGCAATGAGCAGATGAGAGGTCAGACAGGATAACCCAAAACCATGGAGGCAAGTGTAAAAACAAGATGAGATGTCCCCACCCAGACACGAATGCAGACAAGTGCCATGTTCAAGAGCGACATACTGCCGACACGACAATGATTGTGGTTCCATTTTCCCCACCATTTTTGGCGAGTACCCCAGTTATTTTTTATCAACAAGCTTGACGGGGATAACATATGCTTGTAAAGCGTCATTTCGACGGAATCCAATGTCATCAAGTTTTAACGAGCCTGATAGAGGAAGAACTCGACGTCTTTTCATTTTTAGAGAGTTTGAAAAGACAACAGAAAAGTAAACTCCAGGGGGGTCCTTTTTCGTAAAGTTGTGTCTCTCAAGCCCGAAAAAGTATAAAACAATGCTCGAAAGAACTGCACGACCATTACAATCGAGGAGTACTTTTCATGAGTAGTGATTTCGACTTGAAAAAGTAAAAAAGCAGTCGAAACCACGTCGCTTCATAACCGTTAACGAACCTGAAACGACAAGGGTCCAACGATATTTTCGTCTTTACACGGTCAGAAAAGGGTTTAAAGACGTCTGCCTCTTATTTACATTTAACGAGTCAAGAGGAAAAACTCGACAATCTTTTCGTCTTTAAACGGTCGGAAAAGAGCTGAAAGCAGACCTCCATTTTTATTCTCTTTAACGAGTCTAAAAGGGAAAAAATACTCGGCAATCTTTTCATCCTTTATGAGTCAGAAAAGAGCTTAAAGGAGACTCTTCCTAGAGGAACGAGTGGTATAAAGGGTAGCAATTGGTTCCAGTAATGGTGGAACTGCTCAAAACATGTAATGGTCAAGAGGCTGGCTAATAAAACCACTCATTGCTGCGGTTCCTCAACAAAAAAAGACAACAGAAAAGTAAACTCCAGGGGGGTCCTTTTTCATAAAGTTGTGTCTCTCGAGCCCGAAAAAGTATAAAACAATGCTCGAAAGAACCACCCGACCATTACGATCGAGGAGTACTTTTCATGAGTAGTGATTTCGACCTGAAAAAAGTAAAAAGGCGATCGAAACCACGTCACTTCGTAACCGTTAACGAACCTGAAACGACAAGGGTCCGATGATCTTTTCGTCTTTACACGGTCAGAAAAGGGTTTAAAGATGACCGCCTCTTATTTACGTTTAACGAGTCAAGAGGAAAAACTCGGCAATCTTTTCGTCTTTAAACGGTCGGAAAAGAGCTAAAAGAAGACCTCCATTTTTATTCTCTTTAACGAGTCAAAAAGGGAAAAAATACTTGGCAATCTTTTCATCTTTTACGAGTCAGAAAAGAGCTTAAAGGAGACTCGTCCTAGAGGAACGAGTGGTATAAAGGGTAGCAACTAGTTCTAGTAATGGTGGAACTGCTCAAAACTTGTAATGGTCAAGAGGCTGGCTAATAAAACCACTCATTACTGAGGTTCCTCAGGAAAGGTTAAACAACCAAGTGAAAGCATATGATCGGCCAAAGAGATGGTGGCAATGGAATGAAACAACCAAGGCTTATCTAGCAGAATTTAGCGGATAAAAGGCAATCACGAGATGTGAATTAGGTATGGGTTCATTTTTACAGAAGCTTGAACCATGGGGAACTCTGCTTGGATTCGGTTTCATGTTTACATGAGCTTGAAATGAAAAACTATGCTTGTTACGAGTTCGCATGCCCCTAGCATAATGATGCAAAACGAGGTACATGCCCCCCAAACTTCATTGCATTCAACAAAGTGGATGGAATGAAGGTTTACTCTCGAGATCTATGAAAGACTCGACTTGTATTTTACGAGATCTTAATCAAAGACTCGATTGGTAAAGGGATTTGTTTCATTTTTTAATGAGGTTGACACAGTAAAAGAACTATCCTCATAACCCTTGTTTCATTTTTTTAACGAGCTTCACACATGATCAGGAACTATGCTTGACCAGACCCAGTTTCATTTTTTAAGGAGCTTGACATAGGAAAGCAAACTATGCTCCGACCAAACCTAGTTTCATTTTTTAAGGAGCTTGACATAGGAAAGCGAACTATGCTCTGACCAGACCTAGTTTCATTTTTTAAGGAGCTTGACACAGGAAAGGAACTATGCTCCGACCATACCTAGTTTCATTTTTTAAGGAGCTTGACACAGGAAAAGAACTATGCTCCGAACGACCTTCATCATAATGAACAGGAAGTCATTGCTTCCAAGAATGTCACTCCTGGTGGAAGGAAAACGTCTTGGAAGTTAGGACCCAATGCCCCCAAGACATCATGCACGATGGCATCATCACTGGATACAGGCACGGGTTAAGTAGCCACGTAGTTGACCTGCAGTGGGGCAGATACAATTGGCGGATAAAAACCAGGAGGGTTGGCAATTGCGCAGGAGGCACTGGGGGACTAAAGAATGATAATTGATCTATAGTCATGATTCTTCCGTCATGTGGAAAGCAAACCACACGGAAAAGTGAAGAGACAAGGGTCCCCATGGCATAAACATAGTCACGACCAAGGAGAAGACTGAAATCTGGAGCACCTTGGGTAACCAGTACGTCTATATAGATGGTTTTGCCTCCCAAAGTAATAGGAAACTTCGGGAGGATCCCTAATGGTTGACTGGTTCCTCCGTCAAATGCCAACAGATTCTGTGCGACCGGCACAAGCTGTGGGGAACCCAAAGCTTGCCAAGTAGTGGACAACATAAGATTGACCGACGCACCCTCATCCAAGACAGTGCCAGGTACTGCCTTATCATAGGCATGTACTGTAATCTGGAAAGGCACATGGGATGGAAGGCGGAATGGAGTCAAGAGACTCCATTCGAAGGAGATGGCCAAACTACTTGGTGGGGGAATCGTATGATTGCCCCCATGCTCTATAGGAACCAAAGAAGGACTCTCTGGAGCAGCTGGGATAGGAGAGTTATTTTCGGACTCAGGAGAATCTGAGGAGACGAGAAGAACATGAGTAGTAGAATCATGATGCTCTTCTAGAACAGAGTAATCAACAGGTTGTGAACCCAAGTCGATACTCTTTCCGACCAATGGTTGGTCTGGAGCAGGCTTGGCACAACCAGGTTCGGAAGGAGGAGGACAGACAAGAGAAGAATCTAAGTCAATCTCTTTGTCTACAAGTAGGGGGTTAGAAGAGAGCCTCTGACAACCAACTAGAAGTTGGGGTGAAGAAGTTGTAAGACTTTCCAAAACAGCGGAAGATTTATCCATGAGTGGACAAAGGTGAAGGGGATGGTTTCCTTCACATAGTCTACAGGGGATTCGAACCTTCCCTTTCTCTTTAATTTTGTGAGTCGAGAAGGTAGCATTGCCATGAGCTTCAAAGGATGATGAGGGGAGGGCCGGATCGCAAGACCATACTTCTAAGATCCTGGGAATACCAAGACAATCATGAAGAAGGTGGTCATCCTTGCACAATCTACAAGGAAATTTGACCTTCCATGGAGGAGCAGAAGGTGGCTCGACTTGAGTTGTACTTTTAACCTCTTGCTTAGGAGACTTCTTCTTCTTCGTCTTCTTCTTCTTCTTCTTCTTAGCCACCCGGTTACTTGAATCCAGACTTTCACCAGGCGAAGTAGAAGATGAGGACGCAGAAACAGGCGAAGAAGGGGAGAGGTCCACCTTAGAATCAACATGATGTTGTTCGGGTGGAGGAACTGATTGACCAGCAGTTGAGACGGTAGGGACCAGAGAGGTTGAGAACAACCAAACAGGCAACCCAACAGTTAACCCAGGAAGGGACAATGTTTCCATGTAAGGAGCACCAACATTTCCAAAAGGAGGGAAATGACTAGGATTCCCATTAGAGGGGATGCCTGGGTTGGTAAACTCTGGAAAAGTTGCCATTACAAATGAGAAAGAACCCTACTCCAACTAACGCAAACAAGGTCTAACCGGGTAAATGTGAATCGTGGCCGAATAAATTTTAAGACGCAATGACATAACTTGACCTTTTCATTTTTTAAGAGTTGAGAAAAGGACAAAAAGATGACTCTAGTCGCCTTCGAATGTTTAATGAGCCTGAAGTGAAAAATGCTCAGATGGACCTTTTCTTTTAGGGAGTCCGAAAAGGAACGAAAGTGACTACTCTAGAGAAACTAGGCAAAAGGTTTACCAGACAATCCGTAAAACTGCATATACACCTTGGCAATCGTATGAAAACCAAGAACTTTTCGTACGGCAGTCAATCTTTTTGAATGCTGTGTTCGGTGCATTACGGCTTGTAAGGCGGCAAACACGGCTTCCTATGGATAAAGGATGATAACCTAGTGGGGTCTCCCCATATACTCGACGGTACGTGGGAGCTCAAATCTGTGCTAGACCACTATTGAGTCACGGAAGGAGGAATCACCCAACCTTGAGTGAAACAAAAGTGACTAGGTTTAACGACACTGGAGCACGTCTCTAGCCTAGACCTCTAAATGTGTGCGTTATGTTTCAATGCGTTGTTAGATTCATTCAATTCATTTTAAAGTTGATCATGTATTAGGTTTCAGTTTTCAGGCCTTACCGTATGTAATCTCTCAAAATTCCCTAAATGCAAACTATATGCCAAAATAAGTCATTTCATTTCATGAATGCTAGTTACAAGAGGGTTTGAGAGCTTTCACGCAAACAAAATGATCACAAAACAACAAAAAACTTCCCTAATGCAGCAAATGGAAATTAACAAACTTTCTTTAAGATCACTAATCACTAATCAAAATGAAAAGTTCTAATTCTCATTAACTAATACAAAGCAAAAGAGATTTTTTCTTTTGTTGATGGAAAAGTGCATTAAACGAAATTTGAGAAACGATAATAAACAAAATCTATTCAATACAAGCACATTCAGTTCCTAAATCACCAAAAAAAACCTCCAAAGAACAAGAAAAGTCCCAAAGACACCAATGAGCCGTGTAATCTAGGCTCAAAGTGAGACGAAGCGGAATTCAAGTGAAGACAAAGCAAGTCACCCAAATAACACAACAAAACAGTTTACAACCACCAAACAAGTGTAAGGGAGTAATCAAAGAATTGACTGGACCACTAGAAGATCAAAACACCTGAGGAAGGCTCGACACACAAAGCCACTAGATGCCCTAGGGCTATAAATGTGAAATCGATGGAAAAAAGCAAACACCAAAAGGGTAATGATCAAAGCCAGTCAAATCACACTCCAACACACTCAAGTGGTCAAAAAAAGGTACCCAGAACAAAAACCAAGCTTAGAGGGCTCATAGCCAAGAAAACTTCAAAAGTTCCTAGGCTTGGCTTGACTGTCAGGCTGAAACTAGCGCCTTTCAGGGATTGGTGCGGGTTGTCAATGTGCAACTAGCACCAATTGGCGCGACTGTAACGCTATAAAACAACGCCAGCCGAGTTTTCTATGGAAAAATAAAAACAAACGAGCCAAAGCTAAGTCAACAGTACCCAGGTACACCAAGGGGCAAGAAGCAATACAGGGACTCATCCCAGAAAGCTAATCAAGCAAGAGAAACCAAGAAATAACCAAGAAACAAGGCAAGTTCCACGCCGTTCACCTCGTAAACCAAACCAGAGATGGACAGAAGTTGCATTGATCTACTTTGCTAATGCGGAGCAACAGCATTTCGAAGGCTATCTGGCCGTACTTCAGGCTCCGTCTAAAGTTTACAAATCAAACAACAAGACAAAACCAACAACAAGGCAAAAATCCAACTCCCCAGCGGAGTCGCCAAATTGTTGTGGAGGTAAATCCCCTCTGTGGACAGAGGTGATCCCTACTAGCCCAAATGGGGTCTAGCAACAATCAAACAATGCTAACACGCAGGTTCCTAATTGCAAATCAAAGACCGATGATGAGGGCCTACCTAGATTCCAACGCTAATATTTGTAGAAGAGTCGTCGCTCCCATTCCTTTGCTCCGACCGGTCACAATCTCCATGATCCTCATGAACGAACACCTACACATGAAAGAACAACACAAACACAAGCATAAAATCCAATAGATGCAACTATATATCAGTCAGAAAGGATATAACTCAATCATCATTACAAATAATAACTAGAGTGGAACCATAATGATAGTCGTCTATTATTGATAAAAAATAAAGAGGAATACAACCATAGTTCTGACATCAAATCCTCCTTTGGCTGGGTGATCAGCAACACATGCCTTGCAAAGCTTGTTTGGAATGGGGAACAAGCCTCTCTCTCCTTGGTTACTTGGACAAGAATCTCCTCACTTTAGATTTAGCTTCATGGGAATGAAGAAGGCTTCTTGTAGCATGAGCTTAGCAATTCTCAGACTTTGGGACTTAGAATTTGGAACTTGGAGACTAACTTGTCAAAGGCAAAAGGACAAGATTTTATAGATAGAGGAGAAGGAGTTAGGTTCATCCACAAGATTCATGGGATTGGCTTTATCACTAAGAAGATTCCATGAGAGGTGGAGAACTACTTCCCTTCTATGGAGATTCGAAGCCCAACTGAACTAACTCAAGATGGAATCAGTTCATGAATAGGTTAGGAAGAACCTTTGTAAGTTGGTTTGTTAAAAACTTTACCCAACTAGGCTGGCGCGAGTGCATCTCTAAGGCAGAGCGCCAGCTGGCGCGCCCTCTTTGGAGGATTTCCCCCATTGGCGCGAGTGATACACAGTGAACCCGTGCCAATGGAAAAAGGGTTATTTTTATGGGTACTTTGCAGAAGGTGTCTTCAGGGCATATGATGTACATACTCAAGGGGATACAATGCAAGTGTTTTTAGGTTATGTCACTTCTCATAGGTCCCAGAATAAGTCCTCCAATGTGCGGGAAAAGGGGTAACAGGGACGGTGACAAATTACTATGTAACACTTTCCCCAAAGTATTTTCATGTGTATTGTGCGATTGATTCTTCTTCTTCTGGTTATATTGTTCAACTCGATATTTAAGCTCCCACAAACTGATAGTAGAAGTAGGTTATAGTATTATGCATTGATTTATATTGCATTATCGGGTTACCCTACACAATAGATTTTCTACATGGTATTAGAGCTGGATTTGTAGAAATTTTCTACATGGTATAAGAGCCAAGTTTATCGGAGCTATGAACAGTATACTAAGAAGAGAATTCAAAGTTTGAAGTTCAGGGTTGCAGGTGCAAATCGAATTCATATCATAATTCAAGGTTAGCCAATGGCGTTCTATGGCTTGAGACTCAAGTATGCCTTGGAAGGTAGCTTGAATTACATAGCATGGAAGATAGAATGGAGGTTGTATTATAAGACAATGGCTGAAAGGAATTCATTGATTGAGAAATCCAAAATCCAGCTTCAACTAATGCACAAGAGTTGGCTAAGTGGAAGAAGTGTGTAGCGAAGACGAGACAGATCATCCTTGAGGGAGTTCCAGACCATATTGTCTCGAGTCTCCATGGGAAGGATACTCCATTTTCAATGTGGAAGAGAATGAAGGACCTCTACCAAAATAGTAGCAACCAAAGGAAATTGGCACTCAAGGATAAGCTTCGAAGAATCAAGATGGAGAAGGGCGATACTATTTCCACATATCTGAACAAGCTCACCACCTACAGAGATGAGCTTGGAAGTGTGGGAATAACTATTTCCAATGATGATATGGTGAGCCTCGCTCTCTTTGGCCTTCAAAAGAGTTGGAATAGCTACCAGGGCTCTGTGAATAGAAGGGAGAAACTGCTGGATTGGGAACGACTGTAGTCGAATATTATGCAGGAGGAGATCAGGAGGAGCACATGAGATGGTTCTTCATCAAACAATGATGATGAAGAAAATCTAGCCTTAGCGAGTAAGGCAAGGAAAGGGAAGGGGAGGGCTTCCCAATCTAAATCTAATTCTTCTCATGGAGGGAAGAATGGTGACAAGTCTAAAATGAGATGCTTTAATTGTCACAAGATGGGATATTATGCGACTAATTTCCTATCGAAGAAGTCCAGGAAGGGATCCTCGGAAGGATCGGAAGGTGAGGCATTAGCCTCTCAGTTTAAAATGGACTTTACCCTCATCACATGCATGGTGTCATCGATGATGGGTTGTGTCTGGTATCTTGGCAATGGAGCCTCATTCCATGACCAGTGATAAAGTTTATTCAGTGCCTTGGAGGAGAAAGACCTCAAGATGCACATAGAGATGGGTGACAATGGAAGGTATAGTCTTTTAGGAGTGGGCACAATTTCTTTTTAGACAGAACATGGAGCTCCTATCACCTTGACAAATGTGTAGTATGTGTCTGGATTGAAGAAGAACTTGGTATTGGTCGTGATGTTGGAGGAAAAACGCTACGATTTTGTCTTCAGTAAAGGAAAGGCATTCCTAAGATACATAGCCACGGGTCAGACCAAGAGGATAGGGATTCAGGTGAAGAATATCTATAAACTAGAGGTGGATGATTGTGCAGCATTAAGTACGAAAGCAGAATTGGTGCAAAGCCAAGACATTAGCGAGTTGCGCATAGGCGGTTGGGCCATTTGCATCATGGGGATGTGAAGATAACGCAACAGATATCTACAGGACTTCCTAAAGGTAAACTTGACTAAGTTGACACATGCAAAGGTTGTACCTTGGGAAAGTACACCAAGTCTTCCTTTCATGAACGAGACAGTCGAGCAGAGGCTATCTTAGAGTGAGTTCATACTGATGTGTGTGGATCATTCTCGAAAGCATCCATAATGAAGAAAAGGTATTTTGTGATTTTCATTGATGATTATTCTCGTAAATGATGTATTTATTTCATGCAGAAGAAGGACCAAACCCTCACAAAGTTTTGTGAGTTCAAAGCTTTGGTCGAGAAAGAGTTAGGGAAGAATATCAAGGCCTTGAGAAGCGACAACAATGTAGAATATGTCTCTCAAGAGTTTAAGGACTTATGTGCAGCTGAAGGAATTAAATGGGAGTTGATGGCACCTCATAACCCATAGCCGAATGGGGTGGCCGAGAGGAAGAACATAACTATTGTAGGGGCAGCATGGGTAATGCTGCATGACCTAGGCCTGCCACTTCACTTGTGGGCTAAGGGATGCAACACAATGGTCTATTTGCAAAATAGAAGCCCGCATCGCATACTTTGGATGAAGACACCAAAGGAAGCCTTCTTCAGTAAGAGACCAGATGTGGGTCACTTCAGAATCTTTGGATCATCGGTATATTTCCATGTGACAAAGGATGCACGGAAGAAGCTTGAGGTGATAGCAGAGTTGGGGACACTTTTGGGGTACACTGGTACACCTCACAACTATCAGATGTACTTGCCTACCAGTCGGAGGATAGCGATTCGCAGAGATCTCAAGTTTGATGAGCAGAAGGCCATGCAAGTTTCCCTTGAGAGTGAGCTCCAACTACAGGATGTGGAGGAACTGTTGGCTCCTAAGGAGGAGGAGCCTCAGATTGATGTGGAGCAGTTGCATGTAGAGATTCCATGAGTGGAGACATCCACTCAAGCAGAGTCTTCTAGAGATGGATGGAAGAACACAAGAGAAGCTAACAGATTGTTGGAGGATGCGAAGGAGAATGTGGGAGCACCATTTTCTCAATGCAGACAAAGGAGGTCACCTAAGAGGTACACTAGATACATGGCCCTTTCTGGGGAATTGTTAAGACTGAGCCATCTTCCATTGAGGAAGCAGTGCAATAGCTGATTTGGGTTGATGCTATGGTGGAGGAGTATGACTCCATAGTTCGTAACAACGTTTGGGATGTGGTTTTGAGACCGGAGAACAAGTTAGTTGTGAGTTCCCGTTGGATTTACAAGGTAAAGCAAGCTGCTGATGATGGGAGGATCATGTTGCTGTAGTATATTTTGACAGAGGAGCAAGATGCTGACATTTTGACAAAGGCTTTGTCAAAGTGTAAATTCGAGTTCCATAGAGACAGGATCGGGGTGGTAGATAATCCCTTTCTTGTTGAGAGGGAGTGTTGAAATGTGGCAACAAGAAGATTCCAATTTAATTTGTCCTTGAATTAAATTGTGAATTAAAATCACATTTTATCTTAACAACTACTTGAAAATAATTGATTAATTCATTTTGAATTAATTAGTTGGAGAAGTTCAAGTTAGAAGTCTTTCTCAAGTCATGCAAGAGTTATCCCTTAAATTAAGGAGATAATCCTTAAATTAGGGAGATAAGATTGAGTTATATTTGAGCTGTAATTAGTTAACTCAATTTACTAAGTTAAGTCCAATTAAATTAGTTCCAAACTATTTGAGGAACTAATAGAGAGTTAATAGTCAGTTGATGCACGCATGCACTCAACTAGTGCACTCGAGTTAACTGAAGATTCCCTCTTCAGAAACTCATGCATGTCTATTCTGAGAAAGACCCAGTTCAGATTAAAGACAAGGACAATGTAATATCAATTGCATGTGTTCTCCTATAAATAAAAATCATGCATGAATTTAAGGTATCATTCCTTGAGGATTGTGCAGTTCTGACAGTGCGTGAGATCAGGAGATCATCCACTTGGTAAATCAAGTTTTTCCACTTGGTTGAAGGTGAATCATAGCAGAAGAGAAACACAAGGAAATAGGAGCTTGGAGGGTAGAGAGGAAGGCTTGAGAGAAGCCAATATTGCTTGTGAGCATCTATAAGGATTGTACTGAGAGCTGGCTAGCTGTGAGAGCTAAGCCTTTGTATAATTCCTATGTATTTCCACCTTGTATGATAATACAGATAGTGCGGTTTTTAGCTGAGGCTTTCCCCAAAGTATTTTCATGTGTATTGTGTGATTGATTCTTCTTCTTCTGGTTATATTTCTCATCTATATATTTAAGCTCCCACAAATTGATAGTAGAAGTAGGTTATAGTATTCTGCTTCGATTTATATTGCAGTATCGGGTTAACCTACAGAACATATTTTCTACACAGAATTACCTTCTCCTTAACATTTGTTCTCACCTTTTTCTCTTATTTTCTCATACGACTACAAACCCAATCAATGATAAATGTTAGGTTTTGTCTTAGGAAACCATTAGAATGATCACCATATTATATGTTCATGTTCTTGCTATTTTAATATATTTTTGAAAATTAGCTACAAAACGCAGCCTATTCTGTAGCTAACTGAGGATTTCGTAGCTACTCTCATGATCTGGCAGGTTACAGGTGTCAAATGAAGAACTGGGCCACATCGGCATTTCCAGAATCATCTTCACATGGATTCTATCCTATTCACTGAGTCTAGATTGACAGAAAAGGGTGCCTAAATTCATGGTCAAAGATGGATTCAAATACATTATCTAGAAGAAATAGGATTGTTTATTTGCTCTTTCATAGCTAATCAAGAGTCTAACAGTTTTGTTGAAGATTTAATTCGAATTAAGCCACCTGTAGCCAATTTCTATTACTCTGTTTTCAACAAGTCTGTTTTCTAATTTAGAATGATGTTCATTCCAGTTTTTAACCAATAGCGTAAGGATAAAATCACAACTGCGTGGCCTTGATCTTCTAAGATATTTATGGAAAAACGACTTTGTTTCCAAAATTGAATGAAGATTGAAGTAATAAGAATACACAGTTGCTTAGTTTTCTTACTGTTTTGTTATTCATTTTCTTAGAACAGAACTGTCAATTAAGTGTGTTAATAGGTCTTTTCAATAACCATTTCAAAATGATGATGATCATAACTTAAATGGTTAAATATCTAATTCATACAATGATTGAATTTACTAAGTAGTTTTACATGCTTTTACCTTTTCTCTTCTGCTTTCAGGTCCTTACTTAGTTGCATGACTTGACATTCCAAAAAATTCATTTCAAGGAGATTGATTTCATCATATTCCAAGATTGAATGGTTGAATATTTAAATGACTTCCATTACTAAGTTACCTTCTGCATCAATATCACTTCTGGTTTGAAGAATTAGATCCATGGATTAGGACTAATGATAAGATAAGATAGATGCTCTATTTTCTTATTAGGTTCTAACTGGTCAACAGTTCTTGGTCCATTTTTAGGAGATTAGACTAACTTAGGAACCTTTTCTTTCCTTTAAAATTCATTAGATCCATTTAAATTATCTCATAGGTTGTATATTCTTAGAAATCAAAGAATAGAAACCCCCAAAAAAAACATAAAATAGAAAAAAACGAAGTAAGAGAAAAGTTAACTAAGCACATATAGTGCATCACACTTCATCAGTCTACAAACCTCGGTTGATAATTTATGCAAGAAATTTAGGACAATAATTGAATAAACATTTTGGCATCATTGTTGGGGAAGTGTAATTAGGTAACTTCATCTCTTACATAAAAAAAAGTGATATGCATATAGAAAGAGACTCTAGGGGTAGATTCATAGCTAGAGGTAGGAGTTCAATTCCTACAACACCACTTACTCCACCAAGACTAAGAAAAGATATACCTCCATCTCAAACTCATATTCCTAGCCATAGACCTCCTAAAGTTCTAAGGTCAGAAATTCAATCAAGAGGATCTCCTACTTCATCTACTGAGGCAGTCCTAGAGGAAGAAAATCTTGGATCTCCAACAGAAGGAGTAGCCTTTTTCACCTCTACAGGGGAACATATTTTAGTTGAAGAATTAAGAATACCTAGTGGAGAAGAAGAAATAGAAACTTTATTCCACATACCATTGATAGAGGAACCAAATGAAGAACAATTAACCTTGTAGGTTGAATCTTATATTAACTCTTAAGAAACTATAATGGCAGAAGAAGGAGAGGATGGAGAATTTTTACTATTTGGAGGAGGAGGAGGTAGAGGAAATAATGGAGAAGGTAGAGGAAATAGGGAAGTTCATAATTCTTTTTGATTTCCTATAGTTGATGAAGAAATAGATGCCACAAGGAAAAATATCTCACCTTCTGTCCTCCCAAATTTTCATGGATTAAAAAGTGAAGATCCAGAAACCTTCTTACTTGAATTTGAAGTCTTGTGCAGAACTTATGATTATTTACAAGACTCTCAAAAACTCAAATTATTTCCTTCAAAATTGAAAGGCACTGCTTTAAAATGGTTCATGAGATTGGTCACTCAGTCTATTAGAACATGGAATGACATGAAGAAAGTGTTTTTGGATAGGTATTTGGATTATTGCATGCCTATTAATCACAAAGATGAAGTGTTCAAAATGATGCAAAGAGAGGATGAAAATTTGGAGGATTTAACTGAAAGATTCAACTATAACTTAAAAAGAGCAAAGATGGATAACTTAGATCAAGATACTTCAAAATCTCTTTTATCAAAAGCCGTTAGATATGAGTGGATAGACATCCTTAACATGATGGGGAAGGGAGATATCTCTCAACTCCAATTAAGTGACATTGGAGAATTATGTGCTCATCTCTCAAGAGGAAAGTCTAAAACTGGGAAAGGTCCAAGCGATCCTTCTCTTGTTATAGTGAATAAATCTGCAACTGGATCAGTGAGTAGGGAAGAAATTGGAAACATGCTTGATGAATTTAGAAAAGATATTCTAGGGAGCCTTAGTGAATATATAGACACCCTTAAGTTACAAAACAAGCAGAAAGCCGAGACTGATGATTTAGCTGATTTTTTTCCCAAATGCAAAAAGAAGAATGCTTTAAGAGAATGCCCTTTAGATGCAAAAATCATAGAGACTTGTGTGATTTGTTCAGAAAACTATGAGACCAAAATTTGTCCTTCAATTCCTTGTCTTAAGGCTAGTTTTGAAGAGAAAACACTTTCAAATCCAATAGAATCTCTTTGCTTTGTCTCTAGAAGACCTTGGCAGGGCCAAGAAAACTAGGGTTTTAACAACCAAATGTATATACAGCCCCCACCAGATTAGAATTCTTGGTAGCAACCTTGGCCTCGATCTCAATATCAAACTCAACCTTGGGCTCAAGGAATGAAAAATCCTTATGGAAGATTCTCCCCATACTATCAATATCCTCCATCATATCCAACCTATCATCCCCAAAAAATTCCTCAACAAAATCAATAGCCCCAACTTCAAAACCAAAACCCTCAACTTTCACTGCCATTCCCACAGAGACCAAATCAGTTACCTGCGCAACCATTACCAAAACCCAACAATAAAAATTCTAAGAATACCTATATCATGGAAGGACAACAATTTTCAACTTATATGATCACTCCTTTAGATATCAATGATGTCCAACTAAGATTTGGTAGGATATTAGAAAAGAGAAAGCCTTCTGTAGTTATTCAAGAACACGACAATTCTGAGGAAGATTCTCTACAGCAAAATAAAAGTTTTGAAGGAACATATCCTCAAAACCAGAGTACTTAAAATGAAAAATAGAAAGAACCAATAAAATCAATTCCTATCATAGAGAAACCACCAGTATCCACTTCTACACCACCTTTTCCTGAAATATTACAAGTTGATAGAGGGGTAGAAAAGCTTATTATGTTGCCTAATTATAATTTCTAGATGAATTGAAAAATGTCTGTATCAAAATCCCTTTGTTACAATCCATTAAGGAGATTCCAATTCTAGCTAAAAAAATAAAGGAATTGAGCATTAAGAAACTAGGAAGATAAACAAAAGAAGTAAGAAGAATTCAACTAGCAGGAAAAATAACAGACATAATGATGGGAAAAATTGTGATAAAAAATATATGTAGATCCAGGAAGTCCAGTTGTAAAAACACATATCAATGGAGTTGAAATTCTGAATACATTGATTGATTTAGGAGCAACAATAAACATCATGAGAAAACAAACCATGGAACAACTCAAACTTTCTAATCTTCTTTATACACCTACATTATTGCAATTAGCAGATAGACATGTAATCAAACCATATGGTGTGTTAGAAGATATTTCAATTTCCTTAGACTCTTGGGAGTACCTTGTTGATTTTATGATCCTAACCCAAAGAACAATCTAGGAGGACATCCACTTATATTAGGAAGACCTTGGCTGGCTACAATTGATGCTTTCATTAGCTGTAGATCTGGTGATATTTATATCTCTGATGGTAATTCAACTAAGAAATTCACTCTATATCCTCCAGCAAGAACAATCACATAGATAGATGACAAAGAATGGATTGATGATGAAAATGATATTCAACCTCTCTTTACTATTTCAACCATTAGTCAAGATAGTCAAATCTTAAATATAATGGAAAATTTTGAGTCATCTCCAGAATATGAACATGATAAATTTCAAGAAAAATCCAATATTGAATATTTGTCATCTAAGAAAATGTCTCTTTATCCTATGGAAGAATTTGGTAGCTCTACAGTTGAAATATTTCTAGGGAAAACATCAAACATAAATAATAACTTGGAAAAATTACAACATGAAAAGCTAATCAAAACTTTACAACAACATTCTTCTACATATGCACGGGAATACACTAACATGAAATGAATTAGTCCTAAGAATTGTATACATCACATCTACATTGAGGAAAATTTAAAACCTATTAGACAACTTCAAAGAATGATGAATCCAAATCTTAGGGAAATTGTGAAAGAGGATTTGCAAAAATTGTTGAATGTAAACTTCATTTACCCTATTTTAGACAGCCAGTGGGTTTCTCCTCTAGTGATTGTACCTAAAAATAATCGTAAATAGAGGGTATGTATTGATTATCGAGAATTGAATAAGGATACTCTGAAAGATCATTTTCCTTTGCCCTTTATAGTTCAAGTGTTAGATACATTAGTAGGTAAGAAGTATTTCTCATTTTTGGATGGTTTCAGTGGTTACAATCAGATTCAGGTAGCACCTGAAGATCAAGATAAAACCACATTCACCTACCCATGGGGAACTTATGCCTACCAAGAACTCCCTTTTGGATTGTGCAATGCACTTGCAATATTCCAAACTTTAGTACTAGGAATTTTTTTTGATCTAATACATGATTGTGTAGAGGTGTATATGGATGACTTTATAGTTTATGGGAATACATTTGAAGAAGCTTTAGAAAATTTGGAAAAAGTTCTTAAAAGATGTAAGGAAGCAAATCTTTCACTAAGCCATGAAAAATGTTTTATGATGTTTACAAAAGGACATCACATTTCAGGAGATGGAATTAAGGTTGATAAATCTAAAGTTGAAGTCATATCTAAATTATCAATTCCAAGTTTTCAAAAGGATGTTAGAAGTTTTCTAGGATTCACAGGATAATATAGAAGGTTTATAGAAAATTTCACTAAACTAGCATCCCCACTCTTCAAATTATTCACCAAAGATTGTGAATTCAATTGGAATCTTGATTTCCAGTTGGCATTTGAGACTTTAAAAGAAAAAATTTATGAGGCACCCATCTTAAGAGGTCCAAATTGGAAACTACCTTTTCAAATTTCAATAGATGATTCAGATACAGCTTTGGGAATTGAATTAGGACAAAAGGTATTGATCCCCTATGCCATCTATTATACAAGAAAGAATTTGACTACCACTGAGTTAAATTACACTATAACTGAAAAATAATTCTTAGCTGTTGTTCATGCTATCAACAAGTTCAAACATTACTTAACAGGCTATGAAACCTTTGTTCATGCATATCACTCTGGAATTAGGTACTTAATGAATAAACCTATTAATAATGGTAGAGATACAATATGGTTATTACTCCTGCAATAATTCAACATCACTGTTATAGATAGACCTGGAAAACAAAACACAGTTGCTGATTTCTTGTCTAGAATTCAAAATATCAAAGATGACACTCCAGTTGAATATGAATTTCTTGATGAATATATTTTTGCAGTAACTACTCAAACCCCTTGGTTTGTAGATATTGCCAATTACTTAGTCATAGGAAAATTACCTTCACAATTGTTTCCTAAGGAGAAAAGAAAAATCATTCAAGCAAGTGCAAGTTACTCACTGATTACTAATG
The DNA here is from genome assembly GCA_031772625.1 of Pinus tabuliformis. Taxonomy (NCBI): domain Eukaryota; kingdom Viridiplantae; phylum Streptophyta; class Pinopsida; order Pinales; family Pinaceae; genus Pinus; species Pinus tabuliformis. The sequence continues at coordinate 52,564,066 of CM062815.1, forward strand.
AATTGTGTACAACAAGTCCAGATCTCATGATCAGAAGATGTGTTCAAGAAGATTAAATGTGTGAAATTCTTAAGGCATGTCATGATGAACCTTGTGGTGGACACTTTGCTGACAAGAGGACAGCCTATAAAATCCTTCATTTAGGATATTAATCGTCCTCCATCTTTAGAGATGCCAAAGAATATGTCAAGAGGTGTGATAGTTGCCAAAGGGTAGGGAAACTTGCTCCTTTAGATGAAATTCCACTACAAACTCAGGTACTCATTGAACCTTTTGAAAAATGGGCCTTGGATTTTGGTATGCACCGATTATGTCACCAAATGGGTAGAGGCTAAAGCATTACCTTTTACTAATGAAAAATATGTAGTTAATTTTCTTTTTGAGGACATCTTCACTCGTTTTGGTGTTCCAAGAGAAATTGTGACAGATCAAGGACCTCAATTTACATATAAAATGGTGGAGAGACTTGTGGAAGAATACAAGATAAAACATAGAAAGTCTACTCCTTACCATCCACAAGCAAATAGTCAAGTTGAATCTACCAATAAGGTGATTGAAGGAATTTTCACTAAGACTGTACATCTACACATAAGAGATTGGGCAGAAATGCGTCCTGAAGCCTTATGGGCCTATAGAACTACATGGAGGAACACAACAGGACATACTCCCTATGAGCTTGTTTATGGGAAACAAGTCCTATTCCCTATAGAGTTTTAAATCAAAACCTTCAAGATGGCAGTCCAATTGGGACTAGATTTATCAAAAGCACATAAACATAAATTGGAGCAACTCAATGAGCTTGATGAAATCATACAAGATGCAGTTCAAAGAACCAGTTTAGTCCAACAGCAAAGGGCTAAATGGCATGACACGTATATCAAGGAGAAGAAGTTCCAAGCAGGGGATTAGGCACTTTTATTCGATTCAAAATTGAAATATTTTCAAGGAAAGTTTCAGACTCATTGGCTTGGGCCATATGAGATTGAAGAAGTCTTTAATAATGGAGTAGTGAGAATAAGAACAATAGATGAACGGAAGGTACCTCTTCTTGTGAATGGTCATCGGTTGAAGATATATCATAAGACAATTTCAAGAGAGGATTTTGTCAAAATTTTCCAAGATAACATTGAAATGAAGTTGGTAAAGAAGAATTATTCTTCTCCACTAACTTAGCTTTTTCTTGTATATATATCTAGGAAATAAAAAAAAAAAACATAAAAAATATAATAAAATGTATAAGTATGAAAACAATTGTTCATTGGCATACTTATATAGGAAATATAGGGTGAATATCAGAGATTTCTGACATCCTATATTCCCATTTTCTTTTTGTAATAAGTAGTGACATAAAGCTACATTCATTTGTAGTTCCTAATCTGCAAATTCATTTCATTTCATTTCCATTCCACTTCACTTTCATCCATTTCCATTTCATTTCACATTCATATTCTGTAGCCGTACTTCATTTTTATCATGTTCTGCAGCTAATTTGATTCTGCAGGCATATCACATTCAACAACTTTGTTCCAAACAAATGATGATTGCAAGGAATTGAAGAACCTTATTTTTTGAAGACCGATATGCTAAAACGGTATCTACGGATAAACATCAAAGGAATCAACAAATAGAAAGGTTAAGTTCTAAAAGGTAAAATGCAAAAATTTATTTTAAAATAGCAAGGTTAAAACATAAAGCATATATAATATGGGTATTCATATGTTTCCTTGACAAATCATCATTTGATTTGATTGGAATCTCCATCGTACTGCATATCTGCCACATCCTCCATATTTTTTCACATAACAGTCCATAATTAACTCCCTCATTGTTTTTAACAGTCATGATTACGACGTGACATACTTGTCCATGTTTCTCCAAAACCCTTACCATCTACTTATTTCATACAAACCCGCAGTTCCTTTCACCATATTCGTAGTCAATCCATTTCATAAAACCAGGAAGGGTAATTCTGAAGGTTGAGAACTCTGCATAGTAGAAGGCATAGGGCTAATTGTGAGATCATAATCGATAGGAGAAAAATACATGGAAGCATACCCACAGCTCAAAGAAATGTTGCAGAAAGCTGGATGGCTCAAATTCATCAAGAAATTTGATGGTTTTCATAAGGAGATTACAAAATCCTTTGCTCGATCTTTTGATGGCACAAAGGTAGAAATTGGAGATATTAAGTTTGCAGTAATTGAGTCATTCATAATTGAGGCTACAAAAGTTCCAAGGCATGGTGAAAGATGGTTCAAAAACGAGTTCCACAGTGAATCATGGAAAGTAATAATAAAAAACCTAGGTATGGATGTCTTTGTTTTTAGAAAAGGAATTCCCATATCATCTCTTAAAAGTAAGTGGAGGAACATGCTCTTGATATTACAGAAATTTATCACCTATGAGGGGAGATTTGGTTGTATGTATGTCTACCATATCCATTTACTGATGAATTTCCTAGAAAACAGAGAAATCAATCGTCCTTTCTTCTTGCTAAATAGTTTAAGAAGGATGGCCTCAAATGTGAAAAAGAAAATAGAGTTCATAGATACAACCATGTATCATCATGGGTTGATAAAGGTATTGATTGAGTTTCATTTAAAAAGCATATGAGATACTTGGAAGAATTTCCTCATTAGAACCATTTCCAAGAAGCACTAGAGTCACCAAAAGAAGATAATGTTAGAAGAAGCAGAAGAAAGAATACTGGTACAACCATTAAAGACAAACCTGAGTCTTCATTACAGATAGATGATGAAAAGTTAATCTCTGAAGAACTGACAGAAATCAGGAAGAAAATCAGGGCAAGAGGAAAGATAAGAAAGGAGAAAAAGGTCACAGACGAGGAGAATGTAAGTCATCCAAAACCTAGAAGAAGCTCTAGACTCCGAGGTTTGGTAAAGAAAACATCATCAAAAGGGACAGAGTTTATAAACTTAGATGAGGAAACCCCAGAAACATCTCCTGCACACAGTCCTCAAAATTCTCCTGATCATGATCTTGAAGGTAGCCCAAGTAGAAGATCTCCAGGCATATGTTGAGTGCAGCAACAGATATATGATTATATAGAATCAATGGAGAAGAGAAGTTCCCCAATGAACTCAGAACCTTCTGTCAATCCACAAGAACCTCTAATTGAAACTATCAAATAGGAAATTTATGAATTAGAGATATTGAACAAACATATCAAACATGAGAATGAAACCTTGAAGGAACAAAATAAATTGGACAAGGCAATTCATGATAATACCATTCTGCATCTAGGACTGTGGTATAAGAAAAACAAGAAGTTGAAAAGAAAGAATAAGATTTTGAACAGAGCAGTCATTAACCTCAAGTACAGGCTTCTTATTAGAAAACCTAGAATGACAGTCACTTCAAAGAAGAGCAAAAGAAGAAAATTGGATGTACTAGAAGAGGTGTCTGAGCAAATGCATTAGAGAAGAAGAACTCACATTTTTGGCAAATTTCATGAGGACATGCAATGATTTTGCAGTGGGGGTATGTTGAATCTCAGAACTACCTTCTCTTTGACATTTGTTCTCACCTTTTTCTCTTATTTTCTCATAATACTAAAGACTCAATCAGTGATAAATGCTAGGTTTTGTATTAGGAAAGCATTAAAATGATCACCATATTATATTTTCATGTTCTTTCTATTTTAATATAATTTTGCAAATTAGCTACAGAACGCAACCTATTCTATAGCTAACTGAGGATTCTGTAGCTACTCTCATGGGCTGGCAAGTTAGATGTGTTAAATGAAAAACTGGGCCACATGGGCATTTCCAGAATCATCTTCACATGGATTCTATCATATTCACTTAGTCCAGATTGATAGGAAAGTGTTCCTAGTGTCATGGTCAAAGATGGAGTCAAATACGTTATCTAGAACTAGTAGGACTATTGATTTTCTCTTTTGTAGCTAATCAAGAGTCTAATAGTTTTGTTGAAGATTTAATTCGAATTAAGCCACCTATAGCCAGTCAGAAGTTAAATAGTGATATTACAATTTGAATTAATCCACTTGTAGCAAGTTTTTCTCATAAATAGTCATGTCAGATTTAATTCGAATTAGCCACCTGTAGCAAGTTTTTCTCCTAAACAATTATGTTATTTTCCTATAAATATTGGTTGCATGGAACTGAGAAGTAGTTAGAAGCTAAAAGGAATTACAAGCTTTTTTCTGATACTCTGTATTCAGACTTCATTTTGTTCATAATGCAAACTTTGTTTTGTTAATGATGGTTTAAAGTGCATCTTTAACTAGCTAGCATTATAGCCAAATCAGTTGCAGAGGGACCCTACACTAAAGGAGGTTTTTCACTAGTTGTTTTCAATTTAATTTCTATTACTCTATTTTCAACAAGTCTATTTTCTGATTTAGAATGATGTTTCATTTCAATTTTTAACCAATAGTGTAAGGATAAAATCACAACTATCCAGCCTTGTTCTTATAAGATATTTTATGGAAAAATGACTTTGTTTTCAAAACTAAATGAAGATTGAAGTAATAAGAATACACAATTGCTTAGTTTTCTTACTGTTTTGTTATTCATTTTCTTAGAACAGAACTGTCAATTAACTATGTTAATAGATGTTTTCAAAAACCATTTCAAAATGATGATGATCCTAACTTAAATGGTTAAATATCTAATTCATATAGTGATTGAATTTACTCAGTAGTTTTACATGCTTTTACCTTTTCTCTTATGCTTTCAGGTCCTTAGTTGCATCACTTAACATTCCAAAAAAATCATTTCAAGGAGATTGATTTCATCAGATTCCAAAGTTGAATGGTTAAATGTTTACATGAATGCAATTACTGATTTAGCATCTGCATCAATATCACTTGTGGATTTAAGAATTAGATCCATGGATTAGGACTAATGATAATATAAGATAGATTCTCTAGTCTCTTATTAAGTTCTAATTAGCCAACAGTTCTTGGTCCATTTTTAGGAGATTAGACTAACTTAGGAACCTTTCCTTTCCTTTAAAATTCATTATATCCATTTAAATTCTCTCACAGGTTGTATATTATTAGACATTAAAGAACATATACAAAACAACAAAGTAAGAGAAAAGTTAACTAAGCACATATAGTGCATCACACTTCATCAGTCTACAAACCTCGGTTGATAATTTATGCAAATAATTTAGGACACTCAATTGACTAAACAGGCAGCAGAAGAGCTCATAAAGAAGAAAGAGGCAGATATTAAAGCATTAAGAAAGAAACTAAAGCTACCATCCACACAACAGTCTCAAGCTAAATAAGTTTCCAACATAGAAATGGAAAAGGAAAAATTGTTTACCATAGTTATTGAATAGAATGCACATATACAGAAGATGGATCAAGGCATGGAATCATTGTTAAAAGAAAAATAACAATGGGAAGAAGCAGGGACATCTACATTAGGCACCTGTATAGCAAGAAAATCTTTAGCATTGGAAACATCTTCAGATTATATAGAAGAGTTTGCTAAATCTTTGCAAGAATTATCATTAGTTCAGGCAGAGAAAGAGAAGTTATCAAAAACATTGACTTGTATGGAGGAGAATAAAATTAGAACTGATAATACATATTTGATAAAAATGCAGAAGAGCTACAAGCTCATTCAGAAAATTCAAAAATATCAGGACCAATCTCTTGTCATTCAGATGTTGGCAGAGGCCAAAGAAACCATTTTCTAGAATATAAATTCCAATATAACAAATATGTGGCCATCAATCCAAATCACTTTTATGCAAGAGGAATTCATGAAAAGAGTTAAGACAAAAATACTAAATGCTAAAGCATATTTGGAGCACAGACCAAAAGAGGCACAAAATATTGTCAATTATTAAATTCCTAGAAAAAGGATGAATTAGAGGACCTGAACATTCCAGAAAGGACAACAACAGTGATGGAGGTCAAACGAGTTTTAACCAAAAAGAATTTTATGATACAATTGTGTTGACGGTGTTGGACCCACCAACAGTTATGAGATCCCCCCGATATGAAGTACGAATTAGACCTCAAATTGTTTGGTGTGGGAGTCCCATTCGGTATGATGTTCCGATTGCCATTATATTAAAGATTTACATTAGGTCCTTCCTATTAGCACATGAGAGTGGTTTCCTTTGTCTTTGAACAACGAGGTTTGTGTGCCTGGTGAGTTCTTAGTGTCACTTGTGTCCCAACTATGATAGAGACACACAACACATCAAGACATGCATAAGTTCTGATGGAGTACTCCACACGGATGCGGTAGTCACAAACATAATGTGAACAAATAGGACATACAACACCCATCAGAATAGTCCACATGACTGCGATGGGTGTTATGGTAAGTTTACTAGAATGAATATGTTGATTGTTTGATGGGATAGCCCACATGACTGAGACAACATTAGAAAATGTTACAACACATTTCCAAAAACATATGTACTAAAAAAACCAAAATAGTTCAACTGTATTAATACAACTTAAATCAACATGCATTACATGCACCCAAAGAATAGTCTTACAAATGAATACAATACGTGTGAAAATGTGTTGGCCTGTTAATAGGCTTCTAAATTAAGTGAAATTTTCAATACACATCGATACACCATTGCATCACTAACTCCGATAGTGGGGCATTGGAGCCATTGCTCGCTCCTAAAAGAAAAGATTACAGACTCTCAAGGTTATGTGGGAGGAGCCAAGGTGAAAAGTCCATTGCATGTACAAATGAGGGATATTTATAGCCAAGGGTAAAAATGCCCCTTGAATCTCTTCGACTTTCATCGTGACTGTTTGACTTACATGACTCTTTAGATTTACATGTGGGTGTCTTGGACTTCTATGTTACATAACATTGATTAAAAAAGTATGGCCCTCAGTAGTGATGTGGCCAAGATGACTCATGACATGACTCAACATGACAACGCTGGTATGTTCATGTTGCTGGTGGTGTTCATGTCCAACTACAGTCCTGCTGAGTGATGGATGCGCTCTTGGTGTATCATAGATTCACCTCTGCATGGAAAGGTGTGTAGAGTCTTTGGTGGTCTTGGTGTTCATGTGATGTTGCATGTGAACATATCTCCTTCGCTTGTACTTGACATGCTCCATGTGTTCTTATGTTCATGAACAAGTCTCCTTGCTAGTGCTCCTTGTTCATCCCATTCGTCGTCACACCATGCCTCATCCATGTACCTGTATCTGCAATCACTCATGATGAGACAACATGAAATCCATAAATATTCTATTATACCATGATGCATTATCTTTTGCTTTCAGATGTAGATGAGTGGGAGAGAGGACAAGGCTTTGGAACTGCACAAAGTACATTTCAAGCTGGGATGAGGGCTCCTGGCACTTCCAGTGAAAATTGTGTAGATGTCACTAGGAGGATGAGATGGGTAATAGGGATCAACATTGACTGTTTATGGGATATGGTTCGGCAGGAGGGAAGATCTACACAATGTTTCCAGGGAGACAATGCAAGCAACAAGGGGAGACTGATAGTGAAAGATATGCAGATTCTTAGGGGAGCCTAGTAGTGGGATGTGGGAGGCTACTAGCTAAAATTGCGTAGAGCTGGGAGGTTGGATTGCTCGATATACTTTCGTAGTTTATGAAAAGAGTGGGATGCTAGGAAACTAGGAGAATTCTCATGAAATTTGCGCGGTTTTCAGGAGTAGTTGGTTGGCTGACATGATGGCTGGCTGGAAAAACTGCTTAATTTTTTAGGGTAGTGCAGTGCCATGCAACGGGTGTCTGTTCGGTATGTCTATGCAGTTTCATCAGTCAGCGAAAGCGGGCATGCTTGGAAACTTCTAAAAAATTGTTTTGGAGGAGTGAGGCCCGAGGTCACTGCCCGAACAAACTCTTTAGTTGATTAGGTGGAGGCTTGATGGATCTACTTGCGGGCAATGCAGTTTGGGATGACTTGTTGAGCAAATTCTATGCTTTTCTAGGTGACAGTTAGTCAGGTTGATTCTAGGATTGCATAATGCATATTTCCTGGGAGACAACCTCATGATATGCGTAATTCTGGGTAGGAGTACATGATCACTAAGGGTTGAGACTACATAGTACAGCTCAGCGAAGGTCTGGCTATCGGTGGGTGGTCTGGTTGATAGGGTTTTCGACAAAATGACTAAGTGTGTGAACGAGTGACTATACATATATGACCTTGCGAACACACACTCAACAGGACTTGATGACAACACACCTAGAACCATCAAGGAAACATGCACTAAATGTGACTATCCAGCAAGTGCGAGCAACAAGTGTGGCACTTTAGATAGATGTTTGAATGACCATGATGATTCTTGCACGATATTACTTACAACATTGTGTGTGAGTGTGATAAATGTTTACATAGAGAACACAACTCAAAGACAACCTTCAATATCAACAGAACGAGGTCGCAAGCATGACATACCAATCAACATGCTGAAGAAAACAGTTGGTCGAACAAGTGAAAAGGAAGAAAGACATGTAGAAGAAACACATAAAATAAATTTTCGTGTTTGTGCACATGCATGTTGCTGAGGAGAGGATGATATGACAATGACAAACAGTCCTACAAACTCAACTAAGATGTCTACTTCAAAAGGTGTTCTTTACTTACCATACTTACCCTCAAGATGATCATGCATCTGACGAAGTTTGCATGTGGTGCTGATCTTTTCCATTACTTGGTTCCTTGGTCCTTCTCCTCAACTCCTTGGAAGGGATTTCAGGATGTCACCTTTTCCTATAGTCATTGAGAGGTAGATCTACACAATTTAAGTGGACAATGTCTGCTGCTAGAATGAGGCACTGGGAGACCCATCTGTGCAGTTTCTACATGCAAGACAAAAAATGCAGATTGGACAACACTGTGTAATCTTGAGGCATAGGACACTATTGCACGATGGGGGGTCTTGTGAGGACACCTCTACACAATTTCTAAGTGCAGTGTAGCTGGACTGATCTGTGCAGTTATGGAGAGCAGTGCTAGTTTCCTGATTGCTCTCTGCTTTTTTGGAGAGTAATGATGGCTCAAGTCTCTTCGGACTATGGGGTTTTTGCAGGCAAGGGAGGTTTGTGTCTCTGCAGGGTGTGAGGTTTCAGCAGGAAAAGGAGGTTCGTGTCTCTGCACACTCAAGGGTTTCAAGAGGCAAGGGAGGAAGCTTGATGGTTGCAGAAGCAAAGTGCATAGTTCCGGGAAGTTAGATGAGGCTAGGTTTCTTGGGAAAATTGGCTAAGCATGGGATCAATGAAACATATGCAAACATTGATAGGAGTTGATTTTGATCACACATAAACACTTAGTGAGACAATTTAGACCATCCAGAATGCATAAGACATACTTTTCTTGATGCAACAACCTTTGAGACAATAGTGCGTGAAGTGAGTGTGAAACATGTCTATGTGATGAAAACCACTCATGCGTACATGCTTTCCCTTGAATCAAAGCAACATTACCTTTACATGACAAACAACAACCCCTATGCCCAAAGATGACACATGCTACTTAAATATGAGAACATAGACAAGCTAGAAATCATCATCTTACCAACAAGTGACCAAGGATGATCAATCACAGGATCCAAGGTAGTCTCCAAAATTTGTATGCGAGCCAAATTTTAGAGGGTGTTTGTAGCCGCTACAACACTTGGTGACACATTGGTAGAACTCCAACTCTTTTTATGGACCTTGTTTCATGAAAAGTGAGTCTAACTCTTCTGGAAGTATTGTTCGATTCTTTGATCATCATGGTTTCCACACTAGCTTGGTTGAAAGATGTGGCACCTTCCATGCTCTTGATTAGTTAACACACATTCCAAGTCAAGTGAATGCCATTGTTTCGACTAGGGATGAGGGGTATATTGGTGCATAAGTAATATGACTGTTAGAGTTTAAGTTTCATCTCTTGTGTTTCTCTACTACTAGCAGTCCTGGACAATACCCCGACGAAGTCACGTAGGAACACAAGCATCGCTCCGCTGCTAGCGAGCCTGGTTAGTACCCGAGAAGAGTTACTTGCAACACCTCCCTACGTAGTTTTGTACTACGAAACAATCACCCCATTTATAACAAATAATAGCTAGGCTTAGACTTGTAAATTGGGATGCTTTTAAATTTTTAGGCTTAGAATAATAAAACCCTAACTCTAAGAAAATTCCTAGCAAAACCTTGCAAAACTAACTAAGGAAGAAATCCATATCACAATCACAAATCGCACTTTTCCACATGACCATGTTTAAAAAACCATTACGAAAGTGCGATATGCGGTTAGGTATCTTGGCGCGATAACATCACCTGGTCATTTCGCACTTCACATGGTTCGTAAGAAACTTGACCCTGCCATTATAACAACCACAAATGATTTGCGAAATGTGATGTTGCAATCTCATAATCGCATTTTGCTTAACATATTTGGTAGCACTATAATGTATCCTTTTAAGATCACGATGCACGATTAAGTCCAGTAAAAATTGTGGAATGATTACGTTTTAAATGTTAAAACAAACAAGTTGACAGGTTGGTAAATATTTAACGGCCCAAGGAAGGATAATCTTTTTCCTGGTCATGGGTAGTTATAAACAAGTATATCATTAAAACCAATCTCATGATCCAAATTCATTTCATAGAAGATTTAAATCTCAATTGCTAGATATGTTTGCGCTGATATATCTTGTCCATCTAAGGAAAGCGACAAAAGACATGTCCCTTAGAAAGGTGATTCAGAAACAGAGCAAACAGACCATTGTTGAAGCTGAGTTTACAGAGATGGCTCCTATCTTTGTTGATACAGTTTGTGATGCTACTAGAGGCACAATAGCTTGGGAAGGAATTTACAATAGGCTGGAGGAAGAACGTCCTAAAATCACTGTTATGAGAGCAACAACTAAATCCAAAAGACCTTCAGAACTCCAATGTAGAGATACTTCTTGTTCATTCCTTCATAGGATGGGAGCAAGATATAAAATCCTCCCCTATACAGATATGATAAGGTGGGTGATTGAAAACCTTATAATTGAAGATAGGCAGTTCAAGAATTCAAGGATGCATCTCATTAGGTCGTTCAGAGAAGAGGACCTAAAGAAGATGTACCACATACATGATCCCCAGGATATCTATGATAGTACATTTGTGGCTAACATTGCAAAGAAGAATCCAGACCCCTTCAAGTTAATTTAGGGTTGGAGGGTCTTGGACAACAAATTCAAGTATGAAAAATTGGGTATGTATGCTATAGCCTCTTTAGCAAACCCCTACACCTATGTAGCAACCATGTTATGTAGATTATATGGGCTACCCAATAATACTAAGTTTTCAATTGAATGAATTCCTCTAATTGATGCCTGTGTTAATTCTCATATCATGAATTGGCATTCCATCCTAATTGACAACCTAGCCACCACCATAACCGAATATTGACAAAAGAAAGCCTCCTTCTCTGATAACCTCCCTCCCTTCTATTTTAGTGCCTACATTATGGATGCTATTTGTTTTTGCACAACATTTCCAACAATGGGTTGGAAATGGACCTTACAAGATCCTTACTCGATCCATCTCAGTCATAAACAAATATGGGATTCACATTACATAGCTCACTTCTATAAGACATTCCATGTTTTTGTGTTGCCCCTACATCAAATGATTTTAAATAAAAAACCCCTAGATTGTCCCAAGAAGTTGCAACAGACCTCCTTATTGTTGGCAAGTATCTTATTGAGGAGTGGTTCACCTATATTAGGGTTTTTGGTAGAACAACTGATCCACACATCCTTCCTCTATACGTTTCTAATAAGTTATTAGCAAGAGATATTTCCTACCAAACTATGGGAAAGGGCCTTACTAAAGTTCTAAAAGATGGTAAGAAGTCATTATGGCCCATTTTCCCAGTCAAATGCGGTTCTTTTGGTTTAGCCAATTTTTCTCATGCCACTAAGGAATCAGCACATATGGAAGCCCTCAAGCTTGATACATTTCCCAAAAGGAAATTTGATCCAAATAAACTGGCATACAATGTCACTACTGGAGTTAAACTCAAGCCATACAATCATGAGGATAATCATTTTGAGGATTTGTTACAATCAGCCGTATCCTTCGAACAAGCACTCGAATGGGCAAAAGAAAATCTGAAACTTGAATATTTTCAAAGATTTCAGGAATTCATAGATGAGAGGCTTCGGGTGATCCAAATGCATCTACTAAAACCCGAGGATAAGACTACTCTAAGCATCAATGTTGATAGTGGAGGCCCTAGCTCTTAAACACTGAGAAGACACCAGACAAAGGGAAGTCCGAAGATGCTGACAACACAACTGAGTCTAGCAGAAAGTTGGCTAAGGAGTAGGTGATGATCACCCTAGCTATGGAAATCATTTTAGAGACTAAAGGCAGTAGTTTGGAGTAGGAGTGGGATCATTTTAATCAGAAATTGCAAGGCACTCCGAAAGCCTCAAATATCCAAGAAACAGAGGAATTCAAAACTCCTCTGCATGTTCAAATGGATACAGAGCCCAAGTCTGCTGACAAACAATCTACACCTATGGACGAACAAGAAACAATGTCCAAGCATATTGAAATTATCCCTACTCTACCCAAATCGAAGATTTTTCTTAGAGTGGCTGAAATACATCCACTTGATGTTTTTATAGCCCTCTCCACAATGCTATAGTTAGAAGGAAGAGGAAAAGGAGAAGGGTAATTGCACCTAAATTCCCACCTGGAAATGAGCCCATGCACGTGGTCTGGAAGGACATTCCTTTCAGTCTGGCTGAGAACATGTAATAGAAAAATAAGCTTGTATTACTGGGATGAAGATGAGAAGCTGCAAGGAACATAGTATCTAGAGTCTCTAGAAATTGAACCCTTGTTATTTTCTATTTTGGGTCATTTATAGGGCATTTACAATGCTCTGGGCTTTCTAATACCTCCATATGTACTAACCTATCACCTCTGGCTTTAACTGCTTGATTACATATCTCAACAGACAATGAGGACACAAGTCTCCTTTCATAACGAAAACAGTAACCATTTCTGGTACTGCGCTGCACTGTCAGGTTGATGGCTCATGTGGATAATATCTATAACTGTTTCTGGTAGTTTGTGGCCTTGTATTGGTGTCTTTTCCTCTTCTCAGCCTTGCATTTCTTTATTTGGCTTAACTGTCCCACTTTCCTAAAGGTTGGTAGATACAATGGCTCTCCTCCTCAGGAAACTGACAGGGAGTGGCTGATGGGAAGTGGCGAGCAGGGGTGTATGGGTCATTGGGTGTACCAAATTGGACGAACATAGTAATGGTAGGGTGGCGAAGGACAAGTTAGGGTGGCTATGGACGAGGGTCGTCCGATTGGTGGAATCAACTATGGCGATTGATCTCGGAAGGCATGGAGTTGTGGTGAGGGGCGAACCAGATCAAGGCCGTTGGATCGCCTATGGTCAGATCGGACGGTCATTGGGCAGAGGAGATACGTGTTGGCTAACAGCTGTGGGTGGTTTTGGAGGCGAAAGTGGTTTCCATTGGGCAAGGATTAGGTGGTAAGCAGGAATTGTCATAACCCCCCCAAATGCCACTCAACGATTGACACGTAGCAGCGGAGGAGAGAGAGGAAACCTCCCTCATCGAGCAGGTATTCCTCGTACTTTTTTCTCCCCCGATATGTATGATAACCGTTGATCTAGGTAGGGTAGATCAACGATTGAGGGAAATCGTGCATGTTTCCATGGGAAAAAGGCTCTCGCTGGATTTCAAAAGTTATACAGCTTTCGTCACAAATCCCATCGAGTCGGGGTACTGTAGCATATGGCTTAGCCTATGGATCTGGGCCATTGATCAGCTAGTTGCAATGGCTCAGATGCACTCACTATTGCCACTGCTGAAGCCCTGCCTTGAAACTATAGTACTGACCCTCAGGACTAACACTGGCTCCTTCTGGGGATGAAAGCCACCTTGTAAGGTTTCAAGAACTACAAAATGATGCCTTTGTTGTAAAAGAAAAATCAAATCTTCCTCCTAGTGTTCCATTGGCCATGGAGTCTATTTTGCAAAAATAAAAGCTGAAAAAAAAATTATTTACAATACTCAGGCTTTAAAGCATTAAACGAAATAAAGTTTCCAAAACCACCCATTGACTGGTCTACCTGTTGTGGGGAAAAATGCCTATGCAGGACGATCCTATCCACCTAAGGTGTGACAGCACCTTAGCAACAAACGAATACAGCTATGTTGGTTTCTTCCTTTATGAAATGTGAAAGAAGAGAGATCAATAGACTTACCGGTGTCTTCCGTTTGTCCCTCGATCCGGTCTCTCTTCTCTTTGGGTGTTCACAGCTACTTGCCTTCTTTCTTATCCAGCTTCAACTTCCTGCAAGATCACAAGAGAACAGCTACTTGCGACAAGAGAACAACTACTTGCGACAAGAGAAGAACACTACACAAAGACAGATATCCACATTCATAACTAGTTTAGGATTAGAAATAAACCGAATACACTAATACATTCATACATCAAAATACATCAGCATATAGGAGAAACCAAGATAGCTTTATTGATGAATAACAAGGTTCAGGAAGAGATACAACCCAGAGGGCTCCAATCCAGCATCTCCTTCCCAGCAAATGGAATTCCTATCTTCTCCCCCTTCAAAGCATTAAGCACCCAATGATTCCAATCTCAAACCAACAACATTGCTTTGCAATAACGAAATTCCAGCCTCAAGATCTCATGGAGGAGAGATCCATATATACATGTTTGGAGAGAGGATGAGCCAGCTTGAGATCTGACTAGTGTCCTCTCCCTCTGTCAGTTCTTGAGTCCACTTGGAGGTCCTTGCTTCCACTTGGAGATTTGGAACCTCTTACTCATCGCCAGTCGAATTCCCTGAGGCAAGTGCCATTTTGGAAGCTTCCTGGGTTTTGACACCTTGAGAAATGAGCCTGCCACTTGTCAATTCTCGTTTAGCGCAGGTAGCCACTGTTCCAGTTGACATTCAACGCAGGTAGCCAGTGTTGGCTTTGACATTCAGTGCAAACAGCTAGTGTAGCCACTGAAATGATCCTGATTTGACTTGTTTTGAGCAGTTTTTGGTGGAGAACTTCTGTGAATTGTTGTGGTTTGTTAGCCTTGTTCCTCTAGGGGTAGGAACAACATGTTTAGGGACTTTGGATCCCTTAGATTATGGACATTTCATGCTCAATGCTGTAAGGCACAAAAATGTCTATAACAGTTGCCCCCTAAAGTATGAGGCTGTTTATCGGGCGAAATGCTTTATCAGGGGGATCCGAAGTTCATCCAATGCTGGGAGGAGACCTGTAATACAATACAATACAATACATTATTTTTCATACTGCTTCCATGATCTAGCTGAGGCGGGCATTCCCATGCTCAGCTTTATAAATTCATTTTTCTGTACATAGAATAGACAATCGTCTGATGGTAGACTGATAATTTTGATGAAATTATCATCCTTTGAGTAGGATGATTATCTGCTGCAATGATGTACATGTCAATGTCTTTATCTTTCCTGAATATATATCGTAGCCCAGATGGATGAAACTAGATCCGGGGTCCTCAAACTCGTTCGATCTTCACTCTAAGTACAAGTCGATCCATGTGAGAAATGTTCTGAAGTCGAACATGGAAAGACATTGCTTGATTACCGGTCAATGATGTAAACTGTTAACAAGCGCGAGAGGAATCACCGATAATGATAATGACCCTCAAGGTACTGCAGTACAATTCACGTGGTGTGAATAAAGGACTTGGCGTCGAACACCACGTAAAATCTTTCGGTCGAAGGTCATTGATGTATACCTGTCGCCGGAAGTGAGAAACTTGCCATTGAGGCATGCAAGCTTCAAAGTACTGAAGGGGTTGTTCCTAGATCAACTTCTTGGATAATGAGCTGATGTCGACAAGAAGCGATCCGTCAAAGGAGGGCCTTAATGAATCCCACATCAGTGACACGGAACGGAGCTAATGATTTTAATGGAGGTGAAAACGATCTGTGACATATGATTCAGGGTGACGGTCATGAAAGGATGAAGGATAATGTATGGCAGTGGATGGGACACGGTTGACTTTTTCTGAACGACTTCTCTTGAACAAATGGCGACACTGATACGATGGATCGGAAACATTACCCCAAATATGGATGGTATGGCGAGACCATGGTGACATGACCGGTGAATGAAACAACCCAACCCGATTGTGGTACGGAGGAAAAGTGTCATGTTCAAGAGCGACTTGCTACCATCAAAGTTTTCTTTAGTTTCTCCCAATTTTTCCCCAGTCATTGCTGACCAGTACCTCTTTATTTTTGTCAAGCTTGAGGAGGATAACATATGCTTGTTCTATAACCTGCCCTTCGGGCAAGCCCATCACTATGTTTTAACGAGCCTAGCGATAGTGAAACTCGTTCTCGTCTAAAGACAAGTTTGTCGCTATTTAATGATTTTAACGAGTCTAATGACAAGGATAACTCGGTCCTTTTCATTTTTAGAGAGTCTGAAAAGGTACATAAAGTTAACTCCAAAATTCCTTTTTCGTCATCTAATCCCTTAAGTCCGAAAAAGTATAAAACAATACAGAAGGGATGAGTTTTCGATAGTTTTAATGAGCCGAATAAAACAAGCGCTCGATCTTTTTGTGCAATAATCCCTCAGGTCCAAAAAGATTAAAATCTAGAGGAGGGATAGCTCTTCCGGTCACTTTAACGAGCTGGAAGGCCAAAACTCGGCAATTTTTTCATATTTTACGAGTCAGTTGAAAAGAGCTTAAAGAAGACTCGTCTTTTGAGGAACGAGTGATAAACAGGGTTAGCAGCTGATTCCAGGTACAGGTTGGAATATTCCAATCATGGCAGTGTCACAATGATGGCCAGGTGTAATCACTCTTCACAGCTGTTCCTCAAAATGGGTAAACTATCATATGGAGGTGAACGATCGGCCAAATGAAAAGTGGAGGTGACGGTGCAAACACGACCAAGGCTTTAATGGCTGATGATATTTCATTCACAGTGGTTATTTACCGGGTAGTTCATTTTTTAACGAGCTTAAACGCGGGTGGAAACATTTGCTCGATCTTATGTTTATTTTTTAACGAGCATGAACTATGCGCTAAAACTGCTCGGACCTTGCGTTTATTTTTTAACGAGCATGAACTTTGTGCTAAAACTGCTCGAATAACCCAGTCATATGATAAGAGTGTCTCATCAAGATTCTATTTTTTATGGAGCTTCATCTCACTAAGCTTTGCTCCTTATCCTTTCTTTATGCAAGTTAGGAAACGGCTAATCCCAAAAATAGATAAATAACCGCTCTTTGCTTGCACTCCAAAAGGTTTGCATGCCCCCAGGCATAAATTACGATTTCAAGGTTACCCCTCAATTTGTAGATAAAACATTTGTTTTACCGGGAGAGGCCTACCTCTTTCCGGCTACCCAAAGATTGTTTTGTTATTCTTTCAACAGAACACTTCTTCGGCGATGTCTACCGAGATAAACAAAGGTGAGTGACGAGACCTGCCCTCTCACATAACTTTGACAAGAGAATCTTATTCCAGAACAACCCCTCTTCCAACCACGGACGGGGTACGGACTAGTCATATTTTCCCGCGGAAACCTACCTTATACCCAAAGTTTTCCTGCCGAAGCAGACCAGGACGCATGCCCCCTGGGTTCTAGTCATATCCTCCCGGATTACTCGCGCTCATCAGGAGGATGGACCGTGGGTTGAGACACTTCTTGCGTGTATAGACCATTTAGGGATGGTACATGACTATTTGCGATGCGTGATCCGGGAAACGAAAGTTGGTCCATGAGCTTGACCACTCTTCCTTCATGCGGAAAACACATTACTCTAAAGAGTGAGGAGACAATAGCTCCCATGCAATATATATAGTCTCGTCCAAGGTGTAGGTTATAATCCAAAGGTCCTTGAACGACCATCATGTTCATTTGAACGGTCTTCCCTTTCAATGTAATAGGCACATTGGGGAGGATCCCTAAAGGTCGACTGGTTCCTTTATCAAAGCCTGATAGATTTCTCATTTCAGGCAAAAGCGCTGGCGAACCAAGTGCTTTCCAAGCAATAGAGGAAAGGATACTCACAGATGCCCCCTCATCAATGATAGTACCAGCCATTACCATTCTGTATATTTGAATGATAATTCTGAATGGTATGCTTGCTGGCAACCGGGGTCTGCCTAGTTGGTTCCAATCAAAGGACACAACCAGGTTGCTTGGTGGTGGGACCGAATAAACGACCGGATATCGCTCTGACGAACTTCCTTCCTGCAATAAAGGAATGGGGGCATTGCCCCCTTGTTCATCAGAGTCAGTGTTGATGAAGAGAATTTGGATGGTGTCGTCTTTATTCTCCTCTGTGATGGTATCATTCGAAGATAGAGCCTCTGAAGGCAAAACCAGGTCAACTGCCGTATCAACCTGTTGAATTTCGTCAGGCATGGATCCAGACAGTTCATCTTCAATGATAGGTGCTTCGGCTGACCACCTGGGCGGGTTAGCCGGATTCTCAACTAGTGAAGGACTTGGCAGGAGTTTTTGATATCCAGGAGGAAGTTGCGCTCGTAAAATCGAGTGATCTTCCATAACTCTTTTAGCCTCGTCTAAGAAGGGACAACGGTGGATGGCATGATCGCCTTCACATAATTTGCAGGGAAATCTAGATTTCCCTCTCTGTCCTGGGACTTCACTTTCACTAGTCGACGGTGAGCAATCAACATGGCTATCAGAGGTTGATGCTACCGAATTGTGCAAACGGGGAGACCAGTCCCTTAGTATCTGAGGGATGCAGGGACAATCTCTGTGGAAGTGGTCTCCCTTGCATATGACACATGGCGATTTAGGCCTTGTCAGTGCTGTGTGTGGATTTTTGTCAGACGACACTTGTTTGCCCCCAGTCGCTTTTGGCTCCTTCTTCTTCTTCTTTCCCTTCTTCTCCTTAGGAACTTGGTTTTTTGCTTTACCAGTTCCGTCAAGCGAAGAGGAAGGAGGAGAGGAAGAGTTAGATGAAGTAGAAGGCTAGTTGGCAATTCTGGTCTGATCTAACTGTTGACTCGACTATTCAGGAATGGTGGTGTTCTGAACGACATTGGTTGAAAAGAGCCAGACTGGCAGGCCAATTGTCAGTCCTGGAAGCGACAATGTGGCCATGTGGGGCGCACCAACATCTCCCCAAGAGGAGAAGGGACTAGGATTTCCACCAAGGGGAATTCCTTGGTTGGTGTGCTCCATTTTTCAACCTAAAGATCAACGCAGGAATAAAGGGTGATTGTTTCGTTTAAAATAAATTTTAACGACGCTTTAGACACAACTTGCTTTTTCAGTTTTAAAGAGTCGAGAAAAAGCTAAAGATGACTCTAGTCTCCTTCGATGTTTTAATGAGCCCGAAGTGACAAATGCTCGGATGGAATTTTTCCATTATAGAGTCTGAAAAAGGCCAAAAGGAACTGCTCTGGAGTTCTAGGCAGAGGGTGTGCCAAACTTTTCGCAAAACCGCAGAATACCTTTTAGGGTACGGGCGGTCAATCTTCCTGAATGCTGTGTTCAATGCATTGCGATCAGTAGGGCGACCGACACGGCTTCCTAAGGATAAAGGTTTTATGCCTATAGGGGTCTCCCAATATATACGCGACGGTACGTGGGAGCACAATCCATACTGGCGCTATCGTCCCTCAGGAGGAATCACCCACCTTCTACGAGATCGACAGTCACCAGGCTTAACAACGCCGGAACACGTCTCTAGCCTAGACCTCTATGTTGTGCGTTATGTTACAAAGCGTTGTTAAGTTCATTCAATTTATTTTAGGTTGATCTTTTTAAAGTTTGCCTTTCAAGGTTCACCACGAGATGTATGATACAAATTCCTAAATGCAGTCTAAAGATGATAAGCAAGCTTTATATCTTTTCAACTTTGAAAATCCTAGCTACTAAGGGAAAAGAAAGACACCATCCTTTCTCAAAGAGCAATCAGCACACTCTAATGCACTTTTCCTAAATCCAACATGCAAACTATCAAATGCAAATGCACAATGCAGGTGTTTGTTTTCCGCTTTCTTAGTATTGATGCCTACAAAGAAAGCTTTTTGTACAACTTTGAATTTGCTTTTAAATGATCAATACAAACAAGTTTACTTTTTTCGAAATCAGAGAAGATAGAAGAGATTACAACACTTAACGATTTTCAAAATGAAGAATTATTTCGACACTTAAAAGAGACAAATTCAAACCAATAAGCAAAAGTAAATATATAATCAATCTGCAAACAACCAATGAACTCTCTTCTAAGATCACAATCAGATCTGAATCAAGGGCTATAGGATGACTATTTCACTCATGCAAAGGAAAACTGTAAATGACACCACAAACACATAAAAACACTCACAGTATTTTTGTACAAAAGGAGGCGGAATGTAAGCAGAGAAAAGGAGTTATCAGACTGGTACCTATGCTGGTTACAGGCTACAAAAATCAGAGATCAAAACAAGGCAAAACAGAGCAGAGAACCCCAGCTGCACTAGGACAAACTGGTTCAGCGCAACCTCAACACATGGGTTTTGACATTCAGCGCAGGTAGCCTTCACGGGACCTGCGTTGAAATGCAGAATCCCTTCACTGGGTCTGCGCTGAAGGAGAAACTCTCGTCCCTCAGGTTCTGGGTCACATATTGCTATTTAATCAACTGTTTCAGGCCAAATAAAAGCAACAAGCAAGGTGTAATCAAAGGGATGCTTTGAAAGGCTACTAAGATCTATCACAAGGATCATCAAATCATTTGTGAGTCCATTGTTCAGATCATAGACAAGTCCAACAATTGGATCAAAGCAGCAAATTTCTACTTTGCATCCGGGAACGATGCAGTTCGATTGTTGCTGTCAGGTCAATGAAACAATCAATGATAGAAACACAAATAAAATGACTAAACAAATCTTCCCCAGCGGAGTCGCCAATTTGTTGTGGGGAAAAATGCCTATGCAGGACGATCCTATCCACCTAAGGTGTGACAGCGCCTTAGCAACAAACGAATACAACTATGCTGGTTTCTTCCTTTATGAAATGTGAAAGAAGAGAGATCAATAGACTTACCGGTGTCTTCCGTTTGTCCCTCGATCCGGTCTCTCTTCTCTTTGGGTGTTCACAGCTACTTGCCTTCTTGCTTATCCAGCTTCAACTTCCTGCAAGATCACAAGAGAACAACTACTTGCGACAAGAGAACAACTACTTGCGACAAGAGAAGAACACTACACAAAGACAGATATCCACATTCATAACTAGTTTAGGATTAGAAATAAACCAAATACACTAATACATTCATACATCAAAATACATCAGCATATAGGAGAAACCAAGATAGCTTTATTGATGAATAACAAGGTTCAGGAAGAGATACAACCCAGAGGGCTCCAATCCAGCATCTCCTTCCCAGCAAATGGAATTCCTATGTTCTCCCCCTTCAAAGCATTAAGCACCCAATGATTCCAGTCTCAAACCAACAACAATTCTTTGCAATAACGAAATTCCAGCCTCCAGATCTCATGGAGGAGAGATCCATATATAGATGTTTGGAGAGAGGATGAGTCAGCTTGAGATCTGACTAGTGTCCTCTCCCTCTATCAGTTCTTGAGTCCACTTGGAGGTCCTTGCTTCTACTTGGAGATTTGGAACCTCTTACTCATCACTAGTCGAATTCCCTGAGGCAAGTGTCATTTTGGAAGCTTCCTGGGTTTTGACACCTTGAGAAATGAGCCTGCCACTTGTCCATTCTCGTTCAGTGCAGGTAGCCAGTGTTCCAGTTGACATTCAACGCAGGTAGCCAGTGTTGGCTTTGACATTCAGCGCAAACAGCTAGTGTAGCCACTGAAATGATCCTGATTTGACTTGTTTTGAGCAGTTTTTGGTGGAGAACTTCTGTGAATTGCTGTGGTTTGTTAGCCTTGTTCCTCTAGGGGTAGGAACAACATGTTTAGGGACTTTGGATCCCTTAGATTATGGACATTTCACGCTCAATGCTGTAAGGCACAAAAATGTCTATAACACTACCAAACACATCTTCCCCCTCCACATTGTGCAAAATGAAAGTATTGTTCCTTTGGTCCTGAGCAATGATAAATGGGCTTGTCCATAAGGAGTCAAACTTACTATGATTACCTTTCTTTTCCTTAAATGCATCCCATTTGAGAACCCAGTCACCAACCTGGAAATTGTCCACTTTTTCATTTCTGTCAAAGATTTCTTTGATTTTCTTCTGATGAGATTTTGACTTCTCACCCTGCTACTCCCTGATCTGCTATAGTTCAACCAGGTTATTCATCCTCCTTAGCATGTCATTCTCTTCATCTTGGTCTTCTTGCATGAATTAGGCCACAGGGAGAATCAGCTGGATAGGAAAAATATCATCAGTGCCATAAACCAGCTTGAGTGGAGAATTTCCCATGGGCTTCTTGTTGGTATCCCTGTCAGCCAATAGTGCAAACTTCAACTTGGAATCCTAGCTCTTTTTGTTGTCTTCCAACAACTTTTTGATTATCCTCACAAGACTCTTGTTAGATGATTCTTCTAGGCCATTGCCTTGAGGATAATATGAGGTAGAATGCACCAACTGAATGCCCATGAATTCACACATGTCCACCAATTCTTTTGCCTTGAAAGTTGCTGCATTATCTGTGACTAGTTTGGTTGGGCAACTAAATCTAGTGAAAATATTCTCATTCAAAAACTTTATGACACCTGGTGATTAGTATTCTTAGTGGGTATAGCCTCAATCCATTTGGTGAAATAATCAGTGGCTACCAAGATCCACTTATGTTGACCACTAGAATGTGGATTAATTTCACCTATGAAGTCCAAGCCCCACTGCTGAAGGGACCATTGACATGTATTGGTTTCAAGGGCAAAGATTTTAGCTGTTGTCTTCCTGCAAAATTCTGACATTTGTTATAATACCTCATGAAAGAAAGCACATCAGAGAACAGAGTGGGCCAATAATACCCAGCCCTCAAGATCTTGTGGGCTATGGTTTTCAAATAATAGTGCCCTCCACAGATGCTAGAATGGAACTGGTGCATGACTTCAATAGATTGTCCCTTATCTAGACATCTCAAGACGATTCCTGATGGGTCTTTCTAATAAAGTAGATTTTTATTAATGCATAATTTGGCTGATCTAATCTTAATGGCTTGAGCTTGACTTAAGCTAAGCCCTGGAGGGATCTCTAGCTTCTGCAAAAAATAAACTATGCTAGAATACCATTCATAGGTGGCTAGATTTTTAGCCAAAGACTGGTTCTGCTCTTGCTCTTCTGTTGCTTCCTCTGTCTGCTCACCATCTGAAATTGAACCCATGCAATTTATGTCCAGCAAACTACAGTTTTCCTTAGCCATGTGCTTAGCCAAGCCTTGGCCTTTGACCAGCTTGGTGGGTTTCACCTCTATGTTAAACTCTATGAACTTTGCAATCCATTTAGATCTCTTTCCATCAACATCTAGCTGAGTTAGGACATATTTTATTAAGGCTGAAAGCACATATGCAATCACCTTGGAATGCATTTTTATGAAGGCCTTCAAATATTTTATGAGAGAATAAGCTTGTTTTTCAATAAGGTCGTACCTTAGTTCAACATCCCTTAGAGTTTTTCTAAAAAATGCCACAGGGTGCTCTATACCTTCATCATTTTTCTGCAATAGAAATGCTGCAATTGTATCATAAGAGGCAAAAGAGAAGATATAAAACTCCTTGGTGTAATCTAGACTGATTAGAGTGGGAGCTTCCATGATAGCTTGCTTAATGGCCTCAAAAGAGCTTCTTGCAGCATTTGTCCATTTTATTTCTGATCCTTTCTTCAGCATGGAAGTGATGTGCTTTACTAACTCTGCAAAGTTAGGAATGAACCTTCTGACAAAGTTAATCTTACCCAGGAAAGATTGAATATCCTTTTTCACCTTGTGATGGACAATGTCTGAATTGCTTGAACTTTGGCTAGATCAATCTTCACGCCTTCAGCAGAAACAATATGTCCCAGAAGTTTGCGTTCTTCTAGAGCAAACTTTTATTTCTTTAGGTTGATAGAAATTCCAAACTATTTGCACTTTAGAAACACCTTCTTCAAGTGCTACAAATGGTCCTTGTGACTGCTGGAAAAAATTGTTATGTCATCAAGGTAAATAAGGACAAACTTTTCCTTCTCTCCCACAAAGGCTATGTCGATGGCCCTCTGAAAAGTAGCCCCAACATTCATTAGTCCAAAAGGCATCTTCGAGTACATGAAAGTGCCCCAAGGAGTAGTGAAGGCGGACTTTTCCTGATCTTCGGGGTTTATAGCAATCTGATTGTAACTTGAAAATCCATCTAAGAAAGACATGACTCTAGCCCCTGAAACTTTTTGCAGCAAGTGTTCCATCTTAGGCAGGGGTTAGTTTCCTTTTCTAGAGCATTTCTTCAGATTCCTGAAGTCAACACACAACCCGATTTCCCCATTATTTTTTTTTACTACCAACAGATTAGCTATCCAATTTGAATACCTTAGGGGAACTATGATCTTGGCATCCAACAGTTTCATAATTTCTTTTTCAATCAAAGGCAGTAAGAGAGGGCTAATAGGTCTTAACTTCTACTTAAAAGGGATAGTGTCCTTCTCCAGTGGGATGTTATGATGAATGATGTTTGTGTCATAGGTCTTAAGATCACTATACTCCCAAGCAAAGACATTAGCAAACTACTTCATTAGGGTACAATACTCAAAACTTTGGGCAGTAGACAAGTGGGTGGACAAATTTATGTATTTTGGATGATCTTGGCTCCCTATATTATGTCTGTGAACTGCAAACTCATTTCTTTTCTGGCAGGCTTATAAGGTACATCGTTATGTTCAAACAAGTTTTCTAGGGGAACCAATCCTTTGGGTATGTGGTTACTAGGTAAGTGGACAATGTTATCATGGCCAATCTTGTTCTTTAGCTCGGACTGGTTGCATTCTTCAATGGTTTTATTTTCTTAGTCAATGTGCATTTTAGAAAATTCATCAATGACTTGTAAGAATTTATTGATCTCATCATCATCTTCAAAAACTTTCTAGTATTTGACATTGCTAGGAAAAGATGGTCTATATTTCACTTGAACTTCATAAGTCAATTTAGGAGGCAAAGGAGGGATAAAAGTGCTAGCAGACACAGCAAAGGAATCAGCAAGTTGGTTTTTCATTTTAGGGATGTAAGAAATACTGAAACTACTAAAAGAACCCTTGAGCTTCCATATCTCATCTCTGTATGCTTTTAACCTTGGATGCTTTGCTTGGAAAGTTTTGATCACCTGCTGAATGATAAGGTCTGCATCTCCAAACACCTTTAGACCTTTGATACCCATTTCTTTAGCAGTGTTTAAGACCAATATCAAAGCCTCGTACACTACTATGTTATTGGTGACCTGAAAAGTTAACTTGAAAGATAAATGAATGCGTTCTTGTGTGGGGGATACAAGGGCTACACCTGCCCCTATGGTTTCCTTAGAGAAAGCTGCATCAAAGAATATGTCCCAAATTTGTGGGCCTTCTTCTTCTGTGATCTGACAAACCGGTTCCCTAAGCTGCATGGAGGTCATCTGGGATTCTTCAATTTGAAGAATACAGACTCCAAAATCAGTGTCAATAGCATATAGGATGATTAGTGGGATTCTTCTCATCACTGATGATATAAGCCGACTGAGCTTCTCTGTATAATCTCCTACTCTCACCTCCAAAAACTGGGACAGTAGCATAGGACATATCATTTTGTAATGTTCCACCTAATGATCCAACCTCTGGAAAGCAACATGCCAAAATTGGGGGGCACATCTGCTACCACAATATCCATCATCATGCTCTTCATAGGCAACTGAGAAAAGGTGATGGCTAGGTCTTTGATTAATCCCAAACATTTCACTTTTCTAGAGTCAAAAGAAAATAGGTCATGATAAGGCTTGGTAATGTCAAGTCCCAACTCATCCATGACAACCTTGGGCATTAGATTATGGCTAGCTCCTGTGTCCAGAAGGCAGTTGTGAAGGATTTTGTCATGAATAGTTAAAGAGACATAGAATGATGGGGAGTTGTCATCATAATTTTCAATCATTGGGTTGAGAAAAACAACTGGTTTGTCATCTTTCAGGTTTACGTAGTCAGTGGAGGCTTGGATGGCATTGGGCTCAAGGGCCTCTAGGATAGATCTGGACTCATTCTTCACTACTTTAACTAGAGGTATAGGTATCCTTAGCCTTTGAATTTCTGCTTGAAAACTGAAAGGAGAAGGAGACTTGTCAAGGCCTCTTACCTCGTGAGCTGGAGCTTTTAGGATGATAGGATCAGCTGTCGGTCACTTCTGCCTATTAGCTTGCTGTTCTACAGGGACAACAACTCTTTGCACCGGGGTTCCCTTGGCATTATTCATCTTCAACCTCAGGTTATATCTTTGCTGATCTTCAGCTTGTACAACAGCCTCACCATCCAACTCTTGGCTGATCTGGTCATTGAATAATGACTTTTCATAGGTTGCTAAGGTAAAAAAGGAGGCATTGCCTTTGCCTTCCATACAATGGGTCTCATCATCTTCTTCAAACTACTCCTCTTCGATGACTACATTCTGGAAAGGGGTCTTCACCCTTTGGTCTTCATTGGCATCTTTGCTTCTTTGTAGAATTTGCAATTGCTCATTAACCCTTCTATATTGATTTGGATTTCTAGGGGCAAAGGTATTAGAGACTCTTCCATTCCCACGGTGCTGCTAAACCTTTAATTTTGAGATTTCAAAGGCTAGTGACTCTATCATCTTGGTTATTTTATCTATCTTGGGGTCTGAAGATGATGAAGATTCACCCTTATGTCTCCTTCTATCAACACTACCTCTGGGCGTTTTTGCAGCCATGATGTTTAATTCTATTTCCAAGGCTACATCCTGCATATCAGCCAAAGTAGCACATCGCCTCTCCGTCAATAGTAGGAAGAAGTTAGAGTCAAAAGCATTGGCATAGGTGAGTTTAGTAGAGGTAGTGGTGGGTTTTACTTCAGCTGGTATCTTGCTATACATTCGGTTAAACCTCTTATTAAAATTAGACAACAACTCACCATTTTCCCTCTTTAAGTTACCAAATTCAGTTTGGCAGTAGAGTAGATCCTTCTTATCCCCCCAATGTTTTAGAAATGCATCATCTAAAGCATCAATATCTGCTATAGACCTTGGGGTCGGTTCTCTGAACCATTTTCTAGCCTCTCCATCTAGGCTTTAGACAAAGACACTCATCCAGACATCATCATCACTAATGTCCAAGTTATCAACGTAGCTATAGAATGACTCAAGATGTTCTTTAGTTGTAACACCTTCAATCCCAGTGGACTTAGGCATATACTTCTGATACTCTCTAGTAGGCATGGCATTCAAAGGGGTGGGTAGTACTAAAAGTCCATACTTGGTAGCTATGATTCTTTCCATTTTGGTAGGTGCTTGTGGGCTTGCCATAGCTGTGGTGGCTATAGGAGTACTGGAAGTCTGAATGACAGAAGACTGAGGAGTGACTTATAGGACTAAAGGGGTATGATGGATAAGGGGTGAGGTTTCCTTTAGGCTTACAATAAAAGGAGAACCTAAGGAATAAGGATCTTTCTGAATCTCTGAGAATTTTTCTTCACTGCTAGTGTTAGATGCTATACTCTCAACATGTATTTGTTCTATTACAGGCGTTTCTTGAAGAGATATAGAAGATTGTTTAGATTTACCTAAACCTGATGCTCCTTTCTGCAATACCTTTCTTTCTTTGATGATTTTTTCAGGGTCAGGCACTGGATCAGCTTGTGGCTTCTGAGGATTTCTCTGAGTATGCCTCCCAAACTGAGCCAGAACTATGAAGTGGAGTCGCCAAGAGGTTCAGCCTCCAATAGAGTCTCCAGATAGATGATTACAACCAAAATACTGTCTAGAATTTGTCTATCATCAACGCTGGGTCTGTGTCGTCTCCCAGGGAAGTTGAGCTTCGGTCTCCTCTCCCCGGCAACGAAGCCAATTATGTTAACACTCCAGGAAACTCTCCTAGGTTGTAACTCAGAGATGCCTGGTAACATATGATCTTCAATATTGTTCTATGGACTATTGGAATGGATGATGGTTTGGGTCAAGCCAAATAACCGCTTCAACTCTGTTTTACTCCAGACATGCATGAACACCCTCAGGTTGACAAGGATTTAGACCACTAATGCTCAATAGTTATAGATTCAATGGATAGATGGAGAATACTGACTGTACCAGCAGATGCATACGTGAACATATATGAATGGCTAGCTACAAGAAGTAAATGAAACTTGCAAATCTAATTTATTAAAGCAGAGATAAGATGACAGTTATCTGGCATTAGACACATAAGAAACATGAATAACCTGTTCAATTGCAAATCTAATCTATTAATGCAGAGATAAGATGAAAGTTATTTGGCATTAGACATAGAAGAAATCATGAATAGCCTTATCCAAGTGCAAGCTTAGAGCAGAAGAGAGATGGACATTGAACATGTAACAACAAAAGAAGCTTGTATTACTGGGATGAAGATGAGAAGCTACAAGGAACAAAGTATCTACAGTCTCCAGAAATTGAACCCTTGTTATTTTCTATTTTGGGTCACTTATAGGCCATTTATAATGCTCTGGGGCTTTCTTAGACCTCCAACTATCCTAACCTATCACCTTTGGCTTTAACTGCCTGATTAGATATCTCAACAGACAATGAGGACACAAGTCTCCTTTCATAACCAAAACAATAACCATTTCTGGTACCACACTGCACTATTAGGTTGTTGGCTCATGTGGATAATGTCTATAACTGTTTCTAGTAGTTGGCGGCCTCGTGTTGGTCTCTTTTCCTCTTCTCAGCCTTGCATTCCTTTATTTGGCTTAACTATCCCACTGTCATAAAGGCTGGCAGATATAATGGCTCTCCTCCTCGGGAAACTGATAGGGAGTGGATGATGGGAAGTGGCGAGTAGGGGTGTATGGGCCATTGGGTGATCTGAATTGGGTCCATGAAGATTATCACAGTACCATGACTGTATCAAATCAGGACAAACTTCAAAGATTCATGAACAAAGAGCGATCAGGAAGACCTCTATACAGTGGCAGTTTGCAGCCAGTGACGAATGACGAGGACCTTGGCCAAAGCGCGCTGACCGAGGCCCATGGAGACCTAAGTAGGAGGCAAAATTGGCACTTGGGAAAACTAGATCGGGAAAAGGAGGCCATTTCTTATGCGCGCATCACTGGGCAAAACCCCTCGAGAAGGAAAGGTCCCAAAGCGCTCGGTCACATGGAAGCCAGGAAAACCGTGGGGAAAGCGCTAAGGTGAAGGGTGGGCCCCGCGCTCCAAGACTAGCAATATATTAGGGGCACCCTTAGGCGGTAAGCGGATTTGGAGAAAAACAAGTGATTCCATTCAGCGCTCGATGCATGGCAGGCGGATGAGAGAGAAGACCACTGCTCATTGCATGCTAATAGTCGAGCAAGTCGACCGCATGAAATGAGTTAATGTCATAGGATCTTGGGGCTCTAGATCTGACGACGGAGAATGCACCCGATGGAGAAACTGGATTTGAAAGGTGATTAAGTGGTGACACATAAAAATTCTGAAGTCTGATTTGACTGCTGAATTGGTGAATGAGTCATTCCACAGTGTAACTGGAAAACTGAACCGACAAGGAAAAGCTGGCGCAGTTCACGAGAGGACAAGTGGCCGCTTCTTGTGAGCTGATGGCAATGACGGAGAGACAGGGAACTACAAGTGAGTAGCAGCAGGCGATCCGATGGGCGCGAAAGAGGAAGTGAGTAGTCATGACATCGATTGGCTTTAAACCCATGAATAGACATAGAACACACATGGAGAAAAGAAAGGAATGAAGATAAAGAGATTGAGAGCAACGAAAAGACAGTGAAGCAAGAAGCAAAAAGATAGAAGGCAGAGCTGACCTGCAGCATAAGGCAGCATCGAGCAATCCCTGAGAGGATCTGTCAGGAATTGAGCACCACATTGGGCTCCTCCCATTAAAGACCAAAGAGGTTGAGAGCTGGTAAGGAAAAGAGTTTGTGCACTCTAGTGGCTTGGGAAATCCAAGAACCACCCTACCAAGCATCATTTCCATTTCTGGAGACTCAATTTGAGCTCGTCATTGTAATTATTTGCTTTAAAGACACAATAAAAGAAGGCCACCACTGAAAGCTAGACCGGAGATGTAGCCATGGAGGATAGGTTGAACTCCCTATTAAATGTTGTGTTCTTGTATTTGCTTATTGTGTTTCTGTTGTTGTTTTCCATTTTCCAGTGTCTATGTGTTTTGCAATCTAATCGATCCGTTGCCTAAAATAACATAGACACACACCAGCACATGAGTCTGTAATACCTTCATTCAATAATTAATTAACTGAGGTCACTCAAGAGTGATTATCAGATCAAGTGGTATCAGAGCTTAGGCTGTAAGGTTAGATAAGCTTGTGTTGGTTTATCTATTGAATGCTAACTAGATCAAAGCTCAAATTAGGGGAAGGAGAGTTGGTCAAAACTAATCCTGAAATTGGGAGAGTCTATCCTCGTAAGACAATGTCAGAGGAAGGTTCTATGGTGCCAGACCCTCAATTCATAGAAAGTTTCCTAGCCATAAAGTCCATGGTAAAAGAAATGTATAGGGACTTTAGAAAACATAAGGATGAAGATTCATCAGGTTCTAAATAAGACAAAGGAGAAGATGAGTCTCACTTCCATGACCACTCAAAAGGAAAACGGAAAGAGGAAAGCTTTCTCACACCTCCTAACAG
This sequence comes from Pinus tabuliformis, assembly GCA_031772625.1. NCBI lineage: Eukaryota > Viridiplantae > Streptophyta > Pinopsida > Pinales > Pinaceae > Pinus > Pinus tabuliformis. The sequence goes on from CM062815.1 coordinate 52,594,875, forward strand.
CCCTGAACACAAAAATAAAGCATCTTTGATAAAACTAGATGTTAAATTTGATTTACCTATATATGATGGAGAGTTAAATGTAGAAAAGTTGGACAATTAGATTAGGCAAATTGATGTGTATTTCAGAGTGCAGAATATCGACTCAGACAAAATCAAGATTCAGTTGGAAAGCCTATGCCTAGGAGGCACTGCCTTGGTTTAGTGAGAAGGAAGAACCCAAACTAACATGAAAAGACATGGTAAGACCATCTCTGTCTAGTGAATTTGTTTCTGCAATCAAAAAGCAGTTCTATCCATTGGCCTACATGCAGCAAACCATGATGAGTTGGCAAACTCTTCGGTAGTTGAAAGGGAAAAGTGTGCAAGGGTACACTCAAGAATTTAGAAAGAGAGAATTGATTCTAGGAATCTCATTAGACTCACTAGAGACTCTTTTGAAGTACATTGGTGGTCTACACAGCTAGATGAGGCACACCATCCTCATGTTTAATCCCATTAGTATAGATGAGGTATTTGTACAAACTACTCATCTAGAAGCTAGACGAAAGAATGGAAATCTAGAAGTTGGGGGATCATCCCAACCCACTGCAAGCAAGAATAAGGAGAAAAGAAAGCAGAAATGGAAAGCAAGGAAGACTAACACTGCACAGAAAAGCAAGGCTTCATGCATTCACTGTAAAAAGGATGGGCATGATGATGAACACTGTTGGATTCTGCATCCAGAGCTGATACCTAAGAATTTTGAGGGCAAGGGGAAGAAGATTGTTGCAGTTATTCAGAAAGATTTGGGGTTAGACTTAGGAGATGAAACAACCATTGCAGCCACAGGTATAAAAGGTAAGAATTCTGAAGCATCTACTAGTAATTCTGCACAATCTATTTTGATGAAGAAAATGAGAGAAAAAGACATGAGCTTTTCCATATTCGAGTTATTTCCAAACATCAAAAGATTGATACTTTGTTTGATAGTGGCTCACAAGTAAATTTAATTTCTTAAGAAATTGTAAAGAAGTTGGGATTAGCAACTACACCTCACAAGAAACCATACCCAATAGGATGGTTGAATGATAAAGCACAACTACAAGTGACTAGATAGTGCAAACTCAAGTTTTCTTTTGGGTCAGCATTTGTAGATGAGGTTGAGTTAGACATAATTCCTTTGGATATATGTGGAATTGTTTTAGGAAGTCCTTACTTGTATGATAGAAAAGATATTTTCTATAGAGCTGAGAACAAGTATCTACTTGTTAAATATGGAATCGAATACTTTGTAAGAGCTCATAAGCTCAAGAATAATTATACTCTCATAAACTTAGGGCAGATGAAAAGAATGATAAATTCATGCAAACAATTCTAATTGATGGTTGTAAAGGAAAAGAAACCTGAAAAAACCAATGTATTTGAGGGTTGTAATGTGAAACAATAAGCTGATTTAGAAAAGGTTGTTTCAGAGTATGATATCTTGTTTCAAGAACCTAAAGGTCTACCACCCAAAAAGGAAATAGTACATGATATTATTTTGCAGCAAGATGCTCCATTGCCTAACATTGGAATGTATAGGTTGTCTGCTTTAGAGAATGTTGAAATCAAGAAGTAGGTGCAGGGGTTTCTCAAGAAGGGGTTCATTGGACCTAGCACATCACCATGTGGGTCACCAATCATTTTGGTGAGAAAGAAGGATGGCTTGTGGAGAATGTGCATTAATTACGAAGCACTGAATAAGATAACAATCAAAAATCGTTATCCCCTTCCTTGCATAGATGATATTTTAGATCAATTGAAGGAAGTTGTTTATTTCTCCAAGCTAGACTTGCACAGTGGATACCATCAGGTCAGAGTTGCAGAACAAGATGCATGGAAGACTGCTTTCAAAACAAAGTAGGGATTGTATGAGTGGCTGGTTATGCCTTTTGGCTTAACTAATGCTCCTACTACTTTCATGAGATTAATGAATGATGTACTCAGACCTTTTCTTGATGATTTTGTTATTGTGTATCTGGATGACATTCTGATTTTTAGTAAAATGTGGGAAGAACACTTAAAGCATGTTAAGCAGACACTAGATGTTTTGAAAAGAGAAAAACTTCATGTTAAACTCTCAAAATGTGAATTTGGCAAAACATCTCTGAATTATTTGGGTCATATAGTAGGGGGTGGTGAATTGAAGATAGATCCCTCTAAGGTGGCAGTCACTGTAAACTGGCCTAAACCCAAATCTGCTACAGAAGTTAGAAGCTGCTTAGGAGCAGCACAACATTGGAGGAAGTTCATTTCTAACTTTTCCTTAATTGCAGCTCCCTTACATGCTTTAACAGGATTGAAAAAGGTGTTTCAGTGGGGAGGAAAACAGTAGAAAGCCTTTGACACCTTGAAAGAAATATTAGTACAACACCTGTACTAGCACTGCCTGATCTGCAAAGACCATTTAGATTCAAATAGATGCCAGTGACTATGCCATGGGAGCAGTGTTGACACAACATGGTAAACCCATATGTTATCATCCTGAGAATTTTAATCCTACAGTAGTTAACTATCCTACATATGATAAAGAATTGTATGCATTAGTTCAGAGTGTGAAAAAGTGGAAACATTACTTAATGGGCAAAGAGACAGTAATACATACTGATCATCAACCACTTCAATATCTACACTCCCAAACTAAGTTGCAGCAATCAAGACACTATAGATGGATGGGTTTTCTATAACAGTTTCATTTAGTCATCAGATATAAAAAGGGCATACACAATAAAGTTGTAGACATGTTATCTAGACCTATTATAAATGCATCTACTATACTTAAGCATAATTCTGTGCTACATGAGAGCTACATTGAACAATATGCTCAAGATATAGACTTTAAAGATGTATATGCAAGTTTAAGTCAAGGAAAACGAGTAGAAGAATTGGATTATCATGTGAAGGACTGACTCTTATACCATTGTGGGAAGTTATGCATTCAAAAAACCGAGAGAGTAAGGATAATTAGGGAAGCACACACTTCTCTGATATTAGGTCACTTTGGGGTAAGTAAAATAGTTGCACAACTGTAAAGATTTTGTTATTGGCAAAAAATGAATGAGATAGTTTCTAGATATGTAAGAGGGTGTACTATGTGTGCTAAAAGCAAGCCCAATAATAGAAAACTAGGCTTGTACACTCCATTACCAGTTCCTTCCCATCCTTGGGAAAGTGTTTCCATGGATTTTGTTGGAGGACTACCTAAATCTAGGAAAGGTCATGATTATCTGTATGTTGTTGTGGATAGGTTCAGCAAAATGTGTATTTTGATACCTTGTAATAAATAGATTACCGTTGAACAAACTGTAAAACTGTTCTTTGAACATGTATCGGTTCATTTTGGACTACCCACTTCCATTGTATCTAATCAAGACACCCGATTTGTGGGGAAGTTTTGGTCAAGTCTGTGGGAACTGATGGACACCAAATTGAAGAAAAGCACAGCTTTTCATCCACAAACTGATGGCCAAACATAAGTAGTTAATAGGATAGTGATCCAGTTACTCAGAGGATATTGCAGCGAACATCCTAAGCTTTCAGATGAACATTTGTGTTATGTGCAGCATGCTTACAACATAGCAAAACATTCTTCTACACAAAGATCTCCTTTTGATACTTGTTTTGGTTTCACACCAAGGTCTCCTTTGGATTTCATCTTTGGTAGAGATACCACAGTTGAGGGACACAGTGATGTGGACTGGGCAACTAGGTTCATTGAACAAATCTAGGAGATCCACCGGGCAGTACAGGAATAGCTGGAAAAGAGCCAAGCCAAATACAATGCTAGGCAGGACAAGCATCGGATGGAGCATAGCTTCCAAGTTGGTGACCAGGTCTGGCTGTATATCGGCAAGGAAAAGATGTAAGGTGAAGGTAAAAAGCTAAAGCCTATCAGGTATGGACCTTTCAAGATACTTGAGAAGATTGGTGAAAATGCTTTTTGCCTTGATCTACCAGCTTACATGCACATCTACTCAATCGTAAATGCAGATTGCTTGAGATTTTTTGAACCTTCACTTATTGAGGATCCCAAAGAGTAGAGTCAATTTCCTTCTATTAATGAGCTACCTAAATATCTTAATGAATTGTAGGAAGACACAGTTTTGGATAGGAAGGTGGGGATGACACACAAAGGAGATGTTGAATACCTTAGAATTGGGAATAAGGGTAAAAAGTCAAGCAGTGCAACGTGGATAGAGATTTCACAAGTGAGACAATTGTACCCTCACTTAGTCGATGCTTGAAAACCAACTTTTGGTGGTCCAAAAGCTTTTTCAGTGGGAAGGCCATGATCCGAATTGGATCCATGAAGATAATCATAGTACCATGACTGTAACAAATCAGGATAGACTTCAAAGATTCATGAATAAAGAGCTATTAGGAAGACCTCTGTACAGTGGCAGTTTGTAGCCAGCAAGGAACGACGAGGACCTTGGTCAAAGCACGCTGGTCGAGGCCCATTGAGACCTGCACAGGAGGCAAAACTAGCACTTGAGAAGCCTGGATCAAGAAAGGATGCCATTTCTGATGGGCGATTAGTGCTTAGTGCTAATCGCACATCGCTGGGAAAAACCCCTCGAGAAAGAAAGGCCCTGAAGTGCTTGGTCGCATGGAAGCCGGGAAAACCGTGGGGAAAGTCCTAAGGCAAAAGGTGGGTCCCGCGCTCGAAAACCGAGAGTATATTCGGGGCACCCTTGGGTAGTAAGCAGATTTAGAGAAAAACGAGCGATTCCATACAACACCCGACGCGTGGTAGGTAGATGAGAGAGAAAACTACCGCTCATCATGCGCTAACGGTCGAGCAAGTCAACCGCGCGAAATGAGCGAATGTTGTAGGATCTGGGGGCTCCAGATCTAATGGCTGAGAACTTGCTTGATGGAGAAACTAGATTTGACAGGGGATTAAGCCGCAACACATAAAAATTTTGAAGTCCAATTTAACCACTAAATTGGTAGATGAGTCATTCCACAGTTAACTGGAAAACCAAACCGATGAGGAAAAGCTGGCGCAGTTCATGAGAGGACAAGTGGCCACTACCTGTGAGCTGATGGCGATGACGCAGAGACAAGGAACTCCAAGCGAGCAGCAGTAGGCAATTCGACAGGGGTGGAAGAGGAAGTGAGCAGTCATGAGATTGATTGGCTTTAAAGCCATGAAATGACAGAGAACACACATGGAGAAAAGAAATGAACGAAGACAGAGAGAGCAAGAGAAATGAAAATACAGTGAAGCAAGAAGTGGAAAGACAGAGGGCCGAGATGACCTGCAGCATAAGGCAGCATCGAGCAATCCCTAAGAGGATCTATCGGGAATTGAGCACTACATTGGGCTCCTCCCATTAAAGACCAGAGAGGTTGAGAGCTGGTAAGGAAAAGAGTTCTTGCACTCTAGTGGCTTGGGAAATCCAAGAACCACCCTGCCAAGCATCATTTCTATTTTAGGAGACTCAATTTGAGCTCCTCATTGTAATTCTTTGCTTTAAAGACACAATAAAAGAAGGCCACCATTGAAATTTGGACCAGAGATGTAGTCGTGAAGGATAGGTTGAACTCCTTATTAAATGTTGTGTTCTTGTATTTGCTTACTATGTTTCTGTTATTGTTTTCCATTTTCCAGTGTTTGTGTATTTTGCAATCTGATTGATATGTTGCCTAAAATAACATAGACACACACCAGCACATGAGTCTGTAATACCGTCATTCAATAATTAATTAATTGAGGTCACTCAAGAGTGATTATCAGATCATTGGGTGTACCAAATCAGATGAACAAAGTAATGACAGGGTGGTGGAGGACAAGTTAGGGTGGCTAGGGACGAGGGTTGTCGGATTGGTGGAATCAACGGTGGCGATTGATCTCCGGAGGCATGGAGTTATGGCAAGGGGTGGACCAGATCAGGGTCGTTGGATAACCTATGGGAAGATCGGATGGTCATCGGGCGGAAGAGATACGTGGTGGTTAACAGCTATGGGCGGTTTTGGAGGCGGAAGTGGTTTCCATCAGGCAGGGATTAGGCGGTAAGTGGGAATCATCAGAACCCCCCCGATGCCACTCAACGATTGACACGTAGTAGTAGAGGAGAGAGAGGAAAGTGCCCTCATTAGGCGGTTGTTCCTTGTACTTTTTTCTCACCCGATATGTATGATAGCCATCGATTTGGGCAGGGTGGATCAATGGTTGAGGGTGATCGTGCACATTGCTGCGTGAAAAAGGCTCCCACTGGATTTGAAAAGTTATGCAGCTTTCATCACAAATCCCGTCGGGTATGGGTACTGTAGCATATGGCTTGGCCCATGGCTCTGGGCCATTGATCAGCTAATTGTAATGGCTCAGATGCACTCACTATTGCCACTGCTGAAGGCCCTACCTTAAAACTATATTGTTGACCCTTAGGACTAACACGACCAACTAGGATTCGTATTGGTAGTATCTGATTACCAGATAGCCAAATTATGACTCTCAATTGTTCCCTTCACATGACTGAAAGGATGTTGCCACCGCTGACTGATGAAATCTTCACTGGACAGCTTAAGACTCATTTCGGGCCACCTCCTCAAATTCAATTGATGACCAATATTTGTGACTTAAAGGACAAGCTGGCAGATAGCAAGTCATCCTCTTAGTTTCGCTTATTTAGCCTCTGTTTATTTTTGGAGTTAGTTACATAGTTAGGAGGAAGGTTGTTAAAAACCTCCCCAAATTTTGTATAATCTATTTTTGCACTTTTAGTTAAAGTAGTATTTATTCCCTTCTCATGCATTTAGAGAAGGGTCCAAAATTTTATCAAAAACATTTGCAAAGAATGCACTATTGTAAGTTTGTGAATGCTTTGGTGAAATGATGGAACATGATCGTTTCTTTTAGATATCAGACTACTTTCCTTTTTTGATGCACTTTTGTATTCTTGGGAGACAATTTTATTTGAAGAAAGAAGTTATTCTATGTCATTGGTCAAAAGAGCAGGACTTCACACATATGGTACTATTACCGTGTATGATTGATTCTGTTTACATTTCATTAGTGGAAAAACTTTACTTTCATGGATTATATGTGAGATTTATTATTTCTGTTAAGCATTAATTGCACTTTTGTATGATGCCTAGATAAAGTTGTGATTTTCATATATAACTCATCATATATGCAATATATTTTATAAATTCCTTTGACTAACTATTTAATCAAAGGAATTATATTTGATGTTATCATATCTTTTTAATTGTGTTCAATCTTTATTATCACGTGCTAAATAAATATCCTTGTAGATCGCATATCATACAAGAACGCCTGGGTTTATATTAGAATAAGTTAGAGGAATTTCATTGTAGAATAGATCGCGTAGATTATCATTATTCTATCACAAGGCACCCATAAACCATCCACTCTCATCTTAAAACCCACACTAGGAAACTAGTCGCATTATCCCCAGTCAAAGCCACCACTTTAAATGGAAAGAGAGTTGTCTTAAGGTCTGGACTGGGTGGTTATCCCCCATGTTTCAGCAACAGAATTCTGAGGGGTAGAAGGAGTGCACTCAACTGTGAGTGGTAGATGAAGCTAAAAATCATTCTAAAAAAATTCATAAGATTCAAAACCCCTCCACCGTTTCTACACCTTCTCAAACTCATTCAGAATATCATGATCGGAAGTCTGAAGTAGTAGAAACATCTTCCTTGTCTCCTAAAGTAGTAAGGCGACCACGTTCCCTAGATTACACTCTTGAGTCTCCCAAAGTTCATTCTTTGATACATCAATTGGAAGAAATATCCATTTCTACAGAGAAACCATAGAGACCTGAAGTATCTGAAGAGTGTGTTACCTCCTTACTACAACAAATTGGCATATTGACTAGACTGAAAAGTGAGAGACTTGGGGTTACCCCTTTCGAGTTCCCCATTCCTCCATGACGTAAGAAAGTCACTTCATCAACATATGAATCATATACTAGCAAGATCACATTACCTTTCCATCCATTTACTCCCCCATCCACTTCTATCTAATCCGCGACTTATCAAACATCCACTTCTCCAATTAGTACTACAATTATCAGTACTAATCTATTAGTAAGTTCTTTGCCATCTATACCTACTTCTCGACCAACCTTCCCAATTTCCCAGTCCCCAACTCAAGTTATGGTGAATCAACCTTGGACAAATTCTGGTGCTGTTTTAGTAGAAAATCCAAATGCACTCCTAGCAAACCCAGAAAAATGGCTACCTAAGTATAATCTTGATGATGCTCTCCCGACCGAAGAAAATTTAAATAATCTTATGTTAGCCATGAATCTCAATGTGGTTGCACATGAAGATGTTGTTCCCTTATACTTTCCAATAATCTGTTGGGTCTTGGTATTTTTCCCTCCCAGCAGGTTCAATTAGAGACTGGGATGCTTTTCAAGAAATATTTCTTGCAAAATTTGGTTATGATGGGACCATAGAATCCTTGATCAATGATCTTTCTATTTTAAAAGCTAATCCAGATGAAAAGATCAAATATTTCAACTCCAGATTTAACAAATTGCTAAAAAAAATCTCAGGTGCCTCTAAACCTGTTGTAGGTGTACAAATAGAATGGTATATATCATCTTTGCCTTCTAATATTGTGATTTTTGTAGATAAAGCCAATAAGACTACCCTTGTAGAAAACATGAAAGAAGCCCTATCCGTAGAAACAAGAATCATAGATTTGGAAAAGAGATCACAAACAGATGAAAGGAAGACCAGAAAAATGACATTTAAGGATGACTCTAAGAAGAAGGCTTCAAATACCCTTTCGATCTTGAAGGTCTTCAGAAAGTGTTAAAGAAAATGTCTAACGAAATGGTCAAAATTAAAAAACAAGTTGCAGAATCCTCTACTCCTAAGAAACCTTTTCGGTCATTCAAAAGGAACCCTTCTTCTACGTCACAACCCCCAAACACCATTTCAAATTGATGCAAGAATCAATTGTTTCAAGAAGTATCAACAATCACCCCACGTTTCAGTATTCCCTTTACAGTCAAACCCTTTACCGTGTTATTCTAATTTACAACCTTTTAATAACTGAACACTGATATTTCCCCTTTTTAATAGAACTGCTCACGATTCTCCGTAGATCGTCTCACCTTAGATCCAACGGTCCAGGTTATATCGCAATCACAAATCGCTATGGGCAAGCACTTAGGTCTCGGCACACACATATAGAATGTTATGATGCGATATATTCAATGGTCCCACTACCCATCGCATATCACAGTTTCCCAATGCTCCAGGCCCACTTCCTTTTCGACTGACATATTGCGATGCGATGGATCGCAATCGCACACTGCAATGTTCGATAGCCAGAGGTCCTACCATACACCAATGCCTTATTGCGATGTGATACTTCGGAGATTTCACATCACAATTCTTTAAAGCCTGACATCCACCCCTTTGGAAACAAATTTTGCAATGCCATATGTGGTGATCCAACGATTTGCAAAATTTTGCACCATTGGCTGGAACGTAAATCAACGGCTAGGATTTTAGCGGACTTCAACATTGTTATTAATATTAAGGATTGCAACTTCTATTGAACTCTGAGTTTTATAACATGAAGTGCGAAAATAGAGAAATATTTGATTCATTTGGAATACGAGTAAACAAAGGCAAAACGAGAGTTTCCACAGAATCGATATACAATCACACACGACATCAATTAATCAATACTATAAATGTTACAAAGTCTCAGCCCTTTCACTCGATTACAACAATTTAAAAGACCCCTATTTCAATATGGAAATCCTCTCTATTAATTGACTCTCGCTTCGCTCAATCCTCTCTCATCTCTGCCAATCCTTCTACATTACATTTTTCTCCTTTTTATCAATCAAATCCCACTCTAACTACTCAATCCATATTTTAAACAATCTAACAGTCAAATCTCTATTTTCCAGCTCTATCACACACCTATCCTAACAACTTATCTTTGGATCTGAAATAAGATAATTTCTACTTATTACAATAATGAAATACAACTCATTTCTTGAGAGATCCAAACCTCTCGGTAAAAACTAACTTTTGACCACTCAGGTCAGTGAAATTCAACTTGTTTAGCCACAACATGTGAGAAGACGTTCACATTGCTGGCTAAGTCCAGATGCTCCTACATCACAAATGTTGAATCTGACCAAGAAGCAGAAGAAGATTCACCAAATGAAGAGGCAACCGAAACGGAAGAAGAAATTGAACTAAATGGGATGTGGGATTTTATTCTCCCAACTAAAGAAGAGGCACAAGAAATTCCAGTGACTACAAGAAACAAAAATTCTCCTGACATGTCTATCACAAATCACAAGAAGAAATTTGCTACTCCTGCAAAGGAGAAAACAACTGCCAACAAATCTAAGACTAGCCAAACCGACCCTACCCCTCCAGATTCCCCGAATTCCTAAAAAGCATTGGTAATCTCTGATATGGTCGAATACAATATAGTGCATGACATGAAAAATACTAGATCTAACATCTCAATGTATGAGCTCACTAAACTCAAACAACAATAGAAGATTTTATTAAGAGAATTGAAAGCAGTTCCAGTATCTCCTCTGCCATCTACTATAGTTACTCAAGCTGCTTACAATATGGGAAATCCTCCCTCATCCTCAAACAAGGTAGACCCTTCAGATCTAGTTCTGATTGGTGATAGGTCTATTTCTCATGTTCCTCTGTTTTTGCTCACTTATGAAATTTACAACAAAAACATTCACAGCTGCCTTGTTGATTCAAGAGCCTCCTCAAATATAATGCCAAGGGCTATGTTTACCAAATTGAACATTACAACTCAAAAATATGCAGTGCACATAGTTCAGCTAGATAGGACAAAAATTGAAGTCCTTGGAGAAATAATCTTAGTTTCAATTAGGCTTTCGTCTAATCCAAAAGTTTCCCAAATAATTGATATTCTGGTAGCCGATATCCTTGAATTTTATGGTTTAATTCTCAGTAGGGACTGGTCTAAAAAGCTGCACAGTTATTTCGCAACTAATTGGTCTGACATGTGGTTGCCATACAATGGTAAGCCTAACCAAATCAGGGTAGACCGAGAGAAACTCATGAAATATACAGTTATCGACCTCAAGGGAAGCAACGAACCTATTGCTTTGACTAATAATATCATTGGAAATTACTCAGCCGAGTCCTCTTTAGGATGCTATAATGCTCAGAGGTATCCTTTTTTAGATAACGTTGTAGTCTCTCAAATCGAAAATTTTTCACAAATAGATCCTTCAAAATGTTTAAATTTAGTAGATAAAGTTTCTAATAACTCTCCATTCTGGACTGCCTATTTTGATGGTTCAAAATCAGAGGATGGCGCAAGTGCTAGATGCATTTTAATTAATCTGCAAGGCAAGAAAACCATGATGGCCTGCGGACTTGAATTCCAGTGCACTAGCAATGTCGCTGAATATGAAGCACTAATCCAAGGACTGCATAAAGCCATCGGTCTTAATGTCAAATACCTGCAATTCTATGACGATTCAAAGATAATTGTGAAATAGGTGATAAATACAATTCATTGTGTCTTTGGGAACCTTAAACACTATCAATCTTTAGCTTAGAAATTGACTTCTCATTTTTCTTCTTTAAATATATATTCAGTCCCTAGATTACAAAATATAAGTGCCGGCTTACTTGCTAATGTGGCATCCTGACTTATACCCTCAGAAGATTTTAGTCGAGACATATTTTCAATAGAATTAATATTTAGGCCATCAATTCTCGAAAATGTAACAAATTGGAGAGTATTCAACAATGATGCAGATATAGTTAATTTCTTTACATCAGAAGGATCGTACAAAGAACAAATCGTAGATGAACATGAGCATGATATAGAAATCAAACTTAATCATGATCATAACCCAATCCCAAAGTTTGTGGTTAAAATGGAATATTTTTTTCATCTAAAGGATAGATTTAAGAAAAGTACTAACTCCAAAACTCAAAGTTCTACTTTGAGATTTGAAGTAGTAAACCTAGGATCAAACAAAAAACCTCAAAATGTCAACCTAGGTCTAGGCCTATCATCTAAAGAAATAATATCATTCATCAGGTTTTTTAAGACATATAATGACGTTTTTGCCTGGGATTATGTAGATCTCAAAACTTATGATGCCTCTATAATTCAACACACCATACCCATGACTTCAAATGAAAAGCCAGTTCAACAAAATATTTGAAAAATTCACTAGAACGTTGAAAGTCAAATCAAATCAGAATTAAACAAGCTTCTGAAAGCCAAAATAATCTTCCCTATTAGACATTCTAAGTGGGTATCAAATATGGCACCTGTAAGGAAAACGAATGGAGCTATTAGGATTTGTATTGATTTTAGAAACCTAAATCAAGCTTGCCAAAAAGATAATTTTCCCTTGCCCACCATGGAACATATTTTACAATCAGTTGCAGGTTCTAAATTAATGTCCTTTCTAGATGGATTCTCAGGATATAATCAAATACGTGTCCATTCGGATGACAGATTAAAGAGAACATTCAGGACCAAGTGGGGAACACATGCTTATTAGAAGATGCCTTTCGGACTCATTAATGAGGGTGCCACATTTCAACGTGCTATGGACATTGCTTTCAGAGATATAATTAATAAATCGGTGGTTATTTACTTGGATGAAATCACAGTCTATTCCAAGCATAGGAACAATAATTTCGCTGACCTAAACCACATCTTTGAAAGATGCAAGAAATACGACATTTCCTTAAACCCAAAGAAATCCTATTTTTCTTTACCAGAAGGCGAACTCCATGGGTTTATAGTATCTAAGAAAGGAATTTACATTGATCCTGATAGAGTCCAAGAGATTGAAAAAATTCCCCTCCCACACAACAAGAAAAACATGAAATCATTCCTAGGCCAAATAAATTTTGTAAAAATATTTGTCTCAGATTTTTCACAAATTGTTCTGCCTCTTCAAGTGATGATAAGAAAAAAATGCAGTTTTCAGATGGAACAAGGATGAAAGGGAGTCATTTGAGTTGATTTAAAAATCTATTATTAATGCTCCCTCATTGAAAACCCCAAACTTTCTCAAACCTTTTGTATTATATACTTTCTTATCTGGTACATCATATGCAATAGTTTTGACACAGCTGAATGATGAAAATGCTGAGGCACCTATTTCCTTTCTCAATTCTAACTTACAAGGTGCCGAATTAAATTATTTGGCTGTAAAAAACAAGCCTTTGCTGTTTTTAAACTCTGAAACATTTCAGTCCTTTTCTTCTTAAAACCCATTCAAAGATAATTGTACCCTACCCTGCAGTAAGAAAATTATTGATCCAAAGAGAAGTAGGGGAGAAAAGAGCTAATTAGGTAACTGCACTCCAAGAATATGATGAAATCTGGGCCAGCTAAAATTGTCAGGGGCCAAGGTTTTTGCAGGATGTTAACAAGAGATTCTCAGTTACCATCAGAAGAAGATCAAGGTAATGAAGTACAAATATCATAGGTAAGCCTCAATGAGACCCAATCACAATATGTTGATTTGGAATTTTATCTACAAAATGGATATGCTCTTATGCATCTTAATTATAAAACAAGGCGAGATTTAAGATTGAGATCAAATTAGTATGAGCTAGTCAATGATGTATTGTTTAGGAAGAATTATGATTCAATATTGATGAGTTGCCTAGAGAAATCTGAAGCCAAAAATGTCATGCAGGAATTACATGATGGCACAACCCACAAAATTATACATGCAATGTATTATTGGCCAACAGTATTTAAAGATGCACATGAATATGCAAGGAAATGAAAAACTTGTCAAACCACAGCTGGAAGAGAAAGAAGGCCAACATTCCCTTTACAAACAGTTAATATCCAACAACCATTTGAACAATGGGGATTAGACATAATTGGTGAGATTGTTCCTAACTCTTCCAAACATCATAGGTACATCCTTACAACTACTGATTACTTTACTAAGTGGGTAGAATCTATCCCATTAAAGATAGCTAATACATAAAATATAGACGTCATTGATCAGTACATAATTACCAGGTTTGGCTTACCCTCAGCTTTAATGTTTGACAATGCATCTTACTTTTCTGGAAATACAATGGTAGAGTTTGTTCTTAAGTGAGGTTTCAAGATGAAAAATTCAGCCAATTATTATCCACAAGGTAATGGATTAGCAGAATCAACAAACAAGAACGTAATTAGAATTATCAAAAGGACTATTGATCAAAATCACAGAAATTGGCACAAAGCATTAACATTTTCTCTATGGGCAGAGAGGATTACTCAGAAATCCTCTATTGGTTCTTCTCATTTTGCTTTAGTTTATGGAATAGAAGTTGTTATTCCCACAAACATAGAAATCCCATCTCTTGAACTAGTGCAATTTATTCATAAAAACCCTTCATCTTCTCTCCAGGCCATACAATTTCAAATTCTCAAGCTTGAAGAAGAAAGAGAAAAGGCTAAAGCAAACCACTTCCATCATCAACAATTAGTCAAAGCTTCTTTTCATACAACTTCTTCCAGTCATAAAAATCTTGAAGCAGGTGACTTAGTTCTAAAATGGGACAAAGCACATGAGGGAAAGGGTAGATATACCAAATTACAAAGACTATGGCTTGGCCCTTTTCATATCGTTGAAAAAAGTGGACAATCAACATTTCTTCTACAACACTTGTCAGGTAAAAAGGATTTTTTGTCCATTAATGGGAAAATTTTGAAAAAATACTTCTCTTAGGATATAGCCTCTTCCAATTTTGTAACATATTGCTTTCTAGGAAAGTAAGGGTCAAATAGTATTTACTTTTGGCTTTTCAAAATAAAATCTTTGGTAACATTTCTATTTTTTTTCTTTTATAAGAAAGTAAGAGTTAAAAGGAATAATTCGGACATTTGAAGTACTAAAGTAAACTTGATTTCTTTGGAAAAACTTGACCTTTCTTAAAACATTTATTTTATGAACAAACTCTTATCTTTATAGAATATGAAGGTTTTGTTATCACTTAAGAAAATAATCTTTAAATTAATAAGGACTTTTTGTAGATCAACATCTTAAAAACTCTATCATTATCACCCAAAACTCTGAAAAGAGCCAATGATCCACCCCATCTGTTAAAATTTTCCTTTTTCAGAGTGTAATTATAAAATATAAAAACTTAAAAGATATAAAGTCTCATTATGAGTTTTTTTACCATGTTCATAGGGAAGTGATTAAACTGATATTACCAATACTACATACCAAACATGGTAATAGCTAATGGTCTCCTCGATCATAAGAAAAAGGGTCTCATCAAGAGCTAGCTTGTTCAGTTTAGTTACAACCAGTGAATGGCATTGTCATTAGTAGGTTACCATGCCTAGACAGTGTCTTTTAAGAAACCAAAAAGAGAAAAATTACATTCAAAAAAGGAAAAAGAGGACAAGGTCCAAGTGAATATCATTTTGAAATTTGAAAATTCATATAGATGGGATAATGAATCGTTTTTGGTTAAAAGATAACCCTGTCGAGGTTATGAACGCCTATTGGCAGCAAAGTCTCTATCTGTGATAAATGAGTAAACTACAAAAAACTAATCTGCAAAAGACGCCAACTACATTTCTTTAAACTTTATTGGCTGATGAAAATCTTTATACTTCTATCATTACAAGAGTAAAGTAATTAAGTAAATAAGTTGAGAAAGTAATGATGATTCCAGAGACATGTTGTTTACTTTATAACTCATGTAATCATTATTCTTATAACCCTAATTACTTTGAAATTTTTTAGAAATTTCAGAAAACTACTCAGAGATAGTTGGTCTCCCAAGTGAATCACCAATTGTTGTACTACAAAACAACCCCCCATTTATAACAAAAAATATCTAGGCTTAGAGTTGTAAATGGGGACCCAATCGCATTTCGCATTTTCACACTTCGCATAGTTTGAAAGAAACCTGACCATGCAATTACAACAAGCACAAACGATTTGTGAAATGTGATATTGCGATGTCGCAATCGCATTCCGCTTAACATATCCAGTAACACTATACTGTATCCTTTTAAGACTGTGATGCGTGATTAAGTCCGGTAAAACGTGCGGAATAATTATGTTTTAAATGCTAAAACAAACGAGTTGATAGGTTATTAAATATTTAGCCGCCCAAGGAAGGATAAGAATTTTCCTGGTTATGGTAGTTATAATCGAGTATCTCATTAAAACCTTTCTCATGATCCAAAGTCATTTCACAGAAGTTTTCAATCTTAATTTCTATATATCGTCTGCGCTGATATAACTTGTCCATCTTAGGAAAGTGACAAAAGACATGTCCCTGAGAAAGGTGATGCAGAAATAGAGCAAACAGACCATTGTTGAAGCTGAGTTTACAGATATGGCTCCTATCTTTTCTGATACAATTTGTGACGCTACCGGAGGAGCAAAATCTTGGGAAGTAATTTACAATAGGCTGGAGGACGAGCATCCTAAAATCACGGTTACGAGAGAAACAAATGATTCCAAAAGACCTTTAGAACTCTAATGCAGAGATGCTTCCTATTCATTGCTTCATAGGATAGGAGCAAGAGATAAAATCCTCCCCTATATAGATATGATTAGGTGGGTGATTGAAAACCATATAATTGAAGATAGGAAGTTCAAGAATTCAAACATGGATCTCATTGGGTCGTTCAGAGCAGAGGACCTGAAGAAGATGTACCATATACGTGATCCCTAGGATATCTACGATGGTACATTTGTGGCTAAATTTGAAAAGAAGAATCCAAACCCCTTCAGGTTAATTTAGTGTTGGAGGGTTTTTGACAACAAATTCAAGTATGACAAATCGGGTATGTATATTATAACAATCGCTTTTCTTTTAACATATCTGGTAACACTATACTATATACTTTTAAGACTGCGATGCGTGATTAAGTCCAGTAAAATGTGTGGAATAATTATATTTTAAATGCTAAAACAAACGAGTTGATAGGTTATTAAATATTTAGCAACCCAAGGAAGGATAATCATTTTCCTCGTTATGGTAGTTATAATCGAGTATCTCATTAAAACCTTTCTCATGATCCAAAGTCATTTCATAGAAGTTTTCAATATTAATTTCTATATATCGTCTGTGTTGGTATAACTTGTCCATCTTAGGAAAGTGACAAAAGACATGTCCCTGAGAAAGGGGATGCAGAAACAGAGCAAATTGACCATGCTTGAAGCTAAGTTTACAGAGATGGCCCCTATCTTTGCTGATACAATTTGTGATGCTACCAAAGGAGCAACATCTTGGGAAGTAATTTACAATAGGCTGGAGGACGAGCATCCTCAAATCACGGTTATGAGAGCAACAACTGATTCCAAAAGACCTTTAGAACTCTAATGTAGAGATGCTTCTTGTTCATTGCTTCATAGGATAGGAGCAGGAGCTAAAATCCTCCCCTATACATATATGATTAGGTGGGTGATTGAAAACCTTATAATTGAAGATAGGAAGTTCAAGAATTCAAACATGGATCTCATTGGGTCGTTCAGAGCAGAGGACCTGAAGAAGATGTACCACATACGTGAACCCCAGGATATCTACGATGGTGCATTTGTGGCTAACTTCGAAAAGAAGAATCTAGACCCCTTCAAGCTAATTTAGCGTTGGAGGGTTTTTGACAAAAAATTCAAGTATGACAAATCGGGTATGTATATTATAGCCTCTTTGGTGAAACCCTACAACTATGCAATAGCCAGGTTATGTAGATTGTATGGGCTATGCAATAATGCTAAGTTTTCAGTTGAATGGATTCCTCTTATTGATGCTTGTGTTTATTCCCATATCATGAATTGTCATTCCATCCTATCTGACAACCTAGCCACCACCATTATTGAATATCGACAGAAGAAAGCCTCCTTCTTAGATAACCTCCCTCCCTTCTATTTTAGTGCCTACATTATGGATGCTATCTGTTTTTGCACAACATTTCCAACCATGGGTTGGAAATGGACCTTACAAGATCCTTACCCGATCCATCTCAGTCATAAACAAATATGGGAGTCACATTACATACCTCACTTCTATAAGATAATAAAAAAGCCCCTAGGTTCTCCCAAGAAGCTACAACAGACCTGCTTACTGTTGGCAAGTATTTTATTGAAAAGTGGTTCACCTATATTAGGGTTTTTGGTAGCATAGCTGATCCACACGTCCTTCCTCTATATGTTTCTGATAAGTTATTAGCAAGAGAGATTTCCTACCAAATTGTGGGAAAGGGCCTGACTAAAGTTCTAAAAGACAGCAAGAAGTCATTATGCCCTATTTTCCTAGTCAAATGTAGTTCTTTTGCTTTAGCCAATTTTGTTCATGCCACTAAGCAATCAACACATATGGAAGCCCTCAAGCCTCATACATTGCCCAAAAGGCAATTTGATCCAAATAAAGTGGCATACAATGTCACTATTGGAGTTAAACTCAAGCAATACAATCATGATGATAATCATTTTGAGCATTTGTTACAGTCAGCCATATCCTTCAAACAAGCGCTTGAATGGTCAAAAGAAAACTTGAAACCTAAAAATTTTCAAAGATTTCAGGAATTCAGACATGAGAGGCTCTGGGTGATCCCAATACATCTATTAAAACCCAAGGATAGGCCTACTCTAAGTGTCACTGTTGATAGAGGAGGCCCTAGCTCTCAAATAGACTCTCAAGTAAACACAGAGAAGAATCCAAACACAGGGAAGTCCCCAGATGCCGACAACACAATTGAATCTAGCAAAACGTTGGATAAGAAGCAAGTGATGATCACCCCGACTATGGAAATTAGTTCAGAGACAAAGGCAGTAGTTTGGAGAAGGAGTGGGATCAGTTTAATCAGAAATTGCAAGGCACTCCCAAAGCCTCAAATGTACAAGAAACAAAGCAATTCAAAACTCCTCTGCATGTTCAAAAGGATACAGAGCCCAAGTCTGTCGACAAACAATATACACCTATGGATGAACAAGAAACAACGTCCGAGCATACTGAAATTATCCCTGCTCTACCCAAACCAGAGATTGTTCTAAGAGTGACTGAAATACCTCCACTTGGTGTGTTCTATATCCCCATCAACAAGGTTGTAGTTAGAAGGAAAAGGAAAAGGAGAAGGGTAGATGCACCTAAATTCCCACTTGGAAATGATCCCATGGACGTGGTCTGGAAGGAAATTCCTTTCAGTCCGGCCGAGAACTTGACTAGACTATCATAGTTCACGAGAGCATACACATTAGCCACTATGGACAAGGCTACTAAGGTCTCTACTCTGCTAAGGGAGAAAGAGGAGAGAATTTCACAGCTTGAGCAAGAACTCGAGGTAAAGAAAGAAAGTGAAAATAGACAGGTAGTGGATGAACTAAAGCAATTGCATCAAGAAATGGAAGTCTTGAAAATTAGCCATGAGGCCAATATATCGGCCAAAAACATGCAACTCCAGGAAATGCAGCAATCCATGAAAAGATATAAGGACGTTCCCACTACTGAGGAGTTCATCAAAGAGGCCTTGGAATTAAATTCTCTTTTGGTGAGACAACAAGAGTATTTCTACCAATAGATGTCGCATATTACTCCCTATCTTACTACTAGTGATCAACTGATAGAAAAGAAAATCGACTAGAGAATGAAGTTTAATGATTTAAACACCAGAATCTTTGAGTTCATTAAGTGGCAAGAAACAGAAGATGGAAAGAAGGCCAAGCTACCTGAGATTGAAGAAACCCATAAAGACATTATCTTTACAGGTTGGGATGCCAGAATCAAATAGGTTGAACTAGCAATAGCAAGGGCAGTGGGAGTATCAAAGAATATATTCAAAGTAGTGAACCACATCTTTTTCACCACAAATCTCATCATGGAAGGTAATACAAAATAAATGCTTGATTTAACTTCTCTATATAAAGGCTGGTAAGAGAAAGCGGGGATTTAGAGAGAGGCAATCATGAAACTGACTAAAACCAACTAGGAGTTGTATTGGCAGTGTCTAGTTAAGCCACATAGGCAGATCATGAATCTCAACTGTTCCTTTCACACAACTCAAAGGATGTTGCCACCACTCACCGATGCGATCTTCACCGGACATCTCAGGACTCATTTCAGGCCACCTCCTCAAATTCAATCGATGACCAATATTTTTGACTTAAAGGACAAGCTGGTAGACAACAAGTCATCCTCTTCATTTCGCTTATTGAGCCTCTATTTATTTTTGGAGTTAGTTACCTAGTTAGGAGGAAGGTTGTTAGAAACCTCATCAATTTTTTTATAATCTTTTTTTTCACTTTTAGTTAGAGTAGTATTTATACCCTTCTCATGCATTTACAGAAGGGTCTAGAATTTTATCAAAAACATTTGCAAAGAATGCACTATTGTAAGTTTGTGAATGCTTTGGTGAAATGACAGAGCACGATTGTTTCTTTTAGATATTATACTACTTTACTTTGTTGATGCACTTTTGTATTCTTGGGAGACAATTTGATTTGAAGAAAGAAGTTGGTCTATGTCATTGGTCAAATGAGTAGGACTTCGCACATATGGTACTATTATCATGTATGATTGATTCTATTTACATTTCATTAGTGGACAAACTTTACTTTCATGGATTATATGTGAGATTTATTATTTCTGTTAAGCATTAATTGCACTTTTGTATGGTTCCTAGATAAAGTTGTGATTTTCATATATAACTCATCGTTTATGCAATATATTTTATAAATTCCTTTGACTAACTATTTAATCAAAGGAATTATCTTTTGCGTTATCACCTTTGTTTAGTTGTGTTCAATCTTTATTATCACATGCTAAATAGATATCCTTGTAGATCACATATCACACACGAACACCTGGGTTTATATTAGAATAAGTTAGAGTAATTTCATTGTCGAATATATCGCTTGGATTATCATTATTCTATCACAAGGCACTCATAAACCACCCACTCTCATCTTAAAACCCACACTGGAAAACTAGTCCCATTATCCCCAGTCAGAGCCACCACTTTAAATGGAAAAGGAGTTGTCTTAAGGTCCAGACTGGATGTTATCCCCCATGTTTCGGGCACAGAATTCTAAGGCCACAACATGTAGGAAGCCTTTCCCTTCTTTTTCCTTATTCATTTTTCATTTTTTTTCACTTTTTTATTTTATTTTTTATTTTAAACTTTGCATAGGCACTTATTTATTTCAGAGGTAGAACAGGGATCTCGACTTATTGAGAGAAAAAGAAGTTGTTCCTTTAGAGAAGTATTTTATGTATACCTCTAACATACTTATTAAGGTTTTCCCCCTCACCTTACTCTACTTGGATGAGCTAGCAAGGGTTAACCCAAAATAACCGATTAGAGTAGGTAGTACTAGTTAATAGTGTAAGGTTTGTGTTGTCACCAAGACTCACTTTGAACATAACTTATTTGCCATCAAGGCATCATCAATTAAAGACAAAAATTTCTTCATAAAGAGAGAGGACAAAATATAGCTAGATTTAATAGTTGTACAAGTCCCCTTAGATTTTCCTAGCTTGTCTTGAGAGTGAAACAAGGTTTCACAAGAGGATAACCTATGGGTACAAGAAAGCAAAGAAAGCAAAAAGAAGAAAGAATAAGTAAGAGAGAGAAAAACAAGTAAGCAAAGAAATCAAGCAAGAAAACCAAACCAAGTAAGCAAGCAAACAAACATGCAAACCAAAAATAAAAGCAAAGAAAGAAGCAAAGACTACTCCTACACCTACGCTAAACAATGCATGGGCCTAATCACATGAAGTATTATTTCCAATGCAACTTGTTATCACTCTATGATTTTTAATATTGGCAAGATAAAGAATCATAAAGGATACATCAAACCACTTTAGAGTTTAGGATCTAGCCATCCTAGGCCCAAAGAGGGCTCTCTCTATATATTTTGAGATTTGATTTTTCTTTCCGGTGTTTTAATATTTTAGGCTAGATATATAGATAAAAGATTGATTAATTGATTGATTGTTTTGTTGGTTGGGATAGATCTTGTTTAAACCTTTTCCATTGGGCTATGGAGTCAAAATCTGGATTGTAGCATCAAATTTTCAGAGCATTCACAAGGCTGGCTATCTATATCTACTGGATCTTAAAGCACAATAAAGAATGAAATGACAGAATAGTGAAATCAGTGGTGGTTAAAAATCAATTAAGTATTTCTTAACCAAACCTTAGAGGAAAACACTTATATAGTAAATACAGACAGAAATAAGGTTCTCCAACAACATATCTTACTCTAAAATTTATGTTTTACTACAAGATTTGAGTTATGCAAATGAAGGAAACAACGAAACATTTAAAACAGAAAGGAAAACATCACCAGATAAAAATAGCTTAAATATCTTGCAAACGATCTTTATTATCAATGCTCCAGCTCCAAAAATTACAGTGCTCCAAAAGATAAGTTTTTCAATTACTCGGGTCCAACCCCTAATACTTCCAATGCATGAAGTATTTAACTAAAATATACATCAACTACCATATACACTT
Organism: Pinus tabuliformis; assembly: GCA_031772625.1. Taxonomy (NCBI): domain Eukaryota; kingdom Viridiplantae; phylum Streptophyta; class Pinopsida; order Pinales; family Pinaceae; genus Pinus; species Pinus tabuliformis. The sequence continues at coordinate 52,617,370 of CM062815.1, forward strand.
GGAAATTTGTTATTATTTAAAAAGAAACTAAACTTTGACTAGTGTGACCATGAAGTGGCCACGATGAGATAACTTCGACATCTAACCCATTTTTTCTGAATGTTGTTGCTGGGTAATCAATTATGCTGTAGTGGTTGATCTAGTTGTTCTTTAACAAATTGTGTTGGCATAGCTGACTCGGCTGGTTGTTGACTCGGCTTCTGTGTTGACTATTCAATCTTTCTTGTCTTGTTCCTCCTGGTAGTCGCAAATATTGCTCCACTCTTCTTCATATGGGATTTTAACCTTAATCAACCTGCAATATATCTCATCTATTTCTGTGTATCAAGCAAAAGTGGGTTTCACTGTGAAAATGTGTTTCAATTCATGCTTAATGAAAACTGGATTGTTGATAGCCTCCAACATTGCTTTTCCTGCCATGCTGCCCTTGATATTGGAGAGATTGACAACATCCTTTACTATGTCTTCTAGCCTCTTGACATAATCTTCTCTGGTCATGAGTTTATCATTAATGGCAAATAGAGAAGGGAGACCTTTTTGTGTCAAAGGTTCAATTCTATTGAGAAATTTGTTTACTGTCAGCTGCAAATTCTGGCATTTCTCCTCGAGCTGTAAAGTCTAGTTCTTTTTTTTCAATACCTTCTTCACATGTAGGATAGTTTCTATTCTATTTGATACTCCTATTTCTTCTATCTCATACATGTTCTTTAAATTTAGAAATTTGTTGATTCTGTTGGTTTTTGTTAGCATGTCTCCCAACTCTAGGTTAGTGGTTGAAATAGCCTCCTTAGCTTTTTCAACTAGCTCCTTCTGCTCAAATATGATTTGGATGTTGGGCAAAATTTCATTCATACCATTAATGATATTATTCCAGATGATTTCCTTTACCCTTCTGTTGTGGTCACCAACAACCCCCCTCTTTGTTTGATATTAGTAATAACATCAAGCAAAGGGGGACCCTTAACCAAAAAATCCAAAAAATATTTTTGTTTGAAAAACCTTTTGTATTAACTCCCTAAGAGCTATATCACGTCGCAAAGGAAAAAGGAGCGCTTTCCCAAAGCGCATAAACACACTGAGGAGGAGCGACGCGAGAACTCATCGCATCGCGTGCATTAAAGGCGCTCAAAAGGGGAAAACCTAAAGAACCGCCGACAGCCGATATGCGACGTCGCACGTCGCAATGTCGCATAAGCAGCACAAAGTGACAAAGCGAAAAACCTTGCGAACTTGCAATATTGCGATATGCGATCTGCGACCATGCAAAGCTGTGACCTGCGATCTATGGTGTGCGACAAATGAGACCATCAATTGTTGCGATACCACTTATTTACATCGCAATCTTCGATGCTGCGATGCAAATCACGGAAGCCATTCGTCGCAGGCATTCCTCGGCATGATCTGTGAGCCTAAAATTAGGCGCGCACCTTACGGGAAATTAATGATTGTACGCCTGTTTATCCAAAGATGATTATGTTGCGTTTTTCGAAGAGTCAAGTCATAATGGGTGACATGATTATGCATTCATTAGAACTTAATTGCTTTCATGTCAATCTTTTCTTCTGTCTCTTTTCATTTACGTGAACTATAAGTCAGCAACTGATATAAATCTATATGCAGGAAACATCTAAGGAAAAGCACCAAAACTAGAAGAACAGAGAGGAGATGACTTCGCAGATGGATACCACATACAGCAGGACCGCGGATCCCAGAGTATCACTCAAAAAATGCTGATGGAAATAGGCTATCTAGGACTCAGAGTCAAAGGCGGACAAAAGCAAAGCGTTTATGAAAGATCCTGAGTCCCAAATTGGGTAAAGCAAAAAGTAAAACGCTTAAGGGGAAAGACGTCTCAGAAAAGCCTGGAACAAAGAATGGAAACAAGTTTCAATTGAGAAAATCGTTCAGGCAACAAAATCCCGAGCTCATTGAGTCATTCACACGGCCGGAAACCGAAATAGCAACAGCACAATCAGTTTGAAAGAAATCTGAGTTGTACTAAGTATACACACCGTGAAGACACTCCTCCAGAAGAACACTTTCAAAAATATCTTCTAGTTTGTTAGAAAGAAGTGCCAGCTCTTGTTATTTCTAATTTTCAAGCGCGAACAAAAGGAAAGGACAAGCAGCCGACTCTTTCACGGCGAACAACGCATCGCTTACAGCACTAAGGAGCAGATACATAAATGGTTAGAAATTAGATTCAGTTTTTAGAAATAAATTTGTTTTAGTAAAAGGGCGGTCATTTGAAGCCGTTCCCTAAATTTGTGTAATTAAAATTAGCCGGTTAGTAGTATTTAACCCTTATCGTTGCATTGGAGAAGGGTCTGGAAATTTGTCAAAAAACGTGTCCTCAGAACATGCACTTTTGCACCCTCGGAGGGGGTTTCTGATGAATGGACGGATCAAGATTTATTTATGTTTGCATTTTAATACCTGCTACTGATGTTGCACTTCTGTACTCTTAGTAGGCATTAGAAGTAAGTAGAAATAGATCATTATTGCTTCAGGTCTGTGAGTATAAAGTCAGTCATAAATGGTACTTTTATCTCTTGACGAGTTTCTGCTTGCATTCTTAGAGTAATATACAGCTGATGTTGTTTATATGTTAACGTATGAATGAGTGGACTACCATTTGGCACTTTTGTACGGTGGAGTCATTGATTTATGCTTAATACATGAATAACTGATTATGCGATATGTTGTTCACAACCGTTTTGCTTAACTTTTTATGCAGAATGGTTCATCTTAATTGATTTATATTCTCATAATAGCTGAATAATCTTCATTACCAGTTATTGTGTGAAATCTTTCTAGATCGCATAATGGAAAAAGTTCTATCCCGGGTTAGCGTAGAATAGATGTGTTGTTCTTGATAGATTAAAGTAGTATAAAATTCAGTCTCAGAGTTTAGAACTAGATTAACTTAGAAATAATTCCATATTTTCATTATCAAATTCTACACACACACACATCACCAAACTCTACACACACACACACCCCCTTAGAATGGGAAGCTGGTCCCATTATCCCCAGTCGGACCCGCTACACCAAACGGGCACGGAGCCACCAACCAGGTTCCCGACCGGGTGGGTATCCCCCTTGTTGTTGACTCGATTTCAGGGCCCTCAACACCTTCCCAAAGTATTTCCAATTGATGAATCCTTTTCAGATATCTGCAAATTTTCAATTAATGTTCTTGCCCTCTGCATTTCTACTAAATGTGCACTCTCAACTCTTTTACTCTGGTCCTCCAAAACGTTGACTTGAGTTTCCAATCTCTTGATTTGTTCTGCCTAAAGGTTCATGCTCTCCATGGATTTGGTTAGTTGTTCTGCACTACTTCCTGTCTCTGTACTGGTAGTTGATGGAGTAGCTATGGGAATAGTTGTAAGAGGGATAACCTCCATAGTGGTGGTGGTCAACGATGCTGCTTTCTCCTTTTCCTGTACCATCTTCTCCATCTCTGTTTCCATTTGTTTTATTTGGATTGACTGCTCCATTTTCAGTTTCATAATTCCTACCTTCTGAAGCTTTGTTTCCTCTATTTCTTTAGTCAAGGGATCTTGTGCTGCAAGCATTTAGAGTCATTTTCTCAAAGTTGCTATATCCACCTCCTCCTTTTTGATAATCTCTTCTACTACTTTCACATCCAATGGATCATACCCAATTTTCAATACTAAATCTTCCAAGGATTTAATTCTGTTATCTTTTGATTGAGATGAAACCTTTTCCATCTTCAGCTGAGATTGGGTATTTGATAAAGGCACCTACATTTTAAACACACTCATAGAGGTACTTGTTAGAGTGGAGGAGATCATCTCACCTGTTTTCTTATGCATTTCCAGCTGATCAATAGGATGAACATTTCTAGCATCAAACTCAAAGGAAGTCTATTTATAATCAGCTGGAGTTTTAGATTCTATTTTTTGTGCCTTAAGGAATGCCATATGCATTTTCCCTTTCTTTGAATCAAAAGTTGATAGAATTCTTCTTTTGGAAGTAGAAATTTTCTCCAGACTGAGCATAAGTACTCTTTTTCAACATTTCATTTTTTATCTTTATCTCCCTGAAAGTATAAAAAATGGTCTCCTCCTTATCTCCTGTTACATTTGTAGATATGGGTATTTGAAGAGTTTGTTGCCTTTTTGTGATAGGAGTTGTAGGAAAAGATTGACCTCCTGCTGGAGATGAACTAGGAATGTCACTGAGGTTGATAACTGTTTGCTGTGGTGATTCTTTACCTAAGTCCATGTCCATGCGAATCCTTGCCCTTTTCCTAAATTTTAGCTTGAACTCCTTTATAGAAGTATTAATCCCTGGTGATTGATCTTCTCTCTATATTTTCCCAGTTGTTTCCTTTTCCTATTCCTTTTCCTTGTCTTGTATGTCCTCTGTACTTTGCCTTTCTTTTTGCCTAGGATTTTGTGCACTTGAAGAGGAAAGTATCTGCTCCTCTGCCTCTTGCAAGGTTTTAGGCATCCATTTTGCTTGGTTCATGAATTTTTCTATTTCATGCTTGTGACTGTGAATATACGGTGTTGATTTGCTTTCCACCCTTTTCTTGGTGATGATACCCCATGAGTGATAGGACCATGTGAAGTTGTGGGTGAACTTCATTTCTTTCAACTTCTTATTAGCCTCCTCACCTGCTGCCCTGCTATTGAAAATAAAAGGAGCAATCTCGGATTTGATCCTAAATTGAGACTTCTTCTTTGCTGCTACAAAATGTACTTCATATGAATTGATCATCTGCCTGATATATTCTAGTGAAAAAATCCTCATTGGGAGGAGCTTTGGTAGCTTGTAAGGGGCCTATTCACATCCATATATCATTAATTCTGTGTAATTTTGGTAGAAATACCAATCTCCTATTCTAGCTTGATCAGTCAGCTACATGTTTCTTTTGATTTCTTCAATGATTATGGGTTCTTATATACCACTAAGGAGGCTCACAACTAGATGGGAGAACATCTATATGAATGTTTTGTATGTCAAGTACCTTTGATCATTCGTCACCAAATTTATCCAGAAGATGATGGACTGAGGTTCACCTTCTTCATTTAGCTTGCTCATCACAAACTATAACCTATCTGCCTGAAAATAAACAAACATATAAAACAATACTGAAACACTTCTTCTATAGTAAAATTTATGATTTTTTCATGGATGTCATCTCCCAGAAATTGATTAAAATTAAACAATATAGAGGGCTTTGACTCCGAAGACAATATGGACAAGAAACCTATTATGGCCTCATCAAGCCACTGATCTGAACAATACCCTAGCAGATATGAAATCATAGTGACTATATGCCTAGTTCTATCAAGGAAAGTAGAGGATGGATATGGAGGAGTTTTTCTAGGGAGTGGGATTTGTTCAATCATGAATAATTCCAGGGTTTTAGCTCTTTTATCGAAGTCTAACCTTTGGTACATTTCACTGAGGATTTCATGGGAAAAAGGAGTGGTTCCTTCAATGATAGGAGATTGCATAATCTGCATTATTGATTTAGCATTAATGGTGTATAATATTTCTCCTACAGGGGCTACTACTACTCTTTTCTATGGGCTATAACATGACTCAAATTTTCTGACCAATTCTAGGTAGCTATGTGTTTTGGGAAAAATGTAGAAAGGAAAATTTGTATCCTAGAGTCCTATATAATCCATTTCATTAATGAATTTGTCCTACCACCAATAGTAGATGTCAAAGAGATCAAATTATGTCATTGTCTCATGTATCTTGAAGCCTCTATATGCAAGTGGAATATGGTCCAAGTCCATTGGTGGGTGCACCATCAGATTGAACAACTCTTGTTATTTCTTCTTAGGTGGCATGGCTATCTTCTGGAGATTTGAAACCTAGAGTATCTTTGGATTTACAGGTGAACTGTAATTAGGAAAAGGAATGAGAAGAAGAGGGAACTCAGAGAGGGAAAACAAAAAGGGAATGAGTAGAAAATGGGATTCAAGAAAGGTAATGTCTACTAAACGTAGACAATTGTAGCTTTCTACTACTAAGCTGATAATTCACTGTGTTAACTACTTCTCTGTGTATGTCTCAGTAAATTTTCACTTCACCTGTAAGCAAAGAGGACATATAGAAACTCTGTAAATGGGTGAGAGATGATGTGTTTGTAAATTTTGCAAAGTTTTCTTTGAAGTGGTGTGAAGTGGCGTGGGTCCGTTGGCTAGTCCAATGAATTGAATGTGAAATGGTATAGCATGGGAATGGAGTTGATAGGTGGATGGCACAGAGTGGTGTCGTGGAGCGACGGGAATGGTGAATGGTCATGACAAATGGGTGGTTTGTTTGAGAGTGGAAGCCACTTTTCAGAGGCCCCCCCAAGTGGTAAGTAGAATTGTGGATGGGGGGTGTGAAATTATGATAATGTGACACATAACCAGAGAGAAGCCACTAATTTTTCGAACCCCCCCATAGCATTAACATTCAGAGGGTGAGGGGCGCAAAAACCTCTTATGGGTCGTTGGATCAATAATTGAGTGTGGGGATTTGACAGGAAGATGAGGGGTGGATAATCACTAATGTGACGGGCATGTGGGTGGTGGGGATTGGAAAACAAAATGGAATGGGGGCGGAGTATGGAATAAAGTTAGGATTATATTATTATACCCCTATCCTTTATTAATTTCTTTTTTCCACATTATGAAAAACACATGAAATATGGAATAAAACATTTAGAAGTAATTTTCATGTCATTTTCCTTCTTATTATTCTTTCAAACTACCTACCCTTTGTTTCTAAACTAACATTTTCTCTTTATAGGGTGAACTTAGACTTGCAGACCCTTTTTCACTTTCTCGTTTTTTTTTCTAACCTACTCTGTCACTTATCTCTCCTATTGGTTCAGATTGAAAAGTGAACTAATTTCATTTCTACCTAGCTACTGATTTGCCAAGATTAAACTATTTGGCGGATCTTTATTTTCTACCCTATCAACATAAATTGAAATTTTTTCAATCATGCTTAGACTGTATGAATTGAACAATATATTGGGTTTTATTTTCTTTCATTTTTTTTTTCTCTTTTGTTCTTTTCCTTTATTTTTTTAAATACCTTTTTTTTTTGGAAATCAATTGAATATTTAAATATGTGAATGATATGAAATATGCAAAATGTGATATACTCAATCACCTTGAGATCCTGTAAATTATAGGACCCTAACAGTGGCTCCAGCTAAGGATGGCACTTCTCAGTGTGAAGTGTCAAAAACATAAGATCAGTAGCCTTGAGTTCTCAATATCTGCATTGTCTTCAACTTGATTTCTTTTTGTAGTAACTTCATCAAAGCAAGCTTAGGGCCTTCTCTACGGGCTTCAACCTTTGCCAAATGAGTTATTTAATCAAAAACGTAAAATACTATGATATTTACAATGGAATGATGGGAATTTGTGTGCTTATGAGAAGTAATGCTTTAACATCCTACCATTGATAGGACCTCCTGGTAGCTCTACTCCATCCAACTCTTTGAGAAAAAATGCATTATTTCCTCTGAAAGTGGAAATAATATATCGACCTTTCCAAACATTTTCAAATTTAATATGCTTCCCTTTATCTTCTCTTATTGAGTCCCGTTTTAACACTTTGTCTCCTAGGCTGAAATCATCAGCGTTGGTTCTTTTGTCAAATTTTTTTCTTTATATCTTCCTAGACAACTTGAGTTCTATTGTATACCTCTTCTTTGGATTATTGCAATTGAATTGCCTGATTTGTCCTTATTTATATATCATTTGGCTTATTTTTTACTTCCTGAATAATCTTCATGATTGGCGCTCCCATGGAAGAAGGGAAAACTGCATCCATTCCATGAACCTGTTGGTATGGGTACATGCCAATTGATTTCTTTGTAGTCAATCTATCATCCCATAATGTGTTGATCAATTTGTTGTGCCATGAATTCTTATTGTCCTCCAGTATCTTCTTAAGGATATTTACCAAACCTTCGTTTGAGGATTTAGCCAACCCATTACCTTGAGGGTGATAATCTGTTGTATGACCTAAAGAGATATGGTACTTGTGACAAAAATCCACCATATTATTTGATTTGAAAGCTGCAACATTGTTAGTGATAAGTTTCTTAGGACAACCAAATCTTGAAAGGATATTGGTTTCAAGGAATTTTATAATAATAGAATGAGTAGTATCTCTGGAAGGGATGGCTTCTATCCATTTGGTAAAGTAGTCTGTAGCAGTTAGGATCCATTTGTGTTTCACTGAGGATGGAGGGTGAATTTCACCAATGAAATCCAATCCCCACTATTGGAAAGGACTTTCAATAGAGATGGGTTTCAGGGGCAAGGGTAATAAGTTTTTCTTTCCTTCAAAGATTTGGCATTTATGGCAAGAAGTTACCATCTTATGGATGTCTGGGAAAAGTGTAGGCCAATAGAAGCCAACTCTATGGATTTTATTAGTAGTTGTTTTCCAATAAAGATGGCCTCTACAATCACCTTCATGGAATTCCTACATAAATCTGTCAACATCATCTTTTAACAAACATTTGAGTAATATACCTCCAACAACTTTCCAATGTAATGCATTTTTAATAATGAAAAACTTGACTACTTTTAATTTTAGAAATCTAGCCTTTCTTTTGGATAATCCAGGAGGAGAATTCAAATTGAATAGAACATACAAAAGCTCTGCATACCATTGGGGAATTTAAGAATGCTTTGTCTGTTGGTGGAGTCTCCATCTCCTCTCGGTCATCCAAGGCAAGGTATCTAGTGCATTAAAATTTGATTCAACCATCATCTTGGCTAATCCCTGTCCTTTGATCAACTTGGTGGGCTTGATTTCTATATCATATTCCAAAATAACATCTATCCATTTTCCTCTCTTCCCATCGGGTCCATTTTGAGTTAGAATATATTTGATAACCACATTAGGTACATAAGAAATGATATGAGAATGTAAAATATAAACTCTGAAATCTATTATTGCTTTGACGAGAGTGAATGCTTGTTTTTCCATGATATTGTACTTTAAAGAAGCATCTCTCAAAGCTTTGCTAAAGAATTCTATTGGTTGTTCATATCCTTCTTTTTTTTTCTGTAATAGTACAACTGCAATAGTATGTTTAGATGAAAAAGAAAAGATAATAAAATCTTTAGTGAAAATTAGGCTGATTAAAATTGGAGGTTTTGTTAATGCATGTTTGACTAGATCAAAAGATTGTTTGGCTTCAACATTCCATTTAATTTATGTATCTTTCTTAAGCATGTTTGCTATATTTATAAGTAGTTTAGCAAGATTTGGTATGAATCTTCTCAAAAAAATAATTTTCCCAATAAAATATTGAAGTTCCTTTTTGTTTTTTGGATGACTAATTTTAAGGATACCTTCAATCCTACTGGGGTCGTTTATGATTCCATCGTTGGAAATGATATGGCTTGGAAGTTTTCCTTCTTCAAGCCCAAACGATGTTTTCTTGGGATTCATCGAGATACCAAATTTTATGCATTTTTTGAATACTTTTCTCAAATGTGCTAGGTGTTATTCATCATTCTTTGAGAAAACAATGATGTCATTGAGATAAATCACAATAAAATGTCCAATTTCATCTGCAAAAGCAATGTCCATTTCTCTTTGGAAAGTGGCACTGACATTCATTAATCCAAAGGGCATTTTCACATACATGAATGTTCCCCAAGGAGTAGTAAAAGTTGTTTTATCTTGATCAATAGGATACACTAAAACTTGACTATACCCTGAGAAACCATCTAACAAGGAGATCCTACTAGAACCCACCACCCTTTGTAATATGTGATCCATTTTTGGTAGGGGGTAGTTGTCCTTAAGGGAAACCTTTTTTAAATTTCTAAAGTCAATGCACAACCTTATTTCACCAATATTATTTCTTGTAGGCACAATATTGGATACCCATCTGGAATACCTGATTGGGACTATGATTTTGGCATCATACATTTTCTTGATTTCTTTTTCAGCCAAGTGCATTAGGACAAGATTTATCCTACGCAGCTTCTGCTTAAATGGTTTCTGGTCTCCCTTAATTGGAGTTTTGTGTTTTATAATGCTAGTATCATAAGCTTTAAAATCCTCATAGCTCCAAGAAAATACATTTATGGATTTTTTAAACATAGCTATATACCTTTGTTTTAACATGATAGGCAGTGATTTTGACAGTTTTATGATTTTAGGGTTTTACTTACTACCTATGTTGCATTCTTCAATGTTTTTCCTATTGGTTCTAATGAGCCTCAGCATTGGGTAATTATATGGGCCTTAATTCACCTCCTAGCTTAGTCAAACCAACTCTTATCACAACTTATTACATCTTTTTATTATATTTTGTTTAATGAGATGAGTTAAAGTGAGATATTATGCCTAGTGGACTAATATGCATCGAATGCAGGTTTGGAAGAGAAAATCAAGGAATTTTGGCAAGACTAAGGTTTGAAACTCGAATGGGACAAGGGAGAGAGATTGTAGGAGGTAAATCCTCCTCATTTACTCATCCCTCACTTGAATATTCCTCCATTAATCACACTAGCTTGGAGTGCAAGTAGCCAATTCATGACGATTAAAAGGCAGCCGAGAAAGAGATAAACAAAGAGTCAGTTCATCTCGAGTTTGGGAGCCGAGTCTCCCTAGATTTAAGGAAGTCATTGGATACTTCAGTTGTATAAGTAGACAGGTTGAAAGACTCATTAGGATTCGAATTTTTGTTGTAAAAACTCTAGCTATTTTCGAGCTCCACACTTGTGGAAGACTTTGATCTAATTTTCTATTTTGGTAATGAGAATGAGCATTTTCTTGATCCAATACTGAGTTAACTCAGATAGCTAAAGCTCTTGGGTTAGGGCCCATCCCTAGTAGCAAAGGCTCCTCTTCTTCTATTTGTATGCTTAGCTTAGTTTCATAGGTTCATGGTTAAACTCTCTTTAGAAGTATTTCATTGCAAGTAGTGTAGATTTGATTAATTGGTTATTAGTTTGTTTCCATTTGTGCCTTACTTTAGTAACAGGTTAGAAGGGATAAAAGAAGCACGACAAAGCTGTCAGTAGGCGTCCTAGCCTCACTTCTTCCTTCCGGGATCATGATTTGAGTAAATACCCTTATGCATCCACAAAAAGACAAATTTCCATTTCTTTCATAATATTTAGAGTTTACTGTACTTGAACCGGAATTTGATCAGTTTTGCAAAGTAGGATTTTTTTTCCATCTCTTCTATCTTCACTCTTGTAGTAGATTTCATCCATGATTCCATTTTATTCAACAATTTCTTCATGCATAAGGTAGAAAGATAGTTCATTAAATTCTTCTTTTCTAGCTCACAAGAATTCTTCTTGTTTACATGACTTCTTGGAAATTACACATGTTTGATGCATAGCAGGTGCTTCAGAAGTAGAAATAGATCTCATAGCAAGAAACCACCTTTCAACTTCATCCGCCCATAGGCATTCCTTTTTTCATCACGACCTTCACCAATTTCATCATTTTATATAGAAATTTCCCCAAGCATGTTGAGCGAATCCAACCATCTCCTAAACTTGGTTTTGGGTTCTGAGTGATCCTAAGCCTTTTATCACTCCATTCCCCTTATAAACCACCTTCCCTAAGCCTTCCATCATCTACAACACCCATCGTTTTTCTCTCGGCTGTATCTTGTAGAAATACAGGGAATCCTGTAGGTTTCTAGTACATCCTGTAGGTTTTCTTGTAGTGGCCTGTTTTGAGGCAAAATTGAGGAAAACCTCTAGGAAGCCACCCAAGCTCTCCAAAGCATCTCCTAAACCTTCCAACCATCTCCTGAACCTTCTAGCCATCCACCAGCATCCCTAAGCTACCAGCCACATCACCAAAAGAGATTAGTTTGCACACTTGATTTTTCATGAAAAGCATAAAAGGACAAAACATATTTATTATAGCCCTTTACATGCATAACAATGATGTTTGATGTTCTTTACTTCCATGCTCAGGATAGTGGCTTTTTTTTCATGTTAATTTAGAATTATTGTAAAGCATAGCTCTTAGCAGTTAATTAGGAAATGGTGTGCCTTAGCAGTGAATTTGAGTCCTTTTCATTATTACAGTAGATCAAATCTCTCTTAGAGTAGATTTCTATTTCTTTCATCAAGGAAACAAGATTCTTCTGAATCCATAGAAGTCTAGCTTGAAAACCCTAGTGGTCTCTCATTAGCAGAACAGTGACAAAAGGCAGAACCATCACTTTTACTTGTGTATACAACACTGTCACCTCCAAGTCTGTACGAACCCTAGGTTGATAAAGTAAAGATGGTATCCCAAGATTGCAACATTCTTGCTAGAATATTGGTGCTCATCACGTTTTGGTGCCATTTCTGGGGAGGTGTCTAAGTAATATGCGATTACTGGTTCCTTTCTTCTATTTCTTGTTTCTAATATTCTTCCATTAGTTTCATTTCTACAAAAGTAATTTAGTTACTTCCTTTCACATTCTACATTCTCTTCTTTCCTTTGCATTTTGCAATTAAGATTTCAATTGAGCAAGTATTTTTTCAACCATTTAGTAGTTTTCATTCAATCTGCAATTTTAGTTTTCTAGAGTACTTTCCAAAGTTTGAAAAAAAACACAAAACCAAACTAAAATAAATTCCTTTCATTCCTCTTAGGAATAGGGATAACTTAGGGAATTTTTTTCCAAATACCCCCACTGCATCAAACAACCAACCTTCCCTCTTCTTCGATCACTGTGAACTAGAGAAACCCTTAGGTGAGCAACCAGACATATTTGAAGAACCTACAGGGGAAGAAGAAGAAGAAGAACCCATTCCTACCAAGCCAATGGCTGAAAAACAGAAATGACAGAGGGAATAGAGAGAGAGTTGAGAGTGCCTTCCCCATCAGGGAAACTAATGGGACACTAAGATGAAAAATATAAGCCCCTCTTCCCTTCCTTATTTCCATGGCTTGACCACAGAAGATCTCGACACTTTCCTATTTAAGTTTGTTGTTATATGCTGAACATACGACTACACAAATGATGAGAAGAATTTGAAACTATTTCAATCTACCCTCAAGGATGCATCTTTGCACTGGTTCATGGGTTTACTTGGGGATATCATCACAACTTAGGCTTAGATGAAACAAGCCTTCAACAAAAAGTATCGAGACTACTGTATTTATAAGGATACTAAAGAGGAAATTTTTAGGACGACCTAAGGTAATGATGAATCCCTAGAGGATTATGAAGAAAGATTCCATCTTAGTTACAAAAGGGCCAGGTGCACACTTGACCCTGAGTCGCTGAAGCTAGTCTTGCTTAGAGGAGTAAGGGAAGACCTTTTGGATACTCTACACTTGTTAGCAAGAGAAGATATATACCAATTGTTGGTGTCAGTATCTTCACACTGCCATCTGTGATCAAAATATACTCTTTTGCATTTCATACTAGGAGTCACATTCTGATGAGTTGCATTCCATTAGGTCATGGATCTACTGATGGTAGGGTTCATTTCAGTTCTTTCCCTCATGACATATATATGCTGACCTTCTTTCATACTTTTTAGTCAATGATTCATACTTATTTTTAGTTCATTTCATCAATTAGGTCTTAGGTCTTAGGGTTTCAATTTCATTAGGTATTAGGGTTTTACCATGGTCAAATTTCAATGAATATTGATTAATAATGGTTAGTAGACACATGAGGATGATAATAATGATCAGAAAAGTACTAATTTCTTAATTTGTAAGCCTAATAAAGTTCTCACCTCAAAACTAGTTTTGAGGTGAAAACAGAGCATTTGTATTTTATTGTTAAATTTCATGTAATTTTATTGATTTCATATGTAATAAATGGTTCCATGCTGCTCCTGGTCACCTGGTGATATCGCCAAGTACTTGCCACTACAAAAAGTCAAAGAAATTGAGCATCAGTTCACCTATCCAAGCAAAAGATCAAGCATCCAAAAAACAGAGTATTTGAAAAAGCACATAGACATTACAAAAGTGGGTTTTCACCATCAAATATTAAAAAGTGAAAGTCATATAAAGCCATATCTCTTTGGATCATTTCATTATGCTAATGTTGAGATTCAAATGCTAAAGGAGAGCCAAAAACATGATTTCTAAGTGTCATTGAGCAAAGGTGTGCAATCGCTGCGTTTTTGGAGAAAATCAGACTGGCACTGCGCACCAGAGGCCGGTGCTACGCACCTGGGAGGCGTTGCGCACCTGGTAGCCATTCCCAGTGTAAATTTACATGGGCGCTACACACCTGGGAAGCGCTACGCACCTTGGTGAGGCATTGCGCACCTGGCAGCCAAGCCCCAAATCATTTCAAATCGCTCCAATTTGCCTCAAATTTTCCAAGTTACCTCTTTGCAAGTAAGTACCTCAGTGTTTCTTGTTGAAAAAGGGTTTTTATAAGAAGTCTTGGTGATTCTCCCACTCATAAAGTCTAACCCTAGTGTTTTCACCAAACTGTCTCATAAAATTTAAAATCTCACTCATTTATTGCTTTCCTATCTCATCCATTTGTTATTGTTCCCTAAACACCATTCCCTGATATATTTTCCCCAAATCCCATTCCCACTTACAAATTTCCCAAACCCTAGACATACATCCCTAAACCCTACATTATCCCCAAACCCTACTGACTCTCTAAATCTCATTCACACTCCCATTCACTCTAACCTAATCATCCATAAAATCTCTTCATACTCATATTTCATTCATCCACCCTATCTCTTCATTCACCACAAGTGATCACAACAATAAAGACAATGGAAAGAGAAAATGAATATGAGCTTGAAGAAGATACCCTTAGTGACAGTTCCAGCGAGAGAAACATACAGCACAGGAAGCCTCATAAAGGAGGAAGGGTTATCAGAGAGGATCCCACTAGTTTGAGGGAGTTCCAAGCCTGCCCACTTGCCATTTCTTACTTTAAACACTAGTCATGTTTTGGTTTTTGTGTAATGGTAGAAAGGGTTAAATTTCATCATCAGTTAGCAAGGTTGTTTGTGACACATTTGGACAACAATGAAGTATCCCTTACTGGAATTACATTCACCTTATCACCACCTATCATTTCAGAGGCTACAGGTATTCCAGATGTGGGTGAAAAATGGAACAAAGGTCAGGATATTGACAGGGAGTACTATGAGCCTTACATCAAGGCTAGATACAAAGACAAACTCAAGAGACTATTCCCCTTCAAGTTCTTGGAAGATAAGTTTGCTCCTTCGATGAAGATCATTATCAAGCACTTCACTTGTGAAGATAGGTTCTCTCGATTGTATGCCTACCACATTAGACTGCTGATGCATTTCACTAGAGTAAGGATGATGAATATCCCTTACTTCATGTTCAGAAACATTGAGAAGATGGCACTTATTGTAAAGAATAAACTAGATCGCCATAAGTTAACTAGCATCTACCACTACTCTTTGATTAAAATCATTGTTGTACATCAGTTGAACCTTCTTAACATGTCATGGGAGACTTTCATATCTCATGAGATGTTCAAAGACCCACAAATCTTTTCATCAGTGCATCATGAAGAAGGTGGAACTTCAGGACATGAAAAAGTCAAAGAGACGCCAGTGTTTGTGACATATGAGAGGGGCACTAGAAAACTTTTTGCAGCTGGTAGGCGAGTATTATCTCCATAGGGTGTGGAAGGAGTCTCACCTTCATCATCAGGCTACAGGTAAATTTTATCTCCAAAAGGAGTGGAAGGGGCTTTTCCTTCTTCTTCAGCTAAACAGGTACAAGTTGAGCAGCAAAACAAGGGCAAAGGTAAAGGCAATAAAAATTATGCATAAGAAGGATCTTAGTGATGAGCAAGAAAGAGATTTTTGACCTTGTTGATCATGAGGAGACACAAGGAGTTGATGTCATTGACTTAGAAACTCAAGATCCAAAGACTGCTAAAGACATGATCATAAAGGAACAAGAGGCTAAGATAGAAGCCTTGTCATACAACTTAGAGAGGGCTAAGTGGGTTATCAAATATCTAGAGCAAGAAAACAAGCAATTGAGTGACAAGCAAGTCCTCATGGAGCTGCAAATGATGAAGGAACATAGGCAAAAGGCTAAGAAGGCCAAGGTCATGTTGACTTCAATTGAACAAGAGATCGAGAATGACTGGGAAACTTGGCTTGAGAGGGTTAATATACACCTTTAGGGGCTGATTGAGAAGGCCAACAAAGACAAGAAGATGCTTCACCACATGGCCTACCACTACATGACTTGCAACAAGATCTGCAATATAAGAATGAGGAAGCTTAAGGCTAGGTTGAGGAAGGCCTTAAGGAGAAAAAAGGAGCAAGATAAGTTGAAAATCTTGGCTGAAGTCTCACTGTCCCATCAAAGAAACTAATGGTGGTGCCTTGTGCCAAATCTGGGCAAGTTTTGATAAATTTTTGCCATTTTCAAATTTTGAAATTTTGAACACAGAAAATTGCCATAGGTGCACAGGGCCGATGGCACTGTAGGAGGCAGAGAGGTCATCGTTTGGTACTTTTTTGACCTTTTGGTGACATATTTTTTCTCCAAAATTGATGAGATTTTTTGGGTTTGATTCTCTCATCATGCTGAATCTAGATATACAAACCATTTCTTCAAAAATTCCTCTAGTGAATTGGCGCTGCACTTTTCACTGGAGGAATTTTTCAAGAAATGGTTTGTATATCTGGATTCAGCATGATGAGAGAATCAAACCGAAAAATTATCATCAATTTTGGAGCAAAAATAGGTCACCAAAGGGTCAAAAAACTACCAAACAATGACCTTTCTACCTCTTTTTGGACACATAGAAGTAGCCTTGGGAAATTTCACGTTTGAAGGGGAAAATGACCTCCAAATGAAAAAATTCAAGATGTTCAAGAAACTAGACAGGAAGACCTTTTCAATGAGCTATCTTGGGCTCAATTTGGACAAGGGGACGGCCTCCAAAACCGGTTCTGAAGCAGTGCTTGCAGCTTCCCAGTGGCACTGTGCATAGAGCGAGTTTGCCCAAAAAATCCAATTTTCGCCTAGTTTCTCTACAATTTTACTTTTTATCTATTAATACTATGGTATGTAAATGTAATTATGAAATGATATTAGGGGTTTGATTCATCAGTTTGAGTTGGTTTGGGGGTTAATGAATCAGTTTCCATGCTTATAAAGGCAAGTTGTTTGGCTGCTTATATTCCTGTTCCTTGTTTGGAAATGGTTGTAACAATTCCTTATCTCTTGGATTCAACCCCTGATGGCTAGCATAGGTGGTTTGATATATATATTATGTATTTTTTTCAGTCATTAGCAAAGGTTAGACTCTCTTGGATGCTCTCAGCGACATTGTACACCTTTATTAGCAGTTTGGCAAGGAAATAAATGAGGATTTGCAGCTATTTTTATGGGATACTTGTGGTAAAGTTTTTTTTCATAATTTCTTCTTCTATTATTATTTTTTCTCATATGTTATGTGTTCCAAAATCTGATTCATTCTTCTAGCTAAATGATATCAAGATAGATAGGTAGAATACATTGGTTACAGTGCTCTACCTTGGGAAACCATTTAGTTTTTGATGTTTTCTACTATTTGAGAAGGAAACATGATCTTTGCATGCCCTCATGAGCTCCTCACTAGTCTTTAGACTTACTATCTCACTCAATTTCAAGTGCTAAAACACCTACCTACCTTGCCCCATCGAACACCCTGCATTCCTAACTTGATTTCCTGGACCCAAAGCTGCCTGCTCCATTTGATCTAGCAACAAAACTAAAAAAATCAAACAAAAAACCCTAGAGCTACTATACCTAGCCTAAAATCCATATTTAATCCAGTCATCCGACTGAAATTGACAAGGAGAGAGGCCTCTCCCAACCTAGTAGGGCTAGCTACCAGGTTAAGCTTGGTTTGTGGTCATCTTATGATTTCCTCCCTTCAGCCTGAGGTCAATCTAGGCTCTAACACCAGTTACCCTATGGGGATATCAAGACTGTCTTTAGAAACCATTGTAGGGAAGCTAGGAAAAAGGGTAGGAGAGGTCAACCTATGGTCAGTACATCCTCCTCCAATTCATCCATCAAGGGTGAAATTGGAAACATGATGGAAGATTTCAAGAGTGAGATGCTGCAAATCCTTGCCTTACAAATGGACACTGTGCACATTAGGAGAAAGTAAGATGAAGAAGAGAGAGGCTTGGGAATTTTCTATCCTCGATGGACCAAAAGGCACACTAGAAATGAATTTCCATTTAATTTTATTGAAATTTTCTCAGTCTGTGAAGAAAACCACTCCACAGATAAGTGACATTCTTTACCTGGACTCAAAGCTGTATATCAAGGAGCTTAAGGTGTCACTAAGCAGGTTTGCTACATAAACCAAAGGAGACCTCATGGGCCTAGGCCATACTAGTAGGGCATGCAAGGGTCATCCCATGCATATTACAACCCCAACCAAACCACATCCATACCTTCTTGGGGACCCACTGCTTATCCTTCCTAGTCTACACCTCCTCCTTGGTCCTTTTCATCTCAGTAACATTCCCAACCATCCAGCCAGTCTTTTCAACCATATGCTCCGCCACAACCTTAGTGGAATGCACAACCCCAAGGGTGGAGGCCCAAGTACAATAATGTCCTAGCTTTATTACCTTCACCACCTACCCAACCATAGCTGTTACACTCTACTCCACCTAAACAACACCAGAGGCATGCTCAGCCAAATCCGAACCTGAACAATAGACATGCACAACAAGTATATAGTGTAGAGACATCATATCCAGCTTATGCTGTGGAGATCTAGGAAATTGGCCTAAGATTTGGGAGAGTTCTCCCAGATAACCAACCTCCATCTCCACCTAGGGAGTCTAAAGAAGAAAGAGAAGAAATCATTCTTAAAGTAAATCCACCCTTTCTTAAGAGATTAACTCAACCACTCCAGTCTACCCAAGAAGAGACTGAACTTTTGGGAGAATTGAAAAACCTATGTGTCAAGATTCCACTTCTCCAAGTCATAAATGATGTACCTATTTACCACAAGTTGATTAAGGAGAAGTGTTTCAAGCATCTAGGGAGGAGAAAAGGAGATTCCCCTACCATTAATTTCATTGGACAACTATCCGACTTAATGCTGAGGCAGGTAATCTATCCAAAGTATTTGGACCCTGGAAGCCCTGTATTAGATGTGCACATTAATGGCACCATTCTCCCACACACTTTGATCGATCTTGGGGCTGCCAATAATGTGATAACCAAGGACACCATGCTCAACCTCAACCTCCAAGGTTCATTGAGAAAGACCACAACATTCCTACAGGCCGCAGACCGCTCCACAGTGACCCCTGAGGGGATTGTGGAGGATGTGATGGTCTCCATTGACTCTTGTGAGTACCTTTCAGATTTCCTAGTTCTCCAACCTAAGGCTAAGCTTATTGGTTACCTTCTCATTCTTGGGAGGCCCTGGTTGGCCACTACCAATGCTTACATCAGCTGTAGAGCTAGGAATATGACCATCAAGAATGGGCATATGTCCAAGAAGTTAGTATTATACCCTCCTGCTCAGCCATCTCTAGAACATGATTTACCTTTATGGCTGGAAGAGGAGGAAGAAGATGAAGTTTATTCTTCCCAACTATATACCTTAGAAACAACCATGGGAGGAGGACAACAGGATGAAGATGATTTGATTGAACATCTACTCCAAAGTCCAACACCCAGTACATTGTCCCTAGAAGAAGTAGTAAAGGAAACCTAGAACAACCATCCAATTGATCTATGCTTGGTTGATTCCAACCCTCTCCATGTCATAACCATAAAATTCAGCCCTAAAAGAACTTTGAAAATCAATCCATCTCTTTTTGTTCTCCAAGAGGAGAAGTTGTGAAACATGCTAAAGGAACATCTAGATGCCCTTGCTTGGAGTTACAAAGAAATGAAGGGAGTACAACCCTCAATGTGTACTCACCAAATTTACATCAAAGAAGGTTGCAAGCCAGTCTGAAAATCCAAAAGGAGGATGAATCTAGCTCTTAAAGATATAGTCAAAGAAGAATTGCAAAAGTTTCTAGATGCAGGATTCATTTATCCTATCTCTGACAGTGAGTGGGTCTCTCCTTTGGTGTTAGTTCCCAAGAAGAATGGTAAGTGGAGGATTTGTGTTCATTACAGGGACTTGAAAAAAGCCACAAAGAAGGACCATTTCCCTCTACCTTTCATCGATGAAGTGCTAGATGCCCTGACAGGGAAAAAGTTTCTCTCTTTCCTAGATGGATTAAGCAGGTACAATCAAATCTAGATCAGCCTGGAGGACTAGGATAAAACCACCTTCACTTGTCCTTGGGGCACTTTTTCCTATAGGGTCCTTCATTTTTTCCTATGCAATGCTCCTGCCACTTTTCAAAGAGCAGTCGTGAGTATCTTTTTTGAGTTAGTCCATGATGCGATAGAAATTTATATGGATGATTTTACACCTTATGGATGTGATTTCTAGGAGGCTCTTTCTGAACTAGGTAAAGTACTGCACAAATGCATTGAAATGAACTTGTCTCTCAATCCTGAAAAATGTGAATTCTTGATGACTGCAGGGACTGTGCTAGGTCATTCAATATCTCAGAAAGGACTGCAGGTGGACCCAAACAAATTAACTATCATCCAAAGGGTTCCACCCGAGTCCTCAAAAGAAGAGAGATGTTAGAAGTTTCCTAGTGTTAGATGCATACTACCGAAGGTTCATAAAGGACTTCAGCAAGTTGGCCTATCCTTTATTTGGGTTGTTGGCCAAAGACTATGAGTTTATATGGTCAAAAAGCTGTCAAGAGGCCTTGGACATCCTAAAGAACAAGTTAACCACTGCATTGATTCTCCGAGGCCCAAATTGTGCACTTCCTTTCCATATTCATGCTGATGCCTCACACAAAGCCATAGGAGCAGCCCTAGGTCAGATAGATGAAAAATTGCCTTATGCCATTTACTTTATCGGTAAGAATCTGTCAAAGGCTGAATTGAACTACACAATGACTGAAAAGGAGCTCCTGGATGTTGTGCATTCATTGAAAAGATTTAGGCATTATATTACAGGCTATCAAACATTTGTCCATACTGACCATGCTGCAATAAAATATTTAATGAATAAACACGGTGTGAATGCTCGTATTATAATATGGTTACTTTTATTACAGTTGTTTGATCTAACTATTGTTGATAAGCCTGGAAAGGAAAATGTTGTTGCAAACTTTTTGTCTAGATTAAATCTTCCTGTAGGTGAGGAGGGAATGGTTGATGACCAGTTATCGGATGAGAACTTGTTCACCATTTCAGTTCTCTCTCCATGGTTTGTTGACATAGCAAACTATTTGGTATCTGCACTGTTCCCACCGAATATGTCCTCTAAAGAGAAATGCAAGATTGTGAGGAAGAGCACCCCCTTCACCTGGATTGGGGGAAACCTCTTCAAACTTGGCACAGATCAAATTCTGAGGAGATGTGTTAGGGAGGAGGAAGTCATTGAAATCCTTCTGACCTGTCATGATGGGCCTTGTGGAGGTCACTTTGCAGCAAAGAGGACAACATTCAAAGTGTTACAAGCAGGCTATTATTGGCCCACTCTTCATCAAGATGTGAAAAGCTATACTAGTCAGTGTGATCAGTGCCAAAGGATGGGAAAGCCTACTCCAAGGGATGAAATGCCTCTGTAGCCTCAAGTGACTTTCGAGCCATTTAACAAGTGGTGCAAGGACTTCATTGGACCTATTGAACCTCCTTCCAAGAAAAAACAATACATCATTGTGTGCACTAACTATCTGACTAAGTGGGTTGAAACCAAGGCAATTAAGGTAGCAACAGAGGAGAAAGTAGCAGAGTTCTTAAGGGAGAATGTATTTTACAAATTTGGGTACCCTAGAGAGCTAGTCATTGATCAAGGAAACTAGTTTACCTCCATCATTATTGAAGACTTGCTTAGCCAACACAAGATCAAGCATAGAACCTCCACTCCCTATCACCCACAAGCTAATGGGAAAGTGGAGGTGACCAACAGAGCGCTGGAGGGCATCTTGACGAAAGTTGTTAATAGCAGTAGGAAAGATTGGGAAGATAGATTAGTTGAGGCCACCTGGGTCTATAATACCACCTAGAAGACCACCACTGGATTCACACCCTATGAGATGGTCTATGGGAAAAAGGCCTTGTTGTCCATTGAGTTTAAGTATAACACATTAAGGATGGCAGGCCAACTAGATCTAGATCTCGACATTGTACAAAAAGAGATATTGCTCCAATTGAATGGTTTAGATGAGTTCAAAATGTAGGCCCTCCTACACACAGAGGTAACCCAACTTTAGAGGAAGATCTGGCATGATATGAACATCAAAGATAAGCAATTTCAAGAAGGTGATTGGGCTTTCTTATATGATTCCAGATATAAATACTTTAAGTGCAAGTTAAGGACAAGATGGCTAGGGCCTTATGTTATAGAAAGATGTCATGATAATGGTTCAGTGCAGATTGGGACCATAGATGCAGAGGCCATTCCTTTACTTGTTAATGGGAACAGACTAAAATTTTAGAAGAGGCCATTTTCAAAGAAAGAGTTCATTAAGGGTATAAATAAAACAATGATGGTGGTGGAGAAAGTTTCAATTCATGTCTCATCAAATCACTGAGAAAAAAAGAAAAATAAAGACTGAGGTGAAAACCTCCATGAGGCATCTGAGTCCCACCAGTGGGCTGAAAACCTCTTGGGGTGGCCTAATGGTGTCAAAAAGAAAAAAAAAAGAAATAAAAATATCCCTGGTGAAAACCTCTCTTCAGGCGCCCAGGGAAAATAACCAGAATCAAAACTTTTTAGAGGCAGACTAGTTGTCTTCAAAAAAGAAGAAGAGAAAAATCATGAAAAATTTATGTTTGCAGGTCAGTAGGAGGACGATCAGAGAACATAAGAGAGTAAAAAAGGGACCTATTTCACTCAAACTTTTATTTTTCCATCCTTCATCATTCATCACTTCACCATTTCTTTAATTTTTGTCACTCCTTTGCTTCAGTTTACAAGGGGACTGTGTTTTCTATAGGAGCCCCTGTAAACCTACAGGATCTCCTGAAAATCTACATGATGATCCTGTAGGAATTACAGTGGCTCAGGAATCCTACGGGAAGTGAACCTAGGGCATGAAAATGACCTACCATATCAAGAAAATTAACATCCCTACATCACCACTTCATTACCATACCTCTCTCCACCTTGATCGCCCCTACATTCATCATAAAAAAATTCAATTTCCAAAAAAAAATAACAGTCCTCAAGAGAAGACACAAAGAAAAAATGAAACTAGAGGGCAACAGGGAACAACACCTAAGTGTATTCCTCATTATTCACACTCCTAGAACTACTCTCTATCTATGTCATCATCTTCAAAATCCCAACAGTGTATGATTAAACATTTTGAGGGAGAAGCAGCTACAGGACATCCTATAGCAGACTATCCCACAAAATAAAAGTCATGAGTAGCAGCAAGCTTCCTATGTGAAGATCCAAGGGCAAAAGGAGCTCCAGAGCAATAGCAACACCATCATCTTCAACACCAGGTATCTGCACATCAAGGGAATCATCAGAGAGAAATAAAAAAGGAAGGAAAATAACATGCAACCAACACACATCAAGAACCTCATGTCTTCAACAAATTGCAGCAAGGTATTAGCACCGCAGGTAAGTATGTTGCTTCACTCTCTCATTTTCATAATGTAGTCAAAATATGTAAAGGTTACGATCAAGTTGGTTTATAAGAGAAAGGTGGCTAGTTAACTTGGCCACCTTCATTCAGTCAATAAAGACAAAACAATTGGTCCTCCCACACGTGGTAACAATCAAGTGAAAAAAAGAGAGGAGAAGGAAAATAATAGTTATGTCTATGGAGGCATGAACTGGGAGTTGATTACGAGGAGAGGGGAATGATGAGGTGGTAGTCATGACCAATGGTCCAAAAATAGAAAACGTAACTCCGTTGCTAGCACACCACCTCACATAACTCGGCCATAAGAGGAAATAATCATTGATCCCCATGCACTCATGCATTCATCTCCTCGAGGCTCACTCTAGCAAAGTCACTCTCGTACCTAGGCAACCTACAAAAAAGAGAATTCTACCTTTCTCCTGTACGGAACTTCCTACAGGATTACACAGGAAATCTTGCAGGATCGCACAAGAATCCTACAAGATACAGACAGATAGTTACAGGATTGGCCAAGAGGAGTTTCAGAGCAGAAAACATGGGGGTTGGATACAAAAAACACTATGAGGAGGTAGGCTATATAATTAATTCCCTTTTTTAAAGTGAATTGAACATAAAATCCCCTAGTATTGAGTGAATTTGGCAGTTGTGTAAGGGAATTGTCTCCATTGTTCTTTCAGTTATTTAGTTCTGGATTTAAAAATTTTATCAACCATCTCAGCTCCTCAAAATTCACCAACCAAAATGATAGGGGGGTTTAATAGAAGGGATCCCATTAACATTGTGAGAATCCACCAACACCCTCAAGTGTTATAAATCTTCATAAGGCATAATTGGATGGGGTATTTAAAAAAAATAAGAGGGTATGACGATGAAGTGGACCGAGATTTTTCTCTCTCCCTCATTCCACTGACTAGAGTCCATGCCACTATTGTGGTGAGAGGCCTCTCCATAGAGCTCACCCCTGAACTCATAATCAGGATTACCACACTTCCCCTAAGAGTGCCTTGGAGAAAGGAAGACAAGGGAGATAGCAAGATTGCTAAGAAGAAGTTCTTTTTAGAAGGAGAAGAGCCCATTGAGGACAAAAATGGAGTAAGGAGTGAAATCCTACCATACCCCTGGAATGAGGTAGGCTACCACCTTATTAAATACATATCATGTGAAGGTAGGTATAGTGTGGTTTATGGGTATCACTTTAGGGTTCTTAAAGAATTGAGGTTTGGAGTAGAAACATCTCCTCACCACCGGCTCAACATACCATACTTCCTTCTGCAATCACTGATAGATACAAGAATAAAGGTGCAGGAGGGAAACCACCAACAGTTAGCCCACCAAGGGTTAATTATAGAAAATGCCCTCCACAACCTCAGAATTCCTATCTAATGGGAAATTTTTAGAGACATGAAGACAGAGGAGGATATGAAAGCCCTCACATATGACATTAGTCCTACTATTAGTGAAAAGGATGGGGAAGAAACTGAAACAGATGGAGGAGGAGCATAGAGGCATGAAGATGAGATAGATGAGGAGGAAAAATAGGAGAAAGAGAAGGAAGGTGATGAGGAAATAGAGGAAGATGTCAAGGAGGAGACTAATAAACAAGATGAGGATTTAGAAGGAGGAGAAGAGGGTAAAAACATAGAGGAAAAAGGCAATGGAAAAGAGGAGGCAGAAGAAAATGAGGAGTCATCTAGGGTGTCTCCAGAACCCACTAAGAGAGAAGCAACAATTGCCCTCACTTATATTAGCACCCCTATCAAACAAAAAGGAAAAAGATAGAGGCAGACCCGCTTATACTTCTGAACAAGGAAAAGCACAAGGATAAGGTAGGGGAAACCCCAAACTCCAACAAAGGTTCCCATTGTTACTGAAGACTCACCTAAACAACAAGAGAAGATGGCTCCTCCTATCAAAAATCAAGAAAGAGGGTACTCAGCACAAACCTCCCCTAAGTCTCCTATCACTTATGTGAGAAGGCCTATAACTAGATCCACCTCATCCAAAGGAAAATAAATCCTACAGGATACACAACAGGACCTACAAGAAGTAGAAGCAGTCCTCCAGGAGACTTTACTAAACCTACAAGAGACTCAAAAATTGGATAAGGAGGGAATCCTACAACAAGAAACTAGAGAAGAGGATTGAGAGCTAAGGGAACCTAGCTCCCAACCTAACCTTGAATCCTACTACAGATTTATTCAAGGGGGCAAGGTCATTCCACAAAAAATTGCTATTCCATTATTCTTTGAGCTAGAGAAGGAAAGAGCTAGAACTCATAGATGGATGTAGATTTCCAAGTCCAAGGGGTTGGATAACATTGGTCACATGGAGGAGAAGCTCAGGGAGATGGGCAAAGAACTAAGTAGCTTGAGAGACAGAGAGGCCATAATGAGAAATCAATTAGAGATAGAAAATGCATGGTTGAAAGTACAACTGCAAGATAGAGATAATCAATTGGCATCCATGGCATGTCTCTCTTTGAAAGCAATCCAGTGTAGGATTCTAGCTAAATCCTATGCCCTCTAAATTAAGGAATAGTGACTACGATTCCAAATCAAGACCGTAGCATAGAGAGGCCCTATGCCATTTTAAGATTATATACAGTTCATTGATTTTTGTGATCAATGTACATTGGAGGATAGGGCCAAGATGTCTGAGTTTTATTTGTATAACATGGCCTTAACAAACATGAATGTATGGGACCCTAATTCCAAGCTAAGAGATTTACAGTTGATGGCTTTGCCATCATGGATGAACCATGAGTAAGAAAGGGCTGCAGAAATGAAGAAGATATTTGCAAGAGAACAAACAAAGCCTCTTATGATGAGAGTTGAGCAGTCCAATCCAATGGCCCTCATCAGTACACATTATTTAATTGCAAATGATCCTCAACTTGCACTGAGGTATCTTTCTACCCAAGAGCAAACAATTACACATTTTGAGGACATGTTTAGGTTGTGAGGGGATGAAAAAATGCAAGATTTCTTGAGGAGATGGAGCACATTGCCATACATTTTGAAGATAAGTGAGTACCACTCTCCTTAAAGAATGAGAAAAGCATTGAACAAGACACCCATGTACAAGAAATCTATTCAAAGGCTCAAAGTCAATTGGATTGGTTTGAGACTCAGTCTGCCACTTCTCTTAGGGATGATAGAAGGAAGGAAGGAAGAAGAAGAAAGGAGGTAGTGGGAGGAGGTAGAAAAGAAGGCAGGCTTATGTGAACAAGAAGAGGAAACCACAACAGAGGCATGAGATGTCAAGGAGGCCACTAGAGCTATGAAAGACATGGATATTAATTGAGTTGCTCAGAGGATGAGCAACACTTTTTGTAAGGGGGTGATGATGAGCCTCATCATTGGGTAATTATATGGGCCTTAATTCACCTCCTCGCTTAGTCAAACAAACTCTTCTCACAACTTATTACATGTTTTGATTATATTTTGTTTAATGAGATGAGTTAAAGTGAGATATTATGCCTAGCGGACTAATATGCATTGAATTCAGGTTTGGAAGAGAAAATCAAGGAATTTTGGCAAGAACAAGGTTTGAAACTCAAATGGGACAAGGGAGAGAGGTTGTAGGAGGTAAATGCTCCTCATTTACTCATCCCTCACTTGAATATTCCTCCATTAATCACACCATCTCGGAGTGCAAGTAGCCAATTCATGAAGATCAAAAGGCAGCCGAGAAAGTGATAGACAAAGAGTTAGTTCATCTTGAGTTTGGGAGCTGAGTCTCCCTATATTTAAGGAAGTCATTGGAGACTTCAGTTGTATAAGTAGAGAGGCCTAGAGCCTCATTAGGATTCGAAATTTTGTTGTAAAAACTCTAGTTATTTTTGAGCTCCACACTTGTGGAAGACTTTGATGTAATTTTCTATTTTGGTAATAAGAATGAGTTTTCTCTTGATCCAGTACTGAGTCAACTCAGAGGGCTAAATCACTTAGGTTAGGGCCCAACCCTAATACAAAATGCTCCTCTTCTTGTATATGTATGCTTAGATTAGTTTCATAGATTGATGGTTAAACTCTCTTTAGAAGTATTTCATTGCAAGTATTGTAGATTTGATTAATTGGTTATTAGTTTTCTTCTATTTGTGCCTTCCTTTAGTAGTAGGTTAGAAGGGATAAATGAAGCACCAAAAAGTTGTTAGTAGGTGTCCTGTCCTCACTTCTTCCTTCTAGGATCATGATTTGAGGAAAAGACCCTTAAGCAGCCCCAAAAAGACACATTTCCATTTCTTTCATAATATTTAGAGTTTATTGTACTTGAGCTAACATTTGATCAATTTTTCAAAGTAGGATTTTATTTCCATCTCTTCTATCTTCACTCTTGCAGTAGATCTCATCCATGATTCCATTTTATTCAGCAATTTCCTCATGCATAAGGTAGACAGTTAGTTCATTAAATTCTACTTTTCTAGCTCATGAGAATTCTTCTTGTTTACATGACTTTTTGGAAATTACATATGTTTGATGTAGAGTAGGTGCTTCAGAAGTAGAAAGAGATCTCATTGCAAGCAACCACTTTTCAACTTCATCCACCCATAGGCATTCCTTGTTTTCATCAAGACCTTCACCAATTTCATCATTTTACATAGAAATTCCCCCAAGCATGTTGAGCGAATCCAACCATCTCCTAAACTTGGTTTTGGGTTCTGAGTGATCCTTGGAATTTTCTCACTCCATTACACCCATCAACCACGTTCCCTAAGCCTTCAGTCACCTCCAACACCCATATTTTTTCTCTCAGTTGTATCCTGTAGAAAAAGAGGGAATCCTATAGGCTTCTAGTACATCCTGTAGGTTTTCCTGTAGTGGCCTATTTTGAGGCGAAATTGAGGAAAACCTCTAGGAAGCCACCCAAGGTCACCCAAGGGTATCCTAAACCTTCCAACCATCTCCTAAACCTTCCAACCATCCACTAGTATCCCTAAGACACCTGCACATCACCAAAAGAGATTAGCTTGCACACTTGATTTTTCATGAAAAGCATAAAAAGACAAAATAGATTTATTACAGTCCTTTACATGCATAACCATGATGTTGATGCTTTTGAATTCTATGCTTAGGATAGTGCCAATTTTTTAATGTTAATTTAGATTTATTGCAAAGCATAGCTCTTAGTAGTTAATTAGGAAATGGTGTGCCTTAGCAGTGAATTTCAGTGTTTTTCATTATTACAGTAGATCATCTCTCTCTTAGAGTAGATTTCTATTTTTTTCATCAACGAACCAAGATTCTTTTGAATCCATAGAAGTTTGGCTTGAAAACCATAGTGGTCTCTCACGAGCTGAATAGTGACAAAAGGAATAACCATCACTTTTACTTGTGTATACAACATTGTCACCTCCAAGTTTGTATGAATCCCGGGTTAATAAAGTAAAGCTGGGAGGCCAAGATTTGTAACATTATTGCTGCAATATTGCTGCTCATAAGGTTCCATTTTTGGATTTTTGGCAATGTCATTAAAATCAAACAGTTCTTCTAAAGTGGCAAGCCCTCTGGGTAGAATGTTATCCTTGAGTTGACGTACTTTGAATTCCTCCTTTTCTGGGTCTTTATGTATTTCGGTTTTATATACAGTTTTATTTGCTGAAATATTTACATCAGAAACATCAAGTTGCTCTATACTAATACATACATCGGTTTGACTATCTAGTCCATCCTCCAAATCTATGTTGCTATTCTCAAATTCATCTTTTGATTGTAAAAAAATCTCAATTATTTTATCATTTCCAAAAAATTTCCAGTATCTCATGTTATCAGGTACTATAGGATGATGTTTCATCTCAATTATGTGCTGTTTTTTTGGGTGAGGTAATTTGCAGGTGCTGGATGGAAAAGCTAAACCATTTGCCAGTACATTTTGGATCCTTGGGATGACAACAAGGTCATAATCTTCAAATGTATTAGGAAATCAATCATATCATTTCTATATTCTCTCAATCTAGGATTCTTTGTAGAGTATTGTCCTTTAATTTGTTTTATGATCAATTGAGAATCTCCTTGGAGTGAAATTCTTCTAGCACCTAATTTTTTAAGTAATTTCAAGCCTAACAGTAATGCCTCATATTCTGCTATATTGTTTGTACACAGAAAATTAAATTTGTATGAATGACCTTCACCTTGATTAGTCTTTGAATTGTACAACTAGACTCCTACCCCAAAACCTGTTCTACTACATGAACCATCAAAAGTCATATTCCAAATAGGCTCTGTTTCAGGGTTCTGTTGCACAATTGGTATTTTTAGGTTATGTTTTTTATTAAAATCAGTTTTTGCATGAGTGACCTATGTATCTATAGTCCCATCAGTCTATAGAATAAAGGAATCGAGATCAGTATGGACATAATAGAGGAGATAATTGTCTGGCCTTTCTTGGCTTCTCACCATATATTTCATTAAGGTTTCTCTATGCAGTCTTCTTGGTTGACCAAATAATGGAATTGTCGCATATGTCATATCCATTTGAAGTGTTCCTTGTAACTTAGCCGCCTAAGGGCATGACAATAACATGCCATACTTAGGTGGACTGTTTGCTACCGCTATGTCCATCACTAAATTTTTTGCTGTTATCTGGGCTAATTTGACACAAAGGACCTTGATAAGAACTAGACACTTAACCTTTCTAGAGTCAAATGAGTATAAATATTTGTATGGTCTAGTGATTTCAAGTCCAAGTTTTTCCATAATAGTCTTTGGCATAAGGTTACATGATGCACCTAAATCCAACATGGCATTATGAAGAAATTGTTTGTGAACATTAAGGCTAACATAAAATGGGCGGACAACTCCTTCTTGAGGCTTGCCACCAAGTTTTGGTCCAAACAGAAGCTCAGGCTAGTCACCATTCAAGTTCACAGTATCAGTGACTTCTCCAATATTAAGTATCTTTAAGACCTAAGACCTATACACATTTTTGTTTATCAATTCAGTGAGGAATAGAAATTTTGAATTTAGCTAGTTCATTCTCAATACTGAATGGTGTTTGAATTTGAAGCAAATTTGAGAAATCAACTCTTTCAAGCACTGGTTTTGTGACAAGTTCAATTTTTTGACTTGTACTAGGAATATCAGTTTGGTAAGTCTTAGCATAAACATCAATTGTTTTCCTAGTAACATTTTCTATGTTCTTCTTTTTTGAACTGTTTACATTTTTCTTAGAGCTTTCAGCTGTTTTCTTGAGATCATGATCAACATTATTCTTGGCAGGGTGATCGTAATTCTTTTTGTTTGAGTTGCCATTTTTTTCTTACTCCTAAGATTATACTATTGGTGGACTTCTAATATGGCATTCTCAAATCCATGTTTATAGTCATAAGATTCTTCAGATTCCAACTCTGTTTGAGCTAACAAAAACAGTTCATGTTCCTCTTGTGTAAGAAAAACAAAACTATCTTCATTCGTCCCCATTAAATTAATTTGGTTTTTCTCAACTTCTTCAACGACATCTACATCTTCATCAACATAATTTTATTGAAATGGGGGCCTAACATGTTGGTCTGGGCCTCTTTGTTCTCTTTGTCTGATTTGTGGAGTGTTTCTTCTGGGATTTAGATTTTGGTTCTGGGGAACAGGTTGGTTTTCCCTAGGGATACTTATCTCATTCAAACTTATTCTCTTCGTCATTATTTCCATGGCCCTTACTAAAGAATCAATCTTAGCATATGTTGCAGAAGTTAAATATTATTCTCTTATTGTCACCCTTCTTTCAATTTTCATTCTAGCTCTTTTTGCTTGTAAATTAGCCTCTACACTTACAACATCTCTTTGCATCGCTTTAATGTTTGAGAATTCCTTCCCTAAACTAGTAGGACATATCTACATCAAAGCCATCTAGGAAT
This sequence comes from Pinus tabuliformis, assembly GCA_031772625.1. Taxonomy (NCBI): domain Eukaryota; kingdom Viridiplantae; phylum Streptophyta; class Pinopsida; order Pinales; family Pinaceae; genus Pinus; species Pinus tabuliformis. The sequence continues at coordinate 52,648,906 of CM062815.1, forward strand.
TTTATCAAGGATAAATCCTGTGGTGGTTTAAGATTTACAGGAATTGCGTTATAGGTATTGTTGAATCTAGCACAATAGTCCTAAACACTTTCACCTACTTCCCTCTTAATATTTTCATATTCTGATAAAATCTGTAGAGGGTTCTTTTTTACTTCCAATCTATTAAGAAAGGTTTGGTGGAATGTAGGGAGATCATTTATACTATTTTCAGGCAAAGATTTAAACCATTTTCAAACTTCTCCTTCTAAACTTTGAGAAAACATTCTGAGCTTAACACTTTCTTCATATACCTCTTGTAAGTCAAAAAAATCATTCATTTTATCCACATGATGTTGGGATGTTAAAGAACCAGTCCCATAAAATAGTGTGATTTTTGACTGATAATCTTGTGGCATATTGGCCAATGGTGTTGGTAACACCAAGGGAGCATACTTGTGTAGAATTCTTGTAGAAACTCTGATAGATCTAGAATTCTAGTTAAATTAAACACAAGTTATTTGTTGATATTCAAGAGAGGAGAGAAATAATTTGCTCCATAAAATCAATGTATTAAATTAATGAAAAATAGTAATACATGAGCAACAAAACCTCTAATCCCAAAGGGAGGTGGTTATATAGAAATTTCTGAATCTAGAAAACTAGAAAATGCTAAGAAAAGCTAAAGGGAGGCCTAAAATAGCAACAATGGCTCAAGACAACCTATGCCAACTATCAGCCACGAGGAAAGCATGAGGAAGGGTGCATTTCCCAAGGAAGGAAACTTTAAAACATGCTAAAATGGTTTAGGGGACCAAATCCCTTGATTTAAGGGGGAATCTTCATGTGGGGCATCAATCCTCAAGTAACTCAAGTGGATGAGGTGTGGTTAGGTGTGAACATGAAATTAGATGTCTAAATGGTTTAGGAAAGTGGTTGGACCAATATTTCCATAATAGTAAGCCTTTAAAGGAAAAAAACAAGGGAAAGTTGGTCTACCAAGCTAGTTTACCAAAAACCAAGTGTGAGCATGACTTTTAGTGCATGTGGCTAAGTCAAGGATACTTAGGCTAAAAAATAAATGTAGATGTTAGGATTATATTCCAACACCCCCTCTTCATCCTAACTCACTTATCTAAACTAAGTCCTAGCCAAGATGCCATGTTAGGTACTCAGGTACAATAGATAAAAGCATCATAAAATGAAGTAAGAGGGAAAACCTCATGGGAACCCCCCCAAAAGAGGAAAAAAGGGCTATGTGGCTAGAAGGGCCTGCTCAGCTGTCTCCACCACTTCAAGCATAGCTCTTACTTCTGAAAATTTCGTTTCAGTGAAAGATGTGGTGAAGATGTCTGCAACCTGCTACTCAATGGGGTAGTACTGCAGTGATATGACTCGGTCACGGATCAGCTCGTGTATGTAATGCATGTGAATCTTGACATTTTTGGTACTCTACCTCTAAAATGGATCAATTGATATCTGAATGGACCCCTGATTTTCAAAAAATATGATAATCGAAAGTGGATACTGTATACCAAACTCGGAGAGAAGCCCTTGCAACCAAACAGCCTATGTAGCTGCATTCACTGCACCTCTATACTCTGCCTCAGTTGTAGATTAAGAAATCATGGATTGCTTATTGCTAGACCAGAAAAAAGGCCCTAAACCAAAGCTGAAAACATCCAGAGGTGGACTTGCAATTTGTACCATCGCCAACGCAATCAGAATCTATGTACCCAATTAGTGAATGTGGGCAATCTACAACATAAAAGATACCAAAACTAGAAGTACATTTCACATATCTAAGGGTCCTCTTTGCAGCTTTCCAATGAAGCTCATGAGGCTCTTGCATATATCTCGAACAAACTCCTACTGCAAAAGATATATCAGTTCCGGTGTGAGTAAGATACAACAAACTCCCAACCAACTGTCGATACAGTGTACTGTCCACCAAAGGTGTAGTACCCACATCCTCAAACCTTATCCCTGAAAGAAAGGGAGATTTTGTTGGCTTACATTCTGTCATATGAAAGTGGACAAGTAGACCTGATGCATACTTAGACTATGCCATCTTAATCCCTGAAGTACATTGAGAAACTACATGACCAAGAAAGTAGTGCACTAGTCACAAATCTATAATGGAAAATCAATCGTGCAATGTTGATTTTTCCGAATCAATAGTTGAGATAAGGTTCCCTGTCATCAGTAAATCATATACATAAAGTACTATCAGCAAAGCGGAATCACCATGTTGTAGTAAATAAACATTCAGATTAGATTTGCATGGAATGAATCCAATGGAAAGCATGAAAGAATCCATCTTTGCTTAGCAGGCTCTGGGAGCCTGTTTTAGGCCATACAAAGATTTCTTTAATCTACAAATGAGGGAAGAGTTTTGAATGTATCTGTTGGGCCTTGAAATTGTCATTCACTTCCATTACATTTTCACTTATATTTCCACATTTTCACCTTCACTCCACCTCTATTTCATTACATTTACCTCCATTTCATTACATTTACTTTACCATTAGCATTATTGGGCCACATTTATGTTTTCCAAACTTTATTAATTCTTAGCATTTTTAAGTGAATTTATGGTTAAAAATTAGAAAATAATGTGCATATGTTTATACTTAACAAGTGGGATGAGATTTTTGACATGTGTAGGTCAAAAGGAAGCTTCTAAAAGACCCTTATGTGGCCTCCTAAAACCAAATTCGATTTTGAGTGGAGAAGATCATGGGATCATGAGGATACGTGTCTCATTTCCTATTTGTATTTGATCTCTAAGAATACATGTATCTTATCATTTCCTATTTTGATTATAACTCTAGAGATATGGGGAGAGATTCATGGACTCTCATTAATGAGATAGCTTCTCATCTTTTTGTATAAATAGGGGAAGTTTTCTCCTATCATTTTCATGTGTAAAATTGGAGTTATGCTCAAGCTTTGAATATAGAATTAGATTGTGGCACCTTACTCATGAATGTTCCTTCATTTTGACTTGGTTTTGCTTACATATGGAGCATCTCGATTTACCATCTCTCACACTTTTAGATCAGCTACCTAAAATGTGTGAGATTTAATTGCTTTTATAGATTAAAGTTCATTTTCTTTCTTAGTATTAGTTTTAGAATGACTGTGTAATCTTTGCTTTTCTAAAAACATTTCAATAGGAAAGATTTATGTATTTTCCAATTGGATTAAGTTTGAGGCAAGAGCTCATAGTTATTTAGTTTCTTTTCATGTTTTGTTATTTACTTTCTTAGATGAAATTATCAATTCATTGTATAATTGAATAAAAGATCGGGCCAAGAAGGTGACTTCAAATTGGGTGATTGAATGTTCAACCTATGCAATCATTGAGCTTTACTTTTTCATGCTTTTATATTTGCTTTTAAGATCCTCATTTAATTGCATTAACTGATATTCCTAAAGATCATTCTAAGAAATTGATTTAATCATATTTCAATATTGAATGCTTGAATACTTAATACATGCAATTACTGATTTATTGTTTGCACACTTGCTTTTCTAGAACATTAGAAGTTAAAGAATAAATAGTTTCTTATAGATCATCCTAAGAAGGTAACACTTCATAATTGAATGCTGGAGTAACTAAGTATATATTAGTTGTTTTTTATTTCACAGGTTAGTTGAATTTAATTTTCATTATTTGATTTCATATATTAGATGAATTGGTTTTCATTATTTTGTAGTTAGATTGATCTAAACTGAAAGACAATTTCTAGCACATACAGTGCGTGCATATTTCACAAGTTTATGAAACCCCCGGATTGACAAATTAAATGACAGGCAATCACTTTGCTCCAACATTTTGGTGCCATTTGGTGAACACCAATATTGCAGCAATAATACTACAACTCCTGGGCTTCCTACTTTACTTTTATCAACCCTGTAGTTCGTAACAAACTTGGAAGCGATGGTGTTGTATGCACAAGTACTAGTTCTTACTACAGGCTGTCATTTGGTCAACTGACACAAGATCACTAGGAGCTCAAGCCAACTTCTATGAATTCCAAAAGAAGCTTTATATGTGATGAAAGAAATGAAAGCTTACCCTATAGAGGCTATTCTACTTGTAGAAAATGAAAGAAGACTGAAATGTGAGTAACCCTAGCAAACCCTAATTAACCAGCTAATCCTACTTTTGCAGAAAGAGAGGTGAAAAACCATAAAATGAATGCCATTACCTATTAGGATGAAACAACATCTAGTCAAGCTATTTCTAGAAGGAAATGAGAAAAAAACATCTTTATGGATTTTTATGTCTTTTTAGGTGAAATTGTCATGCATGTAATTTATTTGTTTGTGAATGTGGCAGCGATTAGGTGGTGATGGAGGGTGACTTTGGAGTTTTTAGAGGTGTAGGAAGGTGTGGAGGGGTCCTAGGTGTTCTCAGATGGCCTTCTGGAGGCTTTCCCTACAATCGGACTTCAAAAGGACACCTACAGGAAAATCTACATAAGGCCACATGGGATCTACAAGAGGTGTACAGGAGGATGCTGAGAGCTATTTTAGAGGTTTTGAATGTGGTAAAATGGTTGGAAACGGTAGCTGATGGCTAGGAGGATGTGTTAAGGTGTCTAAGGTTCATCAAGGAGGATTAGGGAAGAGAAAAATGGTTGAACATGTTCAAAGAAAGAGAGGAAAGTTCATTAGAAAAGTGCAGAAAATTAGGGAAGATTTGTGATGGAATTTGGATGACCTATGGAACATGGATCAAAAAGAGATCATGATGGCTGATTATTTGACTTATTTTGAGCAAATATGTACTGCAAGAGAACTGAAAATCAAGCTCTGAAACTAAGTAAGAAAAGAAACTAGCTACACTAAAAAAACAGAAGTGTTCATCAAGCTAGTCCAAATTCGGATCTAGGAAAGAAAATGCCGAACAATTCTATATGGAAAGAAAGCATGAAAAGAAATTTATTGTAAAGACAGAAATGAGCATGATGAAATAAATCTACAACAAAGCATTAACCTTCTAACAAGCTGCAACACTAGAAATCCTATGGCAAAGGTAAATCTGTGTTTTTTGTGCCAGCAATAGGGTCTTGGCCTCAGTTCATGGTCCCAAAGGGGAGAAAGGAGGTCAATGATCTATTTATGGCCTTCTTGTATTTTCTTCTAACACTATTCAAACTACTACAACAAACTGAAATGGAAACAACTTTTTAAATTACCAAAAGCAACCTATTCTTAACTAAGAAAGAAATCTATCTATCAGCAACTCCTTCATAAACTGAAACAAAGCATATAAATACAAAACAAGAGATGCTTGGCTACTTGGATTGGGCCCTAACCCAATAGCTTCATCCCTCTAAGGTAACTTAGTGCTAGCTCAGAAATAATCTCATCTTCATTATCAAAATAACAGTAAGATTACATGAAATTGTCTACAAAGGTAAGCTCGAAGTTGAGCAGAGCAAAGCTACAACAAAAGTGTGAAAATTTGACTAACATCAAACAACCTAATGAGGCCCTAGGCCTCTCTACTTATACAACTAGAGCTCCCAACAGCTCCCTTAAAATCAAGGAGGCTTGGCTCCCAAAACTTGAGATAGACAACAATTATACTCCATTTGCTCGGTTGCCTCTTTGGTGCATTGATGTGGCTGCTTGTGCTCCGAGCTTTCTGAAGGAGAATTCAATGTAGGGAATCATAAATGATGGGAACACCCTCCTAAAAATCCTCTCCCTTATTTTCTTCGAATATTTGCTGCCAAATGTTCATTAAATCTTTGACTTTGTCTGCAAAATTGACCAAAAATCTGCATTAAGCACACATTATACTTCAAGGCATAATGACCAAACCAAGTCACTCTATTAGCATAAATATAATAAAAAAAATGCAATAAACTAATGAGAATGGTGGACTAAACTACGTTAGGAGGAAAAATGAACCCATATAATTACCCATTTATGGGGGCTCATCATCACCCCCTATTGAATGTGTTGCTCATCCTCTGAGAAACTAGTCCATCTCCTCATCTTTGATGGCCCTGATGGCCTCCCTGACATCCCATGCTTCTGATGTGAGGTCCTCTTCTTTGTCATGTAATCCTGCCTTTCTGTCCACCTCTTCCCGCTGCTGTTGTTCTTATTCCTATTTTCCACCTTCCAGTAGTACTAGTAGCAGTGGGGGACTCAATTTGAGGCCAATCCAATTGGCCTTCAAACTCTGCATAGAGCGCTTGTACAGTGGCACTCTCCTTAATTCTTCTTTCATCCTTGTTGGGGAGTGGTACTACCTGATTTGCACACTGTGTGGGAGAGTGTTCCACCTCTTCATACAAGCATGAATACAGTCTTCCCCATGTAATCTTTCCATGTCTTCAAAATGGGCAATGGCCTGAGCCTGCTCATTGATATACTTAGGGGCACTTTGAGGATTATTTGCAAGAAACTTGTGCACATTGATGAGAGCCATGGGGTCTGTTGGCTCAGCTTTGATCATTAAGGGTTCATTTTCTCTTTTGCCATCAAATTTTTGATTTCTATTGCCCTTTTCTCCTCATGATTCATCCATGATGCCATGGCCATTAGTTGCAAGTTCCCTAGCCTAGCATTGGGGTCCCATAGGTTCATATCAGTGAAGGCAATGTTATGCAAATAAAACTTAGCTATCTTTGCCTTTTCTTCTGCTGAACTTTGGTCACATAGGTCTGTAAACTGTTTATAATCTTGGAAAGGCATGGTGCCTCTCTGTGCCAAATTCTTGATCTGAAACTATAGCCATTGGTCTTTGAGGTATACTCCATATGATTTTGGTGTTGTCCTACACTATAGCGCCTCCATAGACCAGCTGGCCATGCATGCAAATTGTGTCTCCTTTTCTTGCAGTTGTTTTCTTAGCAACTCATTTTCTGTTTCCAAGTGAGATCTTCTGATTGCCTCTCTATGTCTTACATCACTTAATTCCCTGCCCATCTCTCTAATCTTGTCCTCCATGTGGCCAATATCCTCTACCCCCTTGGATTTTTCAATTTGCATCCATCTATGGCTCCTTATTCTTTCTTTCTCCAGGTCAAAGAAAAGCGGGACTGAAAATTTCTGTGGAATAATTCCCTCCCCCCTCAAGAAGATTGTAGTAAGATCCCAAACTAGGCTGGGGGTTAGGTTCTTGGGTCTCTATTGTTTCCTCCTTCCCCTTTGGCTATTCTTCTACCCTTTTCTGAAGTTTCGTGGTCTCCTGTAGCTTCGTTAGGATCTTCTGTAGAACAGTCTGTGCTTCCTGTAGAGTTGTTTTTGAGTCCTGTAGTTGCACTCTTTCCTTCCAAGTGGAAGATCTAGGACTTCATCTTTCATTTGTGATGGGGGTTTTTGAGGGAGATTCTTCTCCTTTGATAGTGGGTGAATCTTCAGTTACAATAGGCACAGTTTAAGATGGTTTTGGTTTTCCCATTTTTATCCTTATGCTTTTCTGAGCCCTGAAGTACATTGTTGTTTGCCTCTTCCTCTTTTGTTTTGGTTTAACAGGGGTGTTGAGGGCAGCAAGAGTAGCTGCTGCCTCTCTTTATAGGGTCTCAGGGGACACTTCGGTCTTTTCTACCCCTTTCTCCTCTCTTTTTGTCTTCTTTGTCTCTGCTGGTTTTATTTCCTCTTGCTCTGTTTTGTGTTCTTCCTCCTCTGGTTTAGTCTCCTCCTTCTCTGTTTTAGTTTCCTCCTCTGTTTCCTCCTCAATTTCCTCCCCTTCTTCTCCTTGCTGTTCTTCCCCCTCACTTTCAGAAGGACTGAGGTCATATGTGAGGGCTTTTACATCATCTTCTATTATCATATTTCTGAAGATATCCCATGACATGGGGATTGTGAAGGCGTGGAGGGCTTCTTCCACTAATAGTTTAATTAACCCATGGTGAGCCAACTAATTTGGACCTCCTACCTTTAACTTAATGCTAGATTCTATAAGGGACTGCAGGAGAAAATAGGGGATGCTGAGTTTTTGGGGTGTGGGAATGTTCATGCCATATCTTAGCTCATGGAGAAGTCTAAAATGGTAGCCATGAACTATGCTATACCTCCCTTCACAGGAAATATACTTGATGATTCTATAACTGACCTCATCCCAAAGGTAAGGTATGCTTGTTCTTCTAATGCCATTTTTGTCTTCTATAGGACGTTCATCTGGTTGGAAGAAGGTTTTCTTGGCAACTTGTCCCATTGGCTTTTCATCTTTGCTCCAAGGTAATCCAAAGGGTGCGGCTGGTAACTCTACTGATATATTCTGAGGTGATTTCCATGGTGAGACCTCTGAAAGTAATAGTGGCATGGATCTTTGAATGAGGTACTAAAGCAAGGTAAAACTCTTGAGCCACTTCTTCATCAAACCCTCGAAATTTTTCGAAAAATGGCATCCAATTGGCTTTGGTGAAAATGGCTACCACCTCAGTATGTTCATGGAGCCTGACTGAATTTATGGGTTCCTTCCTCATCAATCCCCCTGTCATTTTTCTTATACCCTTTTGGAACACCCCAAGTAGAGATGGAGATAAAAAATTTGAAGACACAGGAAACAGAGAAAAACTGTGTGTTTTTTTTTCAAGAAAACAAGCAAAAATGTTTTTATGGAATTCCTCTCTTATACAAGCTTAATTCCTCCTTAAAATTGTATCATTTATTGCACATATTAATATTCAAGGTGGGCCTGTAAAAATCCTACCTCTTCAAGCCAGAATTTGAGCAAAAACCCTGTGTTTCTTCCTAAAAACCACTTACTGTTCCTCTTGTAGAACTGGCTGTAGGTGCTCCTGTAGAACCCGTTCCTATAGAACCTATTACTGCTCCCGAAGGACTTCGATCGCAGATGGTTAGCTGAAATTGATAGAGAACAATGTTTTCGAGGCTATGGAGGTGGTATGGAGCTTGCTGCAACTAAGTGGATGAGGACAAAATGGAAGAAAAGGTGGTGAAGGAGTTTCGAGGAGGAATACTTATGTCTTCTTTGAGATATTTCTGATGATGGGGTGAGCTAGCAAAAAGGTACGTTTCTAGATTTGGACTGTTGGTCCCCACTACTCTATCATCATGTCTCTTCATGACTCTTTCTCACAATCACTTCCCATCATTGCATTGGAGTTCATCGGAGTTTTTATAACCTCCACTACATGTCCTTTGGATTTTATGTGAGTTGACTAGGCACACATGTGGTGGGATCTTCGGATGAGCGTAGTCAACTGGATGAGGGTGGCTAGTTAACTGGCCACCTTTATCATTCAACCCTAACCATCTCATTTTATTATTCATATTTTCAATTACACAGATGCAAGAAAGGAGAGGGTTAGACACTTACCTGCAAGTCGAATGTTCGTGCTGTGGTGCATTTTGGTTTCTTTGCTATTGCATGCTCGAATTTCAGTTGCTACATGCCTGTATCTCCTTTGTTGTATGCTTTCTGCTCTCTGATGTGTGGCTTGTTTGCATTGTGCAGGTACGCTCTGGCTAGATCTGCTTCAGACATCCTCTTCAATCCTATGGCTGCACCTATTTTGCTACTATGGCTTGATTTTAAGGGGATCAACTACTACATGAAATCTTACAGGAGCTCCTGTAGCTACTTCTCCATTTAAAAGTTTTAGCTGATTCTTGTGCTGGTAATTGTGAGGATGATACCAGAGATGCTGATGGTGATGGAGAGGTATTTGGTAAGTTGCAGGTGAGCTTTGGAGGCGTTTTTCCTTTTATTTATTTGTTTTTTTTAAACTGGTTTCTGTGTTTTGTCTGCAGGAAGGGAAGAAATCGATGATAATGAGGTGGTGCAGGTGTAGGATGGATGGCCAAGAGGGTGGATAGCTGTAGGAGGGCCTACGGGCTCTTCATGAAACTTCTCAGCTTCTCAAACTATTTTTAAAATCCATTTTAAGCTCTCTGTGATTTCTATAGGAGCCTCTTGTAGAACACACAGGGCCTCCTGTAGGATACACAATGTTCAGAAAAAACACACATTGAGGTGGAAGAAAGGTCTGAAATGATTGAAAAGAGTATGGAGGAGGTGAAATAAGCTCTGTGGAATCCTCTCTTGCTTCCTGTGGTCCACTTGTAACCCGCAATACATGTTAAAAGTCAATATACTCTTCCTTTTTTCTCTGTTTGTTTTTTTTGTTTTTTTTGTGTTTTTTTTTTGAAAGACAACTAGGGCGCCTCTAGGAGGTTTTCACCCTATTTTCCTACCCTGGATGCTTCCAAGGGAGGTTTTCACCCAAGGATCTTATTCTCTCTTTTTTCTACTTTTGTCATCATTGGGCCGCCTCAAAAGAGGTTTTCAACCCAATGATGGGACTCAAGCGCCTCATGGAGGTTTTCACTTGAGCCCTTATTATTTTTTCTGTTTTCCTTCTGCTTCTTTAGTAAGGGGGTGGAGTGGAGGCTGAGACCTGCTCCACTACCAACACTATCTTATTCAGATCTTCAATGAACTCTTGCTTGGAGAGGGGTTTCTTGTAAATTTTCAACCTATGTCCATTGACAAGCATGGGGATGGCTTCCTCATCAATGGCTCTGACCAAAACTGAACCATTTTTATTGCATTTTTCCATAGCGTAGGGTCACAGCCACCTTGTCCTAAACTTGCCTTTGAATTCTTTATACCTTGAGTCATAGAGCAGTGCCCAATCTCCCTCTTGGAATTTCTTCTCCCTGACATTTTGATCATGCTATATTTTCCTTTGAAGCTAGACTACCTCTGTGTGGAGAAGGGCCTGCAGTCTTTGTTCATCCAATCTATTGAGCTGGAGTAGCCTTTCCCTCTGTGCATGTCTGAGGTCTAGGTCTAGCTAAGCTGCCATCCTTAGTGTATTGTATTCAAATTCTATTGACAACAAAGCCTTCTTCCCATATATCAGTTCATAAGGTGTGAACCCTATGGTGGTCTTCCATGTTGTATTGTAGGTCCAGGTGGCCTCAACTAGTCTATCTGCCCAATCTTTCCTATTGCTGCTCACTACCTTGGTCAGAATTCCTTCCAAAGATCTATTAGTGACTTCCACCTGCCCATTAGCTTGTGGATGGTAAGGGGTGGAAGTCTAGTACTTGATTTTATGATGTGTGAGCAGGTCTTCAATCAAATTGGAAGTGAACTGACTACCTTAATCTGTAACCAGTTCTCTTGGATACCTGAACTTATAAAAGATGTTCTCTATTAAAAGCTTAGCTACTTTTTCCTATGTTGTTGCCTTAATTGCTTTTGTCTCTGCCCATTTTGTCAGATAATCAGTGCACACAATGATGTATTGCCTTTGTTTTGAAGGAGGGTTGATAGGACCCACAAAGTCCATGCCTCGCTTCTCAAATGGCTCAAAAGTCACTTGAGGTTGCATGGACATCTCATCCTTTGGAGTAGGTTTCCCCATCCTTTGGCACTGATCGCATTGGCTGGTATATCTCTTCACATTTTGATGAAGAGTGGGCCAATATTAACCTGCTTGCAAGATTTTGAAGGTAATCCTTTTTGCTACAAAATGGCCTCCACAAGGCCCGTCATGACAGGTTAGGAGAATATCAAAAACTTCCTCTTCCCTGACACATCTTCTCAAGATCTGATCTGGGCCAAGTTTGAAGAGATTTCCCCCAATCCAAGTGAAAGGGGCGCTTTTCCTCACGATCTTGCTCTTCTCTTTTGAGGACAGGTGTGGTGGGAACTGTGTTGAAACCAAGTAATTTGCTATATCATCAAACCATGGAGAGTACTAAGATAGAAAATAGGTTCTCATCTGGCATTTTATCTATTATCACCCTAAAATTTTTGTTTCTAAACTTTCTAAAGTTTGCCTTGTTTTTAGTCATAGTCTTATAATAGGTTTTGAGTCATCTCATCTCAATAGTGTCATTCTCTTTTCCAAATAAAATTTAACAGCCTCATTCCATGTCCTAGAAGCCTCACCATTTTTTTAGAAGTAATATCTCACATTATCTTGAAAATGTTTGAAATTAGCTACGAAATCGTGTATTCTAAACTAGGAATTTTCGTAGCGCGCTACGAAATCACTAAAACATCCTGTTTCAGCATAAAAGACTTTGTTTTCTGCTTTTACTAGTAAACTTCCAGAAGGTTTCCTGAGCATCTGAGAAATCAATTTTGAAAACTGAATGAGACTTTTCTTCCTAACATACTGAAATACAAAAAACTCTTTCAGTTTCTTCAAATGCATTATGAGGTGGGAGAAATTTATGATTAAACTTGCGCTACGAAATTGCTGAAAGCCAAGCTTTGTCTTCTAGTTTTAGCAGTCTTTTTCAAGATCAGTTTCTGGTCACAGGAAAAGGTATTTTGGAACTTTTAAGGACATTTCTATTCATCAACTCTCCATCTACAATAACCTATCTCACTTTCTTCATAAGTGTTATCATTTTGGAGATACTAAGCTTTCTTTGAAACCCTAATTTCAGAGAACATATTTTTCCTGTTTTACATGTGTTTTTAAGAACATATTCTGGACAGCTGGAGAAGTTTTTTATAAAACCAAGAGAAATTTTCCTTCTAGACAACATGGACTACAGAAACCTCCTTCAGTTTCATAAAATATGTCATGGATGAGAAGATAAGGGCTCTATCACACGTGCTAATTTTCAAAGATCCTAAACCTAAAAACAGGGAAACATGTTCCCTAATTTCTAGGGTTTATCATCAGCAGTAAGGTGACAACGTGGGAGGCTTCATCAAATTTGACCTCCTGAGGTTGTAGCTGTCAAAAAATGCATTCAATGCTTATTTAGGGTGGTTTAGTCATAACAATGAGTTGTACTCCTAATTGTATTAGGACTCTAGGACTGTTAGTTAGCTGTCAAATGCATTTAAAGGTTTGTTTTATGGTTAGAATAGGTGTCACTCATAGAAAATTCGAATTCTCTTGATGAGGGATGAGGGAATTCATGTTGTAAATGCTATATATAAATCAAGAGGTCAAATTAGCGAATGGTTGGAGACTTTTTGGCTCAGCTGCTGCTCTATGTGCAGATTGTGTATGTTTTTAACCTAATGCAAAGTTTCCACTTAGACAACTCAAGATTCATGAAGAGTTCTTGTATGTTCTTGTTTTGATGGCATCTTCCAATACTTACATTGCAGTGGTGTTTACTTATGATACTCAGAACTCATCAATGATGCTCTGACTTCCTTCATAGATAAACTATCTATGTTTCACTGTTTTATATTTGCATTTCTGCACTTGAACTCTATAGTGCCTTGACTTCCATGCTAGGTAGAATGTTTTGGCTTCACTACTCATGATTCAAAGAGAGTTTTTAATTTCCTATTATCTCATGGATTTCCTCTTTCACTTACTTGCAGTGGTATGAATACATGTTACTTATAACTCATCAATGATGCTCTAACTTACTTCATGTATTTATAAACTGTGTTTCCTTGCATTGTATCTTTGTTTTGTTGATGTATAAAAACTCTCTATGCCCTGACTTTTATGTTAAGCTGATCTTGATGTGGTACTGAAACATACTTTGGCTCCATAGCCCAATGGTAGCTAGCTTTCATTTTTCAACCTATAAACATATAAAATCACAAACCATAGAGTTAACCATCTATCCATATGTTTAATCAATATCATTAACCCTTTGAGAGAACCCTCTCAGGTTGAGGAGGTTAAGCCTTAGCTAAAAGATTGGTTTGAAATAGTTACACTGAGATAGTCTGATTAGAAGCCTATCAAGGTCCTATTTTGGTGATAACATGATCGTCCGCCATTCCTTCCTCAGCTGCAAGCAAATTTACTCTAGACAAAAAGTTAGAAAAAACATTTTCTTTACCAGCCTTATCAATAATGGTTAAATCAAACTGCTGCAGTAAAAGAAACCATCTAATAATGCAATCATTTACATATATTTTATTCAATAAATACCTAATTGCAATATGATTAGTGTGTACAAAGGTTTGATATCCTGTGATGTAATGTCTGAACTTGTTTAAGGATTGCACTACCACTAGGAGTTCCTTCTCAGTGATCGTGTAGTTCAACTCTGCCTTTGACAAATTTTTACTTATAAAGTATATGGCATAAGGTAGCTTTTCATCAATCTGCCCAAGGCTTCTCCTATTTCTTTGTTCGAGGCATCTTTGTGAATGTGGAAAGGTAGGACCCAGTTTGGGCCTCTCAAAATTGGGGCAGTCACAAGTTTGCTTTTCAAGGTATCTAGTTCTTCTTGACAGTTTTTAGTCCATGTGAACTCGACATCTTTTGCCAAAAGACCAAACAACGAGAGGCTAACTTACCGAAATATTTAATGAATATTTTGTAATATCTTGCTAAGCCTAGGAAACTTTAGACATTTCTCACCTTTTGAGGAGGTGGGACCCTTTGGATGATGGAAATTTTGTTGGGGTCCACCTACAATCCTTGTTGAGATATTGCATGACCTAGCACGGTCCCTTCAGTCATAAAAAATTCACATTTTTCTAGACTGAGGGACAGGTTCATTTCAATACACTTGTCCAAAACTTTTCCTAGGTTAGATAAAGCTTCTTGAAAGTTAGAACCATAAGGAGTAAAGTCATACATATATATTTCCACCACATCATGAACCAATTCATAAAATATACTCAATATTGCTCTCTGGAAAGTGGCTGGAGTGTTGCATAAACGAAAAGGAAGGACCCTGTATGCAAAGGTACCCCAAGGTCAAGTGAAATTGGTCTTATCTAGGTCTTCCAGGCTGATTTGAATCTGATTGTACCCGCTAAACCCATCTAGGAAGGAGAAAAACTTTTTCCCCGCCAGACCATCTAACACTTGATCTATGAAAGGCAAAGGCAAGTGGTCCTTTTTAGTGGCCTTTTTCAGTTCCCGATAATCAACATAGATTCTCCACTTACCATTTTTCTTTGGAACTAGCACCAAAGGAGAGACCCATTCACTATCAAAGATGGGGTAGGAGAATCCTGCATCAAGTAGTTTTTGCAATTACTCCTTAACAATGTCTTTAAGGGTTGGATTCATCCTCATTTGAGGCTACTTGACTGGTTTTCAATCTTCCTTAATGTATATATGATGAGTACATACTGAAGGGTGCACTCCATTTATCTCCTTATAACTCTAGGCGAACACATATAAATGTTTTATTAATAAGCTACATAGTTCCTTCTCCTGGGAGATGGATAGGGATGAGTTGATTTTCAAGGTTCTTTTTGGGCCAAACTCTGTATTCTTAACATGGAGAGAGGTTGGTTTGGCCACACAGAGATCAGTTAGGGGATTTTCTTGGGTTTCTTTCACTAGTTCTTCTAATGGAAAAATACTGGGGGGTGGATCCTAAATTAAATTTCCAATGATATCATCCTCATTTTGCGGTCCCCCCCCCCATGACAGTTTCTACTGCACACAATGGTACATAAGAGGCTTCATCATCATCCTCCTCCTCCAACTAGAGAGGTAGATCATGTTCTAGTAGGGATTGGGCAGGAGGGTATAGGATTAGCTGCTTGGACATATGCCTGTTCTTGATGGTCATGTTCCCAGCTCGACAACTGATGTAAGAATCGTCAGTGGCCAACTAGGTTCTTCTGAGGATGAGAGGATACCCTATGAGCTTTTCCTTTAGCTGGAGAACCAAGAAATCAACAAGGTACTCCCAAGAATCAATGGAGACCATCACATCCTCCACAATCCCTTTAGGGGTCACGCTGGAGTGGGTTGCTAGCTGCAGTACTGTCGTGGTCTTTCTCAAGTAGCCTTGGAGGTTGAGCTTGAGCATGGTGTCCTTTGTCATCACATTAATGGAAGCTCCCAGATCAATCAAGGTATGTGGGATCATGGTGCCATTGATGTGGACATCAACTACTGGACTTCCAGTGTCTAGATATTTTGGACAGATTACTTGCCCCAACATCAGGTCAGACAGTTGTCCTATGACATTGATGGTTGGGGCATCTCTTTTGCACCTGGTTGGATGCCTGAAGCACTTATCTTTGATCTATTGTATATAGGCACATCCTTTATGGCTTGGCGAAGTGGTATCTTTACACATAACTATTTCAATTCTCCCAGAAGTTCAGTTTCTTCTAGGGTGGGCTGTGTTGTCCCATATAGTCTCTTAGGAAAGGGTGGAATTTATTTTGGCTCACTTTCCTCTTTATCTTCGTCAACCTCCTGAGGGGGAGGTTGGATATCTGGGAGAACCTTCCTAGATGATAGGTTAATCTCTTGAATCTCCACAGCATAGGTTGGGCTTGATGGTTGCCCAGTGTATACTTGCTAAGCCTATTTGTTGTTCGAGTTCGGATTCGGTTGAGCAGGCATTTGGAGTTGCCTTGGTGGAGCAGGAGGCAATGGTTGAGGTTGAGCAGGTAGTGGAGGCAAAATAGTGGGAGGAGAGATGTACTGGGGCCTCCACCCCTGATGAGATGCATTCCATTGAGGTTGTGGCTGAGCATAGGAGTGGAATGAATGAGTGGCTAGTTGGGCATGATATTGAGATGGATAGGACCAAGGAGGAGGTGTGGAGCAGGGAGGATGAGCAAGGGGGCCCCAAGAAGGTATGGAAGTGGCTTGGTTGGGGTTGTAGTATGCTTGAGATGTCCCTTGCATTTCCTGCTGGTATGGTCTAGGTCCATGCAGTCTCCTTTGGTTCATGAAATAGAGTGGTTCAGTGGCTCCTTCGGCTCCTTGGTATAAAGCTTTAAGTCCAGGCAAGGAAGGGCACTTATCTGTAGAATGATCTTCTTCACAGACTGAACAAACTTCTATGGAGTTCAATGGACATTCATTCCTATACCTTATAGTGCACCTAGGATAAAAAATGGCCAAACCCCTCCCTGCTTCCTCTTGTTTCCTTTTGATATGCAAGGTATCCATTTGCATGACAAGAGTTTGCAGCATCTCACTCTTGAAGTATTCCATCAAGTGTCCAAGTTCACCTTTTATGGATGAACTGGATAAGGAGGTACTGGCTATGGGTTGACTCTCCCTACCTCTCTTTCTGGCTGCCCTAGAATAGTTTCTAATGATAGACTTTATGTATTCATAAGGTAGGTTGTAGATGTCTCCCCCAGCCAGCAGATGGAGGGTGTCTAGGAGGTCTTTTGGAATTCCCCTGAGCGGGATCAACTTCAGCGATTCGGGGTCAAGTGTGCACTTGGCCCTTTTATAACTAAGCTAGAACCTCTCTTCATAGTCTTCCAATGATTCATCACTTCCCATGGTCATTCAAAAGATTTCTTCCTTGGTGTCTTTTGACCTACAATAGTCTCAATATTTGTTATTGAAGGCTTGCTGCATCTGAACCCAAGTTGTGATGCTATTTCTAGGTAACCCCATGAACCAGTGCAATGCTACATCCTTGAGGGTAGAAGGGAATAGTTTCAACTTTTGCTCATCTTCTGCATAGTCATAGGTTCGACAGATAACAAAAATATCAAACAAGAAGGTGTTAGGATCTTCTGTAGTCAATCCATGGAAGTGAGGTAGGGATGAAGGGCTTATGTTTTTCATTTTAGTGTCCCGATTGATTTCTCAGATAGGAAAGGTACCCTCTACTCTTTCTCCACTCCCACTAACATTTCTGTTCTCAGCCATTGTCTCGAGAGGGATGTTTTCTTCTTCTTCTTCCCCTATAGGTTCTTCAAATATCTCTGGTTGTTCACCTAAAGGTTATTCTGGATCACTGCCACCGAAGAAGAGAGAAGGGTGGCTATGTGATGTGGTGGGGGTGTTGGGTAAGAATTTTTCTGAATTATCTCTGTTCCTATGAGGCATGAAAGGAAATGTTTTTTGGTTGGTTTTTTATTTTTTCTGCTTGTACCTGCAAAAATGAAATTGGTTGAACAAACAACTTTTAACTACTAAAATGAACTTGCTGAAATGAAATTGCAGAACTAAAAAAGGAAAGAAAATGAAATGCAGAAAGGAAATGACTAATCTACTTTTGCTGGAATGGAAATTGTAGAATTAAAATGAAAGGAAGTAAAGAGCTAATCTACTTTTGCTGGAATGGAAATTGAAGAATTGAAATGAAAGCAAGGAAATGGCTAATCTACTTTTGCTAGAATGGAAATTGCAGAATTGAAATGAAAGCAAGGAAATGTAGAAATTGAAAGAAACAACTACTCTACTTTTTCTGAAATAAACTACTTAGCAGAATGTTGCAGTAGGAAATAGAAGAAAATCAGTAATCACACAATACTCTGACACTTCCTTGGCAACAGCGCCAAAAAGTTGTGAGAACCAGTATTGTAGCAATAATGTTGCAACTCTTGGGCTTCCTACTTTACTTTTATCAACCCGATAGTTCGTAACAAACTTGGAAGCGACACTGTTGTATGCACAAGTACTAGTTCTTACTGCAGGCTGTCACTTGGTCAGCTAGCACAAGATCACTAGGAGCACAAGCCAACTTCTATGAGATCTAGAAGAAGCTTTATATGTGATGAAATAAAGGAAAGCTTACCCTACAGAGGCTATTCTACTTGCAGAAAATGAAAGAAGACTGAAATGTGAAGTAACCCTAGCAAATCCTAATTAACTAGCTAATCCTACTTTTGCAGAAAGAGAGGTGAAAAACCATAAAATGAATGCCATTACCTACTTAGGAAGTAAATAACATCTACTCAAGCTATTTCTCGAAGGAAATGAGAAAGAAACATCTTTTTGGATTTTCACGTATTTTTAGGTGAAATTCTCATGCAGGTGATTTATTTGTTTATGAATGTGGCAATGATTAGGTGGTGATGGAGAGTGAATTTGGAGTTTGCGAAGTGTAGGAAGGTGTGGAGGGGTCGTAGGAGGTCCCATGTGGCTTTTTGGAGGCTTTCCCTGCAATCAGACTTCAAAAAGACACCTACAGGAAAATCTATAGGAGGCTGCAGGGGATTTACAGGAGGTCTACAGGAGGATGTCGAGAGCTGTTTTAGAGGTTTTGAAGATGGGAAAATGGCTGGAAAGGGTGCTAGGAGGATGTGTTAAGGTGTCTAAGGTTCATCAAGGAGGATTAGGTAAGAGAAATATGGTTGGACTTATTCAAGGAAAGAGAGGAAAGTTCATGAGAAAATTACAGAAAATTAGGGCAGATTTGTGAGGGACTTTGGTTGACCTGTGGAACATGGATCAAAAAGATATTGTGATGGCTGATTGGTTGACTTATTGTGAGAAAATATGTAGTAAAAGAAAACTAAAAATCAAGCTCTGAAACTAAGCAAGCAAAGAAACTAGCTACACTAAAAAAATAGAACTGTTCATCAAGCTAGTCTAAATTCGGATCTAGGAAAGTAAATGCAGAACAATGCTATCTGGAAAGAAAGCATGGAAAGAAATTTATTGTAAATATAGAAATGAGCATGATGAAATATATCTACAACAAAGCATTAACCTTCTAACAAGCTGCAACACTAGAAATCCTATGGCAAAGGTAAATCTGTGTTTTTTATGGCAACAATAGGGTCTTGGCCTCAGTTCATGGTATCAAAGGGGAGAAAGGAGGTCAAGGCCTTGTTGATGGAATTTTCTTATCTTCTTCTATCACTATTCAACCTACTAAAGCAAACTAAAATGGAAACAACTTTTTAAATTGCTAAAAGCAACCTATTATTAACTAAGAAAGAAATCTATCCTTCAACAACTCATTCATAAACTGAAACAAAGCATATAAATACAAAATAAGAGGTGCTTGCCCACTTGGATTGGGCCCTAACTCAAGAGCTTCAGTCGTCTGAGGTAACTCAGCACTATCTCAGAAGCAATCTTATCTTCATTATCAAAATAATAGTAAGATTACATGAAACTGTCTACAAAAGTAAGCTCGAAGTTGAGCAGAGCAAAGTTGCAACAAAAGTGAGAAAATTTGACTAACATCCAACAATATAATGAGGCCTTAGGCCTCTCTACTTATACAACTGGAGCTCCTAATATCTCCCTTAAAATTAGGGAGGCTTGGCTCCCAAAACTTGAGATATACAACAGTTATACTCCACTTGCTCAGCTACATCTTTAGTGCATTGATATGGCTGCTTGTGCTCCGAGCTTTCTAAAGGATAATTTGAAGTAAGGGGTCATAAATGATGGGAACACCCTCTTATAAATCCTCTCCCTTGTTTTCTTCGAATATTTGCTACCAAGTGTTCATTAAATCTTTGACTTTGTCTCCAAAATTGACCAAAAATCTGCATTAAGCACACATTAGACTTCAAGGCATAATGACCAACCCAACTCACTCTATTAGAAAAAATATAATAAAAAACATGCAATAAAATAATGATAATGGTGGATTAAGCTAAGTTAGGAGGCAAAATGAGCCCATATAATTACCCATTTATGGGGCTCATGACCATTGCTGGGAAAGTGTGCATAGGAACTAGCTTTCAATTTAGAGTGTATTTTATTTGTTTTTGTTTTTACTAAGCATTTATGGACAAAGGATCTATAATGTAGCCCAAAGACTACATTGAGGAATGGTATCAAGAAGTGGTTATGCCACAATATTCATCAATTCTTTAAGAGATCCTTGTTGCAAATCAAAAGGTCAAGCCGATTTTTCATATCCTTACAAACAATCAAGTACATTTTTCAAGTTTGGAAATGAGCATTTCAAAAATTGTAATATGTAAATGGCTTAATTGGAAGTGTTAATATACTTAACAAAAAAAAATAGTTTTTCGATAGATAGGAAAAATAAAAATAATTTTTTATAGTTTCTAGGATAAATTTGATGTTTTATGGTGAAGTAAGAACCAGCCATCTACTAACCCTTGGTAGGAAAAAATTGCAGTAAAACAAATGGTTGAGAACGAGTGTAAGTGAAGATCACAAATGATAATTTAAGGTATGAGATCAAGCCTTTTTATTTTATTTTTGCAAAATTTACAGAGGAATCGATTGATAAAATCTTGACTATGCTAACAAAATAAATCTCTCAAGTATGCTCTCCTTCTGCACTTCTTGTGACGTGGAGGATCAGAAAAAGAAATTGTTTTGTTAGTATATCATAAAAATTATTTAGCTACTGCAAGACTTGCAAATCCATGTTCAAAAATCCTTACCTCTGTAATGCAAGAGTTTTCCGCGGGATTACAAAAATGATGCAGTTATATTTCTTCAAAGTGTTGTCCAATCTTTTATCTCATTCCAGATTTCATGTCCCCTAGAATTGTCTATAGGATGATTGATATAGTTAGATCTTCCATTTTTCTTTGGTGGAAGAACGTCCATGCAGCCACAAACCAAACCTTCTAAACCTGCAAATCAAAAATCACCGGAACATTTCTAGTAAACGCAGTAGCATAAACACATGATTTTAAAATGCAAATTTTGAGCAAACTAGGGTGAATCTGAAAAAATTGAGACATGGGTTTTCTCTTGAATGGGGAAAATCAATAACATATGAGCAATTTTCTAGATTTTGCAACTGTTTAGGAGAGATTTGAAATTGATTTTTGCAGAAAATGTAATTTCCAGAAAGCGTACACTGTCTTGACACCCGATTTTAAAACAAAATTATTGAACAAACTAGGGTGAATCTAAGAAAGTTGTGACATGGGTTTTTTCTGGAACAGGATGAGTTCAATATCTTGAAACTGTTTCCTTGGATTACTAACAATTCAGGAGAAAATGGCGGTTCTTCAGGACCCTATTTGGTTACTACGTGAGGAAAACAATTTTTTTATTTTATTTTATTTATTTATTTATTTATTTTTTATGCACGAGGTTTTGTTGGCAATAACAAATTTAACTCACTAAGACTTCTAATCAAACAATGATTCTTGCTTCTCTGCAAAATTTCAACAGATTTAACCTCCTTACGTCTTTGAACACTTGGAAGAAATTGCTAACTTAATGTTGCACCCATGTGTATACTCATTTCGTCACATGTCAGTGCAATCAAGGAGTGATTCTGTTTTGAATGCTATGAAGCGTGAATACACAATCAATGAATTCAGATTTGTGGTTGATACATTAATGTGACTTGTGCCAGACATGCAGATAGCGACTAATGTGAGATGTGGATTTCCACGCGAAACAAAAGAAGATAATTTTGAGGCCACTATTAATCTGAAGAATGAGAAAGGTCCCTACTTTTGAAGTAATGAAACAAACAACAATAATTTTCAAAGATTGAATGAAAGAAATCATTTTATTTGTGAATAATAATAATAATATATAAGAAATAAATAAAAAAATTGTGATGATTAATACATATGCAATTAATTTATTGAAGCAATTTATAAAGCAAAAAATACTTGCAAAATTTGATTGAAATAACTTTTTTTTTGTACAAGTACTTTTTCATATTTTTGCCGCTTCAAATATTTTTGACAACATGTTATTTTTGCAGCACAAATGACGATTCAATAATAGCTTGTAAAACAATTGGAAAATTATTTAGATGGTTTATGAACATTTGGCATTAATATTGTTGTTGTGTATTTTCTATGAAGTTTTAACTTGCAGAGCACAACAAATCTTTGTGATGCCAATTATTTTACTGAGTATAGTGCATGAAGTCATCCGACAATAGGGAGTTAATTTAATTTTCATGGTTATTTCTTAAAAATGGATTGTTATCAATATCATGAATTGGACTGAATATAACACTTTTGATTTTCCTTAATCTGTTTTATTTGACATTTACATTTTGCATAAGAATCAGAAAGTAATTTGGCCATTTCTTTTTTAACACACTTATGTTCTTTATGTCAAGTTTTTTTGCAGGTTTGGGATGATCGAATGATCATTGAAGAAAACTAATTGTGCGCACAATTGGTCTTCAAAGGACCGATTCCATGAGAAACATAAGAACAAGTCCATGTTCATATCCACCAAAACCATTACCTTTCCTCCCTTTTGGATTATAAATCCAACCAAACAATTCAAAGCAAGCCACAATCAATTTTCCCAGCAACAATCAGTTGTTCATTTTCCTTTATTCACATACACTTTCCGTCTGGCCCACAAATAAATGCAAGAAGCTCACTTACATGCTTATTGCCAATTGTCATTCTTATTTTCCATTGTCATCTTCCATTTTCATTTTTCCTTTCCTATCCTTTTTCATTTCGTAAATAATGCAAATTGTCGATTACATAGTCCTTTGAGTTTAAAATCCTTGCAAAAACATCTTGAGGCTTGCATGCCTTAATGGCAAGTCCTCATGCCGGTGAATAATGGGAATACATCAATGTCCCTTGTTCATCGGATCTTCTAGGTACTCGACAACAACAAAATTATTCCTACTTAGCAAGATGTGTTTGGGCATCTTGACTCTCATTATCATCAATGGTGAGCATTCTCGTGTTGACTAGTGGCATCCATTAATGGCCACTAAGTTAATAATTTCCTGTTATGTTCAACATCAGAACATTTATTCGCATAGCAGGAATTGTGCCGATGAGTTTTGAAGACATGAAGGTTATCATTTTCAACATTTTGGAGAAAATGTAGAAGATATGTGGCTACAGAACCAGACGACAGCTGCGGAATCAGACAGCAGCTACAGAACCAGCTAGCAGCTATAGAATCAGAAAACAACTGTAGAATTAGATGATAATTGCAGAATCAAATAACAGTCGCGGAATCAAATGGCAGCAACAAAATCAACACTATTCCATAGCAGATTCAACAAGTTTTAATGAAAGCAAATAAAAAGTCATTTTGACTCTTTTCTCCATGAATTGTCTAACCCCTTGAAGAAGATTATGATCATGATTTTGTAGCCACCACACATGCAACTCATCCATTTCTAAAGGGTAAGTTAAGGTATGTCATTTTCTAACTTTTTACCATAAAATTCCTTGAAAAGCTAGAATGATAATTTTTGGAAAAACAAACATTTCTCTTCCTCAACTCATAAAATTGCCAATATCATTAGTTGTGGGGGGGATACATTCATATTCATATTTTTCCATACTCATATTACATTCAGAATCTCACATACTTTCAAAAGATATTAACTATTACATTATTGTTATGAGCATACAAAGGCATGTCAAAAGTACTAAAAAAGATAATTGGATACAAACACAATCATGGTTGTCACACAATAACCAACTATGATACAATCCAATAAAGATATAATTTGAAACAATAATCAAATTATCATTATGCAAAGTTCAAAGATAAAAAAATGAATGCAACAACAAAATATGGTTGTAACACAAGAACCAACCATGTTGCAATTCAACTTAAAGATTTTGCAGAACTATGAAGTTATCAAATGATATCATGCAAAGTTAAACCAAAGCTCAAGGATAAAAAAGAATTAATGTAATAGATTGCATGAGCACATGCAATAGCTTCAGTTGGGGGTATGTTGGGTCTTGAAATTGTCATTCACTTCCATTACATTTTCACTTATATTTCCATGTTTTCACCTTCACTCCACCTATATTTCATTACATTTACTTTACCGTTATCATTATTGGGTCACATTTATGTTTTCCCAAACTTTATTAATTCTTAGAATTTTTAAGTGAATTTATGGTTAAAAATTAGAAAATAATGTGAATATGCTTATACTTAACAAGTGGGATGAGATTGTTGACATGTGTAGGTCAAAAGGAAGCTTCTAAAGGACCCTTACATGGCCTCCTAAAACCAAATTCGAATTTGAGTGGAGAAGATCATGAGATCATGAGGATATGTGTCTCATTTCCTATTTGTATTGAAACTGTAAGAAGACATGTGTCTTATCATTTCTTATTTTGATTTTAACTCTAAAGATATGGGGAGAGATTCATAGACTCTCATTAATGAGATAACTTCTCATCTTTTTGTATATATAGGGGAAGTTTTCTTCTATCATTTTCATGTGTAAAATTGGAGTTATGCTCAAGCTTTGAAGACAGAATTAGATTGTGGTACCTTACTCATGAATGTTCCTTCATTTTGACTTGGTTTTTTTTACATATGGAGCATTTCAAATAGAGCATTTTAGGGGAACTCAGTAATTGTATGTATTAAATATCCAAGCATTCAATCTTGAAATATGATTAAAACAATTTCTTATAATGATCTTTAGGAATATCAGTTAATGCAATTAAATGAGGATATTAAAAGCAAATATAAAAGAACGAAAAAGTAAAGCTCAATGATTGCATAGGTTGAACATTCAGTCACCCAATTTGAAGTCACCTTCTTGGCCTGATCTTTTATTCAATTATAAAATGAATTGATAGTTTGATATAAGAAAGTAAACAATAGAACATGAAAGGAAACTAAATAACTATGAGCTCTTGCCTCAAACTTAGTCCAATTGGAAAATACATAAATCTTTCCTCTTGAAATGTTTTTAGAAAAGCTAAGATTACACAGTCATTCTAAAACTAATATTAAGAAAGAAAATGAACTTTAATCTATAAAAGTAATTAAATTTCACACATTTTAGGTAGCTGATCTAAAAGTGTGAGAGATGGTAAATTGAAATGCTCCATATGTAAGAAAAACCAAGTCAAAATGAAGGAACATGAATGTCTCTGTGTAGTCTATGCCATGTACCTGTGAGTATCCTTTTGCAATAAGTCAAGCTTTATACTTGCTGATTTCACCATCTGTAACAATCTTTATTTGATAGATCCATCGGCATCGAACAAGCTTTCTTCCTTTCGGAAGTTGAACCAAGTCCCATGTGTTGTTTTCCATGAGAGCAGAGTACTCTTCATCCATGGCAGCCTCCGAAAGCAAGTTTCCAGCAGCCTCAAAGTGCGATTGTGGATCTGAAACAAGTGTCATGTAGAAATGTATGGGAACCAATGGTTCGGTGGTAGCCAGGGCTTGAAGAGCCCCAAAAAACTATGATCTAGTCCTTCTCACATCTGCAGGATCACCAAATAGTTCACTCGCATCTGGTAGGGTTTTCTCTGCCCAAGCTGGCAACTGAGTTGGAGCAGCCATGACCTGCTCCTAATCCTCTAAATTAGACCCAAGAGGCTTCTCTGATGGCTACTCTGAAGTTCTCTAAGAAGTTTCAGACTCCTCCTCATCAGTGGCAACAAGCGGTTCCTCGCAGGGTCTGCTGAAAAATCATGCAATGATTCTTCTTCAAACTTCACACTTCGAGCTACAGGGAAATTTTCAGTGTGAGAGTCCAACAATTTATATCGTTTGACACTGTCAGGATATCTAGTAAAGATACATTCAACACTTTGAGGCTCCAAATCCTTCCTCTTATTTGTTGGAATGTAAGCCCATGCTCATTAACCAAAAATGTGAAAGTTTGACACTTTCGGTTTCTTACTGGTCCAACATTCAAATGGAGTGGTGCCTTTGAGTGCTTTGTGAGGAATGCAGTTTTGAATGTATGCTACACAATTAATAGCTTTAGCCCATAGCTTAGGAGCTAATGATTTGGACTGTATCATATCATTGGCCATTTCTTTTAACGACCAGTTTTTCCTCTCCGCGACACCATTCTACTGTGGTGTATATGGCATTGTGTGTTGTAGCTGTATACCTGCATCAATACAAAGTTGCTGCACATCTTTGTTGACATTGTTGGCATTTTGGCTCAGGTATGGCGCTATGATACAGGTGTTGTCCTTGATGGCAACTCTCTTTGATGACAGATCTCCGTTCAGTCTACAGAATGAAGAGAAATCTCATATACGCAGGTTAATTAAGTCCAAGTTGCGTATACACGCTGGTGATATGCATACTAAGTCGCGTATACGCAGGAGAGCTATATAATAAGGCGCGTATACACGCAGATGCATGAACAGAAAAGTGCGTATATGTCGGGAAGTTTCCTTTTGGTCCATGGTAGTTAGTCCTCGGTACTTGTGCCCATGTCTTTGGACCAAAGTACCTCGACAGTCGTGTAGATCTCTAGTTTCGCAGTTGATGGTTTTGGATTTCTATGGTTTTGGCTCTTGGTATTGAGCAAGGCCTAAGGCTATATAAGGAGAAGAAGATCATTAGGCAAGATCATCTTTCGAAAAGGCTTGAATATCTGAAAAGGAAAGAGATCTGATATGCAGGTTCTGGGTTGCTTGATCTAAGCCAAGGAGAGATCACATCGGTTGATGGAAGACTAGATCTAAGGATAGATCAGGATCTAATGGTTTGAAATGCACTATCATGATATGGTTGATTATGCGTATTTCTAGATCTGCATACTGTTGCAATGTTATGTTCTGGGTCTAACTGATGTCTGGTACAGCTGCAAATTGAGAAAGTTTATTTTTAGATCTGTACGCAGGTTGGCTTCGGTAAAAGCGCGTGTATAAGCGGGTTTTGCTCATTGAAGTAGCGTATATCTTTTGAAGCTTGATTTTGGGTTTACAGTTGGGTCTGACTGTTATTGCAGAGTTCTGTAGTCTGTTCTGTGTTCTGGTAACTGGTGATTGACAGGGTTCAGTGGTTCAGTGATTCAAAGTTTGGTTGTTTTATGCTTCAATGATCTGTTGTGAAAGGTGAATGAATTGTGGCCTTCAGATTGTAATGTTGTGCTTCAGGAATATCCAGTCTGAAAATGTATGAAAGGTGGTACCTGAAGGAAAGAAGATTGTAGGTCAGCACCTACGTACTAGTATCTTAGCTAGTACAAGAGCAAAGGGGGTTGGAGCTCCCTTCCAAGGAAGTTTGGAGAACGAGAGAAGGTTGTAGCCTTCTGCAGGTTGTAG
This sequence comes from Pinus tabuliformis, assembly GCA_031772625.1. Classification (NCBI taxonomy): domain Eukaryota; kingdom Viridiplantae; phylum Streptophyta; class Pinopsida; order Pinales; family Pinaceae; genus Pinus; species Pinus tabuliformis. Next base: position 52,676,453 of record CM062815.1, read on the forward strand.
CCTGCGTACTGGTATAAGGCTGCACCAGTACAAAAGATTGTAAACTGAAGTTTCATATTAAAGAAAGATAGAGACAACTTGCAGCAGGTGGTTTTCACCCACATTGGGTTTCCACCTTATATCTTGGTGTTCAGGTGTGTGGCTTTTGATCTGTTCTGTTATACTGCACCTGTTTACTGTTAATGTGGTGAATAATGTCCTGATGAACTTAACTGAAGAATAAGCTAACTAAATTATGAGTTTTCTTCTTATATGCTGTTTTATTTAGTCACAGTAGCGTGTACACGCTGGTTCACTTAACTGAAGTAGCGTATATGTTTCTGAGCATTGAAAAAGTTTGATTGATCTGATAATACTGATTCACCCCCCCTCTCAGTATTATTTCCAACAATTGGTATCAGAGCAGGTCCTTCAGAGAAGCTTGATCGCTTGAAGGTAGATCATTCATCATGAGCAACTACGAGAAAGAAGCATCAATCAGGCCACCGATTTTTGATGGGACAAATTTCAATTATTGGAAGGTAAGAGTTACTGCATATCTTCAATCTCTTGGTACAGAAGTTTGGAACATTGTAGAAACAGGCTATGCTTTTCCTTCAGCTACTCCTACAGATCCAGCTGAGAAAAAGCAGTATGAAACAAATGCAAAAGCATTCAGTACTCTATTAGGAAGTATATCCCAAACAGAATTCATGAAGGTCATGCACTTCAAATTAGCAAAAGAGATATGGGACAAAATGATCACTAGCTATGAAGGAGATGAACAGGTAAAGCAAGCTAAACTTCAAACTCTCAGGATTCAATATGAGACTCTCAAGATGTATAATGATGAAAGTGTGGCTAATTATTTTCTTCGGGTAGATGAGATTGTTAATTGTATGAAAAATTTGGGTGAAGAAATAAAAGAGACTATAGTAGTTCAAAAGATTCTAAGATCATTATCCCCCAAGTTTGAATCTAAAGTATCTGCAATAGAAGAAAAAGAAAATCTCCGTGTTCTCACTATGTCTCAGCTACATGGAATTCTAACTGCTTATGAAATGAGAAAGGGAGGTCCATCAGACAGAAGGGAAGCTGCTTTTAAGGCATCAGGAAAAGAAGATTACTATGAAGCAAGCCATGTTCCAGAAGAAGAGGAAGAAGAATCAAATTTTGTCAGAAATCTTCAAAGGGGTTCTGGAAGGTTCGGAGGTAAGCTACCTTTCAAATGCTTTGCTTGTGGAAGAGTAGGTCATTATGCTGCAAAATGTCCTTATAAGGATAAAGGAAAAGAACCTGCTAGATGGAACAAGAAACAAAGTGCAAATAAGAAAAGCTACTACACCCATGAAGATAGTGATGGCTTATCAAACAGTGATGAAGATGAACAAGGTAATAAATATAAGCTGTTAATGGCATTTGAAGATGATGATTATGAGGATGCTGTAGATGTGGATAATCTCTATAATGAAATTACTAGACTCAAGAGATGCATAGAAGAAAAGAATGTGATCATTGATACTTTGCAATTTCAAATTGATGAAAAGGAAAAACATCTTGAAAAACTAGAAGGTGAAATTGTTGGTCTCAGAAAAGAAATTGAGAAAACAAAAGCTATTAATCTTAAGTTTGTCAAAGGATCTGAAACTTTGGATGAGATTATCAATGTGCAGCGGTCTCCTCTAAACAAGACAGGTTTGGGCTATAATGGAGAAACCTCTCAAGCATCCACCTCAAAAAGTTATCTTGATGCAGCAAGAAGAAATGAGCAGAAGAACAATGAAGATAATCAGGTAAAGCAGGGACGAATTACAAACAGAAACTATCAGGGACAATCCTTCTTAAGGGTGAACAAAAGCTACAACCAACCACAGGTAAAATCTTCTCAGTTTGGCTCAAGAATAGATGAAAATAGAAATTACAATCAGTTGGCTGGTAGATTCAATAACCGCAGAAGCTTCTTCAATGGACAATGCTTTTCTTGCCATAACTTTGGTCACAAAGCAGCTCAATGTGTTGCATATAAAACAATCATGACTAGGGAAGCTCAAAAACAAAGAAGTATGACAGGGATTACAAAAAGAACCTATAACAACTTTTCGGTTCTTGAAAATGAAGTTGAATGTTCTATTTGCAATAATTTTGGTCATAAAGACTCTGAATGCAGGAGCAGGTTTCAGGAGAAAAAGGAACAAGCCACGAGCACCAAAACATGGAGAATAAAGGAACCTCAAACAGAAAGATGTGGGATAGCATTTTATGCAGAAGGACAGGAAAATCTATGGTACATTGACAGTGGATGTTCGAAACATATGACAGGTGATAAAGAAAAACTTGAATCTTATTCTACTTTAGAAAAGGGAAAGAAAGTTTCTTTTGGAAATGATACTCCTGCAACTATAAAAGGAAAAGGTATTGCTCCTTTGAAAGAAAAGGTCAAGGCTGGAAATGTTTTATATGTTGATGGATTGAAGCATAATCTACTAAGTGTCAGCCAGATGTGTGATCAAAAAACCGAGGTTATTTTTAGATCGAATGGATGTCTTGTTCGTGATCTTGATACAGGTAAAACAGTTCTCAAAGGCAAAAGAACTCCAAATAATCTGTACATATTTGAAGAAGGACAACAACAATGCTATCTTAGCAAGGATGAAGAGCACTGGTTATGGCATCGAAGGTTGGGACATCTAAGCTTCTCACAAATAAGGAAAGCATGCAAATATCAGGCAGTTCGCGATCTTCCAGATATCAAAATTCCAGACAACACCATATGCAAATCTTGTCAGTTTGGAAAGCAAACCAGAACTAACTTTCCAGAGAAGGAAGGATCAGCTAGCTTGCCTCTTGAGCTAGTCCATACAGATGTATGTGGTCCATTTAGGAAAAGGACACCTCGAGGAGAAGAATATCTGATATTATTCATTGATGATTTCTCAAGGTTTGTTTGGTTAGGGCTTATGAAGCACAAAGATGAAGCATTCGAAAAATTCAAATCCTTCAAAGCATTGGTTGAAAATGAATCAGGACACAAAATTAAGTGCCTCAGATCTAACAGAGGTGGGGAGTTCACCTCAAATGAATTTTTCGATTTCTGTGACGAACATGGGATAAGAAGAGAATTCTCTACAGCTAGAACTCCTCAGCAAAATGGGGTTGTGGAAAGAATGAACAGAACTATCCAACAAATGGCTCGTGCTATGCTCGATGAATCAGGTACTCCTGCAACCTTCTGGGGTGAAGCTGCACATGCTGCTGTTATTATTCTTAACAAAACAAATGTCCGAGTAAACAGCACTCAAACACCTCATGAGCTTTGGAGTGGTAAAACTCCTTCCGTGAAGCACTTCAAAATCTTTGGGAGCAAATGTTATATTAAGAATACTGATGAGCAACTTGGCAAACTTGAACCAAGAGCAGATGAGGGCATTCTTCTTGGTTATTCTCCACATAGCAAAGCATACAAGTGCTACAATAAAAGACTTGGCAGAATTGTTGACAGTATTGATATAGTGGTTGATGAGAAGGGATATATTCCTAGGCAAGTTCATCATGAAGACATTGAAGAAGATGAAGGTTACTCTCAAAGGCGAAATGATGAAGAAGAAGAACCTCAAGAAGAAGAAGAATCTCAAGAAGAACCAGAGGAGCAGACAAGAATAGAAGAGAAGACTCCATCCAGATATGTTCAAAAGAATCATCCAGAAACTCAGATTGTGGGGCAGAAAGAAGCAGGAGTACAAACAAGAAGGACACTTGCAGAAGCTTCAAGCTACTTGGCATTACTCTCCTCCACTGAACCACAAAATGTGAAAGAGGCATGCAAAGATGAATGTTGGGTCAAAGCAATGGATGAAGAACTTGAGCAAATCGAAAAGAACAACACTTGGGAATTAGTTCCTAGACCAAAAGATAAGAATGTAATAGGAACAAAATGGGTCTTCAAGAATAAATTAAATGAAAATGGAGAAGTAATTAGAAACAAGGCCAGACTTGTTTGTAAAGGGTATGCACAACAAGAAGGAATAGATTTTGAAGAGACCTTTGCTCCTGTGGCAAGACTTGAGGCCATCCGAATGTTCCTTGCTCTCTCAAGCTTTCAAAACTTCAAGGTATTTCAAATGGACGTGAAATCAGCCTTCCTGAATGGAGACTTAGAAGAAGAAGTATATATTGAGCAGCCAGATGGCTTCATTCTTGGGAATGATCCAAACCTTGTATGCAGATTGAAAAAGGCACTCTATGGACTCAAACAAGCTCCAAGGGCTTGGTACTATCGGTTGGACAAATATCTTCACCAACAAGGCTTTTCAAACGGATCAGCAGATAGCAATCTCTATATAAAAGTTGAAAATAACAAATTGCTAATTCTTGTTGTTTATGTAGATGATATTATTTTTGGCAGCAATGAAGAGACTATGAGTCAAAACTTTGCCTTGGTTATGCAGAAATAATTCGAAATGTCACTTCTTGGAGAATTGACATATTTTCTTGGATTGCAAATCCAACAAAATGAAGGAGGTATCTTCTTGTCTCAAACCAAATAACTCAAGCAGATCTTGAAGAAGTATGGCATGGAAGAGTCAAAGCCAGTATGTACACCCATGGTGACAGGATGCAGCCTCAGTGCAAATGATGAATCAGCAGCAGTTCACCAACCCACTTATAGATCCATGATTGGGAGTTTGCTTTATTTGACAGGTACTCGACCAGATATTACACATGCAGTAGGAATGGTTGGAAGATTTCAAGCCAACCCAAAGGAAACTCATCTTCAGGCAGTCAAAAGAATCTTCAAATATCTTCAAGGGACCCAAAACTATGGCTTATGGTATCCTAGAAATACAGATCTCACTCTTCATGCTTACACAGATGCAGATTGGGCTGGAAGTGTGGATGATAGGAAAAGCACAAGTGGTGGTGCTTTCTTCATGGGTTCCAGATTAGTATCTTGGTTCAGCAAGAAACAGAGTTCGATTGCCTTATCTACAGCTGAAGCAGAATATGTGGCTGCAGCATCTTGTTGCACACAACTTCTTTGGATGATGCAGACCTTGCAGGACTTTCAAATCACTTGCACTCCACCCGTCTCTATCTTATGTGATAATACAAGTGCAATCAGCATTTCAAAGAATCCAGTCATGCACTCAAAGACCAAGCACATACCAATCAAGTACCATTTTCTTCGGGAACAAGTGCTTGAGCAGAAGGTCAAGTTGGAGTATGTTCCTTCTAAGGAACAAGTTGCTGATATTCTCACAAAACCACTGCCCAGGGAAACTTTTGAATATCTCAGACAAAAGCTGGGAGTAGTTGATGCTTCATCCTGCTGTTGAAGTTTGTTTATTCTACAGAAAAGTTGGTATACGCAGGTTACGGAAGGGCTATCCGCGTATATACGCAGGTTACGGAAAAGGAAGTCGCGTGTATGTTGGACGCTTGTTGCAGAAAGTATATCCGCGTACATACGCAGTTTCATGCAGGAGAAAACGCGTATATGAAGTTCTGAACAGCAAGGGCAATCTCTGGAGTTCTGAACAGCAATGGGTATGTCAGAATTCTTCAGGCACAGTTTCAGGGGGTGCAGCAGGCACAGGTTCAGGGGGAGCAGCTTAAAAGTCTCATAAAGCATTGTTGGCATTCAGATGTTTTGGTTGTTGGGTTCAGGAGAAGGAGCTCAGAAAGAAATCCTGGTTGCTGATCTAAAAAGATGTTTCTCAGATGCTGCTGGTGACTTTCATAAGTCTTGGTCTAGATCTGTTGTCCCTATGTCATATCTCTTTTATGATGTCAAGGTCATGTAACGGCCTATGTTGGTTTCCCCACTATGCCTGGGATGAATGATGTAATATAATTGATTGTCTCTGATGTGTCCCCTCTTGGTAGGGAGTATGGATGTATGTATTGAGTCTTTTGGTGATAGGAAGGTCCCTTATGGTGTATAAGTCTTGGTTCTTGTTGAAGAACATCTTTTGCAGATCTTGCCTACAGTCAGGGGGAGCATGTTTCAGCACAGCCAAGCAGAGGTATCAGCATGTTCTCAGGGGGAGCACAGCCCTTTGCCCTTGATGACAAAGGGGGAGAATGATTCTAAGGATCTGAAGGTTGCCATCAAGTCCAAAGGGGGAGATTGTTGGCATTTTGGCTCAGGTATGGCGCTATGATACAGGTGTTGTCCTTGATGGCAACTCTCTTTGATGACAGATCTCCGTTCAGTCTACAGAATGAAGAGAAATCTCATATACGCAGGTTAATTAAGTCCAAGTTGCGTATACACGCTGGTGATATGCATGCTAAGTCGCGTATACGCAGGAGAGCTATATAATAAGGCGCGTATACACGCAGATGCATGAACAGAAAAGTGCGTATATGTCGGGAAGTTTCCTTTTGGTCCATGGTAGTTAGTCCTCGGTACTTGTGCCCATGTCTTTGGACCAAAGTACCTCGACAGTCGTGTAGATCTCTAGTTTCGCAGTTGATGGTTTTGGATTTCTATGGTTTTGGCTCTTGGTATTGAGCAAGGCCTAAGGCTATATAAGGAGAAGAAGATCATTAGGCAAGATCATCTTTCGAAAAGGCTTGAATATCTGAAAAGGAAAGAGATCTGATATGCAGGTTCTGGGTTGCTTGATCTAAGCCAAGGAGAGATCACATCGGTTGATGGAAGACTAGATCTAAGGATAGATCGGGATCTAATGGTTTGAAATGCACTATCATGATATGGTTGATTATGCGTATTTCTAGATCTGCATACTGTTGCAATGTTATGTTCTGGGTCTAACTGATGTCTGGTACAGCTGCAAATTGAGAAAGTTTATTTTTAGATCTGTACGCAGGTTGGCTTCGGTAAAAGCGCATGTATACGCGGGTTTTGCTCATTGAAGTAGCGTATATCTTTTGAAGCTTGATTTTGGGTTTACAGTTGGGTCTGACTGTTATTGCAGAGTTCTGTAGTCTGTTCTGTGTTCTAGTAACTGGTGATTGACAGGGTTCAGTGGTTCAATGATTCAAAGTTTGGTTGTTTTATGCTTCAATGATCTGTTGTGAAAGGTGAATGAATTGTGGCCTTCAGATTGTAATGTTGTGCTTCAGGAATATCCAGTCTGAAAATGTATGAAAGGCGGTACCTGAAGGAAAGAAGATTGTAGGTCAGCACCTACGTACTAGTATCTTGGCTAGTACAAGAGCAAAGGGGGTTGGAGCTCCCTTCCAAGGAAGTTTGGAGAACGAGAGAAGGTTGTAGCCTTCTGCAGGTTGTAGCCTGCGTACTGGTATAAGGCTGCACCAGTACAAAAGATTGTAAACTGAAGTTTCATATTAAAGAAAGATAGAGACAACTTGCAGCAGGTGGTTTTCACCCACATTGGGTTTCCACCTTATATCTTGGTGTTCATGTGTGTGGCTTTTGATCTGTTCTGTTATACTGCACCTGTTTACTGTTAATGTGGTGAATAATGTCCTGATGAACTTAACTGAAGAATAAGCTAACTAAATTATGATTTTTCTTCTTATACGCTGTTTTATTTAGTCACAGTAGCGTGTACACGCTGGTTCACTTAACTGAAGTAGCGTATATGTTTCTGAGCATTGAAAAAGTTTGATTGATCTGATAATACTGATTCACCCCCCCTCTCAGTATTATTTCCAACAGACATACTCCCCCCCGTTATCAGTATGGAGTATCTTAATCTTACACTCAAACTCATTCTCAACAAGTGCTTTAAATTCTATAAGGCATTCAAATACTTCCGATTTTAATTTTAGAAAAAATACCCAATTAAAACGAGAGAAATCATCTATGAAGGTGAGTACATATTAAGCCTTACTGATTGAAGGCTGCAGGAATGGGCCTGTGATGTCACTGTGAATCATACCAAGAGGTGAAGAAGCTCTTTCTTCCCTCTCTTTGTCAAACTTTTGCTCCGGTTTCTTGCCAAGAATGCATCCTTGACATACACTGCTTGTGAATTTAATAGCGGGGAATCCTTCTACCATGTTTTCCTGGCTGAGTTGATGAAATTACTTATAGTTTAGATGGCCAAATATTTCATGCCATAACCTATTGATATCATTAGATTGTGATAAAAATACAATGCTAATAGATTTAGGAACAAAGTGGTAGAAGAAATACAAACGAGAATAGTGATCTTCAATTCCATGTGTAAGCTGTGAGCCCGTGGAAATGTCGGTAATCACTGAGGAGTCAGGAGTGAACTCCACCTTCCTTCCAGAGCTAGAATGAGTGATCTAATATAGCAATAGAAGGTTTGCAAACAAAGAGGGAACATGAAGCACATTTTTGAAGTAGCCCCCTTCAAGGTCTACAATTCCTTTTCCACACACCTTTGTTGGTGTGGCATCTCCCAAGTAAATTGGGGATCTGGTGCTTTCTTCGATGGAGGAAAATTCATCTTTTTATGTAGCCATATGGTTTGATGCACCTGAATCAAGGATCCAATATGATGGAGTGGATGTGACAACCATTAAAGCATTACCATCTCGTGCTCTCCCTCTCCCATCTCCCGTTCTGTTATCATCCTTCTTCTTTGCATTCTCAGGCACGGTGAAATTGTGCTGCTACAATTCCTTAGCCATCTCATCGATTGTTTTCCTCATGAAATTTTCTTCGGGATGAAAAAAATTGGAACAGTAGTTGAAAAGCATTCTTTCCTTATTCTTCTTAACCTTAGGCAAAGAAAATCTCTCTAAATATTGTACGGGTCTCTCCTTCTTCTATTCATTAAATTTACCCTTCCCTTTTTGCTTGTCTCTTCCACTGCTCTTTGGAGCATCACTAGCCGAAAGTGCTTGGTTCTTTGAACGCTTGATGTCACCCATTTGGACTAACTTATCTTGCTCTTAAGTCAATTCTGCAATGAAGTGATTCAATGGAGGCATTTTCCATTTTTCTTGAGTCAATTTAGATGCTTGAAAAGATGATACAAATATGGAATCTTCAGGGCCTAATTTCGAGAGAATCGAAAGGATGAGTTGATCTTCCTCTTTCTTGACTCCACATGCATCAAGTTAAACGAGGAGGGATTTAAACTTGGTGAAGTATTCTTTCAGGTTTCTGAAATGAGTTGGACTGAGGGATATGGGTTCATTCTCTAGTTGCACTCTCATTTCATCCTGCTTGCCGAATAGTCCTTCCAATGTGATCCAAACAACATCGGGAGTAGTGGCTCCACTGACATGAAAGAGGATTTCTTTGGAAATTGATAGGCATATCAGCCCAACTGCTTCATCTAATTTATTTAAATACTTGATCTTCTCTGCTACAGAATTCGGTTCAGTCTCTATTCCCATTGTTACCCTGTAAAGCCCTTTGCTTCGGAGGAGTAGAGTAATATTTATCTTCGATTCGAAATAATTGAAAGGATTTAGAACGAGTTTTGTGGGCTGAGAGAGATGATCCATTGATATTGCTTGCACCTCCTGATGATCTATACCTACAAATAAAACCATGTAAAATCCACTAGATTCGAGCTAGCTTTGATACCATGTAGAATTATTGCAGAAACTACGATAGATCTAGAAATCTAGTCAAATTAAACACAAGTAATTTGTTGATATTCAAGAGAGGAGAGAAAGAATTTTCTCCATAAAATCAATGTATTAAATTAATGAAAAATAGTAACACATGAGTAACAAAACCTCTAGTCCCAAAGGGAGGTGGTTATATAGAAATTTTCGAATCTAGAAAACTAGGAAAAAACTAGTAAAAAACTAGAAAAGGCTAAGAAAAGCTAAAGGGAGGCCTAAAATAGCAACAATGACTCAAAACAACCTATGCCAACTATCAGCCACGAGGAAAGCATGAGGAGGGTCACATTTCCCAAGGAAGGAAACTTTAAAACATGCTAAAATGGTCTAGGGGACCAAATCCCTTGATTTGAGGGGTAATCTTTATATGGGGCACCAATCCTAAAATAACTCAAGTGGATGAGGTGTGGTTAGGCGTGAACATGCACTTAAATGTATAAATGGTTTAGAAAAGTGGTTGGACCAATATTTCCATAATATTAAGCCTTTAAAGGAAAAAAACAAGGGAAAGTTGGTCCACCAAGCTATTTTACCAAAAACCAAGTGTGAACATGATTTTTAGTGCATGTGGCTAAGTAAAGGATACTTAGGCTAAAAAATAAATGTAGATGTTAGGATTATATTCCAACAACATGGCTGCCATGATTGGTGGTGGAAGATTACTTGAAGGAAGTTGAACAATGGATGAGCTTGGATTAGCATTAGGTGGAGATGAGGGTAAAGGAATTTTAGTAACCCTATGTGGAAGGATAAAGAAGTGGTGGGAATTATGGAGGCAGTAGGACTTGGTGACTGAATATGTGTAGATTGAGATGTGATGGAAGAAGTTGTTATGTTTAAAGCAGTTAATTCTACTGAGTTTTGAAGGTAAGCATCATCAATTTCTGAGGTGATATCTATTACTAAATCTTGAACAATGTCAAAATGATGTAAGAGATGAAGATCTGATTCAGTTTGTGAAGAAAGTCCTCTTACTGGGCTCTTTGGCAAAACTGATGGATCAAAGATAATATGATCTTTCCAGTTCTTTGATTTGGTCCTGAATAAGCCTTGTTCAAAGTGTAAATCAAACTGGATATCCTGAAATGTAACAAAGTTTTCAGGGAGAGAGTTGGCTCTGGGAAGAAATCTGTTGCTCTTCTGACTCTCAGTTCTAGGAGTTTTTCTTAAGATCTTTTCAGGATTGTCAACTATGGTAGGAGGATTTGGATCTGGGTGTGATCTAGTAGAGATTCTTTTTGGAGCTAATGTTTAGATTTAAAACACAGACAAAATAAACATATACAATAGTAGAAAGGAAACCAATCTTAGGAACTATCTTATCATACAAATGTTTTGACTAGGTACTCTGAATTCAAATGAATTGACAAATTTTCAATAGTCCCCAGTATGATCGCCACTATGTTACCGCTTTATGATTTTTAAGATTGGCAAGAAAAATGATCATAAAGGATACATCAAACCACTTTAGAGTCTAGGATTTGACCATATTAGGTCCAGATAGGGCTCTCTGTGTTTATTTTGAGGTTTGATTTTTCTTTCCGGTGTTTTAATATTTTGTCTAGTTATATAGATAAAAGATTGATTAATGGATTGATTGTTTGGTTGGCTGGGATAGATCTTGTTTAAAAATTTTCCATTGGCATATGGAGTCAAAAGCTAGATTGTAGCATCAAATTTTTAGAGTTCACAAGGTTGGCTAACTATATCTACTGGATCTTAAAGCATAGTAAGGAATGAAATGACAGAATAGTAAAATCAGTAGTGGTTAAAAAGCAATTAAGTATTTCTTAGCTAGACCTCATAGGAAAACACTTATATAGTAAATACAGACATAAATAAGGTGCTCCAACAACATATATTACTCTAAAATTTCTATTTTACTACAAGATTAGAATGATGCAAAATGAAGGAAACAATGAAACATTTAGCATAGAAAGAAAAATATCACGAGATAAAAATAGCTCAAGTATCTTGCAAGCGATCTTTATTATCAATGCTCCAACTCCAAAATTTATAGTGCTCCAAAAGAAAAGTTTTTCAATTACTCGGGTCCAACCCCTAATACTTCCAATGCATGAAGTATTTAACTAAAATCTAAAATAACTACCGTACACACTTGGAAATTTGTTATTAATTACAAAGAAACTAAAATTTGACTAGTGTGACCATGAAGTGGGCACGACGAGATAACTTACACATCTGGCCCATTTTTTTTTGAATGCCCTTGCTGGGTAATCAATTTTTGTTGTAGTGGTTGTCTGGCTGTTCTTTAACGAATTGTGTTGGCATAGCTGACTCGGCTGGGTGTTGACTCGACTTTTGTGCTGACTATTCAATCTTGCTTGTCTTGTTCCTCCTGGTAGTCGAACAGATCGCTCCACTCTTCTTCATCTAGGATTTTAACCTTAATCAACCTGCAGTATATCTCATCTATTTCTATGTACCGAGAAAAAGTGGGCTTCACTATGAAAATGTGTTTCAATTCATGTTCAATGAAAATTGGATTGTTGATAGCCTCCAACATTGCTTTTCCTGTCATGTTGCCTCTGATATTAGAGCGATTGACAACATCCTTGCTATGTCTTTTATCCTCTTGACATAATCTTCTCTGGTCATGAGTTTATCATTAATGAAAAAGAGAGAAGATAGAACTTTTCGTATCAAAGGTTCAATTCTGTTGAAATTTTTTTTACTGTCAGCTCCAAATTCTTGCATTTCTCCTCGACATGTACAGTCAAGTTCTTTTTTTCAATACCTTCTTCACCTGTAGGATAGTTTCTGTTCTGTGTGATACTCCTAGTTCTTCTAGCTCATAGTTTTTCTTTGAATTTAGAAATTTGATGATTATGTTGGTTGTTGTTGGCATGTCTCCCAACTCTAGGTTAGTGGTTGAAATAGCCTCATCTTTTTCAACTAGCTCCTTCTGCTCAAATATGATTTGGATGTTGGGCCAAATCTCATTCATACCATTAATGATATTGTTCTAGATGATTTCCTTTACCCTTCCCAGAGTATTTCCAATTGATGAATCCTTTTCATATTTCTGCAATTTTTCAATTAATATTCTTGCCCTCTGCATTTCTAATGAATGTGCACTCTCAACTCTTTTAAAAAAAGTCCTACAAAACATTTATTTGAGATTCCAATCTCTTGATTTCTTCTGTCTGAAGGTTCATGCTCTCCATGGATTTAGTTAGATGTTTTGCACTTCTTCTTGTCTCTGTACTGGTAGTTGTTGGAGTAGATGTGGGAATAGTTGTAAGAAGGACAACCTCCATAGTGGTGGTGGTCAATTGTGTTGCTTTATCCTTTTCATGTACCATCTTCTCCATCTCTGTTTCCATTTGTCTTATTTGGAGTGACTGCTCCATTATCAGTTTCATCATTTCTGCCTTCTCACTCTCCGTTTCCTCTATTTCTTTAGTCAAGGGATCTTGTGTTGTAGGCATTTTGAGATGTTTTCTCAAAGCTGCTATATCAACCTCCTTCTTTTTGATAAGCTCTTCTAATTCCTTCACATCTGATGGATCATACCCAATTTTCACCACTAAATCTTCCAAGGAATTAATTATATTATCTTTTGATTGAGATGAAAATTTTCCATCTTTATCTAAGATGGGGTATTTGATAAAGCCATATGCATTTTAAAAAAACTCGTAGAGGTACTTGTTAGAGTGGAGGAGATCATCTCACCTATTTTCTTATGCATTTCCAGTTGATCAATAAGATGAACATTTCTAGCATCAAACTCAAAGGAAGTCTGTTTATAATAAGCTGAAGATTTAGGTTCTATTTGTTAGCGCTCGAATCTGGCCTCAGACTGAAGAAGGAAAAATCCAAGGCAACATCAAACCACTTAGCCTCGTAGCTAGCCCTACGAGGACAGGAGAGGGCTCTCTCCGGGTCTATCTGGGCAAAGATCTTCAAAGGGCAGAGATAACCAATAAAGAACACTGATTTTAGGCTAGTAAAATGATAGAGAAGGTTTGATTTCAGATTTTTAGGGTTTTGGTGGAAAACAGGGGGAAAGCAATTTTGGGTGCGGGGATGGGACACAACTTTTGCAGAGGTCTTTTTGGGGCAAGGTAGGATACTGTCTTGATGCCTTTGAAAGAGTTGGGTGGATAGGAATGACTGGTGAGGAGCTAAGGAGAGCAAGAAATCACCATGAGTTCTCCTTAAACAGATGAAAACATTGATATTAAGCAAACTTAAAGGCAGAGCATAGCAATCATGAATTCTACCTTATCACTTCATTTGCCTAATTTGCAGAAGGAAAAGTGAGAAAATGATACACATAATAAAACTTACAAGTACATAAGAGAAGCACACCATCAACACAAGTAACCACAGGAATCCCAAAGAGGGCTGCAAAACCCTGGTCTTTCCTTTACCAAAATGGCAGAGATACAAAGTGTAATACAATAGAAGCTTATCCCTCAAGAGTCCAACCATGAAAATGACTAAGAAAGTACATAATATAGGCAAGCTAACAAACTTCCTTGCCTATAGGGGTCGAGCTCATCATCCTAGGAGCTGTTTCAACCAATTCTAAACTGAGCACTACAATCTAGGCAGTCAAAACAACTTGCCTCTATAAGCTAGGAAACCAATTCATTCATTAAATTTTTGAATTTTTATGAATGAATCTTCTAGAAGAGATAAATAAGTGCCATGACATCATAAAATTACATCAATTATATCAAGGAGGATAAAAAATCACTCCAAAAAGTCAAAACTAGTCAAATCTGCGTTTTGCTGAGCTGTAGGTGAAAATCTGGCAAATTTCCCTGATGCGTAGCGCGCCTTTGAGCCAACTTTTGAGGCACTTTCCGGCATCCAAATGAGGCAAAAGTAGGCTTGTTAGAAAGGTCTGGATGTTTAATTTCCAACCCAAGTGAAATTTCTCAATTTGGTGTCCATTTGCCCCTCCAAAATTGCCATCTCCCAAGACTACTTCCTGTGTGTCCAAAAAGTGGCACAAAGTCATTTTTTGCATGTTTTTTGACCTTCTGAGGGCTCAAAACCTGATGAAATGTCTTGGAAATCGCTGAGCAAGTGTAATTTGTCATGAAAAATCCAAAAATGCTGATTTTTTGAGAAATGGACTTGCCCATCTTCAGGGTAGCGCGCGGCGCGCTACGCGTTGAGGGCAAAAACCTGTTTTTTGACCAAAAAAATTCAAAAAGGACCAAAATTGCTCCAAATTCTCTGAAATTTGAGCTGAAGGTGTGTCATTTAGTGCCATGCTCCTTCAAGGAAGCCTCAGCCAAAATATGAAGGGGATCGGGCCTTTTTCTCCGTTTTAGTGCCTTGACCAACCGTCCTTTGAGTACCTTCATTCTTGCTTTACACACATGCATTCGAGCCCAATAGTGATTCTTCATGTGTCGGAGCGTGTCCTTTTCCTTGTTTGCCTTGGCCAGCAATTTCTCCAAATGAGTATTGACCCGGATGAGCATAGCCTCTCGCTCAATGGGTGTCAAATCACCAGGTCTCTTGCGAGCCAAGTTGCGGTCTTCATGGATCCTCCACAACTCATCAAGAGTGTGCTCATCCTCTAGTTGCTTGTTGCGCTGCTCTAAGTAGGTGATTGTCCAATTTTCCATCTCCAACTTCTGCTGCAACAAGCGATTTTCATCCTTTTGTTGCTGAATGATCTCCTTTAGCTCCGAGCTAAGAGAACTGATGTCAAGGTCAATAATGTCAATGTCTGGATCACCTGACAGTCCCTCCTCAATCATGGGCTGCTTGCCTCTCTCCGGTACCTGTGGTGCTGTCAAAAGCGAGGCCCCTTCCACATGAGGTGGAGATAAGACTCGCTGTGCTGATGAAGAAGGCGAGACCCCTTTCACTTGGTGTGAAGATAATACTCGCCGTGCAGATGCAAATAAGGCCCTGTGGCCTCTCTGATATGTAACAAATGGAGGGGAGCTGACATGCTCGGGCTCTGGAATGTCAAACTAATATGAAGGCCCTCCCTCATCACGGACAACCTCAGGAGGTGGCTGTGGCACTGTGAACAAGTCACGAGAAATGAAATCCTCCCATGGAATACCCTGTTGTGCCAACTGATGCATGACCACAATCTTGATCAATGCATAATGATAGATGCTCTTGTGTTGCTGTGTTGGGCTCTTTCTTTGCACCAAGGGCACCATCCTCTCTATATTTCGACACATGAAGAATGGAATGTTCATCATTCGTACCCGTGTGAAATGCATCAACAAACGGATATGGTATGAATATAAACGTGAAAATATACCCTCGCAAGTGAAATAGCGAATGATGATCCTCATCAAAGGTGCATACTCATCTCTTAAGAATCTGAAGGGAAAAACAACAGTTAGGTGCGTCATATATACAGGTTTGATATATGGCTCATAATGAAATCTGTCCAACTGCTGGCGCTTGTTCCACTCTTCTCCAATATTGGGTATCCCTGTTGCTTGAGCAACAATCTCGGGTGACAATGTGAAGTCCACTCCTGCAAGATTCACATGCCCATTGTGCAAATGTAGGACAAACAAGCGGACCAATTCCCTGTGGTGTTGAATTTGGGAGATTCTCTCACAATATTCATAACATGATTGGTATCGGAAACATGTCACTACAAGTGGACAAGCTTGTAGATAAGCCAAAGAGGTGGGCTCCTCCCTGACATGCTGACCACCTTTACCACCCCTGTGATGCCTCCTTGGCACCTCTACCTCTGGTGTTGATTCATGGTCATCACTTTGCTCATAATCTGTTTCAGTTTCTGACATGGTTTTGGAGGCAAGTGACTGAAAAATAATGCTGACTGTGCACCCAATGAATTGCTGTTTTGACTTGTTTAAATGCTGTTACCAAGGGGACAAACACACATGGGAAATGTTAGGGAAAAGGGAACATTGAGGGGATTAGGGAAAACAAATGTGAAAGGAAATTTTAGGAAAGAAACATGGAACATATACAATCATAATTTGTGGGATTTTAATGGGAAGTAGGGTTTAGGAAATTTGCATAGGGTTTTAGGAATTAGTAGGGTTTAGGGATTTTAATGATTTTTAATAGGGAAATTATATGATTGCATGGAAAAATGTCAAGGAAAATGGTGATGAAAATATGGGGAAAGAGGAATGGAAAATGGGTAACCTTGGGCAGCAAATTTCAATGAAACCCTAACACATTTACATTTTTAAATTTTGGCACAGCAAGGTAGGGTTTTTACTCCATATTAGCATGGCATTTTTTGCATGTTCATTTCTCATTCATCTTAGCCAAACCAAAATCACCATGGATTAGAGGCCTACCTAAAAAGATTTTGAGAGAGAAGTAGTTTTGGTGGCTTGCTGGCGATTTCCTGAGCAAGAAACCCTACGTGTAGCGCGCCCAGCCTGATGCGTAGCGCGCCTCCAAGGCGTAGCACCTGAGTTAATTTGCACTGGAAAATGCGCGCTGATGCGTAGCGTGCCCCCAACGTGTAGCGTGCCTCCTCTGATGCGTAGCCCGCCGCTGTAATTGCCCAATTCGCCCAATGAGCTTTGAAATCGACTTGAAAAGTATTCTCTTGAAGTGTTGAGAGGCAAATGAGTTACCAATGAGGAGGGAGGGGCTTTTATAGGCTC
The DNA here is from genome assembly GCA_031772625.1 of Pinus tabuliformis. Classification (NCBI taxonomy): domain Eukaryota; kingdom Viridiplantae; phylum Streptophyta; class Pinopsida; order Pinales; family Pinaceae; genus Pinus; species Pinus tabuliformis. Next base: position 52,693,588 of record CM062815.1, read on the forward strand.
ACTTTTGAATTTAATTTGCCCAAAACCCACTTTATAATGTTTTTGAAATGACACATTTTTGAATTAATTGCTGCTGACTTCTGGTTTCCTTTTTTCAAAATAAATTGGTTGAAATGATGATTTCTCTCGAAATTTTTTGCAGGGATAGCTTCTGAGATGCTTGGCAAAGGAGACCAAGGCTGCATGCCAACTTTCGGAGAATTTGAACTTTTTACAAATTTTTACAAAAATGAGATAATGACCTTTGTCTTCAAAAACAGGGTTTTGAAAACAAGGTAAAAATTAGTTGTACAATGATAAGAGTTATTAAAATGATGCTTCATGACGGACATCCCTCTGGCCTGCTAGTTCTTTATGACATCTCAAGATAAAGCTTGACTCAACCCTAGACCTAATACCTTGACATTTAAAACAGGGAAATGACCTTGTGAAGATTTTATTTACTCAAGAAAACATGATCCAGCAGTGCCAAACAAGAGGGGAATAAAAGACATAATCTTCTCCACCAGGGTTATGGCATGCCTAACGGGATGCAACATGATCACACTGATGAGACACCTAATTATGAAATGCAAAGAGTTTTGATCTCTGGTGGAGGGCTACTAGACCGACTATAACATTGGCTCCAATGGGGATGGTAGCTCCTCGGAGATGCCAAGAACCTTAGACCTCTGGGAGAGCAGACCAGTGTTTTCCAACCATTGGGCAATGGAGTCATTATTTACATATTTGACTTAAGCTTGGACAGCTTTATTGACTGGACATATGACTACAAATTGGACACAATTGTGAAACCAACATAACTGAAAACTGACTCATAAATGACTCATGACTGACTTAACGAAAACAAGAACTTACAAAGCTTATTGAAGGGCATCAGTCCATCAAGATTTGAAATCATGATGACAACCACCTGTGTTTCTTACAAGACAATATACCATCAAACTATATCAAAATGCCAGTGCAATCAATCAAGCAGATGCCTTCTTGATTGGTTCTCCTGATCAGATCTTCTGGTCAACAGTACAAACCTATCACTGGGCATCCAAAAACATAGTTGACCATGGCTGCAACAAAACACTGTAATAAACACTTTCACTGTTGGCTGCAACAAACTTGCTAGAGGATCATAACAAACATGAAGATTTGCCATTGCCACCTCCTGCTGAAAGATCAAGGTGTCCTTTGTTTCAAATTCTGATCTGCCTTCATCATGTGCTTCGGTAAAAATATGCTCATGGGTTTCAAAAAACTCTGAACAAATGGATGAGCAGATATCTTCTTGGAAAAACATTTCAGCACATGAAACATATGAAGAATCTGAAAGGTAATCCTGTATGCTCTGATCTTCTGTAGTCTGACAATATAGTAGGTCATCTTCAAATGATATGACAGCCAGATTATCATCTTTGTGAAGGAAAACGTTATCTGTTTGCTGATCTACAAGACAGTCATTTTTTTCAACAGAGGAAGAAGTTTTCCCAACACTTTCCTGACTATGTGTGCACAACAAATCTGTTGTAGCTGGGGCTGTAACAAGACCTTTCAAGAGCTGATCTATCTCCTCTTCAGACAAAGGAGACAATGCCTTTTGTTTTCTTGTGCTTAAATAGTAATTATCTTCATATGACAGGGCACTCAGACTATCATTTATTACTGAGTTATTGAAAGGAGATTCATCACTTACTTGCACAAAGATCTCACCTTGTTGTTCATGAACTGACTGGATTGCTTCTTCATGAAGGTTGTGTTCTAATGATGGACTAACAGTATGAATTACTATGTCTTCTGCATTCCAAATTATTTCAAAAGAACCTGGAGTAGCTGACTGGACATTATCACAATCTACAATCAACACTGGACTTACTTGCATGCTGCTGTCTTCTGTGGGCAGATCTGAAATGTCATTCTCCCTTTCATCATTTTCAGCCATATTATCTTCAACCTGCTGATCTTGATTCTGCTGCAAAATGTCTTGATCATTTTGACAAGTATGCTGAAATGGATTTTCATACAGAGCCTCCATGATCTCATCATCCATAAAATTATCATCTTCATAATATTTCTCAAGGATTTCAATAAAAGTTGAAGCATGTTTGCAAGAGTCGTGAACTAAATTCAATGATGGATAAGATGCTTGATATCTTTCAATAAACAAGGCATGAAAATCCTTTAAACAGTAAATACAGGCCAGCGGTAAATTTTCATACCAGGATTGGGCTTCACCTTCCAGAGTGGCCAAGAATATCTTCATCAAGCAATCTTCAGGAAAATCAACCTTCAACTTGCGAATATGCATGTGAAATCTAACTAGATGTAGAGCAGCGTCCTTCCTACCATCATCTTTAAATGTAGGCAAATTCCTTGACCAATCTACTTTCGGAATTTTATTTGGAAAACCAGGGATGTGATCTCGGCTCATGGGAGCATATCTTCTTGCAACTCGATCCATTTTGAAAAGCTCAAAGCTACTAATCTTCCTGCAGTGAAGTCACCATGAAGCATTGATCTCTGGAGTTTTCAGTGAAGGAGTCGCTAGTGAATGATTTCAGCCTTGTCAGTGTCTGATCGTTGTCCACCATCATCAATCAGATCTGAACTTGATACATGTACTGGGGTAATTAACAAGTTAGATGTCACATTGACAAGCTAGACCGGAGATTGACTGAAGCAACGTTTATCTACTTCCGCTAATGCAAAGCAAAAGCGTTTCGAAGGCTACCTGGCATAACTTCAGGCTCCGTCTGTAGCTTATAAAACAATGATATCAACAAGTAAACCATTTTTTCTTCCCAGTATGGTCGCCAATATGTTAGCTCTCGAATCTGTCCTCAGGCTGAAGAAGGCAAAATCCAAGGCAACATCAAACCACTTAGCCTCGTAGCTAGCCCTACGAGGACAGGAGAGGGTTCTCTTTGGGTCTATCTAGGAAAAGATCTTCAAAGGCCAGAGATAACCAATAAAGAACACCGATTTTAGGCTAGTAAACTGATAGAGAAGGTTTGATTTCAGATTTTTAGGGTTTTGGTGGAAAACAGGGGGAACGCAATTTTGGGTGCGGGGATGGGACACAGCTTTTGCAGAGGTCTTTTTGGGGCAAGGTAGGATACTGTCTTGATGCCTTTGAAAGAGTTTGGTGGATAGGAATGACTGGTGAGGAGCTAAGGAGAGCAAGAAATCACCATGAGTTCTCCTTAAACAGATGAAAACATTGATATTAAGCAAACTTAAAGGCAGAGCATAGCAATCATGAATTCTACCTTATCACTTCATTTGCCTAATTTGCAGAAGGAAAAGTGAGAAAATGATACACATAATAAAACTTACAAGTACATAAGAGAAGCACACCATCAACACAAGTAACCACAGGAATCCCAAAGAGGGCTGCAAAACCCTGGTCTTTCCTTTACCAAAATTGCAGAGATACAAAGTGTAATACAATAGAAGCTTATCCCTCAAGAGTCCAACCATGAAAATGACTAAGAAAGTACATAATATAGGCAAGCTAACACACTTCCTTGCCTCTAGGGGTCGAGCTCATCATCCTAGGAGCTGTTTCAACCAATTCTAAACTGAGCACTACAATCTAGGCAGTCAAAACAACTTGCCTCTATAAGCTAGGAAACCAATTCATTCATTAATTTTTTGACTTTTTATGAATGAATCTTCTAGAAGAGATAAATAAGTGCCATGAAATCATAAAATTACATCAATTATATCAAGGAGGATGAAAAATCACTCCAAAAAGTCAAAACTAGTCAAATCTGCGTTTTGCTGAGCTGTAGGTGAAAATCTGGCAAATTTCCCTGATGCGTAGCGCCCCAATTCTCTACGCATAGTGCGCCTTTGAGCCAACTTTTGAGGCACTTCCCGGCATCCAAATGAGGCAAAAGTAGGCTGGTTGGAAAGGTCTCGATGTCTACTTTCCAACCCAAGTGGCATTTCTCAATTTGGTGTCCATTTTCCCCTCCAAAATTGCAATCTCCCAAGACTTCTTCCTGTGTGTCCAAAAAGTGGCAGAAAGTCATTTCTTGCATGTTTTTTGACCTTCTGAGGGCTCAAAACCAGATGAAATGTCTTGGAAATCGTTGAGAAAGTGTAATTTGTCATGAAAAATCCAAAAATGCTGAGTTTTTGAGAAATGGACTTGCCCATCTTCAGGGTAGCGCGCAGCGCGCTACGCGTTGAGGGCAAAAACCTGTTTTTTGACCAAAAAAATTCAAAAAGGACCAAAATTGCTCCAAATTCTCTGAAATTTGAGCTGAAGGTGTGTAATTTAGTGCCATGCTCCTTCAAGGAAGCCTCAGCCAAAATATGAAGGGGATCAAGCCTTTTTCTCCGTTTTAGTGCCTTGGCCAACCGTCCTTTGAGTACCTTCATTCTTGCTTTACACACATGCATTCGAGCCCAATAGTGATTCTTCATGTGTCGGAGCATGTCCTTTTCCCTGTTTGCCTTGGCCAGCAACTTCTCCAAATGAGTATTGACCCAGATGAGCATAGCCTCTCACTCAATGGGTGTCAAATCACCGGGTCTCTTGCGAGCCAAGTTGCGGTCTTCATGGATCCTCCGCAACTCATCAAGAGTGTGCTCATCCTTTAGTTGCTTGTTGTGCTGCTCTAAGTAGGTGATTGTCAAATTTTCCATTTCCAACTTCTGCTGCAACAAGCGATTTTCATCCTTTTGTTGCTGAATGATCTCCTTTAGCTTCGAGCTAAGAGAACTAATTTCAAGGTCAATAATATCAATGTCTGGATCACCTGACAGTCCTCCTCAATAATGGGTTGCTTGCTTCTCTCCGGTACCTGTGCTGCTGTCAAAAGCGAGGCCCCTTCCACATGAGGTGGAGATAACACTCGCTGTGCTGATGAAGAAGGCGAGACCCCTTTCACCTGGTGTGAAGATAATACTCGTCGTGCAGATGCAAATAAGGCCCTGTGGCCTCTCTGATATGTAACAAATGGAGGGGAGCTGACATGCTCGGACTCTAGAATGTCAAATTGGGTAGAGACATATGCATATGGAGCAGCAAAGAGAGCGACAGTGTAGGGAATCCCAGGACAGCGCATAGCTAGCAGGCTGCAGCAATGCGAGAGGCACAAGTGTTTTGCACAGTGCTAGGTGGCACAGAGAAGTGTGCAATGGTGTGAGATGCATGGAGATGATGCAGTAGCGAAGATGTCAGAGAGGGAGCACATGTCAGTAGCAGGTAGAGCTTCAGCATCAGAGTATGTTCCTAGCCCAACAGAGTGGTCAGTTGGGAGTGTTTTTATTCCAAGTGTTGTTGGAACAAGTGGACTGGGCAAATGTGTTGCATGCAGAACATTCTAGAGTTGCAGGATAGGGGTTGCAGATAATCCATAATCTTGTTGAGAGGGAGTGTTGAAAATGAAACAAGATGATGGAGCTTAATGGAAAGGAGTCGCCTTCACTAAGTGGCCCCGTAGGCTATTTTTGCCGCAAAGTCTATTTTTAGACATATGGATCATGGTCTATGAGTTATAGGATGCTATTTGTGGATGATTGGTCATGTTGGTAAAAATATATGGACTTCTATTTTTAGACATATGGGCAGAGCCTATTTTTAGACTGTCAGGCTAAAAATAGAACAGTCAAATATTATTATCTCATAATAATATTTGGACTATAAACATTATCTTATCCTCTTGGAGCACTTCAGTTTGAGCTACAGATGTGGCACATGCAGCTGTCAGAAGGAAATACACTTTTCTTGTGGGTTAGTTGAGCTATTGCATGGTGGACTTCAGTTAGAACTCATGTGGTTGAGTTTGGTGGAGTTGATTGACGAGTTGATGGAGTTGTGTTCAGTTTGACTTGGTTAAACTAGTTGTATTTAGTCTAACTACAGAATACACTAGTGATGAGTGATGTGAATTAATTGTTAAATTAATTCACTAATTATTAACTCATAAAGCAACTAAAGAATACATCAGTTAACTCGGTGCATGGACAGTTCAGTGGAGATAGGTGTTAGAGGTTGATATTTCTATCAGTTGTGACTATAGTTGTGCATGAGATCTTGCACAATTAATGGATTGAATATTGCCAATGAGGATTGTGTGGTTCAGCCAAGGAAATATGAGTTTGCTTCAGCCATTCATCATTATTCTCATGCAGGATTGTGCAGTGGAGGCAGGCAAAGCAGTGGAGGAGATTTGAACCTGTGATTGATTCAGATCTGAGCTAGTTTTGTGTGTAACAGCTGGAGATAGTACTAAGTACTTGTGAGGTGTATTGTACTATGTATTGTTACATGTTCTCAATCATTATAACATATAGATAGTGTGTGGTTTTCAGCTGTATGCTTTCCCCTGGTTACATACTGTGTTAATGTGCGCATGCGATTGATGATCAATGTAGAGGAGGTTATGTATTATGCATGTATTCCGCAATAGTGTATAATCGGGATAATCTCTGTGAATAAGTGTTTAATTATTCAAAATTTCTACAGTAGTAGCAAAGCCACAAAGCACTCGTGATGTTGTCCATCTGTCAAATTCATGTTGGCTTCGTGGATTGTACATTTCAACCTTTGATCTAGTTCCCAAGGCATCTCGCCTGGTATCATAATGATCTCTTTGAATCCAACAATCGACTGCACCTCAGATTTAGGCCTGCTAAATTCCCTATTTAGTGTTGCTTGGATGTCTGCTATTCTAACATTCTGGTTATCATTGGAGCCCTTAATATACCAGGTTAGTGCATGATCTTGCATAGAACTAACCAATGTTTCCTTCTTTATATGGTCATCTGTAACATCTTGAGCTTCCCATATAGACCTCAAAATGAAATAGAATTGGTTTGGGTCCTCATTTTCCAAGCCTTTGGACAAAGGCAACTTCACTATGTTCACCATACTGAATCATGGTGCTGGTGGAGGTGGTACAGGTGAAGTTGGAGGTGATGGAGGTGAAGCCGGTGGTGGTGTGGGTGGAGGTGGAATTCGTGGAAATCCTTGTCTTATCAACTAAATAGCACTTCACGGAGAGACCTTCGTGATCCCTTCTTCATCCCCTCGTTGAGGTGAAATCAAGGGGCTATGCTTTGGACCCTTATTTCCTTCGTTTCTGTAAATTCTTCCACTTTGCGTAGACCTGAACATCAAGGTAGCTGCATAACCCACTTTTCGTACAACAACATTTTAATCTAAGTATTCAAAGATTTTACATACTTACCTCGCGGTCCTTTAAAAAAGCATTGCTTTGCCTCGCTATAGCTGACTGAGTTGTCAAACGTGAGCTCAGTAAAAAATCCTCCTATAATGTGATCGAGCCAATGATCGATGGCACACACAATCTTATCCTTCGATGTGTCCAACCTTTGCACTAGCTCTAGGGTCCACACAATATGACCGTCAAGTTTCCACCTTCCTTGGATATTTTCTAGCTTCATGATCCACTTCTATAGCTCAGTAGGTAAGGACACAAAAAACATTTCATGGATCTCTATATACATGTAACTGTCTATCCACTATTCTTTTGACAGTCGCGGGTTTCTGTTTTCCTATGCCGTGAACTCGTGAATCCTTCTGTCCAACCAGTCTTCGATTTCTTTCTTAGATGGATTCCAATGATACAAAATCACACATCTCTTATGCAGATTCCGGTCTCGACAACGTAACCATTTGTTGGCTTGAGGGGGCTTGACTTAGGTTCAACATTGGTTAGCCAAAAAAATTTCTACATTACTGTCCCTTTCGGCATTAGCTTGTGGAGTGCAGACTGAAGTCTCACCTGAAGCAGTATGGGGGGATGATGGAACCAAGTTTCCACATGCTTGAGATGGTTTTGATGTTGGTTTGTTCCAACTATACCTGCCTTCACACAGGTTGCTTATCCCTCTGCTCTACCCTTTAGTACCTTTGTGAAATGCTACAATCGGCTTTTGCGTAGCCCTAACCAGGGGCGGAAGTCCTTTCGTACTGGTAGGGAAGTGAACTGCGATGTCTCGCAAACTAGGCTAAGTATCTTACTTATCTTATGAATAGATCTTAGTTAGTTTCATGTAAACAAATGTTCTTACTTGCATTCTCTTAACCAATACAATTATAAACATTCATGCATCATATAAGAATTAGAAGTGAAATTCATACCTAATATATCAGATGCATAAACAGGAAATAAAGATGCAGAAATGATAGAATACTCTTCTTTATTGATAATTCCAGATAATTACAGACTCGACTCACCTTTCGCACTCAAAGGCAGGGGTCCACACACTTAGTTTCATACTTCTAGGCCTCTAGGCACTCAGTTGTAGAGTCTCTTCCTATGGTACGACCCAAAACTTAGACTTCTACTTTATTTCTATCTCTCATACATCATATCTTCACTCGTAATTATTTTGTGTCTTTAACTGCTTAGAGATTCGCTCTATTTATACAATCCCATGGTCTGCGGACCATGGGTAGATCTTCTAGAACTGACATTAAATTATGAAAATAAGGGTAGACAACCCTATGACTCTTTAACATCTATACTACGTGCTCTGCGCCCATAAAATGTAGAGTTTTTACATTTAGATTACAAATTGGACCAAAATATGGGCTTTTAACCCCAAAAATTCCCTTGGGGGATCCCACGCCCAATAGTGATGTACAAGGAGGCATGGAGGAAGATGGTTGTTGTAGAATGGGACAAGATGGAGGAAATTTGTGAAGAAGCCATGCCAACTATTATCACTTAAGAAAAAATATTTTACATTCTGAACATAAACTTTTTTAAGGTTGTCAAAAGGTTGGTGTTAGTTTTTGGGTCTAGTCTTTTCATCTTGTTTTAGAGTCTAAAGAGTCAAAATAGGAGTCTTGTTAAGAGTCTTGTTGGTATGTCAAAAGAGGTCAATTCTCTGCTTTAGTCTATTATTGGTCTCATATCTCACATCAATGTCATTTTTCGAAACTCATTTCAAAGTTCTCATGTGTTACAAAAAGGTTTAGGTGATTTCGCAGCGCAGAAACCCTGTCTAGGTGATTTCGTAGCGCATAACCCAGTTTTTACATTGGTTGCACTACGAAATCGGAGATTCATGCAATCCATAGCAAATCTTTTCTAAACGTCATATCTGTCAGATCCAGTTATGGTTGCATCATCCACTGTCAGCTTGTACACCTCGCCTATCATGTCTAACCGCTTATCTACATCATAGAGTTGTTAGGTACCCTGGTACGCTCAGATTGCAAGTTCCAAGAACAGCTAGACATTCATAGTCATATTTATGATTGTATTCATTACATGAGGGAAATCTGTAAGCATTCAATTTGAATGCATTGTGTATCAAGCGAGGCAATCATCAAGTGAGCCAGGGATCGAGGATTGAGCAGTGCATTACACTGAACTCTCATGGAGGGATCTGCAGAAAGAAGAGAGCACAGATCAGGCAGATGTTTGAGAAACGAACCTAAAGGTGTAGAAATTATCTTGAAAAACAAAGAAGTTGAGCATGCATTCAAGCAGGTTGGATGTTGGAATTTTTGTGAGAAACTCCAGGGAGGTCATGCACAAATCACCAAGGAATTTGCCTTGAATTTCACGGGGCTAAATTCAAAGGTTGGGATGCTTGAATTGCAAATTTCACCAGAGGTAATATCCATAGTTACTGAGATTCCAAGGGGACAAGAAACTTGGTTTAAGAATTTCAAATTTGATATGACCCCCTGCAAAAAATTTCTGAAGCTTGAGTTTATTGACTCAGATTTAAACAAGTCTGTGCCTAGAAATTATGTCAAGGACTCATATGCCAATCTGCTTACCTGTATACAAAGGTACCTTACATGTGAAGGGAGATATAATAAGGTGTATTCATATCATTTCAAGCTTCTGCTACATTTTACAGGAAAGATATCCCTTGATTTACATTTTTACTTATTTCGTAGCCTATGCAAAATGTGTGATAAGGTGCAGCTAAGGAAAGAAGCCTATGAGACCTCATTGTTTCACCACGGCCTAGTTAAGTTGATCATGCTGCATGAACTCTAGAAAGTAGGTAGGGACTAGCCCACATTCATGTTTATGTCTGGTGTCAAGAATGAGACTGGTCTCAGTCCTCAAGCTGCAAAAGATCTTCCAACAACAACTGGTCATCAGGCAGAAACGAGATCCAGGAGGTTTGAAAAGTTAAAGGTTAGGAAGCAAGTAAGGGAACCCACCAAGCCACTGATTATCCAAGATACACCCCAGCAGTCCCTCAAAGAGAAAACGCAGATCAAAGAAGGTACACATGAATCAAGCACAGGTGAAGGAGTCCAAAGAAGAAAGACTAGGAGCCAGGTAGCTAAAGAAATATGCAAATCAGTGATTATTGAAGAAAGCCATGTTTCAAAGGGAGACTTGAATGATTTACTGCAAGCCATTGATATCGAGGAATCTCCCGTGGTTCAAGCAGATTTGATAGAGTCAGGAAAAGACAAGGCTAAGAGAAGCAAAGCCTCGAAAAAACTCAAGTTTGATGATCAGGTTTCTCAATTCGTCTTTAAGCCAAGAAGACCCATAACGAGGAATTTCAAACACATACAGGAGATAGTGCCAGGAGCAGATGAAATAGAGGAGATAACACAGTCTCATGAAGGAAAAGATAAAGGTAAAGAAGTTACCCTTGAAGAAGAAGATAGTGTTGAAGAGTTGAAAAGAAAGTTGGAATTGGCAAACTTTGAAATTGCTAGACTGAGGAAAGCCTCCAGGAAACATGCAATCAAGGAGGCTTATTTTAACCAATGGAAGCTTGATGGGAGGAAAAAACATTTCAAATACCTGAGGTGGTCGACTGTAATGTTCAATTCCGTAGCTGGACTGTCCCTGCAATAAAGGAAGCACAATTCACCAGAAAGGTCAATACAAAGCTGAGAAATGGGATCAGAGTCATGAAGAAGCAAATTGAAGAATTGAAGCTGCAGCTAAGGTAGCAGGAAAGATCTCCTTAAAGAGACCACACAACAAGTAAGGTTACATTCAAATTTTTGATGATTTTCCTTGTTATAGGTTCTTGAAGAGTGATACATCCCCACTTAGTTTTGATAAATTCAAGGCAGTTGAAAGGGATATATGAAGTTAAATGAGGCTCAAGTCAGTCGGATTTTGATGTTAAGCTGTGTTTTTTGATTACACGACAGTTTCATAGCGTGCTACGAAATTGCTGGTAAATACGCATAATACACAGTAGTTTCGTAGCGCGCTACAAAACTGCTGAAGCTGCATAATTAACGTTCAGTCAACCAAATTTTGAAGGACTTTTCAATCAACATTAAAAAAAATTTGTCAGCACAAATGTACACGGGAAAGGCTTACAACACACGAAGGACGTGGCACTCCAATGGATTGATTTACTAATTCAAGAAGATCAACATGGTTAATTACTTTCAAATATCTTCGAAGAAACCAAAAGCATAAAAACAGGGGCAGTTTCCTGTTTCTCAGCAGAGGTAAAGGGATATGACATTAAGGACCAGTAAGAAGCTTAGAACATCCAACACAGCTAAATTGAAGGATACCACTTGTCAGGGAACTAGATTTGATTGTAATTAATGACATTACCAGCTTGATAAGGAGTTAGACTCCTAATTGTCTTAGGTTTCTAAAAACTCTAGTTAGTAGTTTGTTGTATTTAATAAGTAGTTAATGTTCAATAGGTGTCATGATAAGGAGAATTCGAGTTCCCTTCATGCTTGAGGAGGAATCTCAGTTAGGTAGAAGAGCTCTCTATATAGGAGAAAGAGCAATGTAATAGGGGTTGGAAATTTATGAAAAAAAAAAGCTCTGATATTTGGCTTATGTAAAAGACTCTGTTTTTTGGTAATACAGTGCTGGCTTATGCTTCTCAAGAATCATAAAGAGTTCAATGTGATGAATTTATTTTGTTGTCTTTTCATGTCATCTACAGTGTTATGAGTATGTGATTACTTAGAAATCACTAACATTGCTCTAATTTCCTTCATATACTCGTAAACTGCCTTCTATGTGTTTGGTGTGCTCTACATATGTTGAAATCTGAATGTGTTGACTTCTATGCAAAGCCAACCCTACTGTTAATACTGAATCATATGTGACTCCATAAGCCCAATGGATACTTGTTAGTTGTGATTCCACCATTTTCATTTTTATTTGTTTCACAAGAGTTAGCCATCTTGATCATAATCAAAAACCTTTAATCCTTTGAGAGATCCCTCTCAGGTTGTGGAGGCTAAGCCTCAGCCTAAAGTAGGTTTGAAATAGTTACTTGAAGTCTTCCTAGTCTGTAGCCTTCTAGGGCCTGATTTTGAGATAACACTAACCATCTATGATGATACCGTAGATAGTAGATAGTGGAAGATCCAATTGAGGATCTACTTTAGAGAAGTTTAGATTTAGTAAAGGACACCTAGTGCTAGAAATTTTTATAAAGTAGGTGGATCAATGTTCCAAAGTATAAAGAAACCATCACATGAGCTTCACCACATACAGTGAACCACGGGGTTTGCAATAAAATAATCAGTTAATAATTCTAATTCGGTGCACAAATTTGGGAGTATGAGATGATAATATATACTGGATCCGGGGTTAGATGTGAATATTTTGCTAAAAAGTACTTTGTAGATGATAGGGGAACTAAAGTTGAATTGGTCTCTAATTTAGCTGAGGTTGGTGAATCAAAAATATATCTTTCATAGTGGAAGACTGAAGGGAGTTCTAGTGGATATCAATGGGCTGTCGAGATTGCCAATTTTAAAGTCATATAGATTGTGGATGACACTAATCCATGCCCTACTTTATTAGGGATTGATTAGGCATTCGGAAAGAAAGTAATCATCAATATAAAGAATATACAAATGAAATTTGAAGGTGGATGTCTGAGTGATGGCACTGTTGGATCCCTATAAATGAGATCAGTAGGTAGAGTTAGTTAAAGGTGAGCTGACTTAGGAGGTGTTGGAAAATATCTACAATGTCACAACTAGAATAGAGGACAATGTGAATCCCAAAATTGATGGGATGTAGTTGATGAAACATTAGGTCCTGTGTGTCCAATTCATAGGAAGCATTGAAAAATTGGTAGAGCATATTGGATGTGGTTAGTATGCAGATGTTATTCAACCATCTCACGAAATAGAAGAAAGAGATAGATCAACGAATTAAAATGTAGCCTCTTCGAGGGGACAACGTCCTTTACATTACACAAATGAACAATTCTTCAATGATATAAATGACATGACCTCCTTTCTATATATAGGAGTCTAAGGGGTGATAATAGAACCAGAGCCAACATAACAATAATAATTTAAGGACACAACAATAGCAATAGTGGGCTCCTATGGGGCACAATAATAACAATATTGGGAAAACATGGGCACAACAATAAGAATAAGGGGTACAATGACAATAATAGTAAGGGAATACACTAATATTATAGGGACCTAACTTGCCCCTCTCCTTCAAAAAAGTGTTGTCGTCAATGCTTGAGTAGTTATGGATGCTTCTATATAAAATTATCATCCTCCCATGTAGAATTTTCAGCAGTATGCTCTTCCACTTGATGAGATACTCTGAAATTGATCGATTTCGCAGCTGTCGAATTCTTGTTTTTGTGACTGCTTCAGGTTCCAGTATGATTTTTCCTCCCTCGTCAAGCTCTGGAAATATTGTTTGAACTAGGATCTTGTCACCTATAACCTTCTTTAAGCATCAAACATGGAAAACTGGGTGCACTCAGGAAGATGCAGGAAGTTCCAATTTGTATGCCATAGTACCAATATTTTGAAACACTTTGTATGGACCATAATACTTTGGCGATAATTTATTATCCATCTTAGCTTGCTTTAGCGAAATTTGTTTGTATGGTTGTAGCCATAAGAATACCCAGTCATCTACATCAAAAGTTCTTTCGATGCGATGTTGATCGGCCTGTTGTTTCATTCTATTCTACACCAAAGTGAGGTTATCCTTTAAGAGTTGGAGAAGGTTTTTTTTTATGCTCGATGTGCTCTTCCACTGCTTGAACCTTAGAATTTTCTCTTAAATATGATGTGATGGATGGTGGATGATATCCATAAAGTTCCATAAATGTGATAATTTTTCTGTAGTATGGAAGGATGTGTTATACCACCATTCAACGAGAGGCAACCATTTGACCCATCTATTTATCAGATACAAAGAAACAAAGGTATCCTTCCAAAAATTTGTTCACTATCTCAGTTTTCCCATCAGGTTGAGGATGATAAGATGAGCTATGAGCTAACTGAGTACCCAAACAAGCAAATAATTCTCTCCAAAATTTTCCTGTGAAAATAGGATCTTTGTCGCTTACAATAATCTTTGGGTTTCCATGTAGCTTTTGAATTTTTTCCATAAATGAAGTAACAACTATGCTGGCTTTAAATGGATGAGATAATGTAAAAAAGTGTGCATACTTGGTAAGTCTATCAACTACCACCATGATGAAACTCTTTCCTTTAGACTTGGGTAAACTTGTGATCAAATCCATTGAAACCTCCTTCCAACATTGACTTGGAATGTATAAAGGTTGTAATAGACCCGGGGTCTTAATTGTCTCAACTTTATTTTGTTGGTAAACCAAACATTCCGCCACAAACTTTTGAATAGTATATTTAAGGCCATCCCAAAAAAATCCTTCTTGACCTTGGGGTAAGTTTTAAAAAATCCTGAATGCCCTCATAGCGAAAATGTGTGCAATTCCCTAAGAATCTTTTGTTTGAGTTGGGAATTCTTACAAAGGTATAAGCGATCTTTATACCATAATGAATAATTTTTCCAGCTAAATGTATTAGATGTACTGGGATATTGTTGCAACTTTTGAATAAGTTCCCACAGTTCTTTGTCATTCTTCCATTCATCCCTTTATTCGTTTATCCAATCTGGTTAGATAATAGAAATGGCACAAAGAAATGCTTCCACATCCTCATCCTTTCTTGAGAGTGCATCTGCAACAACATTTTGCTTCCCTTTTTTGTAGATGATTTAAAATTCATGACCCAACATCTCTGTGACCCATTTTTGCTGCTCTTCTAAAGATAATATTTGTTGTAAAAAGTATTTAAGACTATCGTGATATGTTTTTACCTTGAATTGTCTTCCCATTAGGTAAGGTTGCCATTTCTTAAGTGCATGTAGTATTGCAAACGTTTCCTTCTCATAAATAGCTTTTTGTAAATATTTTCCTTTGATTGGAACATTGCCTCTTTAAGATGTTAAAAGGCCTTCGTTTCTTCTAGAGTCCAATAAAATTCATCTTTCTTCAGTAATGTTGTTAGAGGTGCCACTATTCTCCCATAGTTCTTAACAAACTTGCAATAATACCCTGTTAACTTGAGAAATCCTTGCAGATGCTTTATGGATGTGGGGATTTTCCATTCCTTAATGGATTTAATTTTTATAGGGTCTACCTTAACACCTTCATGAGATACAATATGACCCAAATATTCCATCTCTTATACTCCAAAGAAACATTTGGAGGTTTTTTCATATAATTATTTCTTCTCCAATAGTTTGAGCACTCTGTCAACATGTTAAACATGATCCTTCCAAGACTTGTTGTGGATTAGTATATCATCAAAAAATAATAACAAAAAATTTCTAAGGGTGGGTTTGAAAATGGAATTCATCAAACCTTGAAATGTTTAAGGTGCATTGGTAAGGCCAAAAGGCATGACTGATAATTTATAATGACCTTCATGAGTTCTAAATGTTGTTTTCAGAATGTCTTGAGTCTTCTTTTTGATTTGATGATATCCTGAATGAAGGTATCACTTGGTGAAGTAAATTTCTCCATGCAATTAATTCATCAATGAGATGAATGGGGAATTTGTCTTTAATAGTGAGCTTGTTGAGCTCCCTATAATTCGGACACATGCACCATGATCCATCCTTCTTGTGCACCAATACTAATGGAGCAGAGAAAGAACTTTGACTAGGTTGAATTAGACCGCCTCTATCATTTTTTCAACCATACATTCAATTTCACTCTTTTGGGCACAGGGATATCCATAAGGCCTGATGTTTGGAGGAACACTTCCTAGAATCAAATGAATATCATGATCATGATCATGAATATGTGGGAGGCCTTTGGGAGTCTCAAATACCTTGGAATGATTGTTTAAGACTTTTTGGAGATCTAGAGAAATATATGATTCCAATATGGGAACCTCTAGCGAACATAATTATGAACTTGTGCCTCGTTGTTCTTTCTTTAGAAGCTTTGCATGACGTTAGAACTGATTATATTTCTCGGTTTCCCTATGATACCCATTAATTCATCTTCCTTTCCTTACCAAACAAGTTTCAAGAAAAGTTATTGAAAATTAAAAGTTATCGTATCCAAAGATTGTAGCCATTTGACCCCTCGTACAACATCAGCACCACCCATTGTAATGGAAAGCATTGGAATATTCAACACATATTCTCCCATGGATAGCTTGATATTATGGCACTTTCCAGAGAAATTTATGGTTCCTCCATTTGCAAACATCACTTGACACTCTGGTGCTGGATATAGGAAGCAATTCAATTCCTTGGTTATCTTACAATGAATAAAATTATGACTAATGCCCGAATCAATCAACACTATTACCTTTTTCTTCTTGATATGTCCTTCTATCTTAATAGTTTGAGGAGTGGTAATTCTGGCCAATGCATTACAAGATATGGTCATGTTCATTTCTTCTTTCTGCAGGGTTTGTTCCTGGTGTGTATCCTCGTCTTTTGACATTTCTTGTTCCTTTTCTTCCTCCTCTTCACAGTCTATGTAAAATAGTTTCTTCTCAACACACTTATGATGTTTAGTGTATTTTCTATCACAACTATAACAAAGCCATTTTTCCATTTTTTCTTCCAATTGTTGTGGTGTCAACCTTGTGGGTTGTGGAAGGCTAGGGGAAACAACACTTCCATATTTATAGTTTTCAGTGGTAGGCTTCCTTGTTGCCATAATTTTGCTTTCAATTTTTCTTGCCAACCTTAATGCCTTCTCCAATGAATCAGGTTCCCAAAGGAAAACCTCATGTTGGATGTTATCCTTTAAAGTCCCTATGAACACATCAATCCTATGCTCCTCTGGAATATCCTTTACCCTTATATTAAATTTTTGGAAGTCCTCAATGTGCTCCAACATTGAACCCTTTTTTTTGAGATTTCTCAATTGGCTAAAAAAGGTGTTGCCTTTTGTATCCTCATAATGTGCTATCATTTCTTCCATACAAATTTCCCAAGTGACAATTGTTGAAAAATGTGCAACAAGAAATGCTAAATTTAGGAAGTGCTAAAAATAGAACTACTAAAAATAGCACTTCTAAAAATAACAGTTTGGCCAATGATCATTTTGGCCACCTTGGGTGAGAGGTGAAACTGATAAAAATAACATCATCTAAAAATAGCAATCCTGGGTCCCTTCCTATTTATAACAGTCCCTGGTCTATCTATAGGAAGTAAATTCAAATTTGGTCTTACCAGTAGTTTGAATATTAATTCATTAATTCAGATTGAGTTAATTAGTTAAGGAAAATCAAACTCGAAGTCATTGTGAGAACATACAATAATTTCTCCACTGATTGGGGAATGTGTCCTTGATTTGCTCCACTGATTGAGGAATTAAGGATGAGTTCTATATTGAGAGGATCAATTGACTTAGTTTAACTTAGTCAAGTTCAGTTAGATTAATTTAACAAGTTGTTAAATTAATGAGATATAGTTTTTTGATGCTTGCATGCGTGTGACAACTATTATTTTCAGATAACTGTGTATTCACTCATGGATAACTAATGCATGTCGGTTCTGTCAAAGACCCAGTTGAGATTAGAGAAGGGACAATGTACTATCAATTGGATGAATATTTTTCCTATAAAGGAAGCTCATCCATGATGAGGATTTATCTCCTTCAGGTTTGTGCAGTTATTTCAGAGGTCAGTGTTGTGTGTGAGATGAGAATCACACAGGTTGCAGCTAGAGGACCCAGGAAAACTGTGCATAGAAATAGGAGGCTTGGAGGGCAGAGGAGAAGGTTTGTGAGAAGCCTTTGATTGTATATGAGTAGCAGAGGGATTGTACTGAGAGCTGGATAGCTTCCGAGCTAAGGCTTTGTGTAATCCAGACATATTTCCATTTGTATGATAATACAGAGATGGGGTTTTAGGTTGGTGCTTTCCCCTGGTTATATATTTTTTTTATGTGTGATTGATTCCTTCTTATCAGTTATATGTGTTATTATTGATGTTTCTCATGTTCGATTAAGCTTCTGCTAAATTGTTTGTAGAAGTAGATCAAGTGTTTTGTTTTAGTACATTGCATTACCAGGTGATCTACAGGTGGGAATTTCTACATGGTATCAGAGCTAGCTGATATGCAGAAAAATTCTACATGGTATCAAAGCTGACTGATTTGTAGAAAAATTCTACACAAATTCTACATGGTATTGGAGCACAGGTGATCAAGGAAGAACAATATACAAGAAGAGGAGATTTCAAAGTTTTGAGTTTTGGGCCGAGAGTTTGCAGAGTAGATGTAAAAATTTCTGTATAGAATTTAAAAAAAAAATAGCTGTTTTGGATTCCTTGCCGAAAAATACCCAAAATAAAAAAATAAATCGGTTCAATCGGAGTTCAGATGAGGGAGATATCGCTGATTTAAAATCAGCTCTTTTTCTAGAAAATTTCATGACGACGAGAAAGTGGAAATAGATTGGTGTGCTAGCCAAGAACTTGTATGCACTTGAGGTACAAGATGCATGCAAAGCCTTGAGGAGTAAGGCAAAGGTTAGATACTTGGTGGTTGAGAGAGAGTAAATTACCTCTTAACATGTAGAGCCAGAAGAAGTCTCAGATAATTGTGGAGGAGCCACGATTGGTGCAGCGACTTCAGGAGGTTGTGGAGCAGCCACAACAGGGGAAGTTGAGTGGAGATCAAGTAGAGACATCAACTCACACAGAGACCTCCAGTGGGGGGAAACTTTGAGCCAGGTGGGCAGAGGGATCACATGCATCCATACCTCTAGGTAGGAGGTGGGGTGATATAGAGTGATTGTCCTAAGGAGGAGGGGCAGGATCCTTGAGGTACCCAACCTCTTAGATGAGACCTTGCTATGGGAGCCCCGATGTGGAGTAGCAGGAACTGACTGATTGGGTAGAGACAGATGTAGATGGAGCGACAGAGAGAGCTACAGTGCAGGGAACCCCAGGACAGCGTAGAGCATCTAGGTTGCAGCAATGCGAGAGGCACAAGTGTGTTGCACAGTGCAGGGTAGCACAAAGAAGGGTGCAACGGTGCGAGATGCATGGAGATGTTGCAGTAGCACAGAGGTCAAAGAGGGAGCACTTGTCAGTAGCAGGTAGAGCTTCAACATCAGAGTATGTTTCTAGCCTAACAGAGAGGTCAGTTGGGAGTTTTTTTATTCCGAGTGTTGCTGGAGCAACCGCACTTGGTAGATGTGTTGCATGCAGAACATTCTAGAGTTACAGGATCGGATTTGAGAGGAAGCCTTTCTTGTTGAGAGGGAGTGTTAAAAAGTTTTTAACAAGAAATGCTAAATTTAGGAAGTGTTAAAAATAGAACTACTAAAAATAGCACTTATAAAAATAGCAGTTTGGCTAATGAGCATTTTGGCAACCTTGGGTGAGAGGTGAAACTGATAAAAATAACATCATCTAAAAATAGCATTCCTGGGTCCCTTCCTATTTATAGCAGTCCCTGGTCTATCTATAGGAAGTAAATTCAAATTTGGTCTTACCAGTAGTTTGAATATTAATTAATTAATTCAGATTGAGTTAATTAGTTAAGGAAAATCAAACTTGAAGTCTTTGTGAGAAGACACAATAATTTCTCCACCGATTGGGGAATGTGTCCTTGATTTGCTCCATTGGTTGAGGAATTAAGGATGAGTTCTATATTTAGAGAATCAGTTGACTTAGTTTAACTTAGTCAAGTTCAGTTAGATTAATTTAACAAGTTGTTAAATTAATGAGATATAGTTTGTTGATGCTTGCATGCATGTGACAACTATTATTTTCAGATAACAGTGTATTCACTCATGGATAACTGATGCATGTCAGTTTTGTCAGAGACCTAGTTCAGATCAGAGAAGGGACAATGTACTATCAGTTGGATGAATTTTTTTCTTATAAAGGAAGCTCATCCATGATGAGGATTTATCTCCTTCAGGTTTGTGTAGTTATTTCAGAGGTCAGTGTTGTGTGTGAGGTGAGAATCACAGAGGTTGCAACTGGAGGACCCAGGAAAACTGTGCATAGAAATAGGAGGTTTGGAGGGTAGAGGAGAAGGTTTATGAGAAGCCTTTCACTGTCTATGAGTAGCAGAGGGATTGTACTGAGAGCTAGATAGCTTCCAAGCTAAGGCCTTGTGTAATTTGTACATATATCCACTTGTATTATAATATAGAGATGGGGTTTTGGGTTGGTGCTTTCCCCTGGTTATATCTTTTTTGTTATGTGTGATTGATTCCTTCTTATCAGTTATATGTGTTCTTATTGATGTTTCTCATGTTCAATTAAGTTTTCGCTTAATTGTTTGTAGAAGTAGATCAAGTGTTTTTCTTTAGTACATTGCATTACCAGGTGATCTACAGGTGGGAATTTCTACATGGTATCAGAGCTAGCTGATATGTAGAAAAATTCTACATGGTATCAAAGCTGACTGATTTGTAGAAAAATTCTACAGAATTTCTACAACAATTTGGTTACAATATCAAAGCCATCGATACCATACAAAATGATTGGGTTCCAAATATAAAGTTGCAATGCATACCTTTTGTGTGGTTTACACATTATGGAGATCAAAATATTGCTCAACATGTAGTATCCATGTTACGGGATCCTTGCCATCAAAATTCTTCATATTGATCTTTGGAACATGGTGGGTCTTCAATCCAATGTTAGATTCTATGAAATCATGACTAACATTTCTTTTGTTCTCATCACGAGTTTCCTTTACTACCCTTTCACCATTCGTAAGCATTTCTTGTAGCAACTTTGTCAAATCTATCTTCAAATCTTCCATGTTGCCTTTAAGTTTTGTTTCTATACCATCCATCTTAGCGTCCATTCCATTATTTGAACAATCCATCTTAGCTTCAGTTACTTTTTGTGAGAGCGAAATTTGTTTCACATGGTCTCGTAATTTTGATATATCATGTTGCATTTCTTGCTCTTCTTCATATGTCATAGTAGAGATTTTAGGTTGCTTACTAGGCATTTCCATTTTCTTTATTTGGGTCATCAATGAATAATAATTATTCTTCACAATGCCCTTTGAATCACTTCAAACTACTTTCTCAAACAAGGCTTATGCAAATTTAAAGAAAAAACTACACATTTTTTTTTAATTTTTTTTTTTTTTTTTTTAGCTTTGTATGAGATCCATCTTGAAATACCTATAACTCTATAATTTCATATCTCCAAGTTCTAAAATGTTGGTATGTGATAGACCTCGAATTTGTCTTTCCAAATCCACAATTATTATCGCAATTGGATTCCTAAACAAATCATTATTACCAATCTCGGACAATGACCTAATTATAGACTCGTTCAATAGATAAAACTTGTACGACGTGCCATGTGTCACTGTTCTGACCTTAGGTTCTGAAAATGATACCCAAGAAACTAAATTCCGTCCACTTTCTATCACTTTTTATGAAATGTGAATCATATTCTTAGAGAGAAAGTTATCATGATGTTTCCAAGGTGACCAATTGGAGATCCAATTCAGGAGCTTGAAAAAACCCTAACTACCTCAGTTCATATATCTGAAAATATAGCAAGAAAAGATGGGAAATTTGGTCATGCAGTTCATCATGATTGCATCTCAAATGAGTTTTCATTTTAGCTTCTACATCTTCGTAAGAAAATAGTTATAGAGAAAATTCCACGATGACATGTTTGAAGCAACGAAACCCTACAATCCAAACATCTGATACCAATCGTTATGAAACAAGATCACAAAATAGAAGAAAGAGATAGATCAACGACTTAAAATGTAGCCCATTCGAGGGGGAAACCTCCTTTACATTACACAAATGAGAAATTCTTCTATGATACAAATGACAAGGCCTCCTTTCAATATATAGGAGTCTAAGGGGTCACAATATGATTAGAGCCGAAATAACAATAATAATGTAAGGGCACAACAATAACAATAGTGGGATTCTATGGGGCACAATAATAACAATATGGGGAAAGCATGGGCACAAAAATAACAATAAGGGGTACAATGACAATAATAATAAGGGAATACACTAGTATTATAGGGACCTAACAGTGGAGGTGCACACACATCATTATAATGGTGCATTGGATAGGGACCGAGGTGCACATTCCATTTCGCTTGAACGAATTGTCCGAGGTAAATATTTTTGTACATGATTTTGAAGACCAGATACCACAACATCACAGGATTCCCACATTGGATATTTCACTGCGTGCAACCCCAGTGAGATGATGGGTTTTGCATAAGGACCAGGTTGCAACTTATAAGTATTAGATTCAAAACCTATTGTGGGGTGCACAGGGAAATGTAATCAGGTAGGGAATTCCCAATAACACACCTAAAATGGTGAGTCATAGTGTGGAAAAAAGGATGTGTGCCACGACAAGAGTGGGTGCACCGATTTATACACACACTAGACACCATTACTGCCAATTGGTATGTTGAGCTAGAAGTGCACAGAGGAATGTAGGATTGGAAAGAGATGATGTAGTGTTTTATAGAAACATTTAGCTTCAAAGTAGAGGAACCAACATTGGATGAAGCCTTGAAGGTGTTTCGACATTTTTTTTCACTATAATGGAACCGATAATGTTGGATATTTAACTATTGTGCTCTACACATAAACATCTGTAGTGGGTGTAAAATTTTCTCGAATCCTATAATGTGGCAGAATAGGGAGGATATGAGGATGATCTTTATAATATCCAAATTTCATATATTCAAGGGGAACGTATCGTATATGGACCATTGTTGCAGTTCACCAAGTACACATAGCCCATCAAGCCCTAAAAGTTCAACATTGGGGTAGAAGAGAATCCAAAAATGGTTGCAATTATGGACTACTAGGATGATCAGATAGTCATGAAAGTCATAGACCTACTACGTAAATACCAGGATTTGTTCCCCAACACATTTGAAGAGATGAAGGGGATCATCAGAGAGATGGGAGAGATGAGGACCCATTTTAAATTAGATGCTAAGCCTATGAAGTGGTGACCCTATCAGATGAATCCATATTGTAAGGAGAAGGTCAAGTGAGAATTAGATAAAATGTTGCAAGAAGGAATTATTGAACTTGTGGAGGATTTAGAATGGATAAGCCTGATGGTGATTAAGAATAAGAAGATAGGTGAGATAAGGATCTATGTGGATCTTTGAAGCTGAGTGATGTCTGCAAGTATGATCCCTTTCCTACTCCATTAACTGATGAGATATTAGAGAATATGGGTAGGTAGGAAGCCTACTTTTTCATCGACAATTTTTTTGGCTATCATAAGGTAAATATCACCAAGGAGGATCACCATAAGACCACCTTTGTAAAAAAATGGGGATGCTTCCAATACATTGTGATGCCATTCAAATTAAAGAATGAACCAACCATTTTCTCACGGATAGTGGTTGCGACATTCAAGGAGTTTATCTATAAGTTCCTAGAGGTATAGATGAATGGACAATGTTCATTTTGTTGAAGAAACATATTGAGGTACTGTGCCTGATGTTGGACAAGTGCAGGAAACTATAGATTTCATTGAATATTAAGAAATGTATATTTAGTGAACCCTTTCATATTTTTTTGGGACACATTTCCTGCAAGCAAGGGTTTCTAGTGGATCTGACCAAGATTACAGTCATAATGGACCTACCACCACCTACCTCAGTTCAAAGCTATTTTTGAGAAATGGCAACAAGAAATTCCAATTTAATTTGTCCTTGAATTAAACTGTGAATTAAAGTAGAATTATTTTCATAACAATTTGAAAATAATTAATTAAGTTTAATTAACTTAATTAATTTAGGAAATTCAAATTGTAAGTCTTTTAGAAGTCATGTATATGTTCTCCCTAACTTATAGGAATTAAGGATGAGTTATGAATGAGTCTTAATTAGTTAACCTAGTTTATTGAGTTAAGTCCAGTTAAATTAGTTCCAATCAGTTTCAGGAACTAATAGTGAGTAAACAGTTAGTTGGGACACTAGTGACCCAATTAGTGCTACTCTAGTTAACTGAATATTCCACCATCTGAGACTCATGTATGTTGATTATGAGAAAGACCCATTTGATACTAGAGTGCAGTGACAGTGTACTATTTGTTTTATATTTTTCTGAGTTACATTGACAGTGCATGCAATCAGGAAGTGATCCTTGAGCGATTGCGCTATTTTTAGAGGCTTTATTTCCCTTTAAATACAAGCTATCCTTCATAGGAATTACACATTGGAATAGAGACTTGGAGAGATTGTGAAGAGGCTAATATTTGGCCTTGATCTTTCTTATGAGTTTAAGGTTGAATTCGTTGAGTGTTGGGATTTTTCTAGAGAGAACAAGCATTGTAATTTCATCTTGATTTTCCGGATTAATACAAAATAAAGGGTGGGGTTTTGAGTTGTGGCTTTCCTCGGATATTTATTGTGTTATGTGCCTTTGATTATCTTCCTCTATTGATTATTGTTTTCTTGATGTTTATGGGCTTCCAGTGTAAGAAGTAGAAGTAGATTCTTGTCTCTTGATTTAGTAGATTACATTAGCTTGTGAATCTACATGGTTTTCTACATGGTATCAGAGCGAGATTGTTTTTTGGGCTGAGAGATTGCATAGAATTTCTGAGATTTTCTATAAAAAATTTCATAAACAAATTGCAGATTTGGATTCCTTGGGAAAAGATACCCAAATTCAAAAAAAAATTGGCCAAATCGGAGTTCGGATGAGGGAGATATCACTGATTTAAAATCAACTCTCTAGAGGAGATTTCAAAGTTTTGAGTTTATGGGTTATAGGTGAAAGTTGAATTTGCATACATACTTCAGGATTGAAAGATGATGTTCCATGGGTTGATGCTTGAGTATGCCTTGGAAGGCATCTCAAATTTTATAGCCTAGAGGGATAGAATGGAGGTTGTGCTAGAAGATAATGGCTTGAATGAATTCATTGATCAAGAAGCCCCCAAGCTAGCAACTATGGATGCATAGAACTATCATGAATGGAAGAAGTGTGTGGCGAAGGAAAGGAAGATAATCCTCAAGGGAGTTTGAGACCACATTGTCTCGAGTCTCCATGGCAA
Source organism: Pinus tabuliformis (assembly GCA_031772625.1). NCBI lineage: Eukaryota > Viridiplantae > Streptophyta > Pinopsida > Pinales > Pinaceae > Pinus > Pinus tabuliformis. The sequence continues at coordinate 52,718,858 of CM062815.1, forward strand.
GCAAACTCTACATGCCGTGTGGAAAACATTGACAGACTTGTATCAGAATAGAAGTGATCAAAGGAAGTTAGCACTAAAGGATAAAATTCATAAAACAAGATGGAGAAAGGTGAGACGATTCCAAAGTACTTGACCAAGTTCACTCAATGTTGGGATGAACATGGATGTGTTGGAATCATAGTTGCTGAGGAGGATATGGTGAGTCTTTCTCTTCTTGGACTTCGAAAGAGTTGGCATAGTTATCAAGGCTCTGTCAATGGTTGGGAGAAGCTACTAGATTGAGAATGACTATGGTCGGATTTGATGCAGGATGAGATCAGGAGGAACACTAGGGATGACTCTTCATCAAATACTGATGATGAAGAGAATAGTACCTTAGCGATTAAGGAAAGGAAGGGGAAATGTTAGGTCCCTATCCTACTAGTGTAACCCCTTATTGTTATTAGTGCAACCCCCTTATTATATTTTTGTGCCCATGTAGTCCCCATATTGTTATTATTCTTCCCCATAGAAGCCCAATATTGTTATTTTGTGCCCTTACATTATTATTGTTATGTCGGCTCTGATTATATTATGACCCCTTAGACTCCTATATATAAAAATGAGGTATTGTCATTTGTATCATCCAAGAATTATTAATTTGTGTAATGTAAAGTAGGTTTCCCCCTCGAAGAGGCTGATTTTGAAGTTGTTGATCTATCTTTTCTTATATTTTGTGAGCTGGTTACATAACAGGAAAGGTAAAATTTCTCGTTCCAAATCAAATTCTTATCATGGAGGTAAGAAGAAGGACATGAGGAAAGTTAAATTCTTTGATTGTCCAAGGAGAAGTCCTCAAGAGGAGCAGTGGGTGAGGCTTTGGCCTCCCAATTCAAACTGTAATTTTCCTTCATTGCATGCATGGTATCTTCAATGATGGGAAGTGTCTAGTAATTAGAAAATGGAGTTTATTTCCACATGACTGGCGCAAAGGAGTTATTCAGTGAACTGGAGGAGAAAGATCTCAAGATGCATATCGAGATGGGTGATGAAGGTAAGTATAGTGTTGCTGATGTGGGAATTATTACTTTTCAGAGGGAGCATGCAGCTCCACTCACCTTGAAGAATGTTATGCATGTACCCAGACTGATGAAGAACTTGGTATCTGTTGCGACGCTTGAGGATAAAGGCTATGATGTGATCTTTTCGAAAGAAAAGATGTTCCTTCGACACAACCATGGGTCAAGTAAAGAAGATAGGGATTCAAGTTCAGAATTTCTATAAGGTAGATGTAAAGTATTGTGCTTCTTTGAGTTCAAAAGTAGAAACTATGTTGAGCCGAGACATCAACGAGTTGTGGCATAGTTGATTGGGCCACTTGCATCATGGGGCTTTGAAGATATTCTAGCAAATATTTACGAGTCTTCCCAAAGGTATGCTTGAACAAGTTGATACACACAAGGGTTGTACCTTGGGAAAATACACCAAGTCTTCCTTTGGAGATAGAGACAGTCGAGAAGAGTCTATTCTGGAGAGAGTCAATTTAGATGTGTGTGGACTGTTCTCGATATTCACCACCAAACACAGGTATCATGTTATATTTGTAGATGACTATTCTCGTAAATGTTGGATAATTTTCATGTAGAGAAAGGATCATACATTCACAAAGTTTTGTGAATTCAAAGCATTGGTCGAGAAAGAGTCAGGCAAGAAGGTTAAAGAACTACAGAGTGATAACGGTGGAGAATATGTCTCCAATGAGTTTAAGAACTTCTATGCAGCGGAGGGGATTAAACAAGAGTTGATGACACCTCATAACTCTCAACATAATGGGGTTTCGAAGAGGAAGAATAGGAGCATAGTAGGTGCAACAAGGGTGATGTTGCATGATCAGGGTTGACCACTACACTTGTGGTCTAAGGCATACAACACAATGGTTTATGTTCAGAACTGTAGCCCACATCGAATAGTTGAGAGTAAAACACCATAGGAAGCATATTTTGGTAAGAGGCCAGATGTTGGTCACTTCAAGATTTTTGGGTCATCAGTTTATTGCCATGTGACCAAAGATGCACAGAACAAGCTTGAGCCAACAACATAGTTGGAGATCTTTGTTGGGTACACTGATACTCCCCACAACTATTGGGTGTACATGCAAACTAGTCGTATGACAGTGGTTCATAGGGATTTCAAATTTGATGAGGAGAAGGCCATGAAAGTATCCCTTGAGATGGATCTTGAGCTACATGTGGAGGAGGAACTTTTAGTTCATAAGGTTGAGGAGCCTCATATTGATGTGGAGGAGCCACATGCAGAGGTTCCTAGAGTGGAGACATACACTCAGGAAGAGTCTTCCAAAGAGGGAAGAAAGTGCACTAGAGAGCTGACAAATTGTTGAATGATGCACGGGAGAATGTGGAAGAACCATCTTCTCAGCATAGGCAAAGGAGGTCACCAGAGTGGCACACTAGATTCATGGAACTTATGGGTGCATGTGTTGTGACAGAGACATCTTCCTTTCAGGAAGAAGTGTAGTAGCCTGTTTGGGTTGATGCGATGGTGGAGGAGTATGAATCCATAGTTCGAAATAGTGTTTGGGATGTGGTCCTGAGACCAGAGGACAAGTTAGTTGTGAGCTCCCGTTGGCTTTACAAGGTAAAGCATGCTGTAGATGGTAGGGTGTAGAAGCATAAGGCCAGATTTGTGGCCCACTGATTTTCACAGGTAGAGGGGATTGACTATGATGAGACCTTTTCTCCTGTTGCAAGTTACTCATCTATTAGATCTAATTTAGCACTATCTTCATAGATGGGTTGGAGTATCCACCAGATGGATGTGAAGAATGTTTTCCTCAATGGCATGATTGAGGAAGAGGTGTACATAGAGCAACACGAAGGTTTTGAAACCTTGGACCATGAGTCGCATGTGTGCCGACTCAAGAGAGCATTGTATGGGCCGAAGCAAGCATCTCATGCTTGTTACACTAGGATATATAGCTACTTCACTGGGTTGGGCTTCACGAAGAGTGAAGTAGATGTGAACCTATATCACATAGTGGTGGAAGGTAAGATTTTGATCATTCTACTTTATGTAGATGATCTCATACTAACAGGTGATGAGAATCTCATCAAATCTTGTAAGGAGGAACTTGAAAGAGAGTTTGAGATGAAGGAGATGGGGCTCATGCATTACTTTCTTGGAATGAAGGTATGGTAAGGAGATGGGGAGTTGTTTGTTTCTCAAGGAAATTATGCCAATGAGATACTTAGGAGATTCTGCATGAAGAGAAATAAACACATGGAGACTCCTCTTGTTGGTAATTGGAGGAAGGAGGATGCTACTTTAGGAGAAGTAGTGGAAGCTACTTTTTACAGGCACCTTGTGTGTTCACTCATGTATATGGTGAACAAACGACTATATATGTGTTATTCAGTTAACTAGCTTAGTAAAATGACAATTAGTCCTACCAAGCTATATTGTAAGGCGACAAAGCATGTATTGAGATACCTCAGAGTCACTACTCAATTTTAGTTGTGGTATAGATGGATAGAGAGAGTGAAGCTTCAAGGCTTCACTGATGCAAATTGGGTGGGGAGTCCATCTGATAGGAAGAGCACATCAGGAGGAATATTTAGTATTGGGTCAGCTGCAGTTTCTTGGTACAGTAGGAAACATGGATCGGTTGCACTTAGTTCGGCAGAGGCAGAGTACATGGCTACAAGTCAAGAAGCATGTGAGGCTATCTGGATGAGGAAGATCCTGGTTGGTTTGTTTGGTTGGTAGATGGATCCGAGATTGATTTATTATGATGATGACAGTTGTATCAAACTCTCTGAAAATATAGTTTTTCAAGATCGGTCCAAGCATATGGATATCCGGTATCATCATCTCAGAGATTGTGTATTGAGGTAGATCATGTTGTTAGATTACATTCCCATGGAGAAGCAAGATGCTAACATCTTGACAAAGGCATTGCCAAGATGTAAATTGAGTTTCACAATAGGATTAGGGTAGTTGATAATCCCTTTCTTGTTGAGAGGGAGTGTTAATAAATGGAAATAAGAAATTCCAATTTAATTTTTCCTTGACTTAAACTATGAATTAAAATAGAATTCTTTTCTCATTGTAATTTGAAAATAATTAATTAAGTTTAATTAACTTAATTAACTTAGGAAATTCGAATTGGAAGCAGTTTAGGAGATATGTATATGTTCTCCCTAACTTATACGATTTTAGGATGAGTTATGACTGAGTTGTAATTAGTTAACTCAGTTTATTGATTTAAGTCGAGCTAAATTAGTTCCAATCATTTTTACGAACTAATAGTGAGTAAACAATTAGTTGGGACACTCGTGACCTAATTAGTGCTACTCTAGTTAACTGAAGATTCCACCCTCAGAAACTCGTGTATGTTGATTCTGAGAAAGACCCAGTTGAGGCTAGAGTGCAGGGACAATATACTATTTGCTTTAGATTTTTCTGAGTTGCACTCATAGTGCATGCAATCAGGAACTGATCTTTGAGGGACTGCTCTATTTTTAGAGGCTTTATTTCCCTCTAAATACAAGATATACTTCATAGCAATTACACATTGGAATAGAGACACGGAGAGCTTGTGAAGAGGCTATGATTTTGCCTTGAGCCTTCTTATGAGTTGAAGATTGAATTTTCTGAGTGCTTGGATTGTTATAGAGAGAACAATCATTGTAATTTCATCTTGATTTTCCGGATTAATGCAAAACAAATATGGGGTTTTGAGCTGTGGCTTTCCTTGGATATTTATTATGTTATGTGGCTTTGATTCTCTTCCTCTATTGATTATTTTTTTCGCGATGTTTATGGGATTTTGTTGTAAAGAGTAGAAGTAGATTCTTGTCTGTTGTTTTAGTAGATTACATGAGCTTGTGAATCTACAGGTTTTTCTACAACTACGATCTAATTTAGGGCATATAGGGTGTTATCGAAAATTCATACAAGGATATGCTAAGATCAAGACAGCTATGGAGAAGTTATTAAAGAAAGGGACAAGTTTCCAGTGGAACAAGGAGTGTGTGTAGGCCTTAGACACATTGAAATAGAAGTTGGTATGTTGGGATAGGGTTCCTAGGGTCATTTTTGGGGTTAGTTAACCTAATTTTTGTAAAAGTTTTGTAAAAATTTGTAAAAGATGTAAAATCTTCATGAAATGTGGATGCAGAGCGCGCATATAGATAGGAGTCAAAGGGGTCCTAGCTCCTTGTTTGATAAGTAAATAGGTTGGTTTTGAGACTCACCCATGGTCCACGGACCATGGTATTGTATTGAAGAAAGCTATATATAGTTGAGTCATAACGAGTCTAAGAGGTAGCTAAGGATAACTAAGTCAAGATAGAGCTTTTTTTTGGTCAAGTTATAAGGTAGGAAGGCTCTGCTTTCTGTACTTAGGCAAAAGGAGAAGGATCCTACAGTTGAGAACACTAGAGGCCTTGGTAATTCCACAACTGAGTGCACGGACCCTTGCAACTGAGTGCACAGGGTAAAGAAATCTATAATCTAAACTTTTAAACTTAATAAAGACTGATTTTGAAGAAATATTGTGCATCTGAGTATTATTGTCAATTATGTTTATGTTATGATTTGTCACTCTATAATATGGTTTCTATGAAAAATGTATAAATGCAACGAAAATATAATGAATCTATTATATTTATGCATGTGTTAAGTAATTACCTGTATTCTTGAAGTTAAGGGTTAATTATGTTATGATTTCTGATGAATTGGACAGATCTGCATGAAGGCAGATCTAGGGTTACTAATTAGAGCATGAAAGTGGATAGACTAATTCCTTAGGGTCTATAAAGCCTGATTGTAGACCTTTGTGAAGGTCTAGAAGATGTTTTCTTAGAGTGGCAGTAGTGAGCCATAGAAGGATATCGATCTACGCGGAGGCAAATATGAGCTATAGGAGCTTAAGACCGCTTATCACATTGTCTTTGGATGTAGAAAATTGGTTCTAGCATCCCCCAATATTGCTTCGGGTGAGACTGCAACCTACGCTATGAAAGTTGGTTCCAAAAGGGCTAGCAATAAGGGTTTTGTTGGTTGGCATGAACAACTCTGAACCTGGGTTAGGTCCCCTTAAGCCAACAAATGGTTCCATTTCCAGGACTGGGATCTATCTAAGAGATTTGTTTTAAATGGTTGCCTACGAAGAAATAAATTGATAAGTGGATTGATCGAAACATGCATGTGTTCGTGCCTCAAGAGAACATGAGCCCTAAATTGTCCAAGGAGCAGTGGTTGTAGAGCTTTTTGTACACAGATGAGACCAACGTGTTATGTTTCTTTACTAAAGAACTGCTCGAGTGATTGTCTAAATTGGATGATAGTCGAGGGATGTGGAGGCTTAACGGACTGATAGTGTGGACTCCTGAGATGATGTGACGTCTGGAAGCATAAAAAAGCAATATTGTGCAGGTTATGGACCACTGGATTGATCATACATTGGGAAGCTTTGTGACTTATTTCGCAATTGACAGGAATATCAATTATAGTGAAGCGGGACAAAGTCTCTTTAAAGGACCATGAGGTAAGTATATGAAATAATAAAAGAATGTGATTAAAATGTTTTTATTTGAGAATAGGGTTATGCAGTTACCTTGATGTCTACGCGAAGCGGGAGATTATTTAGAAGAAATGGAGGATCAAACCTAGAATATAGTCCACTTATTAATCCCCCTTTCAAGCGATAACAAACGGATGGTGATGACTATGTCGTGAAGTGAAGTTTAATTACTTATGCAGGGTATTCTGAGGATACCTCATTGTTGGATTATATCGGTCTGACCTTGGTTCAGAGGTGATTTAGCCAAGCAAATCCCAATACTACTGGCCCTTTCGGCAACCGTCTGCAGAGCGCGTACTGAGGTCTCACCCGACGTAGTATGGGAGGGTGCTAGAACCAGGTTTCTGCACCTTTGGGATGTGTGATGAGCTTCTAGTGGTCCGCAGTTTGACCCTGCGTGCATGTCGCTATGCGCACCTATTAGTCCCTCGCAACTTGTGATGTTGCCTTCGCACAGCCCTACTCGGGGCAAGTTTTGTATTATACCCAAGTTCCTTGCTATTTAAACTATTATTACCTGATTACTTAACTTATATATGTAAGACTAGTAATATTTAACAGTATATCCATCAATCATATAAGTGTGCGTGATAAACAAAATAGTATAAATGTAAAGAAGGAAATACACAAGCAGATGCACAAAAATTGGAATCAACTTCTCTTTATTATTCTTCGTTCAAGATTATAGACTCGATATCACCCTATGCACTCAGTTGCAGTGGTCCGCACACTCAACTGTGGACTCTGCTAGGCCTTTGTGCACTCAGCTATAGAGCCTCTTCCTACTACTACGACCCAATACACTTAGACTCTTACTCTATGCTCGAACCATTAATATTCATCTATCTCTCTAATTCTCTATCTTTAAAACCTAGAGCCTCGCTCTATTTATACAATCCCATGGTCCACAGACCATGGGTAGGCCGACATGCCATTACATTACTTTACAATACCTAGGGCAGACAACCCTATGACTCAACCTATACTTCGTGCTTTGCACCCGCAATTCACGAAGTCTTACAATACATTTGACCAAAATTTGGGCTTTGAGCCCCAAAACATGTTGTGGGGGAATTCCATGCCCAAAAGGCCCCTAACAAAAACATCATGACTCACCCTCGAGTCACTCTATCGATGCGGCGATCCTGGCGTGGAGTTCCTCCAACTGGTCTCGATTGCCTGAATGTTAGTAGTGCATTGAGCTGTTGCCTGCTGTACCTTGTGCATTCTTGCTTCTGAATCATATGTGTCTGAATTGTGTCCTTACCTTGGTACCAGCATCTGTTGTGTGTGTTTATAGTCGCGCGCCCTTTTCTGGCTCCTCGGGTCATGAAGATTGTGCTTTGGCCGATTAGTTAGAGAGTCGGACCACTTGTGTAGGGTTTTAAGCGACTTTCGTTTACTTTTCCTAGGAAGGGTTCTCCATTTAGTTTTACTAGATGGACCGCACCTCCACCTATGACCACCTTAACCACATATGGTCCCAGCTAGTGCATTCTGAATTTTCCCAAAAAATTTTCAAACTTACTGTCATACAGAAGCACTAAGTTGTTTACCTTGGAGGTGCGCAACTTGATATGGCGGTCGTGCCAGGCCTTTTCATGCTGCTTTTGTACCTGCTGATGAAATCCACCTAGAAACCATTCTTCCTCGAGTTCTTCTAATTTCGTGAGCCTTTCTTCTAGAGATTTTGGTCTGTCATGCCTATGAGCACTGCTATTCGCAAACTAGGTACGATGTATTCCACCGGCATGATAACTTCCGTGCCATAGACTAACCAGAAAGGTGTTTGTCCTGTCAATTTCTTACACGTTGTCCTATATGCCCATAATACGGTAGGTACACGCAGGCCCAGTCGTTTCATTGTGCATTACATACTTTGGTCAGCACAGTCTCCTGTATTTTGTTGAATCCCTCTATTGTCCCGTTAGCTTGTGGGTGGTACAGTGTACTTTTCTGATGATACACCTGGAACTCTTCTGTGAGCGTGTTGATGGTTTCATTCAAGAGATGTGTTCCACGATCACTCATTAAGATTTTCAGACAGCCAAATAGTGTCACATGTTGTCAAACAAAAACTTCGCAGTCGTAGCGGTTGTGTAGTCCTTGACCGGTTGTGCTTCCACCCATTGTGTCAGATAGTTCATTGTGGTGATGATGTAGTGCGCACCTTTCTTTCCCTGAGGTTTGATCGGTCCCAAAAAGTCGATTGCCCATTTTTCAAATGGATGCAGTGTCATTTGTGGATTTAGTGGTATCTTGTCCCTCCGTGATGGTTTTCCAGTCCTTTGACATATATCACAGGCCTTACAGTGCACTTTTGAATCCTGGTGTAGGGTTGGCACCATAAACCTGCACAAAGAATCTTCTATACGGTTGCGCATCTTACATAGAGTCCTCCTGTAGCGCCCCCATGTGCTTCCACAAGGATCTAACCTCATTCAAATTCAGGTACGTATCTTCGCAATATCTCATCATTGCCCATTTTGTAGAGGTTCCCTGTGATGACAGAAAAGTCCATTGCACACACCACCAATTCCTTCTTTTGCTGCACTTAGTATTCCTTTAGCGCAGTCCATGTTGTTAGAAAATGGATTATATCTTCGAAGTGTCAGTCTGCGACACGCACTGCAAAGAATTGCGCATCAGTTAGTCCCTCCTCCAAACTCATGGGTTCCTCGCCTATCTCAATTCGTGACAAGTGATCTGGTCCTGCGTTTAGGCATCCCAGCTTTACTATGACCTTAAAATCGTATTCTTGAAACAATAAGAGTCATATGCATATGCAACCCCCCAACACAGGCTTATTCACCAGGTATTTTAATGCGGAAAGGTCGGTGTACATTTTGAAATGTCCTCCGAGTAAATAGTGTCAATATTTTTGGAGCGCATACACCATTGTCAACTGCTCACGCTCGATGGTAGAATATTTCTTTTCTGCTTTGGATAAGCTCCGACTTGCAAATGTGATTGGGTGATCCATGCCCTTGGCACCCTCCTATGTGAGTACAACTCCCAGCGTAATACATGATGCATCAACATGTACATGAAATTCCACATCCCATTTTGGGAAGACTAGGATTGGAGAAGAGGCCAGTTTCCCCTTCAGGACTTCCAAACTCTTCATGCAATCATCATTCCAACAATATGTAACATCCTTTTTTAATATCTTTTCAATCGACACTATTATTTGGGCATAACTTTTGATAAACTTCCTATAGTATCCAGTGTGCCCCAAAGTAGCACATAGATGTTTAACACTTCGCGGTGCTTCCAAACTTAGGATAACATCATTCTTTGCAGGGTCTTTCATCAGGCCTTGTTTGCAAACCACATGTCCCAGTAGGTTTCCAAAGGGAATGAGGAATGTGCACTTCTGAAGGTTCAGCACAATCTTGTGTCGGTGGCAAGTATCCAACATCAAGCGTAAGCTCGCTACATGGTGCTTAACAAATCCAAAGATAGACCAATCATCCATTTAGACCTCTAAGAACTTGTGGATGTATTCTTTGAATGCGGCCACAACGATGCACAAAAATATAGCTGGCATGTTCTTTAGCCCAAATGGCATAACGGTGTATTGAAAGAAGACACATTCTATTGCGAAGGTCATTTTTCTCCTATCTTCTGGCATGATCTTGATATGATGGTACCCTGAGAACCCATCCGTGAACTAGTATGCTTCCTGACTACCAACATTCTCCAGTACTTCATCTGTGAATGGTGTCGCGAATGGATCGTGTACCCATGTGTCGTTCAACTTCCTGAGGTCCATGCATATTCTTATTTCGCCCTTTTTTTTTTCTCCTATATTACCATAGGACTCACCCAATCGGATTCTTCCACTGGTTCAATAATTACAATTCTGAGCATTTTATCTAATTCACCGTGGACCTTTTCTTTATACTTCGGATTCAAGCGGCAAGGTCGTTGCTTAACTAGCTTCATGTCAGGTTTCAGGGTGATCTTCATCATCCGTAAGTTGCCAACGACCCCTTTTAAGTTTGTACTTTTGGTCAGGAACAAGTCTTGGTATTCACAGAGTAACTCAGTGACCTTATCCACCATGGAATTGTCCTAATAGTCCCCAAGCATTACATACTTCGGCTCCGCCTCTGTTCCAATGTTGACTTGCTTCGTCTTTAGTGGTGTGGTGATGTCAGAGTCTTCAAGTGATGGTTTGCGAACCTCACGACAGCCTTACGTTTAGGAAATGTTAATATTTCATGGGTCCTCATCATCCTCCACAACATTTACATTATAACACTCTAGTGCACAACCCAACTTTGTCGACCATTGTGGCTGAAGTACTTCCATTGGCTCCTGGGGTATTTTGAAGATAGTTTCTTTTACTACCTGTAGCACATCATCAACAATATTCAAACATGAAGGTTAACAGAAATCCCTCATGCAAGGCATCCCATTCGCTTGTACCATGGTGGAGCTCCGTCTTAGTATACCAATTCATGGGTATGACATCCAGGGTATGATAGAATAAATGTACCCATTCAGGCTGTGGCTCTTCCCCATAGACCTTGGTCCATTTCACGAGGTGTGTGCATGGATCATCTCATCCGTCATATTTGTCTACTAGTCGTATCTACAGTTTCCCAAATCGTAGGTGCATCATTCTTTTGCATCTGCGCTAGTCCTCAAAACTTCCTTGATGCGTACCCCACCATCGTGCGAGCATTGCGCATAGTGCCCACTTCAGCGCATTGAACTGCTGCTGTTCTAGTACTGCGGTTTCAAATTTATTCAGGAATTCATCCACCGCTGTCAACCCATCATATGTCGGGAGATCCCTTACTTTTTTTGTCATGTAGCGCAGTGATCTAACCATCATGTTGAAATTAAGTGTTGTTACTTCGTGCAGCTGATTTTTCCATCGCTCTATCTCTTCATCTGAATCCAAAGTGTAGGAGCTTTCGCGCTCCCACGAAATCCTTCCATCTACAGTCAGATTCACCCAATCCTGCCCTCGTGCAATTATCTTGTAAATAAAATCGATATCGTCCTCACTATCGTTGTCGCACACCGGTTCAGTGTATCATGCTCCTTCGGCTGGATCTAGTGGTACTACTACGCATAGTGACTTTTTCTCAAAGATCATTTTGCAATTCTTTAGGTTTATGACTCCATTCATATTGGTGGCCCAGTCTATTCCTAGTAGTGCAGGATAGGGATTACTGTCATCGAAAATCTCTATCACTTCAAAATCCACCTGTGGGCTCACACCTTCAATATCCATTGTTACCCCTTGCAATCTTCCCATAGGTAAGATTCTTTGTTGGTTTGCCATTTGTAACTGAATAGGAGACCACTGTAGTGCAGGTCTACCCATGTGTTCCCATGTTTTTTTTGGTAGTACATTCATGTTCGATCCCAGATCCAAGATTACCTGATCCATTTCATATTCGCCGATTTGCGCAATGCATGCTTACCAAGTTTACAGACCATGCTCGGTTCTCTTGACCCCATGCACCTAGTGATAAGTTCCTGTAGCCCTTTTACTGCCTTGCTGTCCTTAGTAGTTTCATGCATGTCTCAAAAAAGGTAGTGAGCATTGGAGGATCCACCCCTGGTTCTAATTGATCCTTACTACCTGAAGTGAAGGCCTTCGTGAAGCTCTTCTTAGCTTCCATGAATGTCTCCTTCACGCATTCAAAATCAAATTCAGGTTCCTTTGTAGGAGCCTTGCAAACCCACGCACTTTCTTTTGACTGCTTACCTTTATCATTACGAGTGGTCATACTGCTCCTGAGCATCATGTTTACATTCAAGTCTTCTTCGCGCGGTTCAAAGCTCATCATTTGGAAATTCTGAGTTGGAGGGGCTGAAATACCCCTTTTCACACAATATCGCTATTAGTGTAAGGTAGTGTTTTGCCTCATGATCAAACTGAGTATAGTACAAAAATGATGTCCTTGTCAGGTTTGTACAATCATGGTAATAGTGCCTTGGCCCTCCGCAATTATAAAAAACTAACTATTCACGACCCCTTCCTGGTCCCATTCAACCTAGACCTCGACCACGCCCCTGAAATCTAGCATGTGCCATTCCTGCATTCGGGTCGAGGGCTCGTGCTCTAGTCTACACCCTGTAGGCAAGAGTCTGATCCATCATTAGTTCATAGATTTTGCAGGTGCGCTCATCATGGCCTACCGACCTACAGAAGTTACAAAACAATTGCTGGGACGTCTGCGTATACTTCTGCAATAGATGACAATTATCCGTAGTACGTTTTCCTCCTATCTGATAGATCGTGCACCATAATGTAGGCACCGCGCTCGGTCCTACCTATGCATCAGGCCTTAACAGCATTGGCCTTCCTCCTGCCAAGTAATTTGTGAACACTGGATAATGGTCCTTGTCATGCCCCTGGCCTTTGCATTTTATGCACCATACGTCCTCATGCGCCTCTCGCTGAGTTGTCTTGTCCTGTTTCAAACTCTATATCTCCAAACACAGATTTTGTAGTTGCACGTGGATTTGTTGGATTCCCAGACCAGGGTCTTGTATAGGGGTCTCATGTAATCTCATCGCTCTGTCCAAATCTTCAGCCTCGGTGGAAAGTTTTTGTTGTGACAACGCCATCCTTAAGTGTGGTGTTAGTGATGCTATAAACCATGCACAGTGCTATCCATCTGTCAATGTCATGTTGGCTTCACGAATCATGCCCTTTAGTCTTTGGTCTAGATCCTAGGGGATCTCAACCGGGAGCATCATGATCTCCTTAAACCTGATGATTGATTGTGTTTTGATTTTGGCCTGCTAAATTCCCTATTTAACACGGTTTGGATTTCTATGATTCCTACATTTGGATGGTCGTTGGATTTCTATGATTCCTGCATTTGGATGGTCGTTAGAATGCTTGATGTACCATGTTAATGCGTGATCGTGCAATGTGCTCACCAGCGTAGCCTTCTTGATATTTTCATCCACAATGCCTTGTGATTCCCATACTGCTCTTACCATGAACCAAAATTGGTCTGGATCTTCATTCCGCACTCCTTTGAATACCGGTAGTTTGATCACACTTGCCATAATGGACTGTGGTGGGGGCAGGGGTGGGGTGGGTGGAGATGGAGGTGAGGAGGGTGAGACGAGTGGCATTATACATGGAGGTGGTAGGCACAAAATGCGCTGCCTTATCAGACTGACTGTGCTTCTTAGAGAAGCTTTTGCAAGATCCTCCTCACTTTTGCACGGGGGGGAAATTAAGGTACTGGTTTCCAATTCTTCCCTACTTCCGCTTCTGTAGATCTTCCCACTTCACATAGTCCCAAACATTAATTTATTTGCATAATCTGCTTTTCACATAATAGCATCTTAATCCAAGTGTTCAAAGATTTAATATACATACCTCGTGGTCCCTTGAGGAAACATCACTCCGCCTCACTATAGCTGACGGTCATGTCTACTGCAAACTCATTGATAAATCATCCTATAATTTGGTCGAGCCAATGGTCCATAGCTTGCGTGATCTTATCTCCTGAAGCTTCTAGTCTGCGCACTAATTTCGGAGTCCACATGATTGGTTTGTCGAGCCTACACCTTCCCTAACTGTCTTCTAGCTTCGCAATCCACTCATACAGCTCAGAAGGAAAGGATGCAAAGAAAATCTCATGGATTTCCATATACAAGTAGTGCTCCAACCACTGTTCCTTAGTTACTCGCAGATTTCTATTTTCCTGCACCGCGAACTTATGAATCTTCTTGTCCAACCACTCTTCAATTTATTTCTTTGTGGGATTCCAGTGGCACGACATCAGACATCCCTTATGTAGATCCCAGTCCTAGCAACAAAACCATTTGTTGGCTTGTATGGGCCTGACCCAGGTTCAAAGGTGATTTAGCTAAGAAAATCCCAGTACTACTAGCCCTTTTGGAAACCGTACACGGAGCGCAGACTCAGGTCTCCTCGGAAGTAGTATGGGAGGGTGCTAGAATTAGGTTTCCACACCCTGAGGATGTTTGATGAGCTTCCGACAGTCTACATTTTGACTCTACGCACACGTCACTACGCGCAACTATTAGTCCCTTGAAACCTGTGATGTTGCCTTGGCATAGCCCTACTCGGGGCATGATCTGTATTATACCCAAGCTCCTTGCTGTTTAACCTATTATTACCTGATTACTTAACTTATTTGTGTAAGACTAGTAAGATTTAACAGTATATCTAGGAATCATATAAGTGCACACGGTAAACAAAATAGTATAAATGTAAAGAAGGCAATACACAAGCAGATGCGCTGAAATTGGAATCAACTTCTTTTTATTATTCTTCATTCAAGATTATAGACTCGACACCGATCTGCACACTCAATTGTAGGGGTCTACGCACTCAGCTATGGACTCTATTAGGCCTCTATACACTCGGCTATAGAGCCTCTTCCTACTACTATGACCCAATACACTTAGACTCTTACTCAATGCTCGAACCATTCGTATTCATCTATCTCTCTAATTCGCTATCTTTACAACTTAGAGCCTCACTCTATTTATACAATCCCATGGTCCACTGACCATGGGTAGGCCAACATGCCATTACATTAGTTTACAATACTTAGGGCGAACAACCCTATGACTCAACCTATACTTCGCGCTCCGCACCCACAATTCATGGAGTCTTACAATACATTTGACCAAAACTTGGGCTTTGAGACCCAAAACATATTGTGGGGGGATTCCATGCCCAACACTCATTCATCCACTCCACGTCCACATCCACCTCCACCTCATACACCTATGCCTTCAGCCCCTCCACCTCTATTTCCACCATTCAACATGGCGAACATAATGAAGATACCATTTTTTAAAGGAATATGGAGCGAAGATCCAGAACAATTTTGATTTTTTGTAGGAGATGTTTGGACAACACAACAGATTGCAAATGATAATATTAAGAAAGAATAGCTGGTTACAGCCTTACAGGATTGTGCCTTAACATGGTACATCAAGTATTTCACTGATAAACCCAACGCGGCATTGGTGGATACCCATCTAGCTCTGAACAAGTAGTTCAGTAAGCCTAAGTCAGAGGTGCAGTCAGTAATTCAATTTAAGGAAATCTGACAGAAGATAGATGAGACACCTTAGGACTTTGATCAGAGGTTGAACTGCCTGATCAGGTAGGCTAATATGGTAACCTCATATTCCTAGCATCATGACTGGTTTATAACATCACTCTTGCCACATTTAAGAGTACCTTTGTCACAATAGAATATATAAATGTAAGAAGAATCCTTGGGATCGTGATGAGTCTAGATTCTTTGACTATTCAAGATATGAATCTTGGGGTGCAATAGATTCATTCACAACTGGAAAGCCTGCACTTGGAGTTAGAGAGCCTGAAGAAAGGAGAATAAGCTCAGCAAGAGGTGGTTCCTGAGGTCTAGTGTCTAAAGTGAAAAAGCCATGAGCATGATAAGGATCATTGCCCGGTCTATAAGAACTATATTATAGGGGGAGGGCCCATTCCTTGAAACCAAAGAATAATGTTTGGATGGACATGGGAGCCGTGTTATGGTGCACTATCTGTCAGATTATAAGACAACACACTACTAATAACTACCATTTATTGCAAAAATTTGTAAAGACCCCTGAGTAGTTGTTTAGCAATTTCTATAAGTCTGTAGGACACGATGAATGCCATTGTAGAAATTATGAGCTGATTATGTATAGAACCCCTACCTATAGGATGCAAGAAGATAAACGACCTTAGGATCAAGGTGCAGGAGTAGCTCACGGAGGATTCCAAGTCTGAGGACAAGGAAGAGGTGCTAGACCAGGTCGGGGCCATTGGTAGGTAAAGTGCTATAACTGTGTCAAAGTAGGGCACTTCCTGTGAGATTGTACAAATCCCATGCATCCATCATGTCATTATTATTGACAGTTTGATCATGTCATAGAGGAATGTTCGGTCCTTATGGAAAATATGCAAGAAAATAAAGTGCAACCCCACCAACCTATGTAGAACATTCAAATGATGAGGGTTAAGCCCTACAAAGAAGATCAGAGGATAAACATCATGTTGATAAGTGGTATTAAAATTGGTGCAGATAAAGGTAAGCTTCCTGAGGAAGACGGATGGGTGCACAAGGATCTCGACAAGGAAGTATATTTTGATCTTAATCCCACTAAAGAGACCTTCATGCAAGCAAAGAAGAACTTTGCTGAGGCCTCCACCTCAGGGAGTCATGAGAAAACGCCAGAGACTAGTGCGGTGCAAGAAGTAGATCCTTCAATACTAGATACTTTTATGAAGACTTGTATGAAGCTTTTGTATGATCAAGATGTGTAACAACTTCCAGGGTAAAAGTGCATATAAAAAAAGCATAATAGGAACAAAAATACAATAAACATATCAGCCATCAAAATCCATATATACATCAGTACTTTTGCACATGAAAATCAAGGGAATGATTTTTTTCATTAATAAATGCAATGAACCAACTGAAGATGGGACTACCATGTTCCACCTGACCATATATTGGCTGAGAAAAGTCTCTCTTTAGCCAATCACCCTCATCCCATATTCCAAGCATGAATGTGGGATCTCATAGAACACATCAATCAAAACTCATCCAGGGCTTCTAGAGGCCACCCACTCAACCCATCAAATAGTGATTCCACCTCACAGTTGGACATCACCAAAAACCATCATCAGATTGGTCTCTATCCAAGCCTTCCAGGGCTTCCAGATTATTTTTCCAACCAAGTCTTCTAGAACTAGTAACTCAACCCACAACTTATACGGGGCTTCCAGAGCATTTGTCCAACCAAGGCTTCCAGGACTTGTAACTCAACCCACCAAGAGCTTCTAAGGTGTTTGTCCAACCAGGGCTTCCAGGACTAGTACCTCAGCCTAAGTTGTTACAGGGCTTCCAGAGCATTTGTTCAACCAGGGCTTCCAGGACTAGTAACTCAACCCAAGCTAAGGAAACATGAGAACCAACAAAAACAAAGCAGTGAAAGTAAACCCATAATCACCATGGCTATCTAGGAAATGGCAAGGCTATGCAATCCACTGTCAATCCCGTCCATCCTCCATGCCAATGATAGATCATAACCAAGAAACAACATGCATGTGCTTTGCATGCCAAAACTAGAGAGGAAATCATACATGCAACTCGGTACCTGCAAGAAAATTTGATGTAGCTATTGATGCTAATGCCTTCTTCCACTTTCCTACTCTTCCTTTCCCTTCTTGCTCCAAGAATCCAAGTATGCCACAACCTCCAAGAGCGCTCCAAGAAAACTTGAAGCAACCAAGAGTATGAGAGAGAGAGAGGATAATGAGAGAGCTCCAAAATTGAACTGACCAAGCCTTGCCCACTAATCCTCATAAGCCTTTTTATTAATGAGGCCTCTATTTTCTTCATTTTCCATTATTTGCCTTCAATTTCCTCCTCACATCCAAAATGTGACCTTTCACCTTCTTTTTCTCCTAATTTCCATTATTTTCATAAATAAATGTGCCAAAATACCTTTTCGCCTCTTTAACGCCTTAGCCATTGCCTTTGCCAATTTCCTTAACCATAAACAGCCAAATGAACACCCACTAGGATGTCTTTCCCACAATTCATCTTGGAATACGTGTCCCATCATCCATGGTATTTATATATTTTTACAAAACCCTCTCACTTTGGGGAACACCATCCTCGGTGTTCAATGAAACCTATAACCAAAAGACTATTGAAAACAAAAGATACTGCCCATGGAGCTTTATAACACAGCTCATTGCAGTATTTACAATGAAGGATCTACTCAAAATCAAAACATCATGAAAACATGACAACATATCGCATAATGGAGCTTTATAACACAGCTCATTACGTTATTTACAATAACCACATATACACATATTCACATATGCACATTTTCTCAAACAATAAATAAAATACTATGAATCCACAACAAGGGAATCTAGAGGCTTACACCTCCACCCTCAAAATAATACTAGGATCCACCTCCTTCCTAGGAAGTCCATAATCCACTGCAAATTCAAACTTCATCCAATGTCCAGCACTATAATCCCGCACCACTTGTCCCCTCAGTGAACAATTACTGGCTCATTCTTCTAGTGTGCACTCCCAATGTGCATCTGATTCCATTTGGTAATGCTAATGACCAACACAAATCCATCCATGACCTTCCCTTCTCTGCTACACAGTCCCTCAGGAATCTGATCACCTCTTCCGTGCAGTCACTCACCTTCTAAGTTTTGCTGGCACCCCCATCCTTGGCAGTCCAACCCTTGGTAAGGCTTCTTTGCATAGGAAGATACAAAAACAAAGGCATATACCTGCCTCAACACATCATACCAGTCATAGCATGCTCATGGAAATCAATGGACACTATTGGTTATGAGTGTCCCACAATGGCCCTGCTCCTGAAGTGCTTTACCAACATACTACTGCATGTTCCAATTTCTTTCTTTGTCACTACTAATTCTTGTAGTCAGTTTCAACCACCCAACTGGACATGTTCACTCTTCCTGTACCAAGCACATAACTTCCATTAGATTTAAAATAAATTGAAATAAATTCACATCATACCTCATTGGTAGCTCGTCAATAAGGTACATTTGCAATCCTGTTCACTTTCTGTCACAACAAGTCAAACTAGCATACTTGACCAAATCAAGATATATAAAGATATCACACCAGGTTATCTCAAACACAACCATCATATATCAAAATCACATGTAAGCATCATAAAAAAAAATCATAGATCCCACATAATCATCATATACCATAGTCATAAATCACATGCATAATAAAACTAAAATAAAATGTTGATGCTTATCCTTTCATCAATCCTTAGCTTCTACTTTAGTCTTTATTCCGTATGCACTCTGGATCAGTTGCTACACTCAAGAAACACCCAATACATTCTCCTCAACCATGTGCATAGACACATAGTGTGAATCAAACATATACACCCCCACATCATACCACACCATGTGATACATACATCTACACCTGACATACAACACATACACCTACACCCAGTGTACTTAATACAATGCATCCATCTATACCTGATGTGAAATATCACCCAATGCATGTACCTACACAGAGTACCACACAATGAGTACACATGCAAAAATACCATGACTACATGATGCACATACATAATACCACATGCCCTTGACACAACATGTATGACATGCACTAAATACCACACGTGAACCAATACCATATGTACAACATGTATACAGTACCACTTGTACATTGCACCACCTGCAAAATGTGTTCACAACATCACATGTACATGGAACCACCTGCACAACATGTACACAATGCCACATTTACACTACACCATTGTATAATGTGTACACAATACCACATGTACCCAGTACCACACGCACAATGTGTACGTGACACCATATGTACATAGCATCACATGCATGACATGTACACAACATCGCATGCTCATAGCACCCTATGTACAACATGTACACAACACCATATGCTCACAACACCACTTGTACAATCATGCACACAACACCATATGTACATAGCACCATATGTACAACATGCACGCAACACCAACTATACATAGCACTGCATATCCAACATGCACACACACTACATATACATCAGGAAGATAGTACAATATGTATACAAGACCCCATATGCAATATTCTCACAATTGTATTTGTACCATCCTGTACATAACATTACATAAATAACATGTACACATGCTATGTATACACAATGCCACAACTGTACACATCATAGATGCAACATGTACAACATATACAATGTATGCTCAATAATAGTACCACACATCCAAAACCACACCGTCCTTACTAAGAAACCTTGCTTTCGGTTTCTCATCCATGCTTATCCTAGCATGTCACAAACCACACTGCTTTCACTTTGTTGATGTATCCTTCAACATTACTTGTCATAACATAAACATAGGCATAATACAAGTATACAATATCAATTCATATCCACATGATACTGACCTCATATATTTGTGGTGACTACTCTTCCTAATTGATTCCTCGTAAGACCAAGAACCTCTTCATGTCGTTCTCCTGCATAAGAAATCATTCCTCCACAAGAATGATCCCTGACAACCCTATCAGATAATAACATAGATACATTCATACATACATATATAAGCATTAAAATAAACAATCATGATCCTGTCGGACAATGACATACATACATACATGTATAGATATAAATGTTAGCATTAATAATAATCATCTATGAGAACCCTGTCAAACATGAAATACATACACACCTACATGCATAAACATCAACATAATCATGATCATAGCATAATTACTAAATACCAAGGTCAAGTTTGAGAGAACTTCCTTTATTCATACAACATTGAGAACAATAGTTCCCAACATAGCTAAGGCATATGACACCTTAGATCCATTTACTTTTACCTTTTTTGGTTACCTTTCTCATGTTTGCACTACTACTATCCATCTACCACAATGGACCCAAGAAGCCCAACCAACTATCATAGTCTTACCTTCCACTACACTTACTCATGCATCGAGATTCATCTAAATCTTACATTACCTTTCGGGTACCACACAACTCTCCCGATTTCCATCAACTTTCCTCTTTCCCAATCAATTCCAAAGACTCAAAATGTAAAAGGAAAGACAAGAAACAAACAAGAAGAATACCATAAAAACCAAGCAACATGACTCCACAAACAAAGTGGTATGGCCATACACTAGACATAAACAAAGCCGAAAATCAAGCTCAACAATTCATAAAATACCAAAAGCACAAAACTAACAACAAACACCATGACTCAATCCCCATGGTTCCCAGGGAAAGCTTAGCCTGGGCCTTCTTCAAGATTTCATGGCAACCTCTCTTGCCAACTCCTTGCATCATGCTCACAAATGTCAACCACATGTTCCAAATATCAAGACAATCATATCTATTAATTTGAAATCAACTTTTACAAACAATCATGTGATAATCCACAATCATTAGATATAATGCTACAACTATCAACTACATTAAAGTACATATCAACTATCTCAACACATACATGTTAGTACAATCATCTTAAAACAAAGTTATTTGAACACATACTCATATTAAGAAATTCATCAATCATTCAACCAACTTCAAACATACCATGTTAAATAAATCAACTAGGCACCAAACACTCAAACACCAAATAGACATCATAATCAAACAACCAAGCACCAAATATACGACATAAGAAAACTCATACCTTAATGTATATCAGGGGAGGCTATCTTGTATACATAATAAACCTACTTCAACATGATACAAATTCACAACATATCAACTCAAACATAAATCATGATATCCATAACAGTGACTAACTAACATGTTCATATTATAAGCTCATAAGTATTTGTCGTTCATGCATAAAAAACACATATGTATGATCAATCTAGATTAGTACGACACCATATCACAAATATGTCGACTCATACCTGAATATCGTAACCATAACCATCTGCATAGGTCAAGCCAGGTTAACACAATATATAACATCAAGATCTTCAAGGCAATGAACATAACCATCACGCATATGACCAATCCAAATTATAACATCAATATCTCAATGAAATGACCATAATCATCGAGCTAATAGCATATAATAACAATAAGCTATATATCATACTCATCAACAACATACAACATGATCATCAGGTTATCCAATATAAAACAACAATAGCAATGCATACAACTACATGTTACTATCATTCTTGACTATCTGACACATGTGCATATAACTACATTAATGAACCAACATCTATCATGAATGTAACCATAACATCAAAAGATGTACATAAACCTAATGTATATAAACCTAATACATATAAAATCCTTAACTTACATACCTTCATGTCGAACATACAATACATGTATGAAGATCTACTCTTACCCCAAAGTCCAATGTTGCAACCTCATTATAATGATCTGCATCTTCTGCTCTATGTCAGCCAACACATTAGCATCATAGCAACCAATAGCATCATGATGACCTAAATTGCATACAATGACTTCAAAAGGCATGTTTTACCTACTATCTATGCATAATCATAACCAAGACCATACATGCATAACAACTGCATATACACACATAAAAAATGAGTACCAAACCATATACGCATCATTCTAGCTAGAGTCCAGTCATCAATGCATGACCATATCAAGTACACAAACCATGACCTCATGCATGAAAACAATCATTACTCCATTGTACGCATTGTCACATGCAACCAACAATATGCATAAGAAATGCCAAATCAACTACACCTACACATAAACACATGTAGTTGAACATAAGCAATATATCCTTGTAATCAACCTACAAGACTGATACATGTAATCCAAATATTCAAAAATGTAGCCTAACATACAAGGATATAAGTAGGTATCATGAAATCAACATGTAAGTGACATATAACTCACACAGCCAATCACATGTTCCAAAAATCAAGACATCATGTCTATTAATTTGAAATCAACGTTCACCAATACTAACAACTTATAAACATACTCCCTTACTATACATGGTATACACTAAGGTAGAAGGAGAAAGCTACTATAATGGTCCGATCTATAATGCCCAATTATGGAAATGTGATCTCCAAAGCTCTACTAAATCTAACCACACTTGAAAAGAAATTGATTTTTATTTCTCATACATTTTGTATGAGATTAAGTCAAAACATTGCACTTATTCCACTTGCAACATAATAACTAAAAACATGCCACTGTTCCCTTTCCTTACATGCAACTTTTCAAATTCCTTGCATGCAACCTTTCAAATTCCCCACATGTAACTCTTCAAATTATTTGCATGAAAATAGGCATAGATCATATACATCCATATTATCATACTACAATACTATCCCATCCAAGAAAAAATAACATTTTCTTCAAACAATTACCATACTTTTACATTTTCACAAACAACTACTATACTATTACATTTGCATGTAAGCATTTATTCATACACTTTACATGCAAACTAATATAGTAAACTATTTTCATACAAGTAAGAATATATCAACTACATCAATACTATCTCCAACCACAAACAACATACTCATTGGGGCATTTTATCAAACAATTTGTATGCAATTAATCATTGAACCATTTAAGCATTTCATCAAACACTTTGCATGCAAACTAATATAGCGGATGATTCAATGCATATATCCCAAACTATAGTACTACAATTTACAGAAACTAAACCATATGATCAGTGGTATTTTACCTCACTACGGTTTAAGTTTCAACTTCAGAGATTTCATAGATTAAAAGTTATAACAAAATACCAACACAATCATATTTGGTGCACAATTCTAGGAGTATCCAGAAATCTCCACTTCCACTGGTCATATATCCTAAAATATAGCAAATAAATTTCTGAAATTTTTATCGCAATATCAGTGGGATTTCCCCTCATTCTGGAAACAATTTCAGCTCCTAAGAGTGCTTAGAAGAGAAGTGATAACAAAAGCACCAGTGTGCCTATTTGAGACCTGATTTTAGGAGCATTTAGAGGGCTCGACTCCCTCTGCTCATATCTCCTAAAATATTGCAAACCAAATATAAAATGTCTACCACATAATCATTGGTACTTCCCCTCAATGTGGACTATTTTTCAGCTTCTAAAAGCCTACAGAAGAAAGGTTATTGTAGAAATGCCAATGTGACTTGTTTAAAGGTGCATTGAGGAAGGTCATCTTCCTTAGATCATAATTCCTAAAGTATTGTGAACCAATATCTGAAATTTTTACCACATCATCAGTGAGATTTACCTTCAATATGGACAAATTTTCAACTTCTAATATGCTATAGAAGAAAAGTTATAACAGATATGATAGAAAGGTATAAACATTAACCTTTGTTCTTCATTTCACCTATGATAGAGCCTATCCAGTCCAAGTGTTTGAACCATGCTCTGGTACCACTCTGTAACAACCTCCAGGGTAAATGTGCATATAAAAAAAGACATAATAGGAAGAAAAATACAATAAATATATTAGCCATCAAAATCCATATATACATCAGTACTTTTTCACATGAAAATCAAGGGAATGATTTTTTTTCATTAATAAATGCAATGAACCAACCGGAGATGGCAATACCACAATCCACACGACCATAGATTGGCTGAGCCAAGTCTCTCTTCATCCAATCATCCCCGTGCCATATTCCAAGCATGAACGTGGGAACTCATAGAACACATCAATCAAAACTCATCCAGGGCTTCCAGAGGACACCCACCTCAACCCATCAAAAAGTGATTGTACGTCACGATCGGACATCACCAACAACCATCATTAGATTGGTTTCCATCCAAGCATTCAAGGGCTTCCAGAGTGTTTGTCCAACCAAGGCTTCCAGAACTAGTAACTAAACCCATAGCTTATATAGGTCTTCCATAGCATTTGTCCAACCAAGGCTTCTAGGACTAGTAACTCAACCTACCAAGGGCTTCCAGAGCATTTGTGCAACCAAGGCTTCCAGGACTAGTAACTCAAGCCAAGCTATTACAGGGCTTCCAGAGCGTTTGTTTAACCAGGGCTTCCAGGACTAGTAACTCAACCCAAGCTAAGGAAACATGAGAAACAACAAAAACAAAGCAATGAAAGCAAACCCACAATCATCATGACTATCTAGGAAATGGCAAGGCTATGGAATCCACTGTCAATCTTGGCCATCCTCCATGCCAATGACAGATCATAACCAAGAAACCACATGCATGTGCCATGCATGCCAAAACTAGTGAAGAAATCATACATGCAACTCGGTACTTGAAAGAAAATATGATGTAGCTACTGATGTCGATGCCTTCTTGCACTTTCTTACTCTTCCTTTGCCTTCTTTCTCCAAGAATCCAAATATGCCACACCCTACAAGAGTGCTCCAAGAAAACTCTAAGTAACCAAAAGTAGGAGAGAGAGAGAGAATAATGAGAGAGATCCAAAACTGAATTGACCAAGCCTTTCCCACTAATCCTCATAAGCCTTTTTATTAATGAGGCCTTTATTTTCTTCATTTTCCATTATTTTCCTTCAATCTCCTCCTCACATGCAAAATGTGACCTTTAACCTTCCTTTTCTCCTAATTTCCATTATTTTCAAAAATAAATGTTCCAAAAGACATTTTTGGCTCTTTAATGCCTTAGCCATTACCTTTGCCAATTCCCTTAACCATAAACAACCAAATGAACACCCACTAGGATGTCTTTCCCACCATTCATCTTGGAATACGTGTCCCATCATCCGTGGTATTTATATATTTTTACATGGAATTTTCACCAGGGTTGTTACAATAAAGTAGTAGAAGGCTTGCAAGAGTTAATAGACAAGTGTGCTAATAAGGAAAAGACTCCTATTGAACAACGAATATTATGAAATATTGGTAAGCATAAAACGTGAACGGGGCGTGAGATGAAGCTAACTACTCAGATAGGTGAATATGAAATGGACCAGACAATGTTGGATCTGGGATCTAATGCGAATGTCCTGCCTAAGCAGACGTGGGAAAGGATGGGGATACTATTATTGGGAAAACTAGTGTCTATTCAGAGCTACTAGTCCCACTAAGACGGGTAGCTATATTAGAACAAACAAACTAAAGTCACTTGTGTTTTGCTTTACGAGAGATAGATGAGAAAGAAGCAGAGAGTACCAACCTCAGTCTTTCACTTGGCCCCTTGCTTGTTTCCTTTCCCCTTTGACAGAATCTCGCCACTCCTTCCTTACATGTCCCACTTCAAAGAGCACCTGTAGAGTCAAAGCAACATAATACCATCAAAGCATAGAGAACTATCATTGTAAACAATATAGGATCAGATATATATTGACCATACAAATTCATATATCAACACAATATTTAGAGATACACAAGAATATGGAGGAAAACTCAAATAGCTTTATTGATAGAAGTAGTAGAAGAGAAGATTATAACCACTTGGTCTGACCCAGTGTCATCCTCCCAGCATGAAAGCCCTCTTCACCTCATACAAAGCAAGATCACCCAACAATGTCTTCAAAGAGAAACCAACACCACTTCCTTGCAAATTACAAAATTCCAGCCTTTGGATCTCTAGGATGAGGGATCCATATATAGATGTTTGCAGGGGGGTGAGTCAGCTTCTAGGATTTTGATTAGTGTCATCTCTCTGATTGTTCTTGGTTACACTTGGAGATTTCATTATCCCTTACTCATCCTTGGGCGAATTCAGAGAGGCAAGTGTCAAATGAGCAACTTCTAGAATATTCTCAGGGTCTCCACCTAGCAAACTGCTTGTGCCATTTGTCTGCTCTTGCTCATCACACCCTACAGAAAGGATTTCTAGTATGCATTGAAATTTTTGCATGTGGCAGGTGAGATGCATCACACACTTAGCACTGGGCAGTCTGTATGGTCCTGCTTTGACCAGTTCTGAGTAGTTTTTCATGGAGAACTTTTGGGAGATGATGTAATCAAATGACCTTACTTCTTTAGGGTATGAAACAACACTTTTAGGGACTTAGAAGCCCTTGGTTTATGGACATATATGATTGGGGTTGCAGTGCCCAAATATGTCTATAACAATTTCCCCCTAAAGCATGAGGTCATAAATCTTTTGATGTCGGGTGAAATGCTTTATTATGAGGATCCAAGGTTTTTCAAACCGGAAGGTGACCTGTAATAAGATACAATACAATACATTATCTTCATAATATTTTCATGATCTAGCTGAGGTGGGCATTCCCATGCTCAGCTTTATAAATTCATTTTCATGTACATAGGATAGACAACCGTTTGTGTAGCAGACCGATGATTCTGGTAGAGCCATCATCCTTTAGTTTGGATGATTATATGTGCAGCAATGATGTACACTTGATGTCTTTATTTTCCTAAATATATCATAGCCTGGATGGATGAAACTAGATCCGAGGTCTTCAAAACTCGTTCAATCTTCGCCCAAAAGTACAAGTCGGTCCATGTGAAAAGATGTTTTGATGTCAAACATGGAAAGACATCGCCTCATTACCAGCAAATGATGTAGGATGTTAACATGCATGAGAGGAATCATCGATCATGATGATGGCCCTCAAGGTACTATAGTACAATTCACATGGTGTGAATACATGATTCGATGTCGAACACCACGAAAAATATTTTGGTCGAAGGCCATTAATGTAAACCTGTCGCCAGAAGTGAGAAACTTGCCATTCAGGCATGCAGGCTTCAAAGTACTGAAAGGGTTGTTCCTAGGTCGACTTCTTGGATAATGAGCTGATGTCAACAAGAAGTGACCCATCGTAGGAGGGCCTTAATGAATCCCACATCTACGACACGAAACGGAGAAAATGATTTTATGGAGGTGAAAACGATCTGATGATACAAGGTTCAGGGTGGCGGTCATGAAAGAATGAAGCATGAAGGTATTGCAGCGGATGAGACACAAGCTGGGTAGGTGAATTCTCTGAGCGACTTCTCTTGAACATATCAGTGACACTGAAATGGATTGGTAGCATTGACCCCAAAAGTGGATGGTGCGGTGGAACAATGGTGATATGACCAATGAATGGAATAACCCAACCCGATTCAATCATGGTGATGGAGTGAAAGTGTCATGTTCAAGAGCAACCTGCTACCAATAAAGTTTCTTCAAGTTTTCTTCCCAATTTTCCCTAGTCATTTCTGACCAATACCTCTTTATTTTTGTCAAGCTTGAGGAGGATAACATATGCTTGTTCTATAATTTTCCCTTCGAGCAAACCTGTCACTATGTTTTAACAAGCCTAGCAACAGTGAGACTCGCTCTTGTTTGAATGGACAAGTTTGTTGCTATTGTTTTAACGAGTTTAACGACAAAGAAAACTCGATCCTTTTCAATTTTAGAGAGTTTGAAAACGAGATGGAAAGGAAACTCCAATAATCCCTTTTCATAATATAATCCCTTAGGTCTGAAAAAGTATAAAATAATACGAAAGGGATGAATTTTTGATAGTTTTAACGAGCCAAACAAGACAAGCACCCGATCTTTTTGTGTAATCATCCCTCAGGTCCAAAAAGATTAAAATCTAGAGGAGGGATAGCACTTCTGATCACTTTAACGAGTTGGACAGGCCAATTTCTCCGCAATCTTTTCATATTTTACGATTCAACTGAAAAGAGCTTAAAGGAGACTCTTTTTTTGAGGAACGAGTGATATTTTCGGGTAGCAGCTAGTTCCAGGTGAGGCTTGGAACTTTTCAATCATGACAGTGTAAAGAAGATGGCCAACAGAATCACTCGTCGCAGTTGTTCCTCAAAAGGGGTAAACAATTAAATGGAGGTGTATGATCGGTTAAAAAAAAGTGGAGGTGATGGTAAGAACACGACCAAGGCTCAAAAGCTGATGATAATGTGATCGCAATGGTTGTTTACCGAAGGTGGGTTCATTTTTTAATGAGCTTAAACTCTGGTGGAACATATGCTCATTGCTAGGTTTATTTTTTAACGAGCTTGAACTTCGCGTAAAACTACTCGTGAGTAGGTTTATTTTTTAATTAGCTTGAACTTTGCGGAAACATTTCTCATGATAAGTTCGCATGCCCCTAACATAACAACACAAATCGAGGTGCATGCCCCCCAAGCTTCATTGCATTCAACGCAGTGGTTGGAATGAAGGTTTAACTTCGAGATCTTTGAAAGACTTGACCTGGATTTTACGAGATCGTAATCAAAGACTCGATTTGGAAAGGGAGTTGTTTCATTTTTTAATGAGGTTGACACAAGATAAGAACCATCCTCGGAATCCACCGTATTTACAGTATTTGATAGAAAATCAAAAATTGAAGGATGATTAAGGTCACTGGAATAATTTTCGTGGTAATCCGGAAGATGGGAACAATGATGGTAATCTTCCCATGGTGCCTCTCCTATCATCATTTACTGAATGATTCCTTCGTCTTTAGAATGTACATGCGACCAAGGATCTGAAGAGGTGTCATATTCCTTAGACCTATCTATCCAAACACTCGATGAGCATTGATTTGGGTTTTCCCCCCAGGCCAAGAAAATTGATTGGGAAAATATTTCTAAAATGGTGATGATCCATGCTGACAAAAATGTTCGGGAATCTTCTGAATCTTTTAGATATAGAAGATATCATATTGCAGGTTTCCACCGTGGCCACTTCCGCCAGATTACTCGGAGGCAGTAGGGTGAAAGTACCTCATTAAAGTAGGGTCTTTTAGAAGGACTACTCCAATATTTTGAAGCGATCGAGAGTTTCCATGGATCATTGGGATGCTTTCGTAACTTGTGAACTGTTGGGGAGGAGGGTGTGTTGATCAACGATTGTAATTCCTCCTTGAAAAGGAAATACAATCTTTCTAAAGTATGTTGACACAACTGTAGCCATAGCATAAATCCAGGGCCTTCCTAGTAGGATATTGTAATCGAGGTTTCCATCGATAACTTCGATGTCAATTTCTACTGTTTCCCCCCGCAGTTCAACTTGCAAGTTACTTAAAATCCCGTATAGGGTATATGTCCATCCATTAAATGCTTTTAACGTCTTTGACGATCGCAACAAGGGTGGTGATCCTAAAGTTTTCCAGCAACTCATTGACATAATGTAGGTAGATGCCCCCTCATCAATAATTGTTCGATGAACAGTTTTGCTGAGGGCTTTCACTTGAATGAGGAAAGCGAGTTGAGATGGTAATTGAGGTTCATATCCTTTATGATTAAAGGCCACAAGATTGGAATCCGCTGGGTCAATCCCACCTATTGCTGATAATAGAGCCTGCTTTTGGGAGGGGCAATTTCGCAGTACTTCAAGTGTCGACATAGTGGATGGCGATTGGGCCAAGTCCTCTACTATATTATAATTTTGTGCTGCTCTGGAACAAGGATTAAATGTCGATTTTTGTACTACTCCCTTTGGCGTCTTTATCATTAGCTCAGGAATGACGGTTGGCACAACTTCGGTCGAAGTCGTTGTTGAAATACTAGGTTGATCAGTAGCCTTATTGTTCGACAGCTGTGGATTCTCGTAATCTTTGTTCCTTGTCGATATCAAAGCATCATTTTGCTGTTTTGAAATGGACAACATAAGCACTTAGGATGGGGAAGCATTGTCACTAGCAACCAGATTGGTTCCTGGTTTGGAAATGGGTTAGTCAATACTGCTGAAGTTCTTGAATTCTTAAAGATTTTCTTAGCTTCAGCTTTATATGGACAATCTTTTGTCCAATGATCCTCATCGCATATCAGGCATGGCTGACTAGGTTTATTTTGCCCATAAGGGTTTGCAGAAGATTTTTCAAGAGACGAAGCATCCTGTTTCTTCTTTTTGCTCTTCCCTTTCTTCTTGCCCCCTGGTTGCTTCAGTTCTTTGCCTTTGTTGGTTGACATGGCATTAACCATCAAGGCTAGAAGTTCTTCATTCGCCTTTTGACCAGAAACCTTACGGGCTTTCTTAGAAGTAGCCTTTATCGATTTCGTTCTTGTCGTACCTATCACGCCATTGCCGACATGAGAGTCTTTGTTTGATTTAGGAGGAGGAGGAACGGAAAATTCTGGTCTGGGAGCATCAGGGATTTTGTCATAGAGCATGCCAGACTGAGTATAGATCAAGTCTGGATATTGTGCACGAGCAATGACTTGCTATTTAGTGACGACTCCTCCCTTTGCCACATCTTTTGCAATAGAAGGTAACAATGACTTAATAAACCATTCAACTAGTAGCTGATTAAGAACATATGTTTTTACCATTCTACGACGACGTCGCCACTTATGAATATGATCATATATGTGAGTGGTCATCATCTACTTGAAATTGGTAAGAAGCTTTGTTCCTATTGAAAAGATAAATCAACTCAGAAAAATAGGTAAAGCACACATAATAACCAGAGACAACATATTGGCGGAAAAAGGCTGAAGCTTCATGTATTCTCTTGTATTATCTCTCATTCATTCATTAAAAAAATTGAATATAGTGTTACAAATAAATAGATGAGAGATAGTGTTCTCAAGATAGTGCGTGCTATCTTAGACACTTTTGGTTGAGAAAATTTCTCCTTTGGTTGAGATAATTTCTCACCAGACACACACCAATAAAGAAAGCTCATCGTTTAGGCACAAATTCCTAACTTGGAATATTTAATTAATTTATTTATTTTTGGATTTATTATTGTTTTATGAGAGAGGCTAACATTCCCCCCTTCAATGATAATTCCAAAATAAGAACGAGGAACCATCTTCCAAGTTCTCATGTTGATCTTCAAAAACATTGCCTGAAAAAACCGCCAAATCTGGATGCTGGAAAAAGGTCAAATCTGAAGAGAACATGAATCAGCTGCATGCCTGATTCATCTTTGAATGTTGCTTGACAACTCCATCATGTGCCAAGCCGCAAAAGGATCCAACTGTCCTTTGTTTGAAAATAGCATCCGGTGTCCACTGACACAATTTGATGAACACCCACTGGCGTGTTTGCTGATGATGATTGCCCACTGGCTGAAGATGTTGAAAAACAACTCAATGTTGTTTTTGCTATGATCAAAGTTGCTCACTGTTGCTTTGGTTGCCGATAGCCCACTGGCGAATTTGTTGATGCTCACTGCTGATGAAAAAAGCCCACTGGATGATGAAGATGCCCACTGGCTGCTTCGCTGATGTTGTCGAGACTTTCAGTCTGACAACCACTTGTCAATTTCATTGACATTTTCCCCCCTTTGTCAGCTGAAAGGAGAGACAATCTACTCCAATATATATCTGAACTCCCCCCCTTTAGGTGTAGGAGAGTTTCACTGTTGTACTCCCTCATTCAATTGCATGAGAGTACCATTCATCGGTTCACTGCTGGCTGTACTATGTGTGATTGTAGTCGGTTATAGAACTGAGATAACCGTTTGACTGTGGATGACCATTCCCAAGGATCGATCCATTCATAATGTATTTTCAATCTGGATGATTTTTGTTGGTTGCTACATTTTTCTAAGGAATGATTGGGCTTGCCACAATGGCAACAAGGATGGAAATCAAAACACTGATCTTCCATATGACCAGTTCTTTGACAATGAGAACATTTCGGTTGGACATCAACTTCAGGTTGCGTGCAATTCTATTTGTCTGCAACTTTCTCAGAACCTACTGAGGTGAGTTGTTCAAGAAATCCTGCACTCACAAACTTAATTGGCTTGGAATAATCTGGGATATGTAAGTTGGTGTCATCAGTGACATATCCTAAGCCTCGTCGATTCTTGTTATTTTGAATCTCTTCCCAGGGCTTGGTGATGGGTTTGGAAGAAATTTGAATTTGTTCATGAACAACTTCGACACTTGAAGTTGTTTGGATGAGTGATTTGGAATCAACATCTTTATCTTCATCTGTATGGTTGAATGACTTGGAAGAAGCACTCTTCTGTTGCAACTCATCTCTTTGTAGTTGCGATTCTAGTTGAAGGAACTCAATTGTTTCATGTGTTTGTCGTAGATGCCGTGAAATATCAGCAAGAGTTTCTTTGCTGATGTGCACCATGTCTTCATCACTGGAGATGATCAAACTGTGAAGAATGTTTAACAACTGAATATTTTGCGCCATCTGAACTTGCTCACTTAAACTCAGGCTCTCTTGTCGTAGATGTCGTGCTGTGAACTGTTGCAATTGATTTTGTTACTTGGATGACAGGCTCGCTTGCTATGGGACTTGAATAGCATGCTCACTTGATTTGTTGCTTATTGTACTTCCTGGGAACACTTTCTAGAGTTGTAGAACTTTCTTGCTTAAACTCTGGAATTCATGCTCGCTTGATGATGATCGTGTTTGCGTAAATGCTCAGTTGCCTTATTTGATGACTTCATGCTCACTTGAATGAATAACCACGCTCACTTGATGTCGATCTCAACTTGCTTGATTGGTGTTAGAGTTGAACTTGTTTGGTTGCTGTGATGGTCGTTTCAATGATCTTCACTCTGGCTCACTTGAAGGTTTGAACCTTGTACAGTTTTGACACAAATTGCTTGAATGAATACTCACACTCGCTTGCAGGAGATGTGAACTTGTTGTTTGTTTCATTGGGAGTTAAAACTCATGTACTCACTTGATTGTTCTTTAAAGGAAGGGTGTCGAACACTGTCGAAAATGCACCCAAAAAAGCTTACAATGATTTCAATGATTCACTACAATAAATTCAATTTGACTCAATTCAAGACTTGGGTGTCGGTTTCAACCGAGAATGCACCCTTACAATTCAATGTAATTTGAGTTTGATTACAAGTTCAAAAATGTTGATGTAGATTGTGCTTTGAAACGTTGAAGTTTACAGATTCATTAGCTTGAATGTAGTGATGTAGACTTTTGCTTTGAAATGTTGGAGTCTGCAGATTCATGAACTTGATTGTATTGAGTGAAATTGTTTGTTGAGGTAGAATGCCAATGTTGAAAACTTTGATTATTTGTTGTATGTGTTGAGCTTAATTATCCTTCCTTGAAAATATTTTGTTACAAGTGTTGTGCTTTCTTGCATTGAACTTTATGTGTGTTAAATGAGATCATTTATGTGTCAAAACTAGACACAAATCATAAGCAACAACATGAAGCCATAAAAACACTCGCCATCACAAATACACATGGTGTACCTAAGATCCCCTTATTCAATTTCGGGCGGATCTTGGACACAATCACCACAAATAATATGTCTTTATTGAGTATTGAGATCATCAAACTTTCATCTTTTACAACATTGTCATGAAAGCTTTCTCAAACAATGAGAATTTGACACTCACAAATTTGGAAGAAAATGCGTTCAAAAACCTGACTCAACCTCCTATGTCAATGAACTCTCCTTTGAAAAATCTATCACTTCAAAGATTTAAAAAATTAAAGCATCCTTATGCAATAATCCTCTTTCCTATTCACTCCTTATATCTCCCAAAATTATCCACCACTTATCACTCCAAAAAGGTTTTACAAATTTAAAGTCACACTTTATCACTCCATTACGAAAACATCCCTTAAAAGAATTTCATGAATTCCCTTTTAAAGAAGTGAATTAAAAAGTGAACGAATTTCATGAAGTTCCTTTTTGAATGAAGTGAATTAAAAAGTGAACTTTATGGATTCACTTTAAAAATGAAAGATCTCCTTTAACAAAGTCAAATCGCATTTTTAAAAAAAAATTCATGTGGAGAAGTTATGTAGAACAACATAAAAAAATTCAACGCACATCATTTTGGTCATTTTGCGTAGAGAAAAAAATTACCTATTCGAAATTGTAAGTGAAGACTGCCCTTTAACCTGGCTCAACGCACTAAAAACCTCCGAGCTGGCTCAACGCACTCCATTTTGAAAGCTAATTCATAAAATTACTAAATTTTTTTCAACGCTTCACTTGTTCTTCACGCTAATGGCTTTAGCTTGTTGAGAAAATTGCGTAAGATCTGCACAGTGGTTACTGATATGTAGCTTCCATGGGTAATGCGGATCTTGCCAATCACAGCAATTCCGTGGTCTCCTTAATGGTTCAATCTCATCTGCAGCAATTAAGTGTTCTCTTCAATGATTTGATTTCATTTGCAGCTATTTCTTGGTGGAATTTTCTTCAACGATTGTTTCAGGTGAGCCAAACTCCATAAACAGAGGAAATTGAAGGAAGCCGTATAATTTTGTTCAAGAAAAATACTGGAAATGTCAAAGTTAATACTACAACTCATTGAGCAAAAATGATAAACAAATGTGGCTGTAGTTCGCTTGAAGAAACACAAAAATAAGAATTCTGGTGCGCACTTCCCAGTTTATTGGCCTTCGCTCTGGTGATCAACTTTATCAATTGTTTACGCATGTGGTTGCAACTTATTTCTGCTAGGCAGAGTAACCACCAGCATTAATAGAAAAAGATGGGCAGAGTCTCTAATACCGTAGCATCCAACCTCACATTCAGCAGAGACATCGATTCTTCTCCTGTAAACTCGAACCGACTGCGAACAGAAGCTGATCTTCGTCGATTTCGTCCAGACAATCGAGTAGCCCGTCTCCAAATATGTACAAACACAGTAACAGGATGGGCCTCTGCCTGGGCCAGTCCATTCATTTTGGAATCATACCACTCTAGCTCAATAGCAAACCAACCCAATGCGGCTCGGTAAACACGGTCTTCGAGCAGATGAGATCGCTGATAGATACTCAGAATACTGGGTAATCCAACAGAATTTCTGCAAGCACGCAAGGGCATTTAGTCATTCATTCATACTTGCCTGCTTCCTCTAATTTCCATATTATTTTCAGGTGCCGAGAATGGGCAAAGGGGAAGAGCAGGTGAAGGTGTTGAGCCAATGGCCCAGTCCCTTTGCTATTTGAGTTTTGATCGGACTGGAAGAGAAAAAAAATGTGAGATATGAATCCCAGGAATTGGATTTTGCAAATTACAGATGCTGGACGTAACCCAGTGCAAAGAAGTGGAGGAGCTGCTATATATCGAAGGCAAAAGTATAATATTAGTAGAGTCGCCGATCAATGCTCGAAATTGTAACAGCTAGCATAAAGTCTACCCAAGAGAGGAACACAACTATCTTGTCGCTAACCAGATAGTAATTCTCCGAGACCCTACTGCATATGAAGAGAGGCATTCTGGCCGCACAGAAAATCGAAGCAGTTGAAGCATTTATTTATTACAGAATACTCAGGTTGCAACAGCCCGGTTAACATCCAGATGCACCTCCTCACAACACAGGTTTAGATCTAGCTCTGATACCACATATTGAAAAGAGATATCAACTCAGAAAAATAGGTAAAGCACACATAATAACCAAAGACAACATATTGGCAGAAAAAGGCTGAAGCTTCATGTATTCTCTTGTATTATCTCTCATTCATTCATTAAAAAAATTGAATATAGTGTTACAAATAAATAAATGAGAGATAGTGTTCTCAAGATAGTGCGTGCTATATTAGACACTTTTGGTTGAGATAATTTCTCCTTTGGTTGAGATAATTTCTCACTAGACACACACCAATATAGGAGTTACCTAAACTAACTCCTATCTTAGAGGAACAACCCAAGAGTTAGGCACAAATTCCTAACTTGGAATATTTAATTAATTAATTTATTTTTGGATTTATTATTGTTTTATGAGAGAGGCTAACAGTTCCTGTTTCGTACCTTATTGGTAACTGAAAATGGGTTAAAAAGGTGGTGGCAAGGGCACCAAAATTATCAAATGAAGCTCTAAGCAATTCGATGTACCATTTTGCTACAGGACCAGTTAACGTTTGCTGAAAAAGGTGAAGCCTAATCGAATCATCATTTAGAGTGTTGGAGGAACACCATAGATGAAAGGTCATCACATGATTCGATGGATCTTCACCCGGATTTCCATTGAATTTAGGAATGTCTGACAGAAGTTTATGAGGAAACGTTGGCCACCAAGGGGCATAATCAATTGGATCATTTTTTAGCCGATTTAAATCTGGTAACTCTAAAGTTGCCACGAAGGGAAACTGTTGATTTAGGTTTGGCGAAGCATACCCAGGATAAGATGGGATTGCCTGAGCAGTGGGTATTTGCATACGAGCATAATGTATTTGATGCTGATAACTTTGATAAGGTTATTGGGCATAACCATTTTGGGATGATTGATAATAACCATTTTTAATATACGACTGCCCATTACCTGCAAAGTTTTGTTGCTCAGGTCCTTGGTAAGCTTGCTAGAATTGCGGCTGTTGGTGTTGCACTAGCCATGGTTGTGAAACCATTTTTTGTTGCCCAATACTGGATGTTTGACCAAGATGAGGGGTAATAATACCCGTTTGAGCCTGAGTCTCTCCAGTTAAGGAGCCACCAACTAGTGATTGCGGTTGTGTCATGGAGACAAAAGGTTGTTGTATTACAACCTGAGAAACTTGGGGTTGGCATACAACAAGCAACGCTTGTACTTGAGACACCGTCACGATAGCTGGTGTAGTGGGGATATTCGACACAGGTAGACCTGGTTGCATTGAGTATACAACTCTTGGTTGTTGAGGCAGTATTGTCACCCAACCACTGGATGTGATTCCATCTTGACTCGAATTCGGTTGTGACCACTCGTATGGTTGTTCTCCCAGAAGGAACAATGAAAGGGCATACTACCCTCCATACGGCAACAATCCAGTGCTAAAAGAAAATATTGGCCTTTGGAGACAGTACTACCCAAATTGATACTGTTGTGAAGGATCAATTTGCTGAGACCCAACATAAGAAATTCCAGATATTATTCCGGGCGAACAAATGGGAACAGGCCATTCTGTCGAAACAGCCCATGGGTGGACTTCCTCTAGCAGTTGAAAGCTAGTTGGGACAGATGGTAAACTAGAAAACATCGTCGGAGTGGTGGCAGGAGGTTCTGTTACCACTGTATCATATGAAACAGTCCTAGATGTCGATGGTTGTCTAGACATATCGAGTCTATCCAAAAGATTTCCTAGCGATTCTACAGGAACTTGTGATGAAGGGGTACTAACTTCTAAAGTAGAAGGATATAGGTGGATCCCAGTTCCAAAATTCAATGGAGTACTGGATGGAAGATCCTCCGTAATCTCTTCTATAGTAATCAATCCAGGTGGAAGAGGCAAACTGTCAGGTCCGTAAAATATTTCTGGTGCCGAAGAAGGTATAGATTCTTCAGCGATAGATGTTGGAGGGGTAACACCTTCCGAATCAACTCTAGATGGAGCTAGTTCAGGAATAGAAGTGTTTACTATTACACTAGGATCAGTTCCAATGTCCTCTTGTAATTGCAGAACTTCTTCTGTAGAGGTAGGGATACCAGAAATGGTTGGAGTAACTGGAGCCTCAGAGGATGTTGAAACACAAGTTTCAAACAAACTAGGAGACATTGACCCAGTTAAATGAGTCTGCTTGGCCCGGAATGGTTTTGTTTTAGGAGTCAAAGACAGCTAACTCGTCAATCTCTGTGAACGACGGGGTTTTGATTGACTTTCTTCCACAATTGCGGATTATTTGATCAACTCAAATTAAGAGGGGAAAATGTTATTCCAAATTAAATGAATTTTAGATGCTTTGACACAACTTGCTTTTTCAATTTTTAAGAGTCGAGAAAAAGCTAAAGATGACTCTAGTCGCCTCCAATTTTTAATGAGCCTGAAGTGACAAGTGCTCAGATGGACCATTTCCTTTAAGGAGTCTGAAAAGGAACGAAAGAGACTACTCTAGAAATCTAGACAGAGGGATTACCAAGCCAATCGCAAAACTGCAGAATACTTTTTACAGTACGGCAGTCAATCTTCCTGAATGTTGTGTTCAATTCATTGCGATCGATGGGGCGACAAGCATGGCTTCCTAAGGATAAAGGATATAACCTATTGTGGTCTCCCAATATATACTCGAAGGTATGTGGGAGCACAAGTCCGTACTAGCACTTGTCATCTCAAAGAGGAGGAATCACCCAACCTACGATGAAAGCGACAATTACCAGGCTTTACGACACTGGAATGCGTCTCTAGCCTAGACTTCTAGATGTTGTGCATTAGGTTCCAAAGCGTTTTTATGTTCATTGAATTTATTTTATAGTTGGTATTTCTTAAGAAGTTTTCCTTTAAGGTTCACCACGTGGTGTAGATATACAAATCCTAAATATGCAATCTAAGATGATAAACAATTGTTTACTCTTCTTTTTGCAATGAAAATCCTAGCTACTGAGGAAAGAGAAGCGAAATCCTTTCAACATAGAGCAAAGAGCACACACTAGATGCACTGTCCTAAATCAAAATCAACAAGTAGTCTAAATGAAAATGCACA
This sequence comes from Pinus tabuliformis, assembly GCA_031772625.1. Classification (NCBI taxonomy): domain Eukaryota; kingdom Viridiplantae; phylum Streptophyta; class Pinopsida; order Pinales; family Pinaceae; genus Pinus; species Pinus tabuliformis. The sequence goes on from CM062815.1 coordinate 52,758,226, forward strand.
TGTATGTATTTGTTTTCCGATTTCTTAATGAAAGAATGCTAAGTACAAATATGAATTATCTCTTCTTTCAAAGCGAAAGTACTAACGATTTTCTTTCAAAAAATGAAAGGAAGACAAGACGACACTTTGCGATTTTGAATTGAAAATTTCTTTTGACACTTGAAATACTATTAATTCAGATCAAATACAAGAGTAACAGTGTAATCGACTATCAAAAAGAGGAGGATTCTTTTCTTTGACTGAGAACGACACTTTCAAATCAAAAGACAACAGTTCGACTAAGCTACTATTTTGTAAAGGAGAATTGTAAATGGCGAAAAATACATTAAAAAATTCGCAATTCTTTGTACAATGGAGGTCGAATAATGTAAAGGAAGGGGGTTTCAATAGTGGTATACTGATCACAGACAACAAAACTCCTGAATAAAGCTGAAGACGATGAAGAAAAAACCAAAATCTGGAGGCAAAAACAGTCTTACCTGATCATCGCACCTGTAACACAGGGAAACAGGGATGCATCCCACCTATTGCGCACGGGAGGTGTGATGCATCCAGTCTGCCAAAAGGAGACAGTGTGATGGTCCAGGGACTTACAATCCCTTGGTTTATGGACATATATGATTGGGGATGTAGTGCCCAAATATGTCTATAACAGATACCTGCACTGCAGTGGTATCATATTCAGTTGTGCATGGAAAATCAACAAAAGATTATCCCTATGGGGTGCCTATATGGTGTAACGGTGGACATTGAGGGTGCAAGTGCATTGGCTGACTTTGAGGTCATTGGAATAGTGGATGATAGTAACCCATACCCCACGCTACTAGGGATTGACTTGGCTATTTATATGAATGGGGTAATCAACCTGAAGATGTGGAAGATGATGTTGGAGAAGAAATCGCTTAGGGTTATAGTGCCACTAGACCCCATAAAAGGAACACATTATACTGAACCTGTCCATGAATATGTAGACAGTGATCATGATCTAGATCAGATATACAAGATAATAGCGTGAGATGAGGATTGGATAAGCCCTACCATCGATAGATGAATTGCGTGGGATAGGGATAGCTCCTGTGCCTCAGATTTAGATGAAGAGCTTAAACACTTGCATAATAGGTTAGATGAAGTATCTACGCTCCATTGCAATATGATGACTATGTTGACATTTTCTGTTTTATTAAATTTGGCAAAAATCTCATGTATGTGACAAAAATAGGATTAGTTGCTATATTAGCTCCAGTATGTTTTGAGGAGGAGTTAATGCATCCTATATTTATTGTGAGGGAATTTATGATTCAGTTTTATACTCCAGCTATAAGAAATGTAATCCCGTAGAGGATTGTGAGAGTGTAGAGAAAATAGGGTGAGCTGAGAGTATGTGCGAAGAATTAAAATTGTTGTAATCTCCTGTTGAATAATAAGATTGTCAATGCCTCTGTTCTGGTGGACTTAGCCCAGATTGGTTGGGTGAACCACGTTAAAATATTTGTGTTATGGTTTGTGATTTTGTATGTGCTATGTATGTATGTTTAATTTTATTTCCGCTGCGCATTGTTTGGTCTAACAATTGGTATCAGAGCGGCACAGCGGAAGCGTGGAGGGCCCATAACCTACAGGTCTCTTGTTGTGGAGCTGGTACATGTGACAGAGACGCGGAAAGTGAAGCTTTTTTGGTTGGCATGGTTTTGGCTGGAATAGTAGCGCCAATTTTGAGCTAAAGAAGGGGCTGGCGCGGTTTATTCAGTAACAGTCGCGCCAATTGGCGCGGAAGTTTCAGGAACAATCGCGCCAGTGCGCCAACGCACCAGAAAGGGCTATTGGTGTGGAAATAAAAGGGTTAATCATGCCAATTTCCTACCTTACACAGATTTTGTTTCAGGTGCGGGTCTTTCGCTGTTAAGGAGCGCCAGGAATTTCAGGCGCGGGTTTTCCGCCGTCAAGGAGCGCCAGGTAGTTTTTCCTTCTGGTAAACCTGCAATTTTTTGTTTTTCTTTTCAAATTATAATTACACGGTACAACAGAGGCATTTTATAGTATAGAGAAAAGGCATTATTAATTTGGAATTGGAGATTCTGTTTGTTACAACATGGCAAAAACTCAAAGTTCTTGTTTTGAGATCGAGAAGTTCAATGGCAAAAATAACTTCGAAATTTGGAAAGTGAAGATGCATGATCTACTTGTGCAACAAGGTGTGGCGAAGGCACTGTTGGGAAAATCCAAACAGCCTTACACCATGACAGATGATGAATGGAATGAATTGGATGGAAGAGCTCTAAGCGGTATTCGATTGTGTTTGGCGGATGATTTTTTGTTTAACATCGTGTCAGAGAAAACTGCTGATGGTTTGTGGACAAAGCTGGAGAAGTTGTACATGACAAAATCCTTAACCAATAGGATTCTTCTACAGCGAAAATTGTACAGTCTCTGCATGAAGGAAGGTACAGCTATTACTGATCATTTGAATGTCTTTAATACTCTCTTGGTGCAATTAGAAAGTATAGAAGTAAAATTTGAATCAGAGGATAAAGCTATAACTTTATTATGCTTGTTGCCCGAGTCATGGGATCATTTTGTTACTTCTATAAGTCTAAGTATATCAGAAACCCTTGAATTTGATGATGTTGTTGGAGCTTTGTTGTCCGAAGAGACAAGGAAGAGGTCAAATTCCGAAACCTCTACATCATAAGCAATGATGGCTAGAGGTCGTTCTAGAGAAAGACGCTCCGGCAAGCACAACGATTTGCATTCAAAATCGAAAGGGAAGAAGAGTAAGGTAAAGTGCTAGTTTTGTGGCAAATCAGGACATTTGAAGAAGGGCTGTTGGAAGAGACATCAAGCATCCAGAGAAAACTCTTCAACAGAGAAGAAAGAAGAAAACACGACAAATACAGGTTCGGCATCCAAGATAGGTATGAGTGATGAAGTGTTATCAGTTGATTTGTCTAGTCATGATCAACATTGGCTGTTAGATTCTGGTGCATCAAATCACATGTGTATTCATAGGGAATGTTTTAAAAATTATAAACCAATCAATGATGGAGTATTTTACATGGGAAATGATGTCACATGTAACATTGTGGGAATTGGAATTATTCAGCTTAAAATGTTTGATGGGACAAATAAAATTTTAACTGATGTAAGACATGTACCTGAACAAAGGAAAAACCTCATTTCAGTAGGAGTACTAGACACTAATGGATATAAAACCTTTATTCAAGGTGGAGTAATGAAATTTTATAAAGGAATTTTACTAGTAATGAAAGCAAAGAAGGTTGGAAATCTTTTTCAGTTAGAAGGAAGAACAGAGTCAGATCATGTTTCTACAGTGTCTGAAAACGATAGTAATTCTATTCGTTTATGGCATCAAAGGTTGGGCCATATGAGTGAAAGAGGTTTAAATATTTTATCTGATCGTAAGTTACTTCCTAATATAAAGTCTGTTAAGTTAGATTTCTGCAAACACTGTCTGTTTTGGAAACAAAGCAAGTAGAAGTTTCAAACTAGAAAACATACTAGTAAGGGAATTCTTGATTATATACATTCTGATGTTTGGGGTCCGTCTCCTACAACCTCATATGGAGGTTCATCATATTTTGTATCTTTTATTGATGATTTCTCTAGAAAAGTGTGGGTCTATATGTTAAAGAAGAAGTCTGATGTGTTTACAGTTTTCAAACAGTTTAGAGCATTAGTTGAAAACATCAGTGGAAGAACTATTAAATGTCTAAGAACTGACAATGGTGGTGAGTTTACTTCAAAGGAATTTGATAATTATTGCAAGGAAGCTGGGATCGAAAGACATAAAACCACTGTGTATACTCCTCAGCAAAATGGAGTTGCTGAACGCATGAACAGGACTCTTTTAGAGAGAGAAAGAAGTATGCTGAGTAACGCCAATTTGCAGAAGGAATTGTGGAAAAAAGCGGTTGCTACAACTTGCTATTTGATAAAGAGATCACCATCAACTGCAATAGGATGAAAAATTCCTCAAGAGGTATGGAAAGGTCATCCTTGTGATTATTCTAAACTGAAAGTTTTTGGTTGTGATGCATATGCTCTAGTTCCAAAACATCAGCATTCTAAATTAGATCCTAAATCAAAAAGATATATCTTTTTTGGATATGGTGATGGGACTAAGGGATGCAGATTGTGGGATCCTACTACTCACAAGATCATCATTAACAATGATGTTAAATTTAATGAATCCTCACTTGAAAGTTCAGATGTAGATGATAAATTGAAACAGGATAATGTATCTAAGCTTCAACACATTCAGTTTGAAACCAGTTCAAATACTGATGATGATCAAGATGAACATGGTTCAGATGCTAGTCATGAACAAGTTTCAGATGTAGATCATGAACAAGTTTCAGATGTAGATCATGAACATGTTTTAGATGCTGATCATGAAGAAGTTCCTACAGGAAATAATCAACAAATTGTGGAAGTACCAGAAACATCTTTAAGGAGGTCCACGAGAATTAAACATCCTCCTAGAAGGTATGATGATTATGTTACTTCAGTTGCTTTAACTGCTAACGATGATGAACCTTTGTGCTATCAGGAAGCTGTAGAAGGTTCTAAAAGTGAAAAGTGGAAAGAAGCTATGAAGGACGAGATGATGGCATTAGACATGAATGACACATGGGATTTGGTAGAACTTCCTAAAGACAGAAAAACTGTGGGACGTAAATGGGTGTAAAAATTGAAAAGGGGTGTTGATGGTTCAAAGGACAGGTACAAAGTAAGGCTGGTCGCAAAAGGTTTTTCTCATAAAGCAGGCATTGATTTTCATGAGATATTTTCACCAGTTGTAAAAATTGTTTCAATTCGAATTGTATTAGCATTAGTTTCCTTACTTGATTTAGAATTACATCAACTAGATGTTAAAATTTCTTTTTTACATGGAGATTTAGATGAGGAGATTTACATGGAACAACCGGAAGGGTTTGTTCAAGATCACAACAAGAAATTTGTCTACAGGCTCAAGAAATCATTGTATGGTCTGAAGCAATCGCCTCGACAATGGTACAAGAAATTTGATTCTTTCATGTTGAGTCAAAATTATATAAGAAGTGAATATGATCATTGTGTTTATTTTAAGAAATTAAGTAATGGCATGTTCATTATCTTAGTGTTGTATGTTGATGATATTCTTTTAGCAAGAAAAAGCATAACAGAGATCAACAGGTTAAAGGCTCAGATGGCTAGGACATTTGATATGAAAGATCTAGGAGCAGCAAGACAAATTTTGGGCATGGAGATTTTCGGAGACAGGAGCAATGGTAAGCTGTGGCTATCACAACAGAAGTATATTGAGAAAATACTCTTGAGGTTTGGTATGAACAATGTGAAGCCTGTTTCAGTCCCTTTATCTTCCCATTTTAAGCTTTCTTCAAGTTTATGTCCTAATACAAATGAAGAAAAGGAATATATGTCTCGAATTCCGTATGCCAATGTAGTAGATTGTTTAATGCATGCGATGGTTTGTACTTGACCAGATATTTCACATGCAGTTGGGGTTGTCAACAGGTATATGGAAAATCCAGGAAAAGAACACTGGTCAGTAGTGAAATGGGTGCTTTAGTATTTGAGAGGCACAAGTGATTATTGTATCACTTATAACAGAAGTAGTGAATTTGTTTGCGGATATGTTGATTCCGATTTTGCAGGTGATTTGGATAAGAGAAGGTCAACTTCAGGGTATGTCTTTACTCTTGTAGGTGGACCTATTAGTTGGATGTCAAAGCTACAGAACATTGTTGCTTTATCCGCTACTGAAGCAGAATACATAGCAGCTTCGCGTGCTTGCAAAGAAGCGGTTTGGTTGAAAGGTTTGATTGGTGAGTTTGGTAGGTTACAGGACAACATCAAGTTATTTTGTGATAGTCAAAGTGCAATTCATTTGGCTAAGAATCTGGCCTATCATAGTAAATCAAAGCATATACCTATCAAGTACCATTTTGTAAGACAGGTTATCACTGAAAGGGGTGTTTCTCTTGAAAAAGTGCATATGAAGGAAAACTGTGCAGACATGTTCACGAAACCAATTTTTTTAGAGAAGCTACGTTGGTGTCTAGCTTCTCTTAGCTTGCAGAAAAGATAAAAATAATAAATGAACAGGGTATCAGGCTAATAGTTGTCAAGGTGGAGATTGTTGAGATTTTCTGTTTTATTAAAGTTGGAAAAAATCTCATGTATGTGACAACAATAGGATTAGTTGCTATATTAGCTCCAGTATTTTTTGAGGAGTTAATGCATCCTATATTTGTTGTGAGGGAATTATGATTCAGTTTTTTACTCCAGCGATAAGAAATGTAATCCTGTAGAGGATTGTGAGAGTGTAGAGAAAATAGGGTGAGCTGAGAGTATGTGTGAAGAATTAAAATTGTTGTAATCTCCTGTTGAATAATAAGATTGTCGATGCCTCTGTTCTGGTGGACGTAGCCTAGATTGGTTGGGTGAACCACGTTAAAATCTTTGTGTTATGGTTTATGATTTTGTATGTGCTGTGTATGTATGTTTAATTTTATTTCCGCTTTGCATTGTTTGGTCTAACAAACTAGGTCACTGTAGTGTGTTTTGACTAAGGTAACAAACCTTCTGCATGATGATGTTTTGACTGATGTGGAATTGTTTTTGGATGAATTTGAAAGGGAAGTACCAGAAGAACATCGCTTCTAGGCACTAGAATTGGCACTGCGTGCTACGCTTGCCCGTTGGTGGGGTATGCACAAGGAGAACTTTGCTGGATGGAAATAATACAGGAGATTGATGAGGTTAAGGTTTGGGTATTCTAGTACTAGAATAAAACAAAAATACAATGGGAAGGATGATCTGCCCGATCATTTGGCATGATGGACTAAGGCCTGGGGAATAGAACCATAACCAAAATGGGCACATATTTTCTGCCATACCTTAGATACCATCCCAATGAATTGGTATCTAGAGATGGAGCTTCACCATGGAATGGTTGAATGGGACATTTTAAGGGAGAGTTTTCTATTAAATTCCATCTTTGAGGATGGGTTTGAGAGCATTGATGAAGCATTCCAGGAGATCAAAGTAGCTATATTCAGAATGCCGACAGAACCGGTAGAATGAGGTCAGTCAGATTGGAGTACATAGTTGCGCCATGCACTAGAATGTTATAATGTTACTACTAAAGAAGAAGAGGATGATCCACATAATATTACCATTCCACAAATAGAAGGAAAACGTGTGGTTGAAGGACCGAAGGTGGAAAATCCAGATATATCCAAGCTGTTGAAAAATCGACAAGTAAACATTGGATCTGAAGAAGAACCTAAGTTCACAAAGGTAGGATACTATTGGGATGACGTTATGATTGATAAGGCAGCTGAGCTACTGCGTGAGTACCATGATTTATTCCCAATGAAGTTTTCATATTTAAAAGGGATCATCAAAGATTTAGGTGTTATGAAGATCACATTGAAGCCGGATGAGAAACTTATTAAGAAAAGGCCTTATTGGTTGAATCCCATATATGAAAAAAGGTGTGCCAAGAACTCGTTAAGATGCTAGAGTCCGGTATTATTGAGCCTATAGAAGAATTTGATGAGGTAAGCCCAATGGTCGTCCAAGAAAATAAACATAAAGGCGAAATCTGCATATGCGTGGATCTGAGGAAGTTGAATGATGCATGTGTGCATGATCCATTTCCAACACCATTTACTAATGAATTATTAGAGAGCATTGGCAGACATGAGACGTATTCATTTACTGATGTTTTTCTGGGATATCATCCAATAAATATCATGCAGGAATATCACAATAAAAGAACCTTTGCGACCGATTGGGGTTGCTTTGAAAATACTATAATTCCCTTCAGAATGAAGAATGCGCCTGCAAGCTATTCCTGGGTAGTGATTGCAACATTCAAAGAGCTTATTCATAAGTTCCTGGAGGTATATTTTGATGATTGGACTATGTTTGGGTTGGTGAAGTTCCATGTTGCAAGTCTGCGCCTCATGCTGAATACTTGTCGAAGGTATCAAATCGTGTTGAACTTGAAAAAATGTATATTTTGTGTGCCCTTTTGGATTTTTCTTGGCCATGTCATATGTAAGAAAGGATTGATGGTGGAACTTGCGAAGATCACCGTAATTGTGAATTTGGAAGCTCCTAGGAATGTGAAACAACTGCGCGTGACATTGGCGCACACTGGGTATTACAGGAAGTTTATCAAAGCATGTGCTCAGATAACCAGGCCAATGGAGAAAATATTGAAAGATGGGATGTTTTGGTGGGATGGAGACCATTAGTGCATTTTGGATGTCTTGAAGGAAAAGATGGTGACAATGCCTATTTTGGTGTTTCCGGACTGGAAGAAGGAATTCCATGTGCATGCAGATGCTTCTTGCATTGCGCTAGGAGCGGTATTGACACAAGCAGGTGAAGGTGATATTTATCATTTGATATCTTTAGTGAGAAAAAAGTTATCCAAAGTTGAGAAGAATCACTCCACTATAGAGCGCGAAGGGTTAGAAATGGCTTATGTGCTGCAGGAGTTTAGGAATTATTTGTTTGGTGGACAATTTAAAATGTATACAGACCACTCGCGCTGAAGTACCTATTCAATAAACCTATGTTCGGGGGGAAGATATGATGATGGTTATTATTGTTCTAGGAATATTAATTTGAAGTAATTATGAAGCCCGGAAAACTGAATGCAGGCACAGACCATCTATCAAGGATTGAAATAGGTGAAGAACCAAGTAGTTTGGAGGAAGGACTGCCAGATGTGCAAATATTTACAGTGTGTTAGCACCTAAATCTACCCTAGGCTGAAGGAAGGAAAAAATTAGGGTATCCACAAACCACGCTCTGTCTGGTAGCTAGCCCTACCAGAGTAGAAGAGGGCTCTCTCCGAGTCACGCTCAGTGAATAGATAATCGAAAACAGTCTGAGATGACTTACAGTGAAATATTTACCTAGGCTAGTAAGTGAATAGGGATTCGGGAAACAATTTTCATGAATGACTGAGCTTCTGGGATGGTATGGGACCAACGCTCAGCAAAGAACAAAGAATTTAATACAAAGGCACAGATTATTCCGTGAGGCAAGGTAGGCAGAAAATGTAACAATTTAGTTTGAGGTACCACAGCATGAATAGATTGCTGAAGAAAGTGAAAAGGGCATAGTGACATGAATCCTTTTCAACAAAAGAAATAACACTGACACATGAAATTTTCCCACAGGCAGAGCAATAAAATTGAATTCTACCTAATCTCACTCAGAAAATTTCACTGGAAATGAACATGAATTGAATTATGAAACATAACAAAAAACATATGAAAACATAAGAGACACATTAGCTACACTCACAACCACAAGAATCTCATGAAACAGAGCCACTGCCTTTCATTAATTCTCTGTCAAAAATACACAGTGAAGAAACAAAGTTTCTTTCCCACAGTCTCCCAGAAGTTACAAGCCAACCAACCCTTTGCAAATAACTTACATAAAATATATAGAATGTGTAAGGAAGAGATAGAACGCCCAAGGGTTGGGGAGTTACTCGAATCATTACAAATTGGAGATGGAGAGCCAACCGTCAGCTACAGGTGCAGCGCTACAAACATGACATTTGGCTTGGGTGACCATTTGCCTTCCTTCGCCACTTGGATAGAAGCCAATCTAGAGAAAAAAAACTTTAAATGCCGCCTTTGGTGCCAAAATACCAAAGTGTAAATTAGCGGGCCCACTTGGAGAAGTCGCGAACTGAAATTTCGCAAAACGGAAGCAAATTGGGCAATTTTTCCTCTGTGCACTACGCTACTTTAGGGACTATTTTGGGGCACTTGCAGGTGTCAAAAATGTTCCCAAGTGGGCTTGTTGGAAATCCTGTCCTGTTTACTTTCTAACCCCACTATAATTTTTGAATTTGGTGTTCATTTTCCCCTCCAAATATTCATTCTCCCAAGACTGGTTCCTATGTGTCAAAAAAGTGGCAAAGAGGCCATTTTTGGGTGTTTTTTGACCTTTTGGAGACTCATACCTTGCCAAAAAAAAATTCCAGACACCAGTAGTCATGAATTTCCATGCTAAATCCAAAAATGCAAGCCATTCCTCATTTGGAGCTCTAGAAGTTTAGCGTCACGCCACACAGAGAGAAAATCCTCGTTTTTTGCCCAAAAAATTACCATGTGACCAAAAATTCCCCAAATTTCTTGAAATTTGGACTGGAGGTTCCCTATGGGGTGTTATGATGGGCCAAGGAAGCCTCAACCAAGATTCGAAGCTGATATTTCTCTTTTGCCTCTTTTTATTTTCTTGTTGCTTTCCTCAATTTCGCTTTCAAACTCCTTATTCGGGCCTGTGCGCTCATGTTTCGCACCCTGTAACGGAAATCCATATGTCTCAGTAGAGCAAGGTCCTAGTCAGCCTTGTCCAGTAGCCTCTCGAAATGCATGTTGACCCTCTCAAGGTTGGCCTCCCGATCTTCATTGATTTCATGCTCCAAAGATGTGAGCTCAACCCTTCTTCTTTGAGCAGCTTGGCGATGCTCACGAATGTTTTGCAGCTCCATAATCATCTGTTGGTCCTCAAGCTGCTTGTTTCTCTGCTCCAGGTACTTCATGTTCCACTTGGCCTTATCCAAGTCAAGGGATAAGGACTCAATCACAGATTGCTGCTCCTGGATGATCTCTGTAAGCTCTGCATTTGTTGGCTCTGCATCTGTCTCATCATCATGGAGGAGAACGAATTTGGTCTCCTATTCACCTGATGGCCCTTCCTCCTGCAATGACTCCTTACCACTGGCCTACTCATGTGATGTTGATGTCAGAAGCGAGGCCCCTTCCACCCCGGGTGGAGATAACACTCGCTTTGCTGCTGCAAATAAGGGTCTACTACCTCTCTGATAGGTGATGTATACTGGCATAGTAGCAGTCTCATGTCGCTCATACTGATGGGATGGGCCACCTATCTCATGCTCTGCCTCTGATACTACCTGTGGAGCACTGAAGAAGTCATGGGAGATGAAGTCCTCCCAAGCAATACCCTGCAATCCCAACTGATGGTCCACCAAATTCCGGATCAGAGCAAAGTGATAAACACTGTTGAGCTGTTGTCGAGGGGTCTTGTGCTGCATGGAATTTTTCATCCTCTCTATGTTCTCGCAAATGAAAAATGGGAGGTTCATCATCTGCACCCTGGTAAAGTGCATGAGAAACTTGATTTGATAGGCATAAAGGCGAGAAAACATCCCCTCACAACTGAAGTACTTCATGATCAATTTCATGAGTGGAGCATACTCATCTCTCAAAAATCTAAATGGAAAAACTCTCCTGAGCTGGCTCAAACAGCTGGCCTTAATGTAAGGCTCATAATGATGCCTCTGCACCTTCTTCTTCTTATGCGACTGTTCTCCAATGTTTGGTATGCCTATTGCTACTGATATGGTTTCGGGTGTCAGTGTGAAAGTGACCCCAACCAATATAGACTGTCCTCCATGTAGGTGAAGTGCAGAAAGACATGCCAACTCATGATGAACTCTGACATTTTCCACCCTCTGGCAAAAATTCAAAACATGCTAAGTTCTGGAAACATGACATAGCAAGAGGGCATGCCTGCAACTCGGTGAGGGTGTTTGGCTCATCTCTAACATGTTTGTCACTCTGGTGATGTCTCCTAGGGGCTTGTTCTCCTGAAGCTGTATCACTGTGGGTCTCCACCTCATACTCTGATGAACCCTCAGAAGCCATGACTGTTTTTTATAAACTGTATTTAGGCTTCCCCTTTGATGATTGTGAAGCTGGAGGTTGTTTTGATAATCTGTAACCAAGGGGACAATTAAACAGGGAGTATTAGGAAGGGAATGATGTAATGGGAATAGGGGTTATAGGGAGAAATTTGTTAGGGACTTGGGAGGAGTTTGGGTATTGTGTTGATGGGGTAGCGTTTGGGGTTTTGTATTGACCGAATAGTGGAGGGATAGGGGAGAGGGTTTGGTAGTAATTTCGGGCAACGGTTTTAGGAAAAATGATAAAGGGAGGATGGGAAAAATGATAGGTGAGGGGAAAAAGGTGAGTGGAGTGAAACCTTGGCACTAACAACACATTTAACAACCCTAGCCATCATTTTCTTGGTGATTTCTTATGGTTGACTTTATGAATTTTGGTGACATTCAAACATCTCTATAAACACCATATCATTGATCAAATTTGATGAACAGGTGATGTCATAAGGCCTACCTCTCGATTTGATAGCATTCACCAAAATTTGGAAGTGTTTGGACACTATTTTTGGTCCTTTTCTATGTGCGCCGCGTGCAAATCCCAGTGCACCGTGCCCTGGGTATGCACCACACCCTTAGAAAAGTTAAACTGTGGGCAAGCTGCGTGTGCGCCGCACCCTCTGTGTGCGCTGCGCTCCTAGGTATATGCGTCGCGCCCTCTAAAACCACCTCCAACTCACTCAAACTCTCACAATTTCACACTCACACCTTTGCAATGTCTCTCCAAGGCTTGTAATAGCACAATGCCCTTGATTTGGATGAAAACATGTATATATAGCCTTGGAAGAGATGGGTTTAATTTTTTCTTCCTTGAAAACCCATTTTTCTAATGTTGTGTTTTGCACTTTTTTCACTGACTTTAAAACACACTGATTTTCACTTTCCCTTTGAAATTTTGGCTCAAATGATGAAATTTTTGGCACTCTTTACAGGGACTATATGATAGGACATTTGGCCACAGAAACCATGATTGCATCTGAAAAAATTAACTGGCAACTTTTTTTTGAAGATTTTATCAAAAATGACACTTTTTTTACTTTTCTTCAAAATAGAGTTTTGAACAATAGTCGAAGTCTATCAATATCATGGTGAAACTCTATGGATCATTGCTTTACAAGAGCATCCCTCTGGCCTGCATGGCTTTACTGGACATATTTCAAGACCAAACTGATCAATCCCTAGACCTAATGACCAAAGATGACCTTTGTCCATTGAAGGACCAGACCTTGACTGTTATGGACTTTTTGATTATTTGACACAAAGACATAAGCCAGCAGGAGCCAGACATGAGGGGAAATGATTAGCATGACTTTCTCCATCAGATCATGGCATGCCCCTAGAGAAATGCAGCTGAGTGAATAGAGCGGGACACCTAAACATGAAATGCATAAAGAGTTTTGATCCCTGACGGAGGACTGACAGACCGACTCTAACATTGGCTCCAATGGGGGATGGTAGCTCCTTGGAGGTGCCAAGAACAGCAGATCTCTGGAGGAGCTAGACAGTACCTTTTGTCCATTGGGCTATGAAGTCATCATTTCGACTAAAACATAGGACTCTGACTTATTTATGAAACTGAAATGACCAAGAAATTGACTCAAACTTGACATTGAAATGAGTCACAAACTAACTTGACAGACTGAAACCGAACTGAAATAAAAATGGTATTTACAATGACAGTGGAAGCAGTGTTCACAAATCAGCAGTGGTACCGCTTGAGCGGCCGACCATTGATCGGCCCTCCAGGACAATCTTCCCCATTCATTTCCTTCAGAAGAAAGGCATTCTAACCCTTATATGCTGCAATCTTGAAAGGACCTTTCCAAATATTTTCGAATTTTCCGTGCTTGCCTTTCTCTTCATTCCTTGCATCCCACTTTAGCACCACATCATCCAACTAAAATTTATCTACCTTTGATTTTCTGTCATAGATTTTCTTTATTTTCTCCTACAATTTGGATGTGTTCTTGAAAACTTCTTCTCTTGTTTGCTGCAGGTGGACCATTTGATTCAACCTTCTCTGCATGGGATCTTCCTCACTGCCGGCCTCCTGAAGAAGTCTGACTACTGGGGTAGCAAGAGAGGTGGGAAATACTGCGTCAACTCCATAAACAAGTTCAAACGGTGACATACCAATGGATTTTTTCTGACTGATCCGATCTTCCCAAAGCACATGGACCAGCCTCTTATTCCAGCTCTTTTAATTTATTTCTAGCAGCTTCTTGATGATGTTGACCAATGATTTATTCGAAGATTCCTCCAATCCATTGCCTTGCGGATGATAGGCAGTTGAGTGACCCAAAATGATGTGATACTTATGACAAAATTATACCATCCTCTTTGATTTGAAAGCTACTGCATTATCGGTGATTAACTTATTTGGATAGCCAAAACGAGACAAGATGTTATTTTCAAGAAATGAAATGATTACCGTATCCGTAGCTTGTCTAGTGGGAACTGCCTCGATCCATTTAGTGAAATAGTCTGTCGCTGTAAGGATCCATCTATGTTGTCTGGAAGAAGCAGGATGAATTTCCCCAATGAAATCCAACCCCCACTGCTGGGAAGGAGCGCTCACCTCAATAGGCTTAAGTGGCAAAGGTTGTAATTTCTGTTTTCCTTCAAAAATCTGACATTTATGACAGTGCTTGACCATTTTGTACACATCAGCAAACAATGTAGGCCAGTAGTACCCTGCTCTCAAAATTTTGATCGTTGTTGACTTCCAAAAAAGGTGACCACCACATTCTCCTCCGTGGAAGTCCTCCATGACTTTCTTTGCCTCCTCTTCCACCAAAACTAACAGAATTCCACCGGGATATTTCCAATACAGTGCAGAATTCAAAATGCAAAACTTGGCAGCCTTCAATTTGAGTGTTCTCGCTTTGTTTCTAGTCATGTCGGGCGGTGGTGACAGATTTTTCAGCACATATATTATATCTGAATACCATGGGGACAAAGCAAACATTTCAGATACCTGAATTGACGTTCCTTCCTCATTCTCATCGGACATGGCAGTGATCATATTTATGTCTAAAGCATGCAAGTTTGATTCGGCCATTAACTTCGCCAATCCCTGTCCTTTGACCAGCTTTGTGGGCTTTATTTCCACGTCATATTCCAGCAAGGCTATAATCCATTTGCCTCTTCTTCCTTCCGAATCGGTCTGCAGTAAAACATCTTTTACAGGAGCGTTAGGAACATAGGCCAGAATGTGAGAATGTAGGATATATACCCAGAAATCCTTCAATGCCTTCACAAGTGCCAGGGTTTGCTTCTCAATGATGTTTTACTTTAACACTACATCTCTTATAGCCCTGCTGAAGAATGCTATGGGTCTTTCGTGATCGTCTCTTTTCTGCAATAAGACTGTTGCCATAGTGTGCTCCCAAGAAAATGAACACAATATGCAATCTTGAGTATAGTCCAGGCTTACTAGAACTGGAGCTGAAGAAAGGGCCAATTTGACCAAGTTGAAAGGTTTTACAGCCTCCTCTATCCATTTCACTTGGCTGTCCTTCTTGAGCATGTTGGTCATCTCTCTTAAGTGTTCAATAAGATTAGGCACAAAGCGACGCAAAAAATTCATCTTACCGTTGAATGATTGTATCTCCTTTTTATTCTAGGGCAGATTGATTTGTTGAATTGCTTGCACATGTGTTGGGTCAATACGAATGCCATCCTTTGAAATGATGTGACCAAGTAATTTTCCTTCCTCCATGGTGAACAAGCTCTTCTTAGGATTCAGCAATAGACCATATTTTCTGCACTTTTGAAAGACAGTTTTTAGATAATGCATGTTCTCTTCATCCGATTTGGAAAATACCGTCAAATCATCCAGGTACACCACCAAAAACACATCTTTCTCGTTCGCATAAGCCAAGTCCATTGCACGCTGAAATGTGGCACCTGCATTCTTTAAACCAAAAGGCATTTTGGCATAGTGAAAGGTTCCCCATGGAGTGGTGAATTCCGTATTGTCTCGATCATCCTCATGGATAGAAATTTGGTTATATCTGGAATAACCATGAAGCAGTGACATATGAGATGCCCCCACTACTCTCTGAAGTATATGGTCCATCTTGGGCAGTGGATAGTTGTCCTTCAATCAGACTTTATTTAGATTTCTGAAATCAATGCAACAGCGGATCTCATCGGTCTTCTTGCATACAAGCACTAAGTTAGAGATCCAATCTGAAAATCTGATGGGCACAATGATCCCTGACTTGTACAACCTGTTTACCTCCTTTTCGATAGATGGCAACAACTTTGGATTTATCCTTCTCAGCTTTTGTCTAAATGGTTTTTGATTGGGCTTGATGGGTATCATGTGCTGAATAATATTGGTGTCATAGGTCTTTAAATAAGAATAGTCCCAAGCAAACACATCTGCAAATGAAGCCATCAAACTGATATATTTGTCCTTGATCTTTGGTGGCAATGCTTTAGACAATTTTACCAACTTAGGATTGGTAGCTGTTCTGATGTTGACCTCTTCTACACCCTTCTCGGTTGGCTACAATGTTGGCTTGCGGACTACATCACCCTGATCAAAAAGTCCTTCTAGAGGTATCAAGCCTTTAGGAATGATGTTATTCTTCAGCTGCAACAAGTCCATTTCATTGATCTGCACTTCATCTATACCATTCCCTTTGCCCTCATTGTTTTCTACATCAATTGAGGTTTCTTTGAACTTGCCTTTGTTTAGCAGAAAATCCTTAATCTCCTCATCATCTTGAAACACTTGCCAATATCGCTGATTGTCTGGAATGGTTGGATGATGCTTGACATGGATTTCAAATTTATTGTTGGAGTTCATGGGATCTTCAAACTGCTCACTTCCTTGGCAAGAGCATCGAAAATACTATTTTGTATACGAGGCACACATGTCAAGGTGTATTCTGAAAATAACTTCAAGATGTCTAAAACTGCATTACGATAGGCCCGCATCCTAGGATGTTTTGCTTGATACTCACCTCTGACCTACTTTATTACCAATTCGGAGTCACCATATACCGAAATCCTTTTTGCATTCAACTTTCTAAGAATCTTGAGGGCAGCAATCAGAGCTTCATACTCAGCTTTATTGTTTGAACACTCAAAGGCCAGCTTGTAAGGGCAAACCCTCATGCTGCTAGGTACTTTGTTTGGGGCAGAGAAAGGGTTGCGTACCCAAATTCCAATTCCAGAGCCATCATGTCCTACTACTCCATAAAAATCCATGGTCCACAAGCCTTCTTCCTCCTCTTGTAAGCGCTGGAAATCTGTTTGTTGTGCCTTGCCTGCTTGATGTCCATTACTTTTAGCTGATTGCCCAACATTTTGTTTCTTTTCTTATTGTTCTTTCTTCAAAATTTCTTTGAAATTTTCTGTTATTTCCAAAATATCATCTGCTTCTACTATCTGACTATCTATATCATTTAAACTATCTGAAAACAAAACAAAAGACTATAAATCTGTATGTACATAGTTAATAGGATGATTTATAGGTTTCTCCTTGCTTGTGATCATATATTTCATTTTTTGTTCCCGATATAATTTCCTCATTTGCCCAAACACTGGGATCATTTCATAGGAGAAATCCAGCTATAGTGTCCCTTTCAATTTCGCTACCCAAGACCTGGAAAGAAGCATGCCAAACCTTGGAGGAATATTTGCTACCACCACGTCCATCAAAACATTTTTCATGGGAAGCTGATCTAAACTCACAACCAAGTCTTTGATGATTCCTATACATCTTACTCTGCTAGAATCAAATGAATAGAGATCATGATATTGCCGGGTGATGTCCAGACCAAGCTTATCCATGATAGCCTTGGGCATGAGATTGTGAGAAGCTCCAGAATCGAACATGGCATTGTGTAACACAAAATCATGCAATCGTAAACTGATATAGAAGGGTGGCACATCGCTATCAGGAGACTCACCATTCGATGCTGGTCCAAAAATCATTTCAGGCTGATCATCTTCTACATTTACCATGTCGGACATTGGGTCCAAATTCAACATCTTAGATATTTGTCCTCTATAACTGTTGTTCTTCATTATTTCAGTCAAGGGGATGGATACCTTTAACTTAGAAATCTCATTCTCTAAGCTAAAAGTGGGAGTCTTTTCTACCTCTTTGACTGGGATCTCTTTCTTTTCTTTTTCTTTTGATGTAGCTTGTTGCTGTGATTGTTCTGCTGATTTTGATTTGCTGCTCTCCGGATCAACCGACTCTTTTCCTTTTCTTTGTGTAGCTGATAAATCATTCTTTGCTGTTTCAACCTCCTTCTTTTTCCGAATTGGTTTGGCCGACACATCTCTGTTTCTAAGTGAATATCTTTATTTCTGTGCAGACAGAGCATTCATATACCCCCTTTGATACTCCTCTGATTCCTCTTCTAAAACTGTGTCACTAGCTAGAATGAAATCCGTGTCTTGGCGTGCAGTTGAACTCACCGCACACTCTTCTTCTTCGATAATGTAAGTAGGCAGCTCATCTGGAGTAAAAAGGTGGTTTTCTTCACCTACTACATTCCCATCCTCATCTGACTCCGGTCCATGAACAAAATTCTGCTGCAAAGGTGTTTGTACTGGCTGTTGTGCTGTCTGCTCCTAGGATCACTGATCTCTCTGTCTTATTCTATATTGTGGCTGCTGCTGGCCATGAAAGTTAGGATTCCTAACTTGTGGCTCAGGCTTGTCGAGCTTCACCCTTTCAAGCATCTGCTCTACCTTTTTGAGTAGTTGATCCATTGAAGAAGATTCTTCTTTCATAGTGATTTTCTTTTCTGCTTTCGCTCTAGCTCTTTTTGACTGTAGATTTGCTTCAACGCTGACCGCAATTTTCTACA
Organism: Pinus tabuliformis; assembly: GCA_031772625.1. NCBI lineage: Eukaryota > Viridiplantae > Streptophyta > Pinopsida > Pinales > Pinaceae > Pinus > Pinus tabuliformis. The sequence goes on from CM062815.1 coordinate 52,776,829, forward strand.
TGTCTTTCATTGTGGCTGGTTCTCTCTCTCTTAATTGGTAGGCCATGTAAGCATCAAAACCATCTGGAAACTTCATCATAGCTAGTCCCATAGGTGGCTTTAGATGATCTGGAATTTCGTTATAAAATGCATTAAATATAACACAATAATCTTCGACCGACTCACCAGCGTTCCGTTTGATTTGTTCATATTTGGCTAGAAATTGAAAGGGATTCTTTTTCACTTCCCAACGGTTTAAAATTGCCTTTGTAGTTCATCCAAGGTAGTGATACTTGCTGCTGGAAAACCTCTGAAACATTTCCTTGCAAATGTCTGTACAAAGAGCCTCATTGCCACGTTCTCCACATCGATCTCATGAAGTTCATAGAAGTCTGCCATTTTGTCTACATGTTGCTGAGCAATAATGCTGTTAGGAGTGCCATAAAAAAATGGGATTTTACTTTGATAATCCGTTGGCATATCATCTAGAACTTGGGGCAGAACAAGGGGTGCGAAACGGGCAGCCATCATTCTCGGTGAATTTGGCTTTGGAGGTGTTGGAGGAGTGTGAACAGTTTGTAAGGGGCTTGCAGTTGGAGTTTGGGGCTGTGTTGCAATATAATTATCAATTAACCTATTAGCTCTTTCTGTTTCGAAGTCTACAAGAAATTGCGGATTGGGGACAGTATAATCAACAACCCTTTCGGATTTAGACTCAAATAATGGTATCTCAAACCATTCGTCAAACTCAAGCTCCTCAAGATACTCAAAAATGTCAGGACATGAATGGGATTTGAACACGGGGGTTATGGTGCTTTCTTGACGAAGGAGTCTCGGGATTAAATTGGGGTTTTCGTAAATATGAGGAGGATCCGGGTCTGGATTGGCTCTGGTATATCGTCTTGAAGCCAACATGCTATTGAGAAAAATCACAAGACACAACCAACTTACTCAGCCTTTCAAATCCTAAGCTCATCATCCAGAAGCTTAGAATTATTATGAAACAAGGGGATTTGATTTCAGTTTGTCCCCAGCAGAGTCGCCACTATGTTAGCACCTAAATTTGCCCTAGGCTGAAGGAAGGAAAAAATTAGGGTAACCAAAAACCATGCTTAGTCTCCTAGCTAGCCCTACCAAAGCAGGAGAGGGCTCTCTCTGAGTCACGCTCAGTGAATAGATAATTGAAAATGGTCTAAGATGACTTAGAATGAAATATTTACCTTAGGATAGTAAGTGAATATGGATTCGGGAAACAATTTTCATGAATGACCGAGCTTCTGGGATGGTATGGGACCAATGCTCAGCAGAGAACAAAGAATTTAATACAAAGGCACAGATTATTCTGTGAGGCAAGGTAGGCGGAAAATGTAACAATTTCATTTGAGGTACCATGGCATGAATAGATTGCTGAAGAAAGTGAAAAGGGCATAGTGACATGAATCCTTTTCAACAGAAGAAATAACACTGACACATGAAATTTTCCCACAGGCAGAGCAATAAAATTGAATTCTACCTAATCTCACTCAAAAAATTTCACTAGAAATGAACATGAACTGAATTATGAAACATAACGAAATACATATGAAAACATAAGAGACACGTTAGCTACACTCACAACCACAAGAATCTCATGAAACAGAGCCGCTGCCTTTCATTAATTCTCTGTCAAAAATACACAGTGAAGAAACAAAGTTTCTTTCCCACAGTCTCCCAGAAGTTACAAGCCAACCAACCCTTTGCAAATAACTTGCATACAATATATAGAATGTGTAAGGAAGAGATAGAATGCCTAAAGGTTTGGGAGTTACTCGAATCATTACAAAATGGAGATGGAGAGCCAACCATCAGCTACAGGTGTAGCGCTACAAACATGACATTTGGCTTGGGTGACCATTTGTCTTCCTTCGCCACTTGGATAGAAGCCAATCTGGAGAAAAAAAACTTTAAATGCTGCCTTTGGTGCCCAAAAACCGAAGTGTAAATGAGCGGGCCCACTTGGAGAAGTCGCGAACCGAAATTTTGAGAAACGGAAGCAAATTGTGCAATTTTTCCTCTGTGCGCTGTGCTACTTTAGGGCTTGTTTTGGGGCACTTGCATGTGTCCAAAATGTGCCCAAGTGGGCTTGTTGGAAATCCTGTCCTGTCTACTTTCTAACCCCACTGGAATTTTGAATTTGGTACTCATTTGCCCCTCCAAATCTTCATTCTCCCAAGACTGCTTCCTGTGTGTCAAAAAAGTGGCAGAGAGGCCATTTTTGGGTGTTTCTTGACCTTTTGGAGACTCATACCTTGCCAAAATTTCTTGTCCAGACACCAGTAGTCGTGATTTTCCATGCTGAATCCATAAATGCAAGCCATTCCTCATTTGGAGCTCTAGAATTTCAGCACCGCGCCACAGGGAGAAAATCCCTGTTTTTTGCCCAAAAAATTACCATGTGACCAAAAATTCCCCAAATTTCTTGAGATTTGGGCTGGAGGTTCCCTATTGGATGTTATTATGGGCCAAGGAAGCCTTAGCCAATGTTCGAAGCCAATCTTTCTCTTTTGCTTTTCTTATTGCTTTCCTCAATTTCGCTTTCAAACTCCTTATTCGGGCCTGTGCGCTCATGTTTCGCACCCTGTAACGGAAATCCATATGTCTCAGTAGAGCAAGGTCCTATTTGGCCTTGTCTAGTAGCCTATCCAAATGCATGTTGACCCTCTCAAGGTTGGCCTCCCAATCTTCATTGATTTCTTGATCCAAAGATGTGAGCTCAACCCTTCTTCTTTGAGCAGTTTGGCGATGCTCACGAATGTTTTGCAGCTCCATAATCGTTTGTTGGTCCTCAAGCTGCTTGTTTCTCTGCTCCAGGTACTTCATGTTCCACTTGGACCTCTCCAAGTCAAGGGATAAGGACTCAATCATAGCTTGCTGCTCCTGGATGATCTCTGTAAGCTCTACATTTGTTGGCTCTGCATCTGTCTCATCATCATGGAGGAGAATGAATTCGGTCTCTCGTTCACCTGATGGCCCTTCCTCCTACACTGGCTCCTTAACCCTACCCTGCTCATGTGATGCTGATGTTGGAAGTGAGGCCCCTTCCATCCCGGGTGGAGATAACACTCGCTTTGCTGCTGCAAATAAGGGTCTACTGCCTCTCTGATAGGTGATGTATACTAGCATAGTAGCAGTCTCATGTCACTCATACTGATGGGATGGGCCACCTATCTCATGCTCTGCCTCTGATACTACCTGTGGAGTGCTGAAGAAGTCACGGGAGATGAATTCCTCCCAAGAAATACCCTGCAATCCCAACTGATGGTCCACCAAAATCCGGATTAGAGAAAAGTGATATAAACTGTTAAGCTGCTGTCGAGGGGTCTTATGCTCCATGAAATTTTTCATCCTCTCTATGTTCCTGCAAATGAAAAATGGGAGGGTCATCATCCGCACCCTGGTAAAGTGCATGAGCAACCTGATGTGATAGGAATAAAGGTGAGAAAACCTCCCCTCACAACTGAAGTACTTCATGATCAATTTCATAACTGGAGCATACTCATCTCTCAAAAATCTGAATGGAAAAACTCTCGTGAGCTGGCTCAAACAGCTAGCCTTAATATAAGGTTCATAATGATGCCTCTGCACCTTCTTCTTCTTATGCCACTGTTCTCCAATGTTTGGTATGCTTGTTGCCACTGATATGGTTTCGGTGTCAGTGTGGAAGTGACCCTAGCCAATATAGACTGTCCTCCATGTAGGTGAAGTGCAAAAAGATGGGCCAACTCATGATGAACTCTAACATTTGCCACCCTCTGGCAAAATTCAAAACATTCTAAGTGCTGGAAACATGACATAGCAAGAGGGCATGTCTGCAACTCGATGAGGGCATTTGGCTCAACTCTAACATGTTTTCCACTCCGGTGATGTCTTCTGGGGGCCTGTTCTCCTGAAGCTGTATCACTATGGGTCTCCACGTCATACTCTGATGAACCCTCAGAAGCCATGACTGCTATTTATAAATTGTATTTAGGCTGCCCCTTTGATGATTGTGAAGCTGGAGGTTGTTTTGATAATCTTCCACGAAGGGGACAATTAAATAGGGAGTATTAGGAAGGGAATGATGTAATGGGAATAGGGGTTATAGGGAGAAATTTGTTAGGGACTTGGGAGGAGTTTGGGTATTGTGTTGATGGGGTAGGGTTTGGGGTTTTGTGTTGACCGAATAGTGGAGGGATAGGGGAGAGGGTTTGGTAGTAATCTAGGGTAGGGTTTTTAGGAAAAATGATAAAGGGAGGATGGGAAAAATGATAGGTGAGGGGAAAAAGGTGAGTGGAGTGAAACCTTGGCACTAACAACACATTTAACAACCCTAGCCATCATTTTATTGGTGATTTCTTATGGTCGAATTTATGCATTTTTGTGACATTCAAACATCTCTATAAACACCATATCATTGATAAAATTTGATGAACAGGTGATGTCATAAGGCCTACCTCTCGATTTGATAGCATTCACCAAAATTTGGAAGTGTTTGGTCACTGTTTTTGGTTCTTGTCTGTGTGCGCTGCGCGCAAAGCCCAATGCGCCGTGCCCTGGCTATGCGCCGTGCCCTTAGAAAAATTAAACTGTGGGCAGGCTGCGTGTGCGCCGCGCTCCTGGGTATATGCGCCGCGCCCTCTAAAACCACCTCCATCTCACTCAAACGCTCACAATTTCACACTCACACCTTTGCAACGTCTCTCTAAAGCTTGTAATAGCACAATGCCCTTGATTTGGATGAAAACATGTATATATAGCCTTGGAAGAGATGGGTTTAATTTTTTCTTCCTTGAAAACCCATTTTTCTAATGTTGTGTTTTGCACTTTTTTCACTGACTTTAAAACACACTGATTTTCACTTTCCCTTTGAAATTTCGGCTCAAATGATGAAATTTTCGGCACTCTTTGCAGGGACTATACGATAGGACATTTGGCCATGGAAACCATGACTACATCTGAAAAAATTAACTGGCGATTTTTTTTTGAAGATTTTATCACAAATGACACTTTTTTTACTTTTCTTCAAAACAAAGTTTTGAAGAATAGTCGAAGTCTATCAATATGATGGTGAAACTCTGTGGATCATTGCTTTGCAAGAGCATCCCTCTGGCCTGCATGGCTTTACTGGACATATTTCAAGACCAAACTGATCAATCCCTAGACCTAATGACCAAATATGACCTTTGTCCGTTGAAGGACCAGACCTTGACTGTTATGGACTTTTTGATTATTTGACACAAATACATAAGCCAGCAGGAGCCAGACATGAGGGGAAATAATTATCATGACTTTCTCCATCAGATCATGGCATGCCCCTAGTGAAAGGTAGCTGAGTGAATAGAGCAGTACACCTAAACATGAAATGCATAAAGAGTTTTGATCTATGACGGAGGACTAACCAGACCGACTCTAACACAATGCATGTTACGAATGATCATTTTGTTGATATCATTCAATTTTTAACAATGGGAACAACTCCTTAAGGTTATTCCACTCAACAGAAGAAGGAGTTAGTAGTTCATGCTATGGAATTTTCAGTGATTACGGGTCATTTTTATAAGATGGGAACGAATGAGATACTATGTGTAGGAATTTACAGGGTAAGTTCCTCAGATAGAACACCAAAGGACACTGCTCACAAATAGATCACATATCAATACACTAGTATTCTTGACGTGGTTAAAACCCTCAAAGAGGGAAATAGTCTACAGCCTGAGCCAACGCGGCCACTTCAGGCAATTTATTAATAAAATAAATAAAATTTACATAAGCTTCTCTCATGAAAAATCACCCTACTAATGAACCTCCATGCTCTTTAAATAGAGATCATGAACAAATCAGGTGTTAAGACATAGATCAAGTGTCGGTAATACCAAGGAGAGAATGAACTATCGGATCACTTAATGTCTAGAACATATTGTGATCGTCGAATTGTAAGTTACATAACTACATAGTAAAGAAACAAACTTTACCTAAATATACACTAGACAAAGTTATACTTAACTATTTCCTATGTGTCCGAATATCCTAACATCCTCCCTTAAGAATAACATGGGATAGGATTGAAGGATGTACAAATATGACACAATAGGAGAATGAGGCATTAGAGCCTATCCCCCATTAATGATAACTTCCTAATCTCCAACCATAAATCAAAGTTTAGTAAACTTCGCCTCTATGAGAGCCTTTGTAAAGTTGTTTGCAACTTGATCATCGGTTGAACAATATTGCACTTCAAGAACATGGTCATGAATGATCTTTCCGATGAAGTGCATGTGTAGTTCAATTTGTTTTCTGTGTTGATGTTGATTTGGATATTTTCATAGTTGAATGGCACTTTGATTATCACACCAAAGTGTAGTCAGATGTTTCTACTAAAAGCCAAACTCTGACGGGATTTGACGAAGCCATAGGATTTCCTTACTAGCTTCTACAGTGCCATGATAGTCTTCTTCTGCTGAAGAAAGAGAAATGGCACTTTTTATCTTACAAGACCATGTAATAGGTCCAAAACCAAGAGTGAAGACATAACATGCAGTAGACTTCCGATCATCAGGGTCACCAACCCAATTGGTATCGGTGAAACCAATGAATAGAGGAGATGCTTCTGCACTGTAATGAATCCCAAACTAAATTGTACCTTGAACATAATGAAGTATTTTTTTACCTACTTTCCAATTAATTTCATGTGGGTTTTGCATAAACTGAGAAATAAGCCCAACAAAAAAGGAAAGGTTAGGATGAGTATGGGTCACATACAAAAGTTTTCCTACAAGTTGATGGTATAAGGCAGCATCAACTTCAGGGAAGTACAAGTGACTGAATGTTTGAATCCATACTAAAAGGGAGAAGGGGCTTGCTTATAGTCTTCCATGTCAAAGTGGCATAGAAGATCATAGGCTTACCTGGACTAGGAAAGGGAAATACCTTCCTTGTATTGCAAGACTTGAAGACCAAGAAAATAATTCAAGTGTCTTAAGTCTGTCATTTCAAACTACTTTTTAAGGCTGGAATTCACATGTTTTATAAGGTTGGGATCACTACTAGTAAGGATAAGATCATAAAAATAAAGAACAAGAATGATAAGGGACATACCCACTTTCTTGGTGTAGACACTATTGTCAAAATGACACCTATAAAAGCTAATACCTAATAGAAATCTATACATTTTGGCATACCAAGCCCAAGGGGCTTACTTGAGACGATAAAGGAATTTCTTAAGCCGACATACAAGGTTGGAGTCTGTTTGTATAGATCCAGGAGGTTGTTCCATATAGATTTCTTCATGCAAGTTCCCATGCAAGAAGGCAGATTTAACATCCATCTGATGGACCTCCCATTTGAAAGAGGCATCAAGAGAAAGAACAATGTGGATAGAGTTCATTTTGGAAACAGGGGAGAAGGTTTCAGTATAGTCAATGTCTTCAACTTGTGAAAAACCATTAGCAACAATAAGAGCTTTATGTTTATCAACTTTTCCATCTGGTCCAAACTTGGTTCTGTAAACCCATTTTCATCTAACAAGTTTTTGTCCCTTTGGAAGAGGAAAAAGATCCCATGTATCATTTGCCAATAATGAATGGTATTATTCATTCATTGTTGTATCCCAATTTGGATGGTATGAAGCTTCTGTAAAGGTTTCAAGATCATAATTAATTGAAGCTTGAGCTGGTAAAGAAGAGGCTCTATCGAACTGAGAACGTGTACGTCGTTAATCTATAGGATCAACAACAAGAGCCCCTACTACATCCCAAGTAGCACGGACCCATGTTGGAAGCTGAGGAGCTGAAGGAGGATCTTGAGAAGGTGGGGGAGGATTTTCATCCTCGTTATCATCATCTGAAGAAGAAATATTTTTAGAAGTAGAAGGGATAGAGAGAGGTGGCACATCTACCAAACTAGGCTCATAGGCCGATATATTTTCAACAAACTTTACATCTCTTCTAATGATAAAATTTTTGGACTTAAGTGGAATAAGTCTATATCCTTTGACATATTCAGAATATCCAACAAAAGTACAATTTTCACTCTTAGGTTCTAAAGCTTTATGTTTATCATCTGGAATATGGGCCCATGCTTCACTTCCAAAAACACGAAAGTGACTTACATCTAGTTTAATTGAGCTCCAGGCTTCTTCTAGAGTTATATTCTTTAAAACCTTAGTAGGAGTGCGATTTACTACGTAATTTGCATTGTTAATTTCTTTTGCCCAAAAATTAAGACTAAGTCCTTTAGATTGAAGTATACACTTAGCCATTTCCTATAAAGTGTGATTATTCCTTTCAACTACACCATTTTTTGGTGGAGTATATGGAACAATATGCTGCATTTGAATTCCATGCTCAGTGCAAAAGTTGATGAATTTTTGTTAACATATTTTCCGCCATTATCAAATCTTAGCTAAAGAATTTGATGTCTATATTGTTTCTCAACAAAGGCCTTAAAGGCCAAGAACATGTTAAATACTTCACTCTTGAGTTTTAAGAAGTTTATCCAAGTGTTTCTGGAGAAATAATCAATAAAAGTTTAGAAATACTTGTAGCCAGAGAATGAAACAAATGGAAGTGGACCACATAAATCACTATGCACAATCAAAGGAACATAAAACAATAAATATTGGGCAAAGCCACAGCTCAAAACCCCACTATTTGTTTTGTATTAATCTGGAAAATCAAGATGAAATTAGAATGCTTGTTCTCTCTAGAACAATCCCAAAACTCAGCAAATTCAATCTCCATCTCATAAGAAAGCTCAAGGCCAAAGGTTAGAAAATCCACAAGCTCTCTAAGTCTCTATTCCAATGTGTAATTCCTATGAAGAATAGCTTGTATTTAAAGGGAAATAAAACCTATAAAAATAGTGCAATCCCTCAAGGATCAGTTCTTGAATGCATGCACTATTAGTGCAACTCAAAAAAATCTAAAAACAATAGTGCAATGTCCCTACACTCTAGTCTCAACTGGGTCTTTCTCAAAATCAACATGCATGAGTTTTTGATGGTGGAATCTTCAGTTAACTAGAGTAACACTAATTAGATCACTAGTGTCCCAACCGACTGTTTACTCACTATTAGTTCCTGAAATCGATTAGAACTAATTTAATTGGAATTAACTCAATAAACTAAGTTAACTAATTACAACTCATTCATAACTCATCCTAAACTCCTATAAGTTAGGGAGAACATATACATGTCTTCTAAAAGACTTCCAATTCAAATTTACTAAATTAATTAAGTTAATTAAACTTAATTAATTATTTTCAAATTTCTATGAGAAATATTTCTATTTTAATTCACAGTTTAATTCGAGGACAAATTAAACTAGAATTTCTTGTTGCCATTTCTCAACATAATGGTAGCTTCACCTTGGATATTTCTTTTCTCCACGAAAGGTTTCTTTTTTTTAGCCTTTTCTGTCTCCTTAGTCATATCCTTGCCTGCTTGAGGGTCCTCCTCGTGGTGTTATTCATCATGGTGTTCTTCTTCACGGTGTTCTTCTCCGTGGTATTCTTCTTCCTCTTCCTCTTTCTCTGATTCATCCTCCTTGTCTTTTCAACTGGCTTCACCATGCTATGAAGTGTCCAACTCTTATTTTTTTTTCATGCTTTCTAGTGGAGTCATCCATTATGTGGGCCATGTTTATACTAATTCTACCAGAACATCGTCTATGACCATATATGGAAATGCATGCCATTTCATCTTCATATCTATGCACACCTCTATGTACAATTTATGAAAATCTACCTTGAACCTCATGACAGGGATAAACTATTTTTGTAAACTCGGTGAAAGGCATGGATGCTGGTTTACTAACATGTGTAGATCCATTTGATATAATATGAAAGCTATTCTATTCTCCTACGCTCATGATGCTTGAGTGGTATGCCATAGTGAATCATACCTTGTGGCCTTACATACATTTGAAGGCACCAAAGGGAACTGTGTGTCCTCCGACTCTTTTCATGCTAACATAGCAATGATCAAGATTAACTAGTTGTGGTTGAAAGATGTACCTTTCCCCTGGATCTCACAACATTCATCCAGGAATTCTTTACATAAGTACCCAACACAGTTATATTGGATTCCATTTGCACACTGCATGGCTAAAGACACCACCGACGCAGGAACTTCATTTGCACAACACTTCCTCATAAAATTTCTAGCCAAAAGGTGTGCGACGAAGTAGACTGCTTGATCACCGATCAAGTTTATTTCATAGTGCCTTTTACCTTTGATCACCCCATACTTCTTCTTCATATTGTCTACCAAAGTGTGATCTTGATCCTTTCCCATGAACTCCTCCATGGGGTTCAACCCATGGTACGATAATATTTTGATCATCCAGATCAACATTTGATCTATGGGGATCTCATTTTCCATCCACAAGTGTCCATCATGTACTAGTACAAACAATTGTTGCACACACACCGAGTTTCTACACTTCTACCAAAGTGAAACACATTCAACATATTGAGCAGTCTTGACTCCGCCAACCCATTCACCCACCATTCTGGTTCCAATATCATCACTCCTCTCTCTAGGTAGTGAACTTGCTTCAAGTAATGGCCAAATTAGGGTACTTCTTCCGGCCATTAAAATCATAATCTGTAAATTTGAGTTGTTGAATTTTCCCTAAAATCTATCCTGAAAATGGCACAATTTTCGAAAATAGTGTTGTAAATGTCTCATAATTCGCTCATTTGGAATAATTTACTGGTTCGGTACTTGGCTTCCTCGATGGGATGTATGAGGGTATAGGCAAGATGAACACCGCGCCACCTTCCTCCACCTGTATTTCCTCCACTTCTTCTTCACAGTTATTTACCAGCTCATGTTTCTTCTAAGGTTTTACAGGTTTGGAAGGCTTCTTGCCTTACTTTTTCTTAGTTCTTTCTTTCTTGGTTTGCTTCTTCCTTGCTGATGTCCATTGTTTTTGTGGCGATGATGTTGCTACTATGGGTGATGCTACTACAGGTGTTTCAACTGTTGGTGCAGACATATTAACGACTTCCATGACTCTAGACAATCCCTTCTCACAAAAATTTCACACAATCTCTTCCCAAGATCGCTCAGATGACATACACAGTGAAGTCTTCTATAACTTCTTCGGACTATTAATCACTTGAGCTTTTAATTCAGTAAAGCTCTTCATCTGACCGGGAGTCAACTATTTATAACAATTTTGACCTTCAAACCTCATCATTAGATTTCATTTTGTGCTGATTTTTTTCATATTTTGTTAGTAAATGCATACCTATCCTTACATTTTTCTAATATGTCATAATAAATGAAATTTTTCGCATGTCTTCTCCCTTTTAATGATCATATTTCTACTTTCTCGGTGAACTTTGACATGTCCCCTATTTTAGTGTACCTTTATCTTACACCGTAGCTTCCTACGAACTTCAACATATTCCTGACTATAGCGAAGTACTTTCTTCATCAAAGCTCTCTCTATAGCATAGTTTATAGTCCAGTTCCCACTTTAAGATTCATGTTACACTAAGAATTTCCTTCTTTCTTTTTTAGGGTGAAGCTTTAGGGGCAGGGTTGTCCTAATACAAATTCAACCAATTGTCATTAACGTTTCATTGAATTAATTCTCCGTTTAACTTTGCTAATTGTATTACGCCTTCATCAGTAATATACTTAATAATATATGGCCCTAACGAATGTGTTTTGAATTTCCCTGTAAATTTCACAAACTTACTATCATAGAGGAGAACAAGCTCTCCTACTTGAAAATTCTTTTGTTTAATGTGGTTGTCATGCGAAGCCTTTTCTCTCGCGTTTTGTACTTGTTGATGAAATCGTGCTATAAACATGTCTTCTTCCAGAGCAAGTAACTGTGACATCCTTTCTTCGATTATGTTTGGGTCTACCATATTTGTAAAAGCTATAATTCTTAGGCTAGAGACAATATATTGCATCAACATCATAGATTCCTGCCCATAAACCAACATAAAGGGTGTGTGACCTGTCAACTTTTTTCATGTAGTCCTATAAGCCCATAATACTGCTCAAATCCTAAGATCCCAGTTATCTTCATTTACCTTACATACCTTTGTCAATGCATTCTCAAAAATTTTATTGAATGCTTCCACATTTCCATTTGCTTGAGGATGATAAGGAGTGCTCTTTTGGTGGTAAACCTGAAATTCCTCAGTTAATGCTTCAGTGATCTTATTCAAGAAATGTGACCCTTGTCACTTATCAATATATTTAGACACCCAAATTTGGACACTATTTATTCAAAGATGAACTTCGCGAGAGTTTCTATGTTGTAATCCTTCATTGGTTGTGCTTTGGCCCACCTTGAAAATAATTAGTCACAATGATTATATACCTCGCACCAGTCCTTTTTCTTGGTGGATTGGTAGGTCCAACAAAAACAATAGCCCTTTTATCAAAAGCCTGCAATGTTACTTTTGGCACTAGTGTCATTTCATCTCTTCTTTAAGGCTTTCCTATTCTTTGGTAGACATCACAAGATCGACAGTACTCCTTTGCATCTTTGTGTTAGTGTAGGCCACCATAATCCTGCTCTTAAAATTTTCTGTGCAGTCACTTTCCCTAAATAATGTCTACCAATTGCGCCACTATGAGATTTTGTTAGCATTATCCATCTTTCATGCTTAGGAGCATACCTGTGCAGTATTTCATCTAGCCCCATCTTATACAAATGTCCTGCTATTAGTGACAAATTTTCTTCCTTATCCACCAATCCTTCTTTTGTTACATAATGTAATCTAAAGGAGCCATCACTGTGGTTAAGAACCAGATAATATCAATGAATTGATCATCCACTACTCTGTTAGCAAACAATAATGCATCAGGAAGATTATCCTCTATATTCGTTGGTTCTTGTCTTGCTTCAAACATTGACAAATGATCAGGTCCAACATTTAGTCTTCCTATCTTAACAACAACTTCAAAGTCATACTCCTAAAATAATAATAGCCATCTGAAAAATTTTCCTCCTAAAATAGGCTTATTGACCAAATACTTTAGTGCAGAGTTATCTATGAACATCTTGAAATGTGATATCTACAAATAATGTCTAAACTTCTGCAATGCATATACCATAGCCAGTCCTTTGCTTTCTATAGTTGTATAGTTCTTCTCTGCTTTAGACAATTTCCTACTTACAAAATATATAGGGTGATCGATTTCTCTGGCACCAGGTTGTGTCAATACCACTCCTAAAGTTATGCATGAAGCATCCACATGAACATGAAACTCCTTATTCCAGTCCAGGAAAACCAAGATAGGCTCAGTTAACGTTTCTCCTTTCGGTGTGTCTAGGCTCTTTTGACATTCCTCATTCCATAGGAATGTTACATCTTTCTTTAGCAGCTTTTCCATAGGCACAATGATCTGTGCATATCCTTTGATAAATATTACATAATATATTGTACGTCCCAATGTGGTGCAAAGATGTCTCAATGTATTTGGCAGAGGTAAATTCACAATAATAGAAATCTTCACAGCATTCACCGTTAATACTTGCTTGCAAACAATATGTCCTCACAAAATGCCAAAAGATACACAAAATATGTGCTTCTTGATATTCAGAGAAATTTGATATTGCATGCATCAACCTTTAGCTTGCAACATGTTTCTTCAATAACCCAAATACTGTCCAATCATCGAACTATACTTCTAAAAACTTGTGACTATATTCTTTGAAAGCTACAACCACTACTCTTGAAAATATGGCAGGGGAATTCTTCAGTCAAAAAGGCATCATTGTATATAGATATGAACCCCATTATGTAGTGAAGGTGGTCTTATGATGATCCTTTGGTGTAATTCTAATCTGATAGTATCCTAGAAATCCATCTGTAAATGGATAGGCTTCTTAACCTCCTACATTGTCCAAAACCTCATTAGTGAAAAGAGTAGGGAATGGGTCGTGTAGACATGCATCATTTAACTTCCTTAAATCAACACAAATCCTAATTTCTCCTTGTGTTTTCTTTTCTTATACTATCATAGGACTTACCCACTCAGATTCTTTGACAACTTCAATGATTCCATCTATTATCATTTTGTCAAGTTATTTCTTCAATTTTTCTTTGTACTTTGGATTCAGTCTATAAGGCCTTTGCTTAACTAGATTCACATCAAGCTTTAGGGGAATATTCATAACTCATAAATCTCCTACAATGTCCTTCATATCTGAAAACTTAGTGGGAGATAAATCCTATTATTCATAGAGAAGATCTATCACTTTGTTGACTGTTTCTTCATCCCAATAATCTCATATCTGTTATAGACATATTTGGGCACTTCAACCCCAAACTTATATGTCGATAAACTAGGGCTCATAAAACCCTAAAATAGTTGTTTCATACCCTAAAATAACATGGTCATCTAATTACATCATTCCCCAAAAGTTCCACCTAAGAAACCATCTAGAAATGGGCTAAATTGAACAATACTGACTGTTACACTAGCCAGGTATGATGCATATTGAGTGGTACACTGCTTAAGTGCGATGCATACTGATTAGGCCTTCTGTAGGGTGCGATGGGCGAAGATGGAAAAATGTCTGAGACAGTTTGCTAAGTGGATGCTCATGGGATCTTCTAGAAACTTCTCCTATGACATTTGTCTCTCTGAATTCACCCAGGGATGAGTAAGAGATGCAAGAAATCTCCAAATGAAACCAAATGCAACAAGTGGAATGACACTAATCAAAACCCTAGAGATGACTCACACCCTTGCACACATCTATAAATGGATCCCTCATCTAAAAGATCTAGAGGTTAGAATATTGTAAATTGCAAGGAAGTGCTGATAGTTTGTATTTGAGGAAATAGAATTGTATTGTTGGTGTGATCTTACTATTTCATGAGGTGAAAAGGGATTGACACTGGAAAGATGATGCTGGATCAGCTAACTGGGTTGTAATTCTCCCTTCTATTTAATAAATTTCTTCAAGTTTTCTTCCATATAATTGTGCAATTGTGAATGCTATCATTTGTGAATGCTATTGTATGTTCATTATATATCTGATTCTGTAATGTTTATGATATAATAGATCAAGATGCTTTGACGGCTCTTTGTTACTGTGTTTCTACAGGTACTCTCCAAGCGGGATAAGTATGGAGAGGAGTTGCAAGCTCTATCAAGGGGGAGAGAGATCAAGCAAAGGATTAAGCGGAAGTTCCAGGTTGGTTCTATTGTCTTTCTCTCATCTATTATACATAGAAGAAATCGTGAATTGCTTTAAACTGTTGTTTCTAGGGTAGCTACCAAACCTAGAGGGCTAGTCGTTCGAAAAGACACTAGTTTTCCGAGAACCAAATTGGCGACTCCACTGGGGAACACATAGATGTTTGTATGTTGTTATTGTTTATTTATAAACTATAGATAGAGCCTGAAGTTAGCTAGGTAGCCTTCAAACTGATCTTGCTCTGCAATTGCATAGTAGATGAATGTTGCTTCAGTCAATCTCTGGTTTAGTTTATGAACTAAAAATTTGACTTACAAGCATTCTAGATGCCCTTTTGGTAGCTCAGTAACCTCTCAGGACTTTCCTTTGTACTTTGATCTTTACTATCCATCATAGCTCAGCTTAACTCACTGGAAATAGTTGCACATCTGAGCCAAAACCCACTTCAATTGCGCTCCCTAGCCCATCGCACTGTCTATCACTGTCACCTAGTATGCATCGCACCTCTTGAGTCTGTAAAGTGTAATGCATCCCTATTTCTGTGAAGCACAGGTTCAATGATGGACTGAACCTATTTCCATTCTAGAAATTGGGGGTTTTGTCCTTGTTTTCAGTTATCTTTAGTTGTTTTGCTGCTTATGAACAGTGCCTCATTACTGAAGCCTACTTGCATCACATATATCACCTCCATTGATTAGGATTAGCGATTTTTTTTTGTATTTGTTCATCATTTACAATCCTTTGTCGAAAAGTTTCTTAAATTCACTTGTCGCTTTGGTACAAAAAGTGTCGTAACTTTCGTTTTGTGTCAAAAAGAGAAGTGTCGTGGATTCTTCCTTCCTTGGATATTCGATTGAAATTTTCGTCATGTATTTAGTTTGTTTTGTTGATATTCGAAGTGTCAAAAGCATTTTTTATTCAAAATTGAAAAGTGTCATTTAGTCTTCCTTTCCCTTTTGAAAAAGAAACTGTCAAAAATGTCGCTTTGAGTAAAATATTTCCGATCTTTACTGTATTTAGTTTTCTTTTTTGGCATTTTTCAAATTAAGGGGAACGAAAACAAATACATGCATTTGCATTTGCATTTATTTTGTGTGCGAAAAATGATTTAGGAAAATGCACTAATGTGTGCTTTTTTCTCTTTGTTTGAAAGAATTGAAATCTTCTTTCCCTAGTAGCTAGGATTTTCATTGCTCAAAATAAACAAAGATTGTTTATCATTGTAGATTGCATTTTAAGAATTTCAAATCAACATCACATGGTGAACCATTAAAATGAAAACTTTAAACAAGATCAACTCTAAAATAAATTTCAACGAACCTAACAACGCTTTGGAACTTAAGGCAACACATCTAGAGGTCTAGGCTAGAGACGTGTTCCGGCATTGTAAAATCTAGTAACTAACATTTTCATCGAAGGTTGGGTGATTCCTCCTCCTTGATAGAACAAGTGCTAGCACAGACATGTGCTCCCCGTACCGTCACGTATATATTGGGAGACCACAATAGGCTTATATCCTTTATCCATAGGAAGCTGAGGCTTTCGCCTTATTGATCATAATGCACTGAACACAACATTTGGGAAGATTGACTGCCATACATAAGTCCTTGGTAATTTCTCTTTAATTTAGCAACAAGGTGTATATTGCAGTTTTGCGATTGGTTTGGTAATCCCTCTGTCTAGATTTTCCAGAGTAGTCACTTTCGTTCCTTCTCGACTCTTTAAAATAAAAGGTCCATCTAATCACTTGTCACTTCAGGATCATTAAAAATGGAAGGGGACTAGAGTCATCTTTAGCTTTTTCTAGACTCTTAAAAACTGAAAAAGCAAAGATGTGTCAAAGCGTCAATAAAATTAATTGAATTTAGAATAACATCCCTGTTCCTTAGTTGATCTTAGGTTGAGATATATGGAGACAAATCTAGGATCCACCAATCAAGGAATCCCTTTTGAGGGTAATCCTAGCCCTTTTTCTTCTTGGGGAAATATTGGTGCTCCGTATATGGCTACTTTGTCCCTCCCAGGAATTACCATCAGCCTGCCAGTATGGCTATTCTCAACCTCTGTGGTTCAAAATACTGTAATTCCTCCGCAATCAAATCAGCATCCAGTTGATACTGAAGTTGACCCTTCGCCTTCTTCTTCATTTATTTCTCCCTCCCCTTCTTCCTCTTCGCTTGGTGAAAGTAGTGATGCTAGTAACTAGGTGGCTGAGAAGAAGAAGAAATGGAAGGAGAAGAAGAAGAAGTCAATTTAGCATGGGGGCAACCATGAATCATCTAGTGAAAATCCACACATTAAAGCTCCCAAACCCGAATTTCCTTGCATAATTTGTAGGGGAGACCATTTTCATCGAGATTGTCCTTGTTTTCCTTGGATCTTGAGAGAATGGTCTCCCCATTCGCACCATTCGTCGACATCAACCTCTGGTGATTATGTTGATAGCACACCATCAACTAGTAATAGTGAGGTTAATGGAAAAAATGGGAAAGTCATCCCTTTTGTATTATTTTATCCTTTTTCGGACCTTAGGGATTATTTTATGAAAAAGAACTTGTGGAGTTTGCACCCTTATCTATTATGTGAACGAACCCTACTGAAAAGATAAGTTTCCCTGTAGGTTATGTGATTGTTCTAACACACCATTCACCTTTGTCTATTCTATGGATGAAGCCAAGGGAGTGTTTTATCTTCTGGACAAAACCATCCTACCTAACCTCAGTAGTTTCCATATGGTTACAGGAGACCCTCCTTTTCATCATGCTGGGGGCATGCAAACCTTTTTTCCCATTTTTAATTTTTAGTTTTGTCTTTTCTAAATTTTTAGTTTTGTCTATTCTAGCCTTTTAGTTTTGTCATTTCTAGCTTGCGTAAAAAAAATGAAACTAAAACTGAGCATAGCTCCCCTCATGGTTCAATCTCATTAAAAAATGAACCCACCTTCGAGTAAATTAACCTTTGTGATTGTTGTTCTATCAAACTTTTGAGCCTTGGTTGTGTACCTCTCATCACCTCCATTCTTTTGGCCGATCATATGCTTCCACTTGGTTGTTTACCCTTTTGAGGAACAGCTGCGATGAGTGGTCTTGTTAGCCAACCTCTTCCTAGAAACGACCATGTTTTGAGAAGTTCCAAGCTTACTCGGAACCAGTTGCTACCCTAGACACCACTCGTTCCTCAAAATTGAATCTCCTTTAAACCCTTTTCAGACTCGTTAAATATGAAAAGATTGTCGAGCAATTGGACTTTCTAGCTCATTAAAGTGATTGGAAGTGCCATCCCTCTTGTAGATTTTAATCTTTTTCAGACCCAAGGGATTATCTCACAAAAACATTCGAGCGCTTGTCTTTTTCAACTCGTTAAAGTGATCGGAAAAGTCATCCCTTTTGTATTATTTTATCCTTTTTTGGACCTAAGGGATTATTTTACGAAAAAGAACTTCTGGAGTTTTCTTTTTGTCCCTTTTCAAACTCTCTAAACATGAAAAGGATCGAGTTATCCTTGTCATTAAACTCATTAAAACAATAGCAACAAACTTTTCCATTCTAGACAAGAACGAGTTTCATTGTTGCTAGACTTGTTAAAACATAGCGACAGGTTTGCCTGAAGGGAAAATTATAGAACAAGCACATGTTATCCTCCTCAAGCTTGACAAAAATAAAGAGGTACTGGTCAGCAATGGCTGGGGAAAAAGGGAAAAAACTTGAAGAAATTTATGGTAGCAGGTCGCTCTTGAACATGACATTCTCACTCCATCACCATTATTGAGTCGGGTTGGGTTTTTCTGTTCACCGGTCATCTCACCATTAGTCTTTCACACCATCCATCTTTTGGGGTTAATGCTACCAATCCATCTGAGTGTCACTGACATGTTCAAGAGAATTCATTCAGTTGAGAAACCATAATCCGGTTAATGCCTCATCCATTGCAATACCTTCAACCTTCATTTTTCATGACCACCATTCTTGAACCTTGTGTCATCAAATCGTTTTCACCTCCAGAAATCATTTGCTTCATTTGATGTTGTAGATGTGGGATACATCAAGGCCCTCCTACGATGAGTCTCTTCTTGTTAACATCAGCTCATTATCCAAGAAGTTGACTTAGAAACACCACTTTCAGTACTTTGAGGCTTGCATGCCTCAATGGGAAGTTTCTCACTTCTGGCGATAGGTTGATATCAATGGCCTTCGACCGAAAGATTTTGCGTGGTGTTTGACATCGAATCATATATTCAAACCACATGAATTGTACTGTAGTACCTTGAGGGTCATTATCGTCATCGATGATTCCTCTCATGTCTGTTAACAACCCACATTATTGGTTGGTAAACAGGCGATGTCTTTCCATGTTCGACTTTAGAACATCTTTTCACATGGATTGACTTGTACATCGGCAAAAGATTGAACGATTTTGAAGACCCCGGATCTAGTTTCATCCATTCAAGCTATGATATATTTAGGGATATAAAGACATCAAATGTACAAACAAGTTGCACAGATGGTCATCTGAGCCAAGGATGATGACTCTACATCTGAAGAATCACCAGTCTGAAACTGTAGACGATTATCTGATCTATGTACATGAAATGAATTTATAGAGCTGAGCATGGGAATGTTCGCCTCAGCTAGATCATGAAAATTATATTATGATGATGTATTGTATTGTATCTTATATATCTCACCTTCCAGTTCGAAACCTCAGATCCTCATGATAAAGCATTGTTATAGACATTTTTGTGCCTAACAGCATGAAGCATGAAATGTCCATAATCTAAGGGATCCAAAGTCCCTAAACATGTTGTTCCTACCCCTAGAGGAACAAGGTAAGAAAACCACAGCACTAAAAATCAGTTCTCCACCTGAAAGCACTCAAAAACAAGCTAATTCTGGATCATGTCAACTGCTCCACTAAGCATCTGCGCTGAATGTCAACTGCTCCACTGTGTACCTGCGCTGAATGTCAATTGCAAAGAAGGCTACCTGCGCTGGGCGAGTTTGGCCAAGTGGCACAATCATTCCTCAAGGTGTCAATGCCCAGGAAGCTTCCAAAATGACACTTGGATCAGGGAATTCGACTTGTGATGAGTAAGAGGGTCTAGATCTCCAAGTGGAAGCAAGAACCTCCAAGTGGACTCAAGAACTGAAGAATAACTAAAGTAGGAGAGGACACTAGTCAGCTCCATGCCAAGCTCAAGCTGACTCATCCTTTCTCCAAAACTCCTATATATAGAGCTCTCTCATGAGGTCTAGGGAGGCTGGAATCTTGTGAATGTAAGGAAGTGCTGTTGGTTTGAGTATAGAACTATTGGGTGATTTGCTTGAAGGAGGTGAAGAGGAGATTTCTTTCTGCTGGGAGGTGATGCTGGATTGGGCCTTTTATGGTTGTATCACTTCCTGAACTTTACTTCTTCCATTAATAAAGCATTTGAGGTTCTTCTATATGCATGTGTCTCAATGGTGTATTGTTATACTTGTGTATTTGATTTATTCTAATCCTTGAATCGATTATGAATGTATGCTTCTTGTAGTTTTCCTCTCTTTCCATTTTGCAGGATCTTGGTGTAGCTGGGCCAGTGAAAGAGCAAGGAGCTGGGAGCAAGTAGGAAGGAGAGAGGATTGGATCAATCATTAGCGGAAGACATCAGTTAGTGGATCTCTTTCTCCCCTCTCTTACATCTCATAAAGAAGTAATCTCGAATAGCTTTGCTTTGATTGTTGCTGAGGTACTATCACCCTTAGAGTGGGATAGGGTCATTCCGTATTGGATACTTTTGCCAACAACAAATTGGCGACTCCGCTAGGGAATCTTATCTTGTTGGTTGTTTGTGTTTTTGTTATTCATTTCATAAACACAGGGAGTACCGAATCGAACTGCATTTGGATCTTTCAAATGCAAAGTAGAGGGCAGCTACTCTAGCTCAGTTTCTGGGCATGTTTATGATTTGAAGAGCTGATCCACAAGGACTCTGAACAACTCTTAGTGATATCTTTTCATCCTCCTTTTCATCCCTTAGTGTGCACATGATTGATAGCTTCTGATTTGGCCAAAAACTGTGAATTTTTGAGCAATCTGTGACCCGGAAACTGAGAAAAACGAAAGTTTGTCTCTTCAGTGCAGGCACTGTGAAGGCAGTCTGCATTTCAGCGCAGTTCCCGAAGGGGCTACCTGCGCTGAATGTCAAACTGACAGTGTACCACCTATGGTGAACTAGTTTTGCCTAGTGCTACTGGGGTTCCCTACTGTTTATTGCCCTGTTTTCACCCTTGTTTTTGCAGCCTGTTGTCAGTCAATGTACCTATCTGAAACCAACTTTCCTTACCACTATTCCGCCTCGGTTGTATAAAGAAACTGTATTTGTTCTTTGTGTATTTCTTACATCATTTGCAGTTTCCCATAACGAAAGTGAACTAGTCTTACTGTGGCCTCTTAGATCTAGACCTGTGATAAAGTGTCATTTTGATCTTAAGAGTTAGTTTGTTTGTTGTTCATAGCTGATTGAGCATTTGCTTTCGTCATATGGTTTGAATTTATGTATTTCTAGTGTCGAAACAAGTAAATCTTAAGGTGTCTTTTGATTTTGGACAAGCTTGTTGGCTTTCACTTGAAATTGAATTCAAAATTATACAACAACTTTCTTTTTGTATTACATCAACATTAAGGAAGAGAAAAGAAATACCTGCATTGTGCATGTGCATTTTGACAGCTTGCATGTTGATTTAGGAAAAAGTGCATTAGTGTGTGCTCTATGATCTGTGTGAAAAGATGATGTCTTTCTTTTCCCTCAGTAGTTAAGATTTTCAAAGTTGAAAGATTGAAAAGCTTGCTTATCATCTTAGACTGCATTTAGGAGTGTTATCATACATCACGTGGTGATCCATAAAGGCAAACTGCTAAACAAGATCAACCTTAAAATAAATTGAATTTACATAACAACGCATTGAAACATAACGCAAACACATAGAGGTCTAAGCTAGAGACGTGTTCCGGCGTCGTTAAACGTGATATCTTAGCGTTGAGTGGTTGGGTGATTCCTCCACGGTGAAGCGATAAGTATCAATACGGACTTGTGCTCCCACATACCGTCGCGTATATATTGGGAGACCCCTATAGGAACAAAGCCTTTATCCATAGGAAACCGTGTCGGCCGCCCTACTGATCGCAATGCAGTGAACACAGCATTCACGAAGATCGACCACTCGTACTGTAAAACGTATTTTGTGGTTTTGCGAAAAGTTTGGCACACCCTCTGCCTAGATCTCCAGAGCAGTTTCTTTTGGCCTTTTTCAAACTCTATAACTGAAAAAGTCCATTCGAGCATTTGTCACTTCGGGCTCGTTAAAACATCGAAGGAGACTAGAGTCATCTTTAGCTTTTTCTCGACTCACAAAAAGTGAAAAAGCAAGTTGTGTCTAAAGCGTCGTTATAAAATTTATTTTAAACGGAACATAATCACGTCCTATTCCTGCGTTGATCTGTAGGTTGAGAACATGGAACGCCCCAACCAAGGAATTCCACATGATGGAAATCCTAGTCCTTTCTCCTCTTGGGGAGAAGTTGGTGCGCCCCACATGGCCACATTGTCGCTTCCAGGACTGACAATTGGCCTGCCAATTTGGCTATTATCAACCAATGTAGTTCAGAACACCATGGTTCCTGAACAGTCGAGTCAACAGTTAGATTAGTCTAGAGCTGCCCACCAGCCTTCTACTTCCTATAACTCTTCCTCCAATCCTTCATCTTCGCAAGGTAGAGTCGGCAAAAGCCAAGCTCCCATGGAGAAGAAGGAGAAGAAGAAGAAAGAGAAGAAGAAGAAGGAGCCTAAGGCGACTGGGGGCAAGCAAAAGACATCTGACAGAAATCCACACACAGCACCAACCGGGCCTAAATCGCCATGTGTCATATGTAGAGGAGACCACTTCCATAGAGATTGTACCTGTATTCCCTGGATAATAAGGGACTGGTCCCCTCGGTTGCACAATTCGGGAGCATCAACCTCTGATAGCCATGTTGAATGCTTACCATCAACCAGCGAAAGTGAAGGTTCAAGACAAAAAGGGGGAGCAAGATCCCCCTGCAGACTATGTGAAGGCGATCACGCCATCCACCGTTGTCCCTTCTTAGACGAAGCGAAGAGAGTTTTGGAAGATCGTCCGGTTTCACCGTTAAGACTTCCTCCTGGATACAAAAAACTCGTGCCAAGTCCTTCGTTGGTTGAAAATACAGCTGGCCCGCTCAAGTGGTCAGCTAAAGTGTCAGTCATTGAAAATGAACCTACTGAATCCAGACCGGACGAAAGTCAAAAGGTCGAAACGACAGTTGACCCGGTTCCGCCTTCAGAGGTTTCATCTTCAAATGAGACCGTCAATGAAGATTCATCTTCAAATGACACCCTCACTGAAGAGAATAAGGATGACACCATCCAGATTCTTTTCATCAACACCGACTCTGATGAGCATCAGGGCAATGCGCCCATTCCTTTATCGCAGGAAGGAACATCGTCAAGGTCATATCCGGCCGTGTATTCGGTCCCACCACTAAGCAACCTGGTTGTGTCCTTTGATTGGAACCAACTAGGCAGACCCCGGTTACCAGCCAGTATACCATTCAGAATCATAGTCCAAATTTATAGAATGGTAATGGCTGGCACTATCATTGATGAAGGGGCATCTGTGAGTATCCTTTCCTCTATTGCTTGGAAAGCACTGGGTTCCCCGGCGCTTTTACCTGAGATAAGAAATCTCTCAGGTTTTGATAAAGGAACCAGTCGACCATTAGGGATCCTCCCCAATGTGCCTGTTACATTGAAAGGGAAGACCGTTCAAATGAACGTGATGGTCGTTCAAGGACCCTTGGATTATAACCTACTCCTTAGACGAGACTATATATATTGCATGGGAGCTATAGTCTCCTCACTCTTTAGAGTAATGTGTTTTCCACACGAAGGAAGAATGGTCAAGCTCGTAGACCAACTTTCATTTCCGGGATCACGCATCGCAAATAGCCAAATACCAACCCTGAATGGTCTATTCAATCAAGAAATGTCTCCACCCCCAGTCCTCCTTCCCGATGAGTGCGAGTGATTCGGAAAGATGGGACTGGAACCCAGGGGGCATGCATCCTGGTCTGCTTCGGGCAGAGGAAACCTTGGGTATAAGGTAGAATTTCCGCGAGAGAATATGACTAGTCCGTACCCCATCCGTGGATGGAAGAGGGGTTGTTCTAGAATAGGATTCTTTTGTCAAGTTTACTTGTTTGACAAAGGTCATTCACCATTGTCTACTTCGGTAGACAGTGCCGAGGAAATGTTTTGTTTGAAAGATTAACGAAACAATCTTTGGGTAACCAGAAAGAGGCAAGCCTCCCTCAATAACACCAATGTTTTATCTTTGAGTAGTGTTCTTCTCTTGTCGCAAGTAGCTGCTCTCTTGTCGCAAGTAGCTGTTCTCTTGCGATCTTGCAAAAGAGCTGTCAAAAGTTGGGCTGACGGGAAGACAAGTACCGCATAAGACCCGTTAAAAATAACGAGAAGACAAGTATCGTTAACATTAGACTGGCAAGACGACAAGTAGCTGTGAACACCCAAAGAAAAGCAGAGGTGGGGGAGAGGAGGGGCAGCCTTGAAATTGTACTTTATACCTGGGGGCATGCAAACCTTTTGGAGTGCAAGCTAAGAGCAGTTATTTATCTGTTTTTGGGATTAGCCGTTTCCGAACTTGCATAAAGAAAGGATGAGAGGGAGCATAGCTTATGTGAGGCGCGAGCTCTATAAAAAATGGGATCTTACAGGAGACATTTCTTATCTTATGACTGGTATATCGAGCAGTTTTACCGCGAAATTTATGCTCGTTAAAAAATAGAAAAGCGAGATCCGAGCAGTTTTAGTACATAGTTCATGCTCGTTAAAAAATAAACATGAGATTGAGCAGTGTTTTGGTGCATTCAAGCTCGTTAAATAAAAAATGAACCTACCCCGGTAAATAACCATTGTGATCGTAAATTTATTAGCCATAAAAAGCCTTGGTCATGTTTGCACCTGCCACCTCCATTTCATTTGGCCGATCGTTCACCTCCATATGATTGTTTACCCATTTTGAGGAACAGCTGCGAAGAGTGATTTCACCTAGCCATCCTTGTGACACTGTCGTGATTGGAAAATTCCAACCTGTACCTGGAATCAGTTGCTATCCCTGTTTATCACTCGTTCCTCAAAAGATGAGTCTTCTTTGAGCTCTTTTCATCTGACTCGTAAAATATGAAAAGTTTGTCGAGTTTTGTCCTTCCAGCTCGTTAAAAGGACCGGAAGAGCTATCCCTCTCGTAGATTTTAATCTTTTTGGACCTGAGGGATTATTGCACAAAAAGGTCGAGCGCTTGTTTTATTCGGCTCGTTAAAGTTATCGAAAACTCATCCCTTCTGTATTGTTTTATACTTTTTCGGACTTAAGGGATTAGATGACGAAAAAGGAATTTTGGAGTTAACTTTCTGTACCTTTTCAGACTCTCTAAAAATGAAAAGGACCGAGTTTTCCTTGTCGTTAGACTCGTTAAAATGATTAAATAGCGACAAACTGGTCTTTAGACGAGAACGAGTTTCCCTATCGCTAGGCTCGTTAAAATATAGCGATGGGCTTACCCGAAGGGCAGGTTATAGAACAAGCATATGTTATCCTCCTCAAGCTTGACAAAAATAAAGAGGTACTGGTCAGAAATGACTGGGGAAAAATTGGGAGAACCTCAAAGCTTTAATGGTAGCAAGTCGCTCTTGAACATGACACTTTTCCTCCGTATCACGTCGGGTTGGGTTGTTTCATTCACCGGTCTCATCACCATGGTCTTCGCCAAACCATCCACATTTGGGGTAATGCTACCGATCCATCGCATCAATGTCGTTATATGTTCAAGAGATGTTGTTCAGAAAGAGTCAACCGTGTCCCATCCACTGCCATACATTATCCTTCATCCACCCATGATCACCACCATGAATCATATGTCACAAATTGTTTTCACCTCCATTAAAATCATTAGCTCCGTTCCATGTCACTGATGTGGGATTCATTAAGGCCCTCCTTTGACGGATCGCTTCTTGTCGACTTCAGCTCATTATCCAAGAAGTTGATCTAGGAACACCCCCCTCAGTACTTTGAAGCTTGCATGCCTCAATGGCAAGTTTCTCACTTCCGGCGACAGGTATACATCAATGACCTTCGACCGAAAGATTTTGCGTGGTGTTCGACGCCAAGTCCTATATTCACACCACGTGAATTGTACTGCAGTACCTTGAGGGTCATTATCATTATCGCTGATTCCTCTCGCGCTTGTTAATGATTTTCATCATTGACCGGTAATCAAGCGATGTCTTTCCATGTTCGACTTCAGCGCAATCCTCACGTGGATCGACTTGTACTTAGAGTGAAGATCGAACGAGTTTTAAGACCCCGGATCTAGTTTCATCCATCCGGGCTGCGATATATATTCAGGATATAAAGACATTTGACATGTACATCATTGCAGCAGATGATCATCCTACTCAAAGGATGATAATTTCAGCAGAGAATTATCAGTCTACCATCAGACGATCGTCTGTTCTATGTACCAAAATAAATTTATAAAGCTGAGCATGGGAATGCCCGCCTCAGCTAGATCATGAAAGTAGAATGAAAAATAATGTATTGTATTGTATTTTATTACAGGTCACCTCTCAGCGATTGAATGATCTTCGGATCCTCCTGATAAAGCATTTCACCCGATAAACGACCTCATACTTTAGGGGGCAACTGTTATAGACATTTTTGTGCCTAACAGCATGAAGCATGAAATTTCCATAATCTAAGGGATCCAAAGTCCCTAAACATGTTGTTCCTACCCCTAGAGGAACAAGGTGAACAAACCACAGCACTAAAAATCAGTTCTCCACCTGAAAGCACTCAAAAACAAGCTAATTCTGGATCATGTCAACTGCTCCACTGAGCATCTGCGCTGAATGTCAACTGCTCCACTGTGTACCTGCGCTGAATGTCAACTGCAAAGAAGGCTACCTGCGCTGGGCAAGTTTGGCCAAGTGGCACAGTCATTCCTCAAGGTGTCAATGCCCAGGAAGCTTCCAAAATGACACTTGGATCAGGGAATTCGACTTGTGATGAGTAAGAGGGTCTAGATCTCCAAGTGGAAGCAAGAACCTCCAAGTGGACTCAAGAACTGAAGAATAACTGAAGTGGGAGAGGACACTAGTCGGCTCCATGCCAAGCTCAAGCTGACTCATCCTTTCTCCAAAACTCCTATATATAGAGCCCTCTCATGAGGTCTAGGGAGGCTGGAATCTTGTGAATGTAAGGAAGTGCTGTTGGTTTGAGTATAGAACTATTGGGTGATTTGCTTGAAGGAGGTGAAGAGGAGATTTCTTTCTGCTGGGAGGTGATGCTGGATTGGGCCTTTTATGGTTGTATCACTTCCTGAACTTTACTTCTTCCATTAATAAAGCATTTGAGGTTCTTCTATATGCATGTGTCTCAATGGTGTATTGTTATACTTGTGTATTTGACTTATTCTAATCCTTGAATCAATTATGAATGTATGCTTCTTGTAGTTTCCCTCTCTTGCCATTTTGCAGGATCTTGGTGTAGCTGGGCCAGTGAAAGAGCAAGGAGCTGGGAGCAAGCCGCAAGGAGAGAGGATTGGATCAATCATTAGCGGAAGACATTGGTTAGTGGATCTCTTTCTCCCCTCTCTTACATCTCATAAAGAAGTAATCTCGAATAGCTTTGCTTTGATTGTTGCTGAGGTACTATCACCCTTAGAGTGGGATAGGGTCTTTCCGTATTGGATACTTTTCCCAACAACAAGCATTTCACTCGACATCAAGATTTACAACTTCATGCTTTAGGGGGCAACTGTTATAGACATATTTGGGAACTTCAACCCGAAACTTATATGCCAATAAACTAGGGCTCATCAACCCCTAAAAGAGTTGTTTCATACCCTAAAAGAACATGGTCATCTGATTACATCATTCCCCAAAAGTTCCACCTGAGAAACCATCCAGAAATGGCCTAAACTGAACCATACTAACTGTTACACTGGCTAGGTGCGATGCATACTGAGTGGTACACTCTCAGATGTGATTCATACTGATTAGGCCTTCTATAGGGTGCAATGGGTGAGGATAGACAAATGTCTGAGACAGTTTGCTAAGTGGATTCTCATGGGATCTTCTAGAAACTTCTCCTATGACACTTGCCTCTCTAAATTCACCTAGGGATGAGTAAGAGATCCAAGAAATCTCCAAGTGGAACCAAATACAACAAGTGGAATGACACTAATCAAAACCCCAGAGTTAACTCACACCCTTGCACACATCTATAAATGGATCCCTCATTTAAGATATCTAGAGGCTGGAATATTGTAAATTGCAAGGAAGTGTTGATAGTTTGTATTTGAGGAAAGAGCATTGTATTGTTGGTGTGATCTTGCTATTTCATGAGGTGAAGAGGGATTGATGCTGGGAGGATGATGCTGGATCAAACAACTGGGTTGTAATTCTCACTTCTATTTAATAAAGTTCTTTGAGTTTTCATCCATATAACTGTGCAATTGTGAATGTTATCATTTGTGAATGCTATTGTATGTTCATATATATCTGATTCTGTAATGTTTATGATATAATAGATCAAGATGCTTTGACGGTTCTTTGTTACTGTGTTTCTACGGGTACTCTCCAAGCGGGATAAGTACGGAGAAGAGTTGCAAGCTCTGTCAAGGGGGAGAGACATTAAGCAAAGGATTAATCGGAAGTTCCAGGTTGGTTCTATTGTCTTTCTCTCATCTATTATACATATAAGAAATCGTGAATTTCTTTAAACTGTTGTTTCTAGGGTAGCTACCAAACCTAGAGGGCTAGTCGTTCGAAAAGACACTAGTTTTCCCAGAAACACTATCATTGCAAATTTTGGCTCCTTTTCTGATGCTATATTCACCTTATTTGTCTACAATGGCTTTGTTATATCAATCATTTCTAGCTCAGGTCCATTCATGTTGTGGTAGCCTTCAAATTCTGTTATTTCAATATTGTGTCGGTCTTCATCATCTTCTACAGTGATGTGGTAGAATTCCAGTACATTGTGTAACTGTGTAGCCTAATCAGGCTACCAAGTGAGTGGAATTTCATTCTCAAAAATATTATTTTTAACTATCTAAAGGGTTGAATCTATATATGGAAAATCATCTTCAGAGCTAAATGTCAATATAAACCCATCAACCAAATCTACCCAATTCGCAGTGCCATGTTGAAGTTCTATTTGTAGGTACCAGTTTTGAGGAATTGTCTCCAATGTATGGATAAACCCATGCACCCATTCTTCTCATGGAATCTACTTCCAATTTATCATGCAAATATGGATGTGCTCTCTAGGATCATCTTCACCATCATATTTATCTACCAACTTTGTTTCTACCTGACCAAACCTTATCCATATCAACCTTCAACATTCTTGCCAAGTTCCTATATTCTTCTTATGTGTAACGCACCATCGAGCAAGAGTAGCTCTTAGGGCTATATCTAGAGCTAACAATATTTGACACTCTAGTACATGTTCTTCATATTCTTCAAGAAAAGCATTTATATCACCCAAACCATCATAAAATGGTAAGTCGCATACCTCATCTTTCATACAGTGAACTACTTTAGTAACTCTTGCACATCGCCTCATAGATATGTCATGTAACCTGTTTTTCCCATTTTCCAATTGTTCTTTTGAATCTGAAGCACACGAACTTTCATGCTCCCAACTCAAATCGCCTTCAGTAGGGTTAACACAGTCTTTTTATTTTTCTTCATTTGATAGATGTTATCTATATCAGTTGTGTTGTACTCATCTTTAATTGGTTTAGTATACCTTGCTCCTTTTGATGGATCCAAGGGAACGGTCGCTCTCATATTGTTTCTTTCAAATATCATTTGCCTCTTCTTTAAGTTGATTATAGCCATGTTGGAAAATGACCAATCTAGTCCAAGTAATGCAGGATAGTGGTTACTACCATCCACAATTTTTATTACTTCAAAACCAATAGTAGTGCACACCCCTTCAATGTCCACTGTAATTCCTCATAATATTCCTAGAGGAACAATATTTTGTTGATTTTCCATTTGTAGCTGAATAGTTGACCATTGGAACTTCTATTTACCCATTAAATCCCATGTTTTCTTTTTTAGGACATTAGCTTCAGATCCCAAATCTAAAATAACTTGGTCCATTTCATATTCTCATATTTGTGCACTAAGCCTCATTTCCTTTCCACTTCTCTTATGTCTATGTACATTGTTAACTTCATGCATATCACTTCATCGTACTTCTTTAGATGCGTGGGAATTTATCAATTCCTAAAGTCCTTCTACAACTATTTGATCTAGTGACAATTTCATACAAGTTTGAAGAAAATATTTTAAAGTATCTACCTTATATGTTGAATCCTTTTCCTGTATTGTCAAAGCTTGGCTTTGTTTCGAAGATGATACACCACAACTATTATTATGATTCTGCTTTGCACTAGATGTTGAAGCTCCTACATCCATAAATCTTTGCTTCGCTTCCATAAAGACTTATTTTTCCTTTTGAATATCAAACATAGGGGAGTTTTAAATATTCTTTCTAACCCATGTAGCTTCTTCTCCCTTCTTTCCATCTTCTTTATCATTTCCAGTCGTAGCTCCACTACTTGTTACAATTTCAATGTGAGGTAAATCGGTCCTTGGTTCCACAGTCATCATCTAAATGTTCTGTGTCAGCTATTGATTTTTCTTTTCTTGAATTTTTTCCATAAGTACCAGACACTCCTCAATTACATGATCAAATGAATTTAAATACTTACATTTCATAGTAGGATTCTGATAATATCTTGCAAATTTACCAGCCTAGCCACAATTGTAGCAGATAATCTATCCAAGAACTCAACCAGCTCTGCCACCTCGATCTCTTCCTTGGTAGCTACCTCAACCATCACGTTGTCCACTTCCTTCTTGTCCATGTTATTCAGCTTGCATTCTATATGTATCAGCACTTCGCTTAGTTCATAAGCTTGACAATTGTTTTCATCATGTCCCATTGATTTGTAGAACTTGCAGTACAGGTTCTTGGGGTCCGCACATACTTTTGTAACAAATAACAATATTTTGCTCTATGTTCACCTCTAGTTTTACATATCTTGCACCATAAGCTAGACTGGGATTCAAAGGATTTGGTGCTCCACTAGCCATGTAGTTTTTGAAGAGAGGGCATTATTTTTTAGAATGGCCTTCTACTTTACACTTTGTACACCATACCTCTTCTTCGACTTCCTTACTTTTCTTGATACCTTGTATATGCAGAGTCAAATTTTCTAGCTGACTCTAGATCTGTTGCATACCTAAATTGGTATCCACTATACGAAAAACTTCTAATTTCATTGCAGTTATAAAGATTTGTCTTGAGTTTCTATCTTCTATTGTGACAAAGGCAATATTATATGTGGAAGAAGCACAATTATAAACCATTCTTTATGTTGCTGCAGAGCTATTTCGAAGCCCACCTGATCCAATAATATCTTAAATCTTCGATCAAATTCCCAAACAAACTGAGTAAGCTTTTGTTTGATTTCTTTTAATTCGGTGATACACTACGACTCAAACTTTTCCTTCTTAAATTCATTTACCAATATTGTTTTATTATCTGTGAATGATATAATCTGATTTCTTGAACACCTCATGTACCATGTCAAATCTCTATCTTGAAATGTCATGACAAGCTACGCTTTTTTCATATTTTCATCATGGAACTACTTCGCTATCCATACTGCTTCACATTAGAACCAAAATTTCTCTAAATCCTCTGATCTAGTCCCTTTAAATATAGGTAGCTTAATATCATCAGCCATAGTTCTTCTCGGGGGGGGGGTAGGGGAGTAGGGGGCGAAAAAAACCAAAACTACCCTGACTATTGCTAGATTTAGGCTTTGGAAAACTTTTAGGCTAAAAGGGTGAATACCGTGGAGTTACTTCGAGGTTTTCAAGGAGTTTTCTTCACTTTTAAATTCACTCAACAAAGGGCTATAGTCAACTTCTATAAAATTCTTCGGATACTGGCCACGAGATCTATTTTTAGTGTCCATTCTATATATTTTTCTGCTTTGCATTGTTCGAGTTTCTTCTTCGAATATTCTCCCAAGCATAAGTAACTAATATGCTGACTGCATTTGTAAAATTCCCTTTTCACACAAAAGCATCTTAATCCAAATTTTTAGAGATCTCAAGAACTTACCTTGCGGTCCTTTTAAAAATTTTGGTTCTTCTTCGCTACAGGACACAATCGAGTCTACCATGAACTCACTAATGAATCCTCCGAAGATGGTATCAATCCAAAAATCAACAGATCTTAATATCCTATTGTCAATGTTCTTGAGTTGTCGTATCAGTTCAGGAGTCGACTCCTTAGATTCATCTCCCTTAAAGAATTTTTTTATATCAATCAACCTTGATATACACTCGTATAGCTCCAGATAGAATGAACTAAAGAAGATTTTTTATTTATATTAAAAAATATACTTCTCCAACCACCTTTCCATTGACATGCGAGGGCTTCTATTTTCTTGTTCCGAAAATTCTCGTTCCTTCTATTCTACCCAATATTGAATTTATTTCTTTAATATATGCCACATAAACATATCCCTCAAACAGATCTTGGTATCAGAAACATAACTGTTTTTTGGCTTAGGTTGGGATGAATCATTTTTTATTCTTTACTATGAACCATTAAAACCCTCAATCAAAGGCCCTTTTAGCAACGACCTGCAAGAAAATCGCAGTCTCACCCGAAGTGACTATGGGAGGTTGCAAAACCAAGTTTATACAACCTTGAGGGATACTGTGATGTGGTAATTTTTTATTTTCTTATGCTTTAACACAAATAAACTACACATTCATGAAATACTTTACATTTATATATTACTTTGCAAAATTACATTCATAGATTAAACATAACATAAACATCTACAAACTTCACAATACTGAAATAAAGTGCAGATGATAAGAAAATCAACACAAGAAGACATATATTTTACCATGGTTCATCCCAATGTGGGACTACATCCACAAGAACTGTTGTTTATAACACATATTTTGGTACAACAAACAGTCCTTCACTTGTGCGCACAGCTGGAGACAGTTTGCGCAATAATTTGTAGACGCTCTGCACACAAAGATGTAGACAGTTTGTGCACTAAGCTGTAGGCCCAAGCCTCTAAGAACTTAGCTGCGGAGCCTTGCTCCCTTCTGCAAAGTATAGATCACAAAATTACAACCATAAACATAGATATGGATTAAATTCCTTCATTTCATGCCTTCCCTCTTTATTATTCATCCCTATCTACTATTACATCGAGGGATTACATCGCTACATTAGCATTGGACCCACTACCATGGTTTCCAAAATACAAGGGACTATGGTCCAAAACCATTCAACTTTTACAATATTATATGCTTTTACAAAAATTGAGGGGCTTCACTGGGAAGCCCCTATATTGCATGATGCGTTTTTTATGTGTTCCTCATTGTGCTTTGCTGCAAGGTCCACTTCCCACTCCGTGACATCCCTTATACTATGTGATCTACCCATATAATTCAGACTCCTTGCCCAAAATTTTGCCAAGTTGGGTTGCACCCAACATGACAACCAAAGAAGCTCATATATTGGTAAAAGATGTGTGGGAGCATATGTCATCCCATACATCTCGCTGTAGGTAGAAATAGGTCACTACACAAGTACATTAGATATATGGATCTCATGAAAAAACTCATTGATTCAAAACCTTTTTCATTTGGGGAAGAAATTTCTCAACTAGTGTGGGTTGATGCCATGTTGGAGGATTATCACTCCATCATTAAGAAAACTGTATGGGAGGTGGTGTCGAGACTAGAGAAAAATTCAATGGTTAGTTCTAGATGGATCTACAAAGTGAATCATCCAGTTGATGGAAGCATCAAGAAGTACAAGGCTAGATTTGTGGCGCATGTTATCTACCTATACCAATAGGTTTCATCTTTCATGATTAGAAAGGAGATTCCAAATATGCTCTGCTTTGGTGATGCAAAGATCTCATATTTCTATGAAGAAGCATTTTGTACATAGATTGATGTTGCCCCAATTTTGGATGGGTGATCCAACAGCCTAAACTGGATCATGCCATGTTTCAATTTTTGTTATAGAATAGAGAAAGAAGTCTGTCCAAACTGTCTAATCTTGGCAGACTAGTAGTTAGGTAGAGAATTAAGGTTCCCAACTGCTTAATCTGGGGCCTTGGAAGCAATAAGGGTAGTTCTAGATAGAAAAATAAAAGAAAAATGCAAAAAGAAAAGAAAAGAACAATTGGGGGTTTGCTAGTCCAAGTGCACCCTCTATGAAGAAACAAAAAATGCTAGGCAAGTAGATGGGTAGGTAGATGGGGTTGCAGAAGTATTATTTCTTTCATTTTGTTGGTCTAAGGCAAAGGAAACATCATTGGATAGAGAGGGTCCTCTTCTCCATCATTTTACAGCATCAGGATGAAGCATGTCTAACTTCCCAAGTTTCCCTATCAAAAGTCTTGCTAACATCCTATTTTCACTTGTATTATATGCCATATCCACATTTCTTGTGTAAAAATCTTTTCATTCTGATCTACTCCCTAAACTAAGTTGATTTCATATAAAACTTAGTGTTTATCCCCTCATCCACCTCTTCCATTCATATTAACTCCTAATTTCTTATTATTTAACTCCCTATACCCCCATTTCCCCTATTACTATGTTAATCCTACATAAAAACCCCAAATTTGTATATATCCCCTTTTCCCAAGCAATATAGCTTTATGCAAGGTTTTAAGTGGTTCAGCGCTAAAACATTAGAGCATGGTTAAAAGGCCCCGAAAGGTTAAATCCTGGGATTAAACCAAGGCCCGCTTGGTTTAATAGCCATATCATCATTTTGTAAATAAACCCCTTTAACCCATTTTTACCCATAACGCTGAAAAAACCACATTTTCATCAAATCCTAAAGTTCCGCTGGGCGCAAATATTAATAAATATTATTTATTTAATTTGGCGCCCGTCCGTATCGTCCTATTATCTTGGCCTCCCGCCAGCCGTCGGATCTGGGCTTTCCCATCCGACGGCTCTCTGCCATTTCGAAGCGGCCCCAACGTCCCCCCTTTACGTCTCGAAATTTGACGTAGGCTGACGTATGGGCGAGGACGTGCGTCTCAAAACTATTGGATCGGGCCACCCTCTGACAATACCACGACCGTATCCAGAGCGGTCCGATCAATCCACTTACCGCCTTCCGTATACTGCTCACCCCGTCATGCCAACATCACTTCCACGTCACATCCACGTCATGCCATCTCACCATCGCATCGCCGCCCTGCCCGCCATGGATCCGAGCTGTCCGCCACCTCAGCAGTCCCCGTGGACCACTCATAGACCACCACATCACCCTTCCGTACTTGACCCCACCCGATGACATCATGCTGACGTCATCTGGAAAAAGCGCGGCAAAGCCAAAATTGCCCATATTTGGCCCAAATTCATCGTTTTTTCGCACTTTTTCACAAAACAGCACTCTACCCTCTACATGTATTTTATGTCCATTGCTGCCGCCAACCTACTGAAGGTCACTCCACAGTTGCTGCCGCCTCCAAATTGACTTCAACCGAGGTCTGATGTCGCTCCACGACCAGGTACTTACCATATTCTCTGCCTGCTTGTTCTGTTCTGTCCTGCATTTGCTAGAAACCTGTGAATTTCCCATTTTCACTGGAGAATTCGACCTGCAACACCTTGTAAACAAGTCAATTACTCTGACATCGGCCAATTGTGCCCAATTTCACTTCAATTATCCTTAAAAAGACCGTAAACCTGCAAGTTTACCTAAAACTGTTGCGCAGAACTGCATTTGCCCGAAGTTGGTCATAAATTGTATTAAAAACACATTCTGACCATGGAAACACCGGTGGCTTTGAATGTTGCCCCTTTAAATGCCCCGCACAGAGAGCTGGAGTGGCAGGCCCTGGCAGATAGGGATTACCAGATGATGGAGATAGTTTTAATGCAAGCCAAATATAATATTCATATGCTCAATGAGCTGAAGGCCCAGCACCTCAATGGGACTGATATTCTAAGGATTTGGGACTCCAATTTGCCCATTTACAACCTCCCTCAAGTCAATGTCCTCCCAGATTTAGTTCACAGATGCAGTGCCAACTATGACCCATGTCAAAGAGCTGTCCTCAATACCTCAGGTGCAGTCTTGTTCCATGTCACCCCTGAGGCTATAAATCAGATGCTGAACTTTCATTCTACAAGGCCATTGACTCCCATTTCCATGAAGGACTTGCTAAAGAAAGGAGGCAAGCTGTCTAGTGCCCAAATTTTAAAGATTAATCAGCTATTCATTGAATCAGGCTCTGAAACTGTGAGAACCCCTCCTATAGGAAATGTATATTTCAATGAGTTGGGCAAGTTGCTTGTAGATTTGATCAGTTATGTCCTGGGTTACAGATCAGCTGAGGATGCTGATGAAACCATTCTGGCAATGATGTCTATCTTCTCCCCTGGAATGCCTCCTGCTGTGCACTATGACTATGCTGCATACATCGCCAATAAGATTCATGAACAATTGATGAATCTAGAGAGGGAAAAGGTGTTCAGATACACTTCATACATCTATCACTTGTTCCTGTTTTATCAACCTGATGGCTTCCCTATTTCTCTCAAGAAGTTTGATGCTCAAGGGAACCCAAGGTCTGTGGTATTTTGGACTTCAGTTTTTCACCACACATCTTTTTCACCCTATGATTACTGCGAATTCATAGACCTTTTCATTCATCCAGCCATGTCCTTGCTATTGAGCTCACCTCCTCCCAGATTAACAGATGAGATGCAAAGGATTCTCCAGCTCTCAAAGGCCTACAGCATTGGGGATTGGTACTTTTACCAAAACCATACAGTAATAAGGATATATGGGTGTGAGCTAGCCCCATACAGGCTGCCAAGATATGTCCCCATGAGACTGTTTGCCTTAGAGTATTTCAGGCAGTTTGGAAATGCTGATATGGTCCATTTCCACAGCAAGAACAAGAAAGCACAGCTAAAGGTAAAAAACCAGCTAGGTCCATTTATTTATAACAAAAGGGAAGAGGCCTGGCAAGAGGCAGACCAAATATTAAAGGGCCTCCAATTGCAAACCAGTTTCCTTTGGGTACCCTATGATCCCAATCATTTCATCAGCCTTAGAAGGGTCAAATATAGATTGGCTAGCTATGATCACCTCAGGTTGCCACATATTGAAAAATATGCCAATCAATTGATATGGAAAGAAGGTACCCTAGAGGAAGCAACCACTAGAGAAGAGTTAGCACAAAGAGCTGCTAAAAACATTGAAAAAGAGGCTGACTTGGAACATTGTGCACAGGTCTTCTCTCTCCCCAGCACTCAAGTTGGAGCATCTGCTTCATCATCTACAGCTCCACAAAAGGTAGCCCAGACTACCATACAAGCAGTAAGTCCAGTTAGAGAAAAAGGAAAAGAGCAGGAGCAGCCACCGCCTAAAGGACAGCAAGAGGATCAGCCTGAGCAGCGGGAAGAAATGGCAGAAGCCCCTGGTCCTACAGAGCAACAGGCTCAAGAAAAGGAGCCCCAAGCACAAAATACAGCAGTGGAAACTTCTGTGCTCCAAACTCCCATCAATGAAGAGAGGGGAAAAAAGAGAGACAGACAAGAATACACTCCCCCCACCACATCAGCAAGCCAGCAAGGGGAGAAAAGACAAAGGCTTAATCCCTTCTCAGAGGAAGAGATGCCTGTTGGTCCATCCATGGGTATGGGCCCCCCAAGTACTGAGGCATCAGCAAGTTCCTTTCAGCAGGAACAACAAAGACCACTGGGAGGAGAGGTCAGCTCCTCAGGACAGCAAAGAAAAGCAGAATCTAGCATCAAGAAACAATTCATAGACATTAAGGCTAGGAATGAACCAGTGAGGTTGCAGCTCTACAATCACTTACTTAAGATGGCTCCCACCAACCAGCAGAGGCTTATGTCAGCATATGACATAACAGAGGGGAAAATGACAATGAGTCATTTCATGCCCACTATGCTGCAGCCACAGTCAGCTGCAGACTATATAAGGACCAACCTTGAGGTCCTTGCAAAAGACATCCACCCTATGGACCAGATAGAGCTTCACAAGAAAACGGGTGAGATGGTCTATTCAACGCTGGCAGACAAAACCTTCCTGGCACATAAATTGCAAAACAGTCTGCATAATACAACTGCTCAACTTGAGCTGGAGAAGGCATCCTCTCAGGCCAAAGACAACAGGATCAGGTCTTTGGAGGACATTATTATAGAGCTTGGGCATGACCCAAAGGATCCCAAAGCTGTGCAGGCACTGCTAAAAGAAAGAGATGCAGATATTGCAGCTTTGAGAAAGATGGTGAAGATCCCAGCAACCCTTCACCCTCAAACAGAAGAGGTTGCTCAGCAGAGGAAAGACCAGGATGTAGCAGCTATGCTGCTAACACTACATAAGCAACTGGTCCAAACAGAAGGTAAATTGGTAGAAACAGAGGCTGCACTGCAGGAGGCACTAAAGCAGAAAGAGGGAGGCCAGACACCTCAGCCCCCTCAGCAAGTCATAAACCTTGAGGAGTCCCCTCAAACTATCATTCCTCCCACAGGGCAGACAGCTGAAACAGCCCCATCAACATCAGCACCAGCAACGGCACCAGAACAGGCTCCAAGCCTAGACATGCAGAAGATGATGAAGGAGATTCAAGTCCTAGAAGCTCAGATGGCAGAGCTGAATGATGCCAAGGAGAAATTGGCCACACTTAATGAGAAATATGATAAATCTAAGCAACAGGTGGCAGAAAAGACAAGGGAAGCAAAGACGCTGGAAATAAAAATTAAAGAGCTTGAGAAAGAGATGACTATGGGTAAAGCAATAACGGAGCTCAAGAAAATCACATGGCTAAAGATTGGTCAGTCAATCACAGACCAATGGCAATATATAGAGACCATCCATGAGCAAATGGATTTGTTGGGCAGGGCTTATGCAGAAAATCAAAAAGCCAGAGCTTCTCTAGGAAGTATGCCAGAGGTAGCTACTAGAATGATCAATGTGTTGAACAACAGAACTGGCATACAGCTAGCAACCATGGGTATCAGAGATAGAACTGATACAATTTTGCTGATCAAAAGGGTACTCATCCTCAGAAACTATGTACAAGCACTAGAAAGAAAATGTTAGGATATTCAAGCAGAGGTAAATACTTTTGGTGCCAAGGTCACAGCATTATATGACAGGGGACTCCCGAGTTTAGTAAATAGCGCAGGAAGGCTATTGCCTCATGAGAAATATTCAAAAAGAGTCAACAACTACATAATTTATCAGTTGATTGCCCCATCTAGTACTTCAGAGGGAACTGGGCCGCCTACAGGACAAGAATTGTATGATAAACTAGAAAATCTGTTTTACATAGAACATGAAATCAATCATCTGTTTGCAGTACCCCCTAATTACTTCAAATATACAGATGCTGATGAAACATTACACAAGATACAGAGACACTAAATGCCTACTGATGAATGGTGGACGAATATGATCAGGACTCTGCTTTGATTAAATTGAATATTCAGATTAAAGGCATCCCGCAGCAGCCAGCAAGCAGTTGAGGAGATTACAGATCAGCAATTTGAAAGATGACCGTGCCATGACGTGTCAATAAAAAGGCATAAGCCAGCGGGAACCGTCGGGAAAAAAGCTCAGCTGGCCCATGGGCCCAAAAGTCAAATAAATCTGATAAACAACAGGCAGCTGTTGTGTACCTATGCCAGAGGCATTAAAATCTATAACCACTATTTTTGTAAAGTTGGTAGGAAGCAGTTATTGCTCAATAACTGATACTTCAGATATTTTTATGATATTTTGTATATATTCACCCCCGCGCAGCTCTTTTGGGGGTTGTTGTGACTTCAGTGATTCAAGAGAGAACTCGGCTGTACACTTTTCAGAGAAATGTAATACAAAGAAGCTGTTGGTTTCTAAAATTGGGTTAGTTGATGCGTGCTGTGTTGAAAACTACTGACTGCTGCAAAATTCTGGTGTTATAGCGTGACACAATAAGTATTTCCTAACTATGTTTATGTTTCATCTTATGTTTAGTCTCTATGTGATATATGTTATCTGAACTTAGGAAGAAAGAAAAAGAATAGCTCAGGACTTGTCCATGGAGACACCCTGAATTCAATCTTTCTTGTTATAAATGTTTTCTTCAACTTTTGGTTTATTTGGTTGGAATTCTTAAATGCTCCAACTCACTCTAAATCCATGACAGTTTCTGTTCAGTAATTCTAGTATGCTTCTGAGTGGAATCCGTTATTCAACTTACTGATTACACTGTGAAAGAATTCTATGCTGCCTTTCCTGGTTTATTTCAGTATTTCTTACTGTTCCCTTTCCAAAATCAAAATATGTGTCATAAATAGCTATCTAGCTCTGCGGTAAATCTTTCTTCATCACAGACACCAAGGCTTTCTTCAATCTTGGACTCCATATGCCCAATGGACTAACATCTCTTTAGAGCTTTCATGCCTTTCTCAGAACAACAGTACAAAACCAAAATTTCAAACAAAACCTGCATCATAACTAGCCTAAAATCTTCATAAAATAAAGCTAAATCTAATAGAGAGAGCCCACTCTAGTTAAAGGCAGGCTAGAACCTGTAATCCAAAGCCTGGTTAGTGGTTACCCCGGTCGTATTCCCTTGGGAGTCAAAGGGAACAACCTGGGTGTTAACAGCGCAGATGGGGTGTAAGACCCATCATATTGATGTGAAGACCACCTTTCTCAATGGTGTTTTTGAGGAGGAAATTTACATAGAGAAACCAGATGGATTTAAGACATATGACAGGGAGACACATGTGTGTAGGCCCAAAAGTGTCTTGTATGATCTCAAATAGGCACCCCAAGCATGGTACTCTCGAATTGACACATATCTCAGTTGATTAGGTTTCACCAAAAGTGAAGTAGATGCTAATCTCTATCACATTGTGGTAGATGACAAGTTTATTATCTTGGTTTTTTATGTTGATGACTTGATACTTACAAGGGATGAGCAGTTCATCCACTCTTGCAAGGAGGACCTTGCAAGAGAATTTGAGATGAAGGACATTGGCTTGATGCATTACTTCCTTGAGATTGCAGTATGGTAGGATGATGGTGAGTTGTTTGTGAGTTAGGGGAATTATGCCTCTAAAATACTTCAGATATTTCACATAGAGAGCTATAAGCCTATGGCCACACCTCAAGCTACAAAATAGAGGAAGGAGAGTGCTTCTTCAGGAGAGGTAATAGATGCTACCATCTACATATAGCTTATTGGATCCTTGATGTATCTGGTGAAGACAACGATTGACATATGCTATGAATTTAATCAATTGATCCAATCTATGGTGAAGCCTGCCAAGCTATATTGGAAGGCATGAAATCATGTGTTAAGGTAACTCAAAGGCACAATCGAGTATTTGTTATGGTACAAGAGGATAGACTGAGTGAAGCTCCAAGTCATCACTAATGCAGATTGCGTAGGGAGTCTATCAGATACGAAAAATACTTCAGGTGCTATATTTAGTGTTGGGTCTGTAGCTATTTCCTAGTATAGTAGGAAACAAAGGTCTGTGGCACTTAGCTCAGTAAAGGTTGAATACATGTTTCCAAGTCAAACAACATGTGAGGCCCTATGGATGAGGAAAGTAATTGTGGGTATTTTTAGTTAGGAGATAGATCCAACAATGATTTATTATGATTATCCATAGTTGTATTAAACTCTATGAGAATCCAATATTTCATGACAGGTCCAAGCACATTGACCTTAGGTACCATCACTTGCAGGATTGTGTGCAGAGGAGAATTATGTTGCTAAAATACATTCCAAATGA
Source organism: Pinus tabuliformis (assembly GCA_031772625.1). Lineage (NCBI taxonomy): Eukaryota > Viridiplantae > Streptophyta > Pinopsida > Pinales > Pinaceae > Pinus > Pinus tabuliformis. Next base: position 52,819,002 of record CM062815.1, read on the forward strand.
GGAGTAGCATGACGATAACATGAAAAAGGAATTATCAAGAGGCAAATTCAAATTGCATAGGTGCAGGATAGGGATGGTTCAAAATCCATTTATTACTAAGAGGAAGTGTTAGAAATGGTAGCAAGAAAGGCTTATAAATTTGACTTGTGCCTTAGTCAAATTTAGTAATTCAATTTTCCACATTAAAAGGATGACTTGGATTGAAATTAGCTTGTGCGACATGGCCTTGTCTACTAGTTTACTCAGTAAATTCTAATTATAGGCTATAAATAGAGTTGTGCAGGTAATGATTGCTAAAATTTAGCAATCTGGTTTAGTTATTTTCAGTTTGACTCAGTTAATTGAGCTCAAGTACCTAGTTGAGTCAGTTGAAGGTCAGTTGAGTAGTAGAACTATTTTTAAGTCAGTGATATGTTATTTAAACTACTTAATCAACTAAAAGTAGCCCATACATGGATGTAATTTGAATTTCCTAATAGGATTGGAGGAAAATGGACATTGTAATTATCAATTGTATGCTAATTGGTTGTACAGGCTTGGCAGTTAAGTAGGTGAATCATTCGTTGGTAATTATGCAAGGAAATAGGACACCATTCCTTCTTTTAGGAGCTAATTTCTTCCAATATTGTGCAAATAAATAGGAGCAAGTTGGGGCCTTGAATTGGTTAAGTGCCAGCCATAGTAGGAAAATTGGTAGGAGAAAACGTTTATAGTCTAGTGTGTGCTTCAGGATCAAAGCAAGAAATTGTAATAGTTTCTCATTCTCATCTAATTAATGAAAAGAAAAGGAGGTTCGAATCCCACTAGCATAATCGGTTGAGGATGGGCCTTGTCAGCAAGGTAGCCCATGGTAAAACCTCATGGGGGGTGTTTCTTCCCTATTTGAGGAGGGGAGACATGCTAAAAAATCTAGTCAGCTAAGTGTTGGTGTGGCCTCGGATGGGTGTGATCCTCGAGTGACTTTAATGACTTAGATGTCCCTAGGTTGCAACTCCTCAAGCCATAGGTTAAGCATGGAGGATCACAGATAAAAATAAAATAAAAAATAGAGGAGGGGTTTTTGGCAACTGGTTTCCCCTATAAATCATTGTGTTATTGTGGTGTTTTAATGGTTACATTGCATTGCATGTGTTTCTAAATAGTGATTTCCATTCCACAAAATAATATGGGAAATTTGTAATCTCTTGCTTTCAGTTCGATTTCATTAGTAGTAGACAATTTCTATTAATATCTACATTGATGATACTATTGCTTTCATGGCATACATGTAGTTGCAGCCAAGTAAGATATTATAATCTAACTATGCATGGAGTAATTTTATGTTTATGAGTACTATTTTACTAGCTAGGTCCACTGAGACATTTTGGAAAATTTTGATGGGTATGGAGGGATGTTTTTCATAATACCTTAATGTAATGTGGGAATTACTAAGTCTAGGGGATCCTAGTTTCTACTAAACTAATTTTGACATGATACAGGTGGATTCCCCCTCATCTATGATGTATCTATGGATGGTGATGTTATGGATAGTGACTGGTATATGAAAAGAAATTATCAATGCGAGTCCCGGTGAAGCATTATTCAAATAGAAGGCCGTAAACTATGAATCAAAAGGGATGATTATGTGTAATGTGGAAAGTACAGATTTTCATTGGGTTGGATAGGTTTCAAAGACATCTAATGGTAAAATAGTTGAGGGAGACTATGCTCAATCATCAACGATACTATAACTAGTGGATACCTTTGAGTTGAGGGAATTACGACGTAATGACCCTTTAACCATTCATGGGATAGGTATAATAAGTGGTCGAGGTATCATCAAGAGTGGTGTAGAAGTAGTATTATATGATTTGAAGGGGTTGGTTTCTAGAGGAGTTCCATAATCTCAGTTTCACATTTGCAGGAGAATATCCTCTCCATCCATGAAAATGTCATTATTGGTTGGGTCTTGAGAACTACCCCTAGTATAGTTTTGGTCCTCTTGAGGGGCAGGTTCGTATTGTGTGGCTACTACCCCCTAGTGGGGAAAAGGGTTTTGCATTACTGCTAGTTGTTGATTTCCCCCCTTGCCCCCTGACCTCTGTCATCTTTCTCAATTTTAGGAGTTTAGGACAAGGAAGGGTGTAATGCTCATATTTTACACAAATAGCACATGCATGATTGGTTCAGAGACTAGAATTTTTATTTAGATTTTGTGGGTTATTAGTACCTTGACCTTGATTTTGTTTCCAATTGGGGGATTACCCCCTAATGGTGCACGTGTAGGTTGATTGGTGTCTCCCTACCCAGTTTCCCCTTTTAGTTTTCTCTTTCCTTTCTTTTTGTTGGGGTTTGGAGGATTAGCAATGTTGAAGTCTTCAAATGCCTATTTTTTTGGGTGAAATAAGGTTGCATGAAATTGATCCCTACATTATGCAAGGGTGAGAAGACACTAGAAAATGGTAATAAGGATTTCCTTGTCCTGGATTGATGTAAGGTGTTTGGGGAGGTTACAAATCCTCTATAATGCAAGGAGGATATTGGTTAGCATACAAGGGAGGGTATTGGTTACTAAATATAGCAGGGTATTGGTTCCCCTACGTAGGAGAGTATTGGTTACTCTATATAGTAGGTTATTGGTTCCCCTATGTAGGAGGGTTTTGGGAATGCATGGGATGATGGGGATAATACCCTGTGCTGGTTGGTATTTGGGTCGTATGTGGACCTCTAAAGGATTGGAAATGGGGTGGTCCATTGTATACATTTACAGACTATTGGAATCCACTACTAGGTTTATTTTGGGATATGATTCCAATTAAACTATTTGTAGCATTTGATACTCCTAAATCATCTTGCGAGAAAAGAAGCAGATAGGGAGAATTAGGTAGGACCATGTATATGTATCGTGATTGAGTATGGATGAGCTCAAACTATTTATATTTGGTGATAGCTTCTTCCTCTATCTGAGGAATGGTTGTAGTGACATATTTTGCAATTGTTTGGAGAAGCGATCTCAAAAACAAATCTAGGAAAATGTATTCTGTTACGTTGGGTTTATAGAGGTTGTGATGCTTTCGCAACTCATGGATATGGCATGAAATATGAGTGGAGGTGGTTTTCCTAAAGTGGGTCAGTACTTCTAACCTAGTGTCATGTAACACTGGGAGTTGGAAAAATGTGAGGAATGAACGAGCTAGGGATTAAAATGTGTGATGGGAACCGACTTCCTTTCTCACATACCATTTTGTGGTAGGGTTGGTGAGGGTGGGTTGAAATAGCCTCAAATGAAATTATTCCTTAATGATGTTGTTAGATGAACACCACAAATGATATGTCATGATGTGGTTAGAGGGATCTTCTCCTTGCATGCCTTCAAATATGGGAATATATAAGGGTATCTTGGTTGGCATAGGGGGCGAAGTTTTATTATTGGTGAGCTTAGTTGAATTTTATAGATTCAAAGAAGAAACAAATGGGATTTTTATGTCGTTGGCCATATTGGTACGACTTGGGGATGTAGCTTAAAAAATGTTTCCTTGAGAAATAGTAGGGATACTTGGGGGAGTAGCATGTGGACTCATACAAGGGTAGTAAAAGGGTTTCCTTGATGAGGAGGTGTCCCCAATAAGGTTTCTTTGATAAAGGGTGACCAAATCACAATGGTTGAATGGTGTCTTCTACGCCTTGATGGTGAGAGGCCAAGAACACCTCACGATAAAGGGGGTATGTTTAGGATGTGACGAGAGTGAAGGGTAATATTTGGTTCCCCAATGATGCCCTTTATGGATTAATATTACTTTATATGGTGAAAAGATAAATTGTATCAAAACAAATGAACCACATAAATAAAAAAAGTGAAAATAAAAAGATAATTCTCCCTTTAAATTTATGTTATGTGATCAATCAAGAAGAAAATGGTTTCATGTTGTTTGTGTATGATAATAAAAATCCTATTAAGGCCTATGTTTCCTTTCCATACTCAAAATAATCAGCCCTTGCAAAAATATCTTATTGATGGGTAATGGGGCCATGTCCCAAAAGTATTGGTGATGCTTCCAACAACCAAGAATCAACCAAGGTAATCAAAATTCTTTAGTGCTTCCCACGCCTCCACCTATAAGGAAATATTCCCAAAACAATTTGTCCCCTAAGATACCTTCCTCCCATGGGGGCAGTCAAATCTTGAGCTTCTTGACAGTCAGTCAATTAATGTGGAGCACTATACAATTTGGGTAGCCTCGTATATGACCACACACATTGAGAGCTAAGACTAACCCCCTATGAATCAGGTTTTTGGCATACCCAAGTATTATTTTCCATCGGATAATGAAGGATTTTAAGCACCCTATAAGAAGACTTCTATGTTTCATAATGTAAACAACCATGAAGGCTTACACAATTCCTACCCTCATGGTATTAACCTAAACTATAAATTATTTTGAGACCCCTATGGGGAATTTAGTGTGTTCAAGTGTTAGAGTTGTTTTAAAGAGGCATATCCACTCAGGATGTGAAAATGGAAGCTTAAAATAAACAAAGTATAAAGATTCCAAAAGGTGGATACCTTTGGTACAAATTTTAGATGAGCTTAGTGTTACACTAAAAAATGTCACCTTGACTACTTACAGTTAGTATGGCTCAAATCAACAGTCATGCTACCCTCTTAGGCAAGTCTCATGCCTCTGTTATCCATCTCAAACTCAAAGAAGAGAGAAAGTCTTGTAAAAACTATGTTTATCTCTGGGGTCGCAGGTTCTCTCTAGCCTTACCTGCGGGGACGCTGACCATGTTCACAAAATCTGCGTCCATGGACGCTCTGTATGTTAAGGGACAGGTGCGTCCCTCTGTAAAAGGCAAAATGCGCGAGTTTTATCTTGAAAACGTTACTTGTGGTTACTTCTAGAACATTCTAGAGGTCGGTTTGATGAAATGGATGCGCCTCCAGTTGGTTCATGTATCTCTATTAAGGGGGAACTTATCCCATCAATAAGGGAGCTATCCCACCCATAGAGGGGGATGATCCCATTGATAGTGGACCTGAATAACCTCTTTACAGCACTATAAATAAAGGCATTGAGCCAGAAGGAGAGGAGGTTGGAGCTATACATTTTCTTTGGGTAAATGCTGCAGGATTTAGGTCTTCCATTAGAGCCTTTGTGAGGAGAGATTGTCTTCACTTGATTCTACTTGGGAGAGGGTGAGCTTTGTCAAAGTAGAGGAAAACCCTTGATGGACCCTGGGAGGAACTTGCACAACACCAAGGCCAGGTTGTAAGAGTTTCTTTGTTTCGTTATTAATACAAACTGGTTTATTTTTCTCAATAGCTTGTGTTAATGAGTTATTTCATGTGTTCCTTGGTCTGCATGTTGAATATATGTTTTATTATATGAAATGCAAGTGCTTGGTAATTGTTTGATTGTTTGTGATTGCAGGAATTGACTTGAAGGAGGAGCTCATCCGGATCGTCAAGAACAGACTTCAACAACAGCGTTTTGGAATAAGGTAAGCCTAAACACTTGTAGTTTTCATGTTGTAAAAGGTGTATTTAGAGAAAGATCACTCCATTTTGTCTTGTTTGTCATTAGAATGTCTTAGACTTCTAGGAAGGTCAGTCGTGTCCGCACCCTTGACAGATTCCGTGTGACAAATTGGCGACTCCGCTGGGGAATCCATTAATGAGAGAGTCTTTTCCTTTATATGAACTTTGCTTTGAGAAAATCATTTTTATTTTCTGGTTTTTGACTGTGAGAATTAGTATTTGGGTGGCTTAGCTTTAGATTTAGTTAGATTTGGTTTTTCTTCGTTTTTCCAGACGGACGCACCCTCTTAGTACTGCACAGTGCGTCTTTGGACGCGCTGTTGCCGTCTGCACAGAGCGGGGCCGCACCTGTGACAACGGGTTGCCTGCGTCTTCCTGTAAAACTTAAGAAAATTCCATTTTTGCTTTAAATTGCTTTTAGATTTTGTTTTTCCTTAGTGTTTTCTGCCCAGATCCTTTAGTACCCTGTCAAGAATTTTCACCTAAACTTGTTTTGTGAGCTTTGAGTGTTTTAGTGGTTTTCAACGAAGTTTCGACCTAGGGTTTGATTTTTGGAAAGGCTTTGTAGTGACTTTGATAGTAGAAAGTTGTCCAGCCTTAGATCTCTCTGGTTAGTCAACCTTCTTAGAAGTCAGGCCTGTCGTAAAGTCTCCTTTTGTGAGCAACTTGCCATTTGAGTTGTTTTGGGTCAAATTTCGAATTACTTGTTTATAAAGTATTGATTTCCATTTTACAAAAAGAACAAAAAGATTAGAGTTTTGTTTTGGCTAGTTTTTGATTCTGCAATAAGCTAGTCCTTGATTTGATTGTGATCAAGTAAAACACCTTAGAAATAATCATTGTTAGTTTTGGCCTCGTTAAGATTGCTTAGAGTAAATTTGCCTTTAGTTTGCTTATGAGTGCATTTTCATAGATTTTAAGAGTTGTTAAGATTGATTTTTGGTTACATTAGATTTACTTGCTTTATTAAAAGAAAAATACAAAAACATCTTCTTAAAAAGTCTTGTTTCAAGTAGCTTTTTGTTTTCAAAAGAAGAAAAGAGTTTTTTCGTGCATGTAAAGAGAAGTTATGTTTTTATGCTTGGAAAAGACAAACGAATTATTTCTTTGATTGTCTTCAATTAAGAAGTTGCTTTTACAAAGATTGCATTCTCTCAACTTTTTAGTTAAGCAATTCATCGAAAAAGTAAAGTAGTGGATAAATCATTCTAGGTGCATTTTGTAGTGGTTTCGAGTCGAGTCAACACACCACTGGTTTCACTTCCATCACCTTTTGACTTAAGAAACAACCTTAAAAGTAACGCTTAAATTAAAATCAATCTAGTAATCTTTATTTTTTCTAGGGCTCTGAAGCACCAACATAGCTTAGGCTAGGGTCTTGGAGTAGGTGAGTACTTAACTCTCCAAGACTACAAAACCAAACAGATAGTCTATCTTGAGTAGAACAAATCCAATTGTTTCAGTTACATTCTGGGAAAGCTCCTCTTAAAGGAGAAGCACGAGCTCGTGTCCGAACCAGTGAGGGGATCATTCCTCCCTCGTTGGGAACGACGCCAGGCAGTACGTATTACAAACGGTAAACCTCGGATTAACCATTGTCGAGGAGCCAGGGGTCACTTATCGGTAAACCTTGGATTGTTGTCAAGGAGCCGGTAAGGGGATTGGAGCTTGCTACTCTGCCCTTGCGTGCTGTCGGAGTTTAGACTGTTCCCCCAGGTGTAATTGTTGTGATTGGTAACCTTAGTGGCCATAATATCTAGGATTCTACCCAAGGTGACGGTGGAGGGAAGGTCCCACTGTACCTGGAGCAGACGTCGGTTATACTCACTTGGATTTTCTGGGGGGTTCGCTTCACTTCGAGACGGTTAAAGTGGAGGAACTTGGTCCAGTCTATTCATTAAGCAGGTTGCCGGGGTAACTGTTCCACCCACTATTTCTGTACTGAATCCTGCGAGGTTGGGCCTAATCACCAACTAGCGTTTTTGGTCCGGAAGACTACTGTTTGTGTGTGGTTTGACGCTCTAGATTATTTAGGCGTGTGCTTCAAATTTGATTGGTTCTTTAGAAGACTTTAGGTGGTTTGATTTGAAATTTTTTACTTTGTTTTCGTGTGTTGTAGTTAAAATCTTTAATTGTGGCGGAATTACCGAGAAGGTCCCGTCGACTTGCGGGCCAGTCTCCTGAAGTTGTTTCTGTGGCCGAATTGTTGAGAAGATCCCGTAGACTTAGGGGATCCCCTCCTCGAGACGACCCAGGTAATTTAGAAGGGTTAAAGGTCCTTGTAACTCCTCCTAGTGGCAGTAGAGTAGGATCACCTGAAGAAGGAGAATCTTCCTTGGTAGTCCATCCAGATTACCAAAGTCTAGAAACAGGTTACAATCCCGAAGCTGTTATAGTTTCCGAGCTTGCTGGTAGTTTTTCATCTGCCAGTGAAACAGGCGAAGAACCTGAAATTTCAGAACCTGTTACTCCAACTCCTAGTGTTCCTGATTCACCAAGAATAGAAAGAATTATCACCGAAAATCTTCCTGTTGGATTAATTGCTATAGAAGAACTTGTTCCAGAGGAAGAAATAGGCGTTTCTGATTCTGAAGATCTAATTACCCTTGATCTAAGGGAGCGTGAATCCATCTTTTACAGTCCTCCTAGGAGTGAATCTTGGTACCTTGCATTAACCAATTTTTTAGACAACTCAGAAGGTTTTTCTACACCTCGTACTCCGGTTCCACCCAGAGGAATTCATTCTCCTGTAAATATGTCTGGTCAGTCATCTGTGTTTTCACAAAGTCCTGAATCATTTTTACATGGCGGTCCTTCTGTTCCTACTGGGTATCAATCACTTTCTGGTACCTTTGCGGGAGCATCTCCTCAACCCATTGATCATGGGTTATTGGTTGGAAACAGTGGTAATGTACCATTGAGTATAGGTGAAGTTTATATGATGTCAGGTTCAACTCCCATTAACCAACCCCAAGGTGGCCAATTACCGCCTGGGGGGCAACCTTCGTTAATGCCTGGGGGGCAACCTCAAGGTACTTCATTCGTGACTGGGGGGCAACCTCAAGGGTATCAACCCCAAGGGTATCAACCCCAGCCTCAATATGTACCCCAAAGTCAACCTCAGTATCAGTATCAACCTCAAGGATGGCAACCTCAAGGATGGCAACCCCAAGGGTATCAACCCCAAGGGTATCAACCTCAAGGATACCAACCTCAAGGTCAAGGTCAACCCCAATATTCGTATTTACCTCAAGGTTATCAACCTACGGGTCAATACCCTGGTCAAGGTTATCAACCACCTCAAGGGCAATCATATGGGACTGCACCTTACAGTTATCAACCCTATCCTCAATACGGCTATGGATCTCAGTATCCTCAACCTGTTACGAGTCAATACCCTGGAATGTTAACATGGGATCCGTCACAGGGTCAACAGATGTCGCAACCAAGTATACAGTCGGTACCTCAAGTAGGACAACCTGCAGTTCCTGGTCCACCCCAGCAACCGCAACCTGTCCAGCCAAGTGTTCAGACCCCTGTAACTTCTGTAGTTACTCAGCCGCCAATTGCACCTAGTACTCCACCTCACACGGCTGCAGCAACTACCGCTTCATCTACCATGCTTACTTCTGGAGTATCGGCAGCTCCGGTTTCTACTGTCCCTGTAACCACTCCTCAGACATCTGTACCGTTGTCTGGACCCACGGTTCAAACCACAGTCCAGATGCCTGCAGGCCAACCTGGTACAAGTACGGTTGTTACTACTCAACCTCAATTTGTTCAACCTCCGTACCAGGGACAGTATCAACCTGGGCAAGCTGCCCAACAACCGGTTTACCAGTATCAACCGTATCCTGGGTACACTTATCAACCACCTCAGCAACCCCAGTACGGTCCGGTTAATCCTGGTTTTCCAGGAGGATATAATATCCCCAATGCGACTCCTGTTCCTAGTTATCCTGGATATCCTCCTCCTGGGGCTGGTATTGTGACTCAGAGTTTTAGAGATCCTAACCGGCAGTTACCGTTTATTGCGACTTTAGATTTACCCGACTTGACGCGCCTAACGAACGATCCAATTCAATATCTTCCGTTCTGGCCGCCAATGCCAAATAAGTTGCCCAGCGATATACCCAAGTTCGAAGGTAAGTCTGGAGAGGATCCGTCTAATCACGTGATGACTTACCACCTCTGGTGTGCATCAAATTCCATCTCAGATGATTCCATCCGCTTACGTCTTTTCCAGCGTACACTCATTGGTCTCGCAGCCAAGTGGTACATTGAGTTACCACGGGCCTCTTTTTACAACTTTAGCCAGTTAGCTACCTCGTTCTTAACTCATTTTCAGTTACCAGTCAGATACGATAATGGTACAGAGTTATTAACTTCGCTAAAACAATCGACATCCACGTACATTTCTGATCACATCCATGAGTGGAGACGTCGAAGAAGATTAGTGAAAGTTTTTATCCCGGACCAAATCTTAGCTGAATGGTTTGTCAAATCATTATTACCAAGAATTACTGAAGATGTAGCTAAGGCCGGCGTAGTTACTGAGGAGCAAGTCATTGCTCAGGCACAATACCTTGACTTAGTTTACACTCAGTCGGGTACGTTACATGAGAAAATTCCGGATCTTCCAAAGTCAAACCAAATCGCTGCTGCTCCTTCGGGATCTCATGCCGCTGATGGTATGATCGGTATCGTGACTACGAAGAGTAAGAAGAAGTCTTCCAAGACCTCCAATACTCCAATTATCACTTTGCCTGATTCTCCGACAGGAGAGTCTTCTCCTCCTGAACTTACCGCCGACATTCACGCCGTAGAGTCATCTACGGCCAAATCCAAAAACGGTGGAAAGAAGAAAGGAAAGAAGAAGACTAAAGCAGACAAGGCTCCAAAGGAGAAAACGGAAAAGTCGGAAACCAATGACGAAAAGCGCAAACCTCGCTATCCTTGTCTTATTTGTGAAGAAGATCATTTTACGAGAGACTGCCCTCATCGGGCCGAGGTAGTAAAAATAGTCAAAGGTTCTCCCACTCCTGCTGTGTTAAAAAATCCATTTCCAGAGCAGGAGAATAAGATGATAGGTTCTTCTTCGAATGCCAGTGAAGAACCCATTTTGATGATGTCTCATGTCAGGATTGCGACTCGATCGCAAGATTATGGTAGTAAGGCTCCTGTTGATGGTAAGGAAGCAGAATCTTCTCACTCTAACCCATCAACCTCAGCTCCTGGTTCCGATCCACTACAGATCGAAAAACCTAACCCAGACTTAGTGATTAAGCCGCCCGCCAAGGGTGTACTTCGAAGGTCTGCTTTCAATCCACATGCGAGAGCAGCCCAGAATTACAACATTGTTGAAGACTTAGCTGTTTCACCTTCAGCAATGTCGGCACTCGAAGTGCTGCAATCATGTCCAGCGCAACGAAAATTGCTTTTGTCGGCTATTGGAGCTGTCGATGTTCAGGACCCGAACCTAATGATCTTTGATCTAGAAAGTAGTACACCGCGTCTCCCCCATCAAATGGCTTTCCAAATTCCAGTGATAGTCAAAAACAGGCCTATTCATCGGACTGTGATTGATGAGGGAGCTTCTACGTGTATTATGTCGATTCAATGTTGGAGATCGCTTGGTTCTCCTTCGTTGAACCAATCCCCCACCATCCTTAAGGCCTTTGATGGCTGTGGGTTCCGTCCGTTTGGTATTCTACAAGAATTGCCTATAGGGGTCGAAGGTAAAACCGTTAGTCTGGATGTGGAAGTGGTTGATGCCCCTCTAGACTACAACCTTCTTTTGGGTCGAAGTTGGTCATATGCTATGACAGCAGTTGTGTCATCGGTCTTCAGAGTCATTAAGTTTCCACATAACGGTAAGATCGTGACTATTGATCAGCTGACATACTTTTCATCCGACCCAACCTCTTTAGAAACTATCCAGCATGTTGGTAAAACGACAATCCCTTATAGGGACATTGGTGTAGGTTTAGTTAAGGATTCCGGTTTACTGGGAACTTTTCCTCTCCCTCCACTCAATGCAGACCCTTCGTTTGCAACAATTCATATGATCACGTCAGAAAACATTATTTATGATGATCCTTGGTATGTTCCCTCTGACTCTGAGCTAGATTCACTCGGTGATGTTATGCCGTTGAGTCCGTATGAGATTGCTTATGAAGCTCTTATGTCTTTTACCGACTTTCATTCAACCGACCAAATGAATGTGGTCAGTGAAGAGTCACTTTTCACCTCACCCTTAGAACGGATAACGTTTCCCGAAGAAGTGTCATCTGACGAACAACTTCGCGAAATCCTAAGTGTAGATGATCTACCATGGGAAGATCTCCATCACAGATCTTCGTTTTTACCTAAGGATGATGCATTTGAAAATGATTTTTCATCTATCTTTACCGCTGAATATGTCAAAGACGCTCAGGATCCAACGAAACATTCTGATTCAGAGCTGAATTTAGGGAATATTTCTCGTACTATTCCCATTGACATTTCAGTGAAGCCCGGAATCGAGGAGAACATTCATATAGGTGCCGCATGTACTGAAGAAGAAATCCAAACTTACAAGGCCCTATTCCAAGAATTCCGCGACGTGTTTGCCTGGTCTTACGAGGAAATGCCGGGAATTGATCCTGCCATTGTTGTTCATGAAATCAAAACCTACCCGGATGCTAAACCCATTCGGCAACGGTTGCGTCAGATTCACCCTCGAAAAGCGGCTGCGATTAAAGCAGAAGTCGAAAAGCTGTTGAAAGCAGGTTTCATTTATCCGATCCCGTTAACGGATTGGGTATCGAATATTGTTCCCGTCAATAAAAAACAAGGAACAATAAGAATCTGTATCGACTATAGGGATATCAATCGAGCTTGTCCAAAAGACAACTATCCTACGCCTTATATCGATCAAATAATTGATGATTGTGCCGGAAGTGAGATGTTTTCCTTCATGGATGGTTTCTCAGGCTATAATCAAATCAATATTCTACCTGCCGATCAACCAAAAACGGCATTCATTTGTCCATGGGGGACATTTGCTTATTGCAAATTACCTTTTGGACTTAAGAATGCCGGGGCCACTTTTCAACGGGCAATGTCTTATGCATTTCATGACATCAAGCACATTGTGCAACCCTATCTCGATGATTTGCCTGCTCATTCTTTACAACGAGCTGATCACCTTGTCCACCTACGAGCAATCTTTATGAGGTGTAGGCATTATCGAATTCGGTTGAATCCCCACAAGTGTGTTTTCTGTATAGAAACAGGTCGATTGCTGGGATTTGTTGTTTCAAAAGCCGGCATTCGCGTCGATCCCTCGAAAGTCGAGGCTATCATCAAATTGCCTCCTCCTTCGAGTTTGCGCCAACTCCAAAGTTTGCAAGGGAAAGCGAACTTTTTACGCCGATTCATCCCAAACTACGCCGAGGTCACTAAAGGTTTTACACGGTTGTTGAAACAGAACGCACAATTCTTTTGGGACGAGATTGCCCAACAATCTTTTGATGCACTGAAACACGCGTTGACCCATGCACCGTTATTGCATCCTCCCAACTACAACCAGGACTACTTCTTATACCTCGCAGCTTCGCATTCCACCATTGGAATGGTGTTAGTTCAAGAAGATGAATTCAAAGCAGAGCATGTGATATATTATCTTAGTAGAACCTTAAATCCCACTGAGTTAAAATATTCGCATGTGGAGAAATTGGCCCTGGCAGCCGTTCAAGCTGTCCAGCGTTTTCGTCACTACATTCTTCTCCGCAAGACTACAGTTATTTCGGATTGCAACCCTATGATTTATATTTTGACAAAACAACTGCTAGGGGGCAAGTACTCTAAATGGATTGTTATCCTGCAAGAGTTCGACTTGGAGTTCGAGAAGTCCAAGTCTAAGAAATCTTTAGTTTTTGCGGAATTGATGTGTGATTTCCCGAGTGCTGACACAGAGACTGTGGCAGAGGAGTCCATTGTGGACGAATCTTTGTTTCTTATTAGCACTTTAGATCCGTGGTATGGGGATATAATCATCTATCTCCAAACCCAAACCTTTCGGCCTGAAGCTTCCAAGGAAGACCGTCGAAAAATTCGGTTTCGATCCCAGCAATACAGAATTATTGGAGATACACTTTATCGCCGGGGGGCAGACTTAGTTTTTCGACGTTGTTTAACTCACGAAGAGGCTGAGAGAGTTTTGAATGATTGTCACTCTGGAGCATGTGGCGGTCATATGTCTGGGTATGCCACAGCTCAGAAGGTGTTGCGCGCTGGCTATTTCTGGCCGTCTATGTTTAAAGATTGTATCCTTGCTGTCAGAACATGCCACAACTGTCAAGTGTTTGATCGAAAGATGCGCGCTCCACCTGCTCCTCTCCACCCTATAATTTCCGCTGGTCCATTCGCCAAATGGGGCATTGACTTTATTACTTGTAACCCTCACTCGGCCGGGGGGCATGCGTATATCATCCTCGCGGTTGATTATTTTACAAAATGGGCCGAGGCGATGCCTACATTCGACGCAAGCGGCAAGACAGCTGCAGTTTTCGTATTCAATCATATCATAACTAGGTTTGGTGTCCCACAAGCAATCATTACTGACCATGGGAGCCATTTTCGAAACGTCATGATGACTGAGCTTACAAGCCAGCTTGGTTTGCGCCACGATAGCTCTACTCCTTATTATCCGCAAGCCAACGGTTTGGTTGAGTCAATCAACAAAGTTCTAGTCATCATGATTCGACGGATCATTGGTATCCATCGAACGAATTGGCATAACATGTTATTTTCGGCGCTATGGGCATATCGAACTTCAGTGAAAAATTCAACAGGTTTCACCCCTTTCCAGCTAGTTTATGGCTTAGAAGCTGTGTTACCTATTGAATGCGAAATCCCATCACTTCAAATGGCTGTCGAATTACTTCCAGCTACTTCCGAAGAGGAGAAACGGTTATTATACTTGGCTAAATTAGATGAGACTCGACGTGACGCTACTTTAGCTATCGAGACTCACGCGAAACGAATGAAAGCTCAGTACGATAAAAATGTAACCCCTCGAAGTTTTTCGGAAGGAGACCTAGTACTATTATATGATCAAGCTAACGATAAGCTAGGTGCCGGAAAATTCGTTCCCATGTGGCATGGGCCCTACATTGTAAAGCGAAAGCTAGCAAAAGGGGCTTATGAGTTAGTTGATTTTGATGGGGACTCTTTGGGTAAACCCAGAAATGGACTTTACCTAAAGAGGTATTATGCTTAAAATGATGGGTATGGAGAAATTTTTAGATAGGTTAGATTTTCTTTCTAGCTAGCAAGTGTGTTAGTTTAGTCAGTGTGCTTAGCTTAGCAAGTGTGGTTTTTCGTCATTATTCTGGCTTATCTTGGTTTTACTCTTGATATTGTAGATGTCGACGCCTCTCCAAACATACATTGGATTTGCTGATGGTGCTTGTCGTAATACACGGAATATCTCTTCCGCAGCTTGGGTTATCTATTCGCCCTCTGACGAGTTAGTTTCTATGCATGGGGTAAGCCTCGGTCAAACAACGAATAACATTGCAGAATACAGTGCAGTGGTTGAATTATTATCCGAATCTATTTCATTTGGAATTCGACGTTTGATAGTGAGGTTAGATTCTGAACTTGTTGTATTACAGCTTAATAGAGTTTATGCCATTAGAAATCCTGTGTTATTAAGGTTGTTTTTGAGAGTGCGTCTCTTGGAACGTGAATTTGATTACATTGAATATCAACATATTCCAAGGTCTTTGAATACATTAGCAGATGCAATTGCTTCTCGAATGTTGGACAGACATTTACGATAATCATGCAAGTAAATTTAAAAACATTTCATCACATATGTTAAACAAGATAAGCCGATAATAGTGATATATATAGATAGAAGTGTGTCAAAAAAATATATACATCGTCTTCGATCATAGGTTTAAAACACCTTATGATCGGCAAAATGATAGTACAAAAAGTCAAAAATGTCACATGTGACTAGTCAATCACTGGTGGTGCTCTCTGTACGACACCACTGCGCGGGCTACCTTACGCAAAAATCTCCTAAACGGTCCAGGGACCGCGACTACGAAGCGCTGAAGCCTGATAGGAATGTCGTCCATAGTAGTCTCAGGTATATCTGCCGTGAGACGCTCTAGATCATGCTCCAACTCAGCTAGTACTTCTGCTGTCGCATCCTGTGGGGCCGGTACCGGTGCAGCTGGATGTAGTCTATCATAAGGCCGGAGGTTGGCTGGACGCTGTGGACCAACATCTGCATTTTGAAAGATTTACTATTAGTTTTGAGACGATATATATAAAAAATACAAAAAATACATAACTAGAAAACTTGTGAAAATAAAAAGTACCTCTGTCGTCCCATTGTTCTCCCTGTGGAAGAACCATGTCCGGATCACCTCTGAAATCCATTCCGGCATACGGAAAGTCCTGTATCACAAAAAGCTGGCCCTCTAACCAGTCAAAATAACTATCTGAGAATCGAACTACTGTCGCGCCCTCGTCAGGATGCCGGGCCATTACCGCAACCCATCGTATCAGCTTTGGCTGCTGAGGACCCAAGATATCAACAGTGAGTTGCTGAGGGATCAGCATTGGAATTCTCTCCAAGGCAAAGCTCACGACTATAGGCCCATATCCAAAAGTCTTTAGTCGTCCGTTCTTTGCCTTGGTCAGTTGGCTCTTCATATGAGCCGACACAGCTTCACACCAGTTGAAAATGGTGCCTTGGTAACAGTCAATTGCCATCCGCATTTGGGATCCGGAAGCAATGTGTAAAGCGGCCGCGCCGCAAATTCTGGTAACCGTGAACGCTATGACTTTGAGTTCCGGTAGAGTGATGTGTTTTATCTCTATGCCTTTTGAATGGTGAGCCCCAGGTGTGCACCAATTCTCGCGGAGACTATCAAGGGATTGGCCACCCGGCCTAGTCCCCGCAAGACTGAGTTGCTCACCTCTGTTTGGCAAGCCAGTGAGAAAGTATACATCCGAGGGCTCTATCTCGAGCTGGTGCCCTCCTATGTAAAAGCATTGTTCTTGTACGTTCCATCGCTCAACCAGCCATTCCAAGAATCTTACCTGGCCCCTCATGCCCGGTATGGTCCAATATTTGTATAATCCGCATGCTCTTAGGGCATCCAGGGAAGGTTGATGATTTATTGCAGCTTCATCTTCCTCTACATGCTCTCTTTCTCTCCAGTCTAACATGATTAATGCCCTGCATATCAAAAATAGCAATTAGAAATTAATTTGGGAATTTTTGGTGGTTTTTTGAGAGAGTTGGGGTTTTGAAATGCGCGTTTCTCGGAGGACGCACCCCGGCTTTGTAGCACAGGGCGCCCGGACGCAGCGGGCCTGAAGGCGGGCTGCGTCTTCCGACCGTTTTCCCGTATGAGAAAAAGTCGGGGGACGCAGGTCACCCGAAGGGCACCTGCGTCCGCCGAGAGGCGCATTCCAAAACCAAAACCCCCCCAAAAAATGAAACTAAAACCTAAAAATTGATTCTAAACGGATAGAAATGCAGAGTAGGATGTGTAAAATACCTGGATGAGACGGCGTTCGATTCCAACGGTCAGATTTTCCGCAGCGACCACGGGAAGTTTCTTGTCAAAAGCTCCTTTTTCAACCTCAACAGTGAAACGGTAAAAATGACATGGTAAAAGGTCTTTTTATAGGTTTTTTGGATGAATTAGTTCATTTTTTACCATGAAAAGATGTTTTTGAATGTATTTTTGCCTATTTTAAACAGGTATGAGTAATGTGTCGTTTTTGTGCAGGACAAAGGGATTTCGAGGGAAATTGTAATTTTTCACAAACAAAATTTCAGAGTCATCTTTTAAGCCCTTTTCTGACTCCTAAAACATGAAAAGATCGCCGAGTGTTTCTTTTTCACTCGTTAAAACGGAATTAAAAGACGGTCCCCTTTTAGCTCTTTTCTGACCGCAAAATCAGGAAAAGATTGCCGGGTTTTTGTCGTTTCGAACTCGATAAGGAAATAAAACGACGTGTCCTTGATCGCTTTTTACTTTTCAGGTTAACGACACTATTATGAAAGTACTCCTTGGTCGCAAGATCAAGCGGTTCCCCCAGGTATTATTTTATACTTTTTCGGGCTTGAGGGACACAAATATACGAAAAAGTTCAACGTGGAGTCTCCTTCAGTTTTTTCAGACTCTCTAAAAATGAAAAACGCCGAGTTTCTCCTATACTGGGCTCGTTAAACTTTTACAGTAGAGGACCTGTTCAATTACAAACAGGAACGAACCACTCCTTCCTAGGGTTCGAATTTAAACTAGGTTGGACTCGTCCGAAGGATGAGCTTATAATCAAGCATATGTTATCCTCCTCAAGCTTGTTAAAAATAAAGAGGTACTTGCCAGAAATGGTGGGGGAAAAAAGAGAAGAATGAACCTATTTGTCACCTTTTGTCTCAGAAGAAACTTTATTACCGCTCTTGAACACGACACTTTTCATTCACCTGGGTTGGGAAATCTTTTACCTCACAGTTGACCAAATCACTTTGAAAGTCTTTAACCGGGTTCCAGGGGTTAACTTTGAGTTATACGTCACCAAGCCATCTGTTGTGTCGTTATGTGTTCAAGAGGTCTGCAAGCAAAAACTTTCATCTGCAAAATACTTGTCATCCATTTGACCATCCCTGAGTCAGTCCTTACAGCAATATTTCTTCAACTTGAACAATGATTTCGTGTTGCGGGCTTGCCTGCAACGGGTCGCTTTCTATCGACATCGACACATTATCTAGAAAGATGACTTAGGAATCGACAGTACCTTGAAGTCTGCATGCATCAATGGCAGGTTTCTCGCCTTTGACGTCAGTTTACATCATTGACTTTCGATCAGAGGATTCCGTGAAGTGTTCGACATCAAAACATCTATTCACATTTCACGGGTTGTGCTTGGTACTTTGAGAACCATTGACATTACTGGTGGTTTCTCTCACGCTTGTTAACAGTTTACATCATTGACTGGTAATCAAGTGGTTTCTATCATGTTCGACATCGAATCATTTAATCACATGGCTAGAATCGTACCAATTCGGGAAGTAGAAGTGAAGACCCTGGATCTAGTTTCTACCATCCAGGCTGCGAGGAGTTTTGTATTCATTGTCTATGTAGACTAATCATAAACAGATGGCTGCGTCCATACTGTGTCTACAAAAGTCTATAAAAATGATGTACTGCAAGATCATTCCTGTATCAGAATAGTTAGTCCATTAGTTAAAGTTTTGAATCTGAGTATGGGAATGCCTACCTCAGTGATGATATAATCTTATCCATGTATTTTGTGTTGAAAATTGCAGGTTCCAACCAGGCCATCCACAAGGCAATCCTTGAAATGATAAAGCGCTTCACCCTTCCTAGAATTACAAAACCCTATTCTATTCCAGGCTTCGCACTTTAGGGGGCAATCTGTTACACTAAAAAATGTCACCTTGACTACTTACAGTTAGTATGGCTCAAATCAACAGTCATGCTACCCTCTTAGGCAAGTCTCATGCCTCTGTTATCCATCTCAAACTCAAAGAAGAGAGAAAGTCTTGTAAAAACTATGTTTATCTCTGGGGTCGCAGGTTCTCTCTAGCCTTACCTGCGGGGACGCTGACCATGTTCACAAAATCTGCGTCCATGGACGCTCTGTATGTTAAGGGACAGGTGCGTCCCTCTGTAAAAGGCAAAATGCGCGAGTTTTATCTTGAAAAAGTTACTTGTGGTTACTTCTAGAACATTCTAGAGGTCGGTTTGATGAAATGGATGCGCCTCCAGTTGGTTCATGTATCTCTATTAAGGGGGAACTTATCCCATCAATAAGGGAGCTATCCCACCCATAGAGGGGGATGATCCCATTGATAGTGGACCTGAATAACCTCTTTACAGCACTATAAATAAAGGCATTGAGCCAGAAGGAGAGGAGGTTGGAGCTATACATTTTCTTTGGGTAAATGCTGCAGGATTTAGGTCTTCCATTAGAGCCTTTGTGAGGAGAGATTGTCTTCACTTGATTCTACTTGGGAGAGGGTGAGCTTTGTCAAAGTAGAGGAAAACCCTTGATGGACCCTGGGAGGAACTTGCACAACACCAAGGCCAGGTTGTAAGAGTTTCTTTGTTTCGTTATTAATACAAACTGGTTTATTTTTCTCAATAGCTTGTGTTAATGAGTTATTTCATGTGTTCCTTGGTCTGCATGTTGAATATATGTTTTATTATATGAAATGCAAGTGCTTGGTAATTGTTTGATTGTTTGTGGTTGCAGGAATTGACTTGAAGGAGGAGCTCATCCGGATCGTCAAGAACGGACTTCAACAACAGCGTTTTGGAATAAGGTAAGCCTAAACACTTGTAGTTTTCATGTTGTAAAAGGTGTATTTAGAGAAAGATCACTCCATTTTGTCTTGTTTGTCATTAGAATGTCTTAGACTTCTAGGAAGGTCAGTCGTGTCCGCACCCTTGACAGATTCCGTGTGACACTTAGTATGTGAACTGGAAGTGTGTGCAAGTGAACTTTTGAGCATACAAGGGTGTGAGGAAATGTGGATATGCAATGATCCTTTACAACTCCACTAACTATGTTATGTTATGGTTGTTCCTTGCAAGAGAAGAAATCATGTGTGGATGATGGCCCACTTACTTATTTCCTAATTACACTATGTGAGCATATAGGAAGCTGGAAAATGAGTGCTTTGAGAAATATTTCAAATTAAAACCCAGGATCATCACAAGGCCGCAAAGGTAGTAGGGGTTTTCCCCTTTATTACTAACACCTGTTACTAGTACAATAATAAGATTTGATAATTTTAAAAGTATTCAAAAATATGTGGATAATGGGCCACTTACTCTTCTCATAATTAAGCTATGCGCGATGATTGAATTAAGAAAAAAAAGATATAAAATATGTGTGGATTAGGGACACTTACTTTCCCCTAGTTAATATATTTGAATTGTAATTTTTCTATGTAAAAATAATAAATTATCTTACTAATAGTGGTTAGCAAAGTAACTAAACAAACTATCTAAACTATGAAAAAATACAAGAGTGCAATAAGTTTATTAGATGCTACCAAAACACTCAGGAAAGAAAAATTACAATGATTTTTGGTGGCTTTCTGAACCACGTGGGTTTTTATGTTCATAAACGTGTGATTCGTGAGTCTTCCTTTGAGAAAATATATGCAACCAACTCAAAAAATGGATTTTAGATTTTTTTTCAGGGCGAGAACAGGTCTTAGTGGCACTTGCAAAATTCTAGAGAGGTAATGTATGCTACAAATAGTGAAAATGCAGAGAGAGAGGTTCTGCAACACACCCAATTAAATTATAGAAAGGCATAAAGTATGGTTTCCATTTTGTATTTGGTGTTTTATTAAGCAAGGGGCTGAAAACACCTTTCCTTGTAGTTTGGTTGTGTTGACAATGTTGGACCCACCAACATTCAGGGGATCTCCTCGATATGAAGTCCCAATTAGGCCTCACACCATTCGGTGTAGGAGTCTCAAGCAGTATAAAGACCTGATTTTTGAGCCCTTAATTATTTTCCTTGGCTCTAACTATCAACAAGAGAGAGAGATGCAATGGTGCCTTTGAAAAGAAAGAAGGTGTGCCCAGTGAGTGTTCAATTCTAATTGTATCAAGGTTCTTCTACTACGAAGAGGGGAGAAAAGTGAGCCTCTAAGAGAGAGGTAATAGTACCACCCAAGAAGAGACACACATGAACCAGAAGGATCCATCTAACATCCAATAAAGTATTCCACAGAGGATGTGACCATAGAAACTTTTAGGGGCTAATATTCACAGTTGGGCTAATTTTCCATGAGTTTTCCAAAAAAATGATTCACCAATTTCCATTTTCTATAAAAATGATTCGCCCAAATTTTACATTATAAATTTATTTTACCTTAAAAATTTCAAACATTATATAGAGAGTAAATCATTATAAATTTGAATAATTCTACAAATACATCAATAAATATTTTATAGTTTTCATATTAGGGACTAATGAGATTCGCCAATGTCTTTAAACTTCAAAGTAATTTTCCATCCTTAAACTTTTCCTTGGATTCGACAGTCGTTACAACCAAAAAATGAAGAAATTTATGTCTAATATCTTGTGGAATAATCCACAAGGATGGGACAATAATAACAACCATTACATCACATTCTCACTAAGAAAAGTACTAAGAAAATCAAAACAGTTCAACTATATTAGAACATGTGAAATCAAACATGAAATAAAAACATCCATATAATAGTCTTAAAAAAATTCATAATCTATGCATGAAGAACGTGTTGGCCTTAAAGGATTATGTTATTAAGTAATAGTTTCAAGAGACATGTATACAATGTACATCATGTTTGCATTATGATACAGGGTTTGTCCTTTATGGAAACCCACTTGCAGGTTAGTTCATATTCGATAAATGGAAACTCGCATTGTAATATGTCAATTCAGAGGTAACACGATAATGGTACAAAAGAACAAGATGATGGGACAAATTATTTTAGATCATAATCAAGTCAGTGAAGAAAAATAATGTTTTAAGTTTCATTAAGTGGTATACATTGGTTCACCTTGTTATAGACATTTTTGTGCCTTACAACATGAAGCATGAAATGTCAATAATATAAGGGATCCAAAGTCCCTAAACATGTTGTTCCTACCCCTAGAGGAACAAGGTCAGCAAACCACAACACTAAATATCAGTTCTCCACCTGAAAACACTAAAAAAAAAGCTAATTCTGGATCATGTCAACTGCTCCACTGAGCATCTGCGCTGAATGTCAACTGCTCCACTCTGTACCTGCACTGAATGTCAACAGTAATGAAGGCTACCTGCGCTGGGCGAGTTTGGCCAAGTGGCACACTCATTCCTCAAGGTGTCAATGCCCAGGAAGCTTCCAAAATGACACTTGGATCAGGGAATTCGCCTTGTGATGAGTAAGAGGATCTAGATCTCCAAGTGGAAGCAAGAACCTCCAGGTGGACTCAAGAACTGAAGAATAACTGGAGTGGGAGAGGACACTAGTCAGCTCCATGCCAAGCTCAAGCTGACTCATCCTTTCTCCAAAAATCATATATATAGATCTCTCTCATGAGGTCTAAGGAGGCTGGAATCTTGTGAAGGTAAGGAAGTGTTGTTGGTTTGAGTATAGAACTATTGGGTGATTTGCTTGAAGGAGGTGAAGAGGAGATTTCTTTCTGCTGGGAGGTGATGCTGGATTGGGCCTTTTATGGTTGTATTACTTCCTGAACTTTACTTATTCCATTAATAAAGCATTTGAGGTTCTTCTATATGCATGTGTCTCAATGGCGTATTGATATTTGTATATTTGATTTATTCTAATCCTTGAATCAATTATGAATGTATGCTTCTTGTAGTTTCCCTCTCTTGCCATTTTGCAGGATCTTGGTGTAGCTGGGCTAGTGAAAGAGCAAGGAGCTGGGAACAAGCAGCAAAGAGAGAAGATTGGATCAATCATTAGCGGAAGACAACGGTTAGTGGATCTCTTTCTCCCCTCTCTTACATCTCATAAAGAAGTAATCTCGAATAGCTTTGCTTTGATTGTTGTTGAGGTACTATCACCCTTAGAGTGGGATAGGGTCATTCCGTATTGGATACTTTTCCCAACAACAAATTGGCGACTCTGCTGGGGATCGTATCTTGTTGGTTGTTTGTGTTTTTTGCTATTCATTTCATAAACACAGGGAGTACCGAATCGAATTGCATTTGGATCTTTCAAATGCAAAGTAGAGGGCAGCTACTCTAGCTCAGTTTCTGGGCAAGTTTATGATTTGAAGAGCTGATCCACAAGGACTCTGAACAGCTCTTAGTGATAGCTTTTCATCCTCCTTTTCATCCCTTAGTGTGTACTTGATTGATAGCTTCTGATTTGGCCAAAAACTGTGAATTTTTTAGCAATCTGTGACCCGGAAACCAAGAGAAACGAAAGTTTCGTTCTTCAGTGCAGGCTGTGTGAAGGTTGTCTGCATTTCAGCGCAGTTCCCGAAGGGGCTACCTGCGCTGAATGTCAAATTGACAGTGTACTACCTGCGCTGAACCAGTCTTGCCTTGTGCTACTGGGGTTTCCTGCTGTTTCTTGCCCTGTTTTCACCCTTGTTTTTGCAGCCTGTTACCAGTCAATGTACCTATCTGAAACCAACTTTCCTTACCACTATTCCGCCTCGGTTGATAAAGAAACTGTATTTGTTCTTTGTGTATTTCTTATATCATTTGCAGTTTCCCATAACGAAAGTGAACTAGTCTCGCTGTGGCCTCTTAGATCTAGACCTGTGATAAAGTGTCGTTTTGATCTTAAGAGTTAGTTTGTTTGCTATTCATAGCTGATTGAGCTTTTGCTTTCGTCATATGGTTTGAATCTATATATTTCTAGTGTCGAAACAAGTAAATCTTAAGGTGTCTTTTGATTTTGGACAAGCTTGTTTGTTTTCACTTGAAATTGAATTCAAAATTATACAACAGCTTTCTTTTTGTATCGCACAAACATTAAGAAAGAGAAAAGAAATACCTGCATTGTGCATGTGCATTTTGACAGCTTGCATGTTGATTTAGGAAAAAGTGCATTAGTGTGTGCTCTATGATCTGTGTGAAAAGATGTTGTCTTTCTTTTCCCTCAGTAGTTAAGATTTTCAAAGTTGAAAGATTGAAAAGCTTGCTTATCATCTTAGACTGCATTTAGGAGTGTTACTATACATCTCGTGGTGATCCATAAAGGAAAACTGCTAAACGAGATCAACCTTAAAATAAATTGAATTTACATAACAATGCATTGAAACGTAACGCAAACACATAGAGGTCTAAGCTAGAGACGTGTTCCGGCGTCGTTAAATGTGATATCTTAGCATTGAGTGGTTGGGTGATTCCTCCACGGTGAAGCGATAAGTATCAATACGGACTTGTGCTCCCACGTACCGTCGCGTATATATTGGGAGACCCCTATAGGAATAAAGCCTTTATCCATAGGAAACCGTGTCGGCCACCCTACTGATCGCAATGCAGTGAATACAACATTCACGAAGATCGACCACTCGTACCATAAAACGTATTTTGTGGTTTTTCGAAAGGTTTGGCACACCCTCTGCCTAGATCTCCAGAGCAGTTTCTTTTGGCCTTTTTCAAACTCTATAACTGAAAAAGTCCATCCGAGCATTTGTCACTTCGGGCTCGTTAAAACATCGAAGGAGACTAGAGTCATCTTTAGCTTTTTCTCGACTCTTAAAAAGTGAAAAAGCAAGTTGTGTCTAAAGCGTCGTTATAAAATTTATTTTAAACGGAACATAATCACCTCCTATTCCTGCATTGATCTTTAGGTTGAGAACATGGAACACCCCAACCAAGGAATTCCACATGATGGAAATCCTAGTCCTTTCTCCTCTTGGGGAGAAGTTGGTGCGCCCCACATGGCCACATTGTCGCTTCCAGGACTGACAATTGGCCTGCTAATTTGGCTATTCTCAACCAATGTAGTTCAGAACACCACGGTTCCT
Organism: Pinus tabuliformis; assembly: GCA_031772625.1. Lineage (NCBI taxonomy): Eukaryota > Viridiplantae > Streptophyta > Pinopsida > Pinales > Pinaceae > Pinus > Pinus tabuliformis. The sequence continues at coordinate 52,844,065 of CM062815.1, forward strand.
GAACAGTCGAGTCAACAGTTAGATCAGTCTAGAACTGCCCACCAGCCTTCTACTTCCTATAACTCTTCTTCCAATCCTTCATCTTCGCAAGGTAGAGCTGGCAAAAGCCAAGCTCCCATGGAGAAGAAGGAGAAGAAGAAGAAGGAGCCTAAGGCGACTGGGGGCAAGCAAAAGACATCTAACAAAAATCCACACACAGCACAGGCCGGGCCTAAATCGCCATGTGTCATATGTAGAGGAGACCACTTCCATAGAGATTGTCTCTGTATTCCCCGGATACTAAGGGACTGGTCCCCTCATTTGCACAATTTGGGAGCATCAACCTCTGATAGCCATGTTGAATGCTTACCGTCAACCAGCGAAAGTGAAGGTTCAAGACAAAGAGGAGGAACGAGATTCCCCTGCAGACTATGTGAAGGCGATCACGCCATCCACCGTTGTCCCTTCTTAGACGAAGCGAAGAGAGTTTTGGAAGATCGACCGGTTTCACTGTTAAGACTTCCTCCTGGATACAAAAAACTCGTGCCAAGTCCTTCGTTGGTTGAAAATACAGCTGGCCCGCTCAAGTGGTCAGCTGAATTGTCAGTCATTGAAAATGAACCTACTGAATCCAGATCGCACGAAAGTCCAAAGGTCGAAACGGCAGTTGACCCGGTTCCGCCTTCAGAGGTTTCATCTTCAAATGACATCGTCAATGAAGATTCATCTTCAAATGACACCCTCACTGAAGAGAATAAGGATGACACCATCCAGATTCTTTTCATCAACACTGACTCTGATGAGCATCAGGGCAATGCGCCCATTCCTTTATCGCAGGAAGGAACATCGTCAGGGTCATATCCGGCCGTGTATTCGGTCCCACCACCAAGCAACTTGGTTGTGTCCTTTGATTGGAACCAACTAGGCAGACCCCGGTTGCCAGCCAGTGTACCATTCAGAATCATAGGCCAAATTTATAGAATGGTAATGGCCGGCACTATCATTGATGAAGGGGCATCTGTGAGTATCCTTTCCTCTATTGCTTGGAAAGCACTGGGTTCCCCAGAGCTTTTGCCTGAGATAAGAAATCTCTCGGGTTTTGATAAAGGAACCAGTCGACCATTAGGGATCCTCCCCAATGTGCCTGTTACATTGAAAGGGAAGACCGTTCAAATGAATGTGATGGTCGTTCAAGGACCCTTGGATTATAACCTACTCCTTGGACGAGACTATATATATTGCATGGGAGCTATAGTATCCTCACTCTTTAGAGTAATGTGTTTTCCCCACGAAGGAAGAATGGTTAAGCTCGTAGACCAACTTTCATTTCCGAGATCATGCATCGCAAATAGTCACATACCAACCCTCAATGGTCTATTCACCCAAGAAATGTCTCCACCCCCAGTCCTCCTTCCCGATGAGTGCGAGTGATTCAGAAAGATGGGACTGGAACCCAGGGGGCATGCATCCTGGTCTGCTTTGGGCAGAGGAAACCTTGGGTATAAAATACAATTTCCGCGAAAGAATATGACTAGTCCATACCCCGTCCGTGGAAGGAAGAGGGGTTGTTCTAGAACAGGATTCTTTTGTCAAGGTTACTTGTTTGACAAAGGTCATTCACCATTGTCTACTTCGGTAGACAGTGCCGAGGAAATGTTTTGTTTGAAAGATTAACGAAACAATCTTTGGGTAACCAGAAAGAGGCAAGCCTCCCTCAATAACACCAATGTTTTATCTTTGAGTAGTGTTCTTCTCTTGTCGCAAGTAGCTGTTCTCTTGCAATCTTGCAAAAGAGCTGTCAAAAGTTAGGCTGACGGGAAGACAAGTACCGCATAAGACCTGTTAAAAATAACGAGAAGACAAGTATCGTTAGCATTAGACTAGCAAGACGACAAGTAGCTGTGAACACCCAAAGAAAAATAAAGGTGGGGGAGAGGAGGGGCAGCCTTGAAATTGTATTTTATACCTGGGGGCATGCAAACCTTTTGGAGTGCAAGCAAAGGACGACTGTTTATTTTTTAAATTTTTAGGTCCTCCCTTTAAACCTGTAGGTCTAACCCTTTAAACTCGTAGGATTAGCCGTTTCCGAACTTGCATAAAGAAAGGAGGAGAGGGAGCATAGCTTATGTGAGGTGCGAGCTCTATAAAAAATGGAATCTTGCAAGAGACATTTCTTATCTTATGACTAGTATTATCGAGCAGTTTTATCGCGGAATTTATGCTCGTTAAAAAATAGAAAAGCGAGATCTGAGCAGTTTTAGTACATAGTTCATGCTCGTTAAAAAATAAACATAAGGTTGAGCAGTCAAGCTCATTAAAAAATGAACATACCTCGGTAAATAACCATTGTGATCGTAAATTTATTAGCCATAAAAAGCCTTGGTCGTGTTTGCGCCTACCACCTCCATTTCATTTGGCCGATCGTTCACCTCCATATGATTGTTTACCCATTTTGAGGAACAGCTGCGAAGAGTGATTTCACCTAGCCATCCTTGTGACACTGCCGTGATTGGAAAATTCCAACCTGTACCTGGAATCTGCTGCTATCCCTGTTTATCACTCGTTCCTCAAAAGACGAGTCTTCTTTGAGCTCTTTTCATCTGACTCGTAAAATATGAAAAGTTTGCCGAGTTTTGGCCTTCCAACTCGTTAAAATGACCGGAAGAGCTATCCCTCCTCTAGATTTTAATATTTTTGGACCTGAGGGATTATTGCACAAAAAGGTCGAGCGCTTGTTTTATTCGGCTCGTTAAAATTATCGAAAACTCATCCCTTCTGTATTGTTTTATACTTTTTCGGACTTAAGGGATTAGATGACGAAAAAGGAATTTTGGAGTTAACTTTCTGTACCTTTTCAGACTCTCTAAAAATGAAAAGGGCCGAGTTTTCCTTGTCGTTAGACTCGTTAAAATGATTAAATAGCGACAAACTTGTCTTTAGACGAGAACGAGTTTCCCTATCGCTAGGCTCGTTAAAACATAGCGATGGGCTTGCCCGAAGGGCAGGTTATAGAACAAGCATATGTTATCCTCCTCAAGCTTGACAAAAATAAAGAGGTACTGGTCAGAAATGACTGGGGAAAAATTGGGAGAACCTCAAAGCTTTAATGGTAGCAAGTCGCTCTTGAACATGACACTTTTCCTCCATATCACATCGGGTTGGGTTGTTTCATTCACCGGTCTCATCACCATGGTCTTCGCCAAACCATCCACATTTGGGGTAATGCTACCGATCCATCGCATCAATGTCGTTATATGTTCAAGAGATGTTGTTCAGAAAGAGTCAACCATGTCCCATCCACTGCCATACATTATCCTTCATCCACCCATGATCGCCACCCTGAATCATATTTCACAGATTGTTTTCACCTCCACTAAAATCATTAGCTTCGTTCCGTGTCACTGATGTGGGATTCATTAAGGCCCTCCTTTGACGGATCGCTTCTTGTCAACTTCAGCTCATTATCCAAGAAGTTGATCTAGGAACACCCCCCTCAGTACTTTGAAGCTTGCATGCCTCAATGGCAAGTTTCTCACTTCCGGCGACAGGTATACATCAATGACCTTCGACCAGAAGATTTTGCGTGGTGTTCGACGCCAAGTCCTTTATTCACACCACGTGAATTGTACTGCAGTACCTTGAGGGTCATTATCATTATCGGTGATTCCTCTCGCGCTTGTTAACGGTTTACATTATTGACCGGTAATCAAGTGATGTCTTTCCATGTTCGACTTCAGCGCAATTCTCACATGGATCGACTTGTACTTAGAGTGAAGATCGAACGAGTTTGAAGACCCCGGATCTAGTTTCATCCATCCAGGCTGCGATATATATTCAGGAAAAATAAAGACATTTGATATGTACATCATTACAGTAGATGATCATCCTACTCAAAGGATGATAATTTCAACAGAGAATTATCAGTCTATATTCAGACGATCGTCTGTTATATGTACCAAAATGAATTTATAAAGCTGAGCATGGGAATGCCCGCCTCAGCTAGATCATGAAAGCAGAATGAAAAATAATGTATTGTATTGTATTTTATTACAGGTCACCTCTCAGCGATTGAATGAACTTTGGATCCTCCTGATAAAGCATTTCACCCGATAAACGACCTCATACTTTAGGGGGCAACTGTTATAGACATTTTTGTGCCTTACAGCATGAAGCATGAAATGTCAATAATATAAGGGATCCAAAGTCCCTAAACATGTTGTTCCTACCCCTAGAGGAACAAGGTCAGCAAACCACAGCACTAAATATGAGTTCTCCACCTGAAAACACTCAAAAACAAGCTAATTCTGGATCATGTCAACTGCTCCGCTGAGCATCTGCGCTGAATGTCAACTGCTCCACTCTGTACCTGCGCTGAATGTCAACAATAATGAAGGCTACCTGCACTGGGCGAGTTTGGCCAAGTGGCACAGTCATTCCTCAAGGTGTCAATGCCCAGGAAGCTTCCAAAATGACACTTGGATCAGGGAATTCGCCTTGTGATGAGTAAGAAGATCTAGATCTCCAAGTGGAAGCAAGAACCTCCAAGTGGACTCAAGAACTGAAGAATAACTGAAGTGGGAGAGGACACTACTCAGCTCCATGCCAAGCTCAAGCTGACTCATCCTTTCTCCAAAAATCCTATATATAGATCTCTCTCATGAGGTCTAAGGAGGCTGGAATCTTGTGAAGGTAAGGAAGTGCTGTTGGTTTGAGTATAGAACTATTGGGTGATTTGCTTGAAGGAGGTGAAGAGGAGATTTCTTTCTGCTGGGAGGTGATGCTGGATTGGGCCTTTTATGGTTGTATTACTTCCTGAACTTTACTTCTTCCATTAATAAAGCATTTGAGGTTCTTCTATATGCATGTGTCTCAATGGCGTATTGATACTTGTATATTTGATTTATTCTAATCTTTGAATCAATTATGAATGTATGCTTCTTGTAGTTTCCCTCTCTTGCCATTTTGCAGGATCTTGGTGTAGCTGGGCCAGTGAAAGAGCAAGGAGCTGGGATCAAGCAGCAAAGAGAGAAGATTGGATCAATCATTAGCGGAAGACAACGGTTAGTGGATCTCTTTCTCCGCTCTCTTACATCTCATAAAGAAGTAATCTCGAATAGCTTTGCTTTGATTGTTGCTGAGGTACTATCACCCTTAGAGTGGGATAGGGTCATTCCGTATTGGATACTTTTCCCAACAACACACCTAGTCCAAGCAGTGTATACAAGCGGGTTCACAGAACAAAAGTAGCATATACATATGCACGCACTTTCACAAGTGGAAAAGTGCATATCGGATGAAAAATTAAGATTAATGAATACCAAGTGTCCATACCATGGTATTAGCCTACAATATTGAGCGCAGTAATGGATATTTGGTCTTGTCCAAGAATACGATAGGTTCTAAGTGTTGTTTTGGTCCGAGGTATCGAGAAAGGATAAAACTATATAAGGAGGAGAATATCAAAGGGCTATGTCTGCAAACAAAAGGGTTTTTCATGAATACTTCTATCCGAAGTATATTTTATGTTGTAAGGGTTATGGTCATGATATATATCTGAAATATCTTGTGCACCCATGGATACAATCTTGGATCAGGCTCATGAGACCTGAAATGACTTGTCATTGTACGATCTGAAGATGAATGGGCTAGATATGAATGCTAACACATGTTTTATCCTTTAAATGCTATGATATGGGTATGTATGATGTCTGGAATAGCTGCGAAGTTATAAGTTATTATTTGCAGATATATATGTTGGTTCACCTTGGTGAAGGCACGTATAAACACTGGTTCAACACTTCCAAGTAGTGTATTGTTATAGATCCATTCGGGCACATCAAATCCCAACATTTAGATCAGTGATTTAGGACTCATGAAACCCTAAAATCAATTATTTCATGCCCTAAACAAGTCAACCCTTTGAATGCCTCCTTCCCAAACTATTTCATAACTTGAAGACACCCAGAAATTGCCTCTAGTGGACTTAGTTGCTCTGCAGCGCACCTTCATAAGGGCTTACATTCATAAGGGCTCCCCATTGGAGTCACCAATTTTTTTTGGAGAATTTAGCATCTACGGATAAACACTAATTCACCAGACAAGTAGTTGTGCCTAGAACAACAGTTTAAAGTGTTTTAAACTTTCCCTATAAGAAATAGATAAGAAGAGAGGATTGAACGCATACATGTAGTTTTTCTTTCCTCTCAACTCCCTTGAATCAATTCTATTGCTCCTTCCCATACTTAAACTACTTGAAAAGTACCCTGTCAACACAACAGAAGATGAAAACCGATCAAAGCATATGATCCATTGAATATAAATGAAATGAATCAGAAGCAACTCATACATATAAGCATTATGAAAGAACACAAATATGGAAGAAGATTCAAACACTTTATTAGATAGAAGAAGGAATTACAACTATCAGTGTCTGATTCAAAGTCATTCCTCCAGCTTGGATCCCATCCACATCACATAAAAAGCAAGACAATCTTGTGGCATCACATCATTTGTTCCAAAGTCAAGTCTCATAGCAGCATTATCTCCTTACAATTCAACATAGTCGAGCCCCTGATCACTTAGATGAGTGCTCAATTTATAGGAAGATGAAGGAGGTTTTTCATTAATGGTGACATTGAATTTCCTTCCATACTTAGAAATAGTTCCATGGAGGAAGGTATGAGAGGATAGGATGATCCTTAACTCATTCCTCATCCATTTTCGAGATCACAGGAGTTGATAAGATAGGGAAACTTCTAGATGACTCCACAAGATAAGAATATTCCCAAACCCTATGTGAATTTTGCTCATTCTTGCCCAATGCAGGTGAAAGGAAGCCCAAGTTCTCTACAGAGCACCCTGGCAATGGACTTAGTTGCTCTGTAGCACACCTTCATAAGGGTTTACCTACACTGGTCCTTCTAGAGGCAATTTCTAGATGTCTTCAAGTCATGAAACAGTGTGGGAAGGAGGAAATCAAAGGGTTGACTTGTTTAGGGCATGGAAAAAATGATTTTAGGGTTTGATGAGTCCTAAATCACTGATTTGAATGTTGGGATTTGATGTGCCCAAATGGATTTGTAACATGTATGCAGATGAAAATCCTATTGTTCAGAGATGACTGATCTATCTGATCAGTGCTGTTGTTTTACTATTGTTTGTCAATGATATCTTCTTTTGATCTGAAAGTAAAATTGAATGTATAAGTATATTGCATCTCATTGATTGATTGATTGATTAAGTGAGAAGGGTGATCTTTGATGTTGTCTATTTAGAACTCTTTAATTTGACAGTAGATCTTCAGAATGTTACTGGTTGGTACAGTTTTTGGTTCAAAATTTTTATGATTCAATATTTTTAGAGGTATACACAGGTTGGGTTAAAGGAAGTAGCATATACATGCAGGTTGGCTTCACTGAAGTAGCATATATATTCTAACATATGAATTTTGAAGTTGCAATTGGTTCTGATTATTGATGCAGTGTTCTGGGTTCAGCTTTGAGTTCCGGTGATAGTGATCTGACTGTTCAGATTGACTGATTATTGGTAGATTCAATTATGGCAATGGTGATTGATTTTGAACTTCAATGTTTCTAATGGGTTTAGTATTAATATTTGATGAAACATGGGCTTCATATTTTGTTTTTGTGTACTAGGAGTATCGAGTATGAAAATTTATGAAACGTGGTCCCTAGAGGATACTAAGGGTTGGATCCTTTAGTGAGGAATTCGAAGCTTCCTGCGAGTAGTGGTTGGTGATTAGATCAAGGGGTTGTATCTCCCTTCCAGTCGAAGTTGGAAAATGAGAGAAGGTTGTATCTTTCTGTAGGTGTGTGCCTACGTACTGGTATGAGTCTACACTAGTACAAGATTGTAAATAGCTTATTCTTTATATTAAAAGAAGACAGAGACAACAGTAGCAGGTAGTTTTTCTCCCGCATTGGGTTTCCACCTTAAATCTTGGTGTTCATGTGTGTTTCTTATGTGTGCTGGTTTATTTATTACAAAAAATGGTTAATGTTTTTCTAATGGTTAATAAAGTACTAATGGACTACCTAAAGATAAATATATGATGGACTAACTAAAATTATAAGTTCACTAGATATATGCTAATTGGATTAAGAATAGTAATGTGCACATGCAGGTTTGATTCAGTAAAGTCGTGTATATAAATCTAAATATGAAATGTAAAAAGTTATTGATTTGTGAATATTGATTCACCCCCCCCAGTATTTTTCCCAACAATTGGTATCAGAGCAGGTCCTTCAGAAGAAGCTTGATTGCTTGAAGGGAGATTTTACAAAATGAGCAATCACAAAGGAATGGGATCGATCAGACCTCCAATATTCAACAGGAACAACTTAGTGTATTGGAAGATAAGAACAAGAGCCTATATTCAGTCACTTGGAGATGATTTTTGGGCAATAGTGGAAGGAGGATACCAATATTTAGCAACAGTCCCCACAGATCCTACAGAAAAGAAATCATATAAAAACAATGCCAAAGCCATCAATGCATTATTGGAAGTCTATCAGAATCAGAATTTATCAAGGTCATGTAGCTCAACACATCCAAATCCATATGGGACAAAATCATTCATAGCTACGAAGGAGACTCCCAGGTAAAACGAGCTAAGCTCCAAACTCTCAAGATGCATAGCGATGAAAGTATTGCTATTTACTTTTTACGAGTAGATGATATTGTTAATTGTATGAAGCATCTAGGTGAAGAAATAAAGGAGGATCCTTTAGTAGAGAAAATTTTGAGATCTTTGTCTTCTAAATTTGAGTCAAAAGTATATGCCATTGAATAGAATCAGGATCTACAATCTATTAGTCTTGTTCAACTTCATGGAATTTTAACTTCCTTTGAAATGAGGAAAGGAGGTCCAACAGATATCAGAGAATCCGCTTTCAATGACTGAACAAAGGGAAAAGAAAAGGAAGATCTAAAGAAATCATGATATATATCAAAAGAAGATGAGGTAAACTTTGTGAAGAAACTTCAATGGGGTTTTGGAAGATTGAAAGGTAAGCTTCCCTTCAAATGTTTTGCTTGTGCTAGAGTTGGTCACTATGCTGCTAAATGTCCTCACAAGGATAATCATGACAAAGGAAATGATTCTACGAAAGGTAATAGGAAACAATTTGTTAATGGAAGAAGTTACTACCCTCATGAAGATAGTGATGGCTTGTCTAATAGTGATGAAGATGAATCTGAGCAAGATATTAAAGTACTCATGGCTTATGGAAATGATGATTTTATGGATGCCTTAGAAGAAGAATATTTTCTTGAAGAAATCACTAAACTTAAAATATGTTTGGAAGAAAATAATATCGTCATAGACACTTTGACACATCAACTCACTAAAAGGGAAAATCACAATGAAAAATTAGAATGTGAAATAGTGGGTTTAAGAAACGAACTTGAAAAGGAAAAATATCTGAATCTTAGTTTTTCTAAAGGATCATAAACCTTAGATGAGATCATCAAGGTTCAACATTCCTCTATTTCAAAGACTAGTCTTGGATATACTGGAGAAACATCCCAACTAGAAAAGCCTTCAGCCATCACTAGAAGCTATCTTGATGCAGCAAAAACCAATGAAAATGCTTCAATCCTCAACAAAAGCCTAAAGGTACTCCCCAGGTAAATCATGCTCATTTTACTCCAAGGGTGAACATAAATAGAAGCACCAACCAAAAGGTTAACAATAACAAAAAATTTTATGATCACAAAAACTTCTTCTTTAATGGACAATGTTTCTCATGCCATAACTTTGGTGATAAGGTTGCTCAATGTGTTTCTTACAAAACTCTGATGACTAGAGAAGCAAGAAAACAAAGGAACATGACAGGAATCAAGAAAAGATCTTATAATAACTTTTCTCCTCTTGAATATGAAATTGAATGTTCATTTTGCAATAACTTTGGTCATGAAGAATTTGAATGCAGGATCAAATTTTGGCCAATAGTTCAAAAGGAGAAAACATCATCAAATTCGAAGGTATGGAAAAGGAAGGAATTTTAGTTAGAAAGATGCGGCATAGATTTGTTTACAGAAGGACAAGAAAATCATTGGTACATTGATAGCAGATTCTCAAAACACATGACAGGTGATAAAGATAAACTCATTTCATACAAAGCTTTAGAAAAGGAAAATAATATCTCTTTTGGAAATGATACACTAGTTGTCATTAAGGGTAAAGGTTCTGTTTTTATGAAAGAAAAGGTTAAATTTGGAAATGTTATGTATGTTGATGGTTTAAATAATAACTTGTTCAGTGTTAGTCAAATGTGGGATCAAGGAAATGAAGTTATGTTTCGATCAAAAGAATGGGTGGTTTGTGAGCTTGACATAGGAAAGACCAGTACAAGAACTCCAAGAAATCTATATATACTAAAAGGGGGTTAAGAACAATGTTATCTAAGAAAAACATAAGAGAACTAGATATGGCACAAAATATAGGGCATCTAAGCTTTTCTCAAATAAGAAAAGCATGCAGGCTCAAGGCGGTTCGTGATCTTACAGATATCTTGATCCCAGAAAATACCATCTGCAAACCATGTCAATTTGGTAAGAAAACTACAGTTCAATTCAATGCCAAAGAAGTATCAGCAAGTAAGCCTCTTGAACTCATTCATACTAATTTGTGTGGTCCAACAAGGAGAAGGTCACCTCATGGAGAAGAATACTACATTTTATTCATTGATGATTTTTCTAAGATGTGTTGGATTAGTTTACTAAAGCATAAAGATGAAGCATTTGAAAAGTTTAAAGTATTCAAATATTTAGTTGAAAATGAATTAGATCTAAAAATCAAATTTCTCATATCTAATCAAGGAGGAGAATTCATATCAGATGAACTTTTTGAATTTTGTGGACAACATGGAATAAAGAGACAGATATGTTTTGCCAGAACTCCATAACAAAATGGCATGGTGGAAAGAATCAATAGAACAATTCAAAAAATGGGTTGAGGTATGCTTGATGAGTCTGGAACTCTTGATACCTTATGGGGTGAAGCTACACATACTGTAGTAAATATTCTCAAAAAAGCCCATGTACGTGTAAATAGTGATCAAACTCCATATGAACTTTGGTATGGTAAGTCTCCTACTGTAAAGCACATCAAAGTTTTTGGAAGCAAATGTTTCATCAAAAATATTAATGAAAATCTTGGTAATTTTGAACCTAGAAAAGGTGAAGGAATATTTCTTGATTATTCATATAGAAGTAAAGGATAAAAATGTTATAATAAGAGACTTCGAAAAATTGTTGAATGCATTGATGTTGTATTCGATGAAGCATGTAGAAATTCAAAATAGGTGACATCAGAAAAGGAATATGATAATGATGAAGATGGTGAATGCTTTCCCATATCAAATAAAAATGATATTGAGGAAGAACCAATGAAGCATTAGAAGAAGGTACATCTGACAAGGAAAAGACTCCATCCAAGTATGTTCAAAAGAATCATCTAGAATCTCAAATTCTAGGAGAAAAAGTGTCTGGAGTACGAAAAAAAGAACTCTTGTAGGAGCTTCTAGTTATCTAGCTCTATTATCCTCCACAGAGCCACAAAATGTAAATGAGGCTAACGAAGATGAATCTTGGTTTACGACCATGGATGAAGAACTTGACCAAATTGAAAAAAATGATACTTGGGAATTAGTTCCTAGACCTCATGATAAAAATGTTATAGGAACAAAATGGATATTCAAGAATAAGTTGAATATAAATGGAGAGGTAATTAGGAATAAAGCAAGGCTTGTTTGTAAAGGGTATGCTCAACAAGAAGGTATAGACTTTGAAGAAACTTTTTTACTTGTTGTTAGACGTGAAGCCATAAGAACTTTTCTTGCTCTTTCAAGTTTTTGAAAATTCAAAGTTTATCAAATGGATGTAAAATCTACATTTCTTAATGGATATTTAGAAGAAGAAGTATATGTTGAACAACCAAAAGGATTCATTCATAGAAATTATGAAAAGCTTGTATGGAAACTCAGAAAGGATTTATATGAACTGAAACAAGCTTTGAGGGCATGGTATTATCGTCTCGAAAAATATCTTCAACAACAAGGTTTCACAGAAGGATATGCAGACAACAACTTATATACAAAAATTGAGAATGATAAACTACTAATTATTGTTGTTTATGTTGATGATATCCTCTTTGGCAGTAATGAAGAATATATGAGTCAAAACTTTGCTTCTATTATGCAACAATAATTTGAAATGTCTTTACTTGGAGAACTAACTTACTTTCTTGGTCTACAAGTACAAAAAACAAAAGATGGCATATTTCTCTCACAAACTAAATATCTCAAGCAGCTTCTGAAGAAGTAAGGAATGGATGATTCTAAAATAGTATGTACTCCAATGGTAACATGATGTAGTCTCAGTTCTAATGATGAATCTCCTATAGTGAATTAACTAGCATACAGATCTATGATTGGAAGTCTACTTTATCTAACATGAACCTGACCAGATATCATGCATGTGGTGGGAATTTTTGGAAGATTCCAAGACAATCCAAAGGAATCACATCTTCAGGCAGTAAAAAGAATATTCAAATATCTCGAAGGAACTCAAGACTTTGGTCTATGGTATCCTACCATTACATATCTCACTCTTCATGCATATACAGATGTGGTTTGGGTTGGAAATGTTTAAGACCGAAAAATCACTAGTGGAGGTTCGTTCTATATGGGATGATGATTAGTGTCTTGGTTTAGCAAGAAACAAAGTTCAATTGCCTTATCTACAGCTGAAGAAAATATGTGGTTGTTGCATCTTGATGCACATAACTTCTCTAGATGATGCAAACATTACAAGATAGTCAAATCACATGTTATCCACCCATATCGATTCTATGTGATAATACAAGTGCTATTAGTATTTCGAAAAATTGGTTACGCACTCCAAGACCAAGCACCTACCCATTAAGTACCACTTTCTATGAGAAAAAGTGCTTGAACAAAAGGTTAAATTGGAGTTTGTTCCCTCCAAAGAATAGGTTGCTGATATATTTACCAAACCTCTTCCTAGAGAAGCATTTGAATATCTCAGAAAAATGTTGGGATTTATTTCTACCTCATCCTACTGTTAAAACTAGTTTTAGAGGAATGCTTCCTATAAGTGGGTTTCATGAAGCAGAGTCAGGTATGTACATGAGTTTCTATGGATATAGTAGCGTATGTGTTTTTTTGATAGAAAAATAGTGGGCAGGACTCAAAATCAATTTCTGGCATGGGTTTTCAGTCTGATATTGATGGTTATAGTCTACTAATATGATTTGTTCATTATTATTTATTTGATTGATGAAGATTCCTTGATTAATGTATTTTTGAAAATGCACAGGTAGCACAGGTTCAGGGGGAGGATTAGCCTTCAAAAACATTTTGCATTGTTGGCATCATGGTTTTTGAATTCAGCTATGGTCTCAAATATCCATATCATTTGTTGTAAAGGTCATGTAAAGACCTATGGTGTAGTAATGTGTGTCCTTCTAACTTAGTCTATTATGAGTGAGTCATTTTGGACATATGATGTAATTTTTACCCCCACTATACATGGGAAGGATGCTGTAATAATTGAAATTTTTCATACATCTATGAACATTTGGTATATACCAACTTGGTTGAGTGATTGGTGTATGTATTGAGTCTTTGGTTATAGGAGGTCATACTCACATAGTTGATTTATAGAGTCATGTTATTCTTTCAAAAATACTTATTTAGACTCTACATATGCTCAGGGGGAGCATGGTCAGTATAGTTCATCTTAGAATGTACTCAGAGGGAGAATATCTTGGTCCATACTTTGCCCTTGATGTCAAATATGAAGAGTATCTTGGTGTTGCTTGATATATATAACAGGTTCTACAACTTGATGTGATCAACAAAAACATGGTTTCCATCAAGTCCAAAGGGGGAGATTGTTGGCATTACGATATATGTGTTGTCCTTGATGGAAACTCACTCATAGGTCAGTTCAAATTTGATAAAGGGAAACTCACATTGTAACAAGTCAATTAAGAGGTAACATGGTAATGGCACAAAAGAACAAGATGATGCGACAAAGGATTTCATATCAGAATCAATCCAGTGAACAAAAAGAATGTTTTAAGTTGCATTAAGTGGTATACGCTGGCTCACGTAGTCCAAGCAGTGTATACAAGTGGGTTCACAAAACAAAAGTAGTGTATACGTATGCACACACTTTCACAAGTAGAAAAGCACGTATGGAATGCAAAATTAAGATTAATGAATACCAAGGTGTTATGGCCACAACCACTTTCGAGTGTTTTTGCTGTTCCCTCCAGGGAACAGTTGCTGTTCCCTAAAAGGAACGTCACCTTTTTGGAGTGTTTTGTTGTTCCCCCCAGGGAAAAAATATTGTTCCCTCATGGGAACATCACTTTTGTGAGTGTTTTTTGAGTTTTTTCTATTCCCTCCAGGGAACAAAACTTTTAGAGTTTGTTGTGGCCACAACCACCACCCTATTAAAACCTACTCTGGGGGGGAAATTTGAATGGGTCCCTTGAGAAGTTTGATCTTTCGTCTCTCCGAATGATAACTGTAGTTGTCAGATGGAATTATGTCCTCAAAGATAAATGGTTCAATAGTTTATTAATTATCTTTGCAATCTTTTTTTAATCATCAGTCCCCAAAAAAGCATCGCGCCCTCTTGAGATTTAGAGTTGGAAGGACTCATATAACCCCCAGTTGCAGAGTTTGTCTCTTTATGAAGGTTTTATGAAGGTAAGGTTTGTTTTAGGTGTTTCTGTCATATCTCTCATAATCATAGCTAATGCTAATTATTCTGCAGGTGAGGACCAAGAGAAGAAAAGCGAGGTCGATGAGCTAATGCACAAGCATCAGGAATGGTTGTGGGGAAAAGATGCAAGCGAGACCTAGCCGAAACAGAGGAATTTATGACAAGCAACAGGGAATGCATACACAGTGTGGAGTTATGCAACAGACTACAATGATTTCTTGTTGCTTATCCTCCCTCCAACCCTTCCACTCTTGTAACAAAGCTTTCAATTGCAATTGCTGACTTGAAAAAGGATCTTACATCCTGGAATACCTGTCCAGGAAAAGGAGGTATGGGCTTAGAGATTTGCTTCATATGTACAGTGTTCTGCGGATCCTATAAAAATGCCTTCGTCTGCTAGATCTATGCAAGTTTTATAAGGCTCAATGGACGAAAACAACCACACAACAATCTACCTTGCAATTTGTCGAAGAAACGTATGAACACATCGAAGTACTGTGGGATTTCTATGCAAATGGGAACAATGACAACGAAGTAGATAGTATAGAGGAAATTCCCAATAATGATATCCACACACGATGTAAAGGGCCACTTGCAGACGTGGTGAAGCCTATAGACATCCACTCCCAAGGTTCCTGTTGAGAAGAATAAACCTAGTGATAATTCCAAGAGTACTCTGGTCATGAGCTATCTAGAGAAGGATAATACATCACCAAATGCAATGAAGGCAATTCAAAATGGTAAATTCCCACCTAAGAGTGGCAAGACCGGTATGTTTATTCTACCCTACCTTGTTTATAACATTGATTACAACATTGTGGATGATCTAAAGAAATCTCGGGCTAATATCACATACTTCAATTTGTTAAAGTTAACACAACAAAGAGATTTTCTTTTGAAAGCTATGAATGAATGAAATTGCAAATCTCCCACCAATCCAAATAGTCAAACCAAAACTTTTGTGTCCAGACCCGTTAGTACCTGCAGTACATCCCAAACGCCATCAGCCATGGAAGCCACTTTGTCGAAAATGAATTGAACGCCCCAAGATGTCACTGTAGCCATGATAGGAAGGAAATCAAAATCCATGACTCCACCTTTCCTTATCACATTTGAAATCTTCAACATGAACGTACATAATTTCCTGGTAGATTCTGGTGCCTCGTCCACTATTATGCCTTACGTTGTTACTAAACACTTCATGAAATGCCCGAGAAAATTGGAACTTGAATTATGAAATTGGACAGAATGAATGTAAAAGTGATTGGAAAATTGAAAGATGTACTGATTCAGATGACTATCAAACCACAGTACACACACGTCATTGACATAATGGTAGCCGACATACCCGAGGCATATGGAATGCTATTTAGTAGGGATTGGTCAGTAAATTTGAATGGATATTTCTCCACTGATTGGTCCCATCTCTTGTTGGCTCAGAAAGGAAAAGGTGATATGCTGAGAATTGATCGAGAAAGATATATGAAGTATGTAGTTACAAAATTAAACGACCCCAATGAACCTGTAATGTTTATGAACTCTATCCTTAGGAATTATAGTTTCTACATTTGAGCCATGGAAACCTATTTTGGAGAATTCCATGTAGAGACATTTGAAGAAACTGCAATGAACACACACAGTTGGAAGCTCTCCCCAATAGTCCAACTGATGAACTATCCTGTATTATGGTAGATGAAAGGACTAATTTCGTACAAAGTAGTTCAATTGATGTAACATTAGATTCTATATTTTGGACACTCCACTTTTATGGCTCTAACTAAATAGAGGGCGTAGGTGCTGGGAAAATTCTCATTAACCCACAAGGGAGCCAACATTTGATGGCCAACCGGTTGGAGTTCGTGTGCACCAACAACACGGCAGAGTATGAAGGCTTGCTGCAGGGCCTGAAGAAAGACATTGACATGAAGGTGAAAAATCTTAAATTTTTTGGTGACTCACATATAATTTTTTACCAGGTAAGGAAAATGATACATTGTAATTCGCCACACCTGCTAAGATACCAACATGAGGTATGGAGCTTAATTGACAATTTTGATTCTTTTAATATCACATACATACCTCAAGGGAAAAACCAAGATGTGGATCTAATGGCTGGTATGGCTTCAAAAAATTTTCTTGACCTTAGATTAAACAAGAATAAATATTATGTTGAATTGATTTTCAGACCATCCGTACTTGATAACATCTCAAATTGGTAGGTATTCGAAGGTGACGAGCAAATCCTTGAGTTCTTGCATTGCAAAAATACATTCAAAAATGCACTCATTGATGAAAAAGAGCATGACAAGATTATGAATGAGAGTGAAGATGAGGAAAGAGATCACTCCAATATAATTCCCAAGTCAGTTGTCAAGATGAAGCACTTTTATTACCTACACGATAAATTTAAAAATCCGACTAACTGCAAAATGCATAACTCATCCATGAAGTATGAGTCGGTCAACCTTGGAACCAAAAAAGACCCAAAAAATGTCAATTTGGGCTTAGGATTCTCTCCACAAGAAAAGGTTACATTTTTTAAGCTGTTTAAAGAGTACAAGGACGTCTTTGCATGGACATATGGCAACTTAAAAACCTTTGATATCGGCATCATGCAGCATGTAATTCCTTTGGAAAAGGATGTTAAGCCCTATCAACAAAAGCTTCGTAAGATGCATCCAAGCCTGGAACCGTTGGTGAAGAAAGAATTGAACAAAATGCCGGACACTAAAATCATTTTTCCGGTCAGGAACACCCGCTGGGTAGCCAATCTTGTGCTAGTAAGAAAAAAAATGGAGACATTAGATTATGTATCAATCTCAGGAACTTGAACAGAGCATCGCAGAAGGATAACTATCATGTCCCTTCTATGGAACACATTCTTCAATGCGTTTCTAGGTTTGAAATGTTGTCCCTATTGGATGGGTTTTCAGGATATAATTAAGTGTTGGTGTCGAATGGAGATCAACTTAAGACAACCTTCAACACTAAATGGGGCACCTACGCATATCGTAAAATTCCGTTTGGACTTATTAATGCAGGCGCCACATTTCAGAGAGCTATGGACATAGCTTTCTAAGGATTGATTAACAGATCAGTAGTGGTTTACATGGAAGAAATTACTATGTATTCTTATCGCAAAAGGGATCATATTTATCACCTGAAAAAGATTTTCGAAAGATGCTGAAGGTACAAAATATCGTTGAATCCCAAGAAGAGTGTTTTTGTAGTTATAGAAGGGAAGCTACTGGGTCTTATCCTCTCCAAGTAAGAAATTATTATCGATCTTGAAAGAATAGAGACCATCATGAGAATACAACCTCTTGCAAATAAAAGAGCAATGCAATATTTTTTCTGGAAGATTAATTTCATTAGGAAATTTGTTTTAGGCTTCGTGGAAATAGTGCATCCCATTCATCTAATGATGAGGACAGATGCTTTGTATAGGTGGAGTGATTGTTATAGACATTTTTGTGCCTTGCATCACTGAGCATGAAATGTCGATAATCAAGGGATCCAAAGTCCCTAAACATGTTGTTCCTTCCCCTAGAGGAACAAGGCCAGCTAACCACAGCAATTCACAAAAGTTCTCCACCTGAAAACACTCAAAAACAAGGCAATTCTGGATCATGTCAACTGCTCCACTGAGCATCTGCGCTGAATGTCAACTGCTCCACTGTCTACCTGCGTTGAATGTCAACTGTAACAAAGGCTACCTGCGCTGAGCGTAACTGGACAAGTGGCAGGCTCATTTCTCAAGGTGTCAATGCCCAGGAAGCTTCCAAAATGACACTTGTATCAGGGAATTCGACTGGTGATGAGTAAGAGGTTCCAAATCTCCAAGTGGAAGCAAGAACCTCCGAGTGGACTCAAGAACTATGAGAGGGAGAGGACACTAGTCAGTTTCCTACCAGCCTCAAGCTGACTCATCCTCTCTCCAATATCCCTATATATAGATCTCTCCTACATGAGATCAGGGAGGCTGGAATTTTGTGAATGCAAAGAATTGTTGTTGGTTTGTGGCTGGAAACATTGGGTGCTTAATGCTTTGAAGGGAGCTGAAGAAGGAATTCCATTCTGCTGGGAAGGAGATGCTGGATTGGAGCCCTATGGGTTGTATCTCTTCCTGAACCCTGTTACTTATCAATAAAGCTATCTTGATTCTTTCCTATATGCTGGTGTATTTTGTCTCATTGCATTAGTGTATTTGATTTACTTCTAATCCTGAATCATTTATGAATATGTATATTTGCCTTTGCATTGTGTCCTTCTCTTGTCGCAAGTAGCTGTTCCCTTGAGCAAGCGAGGAGACGAGTAGTTGTGGACACACAAAGAGAAGAGGATCTAGATCGAGGGACAATCAGAAGACAACAGTAAGTCTGCCAATCTCCCCTCTTTCACATTTCATAAAGGAAGAAATCATAATAGCTGTATTCGTTTGTTGCTAAGGCGTTGTCACACCTTAGGTGGATAGGATCGTCCTGCATAGGCATTTTTCCCCACAACAAATTGGTGACTCCACTGGGGAAGAACTTGTTTATTCATTTCATTTGTGTTTCCTTCATTTGTTTACTTCATAGACTTGACAGCAACTATTGAACTGCATCTTTCCCGGATGCAAAGTAAAAAGTTGCTGCTTTGATCCAGTTTTTTGGACTTGTCTATGATCTAAACTAGATCCACAAATGATTTGATGATCCTTGTGATAGTCTTTAGTACCCTATCAAAGCATCCCTTTGTTTATACCTTGCTTGTGTTTCTGATTTGGCCTGAAACAGTTGATTTTTGAGCATTTTGTGACCCAGAAACCAAGGGAAACGAGAGTTTCTCTTTTAGCGCAGGCACTGTGAAGGCAGTCTGCATTTCAACGCAGGTCCCGAAGGGGCTACCTGCGCTGAATTTCAAACTGACAGTGTTGGACCTGCGCTGAACCAGTTTGGCCTTGTGCAGCTGGGGTTCTTTGTCCTCTCTTGCCCTGTTTTGATCTCTGTTTTTGTAGCCTTTAACCAGCATAGGTGCCAGTTTGATAAACCTCTTTCTTTGCTTGAAATTCCGCCTCATTTTTGTACAAAAAGATTGTAAATGTTTTTATGTGTTTGTGGCGTCATTTACAGTCTTCCTTTGCATGAGTAAAGTATTCATCCTGTAGCCTTTGATTCAGATTTGATTATAATCTTAGAAGAGAGTTCGTTGGCTGTTTACAGTTTGATTATAGATTTACTTTTGCTTATTGGTTTGAATTTGTGTCTTTTAAGTGTCAAAACAACTCTTTATTTCGAAAAGTAGCAAAGTGATTGTAATCTCTTCTACCCTTGTTGTTTTCGAAAGAGTGAACTTGTTTGTATTGATCATGTTAAAAGCAAATTCAAAGTTGTGCAAAAAGCTTTCTTTGTAGGCATTTATACTAAGAAAGTGGAAAACAAACACCTGCATTGTGCATTTTGCATTTGATAGTTTGCATGTTGGATTTAGGGAAAGTGCATTAGAGTGTGCTGGTTGCTCTTTGAGAAAAGATAGTGTTATTCTTTTCCCTTAGTAGCTAGGATTTTCAAAGTTGAAAGATAATAAAGCTTGCTTATCATCTTAGACTGCATTTAGGAATTTGTATCATACATCTCGTGGTGAACCTTGAAAGGCAAACTTTAAAAAGATCAACCTAAAATAAACTGAATGAACCTAACAACGCTTTTTAACATAACGCACAACATAGAGGTCTAGGCTAGAGACGTGTTCCGGCGTCGTTAAGCCTAGTGACTGTCGATCTCGAAGAAGGTGGGTGATTCCTCCTGAGAGACGGTAGCGCTAGTACGGATTTGTGCTCCCACGTACCGTCGCGTATATATTGGGAGACCCCTATAGGCATATATCTTTTATCCTTAGGAAGCCGTGTCCGCTACCCTACTGATCTCAATGCAATGAACACAGCATTCACGAAGATCGACCACCCGTACCGTAAAAAGTATTCTATGGTTTTGCGAAAAGTTTGGCACACCCTCTGCCTAGATCTCCAGAGCAGTTTCTTTTGGCCTTTTTCAGACTCTATAACAGAAAAAGTCCATCCGAGAATTTGTCACTTCGGGCTCATTAAAACATCGAAGGAGACTAGAGTCATCTTTAGCTTTTTCTCGACTCTTTAAAACTGAAAAAGCAAGTTGTGTCTAAAGCATCGTTAACAATTTATTTTAAACGGAACAATCACCCTTTAATCCTGCATTGATCTTTAGGTTGAAAAGATGGAGCACACCAACCAAGGAGTTCCCTTGGGTGGAAATCATAGTCCCTTCTCCTCTTGGGGAGATGTTGGTGCGCCCCACATGGCCACATTGTTGCTTCCAGGACTGACAATTGGCCTACCAGTTTGGCTCTTTTCAACCAATGTCATTAAGAATACCACCATTCCTAAACAGTTGAGTCAATAGTTAGATTAGACAAGAGTTGCCTCCCAACCTTCCACTTCATCTTCTTCCCCTCCTTCCTCTTCGCTTGACGGAACTGGTAAATCAGAAAATCGTGTTCCTAAGGAGAAGAAGGAGAAGAAGAAGAAAGAGAAGAAGAAGAAGGAGCCTAAGGCAACTAGGGGCAAACAAGTGTCATCCAACAAAAATCCACACACCGCACTCGTAAGGCCTAAATCGCCATGCGTCATATGCAAGGGAGACCATTTCCATAGAGATTGTCCCTGTATCCCCCGGATACTAAGAGACTGGTCCCCCCGTTTGCACAATTTGGTAGCATCGACCTCTGATAGCCATGTCGACTGCTCACCGTCAACTAGTGGGAGTGAAGGTCCAGGATAGAGCGGGAAAGCTAAATTTCCCTGCAGACTGTGTGAAGGCGATCACGCCATCCACCGTTGTCCCTTCTTAGATGAGGCGAAAAGAGTTCTGGAAGATCGCCCGATTTTACGAGCGCAACTTCCTCCTGGATATCAAAAACTCTTGCCAAGTCCCTCGCTAGTTGAGAATCCGGCTAACCCACCCAGGTGGTCAGCCGAAGCACCTGTCATTGAAGATGAACCATCTGGATCCATGCCTGACGAAAGTCAAAAGGTTGATACGGCAGTTGACCCGGTTTTGCCTTCAGAGGCTCCATCTTCGAATGACACCATCACAGAGGAGAATCAAGACGACACCGTCCAGATTCTCTTCATCAGCACTGACTCTGATGATCAAGGGGGCAATGCCACCATTCCTTTGTCGCAGGAAGGAAGTTCATCAGAGCGCTATCCGGCCGTATATTCGATCCCACCACCAAGCAACTTGGTTGTGTCCTTTGATTGGAACCAACTAGGCAGACCCCGGTTGCCTGCCAGTATACCATTCAGAATTATTTGTCAAATATACAGAATGGTAATGGCTGGCACTATCATTGATGAGGGGGCATCTGTGAGTATCCTTTCCTCTATTGCTTGGAAAGCGCTTGGTTCGCCGGCGCTTTTACCTGAGATGAGAAATCTATCAGGTTTTGATAAAGGAACCAGTCGACCTTTAGGGATCCTCCCCAATGTGCCTATAACATTGAAAGGGAAGACCGTTCAAATGAACGTGATGGTCATTCAAGGACCCTTGGATTATAACCTACTCCTTGGACGAGACTATATATATTGCATGGGAGCTGTAGTCTCCTCACTCTTTAGAGTAATGTGTTTTCCGCATGAAGGGAGAATGGTCAAGCTCGTAGACCAACTTTCGTTTCCCGGATCACACATCGCAAATAGTCATGTACCATCCCTAAATGGTCTATACACGCAAGAAGTGTCTCAACCCACGGTCCGTCCTCTTGATGAGCACGAGTAATCCGGGAGGATATGACCGGAACCCAGGGGGCATGCGTCCTGGCCTGCTTCGGCAGGGAAACTTTGGGTATAGGGTAGGTTTCCGCAGGAGAATATGACTAGTCCTTACCCCGTCCGTGGATGGAAGAGGGGTTGTTCTAGAATAGGATTCTTTTGTCAAATTTATGTGAGTGTTATAATCTGCTTTTCACTCACCTTTGTCTATTTCGGTAGACATTGCCGAGGAAGTGTTTTGTTTGAAAGATTAACGAGACAATCTTTGGGTAACCTGAAAGAGGTAAGCCTCTCTCGATTAAAACAAATGTTTTGGCGGAGGGTAAGTAGAGGTAACCTTGAAACTCTGTTTTATACCTTGGGGCATGCAAACCTTTTGGAGTGCAAGCAAGGGGCGACTATTTTTTTTTTTTAAATTTTTAGGACCTCTAACCCTCTAAACTCGTAGGATTAGTCGTTTCCAAACTTGCATAAAGAAAGGATGAGTGAGCATAGCTTTGGTAAGGCGCAAGCTCTATAAAAAATGGGATCTTTCATGAGACACTCTTATCTTATGACTGGGTAATCGAGCAGTTTTAGCATAAAGTTCATGCTCGTTAAAAAATAAACGCAAGATCTGAGCAGTTTTAGCACATAGTTCATGCTCGTTAAAAAATAAACATAAGATTGAGCAGTGTTTTGGTGCATTCAATCTCATTACAAAATGAACCTATCCCGGTAAATAACCACTGTGATCGTAAATTTATCAGCCATTAAAGCCTTGGTCGTGTTTGCACCTGCCACCTCCACTTTTCATTTGGTCGATCGTTCACCTCCATATGATTGTTTACCCATTCTGAGGAACAGCTGCGAAGAGTGATTTCACCTAGCCATCCTTGTGACACTACCGTGATTGGAAAATTCCAACCTGTACCTGGAATCAGCTGCTAACCCTGTTCATCACTCGTTCCTCAGAAGACGAGTCTTCTTTAAGCTCTTTTCAACTGACTCGTAAAATATGAAAAGATTGCCGAGTTTTGGCCTTCCAGCTCATTAAAGGACAGGAGAGCTATCCCTCCTCTAGATTTTAATCTTTTTGGACCTGAGGGATTATTGCACAAAAAGGTCGAGCGCTTGTTTTATTCGGCTCGTTAAAATTATCGAAAACTCATCCCTTCTGTATTGTTTTATACTTTTTCGGACTTAAGGGATTAGATGACGAAAAAGGAATTTTGGAGTTAACTTTATGTACCTTTTCAGACTCTCTAAAAATGAAAAGGACCGAGTTATCCTTGTCGTTAGACTCGTTAAAATGATTAAATAGCGAAAAACTTGTCTTTAGACGAGAACGAGTTTCACTATCGCTAAGCTTGTTAAAACATAGCGATGGGCTTGCCCGAAGGGCAGGTTATAGAACAAGCATATGTTATCCTCCTTAAGCTTGACAAAAATAAAGAGGTACTGGTCAGCAATGACTGGGGAAAAATTGGGAGAAAATCAAGAAAACTTTGATGGTAGCAGGTCGCTCTTGAACATGACACTTTTCCTCCATACCACATTCGGGTTGGGTTGTTTCATTCACCGGTCACATCACCATGGTCTCGCCATACCATCCATAGTAGGGGTAATGCTACCAATCCATTGCATCAGTGTCGCCATATGTTCAAGAGAAGTCATTCAGAAAGAGTCAACCGGGTCCCATCCACTGCCATACATTATCCTTCATCCATCCATGATTGCCACCTTGAATCATATGTCACAGATCGTTTTCACCTCCATTAAAATCATTAGCTCCGTTCCATGTCACTGATGTGGGATTCATTAAGGCCCTCCTGTGACGGATCGCTTCTTGTCGACATCAGCTCATTATCCAAGAAGTTGATCTAGGAACAACCCCATCAGTACTTTGAAGCTTGGATGCCTCAATGGCAAGTTTCTCACTTCCGGTGATAGGTATACATCAATGACCTTCGACCAGAAGATTTTGCGTGGTGTTCGACGCCAAGTCCTTTATTAACACCACGTGAATTGTACTGCAGTACCTTGAGGGTCATTATCATTATCGGTGATTCCTCTCGCGCTTGTTAACGGTTTACATCATTGAATGGTAATCAAGCGATGTCTTTCCATGTTCGACTTCAGCGCAATTCTCACATGGATCGACTTGTACTTAGAGTGAAGATCGAATGAGTTTGAAGACCCCGGATCTAGTTTCATCCATCCGGGCTGCGATATATATTCAGAAAAGATAAAGACATTTGACATGTACATCATTGCAGCAGATGATAATCCTACTCAAAGGATGATAATTTCGCCAAAATTATCAGTCTACCATCAGATGATCGTCTGTTCTATGTACAAAAATGAATTTATAAAGCTGAGCATGGGAATGCCCGCCTCAGCTAGATCATGAAAGCAGAATGAATCATAATATATTGTATTGTATTTTATTACAGGTCTCCTCCCAGCAGATGGATGAACTTCGGACCCTCCTGGATAAAGAATTTCACCCGATAAACGGCCTCATACTTTAGGGGGCAACTGTTATAGACATTTTTGTGCCTTGCATCACTGAGCATGAAATGTCGATAATCAAGGGATCCAAAGTCCCTAAACATGTTGTTCCTTCCCCTAGAGGAACAAGGCCAGCTAACCACAGCAATTCACAAAAGTTCTCCACCTGAAAACACTCAAAAACAAGGCAATTCTGGATCATGTCAACTGCTCCACTGAGCATCTGCACTGAATGTCAACTGCTCCACTGTCTACCTGCGTTGAATGTCAACTGCAACAAAGGCTACCTGCGCTGAGCGTAACTGGACAAGTGGCAGGCTCATTTCTCAAGGTGTCAATGCCCAGGAAGCTTCCAAAATGACACTTGTATCAGGGAATTCGACTGGTGATGAGTAAGAGGTTCCAAATCTCCAAGTGGAAGCAAGAACCTCCAAGTGGACTCAAGAACTATGAGAGGGAGAGGACACTAGTCAGTTTCCTACCAGCCTCAAGCTGACTCATCCTCTCTCCAATATCCATATATATAGATCTCTCCTACATGAGATCAGGGAGGCTGCAATTTTGTGAATGCAAAGAATTGCTATTGGTTTGTGGCTGGAAACATTGGGTGCTTAATGCTTTGAAGGGAGCTGAAGAAGGAATTCCATTCTGCTGGGAAGGAGATGCTGGATTGGAGCCCTATGGGTTGTATCTCTTCCTGAACCCTGTTACTTATCAATAAAGCTATCTTGATTCATTCCTATATGCTGGTGTATTTTGTATGATTGCATTAGTGTATTTGATTTACTTCTAATCCTGAATCATTTATGAATATGTATATTTGCCTTTGCATTGTGTCCTTCTCTTGTCGCAAGTAGCTGTTCTCTTGTCACAGGTAGCTGTTCTCTTGTGACCTCGTGGGATTCAAGTAGCTGTTCTCTTGAGCAAGCGAGGAGACGAGTAGCTTTGGACACACAAAGAGAAGAGGATCTAGATCGAGGGACAACCGGAAGACAACGGTAAGTCTGCCAATCTCCCCTCTTTCACATTTCATAAAGGAAGAAATCATAATAGCTGTATTTGTTTGTTGCTAAGGCGTTGTCACACCTTAGGTGGATAGGATCGTCCTGCATAGGCATTTTTCCCTACAACAGCGTTGAAGCTAAGAGATTGTTTTAGAAAATTAAGGAGGCCATCGCAGAAGCCCCTGCATTGGTTAGCCCCAATTTTGACAAGTAATTCCTCCTGTACACTTTCGCTTCTAATGTTTAATATGCTGCAATCCTCACCCAAAAAATGATACCGAAAACGAAGTCCCCATTTCTTATATGAGCTCTAATCTTCATGGAACCTACAAATTAAAAACTTTACAGGGAGAAATTGAAAAATTCCCTGTTAATGGCTAGCATCTTAAGAAATATTTCCAGTAGCCACCAAATGGTGGTTACCTGCTAAGTACATTAGGATTTATTTTATTTTTGCTGTTAGGGTAGTTATACTTTTTGTTTTTCTTCTCATTTTCGTTTTTATGCAAAGTCTTTCTTCCTTTGTTTTTGAACTTCAACGCTTTTCAATAATTTGATTTCGGTCTTTCAATTTCGTTTTCACATTTTGCAACTTTCTTTCGATTTCCCTCATTCGTTACCTTCAACATTTTTGCTTCCCTCATTAACCTGCTGATGAGTCTGCAGATCCTATATTCATTATTACCTTGCAAGATGAACAAACCTTCGATGAGCCCATGAGAACTGGAAAATCAGCAATAAAATTCAAATCAAAGCCACTCATTGGCATTTGTTGGGAACTAGGTAGGCTCTTTTGATAATCTGGATACCTAAAGCATGTAGGGACATCTTTATAAAATGAAAAAATGTATAACCACGGTTGGACTGGCATGGAAGAATGCTGCATTTTCTTTTAAAATCCCACCTAGACCTAGCCTATACTTGCTTATGAGATTTGCAGTCATTCTCCATTGGTTCCTTCCACCACACTAAATTTCCAATATATTTCATCTACAAGTAAAACTCCCTTCATTAACTAAGCTCATTGTCATATATCCTATGGAAAATTTAATTATGCTCTAGTCCTTGTGCCCAAAACTGGAAGGACTTATTTAAAAGAAAATGAAATTTCGAGTCCTTGTACAAATCAAGAAGGACAGGTTGTTTGGGAAGCTAGATGGAGTAGGGACTATTGCTAGAATCAAAGTATCGGTTGAAACAACAATCCCAACCTTGCTTAAGCGGTTTAAAAATATGGCATGATCCATGAATGTGCCCCATTCGATCATATGAAAGTATAGCACTAAAAATTCTTACATAAAGTGCAGATAAACATATCTACATATATTCATCAAGCTTGATGTGCGATAAAGAGTTGAGGTACACACCTAAAAATATATTGACAAACTGGTGATGACCCTGGAAGGATTTTGAAAGTAGAAAATAGGTAGAGGAGGGTTACTAAATCCCATAATACGACCATTGGAGAATACCTGTCAAAACCCTATCAGTAAGTAGAAACTATTTGTCTTTAACCTGCCTAAAGTGATTAATTCTAAAGTGGAACCCATTCTTGTCCGTCTATAAAGTTTGCATTTCGAGTTTATCCTAACACCTTGATGTTATACAGATCAAAGTTTATTGGGCAACAGAGATAATTGGTTCGCCCAACGGTTCACAATTTTGTTGTGGCCACAACCACTTTCGAGTGTTTTTGCTATTCCCTCCAGGGAACAGCTGTTGTTCCCTAAAAGGAACAACACCTTTTTGGAGTGTTTTTGTTGTTCCCCCTAGGGAACAACACTTTTTTGAGTGTTTTTTGAGTTGTTTCTCTTCCCTCCAGGGAACATCACTTTTAGAGTTTGTTGTGGCCACAACCACCACCCTATTAAAACCTGCTCTGGGGGGGAAATTTGAATGGGTCCCTTGAGAAGTTTGATCTTTCACCTCTCTGAATGATAACCGTAGTTGTCAATTGGAATTATGTCCTCAAAGTTGAATGGTTCAATGGTTTATTAATTATGGTTGTAATCCATTTTTAATCATCAATCCCCAAAAATCATCACACCCTCTTGAGATTTAGAGTCAGAAGGACTCATATAACCCCCAGTTGCAAAGTCTATCTCTTTATGAAAGTTTTAAGAAGGTAAGGTTTGTTTTAGGCATTTATGTCATATCTCTCATAATCATAGCTAATTATGATCATTTCGCAGGTGAGGACCAAGAGAAGAAAAGAGAGGTTGATGATTTGATGCACAAGCATCAGGAATGGCTGTGGGGAAAAGATGCAAGAGAGACCTAGCTGAAACATAGGAATCTATGACAAGCAACAAGGAAAGCATACACAGTGGGGAGCTACGCAACAGACTATGCTGATTTCTTGTTGCTTATCCTCCCTCTAGCCCTTCCACTCTTGTAACAGAGCTTTCAATTGCAACTGCTGACTTACAAATGGATCTTACATCCTAGAATACCTGTACAAGAAAACGAGGTATGAGCTCAGACATTTGTTTCATATGTACAGTGTTCTATGGATACTAGAAAAATGCCTTCGTCTGCTGGATCTATGCAAGTTTGATAAGGCTTGATGGACGAAAACAACCGCACAACACTCTACCTCGCAATCTGTCGAAGAAATGTATGAACACATTGAAGAAACTTTGAATGAGTACGAAGTCATTGTTGATCATTGGCCTGAATGCTTGGTTGATTTGAAAAATGCAATCACAATCATAGAGAGATAAATACATATGGACAACATATAGATAAACTCTAAAGAATTATTTGAGATGCAAAGGGATCGGAAAGTGGTAATGAAATTCGAGAAAGAAATGTAGCCTTTAAATGATCATAGCATGAAAAGTCATCAAGTTATTATTACCTCTGGATACACCTTAAATAAAGTCAGATGTTGAAAAATGAACGCATTGTCTGCATTTCCTTCAGGGAATAAAAGGAATAACATTCAATCAATACGTGTGCAAAGGGATGGCATGCAGTCATTCATCTTTCTACCAACATTCGTTCATCTTTCTTTAGGAAATAGAACACTCCAATAGCAATGGCTTCAATGTGTTCAATGTTTCATTAACCATTACATTTTGTATATTTTAATTTGAATATGGAACGGAAGATGGAAGGCCGAAGGTCGAGAGAAACCGATGGCTAGTTCTTTTTCTCCATAAGTATCACCTCTGGATAGAGGAAAAGGACTTTTTTTGGCAGAACAGGGGTCGATTTTATTGTGCTAATAAAAAAGACTATTTAGGTCACGAAGAAGCCTCTTTCCTTTTTCAGATTCATTTTCCTTTCTTTTTATGTTTGGAATCAGGGTGTTGTGACTAGCATGAGGATATATATGTTTTGTTTTTGTACATAGTGATAAAAAACAGCTTATGACCAGTCTTGGTTATTTGAATATAATTCATTATCATGGTTAACTCATGAGCAGTCTCCGATTCGAAGCTACATTAAACAACAGTTGCAAGTTTTATTGGTAGAAACAGTAATGTGTATTCTTGTATGAATAATTAGATTTCAATTAAGCTAAAATATAGTCTTGTTCATTGGTGAACTCAGTAATTGATTTACTTGGACTTGGAATCTATATACGATGTTTAATCTCTTTTATTATGCTCATGCAGGATAGATTAGAATAGTTAGAACTAGCATAAGTAGGTAGAAAAGTGTAGATAGGACTTGATAAATAGGTTAGCTGTTTCTTTTGTTGATTTAATTGAAGTCTTCCTCCAAGAAGCAATCTTTCAACACCTATAATAGTTCATGGGATCCTTTAAAACCCGTTGGAACCAGCCACTCCAAACGAAATCGAATCTAATTGGGGTCTGTGATCGGGTTGTTTCCCTTTGTTGGCACAACAAACATTCGACGTGACAACACAAGGGTCCATACCATGGTATTAACCCACGCTGTTGAGTGGAGTAATGGTTATTTGATCTTGTCCAAGAATACCATAGGTTCTAAGTGTTGTTTTGGTCCGAGGGATTGAGAAAGGCTAAAATTATATGATGACAAGATCAAAGGGCTATGTGGGAAAATAAAAGGGATTTTCATGAATACTTATATCTGAAGTATATTTTATGTTCTAACGGCTATGTCCATGATGTAGATCTAAAATATCTTGTGCACCCTTGGATACAATGTTGGATCAGGATCATGAGACCTAAAATGACTTGTCATTGTATGATTTGACGATGAATGGGCTAGATATGAATGCTAAAGCATGTTTTATCCTTTAAGTGCTATGATTTGGGTATGTCTGAAGTTTGGAATAGTTGTCACGTTATAAGTTATTATTTGCAGATCTATATGCTAGTTTTCCTTGGTGAAGGCATGTATACACGTTGGTTCAACACTTCCAAATAGCGTATGTAGAAAAAAAGCATGTTGTTCAAAGATAACTAATCTATCTTATCAGTGTTATTGTTTTATTGTTGTTTATCAACGATGTCTTCTTTGGATCTGAAAGTAAAATTGATTGTATAAAGATATTGAGTTTTATTGATTGATGGATTAACTGAGAAGGTTGATCTTTGTTGTTGTCTATTTAGAACTCGACTTTATAGTAGATCTTTAGAATGTTACTAGTTGCTACAGTTTTTGGTTCAGAAGTTTTATGATTCAGTATTTTTAGAGGTATACGAAGGTTGGGCTAAAGGAAGTAGCATATACATGCAGTTTGGATTCACTGAAGAAGCGTATACATTATGACATATGAATTTTGAGGTTGCAGTCGGTTCTGGTTGTTGATGCAGTATTATGGGTTCAACTCTGAGTTTTGGTGATAGTGATCTAATTGTTCAGATTTACTAATTGTTGGTAGATGCAGTTATTGTAGTGGTGATCGATTTTGAGCTTCAATGTTTATGATGGGTCCAGTATGAATATTTGATGAAACGTGGCCTTAATATTGTGTTGTTGTGTACTGGGAGTATCTAGTTTGAAAATTTATGAAACATGGTCCCTGGAGGATACTGACGGTTGGAGCCTTCAGTGATGAAGTCAAAGCTTCCGGCTGGTGATTAGATCGGGGGGTTGTATCTCCCTTCCATTAGAACCTGGAGAATGAGAGAAGTTTATAGCTTTTTGTAGGTGGGTTCTTGCGTACTAGTATGAGTTTGCACCAGTACTAGTTTTGGGATCCAGGGGAAAATCTCTATGTATATTTGTTTTACGTGTGATGCTCTCGATAATGTTTATTCTCTGTTATTAGAATTCATATGCAAGTAATTTCTATAGGGGGTTAAAACCTACACACCTTCCCTCCCTTAGCTCATTAATGAGAAAATGACTCAAGAGAAGGACAAGAGGATCCCTTAGTGGTTGAATATCTCCAAGACGACTTGAAGTCAATTGTCCTTTGGTGGTACATGCTAGGGAATCCCAACTAAAATTATGTGAAGTGGACCCAGACTACTGACTTGGACTTTGGTCAACCCACGTGGCTATCGAAGAAAAATTCATGTGATCATTAATTTCTTCCTTTGAAGAGCTTGGACGAGTTGATTTTTTAAATTCAATCTTGGAAAAACTTTTATTTTTTGGTTTTTATGATTTCTTCAGCTATCAGAGATTCACCTATACATGTTGTTTGAATCTGGGTGCCATCTGACCTGTATAAATGTATGTACTATTTTTCAATTTTAACAATCAGTTGATTGTGTAATTTAATTTTTTGCGTTCTCTCTATTCTCTAGAAGCTTTAGTGAATTGATTTAAATAGGGTCGTAAAAGACCCTTGAGCTCGCCATGCAACCTGTGAATGGGGCCAATGTTGAAATTTTTTCATTTTGTTCTCGTACGCATTGAAATTTGACATGTTTATGGTAGATGCATGCATTGAAAGTGTGGAGGGGCTTCGAGACTCAATTACAACTCATAGAATAATTTGATAATCAAATGAAAATATTATAACATAAATGTCGAGGAGATGAAAATATTTATTACTATTTACAAATTTTGGGCCTACCCCGACTAAGGACCAATCCACCTCTTAAAATCTATTAATAATTAATGGATGAAATTATTCTCTAATTAAGTGATCCTACACAGAGTGACCTATAAATGGGCCTAACGTTGAAATTTCTCAATTTGTGCTCATACACACTAAAATTTGACATGGCTATAATAGATTAATGCATTGATGGTATGAGAGGGTTTCAAGACTCAAATATGACTCATGTAAATAATTCACAATCAAATGACAAAATTATGACATAAATGTCAACGATATGAAATTATTTATTACTATTTACTAATTGTAGGTCTATCTTGGCTAAGGACCAATCCACCACTTAAAATTACCAATAATTAGTAGAAAATATGCTTTAATTAATTTACCCTAGACATAGTGACCTATGAATGGGGCCAATGTTGAAATGTTTTCAGTTTATGCATGTACGCACTAAAATTTGGCATAGTTATTTATTACTATTTACTAGTTGTGGGCCTACCTTGACTAAGGATCAATCCACCACTTGAAGTTTACTAATAATTAGTGGAAAAAATTATGCTCTAATCAATTGACCCTGCACATAGTGACCAATCAATGGGGCCAATGTTGACATTTTTTCAATTTTCGCTCATACACACTAAACTTTAACATGGTAATAGTAGATGCATGCATTGATGTTTTGGGAGGGTTTCAAGACTCAAATATGACTAACAAAAAGAATTCTACAATCAAGCAATATCACCCAAATTCCACCATTTGGATTCATCATGAACAAAGAGAAAGGGATATTTGCAAAAAAAATTCCAAATTTGATAGTGTTATTAGTTGCTTGTATACTTCATTGTTTTGCATTCTTTGTATTCTCTAGAATTTTTAGTGAATCGATTTCCAGAGGGTCATAGAATACCAGTGAGCTCATTGTGTGACCTGTGAATGGGGCCAATGTTGAATTTTTTCATTTTGTTCTCATATGCACTGAATCTTGACATGGTTATGGTAGATGCATGCATTGATAGTATGGGAGGCTTTTAAAACTCGAATACAACTCACGAAAAGAATTTGACAATCAAACAACAAAATTATAACACAAATGTTGAGGAGATGAAATTATTTATTAATATTTACCAATTGTGGGCCTACCCCGACTAAGGACCAATCCAACACTTAAAATTTATTAATAATTAATGGCCGAAATTATGCTCTAATTAATTGACCCTACACAAAGTGACCTATGAATGGGGCCAACGTTCAAATTTTTTAATTTGTGCTTGTACGCACTAAACTTTGACATTGATATATTACATGCATGCATTAATGGTGTTGGAAGGTTTTGAGGCTTAAATACATTTCACTGAAAGAATTCAACAATCAAGAAAGATCACCCATATTTCGCCATTGTGCTTCACTGTGAAAAAGGAGAAAGAGGTATTGGTAGATATTTGTAGAATATGAAAGTGTTTCCTATTGATTGTATACTTTATTGTTTTTCATTCTCTTTGTTCTCCACAAGTTTCAATGAATCGATTTCCATAGGCGCGTAGAAGTCTCTTAAGCTAGCCGTGCGAACTGTGAATGGGGCCAACATTCAAACTTTTTCAGTTTCTGCTTGTATGCACTAAAATTTTGCATGGTTATGGTAGATTCATGCATTGATGGTATGGGAGGATTTTGAGACTCAAATAAAACTCTCACAAAGAATTTGAAAACAAAACAACAAAATTATAACATAAATGTAAATGAGATGAAATGATTTATTACTATCTACTAGTTGCAAACCTACCCCAGGTCAAGAATAATCTACCACATAAAATTTTCTAATAACTAATGGCCAAAATTATGCTCTAATTAATTAACTCTATACTTAGTGACCTATGAATCGTGCCAAATTCCAATTTTTTTCAATTTTTGCTTGTACATAGTGAAATTTGACGTGGCTATAGGAGATGTATGCATTGATTGTGTGGGATGGTTTTGAGACTCAAATATGAGTCACAAAAATAATTTGAAAATCAAGCGAGATCACCCATATTTCACCATTTTACTTCATCGTGAATAAGGAGAAAGAGGCATTTACATATATTTTTTAAAGTTGAAAGTATTATCAGTTTATTATATAATTTTTTGCTTTGCATTATATTTGTTCTCTACAATTTTCGGTGAATGGATTTCCAGATGGCTGCAGAAGCCACTTAAGTTGTCTGTGTGACCTATGAATGGGACCAATGTTGAATTTTTTTTTCAATTTATTCTCATATGCACTGAAATTTGACATGGTTATGGTAGATGCATGCATTGATGATATGGGTAGGTTTAAATACTCAAATATGACTCAAAAAAATAATTTGACAATCAAACGAAAAAATTATATCATAAATGTTCACAAGAAGAAATAGTTTATTACTATTTACCACTTACGAGGCTACCCTAGATAAGGATAGATCCATTGTTTATTACTAATAATTAGTGGCCATAATTATCCTCTAATTAATTGACCTCGCACATAATGACCTATGAATAGGATCAACTTTGAATTTTTTTCAATTTGTGCTCGTACGCACTAAAATTTGACATGGCTATAGTAGTTGCATGCATTGAATCAAATACAGTTCACAAAAATAATTCAAAAATCAAGTGAGGTCACCCAAAGTTTGCTATTTTACTTCATTGTGAATAAGGAGATAGAGGTACTCAGAAAAGTTTGTCAAATATGAAAGTGTTATCAGTTGATTATATGCTTTATTGTTTTGCATTCTCTCTACCTTCTACAAATTTTAGCGAATCGATTTCCATAGGGCCACAAAAGACTCTTAAGCTAGCCATCTGACCTAAGAATCGGGTCAATGTTAAAAAAAAGTAGTTAGTGCTCGTATGCACTGAAATTTGACATGGCTATGGTAGATGCATGCATTGAAGGTATGGGAGGATTTCGAAAATCAAATACAACTCATAGAAATAATTTGACAATAAAATGATAAAATTGTAATATACATGTGAAGGAGATGAAATTATTTATTAACATTACCACTTGTGGGCCTACCCTAGCTCAAAACTAACCAACCACTTAAAATTTACTAATAATTAATTGCTAAAAAAAAATTCTAGTTAATTGACCCCTCACGTAGTGACCTATGAATGGGGATAACATTAATTTTTTGTCAATATGTGCTTGTACATACCAAAATTTGACATGTATTTACTAGATGCATGCATTGATGGCATGGGAGAGTTTCAAGACTCAAATACGACTCATAGAAAGAATTCGACAATGAAGAAAGATCACCTAGATTTTGTCATTATGCTTCACTCTAAACAAGTAGAAAGAGGTATTTCCAAATATTTGTCAAATTTGAAAGTGTTTTTAGTTAAATACATACTTTATTTTTTTTCATTCTCTCGATTCTTTGCAAGTTTTAGTGAATCAATTTCTAGAGGGCTACAAAATTCTCTTGAGTTGGCTATATTGTGACCTATGTAACTTGTAACCCTTATTAAATTACACCATATTCTCAAAATTTCAACTCCTAAGCTAAATAACCTATGCCTACTATGCCTCCTAATGAATAATTACTATAACCCATAACCCTTATATACCTTAATTATTATATACATTTACCCACATCTTATAATCCAACATCTTGAAAACTAGTAATGGTTACTGATTGTAATAACATGTATCCACTATAAAACATATTTATAACCCTTATAACTGCTAACTAACAATATATATAACCCATAAGACATTTACATCCTAATAACTAACCCATAATCCATTTGAATCTTAATCACTGGCCCTTTCAGCAACGACCTGCAAGAAGATCACACTCTCAACCAAAGTGACTATGAGAGGATGTAGAACTAGGTTTCTATAGCCTTGAGGGATGATGTGATGTGGTATTTTTATGTTCTTCTATCCTTAATATACATATATTACTTCAGAGTCATACATTACTTATCCACATTACAATCACCACTTAAAACATATCATATACATCCATGAAACTTCATTATACTGAAATAAAGTGAAATTGTAATAAACTGCTATGCTACAACAAATAATAAGAAAATAAACACATGAAGACACATATTTTACCATGGTTCATCCTAATGTGGGACTATGTCCACAAGAACTGTTGCTTATAATAGAGAATATGTCCAACAAGTAGTTCTTGGCTTGCACACTTAGTTGTAGGGCATTTTATTTTCCACAAGATACAGATAATAATATATCGACCATAAACATAGATCTAGACAATAAAGATGATTATTCTTCTTATTATTTATCCTTATATATATTATTACATTGAGGGACATATCATCGCAATAGCATGGTCCATATACTATGGGCTCACCTAATACAACCTAATATGGTCAAAAACCATTCATCATTTACAACATTACATTATTTTACAAAAATGACAGGCTTTGACCCACATCTATGCCCATATACTATGTAGTATATCTACTGTGCAGTTCAATTTGGTGCTTCACTGCTCCACTACACGGTCCACTTCGCTCTCCACTACATCCTTTACTCTGCACTCTGCTCCACAAAATGCGGAGTCTTCATCAAATTCTAGGCCAAGTTGGGTTATGGGCAACAAGCCCCCAACAGTCACATGTGACTTGTCCCAAGTCATTCAACTACTTTGCCTCAGATTTTTGCTATGATATTGTTGTAGGCCTGGTTGAACTATTTTTGAGTTTCTGTCACCTACTTGTCCTTGTTGTGTGCTTCCTCCAACCATGCCTTTGTCACATGTTTTGCAGCCTTCTACAACAACATTGTTTCCCTTTGTTGAAG
This sequence comes from Pinus tabuliformis, assembly GCA_031772625.1. NCBI lineage: Eukaryota > Viridiplantae > Streptophyta > Pinopsida > Pinales > Pinaceae > Pinus > Pinus tabuliformis. The sequence continues at coordinate 52,880,865 of CM062815.1, forward strand.
CTCTTGAAGCTTCTCATCCACTACTTGTAATAATGGGAGGGCCTCATCTTGCCAAGGTTGATTCATCTCTATCAAAATCTACTCCTCCTTCTTTAGTTCCTCAATGTTCTTCTAGAGCGCCTTACTCTCATTTATTTTCATGAGCCTCTGCGAGATGGGTAGGATCTTCACAGATGCCCAAATTTCTTCTAACTCCTGCTTCTTCTATTGCATTTCTTCTTGCAGATTTTGTACATTTGGATCTTCCTACCGCGAAGTCCAAATTTTCAAACTTTCATGTAACAATTTCCCATTGCCTGCCAATGTTGCAGAGATGATGGCCATTATAGTCTTTAGGTTAGTCTCCCTCTAATCCCTCACCTCTTGTGGCATAGTTGGTTGCAGCTTCATTTGCAACTCACTAATCTGCATTTCATACTTGAATTGCAGTGTAGTAATTTTGTCCTTATACCCCTTCACTACAAGGCTGAGCTTGTTGAAAATAACTACAAGAAATGTTACAAATAGAATCCAGAAATTCCAATTTAATTTGTCCTTAAATTAAATTGTGAATTAAAATTGTAATTCTTTTCGCATAGAAACTTGTAATAGTTAACTAAGTTAATTTTACTTAGTTAACTTATGAATTTTGAGTTGGAAGTCTATATAAAGTCATGTAAGTGTTATCCCTAAGTTTTAGGGGTCCAAATTGATTTTATTTGAGTTGGAATTAGATAACTCAGTTTGACTAAGTTATATATAGATAAACTAGTTCTAACTGTTGCTGGAACTAGTAGAGGATTAATAGTGAGTTGGTGCACTGGTGCATCCTCAAGCGCTACTCCAGCTAGCTAAATATTCACTCATGATAAATTCATGCATGCCGATTCAAAGAATGACCCAGTTGATACTAGAGTACAGGGCTAGTGTTTTATCGGTTGTATTATAATCCGAGTTGTACAGATCATGCACACAATCAGGAAGAGGACCTACATTGGATTGAAAATTTTTGGAAGCATTAAATCCTCATTAAATATAGTCTATTTGTCTTGGGAATTGCGCAAGGAAATAGGGGCTTGGAGTGTTGTAGAATAGGCAAAGGATTTGGCTTGATCTAGCTTGTGAGGTTAGAGTTGATTATACTTGTACAGGGATTGTTCTTGTGAGAACAAGAATTATGTTATGTTCCATTGATTTATCTTCTTCTTGTTCATGTTATTTTCATCAATCTATTGGCTTCCACTGGTTGAAAGTAGAAGTCGATTCTTTTCCTGTGCTTTAGTAAATTGCATGAGCTTGTGAATATACAGGAAATTCTATAGAGCTTCATGACCTTTTCTTCTAATGGCTCCTCCTTTCAGACATCAAGGTTTGGAATCTCTTTACATGTGCTTCGACCACTTCCTTTATCTTATGGTGTTCCTCTACCATTTGATCTTTTCCTTGCATCACCTACTAGATCTTCTTCCAAAGCACATCTCACCATTTTTCTACTTCTATATTTAGATATGATGTATGTTGTTCCCGCAACTTGAGTTCCTTTATAATCTCTAAGTGTAGTTTGTGTAGTCTTGGCAACAACGCTACTACTATGTTCATATTGACACGCTTCAATTCTTTAGCTTTTCATTGTAGTTTGGCAGATTCAAACTATAAGGCTCCTACAGGTATTTATGCTAGCCTCACTGCTAGCGTAGGCTCTATTTACCTTTCTACTCCAACCATTTCCTCTATATGCACTAGCTGTCTAACCGTCTACACTAGTATCTTCAATTCTATGATCCACTCTACGACACTAGTCAGAAGTGCGTTGTAGCTATATTCTATTATGTTTCAAGATTTCGTTGTTGCTTCCTATATCCTATCCCTAGTTTTATGTAAGTCCTCTTAAATAAGGACCATGACATCCTTTGTCTTATCGACCTTCTGCTTTGTATTTTTATTTGAGGCAAGTTCGCCTTCTACCTTCCTATTTTCTATGGTAGCTTTTTTTATTTCTTCCTTTTTTGTCTCCTTGGTCTACTCATCTCCCTTAGGAGGATCCTATTGACCCTCATCATGTTGCTCTTCCTCCTCTGACTCATCTTCATCATGCTCCTTATATTTTCCACTAGATTTTCCATGCTGCGAAGTGTCCAATTCTTCTTCTATGGCACTGTCTCCTCCTTCCTCCAACGGAGTCATCCATTATGCGGTCCATTTTTGTATCTATACCACAAGATCGTCTTCAACCACCATATATGGCAAGGCATGCCATTTCTTCTTTGTATCCCTACGTGCATGTATATACACCTTGTGAAAATATGCTTTGAACTTCACCACATAGCTATACTACTCATATAATCTTAGCGAGAGTCTAGGATGTTGGTTCACTAGCATGTATAAATCCATGTAATAAAGTACAAAAAATATTTGGTTTTCTCTGTGCGTGATGCGTTTGTGGTAAACCATAGTGAAGAATACCCCACGGCTTCATAGGTATATGTAGGCACATGAGGGAATTGTGACTCCTCTGGTTCTATTCATGCAAACATAGAAATAAATAAGATCAACCAAGCATAGCGGAAAGTTGGACCTTTCTCCTGGACCTTGCGACAGTCGTCCAGGAACTCCTTGCATAAGTATCTGACCCTGTTATAGTTAACACACTGCGTGTCTAATGACACCACCGACATAGGAACTTTGTTCACACAAAATTTCCTCATCATCTTCCCAGCCAATATGTGTGTTGTGAAGCAAACTTATTTGGCACCAATTGAATTTATATCATAACCCCTCTTTCATTTGACTAGGCCAAATTTTTTCTTCATACTTCTGCTATAGTGTGCTCCTAATCCTTTCCAATGAACTCCTCCATGGGATTCTATCCTCAGTATGGAAATCTTGTGATCCTCTAGATCAGCATAGGGTCTATGGTGATCTTATTCCCCATCCATAAATTTCCATCATGCATAAGCACAGGAAATTTCCTTACACACGTTGTGTTCCATACACTTCGGTTGAAGTGTGGCACTTTCAACATATTTAGTAGTCCTAAATGCGGCAACTCATTTTCCCATTGTTGTGGTTCCTCCCTTGTCACTCCACTGCCTGGGTAATGTACTTGCCTCAAATAGAATTCTAGTGAAAACTGAGGGTACTTCTTCCTGTCGTTAAATTCATAATATGTGAATTTGAGCTGCAAAATTTTCCCAAAAACTTATTTTTTAAAGGGTACTGCGTCTGGAAAAAATGGTGTAAATGTACCATACTTCACATCCTTTTATTCTTTTACAGGTTTAGCATTTTATTTCCTCGGCAGGATGTATGGTGGCGGGGGTGATAAAAATACTACATTGCCTTCGTCTACCTATATCTCCTCCACTTCTTCTTCATTGTCTTTTAATTTTCTGGTTGTTGCTAAGGTTTAGCGGGTTTCTTATTTTGCTTCTTCTTAGTTCTCTCTTCCTTGGTCGATTTCTTCCTCAGCATTCTTCGTTGTTTTTGTGTTTATGATGTTGTGGTTTATGCTACTATGTAAATTTCAACTGATTTTGTGGGCATTCCAGTGGCTTCCATGATTCTAGATAATCCCTTCTCACAAAAATTTTGCACAATTTCTTCCCAATATTGTTCAGACAACATACACAACAAAAATCTCTGCACTTCTTCGCACTATCAAAAATCAAGCTGTTGATTCAGCAAATTTCTTAGTCTGTGTGGGAGGTGGTAATTTATAACAATTCTTAAATTCCAACCTTATAATTAGATTTGATTTTGTCTAGGTTGCATTCAGATTTACTCATTAATTTCATATCTATCCTTATATCTTGGCAATGTGTCCTCATAAATGAAACTTTCTGCATAGTGTTCCATTTTAACGGTCATATTCTATTTTCTAGCAAAATTCGATGCATCCCATTGTGTAGCAAACATTTGTCTTACATCGCAACTCCTATGTACATTGACATGATCCAGATTGTAGCGAAGTAACTTCCTACATCGAAGTTCTTTCTGCAGTATAGTTTATAGTCTCATGTCTACTTTCAACTATGGGTTCTGCTAAGACTTTTATACTTTCTTCACTAGGGTGAAGCTGTAGGGGCAGGGTTATCCCTATACAACTTTAATCTACTTCCATTTACTCTTCCTTAAATGAACTCTCCATTTAACTTCGCTAACTAAATTGTGGCTCCATTAGTAATATACTTGATAACATATGGGCCTAACCAATGCATTTTGAATTTTCCTAGAAATTTCACAAACTTACTGTCATAGAGGTGAACAAGATCTCCTACCTGGAACTTATTTTTCTTAATATGCCTGTCATTTCAGGCTTTTTCTCTTGCTTTTTTTACTTGCTGATAGAATCCTACTATAAATTTGTCTTCTTTCAAAGCAATCAACTGTGACATTCTTTCCTTCATTATGGCATGGTCTATCATATTGGTAGAAGCTGCAATCCTTAGGCTAGGAATAATGTATTCCATGGGAAGCACATCTCCTTTCCCATAAACCAACCTAAAGAGTCTCTAACCCGTAAGATTCTTGCATGTAGTCCTATAAGCCCATAATACTACTGGAATTCTAAGGCCCTAGTCATCTATGTTTACATTGCATACCTTAGTCAATGCATTCTCCAAAATCTTATTGAATACTTCCATAGCTCCATTGGCCTGAGGGTGATGAGGAGTACTATTCTTATGATAAACTTGAAATTCCTTGGTCAATGCCTCATTAGTATTGCTTAGGAAGTGTGAACCTTGGTCCCTCATTACGATCTTTGGACATCTAAATCTAGACAGTATGTATTCAAAGATAAACTTTACATTAGTATTTGTGTTGCAATCCCTTATCGGTTGTGCTTCAACCCATCTTGTCAAATAATCAGTTGCGATAGTTATGTACCTCGCACCAATCCTATTTCTAGGTGGATTGATAGGTCCAACAAAATCAATAGCCCATTTATCAAAATCTTGCAATGTAACCTGTGGTACCAGTGGCATCTCATCTCTTCTTGAAGGTTTTCCTATTCTTTGGCACACACCACAAGCTCTTTAATACCACAATCTTTCTCTCAAAATCTTATGCATAGTAGCTTTTCTTGGATAATGTCCACAAGCTGCACCCTCATGAGCCTCTATTAGAATGATTTTCCTTTCATGTTCAGGAACATATCTACATAGTATCTCACTTGGTCCCATCTTATATAAGTGTCCTGCTATCAATGAAAAATCAGCTGCCTTCACCACTAATTCTTTCTTCTGCTTCATAGTATATTCTGAAGGAGTCATTCATATGTTCAAAAACTGAATAATGTCTTCCAAATGACATCTGCAAATCTGATTGCAAATAACTTTGCATCAGGGAGATTATATTCTATATTGGTTGGTTCTTCACCTATTTCCAATGTTGATAAACATTTAGGTCCTACATTTAGTCTTCCTAGCTTAACAATTATTTCAAAGTCATATTCTTGGAACAATAATAAACATATGCAAATTTTCCCTCCTAAAATAGGCTTATTAACCAAATACTTCATTGCAAAATGATCTGTAAATGTCTTGAAATGTGAGCCCAACAAATAATGTCTAAACTTCTGCAAGGCATATACCATTGTCAATCCTTCTCTTTTTATGGTTGTGTAATTCTTCTCAGCTTTATATAGTTTCCTACTTATGAAAGCTATAGGATGATAAATTTCTTCTGCACCAGGTTGTAAGAGTATCACTCCCAAAGCTATCCAAGATGCATCCACATGGACATGAAATTCCTTATTCCAATCAGGGAATACTATTATAGGAGCAGCTACCATCCTTTCCTTCAATATGTCAAGGATCTTTTGACATTCTTCATCCCATTGAAAAGTCACATATTTGTTCAGTATTTTTTCCATAGGCGCAATAGTATGTGCATATCATTTGATAAAATTCATGTAATATCCTGTATGTCCCAATGTAGTGTGAAGTTGTCTTACTGTCTTGGATGGAGGTAAATTCACAATGATAGCAATTTTCACAAGGTCTACCATTAATCCTTGCTTGCAAAAAATATGTCCCAACAATATACCAAAAGGTACACAAAATATGCACTTCTTCAAGTTCAAGGAGATCTAATATTGTCTACATGTATCGAGAATAAGTCTTAAACTTCTAGTATGTTTTCTTAACAACCCAAATACTGTCCATTCATCAAAATATACTTATTGAAATTTATGGATATATTCTCTAAAAGCCGCAACCACCACTCTTGAAAATATAACGGGGGCATTCTTCAATCCAAAAGGCATCACTGTGTAATTCTTTAGGTCAAGAGGTGGTCTTATGTCATTCTTTAGGTGAAATTCTAATTTGATAATATCCTAGAAACCGATCTCTAAATGAATAAACTTCCTAACCTCCTACATTGTCTACTACTTCATCTGTGAAAGGGGTAGGGAAAGGATCATGTAAGCATGCATCATTAAACTTCCTCAAATCAACACTGACCCTGATTTATCCTTGAGTTTTCTTTTCTTGTACCACCATAGAAATTACCCACTTTTTTCTTCCATGAGTTCAATAACTCCTACTGCTATCATCTTATCCAACTCAACTTTTACTTTATCCTTATATTTTGGATTCAATCTGTAAGGTCTTTGCTTGACTGGATTTGCATCAAGCTCAAGGAGGGTCTTCATGATTCCTAAATCTCCTACTATACCCTTCATTTATAAAAACTTAGTGGGAAATAGCTTCTGATATTCATGAAGCAATGTTGTAACCTTGTTGATTGTCTCTTCATCCCAATAATATCCTATAGTTGCAAACTTTGGTTCCTCTTCTGATCGTAGATTTACCTTATTTGTCTTTATTGGCTTTGTTATATCTAGTATCTCTGGCTTGGGACCATTTACTTCACGGTGTCTTTTTGATTCTGCTATGTCAATGTTGCAAGGATCTTTTTATTATTCTACAATAAAGTTATAGCATTCTAGTGCATGTTCTATTCGCGCATCCCAATCAGGTTGTTTCCATGTCCTTGGAGTTGTATTCTCAAATATCTTCTTCTTAATTACCTAAAGGGTTGAATCTATATATGGAAAATCATCTTCAAAACTAAATTTCAGTATAAACTCATCAACCATATGTGCCCATCTCCAAGTACCATGTTGAAGCTCTGTTTCTAAGTACCAATTCTAAGGAATTTTCTCCAATGTATGAATGAACCCATGTACCCATTCTTGTTGTGGAATCTCCTTCCATGTTGTAGTACATACCCATATATGTTCTCTAGGACTGCTTTCACCATCATATTTCAACTCCATATCTATGTTTGTCTGACCAAATATTATCCACATCAACCCTCGACATTCCTGCCATCCTTCTATATTCTTATTATGTGTACCCCACCATCTAGCAGGAGTGGCTTTTAGGGTTATATTCAAAGCTAACAATATTTTAATTTATGGATCCTGTTATTCATATTCATGAGGAAAAATATTCACATCACTCAAGCCATCATAAGAAGAAATTTACATACCTCAGATGTCATGCAACAAACTAATTTAGTAACTCTTTCACAACGCCTTGTAGATACTTCATGTAGCATGTCCTTCCAATTTTCTAATTCTTATTTTGAATCTAATGTACAAGAATTATCATGTTCCCAAGTTAACCTTCCCTCTGTAGTAGTTTTAACAAAATAATGTTCCTTTGTTTTCAATTGATAGATATTATCTATATCAACTACAGAATATTCTTCTCTAATTGGCTCTGTATACCTTTCTCCTTATGATGGATCCGAGGGAATAATTACCCTCATATTATTCCCTTTGAATATCATGTTTCTCTTCTTTAGATTAATTATATACATGTTATCAAATTCCCAATCATGTCCAAGTAAGGTAGGATGGGGGTTACTATCATCCACAATTTCTATTACGTCAAAGTAAACAGTAGTGCAAACTCCTTCGATGTCTACTGTTACACCTGATAGTCCTCCTAAGGGGAAGACCTTCTGTTGATTTTCCATTCTTTGTTGAATATGTGACCACTGGAGCTTCGTCTTACCAATTAACTCCCATTTCTTATTTGTAACTATTATCCATGATAACACTTAGGAAAAGAAATTATTTTAGTCATTGGCCAAAATTAGCTAGGGTTTTCCAAGTTTCACAAAATAGGGTTCATGATCATTGTGTTTTTGGTCATCGTGTCATGATGTGGGGTTCATATAAGTTGAAAATGGGTTTCTCATAAAGATTCAATTTGAATTTTTTATGTGCCTCATGCTTGTTCATCCATAATTGGCTTTTAAATATTTTTACAAAATTTTGTAGCAAATCCAATTATAAAAAAAGGGATTTGCTATGGAAGTCCTATCAGTTTCATAGGAACTTCCCATAGTAAAACAAATTTTTTTCTACAAAATTGTTGTAGCTTTTCATGAAGGTTAAGGCAAGTCTAAAACACAGCAAAAGAGGTTATAGATGCATGTATTTAGCTTAAAAACATCAAGGAAGACCTCAAAACTTGCAGAACTTGTAGAGCGGTAGCAGAGAGTTGTTTTGTGAATTTGATACATTTTTTTTTTGCTACGAAATTTCTCGAAATGATTGTTTTAGTAGTCAACTTCAAGATCAATTTCTGACCAAATAGTAAGGAAGTTTGGAAATCGGAAGGAGGTTTTTTTTCCACACAGGCTCATATACAAAAACCTCTATCATTTTATATGAAACTATCATGGTTGGGAGAATACACACTTATATTTGAGGCCTATTTTACCAAATTTTTCTTAGCCAGATTTTTTGTAGAAATTTTAAAATTCGACTTGGTGGAGGTCCAGCTCAGCAAAGTCAACTAGGTCAGCACATGAACGTGGAATGAGACACATCAATAGCACTTTTATTATTTGGCAAGATTTGGTAAGGTCCACCAACAGAAGTTTGTTGAGATCATTAAGATAGAAGAGTCTTATTTGTATTGAAATTTGTGTAAAACATAAAATCCATAAAGTTTCTAATAGGTGTCAAATATGAATCTAAAATGATCGATTCTAGCCCCAAGTGGCTGATTTTGTAATTAATGATAATATGGATAGGTTGTTTTATATATTTGTAGTTTTCTTTTACAAAAGGGGATCGACAATGTGAAGGAGGCCACTCTTAAAAAAATATATCTTAGTTAATACATATCTTGCAACAACTTTATTTTACTACCTAAGACTCATTTGTTTGGGTTTATGTTTTACACTTTCTCATCATGTTCTTTATGTTTCTATGTTTCTATCAGTGTTCAGGGAAATATGATTACTTGGAATTCACGAAAAGTGATCCAACTTCCTTCATTTGTTATGTATGACTATAAAAGTTTATTTGATATCAATTTTAAAGCCAAATATGCCTTAGTTTCCATTAAGCATCATTGTTTGTCAATGGTTTTCCTTTATCTGACTCCATACCCAATGGTGCCAACCATCACATTCTCTTTCACCTATACAACCACATAAAAAAAAAGAAAACCAAACTTAGCCATCTAAATTTTTGAGCTTATCATATTAAAAATTTGAAGTATATTGAAAGAGCCCTCTCAGATTGGAAGGGCTAACTTTTGGTCAAAATTTGGTTTGAAATAGTTATGTTGGGTTGAAGGTTGACACAACCTAACCCTTTCTAGCCCAGTGATAACAATTTGGTGCATCTGCTGGGAGTCGAAAAGCTCCATTTCCCAGATTTTTGTTGATTCTCTTCATTATGATTCCTGAGGGTAACAGGAAACTAAAGTTTTTTGAAGGTTGTGATATTACCCTAGCAACTCCAATCTCAAAAGATCCAGAAGATCAAAGCTTCATGCTAACTCCACTGCTTGAAGATCAGTATCTTGAAGAAGTTCCAAGATGAGTTCTATTGTAGGGAAGAAATGTCAGGTATGCTCCTATGGATTAGTCTCACATCTATGGTTTTCAGAATCCTATGCCTTGTGTTGATTGGTCAACTCATCTTCCCATGTTCAAAGATGAAAAGAAAGATGATGCTAGTCTGCATTTGGTTAAATTCAATTTACATGTATGTAGACTGAGGGTTGAGTTTCCTGAGGATTGTCTCATGAATATGTTTATGGCTACCCGTGAAGACAAAGCTAGAGTATGGTATGAAGGGTTGCCATCTGGAAGATTTCATTCCCTTAAAGATTTCCATAGAATATTTTTTGTACAATATGGGAAGTCTCATCCTTCATCACCACTGTTTCAAGACTGTTGTAATCTTTGGAAAGGTTTCATTCAATATCTTGAAATTATTAATGATGATGTAGAATGTATGGATTATGAGGAGATGTTAGAGGCATTTTATGAATTTTCTTCTCAAGCTAGTTGTCAAGATGATCAAGAAGTTTTCCAACAAGAAGATGTCTCTTCTTTAGTTGAAGATGAAATGGATTAGCAATTTGACAGTCAAGTCATAGTACATGAAATCCATGAGGATTTGCAGCCTTGTCAATATATGTGCAATCAAAGGTATGAGCCAAATCATTCAATTTTTTTTATCCTATTCCTTTTCCGAGATTTTATGTCAAGAAGAAACTCCTCAAGATCAGGTTGTTGAAAATACTTGAATGAAAATATTGAATAGTGAGGTAACATGTAATGAAATTTGTCTACCTAGAAAAGAATTTTTTCCGTTCAAAATCATAATGATGTTGTCCCCATTAAAGCACATGAAAGCTCAATTTTAGGGAAACCTGAGTTACATGAATAGCTGAATATACAGGTTTTACCTATTCTATTTGAGGATCATCAAAACGACATGGATGATATGCATAAATTTGTTTGTGTGGGAGTTGTTAGTTTTCAGAGTCAAGATGGCATTCCTCAAGTCATGTTTGAAGATGTCATGTTTGAAGATGTTCAAGGATGCATGGATGGTTTTGTTTATTTACATGAAAGGGAAGAAAAATCTATTGTTGTATTTTTTATTTGATGATGTTCTTGGAATTGAAGACATAGGAAAAAACAAGCCATTAGTTATGAATGAATCCAACCCTCATGATTTTACTCATCAAGAAGAGGTGATTTTTCATGATTATCAAGATCCTTTGGGAAGTTTATTCGAGTCATTAGTGAAGGTGAAGTTTCTTTCATTTACAAGTTTAGGTTGTGGATTCAATTTTCATTCAAAGTTTCCAATAGATGATCCACTACTAATTTTGTTCAAGCACAGTCAAGGAGCCCAGGCGTTGGATCATCTCTTTGACTGGCTATACTAGAGATTTCATATTCGTTGAATTAAGCAGTTGTATTTTCAGCTTTTAGAGTAGGATGGGTATGTACATAAATAAGCTTGTTGGGCAAGCATCTCTTTCAGCATTTAGATTGAATATTATAGTTGCAAGTTTTAGTTTATTCAGTGTTTTTCCTTAAAAAGCATGTCAAGGGTCAAATGTAGGTTTAAGAATATGAAAAGAGGTTGGGAACAACCTAATGAATAGGCACGTAATCTATAGGACCGAAGATGTGTTTCCAATCTCCCTTGGAGTTCGAGTAATGAAAACAAGGATTGGAGGAGGAACCAAATACAGTTCAACGAAGTATCAATCAGTTCATTACCTTGAAGGAAAAAAGAAAATAAGTATACAACAACTATCATCAATCCCAAAATAGGTTTGAACCAAAAGTGAAGGCCATAAGAACTTGGAGAGGATAGCATCAGTTTTCAAATTTTCAATAAGGAAACTGGTCTATTGATTCGTTGTTGTACCATAGGGGCACAACATCTCCATTAGAGCCACTGTTATCCATAATAAAAATTAGGAAAAAAAAATTAGTCATTGTTCAAAATTAGCTAGGGTTTTCAAAGTTTCTCAAAATAGGGTTCACGATCATTGTGTTTTTGGTCATCATGTCATGATGTGGGGTCCATATATGTTAAAACATGGTTTATCATAAAGCTTCAATTTCAATTTTTTATGTGTCTCGTGCTTATCCATCGACAATTGGCCTTTAAATAATTTTACAAAATTCCATAGCAATTCCAATTATAAAAACACGAGATTTTCTATGAAATTCCTAACAATTTCATAGCAACTCCCCATAGTAGAACCGATTTGTTGCTACAAAATTGTTGTAAGCTTTCATGAAGGTTAAGGCAGGTCTAAAACTCAGGAAATGAGATTCAAAAGGCATGTATTTAGCTTAAAAACATCAAGGAAGACCTCATAACTTACTTAGAGGTAGTAGAGAAGTGTTTTTTGAATTTGCTACAAAATTTTAATTTTTACTACCAAATTTCTAGAAACGACGGCTTTAGTAGTCAACTTAAATCTCACGTTCTAAAAAAATGGTAAGGAATTTTGGAAATCGAAAGGAGTTCGTTATTCTACATGGGCTCATCTACAAAAACCTCTCTCAATTTATACACATATATCCGGTTTTGGAGAATACACAGTTATTGTTGAGGCCTATTTTAACGATTTTCTCCTAGCTGGATTTGTTGTATAAATTTTAAAATTCGACTTGGTGGAAGTTGAGCTCAGCAAATTCAACTAGGTTAGCACATCCACATGGCATGAGACACATCAACAACACTTTTATCATTTGGTTGGATTCGATAAGGTCCACCAACAAAAGTTTGTTGAGCTCATTAAGATAGAAGAGTCCTATTTGTATTGAATATTGTGTAAAACATAAAATCCCTAAAGTTTCTCAATAGGTGTCAAATAGGAATCTAAAATGATAAATTCTAGCCCCAAGTGGTAGATTTTGTAATTAATGATAACATGGATAGGTTGGTCTATATATTTGTATTTTTTTTTTAACGAAATGGGATCGATAATGTGACGGAGGTCATTCTTTGTAAAAGGAGAAATCTCAGTTAATACATATGTTGCAACAACATTGTTTTACTACCCGAGACTCATGTGTTTTGCTTTATGTTCTATGTTTTCTCATCATGTTCTTTATGTTTCTATGCTTCTATCAGTTTTCATGGCAATATTATTACTTGGAATTCACGAAAAGTGCTCCAACTTCCTTCATTTGTTGTGTATGACTGTAAATGTTTATCTGATATCAATTTTAAAGCTAGATATGCCTCAGTTTCCATTAAGCATTATTGTTTTTCAATGATTTTCCTTTATCTTGACTCCATGCCAAATGGTTGTATCCATCACATTCTCTTTCACCTGTAAAACCACATAAAAAAAGAAAACCTGAGATAGCCATCTCAATTTTTGAGCTTATCATAGTCAAATTTTTAAGTATAATGAGAGAGACCTCTTAGATTGGAAGGGCTAACTTCCAGTCAAAATTTGGTTTGAAATAGTTATGTTGGGTTGAAGTTTGACACAACCCAACCCTTTCTAACCCAGTGATAAAAATAACCACATTAGCTTTAGATCCTAGTTCTAAAATAACTTGATCGATCTCATAATCTCCTATCTGTGCATTAAGCCTCATTTCTCTTCATGTTCTCTTCTGTTGATGAAAAGTGTTAACTGCGTGAAACTCACTTCACAATATTTATTGAGATGCACATGAATTTATCAATTCCTGAAGTCGTTGTAAAACCTTTTGATCTCTTAATAACTTCATACAAGTTTTCATAGAAGACTTTAAAATACCTTATTGGCTTGCTGACTCTTGATCTCATGTCAAAGCTTGTTCTTGTGTTGAATATGATTTTATGTCGCAGTTACTTTTCTCTTTTAGCTATGCATTAGATGTCGAAGCTCCAACATCCATAAAGATTTTCTTGGCTTCCATAAACACTTATTTTTCCTTCTGAATATCAAAGACAAGGGATTTTTCAGCAGTATTCCTAACACATGCAGTCTCAGATTCCTGCTTTTCATTTACTTTGTCATTGTCTATCGTAGTTCCACTTCTAGTAACAATATAGATTTGGTGATCATCGGTTCTTCTTTCTACAGTCATCATTTAGATATTCTATGTCAGCTATTGGTTTCTCTTTTCTTTCTTTTTTTCCATAAGTACCAGACATTATCCAATTACATGATCAAAATTTTTACAATACTTACACGTCATAGTGGGATTCTAATAGTCTCTCATAAAGTGTCATGGCTGGCTGCAGTTATAACAAATAATCTATCCACGTCCTCAACCAAATCTGTGACCTTAGGCTTTTCCTTGATAACCACCTTGACCACTACGTTATCCATTGTCCTCATGTCCATGTTCTTCCGCTTGCATTCTATAAGTGTCAGAACTGTGCTCCATCATTAGTTCATAAGCTCAACAATGGTATTCATCATGTCCTAATAATTTATAGAACTTGCAATATAAGTTCATGGGAGTTTGTACATATTTTTGTAACAAATAAAAATATTATGAACAATTTTCTCCTATAGTTTTCCATATCTCGCACCATAGGCTGGATCTGGCATTCAAAGGATTTGGTGCTCCACTAGCCATTTAATTTCTAAAGAGAGAGCATTGTTCTTTAGAGTGACCTTCTGATTTGCACTTTGTTCACCACACTTCTTCTCTGAATTATTTTCTTTTCTTCATATCTTGTAACTTCAGAGTCAAATTTTCTAGCTGACTCTTAATCTATTGCATACCTACATTGTTATCTCCTATAGGAAAAGCTTCTAATTTCACCGCCAGCTCTAGAGCTTCAGCTTGATTTTCCATCTTCTGTTGTGTCAACGACAATCTGATATGTGGTAGTAGCACAAATATGAACAATTCCTTATGTTTCTATGGAGTTATTTTGAATCTCACCTGATCTAATAATACCTTAAATCTCTTATCAAAATCCTAAACAGTCTCAGTATGCCATTGTTAGATTTGTTTTAACACCATGATGCACTGCGATTCAGACTTCATCTTCTTAAATTCTTTTACCATCGTTGTTTTAATGTCTGTGAATGATCAGATATGATTTCTTGAATACTTCATGTACCATGCCAATGCTCAATCTGAGAATGTTGTGATGAGTTTTTCCTTCTTTATATTTTCATCATGGATCTTTTTCACTGTCCATGTTGCTTCACATAAAACTAGAATTGTTTTGGATCTTCTGATCCAATTCCATTAAAAATAGGTAGCTTATATAATCAGACATATTTTTCCTCAGAGCAGGATGGGGAGGGGTAAGGGGATGGGGAGTAGGGGGCTAGGGGGGTAGGGGGTGAGGAAAAACAGAAGCACCCTAATTATTACTCTATTGTGGATTCAACGAACTTTCAAGTTGGAAGGGTGAATATTGTACTTCGGTGTTTTTAGGGAGGCTTTCTTCCCTTTCAGATTCAATCAAAACAGGGATATAGTCATTTTCTATGAAATTCTTCGGATCTTGGCCATGATATCTATTCTATATATTTTTCCACTTCGTGATGTTCCAGTCTCTTCATCAGATCTTCTTCCAAACATAAGTAAAATAATAATATGATTGCATTCATAAAACTCCCTTTTCACAAAAAAGCATATTAATCCAGAGTTTCAGAGATCTCAAGTACTTGCCTCGCGGTCCATTGAAAATTTGTCATTCTACTTCATCATAGGACATAATCAAGTCTATTGCGAATTCAATAATGAATCGTCCTAATATGCTATCAATCCAGAAATCAATACATCTTGAAATCCTATTGTCAATGCTTTTGAGTTGCTATATCAGTTCAAGAATTCACTCCTTACGTTTGTCTCCTTTAAAACAATATTTTATTTTTTGTCAACCTTGATATCCACTTGTATAAATCAACATGAAATGAACCGAAGAAAATTTCATATCGATCTTTGAAAATATACTTTTATAACCACCTTTTAGGTGACAGATGAGGGCTTATATTCTCTTGTTGTAAATTCTCATTCCTTCTATTCTACACAATGTTGAATTTCCTTCTTCGATGGATGCCACATCCACATATCCCATAAACAGATCCTGGTCCAAAAGACAGAATCATTTGTTGGATTAGGTTGGGCTAACCAAGGTTTGATCTTTACAACACACCAACAAAAACCTCAATCACTAGCCCTTTCGGTAACGACCTGCAAACAGATCGTAGTCTCACCCGATGTGACTATGGGAGGATGTAGAACTAGGTTTTTGCAACCTTGAGGGATGATATGATGTGGTATGTTTATGTTCTTTTATCCTTTATATACATAGATTAGTTCACATTCGTACATTACTTTTCCAAAGCATTCACCACTTAAAACATATCATATACATCCATGAAACATCATTGTACTAAAATAAAGTGCAACTGTAATAAACTGCTATGCTACAATAGAAAATAATCAAATAAACACATGAAGACACAAATTTTATTGTGGTTCATCCCAATGTGGGATTATGTCCACAAGAATGGTTGCTTATAATAGATAATATGTACAACAAACAATTCTTAGCTTGCACACTTAGCTATAGGCAGTCCATGCATTCAGTTGTAGATTTAGGCCTCTGCGCACTCAAACGCAGAGCCTTTCTTCACCACAAGCTACAGATCACAATATTTTGACCATAAACATAGATCTAGACTATAAATATGATTCTTCTTCTTATTGATCCCTATATGTATTATTACATCAAAGGATATATCATTGCAATACCATGCTCCATATACCATGGACTCCCCTAATACAAACTACTATGGTCATAAACCATTCATCATTTACAACATTACATTATTTACAAAAAGGAGGGGCATAGACCCACCCCTATGCCCATATACCACATGGTATATCTATTGTGTGGTCCAATTTGGTGCTCTAATGCATGGTCCACTTCGCACTCCACTACATCCTTTACTTCTCACTCTCTCAACAAAATGTGGAGCCTTCATAAAAAATCTAGGCCAAGTTGGGTTGTGCCCAACAAAATGGCATCATGTCTACTTTATTCAAAAGACAAGCAAAGCACAAGGGCTATTTTAAATACAAGCCACCAACACACAGAAGGAGGGAGCACCAGTAAAGCACAAGACAAGCACCAACAAAGTATTACAAGTGGTGGCTAGGTATTTAGAAGGTGGTGGCACAGGGGAAATATTGGGTAGTTGTTCATATCTTCAGCAATAAAGAGATGGAAATAAGAACTATGTAATTCACCATTATTTCTTGTTTGCTTGCTTATATTTTGAAATATTGGGTTGTCACATGCATTTTTTTTGTCCCTCAACACCTTGAAAACCTTAGGGTTTAGGGTTATGTACAAACACTTTAGGTTTTAAAGGGTTTCTGATGCCACCATTATGTTCCCCCTCGAGGGTCAATTTTTCCTTTATATGCAGTGAGTTTATTTTTCCCAAACACAAGTTACCTATTTCACAAGGAACATATTTATAAAGCCATCTTGGGTACTTCATGTAGACTTTGGATGCATTGAACGGAAGTGAAAAAAAAAATTCTTAAACCTATTGAGATCATATTTTACAATTTTTTCATTTTTTTTCCTTAGTGTGCCTCGTACCTTTCAAACAATAATATAAAAATAATTTTCAAACCCTAACCCTACCACTTGCATCATTTCCAACTGTTTTGAACTAGTTTCCCTTTATAGTAGGTATATTTTAAATGAGATGAGAATATTTTTTGTGTTTCAAGTTAGATATATAAGTTTTTTTAATTTTTAGAATGTAATCTCCTAAAATTTTAGGTCTCTCCAGCTTTCCCTAAAACCTAGAATTTGTCCTTTCATACTCAATCCCCAAACTAGTATGAAGCATATGTTTATGTCTTATCCTAGAGAAAAGAGTCCCATGGTTTTTTATTTCACTCGGATTTATTTAGCCAAAGAACACCAATATAATCATGAATATATAGTTGACCTCAGTTGTTAGTGCCATGTTTAGAGGCCTAAGAAGCCTTGTTGAAATACCTCTACAAAAACTTCATATATTGCAATCAAGCTTAAATTCTAACCATAGATTATCTCAGTGAAACAGAAAATAGCGAGTCCTTGTCATATATATTAATCTTATTCATGCCAAGGGTATTTTCCTCTTGATTTTTTGTAAGTTTCAATGGTGGAGGACTACATATTTCACTAAAAATATCAAAGAATTAGATAAGATGTGATTTATTCATTTATCCTATAGTTAAATTTTATTTTAATTTTGTATCAAGGTTTCTTAGTTCAGAGAAGTGACTTAAAAAAACACCACAAGAATCACAGATATTTAGACCCTTATCATGCCAAATATCGTGTTTCAATGAGTCTTCTTTAGTCCTAAGAATGATAGAAGGTTGTAGGTATGATGATACTAGTAACCATGCAAAGAGATAGTCTCTTAAAACCTTGAAAATCCAAAATGATGCTTTCAATCTTCTTATAAAAAAATTCATTTTCTTGGCAAGATGTCTGAAGGAAAAAAGTGGACTTTTAAATGACAGTGAATATAAATGTTTATTTAGGAAGATAATCCTTGCATCTCAGTACTAAGAGGGATGGGAACATGGTTATTTTGTATAAATGCATTATGGATATAAAGATGTTGCTTAAGTTGTGGAAATATTTGCAAGGTTGCTAGCATATTACATTGGATGGTGTTCATTTGGTCTAGTTGGGCAACTGGAAATAGTATTTCTATAGGCATGGAAGTCCTTAAGTAATATGGGATTCTTTTCCTCTACTATTTGGTCTTTTAGCTTCAACTATTTACTCTTTAGAAGGTGTCATTTGATTTTAGTGCACCAGTCCATATGTGAAGTTATTTTTTTTACTATAACCAACACTAGAAAAAATTGCAACCGCAATCACCCATTGTTGCATTCACTGTATTTTGCATTTCCTTTTGATCTAGATATTAAGGAATATATTATCTTTCATATATTATTTACTTTCATTACTATAAAATAGATCAAAAGTGGTCATTATAGTATATCACTTCCAAGAAAATATGAAGAAGAAAAAAACACCACAAGTTTTTCTTCAATATGAAGGAAAACACAATATATGTCATCCAACAATATGCAAACATCATATATGGAAGATATTTCAAATTGATAAAATTTTCACTAATAAATATTTTTTATCATATTGAAAACTCTCATTAGTTTGGCAGGATAAACAACCAAAGTGACAACAAATGCAAGGAAAAATTAGTAGACTTCTTTCCTCTTCAAAACTTAACACGAGACAATACTTTGGTAGGAAATTTAGAGTTGCTATAATCGTATTGGGTCCCTATAATAATAGTGATTAGCCCATTACTATTGTATTTATAACCCTTATTAATATTTTTGTGCCCCTATTGCCCTCATATTGTTATTACTGTGCCCCTATTGCCCCCATATTGTTATTACTGTGCCCCATAGAATCCCTCTATTGTTATTTTTGTGGCTTTATATTATTATTGTTAGGTCGGCTGGATTATATTGTGACTCCTTAGACTCCTATATATAGAAAGGAGGTTTTGTCATTTGAATCATCAAATAATTGTTCATTTGTGTAATGTAAAGGAGGTTGCCCCCTCGAAGAGGCTGAATTCTAAGGCGTTGATCTATCTTTTCTTGAGCTGGTTTCATAACATTTGGTATCAGAGCTTTGGATTCTAGGGTTTCACTGCTCCAAACAGGTCATCGTGGAATTTTCGCTATAACTTTTTTTCTGTGACGTTTCAAAAGTTGAAAAAAAAACCCATTTGAGAATAAATCGCGCTGAACCTCGGGTCCGAATTTTCTAGCTTTTCGCACTATATTTGCGATGATATGATTTGAGGAAGTTGGTCTTTTTGTAGACTCCTGAATTACATTCCAAACAGGTGACCTGGGGAAAATTGTCATAACTTTCTCTATGGGGATCGGATTGAAATTTTGTAAGAAGGTACAAAAATAGGACGGACTGTAGTTTCTTGTATGCATTTTTTAGATCCAAAGGTCGAAACAGTGACTCGTGGCATGTCGTACAAGTTCGCTCTATTGAACTAGTCTATAATCAAGTCACTGTGGGAGATTTCACATAACTCTTCCTTGGAGAATCCAATTTCGGTCAGACTTATGGCATTGGAAAGAGGACACAGAGGGCTACTATATGTCACAAATTGAGAACTAGGTGATTGAAAAGTACAGATATACATTAGAGGCAATATCGAGCTCCTACAAAGTGAAAAAAGGTGTGTAGATTTTCTTAAATTTTTGCTTAAGCTTGGTTTGAAAATTTATTTTGAAGGAATTCAAAGGGCATAATAGAGCATTATTATCTGTAACTGATGCCCCGAGGAAAGAAAATGCAAACACCTAGTAAGGAACCTGAAAGCTCTAGCATGACTCATGAAGAAGAAGAAGAAATGCTATATGATATATCAAAATTACAAGAACAAGTGCAACAAGTGTCACTTGCACAAAAAGCAACAGAATCTAAGATGTATGGTTTAAGGAAAGATGTAGAAGCTAAGATGGATGGTTTAAAGAAAGGCGTAGAAGCTAAGATGGATGGCATGGAAGCTAAGGTGAATGGCATGGATGCTAAAATTGATGGCATGGATGATAAGATGGAAGAATTGAAGATAAATATGAATAAGTTGCTACAAGAAATGGTCACTAAGGGTGAAAGGGTACTAAAGGAAACTCATGATGAGAACAAAAGAAATTTTAATCATGATTCCATAGACTCTAATGCTGGATCGAAGACTCGCCATGTTCCAAAAATCGATATGAGGAAGTTTGATGGCAAGGATCCCGCGACATGGATATTACAGATGGAGCAATTCTTCGATCTCAATAATGTGCAAAACACACAAAAGGTACGTATGGTAACTTTATATTTGGAACCAAATTAGTTTGTATGGTGTCAATGGCTTTGCTCTCGTAAACAATTTATCACTTGGGCAATTTTTACGGAAGAATTGATAGCACATTATGAGGATACAAAAAGCAACACTTTTTTTAGCCAATTGATAAGTCTCAAACAAAAGGGTTCAATAATGGAGCACATTGAGGGGTTCCAAAAATTGAACATAAGGGTAAAAGATATTCCAGAGGAGCATAGGATTGATGTGTTCATAGGGTCTTTAAAGGATAATATCCAACATGATGTTCGCCTTTGGGAACCTAATTCATTAGAGAAGGCATTCAGGTTAGCCAGAAAAATGGAAAGCAAAATTATGGCAACTAGGAAGCATACCACTCACAACTATAGAGACGGAAGTGTTGTTGCCCCTAGTCTTCCACAACCTATAAGGTTGACACCACAACAATTGGAAGAAAAAAGAGAAAAAGGGCTTTGTTACAGTTGTGATAGCAAATACACTAAAGTTCATAAGTGTGCTGAGAAGAAATTATTCTACATAGATTGTGAAGAGGAAGAAGAAAAGGAGCAAGAAAGGTCAAAAGAAGAGGATATACTCCAGGAAAAAATCCTAGATGAAGAACAAATAAATCCGACCATATCTTGTAATGCATTGGCAGGAATTACCACTCCTCAAACCATCAAGATAGAAGGACAAATCAAGAAGAAAAAGGTAATAGTGTTGATTGATTCAGGAAGCACCCACAATTTTATTCATTGTAAGGTAGCAAAAGAATTGAATTGCTTCATATATCCAGCACCAGAGCGTCAAGTGATGATTGCAAATGGAGGAACAATAAATTGCTCTTGAAAGTGCCATAATATCAAGCTATCCATGGGAGAATATGTATTGACTAGCCCAATGCTTTCCATTCCAATGGGAGGTGCTGAGGTTGTACTAGGAATCCAATGGCTACAATCCTTGGGTACAATAGCTTTTAATTTTCAAGAACTTTTCATCAAATTTTATATGGAAGGAAAGGAAGTTGAATTAAGGGGTATTGCAAGGAAACCGGGAAAGATAATCAGCTCTAATGGTATGACAAAGCTTCTAAAAAAGGAGCAAAGAGGTGTAATTGCACAATTATGTTCGCTAGATGTTTCCACATCGGAATCATATATTTCTCCAAATCTCCAGAAAGTCCTGGACAATCATTCCAAGGTATTTGAGACTCCCAAAGGTATCCCACCTATGCGTGATCATGATTATGCTATTCATCTGATTCCAGGAAGTGTTCCTCCAAACATCAGGCGTAGAGATATCCCTATGTCCAAAAGAGTGAAATTGAACGTATGGTTGCAGATATGCTAGAGGCTGGTATAATTCAACCGAGTCAAAGTTCTTTCTCTGGTCCAGTAGTATTGGTGCACAAGATGGATGGATCATGGCGCATGTGTCCAGATTATAGGGAGCTGAACAAGCTCACTATTAAAGATGAGTTCCCCATTCCTATCATTGATGAATTACTGGATGAATTGCATGGATCAATTTACTTCACCAAGTTGGATCTTCGTTCAGGATATCATCAAATCAGAATGAAGATTGAAGACATTCCAAAAACAACATTTAGAACTCATGAGGGTCATTATGAATTTTTGGTCATGCCTTTTGGCCTTACCAATGCACCTTCAACATTTCAAGGTTTGATGAATTCAATTTTCAAACCATTCCTTATAAAATTTGTGTTAGTATTTTTTGATGATATACTAATCTACAGCAAGTCTTGGAAGGATCATGTTGAACATGTTGACAGGGTGTTACAACTATTGGAGGAGAAACAATTATATGCAAAAAGATCCAAATGTTTCTTTGGAGTGCAGGAGGTGGAATATCTGGGTCATATTGTATCTCATGAAGGAGTTAAGGTAGACCCTAGCAAAATTAAAGCCATTAAGGAATGGAAAATCCCCACATCCATAAAGCATCTGCGAGGATTTCTGGAGTTGACAGGGTATTATCGCAACTTTGTTAAGAACTATGGGAGAATAGCAACACATCTAACAACATTATTGAAGAAATATGCATTTTCATGGACTTCGGAAGCAACAAAGGCCTTTGAACATCTTAAAGAGGCAATGTGCCAAGCACCGGTCTTAGCTACACCGGAATTCACAAAAACCTTTATTGTGGAATGTGATGCTTCAGGAAATGGAATTGTTGCTGTTCTAATGCAAGATGAAAAACCCATTGCTTTTGAAAGTCGTCCAATTGAGGGAAAGTTTTTAAGCAAAGCTATTTATGAGAAGGAAATGTTGGCAATACTCTATGCACTTAAGAAATGGCGACCCTACCTAATGGGAAGACACTTCAAGGTAAAAACAGATCATGATAGCCTTAAATACTTTTTAGAACAAAGATTATCCTCTGAAGAGCAACAAAAGTGGGTCACAAAGATGTTGGGTTATGACTTTGAAATCATCTACAAAAAAGGGAAGCAAAATGTGGTGGCAGATGCACTCTCAAGAAAGGATGAGGATGTGGAAGCATTGTTGTGCGCCATTTCTATTATCCAACCAGATTGGATAAACGAAGCAAGGGAGGAATGGAAGAATGACGAAGAAGTGTGGGCACTTATTCGAAAGTTACAACAAGATTCCAGTACGTCTGATACATTTAGCTGGCAAAATGATTCGTTATGGTACAAATATCGCTTATACCTCTGTAAGAATTCCCAGCTAAAACAAAATATTCTTATGGAATTGCACACTTCTCCCTTAGGAGGGCACTCAGGATTTTTAAAAACTTACCACAGGGTTAAGAAGGAATTTTTTTGGGATGGCCTTAAATCAGATATTCAAAAGTTTGTGGCGGAATGTTTGGTTTTCCAACAAAATAAAGTTGAAACAATTAAGACACTAGGTCTATTACAACCTTTATCCATTCCAAGCCAACGTTGGGAGGAGGTTTCAATGGATTTTATCACAGGTTTACCCAAGTATGAGGGAAAGAGTGTCATCATGGTGGTAGTTGACATACTTAACAAGTATGCACACTTTTGTGCATTATCACATCCATTTAAAGCCAGTACAGTTTCTACTGCATTTATGGAAACAATTCAAAAGCTACATGGAAACCCGAAGATTATTGTAAGTGACAGAGATCCCATTTTCACTGGAAATTTTTGGACAGAATTATTTTCTTGTCTTGGTACTCAGTTAGCTCATAGGTCATCTTATCATCCTCAATCTGATGGGAAAACTAAGATAGTAAACAAATGTTTGGAAGGATATCTTCGTTGCTTTGTATTTGATAAACAGACATAATGGGTCAAATGGTTGCCTCTGGCTGAATGGTGGTATAACACTTCCTTCCATACAGCAACAAAAATGACCCCATTTATGGCACTTTATGGGTATCAACCACCATCCATCACATCATATTTAAGAGAACATTCTAAGGTTCAGGCAGTGGAACATCACATCGAACATCAACAACAAGTCCTCCAACTCTTAATGGATAACCTCATGTTGGCACAGAATAGAATGTAACAACAGGCAGATCAACATCGCAGTGAAAGAAGTTTTGATGTAGGTGATTGGGTATTCCTATGGCTACAACCATATAAGCAAATGTCCCTCAAGAAAGCTAAGAAGGATAACAAATTATCACCAAAGTATTATGGTCCGTACAAGGTGTTGCAAAAGATTGGTACTATGGCATACAAATTGGAGCTTCCTGCAGCTTCTCGATTGCACCCAGTTTTCCATGTTTCATGTTTGAAGAAGGTTATAGGCGACAAGCTCCCAGTTCAAACAATATTGCCAGATCTTGATGAGGAAGGAAAAATTATATTGGAACCAGAAGCAGTCACAGAAACAAGAACTCGACAGCTACGAAATCGATCAATTTCAGAGTATCTTATCAAGTGAAAGAACTTATCTGCTGAAGATTCCATATGGGAGGATGAGAATTTTATGCAGAAGTATCCAGAACTACTCAAGCGTTGAGGACAACACTTCTTTGAAGGAGAGGGGCATGTTGGGTCCCTATAATACTAGTGATTACCCCATTACTATTGTAGTTATAACCCTTATTAATATTGTTGTGCCCCTATTGCCCCCATATTGTTATTACTGTGCCCCATAGAATCCCTCTATTGTTATTTTTGTGGCTTTATATTATTATTGTTAGTTCGGCCGGATTATATTGTGACTCTTTAGACTCCTATATATAGAAAGGAGGTTTTGTCATTTGAATAATCAAAGAATTGTTCATTTGTGTAATGTAAAGGAGGTTGCCCCCTCGAAAAGGCTGAATTCTAAGGTGTTGATCTATCTTTTCTATCTTTTCTTGAGCTGGTTTCATAACAAATCGGCTATGAAAGGATAATTTATGATAAAAATAGAAATCAATTCATCACATATATAATATCATTCACATCAAATATTCCACATAATTGCCAAAGTCTATGAATCTTGTTACAAAACAGAAAATCTAAGAATTCCACCTACATCTTTCGTAATAAGTTAATAACTAAAGTTCGATGTACTGAAATTCCATTTAGCTCACTGTGAAAAATCATATCTCTATGAAGATGTTTTAGGCTTCTTTATGAAAGATTTGATCCCAAAGGAAACACCCACAATCAACAGAGGTACTATAAATTGATGTAATTTCATGAAGAAGCGAGGTTGATTATCCTTAACAACATATGTTGGAATTTCTTTAAATGCAGTATTTTCTTGCTTAACAGTGGTGGTTTCCTTCTTGATAGCTGTAATATCACCTTTGAAACCCTCAATAACACCAACTATATGTGTTTCCATCATTCCTTGTGTTTTTATGTTATGACCTACACATTCAAAATATTGGGTTGCATCTCCTCCTCGCTAGCCATCATAGACATTGTTATCAAAATATTCAATATTAGTGCGAAAAAAACATGAAGCATAAATTGTGACCATGATTTCTCACAAGCATGGAAAATCCACCCTTAGAGTTTGGTCTATAATGTGTGCACATAAAAAAAAAATTAAAGTATTGGAGTGACAAAATGAAAAACTCTGTAGGTAATTGAAAATCAACTCATTTCCATCAAGCACAGTCTGTAATTGATATTATGGAATATTTGTTTCATGTTCTTGAAATGTCTATGGGATTGAAACTTCATGATAAGTATGAGTAACAAAATAGGAGGTTTCATAAGGAAAACTTTGAGGAATCCAATGGTCTATATTATTGAGCATATTTTTCCCCTTACACTCGTTTCCAATATTATACATAGCATAACAACAGAATAAAAGAGAGGAAATATTGTTAGCTGAGTTCAATAAATGGTTAAAACATTAGTGTTAGTGCAAATGGATATTTTCATCACTAGGGTTTTGTATATGACAAGAACTTTGAAAATGGCCCTCTCCAAAAAGATAAATCTCAAAGATAAATCAACACCACAATGATTTGGGGAAATACAATAGGTAGATTTTAAAGCATTGTACCTAATGAAATTACACTCCACCATGAACAGTGGGGCATATATACTATATATGCATGCCATGACTCTACTATATTGGTTTTATAACAATTTCAATGAAAACGCCTTAAATTATTCAAGATCGAGGTGCTTTGTTCTTGCCATCATTGTTAAGATTTTCAATATGGGTTATATCGTGTGCATAAGAAAGCAAGGAGGTAACCATTAAGGCCTAAATCTGCTATATGTCTTCACTATCAATAGCCTCATTATGTAATCATGTCATGAATTCATTAGGATGATGTATCTCATTGGAAAAATAAATATTTTTTTACATTGCAAATGGTTGAGGTTGTTTCAAATACATTAATGCCATGGTGTCCTTTTCTAACACATATAAATATGCCATATACTAAATGGATAATTTTTACGATTGAATTGAGAACTAAAGCATGTTTGTGGTATCCTTCAGATGGCCACCTAACATGAGATTTTATTTTATGCACCTTCCTCAGCTTCAATCCTATGTTATCACATGCATGTCTACACCTACACAAGTTATATTTCATTATAAGCATATTTGCATTACTGTAAGTAGGAAAAGAGATAAATGATATCATCACACATGTGATTGATAAGTTTCATTTTAAAATAAAATGATAGGGAGGAACTCCTCCAAGACCACCTCTTTACAAACTAAAGAGAAATACAGGTCATGATCACACCATTATCATAGTCGAGTATCCTCCATTTGAGAGAGGTGTCCTTAAATAAACACAAATCACTCAACCACGTATGAGCTTTACTATTTGAATAGGCATATCTTGATTGAAATAGCATGATATGAATTAAGGCGGGGTAGTAATAATCATTAACTAAGATGGAGATGGTTCATTTGTGTTATTTTACTATGTATGGTAAAGTTTTGATATATTAATGAGAAATTAGTGATAGTGAGAGTGACATTTGATAGTTATAAATAGTTATGAACCTATGGTTATATTTATATGTATATTTATTTTTTGTTTGAAAAGTTATTCAAATATTCATTTTCAAATTATCGATTATATGTGACTAAATAGAAGGGAATTTTTCATTTTATGAAGATAAAATAAATAAAAATGCACATTAGTTGACTGACCCTATAAGTGGCCTAGGACCCTAGAGACTTTGACCACATTTTTCCTTCCAATTTTCATTTGTAGAATTATTTAGAATTTAATGCTCTAGAAAATCAATTTTTGAAGGAAACTTGAAGTGCATGGGTGATCTTTCACCTGCCCATTTCATCCTTTATAAAATAAAGGAGGACTAATGAATGGGGAGAAATATAAAACATGTACAACTCTTGTTCTATTTCTACTTCATGAAATTTTTCATTTTCTTAGCCTTTTCATATCAAAAAATCTATTAAAAAATCTCCCTAAAAGGGATGTGGATATCCAATGAAATCAGGAACATTAGGAGAATCATGGTGTTGAGAATCAATCCCATATGTGGAGTATGCTATCACAAAATCATAGAACCATAATTATGAATTTTTAATCCAAGATGCACATCATTAGGGCTTCAAGTCAATACCAAGGAAGTACTACATTCCAAAGAATGATATGAGGAAATTTAGTGGTAACTAATCATAAGAAAAGCTTGGATAAGCAATAGTTATTTACTCTGAAATAACATATTGTTTCTAGAGGGCCATATTTCCCACACAATTGTGCATGGAAGGGCTCAATTTGGCTAGAAAAATTGTATGATGGAAATCCATGAGAAATGGTTCAAGACCGCAATAGTGTTTCTGTTCTTGAAAATATTTTCTATATCTAGTGTTTCCTTCCATCAATAGCCTTTATTTCTCTTAGGAGTGTTTCCTCTCACTTTATTCACTTCATCTCGATGTTAAATAGGGACACATTGGATCGATTGTATACCTACCAAATCTATCTTTGTTGAGTGAGGGAATTTTAGGTAGAGTGGATGAAGGTAAAAGTTCTAGTACTTCTAACAGACATAGATCACTACAGGTGAGAAGATCAAAAGAAAATTTTGTAGATGCATGGAATTTTTTATTGTTGAAGGGGGGCATCTTCTTATGATGTTGAGAGAATAGACAACATCGAGGTGCCCTTGAGGTGCCAACATCTAGTGAAAAGATGGGTACCCAAGGACCTTCCTCAAGTAAACACAATTTTTTTTTCCTCAACAAGAGGATATATTGCATTTCTCCATCATCGCTACATGTTTTGGGGTTATTTTCCATAGTTTGCATAAATGTTTCTTACAGTATGTTAGCACGCATGATTCTGATATACCCGTGATTTTATACACAGTTGGCCATAAAACCTGCTTAGGATTGGCCCTTTTAGAAACCCCCACACATTGCGTGAAGTCTCACCCGAGATGCTAATGGGTGATTTTAGGAACCATGTTTCTGTAGTTTGAAAGGATTGTTAAAAGCTTAAGGCACTAGAATCCAACCTGTAACTTGTTGGGTGTGAAGCCTGATTATCTTCTATATTCAAAGGTATTGCCACATTGGACCCCAATTCGAAAGGGGGGGTCCAGGGGGGGACAGCTGTAAAATTGCCTTGTAAAAGTATAGTAATTTCTAGTCAATCTGGGCCGTTCATTAGGCGGATGATCTGATGGTAGAACTTATGCTTAGTTTAGGGTTTTTTTGCCCTAGAAGGTAACCCCTCTCTTTGTATGAGGGCATTGTATTTGAGGTTGTGTGATAGATGTGTATTCTGTGAGCGGGAAATAGAGAGGTGAGACTGTGAGAGAAAACATAGGATATTACAGCGGATCTGCTGTAGGTTGTGTCTCTTCATTTTGCTGGATAATAGAAAGGAAGGACTAGCTGTTTGGGGTGGACGTAGCCCAAACTGGGTGAACCACATATATCTGTGTCTCTCTTGTTTTATGCGTTTTCTTTGTTTATATTTCTGCAATATTTTTTGTGTTCCATTGCTCCATAATATATAATTTCTAACATAACTTAAGGCTCAGACACTGACGAGACAAACACTTCACCATCAGTCTATGACTGCACATTGCGCAGGACCTCCATACTCTTATGCTCACTTGATAGTGCACAATTTGCATGAAATAATGCACTAGAAGATAAATTAAATTTTTCCTCTCAGCATGTGAGATGAAACTAACAACACTAGACACTATTTGTTATAGGGACACTATACATTATTAATATATTATAAAACCTTCTAATATCATATTCATTCAAGACATTCAAACATACTCAAATTTGTAGTAGGAAATTAGACACATGTTAAATCAGCATACCATAAATAGAGAGATGAATTCATGCATAAAATGATATATTAGGAGAAACCCAACCATCCATTCTATTAATTCATTATAAATAAGTAAATGTGTCGTGTTATAATGCAAATGTCATGTAATCCAGTTCACTAGACATTAATCTCTACACATAGTACAAAAAGGAAAGCACATATATAGTAGAGAACCATCCATCGTTTATCATATCTAATGGAATTTACATCAGGGGTTGCAAAGAAACTATAGACTCGGAAATGAATACTTAATACTATAGACACACAATGAAAAATAAAAAGACAAACATAACAACATCGTTGTCCTCAACAGTGACAATCTGAGCATTCCACGGTCCATCATCGAGTCGTCTCTTATGTGCATCAACCTTCTAACCTTAGGTCCATATTGAGCATCCCCTTTTATCTATCTGTTCCAAATCATCGAACCTTCTCATCCTACTCCTCCAACTCTCCAGTTCTCCTCTCAATTGGCAAGCCATCAAGATACTTTTTTGTATCTCCCTTAGCTATCCCATGCTTGCTGAAAATATCTCCTGCCTATTTTCTCCACTTCATCGACCTTCCTCTTCCGACAAAATATATTTAACTTCCCCTACCATGGAATCCCTCTCTACCTTCACCACAACTTCAAAATAATAACTAGCTAACCTTCTTTGCATGTGTCCCCACTCTCTATACACTCGCAACTTCTCCTATGTGGGACTTCCCTGTGTCACGCCTCTTCCTCCTGTGCCAGCACCCTATGTTGCACACTCTCTACTCCTTTTGCATTCCTCTATGCCCCTGCACATTCCTCCACTTAACAAAACTTAAAAAAAAAAAAAAATATTCCCTCCAACGGGCCCCCAACTCAAAATTGTGGCTTATCTCAAGTCGTTCAGTCCTTCTTCTATGAGGATATTTTCTCATCTGCAAATTTTGTAATTCCTTTAAGGCTTCTTCTTGTCCTACAATTTTATCCTTAAGCTCATCTTGTTTATTAAAAATATCATGCATTATTCCGGTGGTTAGATCTTGGGAAATAACATTGGCGTCCTCATTTCTTTCTCTTTGCACATTCTTCAATAATTCATTACATTCATCTATTACTATAAATATTTCATCCTAAATCTCATTCCATGGATTTTTTTCCTCGTAGATCCTGTCACTTATCTCTATAATTCGTTACTTTTCTTATATCGCACTTCGCTTATCAACAAAACTCATTATGCCTATTCCCTTCTCAATTTGATAGATTCATTCGTCATCCTTCAATATTTCTCTGGTGGCCTGTACCATGGCTAGAACTGCTGATAGGGTGTTCATTAATTAATCATCCTACTCAATCATGTCCTAACACCATCTCTCATACTTGACCATTTTCTCCTTGAATTGTTGAACCAATTCCCTATAATTTCATTCCTTTGGTGGTGTCTATGTTTATTGAAGTTTCTCTGCTTTTGTCACTTGTTCCTTCACATCCTTGGCTATGATGGAGTCACGGACCAAACTCTCGATGAGTTCCCCATAAACTCTTTCTAAGGTGTTGAGCTATGGAAAAGGTATGAATTTGACATTTATTTCCTTGTATTTTTCCTTAATCATATCTCCTTTATATTCTAAGATGGTAATATATCAAAGAATTATAGTGAAAACTAAGGAGTTATTGATTATTGCAAATTAGTTAATTATTGTCTTTTTCCATGCAGGAAATAGAAGAAATGGAAAACTACCATTCTGGAGGAAAAGACAAAACAGAGTAACTCTTGCTCCTTCACCAGGAGGCTCGATCCAGAAAATTAGATCAAGATGGAGTGCATAGTTAAGGATAAGAATGGAAAAGACCACAACATTAGCTCAAAAAGACAACAAGTTGGCTGGAGTTAGAAGATTGAGCGGATCAGTCAAGATCTCTTGATCTTGAGGGATCGTTGTTTCAAAATCTATCTGTCATTTCTTATTTTATCCACCTGGCCATTATACAAGGGACAACGCTTGTAAAGATTTGGGGATCATGAATTATCATTATTCAGAACTTACTGTTGTATTTTCACTTTGATCATCGACTCTCGTTGCTTAAAACAGAGTACGATTTCCTATAACATTTCCGCATATGATTAATACATACGTCGGTTATTGTTCCATTTTTTTATACTGAAGTAGTCCGGTAGTGCTTCATTAGTGGCTAAGGGTCCGACCCTGGTGGATCCACTTGCTATTCTGTACCATTACTTTACAATCACAGTCGTGTGATGGTTTTGTTTGATTTTCGAAAATTTGAACTGCATTGCTTTACTGTTCCTTGTTTCAAGAGTTTATGAATTGTTTTATTGTATATATTGTAACTGAATTGCGTTGTCGTTCCTTTTTCATCATAATAAGATTATTACTCTCTGCAAACTATATTGTTATGCTACTCATTTCAATTATAAAGCTTTGTTGTTCATTCCAATAAACTGACTTTGTTGTTCATTACAGATTACTGTTCATTTCTACTAAATAGATTGCTGTTCATTTCCTTTCTGCAAGTATTTGGTTTTGCCTTTTAGCGTTGTTACAATTAACATATTTATTCCATTTCTATTAGCAACATTGTTGATTTAATTTCTTGCTATTTCCAATCAGTTGTTTTATTGTGGAGTGTAAGATCAACAATTGTAAAGGACATTGGCTATTACTATCAGATTTCTCAGATTGAGGATATTGTTTATGTTTGATTTTATTTACATCAGCTGATAAAGGAAAGAGTTATTGCTATTGCATCATTGACTGATAGTTGTTGTTAATTTCCTGAGTGAATGATTTAGTTTCAGAACATTGAGTTTCTTTTAATTGCAAGTAGGTTTTATTTCAAGCATTTGTTTACTCTTATATTTGGAAGCATTGTACTACAAATTGGAAACATTACTCTTGGATTAAATTTTTGCAACATACTGTGTACACTCTTGAAATAAAAAATATTACCTGGAATGATAATTAATGTAGGATAAATAGGAGTTAAAAATACACCTTTTATACCTCAACATTTTGGTGCCATTGTCGGGGAGAGTGTAGCCATTTTTTCTTTCAGAGAGTAGTGTGCATCTGATGAGTGCCTTCTAGGAGAGAATTGGTTATTAAAAACGGAAGGTAAGAACCTGCATACGGAGCATGTAAAATCCCTGCTCCCCCGCCCGCTTTCCAGTAGATTTGTTAATTTTTTTGGGTAGAAATAAACATTTGAGTTGTGTGTATGAATAAGAAGAAAAAACTTGAAAATAATCCAAAACCGCTACCCAAACCTGATAAAGCTAAGGGACTGTTGACCCTTGGTCGATCAACCTTCATAGACGATATCATTAAGCAAGTCGAATCTTAGCCATCAGTGGGCCCTAGAAAAGTTGCTTCTAGACAACCTACTGGCTCCCTTCGGGCCACAAGTTCACCATCTGTAGCCTTTGTTGAGGTGCACAACAAAACAGAAGAGACTGAGCAAGATTTTCAAGAAATTGAGAATTCTTGCCCAATTTCGTTTCAAGAAGGGAACTCTAGTAATCTCAGCAAAGGACGAGGAGAAATAGGGGAAATAGAAGATCCAAAATCTCCTCTCGAAATAGTTCAAACACTCAACACCCTAGATAATGGGAGTGTTGTCAAGATCATCCAAAACAAAGCAGAAGAACCTTAAGAGCCAAGGTCCCCCTAGATAGTAGTGCAGCAAGGAACACTCATTATCCTAGACCAAGGAAGTGTTGTTAAGGTCATTCCTACTCCTAGTCATCCTAGGAATAACTCCCTCAAAATCCTAGAAGGGTATTGTCACATCTTTGATCAAATGGCCCATAACCAACAAACACCTCAAACCTCCACACTGCAAAATCCCATTGTGGACACTGTTGTTAATGCACCTATGAAGGCCATTCCTCTCCAGAATATTCCTACATTCCATGGCCTAACATCAGAAGATCCAGATGCATTTCTATTTGAGTTCGATGTATTATGCTGGGGGTATGACTATACTACCGATCCCCAAGAACTAAAATTATTTCCCTCAACATTAAGAGGAGAAGCTTTACGATGGTTTATGGGGTTAGGTGGAGGTGTTATAAATGACTGGGATCAGATGAAAACTGTTTTTCTAAAGAAATATCAGATTATTGTAGATCCAGAGAATTAAAGGATGAAGTATTTCAAATGACAGCAAGACCTTGTGAAACACTGCAGGAATATGTAGAACGCTTCTAATACAATCTCCAGAGATATCCTTATGCATCTTTACCCTTGCCTGACAATGTGTTAAAAACTACATTAATTAAAGGGATGAAAGAACAATGGGTTGAAACATTAAACATTATGGGCAAAGGTGACATATATCAGAAAAATTTTGCTGACATCATTGATTTGTGTATCAGTATTTCAAGAGGAAGCACAAGACTAAAGTCAGCAGAACATGACATGATCACAAGGGATAACAAGATCTCTGGTGGAGGGATAACCCACGCAGAAATCAGAAATCTACTAGAAGATTTCAAAACTAATATTCTGGGGACTCTGAAAACGTCGTTCGACATCATGCAAGCTAAACAAAAGCAAGTAGAAGCAGAGAAAACTTTGGCAATATTCTACCCTAGATGTAGAAAGAAACATAGTCAGAAAGAGTGCCTGCTGGATACAGTCCAAGTCTGTACCATCTGCATGAAAGATCACTCCACAGAAAGCTGCCCCTCACTCCCAGGATTGAAAGCAGTCTAAAAAGAGGCAGAAGAAGAAACAAAACCAGTTTACCTACTAAATCAGCACCACCAATGGCAGCCACAACAAACACGTATGCTTGTTGATCCATCCTCTTCTTTTCAGTCTCCTCAGTATAATTCTCAACAATATAATGGAATGTGGAAGAATCAGCCACCTTTCCCCAGCTGGTCACAACAGCCATTTCCCATATCACCATGGCCAAATCAAACAAATCAAACCAATTGGTAAAACTTTCCTTATTTTCCACCATTTTGGCAAAATAATTCATATCCAACACAATGGTCACCCTCCACCTTGCAGAGTCAAACTTGGTAGTCGAACTGGCAAAGACCTATGAATCAGCCAGCTCGAATGATTCCTCTCCCTCAACCTACATTGCTAGCACCTTATACATTGCAACAAAATACCCAGACCAACTTAAGACTGCAACTCCTAGCCCAACCCAACCTGAATCCCAACAATAGACCGGTTCAATCTATTCAAATAATCGAAGGACCAGAACTAGAAACCGAGTTAAGGGAGTGCAACAACCTTCAATTAAGATTTGGGCATATAATAGAATAAGAGGGAGATAAAAACGTTCAAGTTGAAAATTCGTTACCTTTAAAACAAACACCATAAGAAGAGAATTTGGTTAGACAACAAACTCATGAACAAGCAACCACCTCTTCTCCACCATTCCTAGAACGACTAATCATACCTCGCCCAATAGAACATCCTGATTTTGATCTTCTGGGATAACTAAAAAAATTGTGTATAAAAATTCCACTCCTCCAGGAAATCTAAGACATCCTAATTTATGCAAAAACAATCAAAGAATTATGTATAAAAAATCCAAAGAGGAGAATAACAACTAATCCAACCATCTAAGTAGTCGTTACCCTATCTGACTTATTATCAGGAAGAGAAGTACCTGTAAAATATGAGGGCGTAGGGAATCTTATAGTCACGGGGCAAATTAATGGATGCTCCTTCCCAAATGCCTTAGGTGATTTAGGAGCTGCAATCAATATTCTAGCAACCACCACTTGTCAAAAGCTTGGCATTACATCATTAGATCCAACCAAAACCTTATTGGAGTTGGCTGACCGATCAGTAGTTAGACCAGAAGGCACATTACATGATGTAATGGTATCTATAGACTCCCGGGACTACCCTGCAGACTTCTTGATCATCAATCCTAAAAACTGACTAGATGGACATCCCTTAATTTTAGGTAGACCTTGGCTAGCAACTACTGACGATTACATTGGCTGTTGACAAGGCAGCATGACTATAACAAGAGGGAGTAATGTCAAGAATTTATCCTTATACCCTCCAGCCCAGCCAAGTTTAACAATAATCAAAACAAAAAAACAACCTGTATCATACCTGACAGAAAACATTAGATTACCATTAACCATAGAAGATGCCCTCAAATTTAAAGACCAAACAGAGAACAACATCATTAACAACTTCATTAACCAACCAGAAACCAAATCCCATTTACAATGTCACATGATTGAGGCAACATTTGATAATGAAGTAGAAGAAGATCCCCTGAAAGACACTCATGATCAATCAATACCTACCACCTCTATTTACAACAACAAAACTATAGAAATTGAGCCAAGAAAAACTTTGAACATTAACAAAAACTTGACTGTTGAACAAGAAGAAAAGCTAGTCCAACTACTGAGAAAATATAAGGAAGCTTTTGCATGGGATTACCTGGACATGAAAGGAATTGATCCCTAATTGTGTATGCACCACATTTATATAGAAAAGGATGCTAGACCCGTTCGCCAACCCCAACTGAGATTAAACCCTCATTATAAAGATATTGTGAAAGCTGAATTACAAAAACTTCTAGATGTAAACTTCATTTACCCAATATTTGACAGCAAGTGGGTCTCTCCACTAGTAGTGGTGCCAAAGAATAATGGAAAGTGGCAAATATGTGTAGACTACATAGAATTGAACAAAGAAACCCAGAAAGACCACTTCCCCCTTCCATTCATTGATTAGGTATTAGACGCATTAGCAGGAAAGAAATTCTTTTCTTTCCTAGATGGCTTCAGTGGATACAATTAGATTCAAGTTGCCCCTAAAGATCAGGATAAAACTACTTTTACCTGTCCTTGGGGAACATTTGCTTACAGAGTCTTACCCTTTGGGTTATGCAATGCCCCTGCCACATTTCAGAGGGTAATCCTTATCATTTTTTCAGATTTAATAAATGAAGGGATCGAAGTATATATGGATGATTTCACACCTTATGGAGATGATTTTGAGCGAGCATTAAAAAAATTGGAAAAGGTGCTGCAAAAATGTATTGCCACCAAGCTCTCTTTGAGCCCTGAAAAGTGTCATATGATGATGACCGAGGGACTCATCTTAGGTCATTATATCTCAGCAGCTGGAATACAGGTAGATCCAGCTAAAATTCAGATAATTTTGTTAATACCTACCCTGACCACACAAACAAAGGTATACAATTTTCTGGGATTTTCTGGTTATTATAGAATATTTATAGAGTATTTTTCTCAAATTGTTGCACCTTTGTATGCACTAACATGAAATGTTGATTTCATTTGGACAGATATGTGTGACCATGCTTTTGAGGATCCGAAAATTCTTGTGTCGACAACCCGAGTGCTAAGGGGTCCAAATTGGGATTTGTCATTCCAAATTTCATCTGATGCTTCAGACACAACAATCAGAGAAGTCCTTGGGCAGGAAGGAGATAAAAAGCCATATGCAATTTATTATATTAGCAAGAATTTATCTCCTACTAAATTAAACTATACTGTGACTGAAAAGGAATTTTTAGTTGTAATACATGCTGTAAATAAATGTAGACATTATATAACTGGCTATCTTGTAGTTGTATATACAGATCACTCAGCCATAAAATATTTAGCAAATAAACCAGTTACAAATGGAAGAGTGACAAGATGGTTGATTCTCTTGTAGGAATTTGACATTACAATTAAGGATTGACCTGGAAAAGAGAATCCTATAGCTGATTTTCTCTCACGAATGCCAAAGCCAGTGGATGCAACAGCAGTCGAAGATCAATTTCTAGATGAACATTTGTTTGTTGTTACTATCAGAACACCATGGTATGCTGACGTTGCAAATTACTTAGAAGTAGGAAAATTACCCAAGCATCTAACACCTAATGAACGAAAACAAATAGTGCAGCGTAGTACCCAATTCTCTTAGATTGGGGGCTACTTATTTCATACAGGGCCAGATATGCACATTAGAAGATGCATTTGAGAAGATGAAATATTTGACATTCTGAAAGCATGCCAGGATGGGCCGTGTGGTCGACATTTTGCAGACCACAGAACTGGTCATAAATTTTTACAAACAGACTATTACTGGCCCACTATTTTTAAAGATGCTAAAAAGTTTGTTCAAGCCTCTGATAGTTGCCAGAGGGCAGGACGCCCTGGACAATCTGATGAAATGCCTCTGAAACCGCAGTTAGTAATCGAGCCATTTGAGCGATGGGCGCTCTATTTTATTGGTCATATTAACCCATCATCAAATCAGAAAACATACATACTTGTTGCAACAGAGTATGTTACCTAATGGGTTGAAGCATAGGCACTGCCAAGAGCTACAAAAGATTCAATAATACATTTCCTTTTCCAATTATTTGTGCGATATGGCCTCTTGAGGGATATAATTACAGATGGAGGACCACAATTTATAGGTAATAAAATTGCTGCAACATTAAAAAAATTACCACATTCTGCACAAAATTACAACTCCATACCACCCATAGGCAAATGGCCAAGTAGAAATCACTAATAAGGTGATTGAGGCAATACTTACAAAAACAATTGCATTACATAGATGTGACTAGGCTTCAAGATTGCCAGAAGCCTTGTGTGCATGCCAATCAACATGGAGAAACACCACCGAGTATTCACCATATCAATTAGTATTTGGAAAAGAACCCATATTTCCAATCAAATTCGAAATTCAAACATTAAGAACAATGCAGGAGGTGGGTTTGAATTTAAATGAGGCCCAGACCAACAGATTACAACAAATCAATGAGTTAGATGAAATCAAGCTCTCAACTCTTCAACACACTGCATTAATTCAAAAACAGAGAGCAAAATGGCATGACACCCTTATTAAAAAGAAAATCTTCCATGAAGGAGATTGGGCACTCCTATACAATTCCAGGTTTTAGGATTTCCCGAAAAACTTGAGACACGATGGCTTGGACCTTATGAGATATAGAAAGTGCATGACAATGGCACCATTACATTGACTACCATTGATGGTTTTGGACATTATTTCAAAGTGAATGGTCATCAAGTGTGACTTTAGCACAAACTGCTTACTCGGGAATCCTTCGACCAACAATTGTGGGAATATTCCACTATACAGATTCTTGTTGAGAAAGATAACCCCTCGTCAGCATTAATTCACTGAAAAATTCCTTTGCTTCTGAATTTTGTATATAAACTTTTCTCTTTAATTTTTCTTGTATAAACTGGTTTTTTTTATAGATTTTACTGATGTTCCATTTAAGGAACAGCTGTTGTTCCTCTTAAGGAACAACAACCGTTCCATTTAAGGAGCAGCAGAAGGTTTCGTTATTTCATTTTCATCTTATTCCTCTTAAGGAACAGCTATTGTTCCTCTTAAGAAACATCAGTCATTCCTCTTAAGGAACAATAATCTTGTGTGCTTATATTTTCGTGTTGTTCCTATTAAGGAACAACTGCTATTCCTCTTAAGGAACAACACTTTTGCATGTCCCGTTTGACATTTGTGTTTTTGTTGTCCCTCTTAAGGAATAGTTGTTGTTCCTCTTAAGGAATAGTAGCCATTCCTCTTAATGAACAACACCTCTGTGTTTTTTTTATTTTTGTTGTTCCTCTTAAGGAACAGCTGCTATTCCTCTTAAGGAACAACAGTCATTCCTCTTAAGGAACAACACTTTCACGTGATTGTATTTTCACTGTTCCTCCTAAGGAACAGTTGTTGTTCCTCTTAAGGAACAACAATCGTTCCTCTTAAGGAACATCACTTCACGTGTCTCTATTTTTTCTGTTCCTCTTAAGGAACAACAACCGTCCCTCTTAAGGAACAACAACTTTGCGTGCTTCTATTTTTGTTGTTCCTCTTAAGGAACAACAACCGTCCCTCTTAAGGAATAACAACTCTGCGTGTTCATATTTTTGTTGTTCCATTTAAGGAACAACTGTTGTTCCTCTTAAGGAATAGCAGCCATTCCTCTTAAGGAACAACAACCTTGCGTGCTCTTATATTTGTTGTTCCTCTTAAGGAACAGCAACCTGCATGTATTTTTTTAGTTGTTCCATTTAAGGAACAGCTGTTGTTTCTCTTAAGGAACAACAACCATTCCATTTAAAGAACAACAATATCACCTGCTTACATTTGCGTTGTTCCTCTTAAGGAACAACTGCCATTCCTTTTAAAGAAACATCAATTTCATTGTTTTTTTTACTTTCTTTCGTTCCTTCTAAGGAATAGCAGTTTCGATTTGGAGTGTTTTTAGGCTATTCTGCCAAAGGATCAACACTTTATTTTGTACTTTTTTTACTTGTTGTTCCTCTTAAGGAACAATAGTTTTGCGTGCAATTTTTTTTCTTTTTTTGTTGTCTCTCTTAAAGGAACCACAGTTTTGCATGCATATGTTCTATTTTGTTGTTCCACTTAAGGAACAACAATTGTTCCATCTAAGAAACAACATTTTTGAGTGCATTTTTTGCTGTTTTTCTTAAAGAACAACATTTTTTTTTGAGACAGAGTTTTTTTGAATAATGTTTCACTCTTCATGATCCTTTCAAGGCAAAGATACAAATTTATACAAGGACACAAAAATTAGAGGTTACTAAAATAAGCAAATCAAAGAAAAAATGTCATCTTTAATGAGATTGCTTTGTATTGATAAGAAAAAGGAAAGGACACAACTATCTATATCCCTTTGTTGCCCTTATCTTCACTAAAACTCAAATTAATTGATTATTTTTATCATTTTGGTTCTTCCCTAATTCTCATAATTCTCTTTGATTATTATTATTGAATAAGAATAAAGAAATATTTTTTCTATTGAGATGTTCAGACTTCGTCCACCATCCCTACTCTTAAGGAGTGTTGAACCATCCTCTATATATAAATAGGAAGTGTTATATAAAAGAAAAGAAAAGAAAAATATATGTATATGATTAGGAACAATTATATGATTTGTTAGATGGAGGGTCTCATCAAGAGCCAACCCACCATGATCATAAGGGAGCAGTGAAGTGGCATTCCCACTATGGCAACCACACCAGGGATATGATCCAATGGGCACATAAAAAAAATAAAAGTCCTTGGAACAGGAGGTCTGATCACAAGCCGGCCTGCCCACCTTTCACTCCTTCCAGGTGAATGGCATTGT
The DNA here is from genome assembly GCA_031772625.1 of Pinus tabuliformis. Lineage (NCBI taxonomy): Eukaryota > Viridiplantae > Streptophyta > Pinopsida > Pinales > Pinaceae > Pinus > Pinus tabuliformis. The sequence continues at coordinate 52,921,410 of CM062815.1, forward strand.
GATTCATCCAGTTACCAAGCCAACACAATGGCCTCCATTATGACATCACAAAGCACTTTCCTAGGCATACATAAAGGATTATGGTTCCAAAGGGTGAAAAAGCAACTTTGTCGAGGTTATAAACACCTGTGGGAAACAGAGCTCTACTAATGGTATTGAAGTCATACCTTTCAACATCAAAAGTAATTACAAACCCTTTTCTTATTTCTTTATCTTTATTTCAAAAGAGATTATGTTCCTAATTACTTTTGAACCTTTTATGCATGAAGTCTCATTCAAAAAGTCAATCATAATGGTTTAAGTGGAATAATGACTACATAAGCATTTTACCTACGTCAGTTGTCCTTTTCACTTTTTCACATCACTCCATAGCATCTCCATATATATTCACAATTTTCATCATAAGCCTCGATTTCAGCAACTCGATACTTTTTGTGATCTTATCATGAATATGTACACCTTTACCTTTTTATATTGTACGATTGTCATCCAGTACGTTGCTCCTCCATTTAGCTGGTTGAGGACGACCTATCATATTTTAGGGGGGCGCAGGTGACTTCCAAAATACTCTTGTATATGTGTCAGATTTTTATTTGGAGGTACTACACTACATCAGATCCCTTAATAACAAGTTTTAACGGTATTGAAGTTAAAAAATGGATATTATCCGATATGCACAGTTTGTTGTTCCATTGTTATCTCTGTGTATTGCTATGTAAAATTAACAGTGTGTAGACCTTAGATGAAAAGGGAGGTCGATCAGTACATAGCAAGCCACAGGTACTAACAGTTTCTGATGCTGCATGAGAAATTTTGGTAAGAGCAGGATGGGTTGCCTATTTTGCACGACTATAGCAACCCCATGAAACTGTGGTGATCGAATTTTTGCAGAATTTGCAGGATGATCATTCCATAGTAAGAGGAAGGTGAATAACAGTGGCATATACAGTAATTGCAGAGGTATATGGACTACCAACAGTTGGACCCATTTGGACACATAAAAAATTGAGACTTCAAGATGCCATGGCCACCTTTCGGGACAAGGGACAGAACCTGATCGTTAAAGGAAAAGGAGTCTAGCCTTCATCTCTTGTAGAACCATGGACGGAACTGGCTAGAGTAGTGCAAAGCTACATTTCATGTGATGGGAGAAAAGATGTGGTAAGACAACGCCACCTCAAATTATTATCAGTACTAAAATAGAAATGTGTCATAAATTTGCCTGTATATTTAAATTTTTATGTTGCATGATGCTGCTTAGAGCATAAAGAAATCCCATCATATAGATACTGTAGTGAGCCATCATTGTTTAATTTGATTGATAGTAAGTTATAGCCTTGCTCAGCAATAGACCAGTTGGGAAGAATTGGTGTTTTCTACAGACAGAGGACTAGCCTTACCTGCCCCAAAATGAAAAAGAACCACCAGCACAGCAAGCAGACCTAAAAAACGTAGACACTCTTCCAGATTAAGAACAGGTAGGGTAATGTTTGAGAACCTCTAGGGTAGCAGCAACCAACCCTTAGAATTATATAGCTCTGAAAACGAGCAACCCATACAGCTAGAAGGAAGAGATAACCAAGAATCAAAATTGGAGGAAGAAACTAAGCATACTAGTGAAAAAGAGAGGGAGAAAGCAGAACTTCCCTTAACCCCCAGCGCAAGTACACCACAAAACCCATTAAAAGAGGATGAATTGGCCCAGATTTTGGCTAATATGAGTGAGTATATTCAGCCCCAAAGTCCACTCAACCTCAATACCAAGGCAGACCAATCACAAGAACACTCTGCCCATGGTAAGAATACATCAGAGGAAATAAATGATGAGGAAGAAGCAGGAGCAGAAGCCACTCAGAAATTGGCAAACCAAAGTAGGGTTACCTCTCCAAAGGAACCTAGTCAGGATAATGCGAACACTGAAGAGATGCTCTAAACAGAGGATATGGAAACTAGACAAGGCAAAGGCACAACCCTTGAAGAGCAAAATCCAACTGAGCAGCCAAGCCCAGCAAGAATAGAAATAGTTAGAGAAACAGTTGTTCCTCATAAGAAGAAGAAAAGAAAAATTAAGAGGCTATGAAAGGAACAACAAAAGCTGCAAAATTTAGTAAAAAAACTCAGACGAAAGATAAGGACACTAAAAAAGGGGGAAAATCTCAAGAAGAACCATGAAAACAGTGGATGCAGCTATCCAAACTGAACTCCATGATACAAGGGCAACAGAGACTCAAACTGAGCCCATATCTATCCAAAATGATAAGGAATATCAAATAGCATAGACTTCACGCACTCCATTCCATGATAAAGAGACATAGACTATAGGCACTTAGTCTTGTAATAAGAGTACCCAGATATATCTTCAACCTAAAGATGTTTTGATAGGTAACAACCCTGATATAACAAAATTCTAACAGGATCTAGCATAGGCTCAGCAGACTATAGAGAAGCTTGAGGAAGAGATTGTTCCTCAGAAGAAATACCAAGAATTACAGCAGCAATTAAGGGACATCAATGCATCACAGAATGAAGCCCTCGATAAATATCAGAGGGCAGAAGAAAAATTTGAAGAGGTAAAGAACAGACTGAAAACAGTGATGAGTCAAATGGATACTCTTTGTTCCTTATATACAAATGTTCTAGCATGTAGGTCCCCTGCCAAAAACTATGCTTTATTTTTGTTAGAAAGGTATTTACAGTTAAAAATTAAGGTTGTTAAGGCAAGGAAACTTATAGAATTAAAAATTGTTGAGGATTTTATAAACTGCTATAGACACCATGGAGTAAAATTTCAACGATTACTCTGTGCATTCTATTTACATAATTTTATATTGGAAGAGGAATTAGAGAAGAATCCTAGTCCTTTTGTGGGTGATGTACAGTTTCAAGAATTTATTTTGTTTGTTGTTAATCAGTTAAAGTGGCTCAAGTCCCATAACACTTTTCAGAGACAAGAAAATTGGTTAGACCTTGCGTTAGGGGTGAACCAAAAAACCCATTACAACTGCTGGCTAAACATAAAATACTAATGCAAAAGGAGGGAGTAATTCAGACCTTGAGACCCATCCACAAAGAAATTGTCCAACAAGGAGTAGAATATTTCCTCTCTATCAAAGACAATTCCTTGGCAACAGCTAAATTCATATGGAAGACTTCTAATTGAAATATACAAGACAGAGAGCCATTCAACTAAAAAAGCTTTAAGTTAGCTGCAGATCATTTGGTTACCTATAGTAACCTCATCTTGAGGGAAGGCCCGTATTGGCTTGGCTGTAGGTTTCGAAGCCCTATTATTTGGTATCCTGCAGAAGGCTATAAGGCCATATATGAATTGCCCGAAGGGCAGATAGGGCCCATATTTGAAGTTTTAGCTACAAATCATGTTTTTAGACCACTTCATGACAATCCCTCTCCAACCTATTCTTTGACTACTTTGCATGCAAATTACATGGTTTCCATGAGGGCATGAAAAAGGGTATGCAAGGGAGTGTGTTGAGCTATGGAAAAGGTATGAATTTGAGATTTATTTTCTTATGTTTCTCCTTAATCATATCTCCTTTATATTCTAATATAGTAATATATCAAAGAATTATAGTGAAAATTGAGTTATTGATTATTTCAAATTAGTTAATTATTGTCTTTTTCCATGCAGGAAATAGAAGAAATGTAAAACTATCATTATGGAGGAAAAGACAAAATAGAGTAACTGTTGTTCCTTCACCAGGAAGCTGTATCCAGACAAGCAGATCAAGATGGAGTGCACAATTAAGGATAAGAATGGAAAAGACCACAACATCAATGCAAAAAGACAACGAGTTGACTGGAGTTAGAAGATTGAGCGGATCCCTCAGGATCTCTTGATCCTGAGGGATCGTTGTTTCAAAATCTATCTGTTATTTCTTATTTTATCCACCTGGCCATTACAAAAGGGACAACACTTGTAAAGATTGGGAGATCATGCATTATCATTATTCAGAACTTACTATTGTATTTTCACTTTGATCATCGACTCTCGTTGATTAAAATATAGTACGATTTCCTGTAACATTTTCTCATATGATTGATACATAAGTCGGTTGCTGTTCCATTCTTTTATACTGAAGTAGTCCAACGGTGCTTCACTAGCGGATAAGGGCCTGGCCCTGGGGGATCCACTTGCTATTCTGTACCATTACTTTACAATCACAATTGTGTGATGGTTTAGTTTGATTTTCATTTTTTTTGAATCGCATCGCTTTACTGTTCCTTGTTTCAAGATTTTATGAATTGTTTTATTGTATATATTGTAGCTAAATCGCATTTCGATTCCTTTCTCATCATAATAAGATTATTTCTCTACGTAAACTATATTGTTATGCTGTTCATTTCAATTATAAATCTCCGTTGTTCACTCCAGTAAAATCACTTTGTTGTTCATTACAGATTGTTGTTCATTTCTACTAAATAGCATTGATGTTCAATTCCTTTCTGCAAGTATTTGGTTTTTCCTTTTAGTGTTGTTACAGTTAGCATATTTATTCCATTTCTATTACCAGCATTGTTGATTTAATTTCTTGCTATTTCCAATCAGTCATTTTAGTGTGGAGTGTAAGATCAACAACTGTAAAGGACATTGGCTATTACTATTAGAGTTATTAGATTGAGGATCATGTTTATGTTTGATTTTATTTACATCAGTTGATAAAGGAAAGATTTATTGCTACTGCATCCTTGACTGATAATTGTTGTTAATTTCCTGAGTGAATGATTTAGTTTCAGAGCATTGATTTTCTTTTAATTGCAAGTAGGTTTTATTTCAAGCATTTGTTTACTCTTATATTTGCAAGCACTGTACTAAAAATTGGAAACATTACTCTTGGATTAAATTGCCGCCACATACTGTGTACACTCATGAAATAAAAAATCTTACCTGGATTGATAATTAATGTAGGATAAATAAGAGTTAAAAAGACACCTTTTATACTTCAACATAAGGTAGTCGGACACTTAGTCGTGTCTTCTGCTAGCTACTCTTTCTCTCGGGGTAGTTTTTCTTAAATCTTATGCATCTATTCTATCTCTCCCATGGTCATGGGTAGTATGCCGTGTAAATCTCGTACCATGTTACATTGCAACTAATTCAATTTCTCCTCATCCGACCATGATAGTATCAAGTTGATTTGATCCATATTTGTAATGCTTTTTCACACTGCTACCCCCCATACTTCTACAACTTTCCTAACAGAATAGAACATTTTTCTTTACCTACTTGGATGAGGATGCTTTAGGTGCAATCTGGTCGAACTAGTGCTAAACTCCATCAATTTGTAGCCTCCAAACCATGATAGAACTACTTGAAGCGATAACTTGGTGCTCAACACATTAATCATTTGTTACAACTTGTCAAACTTTCTCATTTCCACATATTCCAATTTGCTAAAAATCCATTCAAAGTCATCCTCTGTGAACAAAATTTGGACTAAAGATGTGTAGGTGAACTTATACTTCTTTCTTTCCCATGTTGTTGATGCACTCCCTACACTACTCATCAATACCCTTTTCTTCGCTAATATTTATTTTTATCCTTACATCAATGGTCCTCCATGTGGTTCCTACTTCAGAACAACTGAAGAGTGCACCTTTTACTGCTCTTGGCCCGAATGGGCCTAATCAATCTCTTCATTTCTTGAGATATCTTCAACTTCTAGAGTGTCCTCCATTGTTAAGTTCTAGTTGTATTCCCATGAGTCTACCATATATCTCTTGAACCTCATACACTGTCAATCTGTATCTTGTTCTCAGCCAGCACTAATTTGGGTCCTTGTGCAACAATATCCAGATAAAACATGGGTCAACTTTAAACTGCACAACAACTTTAAAATTTTCTATGCTCTCCTCAAGAAGTTGAGGTGTCTCTCAAACAACCTTATGCAACATGTCCCCATAAAGAAAGAACATTGTTGTGTTGATATTCTTCCGTGCTGGTTCTTTCAGCCGAAAGGTTCCAGAACTATGCTGCCAAGATGGGTTGATGAGGGTCTTCCACTAGCTAGAAGCTCTTTAGTATTGCCCAAATGACTAAGGCAATTAGAATTAAGATCCATGCATAATGGAACTCTAGATTACACTCCTAATTGTCCAAGAAATCATGCCGGAACTGTTTCAGTAGAAAATTCCCCCAACCCACCTTTTCTTGCTTGGTGTAATGGTTTTCCACGATAATGACTCAAACTAGAACATAATTTACCATGAATTTTCTCAATAATTTTTAGGTTATTACCCACACAAAAAATCTAGTGATCTAATCATTGACTAATGAAACTAAATACCCCTACTGTCCCCTACTGGTTTTGTAAGTTTAGTCACCTCCACACTAATAGTTTTGTCTTTAACTATGGGCTTTGGATCCCTCTTTCGACCGATAGGTCTATTATGATTTAGCTTAACAATCAATGATATTGGCCTATCGAGCCACATGTACCCCCCATGAACATAGGCTAGAAAACACTTAGTGACTACACTAACTTTGTCCCCTCACACAGAATGTTGGATGTGAAAAAGATTAAGAATCCCACTCATCTCTAAACCATAGGTCCATTTCTGGGATTCCATTGTGGGTATGCCATTTTTGTTCTATACCAATTGAACATAATCTTAGAGGTATGGGAACCACAAGGGGTGATAAAAATAGTTATCCAAATATTTAATTCACTCTAGAAAACTTTTCATTCCCCTCTTTGTGTACTCCAGGTGGGAGAGGAGGTATTTCTATAGTATACTTATAATCATGGGGAACTATCATAGAAGAATTGGGTTCTTTTATTTATCATATGTACCTCTACTCAGCTCTATATCTAGTGGTTATAGTTACCTCAACCATCTCTAAAATTTGTTCTACATTAGTATCCCTCTGAGTTGTTCTTGAACCTCTATTCTTCAGAGATGCCTTACTTCTATCGGCTCCCTCAGACCCACCCTTATGTGGAAACAAATGTTGTTTGGTATGTGGCTTTTGCTCCTCAGAGGTTTGTCTATGTTTCCCAATGGTTTGATATCTATCACTTATATGTTGAAAACCTTAATCTCTATTGCTTTGCTTGGCTCTAATTCAAAATTCCCTACTGTGAAACTTTTATCTCAAAGACTCCTCTCCATTTATTTCCTTTCCCGCCTTGATGTTACATGTGTAAAATATGCATTCATTTCACCAACTCATAGTCTCACACATTATTTTTTCACTTCTAGGCCATCACCTTGTTACCACACCATGATCCGAGGTGATTTTTTTCTCTAACTAGTGTCTTCTCACCATAGGTGGGCTATACTAACACAATTTCCCGCCATGAACATTGTTCATCAGTGTTGGTTTCCTCAACAACTACCTGCCTTTTCTAATAATTATGATTTACTTGTTTTAAATATATTTGTCACCTTTCCATCATATTCTATACACCCACCTCTCTGGTTATTGATTTCTAAGAAAATCAGTGACCACATAGTTGTCTTTCACTTCAGGCTTATGTGACCCTAACCATAACATGTAGTAGATGTCAGGGCATTACTTATTCTCATATCCACTCCCTATCTTTGCACAAAATTTTGGATAGTGAGGTGGCCCCCAACACTATGCACTGTCTTTTTTCATAACACTGGTAAGCAATATCCTATATTATGCAAACTGTTCTGTTATTCCAAATACATTCAATGAAATTATATCCCCTAACACCAATAGATACCATTCTATATTTCTTGTAAAATATCATTAACCTATCTTATTTAAGTACAACGGGTAGACTTCTTCTCGTCCATGTACACATGTGTCATGTAGGAATGCATTCGTCCCTATATAGATTCAGTCAAATCCCATTAATAAACCCCTAGCGCGATGTACCATCCAATTTCTTCAACAACACCACACCTACATCTGCCACATGTTGGATAATATAAGGTCCCATCCGATGCATATGGAACTTCCCTCGATGCCTTAAGAACTTATTGTCATATAATATTACCAAGTCCCTAACTTGGAATATGTAATGCTTAATTATCCTACCACACCAAGCTTTATCCCTGGCCTTCTACACCACCTAGTGGTAGCTAGCTAATGCTTAGTCTTCTTCCAATGGTAGTAGCTCCTACAACCTCTACTGTACTACGCTAGAATATATTAGTTACGTGGCTATTACGATGTGTAGAATCGGTACTAAAAACTTGAAAATCATACTCATGGAATTAAAATACACATATGTAGATCCTCACCCCCAACACTGGCTTGTTGACTAGGTACTTCAACATTAAATGATCAATGTATATCTTGAACCTGTTATCTAGCAGGTAGTGTCTAAACTTTTGAAGGGTGTACACCATTTCCAGTCATTTCCTTTCATTTGTAGTATAGTTATGTTTGGTCGTTGATAAATTTTTGTTGGAAAAAGAGATAATATTATCAATCTCTCCTTTCCCAAGTTGTGTTATAATCGCGCCCAGTGTGATGGATGATGCATCTACACGCACATGAAATCCCTTGCTCCAATCCAGAAACACTACGATGGGCATAGGTACCATGTTGACTTAAGGGGGCCTGAGCCAGGTTCAAAGTTGTTTGCACAAGCCAGCAAAACCCTGACTCTTGGCCCTTTCGGTAATAACTTGCATTGTGTAGGCTGCAGTCTCACCCGAAGCTATATTGGGGGATGCTAGAACTAGGTCCTCCTTTAAAGGGATAAAACCCTCCTTCAGAGGGATAGCTCCTCTCATCAAGGGATTAGCTCCTCCTCTTTTGGGATGCATGAACCACCTCAGAGTGAACAATCCATGTCAAAATTCCTTCTAGAATCTTCTAGAATTAACCCAAAGTGAGTTTTTTTTAGATAAAACTTGCGCCTTTTGACTTTCACAGGGGTCCGCACCCACACCGTTAGGGACAGAGCAGACAGGTTCGCAGTTTTTGTAAACAGAAGGTGCGGGACCGCAGGTGACAGTGAGAGAAAGTGTGGAACCAGAGTTTTATTGATTTTCAAAGTCTTTCTCCCATTTTCAAAGCTTGACTTGAAGAGCTGAGGTCTGAGACTTGCTTAGGAGGACAGTACAAGTGATGATAGACCCATACTGACTGTAAATAATCATGGTGACGATATTTTTGTGTAACAGATTGCCCCCTAAAGTGCGAAGTCTGTAGTAGATGAGGATTTCATTGATCATTTAGGAAGAGTGAAGTACTTTATCATTTAGAGGATCATCTTGTGGAGAGCCCGGTTGGAACCTGTAAAAAAATTCAATGCAAGATATATATATGAGATCATATCATCGCTGAGGTAGGCATTCCCATACTCAGATCAAAACTGACTAGAAAACTAACTATTGCTCTGATACAGGAATGATCTTGTAAAACATCACAAGTATAGACTCAGGTGGACACGGTATGGACGCAACCATCTGTTTATGAATAGTCCATTACATAATGAATACAAAATTCCTCGCATCCTGGATTGTGGAAACTAGATCCAGGGTCTTCATTTCTACTTCCCGAAACAGTACGATTCTATCCATGCGAATGAATTTGTTGATGTCGAACATGGTAGAAACCACTTGATTACCAGTTAATGATGTAAACTGTCAACAAGTGTGAGAGAAACCACCAGTGATGTCAATGGCTCTCAAAGTACCCAGTACAATCCATGAGATGTGAATAAATTTGTTGATGTCGAACATGTCATGGAATCCTTTGATCGAAGGTCAATGATGCAACCTGTCGTCAAAGGCGAGAAACCTGCCATTGAGGCATGCGGATCTCAAGGTACTGACGATTTCTAGATCATCTTTCTAGAGAATGAGCTGAAGTTGATAAAAAGCGACCCGTCGTAGGCAAGCCCACAACACGAAATCATAGATCAAGTCGAAGAAATTTAGTTGCAAGAACTGACTCAGGGATGGTCAAGATGAATGACAGATATTTTGCAGATGAATGGCTTATTTCCAGTGACCTCTTGAACACATAATGACATGACATATGGTTTGGTGACAATTGACCCAAAGTTAATACCCAGAAACCGGCTGAAGACTTTCAATGTGGTTTGATCAACTGTTAGGTAAAGGATTTCCCAACCCAGGTGAATAAAAGTGTCGTGTTCAAGAGTGGTTACAAAGTATGACAAATAGACTCATTTTTCTCTCTTTTCCCCCACCATTTCTGGCAAGTACCTCCTTATTTTTGACAAGCTTGAGGAGGATAACATTTGCTTGATTATAAGCGTATCCTTCGGATGAGTCCAACTTAGTTTAAATTCGAACCCTAAGAAGGAGTGGTTCGTTTCTGTTTGTAATTTAACAGGTCCTTTACTGTGAAATTTTAACGAGTCCAGTATAGGAGAAACTCAGCGTTTTTCAATTTTAGAGAGTCTGAAAAAACTTAAGAAGACTCCAGGGTTGACCTTTTTCATAAATTTGTGTCTCCCAAGCCCGAAAAAGTATAAAATAATACTTGAGAGAACCGCTTGATCTTTTACGACCAAGGAGTACTTTTCGTTATTAGTGCCCTTGACCCGAGAAAGTAAAAAAGCGATCAATGACATGTCGTTTATAACCAATCTCAAATTTGAAACGACAAAAATCTGGCAATCTTTTCATGTTTTTATGGTCGGAAAAGAGTTGTAAGTGGACCGTCTTTTAATTCCATTTTAACGAGTTTAAAAGAAGAACTCGACAATCTTTTCATGTTTCAGGAGTCAGAAAAGGGCTTAAAGATGACTCTAAATGTTGTTTCGTCAAAAACGATGGATTTCGCCTGAATAATTCGTTATCCTGCACAAAAGCACAAACATTACTCATACATGTTTGAAATGGATAAAAATGTCGCAAAAATACCTTTCCAAAGTGAAACATAACAAAAATTTGCAATTTATTTATTCAAAAAACTTATAAAAAGGGCCTTCGTCAATTCATTTTTACCGTTTGAGTTTTGGGTGAGAAAATAGTGCTTTTGCTCAGAAAACTTCTCGTGAAGATTGCGGAAAATCCAACCGTCGGAATCGAATGCCATCTTCTCCAGGTAATCCACATCATCCTACTCTTCATTTTTAACCGTTTCAATTTTTGTTTGTCATTTATTTCATTTTTGGGAGGGTTTCTAGGCATAAAACCCGCGCGCGGGGGCCCGCAGGTTTACCACTACTGGCCTGCGGACCCCGACTTTTTCTTCATTGGGAAAAAGCTCGGGGTCCGCACCTTCCATGTAGACAAAGTGCGGTCCCACACACTGTGTCTAACTTGGAGGGTGCGGTCCCCGTCACAAGGGTTTTTAACCCAAAAATTCTCAAAAATGGACCAATCAAAATAATTTCTAGCAATTTAATTTATCCTTATGCTTGATGCAGAGTGTACATCATGCTAGATTGGCGAGAATGAGAGCATGAGGACATGGACTCTACCGCATGGAATCATCAGCCTTCACTTGATGCTTTGAGGGCGTGCGGCTTGTACAAATTCTGGGCCATTCCTCGCATGAGGGCTCAGGTGGATTTCTTACAGTGGTTAGTTGACAAGTGGAGCATACAGGACCAATGCTTCTTCATTGGTGGCCACCAGCTCGAAATCGAACCGGCGGACATATATTCCTTAATTGGTTTGCCTAAGAGAGGCGAAGACTTGACTCTGTTTGGGGCTAGGCCAGGTGGCCAGTCTATCGATAGCCTCAGGCTAGAGTACTGCAACAGCCAGGCTAGAGACAAAGGGATAGATATAAAGACCATATCCCGTCCTGAACTCATGGTGATTGCGTTTACTGTCACCAGACTTTGCAGAGCTGCCACATTACATATTGCCATCGGATCCCAGATGCGTATGGCAGTTGATTGCTTCCAAGGCACCATCTTCAACTGGTGCGATGTCGTATTGGCCAATCTGAAAGGCCAACTGACCAGGGCCAAAAACGAACAACTAAAAACCTTTGGTTATGTGGCTTTGGTTGTGAGTTTTGGCCTGGAAAGGGTTCCTATGCTGATCCCGCAGCACCTTACTGTTGGAGTTGGGCTTCCTCGAGAGCCCAAACTGATGCGATGGGTCACAGTTATGGCCCGTCACCCGGACGAGAGGACAGAGGTTGCTCGATTCAAACCTGAGTATTTCCAATGGCTGGAAAACTAGGTATTTTCTATTCAGGACTTCCCTTACGCTGGGATAGATTTTCGTGGTGACCCAGACATGGTTCTTCCACCAGGAGAGCAGTGGGACGATTCAGGTAAAATCATTTTCAACATTTTTCCTATTTTAATTTTTTTATTATTTTTCCATCGTCTCAAAACTGATAGTAAAAATTTGAAATGCAGATGTGGGTCCATAGCGACCAGCCACTCTCCGGCCTTACGAGAGGAAACAACCAGTTGCACCCGTGCCAGCCCCATACGACAAATCAGCAGAGGTTTTGGCCGAGTTGGAAGGTCATCTTGAGCGCTTGACAGGAGATATTCCGGAGACCACTATAGATGACATTCCTCGTCGACTTAAGCGCTATGTGATTGGGGTCCCAGGACCTTTTAGGAGGTTCCTTTGCAAGGTGGCCCTTGCAGTGGTTTCTTATAGAGATCATCACCAATGATAGGATGATCGCCTATTATGGGCACATGTGACATTTTTGTTTTTTGTACTTATCATTTTTGCCGATCATAAGGTGTTTTTCAACCTATGATCGAAGACGATGTATTTTTTGACACTCTCCTATATATATATATATATCACTATTACCGGCTTATCTTGTAAATCATGTTATGGAATGGTTTTAAATTTAAATGTATGATTATTGCAAATGTCTATTTAACATTCGAGAAGCAATTTCATCTGCTAATGTATTTAAAGATCTTGGAATATGCTGATATTCAATATAATCAAATTCAGGTTCCAAGAGACGCACTCTCAAAAATAATCTTAATAACATTGGATTTCTAATGGCATACACTCTATTAAGCTGTAATACAACGAGTTCAGAATCTAACCTCACTATCAAACTCCAAATCCCAAATGAAATAGATTCAAATAATAACTCAATCACTGCACTATACTCGACAATGTTGTTCGTTGTTTGATCGAGGCTTACCCCATGCATAAATACTAACTCGTCAGAGGGCGAATAGATAATCCAAGCTGTGGAAGAAATGTTTCGTGTATTACGACAAGCACCATCAGCGAAACTAATGTATGTTTGGAGAGGCATCGACATCTGCAATATCAAGAGTAAAACCAAGATAAGCAAGAATAATGACGAAAAAACACTCTCTAAGCTAAGCACACTGTTTCAACTAAAACACACCAGCTAGAAAGAAAAACTATGCTAACTAAAAATCTCCATACCCATTCTTTAAGCATAATACCTCTTCAAGTAAAGACCATTTCTGGGTTTACCCAAAGAGTCCCCGTCAAAGTCTACCAATTCATAGGCCCCTTTTGCTAGCTTTCGCTTGACAACATAGGGACCATGCCACATAGGAACGAATTTTCCAGTGCCTAATTTATCATTAGCTTGATCATAAACTAAGACTAGATCTCCTTCCAAAAAATTTCGAGGGGTCACATTTCGATCATACTGAGCTTTCATGCGTTTTGCGTGAGTCTCGATCGCCAATGCAGCATCATGTCGATTCTCATCTAATTGAGCCAAGTATAACAAACAATTTTCCTCTTTGGAAGTGGCTGGAAGTAACTCGATGGACATTTGCAGTGACGGGATTTCGCATTCAATGGGTAACACAACTTCCAAACCATAGACTAGTTGGAAAGGAGTGAACCCTGTTGATGTTTTTACTGAAGTTCGGTACGCCCAAAGCGCTGAAAATAGCATGTTATGCCAATTCGACCGATGAATCCCAATGATTCGTCGGATCATGATAACTAGAACTTTGTTGATGGATTCAACCAGACCATTCGCCTGTGGATAATAAGGGGTTGAACTATCGTGACGTAAACCAAGCTGACCTGTAAGTTCGGTCATCATAACGTTTTGAAAATGATGCCCATGATTAGTGATTATTGCTTGCGGGACACCAAATCTAGCAATTATATGATTGAACACGAAAATTGCAGCTGTCTTGCCATCTGCCTCAAATGTAGGCATCGCCTCGGCCCACTTGGTAAAATAATCTACCGCAAGGATGATGTACGCATGCCCCCCGGCCGAGTGAGGGTTACATGTAATAAAATCGATACCCCATTTGGAAAAAGGACCAACGACAATTATAGGGTGGAGAGGAGCAGGTGGAGCACGCATCTTTCGATCAAAAATTTGGCAGTTGTGGCATTTTCGGACCGTCGTAATACAATCTTTAAATAAAGACGGCCAGAAGTAGCCAGCACGCAATATCTTTTGGGCTGTGGCATACCCAGACATATGACCGCCACACACTCCAGAGTGATAGTCATTTAGAACCCTTTCAGCTTCCTCGTGAGTTAAGCAACGTCGAAACACAGAGTCTGCCCCACGGCGATAAAGAGTATCTCCAATAATTCTGAATTGTTGGGACTGGAATCGAATTTTTCGACGTTCTGACCTTGAAATTTCTGGCCGAAAGGATTGGGTTTGGAGATAAACGATGATATCCCCATACCACAGATCTAAAATGCTGATTAGAAACAAGGATTTGTCCGCAATGGGCTCCTCCCCCACAGTTTCCGTGTCAGCACGTGGGAAGTCACACATTAACTCCGCAAAAACTAAAGATTTCTTAGACTTGGATTTTTCGAATTCCAAGTCGAACTCCTGCAGGATAACAATCCATTTAGAGTACTTGCCCCCTAGCAATTGCTTGGTCAAAATGTAGATCATAGGGTTGCACTCCGAAATTACTGTAGTTTTACGTACAAAAATGTAGTGACAAAAACGTTGGACATGAACAACTACCAATGCCAATTTCTCCACATGTGAGTACGCTCAGTTGGATTTAAAGTTCGACTAAGGTAATATATCACATGTTCAGTTCTGAATTCATCTTCCTGAACTAAGACCATTCCAATGGTGGAATGAGAGGTAGCGAGATACAAGAAGTAATCCTGGTTGTAGTTGGGAGGATGCAATAACAGTGCATGGGTCAACGCGTGTTTGAGTGCATCAAAATATTTCTGAGCTATCTCATCCCAAGAGAATGGAGTATTCTGTTTCAACAACCGGGTAAAACCCTTTGTAACCTCGGCGTAGTTAGGAATGAATCGTCGTAAATATTTTGCTTTCCCTTGCAAACTTTGGAGTTGGCAAAGACTCAAAGGAGGAGGCAATTTGATGATAGCTTCGACCTTCGAGGGATCAACGTGAATGCCGGCTTTCGAAACTACAAACCCCAGCAATCAACCAGTTTCTATACAGAAGACACATTTGTGTGGGTTCAACCAAATCCGATAATGCCTACACCTCATAAAGATTGCTCGTAAATGGACAAGGTGATCAGCTCGATGTAATGAATGAGCAGGCAAGTCATCGAGATACGGTTGCACAATGTGCTTGATGTCATGAAACGCATAAGACATTGCCCTTTGAAAAGTTGCTCTGGCATTCTTGAGCCCAAAAGGTAATTTTCAATAAGAAAATGTCCCCCATGGACAAATGAAAGCCGTTTTTGGTTGATCGGCAGGTAGAATATTGATTTGATTGTATCCGGAAAAACTGTCCATGAAGGAGAATATTTCACTGCTGGCACAATCATCAATGATTTGGTCGATATAGGGAGTTGGGTAATTGTCCTTTGGACAGGCTCAATTAATGTCCCTATAATCAATGCATATTCTTATTGTTCCCTGCTTTTTGTTAACTGGAACAATATTCGATGCCCAATCCGTTAACGGGATCGGATAAATGAAACCTTCTTTCAATAATTTTTCAACTTCTGCTTTAATTGCAGCAGCTTTTCGTGGGTGAATCTGACGCAAACATTGCCGGACGGGTTTAGCGTCCGGGTAAGTCTTGATCTCATGAACAACAATCGCAGGATCAATTCCTGGCATTTCCTCATAGGACTAGGCAAACACGTCACGGAATTCTTGAAATAGGGCCTTATATAGCTGAATTTCGTCATCTGTACACGAGGCACCTATATGAATGTTCTCAACAATTCCGGGCTTAACCGAAATGTCAATAGGAATAGTTCGAGAGATGTTTCCCAAATTTAACTCTGAATCAGGATGTTTCATTGGATTCTAAGGTTCCTTGACATTGTCAGTTGTAAAAATTGATGAGAAATCATTTTCATAATGATCATTCTCAGGTAAAAACGAAGATATGTTATGGAGATCTTCCCATGGTAAATCATCTACACATAGGATTTCACGAATTTTCTCATCAGAGTGAACAAGTTCAGAAAACGTGATTAAATTTGAGGTTGATGTGAAAAGTGATTCCTCACGAACCACATTCATGAAGTCATTTTCGGTTGAAGATGGGTCGGCAAATGACTGCACGGCTTCATAGGCAATTTCATATGGACTCAAAGGCATGGCATTACCAAATGAGTCTATCTCAAATTCAGAAGGAATGATCCAAGGATCATCATAAAAAATGGTGTCTAATGTAATCATATGAATAGTTGCAAATGAAGACGATGCGTTGATTGGAGGAAAAGGAAAAGTTCCCAGTAAACCGGCATCTTTAACTAGTCCTACTCCAACATCCTTATATGGGATAGTCGTTTTACCGACATGCTGAATACTCTCAGAAGATACTGGGTCGGATGAAAAGTAAGCCAGCTGGTCTATTGTTACGATCTTTCCATTATGTGGAAACTTTATTACTCGAAAGACCGATGAAACGACCGCTATCATAGCGTAAGACCAACTTCGACCCAAGAGAAGGTTGTAATCTAGAGGGGCATCAACCACCTCCACATCTAGACTAACGGTTTTTCCTTCAACCCCTATAGGAAAATCCTGTAGAATGCCAAAAGGATGAAACCCATGGCCATCAAAGGCCTTTAGAATCATCAGGGATTGGTTTAGCAAAGGAGAACCAAGCGATCTCCAACACTGTATCGACATAATACACGTTGAGGCTCCCTCATCAATTACAGTCCGATGAATAGGCCTGTTTTTTACTATCACTGGAATCTGGAAAGCCATTTGATGAGGCAAACGTGGTGTACTATTTTCTAGATCGAAAATTATTAGATTCGAGTCTTGAACATCAACAGCTCCTATAGCCGACAAAAGTAATTTACGTTGTGCTGGACATGATTGGAGCACTTCCAAAGCCGACATTGCTGAGGGTGAAATAGCTAAATCCTCAACAATGTTATAGTTCTGAGCCACTCTCGCATGTGGATTGAAAGCTGACTTTTGAAGTATACCCTTGGCGGGCGGTTTGATTACCAAGTCTGGATTAGGTTTCTCGATTTGTAGTGGATCAGAACCGGGAGCTGAGGTTGATGGATTAGAATGAGAAGATTCTGCTTCTTTACCATCAACAGGACTTTTACTACCATAATCTTGCGATCGAGTCGCAATCCTAACATGGGACATCATTAGTATGTGTTCTTCATTGGCACTCGAGGAAGAACCTATCATCTTACTGTCTTGAGTCAGAAAAAGATCCTTCAAAACAGTAGGAGTTTGGGAACCCTTGACAATCTTCGCAACCTCTGCACGATGAGGGCAGTCTCTTAGAAAATGTTCATCGTCACAAATGAGACAAGGATAACGAAGTTTGCATTTTTCATCATTGGATTCTGATTTTTCAGGTTTCTCCTTTGAATTTTTGTCTGTTTTATTCTTCTTCTTTCCTTCTTCTTCCCACCGGATTTTGATTTGGCTGTAGATGACTCTACAATGTGAATATCGGTAGAAATCTCTGCAGAGGAATCTCCTGTTGGCAAATCAGGCAAGGTTATGATAGGAGAAGAATTCTTGGAAGACTTCTTCTTACTTTTAGTGTTAACCGTGCCAATCATACCATCGGTGGCATGAGATCCCGAAGGAGCTGCAGCGATTTGATTTTGCTTGGGAAGCTCGGGGATTTTCTCGTGTAATGTACCTGACTGAGTATAGACCAAGTCAAGGTACTGTGCTTGAGCAATTACCTGCTCCTCAGTAACAACTCCGGCTTTAGCAACATCTTCAGTGATATTTGGCAACAAAGATTTTACAAACCACTCGGCCAAGATCTGATCCGGAATAAACACCTTCACTAAACGCTGTCGACGTCTCCACTCATGAATATGATCTGAAATGTAAGTGGATGTCGATTGTTTTAACGAAGTTAACAATTCCGTGCCATTGTCATATTGGACTGGCAACTGAAAATGAGTTAAAAACGAGGTATCTAACTGACTAAAATTATAAAAAGTGCCTCGCGGTAATTCAATGTACCACTTGGCCACGAGACCAATTAGAGTGCGCTGGAAAAGTCTAAGATGGATTGAATCATCTGAAATGGAGTTAGACGCACACCAGAGGTGGTAATTCATCACATGGTTCGACGGGTCCTCTCCTGATTTACCTTCGAACTTGGGAATGTCACTGGGCAACTTATTTGGCATTGGCGGCCAAAACGGAAGATAATTAATGGGATCGTTCGTTAGGCACAACAAGTCAGGCAAGTCCAAAGTTGCGATAAACAGTAACTGCCGATTAGGATCCCTAAAACTCTGGGTCATGAGACCAGCCCCAGGAGGAGGATATCCAGGATAACTAGGAATAGGAATTGCGTTTGGGATATTGTATCCTCCCAGAAAACCAGGATTAACCGAACCGTACTGGGGTTGTTGAGGTTGTTGATAAGTGTACCCAGGGTACGGTTGATACTGATAGACTGGCTGCTGCACAGCAGGACCGAATCGGTACTGTCCCTGGTATGGTTGATAAGTAAATTGTGGTTGAATTGTGACAACCGTACTTGAACCAGGATGTCCTACAGGCATCTGAACCGAAGTTTGAATCATAGATCCAGATGGTGGTAAAGATGTCTGAGGATTAGATACAGGAACAGTAGAAACCGGAGCTGTCGATACTCCAGAAGTAGGTGGGGTAGATTGAACAGATGTTGCGGCAGTTGTAGAAGTCGTTTGAGGCAGAGTACAAGGCGTACTAGGCCCAGGCTAAGAAACTACCGAAGGTACATAAGTTTGAATGTTAGACTGGACTAGTTGCTGGGGTGTACCAGAAACTAAGGGTTGTCCAGTTTGAGATGACAACTGTACATTTGGCTGCAACACCTGTTGAGTTTGCAATGGATCCCACACTATATTCGTTCCGGGGTACTGACCCATAACAGGTTGAGAATACTGAGGACCATAATCGGGTTGAGGATAGGATTGATAATTGAAAGGTACATTTCCCGTTCCTTGAACATACGTTTGACCGGAGGGTGGTTGGAAACCTTGGTTCGAGTACTGACCTTGGGGTTGATACCCTTGAGGCACGTACTGATACTGGGGTTGACCTTGAGGTATAAATTGTTATTGGGGTTGACCTTGGGGTACATATTGAGTCTGGGGTTGACCTTGAGGAAAGTATTGTCCCGTAGGTATGTATTGTCCTTGATGTTGCCCCTGAGATGCAAATTGTGTACCTTGAGGTTGCCCCCCAGGCGAGAATTGAGGCTGCCCCCAAGGCGGTAACTGGCCACCTTGAGGTTGAGGATTGGGAATAGAACCTGACATCAAAAGAATGTCTTCTACGCTCAACGACTTAGTACCATTGCTTCCAGTTAATAACCCTTGCTCAATGGGTTGAGGAGATGCTCCTGAAAAAGTACCAGAAAGGGACTGATATCCAGAGGGAACAGAAGGACCGCCATACAAAAAAAATTCGGGCAATTTAGTAAACATGGACGACTGATTCGACATATTTAATGAAGGATACCTTTCGGTGTTGGGTGATAAGGAGCACGAGGTGGCGAAAAACTTAACCCTGGGTTTTCTAAGAAATTAGTCAAAGAAAGATACCAAGTACTACTCCTAGGTGGACTGTAAAAAATTGATTCATGCTCCCTTAGCTCAATAACAGGTTGATTTTCAGGGATATGGATGCCTACTTCTTCCGAGCAAGTTCTTCAATAGCAATAAGTCCAGAAGGAAGATCTTGGGTGATTACTCTTTCTACCCTAGGTGAACCAGGACCACTAGAAGTTGGAGAAACAAAACTCGATGTCAGAGTAGCAGCAAATTCACTTTCAGGCTCGGATATTTCAGGCTCCTCACCTATATCACTAGTAGATTAAAAACTACCAGTAACTTCGGAAACAGACATTGACTGTGGATTATAATCTGGCACTAACGGTTGAAAATCAGGATGTACTATCAAAGGAGATTCTCCTTCTTCAGGTGACCCAACTCTACTGTCTCTAGGAGTTACGAGGACTTTCAAGCCTTCAAGCTGGCTCAGTACTTCCTCAGGAGGTTGGCCCCGAAGTCTACGGGACTTCCTCATTAACTCAGCCACGTTTACAAACTCAGGAGGTTGGCCCCGAAGTCTACATGACTGCCTTTGTAATTCAGCCACAGTTAAAAACTTTTAACTACTTCACGCACAAACAAAGTAAAATCTCAATGAAAACCACCTAAAGTCTCTAAGAACCAAACAAATTTGAATCACACGCTTAAAGAATCTAGAAGATCAAACACACACAAACAGTGACTTTCCGTACTGAAAACACTAGTTGGTGATGAAATCCAACGTCGCAGAGTTCAATACAGAAATGCCGGTTGGAACAGTTATCCTGGCAACCTGCTTAATGAATAGACTGGCACAAGTTCCTCCACTTAACCATCTCGAGTGAAGAGAACCCCCCAGAAAATCAAAGTGAGTCTAGCCGACGTCTGCTCCAGGTACAGTGGGATCTTCCCACCACTGTCACCTTAGGAGGAGTCCTAAAGAATATGGCCACTAAGGTTACCAACTGAAACAAATATACCTGGGGGAACAGTCTACGATCCGATACGCACGCAAGGGCAAAGTAGCAAGCTCAATCCCCTTGAAGGATCCTTGACATAATCCAAGGTTTACCAGCAAGTGACCCCAGGCTCCTCGACAATGGTTAATCCGAGGTTTACCGTTTTTAATACATGAATATCTGGCGTCATTCCTAATGAGGAAGGATTGATTCCCACACTGGTTTGGACACGATCTCGTGCTTCTCCTTTAAGAGGAGCTTTCCCAGAGCATAAATGCAACAATTGGATTTCTTCCCTACCCCAAGATACAGCTACTTGTTTGTTTTTACTGTCTTGGAGAGTTAATTACTCTCCTACTCCAAGACACTAGCCTAAGCTAAGTTGGTGTATCAGAGCCCTAGAAATAAAAATGTTACTAGATGAATTTTACTTTAAGCATTATTTTTTATTAGTTTTTGTTTAAGTCAAAAGGTGCGGAGATGAAACTCGTGGTATGAAGACTCGACTCAAAATTACTAAAAATGCACCTAAGATGATTTAAACAATCTTTTTCTCTTCGATGAACTTCTAAACTAAGAAAGAGTTTGAGAATGAAAATACTTTATAAACACAGATCTTTCTCAATCAAAAAAATTAGAAGAAGAGCTTTTGTTCTTTCCAATGCACTCAAAACGAGACAACTAGTTATTTCACAAAAATTTCCCTTTTTCATTTCAAAGCACTCAACCACTACAAAACAAACTTTTTTCAAAAGAGATTTTTATATTTTTTTTATAAAACACTCAAAACTATGGAAATGACTAACTTTGAGATCTATAAACTATAAAAACCTATTTGAAGTCAAAGCCTACTAGATGTCTTTTTTAAGGATGTTTTACTAAGCTAGATGTAAGCTAAGGACCAATTTATGCAGAATCAAAAATAAGTCAAGAACAACCAATTTTGTTTTCTTTTTGAAAATGAAAATCCAAACTTTTAAACACAAGTTTTTGGAAGTTTTGTAAAGAGAAAACTCAAAGCAGATTCCTCAACAAGGGGAGATTTCATAAATGATCAGACTCATAAGAAGGCTGGTAGACACTAAGGTGATCTAAAGTCCCTACAGCTTCTAAGCTCAGAGCCACCACACAACCAAAATGAAAAACAAGCCCAACAAGCAAAACTCCTAGGAATTTCACCTAAAACCCTAACACTAACGAAATCAACCTAAGGAAAGCTTCTGACAAGTTATATGCAGGTCTGGGCAGCGGATAACAATTTCTAAACAAAAACTAAGTTGATTAACAGAGGAAATCTTAGGTTTTTCAAAATTTTGACAGGGTCTGCAGGCCCACAGTTGACACAGGTGTAGTCCCGCTTTGTGCTAAAAGAAAAGGTGCGGATAGGTATGCACTGTGTCAAACGGCTAGGGTGCGGTCCTCTCCCAAAGCTATGAAAAACAAAAAATAACCCTGGATCTACAAACTCTACCCAATTTTACACACAACAAGCCAAAAATAGAAACAAAGACGCAGTTTCTCAGGTCAAAGTAAAAACAAGGAAAACAATCAAGTCCCCAGCGGAGTCGCCATTTTGTCACATGGAATAAGTCGATCTTGCAGACAAGATAGACCTTCCTAGAATCTAAAGAAGACCTAATGACAAGCAAACCAACCAGACACTATATTTCTCTAAATATGCTTTAATAAACAATGGAAAACAAGTATTTTTAAGGCCTACCTTAGGTCCAATGCAAGTTTGTGTATGCCCTCGCTCCTTCGATCCAAATGAGCTCCTTTGTCGCGAATCTGCAAACACAAACAGGGCAAACAAATTAAATAGCACCTGAAAAGCCAAAATCATAAAACATATTTAACATGAAAGTCAAGGAGTCCATGAAACAAATAACATGAGATACTTGTTGAGAAAAATGAGTTTGATTGTATTAATTCAAAAGAAGAAGAACTTTACAACCTTTTCCTTGACGCTATATAAGCTCCTCCCAGTGTCCAGCAAGAAGTCTCCTCTACTTTGACAAGTTTCACTCACTCCCCAATGAAGCCAAAAGGGTATGTGATCTCTCCTCTTAATCTCAACTAGGAAGTCTTGATTTCACCAGCATTTACCCTCAAAAATGTTCAGCTTCTAACCTCCTCAGCAACCAGCCCAATGTCTGTATTTATAGTGCAATGGAGGGAGGTTACTAGGTCCTCCTTTAAAGGGATAAAACCCTCCTTCAAAGGGATAGCTCCTCTCATCAAGGGATTAGCTCCTCCTCTTTTGGGATGCATGAACCACCTCAGAGCGAACAATCCACGTCAAAATTCCTTCTAGAATCTTCTAGAATTAACCCAAAGTGAGTTTTTTTTAGATAAAACTTGCGCCTTTTGAATTTCACAGGGGTTCGCACCCACACCGTTAGGGACAGAGCGGGCAGGTCCATAGTTTTTGTAAACAGAAGGTGCGGGACCGCAGG
The DNA here is from genome assembly GCA_031772625.1 of Pinus tabuliformis. Taxonomy (NCBI): domain Eukaryota; kingdom Viridiplantae; phylum Streptophyta; class Pinopsida; order Pinales; family Pinaceae; genus Pinus; species Pinus tabuliformis. The sequence goes on from CM062815.1 coordinate 52,944,696, forward strand.
TGACAGTGAGAGAAAGTGCGGAACTAGAGTTTTATTGATTTTCAAAGTCTTTCTCCCATTTTCAAAGCTTGACTTGAAGAGTTGAGGTATGAGACTTGCTTAGGAGGACAATACAAGTGATGATAGACCCATACTGACTGCAAATAATCATGGTGACGATATTTTTGTGTAACAGGGAGGCTTCCTCTAACCATGGTTGTAATATGGCCTTTAGAAGGGCCTCTTTTCTCTGTAATTCTTCCATTTATTCTTGTAGTTTCTTGCCTTCATGTAACTTCACAAGGCGTTGCAATGGCACCAAAGTGTGCGCAGTTGCTTGGACTTCACCATATTTTTGTTGTATCCCTAACATTTGTATTGAGCCTCTGCAAGTTTGGGTCCTCCTGCAAGTTCGTCCACAACTCCATTGCTTGGTAAAAATCATTTCACAGTCTGTGACTCCAGTATCTAATGTGCTCATATTCTCCTTGATCGTTGCTTTGTGTTGCTCCCGGACCTCAAGTGGAGTAGTTGGATACAACTTCAGCTACAACTCTAATATCTTCATTTGAAAATCAAAAGTAACCCTGCCAATCTCATCCTTTGATGCGTAGACCACAATATCTAATTTTTTGGACCTTTTTTGTAGATACGGCATCCTCCGGGATGTTTAATTCTGGAACAATCTTATAGGCCTGCTCTATTGTTGTCTCTAGGCTCTGACTTCATGTCTGCAACTCCTCCTTTTCCTTTAGTGCCTGATATTTCTCCATGAACATCTGCTCATTATTCACCTTGAACTTAGTTATGACTGTGAAGGCATGCTTCTCTCTGATCCTTACCTCATCCGACATCCCCTTGTGCAACGTGTGGAGGGTCTAAAGTGACAACGCGACCAAGTTGAATCCCATGTCCTTTATTGTACCAAGCACAGCAAGGTCCTCCTCTGACTCTGTGCGGATCGATCCTCTAGTAAATGTATGACTCTAAGGTCAAGAGTCCGTTCTAGTTCTGCTACTATTCAACTTCCTTGTTCCAAGCTCACTTGCACCCCACTTGTTTGCCCAATGCTCGTTGGAATCTTGCTAGTTTGGATCTATAGCTCGTGCAGATCCTTTTTGAAACTTCCCAGCGTTTTCATGTACTGTTTCTCAAACTGCTACCAAAACTCTATTGTTGTGTCCCTGAATTTGTCATTGATCTCATCGAGATCCCCTTCTGTCACGACCATTAGGTCAATGCACATCTTCTTATCTGACTTATGCTTATTTCATGGCCCAACAGTCTGCTCATTTTCGCACTTCTTTACCCTGAAGGGAGTGATCTGCTCCTCTCCACTGCCTCCTTCTTATCTTCAAACTACCTGCTCATCTGTATGATGAAAAGATGAATCTTTGACTTCTTTTGTATCTATGTGTTCTTTCTCAGCCTACTATTTTGCAGCATGCTCTTTCTCCACCTATTCTTTCTCCGTAGCTGCTTTAGTAGCAACTTCCTTCCACTTCTTCTCAGCTAGAGATTGCACTACTTTCTGAGCTGTTTCCTTTCATTTCTTCACAATATAACTTTTTTCACCTTTGCTAGTGCCTACATCAAACTTCGTGGGTTCGCAGTACTCTGGTAGACAACTCCCTATGATTTCCTATACATCTATCTCAGATACGAAATATGACAGCTTGTGCCATATGTTCTTTGGGTCCTTGTGTGCCCTGATTGAAACGTTGTGGAAATCGGCCTTGAACTTCATGGGTTCCAACTGTGTAACCTCAGTCTCTTCATAGTAAATTTTCATCATATACTTGTTAGTCACAAAATGTGGGAACCTCTACTGGTACGTGAGGCCCAAATCCTCGATTTTTAGCACTGGTATGCACATTAATGATGTGCCTTCAAATTCCACTTGTTCAGGCAATAGGGGTGTTGAAATTGTGAATTTCTTGAAATATGGGTCTTTGTTAACTTTGGTGTTTCCTTTCCATGGAGGGATATACTTCAAGATCCGTGTGATAGGCTCTCCCTCCTTTTCATCCAACTCCTCCACACCTTGGTATTCCTCCTCCTCCAACTCGACCACTTTCTCCGATTGTTTATCTTTTCTCTCCTTCTGGCGCACCTCCTAGTTCTTCCTCAGTGACTGTCTCACTGAAATTGGCTTATTTTGTTTCTATTTGGAAGGAGATTGTTTTGGCCTAGGCGATGTCAGCGCCATAGGCACAGGGTTTGTATCTTCCATACTGGATATATCAGGGGTCGTCGTATCATAGATGGCAGCTTTAGAACTCACGGATTTTGCGTGATTTGTGGTAGTCATTTGCTGGAGAATGACCTTCTGGTTCCACTTAGGTAAGGATGCAAATGCTAGGCTTGACAAGAAATCCTGCGAGAATTGATGACTCATCAGATTCAAACAAAAAAATTCCTAGGAAACTCTCAAAATTCAAAGTGTTCTTCGGTGGACCAACATGCACAATTTATAGGAGGTATTGAGTTCAAATCCGATTGTTCCCCCCAATTTCTAATGATCAATGCATCTTTAGTGGTAGATCTCCAAATATTTTTTCCATAAATGGTGCCTACCCACTCCTATTAATTAATTTTGGCCATCAAATCATAAATAGTAACTCCAATGGCTACTTTTTCACCCCTCTGTGTGGCACCATCCTCCATGGCACAGATCATGCATCACAGCTTCACCTTTCGCACCCCTATTCTCTACCATGCAACCTCCCTACCATGTTTTTCACTTCATCAGGTAGCATAGGTTATAGTTCCGCAATCCCTTGGAGCTGCCTAGATTACTAAGACTATCCTACTTACATATAGTCATTGCATGGGGGCAGGATCCCATATGTACAAATTTAGCCTACTTCCATTTAGTTTTCCAAGGAATGGTTCCCAATTCAACTTCGTGAGATGCATTGTGCCGCCATCTGTGATCTCCTTTATAACATACTGCCCCAACCAGTGCATTTGAAACTTTCCTAGAAGTTTTGTGAACTTGTTGTCATATAACAATACTAAAGCATCTATCTTGAACATGTGCAACTTAATATGCCAATGATGTCATGCTTTCTCACATTCCTTTTGCACTTGTTTGTGAAATCCTTCAAGGAAGCGGTCTTCTGCTAACTCCACGATCTGTGCGAGCCATTCCTTGAAGGTCTCGCAATCCACCATATTTGTCAATACTGCAATACATAAACTTGGCACAATATACTGTACAGGCATTGCTTCTTGAGTTCCATAGACCAACCTAAACAGGGTTTGGCCCATCAACTTCTTGTAGGTCATTCTATAAGCCCATAGCACTGTTGGTACACTCATATCCTAGTCATTCCTATGTGTGTTTCAGACCTTCGTCAATGCATGCTCCAAAATGTAGTTAAAATATTTCACCATTCCATTTGCTTATGGGTGATAGGGTGTGCTCTTCATAATGACACACCTTGAATTCTTCAAGCATTGTGCTAATTGTTTCATTCAAGAAATGTGTACCCTTATCACTCTTCAAAATCTTAGGGCGTCCAAACCTCATTAAGACATATTCAAACAAAAAATTTGCAGCATTGGACACTATACAATCCTTTAGTGGCTTTGATTCCATCCATCTGGTTAAATACTCTGTTGTAGTAATGATGTACCGCACACCCATATTATTACCTGGTGGTTGTATTAGACCTATAAAGTCAATAGCCCATTTATCAGATACCTGCAACGAAAGCTAAGGATTTAAAGGTAATGCATCCCTTCGCAAAGGCTTCCCAATCCTTTGGAAAGCATCGCACGCCTTGCAATATGCCTTAGAATCCTTGTATAATGTTGGCCACCATAACCCAGCGCAAAAATTCTTTTGCGCGATTGCATTTCCCGCATAGTGAACTCCTGCCACTCCTCCATGGGCTTTAGCTAGGATACTAGCTTGTTCAAACTCCAGAACATACCTTTGCAGTATCTCATATTTTCCCATCTTATACAAATGACCCGCAATTATTGAAAAATATGCAGCATGAAATACTAACTACTTCTTTTTTGAGTGGAATAACATTTCAGAGTTGTCCCCATTGTTAAAGAAAAATGATTATCCCCAATGCACACTATAAAGAGTTGCTGATCTGGTAGTCCTTCCTCCAAACTACTTAGTTCTTCACCTGTTTCAGCCCTTGATAGATGGCTTGGGCCTGCATTCAGCCTTCCAGGCTTCACAATTACTTCAAATTCATATTCCTGGAACAATAGTAACCATCGGCATATCTTCCCCCCCAACATAGGCTTATTGACTAGGTACTTCAGTACGGAGTTGTTTGTATACATTTCAAAGTGTGCATTGAACAAATAATGCCTAAACTTCTACATCGTGTAGACCATCACCAGCCCTTTGTGCTCTCCAGTGAAGTAATTTTTCTCAACTTTGGATAACTGTCTGCTCGCGAAATCTATCAAATGATCAATCTCTATCTCACTTGCTTGCGTTAATAGTGTTAGCACCTAAATCTGCCTTAGGCTGAAGGAAGGCAAAATTCAGGGTAACCACAAACCATGCTCAGTCTGGTAGCTAGCCCTACCAGAACAGGAGAGGGTTCTCTCCGAGTCACACTCAGTGAATAGATAAATGAAACAGTCTGAGATGACTTACAGTAGAATATTGATCTTAGGCTAGCAAGTGAATATGGATACAAGAAACAATTTTTATGAATGACTGAGCTTCTGGGATGGTTATGGGACCAATGGACAACAATGAACAGAGAATTTAATACAAAGGCACAGATTACTCCATGAGGCAAGATAGGCGGAAAGTGTAGTGATTTAGTTCGAAATAACACAGAATGGAGAGATTTCTTAGGAGAGTGAAAATGGCATAAGTACATGAATCCTTTTCAACAGAAGAAAGACACTGAACATGAAATTTTCCCATAGGCAGAGCAATAAAATTGAATTCTATCTTTTCTAACTCAGAATATTTCACTGGAAATGGATATGAATTGAACTATGAACATTAAAAAATACATATGAAACATAAGAGACACATTTACTACACTCACAACAACATGAATCTCATGAAACAGAGCCGTTGACTTTCATTAATTCTCTGTCAAAAATATACAGTGAAGAAACAGAGTTTCTTTCCCACAGTCTCCCAGAAGTTACAAGCCAAACAACCCTTTGCAAATAGTTTGCATACAATATATAGAATGTGCTATGAAGATATAGAACGCACAAGGGCTGGGGAGTTACTCGAATCATTACAAAATGGAGGTGAAGAGCCAACCATCAGCTATAGGTGCAGAGTTACAAACATGACAAATGGCTTGGGTGACTGTTTTCCTTCCTTCGCCACTTGGATAGAAGCCAATATGGAGTGAAAATACTTTAAATTCTGCCTTAGGTGCCAAAAAACGGAAATGTAGATGAGCGGGCCCACTTGTGAAAATTCGCGAATCGAAATTTCGTGAAACAGAGGTGAAATTGGCCTTTTTTCTATATGCACCGCGCCATTTTCTCTATGCGCCGCACAATTTTGGAGCCTATTCTAAGGCACTTTCAAGAGTCCAAAATGTGCCCAAGTGTGCTTGTTGGAAATCTTGTCCTGTTTACTTTCTAACCCAAGTGGAATCTCTAAATTTGGTGCTCATTTTCCCCTCCAAATCTTCATTCTCCCAAGACTGCTTCCTGTGTGTCAAAATAGGGGCAGAGAGGTCATTTTTTGGGTGTTTTTGACCTCTTGGAGACTCAGATCTTGCCCAAATTTCTTTTCCAAGCACCAATAGTCGTGATTTTTCATGATGAATCCAAAAATGCAAATCATTCTTCATTTGGAGCTCCTAATTTTTAGAGCCGGGCCACACAGGGAGAAAAAACCTGTGTTTTGCACAAAAATTGTCATGTGCCCAAATTTTCCCTAAATTTCTTGGAATTTGGGCTGGAGGTTCTTTATGAAGTGCTATTCTATGAAAAAGAAGCTTTAGCCAAGATTTGAAGCCGATCTTGCTCTTTTGCCTCTTTTGCCTCTTTTGTTGCTTTGCTCAATTTTTCCTTCAAGCTCTTTATTCAGGCCCTTGCACTCATGTTTCGTGCCCTGTAATGGAAAGCCATGTGTCTCAGTAAGGCATGGTCCTTGTCAAATTTGTCCAGCAGCCTCTCCAAGCGCATGTTAACGCTTTCAAGATGAGCCTCCTGGTCCTCATTGATCTCTTGCTCCAATGATGTGAGCTCAACTCTTCTCCTTTGTGCAGCTTGGCAATGCTCACGAATGTTTTGTAGCTCCATAATCGCCTGCTAATCCTCAAGCTGCTTGTTTCTCTGCTCCAGGTATTTCATGCTCCACTTAGCCCTCTCCAAGTCAAGGGATAAGGCCTCAATCACTGATTGCTTCTCCTGGATGATCTCTCTAAGCTCTACATTTGTATCTGTATTTGTCTCATCATCATGAAGGAAAACGAATTCTGTCTCTCGTTCACCTGATGGCTCACCTGAAGGCCCCTCATCATGCATGGGCTCCTTACCTCTGTCCTATTCTAGTGTCGTCGATGTAGGAAGCGAGGCCCCTTCCACCTCAGGTGGAGATAACACTCACTTTGCCGTTGCAAACAAATTTCTATTGCCTCTCTGATAGGTGATGAATACTGGCATAGTAGCGGTCTCATGGCACTCATACTGATGAGAAGGACCACCTATCTCATGCTCTGCCTCTGATACTACCTGTGGAGTGCTAAAGAAGTCACGGGAGATGAAGTCCTCCCAAGAAATGCCCTGCAATCCCAATTGATGATCCACCAAAATCCGGATAAGAGCAAAGTGATAAACACTGTTAAGCTGCTGCTGAGGGGTCTTATGCTGCATGAAATTGTTCATCCTCTCTATGTTCCTGCAAATGAAAAATGGGAGGTTCATCATCCGCACCCTGGTAAAGTGCATGAGAAACCTGATGTGATAGGCATATAGGCGAGAGAACCTCCCCTCACAACTGAAGTACTTCATGATCAATTTCATGAGCAGTGCATACTCATCTTTCAAATATATGAATGGGAAGACTCTTGTGAGATGCCTCAAACAATTGTCCTTAATGTAAGACTCAAATTATTTCCTATCCACCTTCTTCTTCTTATGCCACTATTCTCCAAAATTTGGTATGCCTGTTGTCACTGAGATAGTTTCAAGTGTTAATGTGAAGGTGACCCCGGCCAAGATAGACTGACCTCCATGTAGATGAAGCACAAAAAGACGGGCCAACACATGATGAACTCTAACATTAGCCACCCTTTGACAAAATTCAAAACATGCTAGGTGCTGGAAACATGACATAGCAAGACGGCATGCCTACAATTCAGTGAGGGTGTTTGGCTCATCCCTAACATGTTTGCCACTCCTGTGATGTCTCCTGGGAGCCTGTTCTCCTGAAGCTGTATCGCTGTGAGTTTCCACCTCATACTCTGATGAACCCTCAGATGCCATGGTTGTTGTTTATATACTGTAATTAGGCTACCCTTTGATGATGGTGAAGTTGGGTGTTGTTTGTGATATCAGCCACCAAGGGGAACAATGACACAAAGGGAATATTAGGAAGGGAGTAATGTGATGGGAATAGGGGTTATGGGGGGAAGTTTGTTTAGGGATATGTAGGGGGTTTGACAAGGTAGGGTTTGGGGTTTTTTATAAGGTAGGGTTTGGGGTTTGTATTGACCAATAGGAGGAGGGGGAAGGGAATAGGGTTTGGTAGTGTTTTAGGGTAGTGATAATAGGAAAAATGGCATGGGGGAATAAGGAAAAATCGTAAGGAAGGGAAAATGGGACCTTAACATCAACAACACAATTACACAACCCTAGCAAAAATGGCCCTTTGTGTCTTCTTATCGTTGCTTTATGAGTTTTGTTGCATTTCAATTGTAGGCATACATTACTATATCATTTACATAAATTTGAGGAACCATTGAGGTTATAGAGCCTACCTCTCGAGCTGATGGGCATCCACAAAAGATTTGAGGGAGTTTTGGCAAGTTTCTGGCCCTTTGTCTGTGTGCACCGCACGCAAAACCCAGTGCGCCACACCCTGGGTGTGTGCCGCGCCAGTTAAAAAATTGCACTGCGAGCGGGCTCTGTGTGCATCGCGCCCCAGTCTATATGCGCTGCGCACTGAAACCGCCTCCAACTTTGCTCCAAAATGCACGATGCACACTCCACAACTTTGCAATGTTTTCCCTATGCCTTTGATTGCACAATTACTTTGTTTTTTGATGTAAAATTGTGTATAAAGACTTGGACATCATGATTTAAATTTTGTTTTTTCAAAAACCCATTTTTCTAATGTCATGTTTTGCCACTTTTTCACTGACTTAAATCAACACTGATTTTCACTTTTCCTTTGAAATTTTGGCTCAAATGTTTTGACACTCTTTATGTGGATTGCATGACAGGGAATTTGGCCACGAAAACCATGACTGCACCTGGAGAAATAAACTGTCGATCTCTTTGAAAATTTTATCACCAATGACACTGTTTGACTTTTCTTCAAAATAAAGTTTTGAAGAACAGTTGAAGTTTATCAATATGACGATGAAACTCTGTGAATCATTATTTTGTAAGGGCCTCTCTCTAGTGTGCATGGCTTTACTGGAGATATTTAAAGACCAAACTGATAAATCCCTAGACCTAATGATCAAAAATTACTTTTGTCCATTAAAGGACCAGACCTTGACTGTCATGGACTTTGGTGATCATTGACAAAAGACCGAAGCCATCAGGAGCCAGACATGACGGGAAATGACTAGCATGACCTTTCTCCGTCAGATTATGGTATGCCCCTAGTAGAATGCAGCTGAGTGAATGGAGCAGGACACCTAAAAATGAAATGCATAAAGAGTTTTGATCTTTGATGGAGGACTGACGAGACCGACTCTAACATTGTCTCCAAGGGGGGATGGTAGCTCCTTGGAGGTGCCAAGAATAACAAATCTCTGGAAGAGCTAGACAGTGCCTTTCGTGCATTGGGCTATGGAGTCCATTATTCCGACAAGCTAACATGACTCAATTTATTGACTGAAACTTGACTCAAACTGACTCAATGTGAACTGAAATGACTGAGAAACTTGACTCTATGCAAAAGGAAATGACTCATGACTGACTTAACTAAAACAAGAACTGACAAAACTTATTCAATGGAAGCAGTCCATCAAGATTTGAGGGTTTCAAATCATGATGACAGCCACCTGCATACTAATGCAATATGTACAATCATGTGTAATGTGTCTTCTAATGTAACCAATCAAGTAGATGCCTCCTTGATTGATTCTCCGGATCAGATCTTCTGGTCAACAACAGATACTGGTAACTGGGCCTCCAAAAACACAATTGACCATGATCGCCTTCATCACTGAATACTACAATAATGACCTTCACTGCTGATTGTAACAGATTTGGCATTGGATCATGAGAAACATGAAGATTTACCTCCTGTTGAGGAAACAAGATGTCTTTTTCTTTTGATTCTGATCTTCCTTCATAATGTACTTCAGAAAAAATATGTTCCTGGTCCTCAAAAAATTCTGAACAAGTAGATGAGCGGATTTCCTCTTCAAAGAACACTTCAAAACATGAAACATATGAGGAAGAGTCTGAAATACAATCCTGAATGTTCTGCTCTTCGGTAGCCTGAATGTATTGTAGGTCACCTTCATATGATATGATAGCCAGATTGTCTTTGCATTCATCAATCATGAGAAAAGAAACTTCGAATGATTCTTGAAACCCAAGCATGAAATTTCTATCATCTACCAACGATTCATCCAAGGAACCTTTTTCACTTACTTGAACAAAATTCTCATCTTGTTGTTCATGAGCTAACTAGATTACCTCTTCATGAAGACTGTGTTCTACATGAGAACATTTGGATCCAAAACTCTATTTTCTTCATCCTAGATGATTTCAGTAGCAGAGTTCTCTTTCATGGGGCTTAGTACAAGGTTTTCTTTGTCACCATAATCCGAATCTAGATCTGAAAGGTTTGACTTAGCATTATCACATTCTGAAAGTAGAACTGGACTTCCCTGCATACTATCTTCTTCTATGGATAGATCCGAAACGACACTTTTTCTTTCGTCACTTTTAGCCATATGGAATTATTCAACCTGCTGATCTATAAAGTTGTTCACCAGACTGTCATCCTTTTCAAAAGAGGAAGAAGTTTCACCAACACTTTCGTGACCATGTGTGAGCTGCACATCCGCTTTAGCTTGAGCTAGAACATAACCGTGCAAGAGTTGACCTATCTCATCTTCAGACAAAGGAGATAAGACCTTTTGTTTCCTTTCACTCAAAGAATGATTGTCTTCATTAATTTCAGGTGAAGGTGTGTATAAATATTCCTCATACTGCTGATCCATTTCATGTAATTCTCGTTGACTGTCAAGATGCAAAATTCTTTCCTCTTCCACCGTACTACAATCTTGATCATGCTGAAAATTTTCGTGATCATCTTTATGCTGCTGAAAGGGATTTTCATCCAGGGCTTCCATGATCTCATCATGCATAAAATGATCATCCTCATAGTATTTTTCAAGGATTTCAATAAAAGTAGAAGCATGTTTGCAACAGTGATGAACTAGATTTAATGATGGATAAGATTCTTTATATCTCTCAATGAGCATGGCCTGAAAGTCCTTTAGATAGTAAATACAAGAAGCGGGCAAATTTTCATACCAAGATTGGGCTTCACCTTCTAGAGTGGCCAGGAATATCTTCATTAAGCAATCTTCAGGAAAATCAACCTTCAACTTGCGAATATGCATGTGAAATGGAACTAGATGTAAAGCAGCCTCCTTCTTACCATCATTTTTAAATGTAGGCAAATTCCTTGACCAATCTACTTTCAGAATCTTATTTGGAAAGCCTAGAATGTGATCTCGGCTCATGGGAGCGTATCTTCTTACAATTCGCTCCATTTTAAAAAAATCTCAAAGCTACTGATCCCTCTGCAGTGGAGTCACCATGAAGGATTGATTTCTGGATTCTTCAGTGAATGGAGTCGCCAAGTGAGTGCTTTCAGCCTTCTTATGTCTGATCGCTGTTCACCATCAACAATCAGCTCTTAACTTGAGATATGTCCTGGGGCAAAACAATCTTCAAGCAAACCATTTTCATCCCTAGTGGAGTTGCCACTATGATAACACCTAAATCTGCCTTAGGCTGAAGGAAGGCAAAATTCACGGTAACCACAAACCACGCTCAGTCTGGTAGCTAGCCCTACTAGAATAGGAGAGGGATCTCTCCAAGTCACGCTCAGTGAATAGATAAACAAAACGGTCTGAGATGACTTACAGTGGAATATTGATCTTAGGCTAGTAAGTGAATATGGATACAAGAAACAATTTTTATGAACGACTAAGCTTCTGGGATGGTTATGGGACCAACGGACAACAATGAATAGAGAATTTAATACAAAGGCACAGATTACTCCGTGAGGCAAGACAGGTGGAAAGTGTAGTGATTTAGTTCGAAATAACGCAGAATGGATAGATTTCTTAGGAGAGTGAAAAGGGCATAAGTACATGAATCCTTTTCAACAGAAGAAAGACACTGAACATGAAATTTTCCAACAGGCAGAGCAATAAAATTGAATTCTACCTTATCTAACTCAGAAAATTTCACTAGAAATGAATATGAATTGAAATATGAACATTACAGAATACATATGAAACATAAGAGACACATTTACTACGCTCAGAACCATATGAATCTCATGAAACAAAGTCGATGCCTTTCATTAATTCTCTGTCAAAAATATACAGTGAAGAAATAGAGTTTCTTTCCCACAACCTCCCAGAAGTTACAAGCCAACCAACCCTTTACAAATAGTTTGCATACGATATATAGAATGTGCTATGAAGAGATAGAACGCCCAAGGGTTGGGGAGTTACTCGAATCATTACAAAATGGAGGTGAAGAGCCAACCATCAGCTACAGGTGCAGCGTTACAAACATGACAAATGGCTTGGGTGACCATTTTCCTTCCTTCGCCACTTGGATAGAAGCCAATATGGAGTGAATATACTTTAAATTCTACCTTAGGTGCCAAAAAACTGAAATGTATATGATCAGGTCCACTTGTGAAAAGTCGCGAATCGAAATTTCATGAAACAGAGGTGAAATTGGCCTTTTTTCCTATATGCACCGCGCCACTTTGGAGCCTGTTTTGAGGCACTTTCAGGAGTCCAAAATGTGCCCAAGTGTGCTTGTTGGAAATCCTGTCCTGTCTACTTTCTAACCCAAGTGGAGTTTCTGAATTTGGTGCATACTTGCCCCTCCAAATATTCATTCTCCCAAGACTGCTTCCTGTGTGTCAAAATAGGGGCAGAGAGGTCATTTTTTGGGTGTTTTTGACCTCCTGGAGACTCAAATCTTGCCCAAATTTCTTTTCCAAGCACCACTAGTCGTGATTTTTCATGATGAATCCAAAAATGCAAACCATTCTTCATTTCGAGCTCCCATTTTTAGTGTCGCGCCACTGGGAGAAAAAACCTGTGTTTTGCCCAAAAATTTGTCATGTACCCAAAATTTCCCCAAATTTCTTGGAATTTGGGCTGGAGGTTCTCTATGAAGTGCTATGCTATGCAAAAGAAGCTTCAGCCAAGATTCAAAGCCAATCTTGCTCTTTTTCCTCTTTTTCCTCTTTTGTTGCTTTGCTCAATTTTGCCTTCAAGCTCTTTATCCGGGCCCTTGCACTCATGTTTCGTGCCCTGTAATGGAAAGCCATGTGTCTGAGTAAGGCATGGTCCTTGTCGGATTTGTCCAGCAGCCTCTCCAAGTGAATGTTAATGCTTTTGAGATGGGCCTCCTGGTCCTCATTGATCTCTTGCTCCAATGATGTCAGCTCAACTCTTCTCCTTTATGCAGCTTGGCGATGCTCACGAATGTTTTGTAGCTCCATAATCGCCTGCTGATCCTCAACCTGCTTATTTCTCTGCTCCAGGTATTTCATGTTCCACTTAGCCCTCTCCAAGCCAACGGATAAGCCCTCAATCACTGATTGCTGCTCCTGGATGATCTTTATAAGCTTTGCATTTGTAGGTTCTATATCTGTCTAATCATCATGAAGGAGAACGAATTCTGTCTCTCGTTCACCTGATGGCTCACTTGAAGGTCCCTCATCATGCATGGGCTCATTACCTCTATCTTGTTCCTGTGTCATCGATCTAGGAAGCGAGGCCCCTTCCACCCCGGGTGGAGATAACATTCGCTTTTCCGCTGCAAACAAATGTCTACTGCCTCTCTGATAGGTGATGAATACTGGCATAGTAGCGGTCTCATGGCACTCATACTGATGAGAAGGGACAACCTATCTCATGCTCTACCTTTGATACTACCTGCGGAATGCTAAAGAAGTCACGGGAGAGGTAGTCCTCCTAAGCAATGCCCTGCAATCCCAACTGATGATCCACCAAAATCCGGATAAGAGCAAAGTGATAAACATTGTTAAGCTGCTGTTGAGGGGTCTTATGCTGCATGAAATTGTTCATCCTCTCTATGTTCCTGCAAATAAAAAATGGGAGGTTCATCATCCGCACCCTGGTAAAGTGCATGAGCAACCTGATGTGATAGGCATATAAGCGAGAGAACCTCCCCTCACAACTGAAGTACTTCATGATCAACTTCATGAGCGGTGCATACTCATCTTTCAAATATCTGAATGGGAAGACTCTTGTGAGATGCCTCAAGCAATTGGCCTTAATGTAAGGCTCATAGTATTGCCTATCCACCTTCTTCTTCTTATGCCACTATTCTCCAACATTTGGTATTCCTGTTGCCATTGAGATAGTTTCGGGTGTCAATGTGAAGGTGACCCCAGCCAAGATAGACTGACCTCCATGTAGATGAAGCACAAAAAGACGGGCCAAATCATGATGAACTCTAATATTAGCCACCCTTTGACAAAATTCAAAACATGCTAGGTGTTGGAAACATGACATAGCAAGAGGGCATGCCTGCAATTCAGTGAGGGTGTTTGGCTCATCCCTAACATGTTTGCCACTCCTCTGATGTCTCCTGGGAGCTTGTTCTCCTGAAGCTGTATCGCTATGAGTTTCCACCTCATACTCTGATGAACCCTTAGATGCCATGGCTGCTGTTTATATATTGTACTTAGGTTGCCCTTTAATGATGGTGAAGTTGGGTGTTGTTTGTGATATCTGCCACCAAGGGGAACAATGAAACAAAGGGAATATTAGGAAGGGAGTAATGTGGTGGGAATAGGGGTTATGGGGGGGAGTTTGTTTAGGGATATGTAGGGGGTTTGAAAAGGTATGGTTTGGGGTTTTTTATAAGGTAGGGTTTGGGGTTTGTATTGACAAATAGGAGGAGGGGGAAGGGAATAGGGTTTGGTAGTGTTTTAGGGAAGTGATAATAGGAAAAATGGCATGGGGGAATAAGGAAAAATGGTAAGGAAGGGAAAATGGGACCTTGGCATCAACAAAACAATTACACAACCCTAGCAAAAATGGCCCTTTGTGTTTTCTTGTGGTTGCTTTATGAGTTTTGTTGAATTTCAATGGTAGGCATACATCACTGTATCATTTACATAAATTTGAGGAACCATTAAGGTTATAGAGCCTACCTCTCAAACTGATGTGCATCCGCAAAATATTTGAGGGACTTTTGGCAAGTTTCTGGCCCTTTCTCTGTGTGCGCCGCGCACAAAACCTAGTGCGCTGCACCCTGGGTGTGCATTGCGCTAGTTAGAAAATTGCACTGTGGGCAGGCTCTATGTGCGCCGCACCCTGTGTGTGTGTCGTGCCCCAGTCTATATGCGCCGTGCGCTGAAACTGCCTCCAACTTTTCTCCAAAACGCACGATGCACACTCAACGACTTTGCAATGTTTTCCCTATGCCTTTGATTGCACAATGACTTTGATTTTTGATGTAAACTTGTGTATAAAGACTTGGAGGTCATGATTTAAATTTTGTTTTTTCAAAAACCCATTTTCCTAATGTCATGTTTTGCCACTTTTTCACTGACTTAAATCAACACTGATTTTCACTTTTCCTTTGCAATTTTGGCTCAAACGATGAAATTTTCGACACTCTTTGCGGGGATTGCATGACAGGGAATTTGGCCACGGAAACCATGACTGCGCCTGGAGAAATCAACTGTCGATCTCTTTGAAAATTTTATCACCAATGACACTGTTTGAATTTTCTTCAAAACAGAGTTTTGAATAACAGTCAAAGTTTATCATTATGACGTTGAAACTCTGTGAATCATTATTTTGTAAGGGCCTCTCTCTGGCATGCATGGATTTACTGGAGATATTTAAAGACCAAACTAATAAATCCCTAGACCTAATGATCAAAAGTGACTTTTGTCCATTAAATGACCAGACCTTGACTATCATGGACTTTGGTGATCATTCACAAAAGATTGAAGCCAGCAGGTGCTAGACATGTGGGAAAATACTAGCATGACCTTTCTCCGTCAGATTATGGCATGCCCCTAGTGGAATGCAGCTGAGTGAATGGAGCGGGACATCTAAAAATGAAGTGCATAAAGAGTTTTTATCTCTGACAGAGGACTAACCAAACCAACTCTAACAAATACTATTGCTAACGCAATGCAAGAGGCATCTACATGCACATGGAATTCCTTCTTCCATCCTGGAAACACCAAAATAGGTGTTGTCACCATATTTTCCTTTAATACATCCAAACAGCATAGACAGTCTTCATCCCAGAAAAACATCGCATCTTTCTTCAATATTTTCCCCATCAGCATGGTTATCTGACCATATGCTTTGATAAACTTCCTGTAATACATAGTGTGCCTCAATGTCGCAAGTAGTTATTTCACATTCCTAGGAGCTTCCAAATTCACAATTACGGAAATATTTGCAGGGTTCACCATCAATCCTTGCTTACATATGACATGGCTAGTAAAAAACCCAAAGGGCACACAGAATATACATTTCTTCAAGTTCAGCACGACTTGATACATTCGACAAGTATCCATCATGATGTGCAAACTCGCAACATGGTGCTTCACCAACCCAAACACAGTCCAATCATTAAAATATACCTCCAGGAACTTATGAATAAACTCTTTGAATGTTGCGATCACTACCCAGAAAAGATTGCAAGCATGTTCTTCATTCTGAAGTGCATTATGATATTTTGAAAGCAACCCCACTTGCTAGTGAAGGTTGTTTTTCTGCGATCTTCTGACACAATATTTTTTTGATGATATCCTAGAAAACCATCAGTAAATGAATATGCCTCCTTTTTGCTAGAATTATCTAATACATCATCAGTAGATGGTGTTAGAAACGGATCATGCATGCATGCATCATTCAGCTTCCTCAGATCCACACATATGTGGATTTCACCTTTCTGTTTCTTTTCTTGTACCACCATTGGGCTTACCCAATATGATTCTTCTATAGGCTCAATAATATTGGCCTCCATCATCTTATCTAGTTCTTGGCACACCTTTTCTTTATATTTGGGATTAAACCGAGAAGGCCTTTTCTTAACAGGTTTCACATTCGACTTCAACGTGATCTTCATAATACCTAAATCTCATATGGTCTCTTCCAAATCTGAAAAAAAAATTGGGAATAAATCCCAGTACTCATGCAACAACTCAACTACCTTATCAACTATATCTTCATCCCAATAATCTCATATCTTTGTTAACTTAGGTTATTGTTTAGATCCAATGTTTACTTGTTGAATTTTCAATAGCTCGGATATATCCGGGTTTGCCACCTTTGCTCCTTTGACCTCGCATTGTCCTTATACTTCTGTAATGATAATATTCCACAGATCATCCTCTTCTACTTCAGCAATCACATTATAACATTCCATCGCATGGCGCAGCTATGTACTCCAATCCAGCTAAGCCCATTCTACCAGTTCCTTTGGCGTTCTAAATATAGATTCTTTGATCTCCTAGAGCACTTCATCAATTCTCTCAAACCCATCCTCAAAGCTGAAATTTAGTAGAAAACTCTCCCTTAAAATGTCCCATTCAGTCATTCCATGGCAAAGTTTCGTCTCCAGATACTAGTTCATTGGGACGATATATAAGGTATGATAGAAAATATGCACCCATTCTCATTGTGGTTATGTTCCCTAGGCCTTAGTCCATCGTGCCAAATGATCATGCGAATCATCCTTCCCACTGTATTTTTCTGTCATTCTAATGTTAGCATACCCAAACTGTAACATCATCATTCTCCTCTATTCTTTCCATCCAGAAAAGTTCTCCTTTGCATACCCCACCAACTAGTAGGCATATCACATAGTGCCAATTCTAGTTCCTAGAAGCTATTTTATTCCGGTACTTCCCTTTCAAATTGATCTAAAAAAAAATCCGCATCAGTCAAACCATCATAATACGAAATTTTTTTTACCTTAGTCAAGACACACCTTAGTGACTTGCTCATCATATTGCAATGGAGCATAGATACTTCATGTAACTGATTCTGCTAGTGTTCAAGCTCTTCATCTGAATTTGAGGCACATGAGATATCCCTATCCCATGTAACTCATCCCTCAGAGGTTTGGTTGATCCAATCCTCACCTTGAGCTAATATCTTGTATATCTGATCCAGATCATCATCACTTTCTACATAGTCATGGACAAGTTCAGTATAACACGTTCCTTTTGTAGGGTCTAGTGGCACTACAACCCTGAGTGACTTCTTCTCAAATTTCATCTTCTGCTTCTTCAGGTTTATTACCCCATTCATATCAATAGCCTAGTCAATCCCTAGTAGTGAGGGGTATCGCTTACTATCATCCACTATTCCAATGACCTCAAAGTCAACCAATGTGATCGCACCCTCAATGTCAACCGTTACACCATATAGGTGCCCCATAGGGATAATCTTCTATTGATTTTCCATGAGAAATTTAATAGGAGACCATTGTAGCCTAGGCATCCCCATCCTTTCCCACATCTACTTAGGCAGGAAATTCGCATCAGATCCCAGATCCAAGGTTTCGTGGTCCATTTCATATTCACCTATATGCACAGTTAGCCTCGTCTAGCACCCCCTTCGCATTTTATGCTTACCCATATTTCATGCTATGCATTGTTCAATATGATTCTTTTCCTTATTATTGCACCTATCTATTAACTCTTGCAACCCTTCTACTACTTTTTGATCATATAGAAGCTTCATACAAGTCTTCAAAAAAGTAGCTAGTATTAAAGGATCTACTTCTTGTGTCGCACTAGTCTCTAGCATTTTCTCATGACTCCCTGAGGTGGAGGCCTCAAAGAAGTGCTTCTTTTCTTCCATGAAGGTCTCTTTAGCGTGATTATGATCAAAATCTACTTCATTCTCAACAGTCTTGTGCACCCATCCATCTTCCTTAGGCTGCTTACCTTTATCTGCACCATTTGTCATACCACTTCTCAACATGATATTTATGTTATGATCTTCTTCGTGAGGATCAACCCTCATCGTTTGAATGTTTTGCATAGGTTGGTGGGGATGCACCTTATTCTCTTTCATCTTTTCAATAAGAACCGAAAATTACTCTATGACATGGTCAAACTGTCGATAATAGTGACATGATGGATGCATGGGATTTGTACAATCTCGCACGAAGAGCCCTACTTTGCCACAGTTATAGCAGATTAGTTGCCCATGGCCCTGACCTAGTCCAGCACCTCTTCCTCATCCTTGACCTTGGAATCCTCTGTGAGCTGCTCTTGTGCCTTGATCCCAATGCCAGTTCTCTACTTGCTGATGAGTGCCAATAGTGCAGCAAGGTTGTTGCAACTCTTGGGCTACCAACTTTACTTATCAGCCTGGGGTTCGTACAAACTCGGAGGTGATAGTGTTGTATACACAAGTAAAAGTGATGGTTCTACCTGTTGTCACTATTCAGTTGGCGAGATACCACTAAGGTTCCAAGCTATACTTCTATAGAGTCAGAAGAAGCTTGATTCTTTGATGAAAGACAGGCAAATCTACTGTAAGATTGTTACTCTACTGCAGTAATGGAAAAAGCCACCATGTAATGCTAAACCATGCCATACCCTAATTAACTATTCAAGAAGCTATGCTAAGAAAAAATTCTAAATCAACAATAAACAAATGCTACTATCTAAGTTGCTGAAGTAAGAAGCATCAAACAATACTAATGTGCAAGTAAATAAACTAATCTAAATCTGTTTTCACTTTTTTTTTTATTATCATTTTAGGCAAATTCAAGTATGCAAACTAATTGTTCTTGTGGATGTGACAGGTGGATCGAAGGTGTTTGAGGATGGCTGGAGGGTGCATGAAGTGGCTGGATGGTGAGGAGGGGTCCCAGGAGGCTTTTGGTGACTTCCTAGAGGTTTTCCTTCATTTCAGCCTCAAAACCGGCTGTTTCAGGAAAACCTACAAGATGTACTAGAAACCTATAGGATGATCCTGTAGGAATTACAGAAAACCTACATGATACAGCAGAGAGCTAATTGTGAGGTTTTGGAAGTGTTGGGGAGCTTAGGAAAGGTGTGTGATGGGTGGAATGGAGTGTTAGAAGGTCTAGGAGCACTCAGGAGTCAATATCCAAGATAAGAGATGGCTAGATTCACTCAATGTGTTTAAGAGAATTTCATTGAAAAATGATGAAAAACTAGTGAGGGTGATGGTGAAACAAGGGACGACTAAGGTGGATGAAGTGGAAGATGGCTGTTGGTTATGAAGTCCTGGTCTCTTCCTGAAGCACCTGCTCTGCATAAAACATGTGTGTCTTCCAAAAAGTCATGCAACAAGATACATTTGCATAAACTAGAAAAGAGGAACTAATGAACCAACTGCCTATACTATGCATGAAGAAAGTTTCTAGAGGGAATGTAAGAATGAGTGAGATCTAGATGGAAAATATGACAATGAAATCTACCTTGCAACATTAACCAAATATTGAATTAAAGACAACAAATTCCAAAGCTCATAAAAGAACTAGAAATCTGTGTTTTTGGGACTGCCTAAGGGTCCCTTCCTCAATTCATGGTCCCAGAGGGAGGAAGTGAGGCCAAGACACTTGTTAACAACATTGTGGTGATCCATTTTCTCCTTGCTAACCTGCTACTTGAAATAAAGGAAAAAATGGAAGCAAACTATCACACAACCAATCTAATCTACACTACTTGTAATGGAAATGCATCTAATAAGAAAATTAATAATTAAGCTATGAATCTACACTAATCATACATGTACAATCAAGAGGATCCTTGGCTGCTAGGGTTGGGCCCTGACCTAAGAGCTTCAACCCTCCGAGTTAACTCAGTGCTGGATCAAAACAAAATTCATTCTTATTACCAAAATAACAAATTACATTAAAAAGAATTGTCACAAGTCTTGCAGCTCGAAAATAGAGTAGAGTTTTACAATCAAAATCTGAATCCTACTGAGGACTTAGGCCTCCCTACTTATACATATGAAGTCCCCAATGACTTCCTCAAAATTAGGGAGGCTTGGCTCCCAAACTCGAGATAAACTGGTGCTTTGTCTCTCACTTGCGTGGCTGCCTTCTAGTCCTCATGATTTGGTTGTTTGCACTCCGAGCTGATGGAGTAATATTTGAATGGAGGGGTAGTAAATGAGGAGGATTTACCTCCTATAATTCCTCTCCCTTGTCCCATTCAAGTTTTGATTGTGGTATTTTCCAAAATTACTTGATTTTCTCCTTTAATCTTGCGTTAAATGCACATTAGACCACAAATCATAATATCCAACTCTAACTCAACTCATAAACAAAATATAATCAAAATCATGCAATAAGTTATGAGAATAGTTTGTTTGAATAAGCTATAAGGTGAATTAAGGCCCATATAATTACCCCATGATGAGGCTCATCATCACCCCCCTACTGAAAGTGTTGCTCATCATCTTAGCAACTTAGTCAATATCCATATCCTTCATGGCGTTGGTAGCCTCTCTGACACCCCATGCATCTGTTGTGGTTTCTTCTTCTTGTTCATAGAAGCCTTCTTTATTTTCTACTTCTTCCCACTACCTATTTTATTCTTCTTCTTTTCTCCCTTCTAGAATCCCTAAGAGTAGTGGTGGATTGAGTTTTAGGCCTATCTAATTGATATTCAACCTTTTCATAGATTGCTTATACATAGGTGTCCTGTTGAGTGCCTCTCTCAACCTTTAAGGGGAGTGATATTCTCTTATCTTTAAGTTGTATGGCAAGGTGTTCCATATCCTTAGGCAAGAATGTATACTATCATCTCTTAGCAACCTGAACATGTCCTCAAAATTTTAAATTGCTTGCTCTTGGGTAGTAAGATATCTAGGTGCCAGCTGGGGATCATTTTATATCAAATTATTGTTACTGATGAGGGCCATGGGATTTGATTGTTCAAATCTGATCAGAAGAGGTTCAGTTCTCTCTCTTGCCAATATCCTTTTCATCTCTATAGCTCTTGACTCCTCATGGTTCATCCATGATTCCAAAGCCATTAATTTTAGATCTCCTAGTTTGGCATTAGGGTCCCATGCATTCACGTCTGTGAGGGCCATGTTGTTCAAATAAAACTCAGCCATTTTGGCCCTATCCTCTAGTGTACTTTGATCATAAAGGTCCATAAACTACCTGTAGTCCTGAAATGGCATGGTTCCTCTCTATGATAGGGTCTTAATCTAAAACTACAGCCATTATTCTTTTAGGTAGAGAGTATAGGATTTAGTTGGCATACTACACTAGATTTCTTCCAAGGAGAGGTTGGAGATATATCCAAATTCGTTCTCTCTTTCTTGCAGCTGTCCCCTCAACCATGCATTTTCTGTCTCTAGTTGACTTATCATTATAGATTCTCTGTATCTCTAGCCACTTAGCTCTCTACCCATTTCCTTGAGTTTCTCTTCCATATCCCCAATGTCTTCCACCACCTTTGATCTGGCAGTCTGAATCCATCGATGAGTTCTAGCCCTCTCCTTCTCAAGCTCGAAGAACGGGGGGATGGAAAATTTCTAAGGTATGAACCTGCCTCCTTCAATAAACTAGTAATAGAAGTCCACGTTAGGTTTGGGGCTGGGTTCTTTTATCTTTGGGTCCTCTTCTTTAGTTTCTTGCCACTCCCCTACCTTACTTTCCAATTTTTGTGCCTCTTGTAGATTCAACAGAGTATCCTGTAGGACTGTTTTTGCTTCTTGTAGATTTTGTTGTGGATCCTGTAGAATTTCCTTTCCCTTTGAGGAAGTTGATCTGGTAGTAGGCCTCCTCACATCGATGATAGGGGATTAGGGGAAGGAATTTTGTCCTTTTGTGTAGGGGAATCTTCAATCACAATAAGAATTTTGGTTGATGTTTGTGGCTTCCCCTATCTTATTCTTGTGCTCTTTCTAGTCCTGAAATATAGTGGGGTCTGCCTCTGCCTTTTTCCTTTTTGCTTGATTGGGGTGCTAAGAGCAATGAGGTCAGCTACTTCTTCCTTCTTAGTGGCTTTTGGAGACACCCTAGGTGACTCCTCCTTGCTTTCAGTCCCCTCTATTCCATTGCCTTCTTCCTCTATGTCCTTCATGTCCTCTTCTTCTTGTAGATATTCATCATCTCTATCAGTTTCCTCCTTAATTTCCTCCTTTCTTTCTTCATCATCCTCCTTTTTTTCTCCCTCTTCTTCTTCATCTTCATCATTTTCCTCTGTGTCAACTCCTTCTTCATCCATCTCATCCTCATCTCCTTTTGTATCTTCCTCTTCCTATTTTACTTCCTCTTCACTACCAATAGGACTAACATCATAAGTGAGATCTTTGATGTCATCCTCTTCTAGCATGTCTCTAGAAACTTACCATGTTATAGGATTTCTGAGGTTTTGGAGGGAATCTTCTATGAGGATCCTAATCAACCCATGATGATCTAATTGTTGTGAATTTTCCTCCTTCAATTTGATGCTTGAGTCTATGAGCGATTGAAGCAAGAATTATGGTATGTTGAGCCTTTGGTGAGGGGGTGTTTCCTCTCCAAATATTAATTCTTCAAGGTTCCTAAAATGATAGCCATAGACAACACTATACCTGTCCTCACATGAGATGTATTTGATTAGTTGGTGGCCTACCTCATTCCATGGATATGGCAAACTTTCCCTCCTTACTCCATTTTTGTCCTCAGTGGGTTCCTCACATTCTAAAAATAATTTTCTTTTGGCAACCTGGCTATTGTTATCGGGAAATCTAGTGTCGCTCGGAGCTACTAGTCCCACTAAGACTAGTAGCTATCATAGAAACAAACAAACTAAAACTAATTTCATTTTCCTTTATGAGAAGTAGATAAGAGGGGTACAAAGGACACCAACCTCAGTCTTGCGCTTGGTTCCTTGCTTGGTTCCTCCCCCTTCTGACAGATCCTTGCCACTTTTCCTTTGTCTACCCAGCTTCAGAGAGCACCTGTGGGATCAAAGCAGCACAATGCTATCGAAGAATAGAGATCTACAATCATAAACAATATAGGACCAGATATATATTGACCACACAAATGCATATATCATCAAACATACAAGAATGTGGAGGAAAACTTGAATAACTTTATTAATATCAAGAATAGCAAAGATGATTACAACCCATTGTTCTAACCCAGAATCATCCTCTCAGCATGAAAGCCCTTCTTCACCTAATGAAAAGCTTAGATCACCGAACACTATGATATTCCACCAAGAAACCAACAGCACTTCCTTACAAGATACAAAATTACAGCCCCCTCTGGATCTCTGTGATGAGGGATCCGTATATAGATGATTGTAGGGGGGTGACTCAGCTTCTGGGATTTTGATTAGTGTCCTCTCTCTGATAGTCCTTGATTCCACTTGGAGATTGATGATCTCTTACTCATCCTTGGGCGAATTTAGAGAGGCAAGTGTCACTGGAGAAGTTTTTGGAAGATTCCATGACGATACACCTTGCAAACTGTCTATACCATTTGTCTACTCTCTCCCATCGCACCCTACAGAAGGGCTTTCCAGTATGAATTGCACCCTTTTCACTGAGCAGGTGAGATGCATCGCACCCTCTGCACTGGGTAGTCTGTATGGTCCATCTTTGACCAATTCTGAGCGGTTTTCTGTGGAGAACTTCTAGGAGATGATGTAATCAGCTGACCTTGTTCCTTTAGGGTGTGAAGAAACACTTTTAGGGACTTAGGAGCCCTTGGTTTATGGACATGTATGATTGGGGTTGTAGTGCCCAAAAATTTCTATAACAGTTGCCCCCTAAAGCATGAGGTCATTAATCTTTTGATGTCGGGTGAAATGCTTTATCATGAGGATCCGAAGTTTTTTCGAGTTGGAAGGTGATCTGTAATAAGATACAATACAATACATTATATTCATAATATTTTTCATGATCTAGCTAAGGTGGGCATTCCCATGCTCGAATTTATAAATTCATTTTCATGTACATAAGACAGATAACCATCTGTGTAGCAAACTGATGATTCTGATAGAGCCATCATCCTTTGATTCAGATGATCATCTGTGCAACAATGATGTACATTTGATGTCTTTATTTTCCTGAATATATCGCAGCCTGGATGGATGAAACTAGATTCGATGTCTTCAAACTCATCCAATCTTCACTCGGAGTACAAGTCGATCCATGTGAAAGATGTTCTAGAGTTGAACATGGAAAGACATCGCCTGATTACTAGCCAATGAAGTAAGCTGTTAACAGGCGTGAGAGGAATCACTGATAATGATGATGACCCTAAAGGTACTACAGTACAATTCACGTGGTGTGAAAAAGGGACTTGGCATCGAAAACCACGCAAAATCTTTCGATCGAAGGCCATTGATGTAAACCTGTCGCCGGAAGTGAGAAACTTGCCATTGAGGCATGCAAGCTTCAAAGTACTCAAAGGGTTGTTCCTAGGTCGACTTCTTAGATAATGAGCTGATGTCGACAAGAAGTGATCCATCATAGGAGGGCCTTAATGAATCCCACATCTACGACACGGAACAGAGTAAATGATTTTGGAGGTGAAAACGATCTGATGATACAAGGTTCAAGGTGGCGATCATGAAAGAATGGAGCGTGAATGTATTGCAGCGATGAGACACAGGTGAATTCTCTGAGCGACTTCTCTTGAACATACTGGTGACACTGACATGGATTGGTAGCATTAACCCCAAATATGGATGGTGTGATGGGCCAATGGTGATATGACCGGTGAGCAGAATAACCCAACCCGACTCAGATGTGGAGTGAAAGTGTCATGTTCAAAAGTGACTTGCTACCAATAAAGTTTCTTCAAGTTTTCTTTCCAATTTTTCCCCAGTCATTGCTGACCAGCACCTCTTTATTTTTGTCAAGCTTGAGGATGATAACATATGCTTGTTCTATAATTTTCCCTTCGGGAAAACCGGTCGCTATGTTTTAACAAGCCTAGCGACAGTGAAACTTGTTCTTGTCTATATGGACAAGTTTGTCACTATTGGGTTTTAACGAGTTTAATGACAAAGATAACTCGGTCCTTTTCAATTTTAGAGAGTCTAAAAGGAATGTAAAGGAAACTCCAATAATCCTTTTTCATCATATAATCACTTAAGTCCGAAAAAGTATAAAATAATACAAAAGGGATGAATTTTCGGTAATTTTAACGAGCCGAACAAAACGAGCGCTTGATCTTTTTGTCTAATAATCCCTCAGGTCCAAAAAGATTAAAATCTAGAGGAGGGATAGCACTTCCGGTAGCTTTAACGAGTTGGAGAGGCAAATTTCTCAGCAATATTTTCATATTTTATGAGTTAGATGAAAAGATCTTAAAGGAGACTCGTTTTTTGAGGAACGAGTGATAATTTCAGGTAGTAGCTGATTCCAGGTAAGGTTTGGAATTTTCCAATCATGACAGCGTCACAAGTATGGCTAACAAGATCACTCTTCGCAGCTATTCCTCAAAAGGGGTAAACAATCAAATGGAGGTGAATGATCGGCTAAAAAATGTGGAGGTGATGGTAAGAACAAGACCAAGGCTCAAAATCTGATGATAATGCATTCGAAATGGTTATTTACCAGAAATTGGTTCATTTTTTAATGAGCTTAAACTTTGGGGAAAACATTTTCTCATTGCTTAGGTTTAATTTTTAACGAGCTTGAACTTCACATAAAAACTGCTCGGGGCGGGTTTATTTTTTAACAAGAATGAACCCTGCGGTAACACTGCTCGTGATAAGTTTGCATGCCCCTAGCATAATAACGAAAATCGAGGTGCATGCCCCCCAAGCTTCATTGCACTCAACACGGTGGTTGGAATGAAGGTTTACCTTTGAGATCTTTGAAAGACTCAATTTGGATTTTACGAGATCGTAATCAAAGACTCCATTTGGAAAGGGAGTTGTTTCATTTTTTAATGAGGTTGACACATGAAAAGAACTATCCTCATAATCCAACGTATTTACAGTGTTTGATAAAAAATCAAAAACTGAAGGATGATTAAGGCTGCTGGAATAATCTTCGTGGTAATTCGGAAGATGGGAACAATGGTGGTAATCTTCCCATGGTGCCTCTCCTATCATCTTTGATTGAATGATTCCTTCGTCTGTAGAATGTACATGTGACCAAGGATCTGAAGAGGTGCCATATTCCTTAGACCTATCTATCCAAACACTCGATGAGCATTGATTTGGGTTTGCCTCCCAGGCCAAGAAAATTGATTGCTACAATATTTCTATTAGGGCGATGATCCATGCCGACAAAATGTTCAGGAATCTTCTGAATCTAGAAGATATCATGTTGTAGGTTCCCACCATGGCCACTTCCACTAGATTTATTGGAGGTGGTAGGGAAAAAGTCCCCATTAATATAGGGTCTTTTAGTAGGCCTACTCCGATAATTTGAAGCGAATGAGGGCTTCTATGGATCATCGGAATGCTTCCCGTAGCTTGTGAACTATTGGGGAGAAATGTTTTCTGGTCGATGATTGTAATACCTCCTTGGAAGGGAAATGCAATCTTCCTGAAGTAGGTCGACACAACGACAGCCATATCATATATCCAGGGCCTTCCCAGTAGGATGTTGTAATTGAGGTTTCCGTTGATTACTTCAACATCTATTTCTACTGTTTTGCCCCCCAGTTT
Organism: Pinus tabuliformis; assembly: GCA_031772625.1. NCBI lineage: Eukaryota > Viridiplantae > Streptophyta > Pinopsida > Pinales > Pinaceae > Pinus > Pinus tabuliformis. Next base: position 52,971,727 of record CM062815.1, read on the forward strand.
GACTTGCAAGTTACTTAAAATCCCATATGGGGTGTATGTTCATCCATCGAATGCTTTTAATGTCATCAAAGATCACGTCAAGGGTGGAGATTCTAAATTTTTCCAGCAACTCATTGAAATAATACATGTAGATGCCACCTCATCAATAATTGTTCGATGAACAGTTTTGTTGAGGGCTTTCACTTGAATCAGGAAATCTAGTTGAGCTGGTAACTAAGGGTCATATCCTTTGTGATTCAAGGACAGAAGATTGGAATCCGTTGGGTCAATCCCACCTATCACCGATAATAAAGCCTACTTTTGGGAGGGGCAATTTTGCTGTACCTCAAGTGTCGACATAGCAGATGGCGATTGGGCTAGATCCTCCACTATACTATAATGTTGTGCTGCTCTGGCATGAGGATTAAATGTCGATTTGTGTACTACTCCCTTTGGCGGCTTTATCGTTAGTTTAGGAATGATAGGTGGCACAACTTCGATCAAAGTTGTTGTCAAACTACTAGGTTGATCATTAGCCTTGTTGTCTGACAGCTGTGGATTCCCGTAATCTTTATTCGTTGTCGATATCAAAGCATCATTTTGCTGCTTCGAAACTGACAACATTAGCACTTGGGACGGGGAAGCATTATCACTAGCAACCATATTTTTTCCTGGATTTGGAAACGGATCAGTCAATACCACCGAGGTTTTTGAATTCTTGAAGAATTTTCTAAGCTCAGCTTTGTATGGAGACTCTCTTGTCCAATGATCCTCATCACATATAAGGCATGGAAGATTTGGTTTCCTATCTCCAGAAGGGTTTGCAGAAGATTTTTCAGGGGATGACTCTTCCTGTTTTTTCTTCTTCCCTTTCTTTTTTTTCTTTCCTCCTGGTTGCTTGGTTTCTTTGCCTTTGTTAGTTGATACGGCATTTACTTCCGAGGCGAGAAGTTCTTCATTTTCATTTTGACCTGAAACCATACTGACCTTCTTCGACTTAGCCTTTATGGTTTTTGTGCTGGTCATTCCTATCACGCTGTCCCCAACATGAGAGTCTTTGTTTGATTTAGGAGAGGTAGGAATGGACAATTCCGGTCTAGGAGCATCAGAGATTTTATTGTAGAGCGTGCCAAACTGAGTATAGATCAAATCTAAATATTGCGCACAAACAATGACTTGCTCTTCAGTGATGACTCCTCCTTTTGCCACATCTTCCGTAATAGAATGTAATAATGACTTAATAAACCATTCAGCCAATAGCTGATCAGGAACATATGTTTTTACCATTCTACAATGACGTCGCCACTCATGAATATGATCGGATATGTGAGTGGCCATCGTTTGCTTGAAATTGGTAAGAAGCTCTGTTCCCATTTTGTACCTTATGGGTAACTGAAAATGGGCTAAAAAGGTTGTGGCTAGGGTAGTGAAGTTATCAAATGAAGCTCTAGGCAATTCGATATACCATTTTTCTACCAGACCAGTTAACGTTCGCTAAAAAAGGCGAAGCCTAATCGAATCATCATTTAGAGTGTTACATGAACACCATAGATGAAAGGTCATCACATGATTCGACAGGTCTTCACCCGGATTTCCATTAAATTTAGGAATATCTGATGGAAGTTTATGAGGAATCGCTAGCCACCAAGGGGTGTAAGCGATTGGATCATTTGTTAGCCGATTTAGATCTGGTAACTCTAAAGTTGCCACGAAGGGCAACTGTTGATTTAGGTTCGGCGAAGCATACCCAAGATAAGATGGGATTGCCTGAGCAGTGGGCCTTTGGATACCAGCATAGTGCATTTGATGCTGATAACTTTGGTAAGGTTGATGGGCATAACCATTATGAAATGGTTGAGGTTGACCGTTTTGAATATACGACTGCCCATTACTTGCAAAGACTTGGTGCTTAGATCCTTGGTAAACTTGTTGGAATTGCGGTTGTTGGTATTGCACTAGCCATGGTTGTGAGACCATTTGTCCAATACTGACTGTTTGACCAAGATGAGGGGTAATAGTACCCATTTGAGCTTGGGTCACTCCAGTTAAGGAGCCACTAATCGATGATTGTGGTGGCGTCATAGAGACAAGGGGCTGTTGGATTGTGACCTGAGAGACTTGAGGTTGGCATACAACAGGTAATGGTTGTACTTGCGACACCGTCACAATAGCCAATGTAGTGGGGATATTTGACATAGGCAGACTTTGTTGCATTGAGTATACAATTCTTGGTTGTTGAGGCAGTGTTGGAACCCAATTACTAGATGTAATTCCAGCATAACCTGAATTCTGTTGTGAACTCTTGTATGTTTGTTCTCCTGTAGGAGACAATGAAAGGGTATATTTCCCCCCATACGACGGTAATCCAGTATTTAAAGGAATGATCTTCCTTTGAGGACAGGACTACCCAAATTGACATTGTGAAGGATCAATTTGCTGAGACTCAACATAAGAGATTCCATATATTATTCTAGACGAACAAACAAGAACAGACCATACTGTCGAAATATCCCCTGGATGGATTCCATCTAGTGATTGAGAGCTAGTTGGGACAGATGGTACATCGTCGAACATTGTCAGAGTAGCAGCAAGAATTTCTGCTATTTTTGTGTCAGATGATATAGTCCTAGATGTCGATGGCTGTTTAGACATATTTAGTCTATCTAAAAGATTCCTTAGTGATTCTTCAGGAACTTCCGATTGTGGGAGACTAACTTCTAATGAAGAAGGATATAGGGTTATCCCAGCTCTGAATTATGATGGAGCACTAGATGGAGGATCCTCCACAATCTCTTCTATGGCAATCAATCCAGGTGGAAGAGGTAGATTGTCAGGTCCGTAAAATATTTCTAGTGCTGAAGAAGATATATGTTCTGCAGCAACAGATGTTTGGGGAACAATACCTTTCGAATTAGTTGTAGATGGAGCCGGTTCAGCAATAGAAATGTTCACTGTCACACTAGGATCAGTTGTAATGTCCTTTTGCGGCTGCAGAACATCTTCTGCAAGGGCAGGGATACCAAAAATGTTTGGAGTAACCAAAGTCTCCGAGGGTGTCATAGCACTTGTTCCAACCCAACCAGGGGACTTTGAATCGGTTAAACGAGTTCGCTTTGTCCAGAATAGTTTTGATTCTGGAGACAAAGATGGTTGACTCGTAAGTCTCCGCGAACAATGGGGTTTTAATTGACTTTCCTCCATGATTTAGGATTACTCGATCAACTAAAGATAATGGGGAAAATGTTTCCGAATTAAATGAATTTTAGACGCTTTGACACAACTTGTTTTTCAATTTTTAAGAGTCGAGAAAAAACAAAATATGACTCTAGTCGCCTTCGATTTTTAATGAGCCTGAAGTGACAAGTGCTCAGATGGACCTTTTCCTTTAAGGAGTCTGAAAAGGAACGAAAGAGACTACTCTGGAAATCTAGACAGAGGGATTACCAAACCAATCACAAAACTACAGAATACTTTTTACGGTATGGCAGTCAATCTTCCCAAATGCTATGTTCAGTGCATTGTGATCGATAGGGCGGCAGACATGGCTTCCTATGGATAAAGGATATAACCTATTGTGGTCTCCCAATATATACTCAATGATAATTGGGAGCACAAGTCCGTACTGGCACTTATCGTCTCAAAAAGGAGGAATCACCCAACCAACAATGAAAGCGAGAGTTACCAAGCTTTACGACGCTGGAATACGTCTCTAGCCTAGACTTCTAGATGTTGTGTGTTAGGTTCCAAAGCGTTTTTTGTTCATTAAATTTATTTTACAGTTGATCTTTATTAAGAAATTTTCCTTTCAGGTTCACCACATGATGTAGATATACAATTCCAAAAATGCAATCTAAGATGATAAACAATTGTTTAATCTTCTTTTTGCAATGAAAATTCTAGCTACTAAAGAGAGAGATATGATATTCTTTCAACATAGAGCAGAGAGCACACACTAGATGCACTGTCCTAAATCAAACCAACAAGCAGTCTAAATGAAAATGCACATGCATGTATTTGTTTTCAGCTTTCTTAATGTGTGAATGACAAGAAGAATGTTAAGTACAAATCTGAATTATCTTTTCAAAGCGACAGTACTAACAAATTTCTCTTCAAAAACGAAAGGAGGATAATGACGATACTTTACTATTTTTAATTGAAAACTGCTTTCGACACTTGAAAAACTACTAATTCAAATCAAATACAAGATTAACTATATAATCGACCATAAAAAACAATATAATTCTTTCTTTGACTAAAAATGACACTTGCGACACTTCCAAATCAAGAAACGACAATTTGATTACGCTACTTCTTTGTAAAAGAGAACTGAAAATGGTGCACAATACATAAAAACATTCACAGTTCTTTGCAAAATGGATGTGGAATGATGGAAAGGAAGGCGGTTTCCACAGTGGTTAATTGATCACAGACAGCAAAAATCCTGAATAGAGCTGAAGAGAGTGAAGAAAAACCAAAGTCTGGAGGAAAAATTAGCCTTTTCTGACCATCGCACCTGTTACACAGGGAATCCACTACGCATCCAACCTACTGCACACGGGAGGTGCGATGCATATAGAATTCCTTGAAGAGAGGGTGCGATGGTACCAGGACGAGACTTTACTTGGCTCTTGGTCACAGCTTGTAGCTTAGTTCAGGGATTTATGCCAAGAAAATGATAGTCAGTAAATAGAAATCACAAGGGCTGATCTAATGAGGTTACTAGAGCCACCACTAGGGAAATTAGAAGGTTTTCAAATCGGCTGTTCAGTTTATAAACAAAACTCGGAGATAGACTGAAGCAACATTGATCTACTTTGCACTTGAATAGAAAATGCAGTTCAAAGGCTAGCTGGCTTAACTTCAGGCTCCGTCTGTAAGTTTATAAAACAAACAAATATAGACAAGCAAACAATCTATTCGCTCCCCAATGGAGTCACCATTTTGTTATCAGGAAATCTAGTGTCCACTCAGAGTTGCTAGTCCCACTAAGACTGGTAGCTATCTTAGAAACAAACAAACTAAAACTACTTTCGCTTTCCTTTATGAGAAGTAGATAAGAGGGGAACAAAGGACACCAACCTCAGTCTTGCACTTGGTTCCTTGCTTGGTTCCTCTCCCTTCTGACAGATCCTTGCCATTTTTCCTTTGTCTACCTAGCTTCAGAGAGCACCTGTGGGATAAAAGCAGCAAAATACTATCGAAGAACAGAGATCTACAATCATAAACAATATAGGACCAGATATATATTGACCATGCAAATGCATATATAATCAAACATACAAGAATGTGGAGGAAAACTTGAATAGCTTTATTAATATCAAGAATAGCAAAGAGGATTACAACACATTGTTCTAACCCAGCATCATCCTCTCAGCATGAAAGACCTTCTTCACCTCATGAAAAGCTTAGATCAACCAACACTATGATATTCCACCAAGAAACCAACAACACTTCCTTACAAGATACAAAATTCCAGCCCCCTCTAGTTCTCTGTGATGAGGGATCCATATATAGATTATTGCAGGGGGGTGAGTCAGCTTCTGGGATTTTGATTAGTGTCCTCTCTCTGATAGTACTTGATTCCACTTGGAGATTGATGATCTCTTACTCATCCCTGGGCGAATTCAGAGAGGCGAGTGTCATAGGAGAAGTTTCTGGAAGATTCCATGACGATCCACCTTGCAAACTGTCTCTGCCATTTGTCTACTCTCGCCCATCGCACCCTACAGAAGGGCTTTCCAGTATGCATCGCACCCCTTTCACTGAGTAGGTGAGATGCATTGCACCCTTTACACTTGGCAGTCTGTATGGTCCAGTTTTGACCAGTTCTGAGCAGTTTCCTGCAGAGAACTTCTGGGAGATGATGTAATCAGCTGACCTTGTTCCTTTAGGGTGTGAAGCAACACTTTTAGGGACTTAGGAGCCCTTGGTTTATGGACATGTATGATTGGGGTTGTAGTGCCCAAAAATGTCTATAATAGTTATCTCCTTGTCTTATTTCCTCCATGGTATTCCTAAGGGAAGTGTGGTGACTCTGCTAATGAGATCAAGGGTGAGATCTATAATGATGCCTCTTATTACAACAGTGGCATGGATTCTTGTGTGTGGAGTGAGGGAGAGAGAAAATTCTTGAGCCAACTCATCATCATACCCTCTAAATTTTTCGAAAAACTCCATCCAATTATGTCTTGTGAATATATCAAGCACTTGGGGGTGTTGTTGGATTCTCATAGTGTTTGTGGGCTCTCTCCTATTAAACCCTCTTGTCATCGTGTTGGTGAAGCCTAAGGATAAAATGAGAGTGTTGAAACAATTTTTCAAATGCAGGAGAAAAACAGAGATGATTGTGTATTTAATTCCCTTCAAACAATTACTAAATTTACTCAAATTTAGAGGATTCTAGGTTCATTCACTTGTAATGGGGGGTGTAATATCAAAGCCTACCTCTTTAGATTTTTTGAAGTGGCCAACTCCATTGATATCCCTTATGAAATCTTCTCTGCCAATCCTATAGATAGTCTCCGTGTATCCTATAGGAATTCTTGTTCATGCTCCTGTAGGAATTCTTGTGCAGTGAACGATGGACCTTTGCATTTGGTGGGTTGCCTGGGTTATGAGAGCGACTTGAGTGAGGGAGTTTCAAGGAGGTGAAATGCATGAATGCATGGGAATGATGTTTTATTTCCTCTTATGGTGATTCAGGGTGAGGTGGTGTGCTGGAAGCAAAGGTACGTTCCCATTTTTGGACTGTTTGTCACCACTACCACCTCATCATTTCCCACTCCTCATAATCCACTGCCACCTTGTAGATCTGTATTTTAACCACTCTTTGTCCTACTTCTTCTCTATCTTTGAGTTGACTGCAGCCACGTGTGAGAGGACACCTAGTTATGCATGTGTGACTGAATGAAGGTGGCCAAGTTAACTGGCCAACTTTTCTCTTATCAACCGTCTCGTAACCCTTACATTTTTTTTACTACATGATGCATATTAGAGAGTGAGTGGGATACTTACCTATGGTTCCAATGTTGTGTTGCAGTTGTCGAAGACCAAAGGTGTTGATGTGTATATTTGCTGCATGCCATTCTTCTTCCTCGTCCTGCTGTTTGCTAATGGTCTCCTTGTTTTTGTAGGTACCTATGGTTGAAGATTTGATGTTGCTGCTATGGAGCTCCTAGATCATCATGGTGAAGACTTGTTGCTGGTGTGATTGATATTCTATGGGATAGGTTGCTACATGATTTCCTACAGGATGTCCTATAGCTGCTTCTCCCTCAAAAATCTTTAATCATTTTTCATTCTAGAGTTGTGAGGATGGTGAAATGGATGGAAAGATGGAGTGGGAGTTTGGAGAGAAAAGAATGCTCAGGTGATGCTCTTTATTCCTCTCTATTTCTTTTTGTTTTTGTTTTCTGTTTTTTTTTTTTTTTTTTTTACTGGAGAAAAACTCTTGAAACTGATTTTTTTTTTTGAATGGCAAGTGCAGGGACAATGATGGTGGACAAGGTGTGGTGCTAGATCATGAAGAGGGTGAATTTTAGGGACCTAAAAAGTCCATCATTTGACTTCGGATTGCTTCCTGTAGTATTTTTGGGACATTTTAATTCCTACAGGATCATCGTGTAGGTTTTCAGGGGATCCTGTAGAAAACACAGTCTTTGTATAAACTGAATAAATGGAGTGGAAAAATGACAAAAATGATGGAGGGATGCATGGGAATGAGAAAAAAAATAAATATGTGAGTGGTAGGGGTCTCCTTGGGATCCTATTTTCCTCCTTGACTGTCCTTCTTGCCCACCTACAAATGGAAATTTCATAATTAATTTTTTTTTTTTTTGAAAAACAACTAGGCTACCTTAGAGAGGTTTTCACCCTAGTTGTTTACCCTGGGCACCTCAAGAAAGGTTTTCACCCAGGGATCTTCTTATTCTCTTTTTCTTTTTCTTTTTTTCTTTTTTTTTGCCATCACTTAGCCACTTCAAGAGGTTTTCAACCCAATGATGGGACTCAGGCGCCTCATGGAGGTTTTCACCTGAGTCCTTATTCTTTTTTCTTTTTCTCAGTGATTTGATGAGGGAGGAGTTGGAACTTGCTCTACTATCATCTCTTGTTTATTGATATCATCAATGAACTCTTGTTTTGATAAATGTCTCTTGTAAATTTTCAATTGGTGTCCATTAACAAGCAAAGGAATGGCCTCTTCATCTATGGTTCTGATTTGCACTGAACCATTATCATGGCATCTTTCCGCAACATAAGGTCTGAGCCATCTTGTCCTTAACTTAACCTTGAATTATTTATACCTAGAATCATATAACAATGCCAAATCACCTTCCTGAAATTGCTTCTCCTTGATATTTTTATCATTCCAGTTCTTCCTCTGAAGTTGAACTACCTCTGTATGTAGGAGGGCTTGCATTCTAAATTCATCCAAACCATTCAATTCGAACAATCTCTCTTTCTATGCACTGCTGAGATCCAGATCTAGCTGGGCTGCCATCCTTAATGTGTTATATTCAAATTCAATGGACAACAAGGCCTTTTTCCCATAGACCAACTCATAGGGTGTGAATCTAGCAGTGGTCTTCCATGTGGTATTATAGGCCAGGTGGCCTCAAGTAGTCTTTCTACCCAATCCTTCCTGTTGGCGCTCACCACCTTGGTTAGTATTCCCTCCAGTGCTCTACTGGTCACCTCCACTTGCCCATTAGCTTGTGGATGATAGGGAGTGGAGGTCCTATGCTTGATCTTGTGATGGCTGAGTAAGTCTTCAATCATGTTGGAGGTAAACTGGTTGGTTTGGTCTGTGACCAACTCTCTAGGGTACCCAAATTTGTAGAATACATTCTCCCTTAGGAAATCAACCACCTTCTCTTCTGTTGTTTCCTTAATTGCCTTGGTTTCAGCCCACTCAGTCAAATAATCAGTGCACACAATAATGTATTGTTTTTTATTTGAAGGAGGGTAAATAGGCCCAATGAAGTCCATGCCCCAATTGTCAAATGGCTTGAAAGTCACTTGAGGATGCAAAGGAATTTTATCTCTTGAAGTAGGCCTTCCCATCCTTTGCCACCGAACACACTAACTAGTGTATTTTTTCACATCCTGATGAAGAGTGGGCCAATAATAGCCTGCTTGTAACACTTTGAATGTTTTCCTCTTTGCTACAAAGTGACATCCACAAGGCCCATCATGACGGGTTAGAAGGATGTCAAAGAATTCCTCCTCCCTGACACACCTTCTCGAGATTTGATCTCGGCCAAGTTTGAAAATATTGCCCCCAATCCAAGTGAAGGGGGCGCTTTTCCTGACTATCTTGCTCTTTTATTTTAAGGACAAGTTTGGTAGGAATTGTGCTGATACAAAAGAATTTTCTATATCAGAAAACCATGGAGAGAGAACTAAAATAACAAATAAGTGCTTGTCCAGTAACTGGTCATCCACCATTCCTTTTTCACCTACAGGAAAATTTACCCTAGACAAAAATTCTGCAACAACATTTTCCTTACTAGGCTTATAAAAAATGGTTAGTTCAAATTGTTGTAATAAAAGTAACCATATTATAATTTGAGCATTCACATCTAGTTTGCTAATTAAATATTTGTTTGCGTCATGGTCAGTATGCACAAATGTTTGATACCCTGTAATATAATGCCTGAATTTGTTTAATGAATGCACAACATCCAGGAGTTCCTTTTCGGTCACTGTATAATTTAGTTCATCTTTTAATAATTTCTTACGGATAAAATAGATAGCATAAGGCAGTTTTTCATTTCTCTGACCTAGGGCTGCTCCTATGGCATTGTGTGAGGCATCAACATGAATATGAAAGGGTAGGGCCCAATTTGGGCCTCAGAGAATTGGTGCAGTGGTTAACTTATGCTTTAGGATGTCTAAGGCCTCTTGACATATTTTTGACCATATAAACTCAGAATCTTTGGCAAAGAAACCAAATAAGGGAGAGGCCAATTTGCTGAAGTCATTTATGAACCTTTGGTAGTATCCAGCTAACCCCAGGAAACTTCTGACATCTCTCTGCTTTTGAGGAGGTGGGACCCTTTGGATGATAGTTCTTTGTTTGGGTCCACCTGTAGTCCTTGCTGAGATATTGAATGACCTAACACAATCCCTGCAGTCATCAACAATTCACTTTTTTTGGACTGAGAGATAGGTTCATTTCAATGCATTTGTGTAGTGATTTGCCTAGGTTAGATAGGGCTTCTCGAAAATCACAACCATGGGGTGTAAAATCATCCATATAAATCTCCATCGCATCATGGACTAATTCGGTGAAAATACTCAAGATTGCTCTCTGGAAAGTGGCAAGAGTATTGCATAGGTTAAAAGGAAGGAATCTATAGGCAAAAGTACCCCAAGGACAAGTAAATGTGGTCTTATCCTAGTCTTCTAGGCATATTTAGATTTGGTTATACCTCTGAATCCCTCTAAGAAAGAGAAAAACATTTTCCTTGCCAGGCCATCTAGCACTTCGTTAATGAAGGGTAGAGGAAAATGATCCTTCTTTTTGGATTTGTTCAACTCCTTGTAATCAATACAAATTCTCCACTTACCATTTTTCTTGGGAACTAACACCAAATGAGAGACCCACTCATTATCAGAGATAGCGTAAATGAATCCTACATCTAGCAGTTTTTGTAGTTCTTATTTGACTATATATTTAAGAGCTGGATTCATCCTCCTTTGTGGTTGTCGGACCGACTTGCAACCTTCTTTGATGTATATGTGGTGAGTACACACTGAGGGGTGTACTCCCTTCATTTCCTTGTATCTCCAAGAGAAGGCTTATAGATTTTCCTTTAACATGTTACATAGATTCTCCTCTTTGAGAACAGAAAGAGATGGATTGATTTTCAAGGTTCTCTCTAGGCTGAATTCTATGGTTTTGACCTGGATTGGGTTGGAACCAACCAAGCATAAGTCAATTGGATGATTATTATGGGTTTCCTTTACTGCTTCTTCTAAGGGTAATGAACAGGGATTTGGACTTTGGAGTAGGTGTTCAATCAAGTCATCCTCATCTTGTTGTCCTCATCCCATGGTTGCTTCCAAAGCATAAAGTTGGGCAGAATAAACTTCATCTTCTTCTTCCTCCTCCAACCATAAAGGTAAGTCATGCTTTAGAGAAAGTTGAGCAGCAGGGTATAGGACTAACTGCTTGGACATATGCCCATTCTTGATGGTCATATTCCTAGCTCTGCAGCTAATGTAAGCATTGGAAGTGGCCAATCATGGCCTCCAAAGGATGAGAGGGTAACCAATAAGCCTATCCTTAGGCTAGAGAACTAGGAAATTTGCAGGGTACTCCTAGGAGTCAATGGATACCATCACATCCTCCACAATTCCCTCATGGGTTACTGTGGAACAGTCTGCAATTTACAAAATTGTTGTGGTTGTCCTCAATGAACCTTGGAGGTTGAGCTTGAGCATGGTGTCCTTGGTCATCACATTAATGGCAGCCCCAAGATCGATCAGAGCGTGTGGGGCAATGGTGCCATTGATGTGCACATCTACTAAAAGTCTTCTAGGGTCTAAATATTTTGGACCTATTACCTTCCCTAGCATTAAGTCCGATAGCTACGCAATGACATTAATGGTAGAGGCATCGATTTTTCACCTCCCTAGATGCTTGAAGCACTTCTCCTTAATAAACATATTATAAATGGGAACATATTTTATTTCCTGTAGAAGTGGGATCTTTAAACATAGATTTTTCAATTCTCCTAGAAGTTCAGTCGCTTCTAGGGTAGGCTGGAGTGGTTGGGATAATCTCTTAGGAAAGGGTGGATTTAACTTAAGGTTGCTTTCTTCTCTTTATTCCTCAACCTCCCTAGGTGGAGGTGGAGGTTGGTTATCCGGGAGGAATCTCCCAAATCTTAGGTTAATCTCCTGAATTTCCACAACGTAAGCTAGATGTGAAGTCTCTCCACTATATACTTGTTGAGCCTACCTTTTGTTCAAGTTCAGATTTGGCTAGGTAGGCATCTAGGGTTACTTAGGTGGAGCAAAGTGTAGGAGCTATGGTTGGGCAGGTGGTGAAGGCAATAGAACTAGAGCATTGTTGTATTGGGGCCTCCTCACCTGGAGTGGTGTATTCTGCTGAGGTTGTGGCAGAGCATAAGGTTGAAATGATTGGTTGGTTGGTTGGGATTGATACTGAGATGCATAGGACCAAGGAGTGGGTGTAGACCAGGAAGGTTGAGCAGGGGGTCCCAAGAAGGTATGGTTGTGGTTTGGTTGGGGTTGTAATATGCATGAGATTACCCTTGCATGCCCTGTTGGTACGATCGAGGCCCATGAGGTATCCTTTGGTTAATGTAGCAAATCTATTCAGTGACCCCTTCAGCTCCTTGATATATAACTTCAAGTCCAGGTAAAGAAGGGCACTTGTTTATGGAGTGGTTTTCTTCATAGACCGAGAAAATTTCAATAGAGTTCAATGGGAATTCATTCCTAGGATGCCTCTTGGTGCATCTAGGACAAAAATGGCCAAGGCTCTCTCTGCTTCTTCCTACTTCCTCTTAATGTTCATGGTGTCCAGTTGCAAGGCAAGGGTTTGTAGCATATCACTTTTGAAATCTTCTAGCATGTTTCCAATTTCACCCTTGATGGATGAGTTGGAAGATGATGTACTGGCCATAGGTTGACTACCCCTACCCTTCTTCCTAGCTACACTAGAATGGTTTCTAAAGACAGTCTTGATATCATCATAGGGTAATTGGTAGATATCTCCTCCTGCTAACAAATGTAAGGTATCTAGAAGATCTTCTCTTACTCCCCTAAGTAGGACCAGCTTTAGTGACTTAGGGTCATGTGTGCACCTGGCCTTTTGTAACTAAGCTGGAATCTTTCTTCGTAGTCTTATAAAGATTCATCATTTCCTATGGTCATCCTAAAAGTTTCTTATTTAGTATCCTTTGACTGACAATAGTCTTGATATTTGTTGTTAAAGGCCTACTACATCTGAGCCCAAGTTGTGATTCTATCTGCAAGTAAACCCATGAACCAGCACAATGCTGCATCCTTGAGGGTAGATGGAAATAGTTTTAACTTTTGCTCATCATCTATATAATCATAGGTTCGACATATAAAAACAAACTCAAACAGGAAAGTTTCAGGGTCCTCTGTGGTCAGGCCATAGAAATGAGGTAAGCCAGAGATGATTATATTTTTCATCTTAGTGTCCCCATTGGTTTCCCTAATGGGGAAGGCACCCTCAACTCTCTCTATTCCCTCTGTCATTTAAGTTTTCAGCCATTGATTCAGTAGGAATGGGTTCCTATTCTTGTTCTTCCCCTGTACGTTCTTCAAATATGTCAGGTTGCTTACCTAAGGGTTCCTCCAGTTCATAGCCACCGAAGAAGAGAGAAGGTTGGCTGTTGGATGCAGGGGGGGTATTTGGAAAAATTTCCCTAAGTTGTCCCTATTCCTATGAGGCATGAAAGGAAATATTTTTGGGTTGGTTTTGGATAATTTTTTTAAACTTGGAAAGAACTTGTAGAATTGAAATTTTTGATTGAATGAGAATTACTAACAGAATAAAGAAGCTACTTGTTGAATTGAAATCCTACTTGCAAAATGGAAGGGAAAGTAGATGATGCAAAATGAAAGAAAGGAAACAACTAGATTACTTTTGTAGAAATAAACTAATGGCAGAATATTGAAGACATGAAATAGAAGAAAAGAAAGAAGTAATCACATTCTACTCAGACACCTCCTCAGCAATGACTCCAAAAATTGATGAGCGCTAGTGTTGCAAGAAGGATGCTGAAACTCCTGGGCTACCAAATTTACTTATCAACCCGAGGGTTCGTACAAACTTGGAGTGATAGTGTTGTATGCACAAGTAAAATTTATGGTTTTGCTTGTTGTCATTTTTCAGCTGGCAAGAGACCATTGGAGTTCCAAGCCAGACTTCTATAGAGTCAAAAGAAGCTTGATTCTTTAATCAAAGAAAGGAAAATCTACTCTAACATCGTTACTCTACTGCAGTAATGGAAAAATCCACCATCTAATGCTAAACCATACCATACCCTAATTAACTATTCAAGAAGTTATGCTAAGTAGAAATGCTAAATCAACAACAAACAAACGCTAATATCTATGTTGCTTAAGTGAGAAGCATCAAACAATACTAATGTGCAAGTAAAGAAACTAAACTAAATCTATTTTCATTTTTTTTGTCTTTCTAGGGAAAATCAAGTATGCAAACTAATTGTTCTTGTGGATGTGACAGGTGGATTGAAGGTGTTTGAGGATGGCTAGAGGGTGTATGAAGTGGTTGGATGGTGACGAGGGGTCCTAGGAGAATTTTGATGACCTCCCAGAGGTTTTCCCTCAATTTAGCCTCAAAACAGGTCGTTTTAGGAAAACCTACAGGATGTACTAAAAACCTACAGGATGATCCTGTAGGAATTATAGGAAACCTACAAGATACATCTGATAGCTAATTGTGAGGTGTTGGAGGTGTTGGGGGGGCTTAGGAAAGGTTCATGATGTGTGGAATGCAGGTTTATAAGGTCTAGAAGCACTCAGGAGTCAATATCCAAGATAAGAGATGGCTAAATTACCTCAATGTGTTTAGGAGAATTTCAACGAAAAATGATGAAAAACTAGTGAGGGTGATGGTGAAATAAGGGATGGCTAAGGTGGATGATGTGGAAGGTGGATTATGGTTATGAATTCTTGGTCTCCTCCTGAGGAACCTGCTCTACATAAAACATATGTGTCTTCCAAAAAGTCATGCAACAAGATACATTTTCATAAACTAGAAAAGCAGAACTAATGAATCAACTGCCTATATTATGCATGAAGAAAGTTTTTGAAGGGAATGAAGCATGAGTGAGATCTATTGCAAAAATTCATATGGAAAATATTGCAATGAAGTATACCTTGCAACATTAACCAAATACTAAAATAAAGACAACAAACTCCAAATCTCATAAAAGAACTAGAAATCTGTGTTTTTTGGGTTGCTTAAGGGTCCCTTCCTCAATTCATGGTCCTAAAGGGAGGAAGTGATGCCAAGACACTTGTTAACAACCTTGTGGTGATCCTTTTTCTCCTTGCTAACCTGCTACTTGAATTAAAGGCACAAATGGAAGCAAAATATCACACAACCAATCTAATCTACACTAATTGTAATGGAAATGCATCTAAAAAGCAAATTATTAATTAAGCTATGAATCGACACTAAACATACATGTAAAATCAATTGGAACCTTAGCTACTAGGGTTGGGTCCTAACCCAAGAGCTTCATCCCTTTGATTTAACTTGGTGTTGGCTCAAAACAAAACTCATTCTTATTACCAAAACAACAAATTACATCAAAAAGAACTGTCACAAGTCTTGCAGCTCGAAAATAGAGTAGAGTTTTACAATCAAAATATGAATCCTACTGGGGTCCTAGGCCTATCTACTTATACATCTGAAGTCCCCAACGACATCCTTAAAATTAGGGATGCTTGGCTCCCAAACTCGAGATAAATTGGTGCTTTGTCTCTCACTTGCTCGGCTGCCTTCTAGTCCTCATAATTTGGTTGTTTGCAGTCTGAGCTGATGGAGGAATATTAGAATGGATGGGTAGTAAATGAGGAGGATTTACCTCCTATAATACCTCTCCCTTGTCCAATTCTAGTTTTGACCTTGGCATTTGCCAAAATTCCTTGATTTTCTCCTTTAATCTTGCATTAAATTCACATTAGACTACAAAGCATAATGTCCAACTCTAACTCACCTCATAAAAAAAATATAATCAAAATCATGCAATAAGTTATGAGAATAGTTGGTTTGACTAAGCTAGGAGGTGAATTAAGGCCCATATAATTACTCAATGATGAGGCTCATCACTTTCATCTTGTAAGTAGGGTTTTTATCCATCATGAGCTCATAACTCCTACAGTGGAATTCATCATGTCCTATAGACTTACAGAAATTGAAAAACAACTACTGAGTAGTCTGTACAAATTTTTGCAATAAATCATAGTTATAGGTAGCGTGTTGTCTTGTAACTTGATAGATAGTGCACCATAGCGCAGCTCTCGCATTTGTCCAAACATTATTCTCTAGCTTCATGGGAACATACCCTCCCCCTATCATGTAGTTCTTATAGGTCGAGTAATGATCCTTATCATGTAAAATGATTTTTCGCTTTAGGCACCAGACCTCATAATGCACCTTCGGCTGAGCTTCTTTTCCTTTCTTCAGGGTCTGCAAGTCCAAGTGCAAGATTTCTAGTTATGAATGAATCTGTTGCACCCCAAGATGTGTATCTTGTATAGGAGAAGAATCTAGCCTCATCGCGATCTCCAAGTCTTCTGCTTGCATTGCTATCTTCTATTGTGACTGAGGTACTCTTAAATGTGATAAGAGCGATGTTATAAACCAGTTGCGATGCTGGGAATCTGAGATTACCACATTAGCCTTCCTAATCAGGCACTTCAACCTCTGATCAAAGTCCCAAGGTGCCTTATCTATCTTTTGTCAGATTTCCTTAAATTGAATCACTAACTGTGCCTCTAACTTAGGCTTATTGGACTCATTGTTCAGAGCTAGTTGGGTATCCACCAAAGTCGTGTTGGGGTTATTAGTGAAATAATTGATGTACCATGTTAAGGCGCGATCCTGTAAGGCTATAACTAGCTGCACCTTTTTAATATTATCATTTGTAATTTGTTGTGCTGTCTAAACAACTTTGACAAAAAACCAAAATTGTTCTAGATCTTCGCTCCCTGTTCCTTTAAAAATTGGCATCTTCATCACGTTTGCCATGTTGAATGGTGGAAATGGAGGTGGAGCGGGTGAAGGCATAGGTGTATGGGGCGGAGGTGGAGGTGGAGGTGGAGTGGATGAATGAGGTATCCTTGAAATACCGTATGTAATTAACTAAACTGCATTTCGGGGCATAGTCAGCATCATCCCTTGATTGTCGCTTGAAGGGGGTTCAAATGAGCAGACCCTCCATTTCTTCTAAAGAATCTCTTGCTTCACATAGCCCCAAGAATTAAGGTAATTACATAACCCTCTTCTCACATAACAACATTTTAATCGCACTCTTTACTAATTTTAGATACTTACCTCATGGTCCTTTAAAAATATCATGCATTATTCTGGTGGTTAGATCCTGGGAAATAACACTGGCATCCTCGTTTCTTTTTCTTTTCATGTTTTTTAATAACTCATTACATTCATATATTACTATAAATATTTCATCCTGAATCTCATTCCATAGATTTTTTTCCTCACATATCTTGTCACATAGCTCTATGGTTCGTTACTTTTCTTATATCGTACTTCACTTATCAATAAAACTCATTGTACCCATGCCCTGCTCAATTTGACAGATCCATTCATCATCCTTCAATATTTGATTGGTGGCCTATACCATGGCTAGAACTACTGATAGGGTGTTCAATAATTAATCATCCTACTCAATCATGTCCTAACACCATCTCTCATACTCGGCCATTTTCTCCTTGAATTGTTGAACCAATTCCCTATACTTTCATTCATCTGGTGGTGTCTCTGTTTATTGAAGTGTCTATTCTTTTTCACTTGTTCCTTTAGGCCTTGTAACACCCCCATGATCTTCACTTTCATATCCTTGGCTATGATGGAGTCATGGATCAAACCCACGATGAGTTCCCCATAAATGTTTTCTAAGGGAGTGGGACACTTAGTCATGTCTTTTGCTAGCTACTCTTTCTATTGGCATAGTTTCTGTTGAATCTTATGCGTATGTTCTATCTTTCCCATGGTCATGGTCATTATGTCATGTAACTCTTGTACCATGTTGAATTTCACCCGAGTCAATTTATCCACATCCAACCATGATAGTATCAGGTTGATTTGATCCATATCTGTAATTTTTTGTCACATAGCTCCTTCCCATACTTGTACAACTTTCCTAACAAAATAGAACATTTTTCTTTGCCTACTTGGATGAGGATGTTTTAGGTGCAGTATGGTCGAACTAGGGCTAAACTCCATTAGTGTGTAGCCTCCAAACCTTGATAGAACTTCTTGAAGGGATAACTTGGTGCTCAACCCATTTATCGCTTGTTTCAACTTGTCAATTTTTTTCATTTCCACATATTCCAATTTTCTCACCCATCTTTTCAAATTCATCCTCTATGAACATAACTTGGATTAGAGATGTGTGGGTGGACTTATATTTCTTTCTTTCTTGTGTTGTTGATGCACTCCCTACACTATTCTTCAAGACCATTTTCTTCACTAATATTTATTTTTCTCCTTATGTCTATGGTCCTCCATGTGGTTCCTACTTCAGAACAACCGAAGAATGCACCTCTTGTTGCTCTTGGCCTGAAGGGATCTAATCAATCTCTTCATTGCTTGAGGTATCTTCAAATTCTAGAGTGTCCTCCATTGTTAATTTATATATTTCTTCCCATGAGTCTACTAGATATGTCTTGAACCTCATACAACATCAATCTTTAGCTCTTTCTCAGCCAGCACTGATTTGGGTCCTTTTGTAGCAAAATACAGATAAAATGTGGGTCAACTTTAAACTCCACAAAACCTTTAAACTTTTCTACACTCTCCTCAAGAAGTCAAGGCTTCTCTCAAATAATCTTATGCAACATGTCGCCATAAAGAAATAACATTATTGTGTTGGTATTCTTCCACGTTGGTTCTTTCGAGGCCTAAAGGTTCTAGAACTGTGCTGCCAGGATGGGTTGAGGAGGGTCATCAACTAGCTAGAAGCTCTTTTGTCTTTCCCAAATGACTAAGGCAATCAAAATTAAGAGCCATGCATAATGGAACTCTACATTACACTCCTAATTGTCCAAGAAATCTCCCTTGGTGTAATGGTTTGCCACCATAATAACTCCAGCTAGAACATCATTTACCATGCATTTTCTCAATAATTTGTAGGTTATTACCTACACAGAAAATCTAGTGGTCTAATAATTGACTAATGAAATTAAATATTGTTTATTCAATTTAGTGTCCTAAATTTCTACATAAATTATAAATCTGGGTGTCGTAAACTAATGAAGTGTAGTGCACTATATGTGCTATATAACCCTTCCTTACCTCATTATTTTCAATTTTATGCTTGTTTTGGGGTTTTGTCCTTTTGATTCCTAAAGTTCTACAATGTAATTGAAATCTTATTCTACTATTGCTAAGAACCTAAAAGAATGAAGTGAGAGTCTAAAAGTGCTTTTAGGCTAAATTTGGAAGTGATGTTTTCAAAACAAGAAAGTGAAAAAAAGAGCTTCTCTTCTTGCTATTGTAATGGTTCCCAAATCATGAGCTGAGAGGACTCTTAAAATTGTTGTGTACTTAATTACAAAATCAAAACTTAAATGAGACAATGGAATTGCAGTTATCCATGAAAATGAAATACAAGAAACAAAACTACTTCTGTTGTCTAGTATACTTGCAAAATTAAAGCTTAAAGAACTACTGCAATTAAACTAATGGAAAGAAACATAAATGAAACTGCAACTATTCTATTTGTGAAAGAAAAACTAAATTAAATATTGTTATCACTCTGCTATATAATTTAGGGAGAATTAACTCCTTATGATAGCAACATTTGAAAGATTTCATTCTTCATCATTCTAAAAGAAGTAAACATGAGAATGCAAGTAAAATCTCAGTCATAAAATAAGCATTTGACCACTGAGTCTTAGGTTCAACCATCGACGAAGGGCTTTTGGAAATATCTGTTTAAATCATGAGTTACTAAATTGACAAGAAAATTCCATTGAACTACTTAACCTAAGAACTAATGAGCAACAATTTTTAATGAAAGACTCACTTATAAATACAACATTTCACCATTTAGTTTGAGGATTAATCATCAACGAAAGGCTTTGGAAACATTTTTTTATAACATGAGTAGCTATACTAATGAAAAAAAGGCAGTAAACTTAAATTTTAAAACTAAGAACTAAGGAACAGAAGATGGAATAAATCCAATTATGCTACTGACAACAATTTAAAAACTACAATTAAGAAGCTAGAAAATAATGGAAGCTAAAGAACTACTCTACGCTGGAATGCAAGTATATAGAGTTAGTGGAATCAAATGACACATGATACAGTAAACACGGTGTTAAGAAACAATTATGAAGATGATAAAAACACAGTAAATATACAACTGAATGAAAAAAAACAACAAATGAAAATGTACAGAAAAAAATATACCCTTGACCACGCAGGGGCCCTCTGCAAGGTGTAGGACTAGCAACACAGAATCACTTCACATGCTTCAGGTATCCATAAAAAAAAACAGAGTTTTTATATTTAAAAACAGAGCACTGAGTGTCTCAAGCTACAAACGGAAATTGCACTACTACATCAGCAAAAACATATGAACTAGTTTTGCATTCCAAACGCTAATATTTATAGGAAAAATACACAACTATTTGAGGAGAGAAGCCATCTACAACAAACACGTAGATAGTTAGTGTATCCATAAATTTGGTCTTCGATTGGCTTGAAACATAAATTTCTGAATAGTGGTTGTTGGATACTGGTTATGCAAGTGGCAAACGACATCCTTGGCTTCAGGAGGCTTCCTCGGATTCATTTACAAAGAAATGTGAAAAAACAGAGTTCTAGTTGCTATAGGTTTCTTTCGTTAACTCCCCTTTGACTGGGGTCTTTCTCATCAACTTTGATCAAATGGATAGGACACCATCCATGTTCAGACATTTTTCCAGCTACCCATATGGTTTGTTTCTTCTCTTGACACTTGTAACCTTCAAAAGTATGGAGATGGTTGCAGAACAACCGGTTAGCTGCAGAATGTGGCTACGTTCCATAGCTGAAAAACCAAAACCTATCAAAATAACAAACATAACAATATAACTTGAAAATCACTTGAGACATACTCCTTGCGACAATATGCAATGGCTTTTGATGATTTAAGATGCATTTTCATGGAAGAGAAAAGGAAGAAGGGTGAATAAGTCACTTAAGAAAGAGGCAGTTTTGGAACTCAACATACCCCCATTGTGAAACTATTGCATGTCCTCATGCAACCAAAATTGTAACACCCTTATTCTACTCCATCTGCTCTGAAACTTTAGCTAGAAAATCCAGCCTTTTCTTGCTTCTCTTTGCTGCAACTGCCATTCTAGGCTTTCTCATGAGAAATCTATATTTAAGGGTGACGAGAGCCCTGCTTAGCTTCCTGTTTTTCCTCTTTAATTTTCTATTCTTCTTATGCCACAGACCCAAATGAAGCATGGTGTTATCATGAATGATATTATCCAGCTTGTTTTGCTCCTTTAAAGCTTCATTTTCCTTTTGAATGTGCCTATTAAAGACCTCTAACTCATATATTTCTTGCTTCAGTGACCTAATCAGAGTCTCTTGTGATGTAGCTGGTGGGTTGAAAGAAGTCCCCTGATCTACTGATGTATTATTTTGCTCCAATGACTCAATATAATCATAAATTTGCTGCTGAACTGAGTCAATCCCTGGAGAGACTCTCCTTGGGCTACTCTCAAAGTTTTGTTGAGGAGAATATTGTGGACTTTTCTCAAATGAGATGTTCTCTTGGGATTTAGTTGGAGTTTCCTCTCCCAAATCTATAAATTGGGCCTCTTTTGACTTTGTTTTCTTCATTCTGACCTTAAGCCTAGAGCTTCTCCTCAAACTTTGTGAGCCTATGTTTTCTTCTTGTCTTCTTTTCCCGTTTTCCTTTTCTTTCTTGGACTGTTCCTCGATGTTGACTAATTTTTCAGAAAGTAATTGCTCCTCCTCTAATGAAGGTTCAGGATTTTGATAAATTTCCTCAACTTTTCTTTTCATTTTTCCTCTCTGTTTTGTTTGCTTTATGATTTCTGTTAAAGTTTTAGAGAGAGGTTCTTCCTCACTGTTTTCTTTTGCTGAACTTGTAGGAGTGTTTTGAATTGCAATACTTGTTCTTTTCCTCCTACTCTTATTCACTGAACTTCCTTCAGGTAACTCGAGTGGATCTTGGAAAAAGTTCCTGATCAAAAAGTTTTCCCATGTGTCTCCTATATCCTTCAAGTAATATTCAACTAGAATTTTTATGAGACCATGGTGATAAAGGTGAGGTTCTATATCTTCTATTTTCTTCTGAACAGTGGTGGACATCCTCCTTAAGCTGTTCAACAGAAAGAATGGTAGATTGATGGTTCCATTTTCAAGAAAGCTCATGAACAACCTTATGTTATACATATACATTGAACCATATCTACCCTCACATGTGATAAATTTCTGCAAAATCAATAGCAAACTACTCCATTTATCCTTAAGTGCAGAGATGGGGATTCGTCTTTCGAAAATTGAAATATCCATATCTAGGTTTTGGAGAATGACTTTCCAACTCTCATCATGGAATTCCTTATTTTTGAACCACCTCTCTCCAATTTTTGGAAGTTCGGTTGCAGTTGCAATGAAAGACTCGGTCACTGAGAACTTTGTATCTCCAATCTCCACATCCACCCCATCAAATGATCTAGCAAATGACTTGGTGATTTCTTTGTGATGACCATCAAATTTCTCAATAAAACTCAGCCAGCCAGCTTTCTTTGACATCCCTTTCAACTGAGGGTATCCATCCATAAATTTCACTCCTATTGGTTATGTTCTTACAATGGGACCCATTACTCTTTTCTCTGCTTTTCTTCACTGTCTGCGTGTAGGACACTCTATAAATGGTAGTGATATATGGAAGAAAAGTAGTTACAGAGATAGGAATGGAATATTAGAATATTGTGGAAAGAAAACGATGGATATGGGAATGGAACGTGGAGGGTATACGAAGCAGGAAAACCGTATGCATGAGAAAACGTTCGGACGATGTAAGGACTAGTGGTGTTGCACACTTAGACTGTACGGAGGTAGAGTATTGCTTATACATAGAACCGAAAACTGAATGGATAATCTGAGTGCTCGTATACATAAGAAGGCTATGGGAGTGAAAACGAGAAGCTCGGTATAATGAGGGAACAGTAGGGATGTAAAGGGCCATATCCAACTGGGTTAAGTCACATGATTAGTTGTTTAAAAAGGTGTAACGAAAAAGTATAGTTAAGTATGATTTAATGTTAGATATCAAATAATGAGACCGTTAAGCATTAAATCAGAAGGCATGGTGGAGTAATTACAACAATCAAATCGCATGATGACAAGTCAAGGAGTAGTGTGATTATTCAAATTATACAACTTATGCTTTATATTGCTATTTGAAATAGGTTTTCATCCTCACCTTTAGAACCATACCTTTCCATTTGCTAACCTTTGATTGTTTTCTTATTCAGGTGCTTAGGTGCTGATGTGTCTTCAAAAGTTGATTTCTCCTTCAATACCTGCATATGAAATTTATTATGAACTAGTCTTTTATTTTTTTTTGAGCTAATGATCAGACCGTTACTGCAGAGTTAAATTGGCTACAGAACAGAATTAGCTGTGGAACTGGAACAGCTACGGAATGTAAAAAAGTGAATAAAATATCACTTTATGAATGAATGGAAAATGGCAGTGAATGCATGGATGAAATATGGCAGAGTGGAAATGAAAAATGGATATGGAAGAAATGTTGGTGAAGTGGAGTGAAATGTGCAAAAATAAAAATGGAATGAAATGAAGTAAACCATGAATTTTCAAAATGCATAATGAGTCATCATTTTTGGAAAATATAGGGTGTCAGAGTCTTCTGATTTTCACCATGTATTTTCTGTATAAGGATGCCAATCACTGATTGGTTTTCAACCTTATACATTATTATTATTATTATTATTATTATTATTAATTGATAATGAAAAATAAAAAAGACTACGTTGGTGGAGAAGAAGGATTCTTCTTCACCAACTTCATTTCAGAATTATTTTGAAAGATCTTGATAAACTCCTCCTTTGAGGTTAGCTTTCGATAAATCTTCATCCTATGACCATTCACAGGGAGAGGAGTTTGATGCTCATCTATGGTTTTGATTCTTACTGCTCCATTACTGAAAGCTTTTTCAATCTCATATGGCCCAAGCCAATGAGTTTGAAATTTTCCTTGAAAATCCTTGAACTTTGATTCAAATAGCAATGCTCAATCTCCCTCTTCCAACCTTTTGTCCTTGATGTACTTATCATGCCACTTAGCTCTCTGTTGCTGAACTAGACCAGTCCTTTGAACAACTTCTTGTCTGATTTCATCAAGTTCATTTAACTATTCCAGTCTATGCTTTTGAGCTTCTGACAAATCCATCCCCAACTTGACCGCTATCTTGAATGTTTTGACTTGGAACTCAATGGGGAATAAGACTTACTTTCCATAAACAAGTTCATAAGGTGTATGTGATGTTGTGTTCTTCCATGTAGTTCTATAGGACCACAAGGATTCAAGAAGCCTTTCTGCCCAATCTCTTCTATGTAGATGCACAGACTTTGTGAGGATTCCTTCAATCACTTTATTTGTAGACTCCACTTGACCATTTGCTTGTGGATGATAGGGAGTGGATTTCCTATGCTTGATCTTGTATTCTTTCATAAGCCTCTCCATCATTTTGGATGTGAATTAAGATCCTTGATATGTTACAATTTATCTTGGAACACCAAAGTGAGTAAAAATATCCTGAAAAAGAAAAGTGACTACTGAATTTTCGTTAGCAAAAAGTAATGCTTTGGCTTCTACCCATTTGGTGAAATAATCAGTACATACCAATATATACTTTTTCTGCTTGGATGGAGGATTAATAGGTCCAATAAAGTCTAAAGCCCATTTTTCAAAGGGTTTGATAAGTACCTGAGGTTGTAATGGCATCTCATTTGAGGGAGTAGGTTTCCCTACCATTTGGCAGTTGTTGCACCTTCTGATATATTCTTTTGCATATCTGAAGATGGATGGCCAATAATATCCTAAAGAAAGGATTTTATAGGTTTTCCTCTTGTCAGAAAATTTTCCACCACACAGCTCCTCATGACATGCTTTGAGAATATCAGGCATGTCATCTTCCCTGACACATCTTCTGATCATAAGGTTTGGCCCTGTTTTATACAATTCGTTAGAGATTCATGAATATCTTGAACTATTTTGAATAACCTTTCTTTTCTCTCTAGGAAATAAATGTGAAGGTAACTTACATGTATCCAAATAGTTAGCAACATCTGCAAACCAAGGAGTTTGAGTAGTTACTGCAAATAGATATTCATCAGGGAACTTATCCTCAACCGGAGAGTCTTCTTTGATATTCTGAATCCTGGACAAGAAATCAACAATTGTGTTTTGTTTTCTAGGTCTATCTAGCATAGTAATATTGAATTATTACAAAATTAAAAGCCATCTAGTAACTTTGCCATTAGTAATAGGTTTATTCATCAAATATCTAATTGCAGAGTGATCTGTATGAACAAAAGTTTCATAACTTGTTATATAATGTCTATACTTGTTAATTGCATGAACAACATCTAAGAACTCTTTTTCAGTCACAGTATAATTCAACTCAGTGGGAGTCAAATTCTTACTTGTATAGTAAATGGCATAAGGAATCAAATCTTTTTGCCCCAGTGCAGCTCCTAGAGTTGTATCTGAAGCATTTGTAGAAATATGGAAAGGAAGTTTCCAATTTGGTCCTCTTAAGATAGGTGCTTCAGATATTTTTGCTTTCAAGGTTTCAAATGCTAGTTGGCAATCAGGATTCAACTTGAATTCACAATATTTTGTGAGAAATTTGAAGAGTGGAGATGCTACTTTGGTAAAGTTTTCTATGAACCTTCTGTAATGTAAATCCTAGAAAACTCCTAACATCTTTTTGGCAATTTGGAATTGGTAACTTAGAAATGACTTCAACTTTTGATTTGTCTACTTTAATCCCATCTCCTGAAATGTGATTTCCTAAAACAGTACCTTTCGTAAACATCATAAAGCATTTTTCATGGCTTAGTGAAAGATTTTCTTCTTTACATATTTTAAGGACTTTTCCAAATTTTCCAAGTCTTCTTCAAATGTGTTACAATAGACTGTAAAATCATCCATATATACCTCTACACAATCATGTATTAGATTAGAAAAAATTCCTAGTACTGCTCTTTGGAATGTTGCGGGTGCATTACATAAAACAAAAGGAAGTACCTGGTAGGCAAAATTTCCCCATGGACAAGTAAATGTGGTCTTATCCTGATCCTCAGGTGCTACCTGAATTTGATTATAACCACTAAAACCATCCAAAAATGAAAAGTACTTTTTACCTACTAGTGTATCTAATACATGATCTATAAAGGGCAAAGGAAAGTGATCCTTTAAGGTTGCTTTATTCAATTCTCTGTAATCAATTCACACCCTCCATTTACCATTATTTTTAGGCACAATTACTAAAGGAGAAATCCATTGGCTATCTGAGATTGGGTAAATGAAGTTTACATTGAGCAATTTTTGGAGCTCTTCTTTCACAATCTCCCTAAGATTTGGATTCATTCTTCTCTGAGGTTGTCTAATTGGTCTACTACTTTCCTCAATATAGATATGATGGATACAAGTCTTAGGGTCAATACTTTTCATGTCAGTATACTCCCATGCAAATGCAACAGAATGTTTTTGTAAGTTTTTGGTTAGATCCTCTTGTTGTAATTTCTCCAAGTTTTTGTTTATGTTCAATGTGCTACCTAGAAAAATTTCAATTGTATAGCTACCAAACTCTTCCATAGAATAGAGAGACATCTACCTAGATGACAAGTATTCAACATTAGATTTTACCTGAAATTGTGCATGATCATATTCTAAAGATGTTTCAAAATTTTCTAATGTGTTCAAAATTTGACTATCTTCACTATTTTCTGTTATAGTAAAGATAGGTTGTATAACATCTTCATCATCGATCCATTCCCTGTCATCTGTTTCTATGATTGCTTTTGCTGGAGGATAAAAAGTAAATTTCTTTGTTGAACTACCATTAGAAATGTACATGTCACTAGATCTACAACTAATAAAAGCATTAGCTATGACCAGCCAAGGTCTTCCTAAGATAAGTGGGTGTCCTCCTAGATTATTCTTGGGAGTTAAAATCATGAAATCAATAGGATATTCCCAAGAATCTAAGGATACTGTAATGCCTTCTAGCACACCATTTGGTTTGATTACTAATCTATCCACAAGTTGCAGTAAGGTAGGTGTGTAAAGAAGATTAGGAACTTTAAGTTGTTCAACAGTCTGTCTACTCATAATGTTTATTGATACCCCTAAGTCAATCAATGTGTTTGGAATTTCAATCCCATTTATGTGTGTCCTGACAATTGAACTTCCTAGATCCACATATTTCTACATGGCAATATTTCCCATCATGAAATCTGCTATTTTTCCTACCAGGTGAATTATTTTTGTGTCTCTTGGTTTTCTTCCTGGTCTTTTGATGCTCAACACCTTTATTGTTTTTGCTAGAATAGGAATTTTTCTAATTGCTTGTAACAAAGGAATCTTGATACAAATATTCTTTAATTGATCTAAGAAGTCATAATTGAGCAACAAGATCTGTTTTTTCACTCCTCTATCAATTTGTAATCTCTCAGGAAAAGGAGGTGTAGAAGTAGATGCAGGTTTCTCAATTATAGGAGTTGTGTTTATTGACTCCTTTTTTTTCTCTTTTTGAATGTTTTGGTTTTGAAGGGATGTTCCCTCAAAAAATTTATTGACTTTCAGAGAATCCTCCTTAGAAGCATCTTTTTCTTGAATATCTATAGAAGGTTCTTCCTTTTCTAATATCCTACCAGATCTAACTTGAACATCATTAAGATCTAGAGGAACAATCAAGTAAGTAGGAAATTGTTGTCCTTCTACCACATAAGCATTCTGAGGATTTTTGTTATTGAGGTTTGGCAATGGTTGGGCAGGTAGTTTATTTGGTTTTTGTTGAAATGGAAGTAAGAGTTGAGGATTTTAACCTTGTTGTGGAGGTTGTTGTGGAAATGACAATAAAAGGTGAGGGCTTTGATTTGGAAGTTGTGATTGTTGATTTTGTTGTTGATTTTGTGGGGGAGGATAGCTCTGATAAGATGGAGGATATTGGTAATATTGAGAAAATCTCCCATAAGGATTTTGTACCCCTTGTGCCCATGGCTGAGATTGATACTGACTTTGAGGTTGAGGCCAAGGTTGCTACCAAGAATTCTAATTTGGCGGGGACTGAAAATTCATTAGATTGTTAAATCCTTGATTTTGTGGCCCTTGCCAAGGTCTTATTGCAACAAAACAAAGAGGTTCTATAGAATTTGGGACTACTTTCTCTTGAAAGACATCCTTAAGACCTGTGATTGAAGGAAAACCCTTGGTATCATGACTTTCTGAACAAATCATACAAGTTTCTATAATTTTTGCATCTAAAGGGCATTCCCTTAGAGAATGTTTCTTTCTGCATTTTGGACAAAATATGGCTAAAGCATCAGCTTCTATTTTCTGCTTGTTTTGGATTTTGAGGGTGTCTAGCTATTCACTAAGGCTCCCTAAAATATTAGTTTTGAATGCATCAAGCATATTTCCAATTTCTTCCCTACTTACATATCCAGTTGCAGATTTGTTTGCTCTAACAAGAGAAGGATCTCTTGGTCCTTTCCCAATTTTAGATTTCCCTCTTAAGATATGGAAACATAGTTCTGCTATACCATTCAATGGACGTTAAGAGATGTCTCCTTTCCCCATCATGTTAAGAATATCTATCCATTCATCTCTAATGGCCTTAAACAAAAGAGATTTCAAGGTTTCTTCATCTAAATTGTTCATTTCTTCTCTTTTCAAATTGTAGTTAAACCTCTCAAGCAAATGCTCTAAGTTTTCATCTTCCTTTTGCATCATTTTGAACACCTCATCCTTATGATTGGTAGGCATACAGTAATCCAAGTATGTATCCAAAAATGCCGGTCTCATATCATTCCAAGTTCTAATGGATTGAGTGACTGATCCCATAAACCATTTCAAAGCAGCCCCTTTAGTGTTAAAGGGAACAATTTGAGTTTTTGAGAGTCTTCTAGATAGTCATAGGTTCGGCATAAGACTTCAAACTAAAACAAAAATGTTTCAAGATCCTCACTTCTCAACTCATAAAAGTTTGGGAGGAGAGATGGTGAAATGTTTTTCATTGTTGTATGTGTTTCCTCATCTACTATAGGAAAATGAGTTATCTCATTCCCTATTTCCTCTTCCTCCTCAATTGTTACCTATACATCCTCCATTGTTTCCTCTACCCCTTCCTCCAAATAGTGAAAACTCTCCATCTTGTTCTTCTTCTGCCATGATAGTTTCCTCATAATCTTTTGGTTCTTCTATTAATGGCTGTTGAGAGAGAGTTTCTACTTCTTCTTCTTCTCTAGGTATTCCTACTTATTCAACTACAATAGGCTCCCCTATAGAGCTGAAGAAGGTTCCTTCTCCTAGGTCTGGTTTAGTAGATGAAGTGGGAGAATCTTCTAACTGAGTTGCTACCCCTTGAATTCCAGGAATCCTAAGGATGGGAGTATGAGTCTGGGATGGAGGTGTGTCCTTTCTAACCCTTAGTGGAGTAGTTGGAATTGTGAAAATCGAACTTCTGCACGTAGCTATAAATCTACCCCTAGAATCCCTTTCTCTATGCATGTCATTTTATTATTTTGTTGTTTTTTATGATATTTCTTTTATGAATGTAAGAAGTAATGCTACCTAGTTACACTTCTCTGGAAATGGTGCCAAAAGTTTTAGTCAATTTAGTGTCCTAAATTGCTACATAATTATCAATCTGGGTGTCATAAACTAATGAAGTGTAGTGCACTATATGTGCTAGATAACCCTTCCTTACCTCACTATTTTCTAGTTTATGTTTGTTTTTGGGTTTTGTCCTTTTGATTCCTAAAGTTCTACAATGTAATTGAAATCTTATTCTACTGCTGCTAAGAACCTAAAACAATGATGTGAGAGTCTAAAAGTGCTTTTAGGTCAAATTTGGATGTGAGGTTTTCAAAATAAGAAAGTGAAAAATAGAGCTTCTCTTCTTGCTATTGTAGTGGTTCCCAAATCATGAGTTGAAAGGACTCTTAAAATTGCTATCTAATTAATTACAAAATCAAAACATAAATGAG
Organism: Pinus tabuliformis; assembly: GCA_031772625.1. NCBI lineage: Eukaryota > Viridiplantae > Streptophyta > Pinopsida > Pinales > Pinaceae > Pinus > Pinus tabuliformis. Next base: position 53,001,763 of record CM062815.1, read on the forward strand.
ACAATGGAATTGCAGTTATCTATGAAAATGAAATACAAGAAACAAAACTACTTCTGCTGTCTAGTCTACTTGCAAAACTAAATCTTAAAGAACTACTACAATTACACTAAAGGAAAGAAACAAAAATGAAACTGCAGCTATTCTATTTGTGAAAGAAAAACTAATGAAGTATTTTTATCACTTTGCTATATAATTTAGAGAGAATTAACTCCTTATTATAGCAACATTTGAGATATTTCATTCTTCATCATTCTAAAAGAAGTAAACACGAGAATGCAAGTAAAAACTCAACCATAAAATAAGCATTTCACCACTTAGTCTTAGGTTCAACCATCAAAGAAGGTATTTTGGAAATATCCATTTAAATCATGAGTTACTAAATTGGCAAGAAAATGTAATTGAACTACTTAACCTAAGAACTAATGAACAACAATTTATAATGAAAGACTCACTTTTAAATACAACATTTCTCCATTTATTTTGAGGATTAATTGTCAACAAAAGGATTTGGAAACATTTGTTTATATCATGAGTAGCTATTCTAATGAAAAAAAGGCAATAAACATTTTTCTCTCCATTTTTTGTGAAAAAAATACACCACATGGAAGAGTATTTCTGGTCAAGAAGGTAGAAGGCTTGATGCAAGACAATCTTGGACTGTCGATGACAAAAAGCTAGGGTTGAAAGTTTTTTGCAGGCGTTGAACTCCATGGAAGGGTGGGGAGGAGGGAGCTCCACTCCCTCCTATAAGCAGGTCGTTTCTAGCTGAGGCAAGAAGCCAATGGAAGAGGTCAGAGATCTTGCTGAAGAAGGAAAGGAGAGTAGGGAAGAAGAGCAAGAGGGAGTCAAAGATCGGGAAAATAAATGCACAAAACAAAAGAAGGAAAAAGACAAAGAAAAAGGAGCAAAAACCAAGGCACAAAAGGGACCTTGTAAACACAAATCTGAGGTCACTCCTAGAGTAGTTCTGAATGATCCTACTCTGCAAGCACACAAGGACCACATGAGGACTTATGCTATCATTTGTAAATTCATGGGAGTTTGTCCCACTGAAAAATATTTACAGACATGGATTAAATACCATTGGAAACCAAAAGGGAGCATTGACCTACATCTTGGGTCAAAAGGATTCTTTATTGTGGTCTTCACAAATATTGAGGATAAAGACAAAGTGTTTGAAGGAGGGCCCTACTTCTACATAGTTGCTGGCATATATATGAGGCCATGGATGATAAATTTTGTCCTGGAGAGGGAGACATTCACATCAGTTCTGATTTGGGTAAGACTTTACTCCCTTCCTCTTGATTACTAGCAAGCAGAATCGTTAACAGCCATAGGTAATAAATTAGGATGTTATGTCAAAGCTTCTGAAGCCACTAGAAAAGGAAAATACACTTCCTTTTCACGAATCTGTGTAGAAATGGATCTCTCCAGAGCTCTATCGGATGAGGTGATATTAGAATTTTTTGATGAGGAATGGGTCTAAACAGTAGATTATGAACATATTCCCTTTAGATGTCGCAGATGCCATGAGCATGGACACATTTTTAGGGATTTCCCTCTTAGTAAAATAGAGAATAAGAGCAAGGCTTCCACAATGAAAGACACGGAAAGCTTTCAAAAAGTGAGCCATACAGGAAAAGGAGGCAAAACGGGACTTAAGCAACATCAAGTAGAAGGGCCTCAAGTTAAGCCGAACAGGTTCCAAGTTCCTGAGGAAGAAGAGGAGATGACAAAAGTAGATCAGGGAATGGAGGGAGGTCCAGGGGAGAAGGAGACAGAGGAAGAAAGAACAAACAAAGAATAATAACACACAGAAAGAGGCTATGATGAGCGATGTAGAACTAGATATGGACCAGGAAATGACCCAGAGTGAGATGGAAATGGAGGACCATGAGCTGCAGGAGAATCTGGATAGAGAGCACCTAGATTTGGAAGGGTTCTTTAAATAGGGAATCACGGGAGGGCTAGACTCTTTAGCTCAAGTAGATTTCTCTAGAGTACAGCAACTGTACCTATGGAAAACCCAGGCTAAAAAGGAGGTCAGGGAAGGTAATATGGCAAAACAGGGTAACGAAGGGGTGAAATCTTTAAAAAAAAACCTAGTATTAGCACCTAGAGGCCTAGGAAAGAAAAGAGGCAGAAAAAAGAAAAATGAGCTGCTGATGGAATGTGAAAAGCTAATGATAGATTCAAGTAAGATGAAAGACCTAACCAGTTACTCTTTCACAAATCTCTAATGGTGAAGTTCACTTCTTGGAACATCAGGGGTCTAGGTAGTAAAAGGAAACAAAGATTACTTAGTAACAGAATGAAACAAGAAGCTCTAGATATTGTTTTTATCCAGGAAACTAAATGTTCCATTCAGAGAATAAAAGAACTTTATAGCAAATGGCTCTTCGATTTGAGTTTCTAGAAGTCAAGGCAGAAAATGCACCAAGTGGCATTCTTACTCTTTGGAATCCCCTAAAGATTGGTATAATAGATGTTGAGGCTTCTAGAAATTACTTATCAGTGGTTATTCAACTTCTGGGGGAATGAGAGACCTATCTAGTTACGAATGTTTATGGCCCTCGGAGAATGGATGACAAACTCAGATTTCTAGAGTCTCTTACAGATCTCAGATAAATATATATAGAGATACCATGGATTATGGGTGGGGACTTCAATATGATCAAATCACTATCAGAGAAAAAAGGGGGCACCAGAACTCTAAACAAAGGTTCCTTAGCTTTTCATTCTTTTATGGATACTATGAAGCTGGTTGACATTGTTTCAAGTAATGGTCTCTTTACTTGGAACAATAGAAGAGGCGAAGAGTCCATTGTTGCCTCAAAGTTAGATAGATTTATCATCTCTGAGGACCTTATTCTCAATGACAAAGGAATGGAAGCAAGGATTCTCCCGTATGGAGGATCCGATCACTGGCCAATTCCACTGAAGATCAGAGGCATTGGTACTCCTAGGAATAGACCTTTTAGATTTGAGAATATATGGCTCACCCACCCAGATTTCATCAGCAATATTTCAATTTGTTGGTCTAAAGATCTACATATTCAGGGTTCAAGTATGTTTCTCCTTCACAAAAGACTAAAACATATCAAGCTCAGGCTAAAAGATTGGAACAAGAATGAATTTGGCAATATTTTTGAAGGAAAAAAGATGTAGAAAACAAATTACAGATTCTCAACCAATCCCTTATCAAAGATGGCTTTGATAAATTCAGCAATCACATAGCCACCATACTCCAACAAGATTGGGAGAACCTATGTAAACAAGAAGAGATATTTTGGAGACAAAAATCTAGAGTGCAATGGCTAAAAGAAGGAGAATGAAACACCAGATTTTTCCACAGATCAAGCTTGGCATATAGAGCTCACAATAGAATCTATTAAATCAACGATAAGGGAGGGAAACTGCTCAGCACCCACGAAGAAATAGATGCTGTCTTAGTTCAACATTTTCATGGGATTGTTAAAGAAACATTCCAAACAGAGAACCTTTCATCAAGGATCTAACAAGACATATACCAAGACTAGTGTCCAGAGAGGATAATTTCAACCTCGATAGGCTAATAACTGAAGAGGAAATCAGTGAAGTCCCCAAGGAAATGCAGAATGGTAAAGCACCAGGACCTGATGGTTTTAATGTGGATTTATTTAAATCTTGCTGGAATATTGTTAAACAGGATATTTTGAATGTAGTAGAAGATTCCAAGAGGAATAGAACTATTCTGAAGGCACTCAACACCTCCTTCATCTCTCTGATCCCTAAATAGGACAACACCCTAACTCTGGATAAGTTTAGATCCATAACATTGTGCAATGTGGTTTACAAGATCATATCCAAGGTGGTGGCCAATAGACTCAAACCTCTTCTCCGCACGCTTGTGTCTATGGAACAATCTAGTTATGTGGAAGGCAGACAAATTCTTAAGAACATCATTCAAGCACAGGAGATGGTGCACTCACTGACTAGCAACAAGAAGGCTGGAATGATCATGAAGTTGGACCTAGCCAAAGCCTTTGATAAGTTGAACTGGACCTATATAAGGAGGGTTCTTATTGCTTTTGGGTTTGATCATAATTAGGTTAGATGGGTCATGGCTCTGGTAACTTCCTCCAGCTTTTCAATTTTGGTAAATGGTTCTCCCTCCGAGATTTTTACTCCCTCAAGAGGCCTCAGGCAGGGAGATCCACTCTCTCCCTTTCTCTTTATACTCATGATGGAAGCACTTGGTAGATCAATTAAGCAAGAAAAAGAACAAGGCAAAATCAAGGGTCTTCAACTTTCTAAGAATGGACAGACCTTGACTCATCAACAATTTGTGGATGATACCATGTTGCAGGGAATCCCTATAGTCAAAGAAGCTTTGGCATACAAACAACTTCTAAGTGATTTTTCCATGGCCACAAGTATGGAGGTTAATCTTTCCAAATCTAAGATCTTTTTCTTTAATACCAATATTGCTATTCAAAAGAATATCTCCAAGATTCTAGGATTTCAAAGGCATTCTCTACCTTCAAAATATTTGGGAGTCCCTCGAACTTCTAAACCTCTACATAAGATCATATGGGAGCTGGTGATTAATAAGATGAAGGATAAAATCAATAATTGGACCATCGGATCCTTAAACATGGCTGATAGGCTAGTGCTTACAAAGGCTGTTCTCCAATCTATACCAGTTTTCATGCTATCAGCACTACCAACACCAAAAGGAGTCTTACAACAATTCATAACCATTCAAAGAGACTTCCTCTGGGGTAAGGGGGAGAAAAAAAGGAAATGGGCCTTGGTTTCTTTGGAAAAGATTTGCAAACCCAAAAATCATGGAGGTGTAGGTTTGGATGATCCATAAGTTCTAAGCAGGGCTTTAGGGGCTAAATTATGGTGGAGATGGGGCAAAGAACCAAAGGCTCAGTGGGCCAGTATCTCGATAGGAAAATATGCCAGCTCTTCGCAAATTAATGATCATATAAGGATTTCTGGAAATATAAAGGGCTCCTGCATCTAGAATAAGGCCTGGGAGAATAGAGGCTTAGTACAAAAGAATAGCTTCTAGGAAATCAGAGAAGGGGATCTTGCACTATTTTGGGAAGACAAGTGGCAACAAGAACCAATACTACTAAAAGAAGAATTAGTGGACCTCAAGAGAGAGACAGACATAATAGGGTTATCAAAGGTAAAATATTTTTTGGACCAAACCAATAATGCAGGCAAATGGAGAAATTGGAGGAAAATGGTTTACAGGGAAGATAGCCCCTTAAAAGCTAAAGTTGAGGCTCTCATGCAGATGTTGGAACAAAGAAAGATTCTGATGAAAGGGGGGCATGACCAATTAAGGTGGGGCAACAACAATGAGGGAACCTTTAATATTAAGGAGGAAAAACACATACTCCTTGAGATGGATTCTCTTGCTCCAAATAGAATTTGGCAGAATCTGTGGAGACATCAAGGCTAGATGAAGATTAAACTCTTCATGTGGCTAGTTTATCATAAAAAAAATCCTGACATGGGATAACATAAGGATGAGGGGTGTTCTGGGGCCTTCCAGATGCCAGCTCTGTGAGGCCCAAGAGGAAACCATGGAACACCTCCTCAATAATTGTTTCTTCACCTCTAATTTGTGGGATTCTTTCGCCAACATCTTCCAAAAAACTGACTGGGATAAAGGGAGTATCATCAACACCCTTACCAATTGGAGGCAAAAATTTTTAGATAATGAAATTCTTGGCTCAACTTGGGCTCTTACGCCCAGCTTCATTATTTGGAATTTCTGGAAAGAAAGGAACAAGAGAATTTTCCAAAATGAAAAAGGACCCCTCCAATGTCTTTTTGAGCAGACCTTGGATCAACTCAAGGAAACAGTGGGTACCATTATGCGAAATCCCCCTAAGAATCCGCCTATAGATGCTGATTTGAGGATTCTAAGATAGTTGGGCATGCAGGAGCTTGTTCCACAGGGCTTGAGCAGAACAGTTAAGTTAATGGATACCGAGCAGGACTTCTCCAATCCTCCCCTTATGGGCTTTCTGAAATATAACATAGATGGGGCCTCAAAAGGAAATCTAGGTATGGCGGGCTTTAGAGGGGTGCTAAGGGATGATACCAGTAATATTCTTTCCATTTTCGATGGTCATTTGGGCAGAGCCACAAACAACATGGCAGAATCCATGGCTATGGAGCAGTGCTTAGAACTCCTGGTGCAGGATAATCGGCAAAATGTGATTATTGAAGCTGACTCTGAGTTAATCATCAACATAGTTAAAAGAATAGGTTGGGGCTCGGAGCCAAAGAAGGTTTCAAAACACTGGAGGCTGATCCAGGTCTTTCAAAGGATACAACTCCACCTTAGATGCCTACGCATGGTAAGTTTTAATCATGTGCGCAGGAAGGCCAACAAACTGGTAGATCTACTGGCTAATCACGGAGTGAAGTGTACGAATAATAGGATAGCGATGGGTTGGCAAGGGTTGCCTTGGGATGGTCTCAAGGAATAGTGCACCTGCCAAGCTAACAATGACATGAAGGTGTATCATAAAAATACCATGGCGGCTATGTCCAGTTAATTTGGTTTAAGTTATGAGTCATACGTTTTTCCTATTTTTGTTCTTTCATGGATTGCTCGGCAGTTTCTTCTACCTAGGTAGTTGGCTAGAGGGTTGGGGTTTTACTTCACATGAGCTAACTATCGGGTGCAACGGAGAAGGCATGAGTGGACAGAATTTGGGCTCAAGTGGCGGCCAGAATATTCCTGATTTTCCGTACCAAGTTGCTAATCTGCCCACAGAATGGTTTTTAGTGTATCGGGGGCCTTTCGAGCGGAAAACATTTTTTAAGTTTTGGGAGCGATCCTACTCATCGTGCTACACGTGGCTGAAGAGTGGTTTAGTTTTCCACCCTCATCGTACATTAACTATCAGCACTTTGAATCCACGCGATATGATCCTCGGCCGTCGGATCAAGCACGATGGATCAACGGCTAAGATACATCATGCATGTCTGTGGGTCCATAAGGTTAATAGGCGAACTTCTATGCATTGCGATATTTTTCTCTACTGTTGGATCAAGTCGGGAGGATCTACGTTCAGGAACCTCTGCACATGTTGATGGGTCCAAACTGTTAATGGGTGGAAGTCTTGGCACATCGACGTCCTCCTCCACCGTTGGATAAGGCAAGGAGTTCTGATGGTGGAAATCAAAGGTTCTGTCTCCCATCTAGTTTTGGTGGTGTTAGATTTTGAGGGTGGAGATGTTTTGTGGTTAGGGTTAGGAGTTATTATGCTTAACTCAAGACCCTTGGTTTTTTAGAAAGTAGTTTTGACTAAGTCCATGAACCCAAGTCGGTGGTTGTATTCTATGTAAATATTTTTCCAATTTAATGAAAACGAAGGCACGACTCTTGCTTTAGAAAAAAAATAAAAAAGGCAGTAAACAACTTAAATTTAAAAACTAAGAACTAAGGAACAACATATGGAATAAATCTAATTATGCTACTCACAACAATTTAAAACTACGATTAAGGAGCTAGAAAATAATGGAAGCTAAAGAACTACTCTACGCTGGAATGCAAGTATTTGGAGTTAGTGGAAACAAATGACACAAGCTACAATAAAAATAGTGTTAAGAAACCATTATGAACATGATAAAAACATAGTAAATATACAACTGAATGAAGAAAAAAAACAAATGAAAATGTACAAAAATGAAATACACCGTTGACCACGTAGGGACCCTTTGCAAGGTCTAGGACTAGCAATGAAGAATCACTTCACACGCTACACGTATCGATAAAAAAAACAGATTTTTTATATTTAAACGCATATCATTGAGTGTCTCAAGCTACAAATGGAAATTGCACTACTACATCAGCAAAAACATATGAACTAGTTATGTGTTCCAAACACTGATATTTATAGGAAAAATACACAATTGTTTGAGGAGAGAAGTCATCTACAACAAACACGTACACAGGTAGTGTATCCGGAAATTTGGTCTTCGGTTGGCTTGAAACATAAATCTCCAAATAGTGGATGTTGGATACTGGTTATGCAGGTGGCAAATGAGATCCTTGGCTTCAAGAGGCTGCCTCGGATTCATTTACTAAGAAACGTGCAAAAATAGAGTTCTAGTTGTTGTAGGTTTCTTCTGTTGACTCCACTTTGGCCAGGGTCTTTCTCATCGACTTTGATCAAATGGATAGGACACCATCCATGTTCTGACATTTTCCCAGCTACCCATATGGTTCATTTCTTCTCTCGACACCTGTAACCTTCAAAAGTATGGAGATGGTTGCAGAACAGCCAATTAGCTGCGGAATGTGGCTACATTCTGTAGTTGAAAAACAAAAACCTATCCAAATAACAAACATAACAATATAACTTGAAAATAACTTGAAAAATACTCCTTGAGACAATATGCAATGGCTTTTGATGATTTAGGATGAATTTCATGGAAGAGCAAAGGAAGAAGTGTGAAGAAGTTTCTTAAGAAAGAGGCAGTTTTGGAGCTCAACAAATACCCCTATTTCCCCTACTTGTTTTGTAAGTTTAGTCACCTTCGTACTGCTATTTTTGTCTTTAATTATGGGCTTTAGGTCCCTATTTCAACCAACAGGTATGTTATGATTTAGCTTAACAGTCAATGACATTGGCCTATCTAGCCACATGTATCCCACATGAACATAGGCTAGAAAACACTTAGTGACTACACTAACTTAGTCCCCTCACACAAAATTTTGGATGTGAAAAATATTAAGAATCCCACTCATCTCTAAACTGCAGGCCCATTTCTGTGATTCAAGTGTGGGTACGCAATTTTTGTTCTATACCAATTGTACATAATCTTGGAGGTATAGGAACCACAAGGGGTCACAAAAATAGTTATCCAAATATTTAGTTCACTCCAAAAAACATTGCATTTCCCCTCCCTGTGTACTCTATGTGGGAGAGGAGGTATTTATATAGTATACTTAAAATCATGAGGAACTATCATAGAAGCATTGGGTTCTTTTAGTGATCATATGTACCTCTACTAAGCTCTATATCTAATTGTTATAGTTTCCTCAACCCTCTCTGAACTTGGTTCTACATTGGTATCCCCCTGAGTTGTTCCTGAACCTCTATTCTTCAGAGATTCCTTAATTTTATGGGCTCACTCAGGCCCACCCTTATGTTTAAACAAAGGTTTTTTGGTACATGGATTCTTCTCCTCAAAGGTTTGCCTATCTTTCCCAATGGTATGATATCTATCACTTATATTTTGAAAACCTTAATCTCTATTGCTCTTCTTGGCTCTAATTCAAAATTTCCTACTTTGCAATTTTTATCTCATATACTCCTCTCCATTTATTTCCTTCCCCCCCCTTGGTGTCACAGGTGTATAGTATACATTCATTTCCCTAACTCATACTCTTGCACATTATTTTTTCACTTTTAGGACATCACCTTGTTACAACACCATGATCAAAGGTGATTTGCTACTCTAACTAGTGTCTTCTCTTCATAGGGGAGCTATACTAATACAATTTCACACCATGAACATGCTTCATCAGTGGTGGTTTCCTCAACAACTACCTGCCTTTTCTAATAATTACGATTTACCTATTCTAAATATCTTTATCACTTGTCCATCATATTCTATACCACCCACCTCTCTAGTTATTAATTTTTGGAAAAATCAGTGACCACATAGTTGTCTTGCACTTCAGGCTTATGTGACCCTAACCATAACATGTAGAAGATGTCATGCCCTTACTTATTCACATTTCCACTCCCTATCTTTGTACAAAAAATTGGATCGTGAAGTGGCCCACAACACTATGCAATGTCTTTTTTGGTAACACTAGTACACAGTATCCTATATTATTTAAGTGTTCTGTTATTCAAAATAAATTCAATGAAATTATATCCCCTAACACCAATAGATACCATTCTCTATTTCTTATAAAATATCATCAACCTACCTTATTTAAGTACAACTGGTAGATTGCTTCTCATCCATGTTCATGCATGTCATGTAGGAATGCATCCGTCCCTATATAGTTTCAGTCAAATCCCATTGACAAACCCATAGTTCAATGCACCATCCAAGTTCTTCAACAACACCACACCTACATTCGTCACATGTTGGATAATATAAGGTCCCATCCAATGCATCTGGAACTTCCCTCAATGCCTTAAGAACTTACTTTCATATAATAGTGTCGAGTCCCTAACTTGGAATATGTTATGCTTAATTATCATATCACACCAAGCTTTATCCTTGGCCTTATACACCTCTTGGTGGTAGCTAGCTAATGCTTAGTCTTCTTCCAACTGTGGTAGATCCTGCAACCTCTACTCTACTATGCTAGAATATATTAGTTACATGGCTACTATGATGTGTAGACTCGGTACTAAATCTTGGAAATCATACTCATGGAAGTAAAATACACATATGTAGATCCTCCCCCTCAACATAGGCTTGTTGACTAGGTAGTTCAACATAGAATGATCAATGTATATCTTGAACCTGTTATCTAGCAGGTAGTGTCTAAACTTTTGAACAATGTACACCATTGCCATTCCTTTCCTTTCATTCTTAGTATAGTAATGTTTAGTCGTTGATAAATTCCTGTTGGAAAAAGATATAATATTATCATTCTCTTCTTCCCCAAGTTGTGTTATGGTCATGCCCAAAGCGATGGATGATGCCTCTACACGCACATGGAATTCCTTGCTCTATTCTAGAAATACTAGGATGGGCATAGATACCATGTTGGATTAAGAGGGAAATACCCAGGTTTAGAGTTGTTCACCCCAACCAACAAAACCCTAACTACTAGCCCTTTCAGCAATAACCTGCATAGCATGGGTTGCAGTCTCACCCGAAGTAGTATTAGGGGATGTTAGAACCAAGTTTTTGCATCCAGAGAGAGTGTGATAAGTGGTCTTAAGCTCTTATATCTCATATCTTCCTCTGTGCATATCAGTATCCTTCTAGGGCTCACTACTAAAACTCTAAGAAAGCAGCTTCTAAACCTTCATGAAGGTCTACAATTAGGTTTTATAGACCCTAAGGAAATAGTCTATCCACTTTTGGGTGCTAATTAGTAACCCTAGATCTTCCTTCTCACTAATCTATCCAATTCATCAGAAATCATAACAGAATTAACCCTTAACTTCGTGAATACAAATAATTACTTAAGATAGGAAATATAATAAATTCATTAGATTCACACAACATTTATACATTTTTCAATAGAAAACATATTATAGAGCGCCAGATCATAACATAAATAGAATTGACAATAATACTCATATGCACAATATTTCTTAAAAACAGTCTTTATTAAGCTTCAACATTCAGATTATAGAATTCTTTACCCTGTACACTCAGATGCACGGGTCTGCACACTTAGCTATGAACTTACCAAGTCCTCCTGCACACTCAGCTACAAGATCCTTCCTCTTTCACCTAAGTACAAGAAGTAGAGCCTTCCTGCCTTAGAACTTGCCCAAAAATGATCTCTATCTTCACTTATTTATCTTTAGTGTCCTCTTAGACTCACTATGACTCAACCATATCTAGCTTTCTTCAATACAATACCATGTTTTGTAGACCATGGGTGAGTCTCAAAACTAACCTATTTACTTATAAAACAAGGGGCTAATACTCCTTTGACTCCTATCTAACTACGCATTTCACATCCACATTTCGTGGAGACTTTACATATTTTACAAACTTTTACAAAACGTTTACAAAAATTGGGTTAACTAACCCCAAAACAAACCTTAGGGACCCTATCCCAACAGGCCCCCAACACAAATATGGTGACTCAGTTGGCGCCTCGGTCTTCTTGTCATACCTCCTAACTCGACCTGTAATGCTACAATGTCAGCACTCTGCACCGCGGCTTGTTGCAATTCCTCTACCAATTTCTCTATTGTCGGGCCTTCCACTGCTAGGTGCATTATCCTCTGTGTCTATTGCAAAACCTTTAGCTTTTCTTGAGGTAAGAGAATAAGGTGGCTGGCTTCCTCGAACCATGGTTGTAATCTTGCCTTTAGAAGGGCCTCTTTTCTCTGTAATTCTTCCATTTGTTCTTGCAACTGCTTTCCTTCCTGTAACTTCGTGAAGCGCTACACTGGTGCCAAATTGCATGCAATCACTCGGACTTCATCATATTTGCATTGTGTCTCCCTGACATCTTTGTTCAACTTCTGCAAGTCTGGGTCCTCCTGCAAGTTTGTCCACAAATCCATCTCTTGGTCAAACATCATTGCACAGTCTCTAACGGTGGTATCCAATGTGTTCATATTCTCCTTAATCATTGCCTGTCATTGCTCCCGGACCTTAGGCGGAGTAGGTGGCTGCAACTTTAGCTACAGCTATGATACCTTGATTTGAAAATCAAAAGTAGCCCTTCCAATCTCATCCTTTGATGCGTGAACTGCAACAACTAATTTTCTGAATTTTATTATAGCTTCAACATCCTTTGGGATGTTCAATTCTGGAACCATCTTGCAGGCCTACTCTATTGTCTTGTCCAGGCTCTGACTTCATGTCTGCATCTCCTCATTATGCTTTAGTGCCTGATATTTCTCCGTGAACATCTTCTCATTATTCACCTTGAACTAGGTTATGACTATGAGGGTGTGCTACACTCTAATCCTTAACTCATCCAACAACCCCTACTGTAACGTTTGGAGGGTATGAAGTGACAGATGATGAGCCTCACCATTGGGTAATTATATGGGCCTTAATTCACCTCCTAGCTTATTCAAACCAACTATTCTCACAACTTATTGCATACTTTTGATTATATGTTGTTTATGAGATAAGTTGGAGTTGGATATTTTGCTTTGTGGTCTAATGTGCATTTAACATGGGATTAAAGGATTAAAGCAAGGAATTTTGGCAAAGACCTTAGTCAAAAATCAAATGGGACAAGGGAGAGTAATTATAGGAGGTAAATCCTCCTCATTTACTACCCCTTCATTCAAATATTCCTCCATTAGCTTGAAGTGCAAACAACCAAATCATGAGGACTAGAAGGCAGCCGAGCTGGTGAAAGTGAAAGCACCAGGTTATCTCAAGTTTTGGAGCCGAGCCTCCCTAATTTTGAGGAAGTCATTGGAAAATTTAGTCGTATAAGTAGAGAGGCCTAGCACCTCAATAGGATTTGGACTTTTTATTTTAAAACTATACTTTATTTTCAAGCAGCAAGACTTGTCACAGTTTTTGATGTAATACATTGTTTTGATAATAAGAATTAGTTTTGTTTCGAGCCAACATTGAGTTAACTTAGAGCGATGAAGCTCTTGGGTTAGGGCCCAACCCTAGCAGCGAAGGCTGCTTTTTATTGTACATGTATGCTAGCATGGATTCATGGTTTAATCGTTCCTTTGCTTAAGTAGTTGCATTTCCATTACAGTAGTGTAGCATATATTAGTTGAGTTTTAGTTTGCTTCCATTCATCCCTTCTTTCAATTAGCAGGCTAGCCAGGACTTCTTGCATGAAGTTTGTTCTCTTGATTCAGTACGAGGTTCATTTCATTGTCGTATTTGTTTATCACCTTTTGCTCATATTCTCATTTCCTTCAGCATGAAATGCTTAAGAGGAAGCTAATAAAACACGTCTTGATCAGATTATACCTGTAGATTTCCTTACCATCCAATCCATAAAAAACTTGATCAATCACCGTCTGATTCATTTGAACACTTGACTTTATGCACTCCAAATCTCCACCGTCGATTTGTCTAGCTTGATCCAACAACTATCGTGAACTCTTCCACCTATTTTATGCACTCCAAATCTCCATCGTCAATTTACCACACCCTCGATCCAACAGCTATCGCGTCACCCGATCACCAACTATCTTGACCAATCTCCACCGTTGATCAATCTCGTGTGATCCAATGACTATCGTGCAATCTTGCGCGAATTCTTACACGGTTGATATTCGCCCGAGAGCACACGCGAAAAGTGGTTTTCTCATGCTACATGTCACCTAGTTAGGCTATGTTATCACTTAAGAATTCTAATGCCAAAAAATTTCTCTATTAGATTGATGATAAAGGTCAGTCTTAGTCTAAACTTGTTTTTTTTTGTTTTTCCTCAGAGTCTCAGTTTAGGAGGTCTTGAGTCAAACATGCATTCTTATCTATCATTGGTCACCCTCATTCATCATCCATCTCATAGCCATGTGTCAGTTTGATTTCAAAATCATTATGTACCAAACAGCCTTTTTAGGTGATTGCGTAGTGCATGTAACCACTCTGAAGCATTTGCGCATCCCATTAATCCTTTTAACAGTTTCGCAGCGCAAAATCCCTTTAAGTGTTTTCGCAGTGCAAAGGTTCTTTAAGTGATTGTGCAGCGCGATAGGTTTTAGGTGATTTCGCAGCGCATTATTCAAAATTTACACTAGGTGTGCTGCGAAATTGGAGATTCGTGCATTCCGCAGCGAATCTTTCCCCAACTATCAAATTTGTCAAATTAACCTATGGCTACGTCACTCATTGTTAGTTTATGCACTCCATACATAATCTCCAACCACTTATCTCCATCATTGCAATCACTAGGGGCATTGATACACACGAAATACAAGTTCCAAGAAAGGCCAAGTATGCTCGGTTTTAATGATGTTTGTAGGCCTTGCATGCGAAACAAATCTACTAGATTTCAATTTGAAAACATCATCATCAAGCGAGGAAACCATTCAAGTGAGCCAGCCATTCAAGCGAGGTAGATTTTGGAGTTTGAGCAACGCTAGCATTTCTAGCTTACAGGTCACTGAATCTCCATGAAGGAATCGGTAGAAAGGAAGGACCACCGATCAGGTAAATGTCTCAGAAATGAGCCTGAAGGATTGGATATAACCTTGAAGAATAAGGAGGTCGAGCAGGCATTCAAACAAGTTGGATGTTGGAATTTTTTCAAGAAGCTCCAGGGAGGTCATGTACAGGTGACTAAAAAATTTGCACTGAATTTCACAGGGCTAAATTCAAAGGTTGGAATGTTGGAATTGTAGGTCTCACCAGACATGATATCGACAATGACAGAGATTCCAAGAGGGCAAGAAAATTGGTTCAAAAATTTCAAATTTGACATGAACCCATGCAAGGAGTTTCTAAAGCAGGAATTCGTCAATTCAGATCTAAGTAAATCCATTCCTAGAAGTTATGTCAAAGAATCTTATGCCCATTTACTCACCTGTATACAGAAGTATCTGACCTGTGAAGGGAGATATAACAAAGTGTACTCATACCATTTTAAACTACTGCTGCATTTCACAGGGAAAACATCTATTGATCTACCTTTTTACTTGTTCCGCAGTTTAAGTAAAATGTGTGATAAGGTACAACTGAGAAAAGAAGCCTGTGAGACTTCACTTTTCCATCATGGCTTGGTTAAGTTAATGGTTTTGCATGAACTCCAGAGGGTAGGTAGAGACTAGGACACATTCATATTCATGTCTGGTTTCAAGAGTAGGACCGGTGTCAGCCCTCTAGTGGCAAAAGAACCTTCAACAACAACCACTCCTCAAGAAGAAATAAGAGCCAAAGGGGTTTCAAAGTTAAAAGAAAGGAAACAAGTTGGAGAGTCTGCAAATACACTGACTATTCAGGATACACCTCAGCAGTCAATTAAAGAAAAAGGTCAGGTCAGAGAGACTACACATGAATCAAGCACTGGTGGAGGAGTTCAAAGAAGAAGAACGAGGAGCTAGGTGGCTAAAGAAAAGGGTAAGTCAATAGCTATTGTAGAAAGTCCTGCTTTGAAGGGAGATTTAAATGATTTATTGTAGGAAATTGACATTGAAGAGTCTCCACTAGTTCAAGATGATTTGATGCAGTCAGGAAAAAAGAAGACAAAGAAAGTTAAAGCCTCAAAGAAACTCAGGTTTGATGAGCAAGTTGAACAATTTGTGTTCAAGCCCAGGAGACCCATAACAAGGAAGTTCAAGCAAGTACAGGAGGTACCACCAAGGGCAGAGGAAGAAAGGGAGGAGACTCAGCCTCGTGAAAGAAAGGATAAAGGCAAAGCAGTTGCCACCCAAGAAGAAGACAATATGGAAGACTTGAAAAAGAAATTGGGATTGGCCAACCTTGAAATCGCTAGATTAAAGAAGGCTGCCAGAAAATTTTCACTTAAAGAAGCCTATTTCAATCAGATGCAAGCTCGGTGGGAGGATCAAAATTTTCAAATTCCTGAAGTGGTTGATTTTAGTGTTCAATTCCGTAGCTGGACTACTCCTGCAATAAAGGAAGCTCAGTTCATTAGAAAAGTCAATACAAACCTCAGGTCTGGGATCAAAGTCATGAAGAAACAAGTTGAAGACTTAAAGATACAGTTGAGCCAGCTACAAGAATCTCCATGAAGAAGTCTCATTACAAGTAAGGCTATATCTCAAAGTTTTGATGATTTTGCTTGGTATAATCCTTTTTGAAGAACCAAACATCCCTTTCAGTTTTGGAAAAACTTGAAACAGTTAAAAGAAGATTTTAACAGCAAAGTGCTCAAATAAGTAAAATTTTGGGTTGAAACTGTGATTTTTGAAGCAACTCAGCAGTTCCGTAGCGCGCTACGAAACTGCTGAAAGCGATGATTAAAGCTCAGTAGTTTCGTAGCGCGCTACGAAACTGCTGAAGCTAAACAGTCCAATTTCAATTAACCGGTTTTGAATATGAGCAGGAATTTTGAAAGGTGAATATCTACAAGGTATGCAAGGTATCAGCTGAAGCTATTAAGATTCAACCAGGTCAAGACAGGTGGAGATAATATGCATACGAATCTTACTTTAGATTTTTATCATAAAGTGAGCATATTTACCACACTTCAGGATATTTGGAACAGTTTGCAAAAATTTAGGCTTCCATGCATGAAAATGGTGGACAGCACATCAAGGACGTGGCAATCAGCTCCATTTTGGGTAATTAAAGGATAAAGGATGTACTTCGTTGGATCCGAACATCTTGAGGCAAACTAAAGACCAGTACACAAGGGGTAGTTTCCTATGTTTCAAGGCATTGGAAAAACATGTGACATTGAAGAACAACATGAAGCCTTGAAGGTCCATCATAGCCACCACCAAAAGGGAACCATATGTCAGAGAATGAGGATGATTGTAGACCAAGGCTGTTATAGAATTAGAGTCCTATTTGATTTAGATGTCTAGAAGGTCTAGTGGAAGTTTGTTATATTTAATAGGCAGTTAAAAGCTAAATAGGTGTCATTAGAAGTAGTTCTCGAGTTCCTTTAATGTAGAAGGAAGAACTCTATATATAGAAGGATGGAAAATGTAATAGGGGTTGGAAGTTTATGTAAAAAAAAAAGGCCTGTTGTGAAGCTTATGGAAAGACTCTGTCCTTTGGTAATACAGTAGTGGTTTTTTGCTGCTCAAGAATCATAGTGACTTTGATGTATGAATTCCTCTTGTTATATTTCATGTTGTTTACAGTTTGATGAGTACTTTATTACATATAAATCCCATGCCGTGTTCTAATTTCCTTCATGTACTCATATACTGTCCCTTTTGTGTCTGCTCTCCTTTATGTATATTGAAGTCTGAATGCCTTGATTTCATTGCAAAGCCAATTCACTGTTAATACTAAATGACATATGACTCCATGAGCCCAATGGATGCTTGTTAATTTAGATTTTACCAGCCACATTACTATTTGTTTCTTAAAAGAGTTAGCCATCTTAATCATAATCACAAATCTTAAACCCTTTGAGAGAGCCCTCTCAGGCTAAGGAGGCTAAGCCTTAGCTAAAAGATTGGTCTGAAACAGTTACTTGAAGTCTTCTTGGTCTGCAGCCTTCCAGGGTCTGATTTTGAGATAACAGGCTAATCGCATAAAATTTTGAAATTCCACTTATAGCCTTGAGGTCGCATGAGAAACTGCTTACTGCCTACGAAAAGTTGCTCCATCATTCCGCACATTTTTCCCACGATAAGATCTCCGCCGCTCATCCTTCGTTAATCCTATTCATCCATCTATTACTTAATCTCCTGTGATAAGTTCTCCCCAGCTCATCTTTCGTTAACCCTATCCAGCCATTTATTCACTCAATCTCATGCAATAAGATCTCTGCCGCTCATCTTCCGTTAACCCCGTCGATCCATCCATTCACTCAATCTCATGCAATAAGATCTCCACCGCTCTTCTTCTGTTAATCCTTTCTGTGATCAATCTATCCATATATTAATGTAATTTCTTGTGATAAGATCTCCACCACTCATCTTCCATTAATCATGTTCATTGATCTGACTGATCCAATGGTTCCCATGCACTGCTGCTTCATTACGTCCTCCTTTCACTGATTCTGTCCTTCAATTTCTCTTCTGCTTCACTCCTTCCTGAACGTTGTTCTGTGTATTATTTGAACGCTGCCATCTGATCATCACAATACGCCCGTGAGCACCTTCTAGCCATCCTCAACCACCTTCCATCCACCTGTCATATCTACAAGAACAATTACATTGCATTCTTGATTTTACCAAAAATACCAAAAAAGTGAAAGCAAATTTAGTTTAGTTTCCTTGCTTACACCTTAGTATGGTTTGATGCTCTTTACTTTTGAACTTACATAGTAGCATTAGGTTAGTGTTGATTTAAAAATTCTACTTATCATAGTTGTTTAAATGGTGAATTAGGAAATGGTGTGATTTATCATTACCTATTGTTTTTTTCATTACTGCAGTAGAATAGTTCTCTTAGAGTAGATTTTCTCTTCTTCCATCAAAGAATCAAGCTTTTTCTAACTCTATAGAAGTCTGGCTTGGAACCCCTAAGGTCTCTTGCTAGATGAACAAGTGACAATAGGCAATACCTTCACTTCTACTTGTGCATATAGCATTGTCACCTCGAAGTTTGTACGAAACCCAGGTTGATAAGTAAAGTTGGCAGCCCAGGAGTTACATCATCCTTGCTGCAATACTGGCACTCATCAACAGCGTAGACAAGTTGACTCCCATGTACTTTATTATACCAAGCACAGCACAGTCCTCCTCTGACTCTACGTGGATCAATCCCTTTGGTAAAGGTATCACTCTAAGGTCTAGAGTCTACTCCATTTCTGCTACTATTCCACTTCCTTGTGCCAGGCTCGCTTACACCCCACTCACTTTCCCAATGCTCTTTTGAATATTGTTAGTCTAGATTTGTAGCTCATGCAGATCCTTTTGGAAACTTCCCAGCATTTACATGTACTATTGCTCAAACTTCTTCCACAACTCTATTGTTGTGCCCCTGAATTTGTCGTTGATCTCGTCGAGATCCCCTTCTACCAAGACCATCGGTCCAATATGCATCTACTTATCTGACTTATGTTTCTTTCATGGCCCAATAGTTTTCTCCTTTCCACCACCTCCTCTTGTCCTGAAACTTCCTACTCATATTATGTCGTGAAGTCGAATCTTCGACTTCTTTTGTATATGTGCTTTCTTTCTCAGCCGGCAATTTTGCAGTGAGGTCTTTCTCTGCTTGTTCTTTCTCCACAGTTGCTTTTGCAGCAACTTCCTTCCTCCTTTTCTATGCAAGAGCTCGCACTACCTTTTGAGCTGCTTAGTTTAATTTCTACGTAGTAGAAATTTTCACACCTTTCGTAGTGCCTACATCAAACTCTTTGGCTTTGCGTTACTCCACTATCCAGCTCCCTACGATTTCTTGTAAATATGTCTCATATACTAAATGCGGTAGCTTTTTTCATATTTGCTTTGGGTCCTTGTGTGCCTTGATTGAAATGTTGTGAAAATCGGCCTTAAGCTTCATGGGTTCCAACTACATAACCCTATTATTTTCGTAGTAAATTTTCATCATATACTTGTTAGTCACAAAATGTGGGAACCTCTAATGGTCTGCGAGGTCCCAATCCTGCATTTTTAGCACTGGCATGCATGTTAATGTTGTTCCTTCAAATTCCACATGTTCAGGCAATAGGGGTGTTGAAACTGTGAATTTCCTGGAAGCTGGGTCTTTGGTAACTTTGTTTTTTCCCTTCCACAAAGGGATATACTTTAGGAGCCATGTGATAGGCTCGCCCTCCTTTGCATCCAATGCAACCACACATTGGTATTCCTCCTACTCCAAATTGACCACTTTCTCTAGTTGTTTTTTTTTTCCACTTCTGGTGCACCTCCATGTTCTTCCTCTGTGACTGTCTCACTGGCATTGGCTTCTTCTATTTTTATTTGGAAGTAGATTGCTTCGGCCTAGGCAACCTCGGCGCCATAGGCACAAGGGTTGTAGCTTCCATAATGGATATCTCAAGGGTCGCCGCATTAGAGATGGGAGCTTCAAAAATCATGGCTTCCATGGGGTTTGTAGCTTTCATTTGCTAGAGAATGACCTTTTGGTTCCACTCTGTTAAGGCTGCAAATGCTAGGTGTGACATGAAATCCTCCCAGAATCGATGACTCATAACCTTTAAAAAAAACACCCAAATAACTCTCAGAATGCAAAGTTTTCTTCATTGGACCAACATGTGCAATTTATAGGAGGTTTTGAATTCAAATCTGATCGTTCCCCTAATTTCTGATCATCAATGCATCTTTGGCAGCAGATCTCCAAATATGTTTTCCATAAATGGTACCTACCCTCTCATATTAACTAATTTTTGGCCATTAAATCATAAATAGTAACTCCAACGACTACTTTTGGACCCCTTTGCATGGCACCATCTTCAATGGTGAAGCTCATAGAGCGCAGCTGATGAGCCTCTGTATTGCAACAAGAATGTTGCAACTACCAAGGCTACCGACTTTAAATATCAACCTAGGGTTTGTACAAATTTAAGAGGTATCGACACTATATGTGAAGCATATAATGTCTCCTTCCTTTGCTGTCATGATGTAACGGAGTGCATGTACTGAAGTCAAATCCTAAACTAATTGTGGAAAATGAAATGTTAGAAATGGAACCTTAACCTATTGCAAGAAAGAAAGTACAAGGAAGGAGACTGAAATCAAATGATAAAATGCACAATTTTCCGAGTAACTTCTAAGAGGATTTGATTCAAAAGAATGCTAAGTTAACATGTATGCAATCCTATTGTCCTAAGTATGCATATTCAAACCATCAAACCTTCTACTGCTGTGCATGTAAATGGATAAAATAAATATGTTTTCCTTCTTTTCTTTTCTAAATGTGAGTGTGAAAGCTAATCTCTTTTGGTGATGTGGCAGGAGGCTTCGAGATGATGGTTAATGGTTAGAAGGCTTGGGATACAAGTAGGGACCCTTTTCTAGTTTCCTAGAGGATTTTTCCTCAATTTGGCCTCAAAACATGGTTTCCTAAAGGATGCTATAGGATTTCCTACAGGATGTCCTGAAAACCTACGGGATCCTATGAAAGCCTACAAGATACAGTCGAGGTCAAAATGATGGATGTTTAAGTTGATGGAAAGCTTAGGGAAGGTGGTTGGTGGATGGAATGAGGCAACAGAGTGCCTAGGACCACTTCAGAACTCAAAACCAAAGTTGGGTGATGGATGGATTTTCTCAAAAATATTCGAGAAGTTTCCTTGTGAAGTGATGAAATTGTTGAGGGATTAGTGAAAGAAAGTGAGGACCATGGGTGGATGAAGTTGGGATGAGGTTGTTGACTATGAAATCTCTCTGTACTCCTGAAACACCTACACTACATCAAACATTGACATTTACCCAAAACTCATTTAAACAAGAAGAATTTCAATTATCTAAAGGAAACATGATTTCATGAGTTAGTTGTCTACTTCATGCATGAGGAAACCTTTGTGGAATGATACAAAACATTGATGAGATCTAATGTAAGACTGAAGATAGAAGAAATGGAAATCAAATCCTACCCTTGAAAACTAGCAAAATTCTGACCTAAGTGAGGAGAAAGACGGTTAAAATGGTCCTAATGGCATGGAGGTCAAGTAAAGGCCTAATCCTAGCTTCAATGATGATTTTTCTCAATTCGGGCTCAAAACAGGCTTTCCTACAGGATGCTATGATGATTTACTACAAGAAGTACAAATTTACTATAATTCATCAAATGACCAACCAAATCAATCCAAATTAGATGGGACAAATTTTTTTATTTACTAGGATGTCTTAGGTCTCCATTCCAAGTGGAATCACTAAAAAATACCTTTGTTAACCCATGCTAAAAAAATAAAAAATATTAGTAGTCGAAAATCTAGAAATTCGAGAACTAGTGAGCTAGTAAATCTTAACAAATGCCTAACCAAAGCAAGTGAAAATGAAATGGGGTAGGTTTTTTTGTGAACTAAATTTTTTTGTGATCTAATGAAAGTGGAACCAACTTGATTGAATCTTGTTAGCATGCTCTAAAAAATAGTAGAAATTTACTATTCTTTGCTAAAAAGGAGGTCGAGAAATCTAGATTTGGGAATAAGAAGACTAATCCAAGCAGCTCAATGATTACTATGAACTTCCAAATATTTTCCTAGGATGAAATAATGCTTTTGATCCTACAAAGGAACTTACATGAACCATTTAACTCAATCCTACAACAAGAAATAATTAATACTAAATGCAGAAGTAGAAAGAAATAAAAAATAGAGATGCATGTGAATACACAGTGAAAAGACTGAAAGAGAATGATATAGAAGGGCTCTAAGGCTCTCAAGATGGCCAAGCCCAAGGAAACTCATAGACCTATGGAGGAGAACATGATTTAGAAGCTGAACATGACACCAATCTTCATTATTTTCATCAATACAATTACATCCCTAAAAAAAATACAGTGGAGCTACAAAAACATGAGTTCTCTCCACAATAACATTAATGAAAATCTATATATAGAGGAAAATTCGACTTGGTAATTATACAAAATGACTAGGAATCATTCCCCATGAATGGAGGAATCTTTCCCCACCAAAATCCCTTGATTAGTTGATGTGGTCCCCAATGCTAGGAATCTGCATTAAATGGCAGGGAACACATTCCTACATTTTCACAATCATTGGAGTTCCACAATCTATGCCATAATTCCATAATATCTTGTTGATTTATTATTTATTATTGATCCTCATGTAGTAGGGAACAAGTCCCTAAATTATCTCCTCCTCTAAATCTTCATAATCTGCCAAATATTCTCATGATATTTGTCATGCGGAAAGAGTCAGT
This sequence comes from Pinus tabuliformis, assembly GCA_031772625.1. Taxonomy (NCBI): domain Eukaryota; kingdom Viridiplantae; phylum Streptophyta; class Pinopsida; order Pinales; family Pinaceae; genus Pinus; species Pinus tabuliformis. The sequence goes on from CM062815.1 coordinate 53,024,871, forward strand.
TTTGCGGACAAAACCGACCTCCCTAGAAGCTAAGGCTTTCTAGTGACAAACAAGACAAGTAAACACTACCTTTCTCTAAATATGCATTTAGAATACAAGTAATCAGGTGATTATAACATACATTTAGTCCAACGTGTTATAGACATTTTTGTACCTTACAGCATTGAGCATGAAATGTCCATAATCTAAGGTATCCAAAGTCCCTAAACATGTTGTTCCTACCCCTAGAGGAACAAGGCTAACAAACCACAGCAATTCACAGAAGTTCTCCACCAAAAACTGCTCAAAACAAGTCAAATCAGGATCATTTCAGTGGCTACACTAGCTGTTTGCGCTGAATTTCAAAGCCAACACTAGCTACCTGCGTTGAATGTCAACTGGAACACTGGCTACCTGCGCTGAACGAGAATGGACAAGTGGCAGGCTCATTTCTCAAGGTGTCAAAACCCAGGAAGCTTCCAAACTGACACTTGCCTCAGGGAATTCGACTGGTGATGAGTAAGAGGTTCCAAATCTCCAAGTGGAAGCAAGAACCTCCAAGTGGACTCAAGAACTGACAGAGGGAGAGGACACTAGTCAGATCTCAAGCTGACTCATCCTCTCTCCAAACATCTATATATGGATCTCTCCTCCATGAGATCTTGGGGCTGGAATTTTGTTATTGCAAAGAATTGTTGTTGGTTTGAGATTGGAATCATTGGGTGCTTAATGCTTTGAAGGGGGAGAAGATAGGAATTCCATTTGCTGGGAAGGAGATGCTGGATTGGAGCCCTCTGGGTTGTATCTCTTCCTGAACCTTGTTATTCATCAATAAAGCTATCTTGGTTTCTCCTATATGCTGATGTATTTTGATGTATGAATGTATTAGTGTATTTGGTTTATTTCTAATCCTAAACTAGTTATGAATGTGGATATCTGTCTTTGTGTAGTGTTCTTCTCTTGTCGCAAGTAGTTGTTCTCTTGTGATCTTGCAGGAAGTTGAAGCTGGATAAGCAAGAAGGCAAGTAGCTGTGAACACCCAAAGAGAAGAGAGACCAGATCGAGGGACAAACGGAAGACACCGGTGGATAGGATCGTCCTGCATAGGCATTTTTCCCCACAACAAATTGGCGAATCCGCTAGGGAAGATTTGTTTAGTCATTTTATTTGTGTTTCTATCATTGATTGTTTCATAGACTTGACAACAACAATCGAACTACATCTTTCCCGGATGCAAAGTAGAAAGTTGCTGCTTTGATCCAATTGCTGGACTTGTCTATGATCTGAACAATGGACTCACAAATGATTTGATGATCCTTGTGATAGATCTTAGTAGCCTTTCAAAGCATCCCTTTGATTACACCTTGCTTGTTGCTTTTATTTGGCCTGAAACAGTTGATTAAATAGCAATCTGTGACCCAGAACCTGAGGGAAACGAGAGTTTCTCCTTCAGCGCAGACCCAGTGAAGGGATTCTGCATTTCAACGCAGGTCCCGTGAAGGCTACCTGCGCTGAATGTCAAAACCCCTGTGTTGAGGTTGCGCTGAACCAGTTTGTCCTAGTGCAGCTAGGGTTCTCTGCTCTGTTTTGCCTTGTTTTGATCTCTGATTTTTGCAGCCTGTAACCAACATAGGTACCAGTCTGATAACTCCTTTTCTCTGCTTACATTCCGCCTCCTTTTGTACAAAAAGACTGTGAGTGTTTTTATGTGTTTGTGGTGTCATTTACAGTTTTCCTTTGCATGAGTGAAATAGTCATCCTGTAGCCCTTGATTCAGATCTGATTGTGATCTTAGAAGAGAGTTCATTGGCTGTTTGTAGATTGATTATATATTTACTTTTTCTTATTGGTTTGAATTTGTCTCTTTTAAGTGTCGAAACAAGTCTTCATTTCGAAAATTGTTAAGTGTTGTAATCTCTTCTATCTTCTCTGATTTCGAAAAAAGTAAACTTGTTTGTATTGATCATTTAAAAGCAAATTCAAAGTTGTACAAAAAGCTTTCTTTGTAGGCATCAATACTAAGAAAGCGGAAAACAAACACCTGCATTGTGCATTTGCATTTGATAGTTTGCATGTTGGATTTAGGAAAAGTGCATTCGAGTGTGTTGATTACTCTTTGAGAAAGGATGGTGTCTTTCTTTTCCCTTAGTAGCTAGGATTTTCAAAGTTGAAAAGATATAAAGCTTGCTTATCATCTTTAGACTGCATTTAGGAATTTGTATCATACATCTCGTGGTGAACCTTGAAAGGCAAACTTTAAAAATATCAACCTAAAATAAATTGAATGAACTTAACAACGCTTTGCAACATAACGCACAACATAGAGGTCTAGGCTAGAGACGTGTTCCGGCGTCGTTAAGCCTGGTGACTGTCGATCTCGTAGAAGGTGGGTGATTCCTCCTGAGGGACGATAGTGCCAGTACGGATTGTGCTCCCACGTACCGTCGCGTATATATTGGGAGACCCCTATAGGCATAAAACCTTTATCCTTAGGAAGCCGTGTCGGCCGCCCTACTGATCACAATGCACTGAACACAGCATTCAGGAAGATCGACCGCCTGTACCCTAAAAAGTATTCTACGGTTTTGCGAAAAGTTTGGCACACCCTCTGCCTAGAACTCCAGAGTAGTTCCTTTTGGCCTTTTTCAGACTCTATAATGGAAAAAGTCCATCCGAGCATTTGTCACTTCGGGCTCGTTAAAACATCGAAGGAGACTAGAGTCATCTTTAGCTTTTTCTCGACTCTTTAAAAGTGAAAAAGCATGTTGTGTCTAAAAGCGTCTAAAAAATTCCTTTAATTCGGAAACAAACTTTCCCCTTTTGTATTTTGGTTGATCGAGTAATCCGCAATCGTGGAAGAAAGTCAATTGAAACCCCGTCGTTCGTAGAGGCTTACGAGTCAACCGTCTTTGTCTCCGAAATCGAAAACAGTACGGACAAAGTGAACTCGTTTAACCGGTTCAAAATCTCCTATCAAAGTTAGAACAAGTGTTCCAACGACATCTGAGATTCCGGTTACTCCAAACATTTCTGGAAGCCCTGCCTCTATAGAAGAAGTTCAACAGCCACAGAGGGACAGTAATACTGATCCTAGTCTGAGAGCAAATACTTGCGTTACTGAACCAGTTCCATCTGTAACCGGTTCAGAGAGTCTTGCTCCTCAAACAACTTTTGCTGTTGATTCAACCCCTTCTTCGGCACCAGAAATATTTTACGGACCTGACGGTCTTCCTCTTCCACCTGGTTTGATTGCGATAGAGGAAATTGTAGAGGATCCGCAAGCAAGTACTCCAACCCATTTTGGAGTAGGGATCACTCTATTTCCTTCTACATCAGAAGTTAGTCTACCACAAGTGGAAGTTCTTGTAGAATCGCTAGGCAATCTATTGGATAGACTAAAAATGTCTGAACAACCGTCAACGTCCAGGACTGTGTCGAATGACACAACGACAGCAGAAGACCCTGCCGTCACTCCGACGATGTTTTTCGGCATACCATCTATCCCAACTAGCTCACAATCGCTAGAAGGAGTCCACCAAGGGGCTATCTCGATAGTGTGGTCTGTTCCAGTTTGTTCATCCGAATAATATCCGGCAACTCTTATGTTGAGACTCACCAGATTGATCCATTTGGAGGTCAATTTGGGCAATCCAGTCCCCAAGGACAAACAATCCCCTTGAGTTCCGGATTGCTACCGTATGGGGGGCAGTATGCCCTTTCACTACCCCCTCCGGGAGGGTACCCATACGGGAGTTCACAACAGTATTCAGGTTATACTGGAATCACATCAAGTGGTTGGGTACCTATGCTACCTCAACAACCAAGAGTTGTATATTCTATGCAACAGTGTGTACCTATGTCGAACATCCCGACTACACCGGCTATTGTGACAGTGTCGCAAGTTCAAACGTTGCCTATTGTATGTGAACCTCAGATTTCTCAGGTTGTAATGCAACAGCCCCTTGACCCTGGGACACAACCACAATTGCTAACTGGTGGGGCGACACAGGTCCAAACGGGTACAATTACCCCACACCTTGGTCCAACATTTAGTATAGCACAACAGAACATGGCTTCACAACCGTGGCTGGTGCAATACCAACAACCACAATTCCAGCAAGTATACCAAGGTTCTGAGCAGCAGATCTTTGCGAACAGTGGACAACCGTATATTCAAAACGGTCAAAACCAACCGCTTTACAGTGGTCAAGTCCACCAACCGTATCAGTCATACCAACATCAATTACATTATGCTGGTATGCAAAGGCTCAATGCTCAGGCAATTCCATCGTACCCTGGGTGTGCCTCACCTAACCTGAATCAACAGTTACCATTCGTGGCAACTTTAGAGTTACCCGATTTACACCGGTTAACCAACGATCTGATTGCTTACGCCCCTTGGTGGCCAGTGATTCCTCACAAACTTCCATCTGACATTCCTAAATTCAATGGAAATCCAGGTGAAGACCCATCGAATCACGTGATGACTTTTCATCTGTGGTGTTCATCAAACACCCTGAATGATGATTCAATAAGGCTTTGCCTTTTCCAGAGGACGTTAACGGGTCCAGCGGCAAAATGGTATATTGAATTACCTAGAGCTTCGTTCGACAATTTCAGCTCCCTAGCCACGACTTTCTTAACCCATTTTCAATTACCGATAAGGTATGAAACGGGAACGGAAATATAAACCAACTTCAAGTAGACAACTTCCACTCATATATCCGATCATATACATGAGTGGCGTCGTCGTCGTAGGATGGTGAAAACATACGTTCCTGATCAGCTGTTAGCTGAATGGTTTATAAAGTCGTTACTTCCTGCTATAACAGAAGATGTGGCAAAGGGGGGGGGTCGTAACAGAGGAGCAAGTTATTGCTCGTGCACAATATCTAGACTTAGTTTATACTCAGTCTGGCATGCTCTATGACAAAATACTTGACGCCCCTAGGCCGGAATTCTCAATTCCTCCTCCTCCTAAATCAAATAGTGACTCTCATGCCGGCGATGGCATGATTGGCACGGAAAACGCGAAATCGACAAAGGCTTTGTCTAAGAAAGCCCGTAAGAATTCGGATCAAAATGCAAAAGAAGAAATTCTTACTTCGGAAGTAAATGCCATATCAGCAGATAAGGGCAAAGAAACCAAACAACCAGGGAGCAAGAAGAAACAAAACAAAGGGAAGAAGAAGAAACAGGGTGAGTCATCACCTGGAAAAACTTCTTCAGACCCTCCTGGAAATAGGAAATATCCATGTCAGATATGCGATGAGGATCACTAGACAAGGGATTGTCCATACAAAGCTGAGCTGAAGAGATTCTTTAAAAGTTCGCAGACCTCAGCTGTGTTAACTGATCCATTTCCCAATCCAGGTCAAAATCTGGTTGATAGTGGAAATGCTTCCCCGTCGCAAGTGCTTATGTTGTCGGTCTCAAAACAGCAGAATGATGCTTTGATTTCGACAAGGAACAAAGATTACGGGAATCCGCAGCTGTCGAACGACAAAGGTAAAGATCAACCAAGTAGTTCGACAACAACTTCGACAGAAGTTGTACCGCCCATCATTCCTGAATTAACAATAAAACCGCCAAAGGGAGTAGTACACAAGTCGACATTTAATCCTCGCGCCAGAGCGGCGCAGCATTATAACATAGTGGAAGATTTGGCCCAATCGCCATCCGCTATGTCGACTCTTGAAGTACTACAGAATTGCCCATCCCAAAGGCAGGCTTTGTTATCAGCTATTGGTGGGGTTGATCCTAAGGATTCCAATCTTGTATCCTTCGATCACAAAGGATATGATCCTCAGTTACCAGCTCAACTAGCTTTCCTTATTCAAGTGAAAGCCCTCAACAAAACTGTTCACCGAACGATTATTGATGAGGGGGCATCTACATGTATTATGTCGATGAGTTGCTGGAAAACTTTAGGGTCTCCGACCTTGTCGCGATCTTCGACAACATTGAAAGCATTCGAAGGAAGGACCTATACCCCGTGTGGTATCCTTAATAACTTGAAAGTTGAACTAGGAGGAAAAACAGTAGAAATAGATGTTGAAGTCATCGATGGGAATCTTGATTACAACATCCTACTGGGAAGACCATGGATATATGCCATGGCAGCTGTAGTGTCGACTTATTTTAGGAAGATTGCATTCCCTTTTCAAGGAGGGATTACGATCGTCGACCAACAAGACTTCCTCCCTAATGGTTCACAAGTTACAGGAAGCATTCCGATGATCCATGGAAGCAACCATTCGCTTCAAGGCATCGGAGTAGGCCTACTGAAAGACCCCGCATTAATGGGAACTTTCGCACTTCCACCTCCATTCTATATAGGAGAAGTAGCATTGGTAAGAGCCTGCAACATGATATCTTCCACGAAGATCTCAAAAGACGATGTCGACGTGGATCATGCAATGGTTTTGCCCCCAAGCCCTATAGAAATATTGTAGCAATCAATGTTTCGGGCATGGGAGGCGAACCCAAGTCAACGCTCATCAAGCGTTTGGGTAGATAGGTCTAGAGAATACGGTACCCCATTAGATCCTTGGTCGAAAGTACATGGGACTGACGAAGGAATTCTACAATCAATGTTGATTGAGGGGGCAGCATGGAATGATTGCCACCATCGTTCCCTTCTTCCGGAATATGAAGAAGATACTCATCATGACCTTTACCACCCTTCAGTTTTTGAATTCCTATCAAATACTGTAAATACGATGGATTCCGAGAGAAACTTATCCAATATTGAAGAGACTATAGCCATAAATATCTCGACTAAAACAAATGTTGTAGAGAATATTTATGTCGGCAAAGGTTGTTCTCCTTCAGAACTAGAAATATATCACGCTCTTTTTCGCGAGTTCAGAGATGTCTTTGCTTGGTCATATGATGAAATGCCAGGCATTGACTCGAGTATCATTGAACATGAAATTAAGATGTTTCCTGATGTCAAACCAGTAAGACAACGGCTTTGGCAGGTGCACCCCAAGAAAGCCGCTGCCAATAAGCAGAAGTTGAAAAGCTCCTCCATGCTGGTTTCATCTACCCAGTTCCTCTAACCGATTGGGTATCGAATATTGTCCCTGTTATGAAAAAACAAGGGACAATTAGAGTGTGTGTTGATTATAGGGATGTAAACCAAGCTTGTCCGAAGGACAACTACCCTACACCCTTCATCGACCAGATAATTGATGAATGCGCCGGATGTGAAATCTTTTCATTTATGGATGGATTTTCCGGGTATAATCAAATAAATATTCGCCCACAGGACCAGTCAAAGACTGCGTTCATCTGTCCGTGGGGCACATTCGCTTATCGAAAATTACCCTTTGGTTTAAAGAATGCAGGGGCGACGTTTCAGAGGGCAATGAATTATGCCTTCCATGACATCAAGAACATCGTTCAACCTTATCTCGACGACCTTCCAGCTCATTCGCGAAAGCGGACTGATCATCTGCAGCATTTAAGAGCGATATTTCTACGTTGCCGACACTACAAGATAAGACTCAATCCACACAAATGTGTGTTTTGCGTCGGTTTTGGTCGTTTACTTGGCTTTGTAGTCTCTAAGGATGGGATTCGTCTCGACCCTTGTAAGGTTCAGGCAATCATTAATTTGCCTCCACCTTCAAATTTGCTTCAGATTCAGAAACTCCAAGGGAAAGAAAACTTTCTGAGGAGGTTCATTCCAAATTACGCAGAACTTGCTAAAGGTTATACTCATCTTTTGAAAAAGTATGTACCTTTTGTCTTGGATCAGGTGGCGCAAGCTTCCTTTGATGCTCTGAAAGATTCTTTAGTAAAAGCATCATTAATGTATGCCTCGGACTATCAAAGAGATTTTAACCTGTATCTGGCTGCAGCAGATACGACCATTGCGATGGTTTTAGTTCAAGAAGTCGATGGAATTGAACATCCTATATATTATTTAAGTAAAAACATGAATGATACAGAAAGCAAATATTCTTACGTTGAAAAGCTAGCACTCGCTGCTGTTCAAGCGATATAAAGATTTCGACATTATGTCCTCTTTCGGAAAACTACCATTCTATCAGATTGCAACCCCATGACTTATATATTGTCGCGACAGTTGCTGGGGGGCAAATATTCAAAATGGGTAGCAATCCTTCAAGAGTTTGATCTGGAATTTGTAAAATCCAAATCAAAGAAAGCTTTAGTTTCAGCAGAATTATTGTGCGATCTCCCATCGTCGTCCAACGATGAAACATCGGAAGAATCAATCGTGGACGAAAGTTTGTTTCTAATATCTGCAAGCAATGAGTGGTATGGAGATATAATAATTTATCTCCAAACCCAAAAGTTCAGGCCTGATACCTCTCACTCAGAACAAAAATGTATACGATACCAAGCGAAAGACTACATGATCGTCGGTGATACGCTTTACCGTCGTGGTATCGATACAGTTCTGAGGAGGTGTCTCACCCATGAAGAGGCTGAAAAAGCCCTGAATGAGTGTCATTCAGGCGCGTGTGGGGGGCATCATTCTGGATATGCTACAACACAGAAAATCTTACAAGCAGGATACTTCTGGCCAACCATGTTCAAAGATTGCATAACCGCAGTCAGAAGTTGCCATGCTTGTCAAATTTTTGATAGCAAAACCAGAAGACCGCCCGCACCTTTGAAGCCAATAGTTGTTGTTGGGCCTTTAACCAAATGGGGCATCGATTTCATGCAATGTAACCCCACCTCGACCGGGGGGCATGGGTATATTATAGTCGTTGTTGACTATTTTACCAAATGGGCCGAGGCGATGCCTACATTAGATAACACTGGTGAAACAGCTACCCTTTTCTTTTTCAATCATGTAGTCGCCAGGTTCGGTGTACCACAGGCTATAGTTACAGATCATGGGTCGCATTTTTGCAATCACATGATGGTTGAATTATCTGCCAAGCTAGGGCTATCTCACGACAGCTCTACCCCGTATTATCCACAAGCCAACGGACAAGTTGAAGCAATCAACAAGGTCCTGAAGCGTATGTTGCAAAGGATGATCGGGGTTCACAAAAGAAGGTGGCACCTAATCCCGTACTCAGCCTTGTGGGCTTACCGAACATCGGTAAAGAACGTGACTGGGTTCACACCTTTCCAACTAGTGTATGGCCTGGAAGCAGTCTTGCCAATCTAGTGTGAAATTTCGTCTCTTAAACTCGCAATTGATCTCCTCCCCGGAACTTCGGAAGAAGAGGCTCGTTTCTTGGAATTAATCCAATTGGATGAAACCCGTTGTGATGCCGCTTTGGCTAACGAAACTCATAAGAAACGAGTCAAGGCGTAGTTCGACAAAAATGTCAAACCCCGTGTCTTCTCAGAAGGTGACTTGGTCTTGCTTTATGACCAAGAATCCGATAAATTGGAAGCAGGTAAATTTAATTCTTTATGGATGGGCCCCTATATTATTAAATGAGTGTTAGCAAAAGGAGCCTACGAGTTAATGGATTATGACGGAATTCCACTGGCGCAACCCCGTAATGGGTTGTACCTCAAGCGTTACTATGCTTAAATAGTAACCTGTATGCTTTTGTTGTATTTTGTTTTCACTAAGGTATTTGTTTTGGTCGAGTGATCCACCTTTTTACATTTATTGCAGATGTCAAACCTTCTGGAGACATGTGTTGGATATGCCGACGGAGCGAGTCATAGTTCGCGGAACCTGTCCTCCGCAGCCTGGGCCATTTTTGATCCAAGCGGCGAGTTAGTAAGTTTCAGAGGTGTGTGTATTGGGCAATCAACGAATAACATCACTGAGTATAGCACGTTGATAGAACTACTCTCTGATGCCATCACCCATGGTATACGCCGACTAATTGTCAGGCTAGACTCACAACTCGTAATACTACAACTCAATGGTATATATTCCGTTCGCAATCCAGCTATATACCGCATGTTTCTAAGAGTTAAGATTTTGGAAAGACAATTTGATTTAATTCAATACCAGCATATTTCCAGAAACTTAAACACATTAACCGACTCATTAGCAAACTATGTGTTAGATAGACATTTGCGACATTTATAAAAAGAGACACATCATCAATGTTGTACATATGGATCATATAACTCAACCAGAATAAAATTCGAAAATCAAAATATATATATAAGCTATTTATCGTTCATACATAATGTTCTGTAACCAAGACAAAAATTGGTCATATGACCCAAAAACTCAAAATGCTAGGGGGCACCCTAGCCTAGTGATGCTAATGATAGCACGTCATGGCCTGTGCAATCATGCGCAAGAGACGAGTCCATCGTCTAGGCACACCAGTAGTATGCCGCTGCAACTGTAAAGGTAACTCATCAATCCTCACATCAGGAATGCCAAGAGTAAGGCTCTCAACCTGCTCCTGCACAGCTGCAAGGGTCTCGGCTACATCAAGGTCACGGAGAATAACTCTCCCAGCAGTCTCCACTGCTGGGGCAGCGACTGGCGCTCTCGGGCGAACTGCTGGATGAATCGGACCAACATCTGCATGCACACATGAGTTTGATTAAAGTCTTGATAGAATAAAGCACAAGGACATTATAAATAAGAACAGTAAACAGTAATATGGTCGAAGATTTTACCAATAGCGCCCCACTGTTCGCCATCCGGCAGTACCAAGTCCGGATCACCTCGGAAATCCATACCAGCATATGGATACTCGAAATAGACCATCTCCTGATGCTCAAACCACTTGAAGAAGGTATCAGTGAAAGAAATCTGAGATTGACCAATATGCCTAGACATGTGATCAACCCATCTCTGCATGCGTGGCTCGGTAGGAGAAGGCAAGTCGAGTGCGATATACTGAGGCTGCATCAGTGGTATTTTCTCCAAGGCAAAGGCAATAAGAATAGAACCAAATCCAAAGTTCTTCAGCTTCCCGTCCTTTACCTTGTTCAACTGACTTTTCATCTGAAGAAGTACTGCATCTCACCAGTTGAATACTTTCGGTTACAGACACTCCAAGGCGTGCTGCACATAAGATCTGTTGGCAACATGTAGAGATGCGCTACCGGCCATCCTACCAATAGTATACAGAATGGACCTGAGAGACCTATCAGTAATCTCACGGATAACAACCTTGCCATCTCTACTCGGCTGGGATCCCTCCCTGCAATACTGATGGACATAATCTCTCACGGAGTCATTCCCCCGGGCCAAACCTGACAAAGAAATGGGGGCACCCTGCCTCGACAAACCAGTCAAGAAGTAAATGTCTACCACGGTCAAAGGGATGGATTTGCTCCTGATCTGAAATACTTGGTTAATAGGATCCCAAGAATCAAGCATATACTGCAGTAAAGAGATCTGTGCTCTCATACTAGAGATACGAAAGAACTTCAGCAGGCCACAGTTCCGCAGCGCGTTCACCGTGACAGGGTCATGGAGGGCAATCATGTCCTCTTCTTCATGTTCTCGTTCTCGCCATGTGAGGGTCATTTTGCTCAAAAGTCCCTGCAAAACAAACAAGAGAAAGAGTAAGATCCTGGATTTGATGATAAACTGGAAAAATTTCATCAAAAACTGCACAACAGGACTGTTTTCCTATGCTCAGCGCAGATGGCTAGTGTCCTACCTGCGTTGAAGGTCAAACTGCCCTCATGCAGCTTGACATTCAACGCAGGTTTCGAATGGACTACCTGCGCTGATGGCAGAGCGCCCTAGCAAAACCCCAGGGGCTTATGGGAGCAGGAAAATAGGCACAGAATGGAAAAAGGAAACCATGAAAAGAAAGAGCTAGAGTTTAGCTCCTACCTGGTCCAGACGGCGCCGAAAATTGTCCGCAGAATCTCCCAGAATCAGCTGGTGAAAATCAAGGGGGAAGAGGCACCTCCAAAGCTCCAACGAACCAAGTTCAAATGAAATGGTAAAATGAGAGGTAAAAACACCTTTTAATGGCTTTTTACGTAGTTCAAAGCGAAATATTAGGGTTATAATCTCATTTTCAAGCAAATGTTATTCATTTCTAACCAGTTTGATGCAGCAATTGAGGATACAGTACTATCTTTGAAAAGGGAAAAGCTAGTCATGGTAAAAACCAAAATTTGACCATATAATATCGAGCAGTTTTAGCACAAAGTTCATGCTCGTTAAAAAATAAACGCAAGATCCGAGCAGTTTTAGTGCATAGTTCATGCTCGATAAAAAATAAACATAAGATCGAGCAAATGTTTCCACCAGCATTTAAGCTCGTTAAAAAATGAACTACCCGGTAAATAACCACTGTGAATGAAATATCATCAACCATTAAAGCCTTGGTCGTGTTTGCACCGTCACCTCCACTTTTCATTTGGCCGATCGTTCACCTCCATATGATTGTTTACCCATTTTGAGGAACAGCTGCGAAGAGTGATTACACCTGGCCATCCTTGTGACACTGCCATGATTGGAATATTCCAACCTGTACCTGGAATCAGCTGCTAACCCTGTTTATCACTCGTTCCTCAAAAGACGAGTCTTCTTTAAGCTCTTTTCAACTGAGTCATAAAATATGAAAAGATTGCCAAGTTTTGTCCTTCCAGCTCGTTAAAGCGACTGGAAGAGCTATCCCTCCTCTAGATTTTAATCTTTTTGGACCTGAGGGATTATTGCACAAAAAGATCGAGCCCTTGTTTTATTCGACTCGTTAAAACTATCGAAAACTCATCCCTTCTGTATTGTTTTATACTTTTTCGGACTTAAGGGATTAGATGACGAAAAAGGAATTTTGGAGTTAACTTTATGTACCTTTTCAGACTCTCTAAAAATGAAAAGGACTGAGTTATCCTTGTCGTTAGACTCGTTAAAATCATTAAATAGCGACAAACTTGTCTTTAGACGAGAACGAGTTTCACTATCGCTAGGCTTGTTAAAACATAGCGATGGGCTTGCCCGAAGGGCAGGTTATAGAACAAGCATATGTTATCCTCCTCAAGATTGACAAAAGTAAAGAGGTACTGGTCAGCAATGACTGGGGAAAAATTGGGAGAAACTAAAGAAAACTTTGATGGTAGCAAGTCGCTCTTGAACATGACACTTTTCCTCCGTACCACAATCGGGTTGGGTTGTTTCATTCACCGGTCACGTCACCATGGTCTCGCCATACCATCCATATTTGGGGTAATGCTACCGATCCATCGTATCAGTGTCGCCATATGTTCAGGAGAAGTTGTTCAGAAAAAGTCAATCGTGTCCCATCCACTGCCATACATTGTCCTTCATCCTTTCATGACCGCCACCCTGAATCATATGTCACAGATCGTTTTCACCTCCATTAAAATCATTAGCTCCGTTCCATGTCACTGATGTGGGATTCATTAAGGCCCTCCTTTGATGGATCGCTTCTTGTCGACATCAGCTCATTATCCAAGAAGTTGATCTAGGAACAACCGCTTCAGTACTTTGAAGCTTGCATGCCTCAATGGCAAGTTTCTCACTTCCGGCGACAGGTATACATCAATGACCTTCGACCGAAATATTTTGTGTGGTGTTCGACGCCAAGTCCTTTATTCACACCACGTGAATTGTACTATAGTACCTTGAGGGTCATTATCATTATCGGTGATTCCTCTCGTGGTTGTTAACGGTTTACATCATTGACCGGTAATCAAGCGATGTCTTTCCATGTTCGACTTCAGAACAATTCTCACATGGATCGACTTGTACTTAGAGTGAAGATCGAACGAGTTTGAAGACCCCGGATCCAGTTTCATCCATCCGGGCTGCGATATATATTCAAGAAAGATAAAGACATTGACATGTACATCATTGCAGCAGATAATCATCCTACTCAAAGGATGATAATTTCATCAAAATTATTAGTCTACCATCAGACGATTGTCTATTCTATGTACAGAAAAATGAATTTATAAAGCTGAGCATGGGAATGCCCGCCTCAGCTAGATCATGAAAGCAGGATGAAAAATAATGTATTGTATTGTATTGTATTACAGGTCTCCTCCCAGCATTGGATGAACTTTGGATCCCCCTGATAAAGCATTTCGCCCGATAAACAGCCTCATACTTTAGGGGGAAACTGTTATAGACATTTTTTTGCCTTACAGCATTGAGCATGAAATGTCCATAATCTAAGGGATCCAAAGTCCCTAAACATGTTGTTCCTACCCCTAGAGGAACAAGGCTAACAAACCACAGCAATTCACAGAAGTTCTCCACCAAAAACTGCTCAAAACAAGTCAAATCAGGATCATTTCAGTGGCTACACTAGCTGTTTGCACTGAATGTCAAAGCCAACACTGGCTACCTACGTTGAATGTCAACTGGAACACTGGCTACCTGCGTTGAACGAGAATGGACAAGTGGCAGGCTCATTTCTCAAGGTGTCAAAACCCAGGAAGCTTCCAAAATGACACTGCCTCAGGGAATTCGACTGGTGATGAGTAAGAGGTTCCAAATCTCGAAGTGGAAGCAAGAACCTCCAAGTGGACTCAAGAACTGACAGAGGGAGACGACACTAGTCAGATCTCAAGCTGACTCATCCTCTCTCCAAACATCTATATATGGATCTCTCCTCCATGAGATCTTGGGGCTGGAATTTTGTTATTGCAAAGAATTGTTGTTGGTTTGAGATTGGAATCATTGGGTGCTTAATGCTTTAAAGGGGGAGAAGATAGGAATTCCATTTGCTGGGAAGGAGATGCTGGATTGGAGCCCTCTGGGTTGTATCTCTTCCTGAACCTTGTTATTCATCAATAAAGCTATCTTGGTTTCTCCTATATGCTGATGTATTTTGATGTATGAATGTATTAGTGTATTTGGTTTATTTCTAATCCTAAACTAGTTATGAATGTGGATATCTGTCTTTGTGTAGTGTTCTTCTCTTGTCGCAAGTAGTTGTTCTCTTGTCACAAGTAGCTGTTCTCTTGTGCTCTTGCAGGAAGTTGAAGCTGGATAAGCAAGAAGGCAAGTAGTTGTGAACACACAAAGAGAAGAGAGACCGGATCGAGGGACAAACGGAAGACACCGGTGGATAGGATCGTCCTGCATAGGCATTTTTCCCCACAACACAACGCTTTGTAGTAGTCCAGCCTCGCCAATCCGGATGAGCTCCTCCTTCTCTTCGAAACCTGCATTCACTAACAAGCCAAAAGATTACATAGCACCTGATAAACTTATAAAATAACACATATTCATCATACAGACCAAGGAGTATACGAATCAAATCATGAATAACAATTTGTTGAGAAAAATGAGTTTATTTGTATTAAGTGGAAACAAAAGAAACCATTACAACCTGAGCCTTGGTGTTGTGCAGGTCCCTCCTAGGGTCCAGCAAGAGTTTTCCTTTACTTTGATCAGCTCACCCACTTCCAAATAAGGCTACGAAAGGATGGGAATCTCTCCTCTCAAGCTCTATAAGGGAGTCCTAATTCCAGCAACATCTACCCTTAGGAATGTTCAGCTTTCAACCTCCCCTCCTTCTGGCCCAATGCCTGTATTTATAGTGCTCTAGAGGAAGTTAATCAGGTCCACCATCAATGGGATAAGCCCCTCCTTGAATGGGATAGCTCCCCTCTTGATGGGATAAGTTCCTCTTTCATAGGGATACATGAACCATCTGGAGGCACTCAATACACGTCAAACAAGCTTCTAGAATGCTCTAGAAATGACCACAAGTAACTTTTTTGAAGTGAAACTTGTGCCTTTTGACCTTTACAGGAGTACGAACCCACCCCTTTACAAACAGAGCGTACAAGTACGGAGGTATTGTGAACTTGAGGTGCATACACGCAGGTAAGGCTAAGAGAAACTGCGTACCCAGAGATATATAGATTTTTAAAGACTTTCTCTCTTTCATGGAGTTTGACATGAAGAGTAGAGGTATGAGACTTGCCAAGGAGGATAGTATGACAGTTGATAGAGCCATACTAACTGCAAATAGTCACGGTGACAAATTTTAGTGTAACAGATTGCCCCGTAAAGTGCGAAGCCTATAGTAGATTAGGGTTTCATATCATCTAGGAAGGGTGAAGTACTTTATCATTTCAAGGATTATCTTGTGGAGAGCCCAGTCGGAACCTGCAAATATTCAACACAAAATACATATATAAGATTATATCATCGCTGAGGTAGGCATTCCCATACTCAGATTGAAAACTTTAACTAACAAACTAACTACTGCTCTGATACATGAATGATTTCGCAGTACATCATAATCATAGACTTTTGTAGACACAGTATGGACGCAGCCATCTGTTTATGATTAGTCTACTATATAATGAATACAAAACTCCTTGCAGCCTGGATGGTGGAAACTAGATGCAGGGTCTTCGTTTGTACTTCCCGAAATAGTACGATTCTATCCATGTGAATAAATGAGTTGATGTCGAGCATGGTAGAAACCACTTGATTACCAGTCGATGATGTAAACTGTTAACAAGTGTGAGAGAGACCACCAGTGATGTCAATGGTTCTCAAAGTACCCAATACAAACCATGAGATGTGAATGAATGAGTTGATGTTGAACATTTCACGGAGTCCTTCGATCGAAAGTCAATGATGTAAACCGTCGTCAAAGGCAAGAAACCTGCCATTGATGCATGCAGATTTCAAGGTACTGACGATTTATAGGTCATCTTTCTAGGTAATGTGCTGATGTCGATAGAAAGCGACCCATTGCAGGCAAGTCCACAACACGAAATCATAGATCAAGTTGAAGAAATGTAGCTGTAAGGACTGACTCAGGGATGGTCAAGATGGATGACGGGTATTTTGCAAATGAATGGTTTATTTGCAGTGACCTCTTGAACACATAACGACACAACAGATGGCTTGGTAACATTTGACCCAAAGTTAATACCCGGCTGAAGACTTTCAATGTGGTTCAATCAACTGTGAGGCAAAGGATTTCCCAACCCAGGTGAATGAAAAGTGTCGTGTTCAAGAGTGGTGATAAGGTTTCTTATGAGACAAAGGATAACAAATAGGCTCATTTTTCTCTCTTTTCCCCCACCACTGCTGGCAAGTAACTCTTTATTTTTTACAAGCTTGAGGAGGATAACATATGCTTGATTATAAGCTCATCCTTCGGATGAGTCCAACTTAGTTTAGATTCGAACCCTAAGAAGGAGTGGTTCGTTCCTGTTTGTAATCGAACAGGTCCTTTACTGTGAAATTTTAATGAGTCCAGTATAGGAGAAACTCAGCGTTTTTCAATTTTAGAGAGTCTAAAAAAACTTAAGAAGACTCCAGGGTTGAAATTTTTCGTAAATTTGTGTCTCCCAAGCCCGAAAAAAGTATAAAATAATACTTGAGAGAACCGCTTGATCTTTTACGAACAAGGAGTACTTTCATAGTTAGTGTCTTTGACCTGAAAAGTAAAAAGTGATCAAGGACACGTCGTTTTATTTCCAGTATCGAATTTGAAACGACAAAAATCTGACAATCTTTTCCTATTTTTACAGTAAGAAAAGGGCTATAAGGGGACCGTCTTTTAATTCCGTTTTAACGAGTGTAAAAGAAACGCTTGGCAATCTTTCCATGTTTTAGGAGTCAGAAAAGGGCTTAAAGATGACTCTGATGTTTCACTTTTTCGTAAGTTTTAACGAGTTCGAAAAAATGATAAAAATGTACTCATGGTTTTCATTTTTTTCGTAAGTTTTAATGAGTTCGAAAAAATGATAAAAATGTACTCATTTGGCCGACTTTCAATTTAATTTTACGAGCAGGAAAAGACGGAAAGAACTCGGCATTTTCATTTGTTTTACGAGAATGAATGATAGCAAAATAATCTCGGGATTTTCATGAGTTTAACGAGTCTTGAAAATAACTGAAATTGACTTGAGATAGGTTTCATTTTTACAAAATCTTGAAACAGAGAAAAACTATGCTTCAGAGTAGTTTCATTTTTACACAAGCTTGAAACAGAGAGAAAACTGTGCTTGATGCCCCCTAAGCGTAACTGCTAGAGCGCATGCCCCCCAACTTCATTTCATTCAACTAAGTACAAGCTGGATGGAATGAAGGTTGAGTTACGAGATTATTTGAAAGACTCGACCTAAACTGTAAGAAAATTATGCAAAAAACTGAAATAACTAACCTAAATATACAAATTAACATCTATGAGGTCTAGCCAAACACTCGACTAAAAACTGAAGGAGGATTTGTTTCATTTTTTAATGAGCTTGACACAGGAAAAGAACTATGCTTAGATTCAGTTTCATGTTTATGCAAGCTTGAAACGAAAAACTATGCTTGTTATAAGTTCGCATGCCCCCAGCATAATGATGCAAAGCGAGGTACATGCCCCCCAAGCTTCATTTCATTCAACCAGGTGGATGAAATGAAGGTTTACTTTCGAAATCTTGGAAAGACTCGTGGGAGTTGTTTCATTTTTTAGTGAGGTTGACACAGGAAAAGAACTATCCTCAAAACCCTTGTTTCATTTTTTAAACGAGCTTGACACAAGATAAGGAACTATGCTCATGTCTACTCTCTACAATCTACCTAACAAAAAACTTTACTCTAAAAAACCTTGATTCATTTTTTAACGAGCTTGACACAAGACAAGGAACTATGCTCTAGGCTCCTTGTTTCATTTTTTAACGAGCTTGACACAAGATAAGGAACTATGCTCATGACTACTCTCTACAATCTACCTACTTAACCTACCCTTGTTTCATTTTTTAACGAGCTTGGCACAAGACAAGGAACTATGCTCATGACATCCTTGATTCATTTTTTAACGAGCTTGACACAAGACAAGGAACTATGCTCATGACATCCAGTTTCATTTTTTAACGAGGTTGAGACTAGAAGAAACTATCCTCACTCACATTGATTCATTTTTTAACGAGGTTGACACAGTAAAAGGAACTTTCCTCACTCACACTGATTCATTTTTTAACGAAGTTGACACAGTAAAAGGAACTTTCCTCACAACATTGATCATGGCTTCGAACTGGAAGAAAGACATTTCAATGGACACACCTTGATCATGGCTTCCAAGAGGTCTTCATCAGAAGGAAGAATACTTCTTTGGAAGGAACACATGTCAAGGGACTCAAAAGGGATAAGAACATCGTGTTCAAGTAATCCCATAGAGTTTTCCATGTCAATTACCGGATCTACATCAAAGGAAGATGAGCAAACAGTGAGAGGCTCACTTACATCGGTAACTGAAAACATGGAACCAGTTGCCACATAATTAACCCGTGGCAGGGTAGATGCCACTTTAGAATCAGGAACATTTAGGGGTGTCATATTATTAGTAGTTGAAACAGGACTAGGGAACGAAAGCTGGTCTACAGTCACAATACTGCCATTGTGAGGGAAAGACATCATGTGAAAGAGTGTCGATACGACATCTTTCATTGCATAAACATAGTCTCGCCCAAGGAGTAAATTAAAATCCAAGGGACCTCGAAGTACCATAAGATCAATATAGAGAGTTTTACCTTCCAAGGTAATAGGAAACTTAGGAAGGATCCCTAAAGGTTCACTAATGGTTCTGTTAAAAGCTTTCAGATTCTGCGTAATAGGTGCAAGATGAGGGGAACCCAAAGCTTTCCAAACAGTTGAGGATAAAATACTAACAGAAGCACCTTCATCTACCTGAGTACGATGTATGTCCCTACCACCAGCCTTAACAATGATTTGGAAAGGGATGGAGGAAGGAAGACGAGGTTCTGTCAGTCTATTCCAATCAAAGGAAAAGACCTATGTACTTGGAGGGGGTTCTGTAGAAACAGGTGAAATGCCCCCCGGCATAGAAGAATCTGATGTAACAAGAAGAACCTGAGCGGTATGAAGTTCACTTTCTAAAGGGAAAGTGGGATCGACCGAATGTGAAATTGAATCGACCACTTGATCAACTAATGGATCATCAACCTGAGTGACATGAGTTTCACTCTCCAATGGAAGAGTGTGATTGACTGTACTTGAAATTAGATCAATCACTTTGTCAGTTGACGGTAACCAGTTGGAAATTCTTGTTGTGGAACAGTAAGGTTTTCCAACAATTTTGAGGCTTCATCCATGTGAGGGCAAATGTGAGTTTGATGACTCCCTTTGCATAACTTACAAGGAAACCTAACTTTACCCTTTTTCCCAGGAACCTGACTATCACTGGTTGATGGATCAATGGAAAGTTGATGAGATTTGTCTGACCATACTTCCAAGACCTTTGGAATACCAGGACAATTGACAAGGAAGTGGTCACCCTTACAAAGTCTGCAAGGGTATTTGGGTTTACGATGCATGTCGGAGTTTTCCTCAACACAACTAACACTTACAGTCGTGGTTGGTTGGTTGACTTCTTTCTTATCTTGCTTCTTCTTCTTCTTCTTCTTCTTCTTCCCTTTCTTCTTCTTCTTAGCCTCCTGGTTACTAGCATCAAGGATTTTACCAGGCGAAGTGTTACACCAAAAAATGTCACCATGACTATTTACAGTTAGTATGGCTCTATCAACAGTCATGCTATCCTCTTAGGCAAGTCTTATGCCTCTGCTCTCCATGTCAAACTCCAAAAAGAGAGAAAGTCTTTATAAATGTATTTATCTCTGGGTACGCAGGTTCTCTCAACCTTACCTGCAGGTACGCACCCAATGTTCACAAAAGCTGCGTCTTTGGATGCTCTGTATGTAAAGGGGCAGGTGCGTCCCCCTGTAAAGGTTAAAATGCGCAAGTTTCATCTTTAAAAAGTTACTTGTGGTCATTTCTAGAGCATTCTAGAAGGTTGTTCAACGTGTATTGAGCGCCTCCAGATGGTTCATGTACCCCTACCAAAGAGGAACTTATCCCATCAATAAGGGAGCTATCCCATCCAAAGAGGGGATTATCCCATTGATGGTGGACCTGATTAACTTCCTCTTGAGCACTATAAATACAGGCATTGGGCCAGAAGGAGGGGAGGCTGAAAGCTATACATTTCTAAGGGTAAATGCTGTAGGAATTAGGACTCCCATTTAGAAGCTTGTGAGGAGAGATTGCCATCTTTGCTTGTTCTATTTGGAAGTGGGTGAGCTTTGTCAAAGTAAAGGAGAACTCTTGATGGACCCTGGGAGGGACTTGCACAACACCAAGGCTCAGGTTGTATTTGTTCCTTTTTTTACCTATTAATGCAAATGAGTCCATTCTTCTCAATAACTTGTTATTTATGAGTTGTTTCATGTACTCCTTGGTCTATGTGTTAAATATGTTTTATTCTATGAGATTATCAAGTGCTATTTAATCGTTTGATTGTTAGTGTATGCAGGTTTCAAAGTGAAGGAGGAGCTCATCCGGATCAGCGGAGCTGGACTGCTACAACAGCGTTGGATTACAGGTAGGATCTAAACACTTGATTTCCCGTATAGTAAATGCATGTTTAGAGAAGGATTGCTCTTGTTTGTCTTATTTGTCACTAGAGAGTCTTAGGCTCCTAGGGAGGTTGGTTGTGTCCGCACAATCGACTCTTTCCGCCTGACAAATTGGCGACTCCACTGGGGAATCCATTGATGTGAAAGTCTTTTCCTTTGTATGAACTTTGCTCTGAGAAAATTGGTTTATTTTTCTGGTTTTTGGCTCTGTGACTTTGTTTTTGGGTGGGTTAGCTTAGGGTTAGTTTCATTTTAGTTTTTCTTGAATTTTCCAGTAGGACGCACCCTCTGAGTATTGCACAGTGTGTCCCTGGACGCACTGTCGCTGTGTGCACAGAGCGGGCCCGCACCTATCTTAACGGGTTGCCTGCGTCCCCTGCTAAAATTTAAGAAAATTCCATTTTTTACATTTTTACTCTTAGATTTTGCTTTTTCTTAGTTTTTACTGCCCAGATCCATTAGTCTCTTGTCAAAGATCTTCACCTAAGCTTGTTTCATTGGCATTCCTGCTTTAAGCTTTCATCAATTGGGTGTTTTGAGTCTCTTTCTTGAGAAATTCTTGATTTGTTTTCCTTTGGTCATTACTTGGAGGTTTCTCTCAGTCCTTTCACAATTTTGCATCTTTTTGCTTTTGTTTTTGCAAAAAAATTTCCCCCTCATTCGCCGGGGGGGGGGGCTAAATTGTGTATGAGTGTTAATCACCTTTGAGTGTTTTTATTTTATGATCTTTGGAACTCTCACCCAATTTTCTCAACTTGCACTTGATTTGTTCTTAGATCACATTAGAATCTGATTCATGATCCGGATTAACCACAGTTCTTAGTTCATTTTGCCAACGTTTCAAACCCCAAAGGGGGTCCATCATCAGGAAAAAAAAAAAAAAAAAAAAAAAAAAAAAAAAAAAAAAAAAAAAAATTATTCATTTATAATTTAATAATTAATATATTTTTATGATAAAAAGTTTATTCATAAAAATCTAAATAATAAAATCCTAATCTAATTAAAGGAAAAGAATAAAAACAATTAAAGCAAAAATTTATATTATTATTATATTAATTATATAAATTAATATAAAATTAATTTATATTGATTATTATATTAATCATATTAATTATATAAATCATATTATTAATTTATATTAACTAGTTTAAATCATATGTCGGCCTTTTTCTATGAATTTAGGGTTCTTGTATTTATTTCCAGGTCGCATTCTCTTCTCTCTCAATATTCTCTCATTCCTTTTCTTTCTATTTGTCCTGATGATGGACCCCCTTTGGGGTTTGAAACGTTGGCAAAATGAACTAAGAACTGTGGTTAATCCGGATCATGAATCAAAAAACGCCCACAGAAGTCTAAAATCTAACACATTAGAATCATCTTGTGTTTGAGAATTCTCTTGCATAGATCACATTTGCATAATTAGAATTCTCATTTTCGGAATATGAATGAAAAATGTGCATAGATTACATTTGCATACTTTTCAAGTGAATTGTGCATAGATTACAATTGTATAAGTTTACATTCTGAAAAATTAATCGTAGATTTAGATCAGTTTTCTTTGATTTGAATTTACACAAAAATAAAAATATAAAAAATGGTTTGGAATTGATTTGCATTAGTTTTTCTTGATGAAATTAGTGCATTAGAGAATTTGTTATATTTTCTCTTAGTGATCAATTTTTTGCATTGTTGGAAGTGAATGGAAACTCTCTCCTTACTTTAGTTAGGATTCATCGAATTGAAAAAATTACATTATCATATTCGATTGCATTCAGTTGAGTCGGGTCATAACACCATTGGTTTCATATCCATTTACCCATTTGAGTAATAACAGCCTTAATAACACAGCGCTTAATTAAAATTCATCTAGTAATTTTTACATTTCTAGGGCTCTGAAACACCAACATAGCTTAGGCTAGTGTCTTGGAGTAGGAGAGTAATTAACTCTCCAAGACAGCAAAACCAAACAAGTAGCTCATCTTGTGGTAGGATAAATCCAATTGTTTCATTTGTACTCTGGGAAAGCTCCTCTTAAAGGAGAAGCACGAGCTCGTGTCCGAACCAGTGAGGGGATCAATCCTCCCTCGTTGGGAACGACGCCAGACATGCACGTATTACAAATGGTAAACCTCGGATTAACCATTGTCGAGGAGCCAGGGGTCACTTGTCGGTAAACCTTGGATTATTGTCAAGGAGCCGGCAAGGCGATTGAGCTTGATACTCTGCCCTTGCGTGCTGTCGGAGTGTAGACTGTTCCCCCAGGTGCATTTGTTGCTGTTGGTAACCTTAGTGACCATTATCTTTAGGGTTCTACCCAAGGTGACGGTGGAGGGAAGATCCCACTGTACCTGGAGCAGACGTCGGCTAGACTCACTTGGATTTTCTAGGGGGTTCACTTCACTCGAGACGGTTAAAAGTGGAGGAACTTGGTCCAGTCTATTCATTAAGCAGGTTGCCGGGGTAACTGTTCCACCCACCACTTCTGTACTGAATTCGGCGATGTTGGGCTTCATCACCAACTAGTGTTTTCGGTCCGGAAGGCTACTGTTTGTGTATGGTTTGACTACTAGATTTGATAGCGCGTGTTAATTTGTTTGTTTTTAGTTTTAGAGACCATAGGTGTGAATTGTGAATTTTAATTGTTAGGTGTGAATTGTGAATTGTTAATTTTAGTTTTAAATTGTTAATAAAATTCACAGAAGTTGAATATAATGGAAAATGTTCCAGAATTTATCAACCTAGGAACCCCTCCTAATGAGAATCCTAGTACTTTTCCTTACTTTGGAAATGTTGGTCCTCCTTATATGGCTACTTTGTCATTACCTGGATTTACAATAGGTTTACCGATATGGTTATTTTCAACTTCGTTGGCCCAAAATACTCCAATTGTTCCACCTCAACCGGATGCTTCACTTCAACAGAGTTCACCATCTCAACATCACCAACCTTCTGTTGACCCTTTACCTTCTTCGCCTAATTTTTCTTCCTCGATTTCTTCCTCTTCGCCTGGTAAAAGCCTTGATGCTAGTAACCAGGAGGCTAAGAAGAAGAAGAAAGGGAAGAAGAAGAAGAAGAAGAAGAAGCAAGATAAGAAAGAAGTCAACCAATCAACCGTGGCTGTAAGTGTTAGTTGTGTTGAGGAAAATTCCGACATGCATCGTAAACCCAAATACCCTTGCAGGCTTTGTAAGGGTGACCACTTCCTTGTCAATTGTCCGGGTATTCCAAAGGTCTTGGAAGTATGGTCAGAAAAATCTCATCAACTTTCTGTTGATCCATCAACCAGTGATAGTCAGGTTCCTGGGAAAAAGGGTAAAGTTAGGTTTCCTTGTAAGTTATGCAAAGGGAGTCATCAAACTCACATTTGCCCTCACATGGATGAAGCCTCAACATTGTTTGAAAAACTTACTGTTCCACAGCAAGAATTTCCAACTGGTTACCGTAAACTTTCTCCCAACCTACCGTCAACTGACGGAGTGATTGATCTAAATTCAAGTACAGTCAATCACACTCTTCCATTGGAGAGTGAAACTCATGTCACTCAGGTTGATGATCCATTAGTTGATCAAGTGGTAGATTCAATTTCACATTCGGTCGATCCCACTTTCCATTTAGAGAGTGAACTTCATACCGCTCAGGTTCTTCTTGTTACATCAGATTCTTCTATGCTGGGGGGCATTTCACCTGTTTCTACAGAACCCCCTCCAAGTACTGAGGTCTTTTCCTTTGATTGGAATAGACTGACAGAACCTCGTCTCCCTTCCTCCATCCCTTTCCAAATCATTGTCAAGGCTGGTGGTAGGGACATACATCGTACTCAGGTAGATGAAGGTGCTTCTGTTAGTATTTTATCCTCAACTGTTTGGAAAGCTTTGGGTTCCCCTCAGCTTGCGCCTATTACGCAGAATCTGAAAGCTTTTAACAGAACCATTAGTGAACCTTTAGGGATCCTTCCTAAGTTTTCTATTACCTTGGAAGGTAAAACTGTCTGTATTGATCTTATGGTAGTTCGAGGTCCCTTGGATTTCAATTTACTCCTTGGGCGAGACTATGTTTATGCAATGAAAGCTGTCGTATCGACACTCTTTCGCGTGATGTCTTTCCCTCACAATGGCAGTATTGTGACTGTAGACCAGCTTTCGTTCCCTAGTCTTGTTTCAACTACCAATAATATGACACCCCTAAATGTTCCTGATTCTAAAGTGGTATCTACCCTGCCACGGGTTAATTATGTGGAAACTGGTCCCATGTTTTCAGTTACCGATGTAAGTGAGCCTCTCACTGTTGATTTAGATCCGGTAATTGACATGGAAAACTCTATGGGATTACTTGAACGCGATGTTCTTATCCCTTTTGAGTCCCTTGACATGTGTTCTTTCCAAAGAACTATTCTTCCTTCTGATGAAGACCTTTTGGAAGCCATGATCAAGGTGTGTCCATTGACATGTCTTTCTTCCAGTTGGAAGCCATGATCAGTGTGTGCGAGGATAGTTTGTTACTGAGTCAACCTCGTTAAAAAATGAATCAGGCGCGAGGATAGTTCCTTTTACTGTGTCAACCTCGTTCAAAAATGAATCAGTGTGTATGAGGAGAGTTTTTTCCTGTATCAACCTCGTTAAAAAATGAAATAGGCTGACGAGGATAGTTTTTTCCTGTATCAGCCTCGTTAAAAAATGAAACAGGCTAGCATGAGGATAGTTCTTTTACTGAGTCAACCTCATTAAAAAATGAATCAGGTAGATTTTAGGATTTGTAGGTAGAGTGTAGAAAGTAGGATTTACGAGGAAAGTTCCTTTTACTGTGTCAACCTCGTTAAAAAATGAATCAGTGTGATGAGGACAGTTCTTTTCCTGAGTCAACCTCGTTAAAAAATGAATCAGTAAGTATGAGGACAGTTCTTTTCTTGAGTCAACCTCGTTAAAAAATGAATCAGTGTGTATGAGGATAGTTCTTTTACTGAGTCAACCTCATTGAAAAATGAATCAGCTAGATTTTAGGATATGTAGGTAGATTGTAGAAAGTAGGGTTTTGAGGATAGTTCCTGTTACTGAGTCAACCTCGTTAAAAAATGAATCAGGTATGAGGATAGTTCCTGTTACTGAGTCAACCTCGTTAAAAAATGAATCAGGTATGAGGATAGTTCTTTTCTTGTGTCAACCTCCTTAAAAATGAAACAACTCCCTTTTCAAGGTAAATATTGAAAGTAAACCTTCATTCCATCCATCTGGTTGAGTGCAATGAATTCTGGGGGGCATGTACCTCGCTTCGCATCATTATCCTGGGGGCATGCGAACTTCTTGAGCATAGTTCCTTGTCTTGTGTCAAGCTCTTTAAAAAATGAAACAAGGGTAGGTTAAGTAGGTAGATTGTAGAGAGTAGTCATGAGCATAGTTCCTTGTCTTGTGTCAAGCTCATTAAAAAATGAATCAAGGATTTTAGAGCATAGTTCCTTGTCTTGTGTCAAGCTCGTTAAAAAATGAATCAAGGTTTTTTAGAGTAGAGTTTTTTGTTAGGTAGATTGTAGAGAGTAGTTATGAGCATAGTTCCTTATCTTGTGTCAAGCTCGTTTAAAAAATGAAACAAGGGTTTTGAGGATAGTTCTTTACCTGTGTCAACCTCACTAAAAAATGAAACAACTCCCACAAGTCTTTCCAAGATCTTGA
This sequence comes from Pinus tabuliformis, assembly GCA_031772625.1. Lineage (NCBI taxonomy): Eukaryota > Viridiplantae > Streptophyta > Pinopsida > Pinales > Pinaceae > Pinus > Pinus tabuliformis. The sequence goes on from CM062815.1 coordinate 53,051,822, forward strand.
AAGTAAAGCTTCATTCCATCCACCTCATTGAATGCAATGAAGCTTGGGGGGCATGTACCTCGTTTTGCGTCATTATGCTGGGGGCATGTGAACTTTTAACAAGCATAGTTTTTCATTTCAAGCTTGCGTAAACATGAAACTGAATCCGAGCATAGTTCCTTTCCTGTGTCAAGCTCGTTAAAAAATGAAACAAATCCTCCTCTACTTGAGTCGAGAGATTGACTAGATCTCGTAAATGTTAAGTATTTAGGTTAGTTATTTCAGTGTTTTGCATAATTTTCTTACAGTTTTAGGTCGAGTCTTTCAAACGATCTCGTTCATGAACCTTCATTCCATCCAGCTTGTGCTTAGTTGAATGAAATGAAGTTGAGGGGCATGCGCTCTAGCAGTTACGCTTAAGGGGCATCAAGCACAGTTTTCTCTCTGTTTCAAGCTTGTGTAAAAATGAAACTACTATGAAGCATAGTTTTACTCTGTTTCAAGCTTTTGTAAAAATGAAACCTAGCTCGAGTCAATTTCAGTTATTTTCAAGACTCGTTAAACTCATGAAAATCTCGAGATTATTTTGTTATCTTTCATTCTCGTAAAACAAATGAAAATACCGAGTTCTTTCCGTCTTTTCCTGCTCGTAAATTAAATTGAAAGTTGGCCATATGAGTACATTTTTATCATTTTTTCGAACTCGTTAAAACTTACGAAAAAGTGAAACCTTAGAGTTCTATTTTAAGCCCTTTTCAGACTCCTAAAACATGAAAATATTTCCGAGCGTTTCTTTTACACTCGTTAAAACGGAATTAAAAGACGATCCCCTTATAGCTCTTTTCTGACCGTAAAAACAGGAAAAGATTGCCGGGTTTTTGTCGTTTCAAACTCGATACTAGAAATAAAACGACGTGTCCTTGATCGCTTTTTACTTTTCAGGTCAATGGCACTAATCATGAAAGTACTCGTTGGTCGCAAGATCAAGCAGTTCTCCCAGGTATTATTTTATACTTTTTCGGGCTTGGGGGACACAAATTTAGGAAAAAGTTCATCCTGGAGTCTTCTTAAGTTTTTCAGACTCTCTAAAATTGAAAAACGCCAAGTTTCTCCTATACTGGGCTCGTTAAACATTTCACAGTAAAGGACCTGTTCAATTACAAACAGGAACGAACCACTCCTTCCTAGGGTTCGAATCAAAACTAGGTTGGACTCATCCGAAGGATGAGCTTATAATCAAGCATATGTTATCCTCCTCAAGCTTGTTACAAATAAAGAGGTACTTGCCAGAAATGGTGGGGGAAAAGAGAGAAGAATGAGCCTATTTGTTACCTTTTGTCTCAGAAGAAACTTTATTACCACTCTTGGACACGACACTTTTCATTCACCTGGGTTGGGAAATCCTTTACCTCACAGTTAATCAAACCACTTTGAAAGACTTCAGCCGGGTTCCGGGGATTAAATTTGAGTCATTCATCACCAAACCATCTGTCGTGTCGTTATGTGTTCAAGAGGTCTGCAAGCAAAACTTTCATCTGCAAAATACTTGTCATCCATTTGACCATCCCTGAGTCAGTCCTTACAACAACATTTCTTCAACTTGAACAATGATTTCGTGTTGTGGGCTTGCCTGCAACGGGTCGCTTTCTATCGACATCAGCACATTATCTAGAGAGATGACTTAGAAATCGTCAGTACCTTGAAGTCTGCATGCATCAATGGCAGGTTTCTCGCCTTTGACGACAGTTTACATCATTGACTGTCGATCGAAGGATTCCGTGAAATGTTCGACATCAACTCATTCATTCACATCTCATGGATTGTACTGGGTACTTTGAGAACCATTTACATTACTGGTGGTCTCTCTCACACTTGTTAACAGTTTACATCATCGACTGGTAATCAAGTGGTTTCTACCATGTTCGACATCAGCTCATTTATTCGCATGGCTAGAATCGTACCAATTCGGGAAGTAGAAATGAAGACCCTGGATCTAGTTTCCACCATCCAGGCTGCGAGGAGTTTTGTATTCATTATCTAAGTAGACTAATCATAAACAAATGGTTGCGCCCATAATATGTCTGCAAAAGTCTATGATTATGTTGTACTGCAAGATCATTCCTGTATCAGAGTAGTTAGTCTGTTAGTTAAAGTTTTGATCTGAGTATGGGAATGCCTACCTCAGTGATGATATAATCTTATACATGTATTTTGTGTTGAAAATTGCAGGTTCTGACCAGGCTCTCCATGAGATAATCCTTGAAATGATAAAGCGCTTCACCCTTCCTAGATAATACAAAACCCTAATCTATTACAGGCTTCGCACTTTAGGGGGCAATCTGTTACACCAAAAAATGTCACCATGACTATTTACAGTTAGTATGGCTCTATCAATAGTCATGCTATCCTCTTAGGCAAGTCTTATGCCTCTGCTCTCCATGTCAAACTCCAAAAAGACAGAAAGTCTTTATAAATGTATTTATCTCTGGGTACGCAGGTTCTCTCAACCTTACCTGCGGGTACGCACCCAATATTCACAAAAGCTGCGTCTTTGGACGCTCTGTATGTAAAGGGGCAGGTGCGTCCCCCTGTAAAGGTTAAAATGCGCAAGTTTCATCTTTAAAAAGTTACTTTTGGTCATTTCTAGAGCATTCTAGAAGGTTGTTCGACGTGTATTGAGCGCCTCCAGATGGTTCATGTACCCCTACCAAAGAGGAACTTATCCCATCAATAAGGGAGCTATCCCATCCAAAGAGGGGATTATCCCATTGATGGTGGACCTGATTAACTTCCTCTTGAGCACTATAAATACAGGCATTGGGCCAGAAGGAGGGGAGGCTGAAAGCTATACATTTCTAAGGGTAAATGCTGCAGGAATTAGGACTCCCATTTAGAAGCTTGTGAGGAGAGATTGCCATCTTTGCTTGTTCTATTTGGAAGTGGGTGAGCTTTGTCAAAGTAAAGGAGAACTCTTGATGGACCCTGGGAGGGACTTGCACAACACCAAGGCTCAGGTTGTATTTGTTCCTTTTGTTACCTATTAATGCAAATGAGTCCATTCTTCTCAATAACTTGTTATTTATGAGTTGTTTCATGTACTCCTTGGTCTATGTGTTAAATATGTTTTATTCTATGAGATTATCAAGTGCTATTTAATCGTTTGATTGTTAGTGTATGCAGGTTTCAAAGTGAAGGAGGAGCTCATCCAGATCAGCGGAGCTGGACTGCTACAACAGCGTTGGATTACAGGTAGGATCTAAACACTTGATTTCCCGTATAGTAAATGCATGTTTAGAGAAGGATTGCTCTTGTTTGTCTTGTTTGTCACTAGAGAGTCTTAGGCTCCTAGGGAGGTTGGTTGTGTCCGCACAATCGACTCTTTCCGCCTGACACGAAGAGGAAGAAATGGAGGAAGAAAAATTAGGCGAAGAAGGTAAAGGGTCAACAGAAGGTTGGTGATGTTGAGATGGTGAACTCTGTTGAGGTGAAGCATCTGGTTGAGGTGGAACAGTTGGAGTACTTTGGGCCAAGGAAGTTGAAAATAACCATATCGGTAATCCTATTGTAAATCCAGGTAATGACAAAGTAGCCATATAAGGAGGACCAACATTTCCAAAGTAAGGAAAAGTACTAGGATTCTCGTTAGGAGGGGTTCCTAGGTTGGTAAATTCCGGAACGTTTGCCATTATATTCAACTTCAGTGAATTTTATTAACAATTTACAACTAAAATTAACAATTCACAATTCACACCTAACAATTAAAATTCACAATTCACACCTATGGTTTCTCAAAGTAAAAACAAACAAATTAACACGCGCTATCAAATCTAGGAGTCAAACCACACACAAACAGTAACCTTCCGGACCGAAAACACTAGTTGGTGATGAAATCCAACATCGCAGAATTCAGTACAGAAGTGGCGGGTGGAACAGTTACCCCGACAACCTGCTTAATGAATAGACTGGACCAAGTTCCTCCACTTTAACCGTCTCGAGTGAAGTGAACCCCCCAGAAAATCCAAGTGAGTCTAGCTGACGTCTGCTCCAGGTACAGTGGGATTTTCCCTCCACCGTCACCTTGGGTAGAACCCTAAAGATAATGGTCACCAAGGCTACCAACAGCAACAAATATAACTGGGGGAAAAGTCTACGATCCGATAGCACGCAAGGGCAGAGTATCAAGCTCAATCCCCTTGCCGGCTCCTTGACAATAATCGAAGGTTTACCGACAAGTGACCCTAGGCTCCTCGACAATGGTCAATCCGAGGTTTACCATTTATAGTATGTGCGTATCTGGCATCGTTCCCAATGAAGGAGGATTGATCCCCTCACTGATTCGGACACGATCTCGTGCTTCTCCTTTAAGAGGAGCTTTCCCAGAGCATAAATGCAACAGCTGGATTTGTCCTACCACAAGATGAGATACTTGTTTGGTTTTGCTGTCTTGGAGAGTTAATTACTCTCCTACTCCAAGACACTAGCCTGATCTATATTGGTGTTTTAGAGCCCTAGAAATGTAAAAATTACTAGATGAATTTTTATTAAGCGCTGTGTTATTGAGGCTGTTATTACTCAAAGGGGTAAATGGATACGAAACCAATGGTGTTATGACCCGACTCAACTGAATGCAATCGAATATGATAATGTAATCCTTTCAATTCGATGAATCCTAACTAAAGTAAGGAGAGAGTTTTCATTCACTTCCAACAATGCAAAAAATTGATCACTAAGAGAAAATATAACAAATTCTCTAATGCACTAATTTTATCAAGAAAAACTAATGCAAATCAATTCCAAACCATTTTTTCATTTTTATTTTTTTGTGTAAATTCAAATCAAAGAAAGATGATCTGAATCTACGATTGATTTTTCAGAATGTAAACTATGCAATGGTAATCTAAGCACAATTCACTTGAAAAGTATGCAAATGTAATCTATGCACATTTTTCATTAATATTCTGAAAATGAGAATTCTAATTATGCAAATGTGATATATGCAAGAGAATTCTCAAACACAAGATGATTCCAATGTAATCTAAGAACCAATCAAGTGCAAGTCGAGAAAATTGGGTGAGAGTTCCAAAGATCAAAAAATAAAAACACTCAAAGGCGATTAACACTCATACACAATTTAGCCCCCTCCCTCGGCGAATGAGGGGGAAATTTTTTTGCAAACACAAAAGCAAAAAGATGCAAAATTGTGAAAGGATTGAGAGAAAGCTCCAAGTAATGACCAAAGGAAATCAAATTAAGAATTTCTCAAAAAAGAGACTCAAAACACCCAATTGATGAAAGCTTAAAGCAGGAATGCCAATGGAATTAACCAAGGAAAGTTTCTGACAGGTAACCAGTGGATCTGGGCAGCAAAAACAAGCTATAAACAAAATCTAAAAGATAAAAAAGAAAAAATTGAAATTTTCTAGGCTTTTGATAGGGGTACGTGTTGTGGGGAAAAATGCCTATGCAGGACGATCCTATCCACCTAAGGTGTGACAGTGCCTTAGCAACAAATAGAGACAGCTATTCTAGTATTCTTCCTTTATGAATTAAGAATGAAGAGAGATGGATGGACTAACCGGTGCCTTCCATTTGTCCCTCGATCCAGTTTCCCTTCTCTTTGAGCGTTCCCAGCTACTTGCCTTCTCGCTTGCCCAGTTTCAAGAGGTTTCTGCAAGATCACAAGAAGAGAACACTACACAAGACATGGATTCATATTCATAACTAGTTCAGGATTAGAAATAAACTAAACACACTAATGCATTCATACATCAAAGATACATCAGTATATAGGAGAAACCAAGATAGCTTTATTGATGAATAACAAGGTTCAGGAAGAGATACAACCCAGAGGGCTCCAATCCAGCATCTCCTTCCCAGCAAATGGAATTCCTATCTTCACCCCCTTCAAAGCATTAAGCACCCAATGATTCCAATCTCAAACCAACAACAATTCTTTGCAATAACAAAATTCCAGCCTCCAGATCTCATGGAGTAGAGATCCATATATAGATGTTTGGAGAGAGGATGAGTCAGCTTGAGATCTGACTAGTGTCCTCTTCCTCTGTCAGTTCTTGCTTCCACTTGGAGGTTCTTGCTTCCACTTGGATATTAGGAACCTCTTACTCATCACCAGTTGAATTCACTGAGGCAAGTGTCATTGAGGAAGATTCTGGAAGCTTCCTGGGTCTTGACACCTCTTAGAATGAACTTGCCATTTGGCAATTCTCGCTCAACGCACCCTGGTAGTGCTTCTACCTGCGTTGCAGTGCAGGTAGCCAGTGTTGGCTTTGACATTCAGCGCAGACAGCTAGTGGAGCCACTGAATTGATCCTGAATTGACTTTTTTTGAGCAGTTTCTGGTGGAGAACTTCTGTGAATTGTTGTGGTTTGTTAGCCTTGTTCCTCTAGGGGTAGGAACAACATGTTTAGGGACTTTGGATCCCTTAGATTATGGACATTTCATGCTCAATGTTGTAAGGCACAAAAATGTCTATAACAGTTGCCCCCTAAAGTATGAGGCCGTTTATCGGGTGAAATGCTTTATCAGGAGGATCCGAAGTTCATCCAATGCTGGGAGGAGACCTGTAATGAGATACAATACAATACATTATTTTTCATACTATTTTCATGATCTAGCTGAGGCAGGCATTCCCATGCTCAGCTTTATAAATTCATTTTCTTGTACATAGAACAGACAATCGTCTAATGGTAGACTGATAATTTTGATGAAATTATCATCCTTTGAGTAGGATGATTATCTGCTGCAATGATGTACATGTCAATGTCTTTATCTTTCCTGAATATATATCGCAGCCCGGATGGATGAAACTAGATCCGGGGTCTTCAAACTCGTTCGATCTTCACTCTAAGTACAAGTCGATCCATGTGAGAATTGTTCTGAAGTCGAACATGGAAAGACATCGCTTGATTACCGATCAATGAGGTAAACCGTTAACAAGCGTGAGAGGAATCACCGATAATGATAATGACCCTCAAGGTACTGCAGTACAATTCACGTGGTGTGAATAAATGACTTGGCGTCGAACACCACGCAAAATCTTTCGGTCGAAGGTCATTGATGTATACATGTCGCCGGAAGTGAGAAACTTGCAATTGAGGCATGCAAGCTTCAAAGTACTGAAGGGGTTGTTCCTAGATCAACTTCTTGGATAATGAGTTGATGTCGACAAGAAGCGATCCGTCAAAGGAGGGCCTTAATGAATCCCACACCAATGACACGGAACGGAGCTAATGATTTTGATGGAGGTGAAAACGATCTGTGACATATGATTCAGGGTGGCGGTCATGAAAGGATGAAGGATAATGTACGGTAGCGGATGGGACACGGTTGACTTTTCTGAACGACTTCTCTTGAACATATGGCGACACTGATGCGATGGATCGGTAGCATGACCCCAAATATGGATGGTATGGCGAGACCATGGATGTGACTGGTGAATGAAACAACCCAACCCGATTGTGGTACGGAGGAAAAGTGTCATGTTCAAGAGCGACTTGCTACCATCAAAGTTTTCTTGAGTTTCTCCCAATTTTTCCCCAGTCATTGTTGACCAGTACCTCTTTATTTTTGTCAAGATTGAGGAGGATAACATATGCTTGTTCTATAACCTGCCCTTCGGGCAAGCCCATCGCTATGTTTTAACGAGCCTAGCAATAGTGAAACTCGTTCTCGTCTAAAGACAAGTTTGTCGCTATTTAATGATTTTAACGAGTTTAACGACAAGGATAACTCGGTTCTTTTCATTTTTAGAGAGTCTGAAAAGATACATAAAGTTAACTCCAAAAGTCCTTTTTCGTCATATAATCCCTTAAGTCCGAAAAAGTATAAAACAATACAGAAGGGATTAGTTTTCGATAGTTTTAACGAGCCGAATAAAACAAGCGCTCGATCTTTTTGTGCAATAATCCCTCAGGTCCAAAAAGATTAAAATCTAGAGGAGGGATAGCACTTCCTGTCCCTTTAACGAGCTGGAAGGCCAAGGACTCGGCAATCTTTTCATATTTTACGAGTCAGATGAAAAGAGCTTAAAGAAGACTCGTCTTTTGAGGAACGAGTGATAAAATGGGTTAGCAGCTAATTCCAGGTACAGGTTGGAATTTTCCAATCACGGCAGTGTCACAAGGATGGCTAGTGAAATCACTCTTCGCAGTTGTTCCTCAAAATGGGTAAACAAACATATGGAGGTGAACGATCGGCCAATGGAAAAGTGGAGGTGACTGTGCAAACACGACCAAGGCTTTAATGGCTGATGACATTACATTCACAGTGGTTATTTACCGGGATAGTTCATTTTTTAACGAGCTTAAACGTGGGTGGAAACATTTGCTCAATCTTATGTTTATTTTTTTAACGAGCATGAACTATGTGCTAAAACTGCTCAGATCTTGTGTTTATTTTTTAACGAGCATGAACTGTGTGCTAAAACTGCTTGATTAACCCAGCTGTATGATAAGAGTGTCTCATTAAGATTCTATTTTTTATGGAGCTTCATCTTACAAAGCTATGCCCCGCATCCTTTCTTTATGCAAGTTAGGAAACGGCTAACCCCAAAAATAGATAAATAACCGCTCTTTGCTTGCACTCCAAAAGGTTTGCATGCCCCCAGGTATAAAGTACGATTTCAAGGTTACCTCTACTTCTTTTCCCTCAAAACAATTGTTTTAACGAGAGAGGCTTAACTCTTTCAAGTTACCCAAAGATTGTCTCGTTAATCTTTCAAACAAAACACTTCCTTGGCAATGTCTACCGAAATAGACAAAGGTGAGCGACGTTGCCCGCCAACTCACATAACTTTGACAAAAGAATCTTATTCTAGAATAATCCTCTTCCAGCATTGGCGGGGTACAGACTAGTCATATTCTCCCGTGGAAACCTACCCTATACCCAAAGTTTTCCTACCGAAGCAGACCAGGACGCATGCCCCCTGGGTTCCAGTCATATCCTCCTGGATTACTCGCGCTCATCAGGAGGACGGACCATTGGTTGAGACATTTCTTGCGTGAATAGACCATTTAGGGATGGTATATGACTATTTTCGATGCGTGATCCGGGAAATGAAAGTTGGTCCACGAGCTTGACCACTCTTCCTTCATGCGGAAAACACATTACTCTAAAGAGTGAGGAGACGATGGCTCCCATGCAATATATATAGTCTCGTCCAAGGAGTAGGTTATAATCCAAGGGTCCTTGAAAGACCATCACGTTCATTTGAACGGTCTTCCCTTTCAATGTTATGGGCACATTGGGGAGGATCCCTAAAGGTCGACTGGTTCCTTTATCAAAGCCTGATAGATTTCTCATTTCAGGCAAAAGCGCTGGCGAACCAAGCGCTTTCCAAGCAATAGAGGAAAGGATACTCACAGATGCCCCCTCATCAATGATAGTGCCAGCCATTACCATTCTGTATATTTGAACGATAATTCTGAATGGTATGCTTGTTGGCAACCGGGGTCTGCCTAGTTGGTTCCAATCGAAGGACACAACCAGGTTGCTTGGTGGTGGGACCGAATAGACGGCCGGGTATGACTCTGACGAAGTTCCTTCCTGCGATAAAGGAATGGGCAAATTTCCCCCTTGTTTGTCGGATTCTGTGTTGATGAAGAGAATTTGGACGATGTCGTATTTATTCTCCTCTGTGACGGTATCATTCGAAGATAGAGCCTCTGAAGGCAAAATCGGGTCAACTGCCGCCTCAACCTTTTGACTTTCGTCAGGTATGGATCCAGACGGTTCATCTTCAATGATAGGTGCTTCGGCTGACCACCTGGGTGGGCCAGCCGGGTTCTTAACTAGTGAAGGACTTGGTAGGAGTTTTTGATATCCAGGAGGAAGTTGTGCTCGTAAGATCAGGCGATCTTGCAAAACTCTTTTAGCCTCATCTAAGAAGGGACAACAGTGGATGGCGTGATCGCCTTCACACAGTTTGCAGGGAAATCTAGCTTTCCCTCTTTGTCCTGTGACTTCACTTTCACTAGTTGACGGTGAGCTGTCAACATGGCTATCAGAGGTTGACGCCACCGAATTGTGCAAACGGGGAGACCAGTCCCTTAGTATCCGAGGGATGCAGGGACAATCTCTGTGGAAGTGGTCTCCCTTGCATATGACACATGGCGATTTAGGCCTAGTCAGTGCTGTGTGTGGATTTTTGTCAGACGACACTTGTTTGCCCCCAGTCGCTTTTGGCTCCTTCTTCTTCTTCTCTTTCTTCTTCTTTTCCTTCTTCTCCTTAGGAACTTGGTTTTTTGTTTTACCAGTTCCTTCAAGCGAAGAGGAAGGAAGAGAGGAAGAATTAGATGAAGTAGAAGGCTGGTGGGCAACTCTGGTCTGGTCTAACTGTTGATTCGACTGTTCAGGAATGGTGGTGTTCTGAACGACATTGGTTGAAAAGAGCCAGACCGGCAGGCCAATTGTCAGTCCCGAAAGCGACAATGTGGCCATATGGGGCGCACCAACATCTCCCCAAGAGGAGAAGGGACTAGGATTTCCACCAAGGGGAATTCCTTGGTTGGTGTGCTCCATTTTTTCAACCTAAAGATCAACGTAGGAATAAGGGGTGATTGTTCCGTTTAAAATAAATTTTAACGACGCTTTAGACACAACTTGCTTTTTCACTTTTAAAGAGTCAAGAAAAAGCTAAAGATGACTCTAGTCTCCTTCGATGTTTTAACGAGCCCGAAGTGACAAATGCTCGGATGGACTTTTTTCGTTATAGAGTCTGAAAAAGGCCAAAAGGAACTACTCTGGAGTTCTAGGCAGAGGGTGTGCCAAAATTTTTGCAAAACCGCAGAATACTTTTTAGGGTACGGGCGGTTGATCTTCCTGAATGCTGTGTTCAGTGCATTGCGATCAGTAAGGTGGCCGACACGGCTTCCTAAGGATAAAGGTTTTATGCCTATAGGGGTATCCCAATATATATGCGACAGTACGTGGGAGCACAATCTGTACTGGCGCTATCGTCTCTCAGGAGGAATCACCCACCATCAACGAGATCGACAGTCACCAGGCTTTACGACGCCGGAACACGTCTCTAGCCTAGACCTCTATGTTGTGCGTTATGTTTCAAAGCGTTGTTAAGTTCATTCAATTTATTTTAGGTTGATCTTTTTAGAAGTTTGCCTTTTGAGGTTCACCACGAGATGTATGATACAAATTCCTAAATGCAGTCTAAAGATGATAAGCAAGCTTTATATCTTTTCAACTTTGAAAATCCTAGCTACAAAGGGAAAAGAAAGACACCATCTTTTCTCAAAGAGCAATCAACACACTCTAATGCACTTTTCTTAAATCAAACATGCAAACTATCAAGATGCAAATGCACAATGCAGGTGTTTGTTTTCCGCTTTCTTAGTATTGATGCCTACAAAGAAAGCTTTTTGTACAACTTTGAATTTGCTTTTAAATGACAAATACAAACAAGTTTACTTTTTCGAAATCAGAGAGGGTAGAAGAGATTACAACACTTAACGATTTTCGAAATGAATACTTGTTTCGACACTTAAAAGAGACAAACTCAAACCAAAAGAAAAAGTAAATGTATAATCAACTGTAAACAGCCAATGAACTCTCTCCTAAGATCAGAATCAATAGATCTGAATCAAGGGCTACAGGATGATTATTTCACTCTTGCAAAGGAAAACTACAAATGACGCCAAAAACACATAAAAACACTCACAGTCTTTTTGTACAAAAGGAGGCGGAATTTAAGCAGAGAAAAGGAGTTATCAGACTGGTACCTATGCTAGTTATAGGCTGCAAAAAATCAGAGATCAAAACAAGGCAAAACAGAGCAGAGAACCCCAGCTGCATAAGGCCTAACTGGATCAGCGCAACCTTAACACAGGGGTTTTGACATCCAGCGCAGGTAGCCTTCACGGGACCTGCGTTGAAATGCAGAACCTCTTCACAGGGGTCGCGCTGAAGGAGAAACGAGAGTTTCTCACTGGGTTCTGGGTTACAGATTGCTGATTAATCTACTGTTTCAGGCCAAATAAAAGCAACAAGCAAGGTACAATCAAAGGGATGCTTTGAGGGGGTACTAAGATATATCACAAAGGATCATCAAATCATTTGTGAGTCCATTGTTCAGATCATAGACAAATCCAGTGATTGGATCAAAGCAGCAACTCTCTACTTTGCATCTGAGAATAGCAGATGCAGTTCGATTGCTGCTGTTGAGTCTAGGAAACAAACAATGATAGAGACACAAATAAAATGACTAAACAAATCTTCCCCAGCGGAGTCGCCAATTTGTTGTGGGGAAAAATGCCTATGTAGGACGATCCTATCCACCTAAGGTGTGACAGTGCCTTAGCAACAAACAGAGAAAGCTATTCTAGTATTCTTCCTTTATGAATTAAGAATGAAGAGAGATGGATGGACTAACCGGTGCCTTCCGTTTGTCCCTCGATCCAGTTTCCCTTCTCTTTGAGCGTTCCCAGCTACTTGCCTTCTCGCTTGCCCAGTTTCAAGAGGTTTCTGCAAGATCACAAGAAGAGAACACTACACAAGACATGGATTCATATTCATAACTAGTTCAGGATTAGAAATAAACTAAACACACTAATGCATTCATACATCAAAGATACATCAGTATATAGGAGAAACCAAGATAGCTTTATTGATGAATAAAAGGGTTCATGAAGATATACAACCCAGAGGGCTCCAATCCAGCATCTCCTTCCCAGCAAATGGAATTCCTATCTTCACCCCCTTCAAAGCATTAAGCACCCAATGATTCCAAGCTCAAACCAACGGCAATTCTTTGCAATAACAAAATTCCAGCCTCCAGATCTCATGGAGGAGAGATCCATATATAGATGTTTGGAGAGAGGATGAGTCAGCTTGAGATCTGACTAGTGTCCTCTCCCTCTGTCAGTTCTTGATTCCACTTGGAGGTTCTTGCTTCCACTTGGAGATTAGGAACCTCTTACTCATCACCAGTCGAATTCACTGAGGCAAGTGTCATTGAGGAAGATTCTGGAAGCTTCTTGGGTCTTGACACCTCTTGGAATGAACTTTCCATTTGGAAATTCTCGCTCAACGCACCCTGGTAGTGCTTCTACCTGCGTTGCAGTGCAGGTAGCCAGTGTTGGCTTTGACATTCAGCGCAGACAGCTAGTGGAGCCACTGAATTGATCCTGAATTGACTTGTTTTTGAGCAGTTTCTGGTGGAGAACTTCTGTGAATTGCTGTGGTTTGTTAGCCTTGTTCCTCTAGGGGTAGGAACAACATGTTTAGGGACTTTGGATCCCTTCGATTATGGACATTTCATGCTCAATGCTGTAAGGCACAAAAATGTCTATAACAGTACGCCGGCAGCCTGTTTTCACAGGTGCGTGTACGCTCTGTGTACAAAGCTGCAGTGCGTACAGGTACGCACTGTTCTCAACGCAGAGGCTGCGTACTTCTAGAAAAACCAAGAAAAACTAAAATCTAATTTAACCCTAAGCTATCCACCCAAATACACAGTCAAACAGCCAAAAACCAGAAAGAAATCGATTTTTCTCAGATCAAAGTTTCACACAAAGGAAAAATCATTCACATCAATGGAGTCCCCAGCAGAGTCGCCATTTTGTCATGCGGAAAGAGTCAATTTTGTGGACAAAACCGACCTCCCTAGAAGCTAAGGCTTTCTAGTGACAAACAAGACAAGTAAACACTACCTTTCTCTAAATATGCATTTAGAATACAAGTAATCAGGTGATTATAACATACCTTTAGTCCAATGCTTTGTAGTAGTCCAGCCTCGCCGATCCGGATGAGCTCCTCCTTTTCTTCGAAACCTGCATTCACTAACAAGCCAAAAGATTACATAGCACCTGATAAACTTATAAAATAACACATATTCATCATACAGACCAAGGAGTATACGAAACAAATCATGAATAACAATCTCTTGAGAAAAATGAGTTTATTTGTATTAAGTGGAAAGAAAAGAAACCATTACAACCTGATCCTTGGTGTTGTGCAGGTCCCTCCTAGGGTCTAGCAAGAGTTTTCCTTTACTTTGATCAGCTCACCCACTTCCAAATAAGGCTAGAAAAGGATGGGAATCTCTCCTCTCAAGCTCTATAAGGGATTCCTAATTCCAGCAGCATCTACCCTTAGGAATGTTCAGCTTTCAACCTCCCCTCCTTCTGGCCCAATGCTTGTATTTATAGTGCTCTAGAGGAAGTTAATCAGGTCCACCATCAATGGGATAAGCCCCTCTTTGAATGGGATAGCTGCCCTCTTGATGGGATAAGTTCCTCTTTCATAGGGATACATGAACCATCTGGAGGCACTCAATACACGTCAAACAAGCTTCTAGAATGCTCTAGAAATGACCACAAGTAACTTTTTTGAAGTGAAACTTGTGCCTTTTGACCTTTACAGGAGTATGCACCCACCCCTTTACAGACAGAGCGTACAAGTACACAAGTATTGTGAAATTGAGGTGCGTACACGCAGGTAAGGCTAAGAGAAACTGCGTACCCAGAGATATATAGATTTTTAAAGACTTTCTCTCTTTCTTGGAGTTTGACATGAAGAGCAGGGGTATGAGACTTGCCAAGGAGGATAGTATGGCAGTTGATAGAGCCATACTAACTGCAAATAGTCATGGTGACAAATTTTAGTGTAACAATATTCCACAAAAATAAATAATATTAGGCACAAATATGCAATTATACATAAACCTTCCTAATAAATATATTAAAGTTAGAAATACATTATCTAATGTAGAAAGAGAGGTTTAATGTGCTGAAGGATGGTCATAGGCCTTAATTTATGTTTTAATTCAGAGGCATGGGCCTTAATTTATATCTAATTTAGAGGTTGATCATAAGCCCCTGCTGAAAGTGTTGCTCATCCTTTGAGCAAATTAGTGACCTCATTGTGCCTCATCCATGGCCCTGGTGGCCTCTCTATTGTGCACTAAGAATATTGGTTGCAAGTTCCGCAAGGACAAGCCCAAAAACATATTTGTGCAAAGAAAAATCACCTTTTTTTTAGACCATTAGCTTGCCTTCTTCTTCTCTCTTGTGGCCTAGATGAATGCCTAATGGCCTTGGAGTTCTCTAAAAAAGATCTACCATCTTGGGGTTAAGCATAATTTGCTCATTTCTTCCTTCTTGTAACAACATTTTGCCTTCCTCTAGTAGTCATTTGTCATCTTTCAGGGTATTCTAACTATATGGGAGTGATGAGAAATGATCAAGAGGGATTGGATGGTGATGCCAGGGCTCAAAGGGAGTAGTGTAGGTTTGTGCAAATGGAGAGGATGCTCTGTTTGTTTTTTTTTTTTAATAATGAAATGGGATGGATGAATGATGAATAGATAGTGAATATGAAGTGGATGGAGGGCTTGTAGTGTTGTGGTGACTTATCTTTTGCAAAAATTTCTTCTTTTAACTATTGTCCTCATGCCTTGAAATCATCACCCTTCATAATTTGACTTTTAGACATTGCATGAGTGAAGGAGTGAGTTGCAATTAACTTGTTGAAGGCAGCTAAGACTACTGACCCATCCTTAGCTTATAAAACCTCATCTCTCATGCATTGGCAACAAATTTCTAACTATAATATACTCAAGAGAAGAGTTCAAGAATATTGCATACCTATACCTACCTGGTGGTTGTTGGAGAGACCTGCATGCTGCTACTGAGTTGATGTTGATATGCAGCCATTGGATGGTGATGATGATGATCTTTATGCCACTAGTAAGCTCTGGAGGAGCTTCTTTGACATCTGGATCTCCATGCTGAAGCTGACTGCAAATATCTGGCTACTTCATCATCATATACCCTCAATTTTTCAAAGAAACCCATCCAATTGTGCCTTGCGAATATCTCTATTATAGGAGGGTATTGATGAATCCTCATTGTGTTGATGGCTTCCCCCTCCTTATCACTTCTTGATGAAGCCAACCTCTTTTTTTCCCTTTTAAAACTGCTCACTACCAATCTTGTAGGTTCTGTTTTGTATCCTATAGGATCTCCCGTAGGATCTTCTGTAGGATCCTGTAGGTTTTCAGGGAATCATGTAGGTTTACAAGACAACCTTTTATTTTTTCCATATCTCCAAAATGGTAGAATGGATTTACCCAAAACTTTTTGATCATGTTTCCATCATCATTATGCACCTCCCCATAAAACAAATTTTTTCAATGGATGCACGAATCTCGAGAAAAACTAAAAATGGCTGAAGGTGATGGAGGTCGATTTCTTGGAAACAGTGCACTAGAATTTTCTAAAATTCCTTGGGCATGTTACCATCATCCGTATGCATATCCCCATCAAACATATTTTTAAATGGATGCACGGATATTGAGAAAATGAAAAAATTGTTGTAGCTAATGGAGGCTGATTTCACGAAAACTGTGCATTGGAATTTATTAAAATTGCTTGAGCATGTTACCATCATCCATATTCATCTCCCCGTTAAACAACTTGTTAAATGGATGCATGGTTTTCAAGTTATGGAAAAAACAAATTTTTTCTCTATGTATTTTTGTATCCTGTAGTAAAACGTAGCATCTTGTAGTTTTTTTGGACATCAAGCAAACTGAATGGTAAAAGATTGAGATTGATGGGCGGATGATGAAACTATATGAGGGTGATGGATTGGCATGGCCTTGGCCTTGTTGGAGCATTTGAAAAAAGGAGGGGAAAGTAAAAAATTGATTTCGTTTGACCAGGCTTGACCGATTTTTCTTTGGGTACCAACTTGTTTTTGTTGCTTGCAAATATTGGAGAGTACATGCATTCATAAGAGAGATACATGAAACAAATATTTTTTATCTTTTTTCCTTTTTTCTTCTAGGCCTACTAGCCACCTCAAGAAGGTTTTCAACTAATAGGTCTGCCTAGGTGCCTCAAAGGAGGTTTTTACCTAGGATATTTTCTTTTTTCCTATTTTTTTCTTTTTTCCCAATCCATTGACCGTCTCATGGAGGTTTTCAATCAATGATCCAATCATAGATGCATCCAAGGGGGTTTTCACCTGAGATTTTTATTTTTTCTCTTATTTTTCAAATTTTTCTTTTTTTTACCCTACCCTACTTGGAAAACAAAATCACTCTCAAGTATAAGAATACTTCCAATGGAGCCATGTGCACATCAATATGATAGAAAAAATGATGTGGAGGCTTGAAATGTCTGCTTTGACATGTACCTAGATTTGAGTGATCAAATGCTTTGACTCTGAAAGGATCAAGCATAATTGAAGAAGAGAGTGATGCTGCAACTTAGTGACTGTCTGGAACCAAACCTCAATATAACTTTCATGCCCTTGGTTTGATTGCTTATCTGGATCATTCTTCATGTCTTCTTCTACCATGACATTCAAATCTTCCTCTTTTTCCTGATTGTTCTCTTGAATACGTGGAGGATTTGATGGTAAACATGAGGGAGCTCTCTCGATCTGTGATTTTGATGTTTTCTCTTCATCAAGTGCAACCAATGATTCTTTGATATTCTCTTTCAAATATTCTTCTTCTGGATGTATTCCTTCAATGATATCAAGAGAATCTATTTTTTTCAATACTCTTCTTGAGCTATGGTGAATACCATTGAGCTCAAGAGGAGATGTTTGGAAGTGTTGTACCTCAGCATTGTAAGTGGGATGAGCTACTTCAATGTGTGGGTTTGGAAATGGTGGTACGTGTAGACGAGTGGGAGTAAATATTTGATATGGATGTGGTATGGGTTGTGGTTGTGGTGGATGTGAATGGTAAGGATAACATGGAGTTTGGTATGGAAGATATTGAGGAAAATACTGAGGATATTGTGGACGAATCCCATAATTTCCTTGCAAACCTTGTTGCCAGGATTAGTTTTGTAGTTAAGATGGCCAATGATGCTAAGGAAAGGGTGTGTTCCAATTTCTTTTAGGTGGATGTGCATAAGCTTGAAATTGTGAATTAGGCTCTTGCATCATATCAGTCTGAATAGGCTGCCATGGTTCTCTTGGAGCTACATAACATTGTTGCATTGGGAATTGACTTGCTCCATGTCCTCTTGGTGAACTTCCTTCAACCTTGGTAACGAGGACCAATATTTAACATCATGTGATTCTGCATGGACAACACAAACATATTATTTTTTCTCATTTTGTATCTTAAAATTTCTACTTGTTTGGTTAGATTACTAAGAATTTCTATTTTAAAGTCATCAAACAAATTTCCAAGTTTAGCTTCACTTATCGATCTTGATGTTGATTGACTTAGTCTTGCCTTTCCTCTTGATATGTGTTTTCATGTTTCACAAATTTATTCAAATGATAATTGGTATGCATCACCTCTACTCATGAGATCAAGGAGATCAATCCACTCATCCCTAATTGTTCTAGGTAAGAGTGTTTTCATGTGTCAGGTCCTAAATGATGTAGTTTTCCCCTCTTAACATTGCACATTAACCTCTCTATTAGATCCTCAAGACTATCATCTTCCTTTTGATTCATTCTGAATATTTCTTCTTTAAGATCATGATCTTTATATTTTTCTATAAATATTTTTTGCATATCATTCCATGATCTTATTGAATCAGTTCCTAAAAGCCTGAACCATTTAAGAGCTATATCCTTCAATGTTGCCGGAAAATATCTCAATTTTTGAGTTTTTAATAGGTAACCATAAGATCTACAGACAATCGCAAATTCAAAGAGAAAGGTTTTTTTATCCTCTGACCTTAGACCATGAAATTTTGGAAGAAAAGATGGAGGGATGTTCTTCATATGTCTACTGTTAGTGCCAGTCAGTTTAGCCTATCACCAGTGATCAAATATGCTCTTACAAGGTGTTGTTACGGTGTGAAGTCAATTTTTTGTCATTTTAGTCAATCTTCAAATAAAAATTTGGTCATTGGTTGTTGTGTCTAGGTCACTGCTGCTCCCTTCACTTACCATGGTCTTCATCACTCATCATGTTCATTGTCTTCTTCGAGGTATCATATCTTCATTAAGTGTCTTGGGTCATGAAATGGTTAAATTCCTCATTTTAGGCCATGGTCTAGGGTTTCCTCCATGTGTCATCATGATACCATATGATGCAAAAACATGTCCATCATGTGATTAAGTGGGTAAAGGGAGTAGGTAGCTTAGGGAAAGAAAAATAAAGGTAAATTTAAGGTTTTATTTCAAATAAGATAATGTTGTCGTACACTACCTCGCCTCATCATTTCTCATGGGGACATGTTTCCTTCAAAATATGATTCTGACCAAATGGAGAAGAATTTTACACACTTGAAAGAGGTTTTTGTCCATTATAGTCCAAGGACAAAAAATCTCCTTAATTTTATGCACATGTGTTATGATTTGAAAGAAATCCTCAAAATACAATTGCTATGGGACAATTGTAGCACTTCTGGATAGCTTGACTTCAAGACAGTTTTTTAGGGGTTTGGTGAAAGTTTTGGAGTGATTGAGGCCTCTATTATGTAGCAAACATCCCAAGCATTCCAATGGTACCTTCAGCTTGTGATTTAGATTAGTGGAAGGCATCCAAAAGTAATCTGCAAGTTGGCACTCCACTCTTATCAAAGAAATCGTGAGTTTTTGGAGTGACCTTGGGAAAATCAATTTTTCTCCCTCATGGAGTGTCCAAATTACATGCTTGAGGTGTCCATCTTATAGAAGACTTCAAGAGATTTCCAACAAGCTATTAAGCTCTCCATTTGGAGCAATCTAAAGGTTGCCAAAAGTGGTTTGGAAGACCAGAATTTCCCTCAAGAACAAAGTGTTGTGCTTAGGAGAACAGCACTGCGTGTAGAAGAACTGCGCTGCACGTAGGAACACTGTGCTACGTGTAGGACAAAGTGCCCATAAATCCTTCAAAACTTTCCCAAATCTTAATTTTTCACTTGAAATCTTGATTTTATTGGCTTCTAAGCCAAGGGACAAGTAAGTACACCATCATTATCCCTCTTTTGATTTTCCAAATTCATCTCATGTCAATGATTCTTCAAGTTAGGGTTTGTAGCGAAATTTACATGGGAAGTGATAGGGTGAAAATGGCCATCTTTATTTTTAGTTTCTAAAGCATGTAAAATGGTTTCCTACACCTACACACATGTTTAATAAACCATTTTAACCATTAAATTCACCTCAAAACAAAGTTTTACCCCTCAAAAAGTAAAACCCTAGCTCATTTCTAAAGGTTTTTGGGCGTTTTTCATTACAAACCTTGTTTTTCCTCCTTGAAAGAAGATCACTCTTCCACTGTTTCTTTACTCATTTTCATCAGCTTCCAAAGTTCATATCCACCTTGGTCCTTTTTCAAACCTCCTATATCATTTTGTCGAAGTCCACCTTCAAATCACTTCATTTCCATTCATACCTCACAGTTTATTTTTCATTCAAATGGAGGTGGGGTCCTCTAGCAAATCAGTGGAGAAAACTCAAGTACCTAAGCCTGAGGTGACTAAAGTGTACAAGAGAGGATAGGGGCTTGTGTTTTCTTCTCAGAGAGAGAAAGGGGCCAAGCCTTCTTCATCAACAATGCAGGAATCAACAACAAAGGATAAAGACACAGTTGAGCATGAGTTTGAACTAATGGATCTAGAGACTAAGGATTAGACCACAAACATGAGACAGACTATCAGGAATAAGCGCTACCAAATCAAGGAGCTAGTAATCAATTTGGAAAGGGAAAATTATGTTATATCATTCCTTGAATAGGAAAGTAGTCAACTCAAAGCAAAGGAGTTGATCCTAGAAAAGGAAAAAGCCAAGTTAATGCAGTAAGTTGGCAAAGGTAAGGAGGTCATGAAATCAAGGGAGCTTGAAGCATCATAGGTGAGAGGAAAAAGGAAAATACCAAGAACAAGAGGCAATAAAGATTTGCAAAAGGAGCAAGAACAAATTATGCTGAATGAGGACCTCGAGCTAGAAGATAGGATTTCCCTAGAGGTTCATCAAGATAAGGAATATTGGCTCAATAGAGTGAATGAACATTTGGAGAAGCTCCTTGAGAAGGAAAATAGAGACAATCATTTGCTCAGACACATGGTGCACCACTACCAATCTCAAAACATGATCGACAATGTCAAGGTAAAGCAACTTGGAAACAAGCTCAAGGAGGCCAAAAAAGACCAAAAGGATTAGGGAAACTTAGAGATTCTTGTTGAAGCATCCATGAAGCTATAAAAAACATATTTTTACACCTTCCCTCCAATTTTGAGCTAATTCTGAGCATTTTTAGTTTTTTAGGAATTTTTGGTCTAAGTTCAGAAATTCAGCTGCTGCGCTGCACTTTTTTCTCAGGCCTCCATTGGATGAAAGGTCTACATTTTTGGAAAGGTCTTGTCATCCTTTAAAAATCCATTTGTCTAGATTTTGCAGAGGTGGCTTATTTTTGGAGAGAAATTCAAAAAAGTGACAAAAAATAGCATTCTGGACCATTTTTGGACAGGCGTTGTGCTTCTGGAGTGACCTTGGGGGAATGGATTTGAAGGTATTCCCATGCTCCAAATTTAGAAATTCAAACTGATATGAAAACTAGACATGAAGGGCTAGTTGACCGTTCTCTCATATTTTCATTTTTACCCCTGGAAGGCACCTAAAAATTATTTCAAGGTTGGTGCTACGCTTCTGCACTTTTCTATGTTTCAGATTGTAAAATTCACTGTGTAAATTTCTAGTTTCTAGTTTGACTTAGTCAAAATCAAGATTCTCTATGTAATGGAAGTAGTTACGATGCCAAGTGATGTAGGCATGAATAAATGTACATCATAGGTACTTTTTTTTATGTTTATTAGGCCTCATAAAAGAAGCTAAACAAACTCTTCATGAAGTGTTCGAGTTTCACCTTCCCACTCTCGCCTGTCGGTTGAGAGAATCTTGGAGTCAGTTCCTCCATCAAAGAATTCAACTCCTAAAGGTGGGAAAGTGGTCTAGGAGAGTCTATATGTATAATTTCACTTTAGGAGAAGAAGGTTGAACTTTTTTGAAGGAGGCTTGCATTGTAATCATCTTTCAGCTAATAGAGATACAGGTTGCAGCTATTTTCAAGGAACTCTAGCCCAGTGAGTTCATGGTGCTTGTACTTCATTCTTTTTGTTTTCTTATTGTCTAAACATCTTTATCTACATTATATATCTTCTTTCTATGAATGTCTTGTGATAAAATAATCAGAATTCTTGTTTCTCAAGCTCCGTTATCTAGTTTTCATAGTTATGTGTTTTTCTTTCCTTAGCTAATGAAATCATGTTTATTTATGCTCATTAGTTTCTTCCACACTATATCCTCTATACTATAGTTACAAATACTCAAATTACACCAAGGCTTTTGACATCTAGCTCCTTCTTATGTTTGCTCATGCATTCCCACAACCTAGACCTACTTGTGGCTCCAAAGCCTAAGTTTAGAAAATCCTTAAGAAACCAAATTTTCACAAAAAAAAAAACAAATACACATATCTAGCCTAAAATTCATTTTTTTTAAAGTCATATCACTGATAAGAGGCTTAGAGAGATCCCTCTCATGCTCAATAGGGCTAGCTACTCAGTTGAAGTGGTTTGAGGATACCCTTGTCGATTTCCTCTTCAGCCTAGGAGATTGTAAGGGCTAACATTTTTGGCGTCATTGTTAGGGAATGAAAGATCATATCTTCCCTGGGAAAGAATGACAAGGATTAGATCTGATTGCTGATGGTGAACAATGATCAAACAAAAGAAAGGTTATGCATCTTTCACTTGGCGACTTTAGTGCCGAAGAATCCAAAGGTTTAGAATTTTGATGGCGACTCGACTATTCAAAAGTACGTATTTTGAAGAACTTCTTGGTGTGTTAATTGTTTTCAAGATAGATTCAATTGCTTGAAGGTATGATCCTATGAATCGATCTCATATTCCTGGTTTTCCGAATCAAATTCCTTGCATAGATTGGCAAACTAATTTTCCCAGATTCATAGATGGAAATGAGAATGAGGCTATTCTAAATCTAATCAAATCTCATTGGCATATACATAATCTAGGGATTAAGTTTCATGGGGATTGTTTGATGAAAATGTTTATGGCTACCCTAGAAGGAAAAGCAATATCACGGTATGAAGGATTGAAGCCATGTAGCTTATTCTCTCTTAAAGAATTCCACACAACATTCTTTGAGTTTTATGGAAAATATCATCATTCATCCTTGTTGTTCAAAAATTGTTGTGAATCCTGTGAAAAAATCATTCAATACCTTCAAGAAACTTTTGGTGACGAAGAATGTCTAGATTATGAGATCATAGAGGCCCTTTATGAATATTATTCCCAAAAAAAAATAAACGAGATTAGCTGCTTTGATACAAAGGATCATTCACAACACACATCAACTCCTTCTTTGCTTGAAGATGAAACAGATCTACATCCCAACAGTTAAGAAGAAATTGGTCCAAGTCAAAATTCTGAAATTGCATGTACAGAAAAATTAAGCAGTGAACCGTCTGATGACAACGATGATCTATTTTTGCAAGGAAATAGTGAACAAGAAGTTGGTTCCCTTGATTATTATGGTAGTCAAATTGATATTCTTCCTGTTGAAGCACATGAGGAATCAAATATACTTGAAGTGGTTGCTGCATTTAAAGTTTTCCATGAGCATCCAAAACCATGTCTTTTGGATGAGAGGTATGAAGATAGTCATTCACTTGTTCTTTCAAATTGTTCTTTCTCTGAGGTTTTATTTCAAGATCAGGTTTGTGAAGACCAAGATGAGCTCTATGATGAAATGTATGAACAAGTATCTCTAGAAACTCACTGTTATATACATTTTTGTGCCTTACAGCATTGAGCATGAAATTTCCATAATCCAAGGGATCCAAAGTCCCTAAAAGAGTTGTTCCTACCCCTAAAGGAACAAGGTCAACCAATGACAGCTTCTCCCGGAAGTTCTCCACCAAAAACCACTCAGAAACAGTCAATTCAGGATCAATTCAGATGCTCTACTAGCTGCCTGCGTTGCAGTGCACCCCAGTACACTAGCTAGGTGCATTGCAATGCAACTAAAAGCACTACCAGGGTGTGCTGAGCGAGAAATGCTAAATGGCAATTTCATTCTGCAAGGTGTACAGACACTGGAAGCTTCCAGAATCTTCCTCAATGACACTCGCCTCAATGAATTCAACTAGTGATGAGTAAGAGGCTCTCAACCTCCAAGTGGAAGCAAGAACTGACAGAGAGAAGCCACAAGTCAAAACATAAGCTGACTCATCCTCTCTGCTTACATCTATATATGGATCTCTCACCCAGAGGTCCAGGAGGCTGGAATTTTGTACTTTGCAGAGAATTGTTGTTGGTTTGAGATTGAGATTAGTACATTGGGTGATTTATGCTTTGTTAGAGGAGAGGAAGGGATTCCTTTGCTGGGAGGTAGATGCTGGATCGAGACTCACTTGGTTGTATCTCCTCTTGGACTTTCTTGTCATATCAATAAAACTATTTGAGTTTCTCCTATATGCTTGTCTATCAATGATGCTTTGTTATATTTGCATATTTAGTTTATATCTGATCCTAAACTAGTTATGAATGTAAATCTATGTCTTTTGTGTAGTTTTCCTCTCTTGTGATCTTGCAGGAACTTGGTGAAGCTGGACCAGTGAAGGAGCACGCAGCGGGAAGCGAACAAAAGAGAGAATGATTGGATCGACAAACTAGCGGAAGACACCGGTTAGTCACGTCCTTTTTCTCCATTTACATTTCATAAAGAAGAATACGAAGATAGTTTTCCTTGTTTGTTGCTAAGGCACTATCACACCTTAGAGTGGGATAGGGGCATTCCGAATTGGATACTTTTCCCAACAACACTCACCACTCATATGTCTCTCCAGCTCATCCATTTTCTGAAGAACTATTTCAAGGGTAGATTCATGCAAATCATAATTTTAAATTGGCATGTGTGAAGGTTTTGGACAATGTAATTATGGCAGAGAATAATCATCAAACATTACAAGTAGATTATGAAGAGGAGAGCAATGATAAAGAAGAGGTTGTTTTAGGGCCACTTGCACATGATGATCTTCCTCCAGATTCAAAAAACAAAGGGTGTGCTTGTATTTCTTCTGACTTTCAATATATGCTAATGTTCTAGATTATTATATACCCTATTACCAATTTGTTGCAACCATCTGGAAAGATGAATTTTCTTATATTTATGGATCATGAGCACATGTTCAATTGACACTCAGAGTTTCCTAGCTTTTGTTTTGTCTTCCTACTCAAGGAAAATAAGAACATAATTCACATAAGTAGCCATTTGCTGGATTGGTTACACTGGAGGGATCATTACACATGATTGTATATACATCTTTAGTAGTGTTATAGACATATTTGGACACCGCAACCCCAATCACATATGTCCATAAACCAAGGGCTTCTAAACCCCTAAAAGGGTTGTTTCATACCCTAAAGGAACAAGGTCCGCTGATTACATCATCTCCCAGAAGTTCTCCATGAAAAACTACTCAGAACTGGTCAAAACAGGACCATACAAACTACTCCATGCATAGGGTGCGATGAATCTCACCTATTACACACAGGGGGTACAATGCATACTGGAAAGCCCTTCTGTAGGGTGCTATGAGAAAGAGCAGACAAATGGTAGAAGCAGTTTGTTAGGTGGAAACCCAGAGAATCTTCTAGAAACTGCTCATATGACACTTGCCTCTCTGAATTCGCCCAAGGATGAGAAAGAGATCTGAAATCTCCAAGTGGAACCAAGAACTATCAGTGAAATGACACTAATCAAAATCCCAGAAGATGACTCATTCTCCTGTAAACATCTATATATGGATCCCTCATCCTAGAGATCCAGAGGCTGGAATTTTGTAATTTGCAAGGAAGTGTTGTTGGTTTCTCTTTGAAGACAGTGTTGGGTGATCTTGCTTTGTATGAGGTGAAGAGGGATTTCATGCTGGGAGGATGATGCTGGATCAGATAGCTTGGTTGTAATCCTCTCTTCTACTACTTCTATCAATAAAGCTATTTGAGTTTTCCTCCATATGATTTTATATCTCTGAATCTTGTATTTGTATATGCATTTATATGGTTAATGTACATCTGATCCTACATTGTTTATGGTTATAGATCTCTATACTTTGATGGTATTTTGCTGCTTTGACTCTACAGGTGTTCTTTGAAGTGGGACATGTGAGAAAGGAGTGGCGAAATCTCTATCAAGGGAGAGAGGAAACGAGCAAGGAGAATAGCGAAAGACTGAGGTTGGTACTCTCTGCTTCTCTCTCATCTATCTCTCATAAAGGAAAACACAAGTGACTTTAGTTTGTTTGTTTCTAAGATAGCTACCCGTCTTAGTGGGACTAGCAGCTCTGAATGGACACTAGTTTTCCCGATAACAAAATGGTGACTCCACTGGGGAACGAATAGTTTGTTTATTTTGTTATTGTTGTTTGCTTTATAAACCAAAGATGAAGCCTAAAGTCAAGCCAGCTAGCCTTCGAACTGCTTTTGCTATGCAACTGCAAAGTAGATCAATGCTGCTTTAGTCAATATCTGGGTTGGTTTATGAACTGAACATCTAGCTTGCAAACATCCCAAGTGCCCCGGTGGTAGCTCAAATAACCTCATTAGCTCAGCCCCTATACTTTGTGTTTACTGACAATCATTAGCTCAACCTAAATCCCTGAACGTAGCTGCAAAGTGTGAGTGAAAACCAAGCACAGTCTTATCCCTAGACCATCGCATTATCTCTTCTTGGCAACCTGGATGCATCACACCTCTCGTGTGTTGTAGGTGAGATGCATGCCTATTTCCCTGTGTTACAAGTGCGATGATTGACTAAGACTATTTCTGCCTCCAGATTTTGGTTTTTTCTTCATTGTCTTCAGTGTTATTTAGTAGTTTTGTTGTCTATGATTAGTATATCTCTATTGAAACCATCTTCCTTCTCATTATTCAGCCTCCATCAGAAGGAATTGTGAATGTTTTTTATGTATTTTTCATCATTTACAGTTCTCCTTTGCAAATAGTTGCTTAATCAAACTGTCGTCCTTTGATTTGAAAGTGTTGCAAGTGTCATTTTCAGTTAAGAAAAAGAGTGTCACAAAGAATTTCTCTTTTAGATAGTCGATTACACTTTTGCCATTGTATTTGATTTGAATCATTAGCATTTAAAGTGTGAAAGCAGTTTTAAATTCAAAGTCGCAAAGTGTCGACTTGACCTTGCTTTCATTTTTTGAAAAGAAAAATTGTCAGTATTGTTGCTTTGAAAGAAGATATTTCAGATCTATACTTAGTTTTCTTTTTGTCATTCTCACATTAAGGAAACTGAAAAACAATACATGCATGTGCATTTCCGTTAAGACTGCATGCTGAAGTTGATTTAGGAAAAGTGCATCTAGTGTGTGCTCTATGCTCTTTGTTGAAAGAATTTCATTTATCTTTCCTTAGTAGCTAGGATTTTCATTGCAAAAAGAAAGTAAATGATTGTTTATCATCTTAGATTGCATATTTAGGAATTGTATATCTACATCACACGGTGAACCTTAAAGGAAAATTTCTTAAGAAATATCAACTATAAAATAAACTTCAATGAACATAAAAATGCTTTGGAACCTAACGCACAACATTTAGAAGTCTAGGCTAGAGACGTATTCCAGAGTTGTAAAACCTGGTAACTATCGCTTTCATCGTAGGTTGGGTGATTTCTCCTCTTTGAGACGATAAGTGCAAGTATAGACTTGTGCTCCCACGTACCATCGAGTATATATGGGAGACCACAATAGGCTACATCCTTTATCCTTAGGAAGTCGTGTCTACCACCCCATCGATCACAATGCACTGAACACAACATTCTGGAAGATTGACTATCGTACCATAAAAAGTATTCTGCAGTTTTGCGATTGGTTTGGTAATCCCTCTATCTAGATTTCTAGAGTAGTCACTTTCGTTCCTTTTTATAATCCTTAAAAGAAAAGGTCCATCTAAGCACTTGTCACTTTAGGCTCATTAAAAATCAAAGGCGACTAGAGTCATCTTTAGCTTTTTCTCGACTCTTAAAAATTGAAAAAGAAAGTTGTGTCAAAGCATCATAAAATTCATTTAATTCAAAATAATATTTTCCCCCTTTTATTTTAGGTTAATCAAGTAATTCGCAATCGTGGAAGAAAGTCAATCAAAACCATGTCGTTCGCGGAGACTAATGAGTCAACCGTCTTGACTCTGGAAACGAAACCATCTTGGACTAAACGATCTCGTTTAACTGGGTCAAAGTCTCCTGGTTTGTTTGAAACTTGTGTTTCAACATCCTCAGAAACTCTAGTTACTCCAACTATTTCTGCTACCCTTGCCTCTACAAAAGAAGTTCCACAGTTACAAGAGGACACTAGAACTGATCCTACTATAACGGTAAAAACATCTATTCCTGAACCAACTCCATCTAGGACTGATTCGGAAGGTCTTAACCCTCCAACATCTGTCACTGCAGAGTGTGTACCTTCTTTGGCACTAGAAATATTTTATGGACTTGACGGTCTGCCTCTTCCACCTAGACTGATTGCAATAGAAGAGATTGTGAAGGATATTCCATCCAGTACCCCACTGCATTTTGGAATTGGGATCCAACTATATCCTTCTAATTTAGAATATAGTCAACCTTCATCACAAGTTCCTGTAGAATCACGAGGAAGTCTTTTGGACAGATTCAATATGTCTAAACAACCATCGACATCTAGGATTGTGTCATCTGATACAACAATAGTGGAACCTCCTACCACTACTCCGACAATGTTCGCTAGTATACCATTTGTCCCAACTAGCTCTCAACCGCTAGATGGAGTCCACCCAGGGACTATTTCAATAGTATGGTCTATTCCGTTTTGTTCATCCAGAATAATATCTGGAATTTCTTATGTTGAGTCTCAACAAATTGATCCTCCACAACAGTATCAATTTGGGCAATCCAATCTACAAGGACCAATTTTTCCTTTGAACACTGGATTTCCGCGATATGGGGGGCAGTATGCTTTTTCATTGTTCCCTCCATGAGAACAACCATACGAGAGTTCACAACAGAATTCAGGTCAAGTTGGAATTGCATCCAGTGGTTGGGTGCCAATACTGCCTCAACAGCCAAAAGTTGTATATTCAATGTAACCAAATCTACCTGTGTCGAATATTCCCACTATGTAGGCTATTGTAACGGCGTCACAAGTACAAGCTCTGCCTATTGTATGTCAACCTCA
Organism: Pinus tabuliformis; assembly: GCA_031772625.1. NCBI lineage: Eukaryota > Viridiplantae > Streptophyta > Pinopsida > Pinales > Pinaceae > Pinus > Pinus tabuliformis. The sequence continues at coordinate 53,080,978 of CM062815.1, forward strand.
AGTCTCTCAGGTCATAATACAATAGCCTCTTGTCTCAACGACTCAACCACAATTGCCAATTGGTGGCTCCTTAACTGAAGCGAATTAGGCTCAAATGGGTACTATCACCCACCATCTTGGTCAAACATCGAGTACTGGACAACAGCAAATGGCTTCACAACCATGGCTGGTATAATATCAACAACTACAATTCCAGCAAGCTTCCCGAGCACCTGAGAAACAAAGCTTTGTGGGTAATGGACAGTTGTATATTCAAGACGGTCACCATCAATCATATCATAATGGTTATGCCCATCAACTTTATCAAAGTTATCAGCATCAAACACATTATGTTGGTATGCAAAGACTCACTACTCAGGCGATCCCATCTTATCTTGGGTATGCTTCGCCGAACCTAAATCAACAGTTGCCTTTCATCGTAATGTTGGAATTACCAGATCTGAATCAGATAACAAATGATCCAATTGCTTACGCCCTTTGGTGGCTGGCGATTCCTCATAAACTTCCGTCATATATTCCTAAATTCAATGGAAATCCAGGTGAAGATCCATTGAATCATGTGATGACCTTTCATCTGTGGTGTTCATCCAACACTCTTAATGATGATTCAATTAGGCTTCACCTTTTTCAGCGAACATTAACTGGTCCGGCAGCAAAATGGTACATCGAATTTCCTAGAGCTTCATTCGGTAACTTCAGCACCCTTGCCACTACCTTTTTAACCCATTTTTAGTTACCCATAAGGTACGAAACGGAAATGGAGCTTCTTACCAATTTTAAGCAGATGACAGCCACTCACATATCTGATCATATTCATGAGTGGCAACGTCGTCGTCTAATGGTAAAAACATATGTTCCTGATCAGCTGCTAGCTGAATGGTTTATTAAGTCATTATTTTTATTACCTTCTATTATAGAAGATGTGGGGGGGGGGTGGGGGTTGTCACTGAAGAGCAAGTCATTACTCATGTGCAATATCTAGACTTGATTTATACTCAGTCTGGCATGCTCTACGACAAAATCCCTGATGCTCCTAGACCAGAGTTTTCCATTCCTCCTCCTCCTAAACCAAACAAAGACTCTCATGCCGATGATGGCGTGATAGGTATAACCAGCACGAAAACTGCAAAGGCTACACCTAAAAAAACCCGTATGGTTTCTGCTCAAAATGAAAATGAAGAACTTCATGCCTCGGAGGTTAATGCCATGTCGGCTGACAAAGGCAAAGAACCAAAGAAGCCACGGGGCAAGAAGAAAGGGAAAAACAAAGAGAAGAAATGGGACGATTTGTCTCCTGAAAAATCTTCTGCAAACCCTTTTGGGAAAAATAAACCTCCTTCGCCATGTCACATATGTGATGAAGGCCATTGGATGAGTGATTTTCCATATAGAGCTGAGATTAATAAGTTCTTTAAGAGTTCAAAAACCTCATCAGTGTTAACGGATCCATTTCCAAACCCAGAAACCAATATGGTTGCTAGTGACAATGCTTCCCCATCCCAAGTGCTTATGTTGTCCATTTTGAAATATAAAAATGATGCTTTGATACCGACAAGGAATAAAGATTATGAGAATCCACAACTGTCAAACAACAAGGCTACAGATCAACCTAGTAGTTCAACAATAACTTCAACCGAAGTTGAGCCACCCATCATTCCTGAGCTAACAATAAAGCTGCCAAAGGGAGTAGTACACAAATCGACATTTAATCCTCATGCCCAAGCAACATAGACTTATAATATAGTAGATGATCTGGCCCAATCACCATTCGCTATGTCGACACTTGAAGTACTGCAAAATTGCCCCTCCCAAAAGCAGGCTCTATTATCGGCAACATGTGGGATTGACCGAACAGATTCCAATCTGGTGGCCTTTAATCATAAAGGATTTGTTACTAGCTCAACTTGCTTTCCTCATCCAAGTGAAAGCTCTCAACAAAACTGTTCATCAAACAATTATTGATGAGGGGTCATCTACCTGTATTATGTCAATGAGTTGCTGGAAAACTTTAGGATCACCACCCTTGTCAAGATCATCAACGACATTAAAAGCATTCAATGGATGAACATACACCTCATACGGAATTTTAAGTAACTTTCAAGTTGATATGGGGGGAAAGACAGTAGAAATTGACGTCGAAGTTATCGATGGAAACCTTGATTACAATATGTTACTAGGAAGGCCCTGGATTTATGCCATGGTTGCTGTTGTATCAACTTACTTTAGAAAGATTGCATTGCCTTTGTAAGGAGGAATTACAATTGTTGATCAACAAACCTTTCTCCCCAATAATTCACAAGTTACAGGAAGCATTCCAATGATCCATGGAAGCTCTCATTCACTTCAAAAAGTTGGAGTAGGCCTACTAAAAGACCCTACCTTAATGGGTACTTTTTCCCTACTGCCTCCAAGTAATCTGGCGGAAGTGGCAACAGTAGGAACCTGAAATATGATATCTTCCATTCAGAAGATTTCTGAACATTTTGTTAGCATGGACCATCAACAGGTTTTGCCTCCAAGCCCAATAGAGATTTTGTGGCAATCAATTTTCTCATCCTGGGCGGCAAACCCAAATCAACGCTCATCTAGTGTTTGGGTAGATAGGTCAAAGGAATATGGCACCTCTTTAGATCCTTGGTCACATGTAAATTCTACAAACGAAGGAGTTATTCAGTCGATGATGATAGGAGAAGCACCATGGGAAGATTACCACTATTGTTCCCATCTTCCTGATTACAACGAAGATTATTCCAACGACCTTGATCATCCTTTAGATTTTGATTTTCTATCAAATACTGTAAATATGGTGGATTCCGAGTGAAATCTGTCCAATATTGAAGAAACTATCGCCATAAATATCTCGATCAAACCTAATGTTGTAGAGAATATTCATGTTGGCAAATCTTGTTCTTCTTTAGAACTGGAAATATATTGCGCTCTCTTTCAGGAATTCAGAGATGTCTTTGCATGGTCATACTAAGAAACGCTAGGCATTGACTCGAGTATAGTTGAACACAAAATCAAGATGTATCCAGATGTCAAACTAGTATGACAACGGCTTCAGTAGGTGCACCCGAAGAAAGTCGCTGCCATCAAGGCAGAAGTTGAAAAACGTTTACATGTTGGTTTCATTTACCCAGTTCCTCTAATTGATTGGGTATTCGAATATTGTTCCTCTGATGAAAAAGCAAGGAACGATTAGAGTGTGCATTGATTATAGGGATATGAATCAAGCTTGTCCAAAGGATAACTACCCTACACCCTTCATCAACCAGATAATTAATGAATGTGCCGAATGCGAAATCTTTTCATTTATGGATGGATTTTCCGGGTATAATCAAATAAATATCCACCCATAGGACCAGTCAAAGACTGCATTTATATGTCTGTGAGGCACATCCACCTACCGCAAATTACCTTTTAGTTTAAAGAACACAGGGGCAACTTTTCAGAGGGCTATGAATTATGCCTTCCATGACATCAAGAACATCGTTTAACAATATCTTGATGATCTTCCGGCTCATTCGCGAAAGCAGAATGATCATCCGCAGCATTTGAGAGCTATATTTCTACGTTGCCATCACTACAAGATACGACTCAATCCACACAAGTGTGTGTTTTGTGTCGATTCTGGTCATTTACTTGGCTTCGTGGTTTCTAAGGACAGAATTCGACTCAACCCATGTAAGGTTCAGGCAATCATCGATATGCCTCCACCTTCAAATTTGCTTCAGATTCAGAAACTCCAAGGGAAAGAAAACTTTCTGAGGAGGTTCATTCCAAATTATGCCAAAATTGCTAAAGGTTATATCTGTCTTTTCAAAAAATAAGTACCCTTCAACTGGGATCAGGTTGCACAAGCTCGTTTGATGCTCTAAAGGAATCCCTAATAAAATCATCATTAATGTGCTCTCCTGATTATCAAAAAGACTTTAACCTGTATCTAGTTGCAACAGATACAACCATCGCAATGGTTTTAGCTCAAGAAGAAAATGGAATTGAACATCCTATCTATTATTTAAGCCAAAACTTAAATGATACAAAAATTAAACACTCCTATGTTGCAAAGCTGGCTCTTAAAGCTGTTCAAGCAGTATAGAGATTTCAACACTATATCCTCTTTCATAAAACTACCATTTTATCAGATTGCAACCCTATGACTTACATTTTATCGCGTCAGTTACTTGGGGACAAATATTTGAAATGGATAGATATTTTGCAAGAGTTTGATCTAGAATTCGTAAAATCCAAATCAAAGAAATCTCTAGTTTTCGTGGAGTTATTATGTGATTTCCCATCATTGTCCAACGATTCAACATCCAAAGCAACAATCGCGAATGAATTTTTTTTTCTGATATCGTTAAGAGATCCATGGTACGGAGATATAATCATCTATCTCCAAACCAAAACATACAGGCCTAATACCTCTAGATCTGAACAATGATGCACTCGATACCAAGCAAAAGATTACATGACCGTCAGTGATACACTTTACCGTCGTGGTATCGATACAGTTCTGCGAAGGTGCCTCACCCATGAGGAGGCCAAAAAATTCATGAATGATCATCATTCAGGCACGTGTGGGGGGCATCAATCTGGTTACGCTACAACACAAAATATTTTACGAGCAGGTTACTTTTGGCCAACAATGTTCAAAGATTGCATAACCGCAATAAGAAGTTGCCATGCTTGTCAAATCTTTGACCACAAAACTAGAATAACACCCGCACCTCTGCATCTAGTAGTTTCTTTTGGGCCATTCTCCAAATAAGGCATAAATTTCATGACATGTAACCCCACCTCGGCTAGGGGGCATGGGTATATCATAGTCACAGTTGACTATTTTATGAAATGGGCCGAGGTGATGCCTATATTAAATAACAACGGCGAAACCACTGCTCTTTTCATTTTCAATCATGTAGTCTCTAGGTTCAGTGTTCCATAGGCTATTGTCATAGATCATGGATCACATTTTCGCAATCACATGATGGTCGAATTGGTTGCCAAACTAGGATTGTCCCACGACAGTTCTACTCCATATTATCCGCAAGCTAACGGACAAGTTGAGGCCATCAACAAACTACTAAAGCGCATGCTACAAAGGATGATTGGAGTCCACAAATGGAGTTGGCACCTAATCCTATACTCAGCCTTGTGGGCATATAGAACCTCGATAAGAAATGCGATCGGGTTTACACCCTTTCAGCTGGTGTATGGCCTGGAAGTCATCTTACAAATTCAAATGTGAGATTTCATCTCTCAAGCTCACAATCGTCCTTCTCCCCAAAACTTCAGAGGAAGAGGCTTGTTTCTTGGCACTAATCCAATTGGATGAAGCCTGTCATGATGTCGCCTTGGCTAATGAAGCCCATAAGAAACGAGTTAAGGTGCAATTTGACAAAAATGTTAAACACTGTGTCTTCTCTGAACGTGACCTGGTCTTCGTTTATGATCAGGAATCCGATAAATTGGGAGTAGGTAAGTTCCAATCTTTGTGGATGGGTCCCTACATTGTTAAATAAGTGTTAACAAAAGGAGCCTACGAGCTAGTAGATTACGATGGAATTCCACTGGCGCAACCCCGAAACGGGTTGTACCTTAAGCATTACTATGCTTGACTATGCATAGTAACCTCTTTATATGCTTTTGTTACATTTTTGTTTTTGTCAAGAGTGACCGTTTTGGTTAGGTAATCCACTTTTGCATTTGTTGCAGATGTCGAACCTATTGGAATCATTCGTTAGATATGTCGACGGAGCTAGTCGTAGTACACGGAACCTATCTTCTGCGGCCTAGGCCATTTTTGATCTAGATGACGAGTTAGTGAGTTTTAGAGGAGTATGTATTGGTTTATCAATGAAAAACATCGCTAAGTATAGCACTTTGATATAACTTCTCTCTGATGCCATCACACGTGGCATACGCTGAATTTTTGTCAGGCTAGACTCATGACTTGTCATCCTACAGCTTACTGGCATATATTCTGTTCGGAATCCAGCTATCTATATCATGTTCCTAAGGGTCAGGATTTTGGAAAGGCAGTTTGATTCTATTCAATATCAAAACATTTCGAGAAACTTAAACATATTAACTGATTCATTAGCAAATTATGTGTTAGATAGAAATTTGCAACATTTATAAAAGAAAGTAGCATCAGGATCATATAACTTAACCAAATTAAAGCTCCGAAAATAAAAAATATATATAACTATTTATAGTTTATCAAATATTTCTGTGTCTAGGACAAAATTGGTTACATAACCCAAAAACTCAAAAATGCAGAAAAGCACCCTAGACTAATGGTGCTAGTGATAACAAGTCACCGCCTGTGCGATCATACGTAAGAGCCTAGTCCATCGACTCGGCACGCCAGTAGTATGGCGCTGTAATCTCAGAGGTAACTCATCGGTCCTCACATCCTGGATAGCAAGGGTGAGACCCTTGATCTGATCCTGCAATATTACAAGGGTCTCGGCTATGTCCATATCATGAAGGACAACCCTCCCTACAGCCTCTCATGCTGGAACGACAACTGCTACCTTCGGGCGCACTGCTGGTCGTACTGGTCCAATATCTACATGAATATATGAGTTTTATTAGTCTTGATAACATTTAAAAGACATAATAACATTATAAAAACAATAAACAAAGATATGGTCAGATCTTTTACCTATAACACCCCACTGCTTGCCAGCCGGCAACACCAAATTTGGGTCACCTCAGAAATCCATCCCAGCATATGGATAGTCAGCAAAGAGCATCTCCTGACGGTTGAACCACTCAAAGAAGCCATCAGAGAATTAAATCTATGACTAACCAGCATGTCTAGCCATAATATTAACCCATCTTTGCATCCGTGGTTCCGTCGGTACTGGCAGTCCGAGTGAAATGTATTGTGGCTGCATCAGTGGGATCTTCTCCAAGGTGAAAGCGGTCAGAATAGAACCATAACAAAAGTTCTTAGATATTTCATTCTTCACCTTGGTAAGTTGTTCTTTTATAACTGGAAGTACTGCATCACACCAGTTGAATACCTTTGTTTCAAAACACCTCCAGAGCTCAAAAAATCCCAAACTTGAATGAAATGGTAAAAATGAGAGGCAAAAACTATTTTTATGTTACTATTCATGTATTTCAAGTAAAATATTGTTGTTTAACTCATTTTTCAAGCATTCATTTACATTTCTAAACAATTTGATGGAGTAATTGAACAGGCAACACGACTGTCAAAAGAACATAGTGTTAATGGTGAAATCAACGTCTCTGACTATTATCACGAGTAGTTTTACGCGAAGTTCAAGCTCGTTAAAAAATAAACCTAACAATGAGAAAATGTTCCCCCAGAGTTTAAGCTCATGAAAAGATGAACCCCCCCTTCCATAGATAATCTTTACGATCGCATAATTATCAGCTTTTGAACCTTGGTCATGTTCTTACCATCACCTCCACTCTTTCTTAGCCAATCATATGCCTCCAGTTGATTGTTTACCCTTTTGAGGAATAGTTGCGATGAGTGATTCTATTAGCAACCTTCTTTACACTTCCATGATTGAAAAGTTACAAACCTTACCTGGAACCAGTTGCTATCCAAAAACATCACTCGTTCAACAAAAAACAAGTCTCCTTTAAGCTCTTTTCATCTGACTAGTAAAATATGAAAAGATTGCCGACCAATTGGCCTCTCTAGCTCGTTAAAGCGATCGGAAGTGCCATACCTCCTCTAGATTTTAATGTTTTTGGACCTGAGGGATTATTACACAAAAAGATTGAGAGCTTGTCTTGTTCGTCTTGTTAAAACTATCGAAAAAGTCATCTCTTTCGTATTATTTTATACTTTTTCAGACTTAAGGGATTACATTATGAAAAAGGACCACTGGATTTGCCTTTCTGTCCTGTTTTAGAATCTCTAAAATTGAAAAGGACCGAGTTATCTTTGTTATTAAACTCGTTAAAACAATAGCGACAAACTTGTCCATGCAGACAAGAGCGAGTTTCACTGTCGCTAGGCTCGTTAAAACATAGCGACAGGTTTGCTCGAAGGGAAAATTAGAGAACAAGCATATGTTATCCTCCTCAAGCTTGACAAAAGTAAAGAGGTACTTGTCAACAATGACTGTGGAAAAGGGGAAGAAAACTTAAATAAGCTTCATTGGTAGCAGGTCTCTCTTGAACATGACACTTTCACTCCGTCACCATGATTGAGTCGGGTTGGGTTTTTAAAATTCCGTTCACTGGTCATATCACCATTGGTCTGCAGTACCATCCACCTTGAGTTAATGCTACCAATCTATTTCAGTGTCGCTGGTATGTTCAAGAGAAGTCGCTCAGATAATTCACCAACCTAGCTAATGCCTCATCCGCTGCAATACCTTCACTCTCTATTTTTCATGACAATCACCTTGAAACTTATATCATCATATCATTTTCACCTCCACAAAATCATTTGCTCCGTTCCATGTCGTAGATGTGGGATTCAATAAGGCCCTCCTACGATGGGTCACTTCTTGTTGACATCAGCTCATTATCCAAGAAGTTGACTTAGGAACAACCCTTTCAGTACTTTGAAGCTTGCATGCCTCAATGGCAAGTTTCTCACTTCCGGTGACAGGTTTACATCAATGGCCTTCGACCGAAAGATTTTACGTGGTGTTTGACATCAAATTAGGTATTCACACCACGTGAATTGTACTGCAGTACCTTGAGGGTCATCATCATTATCGGTGATTCCTCTCACGCCTGTTAACAGCTTACATCATTCGCTGATAATCAAGCGATGTCTTTCCATGTTCGACATCAGAACATTTTTTCACATGGATTGACTTGTACTTCGAGTGAAGATTGAATGAGTTTGAAGACCTTGGATCTAGTTTCATCCATTTGGGCTGCGATATATTCAGGAAAATAAAGACATCAAATGTACATGACAACTGCACAGATAATCATCCAAACTAAAGGATGATGGCTCTACTAGAATCATCAGTCTGCCACACAGACGATTGTCTGTCTTATGTACATAAATATGAATTTATAAAGCTGAGCATGGGAATTCCTGCCTCAGCTAGATCATGAAAATATTGTGAAGATAACGTATTGTATTGTATCTTATTACAGGTCACCTTCCAGTTTGAAAAACCTCGAATCCTCATTATAAAGCATTTCACCTGACATCAAAAGATTTATGACCTCATGCTTTAAGGTGAAACTGTTATAGACATATTTTGGCACTGCAACCCCAATCACATATGTCCATAAAATAAGGGCTTCTAAACCCCTAAAAGTTTTGTTTGATACCCTAAAGGAACAAGGTCAGCTGATTACATCATCTCCTAGAAGTTCTCCATGAAAAACTACTTAGAACTGGTCAAAATAGGACCATACAGACTGCTCCATGCATAGGGTGTGATGCATCTCACCTATTACACATGGGGGGTGTGATGCATACTAGAAATCCCTTCTGTAGGGTGCGATGAGCGAGAGCAGACAAATGACAGAAGCAGTTTGCTAGGTGGAAACCCAGAGAACCTTGTAGAAACTACTCATATGACACTTGCCTCTTTGAATTCATCCAGGGATGAGTAAGAGATTTCAAATCTCCAAGTGGAACCAAGAACTATCAGTGAAATGACACTAATCAAAATCCCAGAAGCTGACTCACTCTCCTGTAAACATCTATATATGGATCGCTCATCCTAGAGATCCAGAGGCTGGAATTTTGTAATTTGCAAGCAAGTGTTGTTGGTTTCTCTTTGAAGACATTGTTGGGTGATCTTGCTTTGTATGAGGTGAAGAGGGGTTTCATGCTAGGAGGATGATGCTGGATCAGACAACTTGGTTGTAATCCTCTCTTCTACTACTTCCATCAATAAATCTATTTGAGTTTTCCTCCATATGCTTATATATCTCTGAATCTTGTATTCGTATATGCATTTATATGGTTAATGTACATCTGATCCTACATTGTTTATGGTTATAGATCCCTATGCTTTGATGGTATTTTGCTGCTTTGACTCTACAGGTTTTCTTTGAAGCAGGACAAGTGAGAAATGAGTGGAAAACTTTCTACCCAAGGGAGAGAGGAAACGAGCAAGGAGACTAGCAAAAGACTGAGGTTGGTACTCTCTGCTTCTCTCTCATCTATATCTCATAAAGGAAAACACAAGTGACTTTAGTTTGTTTGTTTCTAAGATAGCTACCCATCTTAGTGGGACTAGCAGCTTTGAATGGCCACTAGTTTTCCTGATAACAAGCAGGTGGGCAGTTATCATCAGGTTTTGAAGCCTAAGGTGAAGGCCCTAAGAACCCGATGGTCTGCTACCATAAGTAAGTTCATTAGTAAATCATTTTTCAGTTTGAGTTTAGTCTTTGCATTTTGACTCCATTACCCAATGGATAAGGCTACTTGTTCTACAATTCTCTTGAAACCTCCAAGGAGATACCATCCCCAGTTGGAGCCAATGTTAGTTTCAGTCAATTCAGCCTGTCACTGGTGATCAAATATGCTCTTACAAGGTGTTTTTAGGGTGTGAAGTCAAATTTTTGTCATTTCAGTCAATCCTCAAATAAAACTTTGGTCATTGGTTGTTGTGTCTAGGTCACTGCTACTCCCTTCACTTACTCATGGCCTTCATCACTCATCATGTTCATTGTCTTCTTCGAGGTATCATATCTTCATTTAAGTGTCTTGGGTCATGAAATTGTTAAATTCCTCATTTTAGGTCATGGTCTAGGGTTTCACTCCATGTGTCATCATGAAACCATATGATGCCAAAAACATGTCCATCATGTGATTAAGTGGGTTAAGGGAGTAGGCAGCTTAGGGAAAGCAAAATAAAGGTAAAGGTATTTTTTTATTTCAAATAAGACAATGTTGCAGTACACTACCTTGCCTCATCGTTTCTCATAGGGACATGTTTTCTTCAAAATATGTTTCTGACCAAAGGGAGATGCATTTTACAAACGTGAAAGAGGTTTTTGTCCATTATAGTCCAAGGAACAAAAACATCCTTCATTTTATGCAGAGATGTTATGATTTGAAAGAAATTCCCAAAATACAAATGCTACGAGAGAGTTGCTGCACTTCCGGACAACTTGACTTCAAGATAGATTTTTAGGGGTTTGGATCAGGTTTTGGTAGTGCTTGAGGCCTCTATTGTGTAGTAGACATCCTAATATTTCCAATGGTACCTTCATCTTGTGATTTAGATTAGTGGAAGACATCCAAAAGTAATCTGCAACTCGACACTGTGCTCTTGTCAGAGAAACCCTATGCCTTTGGAGTGACCTTAGGAAAATCAATGTTTCTCCCTCATGGAGTGTCCAAATTACATGCTTTAGTTGTCCATCTTATATCCGACTTCACGAGATTTCCAATGAGCTATCAAGCTCTCAATTTGGAGCAGTTTAAGGCCTCCCAAAGTGGTTTGGAAGACCAGCACTGCGCTGAAGAGGTTAGCGTTGTGTGTAAAAGAACTATGTTGTGCAGAGGAACACTGCGCTGCGCACAGAATAGAGTGCCCATAAATCCTTCAAAACTCTCACAAATCTCAATTTTTCACTTGCAAGCTTGATTTTATTGACCTCAACCCAAGGGACAAGTAAGTAAACCATCATTATCCCTCTTTTTCTTTTCCAAATTCATCTCATGTCAATGATTCTTCAAGTTAGGGTTTGTAGTGAAATTTGCATGGGAAATGATAGGGTGAAAATGGCCATCTTTATTTTTGGTTTCTAGAACATGTAAAATGGTTTCCTACACCTACATACATGTTTAATAAACCATTTTAACCATTAAATTCACCTCAAAACAAAGTTTTACCCCTCAAAAACTAAAACCCTAGCTCATTCCTAGAGGTTTTTAGGCATTTTTCATTACAAACCCTGTTTTTCCTCCTTGCAAGTAGATCAGTATTCCACTATTTCTTCATTCATTTTCATCAGCTTCCAAAGTTCATATCCACATTTTTCAAACCTCCTCTATCATTTTGTCGAAATCCACCTTCACACCACTTCATTTCCATTCATACCTCACAGTTTATTTTTCATTCAAATGGAGGTGGGGTCCTCTAGCAAATCAATGGAGAAAACTGAAGTACCTAAGCTTGAGGTGACTAAAGTGTACAAACGAGGATAGAGGCTTGCGCTTTATTCTCACAGAGAGAAAGGGGCTATGCCTTCTTCATCAACAAAGTAGGAATTGACAACAAAGGATAAAGACACAGTTGAGAATGAGTTTGAACTAATCGATCCAGAGACTAAGGATCAGACCACAAACATGAGACAACCTATTAGGGATAAATACTACCAAATCAAGGAGCTAGAAATCAATTTGGAAAGGGCAAAGTATGTTATATCATTCCTTGAACAGGAAAACAATCAACTCAAAGCAAAGGAGTTGGTCCTAGAAAAGGAAAAAGCCAAGTTAATGCAACAAGTTGGCAAAGGTAAGGAGGTCATGAATTCAAGTGAGATTGAAGCATCAGAGGTGAGAGGAAAAAGGAAAAGACCAAGAATAAGATTCCTCAAGAAAGCTTTGCAAAAGGAGCAAGAACAAATTCTGCTGAATGAGGACCTTGACATAGAAGATAGGATTGCCCTAGAGGTTCATCAAGAAAAGGAATACTAGCTCAATAGAGTGAATGAACATTTCGAGAATCTCCTTGAGAAGGAAACTAGAGACAATCAGTTGCTCAGACACATGGTGCACCACTACCAAGCTCAAAACATGATCGCCAATGTTAAGGTAAAGCAACTTGAAAACAAGCTCAAGGAGGCCAAAAACGACCAAAAGGATGATGGAAACTTGGAGATGATCGTTGAAGCATCCATGAAGCTATAAAAAGAATATTTTTACACCTTCCCTCCAATTTTGAGATAATTCTTAGCATTTTGAGTTTTTTGAGAATTTTTCGTCTAAGTTCAGAAATTCAGCTGCTCTAGAAGCGCAGCACCTTGTGACTGCGATTTTTCCTCAGGAATCCATTTGAGGAAAGGTCTACATTTTTGGAAAGGTCTTTCCATCCTCTAAAAATCCATTTTCCCATATTTTGCATAGGTGGCTTAGTTTTGGAGAAAAATGCAAAAAAGTGGCAAAAAAACTAGCATTCTGGACCATTTTTTGACACGTGTTGTGCTTCTGGAGTTACCTTGGGAGAATAGATTTTTGAAGGTCTTCCCTTTCTTCAAATTCAGAAATTCAAACTATTTTGGAACCTAGACTTGAAGGGCTAGTTGACCATTCTCATATTTTCTTTTGGACCCCTGGAAGGCACCTAAAGTTAGCTCAAAGTCGGTGCTACTCTTCTGCACTTTTCTGTGTTGCAAATTGTAAAATTCACTGTGTAAATTTTTAGTTTATATTTTGACTTAGTCAAAGTCAAGATTCTCTATGTAATGGGACTAGTTACGAGGCTAGGTGATGTATGCATGAATAAAGTTACATCATAGGTATTTTTTTATGTTTATTAGGCCTCATAAAAGAAGCAAACTCCTAAACAAACTCTTCATGAAGTGTTTGAGTTTCACCTTCTCACTCTCACCTGTTGGTTGAGAGAATCTTGGAGTCAGTTCCTCCACCAAGGAATTCGACTCCTAAAGGTGGGAAAGTGGTTTAGGAGAGTATATATGTATCATTTCACTTCAGGAGAAGAAGGTTGAACTTTTTGTGAAGGAGGCTTGCATTGTAATCATCTTATAGCTACTATAGATATAGGTTACAACTATTTTCAAGGAACTCTAGTCCAGTGAGTTCATTGTGCTTGTACCTCATTATTTTGTTTTCTCATGGTCTAAACATATTTATCTACATTACATCTCTTCTTTCTATGAATGCCTTGTGATAAAATACTCATAATTCTTGTTTTTCAAGCTCTGTTATATGGTTTTCATAGTTATGTTTTTTGTCTTCCTAAGCTAATGAAATCATGTTTATTTATGCTCATTAGTTTCTTCCACACTATATCCTCTATATTACACTGAAAAATACTCAAAGTACACCATGGATTCTGATATCTAGCTCCTTCTTATGTTTGCTCCTGCATTCCCACAACTTAGACCTACTTGTGGCTCCAAACCCTAAGTTCAATCCTTAAAAAACCAAATTTTCAAAAACAAACAAACAAATACACACATATAGCCTAAAATTCATTTTCTTTAAATTCATATCACTGATAATAGACATAGATAAATCCCTCTCATGATCAGTAGGGCTAGCTACTGAGCTGAAGTGGTTTGAGGTTACCCTTGTTGATTTCCTCTTCATCCTAGGAGATTGTAAGGGCTAACACCTGCCATTAGTATCTTGAATGCGAAATCCGAGAGAATCTTCCTCATTGTCTTCATCTCCATCTATTTCTTCTTCTTCTACCTATAAAAGTGAATGGTGGTGTGGCTCTTACTACACCATGTTATCAAATGGGGGGGTGGGTTGGTGTTGGATATTTTTTTGTTTTTGTTCTTATGATTGAATGAAAACTACAATGCAATGCAATTTTTTACTTTCGAAATTAAATATGCCTAATGCAAATATTTTTTGTTTTTGCAAAAAGTAAAATGAAATGAATTGATTAGGGAAGAAAATAATTCATACTTTGACACCTCCCTGACAACGGTGCCAAAAGTGATGAGCCTTGGTATTGCAACAAGAATGTTGCAACTCCCAAGGCTACCGACTTTAATTATCAACCCGGTGTTCGTACAAAATTAAGATGTATCAAAAGTACATGTGTAGCATACAATGTGTCCTTTCATTGCTGTCATGATGTAATGGAGTGCATGTACTAAAGTCAAATTCTAAACTAATTGCAGAAAATGAAATGTTCGAAATGGAACCCTAAACTATTGCAAGAAAGAATATACAAAGAAAGAGACTGAAAGCAAATGATAAAACACATCATTTTCTAACTAATTGATAAGATGCTTTGCTTCAAAAGAATGCTGAGTTAACATGTATGCAATCCTACTGTCCTAAGCATGCAGATTCAAACCATCAAACCTTCTACTGATGTGCATGTAAATGAATAAAATAAATATGTTTTTCTTTTTGTCTTTTTTTCATGTGAGAGTGTGAAAGCTAGTGTCTTTTGGTGATGTGGAAGGTGGCTTAGAGATGATGGTGAATGGTAAGAAGGATTGGGAGACAAGTAGAGACCCTTTGCAAGCTTCCTAGAGGATTTTTCCTCAATTCAGCCTTGAAACATGGTTTCCTATAGGATGCTACAGGATTTCCTACAAGATGTCCTGAAAACCTACAAGATCCCCTGAAAACCTACAAGATATAGCCGAGAGTAAAAGGATGGATGTTGAACATGATGGAAATCTTATGGAATGTGGTTGGTGTATGGAATGAGGCAAGGGAGTGCCTAGGACAACTTCAGAACTCAAAACCAAAGTTGCGAGATGGATGGATTTGCTCAAAAATCTTGGAGAACTTTCCTTGTGAAGTGATAAAATTGGTGAGGGTTTAGTGAAATAAAGTGAGGACCATAGGTGGATGAAGTTGGGATGAGGTTGTTGACTATGAAACCTCTCTATACTCCTAAAACACCTACGCTACATCAAACATTGACATTTACCCAAAAATCATGCAAACAAGAAGAATTTCAATTATCTAAAGGAAATAGAATTTCATGAGATAGTTGTCTACTTCATGCACGAGGAAAAATTTGTGGAATGATATAAAACATTGATGAGATCTAATGTAAGACTGAAGATAGAAGAAATGGAAATCAAATCCTACCGTTGAAAACTAGAAAAATGCTGACCTAAGTGGGGAGAAAGAGGGTTAAAATTGTCTTTATGGAACAGAGGTCAAGTAGAGGCCAAATCCCATTGTCAATGATGATTTTTCTCAATTCGGGCTCAAAACATGCTTTCCTACAGGATGCTACAGTGATTTACTACAGGATGTACATATTTACTATAATTCGTCGAATGACCAAGAAAATCAAATCAAAATTGGCTAGGACAAATTTTTTTATTAACCAAGATGTCTTAGGTCCCCATTCCAAGTGGAATCACTAAAAAATACCTCTGATAGCCCATGCTAAAAAAATAAAAAACATTACTAGTCAAAAATGAAGAAATTGAAGAACTAGTGAGCTAGTAAATCTTAAGAAATGCCTAACCAAATCAAGTGAAAATGCAATGTGGTAAATTTTTTTATGAACTATAATGTCTTTGTGATCTAATGCAAGTGGAACCAACTCGATTGAAGCTTGTTAGCATGCTATAAAAAATAGCAGAAATTTATTGTTCTTTGCTAAAAAGGAAGTCGAACAATCTAGATTTGGGAATAAGAAGACTGATCCAAGCAACTAAATGATTATTATGAACTTCCAAATCTTTTGCAAGGATGAAATAATTTTTGTGATCCTACAAAATAACTTACATAAACCATTAACTCAATCCTACAACAAGAAATGATTAATACTAAATGCAGAAGTAAAAAGAAATAAAAACTAGAGAGGCATCTGAATAAACAGTGAAAAGAAGGAAAGAAAATGATACAAAAGGGCTATGAGGGTCCTGGGATAGCCAATCCCAAGAAAAATCAGAGACCTATGGAGGAGAGCAAGATTTAGAAGTTGAACATGACACCAATCTTCATTATTTTCATTAATACAATTACATCCCTTCAAGAAAATATAATGGAGTTTTAGAAATATGAGTTCTATCTACAATAACACTAATGAAAATCTATATATAGAGGAAAATTCGACTTGGTATTTATACAAAATAATTAGGAATAATTCCCCATGAATGGAGGAAGTTTTCCCCACCAAAATCCCTTGATTAGTGGATCTGGTACCGAATACTAGGAATCTGCATTAAATGGCAGGGAACACATTCCTACATTTTCTCAATCATTGGAATTCTCTAATCTGTTCCATGCAAATTTAACTTGGTACTCATACAAAATGATTAGGAATCATTCCCCATGAATGGAGGAAGCTTTACCCACCAAAAACCCTTTATTAGTGGATCTGGTCCCCAATATTAGGAATCTGCATTAAATGGCAGGGAACACATTCCTAGATTTTCTCAATCATTGAATTTCCACAATATGTGCCATAATTCCATAATATCTTGTTGATTTATTTATTATTTATCCTACTATAGTAGGGAACAAGTCCCTAAATTATCTCCTCCTCCAAATCTTTATAATCTTCCCGGTATTCTCGTAATATTCCACAAAAATAAATAATATTAGGCACAAATATGAAATTATTCATAAACCTTCCTAATGAATATATTAAAGTTAAAAATGCATTATCTAATGTAGAAAGAGAGGTTTAATGTGCTGAAGGATGTTCATAGGCATTAATTTATGTTTTAATTTATAGGCATGAGCCTTAATTTATGTCTAATTTAGATGCCCATCAACAGCTTCACCTTTTGCACTCATATCATCCATCACACAACCTCCCTACCATGTTTTTTCACTTTGTCGGGCAACGTAGTTTATAGTCTTGTAATCCCTTGTAGTTGCCTAGATTACTAAGACTATCCTGCTTTCCATATAGTCATTGTGCAAGGGTAGGGTCCCCTGTGTACAACTTTAGCCTACTTCCGTTCACTTTTCTAGGGAATGGTTCCCCATTCATCTTCACGAGCTACACTGTGCCGCCATCCGTGATCTCCTTAATAACACATGGCCCCAACTAGTGCATTTGAAAATTACTTAGAAATTTCGTGAAATTTTTGTCATATAACAGCACTAAATCATCTATCTTGAATGTGCACAACTTAATATGTCAATCATGCCATTCCTTCTCACGTTCCTTTTGCACTGGTTGGTGAAATCATACAAGGAAGTGGTCTTCTTCTAACTCCATGATTTGCACGAGCCGTTCCTTCAAGGTCTCGCGATCCACCATCTTTATCAATGCTACAATACGTAAATTTGGCACAATATACTCCATAAGCATTACATCTTGAATTCCATAGACCAAACTAAATGGGGTTTAGCTCATCAAATTCTTGTAGGTCGTTCTATAATCCCATATCATTGCTGGTACATGCATATCCCAGTCATTCCTTTGTGCATTGCAGACCTTCATCAATGCATGCTCCAAATCCTTATTAAAAGATTCCACCATTCCATTCGTCTTTGGGTGATAGGGCGTGCTCTTCTGATGATACACCTAGAATTCTTCAAGCATCGTGTTGATCTTTTCATTGAAGAACTATGTACTTGTATCACTCATCAAAATCTTAGGGCATCCAAAAATCGTTAAGACATATTCAAACAAAAACTTCATAACAATGGCTACTGTACAATCCTTCAGTGGATGTGCTTCCACCCATCTGGTTAAATACTCTGTTGTAGTAATGATGTACAACACACCTGTCTTCTTAATTGGTGGTTTTATTGGACCTATAAAGTCAGAAGCCCATTGATCAAATACCTACAATGAAACCTCAGGCTTTAAGGGCAATTCATCCCTTTGCAAAGGCTTCCCCATCATTTGGAAAGAATCGCACACCTTGCAGTATGACTTTGAATCCTTGTGTAATGTCGACCATCATAACCCAATGCGTAAAATCTTCTGTGCAGTCACTTTTCTTGCATAGTCACCTCCTGCCACTCCTCCATGAGCTTCAGCTAGGATACTAGCTCGTTCAAACTCCAGAACACACCTTCGTAGCATTATGATATTCTGACACATAAGAAATAGTTAAGTATAACTTGGTCTAATGTAGAGTTAGGTAAAGTGTGTTTCTTTACTATGTACTTTTGTAACCTACAATCTGACGATCGCGAAATGTTCTATACATTAAGTGACCTAACGATTCATTCTCTTGTTGGTATTACCAACACTTAATCTATGGATTAACACCCGATTGGTCCATTATCTATATTTAAAGAGCATGGAGGCTCATTTGTAGGGTGACAATTGATGAGAGAAGCTTATGTAAATTTTCTTTATTTTGTTAATAAATTGCCTAATTGCCGCAACCCAAGTCATGAGGGTTCCTCAACCTTTCATTTCTTCCCCTAAAACACCACTGATAAGGTCGGCACAAAATGAAGGCCGGCACAAGACGCATCATTTCAAGCGGGACCAGGACCTTACTTGATTCACCTTTCAATACCAACACGAGTGAACAAGTAGAGTATACTAGGGCGCTTGAGAGAACCATGTTGAAGGAACTCGGCAAAATGGTTGGCTCAGTCCATGGAATGTTTCCCTCTTTGAGGGTTTTAACCATGTCAATAATACTGGTGTATTGATCTGTGATCTATTTTTGAATGGTTTCCTTTGGTGTTCTATCTGAGGAACTTAACTTGTAAATTACTACATGGTATCATAGTTATTTGAGGGTCGCATCCGTTGGTGATCCAAATCGGAAGTCGATACAACTCCATCTAACCGTCGTTTCCTAGATCTACTGTTTCTGATCACTTTCGGGCTGAGAGGATTGCTCTATCGTGTTAGGAGCATATGTTCCAGTGTGGAACTCCTTTCATTTCATGCTAAAAGATTTCCAGTAGCCCTAGCCACGTCATTTTTAAGATATGGAGGTATATATTCATTATTTGCACTGTTAGTTATTTATCTCTCTCTTTCTTTCGGTTTATTTATCTCTTTGTTTTTTATTATGAGATCTATACCTTTAATTTCTGTGGATTCTCTTTGCCCTGCAACTCTGTGTGATCTGGACAAATCAGAAACAAAAAGGAAGGATTTTTCTCATGCGTATTCTCTTTTCCACCACGCCTTAGTGTGATCTCGAAAAATCAAAAACATTGAGGAAAATATTTAGTTTCAGGCGAAAGCTAACTTCAAGCCATAAGGTTTGGTTTTTTTTTGTATGTCCGTGTTGGGTTGTCTGGTTTTTGTTTTGTAGGAAAAAAGAGTTTTTTCAAGTAAGCACGCACCCCAAATCTTCAGTGACTTAAAAAAAAACCCTTCCTCTTTTCCAAAAATTACTAACCTTTTAAATTGACTCAATTAGTCCAAAGTTACTTTATGAGAATAGAGTTCTTGAGTTCAAGTTTTACTTTTTGTTGAGTTACTTTTTCAAAAAGAACATGTAACTTATGTTTTAAAGTTACTTTATGTAAAAGTGTTCTCACCCATTATAAAAAAGTGAGTCACTTATAATTCTAAAGTCTCTTTATCTTTTATTTAAGTTACAATTTGGTGGGTAGCTCATAAAATACAATTGTAAAAGTGTCTTTCACTTATTTATAAAAATGGGTCACATAATTTTTTCTTTTAAAGTGAGCTAATTAGATTATGTTTTGAAGGGGGAAGGATTTTTTTAAATATAACATTATCATTCACTTCCGCACATTCGTGCACTTCATCAACATCTTCAACAACTTTTCTTCAAAAAGCCATAACTTCTTCATTCAGAAATCGTTTTTAGAGGCGTTTTTTTTAATCGGCCAAATTTTTCAAGATATTTCCATTGAAACACTTAGTTTCAAAATCTACAGCTTCAGTTTCTATTAAAATGGAAATTCCATGCCAAGTTATTCTTGACAGCACCAACTACTTCCAATGGTGGTCCTACATTCTAGATTTACTTAGAAGTAAAGGTCTTTACAGAATAGCCTCGGGCCAAGAAATTAAACCCAAAGATGAAGATAAGGTAGCCAAATGAAAAGATAGACAAGATCAAGAACATGGGTTGATAGGGATGTCTATTTCTCTAGACCTTAGATTCCATATCGTAGAACTTGATACCCCTAATGAAGCAATGAAACAACTCACTAAAGTTTTTGGAATTAAAAATGAAATTAGAGCCCATCAACTCGAAAATGAGTTTCTTATGTTGGACCCCAATAATTTTTCTTCCATTGAATTTTTTTTGTCCAATTTCAATACCCTTATACTTCTCTTGGAAAGTGTTAAGGTTAATAAATAAAATGGTAGCCTTATCTATTCCATTCTTACTAAGTTGAGACCAACCTACTCTATGTTTGTTTCCACCTTCCATTCTACTAGAGAAGCCTTTATTTCTCAAGGAAACGACTACAAGTCCCCCTATTTTGATTTCTTTTGTGATTCTTTAATAAGATAACAAGAAAAACTCTTACATCTTGGTCTTCTTAATCTTGGAAACTCTTCTAAGAAAGCCTTAGCCGCAAAACAACAATCAAATTCAAGGAATCCTAAGAAGTAGTATCCTAAAAAGAATAGCCCCAAGCCAAACAAGGGTCCTAAGAAATTTCAGTCTCAAAATGAAAAATCAATTCAACAAAATGATAAGACAAATAAAAACAAAGGGAAGAATATTGATAGACATTGCAACTTTTGTAATCGAGATGGCCACTTAAAATCCAGATGCTTTAAGAAGATGAAAGCCTTGGAAGTAGCAATGAAGAAGCATAACATCAATTTGGAGCGCTCTTCAACTTCAAATTCATATTCAGGAATAACACTTTCTGCCTGTGGCTGTCAAGCATCTTGGTCTAGTTATACACTAAATGTATCTTCTTCCTCTCATTATCATGAGTGGCTCATTGATTTTGGAGCTTCTTATCACATGGCCAAAAACAAAGCCATGTTTTCTTCTTTAAATGATTGTAACACCAAAAATATATATGTTGCTTATGATAGATCTCTTAGTGTTGTATTGGAACTGTTCATCTAGACTGTTATAGACATTTTTGTGCCTTACAGCTCCAAGCATGAAATGTCCATAATCGAAGGGCTCCTAAGTCCCTAAAAGTGTTGTTCTAACCCCTAAAGGAACAAGGTCAACAAATTACAGCTTCTCCCAGAAGTTCTCCACCAGAAACTGCTGAGAATAAGTCAAAACAGGATCATTTCAGCTGCTCCACTGGCTAGGTGTGTTGCATAGAACCTAAACACACTAGCTAGGTGCGTTGCAATGCACCTAAATGCACTATGAGGGTGCGTTGAGCGAGAAATGACAAATGGCAGTGCCATTCCGTGAGGTGGAGAGACAATGGAAGCTTCCAGAATCTTCTCCTATGACACTTGCCTCACTAAATTCGACCAAGGATGAGTAAGAGGTCTTCAGTCTCCAAGTGGAAGCAAGAACTGGCAGAGAGAAGACACTAATCAAATCACAAGCTGACTCATCCTCCTTGCATACATCTATATATGGATCCCTCATCCCAGAGATCCAGAGGCTGGAATTTTGCACATTGTAAGGAATTGTTGTTGGTTTTAAAACAAATATCAGAGTATTGGGTGATTTATGCTTTGTTGGAGGTGAAGAGGGGCTTCTTTGCTGGGAGGTTGATGCTGGGTCAGGAATCATCGGTTGTAACTCCTCCTGGATATTCTTGTTATATCAATAGAAACTATTTGAGTTTTTCCTCCATGCTTTCATATCATTGATGCTTGTTACATTTGTATGGTTAACTTAAATCTGATCCTAAGTTGTTTATGAATATAGATCCCTGTCTTTGTATAGTTTTCTTCTTCTGTGATCTTACAGGTACTTGGTGAAGCTGGGCAAGTAAGGGAGCAAGTAGCTAGAAGCTGTCAAAGAAGAGAGGGATTGGATCAAAAGATTAGCGCAAGACACAGGTTGGTTCTTTCTATTCCTCTCTGTCTATAGTTCATAAAGGAAATACAAAAGTAGTTTTTCTCTGTTTGTTTCTAAGGCAACTGTCACACCTTAGTGGGATAGAGCGGTTCTAAATAGACACTTTTCCTGGTAACAAAATGGTGACTCCACTGGGGACGATTGTCTAATTAGTTTGTTTGTGTATCTCTTTGTTGTTTGTTTCATAAACTTATAAGTAGCATTTGAACTGCATTTGCCATAACAAATGCAAAGTAGACATCTGCTGCTTCAATCCATTCATTGGATTTGTTTATGATTTGAACAGCTAATTCACAAATGATCTGATTTCCCTTTGTGATAGCTCCTAGACCCTCCTTAGATCTACCCCTGATTGTGCATTACTCATTGCTTTTACTCGGCCAAAAACCAAAGACTGAACTGCAAACCGTGACCCAGAACCCAGACAGATTCTCGTTTCTGGCCGAGCGCAGGTACTGTTAAGAGTTCCTGCTTTCAGTGCACTTCCCAAAAGGGCAACCTGCGTTGCAATCCAGTTTCTCTGTGTTACATGTGCACTGATCAGACTAGCCCTGTGCAGCTGAGGTTCTTATGCTTCATTCTTTCCAGTTTTGTCTCTGAATTTTGCAGCCTGTGATCAGTATATGTCTGTTTAAAACCCCTTTTCCTTGCTGTTATTCCGCCTCCTTTGTACAAAAGAACTGTAGATGTTTTTGTGTGTTTGTTGAGTCGTTTACAGTTTTCCATTGCAAAAGTAGAATAGTCGTATTGTCGTCCTTTGATTTAGATCTGTCGCAAGTGTCGATTACGATCATAGGAGAAAGTTTGATTACTGTTGATGGTCGATTATACTTTTACTATTGCCTTTGGTCTGAATTTGTGACTTTCTAGTGTCAAAAACGAGTATTTACTTCAAAATCTTAAAGTGTCGTAATCGTCTTTATCTTTTGATTTCGAAAAGAAGCTTGTTTGTGTTTGTCGCTTGAAAGTAAATTCAGATTTGTACATCAACTTTCTTTTTAGCATCAATACTAAGAAAGTCGAAAACAAATACATGCATGAGCATTTGCATATTGACAGTCTATTTGGCTTGATTTAGGAAAGTGCATTTACAGTGTGCTCTTTGCTCTTTGTGAAAAGATTGTGTCTTTCTTTTCCTCTAGTAGCTAGGATTTTCATTGCACAAAAGAGATAAAAGTTTGTTTATCATCTTTAGATTGCATTTTAGGAATTAAATCTACATCTCGTGGTGAACCCAAAAGGCAAACTTCATAAGAAATATCAACTTAAAATAAATTCAATGAATCTAACAACGCTTTGGAACTTAACGCACAACATTTAGAGGTCTAGGCTAGAGACGTATTCCGGCGTCGTAAAGCATGGTAACTGTTGTCCTCACTGATGGTTGGGTGATTCCTCCACTTTGAGATGATAAGTGCCAGTACGGACTTGTGCTCCCACGTACCGTCGAGTATATTTTGGGAGACCCTTATAGGCTTAAATTCTTTATCCATAGGAAGCTGTGTCTGCCGCCCTATCGATCGAAATGCACTGAACACAGCATTCGGGAAGATTGAATGCCGTACCGTAAAAAGTATTCTGCAATTTTGCGATTGGTTTGGTACTCCCTCTACCTAGATCTCCAGAGCAGTCCCTTTCGTTCCTTTTCAGACTCCTTAACAGAAAAGGTCCATCTGAGCACTTGTCACTTCAGGCTCATTAAAAATCGAAGGAGACTAGAGTCATCTTTTGTTTTTTCTCGACTCTTAAAAACTGAAAAAACAAGTTGTGTCAAAAGCGCCTAAAATTCATTTAATTCGGAAACATACTTCCCCTTTTTATTTTAGTTGATCGAGTAATCCGCAATCGTGGAAGAAAGTCAATTGAAACCCCGTCATTCGCGGAGGCTTACGAGTCAACTGTCTTTGTCTCCGGAATCAAAGCCAGTACGGACAAAGCGAACTCGTTTAACCGGTTCCAAATCTCCTATTAAAGTTAGAACAAGTGTTCCAATGACATCAGAGACTCTGGTTACTCCAAACATTTCTGGAATCCCTGCCTCTATAGAAGAAGTTCAACAGCCACAGAGGGATAGTGATACTGATCCTAGTCTGAGAGTAAACACTTGTGTTACCGAACCAGTTTCATCTACAACCCGTTC
This sequence comes from Pinus tabuliformis, assembly GCA_031772625.1. Taxonomy (NCBI): domain Eukaryota; kingdom Viridiplantae; phylum Streptophyta; class Pinopsida; order Pinales; family Pinaceae; genus Pinus; species Pinus tabuliformis. The sequence goes on from CM062815.1 coordinate 53,105,648, forward strand.
GGAGAGTCTTGCTCTTCAAACATCTGTTGTTGTCGATTCCATACCTTCTTCGGCACCAGAAATATTTTACAGACCTGACGGTCTTCCCCTTCCACCTGGTCTGATTGCCATAGAAGAAATTGTAGAAGATCCTCCAACAAGTACTCCAACGCACTTTGGAGTCGAGATCACTCTATATCCTTCTTCATCAGAAGTTAGTCTACCACCAGCGGAAGCTCCTGTAGAATCGCTAGGTAATATTTTGGATAGAATACAAATGTCTGAGCAACCGTCAACATCTAGGACTGTGTCATCTGACACAGCGATGGCAGAACTCCCTGCTATCACTCCGACAATGTTCGACGACATACCATCTGTCCCGACTAGCTCTCAGCCGCTAGAAGAAGCCCACTCAGGGGCTATTACGACAGTATGGTTCATTCCTGTTTGTTCATCCAGAATAATATCCGGAAACTCTTATGTTGAGTCTCAACAAATTGATCCATTTGGAGGTCAATTTGGGTAGTCCGGTCCCCAAGGGCAAACAATTCCCTTGAGTTCCGGATTACCACCATATGGGGGGCAGTATGCCCTTTCATTATCCCCTCCGGGAGGATATCCATACGTGAGTTCACAACAACATTCAAGTTACACTGGAATTACCTCAAGTGGTTGGGTACTATACTACCTCAACAACCAAGAGTTGTGTATTCAATGCAACAATGCATACCTATGTCGAATATCCCGACTACACCGGCTATTGTGACGGTGTCGCAAGTTCAAACACTGCCTATTGTATGCCAACCTCAGGTTTCTCAGGTTGTAATGCAACAGCCCCTTGACCCTGCGACTCAACCACAATCGCCGACTAGTGGAGCGACGCAGGTCCAGACAGGTACAATTACCCCTCACCTTGGTCAAACAGTTAGTATAGCGCAACAACACATGGCTTCACAACCATGGATGGTGCAATACCAACAACCACAATTACAACAAGTATACCAAGGTTCTGAGCAGCAAATCTTTGCGAACAGTGGACAGCCATACATTCAAAACAATCAAAATCAACCATTCTACAATGGTCATGTCCACCAACCTTACCAAACATACCAGCATCAAATGCATTATGTCGGTATGCAAAGACCAACTCCTCAGGCAATCCCATCTTATCTTGGGTATGATTCACCTAACCTGAATCAGCAGTTACCCTTTGTGGCAACCTTAGAGTTACCTGATTTAAATCGGTTTACAAACGATCCAATTGCTTATGCCCCTTGGTGGCCAGCGATTCCGCATAAACTTCCATCAGATATTCCTAAATTTAATGGAAATCCAGGTGAAGATCCATCGAATCACGTGATGACCTTTCATCTATGGTGTTCGTCAAACACCACTAAATGATGATTCGGTGAGACTTCGCCTCTTTCAGAGGATGTTAACGGGTCTGGTGGAAAAATGGTACATTGAGTTGCCTAGAGCTTCGTTCGACAACTTCAGTGCCTTAGCCACAACCTTTTTAACCCATTTTCAATTACCAATAAGGTACAAAATGGGAACATAACTTCTTACCAACTTCAAACAGACAATGGCCAATCACATATCTGATCATATACATGAGTGGCAACGTCGTGATAGGATGGTAAAAACGTACGTCCCCGATCAGCTCTTAGCTGAATGGTTTATCAAGTCATTACTACCTTCCATCACGGAAGATGTGGCAAAGGGGGGAGTCGTAATAGAAGAGCAAGTTATCGCTCGTGCACAATATCTGGACTTGATTTACACTCAGTCCGGCACGCTCTACGACAAAATACCTGACGCCCCTAGACCAGAATTCTTAATTCCTCCTCCTCCTAAATCAAACAATGACTCTCATGCCGGCGATGGAGTGATTGGCACGACAGACATGAAATCGACAAAGGCTACATCCAAAAAGGCTCGTAAGATTTCAAGTCAAAATGCAAAAGACGAGCTTCTTGCTTCGGAAGTAAATTCCGTGTCGATAGGCAAAGGCAAAGAAACCAAACAACCAGGAAGCAAGAAGAAAGGAAAGGGGAAGAAGAAGAAATAGGAGGAATCATCACCTGAAAAATATTCTTCAAACCCTCCTGGAAATAGGAAACCAAAATTTCCATGCTTTATATGCGATGAGGATCATCGGACCTCAGATTGTCCACACAGAGCTCAGCTTAAAAAATTCTTCAAGAATTCAAAAACCTCCGCAGTGTTAACTGATCCATTTCCAAATCCAGGAACAAATCTGGTTGAAAGTGAAAATGCTTCCCCGTCTCAAGTGCTAATGTTTTCGGTTTCAAAACAGTAAAATGATGCTTTGATATCGACAAGGAACAAAGATTACTGGAATCCACAGCTATCGAACAACAAGGATAAAGATCAACCAAGTAGTTCGACAACGACTTCGACAGAAGTTGTGCCACCCACCATCCCTGAACTGACGATAAAACCGCCAAAGGGAGTAGTACACAAGTCGACATTTAATCCCCGCGCTAGAGCGGCACAACATTATAACATAGTGGAAGATTTGGCCCAATCACCATTCGCTATGTCGACTCTTGAAGTACTACAAAATTGCCCATCCCAAAGGCCGGCTTTATTATCAGCCATTGGTGGGATTAACCCAAAGGATTCCAATCTTGTATCCTTCGATCATAAAGGATATGATCCTCAGTTACCAGCTCAACTAGCTTTCCTTGTTCAAGTGAAAGCCCTCAACAAAACTGTTCATCGAACAATTATTGATGAGGGGGCATCTACATGCATTATGTTGAGGAGTTGTTGGAAAACTTTAGGATCTCCAACCTTGTCGTGATCTTCGACAACATTAAAAGCATTCAACGGAAGGACATATACCCCATATGGTATCCTAAATAACTTGAAAGTTGAACTAGGAGGGAAAACGGTAGAAATAGATGTTGAAGTCATTGATCGGGAATCTTGATTACAACATCTTACTAGGAAGACCATGGATATATGCCATGGCAACTGTTGTATCGACCTATTTTAGAAAGATTGCATTTCCCTTTCAAGGATGGATTACAATCGTCGATCAACAAAACTTCCTCCCCAATGGTTCTCAAGTTACTCGAAGCATTCCCATGATCCATGGAAGCCCCCATTCGCTTCAGAATATCGGAGTAGGCCTACTAAAAGATCCTATACTAATGGGAACTTTCGCTCTTCAACCTCCAATCAATCTGGTGGAAGTAGCGACGATAAGAACCTGCAACATGATATCTTCTACAAAGATCTCAGAAAACGATATCAACATAGATCATGCAGTGATTTTTCCCCCAAGCCCAATGGAAATATTATAGAAATCAATGTTCCTAGCATGGGAGGCAAACCCAAATCAACGCTCATCAGGCGTTTGGATAGATAGGTCTAGAGAATATGGTACTCCTTTAGATCCTTGGTCGCGAGTGCATGTCACCGACGAAGGAATTATCCAATCAATGGTAATCGAAGGAGCACCATGTAATGATTCCCACCATCGTTCTCTTCTTCTAGATTGTGGAGAAGATACTCAAAATGACCTTTATCATCCTTCAGTCTTTGATTTTCTGTCAAATACTGTAAATACGGTGGATTCCAAGTGAAACTTGTCCAACATTGAAGAGACTATAGCCATAAATATCTCGACCAAAACAGATGTTGTAGAGAATATTTATGTTGGCAAATGTTGTTCTCCATCAGAACTGGAAATATATAACGCTCTTTTTTCGCGAATTAAGAGATGTCTTTTCTTGGTCATACAGCGAAATGCCAGGCATTGACTCGAGTATAGTTGAACACGAAATTAAGATGTATCCAGATGTCAAACTAGTACGACAACGGCTAAGGTAGGTGCACCCCAAGAAAGCTGCTGCCATTAAGGAAGAAGTTGAAAAACTTCTCCATGCTGGTTTCATCTACCCGGTTCCTCTAACCGATTGGGTATCAAACATTGTCCCTGTTATGAAAAAACAAGGAACAATTAGAGTGTGCATCGATTATAGGGATGTAAATCAAGCTTGTCCAAAAGACAACTACCCTACACCCTTTATTGACCAGATAATTGATGAATGCGCTGGATGCGAAATCTTTTCATTCATGGATGGATTCTCTGGGTATAATCAAATAAATATCCGCCCACAAGACCAGTCAAAGACTGCATTTATTTGTCCGTGGGGCACATTCGCATATTGAAAATTACCCTTTGGTTTAAAGAACGCAGGGGTGACGTTTCAGAGGTCAATGAATTATGCCTTCCATGACATCAAAAACATCGTTCAACCATACCTCGACAACCTTCCGGCTCATTCGTGAAAGCGGACTGATCATCTGCAGCATTTAAGAGCGATATTTCTACGTTGCCGACACTACAAGATACGACTCAATCCGCACAAATGTGTATTTTGCGTCAGTTCTGGTCATTTACTTGGCTTTGTAGTCTCCAAGGATGGGATTCGTCTCGACCCATGTAAGGTCCAGGCAATCATAAATTTGCCTCCACCTTCAAATTTGCTTCAGATTCAGAAACTCCAAGGGAAAGAAAACTTTTTGAGGAGGTTCATTCCAAATTACGCTGAACTTGCTAAAGGTTATACACGTCTTTTGAAAAAGGAGGTACCCTTTGTTTGGGATCAGGTTGCGCAAGCTTCCTTTGATGCTTTAAAAGATTCCCTGATGAAAGCATCATTAATGTACGCCTCTGATTATCAAAGAGATTTTAACCTGTATCTGGCTGCAGCAGATACGACCATCGCAATGGTTTTAGTTCAAGAAGTCGATGGAATTGAGCATCCTATATATTATTTAAGTAAAAACTTAAATGATACAGAAAGCAAATATTCTTATGTTGAAAATCTAGCGCTTGCAGCTGTTCAAGCGATACAAAGATTTTGACACAATGTCCTCTTTCGGAAAACTACCATTCTGTCAGATTGCAACCCCATGACTTATATATTGTCGCGACAGTTACTGGGGGGAAAATACTCAAAATGGATAGCAATCCTACAAGAGTTTGATCTGGAATTTGTAAAATCCAAGTCAAAGAAAGCTCTAGTTTTCGCAGAATTATTATGCAATCTCCCATCGTCGTCCAACGATGAAACATCCGAAGAATCAATCGTGGATGAAAGTTTGTTTCTGATATCTACAAGCAATGAGTGGTATGGAGATATAATCATTTATCTCCAAACCCAAAAATTTAGGCCAAGCACCTCCCACTCTGAACAGAAACGTATTCGATACCAAGAAAAATACTACATGATCGTCGGTGATACACTTTACCGTCGTGGTATCGATACAGTTCTAAGAAGGTGCCTCACCCATGAGGAGGCCGAAAAAGTCCTGAATGAATGTCATTCAGGCGCATGTGGGGGGCATCAATCTGGATATGCTACAGCACAAAATTTTTACGAGCAGGATACTTCTGGCCGACAATGTTCAAAGATTGCATAACTGCAGTCAAAAGTTGCCATGCTTGTCAAATTTTTGGTAGCAAAAGCAGAAGACCACCCGCACCTCTATAGCCAATAGTTGCTGCTGGGCCATTTGCCAAATGGGGCATCGATTTGACGACATGTAACCCCACCTCGACCGGGGGGCATGGGTATATCATAGTCGCAGTTGACTATTTTACCAAATGGGCCGAGGCGATGCCTACATTAGATAATACTGGTGAAATAGCTGCCCTCTTCTTTTTCAATCATGTAGTCGCCAGATTCGGCGTACCACAGGCTATAGTCACAGATCATGGATCGCATTTTCGCAATCACATGATGGTCGAATTAGCTGCCAAACTAGGGTTGTCTCACGACAGCTCTACTCCATATTATCCGCAAGCCAACGAACAAGTTGAAGCGATCAACAAGGTCTTGAAACGCATGCTGCAAAGGATGATCAGAGTTCACAAAAGAAGATGGCACCTAATCCTGTACTCAGCTTTGTGGGCTTACCGAACATCGGTAAGGAATGCAACCGGGTTCACACCCTTCCAACTGGTATATGGCCTGGAAGCAGTCTTACCGGTCCAATGTGAAATCTTGTCTCTCAAACTCGCAATTGATCTCCTCCCCGGAACTTCAGAAGAAGAGGCTCGTTTCTTGAAATTAATCCAATTGGATGAAACCCGTCGTGACACTGCCCTGGCTAACGAAGCCCATAAGAATCGAGTCAAGGCGCATTTCGACAAAAATGTCAAACCCCGTGTCTTCTCAGAAGGTGACTTGGTCTTGCTTTATGACCAAGAATCCGATAAATTGGGAGCAAGTAAATTTAAGTCTTTATGGATGGGCCCCTATATTGTTAAACGAGTGTTAGCAAAAGGAGCCTACGAGTTAATGGATTATGACGGAATTCCACTGGCGTAACTCTGTAATGGGTTGTACCTCAAGCGTTACTATGCGTAATGGTAACCAACATGCTTTTGTTATGTTTTTGTTTTCGCTAAAGTGTTTGTTTTGGTCAAGTAATCCACTTTTTACATTTATTGCAGATGTCAAACCTATTGGAGCCATGTGTTGGATATGCCGACGGAGCGATTCGTAGTTCGCGGAACCTATCCTCTGCAGCCTGGGCCATTTTTGATCCAAACGGCGAGTTAGTAAGTTTCAGAGGTGTATGTATTGGTCGATCAACGAATAACATCGCTAAGTATAGCGCGTTGATAGAGCTTCTCTCTGATGCCATCACTCATGGTATACGCCGACTAATTGTCAGGCTAGACTCACAACTCGTAATACTACAACTCAATGGTATATATTCCATTCAAAACCCAGCTATTTATCGCATGTTCCTAAGGGTTAAGATTTTGGAAAGACAATTTGATCTTATGAAATATCAACATATTTCCAGAAACTTAAACACATTAACTGAGTCATTAGCAAACTATGTGTTAGATAGACATTTGCAACATTTATAAAAAGAAACACATCATCAATGTTTTGGATGTGGATCATGTAACTCAACCAAAATAAAACTCCGAAAATAAAAAATATATATAATTGTTTATGGTTTACACATAATGTTCTGTAACCAAGACAAAATCGGTCAAGCGACCCAAAAACTCAAAATGCTAGGGGGCACCCTAGTCTAATGATGCTCGTGATAGCAAGTCACAGCCTGTGCGATCATGCGTAGGAGACGAGTCCATCGTCTGGGCACACCAGTAGTATGCCGCTGTAACCGCAAAGGTAGCTCGTTGGTCCTCACATCTGGGATACCAAGAGTGAGGCCCTCAACCTGCTCCTGCAAAGCTGTGAGAGTCTCGGCCACATCGAGGTCACGAAGAATAGCCCTTCCGATGGCCTCTCCTGCTGGGGCAACAGCTGGTACTCTCAGGCGAACTACTAGACGAACGGGACCAACATCTGCATGTAGACATGAGTTTGATTAAAGTCTTGATAGAATAAAGCACAAGGACATTATAAAAAAAAAAACGATAAACAGCAATATGGTCAAAGATTTTACCAATAGCGCCCCACTGCTCGCCATCCGGTAGTACTAAATCTGGATCACCTCGGAAGTCCATGCCAGCATATGGATACTCAAAATAAACCATCTCCTGACGATCAAACCACCTGAAGAAGGTATCAGAAAATGAAATCTGAGACTGGCCAGCATGCCTAGACATATGGTCAACCCATCTCTGCATACGTGGTTCAGTAGGAGAAGGTAAATCGAGTGCAATGTACTGCGGCTGCATCAGTGGTATCTTCTCCAAGGCAAAGGCGGTAAAAATAGAACCATACCCAAAGTTCTTCAACCTCTCGTTCTTTATCTTGGTCAACTGTTCTTTCATCATAAGAAGTACTGCGTCGCACCAGTTGAACACCTTCGGTTGGAGGCATTCCAAGGCATGCTGCATATAAGATCGATTGGCTACATGAAGAGATGCACTACCGGCCATCTTACTAAAAGTAAACAGAATAGTCCTAAGGGACCTGTCAGTGACATCACGGATGATGATCTTGCCGTCTTTACTCGGCTGAGATCCTTCTCTACAGTACCGGCGGACATAATCTCTCACAGAATCGCCTCCTAGGGCCGAACCTGACAAAGAGATGCGGGCACCCCGCCTCGACAAGCCAGTCAAGAAATAGATGTCTACTGTAGTCAAGGGGATAGATTTGCCCCTGATCTGGAAAACCTGATTGGTAGGATCCCAAGCATCGAGCAAATACTATAGTAAGTTGATCTGCTGTCTCATGCTAGAAATGCGGAAGAACTTCAGCAAGCCACAATTCCGCAACGCGTTCATTGTAACTGGATCATGTAAGGCAAGCCGGTCCTCTTCTTCATGCTCACGTTCTCGCCATGTAATGGTCATCTTACTCCAAAGACATCTGAAAAACAAACAAGAGAGGAGTTAGGTCCTGATTTTGGTGAGAAACAGGCAAAAATTCCATCAAAAATTGTGCATCAAATTCCCTTTTTGCGCCCAACGCACCTGCAGCAGTGTTCTAGGTGCGTTGAATGTCAGATAGCCTTTAGACAGGCCAACATTCAGCGCAGGTTTCGATACACTAAGGGTGTGTTGAGGACAGAATGAGTTCCTTAAACCCCAGGGGCTCAGAAAAGCTAGGAATCAAGCTCAAAATGCAAAATGGAAACCATGAAATGAAAGAGCTCAGATTTAGCTCCTACCTAGTCTAGACAGCGCCGAGAATCGTCCACAGAATCTCCTGAAATCAACTGATGAAAATCGAGGGGGAAAATCACCTCCAAAGCTCCAACAAACCAAGTTCAAATGAAATGGTAAAATGAGAGGTAAAAAAACACTTTTTAATTACTTTTACGTAGTTCAAAGTAAAATATTAGTGCTTTAACTCGTTTTCAAGCAAATATTGTTCATTTCTGATTAGTTTGATGAAGCAGTTGAAAATACAGTACGATCTCTGAAAGGACAAAGATATTTATGGTAAAAATCAAAACAAGGCCATCTAATCGAGTATTGTTACTGCAAGGTTCAAGCTTGTTAAAAATAAACCCGCACTGAGCAAATGTTTCCACCCGCGTTTAAGCTTGTTAAAAAATGAACTATTCCCTAGTAAATAACCACCGTGAATGTAGTACTTCAGCCATTAAAACCTTGGTCGTGTTTGCACCATCACCTCCACTCTTACATTGGCCGATCATTCACCTCCATTTGATTGTTTACCCATTTTGAGGAACAGCTGCGAAGAGTAATTTCACTAGCCATCCTTGTGACACTGCCGTGATTGGAAAATTCCAAACCTTACCTGGAATCAGCTGCTACCCATTTTATCACTCGTTCCTCAAAAGACGAGTGTTCTTTAATCTCTTTTCAACTGACTCGTAAAATATGAAAAGATTGCCGAGTTCTTGGCCTTCCAGCTCGTTAAAGGGACAGGAAGTGCTATCCCTCTTCTCGATTTTAATCTTTTTGGACCTGAGGGATTATTGCACAAAAAGATCGAGCGCTTGTTTTGTTCGGCTCGTTAAAACTATCGAAAATTCATCCCTTCTGTATTGTTTTATATTTTTTCGGACTTAAGGGATTAGATGAAAAAAAAGGAATTTTGGAGTTACCTTTACGTACCTTTTCAGACTCTCTAAAAATGAAAAGGACCGAGTTATCTTTGTCGTTAAACTCGTTAAAAAGATTAATAGCGACAAACTTGTCTTTAGACGAGAACGAGTTTCACTATCGCTAGGCTCGTTAAAACATAGCGATGGGTTTGCCCGAAGGGAAAATTATAGAACAAGCATATGTTATCCTCCTCAAGCTTGACAAAAATAAAGAGGTACTGGTCAGTAATGACTGGGGAAAAATTGGGAAGAAAACTCAAAGAATCTTTATTGGTAGCAAGTCGCTCTTGAACATGACACTTCCACTTCGTGTTCGAGTCGGGTTGGGTTGTTTCATTCACCGGTCACATCGCCATGGTCACACCATACCATCCACATTTGGGGTTAATGCTACCAATCCATCACATCAGTGTCACCGACATGTTCAAGAGAAGTCATCCAGAAAAGCCACCTGTGTCCCACCCACTACCATACATTATACTCCATTTTTTCATGACCGCCACCTTGAACCGTATATCATCAGATCGTTTTCACCTCCATCAAAATCATTTGCTCCGTTCCATGTCATTGATGTGGGATTCATTAAGACCCTCCTTTGACGGATCACTTCTTGTCGACATCAGCTCATTATCCAAGAAGTTGGTCTAGGAACACCCCATTCAGTACTTTGAAGCTTGCATGCCTCAATGGCAAGTTTCTCACTTCCGGCGATAGGTTTACATCAATGGCCTTCGACCGAAAGATTTTGCGTGGTGTTCGACGCCAAGTCCTTTATTCACACCACGTGAATTGTATTGTAGTACCTTGAGGGTCATTATCATTATCGGTGATTCCTCTCGCACTTGTTAACAGTTTACATCATTGACTGGTAATCAAGCGATGTCTTTCCATGTTCGACTTCAGAACATTTCTCACATGGATCGACTTGTACTTTGAGTGAAGATCGGACGAGATTGAAGACCCCGGATCTAGTTTCATCCATCCAGGCTGTGATATATATTCAGGAAAATAAAGACATTAAATGTACAGCATTGCAGCACAGATAATCATCCTACCAAAAGGATGGTGGCTCTATCAGAATCATCAGTCTACATCAGACGATTGTCTGTCCTATGTACATGAAAATGAATTTATAAATCTGAGCACGGGAATGCCCGCCTCAGCTAGATCATGAAAATCAGTATGAAGATAATGTGTTGTATTGTATCTTATTACAGGTCTCCTCCCAGCATTGAAAGAACTTTGGATCCTCATAATAAAGCATTTCACCCGATTAACGGCCTCATACTTTAGGGGCAACTGTTATAGACATTTTTGTGCCTTACAGCTCCAAGCATGAAATGTCCATAAACCAAGGGTTCCTAAGTCCCTAAAAGTGTTGTTCTAACCCCTAAAGGAACAAGGTCAACAAATTATAGCTTCTCCCAGAAGTTCTCCACCAGAAACTGCTCAGAATAAGTCAAAACAAGATCATTTCAGCTGCTCCACTGGCTAGGTGCGTTGCATAGCACCTAAACACACTAGCTAGGTGCGTTGCAATGCACCTAAATGCGCTATGAGGGTGTGTTGAGCGAGAAATGACAAATGGCAGTGCCATTCCGTGAGGTGGAGAGACAATGGAAGCTTCCAGAATCTTCTCCTATGACACTTGCCTCACTGAATTCGACCAAGGATGAGTAAGAGGCCTTCAGTCTCCAAGTGGAAGCAAGAACTGACAGAGAGAAGACACTAATCAAATCACAAGCTGACTCATCCTCCTTGCATACATCTATATATGGATCCCTCATCCCAGAGATCCAAAGGCTGGAATTTTGCACATTGTAAGGAATTGTTGTTGGTTTTAAAACAAATATCAGAGTATTGGGTGATTTATGCTTTGTTGGAGGTGAAGAGGGGCTTCTTTGCTGGGAGGTTGATGCTGGGTCAGGAATCATTAGTTGTAACTCCTCCTGAATCTTCTTGTTATATCAATAGAAACTATTTGAGTTTTTCCTCCATGCTTTTGTATCATTGATGCTTGTTACATTTTGTATGGTTAACTTAAATCTGATCCTAAGTTGTTTATGAATATAGATCCATGTCTTTGCATATTTTTCTTCTTTTGTGATCTTACAGGTACTTGGTGAAGCTGGGCAAGTAAGGGAGCAAGTAGCTAGAAGTTGTCAAAGAAGAGAGGGATTGGATCAAAGGATTAGTGCAAGACACATGGTGGTTCTTTCTATTCCTCTTTGTCTATAGTTCATAAAGGAAATACAAAAGTAGTTTTTCTCTGTTTGTTTCTAAGGTAGCTGTCACACCTTAGTGGGATAGAGAAGTTGTAAATAGACACTTTTCCCGGTAACATAGACAATGGTCAATTTAATGATGTATTATGTGTTCCAAACTTATCCTACAACCTTCTATCTGTAGATCAAATAACTCATTTCGTTGAAGGTAAAACCATTGAATTTTCACCTCATGATGTTGTAATTAAGGACCTAATATACCCTAGACATATTTCAGCTACTGCCATTACAGATTATTCTACAAGGTTTTCTAAGTTTAATAACTTTGGGTCATCAACGCTTCCCTCGGTATTTGTTGCTCATAATGATAAAGTGAGCAAACTTTGGCATGAGCGATTTGGTCACTTAAACTATCGCTCCCTTCAAAATCCATGTAAAGAAGATATGGTGACAGGTATTCCTATGGTATCTTACAGAGATGGTGTTTGTTCCACATGTGTACTCGGAAAATGTCATTGGGGTAGTTTTGAAAAATGTGCCTCTTGGCATGCCTCAGCCCCTTTACAACTATTGATTATCTTTTGCTCGATGTTTATGGGTTTCTTCTATAAATAGTAGAAGTATATTCTCATCTCTTGTTTTAGTATATTACATGAGCTTGTGAATCTACAACTTTTTCTACATGGTGTCACAGCAAGATTTTTTTTTGGGCTGAGAGTTCGTAGATAAGTTTTGAGAATTTCTCTGAAACTTTTTCATAAACAAATTGCATATTTGGATTCCTTGGGAAAATATACCCAAATTAAAAAAAACAATCTGCCAAATTGGAGTTCATATGAGGGAGATATCACTGATTTTAAATTAGCTCTCTAGAGGAGATTTCGAAGTTTTGAGTTTTTGGGTTACAAGTGAAAGTTGAATTTTTATACATACTTCAGGATTGGTAGATGGCATTCCATGGGTTGAGGATTGAGTATCCCTTGGAAGGTAACTCCAATTTTACAGCCTGAAGGGACAGGATGGAGGTTGTGCTAGAGGATAATGGCTTGAAGGAATTCATTGATCAAGAAGTCCCCAAGCCAGTAGCTATGGATGCACAGAACTTGGTCAAACTGAAAAAGTGTGTGGCAAAGGCAAGGAAGATAATCCTTGAGGGAGTTATGGTGTAGGCAAGGAAGATAATACTTGAGGGAGTTCGATACCACATTGTCTTGAGTCTCCAAGGCAAGGAAACTCCTCATGATATATGGAAAACATTGACGGAATTGTATCATAATAGCAGTGACCAAATGAAGTTGTCACGGAAGGATAATCTTCATAAAATCAAGATGGAGAAAGGCGAGACGATTCCAAAGTACTTGATCAAGTTCACTCAATGTGGGATGAACTTGCAAGTGTTGGAATTACAATTGTGGCGAGTGAGGCTTTGGCCTCCCAATTCAAATTGGACTTTTCCCTCATTGCATGCATGGTGCCTTTAATGATGGGAAGTGTCTAGTACTTAGATAGTGGAGCTTATTTCCACATGACTGTTGATAAAGAGTTATTTAGTGAACTGAAGGAGAAAGATCTCAAGATGCATATCAAGATGGGTGATGATGGTAAGTATAGTGTTACTGGTGTGGGAACTATTGAGCCCCAGAACTACCTCCTACACATTTTCCTAAACCTTTTCTCTTCTATTTTCCCATATCAGTGCCTCATAAGCTATCAAAAGTTGTTACATGTTCATTTCAGGAGTGTATTTGAGTGATTTTCAAATTATATCATTGTGTTTGCTATTTGATCTAGGTTGTGTTTATCAGCTACGTAATGTAGCCACTTTCCGCAGCTAACTCGCAATTCTATAGCCGTTTCCATTGTTCTATAGGTTACAGGTGTCGGTAGGAGGAATGGGACACATGGGCAGCTCAGGAATGATCCACACATGCATGAGGTCCTATTTGCTTAGCCAAATTCGTGAGGAAAGGTATCATTCAAAGGGTGGTCAACGGAGAGTTCTACGTCAACAAGGACTCTGTTCTTGCACGTAAAAGAAGCCCGAAGTCATTCCTAAGCTCATGGATCCATTTTTGCCACTTGCAAGCTATCTCCATAATGCAATCCAACATCCACCTTGTGTAGATTTACTACTCATGGAAACCGAGAAGTTGAATCTTCGGATTCTGACCTGTTCACGTGTCCATTGATAAAGAATTTCCTTTAAGAAACTGTTATCTATTTCCTTTATGAATATAAGTATTTGCAACATAGATAGTTAGTTCTTGATACTGTTGTTTTAGCGTTACTTTGCTGTTGTGTAACCGAGAGACATATTCCTTCATTTCATAATACAAAACTCTATTTTTCACATGGTTTTCTAAGCGTGGTTTGAAGTGATAGCGTGTTAGTCCAAGGCTGTGCAGAGGCCTCCTACGTGGCTGAGGTTCTTCTTTTGTTTTGTATAGTTTTTCGTGTATATTTTTTTCTTATTTGAGTTGTACATTTCTCATGTTTTTCTTATGGTTTTAATCATTCTAATCTTGTACATGTGTTTACAGCCTGTTACATTTTCTATTAACATTGATCAGTGCACTTCAGAATAGGTCTTTTAGTTTGTTTACGCTCGAGCTTTTTAATGTAGTTTCTGCATCAAGTGGGGATCTAAGACTTGCTTCCTCTGCTAAACCACTAGTTTTGAATTCCAGTTGTTAAGATTTTATTTAGTGAGTTTTGTTTACTGCTTAAGATAGTTTAGATATCAATTCTTCATGCTATATGATGATATCTCCAGAGCCTTTAGCTTAACCTCGTTTTAGAAGTTAATTGGCGAGCTATTGTGACTATAGGTGAAGTAATTGATTTTTCTTTCATTATTCTACAAGTAGATAGTTTAGATGTTAGTTCTTTCATGCTATATGATGATATTTCTGGAGTCTTTAGCTTAACCCCATTTTAGAAGTTAACTGACAAAATATTGTGATTATAGATGGACTAATTGACTTTGCTTTCATTACAGTGCAAATTAGATAATTTAAATGTCATTCTTTTATGCCATATGATGATATTTCTGGAGTCTTTAGCTTAACCCCGTTTTAGAAGTTAATTGACAAAATATTGTGATTATGGGTGAAATCATTGACTAGTTTCCAGTTTCTTTACTTTTTAGTTTTGAGTGCAGCAGTTTATTAGATTTCAATTCTGTAATTAGGATGGACAATAGAGATGGTAACCTCATTTTCAGTACTTCATTTTTATCTTGATTTATGTAGCTTTATGTTTACACTCTTTTTCAAGTTCTAATTTTGTAGACAACATGTTTTGAGATCTTTGAAGTTCTAAGTTTGGAAATTACCATAAGAAGCATAAACCTTGTCTTCAATTCTACATCCATACTTGATCTTTAAAAGTATTCTTAAAAATTTGGACTAGGATTTCCATTTGCATTAAACACTTTAGGAGACCAATAAGAACAAAACCTCAAAACAAGATAAAAATTGAAAACAGTGAGGTAAGAAAAGGGTTGTCTAGCACATACAGTGCACTACACTTCATCAGTTTACGACTCTCGGATTGATAACTTACGTAGCAATTTAGGACACACTAAATTTACTAAACATTTTGGCGCCATTGTCGGGGAAGTGTAACTAGGTAGCCTATTTCTTACATTCAAAAGAAAAGGGGGGGGGGGATTAATAATTTCTCGATGTATGCTCTCCTCTTGCACCTAGTGTGACCTGGAAGATCAGAAAAGAGAGTTATTAGTTACATAATTTCTTGAGTATGCTCTCTTCTTGCACCTAGTGTGATTTGGAAGATCAGAAAAAGGATTATTAGCCCAATTAAATAAAATCATCAAAAAGAAAATGACATGCATAGAGAAAGAGATTCTAGGAGAAGGTTTATAGCTAGTGGCAAAAGTTCGATTTTTACAACTGCAACTACTTCAAGGAATAGACAAGATACACCTCCATCCCAGACTCATACTCCCAACCTTAGGATTCCTGGAATTCAAGGGGTAGCAACTGAATTAGAAGATTCTCCCACACTATCTACTAAATCTAACCTAGGAGAAGAACCCTTATTCACTTCCATAGGGGAGCAAATTGCAGTGAAAGAAGTAGAATTACCTAGAGAAGAAGAAGAGGTAGAGACTCTCTCTCATAAGCCATTAATAGAAGAGCCAGAAGATTCTGAGGAAACTATCATGGCGGAAGAAGTACAAGATGGATAATTTTCAGTATTTGGAGGAGGGGGTAGAGGTAGAGGTAGAGGAAATAATGGAGGTGGTAGAGGTAAGAATGGAGGAGGTAGAGGTAATAATGGGGAAATAGGGAAGGAGATAACTCATTTGGATTCCCTATAGTAGATGAGGAAACCCATACAACAATTAAAAACATTTCATCATCTCTCCTCCCAAACGTTTATGGATTTTGAAGTGAGGATCCTGAAACATTTCTATTTGAGTTTGAAGTCTTATGCCGAACCTATGACTATGTAGAAGATTCTCAAAAACTCAAAATATTCCCTTCAACATTGAAAGGGGCTGCTCTGAAATGGTTTATGGGATTAGTCACTCAATCTATTAGGACTTGGAATGATATGAGGTAGGCATTTTTGGATAGATATCTAGATTATTGTATGCTTACTAATCATAAGGATGAGGTATTCAAAATGATGCAAAAAGAAGATGAGAACTTGGAGGATTTGCTTGTAAGATTTCAACACAACCTAAAGAGAGCAAAAGTGAACAATTTAGAAGAGGAAACCGTGAAATCCCTTTTATTGAAAGCCATTAGAGATGAATGGATAGATATTTTAAACATTATGGGGAAGGGAGACATCTCTCAACTTCCACTAAGTGACATAGCAGAACTATGTATCCATTTCTCAAGGGGAAAATATAAAACTAGAAAAGGGCCTAGAGATCCTTCTCTTATTAGAGCAAACAAATCTGCAATTGGGACAATAAGTAGGGCAAAGATTGGCAATATGCTTAATGAGTTCAAAAATGA
Organism: Pinus tabuliformis; assembly: GCA_031772625.1. Lineage (NCBI taxonomy): Eukaryota > Viridiplantae > Streptophyta > Pinopsida > Pinales > Pinaceae > Pinus > Pinus tabuliformis. The sequence continues at coordinate 53,122,401 of CM062815.1, forward strand.
CATTCTAGGGAGCCTTAGTGAACAATTAGACACCCTCAAAATTCAAAAAAAGCAGAAAACAGAAGCTGATGCCTTAGCCATCTTTTGCCCAAAATGTATAAAGAAACATGCTCTAAGATAATGTCCCTTATATGCAAAATTTGTAGAAACATGTATGATTTTCTCAGAAAGTCATGAGACCAAGGATTTTCCTTCAATCCCAAGACTCAAAGATGTCTTTTAGGAGGACCCAAATTCTGTAGAATCTCTTTGTTTCATTTCAAGAAGACCTTGACGAGGGCAACAAAATCAAGGATTTAACAATCCAATGAATTTTCAGCCCCCACCAAATTGGAATTCTTGGCAACAAGCTTAGCCTCAACCTCAAAATCAGTATCAATCTCAATCATGGGCACAAGGGGTAAAAACTCCTTATGGGATATTTGCTCAATATTATCAATATCCTCCATCTTATCAGGGCTATCTTCTCCCATAAGACCAACAACAAAATCCACAACTTCCAAATCAAAGCCCACAACTTTCATTACCATTTCCACAACAACAACCTCCTCAACAAAATCAAAATCCTCAACTCTTGCTTCCATTTCAACAGAAGCCAAATCAAATACCAGCCCAACTATTACCAAATCCCAACAATAAAAACCCCCATAATTCTTACATGGTAGAAGGGCAACAATTTCCTACCTACATGATTGTTCCTCTAGATCTTAATGATGTTCAACTTAGATCTGGTAGGATTTTAGAAAAGGGAAAACCTTCTATAGATGTTCAAGAGCAAGATGCTTCTAAGGAGGATTCTCTAAAAGTCAATAAAAGTTTTCAAGAAGCATCCCTTCAAAACCCAACCATTCAAAAAGAAAAACAAAAAGAAACAAACCCCACAAATCCTATAGTTGAGCAACCTGTACCTACATCCACACCTCCTTTTCCTAAGAGATTACAAATTGACAAGGGTGTGGAAAAACAAATCTTGTTGCGTGACTATGATTTCCTAGATGAATTAAAGAATGTCTGTATCAATATTCCCTTGCTACAAGCCATTAGAGAGATTCATATTCTAGCAAAAACAATAAAGGAGTTGAGTATCAAAAGACCAGGTAGGAAACCAAGAGACACAAAAAGAATCTACCTGGTAGGAAAAATAGCAGATATCATGATGGGAAAGATTACCATGTGAAAATATGTTGATCCAGGTAGTCCAATTGTCAAGACACACATAAATGGAATAGAAATTCCAAATACATTGATTGACTTAGGGGCTACTATAAACATTATGAGTAGACAGACCATGGAATCGCTTAAACTTCCTAATCTTCTTTTCACACTTATCTTACTGCAACTTGCAGATAGATCAATAATCAAACTAGATGGTGTACTAGAAGATTTTTTGATATCCTTACATTCTTAGGAATATCTAGTGGATTTCATGATTTTGACTCCTAAGAATAATCTAGGAGGACACCCACTCATTTTAGGAAGCTAGCCACAGCTGATGCTTTTATTAGTTGTAGATCTGGTGACATGTACATTTCTTATGGTAGTTCAATAAAGAAATTTACTTTGAATCCTCCAGAAAAAGCAATTACAGAAGTAGAAGACAATGAATGGGTCGATGATTAAGATACTATATAACCTGTCTTTACTCTCTCTGAAGTTAGTGAAGATAGTTAAATCTTGAATACATTAGAAAATTTTGAAACATCTTCAAAATATGATCACACACAATTTTAGTTAGATTATGATATTGAATACTTGTCATTAAGGAAAATGTCTCTCTACTCTATGGAAGAGTTTGGCAGTTCTGCAGTTGAAATTTTTCCAGGTAAAACATTGATTATCAACAAATATTTGGAAAAGTTACAACAAAAGTAGCTAACAAAAATCTTACAAAAACATTTTGCTGCATTTGCATGGGAGTATACTGATATGAAAGGTGTTGACCCTAAGACTTGCATCCATCATATGTATATTGAGGAAAACAGTAGACCAATCAGACAACCTCAGAGAAGGATGAATCAAAATCTTAAGGAGATTGTGAAAGAAGAGCTCCAAAAATTACTCAATGTGAACTTCATTTACCCAATCTCAGATAGTCGATGGGTTTCTCCCTTAGTGATAGTACCCAAAAGGAATGGTAAATGGAGGGTGTGCAGTGATTACAGCGAATTGAATAAAGCAACCTTGAAGGATCACTTTCCTTTGCCCTTTATCAATCAAGTATTAGATACATTAGCAGGCAAAAAGTACTTTTCATTTCTGGATGTTTTTAGTGGTTATAATCAAATTCAGGTAGCACCTGAAGATCAGGGTAAAACAAAATTTACTTGTCCATGGGGAAATTTTGCCTGCTGAGTGCTTCTTTTTGGATTATGTAATGCACCAGCAACATTCCAAAGAGTAGTACTAGGAATTTTTTCTGATCTAATCCATGATTGAGGTATATATGGATGATTTTACAGTTTATAGTAATACATTTGAAGAAGCCTTGGAAAATTTGGAAAAAGTCCTTATAAGATGTAAAGAAACAAACCTTTCATTAAGCCATGAAAAATGATTTATGATGTTTACTGAAGGTATTGTTTTGGGACATCATATTTCAGGGGATGGGATTAAGGTAGACAAATCAAAACTTGAAGTCATCTCCAAGTTACCTATTCCAAATTGTCAAAAATATGTTAGAAGTTTTCTAGGATTTACTAGATATTATAGAAGCTTTATAGAAAACTTTACCAAAATAACATCTCCACTCTTCAAATTTCTTACAAAAGACTATGAATTCAAGTGGAGTCTTGATTGCCAATCAGCATTTGAAGCTTTGAAAACAAGAATATCTGAATCACCTATCTTGAGAGGACCAAATTGGAAACTTCTTTTCCATATTTCTACAGATGCTTTAGGTACAGCTCTAGGAGCTGTATTGGGACAAAAAGACTTGGTTCCTTATGCCATTTACTATACCAGTAAAAATTTGACTCCCACTGATTTGAATTATACTATGACTGAAAAAGAGTTCTTAGCTGTTGTTCATGCAATTAATAAGTTCAGACATTATATAAAAGGTTGTAAAACTTTCATTCATACTGATCATTCTGCAATTAGATATCTAATGAACAAACCTATTAGTAATGGTAGAGTTACAAGATGGCTCCTACTCTTATAGGAATTCAACATTATTGTGTTAGATAGACCAAGGAAACAAAACACAGTTGCTGATTTCTTGTCTAGGATTCAAAATATCAAAGAAGATTCTCCTGTAGAGGATAAGCTTCTTGATGAATACTTATTTGCTGTAACTACTAAAACTCCTTGGTTTGCAGATATGGCTAACTATTTGGTTATAGAGAAACTACCTCCACATTTATTTCTTAGTGAAGGAAGAAAGATTATTCAGGAGATTTCAAGATATTCATGGATTTCTAACGAATTGTTTAAAACAGGGCCAGACTTTGTGATCAGAAGATATGTAAGGGAAGATGAAATGCCTGATATTCTCAAAGCATGTCATGATGAACCATGTGGTGGAAACTTTGCTGACAAGAGGATAGCCTATAAAATCCTTTCTTTAGGATATTATTGGTCGCCCCTCTTCAAATATGCAAAACAATATGTCAAAAGGTGTGATAGCTGCCAAAGGGTAGGGAAACCTACCCCCTCAAATGAGATGCCATTACAACCTCAAGTACTCATCAAACCCTTTGAAAAATCGGCTTTAGACTTTATTAGACCTATTAATCCTCTATCCAAACAGAAAAGGTATATATTGGTATGTATTGATTATGTCACTAAATGGGTAGAAGCCAAAGCATTATTTTCTACTACTGAAAATACAGTAGTTAATTTTCTTTATGAGGATATCCTTACTCGCTTTGGTGTTCCAAGAGAAATTGTGACAGATTAGGGAAGTCAATTCACATCTAGAATGATGGAGAAGCTGATGGAAAAATACAATGTTAAGAATAGAAAAGCCACTCCTTATCATCCACAAGCAAATGGTCAAGTGGAGTCCACAAACAAAGTAATTGAAGGCATCATTACCAAGACTGTGCATCTAAATAGAAGAGATTGGGTAGAAAGGCTTCCTGAAGCCTTATGGGCCTACAAAAACACATGGAGGAACACAACAAGACACACTCCCTATGAACTTGTTTATGGGAAGGAATTTCTGCTCCCCATTGAGTTCCAAGTCAAAATCTTCAAGATGGTAGTTTAGTTGGGAATGGATCTATCAGAAGCTCAAAAGCATAGACTGGAGTAGTTGAATGAACTAGATGAGATCAGAAAAGAAGCAGTTCAAAGAACTGATCTAGTTCAGCATCAGAGAGCTACGTGACTTGACAAATACATCAAGGAAAAAAAGTTTCAAGAAGGGGATTGGGCATTGCTATTTGATTCAAAGTTCAAAGATTTTCAAGGTAAATTTCAGACTCATTGGCTTGGACAGTATGAGATTGAAAAAGTTTTTAGCAATGGAGCAGTGAGAATAAAAACAATTGATGAGCATCAAACTCCTCTCATTGTTAATGGTCATAGATTGAAGAACTATCATAAGCCACTCTCAAAGGAGGACTTTATCAAAATCTTTCAAGATAATTCTGCAATGAGGCTAGTGAAGGAGAATCTTTCTTCTCCACCACCCTAGTCTTTGTTCTTTTCATCATCATATAAAAAAAATATGTATAAGCCTGAAAACCAATCATTGATTGGCAGTCTTATATAGAAAATACAGGGAGAAAATCAGAAGATTCTGACACCCTATATTTAAAAAAAAGAAAAATCTCTCATTTCATTCATAGTTGTTTCATTCCATTTCATTTCATTTCGCTCCATCTCGCCACCACATTCCATCAATAAAAAAAATTTCAGTTCATCTTCATATTCAACTTTCCATATATCATTCATATAGTCATTTTTCATTTCCATTCATTCTCCAAGTCATATGCTTTTCACTATGTTAGCTTCCGCAACTGAATTCTAATTTCGTAGCTAAATTCTAATTCCACAGCTGATTGTTGATTCGCGGCTAATCCTCTATTACTCTACAGTGAAAGTAAAATGATTAGCCAAATAGTAATAGAAGCAAGATGCAGGTATGGAAGAGGAAGATATTTTGAAGACATCAGCACCTAAAAGCACCTGCAGAGGCAGCCAATTAAAAGTTAGCAAAATGAAAGAGGTATGATTCCAAAGTATGGGCAAAACCATTTTCAAATAGAATTTCAAACACATAATTTGTATAGTTTGTAAATCACAAGCTCCATAATGTGTAATGATTTGACTTGATGGTTACCTTAACTCCACCATATCCTCCGCATCAATCCTAATAGTCTCATAATCCACTCCCGAGTTTAACTTGTACTTAGTCATACATCCTCATTACACTTGTTAAAATGACTAATCATACATATGTGAGCTGATTGAATACAACTCTCTTCCACTGACGTTCCACTCCACAACCTTTTTATGAACCCACTGATGTCCACTCTGCAGCCTTTTATGGACTCAAACTCTGTTCAGATTCACAAGTTTCATGAGTGATATTCTGCCTCCACACGTTCACACTAGGTTTTACGATTTTTGGTTCATGGTTTGTTTACACAGACTTTTGCTCTGTGGACCCACTCTCATTTTATGCTCCGCACTCTTTCCATTTTGTAATCACTGATTTTCTTTGCAATACTCTTCCATTTTCCACTCACATAAACATTCTGCTCCTGTAAAACTATCATCTATAGAGGTATCTTCGTAGTAAGAAGGAGGAATGGGTCTTATAGTGAGAACAGAGCCTGAAGGAGCTAAATTCATGGAGGGATACCCGCAGCTAAAGAGAACATTGAGGAAGGCAAGATGGTTGCAGTTTATTAAGAAGTTCAAGGGTCATAATAAGGAAGTTACAAAAACATTTTCAAGATCTTTCAATGGTGTAGAAGCTGAAATTGGGGACATCAAATTTTCAGTGACAGAGTCATCCATTGCAGCAGCAACGGAGCTTCCACAAGAAGGAGAGCAATGGTTTAAGAATAAGTACTTCGATGAAAAGGTCTGGAGGGTCATTCTTCGTAATCTAGGTATGGACGTATCAATTTTTAAACGAGGAATCCTTGTTTCATCCTTAAAGGATAGATGGACTAGTCTGCTATTGATCATTCAGAAATTCATTATATGCGATGGTAGGTATGGCTCCATGTACATGTATCATATCAGATTATTAATGAATTTCTTAGAGAATGAAACTATCAACCTTCCTTATTTCTTGTTGAGTTGTTTGAGAAAAATGTCTACTATTGTGAAAAATAATATAGATGATATGGAGTCTCATCTCTACCATCATGGCCTTACTAAGATCCTGGTTGAGAATCATTTGAAATAGAGGAAAGATACATGGGAAAAATTCGTAGTTAGGAATCTCTTCCAAGACCCTCCTAAAGTTCCTGAGGGAAGTTCAACAAAGAAAAGTAGGAGAAAAATAAAAAATTTAACAATTCAAGATACTCCTACTAATGTGTCCAAGGAAACTAGTAAAGAAGAATTGCCTTCCGAAACATTAACTGAGATTAGAAAACAAGTAAAGTAGAAAGGAAAGAGGAATATTGAAGATATTTACCAGACTCCTAAGCCTTCTTCTTCAGAAGAGAAAGTTCTTTCTAAGATATTAATTCATCTTAAATAATAGTCAACTAAGGCAAAAGAAAAAGGAAAGGAGAAACAGAGCATAGAAAAGGGAGACACAAGATCACAAGGTCTAGGAAGAAGCTCTAGATTAAAGGGAAAATTAAAGAAAATGCAAATCAAAGGAGCTCAATTCATAGACTTGGGAGGTGAAACTCCAGATTAGTCACCAGAAAACACTCCTCTTGACCAAATTCCATAATATTCTCCTTCTCCTCAATTAGATTTTGAAAGTAGTCGAAGGAAGACAACACCAGATATTGATCAAACTCAGCAACAGATGTATGATTTCATTGAATCATTGGAAAACACTACAACAGAACAAGGAACTTCATCTAATCAGCCAGGTACAGCTCAAGAAACTTTGATCCAGTCATTTAAACAAGAAATTTACGAGTTGGAAGTCCTAAACAGGCATATCCAAAAGGAGAATGAAACATTAAAAGAGCAATACAAATTGGACAAAATTATCCATGACAATACCATGTTGCATTTAGGATTATGGCACAAGAAAAATAGAAAACTGAAGAAGAAGAATAAGAGGTTGAGTAGAGCCCTCATCAATCTCAAGTACAAATGCCTTATGATGAAGCCCAAGATGACAGTGACAACAAGGAAGAAGAAGAAAAGGTTAGATGTCTTAGCAGAAGTCTCAGAACATATGAATTGAAGAAATGATAGTTACAGTTTTGGTTGCATGAGAACATGCAACATCTTCACAGTGGGGTATGTTGAGCCCCAGAACTACCTCTCTTATACGTAGTTTCCTAAACCTTTTCTCTTCTATTTTCCCATATCAGTGCCTCATAAGCTATCAAAAGTTGTTACACGTTCATTTCAGGAGTGTATTTGAGTGATTTTCAAATTATATCATTGTGCGTGCTATTTGATCTAGGTTTTGTTTATCAGCTACGGAATGTAGCCACTTTCCACACCTAACTCACAATAAAGCAGCCATTTCCATTGTTCTGTAGGTTACAGGTGTCCGTAGGAGGAATGGGACACATGGGCAGCTCAAGAATGATCCACACATGGATGAGGTCCTATTTTCTTATCCAAATTCATGAGGAAAGGTAGCGGTCAAAGGGTGGTCAACAAAGAGTTCTACATCAACTAGGACTCAGTTCCTGCACGTAAAAGAAGCCCGAAGTCGTTCCAAAACTCGTGGATCTATTTTTTCCACCTGCAGGTCATCTCCGTAATGCAATCCAACATCCACCTTGCATAAATTTACTGCTCATGGCAACCGAGAGGCTGAATCTTCGGATTCTGACCTGTTCCTGTGTCCATTGTTGAAGAATTTCCTCTGAGAAACAATTATCTATTTCCTCTATAAATATAAGCATTTACAACGCAGATAGTTAGTTCTTGATACTGTTGTTTTAGCGTTACTTTGCTGTTGTGTAACGGAGAGACATATTCCTCTATTTCATAATACAAAACTCTATTTTTCACATGGTTGTTTAAGCGTGGTTTGAAGTGACAATGTGTTAGTCCAAAGTTGTGCAGAGGACCCCTGCATGGCTGAGGTTCTTCTTTTGTTTTGTATAGTTTTCCGTGTATATTTTCTCTTATTTGCACTATACATCTCTCATTTTTTGCTTATGGTTTTAATCATTCTAATCCTGTAAATGTGTTTACAACCTCTTACATTTTCTACTAACATTGATCAGTGCACTTCAGAATAGGTCTTTTAGTTTGGTTATGCTCGAGCTTTTTAATGTAGTTTTTGCATCAAGTGGTGATCTCAGACTTGCTTCCTCTACTACACCATTAGTTTTCAATTCTAGTTGTTATGATTTTATTTAGTGAGATTTGTTTACTGCTTAAGATAGTTTAGATATCAGTTCTTCATGCTATATGATGTTATCTCTGGAGCCTTTAGCTTAACCCTATTTTAGAAGTTAATTTGCAAGCTATTGTGATTATAGGTGAAGTAATTGATTCTGCTTTCATTAGTCTGCAAGTAGATAGTTTAGATGTCAGTTCTTTCATGCTATATGATGATATTTCTAGAGTCTTTATCTTAACCCCGTTTTAGAAGTTAATTTATCAAATATTGTCATTATAGATGGACTAATTGACTTTTCTTTCATTAGAGGGAAAATTAGATAATTTAAATGTCATTCTTTCATGCCATATGATGATATTTCTAGATTCTTTAGCTTAAACCTGTTTTAGAAGTTAATTGATGAAATATTGTGATTATGGGTGAAATCATTAACTAGTTTCCAGTTTCTTTACTTTTTAGTTTTTAGTGCAGCAGTTTATTAGATTTCAATTCTGTAATTAGGATGGACAGTAGAGATGTTAACCTCATTTTCAGTACTTCATTTTTAGCTTGATTTATGTAGCTACATGTTTACACTCTTGTTCAAGTTTTGATTTTCTATACAGCATGTTTTGAGATCTTTGAAGTTCTAAGTTTGGAAATTATCATAACAAGCATAAACCTTGTCTTCAATTCTACATCCATACTTGATCTTTAAAATTATTCTTAAAACTTTAGACTAGGATTTCCATTTTCATTAAATACTTTAGGATACCAACAAGAACAAAACCTCAAAACAAGATAAAACTGAAAACAGTGAGGTAAGAAAAGGGTTGTCTAGCACATACAGTGCACTACACTTCGTAAGTTTACGACTCCAGGATTGATAACTTATGTAGCAATTTAGGAAACACTAAATTGACTAAACAAGTACTATTACTTTTTAGAGGGAGCATGCGGCTCCATTCACCTTGAAGAATGTTATGCATGTACCTAGACTGATGAAGAACTTGGTATCTGTTGCCATGCTTGACCATAGAGGCTATGATGTGGCCTTTTCAAAAGGAAAGGTGTTCCTTCGGTACATAGCCATGGGTCAAGTAAAGAAGACAGGGATTTGAGTTTAGAATCTCTATAAGATAGAGGTAGAGGATTGTTTTGCTTTGAGTTCAAAAGAGGAAAAGATGTTGAGCTGAGACGTCGACGAGTTGTGGCATAGGAAATTGGGCCACTTGCATCATGATGATTTGAAGGTATTGCAGAAAATCTCTACTAGTATTTCCAAAGGTACACTTGAGCAAGTTGATACATGCAAGGTTTCTACTTTGGGAAAATACACCAAGTCTTCATTTGGAGATAGAGAAAGTTGAGCAGAGTCTAGTTTAGAGAGATCTCATTCAGATGTGTGTGGACCATTCTCGATAGTATCCACCACCAAACATATGCATTATGTTATATTTGTAGATGACTATTCTTGTAAATGCTTGATATTTTTCATGCAAAGAAAGGATCATACATTCACAAAGTTTTGTGAATTCAAAGCATTGGTCGAAAAAGAGTCATGCAAAAAGGTTAAAGATCTACGGAGTGATAATGGTGGAGAATATGTCTCCAATGAGTTTAAGAACTTCTTTGTAGTGGAAGGGATTAAACGAGAGTTGATGACATGTCATAACCCTCAATAGAAAGGGATTTCCGAGAGGAAGAACAAGATCATAGTAGGGGAAGCAATGACGATGTTGCATGATCAGTGCCTACCACTACACTTGTGGGTTGAGGCATGGAACATAGTGGTTTATGTTCAGAACCATAGTCCACATTAGATACTTGAGAGTAAAACACCAAAGGAAGCTTATTCCTGTAAGAGGCCAGATGTTGGTCACTTCAGGATTTTTGGGTCATCAGTTTATTTCCATGTGACCAAAGATGTATGGAAGAATATTAAGCCAACAACAAAGTTGGGGATCTTTGTGGGGTACACTGATACTCCCCACAACTATCGAGTGTACAATAGTGGTTCGCAGGGATGTCAAGTTTGATGAGGATAAGGCCATGTGAGTATCCCTTGAGAGGGAGATTGAGCTACATGCGGAGGAGGAACTTTTATTTCCTAAGGTTGAGGAGCCTATGTTTGATGTGGAGCAGCCACACGTAGAGGTTCCAAGAGTGGAGACATCCACTTAGGCAGAGTCTTCGAGAGAGGGAAGAAAGTGCACTAGAGACGCTGACATATTGTTCGATGATGCACGGGGGAATGTGGAAGCACCCACTTCTAAGCGCAGATAGAGGAGGTCACCAGAGAGGTACACTGGATACATGACACTTATAGGTGCATGTGTTGTGTCAGAGCCATCTTCCTTTCAGTAAGAAATGCTACAACTAGTTTAGGTTGATGCGATGGTGGAGGAGTATGACTCCATAGTTAGAAACAGTGTTTGGGATGTGGTTCCGAGACTGGAGGAAAAGTCAGTTCTGAGCTCCTGTTGGCTTTACAAGGTAAAGAAAGCTACAGATGGTAGTGTGGAGAAGAATAAGGCCAGATTTGTGGCCCATGGATTTTCACTGGCAAAGGGGATTGACTATGATGAGACCCTTTCTCCTATTGCAATGTACGCATCTATCAGATCTATTTTGGCACTATCTGCATGCACTGTTTGGAGTATCCAGCAGATGGATGTGAAGACTGTCTTCCTCAATGGCATGATTGAGGAAGAGGTGTACATAGACCATATCGAAGGTTTTGAAACCTTAGACCATGAGTCACATGTGTGCCGACTCAAGAGAGCATTGCATGGGCTGAAGCAAGCACCTCGTGCTTGGTACACCAGGATAGATAGCTACTTCATTGGGTTGGGATACATGTAGAGTGAAGTGGATGTGAACTTGTATCACATAGTGGTGGAAGGTAAGTTGTTGATCATTGTTGTTTATGTAGATTATATTATACTGACAGCTGATGAGAAACTCATCAAATCTTGTAAGGAGGACCTTGAAGGAGAGTTTGAGATGAAGGACATGGTGCTCATGCATTACTTTCTTGGCATGGAGGTATGGCAGGGAGATGGGGAGTTTTTTGTTTCTTAAGGAAATTATACCAATGAGATACTCAGGAGATTCTGCATGGAGAGTAGTAAACCCATGGAGACTCCTCTAGCTATTAATTGGAGAAAGGAGGATGCTACTTCAGGAGTAGTGGAAGCTACTATTTACAGGCATCATGTGGGTTCACTCATGTGTTTGGTGAACACATGACCATGTATGTGTTATGCAGTTAAGTAGATTAGTCAAGCGATGGTTAGGCCTACCAAGCTGTACTGGAAGGAAAAAAATCATGTATTGAGATACCTCAGAGGAACTAATAAGTTTGGGTTTCATACAAACGGATAGAGGGAGTGAAGCTTCAAGGCTTCACCAATGCAGATTGGTCAGGGAGTCCATCTTACAGGAAGAGCACATCAGGAGGGATCTTTAGTATTGGATTAGCTACAGTTTCTTGGTACAACAGGAAATGGAGATCTGTTGCACTCAGTTTGGCAGAGGCAGAGTACATGGCTACAAGTCAAGCAACATGTGAGGCTATCTAGATGAGGAAGATCCTGGTTGGTTTGTTTGGTGAGAAGATGGATCTGATAGTGATTTATTGTGATAATAAGAGTTGTATCCAACTCTCTCAAAATCTAGTTTTTCATGATTGGTCTAAGTATATAGATATCTGGTAGCATCATCTCAGAGATTGTGTATTGAGGCGGATCATGTTGTTAGCTTACATTCCAATAGAGAAGCAAGATGCTGACATCTTGACAAAGGCATTGCCAAGATGTGAATTCTAGTTTCACAAGATAGGATCGAGGTAGTTGATAATCCATTTCTTATTGAGAGGGAGTGTTGAGAAATGGCAACACGAAATTCTAGTTTAATTTGTTCTTGAATTCAACTATGAATTAAAATAGAATTCTTTTCTCATAGAAATTTGAAAATAATTAATTAAGTTTAATTAGCTTAATTAATTTAGGAAATTCGAATTGGAAGTATTTTAGAAGACATGTATATGTTCTCCCTAACTTATAGGAGTTCAGGATTAGTTATGAATGAGTTGTAATTAGTTAACTCAGTTTATTGAGTTAGTCCAGTTAATTTAGTTCCAATCAGTTTCAGGAACTAATAGTGAGTAAACAATAAGTTGGGACACTAGTTATACAATTAGTGATACTCTAGTTAACTAATGATTCCACCATCAGAAACTCATGCATGTTGATTATGAGAAAGACCTAGTTGAGACTAGAGTGCAGGGACAATGTACTATTTGTTTTAGATTTTTCTAAGTTGCACTGATAGTGCATGCATTCATGTATTGATCCTTGAGGAATTGTGCTATTTTGACAGGTTTTATTTCCCTTTAAATACAAGCTATTCTTCATACGAATTACATATTGGAATAGAGACTTGAAGAGCTTGTGAATTGGATAAGATTTGGCCTTAAGCTTTCTCATGAGTTGGAGATTCAATTTGTTGAGTGTTGGGATTGTTCTAGAGAGAACAAGCATTGTAATTTCATCTTGATTTTCTGGATTAATACAAAATAGATAGTGGGATTTTGAGCTATGGATTTCCCCGGATATTTATTGTGTTATGTTCCTTTGATTCTATTCCTCTATTTATTATTGTTTGCTCGATGTTTATGGGCTTCCGCTGTAAAGAGTAGTAGTAGATTCTTATCCCTTGTTTTAGTAGATTACACGAGCTTGTGAATCTACAAGTTTTTCTACACATTAACAACAAAAGAAGAATGAGACGGATCAAAAAAAATCACACCAATAGTTCTCACTGAAGGTGACCTGAATCAAATTAGAGACAAGGTTCAGAAGATAACAATGGAATCATGGAATAGGGTGGAAGATCACTATGGAGAGCTTATCACAGGTGTGCATCAGTGTATTGCAGAGCTAGATATTTTGGCATAAATATCCAGACCACCAGTGAAGATAGGCCACATACTCGAACTAGAAAGACTGGAAAAAAAAATTGGGATGAGGATAATGTAGATCCCTACCAGAGATCTATAGTTCGACTCTACCGAAGTCAAGTAGTAGGTAAACGGTTGGGACCATGTCAACATGAACATGGCAGCACTACCCACTCTGTTCATACATGACTTTCACCAAGGTATCAAAAATGATCTTAAGGAGCATGAACAACACACCTCACACTTAAACATTCAAATAGAACATGAGCACTTTTCACTGAAGAAACAACTTAGTCATGCCATCAAGAAAAGGAAACAGGTAGAGCTACAACAATAGAGACTGAAAGATGTGGTCAAAGCCACTTGTAGGGAAGTTCCAAACATGTATGTCCACTAGGAGGAATCCACAGAAGATAAGGTCGCGAAGCTCAACCTTGCAGTCAAGGAATCCAAGAAGAAACTTGTAGATGTATAGCTTGAATATGTTGTAAATATAAGTGAGTTGTAATTAAATATGCAACGATCCACACCACCATAAGTGTGCAAATAGAGTGAGATTGGCTTAAAGACCTAGATGGTCAGCATTGGAAGACTATGGAAAATTGTTGGATGAGAGCATGAAAATTAGGAATTTGCTACAGGAAGATCCAAATGTTCAGAAATTGTGGTAGGAAATGCAATAAAACAAACATTAATTAGAGGAGATTTTAGTAGTTGTGAAGAATTTTCGAATCTCAAAGAGGCTCACAAAAATTAATGAGTCAAAGGAGCTACAAAAGAAAATCGAAGAGTTGAAGAAGGAGGAACACATTTTGATAGAAAGGACTAAGCCTTGGTAGGATGAGGCCCTTCAACTATCACAGGAAGTGGATGACAAGCTTCAACAACTTAGAGAAAGGGAGATGGAATTGGAAAATAATATTACAAAACATGTCACAAAAGCATTATTAGCAGAAGTACGTAGTGAGGAAAAGCAGCTGGTAGAGATTCCACAACAATTCAATAAGACATACGAAAACATTACAGACAATATTAGAGGCAAAGCAACTGAGTGACTTGGGACAACTCACATGTGAGTGTTGTTAGAGTTAGTATTTTCCTACTACCATCAGTGATCAAAACTCCTCTTTTCATATCATATTAGGGTCCCATTCTAAAATTTTTGCCAATCCATTAGGTCATCATGCAAAAATTTGGTCATTGAAGGTTGAATTAGGGTTTCCTTTACTCCTTTTAGAAATTTACCCATTGTTAGCTCATTTCAACCTTGCTGAGTATCCATTGTCCATAAAGTTAATGAAATCATGCCATTAGATCAGTCATGTCATTTTGAAATTCAGTCCTTCAAGGTCTCATTAGGTCTTTTAGTGTTTTTCAAGGTTTCATTAGGTAATTATGGTTTCCAACGTTCCAATAAAATTCCATTCCATTCCATAAGACTAGCAAGTAAAGGGTGATCAAATAACATCTCTTGACCATGTGTAGATGATTTGTATAGAGAAATTCTTATTTCATCATGTAATTTTATGTTCACTAAATGTAATAAGTATTGTTCCTAAGCTGCCAACTCAATCTCTATATGCCAACTTCATTAAAGCAAAGTCAAATTCAAAGAGTTCTCAAATACCATCAAAAGATCAATTTGTCAAAGGAAATAGTCAAGTGAAAGGGTAATGTTTTCAAAAAGTTAAGTGAATACCATAGCGTGTTGTCATTTCCCAAGGGTGTTGAAATCATCATTTTCCACGAGAAATAAACGATAATTTCCTCTCCCATTGAGCTAGGGTTGGCTATGGAATTAGAAACATCTGATTAGAGGAGGCCTAAGGGAGGTCATTTAAGAAAATATGAGGCCATTTCAACTCATAACATCATGTCTCCATCATTTTTCAAGAAGTCATTCCAAGAGATAAATCATTTGCCACACGTAGGGCTAGTTTTTCTTCAAAGTATGTTTCAAACCAAACAAAGATGAATTTTAGAAAAGTGAGAGGGGTTTTTGTCTATAATAGTCCAAGGATGCAAAATCTCCTTCAGGTTTTACATAGGTGTTATGGTTTCGGAGAAATGTCAAAAATACAGTTGCTACAAGAGAGTTGATGCACTTATGGAGTGACCTTGGGAAAATCAATTGCTCTCCTAGCTGGATTATCCAAATGACTTTCTTGATGCATTAAATAATAACTTGACATAAATATATTTCCAATGAGCTATCTTGAGCTCAATTGTTAGTGTAGGAAGACCTCAACAAGTTTTCTACAAGATCACACTTTATTTTTTCGCCCTCATTCTGCACTTTTTGACCAATATTGGGAGAATTTATTTTTGAGGGGCTATAGTTGATCATTGCCAATACTGGATAGGTCCATTTTATATCCAAGAGAGAGATTGTTCCAACGAGCTATCATGGGCTCAATTTTGACTTCAGGACGGCACTAAAAAGTTGGTTTGAATATGGAGCTTCACACTTCCTTTTGATGCTACACCCTTGCTAAACACAACACGCACTATGCACTTCCTTCAGGCACTATCCACTTCCTTCTAGTGTTGCACACTTCCTTTAGGCGCTACACACTTGTCAGGGAAAGGGTGCACTTCCTAGTGGCACTACTCACTTGTCCAAGAAAGCCAGAAATGCTACCAGACTTCACCAAATGACCTCCAAAACTCTAGCAATGTTGTCACATGGAATGAGCAGTTTTCCATCTTGATCAATGAGAACTTGGAGCGTTGGCTTGATAAGGTCAATCAAAATTTAGATAAGCTCCTATACAAGGCCAATCATCAAAACCACATTCATAGGAAGATGGAAAAACGCTATGTCGACAGAGAAAGAAATGCAAGTGACAAGCTCAAGGTTGCAAAGGAAAAAATTGAAGCCCTAACTCACCAACAAGAGAAGAAGAAGATTGATATACTTGAAGAGGCTTCACTCTATGCCTAGCCACACCAAACATCAAGTCCTTGACCAATTTTTAAGCCTCTTGCCACATTTTTGCAAATATTTTTTTTCTGTGTTTTTTAAAGAAATTTCTTACGCACTTTTTTGGGGCAATTTTTGAAGAAATGGAGACCACCACTAGATTTATAATGATAAATACATCTATGAAAACTATGTTTACATTCTTAATTTTCAAAACTGGCAGCTGAAAAGGGCAAAAAACAAGCAAAAAATCATGTTTCTGCCTCATTTTTGGCCCAGGCACTGCACGTTTGACCAGTCTTTGGAGAATGAAGTTTTGGAGAGTGAAATCAGGTCCATTTTGGAAACTAATGGAAGATTTGGAAGCTAGATAGGACAAGATTTCCAAAGAGCTAGCCAAAAGTAGCTTGCAAGATGGAGGGCACACATGACACTGTTAGGGCGCACTTGACAATTTGCTTGAGTTTTCACTATTCTTCCTCAGATTTGATTTTGATCTATGGAAATCATCTTTTTACAGATATAATTTATATTTCAAATGTAATTTTGGTCTTTTAGTATTATCTAGTGGTAAATACACTTCATCAAGCCAAATGAATCAGTTTCAATGTAATTAGGGATGAGTCACTTTGACCACCCTACACTCTAGCTATCAATTCAGATTTTGGTGGAACTGCTCCTCCTCTAATGGATTTGACCCCTAAGGTTGGGAGGAGTTTGTTTTGATGTCTATATCTTCCTTTATTCACTCTTTCAGAGGTTGGACTTAGTTGGATGTTTTACTAGTGATTAGAGACACTATTGTATCAGATTTTGGCCAGTATTAATAGATGAGCTACAATTATTTCTTTGGGATAGATGTGGTATGGACGTTTAGCATTTTTTTGTTGGAAATAATATTGAGAGGGGGGGGGGTGAATCAGTATTATCAATTCAATAAAACTTTTTCATTTCCATACTCTGATTCATATATGCTGCTTCAGTTAAGAATACCCACGTATATTCAGTGAACTTATGATTTAGTTAATTGATCTTCAATGAGTGCATTAGAACATTATCAACCATATTAACAGCAAACAGGTGCAATAGAATAGATCATCACACATAAGCCACACACATGAACACCATGATATAAGGTGGAAACCGAATGTGGGAGAAAGCCACCTGCTGCAAGTCATCTCAATCTTCTTCTTAATAAGAAAATCCTTTTACAAAAGTTCTGTACTAGTGCAGTCCTTTACCAGTACACAGGCTAGTACCTGCAGAGAGCTACAACCCTGTCTCATTCTCCAGTCTTCCCTGGAAGGGAGCTACAACCCCCATAGTTCTTGTACTGGCCGATCCATTTACTAGTACGCAGGCTGCTACCTACTACATTGCTCCAATGCTTTCAACTGCTATTGGAAGGGAGCTACCACCCCCTTAGCTCTTGTACGAGCTAAGATACTAGTACGTAGGTGCCGACCTACAATTTTCTCTCCTCTAGGTACCACGTTTCATACATTTTCAGACTGGATACTCCTAAAGCACAACACATAATCTGAAAGGCCACGTTTCATCAAAATATCATGAAGCACATAATCAATCAATCTTCTGAATCAACCAATCACCAGATCAAGGATAATGTGTGTGTTAGCAACCTGATCTATTCCATTAGATCACATAAATATGAGTCATTATGATCCTGAT
The DNA here is from genome assembly GCA_031772625.1 of Pinus tabuliformis. Classification (NCBI taxonomy): domain Eukaryota; kingdom Viridiplantae; phylum Streptophyta; class Pinopsida; order Pinales; family Pinaceae; genus Pinus; species Pinus tabuliformis. The sequence goes on from CM062815.1 coordinate 53,140,413, forward strand.
CCATTATTAGATCTCATCCATCAACACAATCAATCAAACTGAATATGTAGAATACTGACACCATTAAACAGTCATCAGAACACATCAACAACCTGAACCACCTGTAACTTTAAACATCATAGCTCAAATGGTATACGCTACTACAATGAACCAAACCTGCGTACATACGCACTTTCACCAAAGCCAACCCATGTACAGATCTATAAATATTCAATCATGACTTGCAGTGATTTCAAACTTAAGTTATACCCAGTTCAGATCATTACAAGTGTCAGTATACAGATCTAGAATAAGCATAATCAACTATAGAGAGATAGTTCATTTCAAGCCATTTGATCCCGATCTATCCTTACATCTTGTTCTCCATCAACCGGTGAGATCCCTCTTTAGCTCAGATCCAGATATGCACCATAACCCAATCACAGTATTCCAGATCTAGCACTTTATTAGATATTCAATAATTCAGATGATGCTTTGCCAAATGATCTCCTTCCTCTTTTATAGTCTTAGGCCTTTCACAATACCACAGTCCAAAACCATAATAACATAATACCACGGACCCAATACTTGGGATCAACACTTTTGGATGCAATACCACGGAACAAAACCATAGGATCAAAAACTGTCGGACTAATACCATGCACCAACCATGAAAGTGTGTGAGATCAACATTGTTGGATGCAATACCACGAACCAAAACCATAGGATCAAAAACTGTCGGACTAATACCATGAACCAATCATGAAAGTGAGTGAACTTTTCTCTTGCATGAAGGGAACTTTTCTCTGCATGAAAGTGCATGAACTTTTCTCTACATGAAAGAAACTTTTCTCTGCATGAAAGTGTGTGAACTTTTCTCTACATGAAAGAAACTTTTATGTTCATGAAAGTGCGTGAACTTTTCTCTACATGAAAGAAAATTTTATCTTCATGAAAGTGCAGAAACGTTTCTCTACATGGAAGAAACTTTTATCTTCATGAAAGTGCATGAACTCGAAAATAACTTTGCTGCACTATAATTTATCATCTGTGTGATTTTCCATGAAGGACAACACTTGTCTCATAATGCCAACAATCTCCCCTTTGGACTTGATGGAAAAGCTAACCTGAGAACTATCTAACGATTCCTTTGAGTTGTCCAGCATCCCATGCATTCTGTCACATCTGATATCTCTTCTGTAGATTCATCTAGATATATATAAGTGAGTTGATCTTCTACTAGTTGGTTGCCATCAAGTACAACACATGCATCATAATGCCAACATTTTTCTTCTTTGTCATCATTTTTATGAAACTGGACAAGACAATCTTTCCAATGTGCTATCCTGGGCTCAATTTGGATATCAAGAAGGCAGTCAAAATCAACGTTCAAGATGGAGGGTGCACATGACACTGTTAGGGCGCACTTGAAAAAAAGATGGCGCACTTGACAATTTTCCTTATTTTTCACTGTTCTTCTCTAGATTTGATTTTCATCTATGTAAATCATCTTTTTACTGATGTAATTGATATTACAAATGTAATTTTGGTCTTTTACTATTACCTAGGGGTAAATACATTAGGTAAATACACTTCATAACGTCAAATGAATTAGTTTCAATGTAATTAGGGATGAGTCACTTTGACCACCCCACACTCTAGCTATCAGTTAGAATTTTGGTGGAACTACTCCTCCTCTCATGGGTTCGACCCCTGATGTTGGGAGGAGTTTATTTTGATGTCTATATCTTCCCTTTCTTCACTCATTCAAAGGTTGGACTTAGTTGGATGCTGTACTAGTGATTAGAGACACTATTATATCAGATTTTGGCTAGTATTAATAGATGAATTGCAACTATTTCTTTGGGATACATGTCGTATGGATGTTTAGCATTGTTTCTTATTTTTCATCATTTGAATGAATGTTTTTTATTCTCATAAACCATTTATTGTCTGTTATATGGTAATTTTCAAGTTGATAGGCAGAATACATGTTTACTCATGCTTTGTTTTGGGAAGGTTATCATAATTTGTCTAGTTTTCTTCAGTTTAGGAAGAATTCATCTCATATGCTCTTCCTAACTCCTCATCAGTCTCAAACTATCTCACTAAACCAGCTTTGAAGTGTGAAGCCATTCTACCTACCTTGCCCCTTTAAATGTCAGCAATCATATCTCATTTTACCTGACCTAGCTTCTTTGACCAAATACCCTCATCCAGCAATAAATCCCACCAAATCAAATGAAAACAACTCTTGCACTTTATACCTAGCCTAAAACCCTAATCCATCTAGCCCTCCTTGCTGTGATTATCTGGAGAGAGCCCTCTCTGGATTTGTAGGGCTAGCTACCAAGTCAAAAGGTTGGTCTATGGTTACCTTAGCTGGACTCTTCCTCAGCCTTGGAGATCCAGAGGAGTGATAACATACTGGCGCCGTTGCCGGAGAATGAAAGATTCATTTTCCCTAGGTGTATGAGAAAGTTTAGATCCAATTGTTAATGGTGAACAATAGTTGGACACATAATAAGGTTGTACCATTCACCTGGCAACTCCATTGACTAAAATATCCAAAAAATCAACACTTCATGGCAACTCAACTGCATTAAGATAAGTAGCTTTAGAACTTTCAAGATGGAATATATTGCAAGAAGGTATTCTCCATTGAATAGAGATCACATTCTAGGTTTCCCAAATAAAATGCCTAAGGTAAATTGGCAAAGCAATTTGCCTATGTTCAAAGATGTTAAAGGTTATGATGTTACTCTTCATCTGGTGAGATTTCACATGCATGTGCATAGATTAAAGATTGATTTTCCTGAAGACTTCTTGATGAAGAAATTCATGGCCACTCTAAAAGGTGAAGCCCAATATTGGTATGAAATTTTCCAACCTTCTATAAAGAATCTTGTCTATCCTTAATATTAGTTCGGAACTGCTATAAACATGTTGATAGTTTTATTGAAAATCTTGAGAATGTTTATGGAGATGATGAATTCACGGACAACGAGATCATGGAAGCCCTATATGAAAATCCATTTTAGCAGAATAAAGAAATATTAGAGGATACTTTTCCAGATGCTCAGGAAAGTTCGCAGTAGGCCGAAGATCTTTGTACAATTGAAAATGATGGAAGACAAGGTCTTATTTTTTATCTGCTTGCAATAGAAGATGGTATGAAGTAAATCAAGTTCCAATTTCAGATTGTGATAAGGTCAAGATGGCTATTCTAGATCTAGATTCAGATTGTGATGATGAAGAGTATGTTGTTCTGGATCCCATGAAGAAGAGCTCTATTGTTGATATCACCTTGAATGAAGAAAACGAAGTTATCGACCCCAGTGTTCTCACCCCATCAAAACAAAGTTTTCAGAAGGAGGTAATCCAGTCCCTTTATGAAAAACAAGATAAAATCCTTGTTCAAGTAAGTGAAAAATCTTATTTGGATGACTCTGTCGTAAATGATAGAAATTTCAGTTTTGAGTTTCAAGAACAATTTGAAGAAGGTAGTCACTTTCATACACAAGACCATATTTAGCATCCTTGTGAATCTTTAGGAGGGAAAGAAGACAATTACTATTTTAGCAAAAGAAAACAAAAAGTACTTTCTCCTCTGTATGAAGATGAGATAGATCAACTCCTGAAAGGTCATGTTACAGCCCAAGCTAATGCAGGTTTACATTGTTCGCATAATCAAGAAGGTGTTAGTGAAATTTCTTCCACTTTTGAAAATGAGGACAATCTTGAAATTAGAATTATATATCAGCTAATAGATGTTTCTTTCATGAAGATGATAGGGATTTCATGTTTGATAATATTGAAGAATGTTTTTTGTTTAAGAATGATTTAGACTATGAATTTGAGGAGTATGAGCCTAAGAGAGAGAGTATGCTAGAAATCGAGTCAAAATTTCTCATGCTTGGGGAATTTACAGCCAACACTGAGATAGTAGAAGGTTATACTTCCCTATGACTTCCTATCAATCAACAGCCAATTATTCGTTCAGATCAAAATGAAGGGAGTAGTTGTATTTTTGCTGCTAGATCTCAAGACAAGGTAATTCTTTAGGATTTTCAAGATCCCTTCGGTAGTATTTTGCAAGAATTGGAGAAGATGAGTGTTGTCTTGTTTGTTAGCATAAGCCTTGGTTTTAGCTATTATTGTGAGTTTCCTACATGTACATCATTCTTCCTACTCGACGAATGTGAGAGAAGAATTTCAGTAAGAAGCCATATGTTGGATTGGTTACACTGGAAGGATCACTTCATGTGATTGCACATATTTCTTCAGTAGGTAGGTGGTTGTCATCAGGATTTGAAGCCCTCAAATCTCGATGGTATGCTACCATTAATAATTTTTGTAATTACTTGTGTCAATTAAGTAAGTCACTATTGAGTCATTGTTCAGTAAGTTTTCAGTTCGTCACAAGTCAGTTTGTGTCATTTGAGTTGTCAACGTTTAGACATGCATTTCAGTTTGTGTTTTTGACCGTGTTGGCCCACATGGTTAGGCACGTGCCCTACGGTGTTCTTGACACCTCTAAGGAGATGCCATCCCAATAAGGACGATGTTAGAGTGAGTATTTTCATACTACCATCATTGATAAAAAATCCTCTTTTCTTATCATATTAGGGTCCCATTCTGAAATTTTTGTCATTCCACTAGGCCATCATGCAAAAATTTAGTCACTGAAGGTTGAATTAGGGTTTCCTTTACTCCTTTCACAAATTTACCCCTTGCTGGCTCATTTCAACCTTGGTGAGTATCCATTATCCATATAGTTAATGACATCATGCAATCACATCAGTCATGTCATCTTCAAATTCAATCCTTCAAGGAGACATTAGGTCTTTAGGGTTTTTCAAGGTTTCATTAGGTCATTAGGGTTTCCAAGGCTCCAATAAAACTCCATTCCATTGCATAAGACCAGCAAGTAAATGGTGATCAAATAAAATCTCTTCACCATGTGAATATGATTTGTAAAGAGAAATTCTTGTTTCATCATGTAATTTAATGTTCGCTATATGTAATAAGTATTGTTCCTAATCCGCCAACTCAATCTCTATAAGCCAACTTGATTAAATAAAAGTCAAATTCAAATAGTTCTCAAAGACTATAAAAAGATCAATTTTTCAAAGGAAATAGTTAAGTGAAAGGGTAATTTTTCAAAAAGTTAAGTGAATTCCATAGGGAGTTGTCTTTTCCCAAGGGTGTCCAAATCATCATTTTCCACAAGCACTAAACCCTTATTTCCTCTCCCACTGAGCTAGGGTTGCCTATGGAATTAGAGACATCTGAGCAGAGGAGGCCTTAGGGAGGTCATTTTAGCAAGTATAAGGCCATTCCAACTCATAAACATCATGTCTCCATCATTTTACAAGAAGTCATTCGAAGGGAAAACTCATTTTCCACACATAGGGCCAGTTTTGCTTCAAGGTATGTTTCCAACCAAAGAGAGATGAATTTTACAATAGTGAGAGATATTTTTGTCCATAATAGTCCAAGGATGAAAAATAACCTTCGGTTTTTACATAAGTGTTATGGTTTTGGAGAAATGTCAAAAATACAATTACTATAAGAGAGTTGCTCCACTTATGGAGTGACCTTGGGAAAATCAATTGCTCTACTAGTTGGAGTATCAAAATGACTTGCTTGATGGATCAAATGATAACTATACATAAATCAATTTCCAATGAACTATCTTGAGCTCAATTTGGAGTTGAGGAAGACCTCCAAAAGCTTACTGCAAGAGCACACTTCATTTTTCAACCTTTGTTCTGCACTTTTTGACGATTCTTGGGAGCATTGATTTTTGAGGGGCTATAATTGATAGTTTTCAATATTTAATAGGTCCATTGTGTAGCCAAGAGAGATATATTTCCAACGAGCTATCATGGGATCAATGTGGACTTCATTAAGGCACCAAACATTGGTTTGAAGATGGCGATGTGCACTTCCTTATGGAAGTACGCACTTGCGAAACAGAGCAGGCGATATGCACTTCCTTCAAGGGCTACACACTTCCTTCTAGCACTACGTACTTCCTTCAGGCACTACGCACTCTCCATAGAAATGGTGCACTTCCTTGTGGTGATGCTCACTTGTCCAAGAAAGCTAGAAACGCTTCCAGACTTCATCAAATCGCCTCTAAAACTCTAACAGTGTTGTCTTTAACCTCCAGCAAGTGAGTGATAGATAAATAGAGCATTCTTCTTCCTCCTACAGTAATTTCTTATGGTGTTTTGAGGTTTCATTAAAAATTTAGTGTTTTTCTAATATCAAAACCATAGTATCTCCCTAAAAACCACCATTGCACTCTCAATTCACAAATTTCATTCTCCTACACTTTCATACCCTTCCCTCATTACAATTCCCTTTACCTAAACCCTTTATCCTAATACCCTAAGCCCTAGGTGCTACAACTACCTAGGCTCCCAAATCACAATCTGTAAACGATTTGCCCATCCTAAATTCCATCATATTATTATTCCCTATCCCGCCCTGCGCATTTCATAAATCCCTAACCCTATCTCCTTCAATTTCCCTTTCCCATTCCTTATTCCTAAAAAACCACATTGCAATAACATCATACCACCCTAGGGCTTTGACATTAAGACACCATGGCAGAAAAAGCCAAGGTTATGGGTAGATGAGACACTTGAGAAGCATGGTGTGCTTGAAGAGAAAGAACCTAGAAGTAGACCTAGGACTAGAGGGCTGAAAAGAGCTCTAAAACTAAAGAAACAAAAGGAGGTTGAGCTTGCTAATGAGCTCACATGGAATGAATAGTTTTCCATCTTGATCAATGAGAAGTGGGAGAATTGGCTTGATAAGGTCAATCAAAATTTAGACAAGCTCTTAGACAAGGCCAATCATCAAATTGACATTTAGAGGAAGATGGAAACACTATTCCAACAAAGAAAGAAATGCAAGGCAAAGCTCAAGGTTGCAAAGGAAAAAACTGAAGCCCTAACTCACAAAGAAGAGAAGAAGAAGCTTGATATACTTGCAGAGGCTTCACTCCAAGACTAGCCACACCAAACATCTACTCCTTGACTAATTTTGAAGCCTCTTGGCACATTTTTGTGAATATTGTCTTTTCTGTGTTTTTTAGGCAATTTCTTATCAGCAGTGTGGTCAAACACGTAGCGCCCTAGGCACTACACACTTTTTTGGGGCACTTTGTGAAGAAATGGACACCACCACTAGATGCAGAATGATAAATACATCTAAGGAAACTATGTTTCCAGCCTTAATTTGAAAAACTGGGAGGTGAAAAGGGAAAAAAAGAAAAAAATCATGTTTCTGCCACATTTTTGGCTCAGCTGCTGTGCATTTGACCAGTCTGGGGAGAATGAAGCTCTAAAGGGTCAAATCAGGTCCCTTTTGGAAAATAAATGCATATTTGGAAACTAGAGATGACAAGCTTTCTAATGTGCTATCCTGGGTTCAATTTGGATACCGGTAAGGCAGTCAAAAGCAACATGCAAGATGGAGGGTGCACATGACACTAGTAGGGTGCACCTGACAATTTGCCTTTTTTTTCATTGTTCTTCTCCAGATTTGATTTTCATCTATGGAAAACATCTTTTTACTGATGTAATTGTTATTTCAAATGTAATTTTGGTATTTTAATATTACATGGGGGTAAATAAATTAGGTAAATACACTTCGTCAAGTCAAATGAGTTAGTTTCAATGTAATTAGGGATGAGTCACTTTGACCACACTACACTATAGCTATCAATTCAGATTTTGGTGGAACTACTCCTCCTCTCATGGATTCGACCCCTGAGGTTGGGAGGGGTTTGTTTTGATTTATATATCTTCCCTTTCTTCACTCATTTATACGTTGGACTCAGTTGGATGTTGTACTAGTGATCAGAGAGACTATTGTATCAGATTTTGGCTAGTATTAATAGATTAGTTGTAGCTATTTCTTTGGGATACATGTCGTATGGTTGTTTAACATTGTTTATTTTTGTCATCATTTGAATGAATGTTTTTTATTCTCATAAACCATTTCATGTATGTTATATGGTAATTTTTAGGTTGATAAGCATAATACATGTTTTCTCATGCTCTGTTTTGGGAAAGTTATCATAATTTGTCCATTTTTCTTCAGTTTAGGGAGAATTCATCTCATATGCTCTTCCTAACTCCTCATCAATCTTAAACCATCTCACTAAATCACATTTGGAGTGCTAAGCCATCCTACCTACCTTTCCCCTTTGAATGTCTACAATCATATCTCATTTTCCCTGACCTAGCTTCTTTGACCTAATACCCTCATCCAACAATAAACCCCACGACTTCAAATCAAAACATCCCTTGCACTTTATACCTAGCCTAAAACCATAATCCATCCAACCCTCCTGGCTATGATTATTTGGACAGAGCCCTCTCTGGCTTGGTATGGCTAGCTACCAAGTCAAAATGTTTGTATGTGTTTACCTCAGCTGGACTCTTCCTCAACCTTAGAGATTCGGAGGAGTGATAACAAGTGTTGGGGGCCTATTGGGAGCAGCCCAACTTGACCAGATTTTGTGCAACGAATCTGAATTTTGTGGGTAGAGTGTATAGTAGAAATTATTTCATCAAGTGCGAAGTGGACAACATAGCGAAGCAAAAAAAGGACCACACAGCAAACTCATCACATAATATAGGGGCTTCACTATGAATCCCCTCCCTTTTTTTAAAATCATATAATATTTTAAAATTTGAATGGTTTTGGACCATAATGCTTTGTATTTTGGAAACCATGGTATTGGGTCCATGGTAATGTAGCGATGTAATCCCTCAAGATAGTAGTATATATTAATAATAAAGAAGGAAGGCATGAAATGAAGGAATTGAACCCAAATCTATGTTTATAGTTGTATTTTTGTGATTTGTAATTTAGAGAAATGGGTAAGGCTCTGAAAGAGAGTGTGCAGAACCCTGGGTCTGCAACTTAGTGCGCAAACCATCTGCAACTTAGTGAGTGGACTATGTATAGCTTAGTGTGCAGACAACCCATATCTATGTGGACTACACATGACACTGGTAGGGTGCACTTGACAATTTGCCTTATTTTTCACTATTCTTCTCCAGATTTGATTTTCATCTATGGAAAACATCTTTTTACTGATGTAATTGATATTTCAAATGTAATTTTTGTCTTTTACTATTACCTAGGGGTAAATAAATTAGGTAAATACACTTCATCAAGTCAAATGAATTAGTTTTAATGTAATTAGGGATGAGTCACTTTGACCACACTACACTCTAGCTATTAGTTCAGATTTTGGTGGAACTACTCCTCCTCTCATGGATTTGACCCCTGAGGTTGGGAGGAGTTTGTTTTTATGTCTATATCTTCCCTTTCTTCACTCATTCAAAGGTTGGACTCAGTTGAATGTTGTACTAGTGATCAGAGAGACTATTGTATCAGATTTTGACCAGTATTAATAGATGAGTTGCAGCTATTTCTTTGGGATACATGTCGTATGGATGTTTAACATTGTTTATGCTTTGCCATCATTTGAATGAATTTTTTGTATTCTCATAAACCATTTCATGTATGTTATATGGTAATTTTCAGGTTGATAGGCAGAATATATGTTTGCTTATGTTCTATTTTGGGAAAGTTATCATAATTTGTCCATTTTTCTTTAGTTTAGAGAAGAATTCATCTCATATGCTCTTCCTAACTCCTCATCAATCTTAAACCATCTCACTAAATCACATTTGAAGTGCTAATCCATCCTACCTAGCTTTCCTCTTTGAATGTCTGCAATCATATCTCATTTTCCCTGACCTATCTTCTTTGACCTAATACCCTCATCCAGCAATAAACCCCACAAATTCAAATCAAAACAGCCGCTGCACTTTATACCTAGCCTAAAACCCTAATCCATCCAACCCTCCTCGCTATGATTATTTGGAAATAGCCCTCTCTAGCTTGGTATGGCTAGCTACCAAGTCAAAATGTTGGTCTTTGGTTACCTCAGCTAGACTCTTCCTCAGCCTTAGAGATTCGGAGGAGTGATAACAAGTGTTGGGGGCCTGTTGGGCACAACCCAACTTGACCAGATTTTGTGCAAGGAATCTGAATTTTGTGGGTAGAGTGTATAGCAGAAAGGATGTCATCAAGTGCGAAGTGGACAACGCAGAGAAGCATAAAAAGGACCACACAACAAACTCATCACATAATATAGGGGCTTCACTGTGAATCCCATCCCTATTTTTAAAATCATATAATATTTTAAAATTTGAATGGTTTTGGACCATAAACCTTTGTATTTTGGAAACCATGGTATTGGGTCCATGGTAATGTAGCGATGTAATCCCTGAATATAGTAGTATATATGAATAATAAAGAAGGAAGGCATGAAATGAAGGAAATGAACCCAAATCTATGTTTATGGTTGCATTTTTGTGATTTGTAATTTGGAGAAAGGGGTAAGGCTCTGAAAGTGAGTGTGCGGAAGCCTGGGTCTGCAACTTAGTGCACAAATTGTGTATAACTTAGTGTGCGGACAACCTGTAACTATGTGGACAAGTGAATAGCTGTTTGTTGTACCAAAATGTTTATTATAAGAAATAGTTCTTGTGGTCGTAGTCCCACATTGGGATGAATAATGGTAAAATTTGTGTCTTCATGTGTTGATTTTCTTATCATCTGCACTTTTTTCAGTACTATGAAGTTTATAGATGTTTATGTTATGTTTGACTGATGAATGTAATTTTGCAAATTAATATATAAGTGTGAAGTATTTCATGAATTAAAAGTAGTTTATAAGTGTTAAAGAATAAGAAAATATGAAATTTCCACATCGTAGTATCCCTCAAGGATACAGAAACCTGGTTTTGTAACCTCCCATAGTCACTTCGGCTGAGACTACGGATTACTTGCAGGTCGTTGCTGAAAGGGCCAATGATTGAGGGTTTTGTTGGTGTGCAGTAAAGAATCAAACCTGGGTCATCCCAACCTAAGCCAACATTTCTTCCTCCCCTCTCTGAAACATTCTAGTTGAGTGGGTGCCTTTACTTAGCCTCTTGTCTACTCCTCCACTTGTGGCCTCTTCACAACATCTTGAAGCTCTATATGAGGGTCCTCCTTTGGATATAGAATCTCTTGCTCAATTGGGATACTTATCTCTCACTCTATAGAGCATCTCATAGCCTTCTCCTCATCAAATTTGACATCTCTCCTCACTACTATCACCCTGAGTGAGGGAAACTACAATCGGTAATTATGTGGTGTCTTTGTGTGTCCTAAAAAGAACCCCATCTTAGTTGTACGCTCAAGTTTCTTCCTACTATTCTTAGAGACATTACAATACAAAGTAGATCAAAAAATTTTGAAATGTGATACGTATGGCTTCGTCCTAGAGAAATCTTTTTCGAATGTGATCATGCCAAGTATTCTATGATGGCTCCTATTTCGAAAATAAACTGTGGTGTTGCGTGCTTCTACCCATAGATGCAATGCAAGCCCTTGATCTTGAAACATGGATCTCGCAGCTCCCACTATGCCCCTATTCTTACTTTAAGCGAACCCATTTTTCTATGGGTTATGGGATGTTATCAATTCTCTTTTAATACCCTCTTTGGCACAAAACCATTGAAGGTTTTAGATACATATTCTCCTCCATTATCATTTATCAGGGCTTTCAATTTCTAACCAATATCCTTTTCATCCAATGCTTTGAATTCAATAAATTTTGAGAAATTTGCATCCTTATTCCACATGAGCAAGATCCAACATTTTCTAGAAAAGCCATAAAAAAAATCAGATAATATGTTGTAGAGGTTGTAGAAGATGGTCCACATACATCAGAGTGGACTTGCTCCAATATTTCTCCAAATATGTTATCTCAGCCCTAGAATGTGGATTTGATATATTTCCCCAAAGTGAATCCCTTCCAAAAATCATGCTGGTCAAGGGTGAATTTCAGAAGACTAATGGTAATTTGTTGCATGATTTTTAAGGCTCCATGGTGTATGTGTCTCATGCACCCGTGGAAGAGTTCTCCAACATCTCAACTCTGCACTTCTCTTTCCTTACTACTTAGAAGCTTCCACCTCAAGTTTTTAGATATTCTTCACTTGAAATATGATTTGTTTCACTTTCCTAGTAGCTACATGTATCAGAAAGGATTTCCCCTTACTAAAACCAAAATCATATCCATGATCCTCCAATACAACTACATAGATTAGGTTCTTCTTCAGCCAAGGTACAAACATGACATCATTCAAATGAATATGGGATCCTGAATCCCTCTCAAAGGTTGTTGGGCGTGGAATCCCCCAAGGCATGTTTTGGGGCTTAAAGCCCAAGTTTTGACCAAGTCCATTGTAAAGACTTTGTAATTTGTGGGCGCGGAGCGCGAAGTCATAATAAAGTCATAGGGTTTTCTGCCCTTGTTTTTTTTAATGTAATGTTGGCTTGAAAGATCCACCCATGGTCTGCGGACCATGAGATTGTATAAATAGAGCAAGGCTCTAAGTGTAGAAGATATAAAAAAGGAAAAAGAGAATGAAAGCATGATGAGTCTAAGAGATTGAGTCGCAGTGCAAAGTGTGTCTTTGGCTCGTAGAGTAGGAGAAGGCTCTGCAGTTGGGTGCACAGGGCAGGTCGAGTTTGTAACCATTGGAAACATCAATAAAGAGAAGTTTTATCATATTTCTGTGTATCTTTTCCTGTTTTATGTATTATTGGGTATGAACTACAAGTTTACTGTGTATTTTTTGTGCGAACTCATATGAATGTGCTATATAAATAAATATAACATAAGGCATCCATTTACGTGAAGATAGCTAACTGGTGTAGGAAGATAAGTACAATCACAAGGGTGACTTAGGGGAAGAGTGCAGAGCATTGCTCTAGTAGTGTGAAAGCCCCACAACCCTGGTTAGGGCTGCACAAAGGCAAGTATATCAAGGCGCGAGGGACAGGGAAGTGCACGAAGTAACCTGTGCGAAGTTGGACCAATTCAACCTCTCAGACATCTCAAGGGTGCGGAAACCTAGTTCCAGCATCCCCCCATACTACTTCGAGTGACACCTCAGTCCATGCTCCACGGACTGTTGCCGAAAGGGCCAGTAGTACAGGGATTTTTTTGGCTAATTAACTCTGAACTTGGGTCAGGCCCAAACAAGCCAAAAAATGGTTTCGTTGCTGGTACTGGGATCTGCATACAGATGTCTGAAGTCATATCACTGGAATCCAATAAAGAAAGGAATTGAAGATTGGTTAGATAGGAAGATTCATGAGTTTGCGGTGCAGGAAAAAAAGAATCCATGACTATCAAAGGAAGAGTGGTTAGGTTGCTACTTATACACAGAGATCCATGAAAGTTTCTTCGCATATTTCCCTACTGAGCTATATGAGTGGATCTCGAAGCTTGTAGATAGCCAAGGAAGGTGTAAGATCGACAGACCTATTGTGTGGACTCCAGAATTGGTGTGCAGATTGGAAGCATCGGAGGATAAGATCGTGCATGCTATTGATCACTGGCTCGATTGAATTATAGGAGGATTCATCATTGAGTTTGCAGTAGATACTTCAATCAGCTATAGTGAAGCAGAGTGACGCTTCCTCAAAGCACCTTGAGGTATGTACGTTAAGTCTTTGAACAGTTGGATTAAAATGCTACTATGTGAAAAGCAGGTTATGATAATAAGTTGATGTTTGGGGCTACAAAGTGGGAGAATCTACAGAAATGAAGATAGTGCAGAGCTAGAAACTAGCCCCTTGATTTCACCTCCGCAAAGGGATGAGGAAGAGCTCACGAAGGTCTCACCAAGAAGTGTGATCAATTTGATAAGGCAGAGGATTCCGCGCATACCACCCCCACCCACACCACCACTAGTTTCGTCGTCTTCACCCTCATCTTCACCCATACCACCTCTGCCACCGCTGCAAGTCAATATGCCAAGCATGATAAAGTTGTCAATTTTCAAGGGAGTAGGAAATGAAGATCCAGACCAGTTCTGGTTTATGAGTAAAAGTTGAATAGGAAGTGCAGGGAGTCAGAGATGAAAATATAAAGAAATCAACGTTGGTCAGTGCTCTTTAGGATCGCGCGCTGACCTGGTACATTAAGCATTCCAATGACAATCCAAATGCGGGGATTGTGGATATTCAAACTATGCTAGACAAGGAATTTAGCAAGCTGAAGTCAGAGGCACAGTTAATCATTGGGTTAAAGGAAATCAAAATGCTACCAGGCGAGACCCCTTGGGAGTTGGATGAGAGACTGAAGTGCACAATTTGCGAAGCTAACATGACGTTGACAGATGGAAAACACCACAAATGGTTTGTAGCATCATTAACGCAACATTTAAGGAACGTGCTATCACAACAGAGGCTAACAACTTAGGCCGAGGCCTTTAAGATCGCGATGAGACTACAAGAGAACCTGGTACAGGACCCCAACCTGGGAGTTCAACGGATTCATGTGCAGTTGAAAAATTTGTGCCTTGAGATGCAGAGTCTGAAACAAGACAGGACAACTCACCCAAAAGTGCGCAATGAGGTATGGTGCATAAAGTGCAAGGGTGAGGGAAACAACAAGGACCATTGCCCAATGTTCGTGAATTACCTCGTGGGAGGAGGACCAATGCCATTGAGACTGGAAGCATAAGCAGGACTGAGCGTGGCACCTGAATTATGGTGCACGATTTTTCAGATAGGAGGAAAGCATGATACAAATAACTGCCATTTATTACAGAAGTACATGCAGAATTCACAACATTTGTTTTGCAATTTTTGTAGATCAGTGGGACATGATGAGCAGACCTGTATAAGTTATGAGCTGATGATGGATCAGACTCCTACCTACAGAGTTCAGGCTGAAACACATCCCCTTGACTAGAATGCAGGGATTGCGCAAACTTGATTTCAGGGGCGCAGACAAGGCTGAGGTGGAGGAGGACTTGGAAGAGGTCACAGATAACTGATATGTTACAATTGCGGAGGGCTAGGACATTATGCCCACGATTGTATGAATCAAACACATCCATCATGCTTTTATTGTACATTGTTTGATCATGAGACGGAGGATTGTCGTACACTAATAGCACGGTTGCATGATAAAGGAGTGCTCCAACCTCCCCCGACTCACAACCTACAAATGATGAGGTCTGAGCCAAGCAAGGAAGACCCTAATGTGAATATTATGCTCCAAAGTGGAATTATGACAGGGAATGACAAAGGCAAGCAACCTGAAGATAGTACATGGGTTCGCAAGGCTCCAATGAGAGAACCAGAGTTTGATTCGGAGCACGCTAAGGAAACCTTCATGGAAGCTAGGAAGAGCTTCATTGATGCCTCCACTTAAGGAAGCAAAGACAGACCCGAGCAGAAATGGACCCATTAATGCTTACAATGTTCTTGGAAACATGCATGAAGCTTTTGCGCGACAATAAGGCTGTAATGGGGTTGCAGGAACTCATAAATAGATGTGTTGGGACTGTGCCATGAGAACCATGCATAGTCCGGAAGCTTGGAAAGCACACGACATGAATGGGAAGCGAAATGAGATTGATCACACAGATTAGGGAATATCTTATGGACCAAGTGATTTTGGACCTAGGATCAGATGTGAACCTTCTGCCAAAGCAAACATGGGAGTGCATGGATGATTTGGATTTAAACAAAAACGCAAGAAATTATAGAGATAACCATAAACACAGAGATGTAGTGGAAATAATACTTCATTTCATTAATGTAAAATACTGAGATATGCTTACAAACAACAATGGAAATAAACCATCTAGGGTGATGGTAGCTTATCTCTGAGAAGAGATGTGGCGGCTACATGCCTCTGAACTGTGTTACAATGAGGATCGAAGGCCTATTTATTGTTGAGAAACAATGGAAAACCATAAACATCCTAAAACCTAACCGTAGAAGATGAAATACCAAATTGTGGGCCCTGTTTGGGTAAATTGGTACATCAATTTCCCGGGGTCGTAACTTTGGCATACAATCTCCGTTTGACGTGTACAATAGCTCATTAGAAAGATGTATTCGAGAACTAAAACTTTGGGAATAAAAGCATTGGACCATGGTCCCACGTTGCTCCTAGATTTCCCAAAAAACGTGGTTTAGGGCCTCAAAATGGCTCTGGAAGTTTAGGACCCGGAAAACTGCTAAAATAGTAAATTGTGCTACAATTACAGAAAATGAAAAACTAAAAGAGACAGTTGTGGGGGTCCAAATGGGATAGGTGGGTGGCCACCAACATCCACTTGGAACACTGGGAAGGCCTACACTGCAATGGTCTCCTATCCAGCTGCGAATGGTGAACCAGCAAAAGATACTACCTATGGGAAGATTGCAGGGAATCACAGTGGATATCGAAGGAGCAACCGTGCTAGTAGACTTCGAAGTAATAGAGATTGATGATGACAACAACCCCTACCCCATCCTATTAGGAATAGATTGGGCCACTAACATGAATGGGGTGATAAATCTGAAGAAGTGGAAGATTTTTTTGAGAAAAAGTCTATGCGCATAGTTGTACCTTTGGACCCTGCAGAAGGATCACACTACATGGAGCCAGTGCAAGACTGCAACAATGATGAAGATTTGGACTGCATCTACAAGATAACCGTGCAAGAATAAGACTGGTTAAATCCAACCGTGAGTGGACGATTCTCATGGGAACACAAAAACTCCTGCAAATGGGATTCTATCGAGGAGATAGAGCAATGGCAGAACCAATTACATGAGGTAACCATGTTGAACTGTAACATGATGATGAGATCGTTGCACTGCATATCAATAGAGGTAAGGGATCTACCTACGTATGATGGGTTAAGTGAGGTGGATGACTTCCTAAAAAAATTTGAAAGAGAAGTGTCGGAATAGCAATGTTTCGAAGCTTTGAAATGGCTATTATGTGCTACGCATGCGAGGTGGTGGAGTACGCAGCAAGGAAGCTTTAGGGACTAGCACAAATGTAGGAGAATGATGCACTTATGATTTGGGAAGCCTCAAATGTGATTAACAAACAAGATTTCCAGACGAAATGGTCTGTGTTCCCACCTATCCAGATGGATACAGGCATATGGTACGAGACCTGCGTGGATGCACACAGTCTTTGCGTTAGGAGACACGGTCAGTAAGCATGTGCGAGCAAGGCAATGGTGTGAATGAACCATCTAGTTAGAACCTTGGAGGATGGAAAGACCAAGTTCATAGAAGGTTATTCACGCAGAAGCCTTTAATGAAGTATGAGAAGTGTTGAACAAGGTACACAGTGCACAGTGGAATAATTGGGATCTGCACGTACCAGTAGTTCTATGGGCTTATAGGACCACGTGAATGAAACAGAAGGCACAGGTGCCTATGAGGCTGGAGTATGGAGTGAACTCTGTAATCCCCATAGAGCATAAAATGACTAGTCCACGCATGGAAGCACCGATAGATACGACGGTTCGCGGAACCTTGGAAGGAAGGGTAGCACAGCTAAACGAAGCATAAAACTTGGAACCTGACGTAAAAATCTGATAGGGTGACCTTAGACTCCAAGAAATTATGAATGATAGGGTGCGATTAAGAGAGAAAAGTGCTCTGCTGGAAGCAGAGGCCAAGAAGCTAGAGGACAGGATCAAGAAGAAGTTTCTCAATAAAGAACCTAGGATGACAAAGCAATGTGTGCATGATCACATCGATGAATTTGGGGACTATTGCAGAGAATTGATCAACCTGATGCCTTGGATTGGACCACATATTACCAAATGGATCAACCATGGTGGCGTGAAGTCAATGATAAAGTGCGCGACACAGCCAGTAACAATAAAAGGGCAATACTTTCTAGGAAAATCAATGGATGACCGGATGAAACCCTATACAGGTGTGTTATAGACATTTTTGGGCCCTACAACCCCAAGCATGAAATGTACATAAACCAAGGGCTCCTAAGTCCCTAAAAGTGTTGTTCTAACCCCTAAAGGAACAAGGTCAACAGATTACAGCTTCTCCCAGAAGTTCTCCATGAAAAACTGCTCAGAATTGGTCAAAACAGGATCATTTCAGCTGCTCAACTGGCTAAGTGCATTGCATATCACCTAAATACACTGTGTGGGTGTGTTTCATTTCAAAAATCCCTTCTATGGGGTGCGATGGGTGAGAAATAACAAATGGCAGTGTCATTCCGTGAGGTGGAGAGGCAATGGAAGCTTCCAAAATATTCTCCTGTGACACTTGCCTCACTGAATTTGACCAAGGATGAGTAAGAGGCCATCAATCTCCAAGTGGAAGCAAGAACTATCAGAGGGAAGACACTAATCAAATAACAAGCTGACTCATCCCCCTTACAGATATCTATATATGGATCCCTCATCCCAGAGATCCAGAGGCTGGAATTTTGCATATTGTAAGGAATTGTTGTTGGTTTCTTGAGGCAAACATCAGATTGTTGGGTGATCTAAGCTTTGTTTGAGGTGAAGAGGGGCTTCTTTGCTGGGAGGTTGATGCTGGGTCAGAACAACTGGTTGTAACTCCTCTTGGCTCTTTTCTTGTTTATCAATAAAAGCTATTCAAGTTTTCCTCCATGCTTTTGTGTCATTGATGCTTGCTACATTTGTATGGTCAATTTACATCTTATCCTAGATTTTTTATGATTATAGATCCATGTCTATGTATAGTTCTATGCTTCTGTGATCTTACAGGTACTTTGTGAACCTGGGCGTGCAAGGGAGCAGGTAGCTGAAGACTATCAAAGAAGAGAGGGTTCAAATCAAGAGATTAGCGCAAGACGGAGGTTGGTCTTTCTGTTCCTCTCTATCTATAATTCATAAAGGAAAAACGAAAGTAGCTTTTCTTTGTTTATTTCTAAGGCAGCTATCACACCTTAGTGGGATAGAGCAGTTCTATATAGACACTTTTCCCTGTAAAAAAATGGCAACTCCACTCGGGAGATAATTAGTTAGTTTGTTTATCATTCTTTGTTGTCTATTTCATAAACTTACAGGTAGAATTCGAACTGCATTTGCCATAGCAAATGCAAAGTAGATAACTGCTACTTCAATCCATCTACTCGATTTGTTTATGATTTAAACAACTGATTCACAAACTATCCGATTGCCCTTGTGATAGCTCTTAGATCCTCCTTAGATCTACCCCTGATTGTTGCATTACTGATTACTTTTTGCTCGGCCAAAACCCAAGAACTGAACTGCAAACTGTGACCCGGAACCTGAACAGAGTCTCATTTCTGGCCCAGCGCAGGTACTGTTCAGAGAATCTGAATTTCAGCGCACTTCTCGAGTGGACAAGCTGCGTTGCATTTCAAATTCTCTGTGTTACAGGTGCACTGATCAGACTAGCTTTGTGCAGTTTTGGATTCTGTGATTCTTTCTTTCCAGTTCTATTCCTGAATTTTGCTGCCTATGGTCAGTATATGTCTGTTTGAAACCCCTTTTCCTTGTTGTTATTCTGCCTCCTTTGTACAAAAGAACTGTAGATGTTTTTGTGTGTTTGTTGAGTCATTTACAGTTCTCCTTTGCAAAAGTATCATAATCGTACTGTCGTCCTTTGATTTGAAACTGCCGCAAGTGTCGATTTCAATCGTAGGAAAGAGTTTGATTGTTGTTGATGGTCGATTATCCTGTTACTATTGCTTTTGGTCCGAATTTATAATTTTCTAGTGTCAAGAACAAGTATTCATTTCAAAATCGTAAAGTGTTGTGATCGTCTCCATTTTTTGGTTTCGAAAAGAAACTTGTTGAATTTTGTCGCTTGAAAAGAGATTCAGATTTGTGCATCAACTTTCTTTTTAGCATTCATATACTAAGAAAGTCGAAAAGAAATACATGCATGTGCATTTGCATATAGACAGTCTGATTGGCTTGATTTAGGAAAGTGCATTTAGAGTGTGCTCTTTGCTCTTTGTGAAAAGATTCTGTCTTTCTTTCCCTTAGTAGCTAGGATTTTCATTGCACAAATAAGATAAAGAGTTTGTTTATCATCTTAGATTGCATTTTAGGAATTACATCTACATCTCATGGTGAACCTAAAAGGCAAACTTCATAAACAAGATCAACTTAAAATAAATTCAATGAATCTAACAACGCTTTGGAACTTAACGCACAACATTTAGAAGTCTAGGCTAGAGACGTATTCTGGCGTCGTAAAGCCTAGTAACTGTTGTTCTCACTGATGGCTGGGTGATTCCTCCACTTTGAGACGATAAGTGCCAGTACAAACTTGTGCTCCCACGTACCGTCGAATATATTTTTGGATACCCCAATAGGCTTAATCCTTTATCCATAGGAAGCCGTGTCTGCTGCCCTATCGATTGCAATGCACTGAACACAGCATTAGGGAAGATTGACTGTTGTACCGTAAAAATATTCTGCAGTTTTGCAATTGGTTTGGTAATCCCTCTACCTAGATTTCCAAAGCAGTCCCTTTCATTCCTTTTCAGACTCCTTAGCGGAAAAGGTCCATCGAGCACTTGTCACTTCAGGCTCATTAAAAATCGAAGGAGACTAGAGTCATCTTTTCTTTTTTCTCGACTCTTAAAAATTGAAAAAATAAGTTGTGTCAAAGCATCTAAAATTTATTTTAAACAGAATATTCATTAACCTTTCCTACGTTGATCTTCGGTTGAGAAAATGGAACCCACCAACCAAGGAATTCCCCTTGGAGGAAATCCTAGTCCCTTCTCCTCTTGGGGAGATGTTGGTGCACCCCATATGGCCACATTGTCACTTCCAGGACTGACAATTGGTTTGCCTGTATGGCTCTTCTCAACCTTTGTCGTTTAGAACACCGCAATTCTTGAACAATCGAATCAGCAACTAGATGAGTCCAGAGTTACCCACCAACCTTCTACTTCCTCTAATTCTTCCTCTCCTCCTTCATCTTCGCTTGATGGGGCTGGTAAAGCCAAAAGTCACGTACCTAAGGAGAAGAAGGAAAAGAAGAAGAAAGAGAAGAAGAAGAAGGAGCCAAAAGCGAATGGGGGCAAACGAGTGTCGTCTAGTGAAAATCCACACACTGCATCGACCAGGCCTAAATTGCCATGTGTCATTTGCAAAGGATACCACTATCACAGAGATTGTCCTTGTATCCCTCAGATCTTAAGGGACTGGTCTCCTCGTTTGCACAACCCGGTGTCATCAACCTCTGATGGTCATGTTGAAAACACACCGTCAACTAGTGAAAGTGAAGCCCCAGGACAAAAAGGAAAATATAGATTTCCTTGTAAACTATGCGAAGGCGATCATGCCGTCCACCGTTGTCCCTTCTTAGACGAGGCTAAAAGAGTTTTGGATGATCATCCGGTTTCACCGTTACGACTTCCTCCTGGATATAAAAAAACTCTTGCCAAGTCCGTCACTAGTTGAAAATCCGGCTGGCCCGCTCAGGTGGTTGGCTGAAGCATCTACCATTGAAGATAAACCAGCTGAACCCATAGCAGACGAAAGTCAAAAGGTCGAGGTGGCAGTTGACCCGGTCTTGCCTTCAGAGGTTCCATCTTCAGATGATACAGTCACTGAAGAGAACAAGGATGACACCGTCCAAATTCTTTTCATAAACACAGACTCCAACGAGCATGGGGGCAATTTACCCGTTCCTTTACTGCAGGAAGGAAGTTCATCAGAGTCGTACCTGGCCGTCTATTCGGTCCCACCTCCAAGCAACCTAGTTGTCTCCTTCGACTGGAATCAACTAGGCAGACCCCGTTTACTAGCTAGTGTACCATTCAGAATCATTGTTCAAATATATAGAATGGTTATGGCCAGTACCATCATAGATGAGGGGGCTTCTATGAGTATCCTTTCCTCAACTGCTTGGAAAGCGCTTGGTTCGCCATCGATTTCGCCTGAGATGAGAAATCTAATAGGCTTTGATAAAGGAACCAGTCGACCATTAGGGATCCTTCCCAATGTGCCCATAACATTGAGAAAGAAAACTGTTCACATGAACATAATGGAAGTTCAAGGACCCCTAGATTACAATCTACTCCTTGGATGAGACTATATTTATTGCATGGGAGCAATTGTCTCCTCACTCTTTAGAGTAATGTGTTTTCCGCACGAAGGAAGAGTGGTCAAGCTCGTAGACCAGCTTTCATTTCCCAGATCATGCAGAGCAAATAGTCATATACCATCCTTGAATGGTCTTTTCACGCAAGAAATGTCTCAATCCCCAGTCCGTCCACCCGATGAGCGCTAGTGATTCAGGGGGACATGACTGAAACCCAGGGGGCATGCACCCTGGTCTGCTCTGCCAAGAAAGCTTCGGGTATAGGGTAGGTTTCCGCGAGAAAATATGACTAGTCTGTACTCCCGTCCGTGATTGGAAGAGGGGGTTATTCTAGAACAAGATTCTCTTGTCAAAGTTATGTGAGTGGGATAACCTGCTTCACTCACCTTTGTCTATTTTGGTAGACATCGCCAAAGAAGTGTTTTGTTTGCGCTATGAATAAAACAATATTTGGGTAACCTGAAAGAGGTATACCTTTCCTGATAAAACAAATGTTTTGTCAGCTCGAATAAAAGGTGACCTTGAAACTCTGTTTTATACCTAGGGGCATGAAAGCCTTTTGGCGTGCAAGCGAAGAACGACTATTTATTTTTTAAAATTTGTAGGTCCTCTAACCCTTTAAACTCGTAGGATTAGTCGTTTCCTAACTTGCATAAAGAAAGGATGTGGGGCAAATCTCTAAAAGTTGTCGTTTTATATGAGACATTCTTATCACACGACTGGATTAATCGAGCATTTTTATCACATAGTTCAAGCTCGTTAAAAAATAAACATAAGCCATGAGAAAATGTTTCCCCCCGTGTTTAAGCTCGTTAAAAAATCAACTATTCACCGGTAAATAACCATTGAATGTAGTACTTCAGCCATTAAAGCCTTGGTCATGTTTGCAACATCACCTCCACTTTTGCATTGGCCGATCATTCACCCCCATTTGATTGTTTACCCATTTTAAGGAACAGCTGCGAAGAGTGATTTCACTAGCCATCCTTGTAACACTGTCGTGATTGGAAAATTCCAAACCTTACCTGGAATCAGCTGCTACCCATTTTATCACTCGTTCCTCAAAAGATGAGTCTCCTTTAAGCTCTTTTCAACTGACTCGTAAAATATGAAAAGATTGCCGAGCCATTAGCCTCTCCAGCTCGTTAAAGGGACAGGAAGTGCTATCCCTCCTCTATGTTTTAATATTTTTGGACCTAAGGGATTATTACACAAAAAGATTGAGCGCTTGTTTTATTCGGCTCATTAAAAGTATCGAAAATTCATCCCTTCTGTATTGTTTTATACTTTTTCGGACTTAAGGGATTAGATGACGAAAAGGGAATTTTGGAGTTACCTTTACATTCTTTTTCAGACTCTCTAAAATTGAAAAGGAGTGAGTTATCTTTGTCGTTAAACTCGTTAAAAATATCAATAGTGACAAACTTGTCTATAGACGAGAACGAGTTTCACTATCGCTAAGCTCGTTAAAACATAGCGATGGTTTTGCCCGAAGGGCAAATTATAGAACAAGCATATGTTATCCTCCTCAAGCTTGACAAAAATAAAGAGGTACTGGTCAGCAATGACTGGGGAAAATTGGGAAGAAAACTTGAAGAAACTTTGTTGGTAGCAAGTCGCTCTTGAACATGACACTTCCACTCCGCGTCCGAGTCGGGTTGGGTTGTTTCATTCACCGGTCACATCACCATGGTCCCATCATACCATCGACATTTGGGGTTAATGCTACCAATCCATCACATCAGTGTCGCCGATATGTTCAGGAGAAGTCATTCAGAGAATTCACCTGTGTCTTACCCACTACCATACATTATACTCCATTCTTTCATGACCGCCACCCTGAACCTTATATCACCAGATAGTTTTCACCTCCATTAAAATCATTTGCTCTGTTCCGTGTCATTGATGTGGGATTCATTAAGGCCCTCTTGTGACGGATCACTTCTTGTCGACATTAGCTCATTATCCAAGAAGTTGATCTAGGAACACCTCATTTAGTACTTTGAAGCTTGCATGCCTCAATGGCAAGTTTCTCACTTCCAGCGACAGGTTTACATCAATGGCCTTCGACCGCAAGATTTTGCGTGGTGTTCAACGCTAAGTCCTTTATTCACACCACGTAAATTGTACTGCAGTAACTTTAGGGTCATTATCATTATCAGTGATTCCTCTCGTGCTTGTTAACAGTTTACATCATTGGCTGGTAATCAAGCGATGTCTTTCCATGTTCGACTTCAGAACATTTCTCACATGGATCAACTTGTACTCCGAGTGAAGAACGAACGAGATTGAAGACCCTGGATCTAGTTTCATCCATCCGGGCTGCGATATATATTCAGGGAAAATAAAGACATCAAATGTACATCATTGCCGCACAAATAATCATCCAATCAAAAGGATGATGGCTCTATCAGAATCATCAGTCTACACTCAGACGATTGTCTGTCCTATGTACATGAAAATGAATTTATAAAGCTGAGCATGGGAATGCCCGCCTCAGCTAGATCATGAAAATATTATGAAGATAATGTATTGTATTGTATCTTATTACAGGTCTCCTCCCAGCATTGAAAGAACTTCGGATCCTCATAATAAAGCATTTCACTCGACATCAAAAGATTAACGACCTCATTCTTTAGGGGGCAACTGTTATAGACATTTTTGGGCCCTACAACCCCAAGCATGAAATGTCCATAAACCAAGGGCTCCTAATTCCCTAAAAGTGTTGTTCTAACCCCTAAAGGAACAAGGTCAACAGATTATAGCTTCTCCTAGAAGTTCTCCATGAAAAACTGCTCAGAATTGGTCAAAACAGGATCATTTCAGCTGATCCACTGGCTAAGTGCGTTGCATCTCACCTAAATACACTCTGTGGGTGTGTTGCATTTCAAAAATCCCTTCTGTGGGGTGTGATGGGCGAGAAATGACAAATGGCAGTGTCATTCAGCGAGGTGGAGAGGCAATGGAAGCTTCCAGAATCTTCTCTTGTGACACTTGCCTCACTGAATTCGACCAAGGATGAGTAAGAGGCCATCAATCTCCAAGTGGAAGCAAGAACTATCAGAGGGAAGACACTATTCAAATCACAAGCTGACTCATCCCCCTTACAAATATCTATATATGGATCCCTCATCCCAGAGATCCAGAGACTGGAATTTTGCATATTGTAAGGAATTGTTGTTGGTTTCTTGAGGCAAAAATCAGATTGTTGGGTGATCTAAGCTTTGTTTGAGGTGAAGAGGGGCTTCTTTGCTGGGAGGTTGATGCTGGGTCAGAACAACTGGTTGTAACTCCTCTTGGCTCTTTTCTTGTTTATCAATAAAAGCTATTCAAGTTTTCCTCCATGCTTTTGTGTCATTGATGCTTGCTACATTTGTATGGTCAATTTACATATGATCCTAGATTGTTTATGATTATAGATCCATGTCTTTGTATAGTGCTATGATTTTGTGATCTTACAGGTACTTTGTGAAGCTGGGCGTGCAAGGGAGCAGGTAGCTGAAGACTATCAAAGAAGAGAGGGATCAAATCAGGAGATTAGCGCAAGACAGAGGTTGGTCTTTCCGTTCCTCTCTATCTATAATTCATAAAGGAAAAACGAAAGTAGCTTTTCTCTGTTTGTTTCTAAGGCAACTGTCACACCTTAGTGGGGTAGAGCCGTTCTATATAGACACTTTTCCCTGTAACAAGGTGGCACTGCTGCCTGACTAACTGTGGGAATTATAGTCTTAGCATTCTAGGTAGTTGAAAGGAGGCACAGGACTATAAACTACTTTTCCCAAGAGTTGTGCGATGTTGGAGTTGCGCGCAGAAGCAAAGAGTCACAAGGTCCGTGACTGCGAAAGGGGGGCTGCACTGCCGTGCAGGTTGGCTGGAAAGTGACCGTTGGAGTCAACATGCATGATGTGATGCTCAAATTGAGGCCAAATAGAGTGGGGGGTAGGAATTTAAGACGTTCTTTATGGGCAATATTTGGGAAAATCTTCCGCGAAAGGAGCATTAGTGAACCAGATTTGGGGGGAACGGTTGAATTAAAATTCAAAAGGTGCTATCAATTACAAACGGCGGCCCAACAAACAACGCTTGGTCATTTGTGAATTAAGTTGTTGTATGCCCTGTGTATCTCGAGCCAAGATCTGTTTGCCCTGTTCCAAGTGTTGATTGAACCCCTAAGTACGCAATTGAAATATTTTTGGACTAGCAAGATGGCAGCGTTGCAAGAAGTTAGGGAAATTGCAGAGATGACTGCTGAAGAGGCCACGCAGGCCCTGAATATGGGTGATGCCCATGAAGGCACCAGAATTGTAGTTGAAATCCCCAAATCACCACACATGCTGAGGCTGAAGAAAGACAAACAACTGATGGTTCATGTACATGTGTCCCCTCGAAACCTGTTGCGCACCATGTTAGCGAAGGAGGAGAAAGGGAAAGCGGTTAACTTGGAAACCGATGAGGAGGAGGAAGAGTTGGAGGACCTTATCATTGAAGAAGATGATAATGAAGGCATGGAGGAAGAAACTGAGCCTACGCACCCTCCATAAAAGTTTCCAACCTTCCCCCTGCAGAAGGGGAAGGAAAAAGTGCCCAAGTGTTAAAATTGGAAACCAGGGAAAACCTAATGTGGGTCATCTTATTCATGGATGATAATATTATTATTAGATTCCTCTCATCGAGAGCTGTAGGATTGATATAAAGATCATCCGATTCCGATAAGTATTCATGGAGATATGAATTTATTTTGATTATGGAATTATTATCAAGTCGACCTACAACTCATGTAGGCTCAAAAGCCCAACAGTCCCATCTATTCACCCACCAACGTTGTGTATAAATATAAGAGGACTTTTCCTCATTTGGACTCACTCATCTCATCACATCTCTCTCTCTCTACTGTGCAGATATGAGTCTCTTCTCTACTGCGCTGAAATGGGTCTCTCTCTCTCACACATGTGAAGCCGGAAGCTGTTGAATTTGAAGCTGCAACTACAGAAGTAAAGATTGAATTGCGTGGCCTAGAAGATCTCCTCTTTGGAAATTCACTGTAGGTTCATCTAACCTCCTTTGAAAGCCACAACTTTTGGTGGTGGAATGAAGTCAATCTGATGAACGGTTTGCAAGATATCGACTGCCCTAGTTTGAAGCCAGAAACTGCTGAAACTGAAGCTGCAACTGCAGAAGCAAAGATTGACTTGCGTGGCCTAGAATATCTCCTCTTTGGAACTGTGTTGTAGGTTCATCTTAACCTCCTTTGAAAGCTGCAACTTTTGGTGGTGGAGTGAAGTCAATCCAACGAACGGTTTGCAAGATATCGACTGCCCTAGTTTGAAGTCGGAAACTGCTGAAACTGAAGCTGCAACTACAGAAGCAAAGATTGACTTGCGTGGCCTAGAATATCTCCTCTTTGGAACTGTGTTGTAGGTTCATCTGAACCTCCTTTGAAAGCCACAAGTTTTGGTGGTGGAATGAAGTCAATCTGACGAACGGTTTGCAAGATATCAACTGTCCTAGTTTGAAGCCGGAAACCGCTGAAACTGAAGGTGCAACTGCAGAAGCAAAGATTGACTTGCGTGGCCTAGAAGATCTCCTCATCTAAACTACGCTGTAGGTTCATCTGAACCTCCTCTGGAAGCTGAAACTTTTGGTGGTGGAATGAAGTCAATCCGATTGTCGGTTTGTGAGATATGGTCTGCCCTAGTTTGATAATGAAGCCGCTAATGCTGATGCTACTGATCTAGGGTTTGCTACTGCTGATATGAATCATATTTATTGTACTATTTCTCTCTGCTGAATTATTGAAGATAAAAGAATATTTGATCAAAGGGTTTCCCCACACATTGTGGGGTTTGTCCCTGGCTAGCTGCCACATCTTGTGTCTCCTGTCTTGGCTTGTTTTTTGTCGATCGTTTAATGTTCTATCTGCACTTTACTTTATGTACATGTGATTGCTAATCGGTGGAATATAATAAGAAAAAGAAGTAAACTATTATAAGCATAGAACATACCATAACTTAACACCAAGGATCTCGACAAGAGCAAGAGCTCTCTCCAGACTCTGCTCCTCTCGGACGATATCATTTTTGAGGGCACACACCTCGGACGGGTGTCGAGCTTGAAATTTGAATATTGGGATCTCAATAACCACGAGAAGTTCCCTCACCTAGAGGCCGCAAAGCTCATGAAGCCCAAGAAAAACACCATGATTGGGGTTATCGAATCAGAGCCGTGAAAGTGGTTACGCGAACTGGAAAAGGCAGGGCTATTAAGCCTGCTCTGGGTGCCACATTTCCACAGTGCCCCAATAACAATATTCGTCATCAAGCAGCTACTCTACCTAGTGCATGGTGGGTGTTTATGGCTAGAAGAGCCCATCACCATCACGGACCACTTAATCCATCACATTACTCAGCTCCCATGTAAAGGAGAGGACCGCACAGACATCTCGGAGGGGAAGAGCAACGACTAGGCCATCGTACAAGACATGAAGAAGAAGTACAAGCTGGAGAAGAAGAAATGGGGCTATGCCATAACCTGCATCAACAACAACGAAGTTAAAGTGGAGACCCAAATACTGGCAAGTAAAGTCATGTGTAAGTGTTGTGCGGACGAGGTACCCGCGCCGGTGGTGGCACTTGCTGAGCAGTGTGCGGAGGGGGTCCAGTTTAACTTGTCTGAGTTACTTTGAAAGGAGTTCTTGGAAAACTGCCATGAGGCTCAGCAACAAGGCAAAATGTTCCACTATGCATGGCTTCTACTATCCATAGTGCTCATGGTAGGGGAATTGCTCGAGGAGAGTCAGTTTCCCACAATTAATAAGGATCTGCCATAGGCCGCGAAGTACGCTTCGCTTTGGGCCACGAAGGATGTGAACTGGATCTGTGACAGTAAGATATTCTGGGTGTTCATGGAAATGAAAATCAGAATGGGGATTAACCAAAAGCCATGGCTATCACCCACTGTCTACAACAGCCTGCAAAGTTTTGCAGAATTTAAATTAGACATCCATAGCATCTATATCACAGTGTGCAAGGACCTGACCAAGAAATGGAGAGAGCTACCCTTTGTAGCCATGGATGACATAATCTTTGATGTACTAGAAACATTGACCCCGGAGTGGCGTGCCCCAGACGTCGCGACAATGGATAATTTTGTGGCACAAAAGAAGAAAGAGGAGGCAAAACTACACATGGCGCAATTGGTAGAGAAGAGAAGGAAAAAAATAGCGGCAACAAAAGCGAAGGAGGCACGGGACATTGCACAGATATCAACAGAACATAAAAAGCCCATAGTAGCAGCAGCAACATAGGAGGCAGTCGAGAAGGCGTGCGAGGGAGAAAAGTCACCTTCACATGGGAAGGAAGCAGAGGAAGGGGAGGGTGGCATAGACCCACAAACTGTGTCAACACAATTGAAGTGCCAGTGTGCAAGCGAGCAGATGGGGCCGCACAAGAAGGTCAAGGAATCAAAGTTTTCTATTGATCCAATCACCCTTATTGAGGGTGATCTGCATGACATTGGTGAAACAATGCATGATGTGACCTCTAAGGCCCTACAGAGCTTCGTGCAGGAGAACCAAATTATGTTGGGGGCCCTCAGAGCACAACTTCAAGAGTTGCAGGTGCGTACTCCTCATGCTAGTAATCTCTCGGCTAGCCTCGCAGTAGGGACAATTGCACTAGAGCAGATGTTGCGCGCCCAAACAAAAAACACCATTGTGCTGCCAGAAGGGGAAATGGTCACCACAAATGAGGCTGACATGCCTACGATTAGCATACTAAAAGGTATCAGGATGAACATGGTTGTGCTCCCATGGGAGACACTCTACGTTCTGCATGATGGGACTACTGCAGAACTGCAGGCTAGGGAGAGTTATGCGCTGCAAGTGTTAAGCGAGCAAAAGATAAACATGGAGTAGTTGAGCTTGCAGCACAATGAAGTGGTGTCGCAAAACAGGCAGATGGTAAAGGTACTAGAAGAATCCTGTCAGATGGTCACTAACTTGGCCATCCCAGCAGACGCACCAGCAGAGGCGTGCATCCACAAACTAGCAGCAGGGGTGCGCGAGGCGTGAGAAGAAATGACGAGGGTTCAGCTGGAGCTGAACCTTTAGATAGCAGGGCTACGGTTGAAGGCATAGCCATCCACCCTTATAAAACTAAGAGAATAGTGTGCGAGTGCTATTACATCAGGGCTAGACGAGATCGATAGTGCAGTAAGGGATTGCACCAGAATGTTAGAGGAGTCATTTGAGGTCCTCACAAATTTGTAGGAGGACCCTAACATCCAACGCTTAGAGACAGAGGTGCTTGAACTCCAGTAGTAGTATGACAATGTCAAAGGGACCGCACAGAAGGTGGCCCTCACTCATAGGTTCACGCGAATGCAGCAGGCCAAAGCACTGAAAGAGCAAGTGGATGCTGCACGACACCGAGAAATAGTTTTGAAGGCGCACATTCAGCCTTGAAATAGGCCTTCACCACTACCACAACAATTGAAGGCAAGCTCCCACAAATGTAGGGGACATTGGAATGGATGCGTGGAAGTAGTTCTAACACCTCGGTTTTGGAATAGTGGGTGCAGAAGATTCAATAGGAAGATGCTCAATGCCTTGCCGACCTTGCAGCCGCTTGAACAGAGTTGGAGGGACTCCGCGCAAAGATCTCCACACCGACAGAGTGACTCTAGGGCAAGTCATGATGTTTGTATTGGGGGCTGTTTGGTGTGTAACCCCCCCAAGGCATGTTTTGGGGCTTAAAGCCCAAGTTTTGACCAAGTCCACTGTAAAGACTCTACGATTTATCGGTGCGGAGTGCAAAGTCATAATAGAGTCACATGGTTGTCCACCCTTGTTTTTTGTAATGTAATGTTGGCTTGAAAGATCCACCCATGGTCTGCAGACCATAGGATTGTATAAATAGAGCGAGGCTCTAAGTGTAGAAGATAGGAAAAAGGAAAAAGAGAATGAAAGCATGATGAATCTAAGAGATTGAGTCGAAGTGTAAAGTGTATCTTTGGGTCGTAGAGTAGGAGAAAGCTTTGGAGCTGAGTGCGTAGAGGCCTAGTAGTCTGTAAATGAGTACGCAGACCCTTGTAGTTGAGTTCACAGGGAAGGTCGAGTCTGTAACCATTGGAAACATCAATAAGCAGAAGTTTTATCATATTTCTGTGTATCGTTTTCTTGTTTTATGTATTATTGGGTATGAGTTACAAGCTTACTGTGTGTTTGCTGCGTGAACTCATATGAATGTGTTGTATAAATAAATATAACACAAGGCATCCATTTACGCAGAGATAACTAACTGGTGTAGGAAGATAAGTAAGATCACAAGGGTGACTTAGGGAACGAGTGTAAAGCGCTGCTCCAGCAATGCGGAAGCCTCACAACCCTGGTTAGGGTTGTGCAAAGGAAAGTATATCAGGGCATGAGGGACAGGGAAGTGCACAAAGTAACTTGCATGAAGTTGGACCGATTCAACCTCTCAGACTTCTTAAGGGTGCGAAAACTTGGTTCTATCACCCCCCCATACTACTTCGGGTGAAACCTCAATATGCACTCTACGAACTGTTGCCAAAAGGGGCAGTAGTATAGGGGTTTTTTTGGCTAATTAACTCTGAACCTGGGTCAGGCCCCAACATGAAAACAAAGGTTATGACATCAATTTCTTTAGTATTGTACTACCCATCATATCCAAGTTCTATGTGCATCCGGAGATCCTTCTCCTCTAGACTACTGAAGAATTCTTTGCATCCTGATGTATGAAATGAGACACTTGAATATAGACACCACACACTCCCCATTACAACACTCTCCATGCATGCAACCACAGTGAAGTCTAATTCAAATTGTGAGGCAGGTGCTTCGCCTCCTTCTCCTCCTAAAGGTTTGTTATAATTCTTGTGCAAACACTTTGTTTCTTAGTGCCAAAATTCATAGCAGTGAAATGTTTTTATCTTTCTTAAGTCCTTCTTCTTTCCATTTTTCTCTCTGGTCTTTTGTTCCTTTGGGCCTTCTTTCCCTTTCCTTTCTTTTCCTTCCCAGTGAAGGAAAAACTTTCTTCCTCCTCAGATTTGGACGTTACTCCATTTCTAGTGTTCCATCGAATTTCATCCTACACCAGATCAAACCAGAGTCTCCCGATTTGGTAATTTTTCCCTTCCATTTACAAAGTCTTTGTAGATGTGCAAGGATTTTGGAAGGCCTGAAGAGCTAGGCTCACTATCTATAAAGAGCGAATATTTTCTCCAACTCCTCCAAGATCATATCAATACTCAGTGAATCTAGAGAGGTAATGTGGAATGGTTTCTCCTTTCTTCATGCAGATGTTTCTGAGCTTTTCCCTCAATGCCAATTTCCTGGCATCACTACCATTTTGAATAACTTAGTGAGGGTCTTACACATAGAAAATGAATTCTCCTTGCCATGTAAATTTGAGACTACGTGGTCTCTCACACCATCCAGGATGATCATCCTAAATTTTGCAGTATCCTTCTTCCATTGGGTGAACTGTTGTGCATCTGATACTGTTGGACTCAGAATGTTAGTTTTGGTGTACTCTAGCACGTCATTATCATCAAGAAATGCTTCCATATTTTCCTTCAAGGACATGAAATTTGAGGTTCCCTAAAGGTAATACTCCAATATCAATTCGTTGAAGGACATTTTCTTGCAGGGAAAAAATTTTCCTTCCTGAATCTGAAAATCAAAATATCTAAAGGAGAAGATCTATTGATTAGTTTCTAGTGCGATTCTGCTCTGACATAATGTAGAAATTAATATAAGTTTGTTACTACTGATGAAATCAAACTGAAATCAAGAGATTAAAAGCTTCCTCTACTATTCTGAAAAATGGAAATCACAATTTAGAAACACATGTAATGACATGCAACCATTAAAACACCACAATAACACAATGATATATAGGGGAACCCAATTGGGAAAAACCCATTTGTTACTTTTCATTAATCATATGAGAATGAGAAACTATTACAAGGACTTTATTTGATCCTTAAGCACACCATGCACTGTAAACATGTTCTCTTATTGGTTTTCCTACTCTCGCCCACACTTAGCCAATTGAAGGCCCCAATTTGATCCTATTTCCGTGCACAATACTAGAGGAAATTAGTTCCTAAAAGATAGAATTTTCTCCTATTTCCTTGTGCAATTTCTTATTCACCTACTTAAATTCCAAGCCAATACACTCAACTAGAATACAATTTATAATTACAATGTTCATTTTCCTCCACCCCATTTAGGAAATTATAATTCCATGTATGTCTCGTCTATTCTTAGCTAATTGACTAGTTTAACTAACAATTCACTAAGTTGATTACAATTCTACTACTCAACTGAATCAACTAGGTACTTGAGCTTAGTTAACTGAGTCAAGCTAAAAATAATCAAACTAGATTGCTAAATTTTAGCAATCACTACATACACAACTCTACATCTAGCCTATAACTCAAATTTACTGAGTAAACTAGTATACAAGACCATGTCACACAAGTTAAGTGAAATCGAAGTCATATTGTTGATGTGGAAAAATAAATTACTAAATTCGGCTATGGCAATCTTGTTGATGTGGAAAAATGAATTACTAAATTTGACTAAGGCACAAGTCAAAGTTATCCTTTCTTGCTACCATTTATAGCGATCAGTATTATGTATCATGATGTTTCCCCCATAACGGAAAGATATTCACCATTGATCAACTCACATACTATGAGAAACAAACACTTGCAACTCCTGATGGTGTGTTACCACTCATAACATCCCACAATAATTCTATCCATTCCTACATAGAAGTAGGCCTAGGGGTATTCAAAGCATCATCAATCCTAGGGACATTCCCAAGAGACCCACCTCTAATCAAGCCCATGCCCACAACCCCAATATGTGTGATGAGTTCATCAAATACTACCTAGTCTTAGGAACAAATGCAGGACACAACCAATGTTGTGAGCACCTATTTCACGTTATCGCCATATGACGTAACTCAAACAACTTTCTTGTATCCCCCACCTAGTTTTATATCTCATAAAGTCATGTAAACACTTACTTTTCCCGATATGGCTTTCGTTTCCTGTGTTTGGTTTTTTTCTCCGTAGGTCATGTCAAGAACCCGAGGTATCTCTTCAATCATAATGAACATTCCTTTAGCCACACCTCAAGAAACAATACATGTGGTGACACCAGTAAGGGCCACCAAAAAGGAAAAATAAAAAGGAAAAAAGTTTGAAAACCCAGCTAGTTCCTCTTCTAGGGTACCTCCACCATGTGCAATATATGAGGTATCATGGTACCCTACCAATCTATGCCTAGATTTAGAAGAGTTAAAATCCCATATTCATGCCCCTCAAGTACCAATGCTATCACCTCCAACTCCATGGGATAATGCCATGCTAACACATAAGAAGGCATTACATACTAACCATCCATGCATTATCTGCTCGCAGAACATACAATACACACATCACTGTGTAGAACTCCCTCACTACAGACACACATTAGAAGTTCTCACCCAAATTAATATTGTCACATCATCACTCCCCAACACTCGAGTGGTAGATGATGTGTCTTAGACCATCTATTGTGTCTTCGAGGAAGAAGCTACATTCTCATATTCCCCTTTAAGACATTGTCACACAAGCTCCTATCATGCAAGGAGGGAGACAAAATCAATGCCACCTCAACTTGCCTACACCTGCAGTAGAAATTCTTATTGTAGATTAACCTGATTATGCAATATAACTAAAGAAAAATACTCAATCTAATTCTAAGTCAAACTTGCAGAAGCTGAATTAATTTGAGAAAAATCAAGAAAAACACATATAACAGAGTAGAAGAATCAATACACATGAAACACAAAATAATACTCTGGAGAAAGCCTCAGCTAAAAACCCCGCTATTTGTATTATCATACAAGTGGAAATATCTCAACATTACACACAACTTTAGCTCTCACATATATCCAGCTCTTACTACAATCCCTCACACTACTCCTAGACATAATAGACAACTCATAGGCCTTCTCCTCTACCCTCCAAGCAACCTATTTCCTTGTGTTGTTTTCCCTGGGTGTTCCAGTTGTAACCTTGTGTGGCACTGATCTCACACACTACTCCAACACAGTGTAAAACTGTGCAAATCTCAAGGAATGAATTCCTTCTTCATGCAAGAGATTTTCTTATAGGAAAATTCTTGCAACTGATAGTATACTATCCATGCCTTTAATCTCAATTGGGTCTTTGTCTGAACTGACATGCATGAGTTATTTATGAGAGAATATTCAATTATCTAGAGTACAATAGTTTCATGCATGCATGCATTAACTGACTGAACTCACAATTAGTTCCTCAAACTGTTTGGAACTAATTTAACTGGATTTAACTCAGTTAACTGAGCTAACTAATTACAACTCAAATACAACTCATCCTTATCTCCTTAATTGAAGGATAACTTCCTTAATGTAAGGGATAATTGTTGCATGACTTCACAAAGGCTTCTAGCTTGAATTTCTCCAAATAATTAACTCAAGATGAATGAATTAATTATTTTCCAAGCAGCTGGTGAGACTAAATTTGAATTTTAATTCAAGGACAAATTAAAATTGTAATATTCTTGTTGCCACATTTCAACACTCCCTCCCAACAAGAAATGGATTATCTACCACATCGATCCTGTCTCTATGGAACTCGAATTTACACTTTGACAATGCCTTAGTCAAAATGTCAAAATCTTGCTCCTTGGTTGAAATATACTGCAACAACATGATCCTCCTCACCACACAGTCTCTGAGATGATGATACCAAATGTTGATGTGCTTTGACCTGTCATGAAATACTGGATTCTTAGATAATTTGATACAAATCTGATTATCACAATAGATCATAGTTGGATCCATCCTCGAATCAAACAAACCAACTAGAATTTTTCACATCCAAATGGCCTCACATCCTGCCTAACTTGTAGCCATGTATTTAGCCTTTGTCGAGCTGAGTGCAACTGATCTCAGTTTCCTGGTGTACTAAGAAACTTGAGCTGACCCAAGGTTGAAAATTCCTCTTGATGTGATCTTCCGATCTAATGGACTCCTTGCCCAATCTACATCCATAAAGCCCTGTAGCCTTATTCCCTTTGTCCGTCTGTACCATAATACATATTGAGATGTGCCTATGAGCTCTCTCAATACATGCTTAGCTACCTTCCAAAACATCTTGGTAGGCTGAACCATAGCTTGACTCAGCTGGTTCACCGCATAGCACAAATCTGGTTGTGTGTTCACTAAACACATCAGTGAACCCACAAGCTACCGATACATAGTAGCCTCTACTACTTCTCCTGAAGTAGCATCCCCCTTCCTCCAGTTACCTGATAGAGGAGTCTGCATGTGCTTGCACTTCTCCATGTGGAATCTTCTGAGTATCTCATTGGCATATTTGCCTTGAGACAAAAACAACTCCTCATCCTTCTTCCACACTTCCATGCCCAGGAAATAGTGCATGAGACCACGTCTTTCATCATGAATTCTCTTGCAAGGTCCTCCTTACAAGAAATGATCAACTAATCATCACCTATCAATATGAGATCATCAACATAAAGAACAATGATCAACTGCTTACCTTCTACCATGATGTGGTATAGGTTCACATCTACTTCACTTTTTGTGAAGCCCAACTTGGTGAAGTAGTTGTTGATACTAGTGTACCAAGCACGAGGTTCTTGCTTCAGCTCGTACAAATCTCTCTTGAGTTGGCACACATGCGACTCGCAATTGAAGGTCTCAAAAATTTCCAGCTGCTCTATGTACACCTCTTCCTCAATCTTGCCATTGAGGAATGCAGTCTTCACATCCATCTGTTGGATCTTCCAACCCATCTATGCTAATAGTGCCAACATCGATTTGATAGATAAGTACCTTGCTATAGGAGCAAAAGTCTCATCATAGTCGATCCCCTTGACCTATTAGAAACCACAGGCAACAAATTGTTGGAAATAATACTGAGAGGGGGAGTGAATCAATATTATCAAATTCTTTTCACTATACCTTCCAAATTTATAATTTAATTTATTCTTCAGATGTTGATCATTAATTTGTATGTCAGTACCATATTATAATGTACAGGAACAAGAAAAACAGATAGTCACACCAAAGAACACTAGATATAAGGTGGAAACCCAATTTGGGTGAAAACCACCTGCTGCAATATGTCTCTATCTTCTTTCAATTAGAAACTTCTTTTTACAATGATTCTGTACTAGTGCAGTCCTTTACCAGTATGCAGACTACAACTTCCAGAGAGCTACAACTCTCTCTCATTTTCCAGACTCTCCTGGAAGGGAGCTACAACCCCCTTAGCTCTTGTACTAGATGAGATACTAGTACGTAGGTGTTCACCTACTGAAGGCTTCAACCTTCTGTTTTCTTCTAGGGACCACATTTCATAAATTTTCAGATTGGATCCATGAACATCAAACAAACATCAAGTACATGTGTATCAACCCATCTCCTTTCCACAATCAACTATTGAATCAACCACTATCTTCTCAAAATGCAGTAACCAAAAAACAATACCAGTAATCAGACACCTATTCTGAACCCAAAACACTGCAGTAATAGACAAAAGCAGCTAAAATAAGAAAAGTCTGCAACTTCACCAATACAAACCTGCGGATATCCGCACTTTGTCTATGTCGATCCTGCAGACCTCCGCACCTGCACCTATCAGTGAAATGCACACCACCGCACCTGAACCCGTGTGTGAACTGCGCACCTCTGCACAGAACCCGTGTCTCAACTGCGCACCTCCGCACTGAACCCATGTCTGAACTGCGTACCTCCTCACCTTTTCCTTGATAGACATGTGGGTCTCTGCACTCTCTCCTTCACTGGCCTGCGGACCTCCGTACCTGCAATGTGTTGCACCTGTGGTCCTGCGGTTATAGAGTTTTATAGCCTTCAAGTATACCCCAGACTATCAGATTTACAGATCTGATCATGTGCCAAGGAGATCTCGACCCATCAGTAGATCCGCCTTATAAAGCTCAAGTTTCTCCTTAATTCAGATCTAGCTATCACTCACCAACCATAATTTTAGATCTTACTCACCTTTAGATATTCAATGCATGAGTGCTCAGCCAAATGATCTCCTTTCCTTTTTATAGACAAGCCCTTACTCAAACCATGGATCAAAACCATAGAAAGCCAATACAAGGGACCCAAAACCGAGTTTCAATACTTTAGAAACAAAAACCACGGACCAAAACCATAGGATCAAAAACGTCAGACTAAATACCATGGATCACCCACATGCGTGTGCTTTTCTTTGCATGAAAGTCTATGAACTTTAGGTCCGCATGTTTTTCTCGGAGAACCTGCGGGTATGTCCGCACCTCTTGTTTGAAGCACCTGCAGGCCCACAGCTTTTGTTCGGCACACCTGCGGGTATCTCATTTTCTATCATTTTGAGAGCCTGATCTGTGATTTGCCACTTCAGTGAGTTGCCATCAAGGACAACACTTATGCCATAGCACCACACCTGAGTCATAATGCCAACAATCTCCCCCTTTGGACTTGATGGAAACCCCAAGATCCTCAAAGTCATTCTCCCCCTTTGTCATCAAGGGCAAAGGGTTATGCCCCCCGTAAGAACATGCTGAAAACTTTGTTCTACTGTGTTGATCGTGCACCCCCTGACTGTAGGCCAGATCTGTAAAAAAAGTGATCTTCAAGAAGAATCATAATCCACCATACATCATAAATGACCTTCTTATCACCAAGAGACCCTATACATACATTCATCACCCAACCAAGTAAGGATCATCCGGAAATAACCAAGAACACTATATCATCCATCTCAAGCATGGTGGGGAAACCAAAATAGGCCATTACATGACCTTGAAAAAATAAATATAAGACATAGAGACAAAACATTAGCAACATTATTCAGATCATCATCCATGTTCTTCTTCTGTACTTGCTCCTTCAAGATCTTCTACCATAATGCCAACAATGCATATTTAGAAGAATATATGCTCCCCATGAACCTGTGCCAACTGGTCTGTGACCAATCCATGTACGTGTATACCCCATATGAAATTTGCGTACAACAGACAAGATTCAATAGTAAGATGATGCATCAACTACTCCCAGCTTTTGTCTGAGGTATTCGAATGTTTCCCTGGGCAGTGGTTGGTGAGTATATCAGCGACTTGTTCCTTAGAGGGAACATACTCCAACTTGACCTTTTGTTCAAGCACTTGTTCCCGAAGAAAATGATATTTTATAGGTATATTCTTGGTCTTTGAATGCATGACTAGGTTCTTTGAAATGCTAATTGCACTTGTATTATCACAAAGGATGGAGATAGGTGGAATACAAGTGATTTGAAAATACTGCAAAGTTTGCACCATCCAAATAAGTTGTGTACAACAAGATGCAGTAGCCACATACTCTGCTTCAGCTGTAGATAATGCTATTGAACTCTGTTTCTTGCTAAACCAAGATACTAATCTAGAACCCATAAAGAATGCACCGCCACTCGTGCTTTTTCTGTCATCCACGCTTCTGGCCCAATCTGCATCTGTATAAGCATGAAGTGTGAGATCTGTATCTCTAGGATACCATAAGACATAGTTTTGAGTTCCTTGAAGATACTTGAAGATTCTATTAACTGCCTGAAGATGAGTTTCCTTTGGAATTTCCTGAAAGCTTCCAACTATCCCACTGCATGCATGATGTCTGGTCGGGTACCTGTCAAATAAAGCAGACTTCCAATCATGGATCTATAGGTTGGTTGATGCACTGCTGCTGATTCGTCATTTTCACTAAGGCTACATCCTGTAACCATAGGGGTACATACTGGTTTTGAATTTTCCATGCTATATTTCTTCAAGATCTGCTTGAGGTACTTGGTTTGAGATAAAAAGATACCGCCTTCATTTTGTTGGATTTGTAGACCAAGAAAATATGTCAGTTCTCCAAGCAATGACATTTCAAATTCTTTCTGCATTACCAAGGAAAAGTTTTGACTCATAGCTTCTTCATTGTTGCCAAAGATAATATCATCTACATACACAACAAGTATTAGCAATTTGTCATTTTCAATTTTTATATAAAGATTGCTATCTGCTGATCCTTTTGAAAAACCTTGTTGATGAAGGTATTTGTCCAAACGATAGTACCAAGCCCTTGGAGCCTGTTTAAGACCATAGGGAGCCTTTTTTAGTCTGCATACAAGATTTGGATCATTCCCAAGGATGAAACCATCTGGTTGCTCAATGTACACTTCTTCTTCTAAGTCTCCACTCAGAAAGGTTGATTTCACATCCATTTGAAACACTTTGAACTTCTGAAAGCTAGAGAGAGCAAGGAACATTCTGATGGCCTCAAGTCTAGCAACGGGAGCAAAAGTTTCTTCACAGTCTATTCCTTCTTGTTGAGCATACCCTTTACAAACAAGTCTGGCCTTATTTCTAATCACTTCCCCATTTTCATTCAACTTGTTTTTGAAGATCCATTTTGTCCCTATGACATTCTTATCTTTTGGTCTAGGAACCAACTCCCAAGTGTTATTCTTTTTTATCTACTCAAGTTCTTCATCCATTGCCTTGACCCAACATTCATCTTTGCATGCCTCTTTTACAGTTTGTGGCTCAGTGGAGGAGAGCAATGCCAAATAGCTTGAGGCTTCTGTGATTTTTATTCTTGTTTGTATAACTGCCTCTTTCTGCCCCAAAATTTGAGTTTCAGGATGATTCTTTTGAACGTATCTGGATGGAGTCTTCTCTTATATCCTTATCTGTTCCTCTGGTGCCTCTTGAGCTTCTTCTTCATTATAATTCTGATTTGATGTTGAAGGATAGTCCTCATCATCTTTGAAATTTTTGGAATTTACTTGCCTAGGAATGTTTCCTTCTTCATCAACTACTACATCAATGCTGTCAAAAATTCCTCCAAGTCTTTTATTGTAACACTTATATGCTTTGCTATGGGGAGAATAACCAAGGAGAATGCCTTCATCTGCTCTAGGTTCAAACTTGCTAAGATTTTAATCATTATTTTTAATATAGCTGTTACAGGGAAAAGTGTCTATTTAGAACTGCTCTATCCCACTAAGGTGTGACAGCTGCCTTAGAAACAAATAGAGAAAAACTACTTTTGTATTTCCTTTATGAATTATAGATAGAGAGGAATAGAAAGAACCAACCTGTGTCTTGCGCTAATCCTTTGATCCAATCTCTCTCTTCTTTGATAGTCTCCAGCTACCTGCTCCCTTGCATGCCCAGCTTCACAAAGTACCTGTAAGATCACAGAAGAGGAACACTATACAAAGACATGGATCTATATTCATAAACAACTTAGGATCAGATTTAAGTTAACCATACAAATTTAACAAGCATCAATGATACAAAAGCATGGAGGAGAACTCAAATAGTGTTTATTGATAAACAAGAAATGATCCAGGAGGAGTTACAACCAGTGGTTCCGACCCAGCATCAACCTCCCATCAAAGAAGCCCCTCTTCACATCAAACAAAGCATAAATCACCCAACAATCTGATGTTTGTCTCTAGAAACCAACAAAAATTCCTTACAATATGCAAAATTCCAGCCTCTGGATCTCTGGGATGAGGGATCCATATATAGATATCTGTAAGGGGGATGAGTCAGCTTGTGATTTGATTAGTGTCTTCTCTCTGTCAGTTCTTGCTTCCACTTGGAGACTGAGGGTCTCTTACTCATCCTTGGTCGAATTCAGTGAGGCAAGTGTCACAGGAGA
Source organism: Pinus tabuliformis (assembly GCA_031772625.1). Classification (NCBI taxonomy): domain Eukaryota; kingdom Viridiplantae; phylum Streptophyta; class Pinopsida; order Pinales; family Pinaceae; genus Pinus; species Pinus tabuliformis. The sequence continues at coordinate 53,182,160 of CM062815.1, forward strand.
ATATTCTGGAAGCTTCCATTTCCTCTCCACCTCGCGAAATGACACTGCCATTTGTCATTTCTCGCCCATCGCACCCCACATAAGGCACTTTTGAAATGCAACGCACCTAGCCAATGGAGCAGCTGCAATGATCCTGTTTTGACCAATTCTGAGCAGTTTCTGGTGGAGAACTTCTGGGAGAAGCTATAATCCGTTGACCTTGTTCCTTTAGGGGTTAGAACAACACTTTTAGGGACTTAGGAGCCCTTGGTTTATGGAAATTTCATGCTTGGAGTTGTAGGGCACAAAAATGTCTATAACAGTTTCCCCCTAAAGTATGAGGCCGTTTAACCTTTTGGTGTCGGGTAAAATGCTTTATTATGAGGATCCGAAGTTCTTTCAATGCTGGGAGGATACCTGTAATAAGATACAATACAATACATTATCTTCATATTGTTTTCATGATCTAGCTGAGGCGGGAATTCCCATGCTCAGCTTTATACATTTTCATGTACATAGGACAGACAATCGTCTGAGTGTAGACTGATGATTCTGATAGAGCCATCATCCTTTTGGTAGGATGATTATCTGTGCTGAAATGATGTACACTTAATGTTTTTATTTCCCTTACTATATATTGTAGCCCGGATGGATGAAACTAGATCCGGGGTCTTCAATCTCGTCCGATCTTCACTCGAAGTACAAGTCGATCGATGTGAGAAATGTTCTGAAGTCGAACATGGAAGGACATCGCTTGATTACCAGTCAATGATGTAAACTATTAACAAGCGCGAGAGGAATCACCGATAATGATAATGACCCTCAAAGTACTGTAGTACAATTCACGTGGTGTGAATAAAGGACTTGGCGTCGAACACCACGCAAAATCTTTTGGTCGAAGGCCATTGATGTATACCTGTCGCCGGAAGTGAGAAACTTGCCATTGAGGCATGCAAGCTTCAAAGTACTGAATGGTGTGTTCCTAGATCAACTTCTTGGATAATGAGCTGATGTCGACAAGAAGTGATCCGTCACAGGCTGACCTTAATGAATCCCACATCAATGACATGGAATAGAGCAAATGATTTTGATGGAGGCGAAAACGATCTGGTGATATAAGGTTCAGGGTGGCGGTGATGAAAGATTGGAGTATAATGTATGGTAGTGGGTGAGACACAGGTGACTTCTCTGGATGACTTCTCTTGAACATATCGGTGACACTAATGCGATGGATTGGTAGCATTAACCCCAAATGTGGATGGTATGGCGTGACCATGGTGATGTGACCGGTGAATGAAACAACCCAACCCGACTCGGACATGGAGTGGAAGTGTCATGTTCAAGAGCAACTTGCTACCAACAAAGTTTCTTTGAGTTTTCTTCCCAATTTTTCCCCAGTCATTGCTGACCAGTACCTCTTTATTTTTGTCAAGCTTGAGGAGGATAACATATGCTTGTTCTATAATTTGCCCTTCGGGCAAACCCATCGCTATGGTTTAATGAGCCTAGCGATAGTGAAACTCGTTCTCGTCTAAAGGCAAGTTTGTCGCTATTAATATTTTTAACGAGTTTAACGACAAAGATAACTTGGTCCTTTTCAATTTTAGAGAGTCTGAAAAGGAACGTAAAGGTAACTCCAAAATTCATTTTTCGTCATCTAATCCCTTAAGTCCGAAAAAGTATAAAACAATACAGAAGGGATGAATTTTCGATAGTTTTAACGAGTCGAACAAAACAAGTGCTCGATCTTTTTGTGTAATAATCCCTCAGGTCCAAAAAGATTAAAATCTAAAGGAGGGATAGAACTTTTTGTCCCTTTAACGAGCTGGAGAGGCCAATCGCTCGGCAATCTTTTCATATTTTACGAATCAGTTGAAAAGAGCTTAAAGGAGACTCGTCTTTTGAGGAACGAGTGATGAAATGGGTAGCAGCTGATTCCAGGTAAGGTTTGGAATTTTCCAATGACGGCAGTGTCACAAGGATGGCTAGTGAAATCACTCTTCACAGCTGTTCCTCAAAATGGGTAAACAATCAAATGGAGGTGAATGATCGGCCAATGAAAAAGTGGAGGTGACGGTGCAAACACGACCAAGGCTTTAATGGCTGAAGTACTACATTCACGATGGTTATTTACCAGGGAATAGTTCATTTTTTAACGAGCTTAAACGTGGGTGGAAACATTTGCTCATGTCTTATGTTTATTTTTTAACGAGCTTGAACTATGTGCTAAAACTGCTCGATTAATCCAGTCTTGTTTTGATTTTACCATAAATAGCTTTGTCCTTTCAAAGATCGTACTGTATTTTCAACTGCTTCATCAAACTAGTCAGAAATGAACAATATATGCTTGGAAACGAGTTAGAACACTAATATTTTACTTTGAACTACGTAAAAGTAATGAAAAAGTGTTTTTTACCTCTCATTTTACCATTTCATTTGAACTTGGTTTTTTGGAGCTTTGGAGGTGCTTTTCCCCCTCGATTTTCATCAGCTTATTTCGGGAGATTCTGTGGACGATTCTCGGCGCCGTCTGGACTAGGTAGGAGCTAAACCTGAGCTCTTTCATTTCATGGTTTCCATTTTGCATTTTGAGCTTGATTCCTAGCTTTTCTGAGTCCCTGGGGTTTAAAGAACTCGTTCTGCCATCAACGCACCCTCAGTGTATCAAAAATTGCATTGAATGTTGGTTTTTCTAAAGGTTATCTGAAATTCAACGCACCTAGAACACTGTTGCAGGTGTGTTGGGCGCAAAAAGAGAATTTGATGCACAAATTTTTTATGGAAATTTTGCCTGCTTCTCACCAAAATCAGGATCTAAATCCTCTCTTGTTTGTTTTTCAGAGATCTTTTGAGTAAGATGACCATTACATGGTGAGAATGTGAGCATGAAGAAGAGGACATGCTTGCCCTACATGATCCAGTTACAGTGAACGCGCTGCGGAACTGTGGCTTGCTGAAGTTCTTCCGCATTTCTAGCATGAGACAGCAGATCAACTTACTGCAGTATTTTCTCGATGCTTGGGATCCTACCAATCAGGTTTTCCAGATCAGGGGAAAATCTATCCCCTAGACTGTAGTAGACATCTATTTCTTGACTAGCTTGTCTAGGCGGGTTGCCCCCATCTCTTTGTCAGATTCGGCCCGAGGAGGCGACTCTGTGAGAGATTATGTCCGCCGGTACTGCAGAGAAGGATCTCAACCGAGTAAAGACAGCAAGATCATCATCCGTGATGTCACTAACAGGTCCCTCAGGACCATTCTGTTTACCTTTGGTAGGATGGCCGGTGGTGTGGCTCTTCGTGTAGCCAACCGATCTTACATGCAGCATGCCTTGGAATTCCTCCAACCGAAGGTGTTCAACTAGTGCGATGCAGTACTTCTTGTGATGAAAGAACAGTTGACCAAGATAAAGAGCGGGAGGTTGAAGAACTTTGGATATGGTTCTATTTTGACCACCTTTGCCTTGGAGAAGATACCACTGATGCAGCCGCAGTACATCGCACTCGATTTACCTTCTCCTACTGAACCACGTATGCAGAGATGGGTTGACCATATGTCTAGGCATGCTAGCCAGTCTCAGATTTCATTTTCTGATACCTTCTTCAGGTGGTTTGATCGTCAGGAGATGGTTTATTATGAGTATCCATACGCTGGCATGGACTTCCGGGGAGATCCAAATTTACTACTGCTGGATGGCGAGCAGTGGGGCACCATTGGTAAAATATTTGACCATATTCCTGTTTATCGTTTTTTGTTTATAATGTCCTTGTGCTTTATTCTATCAAGACTTTAATAAAACTCATGTGTACAGGCAGATGTTGGTCCCGTTCGTCCAGTAGTGCGCCTGAGAGTACCAGCTGCTGCCCCAGTAGGAGAGGCTGTCGGAAGGGCTATTATTCGTGACCTCGATGTGGCCGAGACTCTCACAGTGTTACAGGAGCAGGTTGAGGGCCTCACTCTCGGTATTCCAGATGTGAGGACCGACAAGCTACCTTTGCGGTTACAGCGGCATACTACTGGTGTGCCCAGACGATGGACTCGTCTCTTACGCATGATCGCACAGGCTGTGACTTGCTATCATGAGCATCATTAGACTAGGGTGCCCCCTAGCATTTTTAGTTTTTGGGTCATTTGACCAATTTTGTCTTGGTTACAGAACATTATGTGTAAACCATAAACAGTTATATATATTTTTGATTTTTGAAGTTTTATTTTGGTTGAGCTACATGATCCACATGCAAAACATTGATGGTGTGTTTCTTTTTATAAATGTTGCAAATGTCTATCTAACACATAGTTTGCTAATGAGTCAGTTAATGTGTTTAAGTTTATGGAAATATGTTGATATTGAATAAGATCAAATTGTCTTTCCAAAATCTTAACCCTTAGGAACATGCGATAAATGGTTGGGTTTCAGACGGAATATATACCATTGAGTTGTAGTATTACGAGTTGTGAGTCTAGCCTGACAATTAGTCGGCGTATACCATGTGTGATGGCATCAGAGAGAAGTTCTATCAACGCACTATATTCATTGATGTTATTCGTTGATCGACCAATACATACACCTCTGAAACTTACTAACTCGCCGCTTGGATCAAAAATGGCCCAAGCTCCGGAGGATAGGTTCCGCGAACTACGACTCGCTCCATTGGCATATCCAACACATGACTCCAATAGGTTTGACATCTGCAAAAAATGTAAAAAGTGGATTACTTGACCAAAATAAACACTTTAGCGAAAACAAAAATATAACAAAAGCACACAGGTTACCATTACGCATAGTAACGCTTAAGGTACCACCCATTACAAGGTTGCACCAGCGGAATTCCGTCATAATCCATTAACTCGTAGGCTCCTTTTGCTAACACTCGTTTAACAATATAGGGGCCCATCCATAGAGACTTAAATTTACCTACTCCCAGTTTATCAGATTCTTGGTCGTAAAGCAAGACTAAGTCACCTTCTGAGAATACACGGGGTTTGACATTTTTGTCGAACTGCACTTTGACTCATTTCTTATGGGCTTCGTTAGCCAAAGTGGCATCACGACGGGTTTCATCCAATTGGATTAATTCCAAGAAACGAGCTTCTTCTTCTAAAGTTCTGGGGAGGAGATCAATTGCGAGTTTGAGAGACGAGATTTCACACTGGAATTGTAAGACTGCTTCCAGGACATATAGCAGTTGGAAAGGTGTGAACCCGGTTGCATTCCTTACTGATGTTCGGTAAGCCCACAAAGCTGAGTATAGGATTAGGTGCCATCTTCTTTTGTGAACTCCAATCATTCTTTGCAGCATGCGTTTGAGAACCTTGTTGATTGCTTCAACTTGTCCATTGGCTTGCGGATAATATGGAGTAGAGCTGTCGTGAGACAACCCTAGTTTGGCAGCTAATTCGACCATCATGTGATTGTGAAAATGCGATCCATGATCTGTGACTATAGCCTGCGGCACGCCGAATCTGGCGACTACATGATTGAAAAAGAAGAGGGCAGTTGTTTCACCAATATTATCTAATGTAGGCATCGCCTCGGCCCATTTGGTAAAATAGTCAACTGCGACTATGATGTACCCATGCCCGCCGGTCGAGGTGGGGTTACATGTCATGAAATCGATGCCCCATTTGGCGAATGGCCCAACAACAACTATTGGTTGCAGAGGTGCAGGTGGTCTTCTTGTTTTGCTATCGAAAATTTGACAAGCATGGCAACTTCTGACTACGGTTATGCAATCTTTGAACATTGTTGGCCAGAAGTATCCTACCCGTAAGATTTTTTGTGCCGTAGCATATCCAGATTGATGCCCCCCACACGCACCTGAATGACAATCATTCAGGACTTTTTCAGCCTCCTCATGGGTGAGGCACCTTCTCAGAACTGTATCGATACCACGACGGTAGAGTGTATCACCGACGATCATGTAGTATTTTGCTTGGTATCGAATACATTTTTGTTCGGAGTGGGAGGTGTTTGGCCTGTATTTTTGAGTTTGGAGGTAAATGATTATATCTCCATACCACTCATTGCTTGCAGATATTAGAAACAAACTTTCATCCACGATTGTTTCGTCCGATGTGTCATCATTGGACGACGATGGGAGATCGCACAATAATTCTGCGAAAACTAGAGCCTTCTTTGACTTAGATTTTACAAATTCCAGATCAAACTCTTGTAGGATTGCTATCCATTTTGAATATTTATCCCCCAGCAACTGTCGCGACAATATATAAGTCATGGGGTTGCAATCTGACAGAATGATAGTTTTCCGAAAGAGGACATAGTGTCGAAATCTCTGTATCGCTTGAACAGCTGCAAGTGCTAGATTTTCAACGTAAGAATATTTGCTTTTTGTATCATTTAGGTTTTTACTTAAATAATATATAGGATTTTCAAGTCCATCGACTTCTTGAACTAAAACCATTGTGATGGTCGTATCCGCTGCAGCCAGATACAGGTTAAAATCTTTTTGATAATCAGGGGCGTACATTAATGATGCCTTCATTAGGGAATCTTTTAAAGCATCAAAGGAAGCTTGTGCAACCTGATCGCAGACAAAGGGTACTTCCTTTTTTGAAAGACGTGTATAACCTTTAGCAAGTTCGGCGTAATTTGGAATGAACCTCCTCAGAAAGTTCACTTCCCTTGGAGTTTCTGAATCTGAAGCAAATTCGAAGGTGGAGGCAAATTTATGATTGCCTGTACCTTACATAGGTCGAGACAAATCCCGTTCTTCGAGACTACAAAGCCAAGTAAACAACCAGAACTGATGCAAAATACACATTTGTGTGGATTGAGTCGTATCTTGTAGTGTCGGAAACATAGAAATATCGCTCTTAAATGCTGTGGGTGATCAGTCTGCTTTCGTGAATGAGCCGGAAGGTCGTCGAGGTATGGTTGAATGATGTTTTTGATGTCATGGAAGGCATAATTCATTGCCCTCTGAAACATCGCCCCTGCATTCTTTAAACCAAAGGGTAATTTTCGATATGCAAATGTGCCCCACGGACAAATAAATGCAGTCTTTGACTGGTCCTGTGGGCGGATATTTATTTGATTATACCCGAAGAATCCATCCATGAATGAAAAGATTTCGCATCTGGCGCATTCATCAATTATCTGGTCAATGAAGGGTGTAGGGTAGTTGTCCTTTGGACAAACTTGATTTACATCCCTATAATCGACGCACACTCTAATTGTTCCTTGTTTTTTCATAACGGGGACAATATTCGATACCCAATCGGTTAGAGGAACCGGGTAGATGAAACCAGCATGGAGAAGTTTTTCAACTTCTACCTTAATGGCAGCGGCTTTCTTGGGGTGCACCTGCCATAGCCGTTGTCGTACTGGTTTGACATCTGGATACATCTTAATTTTGTGTTCAACGATACTCGAGTGAATGCCTGGCATTTCATCATATGACCAAGCAAACACATCTCTGAATTCGAGAAAAAGAGCGTTATATATCTCTAGTTCTGAAGGAGAACAACATTTGCCGACATAAATATTCTCTACAACATCTGTTTTGGTCAAGATATTTATGGTGATAGTCTCTTCAATATTGGACAAGTTTCGCTCAGAATCCACCGTGTTTACAGTATTTGATAGGAATTCAAAAACTGAAGGATGATACAGGTCATCTTGATTATCTTCTCCACAATTCGGAAGAAGGGAATGATGGTGGGAATCATTCCATGGTGTCCCTTCAATTACCATAGATTGGACAATTCCTTCGTCGGTGACATGCACTTGCGACCAAGGATCTGAAGGGGTACCATATTCTCTGGACCTATCTATCCAAACGCTTGATAAGCGTTGATTTGGGTTTGCCTCCCATGCTAGGAACATTGATTGCTACAATATTTCCATTGGGCTTGGGGGAAAAACCACTGCATGATCCATGTCGATATCGTTTTCTGAGATCTTTTTAGAAGATATCATGTTGCAGGTTCCTATCAACGTTACTTCCGCCAGATTGATTGGAGGTGGAAGAGTGAAAGTTCCCATTAGTAAAGGATCTTTTAGTAGGCCTACTCCGATATTCTGAAGTGAATGGGGGCTTCCATGGATCATGGGAATTCTTCCAGTAACTTGAGAACCATTGGGGAGGAAGTTTTGTTGATCGATGATTGTAATCCCTCCTTGAAAGGGAAATGCAATCTTTCTAAAATAGGTTGACACAACATTTGCCATGCAATATATCCATGGTCTTCCTAGTAGGATGTTGTAATCAAGATTCCCATCGATGACTTCAACATCTACTTCTACCATTTTCCCTCCTAGTTCGACTTTCAAGTTACTTAGGATACCATATGAGGTATATGTCCTTCTATCGAATGCTTTTAATGTCGTCGAAGATCGCGACAAGGTTGGAGATCCTAAAGTCTTCTAGCAACTCATCGACATAATGCATGTAGATGCCCCCTCATAAATAATCGTTCGATGAACAGTTTTGTTGAGGGCTTTCACTTGAACAAGGAAAGCTAGTTGAGCTGGTAATTGAGGATCGTATCCTTTATGATCGAAGGATACAAGATTGGAATCCTTTGGGTCAATCCCAGCAATGGCCGATAATAAAGCCTACCTTTGTGTTATAGACATTTTTGTACCTTACAGCTATAAGCATGAAATGTCCATAATCCAAGGGATCCAAAGTCCCTAAACATGTTGTTCCTACCCCTAGAGGAACAAGGCTAACAAACCACAGCAATTCACAGAAGTTCTCCACCAGAAACTGCTCAAAAACAAGTCAATTCAGGATCAATTCAGAGGCTCCACTAGCTGCCTGCGTTGAAATGCAGAGGCTACACTGGCTAGTTGCATTGCAACACAGTTGGAAGCACTACCAGGGTGCGCTGAGTGGGAAGAGACAAATGGCAGGGTCCTTTGTGCGAGGTGTAAAGACTGTGGAAGCTTCCAGAATCTTCCTCCATGACACTTGCCTTGCTGAGTTCGACTAAGTGATGAGTAAGAGGCTCTTAGTCTCCAAGTGGAAACAAGAACTAACAGAGAGAGAGGACACTAGTCAGATCTCAAGTTGACTCATCCTCTCTCCAAACATCTATATATGGATCTCTCCTCCATGAGATCTGGAGGCTGGAATTTTGTTATTGCAAAGAATTGCTGTTGGTTTGAGATTGGAATCATTGGGTGCTTAATCCTTTGAAGGGAGGTGAAGAAAGGATTTCATTCGCTGGGAGGTAGATGCTAGATTGGAACTCTCTTGGTTGTATCTTCTCCTGAACCTTGTTATTTCATCAATAAAGCTATCTTGGTTTCTCCTATATACTGATGTGTCTTTGATGTATGATTGCATTAGTATGTTTAGTTTATTTCTAATCCTGAACTAGTTATGAATATGAATCTATGTCTTTGTGTAGTGTTCCCTTCTTGTGATCTTGCAGGAACCTGTTGAAGCTGGGCGAGTGAGAAGGCAAGTAGCTGGGAACTCCCAAAGAGAAGAGAAACCGGATCGAGGGACAAACGGAAGACACCGGTTAGTCCATCCATCTCTCTTCATTCTTAATTCATAAAGGAAGAATACTAGAATAGTTGTTTCTGTTTGTTGCTAAGGCACTGTCACACCTTAGGTGGATAGGATCGTCCTGCATAGGCATTTTTCCCCACAACAAATTGGCGACTCCACTGGGGAGATCTGTTTAGTCATTTTATTTGTGTTTCTATCATTGTTTGTTTCATAGACTCAAGAGCAGCAATCGAACTGCATCTGCTATTCTCAGATGCAAAGTAGGTAGCTGCTGCTTTGATCCAATCACTGGATTTGTATATGATCTGAACAATGGACTCAGAAATGATTTGATGATCCTTTGTGATATATCTTGGCCCTCCTTCAAATCATCCCTTTGATTGTACCTTGCTTGTTGCTTTTATTTGGCCTGAAACCGTATATTAATCAGCAAACCGTGACCCAGAACCCAGAGAAGAACTCTCATTTCTGCTCCAGCGCAGGCTTTGTGAAGAGACTCTGCATTTCAACGCAGTTCCTGTGAAGGCTACCTGCATTGCAATTCAGTTTCTCTGTTATACAGGTGCACTGATCCAGCTTAGGCCTTGTGCAGCTGGGGTTCTCTGCTATGTTTTGCCTTGTTTTGATCTCTGATTTCTACAGCCTGTAACCAGCATAGGTACCTGTCTGATAGCCCCTTTTCTCTGCTTTAATTCCACCTCCTTTTGTACAAAAAGACTGTGAGTGTTTTTATGTGTTTGTGGCGTCATTTACAGTTTTCCATTGCAAGAGTGAAATAGTCATCCTGTAGCCCTTGATTCAGATCTGTTGATTGTTGTCTTAGGAGAGAGTTCATTGGCTGTTTACAGTTGGTTATACATTTACTTCTGCTTTTGGTTTGAGTTTGTCTCTTTTAAGTGTCGAAACAAGTGTTCATTTCGAAAATCGTAAAGTGTTGTAATCTCTTCTACCCTTTCTGATTTCGAAAAAGTAAACTTGTTTGTATTAGTCATTTAAAAGCAAATTCAAAGTTGTGCAAATAGCTTTCTTTTTAGGCATCAATATTAAGAAAACGGAAAACAAACACTTGCATCGTGCATTTGCATCTTGATAGTTTGCATGCTTGATTTAGGAAAAGTGCATTTAGAGTGCGTTGATTACTCTTTGAGAAAAGATGGTGTCTTTCTTTTCCCTTTGTAGCTAGGATTTTCATTGTTGAAAAAGAGATAAAATTTGATTATCATCTTTTAGATTGCATTTAGGAAGTTGTATCTACATCTCGTGGTGAACCTCAAAAGGCAAACTTCTAAGAAAGATCAACATAAAATAAATTGAATGAACTTAATAACGCTTTGTAACATAACACACAACATAGAGGTCTAGGCTAGAGACATGTTACGGCGTCGTAAAACCTGGTATCTGTTGGCCTCGCTGATGGTTGGGTGATTCCTCCTGAGGGACCAGAAGTGCGAGTACGAATTGTGCTCTCACGTACCATCGCGTATATATTGGGAGACCCCTATAGGCTCAAAACCTTTATCCTTAGGAAGCCGTGTCGACCGCCCTACTGATCGCAATGCACCGAACACAGCATTTGGGAAGATCGACTGCCGTACCGTAAAACGTATTCTGCAGTTTTGTGATTGGTTTGGCACACCCTCTACCTAGATCTCCAGAGCAGTTCCTTTTGGCCTTTTTCAGACTCTATAACAGAAAAATTCCATCCGAGCATTTGTCACTTCGGGCTTGTTAAAACATCGAAGGCGACTAGAGTCATCTTTTGTTTTTTCTCGACTCTTTAAAATTGAAAAAACAAGTTGTGTCTAAAGCGTCATTAAAATTTATTTTAACGGAATAATAAATCACCCTTATTCCCGCATTGATCTTTCAGTTGAGAAAATGGAGCCCTCCAACCAAGGAATTCCCCTTGGTGGAAGTCCTAGTCCCTTCTCCTCTTGGGGAGATGTTGGAGTGCCCCATATGGCCACATTGTCGCTTCCAAGACTGACAATCGGCTTGCATGTTTGGCTCTTCTCAACTAATGTTGTTCAAAACACCACTATTCCTGAACAATCGAATCAGCAGTTAGACCAGTCCAGAACTGCCCACCAGCCTTCCACTTCCTCCAACTCTTCCTCTCCTCCTCCCTCTTCGCTTGATGGAGCTGGCAAAGCCAAAAGCCAAGCTCCTAAGGAGAAGAAGGAAAAGAAGAAGAAAGAGAAGAAGAAGAAGGAGCCAAAAGCGACTGGGGGCAAACGAATGGCATCTAACGAAAATCCACACACTGCACTGACTAGGCCTAAATCGCCATGTGTCATATGCAAGGGAGACCACTTCCACAGAGATTGTCCCTGCATCCCTCGGATACTAAGGGAGTGGTCTCCCCGATTGCACAATTCGGTGGCGTCAACCTCTGATAGCCATGTTGACAGCACACCATCAACTAGTGAAAGTGAAGCCACAGGACAGAGAGGGAGAGCTAGATTTCCCTGCAAACTGTGTGAAGGCGACCATGCCATCCACCGTTTTCCCTTCTTATACGAGGCTAAAAGAGTTTTGGAAGATCGCCCGGTTTTACCAGGGCGACTTCCTCCTGGATATCAAAAACTCCTGCCAAGTCCTTCACCAGTTGAGAACCCGGCTGGCCCGCTCAGGTGGTCAGCCGAAGCACCTATCATTGAGGATGAACCGTCTGAATCCATACCTGACGAAAGTCAAAAGGTCGAGGCGGCAGTTAACCCGGTCTTGCCTTCAGAGGTTCTATCTTCGAATGATACCATCACAGAAGAGAATAAAGACGACATCGTCCAAATTCTCTTCATCAAAATAGACTCCGACGAACAAGGGGGAAATTTGCCCATTCCTTTATCGCAGGAAGGAACTTCGTTAGAGTCATACCCGGTCGTATATTCGGTCCCACCACCAAGCAACCTAGTGGTATCCTTCGATTGGAACCAATTAGGCAGACCCCGGTTGCCAGCAAGCATACCATTCAGAATTATCGTTCAAATATACAGAATGGTAATGGCTGGCACAATCATTGATGAGGGGGCATCTATGAGTATCCTTTCCTCTATTGCTTGGAAAGCGCTTGGTTCGCCAGCGCTTTTGCCTGAAATGAGAAATCTGACAGGCTTTGATAAAGGAACCAGTCGACCTTTAGGGATTCTTCCCAATGTGCCAATAGCATTGAAAGGGAAGACCGTTCAAATGAACGTGATGGTCGTTCAAGGACCCTTGGATTATAACCTACTCCTTGGACGAGACTATATTTATTGCATGAGAGCTATAGTCTCATCACTCTTTAGAGTAATGTGTTTTCCGCACGAAGGAAGAATGGTCAAGCTCGTGGATCAACTTTCATTCCCCAGATCACGCATCGCAAATAGTCATATACCATCCCTAAATGGTCTCTTCGCTCAAGAAATGTCTCAACCCACGGTCCGTCCTCCCGATGAGCGCGAGTAATCCGGAAGGATATGACTGGAACCCAGGGAGCATGCGTCCTGGTCTGCTTCGGCAGGAAAACTTTGGGTATAGAGTAGGTTTCCGCGGGAGAATATGACTAGTCTGTACCCCGTCCGTGGTTGGAAGAGGGGTTATTCTAGAATAAGATTCTCTTGTCAAAGTTATGTGTTTGGCGCCTCACCTTTGTCTATTTCGGTAGACATCGCCGAAGAAGTGTTTTGTTTGGGGTGCAAATAGAACAATCTTTGGATAACCTGTAAGAGGTAGGCCTCTCTCGGTAAAACAAATTTTTTGGCGGAAGATGAAGTAGAGGTAACCTTGAAACTCTATTTTATGCCTGGGGGCATGCAAACCATTTGGAGTGCAAGCAAGGGGCGACTATTTATTTTTTAAATTTTTGGGTCCTCCCTTTAAACCTGTAGGTCTAACCTTTTAAACTCGTAGGATTAGTCGTTTCCGAACTTGCATAACGAAAGGATCTGGAGCAAAGCTTTGTAAGATGAAGCTCCATAAAAAATAGAATCTTAATGAGACATTCTTATCATATGACTGGATTAATCGAGCAGTTTTAGCACACAGTTCATGCTCGTTAAAAAATAAACGCAAGATCCGAGCAGTTTTAGCGCATAGTTCATGCTCGTTAAAAAATAAACATAAGATCGAGCAAATGTTTCCACCCACGTTTAAGCTCGTTAAAAAATGAACTATTCCGGTAAATAACCACCGTGAATGTAATATCATCAGCCATTAAAGCCTTGGTCGTGTTTCCCCATCACCTCCATTTTTCCATTGGCCGATCATTCACCTCCATATGATTGTTTACCCATTTTGAGGAACAGCTGCGAAGAGTGATTTCACTGGCCATCCTTGTGACACTGCCGTGATTTGGAATTTCCAATCCTTCCCTGGAATCAGCTGCTACCCGTTTTATCACTCGTTCCTCAAAAGACGAGTCTTCTTTAAGCTCTTTTCATCTGACTCGTGAAATATGAAAAGATTGCCGAGTTTTGGCCTTCCAGCTCGATAAAGTGACCGGAAGAGCTATCCCTCCTCTAGATTTTAATCTTTTTGGACCTGAGGGATTATTGCTCAAAAAGATTGAGCGCTTGTTTTATTCGGCTCGTTAAAGATATCGAAAATCCATCCCTTCTGTATTGTTTTATACTTTTTCGGACTTAAGGGATTAGATGACGAAAAAGAACTTTTGGAGTTAACTTTATGTACCTTTTCAGACTCTCTAAAAATGAAAAGGACTGAGTTATCCTTGTCGTTAGACTCGTTAAATGCATGAAATAGCGCCAAACTTGTCTTTAGACGAGAACGAGTTTCACTATCGCTAGGCTCGTTAAAACATAGCGATGGGCTTGCCCGAAGGGCAAGTTATAGAACAAGCAGATGTTATCCTCCTCAAGCTTGACAAAAACAAAGAGGTACTGGTCAGCAATGACTGGGGAAAAATTGGGAGAAACTCAAGAAAACTTTGATGGTAGCAAGTCGCTCTTGAACATGACACTTTTCCTACGTACCACAATCGGGTTGGGTTGTTTCATTCACCGGTCACATCACCATGGTCTCGCCATACCATCCATATTTAGGGTAATGCTACCAATCCATCGCATAAGTGTCGCCATATGTTCAAGAGAAGTCATTCAGAGAAGTCACCTATGTCCCATCCACTACCATACATTATACCCTTTCATGACCGCCACCCTGAATCATATGTCATCAGATCGTTTTCACCTCCATCAAAATCATTAGCTCCATTCCGTGTCATCGATGTGGGATTCATTAAGGCCCTCCTTTGACAGATCGCTTCTTGTCGACATCAGCTCATTATCCAAGAAGTTGATCTAGGAACACCCCCTTCAGTACTTTGAAGCTTGCATGCCTCAATGGCAAGTTTCTCACTTCCGGCGACAGGTATACATCAATGACCTTCGACCGAAAGATTTTGCGTGGTGTTCGATGCCAAGTCCTCTATTCACACCACGTGAATTGTACTGCCGTACCTTGAGGGTCATCTTCATTATCGGTGATTCCTCTCGCGCTTGTTAATAGTTTACATCATTGACTGGTAATCAAGCGATGTCTTTCCATGTTTGACTTCAGAGAAATTCTCACATGGATCGACTTGTACTTAGAGTGAAGATTGGACGAGATTGAAGACCCCGGATCTAGTTTCATCCATCCGGGCTACGATATATATTCAGAAAATAAAGAAATAGAAATGTACAGCTTTACCGCACAGATAATCATCCTACCAAAAGGATGATGGCTCTATCAGAATCATCAGTCTATCATCAGACGATTGTCTGTTATATGTACATGAAAATGAATTTATAAAGCTGAGCATGGGAATGCCCGCCTCAGCTAGATCATGAAAAAAGTATGAAAATAATGTATTGTATTGTATTGTAATACAGGTCTCCTCCCAGCATTGAAAGAACTTCAGATCCTCCTAATAAAGCATTTCACCCGATAAACGGCCTCATACTTTAGGGGGCAACTGTTATAGACATTTTTGTGCCTTGCAGCTATAAGCATGAAATGTCCATAATCCAAGGGATCCAAAGTCCCTAAACATGTTGTTCCTACCCCTAGAGGAACAAGGCTAACAAACCACAGCAATTCACAGAAGTTCTCCACCAGAAACTGCTCAAAAACAAGTCAATTCAGGATCAATTCAGAGGCTCCACTAGCTGCCTGCGTTGAAATGCAGAGGCTACACTGGCTAGTTGCATTGCAACGCAGGTGGAAGCACTACCAGGGTGCGCTGAGCGGGAAATGACAAATGGCAGGGTCCTTTGTGCGAGGTGTAAAGACTGTGGAAGCTTCCAGAATCTTCCTCCATGACACTTGCCTTGCTGAGTTCGACTAAGTGATGAGTAAGAGGCTCTTAGTCTCCAAGTGGAAACAAGAACTGACAGAGAGAGAGGACACTAGTCAGATCTCAAGCTGACTCATCCTCTCTCCAAACATCTATATATGGATCTCTCCTCCATGAGATCTGGAGGCTAGAATTTTGTTATTGCAAAGAATTGCTGTTGGTTTGAGATTGGAATCATTGGGTTCTTAATGCTTTGAAGGGAGGTGAAGAAAGGATTCCATTCGCTGGGAGGTAGATGCTGGATTGGAACTCTCTTGGTTGTATCTTCTCCTGAACCTTGTTATTTCATCAATAAAGCTATCTTGGTTTCTCCTATATACTGATGTGTCTTTGATGTATGATTGCATTAGTATGTTTAGTTTATTTCTAATCCTGAACTAGTTATGAATATGAATCTATGTCTTTGTGTAGTGTTCCCTTCTTGTGATCTTGCAGGAACCTGTTGAAGCTGGGCGAGTGAGAAGGCAAGTAGCTAGGAACTCCCAAAGAGAAGAGAAACCGGATCGAGGGACAAACGGAAGACACCGGTTAGTCCATCCATCTCTCTTCATTCTTAATTCATAAAGGAAGAATACTAGAATAGCTATTTCTGTTTGTTGCTAAGGCACTGTCACACCATAATCCTTGTTCCTTGTCGATATCAAAGCATCATTTTGCTGTTTTGAAACTGACAACATTAGCACTTGAGACAGGAAAGCATTTTCCCTTTCCACCAGATTTGTTCCTGGATTTGGAAATGGATCAGTTAACACTGCGGAGGTTTTCGAATTCTTAAAGAATTTTTTAACCTCAGCTCTGTGTGGACAACTTGCGGTCCAATGGTCCTCATCGCATATCAAGCATGGATTTTTTGGTTTCCTATCTCCAGGAGGGTTTGAAGA
The DNA here is from genome assembly GCA_031772625.1 of Pinus tabuliformis. NCBI lineage: Eukaryota > Viridiplantae > Streptophyta > Pinopsida > Pinales > Pinaceae > Pinus > Pinus tabuliformis. The sequence continues at coordinate 53,198,839 of CM062815.1, forward strand.
AGACTTTTGAGGTGACATTTCTTTTATGTTTCTTCTTCTTCCCTTTGCCTTTCTTCTTGCTTCCTGGTTGTTTGGTTTATTTGCCTTTATCTATCGATACGGCATTTACTTCCGAAGCAAGAAGTTCATCTTTTTCATTTTGACTTGAAATCTTACAGGCCTTTTTGGATGTAGCCTTTGTCGATTTCGTGTCTGTTGTGCCAATCACGCCATCGCCGGCATGAGAGTCATTGTTTGATTTAGGAGGAGGAGGAATTGATAATTCTGGTCTAGGGGCGTCAGGTATTTTATCATAGAGCGTGCCGGACTGAGTGTAAATCAAGTCCAGATATTGCGCACGAGAGATAAATTGCTCTTCTGTTACGACTCCCCCCTTTGCCACATCTTCCGTGATGGAAGGTAGTAATGACTTGATAAACCATTCAACTAAGAGCTGATCGGGGACATACGTTTTTACCATTCTATGACGACATCGCCATTCATGTATATGATCAGATATGCGAGTGGTCGTTGTCTGTTTGAAATTGGTAAGAAGTTCTGTTCCTGTTCCGTACCTTATTGGTAACTGAAAATGGGTTAAAAAGGTTGTGGCTAAGGCGCTGAAGTTGTCGAACGAAGCTTTAGGCAATTCGATGTACCATTTTGCCGCCGGACCCATCAATGTCCTCTGAAAGAGGCGAAGTCTTATCGAATCATCATTTAGGGTGTTTGATGAACACCATAGATGAAAGGTCATCACGTGATTAGATGGATCTTCACCCGGATTTCCATTAAATCTAGGAATATCCGATGGAAGTTTATGCGGAATCACTGGCCACCAAGGGGCGTAAGCAATTGGATCGTTGGTTAACCGGTTTAAATCAGGTAACTCCAAAGTTGCCATAAAGGGTAACTGTTGGTTCAGGTTAGGTGAAGCATACCCAGGATAAGATGGGATTGCCTGAGCAGTTGGTCTTTTAGCATAATGCATTTGATGCTGGTAACTTTGGTAAGGTTGGTGGGCATGGCCATTGTAAAATGGTTGATTTTGACCGTGTTGAATGTACGGCTGCCCACTATTAGCAAAGATTTATTGCTCAGAACCTTGGTATACTTGTTGGAATTGCGGTTTTTGGTATTCTACTAGCCATGGTTGTGAAGCCATGTGGTGTTGACCGATACTAACAGTTTGACCAAGATGAGGGGTAATTGTACCCGTCTGAACCTGTGTCATTCCACCAGTCGGCGATTGTGGTTGAGTTGCAGGGTCAAGGGGCTGTTGCATTACAACCCGAGAAACCTGAGGTTGGCATACGACATGCAGTGTTTGAACTTGTGACACCGTCACAATAGCTGGCGTATTCGGTATGTTTGACATAGGTAAGCATTGTTGCATGGAATGTACAACTCTTGGTTGTTGAGGTAGTATAGGTACCGAACCGCTTGAGGTAATTCCAGTATAACTTGAATGTTGTTGTGAACTCACGTAAGGATATCCTCCTGGAGGGGATAATGAAAGGGCATACTACCCCCCATACGGTGGTAATCTAGAACTCAAGGGAATGGTTTGCCCTTGGGGGCCGGACTGCCCAAATTGACTTCCAAATGGATCAATTTGTTGAGACTCAACATAAGAGTTTCCAGATATTATTCCTGATGAACAAACAGGAACAGACCATACTGTCAAAATAGCCCCTGAGTGGGCTCCTTCTAGCGGCTGAGAGCTAGTCGGGACAGATGGTATACCGGCGAACATTGTTGAAGTGATGGAAAGGAGTTCTGCCATCACTGTGTCAGACGACACAGTCCTAGATGTTGACGGTTGTTCAGACATTTGTAGTCTATCCAAAAGATTACCTAGCGATTCTACAGGAGCTTCTGCTGGTGGTAGACTAACTTCCGAAGTGACACCGACTCCAAATTGCGTTGGAGTACTTGTTTGAGGATATTCTACAATTTCTTCTATGGAAATCGGACCAGGTGGAAGGGGAAGACCGTCAAGTCCGTAAAATATTTATTGTGCCGAAGAAGGTGTGAAATCGGCAGCGATAGATGTTTGAAGAGTAAGACTCTCTGAACCGGTTGTAGATGGAACTGGTTCGGTAACACAATTGTTTACTCTCAGATTAGGATTAGTATCACTGTCCTTCTGTGGCTGCCGAACTTCTTCTGTAGAGGCAGGGATTCCAGAAATGTTTGGAGTAACCGGAGTCTTTGATGTCGTTGGAACACTTGTTCTAACTTTAATAGGATATTTGGAACTGGTTAAACGAGTTCGCTTGCGTACTGGTTTCGATTCTAGAGACAAAGATGGTTGACTCGTAAGCCTCCGTGAACGACGGGGTTTCAATTGACTTTCTTCCACGATTGCGGATTACTCGATCAACTAAAATAAAGGGGAAGTATGTTTCCAAATTAAATGAATTTTAGACGCTTTGACACAACTTGTTTTTTCAGTTTTTAAGAGTCGAGAAAAAACAAAAGATGACTCTAGTCGCCTTCGATTTTTAATGAGCCTAAAGTGACAAGTGCTCAGATGGACCTTTTTCGTTAAGGAGTTAGAAAAGGAATGAAAGGGACTACTCTGGAGATCTAGGTAGAGGGAGTACCAAACCAATCGCAAAACTGCAGAATACTTTTTACGGTATGGCAGTCAATCTTCCCGAATGTTGTGTTCAGTGCATTGCGATCAATAGGGCGGCAGACACGGCTTCCTATGGATAAAGGGTTTAAGCCTATAGGGGTCTCCCAAAATATACTTGACGGTACGTGGGAGCACAAGCCCGTACTGGCACTTATCGTCTCAAAGTGGAGGAATCACCCAACCATCAGTGAGGACAACAGTTACCAGGCTTTACGATGCTGGAATACATCTCTAGCCTAGACCTCTAAATGTTGTGCGTTAAGTTCCAAAGCGTTGTTAAATTCATTGAATTTATTTTAAGTTGATCTTGTTTATGAAGTTTTCCTTTCGGGTTCACCACAAGATGTAGATGTAATTCCTAAAATGCAATCTAAAGATGATAAACAAACTTTTATCTCTTTTGTGCAATGAAAATCCTAGCTACTAGGGGAAAAGAAAGACAGAATCTTTTCACAAAGAGCAAAGAGCACACTGTAAATGCACTTTCCTAAATCAAGCCAAACAGATTGCCTATATGCAAATGCACATGCATGTATTTGTTTTCGACTTTCTTAGTATTGATGCTAAAAATAAAGTTGATGTACAAATCTGAATTTCTTTTCAAGTGACAAATATAAACAAGCTCTTTTTTCGAAATCAAAAATAGAGATGATTGCGACACCTTACGGTTTTGAAATGAATACTCGTTCTTGACACTAAAAAATTACAAATTCAGACCAAAGGCAATAGTAACAGGATAATCGACCATCAACAGCAATCAAACTTTCCCCTATGATCGAAATCGACACTTGCGACAGATTCAAATCAAAGGACGACAGTACGACTATGCTACTTTTGCAAAGGAAAACTATAAATGACTCAAAAAACATACAAAAACATCTACAGTCCTTTTGTACAAAGGAGGCGGAATAACAGCAAAGAAAATAGGTTTCAAACAGACATATACTGATCACAGGCAGCAAAATTCAGGGATAGAACTGGAAAGAATGAAGCACAGGAACCATAGCTGCACAAAGCTAGTCTGATCAGCGCACCTGTAACACAGAGAATCTGAAATGCAGCGCAGGTTGCCCCTTCGGGAAGTGCGCTAAAATTCAGGGTCTCTGAACAGTACCTGCGCTGGGCCAGAAACGAGACTCTGTCCAGGTTCTGGGTCACAGTTTGCAGTTTAGTCCTTGGTTTTTGGCCGAGTAAAAAGCAATCAGTAATGCAACAATCAGGGGTAGATCTAAGGAGGATCTAAGAGCTATCACAAGGGCAATCAGATAGTTTGTGAATCAGCTCTTTAAATCATAAATAGATCCAGTGAATGGATTGAAGAAGCAGTTATCTACTTTGGATTTGTTATGGCAAATACAGTTTGAAATCTACTTATAAGTTTATGAAACAAACAACAAAGAATGATACACAAACAAACTAATTAGACACTCCCCAATGGAGTCGCCATTTTGTTACAGGGAAAAGTGTCTATTTAGAACTGCTCTATCCCACTAAGGTGTGACAGCTGCCTTAGAAACAAACAGAGAAAAACTACTTTTGTATTTCCTTTATGAATTATAGATAGAGAGGAATAGAAAGAACCAACCTATGTCTTGCGCTAATCCTTTGATCCAATCTCTCTCTTCTTTGATAGTCTCCAGCTACCTGCTCCCTTGCATGCCCAGCTTCACAAAGTACCTGTAAGATCACAGAAGAGGAACACTATACAAAGACATGGATCTATATTCATAAACAACTTAGGATCAGATTTAAGTTAACCATACAAATGTAACAAGCATCATTCATACAAAAGCATGGAGGAGAACTCAAATAGTTTTTATTGATAAACAAGGAAAGATCCAGGAGGAGTTACAACCAGTGATTCTGACCCAGCATCAACCTCCCAGCAAAGAAGCCCGTCTTCACCTCAAACAAAGCATAAATCACCCAACAATCTGATGTTTGTCTCAAGAAACCAACAACAATTCCTTACAATATGAAAAATTCCAGCCTCTGGATCTCTGGGATGAGGGATCCATATATAGATATCTGTAAGGGGTATGAGTCAGCTTGTGATTTGATTAGTGTCTTCTCTCTGTCAGTTCTTGCTTCCACTTGGAGACTGAGGGTCTCTTACTCATCCTTGGTCGAATTCAGTGAGGCAAGTGTCACAAGAGAAGATTCTGGAAGCTTCTATTACCTCTCCACCTCGCGGAATGATACTGCCATTTGTCATTTCTCGCCCATCGCACCACACAGAAGGGAATTTTGAAATGCAACGCACCTAGCCAATGGAGCAGCTGCAATGATCCTGTTTTGACCAATTCTGAGCAGTTTCTGGTGGAGAACTTCTGGGAGAAGCTGTAATCTGTTGACCTTGTTCCTTTAGGGGTTAGAACAACACTTTTAGGGACTTAGGAGCCCTTGGTTTATGGACATTTCATGCTTGGAGTTGTAGGGCACAAAAATGTCTATAACAATAGCATTTGCTTCCAAAAATTTTGAGATGTTTTACCGTAGGAGTCTTACCATACCAGAGCTCATGACGAGTTTGAGCGCTGTTCACCCGGACATTTGTCTTGTTGAGAATATCAACTGTAGCAAATGCAGCTTCACCCCAAAAAGTTGCGGGAGTTCCAGACTCATCCATCATAGCACGAGCCATTTGTTGAACTGTTCTGTTCATCCTTTCCACTACTCCATTTTGCTGAGGAGTCCTTGCGGTGGAGAATTCCCTTCTTATTCCATGTTCTTCACAAAAATCGAAAAATTCATTTGAGGTAAACTCCCCACCTCTGTCAGACTTGAGACATTTAATTTTGTGATCTGATTCATTTTCAACCAAGGCTTTGAAAGATTTGAATTTTTCGAAGGCTTCGTCTTTGTGCTTCATAAGTCCTATCTAACACATCCTTGAAAAGTCGTCAATGAATAATATCAAGTATTCTTCTCCTCGAGGTGACCTTTTCCTAGATGGACCAATACATCAGTGTGGACAAGTTCAAGCAGCCTACTAGTTGATCCTGCCTTCTCAGGGAAGTTAGTTCTAGTTTTCTTACCAAACTGACATGATTTGCATATTGTATTGTCTGGAATTTTGATGTCCGGAAGACCATGAACTGCCTGGCATTTGCATGCTTTCCTTATCTGTGAGAAGCTTAGATGCCCCAATCTTCTATGCCATAGCCAGTGTTCATCATTATTGCTTAGATAGCATTGATGTTGTCCTTCTTTGAATATGTATAAATTATTTGGAGTTCTTATTCCTTTGATCACTATTTTTCCTGTATCAAGAACACGAACACTACATCCATTTGATCGAAACATTACCTCAGTTCCTTGATCTCACATCTAACTGACACTCAATAGATTATGCTTTAAGCCATGAACATACATGACATTTCCAGCTTTGACCTTTTCCTTTAACTGAACAGAACCTTTACCTTTTATGAGAGCAGGGGTGTCATTTCCAAAAGAGACCTTCTTCTCCTTCTCTAAGGCACTATATGGCTGAAGTTTTTCTTTATCACTCGTCATATGTTTCGAACATCCACTATCGATGTACCATTGATTTTCTTGCCCTTCCGCATATAAATCTATACCACATCTCTCTGGTTGTGGTTCCTTCATTCTCCATGTTTTGGCACTTGAGGCTTGCTCCTTCTGAGTTGTCTGCTGAAACCTGCTCCTGCATTCAGAATCTTCATGACCGAAATTGTTACAAATAGAACATTCTATTTCATTTTCAAGAGCAGAAAAGTTATTGTAGGTTCTTTTCACAATCCCAGTCATACTCCTCTATTTTTGAGCTTCTCTAGTCATGATTGTCTTATAGGCAACACATTGAGCTGCTTTGTGGCCAAAGTTATGACAAGAGAAACATTGACCATTGAAGAAACTCCTGTGATTATCAAATCTACCAGCCAAATGATTGTAGTTTCTATTGACATCCATTCTTGAGGCAAATTGAGAAGGTTTTACCTGAGGCTGGTTGTAGCTTCTGTTTGTCCTTAAAGTAGATTGCCCCTGATTTACCTGGTAGACTTTGTTCATTCTTGAGGTAAATTGTCCCTGATTTACCTGGTGATTTCTATTAGGCCTTTGCTCGCTCCTCCTTGCTGCATCCAGATAACTTTTGGAGGTGGATGGTTTTTGCGCTTGAGATGCTTCTTCATTATATCCCAGACCTGTCTTGATTAGTGGAGAATGCTGCACATTGATAATCTCATCTAGAGTTTCAGATCCTTTAACAAATCTAAGATTAAGATATTTTGTTTTCTCAATCTCTTTTCTAAGACCCACAATTTCACATTCTAACTTTTCATGATGTTTTTCCTTTTTAACCAGTTAGAATTGCAGAGTATCAATAATCATATTTTTCTCTTCTAAACAAATTTTGAGTTTAGAAATCTCTTCATACAGACCTTCTTCATCTATAGCATCCATGAAATCATCATATTCAAAATCCATTAAAAGTCTATAATTATTACTTTTTTCATCTTCATCACTATTTTAAAGTCCATCAATGTCTTCATGAGTGTAATGGCTTTTCTTATTTACATTTTGTTTCTTGTTCCATCTAACAGGTTCCTTACCTTTGTCAAGCTTATCTTTATGAGGAAACTTTGCAGCATAGTGACCGACTCTTCCACAAGAAAAGCATTTGAAAGGTAACTTACCTTTGAATCTTCTAGCACCCATTGAAGGTTCTTGAAAAAATTTGATTCTTCCTCTTCTTCTGATATATGTCTTGACTCATAGTAATCTCCTTTGCCTGAAGCCTTGAATGCAGCTTCTCTCCTGTCTGATGGTCCTCCTTTCCTCATTTTGTAAGCAGTTAGAATTCCATGCAGCTGTGACATGGTAAGGTTTTGTAGATTCTTTTTTTCTTCTATTGCAGAAACTTTTGATTCAAACTTAGAGGACAAAGATCTTAGAACCTTTTCAACCACAATAGCCTCTTTTATTTCTTCACCCAAGTTTTTCATACAATTAACAATCTCATCTATACATAGGAAATAGTTAGCCACACTTTCATCATTGTACATTCTGAGATTTTCATACTGAATTCTGAGGGTTTGAAGTTTTGCTCGTTTTACCTGTTCATCTCCTTCATAGCTCAGAACGATCTTATCCCATATTTCTTTTGCGGATTTGTACTGCATAACCTTGACAAATTCTAATTGAGATAGAGATCCTAATAGAGTATTGACAGCCTTTGCATTTGTTTCATATTGCTTCTTACCAGTCGGATATGCAGGAGTTGCTGAAGGAAAAGTGTATCTTGTATCTATGATATCCTAGACTTCTATACCAAGAGATTGAAGATAGGTTGTGACTCTTACCTTCCAATAGACGAAGTTGGTCCCATAAAAAATTGGTGGCCTGATAGATGCTTCTCTCTCGTAGTTGCTCATGATGATAGATCTTCCTTCAAGCGATCAAGCTTCCTCTGAAGGACCTGCTCTGATACCAATTGTTGGAAATAATACTGAGAGGGGGGCTGAATCAGTATTATCAAATTCTTTTCACTATACCTTCTAGATTTATAATTTAATTTATTCTTCAGATGTTGATAATTAATTTGTATGTCAGTACCATATAATAATGAACATGAACAAGAAAAAAAGATAGTCACACCAAAGAACACCAAATATAAGGTGGAAACCCAAAGTGGGTGAAAACCACCTGCTACAATATGTCTCTATCTTCTTTCAATTAGAAACTTCTTTTTACAATGATTATGTACTGGTGCAGTCCTTTACTAGTACGCAGGCTGCAACCTGCAGAGAGCTACAACCCTCTGTCTTTTTCCAGACTCTCCTGGAATGGAGCTACAACCCCCTTAGATCTTATACTAGCTGAGCTACTAGTACGTAGGTGTTCACCTACTGAAGGCTTCAACCTTCCCTTTTCTTCCAGGGACCACATTTCATAAATTTTTAGACTGGATCCATGAACATCAATCAAACATCAAGTACATGTGTATCAACCCATCTCCTTTCCACAATCAACTACTAAATCAACCACTATCTTCTTACAATGCAGTAACCAGAAAACAATACCAGTAATCAGACACCTATTCTGAACCCAGCACACTACAGTAATAGACAGAAGCAGCTAAAATAAGAAAAGTCTGCAACTTCACCAATATAAACCTATGGATATCCACACTTTGTCTGTGTCGATCCTCCAGACCTCCGCACCTGCACCTGTCGCTGAACTGCGCATCGTCACACCTGAACCCTTGTGTGAACTGCGCACCTCCGCATAGAACCTGTGTCTAAACTGCACACCTCCGCACTGAACCCGTGTCTGAACTGCGTACCTCCGCACCTTTTCCTTGATAGACCTGCGGATCTCCGCACTTTCTCCTTCACTGGCCTGCATATTTTTGCACTTTCTCCTTCACTGGCCTGCGGACCTCCGCACCTGCACCGTGTTGCACCTGCGGTTATAGAGTTTTTCAGCCTTCAAGTATACCCCAGACTATCAGATTTATAGATCTGATCATGCGCCAAGGAGATCTCGACCCATCAGGAGATCCACCTTATAAAGCTTAGGTTTCTCCTTGATTTAGATCCAGCTATCACTCACCAACCAGAATTTCAGATCTTACTCACCTTTAGATATTCAATGCATGCGTGCTCAGCCAAATGATGTCCTTTCCTTTTTATAGACAAGCCCTTACTCAAACCATGGATCAAAACCATAGAAAGCCAATACAAGGGACCCAAAACCGGGGTTTAATACTTTAGAAACAAAAACCACGGACCAAAACCATAGGATCAAAAACGTCAGACTAAATACCATGGATCACCCATGTGCGTGTGCTTTTCTTTGGATGAAATTCTATGAACTTTAGGTCCACACCTTTTGTTCAAAGAACCTACGGGTATGTCCACACCTCTTGTTCGGAGCACCTGCGGGCCCGCGGCTTTTGTTTGGCGCACTTGCGGGTATCTCATTTTCTATCATTTTGAGAGCCTGAACTGTGATTTTCCACTTGAGTGAGTTGCCATCAAGGACAACAATTATGCCATAGCACCACACGTGAGTCATAATGCCAACACAAATCTTACCTTATGTTTCTCCACACTACCATCAGTAACTTGCTTTACCTTGTAAATCCAATGGGAACTCACAACTGACTTGTTCTCTGGTCTTGGAACCACATCCCAAGCAATGTTCTGAACTATGGAGTCATACTCCTCCACCATAGCATCAACCCAAATCGGCTGGTGCACTACTTCCTCAAAGGAAGATGGCTCGATCTTAACACATTCTCCAACAAGGGCCATGTATCCAGTGTACCTATCAGGTGACCTCCTTTGTCTGCACTGGGAAGATGGTTCTCCCAAATTCTCTCTTGCATTTGACAAAAATCTGTCAGCTTCTCTTGTGCGCTTCTGTCCCTCTCTGGAAGACTCTGCTTGAGTGGTTGTCTCCACTCATGGAACCTCTACATGTGGTGGCTCTGCATCAGTCTGAGGCTCCTCCTCCTTAGGAACCAAAAGTTCCTCCACATCTAGTAGTTGGAGCTCCCTCTCAAGGGAAACTCGCATGGCCTTCTGCTCATCAAACTTGAGTTCTCTGTGAGCCAATGTCCTCTCACTGGTAGGCAAGTACACCTGATAGTTGTGGTGTGTATCAATGTACCCCAAAAGTATCCCCAACTCAATTGTCAGCTCAAGCTTCTTCCAAGCATCCTTAGTCACATGGAAATATACTGATGAGCCAAAGATACTGAAGTGATCCACATCTGGTCTCTCCCCGGAGAAAGCTTCCTCTAGTGTCTTTGTCCCAAGTATGAGATGTGGGCTTCTATTCTACAAATAGACCATTGTGTTGCATGCCTCAGCCCACGAAAGAAGTGGTAGGCCTTGGTCATGTAGCATCGCCAAAGCTGCCCCCATAACCATTATGTTCTTCCTATCGGCCAGCCCATTCTGTTGTGGGTTATGAGGTGTTGTCAACTCCCATTTAATTCCTTCCGCTACACATAAGTCCTTAAACCCTTGAGAGATATACTCTCCACCATTTTCGCTTCTCAAGGCCTTGGTCTTCTTCCCAGACTCTTTCTCAACCAAAGCTTTGAACTCACAAAACTTTGAGAAGGTTTGGTCCTTCTTCTACATGAAATAAATCCAGCATTTACGAGGAAAATCATCAATGAAAATCACATAATACCTTTTTTTCGTAGTGGATGCTATCAAGAATGGTCCACACATCAGTATGAACTCGCTCTAGATTGCTTTAGCTCGACTATCTAGATCATGAAAGGAAGACTTGGCGTACTTTCCCAAGGTACAACCTTTGCATGTGTCCACTTGATCAAGTTTACCTTTGGGAAGTCTGGTAGAGATCTGCTACATTATCTTCAAGGCCCCATGATGCAAGTGGCCCAACCACCTATGCCATAACTTGCACCAATTCTTCTTTCAAACTCAATGAAACACAATCATTTACCTCTAGTTTATAGAGATTCTTCAATCAAATCCCAATCCTCTTTGTCTGACCCATGGCTATGTGTCTCAGGAATGCCTTTCCTTTATTGAAGACAACATCATAGCCTTTTTCCTCCAACATCGCGACCGATACCAAGTTCTTCTTTAGTCCAGGCACATACTTCACATCGGTCAAGGTGAGAGGAGCTCCATGCTCCCTCTAAAAAGCAACTGTGCCTTCTCTTGAAACACAATAGTTTCTGTCATCACCCATCTCTATGCACATCTTGAGGTCTTTATCTTCTAAGGTACTAAATAAACTTTTATCGTTGGTCATGTGGAATGAGGCTCCACTGTCCAGATACCAAACACAACCCACCATCGATGAAACCATGCATCCGATGAGGGTAAAATCTAATTCGAACTAAGAGTCTAATTCCTCACCTTTTGATCCTTTCGAGGATCCCTTCTTGGATTTTTTCTATAGACAATTAATTGCATAATGGCCCACGTCATGACAATTAAAGCATCTCACTTTAGATTTGTCAATCTTCTTCCCTCCATGAGAATAATTCAATTTGGAATGGGAAGCCTTCCCTTTCCCTTTCCTTGCCTTACTTACTAAGGGCAGATTTTCTTCATCATCATGCTTAGATGAAGAACCATCTCTTGTGCTCCTCCTGATCTCCTCCTGCATCAGATCTGACCACAGTCATTCCCAATCCAACAGTTTGTCTCTGAATGGAGTCCTCACAGCTATTCCAGCTCTTTGGAAGACTGAGGAGAGCAAGGCTCACCATATCATCATCGGCAGTCGTTATTCCCACACTACCAAGCTCATCTTTGCAAGTGATCAGCTTGTTCAGATATGTAGAAATAGAATCGCCCTTCTCCATCTTGATTTCCCAAAGCTTATCTTTGAGCGCCAGTTTCCTCTGGTCACTACTGTTTTGATATAGGTCCTTTAATGTATTCCACATTGAAAACAGAGTCTCCTTCCCATGGAGAATCAAGACAATATGGTCTCGAACTCGCTCCAGAAGAATCCTTCTTGCCTTCGCCACACACTTCTTCCATTCAGTCAATTCTTGTGCATTAGCTGCAGATGGCTTGCGAATTTCTTGATCAATGAAATCCTTCAAACCATTGTCTTCTAATACCGCTTCCATGTGATCCTTCCATGCTATGTAATTCAAGTTGCCATCTAGAGCATACTCGAGTCTCGAGCCATTGAACACCATTGGTGAACTTTGAGGTGTGATAAGAATTCGATTTTCACCTGCAACCAATAACTTCAAACTTTGAATTTCCATTCTCAATATACTATTCACAGCTTTGATCACATTTGCTCGGATACCATGTAGAAATTCTCATTGTATATTAACCTAATTATGCAATATAACTAAAGCAAAATACTTAATCTACTTCTACAATCAAACTTGCATAAGATGAATCAATTTGAGAAAGATCAAACAGAACACATATAACAGAGAAGAAGAATCAATACACATGAAACACAAAATAATACTCTAGGGAAAGCCTCAAGTAAAAACCCTGCTATCTGTATTATCATACAAGTGGAAATATCTCAGGATTACACAGAGCTTTAGCTCTCACAGCTATCCAGGTCTTGGTACAATGCCTCACACTGCTCTTAGACAGAATAGACAACTCATATGCATTCTTCTTTGCCCTCTAAGCCTCCTATTTCCTTGTGTTGTTTTCCCTAGGTGTTCTAGCTATAACCTTGTGTGACATTGATCCCACACACTACTCCAACACACTATAAAACTGCACAAATATCAAGGAATGAATTCCTTCTGCATGTAAGAGATTTTCTTATAGGAAAATTCTTGGAACTGATAGTACACTGTCCCTACCTTTAATCTCAACTGGGTCTTTATCTAAACTGACATGTATGAGTTATTTATGAGATAATATTCAGTTATCTGGAGTAAACTAGTTTCATGCATGCATGCATTAACTGACTGAACTCACAATTAGTTCCTCAAACTATTTGGAACTAATTTAACTGGACTTAACTCAGTTAACTGAGCTAACTAATTACAACTCAAATACAACTTATCCTTATCTTATTAATTAAGGGATAGCTTCCTTAATTTAAGGGATAACTGTTGCATGACTTCACAAAGACTTCTAGCTTGAATTTCTCCAACTAATTAACTCAAGATGAATTAATTAATTATTTTCCAAGTAGCTAGTGAGACTAAATTCGAATTTTAATTTTAATTTTTAATTCAAGGACAAATTGAAATTGGAATATTCTTGTTGCCACATTTCAACACCTACGCCTTATGTGACAAAATTAGATATTTAATTAACTAGTGTTCCCATTTGTAGGAACTTAAGAAGTGGCACCAAATTCTTGAAGTTTTCCCTAACAACAAGCCCAACACAATCACCATAACTATCACATTTTCACACGAAACCATCATACTCAGTTTTCCCACAACTCCCTTAATTCCGAGAGGCATGGGCCTATTTTCACCAACTTAATTATGGGACCTCAACACTTTTTCAAATGAATGTCGTACAGTAGACCAATTAACGACATGCACCTTCCATTAGCACCCACCAAGACCATTTTTAGTAGCGAAGACACAAAAAATATACCACATTAGCACAAGCATTCCCTACTCAACATGCTTGGCTCCCAGGGCCCTGGTCCCTTCCCTTAGATACTCTCAGACACCCATAAGAGAGATTTTCCAACCACCTAGTGCTAATGACACCCAACGCCATATATGATTCATTTCGTCATCCACACAAACCTTGATTCGTTCCATCTACTCATCATCTTTTAATGTCGAGACCGCTTTTCCCATTGCGAAGATTGCACCACCCATGACTATGCAGGCTAATTTAGTCTACTCATTGTCCACATCGTTAGGTTCCACAATAACAACCATCAAATCATTTTCTTGCTTATCCATTACCACCACTTAGTGCCAATCTCAACCTCATAACCCCTCACAACCGCTTCCACCATTAGAAAATATTTTTCACTCAAACGAAGATATTTCAGAGGCCATGATGGAACCTAAGTGTCCTTGGGATTCCATGCACCATCGTTCTTTATTTTTAGCAAAAATGTTTTCACACCTACTAAAGTACCATGCTATGACATTTTTTCAGTAGAAAAAAATTACTTTTTACCACCAGGGTAGGTAGATTGGATCAAGAACCCCATCCTCGCACCATATACATTTGAGGAGGGAAATATGTCCAACATATCACCCACTATCAAAGTAAACATATCCACCAAACCAAGCATCATTGAAGAAATATCACTAGGAGAAGCATGTTCCCTAGAGTAAATTGCATCCTACAAAGCCTTGTTACAAGAGTATACAAACATTTTCTCCTATTCATATTTTGATATGCCTGGTATCATCCCTTCAATTATGTAACACCACATTGACATCTAGCTAGATGCCTACCTAGTCAGGAAAAGGTATTATATTCTTAACCCTTCTAAAGCATAAGTCGTTATAAAAGAAATTAATAAGCTTCATAAAGTTGGTTTCATTTACCCCATCACTTGTACATCTTTGGTTTCAAAACCTATACCCATCATGAAAAAATAGGGCACTCCTCATATTTGTACTGATTTCCTGGATGTAAATAAAGAATGTACCAAATACAACTATCCCAACCCCTTCATTGACAAATTTATTGATGCATGCTTGAGACATGAAGCCTTGTCCTTTATGGACAACGTTTCTGGATATATCCAAATCCAAATCCGCCACACATATCAATATAAAACAACCTCCATGACCCCCTGGGGTAATTTCTCCTACTACGGTATGCCCTTTGCCCTTAAAAATGCAGGAGCCACATTCTAGTAGACCATGAACTATATCCTTCATGGTCTAGCTCATCTTTAGATCATCTGGAAGATATTGGCTTGGTTTTTCAAAGGTGTTGAAAATAAAACCTCAAATTGAACCCCCTCAAGTGTGTCTTATGCACTAGTGCAAGAAGACTGTTGGGAATCATAGTCTTATAGCAAGGCATTTGAGTTGACCTCCTGAAGGTTCAGGCCATTTGTGAGATCCCACTACCTAAAACTTTGAAGAAGTTACAAATCCTACAAGGTAAGGCGAACTTCTTATGACACTTTGTTCCCAACCATGCTACATGTGCTGATGGATTCTTATGTCTCCTTCATTAGGACATCCCATTACAATGGGATGAGAAGGACCAATAATCAATCGAAGCTTTAAAAGACACATTGTCAGAATCACCTCTGATAAGCCCTCCTGACCATACCAAGGACTTCACTCTCTACTTATAATCTTTAGAGGTATCCAGCACTGGGTATTGGTTAAAGAAGGTACCGATAATAGGGACAAGATAATCTATTATGTTAGAAAGAACCTCTAGAGGCCTACATTGAAATATGAGCTAGCATAAAAGACAACCTTAGACTTAATACATGCCATCCAAAAACTACAACACTACATTCTACTAAATACTACCACCATCATAGAAAATATAAACACTATGTGTTACTTGTTCATGACCCATATGATGAACCATAAGTATGCCTCGTGGGTGGTGATCTTACAAGAGTTTAAACTTCATTTTTCCTCATCTGAGAGAAAAAAATATCTGATTCTTACAGAGTTCATCATTTATCCCCCCCTAGAATCTAAAGGGTGACATGGTCCCCTACCAATAACTCTTTCCCAGACAAACATCTATTAGTTATATCTATAGATGACTCCTAGTATGGTGACATACTCCTCTTTCTTCGAACTCAAAATTTATCCCCCAACTCACTTGTGATGACAATAGGCACATTCTCCACCAATCCTTACGCTATCTCCTCATTGGAGACGTTCTTTACCAAAGAGGAATCAACACCATTCTTCGTCGATGCCTTTCCATTGATGATGCCGAACACGTCTTAAATGAATGTCATAATAGACCTATGACAACCACCTCTCTGATATGGCCTTTGCCTAAAATATCCTCTATGATGGATACTTCTTTCCTACGCTTTTCCACAACTATATCCAACTAGTCAAGCGATGTGAATGTTGTCAATGATATGTGCATAAAGCCTGAGCTTCTCCAAGTCCTATACATGAGGTCATCTTCGCCAACCCATTTTTTAAATGGGACATTGACTTCATGATTTTCAACCCATCATCTCAAAATTCCAACAAATACATAATAGTCGCCATCGAATACTTCCCCAAGTGGGCCGAAGCCATGCTAATATTCAACAACACTGTTGATACCACCGTCAGATTTTTTTTTAACAATGCCATCACATGGTTTGGAATTCCAAAGGATTTAGTCTCAAACCATGGTAAACACTCTGAGAATGATATTTTCAATGAAATATTCCAACTCCTTGGATTTTCATGTGATTTTTGTTCCACATACTACCCCCTATAAACAGAATAGGTAGAATCTGTAAACAAAGTCCTCAAGACAACGTTACAATGCATGGTGAACAAGCATAAAACCAACTAGCATCACATGATATTTTTTTCCTTGTGGGCATACCACACATTTGTCAAATCATCCATAGGTTTTAATCCTTTCCACCTAGTATATGGTGTGGAGGCCATAATTTCCATAGAATGTGAGATTCCTACCTTATGCACTTCCATCGAGCTTCCCCCAAATACTTCACCCCTATAACAATGGCTAGTGCAACTGGAACACATTTTTGAAATACGACGCAAATCCCTTCAGCACAAAAAATCCCATAAAAAGAGAACCAATGCCTCTTTTGATCACAATGTCACTCCTCACACATTTAATGAGGGAGATCTCATATTTTGGTATGACATATCCAAAGAAGCCTTAGGACCAGGAAAGTTTGAGACCTTATGGAAATGGCATTACATCATCAAACATTACCTCTTAAAAGGTGCCTACATATTAGCAGAGCCTGACGGAACTTTCCTCAAAGATCCTGTCAATGGGATCTACCTTAAAAAATTATTCCCATAATCTTCACTTAAAGCCTTAGAATGTAGAAGCATGTATCTTGATTTATTTTTCTGATTATCACCTCATCATGGATGTATTTTGGAAAACATACTCTCATCATGTGTCGTAGATGGATCATTTGCGAGCCTACTACCACGAGTTTGTTGATGATGCTTTCAATTGTCGCAAAATCTCGTTGCAGTAGCCTGGGACATACACTCCTAAGAACTAAAACATATCCACCCTAATGGGCTTTGCATTGGGTCAACCACCAATAATCAAGCCAAATATAATGCTGTCATAGGCCTCTTGGCTTTGGTAACAATCACCTACATGTATTCCTTGATTCCCAACTTGTTGTATTGTAGTTAAATAGAACCTTAAAGATATATGACCATGGGTTTTTTTGGAAATACCTACATGCACAAATGTTAGCAAGTGGTTTTGATCATGTCACATTTTCACATATACCAAGAAGTCAAAATAATGTGGTTGATCACATAGCTAATCAAATCCTAGACTGACATGCATCACATATACATCATCATCGAGACACATAAAACATAATGAACATATCCATCAATAAATGTTATATACATCACAGGTATAAGAGAATATCACATAAACACATCATGAGAGCTACAAAAAATGAGCTCATATATATATATATATATATATATATATATATATATATATATATATATATATATATATATATATATATATATATATATATATATATATATATATATATATATATATATATATATATATATATATATATATATATATATATATATATATATATATGCATATTGACCAGAGCTACGTATTGGCTAAGCTATATGCCTTTGTCCCTACCCTAGCTCCTGGGCTTTTTGGCGTATATATATATATATCATCCAAAAAATATGTACATATACTAGTCATAGCCAAAAAAATAAGTCACCAAAAAGGGGAGCATCCTCATAATGGGTGCTTCCCCTGGTACATTCAAGTCCAAAATCTAGGTATGGGGTCCAACACCCCCTACTGTTATAGACATTTTTGTGCCTTACAGCTATAAGCATGAAATGTCCATAATCTAAGGGATCTAAAGTCCCTAAACATGTTTTTCCTACCCCTAGAGGAACAAGGCTAACAAACCACATCAATTCACAGAAGTTCTCCACTAGAAACTGCTAAAAAACAAGTCATTTCAGGATCAATTCAGAGGCTCCACTAGCTGACTGCGCTGAAATGCAGAGATTACACTGGCTAGGTGCACTGCAACGCAGGTAGAAGCACTACCAGGGTGCGCTGAGCGGGAAGTGACAAATGGCAAGTTCATTCAACGAGGTGGAAAGACCCTGGAAGCTTCTAGAATCTTCTCCAATGACACTTGCCTCAATGAATTCTACTAGTGATGAGTAAGAGGCTCTTAGTCTCCAAGTGGAAGCAAGAACTAACAGAGGGAGAGGACACTAGTCAGATCTCAAGCTGACTCATCCTCTCTCCAAACATCTATATATGGATCTCTCCTCCATGAGATCCAGGAGGCTGGAATTTTGTTATTGCAAAGAATTGTTGTTGGTTTGAGATTGGAATCATTGGGTGCTTAATGCTTTGAAGGGAGGTGAAGATAGGAATTTCATTTGCTGGGAAGGAGATGCTGGATTGGAGCCTTCTTGGTTGTATCTCCTCCTGAACCTTGTTATTCATCAATAAAGCTATCTTGGTTTCTCCTATATACTGATGTATCTTTGATGTATGTTTGCATTAGTATGTTTAGTTTATTTCTAATCCTGAACTAGTTATGAATATGAATCTATGTCTTTGTGTAGTGTTCTCTTCTTGTGATCTTGCAGGAACCTGTTGAAATTGGGCGAGCGAGAAGGCAAGTAGCTGGGAACTCTCAAAGAGAAGAGAAACCGAATCGAGGGACAAACGGAAGACACCGGTTAGTCCATCCATCTCTCTTCATTCTTAATTCATAAAGGAAGAATACTAGAATAGCTGTTTCTATTTGTTGCTAAGGCACTGTCACACCTTAGGTGGATAGGATCGTCCTGCATAGGCATTTTTCCCCACAACAAATTGGTGACTCCACTGGGGAGATCTGTTTAGTCATTTTATTTGTGTCTCTATCATTGTTTGTTTCATAGACTCAAGAGCAGCAATCGAACTGCATCTGCTATTTTCAGATGCAAAGTAGACAGCTGCTGCTTTGATCCAATCACTGGATTTGTCTATGATCTGAACAATGGACTCACAAATGATTTGATGATCCTTTGTGATAGATCTTAGCCCTCCCTCAAAGCATCCCTTTGATTGTACCTTGCTTGTTGCTTTGATTTGGCCTGAAACTGTAGATTAAATAGCAAACTGTAACCCAAAACCCAGTGAGGAACTCTCGTTTCTCCTTCAGCGCAGACTCTGTGAAGAGGTTCTGCATTTCAACGTAGGTCCCGTGAAGGCTACCTGCGCTGAATGTCAAAACCTCTGTGTTAGGGGTGCGCTGATCCAGCTTAGGCCTTGTGCAGCTGGGGTTCTCTGCTCTGTTTTGCCTTGTTTTGATCTTTGATTTTTGCAGCCTGTAACTAGCATAGGTACCTGTCTGATAACCCCTTTTCTCTGCTTAAATTCCGCCTCCTTTTGTACAAAAAGACTGTGAGTGTTTTTATGTGTTTGTGGCGTCATTTACAGTTTTCCTTTGCAAGAGTGGAATAGTCACCCTGTAGCCCTTGATTCAGATCTGTTGATTGTGATCTTAGGAGAGAGTTCATTGGCTGTTTACAGTTGATTATACATTTACTTTTGCTTTTGGTTTGAGTTTGTCTCTTTTAAGTGTCGAAACAAGTGGTCATTTCGAAAGTCGTAAAGTGTTGTATTCTCTTCTACCCTTTCTGATTTCGAAAAAGTAAACTTGTTTGTATTTTTCATTTAAAAGCAAATTCAAAGTTGTACAAAAGGCTTTCTTTTTAGGCATCAATATTAAGAGAGCGGAAAACAAACACCTGCATTGTGCATTTGCATCTTGATAGTTTGCATGCTTGATTTAGGAAAAGTGCATTTAGAGTGTGCTGATTGCTCTTTGAGAAAAGATGGTGTCTTTCTTTTCCCTTTGTAGCTAGGATTTTCATTGTTGAAAAGATACAAAAGCTTGCTTATCATCTTTAGACTGCATTTAGGAATTGTATCATACATCTCGTGGTGATCCAAAAAGGCAAACTTCTAAGAAAGATCAACCTAAAATAAATTGAATGAACTTAACAACGCTTTGTAACTTAACGCACAACATAGAGGTCTAGGCTAGAGACGTGTTCCGGCGTCGTAAAGCCTGGTGACTGTCGATCTCGCTGATGGTGGGTGATTCCTCCTGAGGGACGATAGCGCCAGTACGGATTGTGCTCCCACGTACCGTCGAGTATATATTGGGAGACCCCTATAGGCATAAAACATTTATCCTTAGGAAGCCGTGTCGACCGCCCTACTGATCGCAATGCACTGAACACAGCATTCAGGAAGATTGACCGCCCGTACCTTAAAAAGTATTCTGCGGTTTTGCGAAAAGTTTGGCACACCCTCTACCTAGAACTCCAGAGCAGTTCCTTTTGGCCTTTTTCAAACTCTATAACAGAAAAATTCCACTCGCGCATTTGTCACTTCGGGCTCGTTAAAACATCGAAGGAGACTAGAGTCATCTTTAGCTTTTTCTCGACTCTTTAAAATTGAAAAAGCAAGTTGTGTCTAAAGCGTCGTTAAAATTTATTTTAAACGGAACAATCACCCCTTTTTCCTGCGCTGATCTTTAGGTTGAGAAAATGGAGCACACCAACCAAGGAATTCCCCTTGGTGGAAATCCTAGTCCCTTCTCCTCTTGGGGAGATGTTGGTGTGCCCCATATGGCCACATTGTCGCTTCCAGGACTGACAATTGGCTTGCCGGTCTGGCTCTTCTCAACCAATGTCGTTCAGAACACCACTATTCCTGAACAGTCAAATCAACAGTTAGACCAGACTAGAGTTACCCACCAGCCTTCTACTTCATCTAATTCTTCCTCTCCTCCTTCTTCTTCGCTTGACGGAACTGGTAAAACAAAAAACCAAGTTCCTAAGGAGAAGAAGGGAAAAGAAGAAGAAAGAGAAGAAGAAGAAGGAGCCAAAAGCGACTGGGGGCAAACAAGTGTCTTCTGACAAAAATCCACACGCAACACTGACTAGGCCTAAATCGCCATGTGTCATATGCAAGGGAGACCACTTCCACAGAGATTGTCCCTGCATCCCTCAGATACTAAGGGACTGGTCTCCCCGTTTGCACAATTCGGTGGCGTCAACCTCTGATAGCCATGTTGACAGCACACCGTCAACTAGTGAAAGTGAAGCCACATGACAGAGAGGGAAAGCTAGATTTCCCTGCAAACTGTGTGAAGGCGACCATGCCATCCACCGTTGTCCCTTCTTAGACGAGGCTAAAAGAGTTTTGGAAGATCGCCCGGTTTTACCACCGCGACTTCCTCCTGGATATCAAAAGCTCCTGCCAAGTCCTTCACCAGTTGAGAACCCGGCTGGCCCGCTCAGGTGGTCAGCCGAAGCCCTTATCATTGAGGATGAACCGTCCAAATCCATACCTGACGAAAGTCAAAAAGTCGAGGCGGCAGTTGACCTGGTCTTGCCTTCAGAGGTTCTATCTTCGAATGATACCATCACAGAAGAGAATAAAGACGACACCGTCCAAATTCTCTTCATCAACACAGGCTCCGACGAACAAGGGGGCAATTTGCCCATTCCTTTATCGCAGGAAGGAACTTCGTCAGAGTCATACCCGGCCGTATATTCGGTCCCACCACCAAGCAACCTAGTTGTCTCCTTTGATTGGAACCAACTAGGCAGACCCCGGTTGCCAGCAAGCATACCATTCAGAATTATCGTTCAAATATACAGAATGGTAATGGCTGGCACCATCATTGATGAGGGGGCATCTGTGAGTATCCTTTCCTCTGTTGCTTGGAAAGCGCTTGGTTCACCAGCACTTTTGCGTGAAATGAGAAATCTAACAAGCTTTGATAAAGGAACCGGTCGACCTTTAGGGATCCTCCCAAATGTGCCCGTCACATTGAAATGGAAGACAGTTCAAATGAACGTGATGGTCGTTCAAGGACCCTTGGAGTATAACCTACTCCTTGGACGAGACTATATATATTGCATGGGAGCCATCGTCTCCTCACTCTTTAGAGTAATGTGTTTTCCGCACGAAGGAAGAGTGGTCAAGCTCGTGGACCAGCTTTCATTTCCCCGATCACGCATCGCAAATAGTCATATACCATCCCTAAATGGTATCTTCACGCAAGAAATGTCTCAACCCACGGTCCGTCCTCCCGATGAGCGCGAGTAATTCGGAGGGATATGACTGGAACCCAGGGGGCATGCGTCCTGGTCTGCTTCGGCAGGAAAACTTTGGGTATAGGGTAGGTTTCCGTGGGAGAATATGACTAGTCTGTACCCCTCCCATGCTGGAAGAGGGTTATTCTAGAATAAGATTCTTTTGTCAAAGTTATGAGAGTTGACAGACAGAGTCACTCACCTTTGTTCATCTCGGTGGACATCGCCGAAGAAGTGTTTGGTTTGAAAGATTAACAGGACAATCTTTGGGTAACCTGAAAGAGGTAGGCCTCTCTCGGTAAAACAATTGTTTTGGCGGAAGTGAAGTAGAGGTAACCTTGAAATCGTACTTTATGCCTGGGGGCATCCAAACCTTTTGGAGTGCAAGCAAGGGGCGGCTATTTATTTTTTAAATTTTTAGGTCCTCCCTTTAAACCTATAGGTCTAACCCTTTAAACTCGTAGGATTAGTCGTTTCCGAACTTGCATAACGAAAGGATCCGGAGCAAAGCTTTGTAAGATCTAAGCTCCATAAAAAATAGCATATTCCATGAGACATTCTTATCATATGACTAGATTAATCGAGCAGTTTTAGCACACAGTTCATGCTCGTTAAAAAATAAACGCAAGATCCGAGCAGTTTTAGCACATAGTTCATGCTCGTTAAAAAATAAACATAAGACTGAGCAGTGTTTTTCCGCGTTTAAGCTCGTTAAAAAATGAACTATCTTCCGGTAAATAACCACCGTGAATGTAATATCATCAGCCATTAAAGCCTTGATCGTGTTTGCACCGTCACCTCCACTTTTCCATTGGCCGATCGTTCACCTCCATATGATTGTTTACCCATTTTGAGGAACAGCTGCGAAGAGTGATTTCACTAGCCATCCTTATGACACTGCCGTGATTGGAAAATTCCAACCTTTACCTGGAATCAACTTCTAACCCATTTTATCACTCGTTCCTCAAGAGATGAGTCTTCTTTAAGCTCTTTTCATCTGACTCGTAAAATATGAAAAGATTTCCGAGTTTTGGCCTTCCAGCTCGTTAAAGCGACCGGAAGTGCTATCCCTCCTCTAGATTTTAATCTTTTTGGACCTGAGGGATTATTGCACAAAAAGATCGAGCGCTTGTTTTGTTTGGCTCGTTAAAACTATCAAAAACTCATCCCTTCTGTATTGTTTTATACTTTTTCGGACTTAAGGGATTAGATGACGAAAAAGGACTTTCGGAGTTGACTTTACGTACCTTTTCAGACTCTCTAAAAATGAAAAGGACCGAGTTATCCTTGTCGTTAGACTCGTTAAAAGCATTAAATAGCGACAAACTTGTCTTTAGACGAGAACGAGTTTCACTATCGCTAGGCTCGTTAAAACATAGCGATGGGCTTGCCCGAAGGGCAAGTTATAGAACAAGCATATGTTATCCTCCTCAAGCTTGACAAAAATAAAGAGGTACTGGTCAGCAATGACTAGGGAAAAATTGGGAGAAACTCAAGAAAACTTTGATGGTAGCAAGTCGCTCTTGAACATGACACTTTTCCTCCGTACCACAGTCGGGTTGGGTTGTTTCATTCACCGGTCATATCACCATGGTCTTGCCATACCATCCATATTTGGGGTAATGCTACCGATCCATCGCATAAGTGTCGCCATATGTTCAAGAGAAGTCGTTCAGAGAAGTCACCCGTGTTCCATCCACTACCATACATTATCCTTCATTCTTTTCATGACCGCCACCCTGAATCATATATCATTAGATCGTTTTCACCTCCATCAAAATCATTAGCTCCGTTCCGTGTCACTGATGTGGGATACATTAAGGCCCTCCTTTGATGGATCGCTTCTTGTCGACATCAGCTCATTATCCAAGAAGTTGATCTAGGAACAACCCCTCCAGTACTTTGAAGCTTGCATGCCTCAATGGCAAGTTTCTCACTTCCGGCGACAGGTATACATCAATGACCTTCGACCGAAAGATTTTGCGTGGTGTTCGATGCCAAGTCCTTTATTCACACCACGTGAATTGTACTGCAGTACCTTGAGGGTCATTATCATTATCGGTGATTCCTCTCGCGCTTGTTAACGGTTTACCTCATTGACCGGTAATCAAGCGATGTCTTTCCATGTTCGACTTCAGAACATTTCTCACATGGATCGACTTGTACTTAGAGTGAAGATCGAACGAGTTTGAAGACCCCGGATCTAGTTTCATCCATCCGGGCTGCGATATATATTCAGGAAAGATAAAGACATTGACATGTACATCATTGCAGCAGATAACCATCCTACCCAAAGGATGATAATTTCATCAAAATTATCAGTCTACCATCAGACGATTGTCTGTTCTATGTACAGAAAAATGAATTTATAAAGCTGAGCATGGGAATGCCCGCCTCAGCTAGATCATGAAAGCAGTATGAAAAATAATGTATTGTATTGTATCTTATTACAGGTCTCCTCCCAGCATTGGATGAACTTCGGATCCTCCTAATAAAGCATTTCACCCGATAAACGGCCTCATACTTTAGGGGGCAACTGTTATAGACATTTTTGTGCCTTACAGCTATAAGCATGAAATGTCCATAATCTAAGGGATCCAAAGTCCCTAAACATGTTGTTCCTACCCCTAGAGGAACAAGGCTAACAAACCACAGCAATTCACAGAAGTTCTCCACCAGAAACTGCTCAAAAACAAGTCAATTCAGGATCAATTCAGAGGCTCCACTAGCTGTCTGCGCTGAAATGCAGAGATTACACTGGCTAGGTGCACTGCAACGCAGGTAGAAGCACTACCAGGGTGCGCTGAGCGGGAAGTGACAAATGGCAAGTTCATTCAACGAGGTGGAAAGACCCTGGAAGCTTCCAGAATCTTCTCCAATGACACTTGCCTCAATGAATTCGACTAGTGATGAGTAAGAGGCTCTTACTCTCCAAGTGGAAGCAAGAACTGACAGAGGGAGAGGACACTAGTCAGATCTCAAGCTGACTCATCCTCTCTCCAAACATCTATATATGGATCTCTCCTCCATGAGATCCAGGAGGCTGGAATTTTGTTATTGCAAAGAATTGTTGTTGGTTTGAGATTGGAATCATTGGGTGCTTAATGCTTTGAAGGGAGGTGAAGATAGGAATTTCATTTGCTGGGAAGGAGATGCTGGATTGGAGCCTTCTTGGTTGTATCTCCTCCTGAACCTTGTTATTCATCAATAAAGCTATCTTGGTTTCTCC
Source organism: Pinus tabuliformis (assembly GCA_031772625.1). Classification (NCBI taxonomy): domain Eukaryota; kingdom Viridiplantae; phylum Streptophyta; class Pinopsida; order Pinales; family Pinaceae; genus Pinus; species Pinus tabuliformis. Next base: position 53,224,453 of record CM062815.1, read on the forward strand.
TATATACTGATGTATATTTGATGTATGTTTGCATTAGTGTGTTTAGTTTATTTCTAATCCTGAACTAGTTATGAATATGAATCTATGTCTTTGTGTAGTGTTCTCCTCTTGTGATCTTGCAGGAACCTGTTGAAACTGGGTGAGCGAGAAGGCAAGTAGCTGGGAACTCTCAAACAGAAGAGAAACCGAATCGAGGGACAAACGGAAGACACCGGTTAGTCCATCCATCTCTCTTCATTCTTAATTCATAAAGGAAGAATACTAGAATAGTTGTTTCTGTTTGTTGCTAAGGCACTGTCACACCTTAGGTGGATAGGATCGTCCTGCATAGGCATTTTTCCCCACAACACCTACACATCATTTTCTCCCTGAATGAGGCCCTCCTACCTCACCCGCTAATGGATCCAAGGTCAACTGAGAAGTAGATTATGTTATTTCCAACTATTGGAGGACTAGACATCGCTTCTATCCCAATCCATCTTCCTCTTGATAACATCCTCCCCTAGCCACACCCATCCAACATCAAGCATCCCTTAGAGTATATATTCCACTTAGTCCCAAGCATCCTTGACAACCTCCTCTCATGCTTGTAGCCTCTCAACCTCTGCCCAAAGAGCTGCAACCTACTCCTCCTCAAATGGGCCACCTATCTCTAGACGCATCCTTTGAGCTAGCCTCTATGGACCCTCATATACTCTCCCATCCCTCCGACAGTTCCGCCCTGCAACAACCTCTACCTCACCAAGACACCAAGGCTTTGCACCCACCAACCTGCCGAAAGGGAGTCTGCAAGGTCCAACATCTACAAGAAAACATGCGGAGTATCAACATGGATATATAACATAAAACCAAAGCATATAAATGACATAAAATGCTAAAATCATACTAGCATACCTTCTGGGCCCCAAACATCACTTGGGGGCAAGCCCATCTTTAGATATCCTTGGAAATCCATGCCAACATAAGGGAACTTGGGGATTAACTGAGAGTTTGACTAAAACCAACCCTCAAATGTGGGAATCCAATATAACCCTATGACCCTGGCACATACCTTCAGCATAAAAGGACCCCAACGTCGAATGCAAGGCTTTCTAGGTGGACCAAGCACTACTGCTATCACTGGTTGCAACATCACTACCCTCTCGTACAATATGATGCACACCATGATGTAGTAACAAAAGTTTCTCACCACACCTCAAATGACCTGTAACAACTACATCATCATCCTCTGATTGAGGAAGCCAAACTAATCAAAGAAGATGCATGCCTACATTCTCTATAGAACTATTATCTCTGGACCTTAAATGTGGTTTGGGTTTAATGACCCCACCAATAATACTATCATAACAGTCGCCACCTATGTCCTTAGGTACATGATGGATGCAATACAGATTCACCCCGAAAGGAATGGATCATCATGATAATGTTTTCGAGTCCAACACAACAAAATCACTCATTTGGACGGGAGCCCCATCAGTAGCACCTCACCCCGAGTCACCAACCCTGTAACAAAGTATACATCTGCCTTAGCAATGAATGCTGACTCTTAACCTTGAATGTTAAATACCTGTCAATCACGCTGCCACCTTTCAATGAAAAATCAAAGGAAGTATTCCTTTGACCTAAAAAACAAGTTTTGAACATACTTCAATAACCCCCATCTAGCTAATTGAACTATGTCCTAAGCATCCCAGCTACTGCAGTCCGTAAGCGATCCTAATCCCGTTCATGCCATGTCACCACCATCTTTCCCAAAGGAAAAAAGAACAAAAAAAAATCATCTCCTTCGATAACAATTTGTATTTTATAAAAACCACGTGCGCTATCATGCATCTATTACCAAAATGGATGCATGAAACCGTGCATATTTACCCTAAATAGTTGCACACCTTGCATCACTTTCATCCCCATACCCGCAAGGACCTTGGTCGAGGTACCTCGTGACTATTTCCAACACAGTCGCATGACACATATGACTATTTCCTATACAATCACGCACTTCACAATACTATCGCCCATTAAGTCACAAGGTATTTAGCCCAAAGTCCTTGCAGTTGTTCCCTGCATAGTCACACACATTGCCCATCTATGTTTCCTTTACCCGCGTGCATTTGCATGACTGCCACGTAGTCGTCTCTGCAGTCTCTCATGTTTTTACCTTAAAAGGTCCATATAGGCCATCCTCCATGGCCTACCTACCCTAGGCTACTAATTTTACAAATGTGGGGTCATGACATCTTACCTAGCTATCCTCGCATGTTACTTGGGTTTTCTAGTTGAACGCTACAACTAAAACATCTTACGGGATCTGCTCTTGAGTCTACGTCGACAAGAACAAATCAGGTGGAAATATGAGCCCCACACCCTTATATATATCCATCTCTATCAGTTTTCCATAAGCCCATTTAGGAACTCATGACCTTTCAAAAAACCATTGGTGGCATTGGCATCACGAAATCTTCATCTACATTATTGTACCCTTCATTCCATTTAGTCGATATTCTAATTTTTGGTATTGTTTTCAAATCAGAGTAGATGTCACATTTGCCTTACTGTGATTTTCAATACACATTTTTCCATTCATCCTAGTTTGGATATTGTTACATCAAGATGTTTTAACTTTCTGTATTGGATTTTGAAGTTGCAGGTTTCTAATAAATTTCCCAGTAAGCTCAATCCCCAGTTCCAATCGACAACTAAGGTATCATTAATCTCCCAGTATTATATGTTTCCTCCAAATCTTTGCCTATCTCAATATCATTACTCTTAAAGAAACCATAAGGTACACCATCTTGACCACATTTACCATCACCCTCCACCAGCACATGGTAAATATCCATGTCAATCGATAGAGCCTCATCCACATGTATTACCCTAGTTCATCGTGTCATTTGAAGCTCTTAGAGACAACCCCTGGGTTGAGGAGATGTCAGTTCCTAGGATGTCTTGGCCTCTCTTGGAGTTAAAAATGGGGAGCTCAAGAGATGGATGTGAAATGATATATATTTTGGTTCAATTACCTTTCTCAGGGGAAACTTCAATATAAACATGAACAATGTATCATTCCAAAGAATAAACACTCAATTTTAGTGGCTAACACACATAAAATGCAAATTAATTTTTTCTCGCAGTAAAGATGGAAAGGAGAAATAGAAGAGAGAAACTTGGTGCACAGTGCTGGATAAACACAAAGTCCTAGGCAACAGATCCCAACAGAGCCATGAAAAGGTAAAAGAAGTGAGGTGAAGAAATTATGGAGCACATTTTAAGGCCTTCAAATTTATCTCTCACAGTTACTATCGGTTATTTCGAAACGGTACTGGTAGTTTTACAATTTGATAGGTATGATATGCTAATACATAAAATAGATAAATCTATGATTTCAAGGTCACAATACGCTATCACATAACCTAAGTAAATCTATGAGTTAAAGAGTGAATCCAGTAGCTACAATTACACAATTTCTGAAGAAGACAACATACATGAAGTGGAATACAGAGGAAAAACACTTACTACATATCCCAAATTCTTGGAATCACTAGAACATCTTGATTAATCTTCCTGAATGAAATACATGACACAACCCAAACTTGTGGGATTTGCAAGACAATAACAACCAGTTGAAACCAGGAAAATAAAACCCCATCATGAAGTTCTTCTTCCCTTTATATAGGGAGATAATTCAAACAAATAGTTACAAAATATGCTAAATTCCGCAGTCGTTGGAACTGCCCAGCTGTATGAGCATTCGAGTGGTCTAAATGTCCTAACATATTTTGATTCCTCTTTGAAATGAAATATTTACAAAACATGATCTATCATGATTGTCATAGAAAAATACCCCCATCGTTGATTCCTCGGATTTCATGAGGTGGACTTAGGCTCCCTTATGTTGACTCATAGCGGGCTGATGATCTAGAGTTGTGGGGAGCTGATAATTTGGAGTTATTGGGCATTGAAAAAATGATCACATTTATGCATGATTAACCTCTGGGAATGGGTCTTTAAGTGACCTCCATACTAAGAATTAATTCTTAGACGCATTTCAAAAAGATCAATTGTACAACAACATGGATTCTATGAATTTATGGCATTGTTCTTCATTTAATCCCTTGTAACATGCACGTGATATCAGGGATGGCTTACGTCCTAGCATGGGATAGGACCAAACCTCTCCCTACAAATCATGGTCTTTCTTGCCTTGGCCTAACAATATTTTTGGTTTTCATCACTCCTGCGACACCAACCTTCTGCAAGAATTTAATTAGCTGCCAACCCATCCACCTTCCATACTATCTAGACTGCAATATCAAGCCTTAATATATCATAACTCTTATCAAAAGAGTGTTAGGAAATCACAACCTCCTGATGACCATAAGTTTCCTTCTCTTATCTCCTTATTTCTTATTCACCATAGAACCATTTCCTATGACCGAAGGCTTTCATACAATACAAAATTAGATATTTCCGAGCCCCCATGCATCATAACTTTATTTAAGAACATTACAAATTACAAAGTCCCAATTGGCTTTCAACTCCTTGATGCCCCCTAGTCCCGTTATTGTTTTTCCTCTGTGGGACCTTTGCTTTTGACCATCAGTGTAGTGCTTAGGTGTTCTGGCATCAAAGAATTCATCCATCGTAACTCTATTAAAATAGAAGTTACGAAATCATATCATCCCAATGCTCTTAGCGCCTTTTCTATTGGCCTCCTTATTGAAACTCCACCATAGAACTAAGTGCCATGACCATTGGCTTGGGGCTTAGGTGCTAAGGCATTAGACTCCTATTGGGGGCCTATTTCCAATTTTAATTTCTCTTCCACCCCTTGTTCCTTTAAGTCTCCCACAACTATGTGCTAATCCTCATCGAAAACGCACCCTCCCCCCCATCAGAACATTTCAAAAAAAAAATTATACAGGTGTTTTGATATTTCCAACCTTTGATATGCTAACCTTCGAGGTGACATCACACTGACATTGGTGACACTTGTCACCCTAATTTTCCCCATTTATCCCTCAATAATACTGAAATTGACTACCACGTGTCCACTATATGACCATGTAACATTGACGTCATCTCCCTCATCATCTTCCTAGAGACAATTATCTATTGCCATGTGTCCTTAGAAGGAAAGAGAAAATTTCCTTGGGGTCCTTGGTCTTGCGATTATTTTCCTTTGTATTTCTGTTGCTCTTCACAACTTTGGTGCCTCTAAGGAAATCCAATTTTTAAGGAGTTACGAAACGTTGATATTTTTATACCACTCTGCTATGAGGTCTCGTCCTTCTGATATCAGGTTTCAAAATGGTAGGCTTTGATATGTTCTTTGCCTCTCCTTTTGATTTCCTTCTCCAACATTCAATTTCAGGTTTTCCTTTTAAATAAACCACCAAGGTTGTTTATGCTCCAACCCCTGATACCCTGAAGTCTCGATATACTACTTTTTGTTCCTTTTAATATCGGGTTCTAATATGATCATCCCCCAAGTTTCGACCATTCCTTTTGATATCAACGTTTGTTCTCATTTCCATTTGGCTTTTGCACTTCGGCTCTTCCTTTATTCAACCAAGAATGCACTAGTCCTTCTCTACACCAGGGCTGAAATATAGGACCATTTGGCATAAATAAAAGATGGTATGACAAGTGACAACATCGACTCCAATTGGGGACAGTGCCTTGTTGTCAAGATGTTTAGATCCTACAGATTAGTGCCTTCTAATTGCTAGTGTCAGTCTTGCTAGCCTGTCACCTGGATCAAATGTGCTTTTACAATGCTTGTAAAGACTATAAAAATCATTCTTTTTATGTCACTAGGTTTACGCAGCAAAATTTGGTCATTGTTTGGTCAATCTAGAAATGAGGTTAGTCTTTTGGAAATTCACTCATTGCTGGTCAACTATCACATTTTTATGAAGGTGTCCTAATAAAAACATGTAAGTCATCATCATCATTCCATTTAGTTTCAAGTCATCCATTAGGTCGCTAAGGTTTCCAAGGTCCATCACTTTCATGAATAAATGGAGCAATTAATAGAGCATGACAAGTATCTCTTAGGTATTTATTTGTGAGTTATCACACATTCATCATGTTCTCATGGTCAAAAAGTTCCAGAAGAAGAAGTTCCAGCACTTAGGAAAGTGAAAAGGCAGCTCAGGTTTTATTTGTAAAGGTAACTCTGTTTTCAAAAGTGAAAAATTAGTTTTCAAAGGTTTGTGGGTGCCATTTTTTTTTAAGAGAATAATTTTTCCTATATAAACTCAAAATCCCCCAAAATTGGTTCATTTACCTCTTATTCACTCTTGGGTATCAAGCTCTCCCATCCAAAAGAGAGAAAAGGTCGGTTTCTTAGGAAACTTTGGAAAAAACCTTGAGGCGCTACACACAGGAACAAGGCACTGTGCACAAATAAACTATGTTGCACACAAGAACAAGGTGTTGCGCACAGAGACTAGGCATTGCGCACAAAGAAATTATGCTGCACACCGGAACAAGGCGCTGTGGACGAGGCAGAGTGTCCAAAAAACGCCCAAATCTCTCCCAAATTCTATTTTTCAGCTTGCAAACTTAATTTCATCAATTTCTAAGCCAAGAAACAAGTAAGTACACCATCATTATCCCTCATGCACTTTTCAAAATCATCTCATGCCAATGATTCTTCAAATTATGGTTTGTAGTGAAATTTTTCATGGGAAATGATAGGGTGATAAAGGCCATTTTTATTTTTTTGTTTCTAAACATGTAAAATGTTGCCCTACACTTGTATACATGTTTAATAAACCATTTTAACCACTCAATCAATCTCAAAGAAAAAATTTACCTCTCCAAATTTAGTAAAACCCTAGTTTAATCCTAGAGGTTTTTGGGCATTTTTTATTACAAGCTCTGTTTTTTATCCTTGCAAGAAAATCACTCTTCCACTGCTTTTTCACTCATTTTCATCAGCTTCAAAAGTTCATTTCCACCTCTTTGAGAACCTCCTCTATCATTTTGTCAAACTCCACCTTCACATCACTTCATTTTCAATTCATACCTCACACTTTTTCTCATTTCCTACTGCTAGGGCTTTTTGTCATCATGGAGGCAGAATCTTCACCAGAGAGGAAAATACATCATAAGGGAGGGAAAATCCTTAGATATGAGCCATCAAATTGCAATGTAATCAAATCATATTATTCCATCAGACAGTGCTTTGAAAATGTACATTGCTTGGATTTTTGCAAAAGGGTGAGTGAGGTGGCTTTTCAGGAGCAGTTAATAGATTGGGTGGAAACTCAGTTGAAGGGTGAAAGTGTTGTTATTTCTAGTGTTGAATTCATTTTTTCAGTGTTGAAATGTGGCAACAAGAATATTCCAATTTTTATTTGTCTTTGAAATAAAATTGTGAATTAAAATTTGAATTTAGTCTCACCAGCTGCTTGGAAATAATTAATTAATTCATTATGGATTAATTAGTAGGAGAAATTCAAGTTATAAGTCTTTTTGAAGTCATGAAAAAATTATCCCTTAAATTAAGGAGATTATGTTGGCATAATGATGCAGGTGTTGTACTTGATGGCAACCCACTTGCAGCATAACAACTCACTTGTATATGGTAACTAGATGAATCTAGAGGAGAGATATCAGATGTGACAGAATGCATGGCAATTCAAAAGAATCATTTCAGAAGTAATATGGCAAATTACAGTGTAACAAGTCTATTCAAAGGTAATAGGGCATTAGTACAGAAGAACAGGAAGATGGAACTAAGGTCTATTGATAAAAATAAAGAAGGTAACGGAAAAGGTTGATGTAAAGCAGTTTAAGAAGTATACGCAGGTCCACTTAGTAAAAATAGCGTATACATGCTAGTCCATAGAACAAAAAGAGAACATATGTATACACACACTCCCACAGGAGTGCGTACATGTTGGAAAACCAAGGTTTTGGTCTGAGGTATTTGGTCCAGGGTATTTTGGTCCAAGGTATTGGTCCGAGGTATTTGGTCTATGGTATTGACCCTAGGTATTTGGTCCAAGGTATTGGTCCTAAGTGGTTCTGGGCCAAGGTATCGACAAAGGATCTAAGTATATAAGAAGGAGAAGATTAAAGGGCTAAGTGCACACGTAATGAATATCTTATGAAGTGTTAGATCAAAAGCAAATATACATGTCATGGGTTTTTGATGCTTTGCTTGATCTGAACTAAGTATGCACCTGAGTGTTTGATGATGGATGGGATCTAATGATGGATGAAGATCATAATGAGTTATCATTATGAGATATGATAATGGATAGGTTAGATCTAATTTCTAATGCATGTTTATCCTTTATAAGTAATGATTTGGGTATGTCTAAAGTCTGGAATTGCAGCAAAGTTATAAGTAAGTATTTGCAGATCTATACGCTAGTTCACTTTGATGAAGTTGCGTATGCACACTAGTTCGGCTCTTCCAAGTAGCATATGAAAAATGACATCTTGATGTTCAGGGATGACTGATCTATCAGACCAGTGTTGTTGTTTTATTGGTGTGTGTCAATGGTGTCTTCTAGATCTAAAAGTAGAACTGAATGAATAAGGAAATTGAGTCTAATTGATTGATTGATTGAGAAAGAAGGGCGATCCTTGTTTCTATTTATTTAGAACTCTATAATATGACAATAGATCTTTAGAATGTCACTAATTGGTACAATTTGTGGTTCAAAGGTTTTATGATTTAGTATCTTTATAAATGTAGACAGGTTGGGTAAACAGAAGTAGTGTATACATGTAGATTTGATTCATTGAAGGAGCATACACATTTTGACACATGCCTTTTGAGGTTACAGTTAGTTATGGTTGTTGATGCAGTGTTCTGGGTTTATATCTATGTATTGGTTACAGTGATCTATCTGTTCCAGTTGATTGGTTGAATTTTATTAAGTTTGAATGAATAGTTGATTCAATTATGTCAAAGGTTCAGTGATTGTTTGATTCAGTTGTGTCAGAGGTTAAGAGGTTTCAGTGATTGATTGTTTCAGTTATATCAGAGATTGATGATTGGGTTTCAGTGATTGGTTGATGCAGATGTATTTGATGGTTATCAATTTTGAGCTTCAATGTTACTAATGGCTCTAGTGTGAAAATTTGATGAAACATGGCCTTCGTATTGTAGTAATGTCTACCAGGAGTATCAAGTATGAAAATCTATGAAATGTGGTCCATGTCTGGCGCCTACATACTAGTAAACATATCAACCAATACAAGAGCTAGGGGGTTGGAGCTCCCTTCCAGTAGCAGCTGGAAAACGAGTGAAGGTTGGAGCCTTCTATAGGCTGGTGCCTACATACTAGTAAATGGATTGACCAGTACAAGAGATAGGGGGTTGGAGCTTCCTTCCAATAGTAGTTGGAAAACAAGTGAAGGTTGGAGCCTTCTGTAAGTCAGTGCCACCATACTAGTAAATGAATCGGCTAGTACAAGAGCTAGGGGGTTGTAGCTCCCTTCTAGTAGAAGTTGCACAATGAGAGAAGGTTGCAGCCTTCTACAGGTGGGTCCCTGCATACTGGTATGAGTCTACATCAGTATAAGATTGTAAATAGGTTTTTCTTATATTAAAAAAGACAGCAATAGGTGGTTTTTGTCCCGCATTAGGTTTCCACCTTAAATCTTGTTGTTCATGTGCGTTTCTTATGTATGATGGTTTTTTATGTTATTACGTCACATGGTTACTATTTATATGGTTAATGAAGTACACATGCACTGATTAAAGATCAACATATGATGAATTAATTGAATCATAATTTTGTTGGATATACGTTGGTTGCCTTAAATACAGTTGCGTGTACACGCGAGTTACCTTCAATGAAGTAGCATATATAAATATGACTATGGAAATGAAAAGTTATAGATTTTATAATACTGATTCACCCCCCTCTCAATATTATTTCCAATAGATTATCCCTTAATTAAGGAGATAAGATTGAGTTATATTTGAGTTTTAATTAGTTAACTCAGTTTACTGAGTTAAGTCCAGTTAAATTAATTCCAAACTGTTTTAGGAACTAATTGTGATTTATCAATTAGTTGATGCATGCACTCAACCATTGTACTCCAGATAACTAAAGATTCCCTCATCAGTAACTCATGCATGTCTATTCTGAGAAAGACCCAGTTGAACTAAATGTCAAGGACAATGTACTATTAGTTGCATGTGTTTTCCTATAAGGAAAACTCATGCATGAAAAATGAATAATTCCTTGAGGATTACGTAGTTTTGATAGTGTGTTAGAGCAGTGTGTGAGATCGGTGTTCCACTTGGTAACAGGAGGATCACCCAGGAGAAACTACACAAGGAAATAGGAGCTTGGAGGGTAGAGGAGAAGGTTTTGTGAGAAGCCAAGTTTTCCTATGGGCATTGATGAGGATTGTACTGAGAGCTGGATAGCTATGAGAGCTAAGGATTTGTATAATTCTGACGTATTTCCACTTTGTATGATAATAAAGGTAGTGGGGTTTTTAGTTGAGGCTTTCCCTGAAGTATTCTTCTATGTATTGTGCACTGATTCTTCTTCTTTTGCTTATATTTTTCAGCTCGATCTTTAAGCTTCTGCAAATTGATAGTAGAAGTAGATTATAGTATTTTGCTTTGGTTATATTGGATTATTGGGTTAATCTATAGTTAGAATTTCTACATGGTATCAGAGCTATGAACACTATACGGAGAAGAGAATTTGAAGTTTGAAGTTCGGGGTTGCAGGTGCAAAATCAAATTCTTATCATACTTCAAGGTTGGTCAATGGTGTTCAATGGCTTGAGACTCGAGTATGCCTTGGAAGGTAGCTTGAATTACATAGCATGGAAAGATTGCATGGAGGCTGTATTAGAAGACAATGGCTTGAAGGAATTCATTTTAATCAAGAAATCCAAAAGCTAACTTCAACTAATGCACAAGAGTTGGCTGAGTGGAAGAAGTGTGTGGCAAAGGCAAGACAGATCATCCTTGATGGAGTTCAAGACCATATTGTCTCGAGTCTCCATGGGAAGGATACTCTATTTTCAATGTGGAAGACATTGAAGGGCCTCTACTAGAATAGTACCGACCAGAGGAAATTGGCGCTTAACGATAATCTTTGAAGAATGAAGATGGAGAAGGGCGATACTATTTCCACATATCTGAACAATCTCACCACCTGTAGATATGAGCTTAGCAGTGTAGGAATAAGTACTACCGATGATGATATGGTGAACCCTGCTCTCCTTGGCCTTCCAAAGAGCTAGATTTGCTACCAGGACATTGTGAATGGAAGGGAGAAACTACCGAATTGGGAACGACTATGGTTGGATCTCATGTAGGAGGAGATCAGGAGGAGCACATGAGATGGTTCTTCACCCAAGAATCATGATGAAGAAAATCTGGCCTTAGCAGTTAAGACAAGGAAAGGGAACGGGAAGGCTTCCCATTCCAAATCGAATTCTTCTCATGGAGGGAAGAAGGTTGACAAGTCTAAAGTGAGATGCTTTAATTGTCACGAGATGGGACATTATGTGACTAATTGCCCATTGAAGAAGTCCAAGAAAGGATACTCGAAAGGATAAGGTGACGCATTAGCCTCTCAGTTTGAGATGGACTTTACCATCATTGAATGCATGGTGTCATCAATGATGGGTTGTGTCTGGTATCTTGACAGTGGAGCCTCATTCCACATGACCGATGATAAAAATTTATTCAGTTCCTTGGAGGAGAAAGACCTCAAGGTGCGCATAGAGATGGGTGACGATGGAAGGTATAGTGTTTCAGGAGTGGGCACGGTTTCTTTTCAAAGGGAGCATGGAGCTCCTCTCACCTTGACAGATGTGATGTATGTGCCGAGACTGAAGAAGAACTTGGTATCAATCACAATGTTGGAGGACAAAGGCTATGATGTTGTTTTCAGTAAAGGAAAGTAGTTCCTAAGACACATAGCCACAGGTCAGACCAAGAGGATAGGGATTGGAGTGAAGAATATCTACAAGCTAGAGGTATATGATTGCGCAACATTGAGTACGAAAGCAGAATTGGTGCAAAGCCAAGATATTGGTGAGTTGTGGCACAGGCGGTTGGGCCATTTGCATCATGGGTCTTTGAAGATAATGCAGCAGATATCTACAGGACTTCCCAAAGGTAAACTTGAGCAAGTTGACACATTCAAAGGTTGCACCTTGGGAAAGTACACAAAGTCTTCCTTTAATGATTGAGACAATCGAGCATAGGCTATCTTAGAGAAAGTTCATACTGATTTATGCAGACCATTCTTGACTGCATCCACAATGAAGAAAAGGTATTATGTGATTTTCATTAATGATTTTTCTCGTAAATGCTGGATTTGTTTCATGTAGAAGAGGGACCAAACCTTCACAAAGTTTTGTGAGTTCAAAGATTTGGTCAAGAAAGAGTCAGGGAAGAAGATCAAAACCTTGAGAAGTGACAATGGTGGAGAATATGTCTCTCAAGAGTTTAAGGACTTCTATGGAGTGGAAGGAATTAAACGAGAGTTGACAGCACCTCATAACCTAAAGAAGAATGGGGTGGTTGAGACAAAGAACAAAACTATTGTAGGGGAACCACAGGCAATGCATGACCAAGGCCTACCACTTCACTTGTGGGCTGAGGCATGCAACACAATGGTCTATTTGCATAATAGAAGCCTGCATCGCATACTTGAGATGAAGACACCAGAGGAAGCTTTCTCTGGTAGGAGACCAGATGTGGGTCAGTTCAGGATCTTTGGCTCATCGGTATATTTCCATGTAACGAAGGATGCACAAAAGAAGTTTGACTGATAGCAGAGTTGGGGATACTTGTGGGGTACACTGATACACCTCACAGCTATCGGGTGTACTTGCCTACCAGTCGGAGGACAGTGGTTCACAAAGCTCTCAAGTTTGTTGATTAGAAGGCCATGCGAGTTTCCCTTGAGAGGGAGATCCAACTACAGGCTGTGGAGAAACTATTAGTTCCTAAGGAGGAGGAGCCTTAGACTGATGTGGAGAAGCTGCATGCAAAAGTTCCAGGAGTGGAGACATCCACACAAGTGGAGTCTGCCAGAGATGGACAGAAACACATAAGATAAGTTGACAGATTTTTGGAGGATATGAGAGAGAATGTAGGAGCACCATCTTCTTAGCGCAGACAAAGGAGGTCACATGAGAGGTACACTGGATACATGGCCCTTGTTGGGGAATGTGTTAAGACCAAGCCATCTTCGTTTGAGGAAGCAGTGCAACAACCGATTTGGGTTGATACTATGGTGGAGGAGTATGACTCCATAGTTCATAATAGTTTTTGGGACGTGGTTCTGAGACCAGAGAACAAGTTATTTGTGAGTTTCCGTTGGCTTTACAAGGTAAAGCAAGCTACTGATGGTAGTGTGAAGAAGCATAAGGAAAGATTTGTTTCCTTTGGCTTTTCACAAGTCAAGGGGATTGACTATGATGAGACTTTTTCTCCTGTCACAAGGGACTCATCTATCAGAGCGATGTTGTGTTGTAGCTATGATACCAATTGTTGTAGATCTAACCCAGAAATATATGATAACATAAATAAACCCAAGAATAATAAGATTGAAATAGATAGAAATGATTCTTTATTGATATCAAACCCTTAAGGTAGGGCAACACCATACATTCAATCCTTAAGGAAGGAGAACACTCCACAAGCCATATGCCTGTTCATACAATAATACTTCTCTTCATATCCTCCATGTGGAGTCTCTAGCCTTCATATAGGCCTCATACATACAATACCATGTATCATTACCATGGTTTCCTCATACCATCAACTAATACCATGGGCCCCTTACATTATTATTAACTACTTGTGGTCCCTTACATGACATGGGTTAACCACCTTATTTATTACTATGGCCCATCCCATTATTACATTATTACCTTGGGTACCTCCCGTGGTACCCCATATTATCATGGGGTATGGATTTATTTGCATTGTCTTATATTTTTATATCATATCTTCAAGAATTTCTTCTGCACATTAATATTGATAGTACCCACAGATTCCATCCAAGGATATCCCAAAACAACATCGATATTATCCATCTCTGAAGCATAAAAATCACCATGAAACACATACTTATCCGTAGAAAGCTTCAAATCCCTATAGATTTGAACATCCTTGTCATCATCCTGTGTATGTGCAATTTGTTTTGCTGGGACTTGCAATTTTTTTGCCAAATTGACATTTATGAGATTTTGCTTGCAACTCGGACTTATAGACACAATGATTTTCTCCTTCTGAATCAATCCATGAACCTGCAATAAGGAGACACCCGTAGCAATTAAACCCTTATGTGTCTCATTCTCCTTTTTTCTAGCCCGAGACCATTTGTCTAAAAGGACTTTTTCAAATTCTGCATCTGAGAGTTTGGTCAACTGTTTGATATCAAGCGAGAAATACCATTTGTAAGCCTCATCTTTGAAACCATACCACACTGAATCCCTCCAATATTTTTCCATTGCTGACTTTTTTCGTTTTATGTATTCTTCAATAGTATGACCATTATCTTTCCCTGTAAAATAATAATTCTCCATTTGATAAATTCACTCACTTGGCGAAAATTTGTAATTGTCACAGTTTCGTCAATATTGCTCAGAATCTCTATTATAACCTTTTTTTGGAAATGGAACAACCATTCTGCATCTGCCCATGTGATAGGAATCTTGATTCAGAAACTGGAATTTCAGATCCGCGCTGCTACTCTCCCACTGTCACTCAAAATTTCTGAAAAAAGAGCTGATTTTAAATCAGCGATATCTCCCTCATCCGGACTCCGATTCGACTGATTTTTTTTTTTGAAATTGAGTATTTTTTCCCAAAGAATCCAGATATGCAATTAGGTTTTGCAGATCTTGTACCAGGACGTCTAGATCTGCGCCGCAAAATCGCTGCCCTGAAAATTGTCTGCAACCCCACTGATTTTTAGATCAGTGATATCTCCTTCATCCGGACTCCGATTCAACTTATTTTTTTTTTTTTTTAATTTGGGTATTTTTTCACAAGGAATATAGATATGCAATTAGATTCTGCATATCTGGCACCAAAACTTACAGATCTGATCTGCAAATTCGCCACCCAAAAAATCCCTGAAAAAATAAAAAAAATTCTCCACTTTTGTGCCCAAGAAAGTGCTCTGATACCACTTGTTGTGGATCTAACACAGAAATATTATAGATCTGATATGAAATAGCTCTGATACCACTTGTTTTGGATCTAACCCAGAAATATTATAGATCTGATATGAAATAGCTCTGATACCAATTGTTGTAGCTCTGATACCAATTGTTGTAGATCTAACCCAGAAATATATGATAACAGAAATAAACCCAAGAATAATAAGATTGAAATAGATAGAAATGATTCTTTATTGATATCAAACCCTTAAGGTAGGGAAACACCATACATTCACTCCTTAAGGAAGGAGAACACTCCACAAGCCATATGCCTGTTCATACAATAATACTTCTCTTCATATCCTCCATGTGGAGTCTCTAGCCTTTATATAGGCCTCATACATACAATACCATGTATCATTACCATGGTTTCCTCATACTATCAACTAATACCATGGGCCCCTTACATTATTATTAACTACTTGTGGTCCCTTACATGACATGGTTTAACCACCTTATTTATTACTATGGCCCATCCCATTATTACATTATTACCTTGGGTACCTCCCTTGGTACCCCATATTATCCCCCCTAGGTACATAACATGTTGGCACTATTAGCACAGATGGGTTGGAAGATCCATCAGATAGATGTGAAGACTGCATTCCTCAATGACAATATTGGGGAAGAGGTGTACAAAGAGTAGCTGGAAGGTTTTGAGACCTTCGATCATGAGTCGCATGTGTGCCAACTCAAGAGAGTGTTGTACGGGCTGAAGTAAGCACCTCGTGCTTGGCACACCAGGGTAGAAAACTACTTCAATAGGTTGGGCTTCACAAAGAGTGAAGTGGATGTGAACCTATACAGCATCATGGTGAAAGATAAGCTTTTTATCATCGTACTTTATGTTGATTATCTCATATTGACTGGTGATGATCAATTGGTCGTGTCTTGCAAGGAGTACCTTGAAAGAGAATTCGAGATGAAAGACATGGGTCTCATGCATTACTTTATTGGCATGGAAGTGTGGCAGAAGGATGGGGAGTTGTTTGTGTCTCACGGAAAGTATGCCAATGAGATACTGTCATGCGGAAAGAGTCAATTTTGCGGACAAAACCGACCTCCCTAGAAGCTAAGGCTTTCTAGTGACAAACAAGACAATTAAGCACTATCTTTCCCTAAATATGCATTTAAAATACAAGAAACCAGGTGTTTAAAGCATACCTTTAGTCCAACGCTGTTTGTAGTAGTCCAGCCTCTCCGATCCAGATGAGCTCCTCCTTCTCTTCGAAACCTGCATTCACTAACAAGCAAACGATTACATAGCACCTGAATAACTCATAAAATAAAACATATTCATCATATAGACCAAGGAGTATATGAAACAAATTATATATAACAACTTGTTGAGAAAAATGAACTTAATTGTATTAAGTGGAAACAAACCATTACAACGAGTGCCTTGGTGTTGTGCAGGTCCCTCCCAGGGTCCTGCAAGAGTTCTCCTTTACTTGGATCAGCTCACCCACTTCCAAATGAAGCTAAGAAATGATGGGAATCTCTCCTCTCAAGCTCTATAAGGGAGTCCTAATTTCAGCAACATCTACCCTTAGGAATGTTCAGCTTTCAACCTCCTCTCCCTCTGGCCCAATGCCTGTATTTATAGTGCTTTGGAGGAAGTTAATCAGGTCCACCATCAATGGGATAAGCCCCTCTTTCAATGGGATAACTCCCCTCTTCATGGGATAAGTTCCTCTTTCATGGGATGCATGAACCATCTGGAGGCGCTCAATCCACGTCAAACCATCTTCTAGAATGCTCTAGATTCGACCACAAGTAACTTTTTTGAAGTAAAACTTGCGCCTTTTGACCTTTACAGGAGTACGCACCCACCCCTTTACAGACAGAGCGTACAAGTACGCAGGTATTATGAACTTGAGGTGCGTACATGCAGGTAAGGGTAAGAGAAACTACGTAACCAGAGTTATATTGACCTTTTAAAGACTTTCTCTCTTTCTTGGAGTTTGACATGAGGAGCAGAGGTATAAGACTTGCTAAGGAGGACAATATGACAATTGATGGAGCCATACTGACTGCAAATAGTCATGGTGACAAATTTTAGTGTAACAGATACTCAGGAGATTCCACATGGAGAAGTGCAAGCCCATGCATACTCCTCTAGCTGGTAATTGGAGGAAAGAAGATGCCACTTCAGGAGAAGTAGTGGAGGCTACTGTGTACAGGCAGCTTGTGGGTTCATTGATGTATTTAGTAACACACCACCAAATTTGTGCTATATCATGAACCCGCTGAGTCAAGCCATGGTTCATCCTACCAAGATGTTTTGGAAGGCAGCAAAGCATGTATTGAGGTACCTTAGAGGCACATCTCAATATGGATTATGGTATAGAGAGACAGAGGGAGTGAAGCTATAGGGCTTCACTGATGCAGATTGAGAAGCGAGTCCATCCGATCAGAAGAGCACATCAAGAGGGATTTTCAACCTTGGGTCAGCAACAGTTTCTTAGTACAGCAGGAAACAGAGATCAGTTACACTTAGCTCGACAGAGCCTGAATACATGGCTGCAAGTCAGGCAGCATGTGAGGCCATCTGGATGTGGAAAATCCTAGTTGGTTTGTTTGATCAGAGGATGGATCCAACTGTGATCTATTGTGATATTCATAGTTGTATAAGACTCTGTAAGGATCCAGTATTTCATGATAGGTCCAAGCAGATCAACATCTGGTATCATCATCTCAGAGGCTATGTAGTGAGGATGATCATGCTACTGTAGTATATTTCGATAGAGGAGCAAGATGCTAACATTTTGGCAAAGGCATTGTCAAGGTGTAAATTCAAGTTCCATAGAGACAAGATTGGGGTGGCAGATAATCCCTTTCTTGTTGAGAGGGAGTCTTGAGATGTGGCAACAAGAATATTCCAATTTTAATTTTTCCTTGAATTAAAATTGTGAATTAAAATTTGAATTTAGTCTCACCAACTGCTTGGAAATAATTAATTAATTAATTAATTATGGACTAATTAGTAGGACAAATTCAAGTTAGAAGTCTTTTTGAAGTCTTGCAATAGTTATCCCTTAAGAAAAGGAGATTATCCCTTAATTAAGGAAATAAGATTGAGTTATATTTCAGTTGCAATTAATTAACTCAATTTACAGAGCTAAGTCCAGTTAAATTAGTTCCAAACTATTTAAGGAACTAATTGTGAGTTATTAGTCAGTGGATGCATGCATGCACTTAACTAGTGTACTCCAGATAACTAAAGATTTCCTCATCAGTAACTAATGCATGTCTATTATGAGAAATACCTAGTTGAACTAAATGTCAAGGACAATGTACTATTAGTTGCATGTGTTTTCCTATAAGGAAAACTCATGCATGCAGAAGGAATAATTCCTTGAGGATTGTGCAGTTCTGACAGTGTGTTAGAGCAGTGTGTGAGATCAGTGTTCCAATTGGTAACAAGAGGATCACCCAGGAGAAGTTGCGCAAGGAAATTGGAGCTTGGAGGGTAGAGGAGGAGGTTTTGTGAGAAGCCAAGTTTGCCTGTGAGCATATGTGAGGATTGTATTGAGAGCTGACTAGCTGTGAGAGCTAAGGCTTTGTATAATTTTGATGTATTTCCACTTTGTATGATAATACAGATAATGGGGTTTTTAGCTGAGGCTTTCCCCGAAGTATTCTTTTGTGTATTATGCATTGATTCTTCTTCTTCTGGTTATATTGTTCAGTGCGATATTTAAGCTTCTACAAATTGAAAACAGAAGTAGATTATAGTATTTTTCTATGGTTATATTGCATTATCGAGTTAATCTACAGTCAGAATTTCTACATTCAATGGCCTCCATCTCACTTGCAACAGGGATACCGAACAATGGTGAATATTGGTTCAAGGGAATGAACCTAGATGTTGAATATTACAAGCCCCACTTAAAAACACCATACACGGAAAAACATGATCACACTATGCCTTTCAGATACTTATTGGAGAAATATGCCCCTTTCATGAAGATTATCATGAAGTCCTTTACATGTGAAGGAAGATTCTTCCGGCTGTATGCTTATCATTTTCCTCTCCTAATTATCTTCACCTCTCAGAAGCCACTCAAGATGTGTAACTACCTATTCAGGAGCATTTCCAAAATGTTAGAGAAAATACAAATGAAGAAAAAGGAGCACTGCCCAAGCCTGTTTCATCATAGTCTGATAAAGACTATAGTCCTGTTATCACCCCAAGAAACTCTCCTAGGTTGTAACTCGGAGATTCTCGGGACATCACAAACTCAACTTGATGTTGGAAATGGATGAATGGAAGGAATGATGCATATTCAAGTCAGATAACCACTCCTACTTTTCTTGACTCTAGACATGCATGAACACCCCCAGACTACAAGGCATTACACCACCAATTACTCACAATTTAAGGATTGGGTGAATATGGAGAGTACTGACCACACCAGTAGATGCATAGGACCCCATGACAGCCGACTGCAACCAGTAAAAAGGTCTGCAAATCCAATTCCCTAGTGCACAGATAGGATGATAGCCCTCTGTCACTAAGTGAAAAGAAACCTGATCAATACATTCCTTGGTACATGCAAGACCCAAACACGGAGGTGGGATGACAACCCCTCTAACGCTAAACATCAAGATTTCAGGAAAAATACAAATCAAGCACATCCTAGAACAGAAAAGAGGTGGAAAGTGAAAAATTAACAACAAAAGAAGCTTGTATTAGCTAAAAATGCCGACGAGATGCTGCAAGTATCAAAGTAGTTACAGTGTCGAGAAGTTGAACCTTACATCAAAACAACAACCATCAACCCTGACTATATCTGTTCTTTGGGTATATATAGAGTTTGATTACAAAAAATGTTCTGTTATTCTATTCGTGGAAGGGTCATATTGGACCACCAACTACTTTAACTATCTAATAAAGTTTCTGATGCAATCTTCCTGCTTTAATGAACCAAATTGATCTTCTTGGATGCTCTGTTGTCCTTCTCAGGTAGGTGGAGTGTTGTGGAGGATAAAATTCCGTGACTGTTAAATGTGTTCACTTGCTTAGACTCTTTCCTTTTTTCCTTGGCCATACTGTTCATTGAGCGAAGTTGTTGAGGAGGAAATGCACCTGGTACCAGAAATTGACTACCTTCGTCCTCTCGAGAGCGTAGAATGGTTACAGTACATGGATTGTAGAGTGGGCGGAGTGGTCGGATAGCGGAGCAATATCAACCATTGGATCGGATGGATAGACTACAGAGATGACTCAACCAGGAGATCGGAGAAGGCGAGATGATCACAGGTCGTTGGATCTCAGGCAGGAAAATCCAACAGTCATCGGGCGTGGAAGCTGCACGGAGTTTATCAGGCGGGGAGAGCAAGTTTGAGCAGTAAGCGGTATTCCCCACACCACTATCAGGGGGTGAGGGGTAATCATACGTGGGGGAGCGATACCTATCATCAGGTGACACATGGCGGATAGGACATGACGAAACTGATTTGATCACGAGTTAACATCCGAGTGACTTGAAGGCGCGGGAGGAGCGAATGCCATCTAATCGCAGACGGGATTGATTGGACGGCGCGGATGTGATCACATGGATTTTTGACTGATGTGATAGGGAAACAGTGTATTAGGAATTTCACAAAGGTGCACGGTTATATGGGTTTGAGAGTTTTAATGCCTGGGGCTTAAGGAAAAGTGCTTCATGCGATTTTAGATAGAAGCATGTGTAAAGGAGGTGAGAGAGGAATGGGCGAGGGATTTGAGAAAGGCGGGGATAATCAGTGCAGGTCATCTTTGTCTAGAACCAAGGTCCGAGATCATTTTTTCTCTTTGAACATCGACACCTTGTAACAGAGCTAACACTGGCTCCTTCTAGGGATGAGATCCTCCCTGTGAGGTCTCAAGAACTTGCAGATCAATGCCTTTCCTATGAACATAAAACAACGAAATTTCCTAGTGTTCCATTGGGCATGGAGTCTAACTAAAACGGATAAAACAACGTATTTACAACTTTAAGGCCAAAAGACCTTAAATAACATAAATTTTTAGAAAATGCCCATTAACTGGGCCATCAAAAACTGCTTCTCCTCCCATACTTTTCAACATGAAGGTATTGTTCCCTTGAATCTGAGAAATGATAAAAGGCCCTGTCCAGAAAGAATCAAATTTCCCATGGTTGCCTTTCTTCTATTTCAGTGCATCCCACTTCAAAACCAAGTCTCCAACTTGAAAATTGTCTATTTTTGCCCCCTTGTCAAAGACTTCCTTGATCTTCTTCTGATGTGCTGTAGACCTCTCAACCAACTATTCTCTGATCTAATGTACCTCTGCTAAATCAATGATCCTTTTTACCATGTCTTCTTCCTCATTCTGCCCTTCTTGTAGGAATTTTTCCATAGGGAGAGTTAACTGAATCGAAAATACAGCTTTAGTGCCATATACCAGCCTGAAAGGAGAATTCTTGTGGATTTCTTGGTGGTCACTCTATCAACCCACAGTGCATAGTTGAGCTTAGAATCCCAGTTCTTTTTGTTGCCTTCCAACAGCTTTTTAATTATCCTTATCAGGGTTTTATTTGAAGATTATGCTAGACCATTGCCTTGAGGGTAATAAGAGGTGGAATGAACTAGCTTAATGCCCATTGAGCCACACATATCGACCAACTCTTTTGCCCTAAAGGCTGTTGCATTGTCTATGACTAATTTATGTGGGCAACCAAATCTGGTGAATATATTCTCTGTTAAAAACTTGATGACCACATTATGATCAGCCTTTCTGGTAGGGATTGATTCAATCCACTTAGTGAAATAATCAATGGAAACTAGTATCCACCTGTGTTGGCCACTGCAATGTGGATTGATTTCCCCGATGAAATCCAAGCCCCACTGCTGAAAAGGACCATTAGCATGTATTGGTTTTAGGAGCAGGGACTTTAGTTGTTGTTTTCCTTCAAATCTTTGGCACCTGTCACAAGATTTAACAAATGAAAAGACATTAGAAAACAAGGTGGGCCAATAGTACCCATTTCTGAGAATTTTGCGGGCTGTAGTTTTCCAATAATGGTGCCCTCCACACATGCTAGAATGAAATTGCTGCATAACCTCAATATATTGTTCTTCGTCCAAACACCGCAAAAGCATTCTAAATGGGTCCCTCTAGTAGAGTAGATTTTCATGAATGCAATATTTTGCTGCCTTGAGCTTAATGGTTCTGGCTTGACTTGAACTAAGGCCTGGAGGCATTTTTAGCTTCAGCAAGAATTTAGCTATCGCAGAGTACCAATCACAAGAAGCTATATTTTCTTCCAATGACTATCCTTTCCCTGGATCAGCTGCTTCTTCTTCTTCTGTTGGATCATTTTCTGCAATTATGCCCATGAAATCTATGTCCAGTGATCTACAATTTTCTTCAGCCAATAACTTGGTAAGGCCCTGACCTCTAACCAGCTTGGTGGTCTTCAATTCTATATTAAATTCAATTAACTTTGCAATCCACTTAGCCCTTCTTCCATCAGCATCAGATTGTGTCAAGACATCTTTTATTGAAGCAGAGGGTACATATGCAATTATCTTGGAATGCAGGATATAAAATTTGAAATCTTTCAAAGACTTGATAAGAGGATATGCATGTTTCTCAATGATATCATACCTTAGCTCAGCATCCCTTAAGGTTTTGCTGAAAAAAGCCACTGGATGCTTTGAGCCTTCTTCATCTGCTTGCAATAAAACTGTTGCAAGGGTGTCTTCAGAGGCAAATGAAAATATATGGAACTCCTTGTTGTAATCTAGACTTATTAAAGTGGGAGCCTCCATAATAGCTTTCTTAATGGACTCAAATGATCTTCTTGCTATATCAGTCCATTTGATCGCCAACCCCTTTCTCAACATGGAGGTAATATGCTTCACCAATTCTGCAAAATTTTGGATAAACCTCCTCACAAAATTTATTTTTCCCAAAAAAGACTGGATGTCTTTCTTTGATCTCGGGATAGACAAGGTCTGTATTTCTCTTACTCTTTCTGGGTCAATTCGGACACCTACAGTAGAAACAATATGTCCTAATAGCTTGCCCTCCTCTAAAGCAAACTGTGACTTCTTAGGATTGACTGAAATCCAAAACCTTCTGCACTTCGGGAACACTTTCTTCAAATGCTGCAAATGGTCATAATGGTTGCTGGAGTACATGGTTATATCATCGAGGTAGGTAAGGACAAACGTATCCTTCTCCCCCACAAATGCTATATCGATGGCTCTCTGAAAGGTGGCTCCAACATTCATCAATCCAAAAGGCATCTTGGAATACATAAAAGTTCCTCAAGGAGTGGTGAATGCAGTCTTCTCTTGGTCATTTGGATGTACAACAACCTGGTTATAGCTTGAAAATTCATCCAGGAAAGACATCACTTTGGCTCCTGAGACCTTTTGCAGCAAATGCTCCATCTTGGGCAGAGGATAGTTGTCTTTTTTAGAGCACTTGTTTAAGTTTCTGAAATCAACACAGAGTCTGATTTCTCCACTTTTCTTCCTCACCACCACCAAATTGGCTACCCATTTGGAATATCTGAGAGGGACTATGATTTTGGCAACCAACAACTTCTTTATTTCTTTTTTAATCAAATGGAGGAGAAAAGGATTTATTGGTCTCAACTTCTACTGGAAAGGGATGGTGTCTTTCTCTAAAGGAATTTTATGCTAGATAATATTTTTATCATAATTTTTTAGGTCGCTATATTCCCAGGAAAAGACATCAACAAATTTCTTCATTAAATTACAGTATTCAGCACTCTGATCAGCAGAAAGGTGAGTGGACAGATTTATGTATCTTGGCTGATCTGGGCTCCCTATATTATGCTTACAAATTGCAGATTGGTCCTCTTTTTTGGCAGCCTTATAAGGCACATCATTCTGGTCAAATAGCTTTTCTAGTGGAATTAGACCCTTAGGTATGTGATTGCTGGGGAGTTGGACAATGCTATCTTTGCCAATTTTGTTTCTAAGCTGGGATCAGGGACTTTCTTCCAAGGCTTCATTTTCTTGGTCGATTTGCATTTCGAAGAATTCATCAATGACTTGTAGGAATCTATTCACTTCATCATCATCTTCAAAAACTTTCCAATGCTGGACATTATCAGGCAAGGATGGTCTATATTTCATTTGGACTTCATAAACTAGTCTGGGAGGCATGGGAGGGATAAACATGTTAGCAGACACAGCAAGGAAATCAACAAGCTGATTTTTGGCTCTAGGGACATATGAGATACAAAAATTCTCAAAGGAATCTTTGAGTCTCCATACCTCATCTTTGTATGCTTTCAGCCTTGGGTGCTTTGCTTGAAATGTTCTGTTTACTTGCTGAATGATGAGATCAGCATCTCCAAACACCTTTATATTCCTGATTCCTCTGTCCTTAGCTGCATTAAGGCCCAATAACAGAGCCTCGTATTCTACTATATTGTTCGTGAATTGAAAAGCCAGCTTAAAAGACAGAAGTGTGCTTTCTTGTTTTGGAGATATCAGCACCACCCTTACTCCTCCATTCTTCCTGGAACATGCTCCATCAAAGATCATTTCCCAAACTTGACTTCCTTGCTCTCCCTTGACCTGATTTGTTGGTTACCTGAGCTGCATTAAGGCTTTCTGGGATTCTTCAGTTTGGAGGATACAATCTCCAAAATCAGTCTCCAAGGCATAAATAGGATGATTAGAAGGATTCTTCTCATCAATGATGATGTATGCTAGCTGTGCTTCTCTGTACAATCTCCTGCTTTCTCCTCCAAAAATTGGGACAGTGCCATAAGATAGGTCATTCTGTAGTGTCCCACCTAGTCTCTTAATCCACCCTCTGGATAGTAGCATGCCAAACTTGGGAGGGACATCTGCTACCACAATATCCATCATCATACTCTTCATGGGCATCAGGGTTAGGGTAATGGCCAGGTCTTTGATTAATCCTAGGCACTTTACCTTTCTTGAATCAAATGAGAATAAATCATGATAGGGTCTAGTGGTATCAAGGCCTAACTCTTCCATGACAGCCTTAGGCATAAGATTATGGCTGGCCCCTGTGTCTAGCAAGCAATTGTGGAGGACTTTGTCATGAATGTTCAAGGAGACATAAAATGATGGAGAATTATTATCAACAGGTTCGATCATAGGGCTAAGCACAACTGCAGGTTTATCATCTTACAAATTGACATAGTCAGTGGGGCTTTGTGTGGCTTTTAGCTCAAGGGATTCAAGGATAGGCTTCCTAAAAACTTCACTCTTGACAAGTTCTAACAGAGGTATAGATATTTTTAACTTCTAGACTTTTGACTCAGAACTGAAAGGGGAAGGGGACTTATCAGGACCTCTTACCTCTTGGGTTGGTGCTTTTAGGATGACTGGATCAGCTGTTGGATTCTTCTGTCTGATATTCTGTGACTCTGTCTAGACAACAACTTTTTGGGTAGGACTCTCCTTGACATTGTTTGCTTTTGACCTCAGATTATATCTTTGTTGTTCACCAGTCTGTAGAACAACTTCTTTGTCCCACTCTTAACTGGTTTGGTCCTGTAGTAATGATTCTTCATATGCAACCAATGTCAAAAAGGTAGCACTACCTTTGTCTTCCATGCAACGAATTTCATCCTCCTCTTCCAACTGCTCCTCCTCCATGACTACATTTTGGAAAGGAGCCTTAACTTTCTGTTCTTCATTTGCTTCTTTACCCCTTCGAATAACTTGTAATTTTTCATTTTCCCTTCTGAATGGATTTGGATTTCTTGGAGAAAATGTGTTTTGAAACCTTTCTTTTCCAGATCTCTGCTCAACTTTTAGCTTAGATATCTCAGCAACCAATGACTCTATCATCTTAGTCATTTTATCTAGCTTAGGTTCTGAAGATGAAGCAGAGGAAGAAGAAGCCTCACCTCTTTGCCTTCTTCTCTCAACATGTGTGTTAAGTTTTTCTGCAGCCATGATATTTGATTCCACCTCCAGTGCTGCATCCTCCATATCAGCTAGAGTGGCACATCTTCTTTCTCTCAACAGCAAGTAGAAATCAGAGTCAAAAGCATTGGCATAAGTGAGTTTGGTAGAGGTGGGGGTTGGATTTACTTCAGTTGGTATCTTGTTATACATACGGTTAAATCTTTTATTAAAATCAAAAAATGATTCCCCATTTTCCCTCTTTAGGTTTCCAAACTCTGTATGGTAGTAGAGCAGGTCTTTTCTATCTCCCCATTGCTTCAGGAATGCATCATCCAATGCTTCAATGTCTATTATATACCTATGGGGGCAATTCTCTGAACCATTTTCTAGCCTCTCCATCAAGACTATGAACAAACACTCTCATCCACACATCATCCTCACTTATGTCAAGGTTATCAGCATAACTATAAAAAGACTCAAGTTGTTCTTCAGCTGTTACCCCTTCTGTACCAGTGAATTTGGGCATATATTTCTGATATTCTCCTGCAGGCATGGCATTCAAAGGAACAAGTAAGATCAGAGGTCCATACCTTGCAGCTATGATTCTTTTCGTCTTTGTGGGAGCCTGTTGGCCTACCATGACTGGGATAAGCGGAAGGACACTGGCAGATTGAATGGTAGTAAGTAATGTAATAGATGATAGAAATGAAGGAAACTGATGGACTATATGGGAGGCTCTCTTTGGACTGAGATCCAAAGGGGATGTGACTGAACAAGGAGTTGTATGATTCTCTGAAGGTATTCCTTGACTAACAATGCTAGGCTTTAAATCTTCAAACTGTATATCCTCAACTATAACTTTCTCTTTCAGAGATGCATAGGATTTTTTAGGCTTACCTGATCCCGATGCTCCTTTCTGTGAAGTTTTCTTCTACTTAGCAACCTTCTTAGGGTTAGGCACTGGGTCGACTAGTGATTTCTTAGGATTTCTCCGGGTATGCCTCACAAACTGAGCCATAACGGAAACGTGGAGTCACCACTAGGTAATTTCTCCAGTAGAGTCACCAGATAGATGATTACAACCATAAATTTGTCCAGACTTTGTCTATCATCAAAGCATGGAATTGTGTCATTTTCCCAGGGAAGTTGAGCTTCAATCTCCCGTCCTCGGCAATGGCGCCAATCGATGTTATCACCCCAATAAACTCCCATAGGTTGTAGCTCGGAGATACTCGGGACATCACAAACTCAACTTGATGTTGCAAATGGATGAATGGAAGGAATGATGTGTATTCAAGCCAGATAACCACTCCTACTTTGCTTGACTCTAGACATGCGTGAACACCCCCAGACTACAAGGATTTAGACCACCAATTACTCAAAATTTAAGGATTGGGTGAATATGGAGAATACTGACCACACCAAGAGATGCACAAGACCCCGTGATGGCTGGTTGCAACCAGTAAAAAGGTCTGCAAATCTAATTCCCTAGTGCATAGACAGGATGATAGCTCTCTGTCACTAAGTGAAAAGAAATCTGATCAATACATTTTGTGGTACATGCAAGATCCAAACACAGAGGTGGGATGACAACCCCTCTAATGCTAAACATCAAGAGTTTAGGAAAAATGCAAATCAAGCACAACCTAGAACAGAAAAGAGGTGGAAAATGAGCAATTAACAACAAAAGAAGCTTATATTAGCTGAAAATGTTAATGAGACGCTGCAAGTATCAAAGCAGTTACAGTCTCCAGAAGTTGAACCTTACATCAAAACAACAACCATCAACCCTGACTACATCTGGATTTTGGGTATATATAGAGTTTGATTACAAAAATGTTCTGTTGTTCTATGCGTGGAAGGGTCATAATGGACCACCAACCGCTTTAACTGTCTGATAGAGTTTCTGATGTAATCTTCTTTCTTTAATGAAAAAAATTGATCTTCTTGGATGCTTTGTTGTCCTTCTCGGGAAAGTGGAGTGTTGTGGAGGATAAAATTCCATGACTGTTAAATGCGTTCACCTACTCGAACTCTGTCCTTTTTTCCTCATCCATACTGTTCGTGGAGCGAAGTTTTTGAGGAGGAAATGCACTTGGTACCAGAAATTGACTACCTTCATCCTCTCGGGAGCATAGAATGGTTACAATACATGGATTGTATAGTGGGCGGAGTGGTCGGATGGCGGAGCAATATTGGCCATTGGATCAGATGGATAGACTGCAGAGGTGAGTCAACCGGGAGATCGGAGAAGGCGAGATGATCACAGGCTGTTGGATCTCAGGTGGGAAAATCCAATGGTTGTCGAGCGCAGAATCTGAACGGAGTTTATCATGTGGGGAGAGCGGGTTTGAGCGGTAAGTAGTATACCCTGCACCGTTATCGAGGGGTGAGGGGTAATTGTACACAGGTGAGTGATACCTATCATCGGGCGATGCGTGGCAGACGGTACGTGACGAATCTGATTTAATCGCGAGTTAACGTCCGTGCGTCTTGAATGTGCGGGAGGAGTGAATGTCGTTCGATCGCGGTGGGGATTGATCAGACGGCGCGGATGTGATCCCACAGATTTTCGACTGATGTGACAAGGAAACGGTGTATTAGGAATTTCGCAAAGGTGTGCGGTTATATGGGTTTCATAATTTTAATGCCCAGGGCTTAAGGAAAAGTGCTTCATGTGATTTTAGATAGAAGCATGTGTAAAGGAGGTGAGAGAGGAATGGGCGAGGGATTTGAGAAAGGTGGGCATAACTGGTGCAGGCCTTCTTTGTCTAGAACCAAGGTCCAAGATCATTTCTGATCTTTGAACATCGACACCTTGTAGCAAATAAAGATATGACTTGGGAAACCTTTTTGGAAACCGCCTTGAAATGTCATGAAGCCAATGTAGCAGCTCAAACCTCTAGCATACCAAAAGAACAAATGGAAGTGGGTTCCTCAAGCAAATTAGTTGAGAAAACTCAAGTACCTGAGCCTGAGGTGACTAAGGTATACAAGAGAGGATAGAGGCTTGTGTTTTCATCTCATAATGAGAAAGGGGCCAAGCCTTGTTCATCGAAAAAGCAGGGACGGACAACGAAAGATAGACATAATTGGGCATGAGTTTGAGCTAGTTGATTTAGAGGAAGATGATCAGACTTCAAGCATGCAACAGACAATTAGGGATAAAGACTATCAAATCAAGGAGCTTACAGTCAATATGGAAAGAACCATATTGTCATTTCATTCCCTGAACAGGAGAATAGTCACCTCAAAAAAAAGGAGTTGAGAATGGATAAAAAACAAGCCAAGTTATTGCAGCAAGTTGGGAAGGGCAAAGAAATCATAGAATCAAGAGATCCTGATGGATAAAAAGGGAAATGTAGAGGAAAACGCCAAAAACAAAGGGTTTAAAGAAGTCATTGCAAGAAGAGGAAGAAAACATCTTGTTGAATGAAGACATAGACCTAGAAGATAGAATTGCTCTTGAAATCAATCAAGACAAGGAGTATTAGCTTAACATGGTGAATCAACACTTGGAGAAGCTACTTGAGAAGGTAAACATAGATATTCAGTTGCTTAGACATATGGCGCACCACTACTAGGCTCAAAACATGATCGCCAATGTCAAGGTAAAGTAGCTTGAAAACAAGCTCAAGGAAGACAAAAGAAGACCAAAAGGATGAGGGAAACCTGGAGATGCTTGTTGAAGCATCTATGAAGGTTTAAAAAACATATATTTACAGCTTCCAGCCAATTTTGAGCAAATTCGGAGCACTTTTAGTTTTTGAGAATTTTTGAGCTAAATTCAGAAAATCAGCAGCTCCAGAAATGCAGCGCCTTGGTGGTGTGCTTTTTCCTCAAGCTTATATTTTAGGAAAGGTCTAAATTTTTGGAAATCTCATGCCAATCTCTAAAAACCCATTTTCTCATATTTTATAGAGGTGGCCTAGTTTTGGAGAAAAGTGCAGAAAAGTGTCAAAAATCTATCATTCTGGACCCTTTTTTGACAAGCGTTGCACACCTGGAAGGGCGTTGGGACAATGGGTTTTTGAAGGCCTCCGAATAGTCCAAATTAAGAAATTCAAATTGTTTAGGAAACTAGACTTGAAGAGATAGTTTATCATTCTCTTAAATTTGAATTTTGGCCTTAGGAAGGCACCTCAAAATCAGCTCAAAGTCGGCGCTGCACTTCTACACTTTTCTATTTTTTAATTTGTAAATTTCACTGTGTAAAATTTCTAGTTTCGAGTTTGACTTAGTCAAAGTCAACCCTCTTTATTTAATGGCACTAATTTCGAGGCTAGGTGATGTATGCATGAATAAATATACATCATAGTTTGTTTTGGATGTTTATTAGGCTTCATAAATGAAGCAAACTCCTAAACAAACTCTCCAAGAAATGTTTGAGTTTCACCTTCTCGCTCTCATCTGTTGGTTGGGAGAATCTTGGAGTCAGTTCCTCCACCAATGATTTTGACTCTTGAAGGTGGGAAAGTAGTCTAGGAGAGTCTATATGTATCATTTCTCTTGAGGAGAAGAGGGTTGAACTTTTTGTGGAGGAGGCTTGCATGTAATCATCTTTTCAGCTAATACGGAGATAGTTGCACCTATTTTCAAGGAACTCTAGCCCAGTGAGTTCATGGTGTTTTTTCTTCATTATATTTGTTTTCTAAAGGTTAAAACATATTTATCTATATGATATATTTTCTTTCTATGGATTCTATACAACGAAATATACAAAATTCTTGTTTCTCAAGCTCTGTTTATCTGGTTTTCATAGTTATGTTTATGTCTTCCTAAGCTAATGAAATCATGTTTACTTATGCTCATTAGTTTCTTCTACATTTTATCTTCTATACTACACTGATAATATTCTAAATACACCATGGCTTCTGATATCTAGCTCCTTCTCATATTTTCTCCTGCACTCCTACAACCGAGACATATTTCTGGCTCAAAACCCTAGTTCAGCGAACCCTAAAACCCAAATTTTCACAAACACACAAACAAATATATATATATATATATATATATATATATATATATATATCTGGCCTAAAAATCATTTTCTTTAAAGTCATATCATTGATAAGAGACTTTGAGAGATCCCTCTCATGCTCAGTAGGGCTAGCTACTGAGCTGAAGTGGTTTGAGGTTACCCTTCTCGATTTCCTTTTCAGCGTAGGAAATTGTAAGGATTAACACTATCCATTGGACATGGAGTCATTTTTCTCAAGTACATTGAAAACAAAAACATAAGCAATAAGAACTTAAAAAATTACTAGTATGTATAATGGCTGACTGGTATATATAGAGTGAGTGAAAATGGACCTCTTTAATGTTGAAAATAGATCTTGAGAAAATGTCCATTCATAGGCAGTTCAAACACCTCACCATCCAAATTTCCATCAAGAAGGTATTGCTTCTTTTGGCTTCAGATATCTTGAAAGGTATGAACCACAAGGGATCAAACTTCCCTTGTTTTTCTTTGTCCTCTCTCCTAACATACCATCTGAGCACCAAATCTCTTGGTTGTAAGGGTCTACCCCTTTCCTTTTTTTCAAAAAGAGCCTTCATCTTTTCTTGATATTTAATCAGATTCTAAGTTACCTCCCCCGTGATTCCTTGAATTTCTAGTAGCTAGTTAATTCTCCTGGTTAGAGAATTTGGCTCTTTCTCAACATCCCGTAGAATCTTAACCACTTGGATGACTAGTTGGACAGGGGAAATTGGAGCCTTACCATACTCCAATTCAAAAGGAGACTTCCTAGTTGACCTCTCAATAGTAATTTTGTTGGCCCATAAAGCAAATTTCAGTTGTGAGTCTTTATTTTTCTGATTTATTGATATGGTCTCCTTCAGGATCCTCACTAGAGTTTTATTTGAAAACCCAACCAGTCCATTCCCTTATGGGTAGTAGGTAGTGGAGTGCCTCATGATGATGTTTTATTTTTGGAAGAAGCTAAGAAACTTAGTTTACTTGAACACTTGAGTGTTATCAGTGATAATATTCTTTGGAAAACCAAATGGGGTGAGCATATTCTCCTACATAAAATTGATTGCCACTGCATCGATTATATTTCTAGCTAGGATGGACTCTGTAGGTTTGAACCCCGTATATAAATTACCTACATATGAATTCTAGAACAAATAAGATATTCCATAGCAAGAGAATAACACATAAAACACATATACACAAAGATTTTCCCCTGGATCCCAAAACCAAGACTGCCACTTTGATTTTTCATTATGTTCCTTTCAATGTTGCAATACACACACACACACAAACATAAACACACACACACACACACATATATATATACATTCTGAAGCATCCAATACCATGGACCGAAAACCATTGCACCCAAAACCATGCACAAAACCATAGGTAGGTTCGCCCCACCTAATGTGGGGTCCCAAAAAAATTTCCCCGGGGCACTGCCCCGAACCTTATAGAGGGGGTTTACCCGCCCCCCTCAAACCCCTTGGACAAGGGAGGATGCTGCACCCCCTATGACCCCCCTCGCTATGTAATCGGTGCAACAAAGGGGGGGCTCCGCTCCCCCTCTAACTCATTAGTTAACTAGGGAAGCTAGCCATGGAAAGAATATAAAACAACCCAACATTCTCCAACTTGTTCTTTTCTTTTGGTAGGGGACCACAAGAGAGCTTAGTTATTTATCCATCCCTACAATGCCCATTGTTTCTCTACACCAAGATAACTTCTCAAATCTCATAGATTGTGTCAATGCATTTGCAGTATTCTTCAAAGTGTCCACCTTCACCAGCAACACCTTTTTTTCTTCTATCATATCCCTCACAAATTGATATTGAACATCAATGTGCTTTGTCTTTGAATGATAAGTAGGGTTCTTTGCCAAGAAAATTTCACTTTTTTTGTCACAGTCTATCCTTATATCTCCCTGTACTAACCCCATACTTGAATAAAATCTCTGCAACCAGACTGCTTCCTTGCTTGCATGAGTGGCTACCATGTATTCTACCTCTATAGTTGATAGTGCCACTATAGATTGTTTCTTACTCATCCAACTGACTACACCTCCAAATAGATTAACCACATACCCACTTGCAGATCTTCTCTGATCCACATCTCTAGTAGCACATACCATAATCAATCATGCTACGCAAATACTTGAAAACCCACTTCACTGTTGTCCAGTAATCCTTCCCTAGTTTTGATGTAAACCTGCTCAATACTCCCACTTCATGTGCAATGTCTGGTCTAGTACAAACCATTGCATACATCAGGCTACTAACTTCACTTGCATATGGAACATGAAACATGTCCTCTTCCTCTTCTTGTGTCTTGGAGATTTTTCAACAGATAACTTCACACCTACAGGAATATGAACCTTCACCAATTTACTATCCTGCATATTAAACCTTTGCAGTATTATCTTGACATACTTCCTCTGGTTTAACCATAGCTTCCTCTTTGCCCAATCTCTTTTAATTTCCATGCCCAAAATATAGTTTGCAGCACCAAGATCTTTCATGTCGAATTTGGAGGACAATTGGGTCTTCAAATCCTGGATAATTTCTTTTTCATTTCCAACCAGCAACGTATCATCCACATATAAGACCAGATAAATAACACAGTCACCAATTAATTTAAAATACACACAATGATCTACTTTGCTTCTGGTGAAGCCAAGTCCCCATATAAATGTATCAAATTTCTAATACCACATCCTTGGTGACTGTTTTAGCCCATACAGAGATTTCTTTAACTTGAATACCAGTTCTTTCTTACCCTTCACCGCAAATCCTTTAGGTTTCTTCCTGTAGATCTCCTCTTCCAGATGCCCATGAAGAAATTTTGTCTTCACATTCATCGATTCTACCTCAAAATCAAAAGTAGCATCAATAGATAAAAGTAATCTAATAGAACCTACCTTGGCAACAGGAGAAAAAATATCACCAAAATCAATTCTCGGCACCTGGGAATAACCTTTTTCTACCAACTCAGCTTTGTATTTCTCCACCTTTCCTTCTGCATTTGTCTTCTTCTTGAACACCCATTTGCTACCAATGGGTTTCGTTCCAACTGGCAACTCCACCAGATCCCAAGCCTCATTTTTGTGCAAAGATGTCATTTCATCAACCATGGCCTCTTTCCAGAGTTTTCCATCCTATAACTCTATTGCTTCCATCACAGTTCTGGGATTATCATCAGTAATAGATAAAGCAAAATTTGAACAGAAATTAAATGGAATATACCTTTCTGGTTGCCTTCTTTCTCAAATTTATCTTCTCACAACCGGAGTTTGTGGCTCTTCATCTTCTGATTCCTCTTCTACAGTAGAGTCTAATTCTCCCTCCTTTAGCTCAAACTCTATCCTCTCAAGTTCCTTTGATGGTACTTCATGTTTAAAAACATTTTTCACCTCTTTGAACAATGCATATTGGATATACACAACCTTCCTTGTTATTGGTTCCAAAGCTTATAACCCTTTAAACAATCCTTATACCCAATAAAGATGCACTTTTCAGATTTACCATCCAACTTTGTTCTTTTCTCGTTTGGAACATGTACATATGCATCACATCCAAATACCTTCAGATGTGAAAGAGAGGGTTTCTTACCAGTCCATACCTCTTGTGGAGTCTTATCCTCCAACGCTGATGAAGGTGATACGTTGACCAGGTAACATGCTGTCTCCATCGCCTCTGCCTAGAATTCTTGTCCTAACCCAGCACCACTGAGCATGCTTCTTTCCCTTTCCATCAACATTTTGTTCATTCTTTCTACAATTCCATTTTTCTTAGTGTCACATGGAATAAGTCGATCTTGCGGACAAGATAGACCTTCCTAGAATCTAAAGAAGACCTAATGACAAGCAAACCAACCAGACACTATCTTTCTCTAAATATGCTTTTATAAACAATAGCAAATAAGTGTTTTTAGGGCCTACTTTGGGTCCAATGCTAGCTTGTGGATGCCCTCACTCCTTCGATCCAAATGAGCTCCTTTTCACGAATCTGAAAACACAAACAAGGCAAACAAATTAAATAGCACCTGAAAAGCCAATTGCATAAAACATATTTAACATGAAAGTCAAGGAGTCCATGAAACAAATAACATAAGATACTTGTTGAGAAAAATGAGTTTGATTGTATTAATTCAAAAGAAGAAGAACCTTACAACCTTTTCCTTGACGCTGTACAAGCTCCTCCCAGGGTCCAGCAAGAAGTCTCCTCTACTTTGACAAGTTTCACTCACTCCCCAATGAAACCAAAAAGGTATGTGATCTCTCCTCTTTAGGCTTAACTAGGAAGTCTTGATTTCACCAGCATTTACCCTAAAAAATGTTCAGCTTCTAACCTCCCTAGCAACCAGCCCAATGCCTATATTTATAGTGCAATGGAGGGAGGTTACTAGGTCCTCCTTCAAAGGGATAAAGCCCTCCTTCAAAGGGATAGCTCCTCTCCTCAAGGGATTAGCTCCTTCTCTTTTGGGATGCATGAACCACCTCAGAGCGAACAATCCACGTCAAGATTCCTTCTAGAAACCTCTAGAATTAACCCAAAGTGAGTTTTTTAAGATAAAACTTGCGCCTTTTGACTTTCACAGGGGTCTGCACCTACAACGTTAGGGACAGAGCGGGCAGGTCCACAGGTTTTGTACACAAAAGTTGCGGGACCGCAGGTGACCATGAGAGAAAGTGCGGAACCAGAGTTACATTGATTTTTAATGTCTTTCTCTCATTTCCAAAGCTTGATTTGAAGAGCTGAGGTCTGAGACTTACTTAGGAGGACAGTACAAGTGATGATAGACCCATACTGACTGCAAATAATCATGATGACGATATTTTTGTGTAACAGATTGCCCCCTAAAGTGCAAAGTCTGTAGTAGATGAGGATTTATTATCATTTAGGAAGAGTGAAGTACTTTATCATTTCGAGGATCATCTTGTGGAGAATCTGGTTGGAACCTGTAAAAACATTCAATGCAAAATATATATATGAGATCATATCATCGCTGAGGTAGGCATTCCCATACTCAGATCAAAACTGACTAGAAAAACTAACTACTGCTCTGATACAGGAATGATCTTGTAAAACATCACAAGTAAAGACTCATGTGGACATAGTATGGACACAGCCATCTATTTATGAATAGTCCATTATATAATGAATACAAAATTCCTCGCAGCCTGGATTGTGGAAACTAGATCCAGGGTCTTCATTTCTACTTCCCGAAATAGTACGATTCTATCCATGCGAATGAATGTGTTGATGTCGAACATGGTAGAAAACACTTGATTATCAGTCAATGATGTAAACTGTTAACAAGTGTGAGAGAAACCACCAGTGATGTCAATGTCTCTCAAAGTACCCAATACAATCCATGAGATGCGAATAAATGTGTTGATGTCGAGCATGTCACGGAATCCTTTGATAGAAAGTCAATGATATAAACTGTCGTCAAAGGCGAGAAACCTGCCATTGATGCATGCAGATCTCAAGGTACTGAAGATTCCTAGATCATCTTTCTAGATAATGAGCTGATGTCGATAGAAAGCAATCCGTCGCAGGCAAGCCCACAACACGAAATCATAGATCAAGTTGAAGAAATTTAGTTGCAAGAACTGACTCAGGGATGGTCAAGATGGATGGCAGATATTTTGCAGATGAATGGCTTATTGGCAATGACCTCTTGAACACATAACGACACGACAGATGGTTTGGTGACAATTGACCCAAAGTTAATACCCAGAAACCGGCTGAAGACTTTCAATGTGGTTTGATCAATTGTTATGCAAAGGATTTCCCAACCCAGGTGAATAAAAGTGTCGTGTTCAAGAGTAGTTACAAAGTATGACAAACAGGCTCATTTTTCTCTCTTTTCCCCCACCATTTCTGGCAAGTACCTCTTTATTTTTGACAAGCTTGAGGAGGATAACATTTGCTTGATTATAAGCTCATCCTTCGGATGAGTCCAACTTAGTTTAAATTCGAACCCTAAGAAGGAGTGGTTTGTTCCTGTTTGTATTTGAACAGGTCCTTTACTGTGAAATTTTAACGAGTCCAGTATAGGAGAAACTTGGCGTTTTTCAATTTTAGAGAGTCTGAAAAAACTTAAGAAGACTCCAGGGTTGACTTTTTTCGTAAATTTGTGTCTCCCAAGCCCGAAAAAGTATAAAATAATACTTGAGAGAACCGCTTTATCTTTTACGACCAAGGAGTACTTTTCCTCATTAGTGCCTTTGACCCGAAAAAGTAAAAAAGCGATCAATGACACGTTGTTTTATAACCAATATCGATTTTGAAACGACAAAAACCCGGCAATCTTTTCATGTTTTTACGGTCGGAAAAGAGCTGTAAGTGGACCATCTTTTAATTCCATTTTAACGAGTTTAAAAGAAACACTTGGCAATCTTTTCATGTTTTAGGAGTCAGAAAAGAGCTTAAAGATGACTCTACATTTTTTTCTGTCGAAAATGGTAGATTTCGCCTGAATAATCCTTTATTCTACACAAAAACACAAACATTACTCATACCTATTTGAAATGGATAAAAATGTCGCAAGATACCTTTTCAAAGTGAAACATAACCAAATTTGTGATTTATTTACTCAAAAAACTTATAAAAAGGGCTTTTGCCAATTCATTTTTACCGTTTGAATTTGGGTGAGAAAATCGTGCTTTTGCTTAGAAAACTTCCCGTGAATATTGCGGAAAATCCAACCGTCGGAATTGAGCGCCGTCCTCTCCAAGTAATCCACATCATCCTACTCTTCATTTTCAACCGTTTAATTTTTTGTTTTAGTCCTTCATTTCATTTTTGCGAGGGTTTTTAGGTGCAAAACCCGCACGCGGGGGCCCACAAGTTTACCATTGCGGGCCTGTAGACCCCAACTTTTTCTCCATTGGGAAAAAGCTCGGGGTCCGCACCTTTCGTGTAGACAAAGTGCGGTCCCACGCACTGTGTCTAACCTGGGGGGTGCGTACCCCGTCGCAAGGGTTTTGAACCCAAAAATTCTCAAAAATGGACCAACCAAAATATTTTCTAGCAATTTAATTAATCTTTATACTTGATGCAGAGAGCACATCATGCTAGATTGGCGTGAACGAGAGCATGAGGACGTGGATGCTGCCACATGGAATCATCAGCCTTCACTTGATGCTTTGAGGGCATGCGGACTGTACAAATTCTGGGCCATTCCTGACATGAGGGCTTAGGTGGATTTCTTACAGTGGTTGGTTGAAAAATGGAGCATACAGGACCAGTGCTTCTTCATTGGCGGCCACCAGCTTGAAATCGAGCCGGCGGACATATATTTCTTGACTGGTTTGCCCAAGAGAGGCGAAGACTTGACTCTGCACGGGACTAGGCCAGGTGGCCAGTCTGTCGATAGCCTCCGGCTAGAGTACTGCAACAGCCAGGCTAGAGACAAAGGGATAGACATAAAGACCATATCCCGTCCTGAACTCATGGTGATTGCATTCACTGTCACCAGACTTTGCGGAGCTGCCGCATTACATATTGCCACCGGATCCCAGATGCGTATGGCAGTTGATTGCTTTCGAGGCACCATCTTCAACTGGTGCGATGCCGTGTTGGCCAATGTGAAAGGCCAACTGACTAGGGCCAAGAACGGATGACTAAAGACCTTTGGCTATTGGGCTTTGGTCGTGAGTTTTGGCTTGGAGAGGGTTCTTATGCTGATCCCACAGCACCTCACTATTGGAGCTGGGCTTCCTCGAGAGCCCAAACTGATGCGATGGGTCACACTCATGGCCCGTCACCTGGACGAGAGGACAGAGGTTGCTCGGTTCAAACCTGAGTATTTCCAATGGCTGGAAAACCAGGTCTTTTCCATTCAGGACTTTCCTTATGCTGGGATAGATTTTCGTGGTGACCCAGACATGGCTCTTCCACCAGGAGAGCAGTGGGACGAGTCAGGTAAAATCCTTTCCAACATTTTCCTATTTTAATTTTTTTTTATTTTTCCATCGTCTCAAAACTGATAGTAAAAAATTTTAAAATGCAGATGTGGGTCCACAGCGACTAGCCGCTCTCTAGCCTTTCGATAGGAGGCAACCAGTTGCACCCACGCCAGCCCCACACGATGAATCAGCAGAGGTTTTGGCTGAGTTGGAGGGTCATCTTCAGCGCTTGACAGGAGATATTCCTGAGACTACTATAGACGACATTCCTCGTCGACTTCAGCGCTATGTGATTGGAGTCCCGGGACCTTTTAGGAGGTTCCTTTGCAAGGTGGCCCGTGCAGTGGTTTCTTATAGAGATCATCACCAGTGATAGGATGATCGCCTATTGTGGGCACATGTGACATTTTTGTTTTTTTGTACTTAACATTTTTGCCGATCATAAGATGTTTTTCAACCTATGATCGAGGACGATGTATTTTTTGACACACTCCTATATATATATATATATATATATATATATATATATATATATATATATATATATATCACTATTACCGGCTTATCTTGTTAATCATGTTATGGAATGATTTTAAATTTACATGTATGATTATTGCAAATGTCTATTTAAAATTCGAGAAGCAATTGCATCTGCTAATGTATTTAAAGATCTTGGAATATGCTGATATTCAATGTAATCAAATTCATATTCCAAGAGACGCACTCTCAAAAATAATATTAATAACACTGGATTTCTAATGGCATACACTCTATTAAGTTGTAATACAATGAGTTCAGAATCTAACCTCATTATCAAACTCTGAATCCCAAATGAAATAGATTCAGACAATAACTCAATCACTGCACTATACTCGGCAATGTTGTTTGTTGTTTGACCGAGGCTTACCCCATGCATAGATACTAACTCGTCAGAGGGCGAATAGATAACCCAAGCTGCGGAAGAGATGTTCCGTGTATTACGACAAGAACCATCAGCGAAACCAATGTATGTTTGGAGAGGCATCAACATCTGCAATATCAAGAGTAAAACCAAGATAAGCAGGAATAATGACGAAAA
This sequence comes from Pinus tabuliformis, assembly GCA_031772625.1. Taxonomy (NCBI): domain Eukaryota; kingdom Viridiplantae; phylum Streptophyta; class Pinopsida; order Pinales; family Pinaceae; genus Pinus; species Pinus tabuliformis. The sequence goes on from CM062815.1 coordinate 53,264,491, forward strand.
AAACTCTCTAAGCTAAGAACACTGTTTAAACTAAAACACACCAGCTAGAAAGAAAAACTATCCTAACTAAAAATTTCCATACCCATTCTTTTAAGCATAATACCTCTTCAAGTAAAGGCCATTTCTGGGTTTACCCAAAGAGTCCCCATCAAAGTCTACCAATTCATAAGCCCCTTTGGCTAGCTTTCGCTTGACAACATAGGGACCATTCCACATAGGAACGAATTTTCCAGCGCCTAATTTATCATTAGCTTGATCATAAACTAAGACTAGATCTCCTTCCGAAAAATTTCGAGGGGTCACATTTCTATCATACTGAGCTTTCGTTTTGCGTGAGTCTCGATTGCCAATGCAGCATCACGTCGATTCTCATCTAATTGAGCCAAGTATAACAAACGCTTTTCCTCTTCGGAAGTGGCTGGAAGTAACTCGATGGCCATTTGGAGTGACGGGATTTTGCATTCAATGTGTAACACGGCTTCCAAACCATAGACTAGTTGGAAAGGAGTGAACCCTGTTGATGTCTTTACTCAAGTTCGGTACGCCCAAAGCGCTGAAAATAGCATGTTGTGCCAATTCGACCGATGAATCCCAATGATTCGTCGGATCATGATAACTAAAACTTTGTTGATGGACTCAACCAGACCATTTGCTTGTGGATAATAAGGGGTTGAACTATCGTGACGTAAACCAAGCTGGCCTGTAAGTTCGGTCATCATAACGTTTTGAAAATGATGCCCATAATCAGTGATTATCGCTTGCGGGACACCAAACCTAGAAATTATATGATTGAACATGAAAATTGCAGTTGTCTTTCCGTCTGCCTCGAATGTAGGCATCGCCTCGGCCCACTTAGTAAAATAATCTACCAGAAGGATGATATACGCATGCCCCCCAGCCGAGTGAGGGTTACATGTAATAAAATCAATACCCCATTTGGCAAAAGGACCAACGGAAATTATAGGGTGGAGAGGAGCAGGTGGAGCGTGCATCTTACGATAAAAAATCTGGCAGTTGTGGCATTTTTGGACCGCCGTAATACAATCTTTAAATAAAGACGGCCAGAAGTAGCCAGCGCGTAATATCTTTTGGGCTGTGGCAAACCCAGACATATGACCGCCACACGCTCCAGAGTGACAGTCATTTAGAACCCTTTCAGCTTCTTCGTGAGTTAAGCAACGTCGAAAAATGGAGTCCGCCCCACGGCGATAAAGAGTATCTCCAATAATCCTGAACTGTTGGGACTGGAATCGGATTTTTCGACGTTCTGACCTTGAAATTTCTGGCCGAAAGGATTGGGTCTGGAGATAAACAATGATATCCCCATACCACGTATCTAAAGTGCTGATTAGAAACAAGGATTCGTCCGCAATGGGCTCCTCCGCCACAGTTTCTGTGTCAGCACGCGGGAAGTCACACATTAACTCCGCAAAAAATAAAGATTTCTTAGACTTAGATTCTTCAAATTCCAAGTCGAACTCTTGCAGGATAACGATCCATTTAGAGTACTTTCCCCCTAGCAATTGCTTGGTCAAAATGTAGATCATAGGGTTGCAATCCGAAATTACCATAGTTTTACATAGTAGAATGTAGTGACGAAAACGTTGGACAGCTTGAACGGCTGCCAATGCCAATTTCTCCACATGTGAGTATTTTAGCTCAGTTGGATTTAACGTTCGATAAAGGTAATATATCACATGTTCCTTTCCGAATTCATCTTCCTGAACTAAGACCATTCCAATGGTGGAATGAGAGGCGGCGAGATATAAGAAGTAATCATGGTTGTAGTTGGGAAGATGCAACAACGATGCATGGGTCAACGCGTGTTTGAGTGCATCAAAAGATTTCTGAGCTATCTCGTCCCAATAGAATTGATTGTTTTGCTTCAACAACCGAGTAAAACTCTTTGTAACCTCGGCGTAGTTAGGAATGAATCGTCGTAAAAAGTTTGCTTTCCCCTGCAAACTTTGGAGTTGGTGAAGACTCGAAGGAGGAGGCAATTTGATGATAGCTTCGACCTTCGAGGGATCAACGTGAATGCCAGCTTTCGAAACTACAAATCCCAGCAATCGACCCGTTTCTATACAAAAGACACATTTGTGTGGATTCAACCGAATTCGATAATGCCTACACCTCATAAAGATTGCTCGTAAATGGACGAGGTGATCAGCTCGATGTAATGAATGAGCAGGAAAATCATCGCGATAGGGTTGCACAATGTTCTTGATGTCATAAAACGCATAAGACATCGCCCTTTGAAAAGTTGCTCCGGCATTCTTAATCCCAAAAGGTAATTTGCACTAAGAAAATGTCCCCCATGGACAAATGAAAGCCGTTTTTGGTTGATCGACAGGTAGAATGTTGATTTGATTGTATCCGGAAAAACCGTCCATAAAGGAAAATATTTCGCTGCTGGCACAATCATCAATGATTTGATCGATATAGGGAGTTGGGTAATTGTCCTTTGGATAGGCTCGATTAATATCCCTATAATCGATGCATATTCTTATTGTTCCCTGCTTTTTGTTAACCGGAACAATATTCGATACCCAATCCGTTAACGGGATCGGATAAATGGAACCTGCTTTCAACAGTTTTTCAACTTCTGCTTTAATTGCAGCAGCTTTTTGTGGGTGAATCTGACGCAAACGTTGCTGGATGGGTTTAGCGTCCGGGTAAGTCTTGATTTCATGAACAACAATCGCAGGATCAATTCCTGGCATTTCCTCATAGGACCAGGCAAACACGTCGCAGAATTCTTGAAATAGGGCCTTATATAATTGAATTTCGTCATCTGTACATGAGGCACCTATATGAATGTTGTCAACAATTCCAGGCTTAACCGAAATGTGGATAGGAATAGTTCGAGAGATGTTTCCCAAATTTAACTCTGAATCGGGATGTTTCATTGGATTCTGAGGTTCCTTGACATATTCAGTTGTAAAAATTGATGAGAAATCATTTTCAAACGATCATCCTCAGGTAAAAACGAAGATCTGTGATGGAGATCTTCCCATGGTAAATCATCTACACATAGGATTTCACGAATTTTCTCATCAGAGTGAACAAGTTCAGAAAACGTAGTTAAATCCGAGGTTGATGTGAAAAATGATTCCTCACAGACCACATTCATTAAGTCATTTCTGGTTGAAAACGAGTCGGCAAAAGACTGCACGGCTTCATAGGCAATTTCATATGGACTCAAAGGCATGGAATCACCGAATGAGTCTATCTCAGATTCAGAAGGAATGATCCAAGGATCATCATAAACAATGGTGTATGATGTAATCATATGAATGGTTGCAAATGAAGATGATGCATTGATTGGAGGAAAAGGAAAAGTTCCCACTAAACCGGCATCTTTAACTAATCCTACTCCAACATCCTTATATGGGATAGTCGTTTTACCAACATGCTGAATACTTTCCGAAGAGGCTGGGTCAGATGAAAAGTAAGCCAGCTAGTCTATTGTTACGATCTTTCCATTGTGTGGAAATTTTATTACTCGAAAGACCGATGAAATGACCGTTGTCATAGCGTAAGACCAACTTCGACCCAAGAGAAGGTTGTAGTCTAGAGGGGCATCAACCACCTCCACATCTAGACTAACGATTTTTCCTTCAACCCCTATAGGCAAATCCTGTAGAATGCCGAAAGGATGAAACCCATAGCCATCAAAGGCCTTTAGAAATGTCGGGGATTGATTTAGTGAAGGAGAACCAAGTGATCTCCAACACTGTATCGACATAATACACGTTGAGGCTCCCTCATCAATTACAGTCCGATGAATAGGCCTGTTTTTTACTATCACTGGAATCTGGAAAGCCATTTGATGAGGCAAACGTGGTGTACTATTTTCTAGATCGAAAATTATTAGGTTAGGATCCTGAACATCAACAGCTCCTATAGCCGACAAAAGTAATTTACGTTGTGCTGGGCATGATTGCAGCACTTCCAAAGCTGATATTGCTGAGGGTGAAACAGCGAAATCCTCAACAATGTTATAATTCAGAGCCGCTCTCGCATGTGGATTGAAAGCTGACTTTTGAAGTATACCCTTGGCGGGTGGTTTGATTACCAAATCTGGATTAGGTTTCTCGATCTGTAGTGGATCGGAACCGGGAGCTAAGGTTGATGGATTAGAATGAGAAGATTCTGCTTCTTTACCATCAACAAGACTCTTACTAACATAATCTTGCGATTGAGTCGCAATCCTAACATGGGACATCATCAGTATGGGTTCTTCATTGGCACTCAAGGATGAACCTATCATCTTACTGTCTTGAGCCAGAAAAGGATCCTTCAAAACAGCAGGAGTTTGGGAACCCTTGACAATCTTCGCAACCTCTGCATGATGAGGGCAGTCTCTTGTAAAATGTTCATCATCACAAATGAGACAAGGATAACGAGGTTTTCGCTTTTCGTCATTGGATTCCGCCTTTTCAGGTTTCTCCTTTGAACTTTTGTCTGTTTTATTCTTCTTCTTTCCTTTCTTCTTCCCACAGGATTTTGATTTGGCTGTAGATGACTCTACAACGTGAATATTGGCGGAAATCTCTGCAGAAGAATCTCCTGTTGGGGAATCAGGCAAAGTTATAGTGGGAGAAGAATTATTGGAAGACTTCTTCTTACTTTTAGTGTTAACCGTGCCAATCATACCATCAGCGGCATGAGATCCCGAAGGAGCTGCAGCGATTTGATTTGACTTGGGAAGATCGGGGATTTTTTCGTGTAACGTACCTGACTGAGTATAGACTAAGTCAAGGTACTGTGCTTGAGCAATTACTTGCTCCTCAGTAACAACTCCGGCTTTAGCTACATCTTCTATGATCTTTGGCAACAAAGATTTTACAAACCACTTAGCCAAAATTTGATCCGGAATAAATACCTTCACTAAACACCGTCGACGTCTCCACTCATGAATATGATTTGAAATTTATGTGGATGTCGATTGTTTTAGCGAAGTTAACAATTCCGTGCCATTTTCATATCGGACTGGAAACTGAAAATGAGTTAAAAACGAGGTAGCTAACTGACTAAACTTATAAAAAGTGCCTCGCGGTAACTCAATGTACCACTTCGCCGTGAGACCAATTAGAGTGTGTTGGAAAAGTCTAAGATGGATCGAATCGTCTGTGATGGAGTTAGACACACACCAGAGGTGGTAAGTCATCACATGGTTCGACAGGTCTTCTACTGATTTACCTTCGAACTTGGGAACGTCACTGGGCAACTTATTCGGCATTGGCGGCCAAAACGGAAGATAGTTAATGGGATCGTTCATTAGGTGCGACAAGTCAGGTAAGTCCAAAGTTGCGATAAACGGTAACTACCGATTAGGATCCCTAAAACTCTGGGTCATGAGACCAGCCCCAGGAGGAGGATATCCAGGATAAATAGGAATAGGAATCGCGTTCGGGATATTGAATCCGCCCGAAAAACCAGGATTAACCGGACCGTACTGGGGTTGTTGATGTTGTTGATAAGTGTACCCAGGATACGGTTGATACTGATAAACTGGCTGCTGGACAGCAGGACCGAATTAGTACTGTCCGTGGTACGGTTGATAGGTGAATTGTGGTTGACTTATGACAATCGTACTTAAACCAAGCTATCCTACAGGCATCTGAACTGAAGTTTGAATCGTAGATCTAGACGGCGGTAAAGATGTCTGAGGAGTAGATACAGGAACAGTAGAAACCGGAGCTGTCGAGACTCCAAAAGTAGGTGGGGTAGATTGAACAGATGTTGCAGCAGTTGTAGCAGTCGTTTGAGGCGGAGTACAAGGTGTACTAGGCCCAAGCTGAGAAACTACCGAAGGTACATAAGTTTGAATGTTAGACTGGACAGGTTGCTGGGATGTACCAGAAACTAAGGGTTGTCCAGTTTGAGATGACAACTGTACACTTGGCTGCAACACCTGTTGGGTTTGCGATGGATCCCACACTATATTCATTCTGGGGTACTAACCCATAACTAGTTGAGAATATTGAGGACCATAACCAGGTTGAGGGTAGGATTGATAATTGAAAGGTACATTTCCCGTTCCTTGAACAAATGTTTGACCTTGGGGTGGTTGGAAACCTTGGTTCGAGTATTGACCTTGGGGTTGATACCCTTGAGGCACATACTGATACTGGGGTTGACCTTGAGGTATAAATTGGTACTAGGGTTGACCTTGGGGTACATATTGAGTCTGGAGTTGACCTTGAGGAACGTACTGTCCCGTAGGTATGTATTGTCCTTGAGGTTGCCCCCCAGATGCAAATTGTGTACTTTAAGGTTGCCCCCCAGGCGTTAATCGAGGCTGCCTCCCAGGTGGTAACTGGCCACCTTGAGGTTGAGGATTGGGAATATAACCTGACATCATAAGAATGTCTTCTACGCTCAACGGTTTATTACCATTGCTTCCAGTTAATAACCCTTGCTCAATGGGTTGAGGAGATGCTCCCAAAAAAGTACCAGAAAGAGACTGATACCCAGAGGGAACAGATGGACCGCCGTACAAAAAGGATTCGGGTGATTGAGTAAACATGGATGACTGTCCTAACATCTTGACGGGAGTATAAAAACCTCTTGGTGTTGAGCGATAAGGAGCACGAGGTGGTGAAAAACTTAACCCTGAGTTTTCTAAATAATTAGTCAAAGAGAGATACCAAGAACTACTCCTAGGTGGACTGTAAAGAATTGATTCACGCTCCCTTAGTTCAATGACAGGTTGATTTTCAGGGATAGGGATGCCTACTTCTTCTCCTTCCGGAGCAAGTTCTTCAATAAAAATAAGGCCAGAAGGAAGATCTTGAGTAATTACTCTTTCTACCCTAGGTGAACCAGGACCAGTAAAAGTTGGAGAAACAAACCCCGATGTCGGAGTAGCAGCAATTTCACTTTCAGGCTCGGATATTTCGGGTTCTTCACCTATATCCCTAGTAGATGAAAAGCTACCAGCGATTTCAGAGACAGACACTGACTGTGGATTATATTCTGCTACTGGCGTTTGAAAATCAGGATGTACTATCAAAGAAGATTCTCTTTCTTCCAGTGACCCAACTCTACTGTCTCTAGGAGTTATGAGGACTTTTAAGCCTTCAAGTTGGCTCGGTACTTCCTCAGGAGGTTGGCCCTGAAGTCTACGGGACTTCCTCAGTAACTCAGCCACGTTTATAATCTCAGGAGACTGGCCCCGAAGTCTAAGGGACTGTCTTGGTAATTCAGCCACAGTTAAAGACTTTTAACTACTTCACACGCAAACAAAGTAAAATCTCGATGAAAAGCGCCTAAGGCCTCTAAAGAACCAAAAAAACTTGAATCATACGCCTAAAGAATCTAGGAGATCAAACACACACAAACAGTAACTTTCCGGACCGAAAACACTAGTTGGTGATGAAATCCAACGTCGCCGAGTTCAGTACAGAAATGGCAGTTGGAACAGTTACCCCGGCAACCTACTTAATGAATAGACTGGCACAAGTTCCTCCACTTAACCGTCTCGAGTGAAGTGAACCCCCCAGAAAATCCAAGTGAGTCTAGCCAACGTCTGCTCCAGGTACAGTGGGATCTTCCCACCACTGTCACCTCAGGAAGAGTCCTAAAAAATATGGCCACTAAGGTTACTAACTGAGACAAATACACCTGGGGGAATAGTCTATGGTCCGATATGCACACAAGGGCAGAGTAGCAAGCCCAATCCCCTTGAAGGCTCCTTGACATAATCCAAGGTTTACCAACAAGTGACCCCAGGATCCTCGACAATGGTTAATCCGAGGTTTACCGTTTTTAATACGTGAATATCTGGCATCGTTCCCAATGAGGAAGGATTGATTCCCACACTGGTTCGGACACAATCTCATGCTTCTCCTTTAAGAGGAGCTTTCCCAAAGCATAAATGCAACAATTGGATTTCTTCCCTACCACAAGATACAACTACTTGTTTGTTTTTACTGTCTTGGAGAGTTAATTACTCTCCTACTCCAAGACACTAGCCTAAGCTAAGTTGGTGTATCAGAGCCCTAGAAATAAAAATGTTACTAGGTGAATTTTACTTTAAGCGTTAATTTTAGTGGTTTTTGTTTAAGTCCAAAGGTGCGGAGATGAAACTCGTGGTATGAAGACTCGACTCAAAATCACTAAAAATGCACCTAAGATGATTTAAACAATCTTTTCTCTTCAATGAACTTCTAAACTAAGAAAGAGTTTGAGAATGCAAATACTTTGTAAACAAAAATCTTTCTCAATTAAACAAATTAAAAGAAGAGCTTTTCCTTTCCAAAGCACTCAAAACGAGACAACTATTTATTTCACAAAAATTTCCCTTTTTGTTTCAAAGCACTCAAACACTACAAAAAACAAACTTTTCCAAAAGAGATTTTTTTTTTATATTTGGTAAATAAAACACTCAAAACTAATGAAAATGACTAACTTTTAGAACTACAAACTATAAAAACATATTTGAAGTCAAAGCCTATTAAAAGTCTTTTTTAAGGATGTTTTACTCAACTAGATGCAAGCTAAGGACTAATTTATATAGAATCACAAATCAGCCAAGAAAAACCAATTTAGTTTTCTTTTTGAAAATGAAAATCCAAACTCTCAAACACAAGCTTTTTGAAGTTTTGTAAAGAGAAAACTCAAAGCGGATTCCTCAAACAAGGGGAGATTTCATTAATGGTCAGACTCATAAGAACGCTGGTAGACACTAAGGTGATCTGAAGTCCCTACAGCCTCTAAGATCAGAGCCACTACACAACCAAAACGAAAAACAAACCAACAAGCAAAACTCCTAGGAATTTCACCTAAAACCCTAACACTAACGAAATCAATCCAAGGAAAGTTTTTGGCAGGGTACACGCAGGTCTGGGTAATGGCTAAAACCTATAAACAAATTCTAAACTGATAAAAAAGAGAAAAATTTAAAATTTCTCAAAATTTTGACAGGGTACGCAGGCATCCTGTTTACACAGGTGTGTTCACGCTCTGTGCACAAAGAAAAAGCGCGTACAGGTACGCACTGTGCTTAACTCAGAGGGTGCGTACTTCTCCCAAAACTATGAAAAATAAAAACTAACTCAAAATTAACTAAATTCACCCAATCCCACAATCATCAAGCCAAAAACAGAAACAAAAATAAAGTTTCTCGGGTCAAAGTATAAACAAGGAAAACAATCAAGTCCCCAGCGGAGTCGCCATTTTTTCACATGGAATAAGTCGATCTTGCGGACAAGATAGACCTTCCTAGAATCTAAAGAAGACCTAATGATAAGCAAACCAACCAGACACTATCTTTCTCTAAATATGCTTTTATAAACAATAGCAAATAAGTGTTTTTAGGGCCTACCTTAGGTCCAATGCTAGCTTGTGGATTCCCTCGCTCCTTCGATCCAAATGAGCTCCTTTTCGCGTATCTGCAACCACAAACAAGGCAAACAAATTAAATAGCACCTGAAAAGCCAATTGCATAAAACATATTTAACATGAAAGTCAAGGAGTCCATGAAACAAATAACATAAGATACTTGTTGAGAAAAATGAGTTTGATTGTATTAATTCAAAAGAAGAAGAACCTTACAACCTTTGCCTTGACACTGTACAAGCTCCTCCCAGGGTCCAACAAGAAGTCTCCTCTACCTTGACAAGTTTCACTCACGCCCAAATGAAACCAAAAAGGTATGTGATCTCTCCTCTTTAGGATTAACTAGGAAGTCTTGATTTCACCAGCATTTACCCTAAAAAATGTTCAGCTTCTAACCTCCCTAGCAGCCAGCCCAATTCATATATTTATAGTGCAATGGAGGGAGGTTACTAGGTCCTCCTTCAAAGGGATAAAGCCCTCCTTCAAAGGGATAGCTCCTCTCCTCAAGGGATTAGCTCCTTCTCTTTTGGGATGCATGAACCACCTCAGAGCGAACAATCCACGTCAAAATTCCTTCTAGAAACCTCTAGAATTAACCCAAAGTGAGTTTTTTAAGATAAAACTTGCACCTTTTGACTTTCGCAGGGGTCCGCACCTACACCGTTAGGGACAGAGCGGGCAGGTCCGCAGGTTTTGTATACAGAAGGTGCGGGACCGCAGGTGACCATGAGAGAAAGTGCGGAACCATAGTTACATTGATTTTTAATGTCTTTCTCTCATTTCCAAAGCTTGATTTGAAGAGCCGAGGTCTGAGACTTGCTTAGGAGGACAGTACAAGTGATGATAGACCCATACTGACTGCAAATAATCATGATGACGATATTTTTGTGTAACACTTAGGTGTGTATGGAGTAGTCTTTTGTTGTGCTATACCACACTCATTACAAAATTCTCAAATTCCTTACTGCAAAACTCTCCACTGTTATCTGTCCTCAGCACCTTTATCTTCTTCTCTATATGGTTTTCCACCAGAGACTTAAATTATTTTAACTTGTCAAAGACTTCAGATTTCTTCTTGAGGAAATATATCCATGTATTCCTTGTGAAGTCATATATAAATAATACATAGTACCCAAACATACCCAATGATGGAACCTTCACAGGTCCAAACACATGACTATGCACAAACTCTAATGTATGTTTCACCCTCTTACCACCAGAGGGGAAACTCACCCGATTCTGCTTCCCATATACACAATTCTCACAAAAATCAAAATCCAGAGAGCTATTAGTCATACCTTCTACCATACCTTTACAATGAAGTATTCGTAGGCCCTTTTATCCAATATTTCCAAGCCTTTGATGCCACAACATGGTCTTTTCTCCAGAGACCACTAGATTTTCTGCTCCACTTTCAGGAACCATAGAAATGTTGCACGCATCAATAATAGTGCTACCTTGCAACTTGTACAGAGTTCCAATGGGAACTTCCCACATCAATACCAGTGCTCCCTGAACCATCATGTAGGTATCTTTCTCGAACATTATTTTTACACCTGCATCATCCAGCTTGCTTACAAAAATCAGATTTCTGGCCAATGCAATAATATGCAGAACAATCAGAAGCGTTCTAATCCTTCCACCTTGCAACTTAAACTTTACTTTTCCATGAACAACAACTCTAGCCTTCTTGTCATCCCGCAAGAAGACATCACCACCATCATATTTCTCATACTCGCAGAACCACTCTCTATCGGGAGTGAATTGAAAGGATGCACCTGAGTCAATCAACAATGCCTCATCTACATGTGTACTTGAAGAAGCCAAGTACATATCCCCACCTTCATCTGAGGTGGTTTTTGCATCTGTAGAAGGAGCATCATCAAATCCCTTTCCTTTGTCAGGAGTTTTAGATTTACGGTCCCTTTTGTAGTACCCTTCCTTTCCGCATTTCCAGCAGACGACCTTTATAGGTTTTCTTAGAGATTTAGATCTCCTTCTAGATTTAGATCTCCCACTCAATGGATTATTTTTGTTTCTATTCTGGGACCTTCCTTGTACAGAAAAGGAATCACCATTCTGGCTCTCCATATTTTTTCGTCTCATCTCCTTCGTCGGCAAGGATGAGACTATCTCATCAAACTGCAAGGGAGTTGCATTGCTACTTATTACAATAACCAGACTATCCCATGAATCTGGTAGAGAACACAACAAACTGATGCACTTATCTTCATATAAAATTTTAATATAAAAAGATAATAACTGACTCACCACAGTATTAAAGGCGTTCAAATGCTCTGTCACCAAGTCTCCATCTTTCATCCTCAGGTTATACAGCTTTTTCCATAGGAACAATTTATTCACCAGAGACTTAAATTGGTACAAAGTCCCTAACTTGTCCCACAAAGCCTTCAACATAGCTTCCCCTGATACATTCAACAATAATGAATCTGAGACACACAATTATATTGTTTTCTTTTCCTTCCGATTTATCCACCAACAGATCCTCCATCTTGAGTTTCCACAACTCAAAACTCTGACCATTAAATTTCTTGATCTCTATCTTTCCACTCCTTGCCATCTTCTTTTACCACCAGAATCGATCTCGTAGATCTCCCACTGAACAGGGTCTATGACAGGCCCGAGAAAAACCCCTCAGCAAAAAAGGCATCCCCTTGAAGCCAAAACAACTCTGATACCAAATGTAGGTTTGAACCCCATACATAAATTATCTACATGTGAATTCTAGAACACAGAAAATAAACAATAGCGAGAGCATAACACATATACACAGAGATTTTCCCCTGGATCCCAAAACCGGGACTACCAACTTGATTTTTCATTATGTTCCTTTGAATGTTACAATATATATATATATATATATATATATATATATATATATATATATATACATGCCAAAGCATCCAATACCATGGACCGAAAACCATCGCGCCCAATACCATGTGCTATAAAACCATGCACAAAACCATAAGTAGGTTTGCCCCACCTAATATAGCCTCCCAAAAAATTTCCCCCCTCTAACCCCCTGGTTAACTAGGGGAGCTAGTTATGGAAAGAATATAACACAACCCAACAGACTCCACCCATTTCATGAAATATTCAGTGGTTGTAAGAATGAACTTGTGTTGACCATTGGATTGTTGATGTTGTTCTCCTATGAAGTCTAGCCCCCATTTACTAAAGGGATCCTCTGCAGAAACATGGATTAAGGGAGAGGTGTTAATTTCTACTTCTATGCAAAAATATGAAATTTCCCATAGACTCGAACATATGTATGCAACTCACCGAATAGTTTGGGCCAATAGAACCCAAATTTGAGTATTTTATGGGCCATGGCTCACCAACTGTAATGTCCCCCACAAACACAGTTGTGGAATTCTTTAGTTACCTTCAAAATATCCTCTTCTACCAGGAATAATAGTAAAATTCCCAGTAGGTCCTTCCAATACAACTGACCATGTCAAATAACAAACTTCTAAGCTTGCAACCTCAAGGCCCTATATTTAACTTTGTCAAAATTTTCCGGGAAATTCAGAAAAAGTAAATAATGGACAATATATTTGTACCAATGTGAGCAAGGTAATTCATTTGAATTTTTCATGTTGAGGATACAATTATTTTTTTCTCCTCTTATATTCTAGTTCCTCCTCCATTATCTCTTAGCAAGATTATGCACATGGCCTAGTTTTTAGCCTCAGATAATATTTTAGCCAAACCTACCCCCTTGATAAACTTAGTGGGTTTTATATCCATGTCATATTATTGAATTTTGTCAACCCACTTGCCCCTCTTACCTTCATTGTCTCACTACATGAGAATTTATTTCACAATAGTAGTTGGAACATACGCTATTATATTTGACTGCGAGACATAAATTCGGAAGGCCTTAAGGAATTTGACCAAGGCATAAGCTTGTTTCATTAGGATATTATACTTCAGCTCTGCATCTCGCAGTACTTGATTGAAAAATGCAATTGGTTGTTCCTATACTTCATTATTTTTCTACAATAGAACAACTACCACCACGTTAGGAGAGGAAAAAGAGAAAATGAAGAATGACCTTTAATGATATGGGCTGGTTAAGACTAGGGCTTCTACAAAATATATTTTTATTATAGAGAATGACTCTCGAGCTTTATTGAGCCTCAAAATTACTCTTTCCATAACAACTGTTCTCATTCCTTTTCTTTGTTTTTCCCATAAGAATGATGCATTCTCATCACTAATTACTGATATATAATGTCTTGAGGAGGACATTTAGTGATTTACATATTATGCTTTTACGTTTTTCTATTTGAATAAATTTTTGTATATTAGCTATGGAACGCAGCCTTTTATGTAGCTAACCGGCTGTTCCGCAACTACTTACATGCTCTAATAGGTTCCAGGTGTTAGAAGGAGAAACTAGCCACATGAGCAGCTTTGAAATCATGATGACATGGACCCTGTCCTATTCATTCAACCTAGGTTGACAAAGAAGATGGCATAAGACTACGGTCAATGGATAAGTCAAACGCAAAGAGACCGAGGGTAACATGACTTTGTTTCATGGCTAATTAATGTGTTTCACAGTGATGGGAAGCATTATTTGAAGCAAATACCTGTACCTATGGACTCCATCATCCACCTATACAAACAAATCCAATAGCCACAATGTCTTGGATTTATTTCTCTAGCAGCCGAGGAAGAAATTCCACATATTTGTCTTCTATGTGTTTGGTTGTAGCATGATTTTCTCCACAAACAATTATATGATTTTTCTTATAAATACCTGTGTAAAGGACCGAAGAAGTTAGCAGTAATAGTAATAGTTTTTCTGTGAAATCGAAGTTCCAGACTCTGTAATTTTTGGACGTTTTGTGTCCCTATTTTAATATGAGAAGACCACATGTTTTTATGAACATCTGAAGTAGTTTTATTGGAGTTGATCGAGCAAGCATAGCCTAACCAGTTGTAGAGGGCCCCTGCACTGAAGAGGTTTTATTTTATTTATTTTTCTTCTTCTTGTTAACTGTAAATTCATCATTTTCTTTCTGAAACAATGTTTATAATCATTTTTCTTACTAACGGTGTTTATAATTTAGAGCAGTTTCCGTTAGCTTGATTTCCGTTTAGTTCTTATCAATAGTTTAGAAGATAGAACTCAATAGTGTAATCTTGTTTCTTAAAAAAAACTAATCTTGTTTCAAGATGAGAGTAGGATTGAAGAATGATAAGGATACATCATTGAATAGTTTACTTCATTTACTATTTTGCTAGTTTAAATTCTCAATTAAACTGAACAGTTTCATTAATTGTCTTTGCCATTTCATTTTTAGTTCAAAATACTAACTCATGGTGTTAATGAATGTTTATGGAAAACCCTTCAATTTCATAATTCATCCTTAACTAAGTGGTTGAACATTTCATCTATGCAACAAGTTATTTCTGCATCTCTATATTTTCTTTCTCTTAGATTAATGAAGTACAGAATTACTCAAATGTCATCCCAAGGAGACTTTCTCCCAAAATTGAGAGGCAGAGTAACCAAGTATTTCATTTAGTTTTATTTTTCTAATTGGTTAGACATCAAATGAAAATATCACTTTCAGTTCTAATTCATGATTTGGAAGTAATGGTAAAATGAGAATAGAAACTTTGTTTTCATTTCCTTCTTATCTTTGTTTCCATATCTTTCTTAGCTCTGTTTTCATTGCTTTCTTGGCTCTATTTTCATTTTTAGATTTTGAGCAGTCTTTAATAAAGTTAGATTTAGTTTTGATAATTTACATTGTAAATCATTATGAATTAAAAGACCAAAAACCCCCAAAACAACATAAAACATACAAACACTAAAGTAAGAAGGGTTAGCTAGCACAAATAGTGCACTACACTTCATCAGTTTACGATACCCAGATTGATAATTTATGTAGAGCAATTTAGGACACTAAATTGACCAAACATTTTGCTACCAATGCTGGGGAAGTGTAAGTAGGTAGCCTTATCTCTTACATTCAAAAAAAAATGACATGCATAGAGAAAGAGACTCTAGGGGTATATTTATAGCTAGGGGTAGAAGTTCAATTCCTACAACACCACCTACACCACCAAGAACAAGAAAAGACACACCTCCATCCCAAAATCATATTCCTAGCCATAGGACTCTATGAATTCCAGGGGCAGAAACCCAATCAAAAGAATCTCCTACTTCATTTACCAAGTCAGTCCTAGGGGAGAAAAATTTCTAATCTCCAACAACAAGAATAGCATTTTTCACCTCCATAGGAGAGCACATTTTAGTTGAAGAATTAGGAATACCTGGTGAGGAAGAAGAAGTAGAACCTCTCTCCCATATTCTATTAATAGAAGAACCAAAGGAGGAGGAAGTAACCTTGCAGGTTGAACCCTATACTGACTCTGAAGAAACTATAATGGTAGAAGAAGAACAAGATGGATAATTCTCATTGTTTTGAGGAGGGGGTAGAGGGAGAGGTAGAGGAAATAATGGAGGCAAAGGAAATAGGGAAATAGATAATTCTTTTGGATTCCCTATAGTGGATGAGGAAAAAAATGCTGCAATGAAAAATATCTCACCTTCTGTCCTCCCAAACTTCCATGGGTTAAAAAGTGAGGATCTTGAAACATTCTTATTTGAGTTTGAAGTCTTGTGTAGCACCTATGACTATCTAGAAGACTCTCAAAAACTTAAGTTGTTCCCTTCAACATTGAAAGGAGCTACGTGAAATGGTTCATGGGGTTAGTCAATCAGTCCATTAGAGCATGGAATGACATGAAAAAAAGGTTTTTGGATAATTATTTGGATTATTGCATGCCTACCAATCACAAAGATGAGGTGTTCAAAATGATGCAAAGGGAGGATGAAAACTTAGAGGATTTGATTGAGAGATTCAACTATAATTTGAAAAGAGCAAAGATTAATAATTTAGATAAAGATACCTTGAAATCTCTTTCTCTAAAAGCCATTAGAGATGAGTGGATAGATATCCTTAGCATGATGGGGAAGGGAGATATCTCTCAACTCCAATTAACTGATATAGGAGAATTATGTGTTCATCTCTCAAGAGGGAAATCTAAAACTAGGAAAGGTCCAACGGATCCTTCTCTTTTTAGAGTAAACAAATCTGCAACTAGATCTATAAGTAGGGAAAAAAATGGTAATATGTTTGATGAATTTAAAACTAACATTCTAGGGAGTCTTAGTGAGAAAATAGACACCCTTAAATTACAAAACAAGCAAAAAACTGAGGCTGATGCTTTAGCCTTTTTTGTCCAAAATGCAGAAAAAAAACATGCTCTAAGAGAATGTCCTTTGGATGCAAAAGCTGTAGAAACTTGTATGATTTGATCAAAAAGCCATGAGACCAAGGGTTGTCCTTCAATTACAGGTCTTAAGGTTGTCTTTCAAGAAGAAACAGTCCCAAATTCTGTAGAACCTCTTTGTTTTGTTGCTAGAAGACCTTGGCAGGGGCCACAAAATCAGGGATTTAACAATCAAATGTATCTTTAGCCCCCACCAAATTCGAATTCTTGGAAACAACCTTGGCATCAACCTCAATCTCAATCTCAACCGTGGGCATAAGGAGCACAAAATCCTTAAGGGAGATTTTCTCAATATAATCAATATACTTCATCATATCATAATTATCCTCCCCCACACATTCCACAACAAAATCAGCAGCCACAACTTCAAAATCAGAACCCCCAACTTTCATTACCATTTCCACAACAAAACTAAAATCCTCAACTCTTATTGCCATTTCAACAGAAACCAAATCAGCTACCTTCCCAACCACTACCAAATGCCAACAATAAAAATGCTGAGAATGCTTACATGGTAGAAGGACAACAATTTCCAACTTAAATGATCACTCCTCTAGATCTTATTGATGTTCAAGTGAGATCTGGTAGGATATTAGGAAAGGAAATACCTTCTGTAGTTATTTAGGAACAAGACAGTGTTGAGGAAGATTCTCTAAAGTTAAATAAAAGTTTTGAGGGAACATCTTTCCAAACCAAAATATTGAAAAAGAAAAACAAAAAGAATTAGTGAACACAACTCCTATCATTGAGAAACCAACATCTACTTCTACACCTCCTTTTCTTGAAAGATTACAAATTGATAGAGGAGTAGAAAAGCAAATTATGTTTCCCAATTATCATTTTCTAGATGGATTGAAGAATGTCTGTATCAAAATCCCTTTGCTACAAGCCATTGAAGAAATTCCAATTCTAGCCAAAACAATAAAGGAGTTGAGCATAAGGAAACCAAGAAGAAAAACAACAAGTAGGAAAAATAGTAGACATAATGATGGGAAAAATTGCCATACATAATTATGTGGATCTGGGAAGTCCAAGTGTCAAAACACATATCAATGGAGTTGAAATTCCAAATACATTGATTGACTTAGGGGCAGCAATAAACATCATGATCAAACAAACTATGGAGCAGCTCAAGCTTCCTAATCTTCTTTACACACCTACCTTACTACAACTAGCAGATAGATCAGTAATCAAACCAAATGGAGTGTTAGAAGATATTTCAGTATCCTTAAATTATAGGGAATATCCTGTTGATTTCATGATCTTAACCCCTAAGAACAATCTAGGAGGACATCCACTCATATTAGGAAGACCTTGGCTAGCCACAACTAATGCTTTTATTAGCTATAGATCTGGTGACATGTATATTTCTGATGGTAATTCAACAAAAAAAATTACTCTATATCCTCCAGCAAAAGCAATCACAGAAATAGATGGCAAAGAATGGATTGATGATAAAGATGATATTCAACATCTCTTTACTATTTTTGATATTAGTGAAGATATCAAATTTCAAATACATTGGAAAATTTTGAATCATCTTCAGAATATTACCATGAGAAATTTCAATAAAAATCTAATGTTGAATATTTGTCATCTAGGCAGATGTCTTTCTATTCTATGGAAGAGTTTGGTAGCTCTACAATTGAAATTTTTCTAGACATGCCATTGAACATAAACAAAAAATTGGAGAAACTACAATAAGAAGAGTTAACCAAAACATTACAAAAACATTCAGATGCATTTGCATCGGAATACACTGACATGAAAGGCATTGATCCTAATACTTGTATCCATCACATCTATATTGAGGAAAATTGTAGACCTATCAGACAACCTCAGAGAAGGATGAATCCAAATCTTAGAAAGATTGTGAAAGAAGAGCTCCAAAAATTACTGAATGTAAACTTCATTTACCCAATTTTAGATAGCCAATGGGTTTCTCCTTTGGTAATTGTGCCTAAAAAGAATGGTAAATGGAGGGTGTGCATTGATTACTGAGAATCAAATAAAGAAACCCTTAAAGATCATTTTCATTTGCCTTTTATAGATCAAATGTTAGATACATTAGTAGGTAAGAAGTATTTCTCATTCTTGGATGGTTTTAGTGGTTATATCAAATTCAGGTCACACCTTAAGATCAGGATAAAACCACATTTACTTGTCCATGGGGAACTTATGCCTACCGAGTACTTCCTTTTGGGTTATGTAATGCACCTGCAACATTCCAAAGAGTAGTACTAGGAATTTTTTCTGATCTAATATATGATTGTGTAGAGGTATATATGGATGATTTTACAGTTGATGGGAATACATTTGAAGAAGCTTTGGAATTTGGAAAAAGTTCTTAAAAGATGTAAAGAAACAAACCTTTCAGTAAGCCATGAAAAATGTTTTATGATGTTCATAGAAGGTATTGTTTTAGGACATCACATTTACAAAAGGATATTAGAAGTTTTCTAGGATTTACAGGATACTATAGAAGGTTTATAGAAAATTTCACTAAAATAGCATCCCCACTCTTCAAATTGCTTACCAAAGATTTTGAATTCAACTGGAATTCTGATTTCCAGTTGGCATTTGAAACCTTAAAAACAAAAATTTCTGAAGCACCCATTTTAAGAGGTCCAAATTGGAAACTACCTTTCCATATTTCAACATATGCTTCAGATACAGCTCTGGGAGATGTATTGGGACAAAAAGATTTGATTCCTTATTCCATTTACTATACAAGTAAGAATTTGACTCACACTAAGTTAAATTATACTGTGAATGAAAAGGAATTTTTACCTGTTTTTCATGCAATTAACAAGTTTAGACACTATATAACAGGCTATGAAACCTTTGTTCATACAGATCACTTTACAATTAGATATTTAATGAATAAACATATTACTAATGTCAGAGTTACAAGATGGCTTTTACTTTGCAAGAATTCAATATTACTGTGCTAGATAGACCTAGAAAACAAAACAAAGTGGCTGATTTCTTCTACAGGATTCATAATATCAAAGAAGATTCTCTGGTTGAAGATAATTTTCCTGATGAATATATTTTTGCAATAACTATTCAAACTCCTTGGTTTGCAGATATTGCTAACTATTTAGTCACAGGAAAGTTAACTTCACATTTTTTTCCTAGAGAGAAAAGAAAAATTATTCAGGAAAGTGCAAGATATTCATGGATCACTAACGAATTGTATAAAATAGGCCCAGATCTTATGATAAGAAGGTGTGTCAGGGAAGATGAAATGCCCAAGATTCTTAGGGCATGCCATGTTGAGCTATGTGGTGGAAACTTTGCTGACAAGAGGAAAACCTATAAAATCCTTTCTTTAGGATATTATTTGCCATTCATCTTCAAAGATGCTAAAGAATATGTCAGTAGATGTGAAAGCTGCCAAAGGGTAGGGAAACCTTCTCCTTCAAATGAAATGCCATTACAAATTCAGGTACTCGTTGAAACTTTTGAAAAATGGGCCTTAGATTTTGTTGAGCCAATTAATCCTCCATCTAAGCAGAAGAAGTATATATTGGTATGCATTGCTTATGTCACCAAATGGGTAGAAGCCAAAGCATTACCTTTTTCTAATGAAAAATATGTAACGAATTTTCTTTTTGAGGACATCTTTATTCATTTTGGTGTTCCAAGAGAAATTGTGATAGATTAGGGATCTCAATTTACATATAACATGTTGGAAGGGCTTATGGAAGAATACAAGATCAAACATAGGAAATCTACTCCTTATCATCCTAAAGCAAATGGTCAAGTGAAATCTACAAATAAAGTGATTGAAGGAATCCTCACTAAGACTGTGCATCTACATAAAAGAGATTAGACTTAAGCGCTTCCTGATGCCTTATGGGCCTATAGAACTACATGGAGGAACACAACGGGACATACACCCTATGAACTTGTTTATGGGAAACAAGTCCTATTCCCTATAGAGTTCCAAATCAGAACTTTCAAGATGGCAGTCCAACTGGGACTAGATTTATCAGAGGCACAAAAGCATACGCTGGAGCAATTAAATGAACTTGATGAAATCAGGCAAGAGGCAATCCAAAGGACTAGTATAGTCCAACAACAGAGGGCTAAATGGCATGACAAATATATCAAAGACAAAAGGTTTCAAGTGGGAGATTGGGCGTTGTTATTTGATTCAATGTTAAAGGATTTTTAAGGGAAGTTTCAAACTCATTGGCTTGGGCCATATGATATTGAGAAAGTCTTTAGTAATGGAGCAGTGAGGATAAGAACAATAGATGAAAGTAAAACTCCTCTTCTTGTGAATGGTCATATATTAAAGATATATCAGAAACCAATTTCAAAAGATGAGTTCATTAAGATTTTCCAAGACAATTCTAAAATGGAGCTAGTGAAGAGGAATTCTTCTTCTCCACTAACTTAGTCTTTACTTTTCCTAAAAAAAAACATAAAAAAAATATAAAAAAAAATTGTATATGGTTGAAAACCATTCATTGATTGGCATACTTATATAGAAAATACAGGGTGAAAATTAGAGGTTTCTGACACCCTATATTTTCATTTTCTTTCTGTAATAAGTAGCGACAAAAAGCTACAATCACTCTGCAATTTAGATTCTTCAAATTCATCATCTCATCTCACCTCACTCCATTTTAATTTTGCAGTTCCACTTCATTTCATTGTCATATTCCATCAATAAATTTTTCAGTTTTTCCTTTTACATCTTTCATTCCATTTTCATTTCATTTATCATCTTGTCTTACATCTCATTTCATTTCACTCACATATCCACTTCCATTTCATTCATGATCTACAAGCCATATTTCACTTTCTTTTTCACGTTCTGCAACTGATTTTGTTCTGCAGCTAATCTGATTCTATAATTACAATTTGTTTATCAGTTCAGGCATAAGTGTACAGCTCATAATAAAATCATGTATGCAGGGAATTGAAAGAAAATCATTTTTTGAAGACTAACCATGCTCAAAGTACCTGTGGATCAACATCAAAAATAAATAAATTAGCAAGCAAAAGGTAAAGGTTCCAAAGGTAAATGCAAAGCTTTATTTCAAAAAGAAATTTGAAAACATAAGTTTGTATAGTATGTATAATCACATGTCTCCTTAATCAACCATCATTTGATTTGACTGCCACTACATCTCCACCATATCTTCCATCTTTAATGACAAACAGTCTCAATGATTCTTTCATAACAAATCTCTGCTTCAAACTCCATAACCTGTACTTAAATGGTCCTCCACAACTCCACCTGTTAACAGTCAAGATGACGATGTGACCTACCTATATACGACTCTCTAAACCCTTACTATCTATTTATTACATGCAAACCCTTAAGTTTATCTCTCCTATAACACGCAGTCATTTCATGTACATAGTCTTTCCATTTTCATATATACGCACTCATTCCATTTCCATACACATAGTCATTCCATTTCTTAATAACACTCGTTTTATAGATAGTAAGACTAATTTTGAAGGTTAACCAAAAATAGGTAATATGGGGCTTATTGTCAGGACAGAGCTCGTAGGGGTAAAGTATATGGAGGGGTATCCACATCTTAAAGGGATGCTACAAAAGGTCGAATGATTAAATTTTATTGAGAAATTTGAGGGCTACCACAAGGAAATTACCAAGTCTTTTCCAAGGTCATTTGATGGCACAGAAGTGGAGATAGAAGATATTAAATTTGTAGTCACAGAATCCTTCATAGCAGAAGCAACAGAGTTGCTAAGACAAGGAGAAAGATGGTTTAAAAACAAGGAATTTCATGGTGAATCTTGGAAGGTGATCCTCAAAACCTAGGTATGGATGTTACAGTATTTATAAAGGGAATTCCTATTTCAGCACTCAAGAACACATGGGGTAATATGTTGCTGATATTGCAAAAATTCATTACATGTGAAGGAAGATTTGGGTCTATGTATGTTTATCATATACGCTTATTAATTAATTTCTTAGAAATTGGAACCATCAACCTTCCCTTCTTCCTTCTAAACAGTCTAATAAGAATGGCTACAAATGTCTAAAAGAAAATGGAATCCATAGAAACAACTATGTATCATCATGGATCAGTGAAGATACTAGTTGAATTCCATTTGAAAAGTATAGGGGATAACTCGGAAGATTTATTGATAAGAATTTTTTTCCAGGATGCTCCAAAGTCACCTGAGGAGAGTCATGTTAAGAAAAGTAGGAGGAGAAATATCAACGTTAACATTCAAAACAAATCAGGAACTTCCTCACAAGAGAATGATGCAGAGATAACTTCTAAACCAGAGGTTAGAAAGCAAACTAAATAGAAAGGAAAAATGAAAGAGATAGCTGAAGAAATCAATGAAGACGTTCTTGAACCTTCATCACCACAAGAAGAAGAACATATTTTCTCTGAAAGATTGACCAAGATTAGGGAGCAAATCAAGAAAAAGAAGGAGATAGGGAAGAGGAAGAAGGACACAAGAGGAGAAACCATAAGCTTCCAAAACCTGAGAAGGAGCTCTAGATTCCTAGGTAAGGTGAGGAAGGTAACATCAAAAGGAGCCCAATTCATAAACTTAGAGGAAGAAACCCTAGTTCAATCTCCTGACAATATTCCACTTGAATACAGTCCACAAAATTCTCCTCCACAGAATTTTGAAGGTAGCACAACCAGAGCTTCTCCTAGCATAGATCTAGTACAACAGCTAGTCTATGACTACATAGAGTCATTAGAGAGGAAGGATACCTCAATGGATCTAGGATCCTCAACCAATATAGAGCAGCCTGTCAATCCACAAGAACCTCTAACTAGCTCTCTCAAACAAGAAATCTATGAGTTGGAGATATTGAACAGGCATATTAAGCAACAAAATGAAACCCTGAAGGAACAAAGCAAACGGGATAAAGCCATTCATGACAATAAAATACTACACCTAGGGCTATGGTACAAGAAGAATAGGAAGTTCAAGAGGAAAAATAGGAATTTGAGCAGAACACTTATTAACCTCAAATACAGACTTCTTATGAAGAAGCCTAGGATGGTAGTTAGTGCAAGGAGAAGTAAGAAAAGGAAGTTGAATGTGATGGCAGAAGTGTCAGAACAGATGAAATAGGATAAATAAGTTCACATTTTTTAAAATTGCATGGGGAAATGCAATGATTTTGCAGTGTTGAGCCTTAAAACTACTCTTTCCCTAGCAACTGTTCTCATTCCTTTTCTTTGTTTTTCCCATAAGAAAGATGCATTCTCATCACTAATAATTGGTATATGTTGTCTTGAGGAGGACATTTAGTGATTTAAATATTATGCTTTTATGTTTTGTTGTTTGAATAAATTTTTGTATATTAGCTACGGAACAAAGCCTATTCTGCAGCTAACCGGCTATTCTATAGCTACTTCCATGCTCTAACATGTTCCAGGTATCAGAAGGAGAAACTAGCCACATGGGCAGCTTTGAAATCATCATGACATGGACACTGTCATATTCATTCATCCCAAGTCGACAAAGAAGATGGAATAATACTACGGTCAATGGATAAGTCAAACATAAAGAGACCGAGGGTAACATGACTCTGTTTCGTGGTTAATTAATGTGTTTCACACTGATTGCAAGCGTTATCTAGAGCAACTACCTATTCCTATGGACTCCAATAGCCACATGAACAAATGAATCCAACAGCTACCATGTCTTGGATTTATTTCTCCAATAGCTGAGGAAGAAATTTCGCATATCTATCTTCTACATGTTTGGATGTAGCATGCTTTTATCCACAAACAGTTATATGATTTTTCTTATAAATACCTGTGTAAAGGACTAAAAAAGTTAGTAGTAATAGTAATAGTTTTTATGTGAAATCGAAGTTCCAGACTCTGTAATTTTTCGATGTTTTATGTCCCTATTTTAATATGAGAAGACCGCATGTTTTTCTGAACATCTGAAGGAGTTTTTTTGGAGTTGATTGAGCAAGCGTAGCCTAATCAGTTGCAGAGGGCCCCTGCACTGAAGAGGTTTTATATTATTTATTTGCCTTCTTCTTTTTAACTGTAAATTCATCATTTTCTTTCTGAAACAATGTTTATAATATTTTTTCTTACTAATAGTGTTTATAATTTAGAGCAGTTTCCATTAGCTTGATTTCTTTTTAGTTCTTATCAATAGTTTAGAAGATAGAACTCAATAGTGTAATCGTGTTTCTTCAATCAAAAAATAAACATGTTTCAGGATGAGAGTAGGATTGAAGAATGATAAGGATACATTGTTG
This sequence comes from Pinus tabuliformis, assembly GCA_031772625.1. Classification (NCBI taxonomy): domain Eukaryota; kingdom Viridiplantae; phylum Streptophyta; class Pinopsida; order Pinales; family Pinaceae; genus Pinus; species Pinus tabuliformis. The sequence continues at coordinate 53,289,428 of CM062815.1, forward strand.
AATAGTTTACTTCATTTATTGTTTTGCTAGTTTAAATTCTCAGTTAAACTGATCAGTGTTATTTACTGTTTTTGCCATTTCATTTTTAGTTCAAAATACTAACTCATGGTTTTAATGAATGTTTATGGAAAACCCTTAAAGTTGATGATTCATCTTTAACTAAGTGGTTGAACATTTCATCTATGCAATGAGTTATTTTTGCATCTCTGTATTTGATTTCTCTTATATTAATGAAGTACAAAATTACTCAAATGTCATCCCATGGAGACTTTCTCCCAAAATTAAGAGGTAGAGTAACCAAGTATTTCATTTAATTTTATTTCTGTAATTAGTTAGACATCAATTGCAAATATCACATTTAGTTCTAATTCATGATTTGGAAATAATGGTAAAATGAGAATAAAAACTTTGTTTTCATTTCCTTCTTAGAATTGTTTCTGTATCTTTCTTCACTCTGTTTTCATTTTTTTCTTAGCTATGTTTTCATTTTTAGATTTTGAGCAGTCTTTAAGAAAGTTAGATTTAGTTTTGATAATTTACATTGTAAATCATTATGAATTAAAACACCAAAAACCCCCAAAACAACATAAAACATACAAACAACGAAGTAAGAAGGGTTATCTAGCACACAAAGTGCACTACACTTCATCAATTTACGATACCCGGATTGATAATTTATGTAGAGCAATTTAGAACACTAAATTGAGCAAACAGGCTTCTATGGTCCACTTGACTTCCCTGTCTTTCTTCAACATTTATGTTATTTCTTTGATAATTTCAACATATTTTGGTATCAATCAACTCAGAAATTTATTCTTCCCAAGAAAATAGAAAAATCCTTCCTATTCCTAGTTAAAGGAATAGTATTAATAGCCTCTAACATTTTGGGATCAATATTTACTCTTTCCTTTACTACAGTGTGACCCAATAAATTCCCTTCATTTAAATCAAACTGATATTTCTTTGGGTTTAAGGACAAACCATACCTTCTGCACTTTTAAAAGTAAGATGCAAGTACTTGAGGTGATTTTCATCTGACTCAGAGAAAAACATTGTGTCATCTAGGTAGATTACTACAAATTTATCCCACACTCTAACAAATGGTATATTCATCGCTCTCTGGAAAGTAGCTCCAATGTTTATGAGGCCGAAAGGAATTATGGCATACATGAACATTACTCATGATGTAGTAAAAGTTGTTTTCTTCTGATCCTTAGGGTGTACAACAACTTGGTTGTATCCAGAGACACCATTGATAATGGACATCCAGGCTAACCCTACCACTTTATGCAGAATATAACCCATCTTAGGTAAAGGATAGTTATATTTCAATGAGGCCTTATTCAAATTCATGAAATCTATGCACAAAATTATTTATCCATTCTTATTTCTTACTGGAACAAATTTTCTACCCATTTGTAGTACCTTAAAGGCATAATTATCTTAGCCTTTAACAATTCCTTCACCTCGTTTTCAATTGATGGGAGCAACAAATGATTAATCCGCCTAAGATTTTGTTTATATGGCTTCATCCTGGGTTTTAGAGGAATTTTGTGTTGTATGACACAGGGATGAAAAGTCCTCAAATCATCATATGACCATGCAAACACATCCCTGTACTCCCTTAAAAGGTCCAAGTACCTTTTTTTGTATTCCCTAAGAAAACCTTTAGCAAATTTGATTATTTTAGGATCTTCTTTGGTGCCAATGTTACAATCCTCCACCTCCTTCACAAGGTCTTGTTCTATTGGCTTAGCAACCAAATCATTTGAGTTGAAAATAATTTCCAATGGAACCAAAACTCTGGGGATGATATTTCCCTTTAGCTGCAAGATTATGTGAATAGGAATAGACCTTTCCTAATTTTCTTGTTGTTCTGCTATCAGCTCCTAGTCCTCTTGATCGATCACCAAGTTTGAGAATTACCTGGTGTTGATGGTGCTAGACCCACCAACAAAGGGGATCTCCTCGATATGAAGTCCCAACTAGACCTCACACCATTTGGTTTAGGAGTCCCCTCCAATATGATAGCCCGATTTCCATATACTTAGAGATTTTCCTTGGCCATATCTATTAGAACATGATAGTGTTATGCTCGTATCTTCAAACATCAAGGTATGTGTGTCTGATGAGTGTGTAAAGTAACTGTGTAAAGTAACTATGGTTTCCATGTCAAGCTGCTACACTGCTGAGTGATGGATGTGCTTTTGGTGTGCTTTGTCTTCTCCTTTGCATGGGATAGTGATGATGGGTCATTGATGGTCTTGGTTTTGCATGTTATTTCAATGTATGTTTTCCTTTTTCTTGTTTCTTGATATGATTGGTACGTCTGTCCAACTGCAGGCAAGTATTCTAGCATTTGCACTCCGTCTTCATCTCGTTCATCATCTCATGATGCTCTATTAGTGTACCTGTTCCTATAATTCACTCATGACAAGACGACATCAAATAAAAAACGTCCTAGTCTAGCATGATACATTGTTCTCATGTTCTCGGTGATAGGGAGGCAGGACAAATCACTGAGATAATGTAGAGGGCAAATTAGGATGGAAGGAGGAACTCTAGGAGGACAACCTACAGTGTTGGAAAAACATCGTAGTGACCACTCGGAGGCAAAATTGTGCAATGAAGTTCACTAGTAGCAGCTGCAAGGTGGGACCTTGAGGGGGTCACTTCTGTGCAGTTCCTATAAGGAAGATAAGACATGACTGTAGGGGGCCTACTAGGAATTTCTACCCAATTTTTGGGAGAAAAGAAAGATTGGGCTACAAGGCACCTACTAGGCATTTCTTCACAATTTTTGAAGATAGGAAGTAATGGTTCAGCTCGACATGTCTGGACACTTTTGGAGAACAGTGTAGAGCAAGGTAGCATAGGGCCAACTGGGCATGTCTGTGCAAATTTGGAGAATAGTGTAGAGTAAGGCAGCAGAGGATCTGCTAGACATGACTACACAGTTTTCAAGAGAAAGACATGACAGGGCTGCAAGGGACCTTCTAGGCATGACTGTGTAATTTTGGAGAACAATGCAAAACAGGAAGAAGAGGGCCTATTGGATATGTCTGCACAGTTTTTGAAGGCATTGTAGAGCAAGGTAGTAGAGGAATAGTTGGGCATGTCTAGGTAGTTTTGGAGGATAGTGCAGACCCAAGTCTCATAGCAGTGCAGGCTTCCGATAGTCAAGAAGGAGGCTTGATGACTGTGCTTGAGAAATGCACAATTCAGTTTGGTCATGGAGGAATTTTTCTGCGTATTTCTGGGAGGTAGATATGCTTCTCACCTCTAGGATTGCACAATGTAGCTGACCTGGAGAACAACCTCAAGCATTGCATAGTTCTATGCAGCAGAGTAGGGTCATTGACGGATGAGATTGTGCAGTGCATCTTAGTCGGGGTCCAATGGAAGAGGGTTGTCCGCTCGTACAGATTTTCAGGAAAGTGGCTAAGTGTTGAAAGAAAGTACACTTGTACAAAATTTTCATTTTGTTCGCACACTTAGCATACTTTGGTGATGAGACAACATAGACCACCAGGACAACAAGATAAAACATGCCCTCAGTGAGACTATCTTAGAGCTAAGAGCGACAAGTGCAACACTTGAGATAGACTTTCAGATGACCGTGATGACACTTGCATGATAGTGCTTACAAATTTGTGTGTGAGTACGCTCGATGTTTACATAGTGAAGACAACCCAATCACACAAATACAAACCTTCAAACTCACTAGAATAATATCGCAAGCATGACAAAGTAATCAATATGCCAAAATATGACCACTAATCAAAAAATAAAAAGGGTGAAATGACTTCACAAGAGCTCATGGGGTGAACTCGCGTGTTTGCAACAATCAAAGGAAAAACCAAGGAAGGCTTTGAAATTTGGATGTAAGACAAAATTCTGGAGGGTGTTGTAGTTGCTACAAAACTTGGTGACACACTGGTTGAATACCAGCTTCTCTATTTTGATTCATTTACAGTGCAAGGCCTTGGAATTTCAGGGAGTATTGATTTGTTTTACAAATCACTTTGGCTTCCCCAATTCCTCCATGGACAAACATGGTTCACCTTGTATTGACTCAGTTGAACACAACACAAGATTCAATCAAATCATAGATTTTCAAACCAGGAAGGGTAATTTGGTTTGCAAGCTTAAGATTTTTAGTGTAGAGTTTTTCATCTTTGGTGTTGCTCCACTGCCAACAGGCCTAGACAGTACCCTAATAGAGTCACACAGGAGCACAAAAATTGCTCTATTTCCATCAACCATAGATAGTACCATGGTGGAGTTGCTTTCTTCACCTCTCTGCATAGGAAGTGTTAGCTTTGATATACAACGATGATTTTATAAGGTTAGAGACAAGCTTGGTCTGCTTGGTTGTGCTCAAAAGGGTTCCACATTGGTCATTTTCTCCTTTTCCTTCTATCCCGCTTTACCTCCACCACCTCCATTCATCTATTTTTCTTCTAAACCCAGCAAGATAGCCCCTTTTAACTTTAGTCCCGAGTACAAAGCCCAAACCCACCATAAAACCTCAACCATATGACTTCGTGTTATCCTAACTCATCGCATTTCATCTCCATCGTTGATCTTCCCCGCCAAATCCAACAGCTCCCATTGCACCCGATAAAGTAATCCCCTTGATCATTTCCCACTATCAAATCATCTCCACCAAGATCTGACGGTCTTCGCTCTTATCACACTCACGACTTGATCGAATGTTAGCCCACAATGAGAGTGGTTTTTCTCTCTCATCCGCTGCTACGTGTTGATCGCTAAATGGAATCATGTGACCCCGGCCTTTTACCGCTCAATGCCCAAAAGCGGTGCGATAAATACCATTTATCTCCTGACCAATCCACTCCCACCTGATAAACGACCGTGCATCTCCATAGCCCGATCACCGTCCACTCTGTCCGCCGAAGATCTAATGACCCAAATTCACCCCACTCTCACCTCAGTCGATAGCCTCCACCGAGCCATCTCCACCATCCATTTCCTCGATTCAATGACCATTTTTCTCGCTCATCCCAATTGTCTATTTTCCCATGCATTCCACATCCTCAACCACTCTGTTTCCCAAAGAAGGAGATGACCAACTCTGTCAGTACCAGTCACAGTCATTCTCCAACCACCATATTCAACAAAAAGCATGGCCAAAGGAAAAAAAGGACAGAGCACAACCCTGTAACAGAATTTATCAGTCATGGACTCCACTAGTACGAGCACTCCAACTACCTAAGAGGATAGCACAGCACCTAAATAGATTTGATTCACTCACTGAAGCAAGCAAACATGTTCAGAGACTCCATTAGGCAGTTAAATGTGGTTGGTGGTCAATTATGACCCCTCCATACCTATGTGGCAAAGTGCCCTTGTAATGTAAATCTATAAATACTCAAAAACAAGATGTAATCAAGGTTGGAATTTGATGTAAGGTTCAACTTCTGAAGACTGTCGATATTTTGTCACTTGCAGCGTCTCGTCTTCATTTACAACTAATACAAGCTTCTTTTTTTGTTAACTTCTCACTTTCCATTTTCGTTTGTTCTAAGCTTGTGCTTGATAGGTTGTGTTCTGGATCTTTTGAGGTTTAGCACTAGATAACGGTAATCTTATCTGTGTTAGATTGTTGAATGTATCACTGAACAGGTTACTCAGGTTTCTTTCTATCTAATGCAAGAGAGCTATCATCCTGTCTATGCATTAGTAGAATAGATTTGCAAGTTTCTTTACTAGTTGCAGCTGGTCATCACATGGTCTTGTGCATCTACTGATGTGCTTAGTATTCTCCATATTCGCTCAATATCTAAATTATGAGAATTTGGTGGTCTAAAGCCTTGTAGTCTGAGGGTGTTCACACATGTCTGGAGTGAAACAAAGTAGAAGTGGTTATCTGGCTTGAACAAACCATCATTCCTTCCATTAAACCTGCAACAATAGCTGAATTTATATGTTACCAAGCATCTCCGAGCTACAACCTAGGAGAAGTTTCTTGGAATCCTAACATAATTGGCATCATTGCCAAGGAGAGGAGATTGAAGCTCAGCTTCTGTGGGAGAATGACATAGTTCCAGCTTTGATGATAGACAAAGTCTGGACACATTTTTGGTTGTAATCATCTATCTGGCGACTCTACTGGAGGAAGAACCTTTTGGCGACTCCACATCACAGTTTTGGTTCAGTTTGTGAGGCATAATTGGAGAAATCCTCAGAAATCACCATCTGAACTAGCACCTGAACCTGAGAATATTGTCAAGCAGAGAAAGACATCATAGAAAGGAGCATCAGGATCAGGTAAGCCTAAACAATCTTATGCATCTCTGCAAGAAAGGCTTGTAGCTGAGAATGCACATGTTGAAACTATAAAGCCTAGCACTATCGGTGAAGAAATACCCTCAGAGATTCATAAATCTCCTTGTTCAATAAGTTCCCCTTTGGATCTCGGTCCAAAGAAAACCTCCCCTATAGTCCATCAGTTTCCTTTGGCCCTGTCATTCATTTCTCAACTCCCTACCTTCCCAACTGCCAGTATCCTTCCATCTAACCTAGTCATGGCAGGCCCACAAGCACCCACAAAGATGGAGAGAATTATAGCTTCTAGGTATGGACCCCTGGTCCTGCCTATCCCTTTGAATGCCATTCCTGTAGGAGAATATCAGAAATATATGCCTAAGTTCACTGGTACAGAGGGAGTAACAGCTGGAGAGCACCTTGAGTCTTTTTATAGCTATGCTGATAACCTAGACATCAGTGAATATGATGTGTGGATGAGAGTATTTGTCCAAAGACTTGATGGAGAGGCTAGAAAGTGGTTTAGAGAGCTGACCCCTAGGTCTAGAGCAGACATTGAAGCATTAGATGATGTGTTTTTAAAGAATTGGAGAGATAAGAAAGACCTGCTATATTACCATACTCAGTTTGGCAACCTCAAGAGGGAAAATGGGGAATCATTGTCTGAATTTAATAAAGATTCAATCATATGTATAGCAAGATACCAGCTCAAGTAAAGCCTACCCCCACCTCTACCAAACTCACCTATGCCAATGCTTTTGATTCTTATTTATGCCTACTATTAAGAGAGAGGAGATGTGCTACCCTAGCTAAAATGAAAGATGCAACCTTAGAGGTGGAATCCAATATCCTGGTTGGAGAGAAACTCAAAGGACATGTTGATAGAAGGAGGAAGAGAGGTGAGGCATCTTCTTCTTCTTCATCTTCTAAACCTAAAATAGATCAAATGAATAAAATGATAGAGTCATTGGCTACTGAAATATCCAAGCTGAAGGTTGAGCAAAGTTTTGGGAAAGCAAGGCTTCGTAATACATTTGCTCCTAGAAATCCAAATCCATTCAGAAGATCAAATGAACAATTGTAGATCATTCATAGGGGCAAAGAGGCCAATGAAGAACAAACGGTTAAGGCTCCTTTCTAGAATGTAGTCATGGAGGAGGAACAGTTTGATGAAGAGGATGACATTCACTGCATGGAAGACAAGGGTAGTGCTCTCTTTTTAACATTAGCTGCCTATGAAGAATAATTACTTAAGGACCATACCAGTCAAGAGTGGGATAGATAAGCTATTCTATAGAATAAAGACCAGCAAAGATATAACTTGAGGTCAAGAACAAGTAATGTCAAAGAGAATCTTGCCCAAAGAGCTGTTGTCCCCACAGAGCAGTAGATCACCAAACAGAGGAGACCAACAGCTAATCCAGTCATCTTGAAAGCACCAACTCAAGAGGTAAGAGGCCCTAACAAGTCCCCTTCCCCTTTCAGTTTTGAATCATAAGTCAAAAAGCTAAAAATAATTGTACCTTTGATAGAAATTGCAAAGAGTGAGGTCTTTAGAAAGCCTATCCTTGATGTCCTTAAGCCGAAAGCCACACAAGCATCCACTAATCATGTGAATTTACAAGATGATAAACCTATAGTTGTGCTTAGCCCAATGACTAAACCTGCTGATGATAATTCTCCATCATTTCATGTCTCCTTGACCATTCATGACAAAATCCTCCACAACTGTCTGCTGGACACTGGTGCCAGCCATAATCTGATGCCCAAAGCTGTCATGGAAGTGTTAGGCCTTGACATTGCTAAACCTTATCATGATTTATTATCCTTTGATTTAAGGAAGGTGAAATGTCTGGGGTTGATCAAAGATTTAGCTATCACCCTAACTCAGTTGCCCATGAAGAGCATGATCATGGATATTGTGGTAGTAGATGTTCCCCCTAATTTTGGTATTTTACTTTCCAAAGGGTGGATTAAAAGGCTAGGTGGGACATTGCAAAATGATTTATCTTATGCCACTATCCCAGTTTTTGGAGGGGAAAGTAGAAGATTACACAGGGAAGCCTAGCTAGCCTATATTATCAGTGATGAGAAGAATCCCACTAATCATCCTATTTACATTGTGGACACTGACTTTGGGGCATGTATTCTCCAAATTGAAGAATCCCAGAAGGCCTCAGTGTAGCTTAATAAAACAGTATGCCAAGCCATGGAAGAGGAAGGGACACAAGCTTGGGATATGTTCTTTGACGGAGCATGTTCAAAGGAAAATGTAGGAGCAAGAGTGGTGCTAGTGTCTCCAAAAAGACAAAGCACACATTTGTCTTTTAAGCTGACTTTTTAGGTCACCAACAATATAGAAGAGTATGAGGCTATGATATTGGGCTTAAACACTACCAAAGACAGAGGGATTAGAGACATAAAGGTGTTTGGAGATGTTGATCTCATCATTCAGCAAGTGAACAAAACATTCCAAGTAAGGCACCCAAGGCTAAAAGCATACAGAGATGAGGTATGGAGACTCAAAGAATCTTTTGATAGTTTTTGTATCTCATATATTCCTATAGTGAAAAATCAGCTTGCTGATTCCCTTGCTATGTCTGCTAGCATGTTCATCCCTCCCATGCCCCCTATGTTAGTTTATGAAGTCCAGGTAAAATATAGACCATCCTTTCCTGATAATGTCCACCATTGGAAAGTCTTTGAGGATGATGATGTAGTAAATAGGTTTCTGCAAGTCATTAATGAATTCTCCAAAATGCAAATTGATCAAGAGAATGAAACCTTGGAGGAAAATCCCTAGCCCCATCTAAGAAACAAAATTGGCCGAGACAACATTGTACAGTTGCCTAGCAATCATATCCCTAAAGGGCTAGTGCCTCTAGAGAAGTTGTTTGACCATAATGATGTGCCTCATAAGATTGCCCTAAAAGAAGATCAGTTTGCGGTCTATAGGCATAACATTGGGAGTCTAGATAATCAAAAGTATATAAGTTTGTTCACTCATTTGTCTGCTGCCCAAAGTTCTGAATATTGTACCTTGACAAAGCAATTTGCTGATGTCTTTTCCTGGGAATACAACAACCTCAAAAATTATGACAAAAAGATCATCCAGCATAAGATCCCATTGGAGAAAGACACCATTCCTTTCAAACAGAAGTTGAGACATATAAATCCTTTGCTCCTCCCTCTGATTCAAAAAGAAATCAAGAAGTTGTTGGCTACCAAAATCATAGTCCCCTTGAGATATTCAAAGTGGGTAGCCAACTTGGTAGTGGTGAGGAAGAAAAGTGGAGAAATTAAGTTGTGTGTTGATATAAGGAACCTGAACAAATGCTCTAAGAAAGACAATTATCCTCTGCCCAAGATGGAGCCTTTGTTGCAGAAAGTCTCAGGAGCCAAAGTCATGTCTTTCCTAGATGGATATTCAGGGTATAATCAAGTTGTTGTACATCTAGATGACCAAGAAAAGACTGCATTCACCACTCCTCAGGGCACTTTTATGTACTCCAAGATGCCTTTTGGGCTGATGAATGCTAGAGCCACCTTTCAGAGAGCTATGGATATAGCATTTGTAGGAGAGAAGGATAAGTTTGTCCTTCTCTACTTGGATGATAAAACAGTATACTCTAGCAGCCATCAAGATAATTTGCAGCATTTGAAGAAAGTGTTTTTGAAGTGCAGAAGGTTTGGGATATCAGTGAATCCTAAGAAGTCACAGTTTGATTTAGAAGAGGGCAAGCTCCTTGGACACATTGTTTCTATTGCAGGTGTCAAAATTGACCCAGAAAGAGTGAAAGCAATACAGACCTTTCTATCCCAAGATAAAAAAAGGACACCCAGTCCTTTCTCGGAAAAATAAATTTTGCAAGGAGGTTTATTCCTAATTTTGTAGAATTGGTAAAACACATCACCTCCATGCTGAAAAATGGATCAGAGATCAAATGGACTGATGCAGCAAGAAGATCTTTTGAAACCATCAAAAGGGCTATTATGGAAGCTCCCACTTTAATCAGCCCATACTATAACAAGGAGTTCCATATCTTTTCATTTGCCTTAGGTGACACCCTTGCAGCAATTTTATTGCAAAAATATGATGAGGGTTCAGAGCATCCAGTGGCATTTTTTAGCAAAACCTTAAGGGATGCTGAACTAAGGTATGATACTATAGAAAAACAAGCTTATGCTCTGATCAAATCCTTGAAAGCTTTTAGAATATACATTCTGAACTCCAAGGTGATTGCATATGTGCCCTCTGCTTCAGTAAAGGATGTCCTAAGGCAGCCAAATGTTGATGGAAGAAGGGCTAAATGGATTGTAAAGATTACTGCATTCAACATAGAATTGAAGCCCACCAAGATTGTCAGAGGTCAGGGCCTTACCAAGCTGATGGCTGAAGACAATTGCAAGATGCTGGACATGAATTTGATAAGCACAAACTCAAATGACAGACAAACAGGGGAAGAAATAGTTGAACCAGGGTAGAACCAGTCATTGGTAGAAAATCTAGCATCTTGTGAATGGTATTCCAAAATAGCTCAATTTTCGCTGAAGCTAGAAGTCCCTCCAGGCCTAAGTTCAAGCCAATCCAGGACTATTAAGCTCAGAGTAGCCAAGTATTGCATTCAAGAAAACTTACTGTATTGGAGGGAAGCATCTGGAATACTTTTAAGATGTCTAGAAAAATAACAATCCATAGAGGTCATGCATCAGTTTTATTCCAGCATCTGTGGAGGACATCACTATTGGAAAACCACAGCCCACAAGATTCTCAGAGCTGGGTATTATTGGCCCACCTTGTTTTCTGATGTCTTTTTATTTGTAAAATTGTGTGACAGGTGTTAGAGGTTTGAAGGAAAACAACAGCTGAAATCTTTACCCTTGAAGCCATTACATGCTAGTGGCCCGTTCCAGCAGTGTGGTTTGGATTTCATAGGGGAAATTAATCCACACTCCAGTGGCCAGCACAGATTGATCTGAGTAGCCAATGAATACTTCACTAAATGGATTGAGGCCATCCCTACTAGGAAAGCTGATCACCAGGTGGTCATGAACTTTTTGACAGAAAACATTTTCACCAGGTTTGGCTGTCCACACAAATTGGTTACAGACAATGCAGCAACCTTCAGGGAAAAAGAGTTGGTGGACATGTGCGACTCAATGGGCATTAAGCTAGTGCATTCCACTTCATATTACCCCCAAGGTAATGGTCTAGCAGAATCATCCAGCAAGAGCCTAATAAGGATAATCAAAAAGCTACTGGAAGACAACAAAAGGAACTGGGATTCCAAACTGAAATTTGCATTTTGGGCTGACAGGGTGATCACCAAGAAATCCACAGGGAATTCTCCATTCAAGCTGTTTTATGGCACTGAGGCTGTATTCCCAATCCAGTTAACCCTCTTGGTGGAAAAATTCTTTCAAGAAGAACAGAATGAGGAAGATGACATGGAAAAAAGGATCAGTGACTTGGAAGAAGTACATCAAATCAGAGATCAATTGGTTGAAAGTTTTGCAGCAAATCAAAAGAGAATCAAGAAAGCTTTTGATAGGAAGGCAAAGATGGACAATTTTCAAGTTGGAGACTTGGTTCTTAAATGGGATGCACTGAAGGAAAAGAAAGGCAATCATGGGAAGTTTGATGCTCTGTGGACTGGACCTTTTATCATTGCTCTGAGCCAGGGAAACAACACTTTCATGCTACAAAGTATGGAAGGGGAAATAGTTTTTTATGGCCCAATAAATGGGTGGTTTGAAAATTTATGTTGTTTAAGGCCTTCAGGCCTCAGCATTGTAAATATGTTCTTGTTATAAGTTTTAGTGTAGGCTTAATTAAACTCCATGCCCAATGGAACTCTAGGAATTATTGTTGATCTAGTTTTTGTATGATAAGGAAGTGGTCTACAATTCTTGAGACATCACAGGGAGGATCTCATCCCCAGAAGGAGCCAATATTAGCTCTACTATACAACAATGATTTTCTAAGGTCAGAGATAAGCTTGATTTTCTTGGTTGTGCTAAAAAGGATTCCACATCGGTCATTTTCTCCTTTGCCTTCTATCCCGCTTTCCTTCCACCACCTCCATTCATCTATTTTACTTCTAAACCTGGAAAGATAGCCCCTTTTGACTTTAGTCCCGAGCGCAAAGCCCAAACCCGCCATAAAACATCAACCATATGACTTCGCGTTGTCATAACTCATCGCATTTCATCTTCACTATTGATCTTCCCCGCCGAATCCAATGGTTCCCATCGCGCTCAATAAAGTAATCCACTCGATCATTTCCCACCGTCAGATCATCTCTGCTAAGATCTGACGGTCTTCACTCTTATTGCACTTGCGACTTGATCGAATGTTAGCGCGTGATGAGAGTGGTTTTTCTCTCTCTTCTGCCACTACGTGTCAATCGCTGAATGGAATCGTGCGACCCTCGCCTTTTGCTGCTCAACGCCAAAAAGTCGGGTGATAAATACCATTTACCACCCGACCAATCTGCTCCCGCCCAATAAATTACCGTGCATCTCCATAGCCCGATCACCATCTGCTCTTTCCACCAAATATATAACGGCCAAAATTCACCCCGCTCTCACCTCAGTCAATAGCCTCCGCCGAGCCATCTCCGCCATCCATTTCCTCAATCCGACGACTATTTTATCACTCATCCTGACTGTCCATTTTCCCATGCATTCCACATCCTCGACCACTCTATTTCCCAAAGAAGGAGATGACCAACTCTGTTAGTACCAGTTACAATCATTCCCCAACCACCATATTCAACATAAAGCATGGCCAAAGGGCAAAAAGGAGAGAGCATGACCCTATAATCGAATTTATCAGTCATGGACTCCACTAGTACGAGCACTCCAACTACCTAAGAGGAGAACGCAACACCTGAACAGATCAGATTCACTCATTGAAGCAAGAAATCACATTCAGAGACTCCATCAAGCAGTGAAATGTGGTTGGTGGTCAATTATGACCCCTCCATACCTAAGTGGCCAAGTTCCCTTGTAATGTAAATCTATAAATACTCAGAAACAAGATGTAATCAAGGTTGGAATTTGATGTAAGGTTCAACTTCTGGAGACTGTCGATATTTTGTCACTTGCGGCGTCTCATCTTCATTTTTAGCTAATACAAGCTTCTTTTGCTATTAACTGCTCACTTTCCATTTTCCTTTGTTCTAAGCTTGTGCCTAATAAGCTGTGTTTTGGATATTTTGAGGTTTAGCACTAGATAACTGTCATCTTATCTGTGTTAGATTGTTGAATGTATCACTGAATAGGTTACTCAGGTTTCTTCCTATCTAATGCAAGAGAGCTATCATCCTGTCTGTGAATTAGTAGAATAGGTTTGCAAGTTTCTTTACTAGTTGCAGTCAGCCATCACATGGTCTTGTGCATCTGCTGGTGTGGTTAGTATTCTCCATATTAACCCAATATCTAAACTATGAGCATTTGGTGGTCTAAAGCCTTCTAGTCTGAGGGTGTTCATGCATATGTAGAGTAAAACAATGTAGAAGTGGTTATATGGCTTGAAAAAACCATCATTCCTTCCATTAAACCTGCAACAATAGTTTTCATATGTTACTAGGCATCTTTGAGCTACAACCTAGGAGAGTTTCTTGGAATCCTAACAGGAAGCCTTTCTCTTCTTTCGCCTTTGTTATTTTTGAAAGAGGAATGTGCATAAGAACTTATTTATTTTTTAGGTGGAAGATGGATCCTGACTTATTGAGAGTAGAAGAGGTTCTTCCTTCAGAGAAGCATCTAAATACCTATGATTCAGGTTTTCTTGTTTAGATTTTCCCCTTCTCCGTTTCTACTAGTTGCATAAGCTTGAACACAATAGAGCAGGAAACTAAGTATGGGCATGAGTTTTCCCAGATTGGACATGGGTTCATGGTTCGACCAAAACTTTTCCTTATAGATAGATCATATCTTCCGTCAAACATTCATCTTCTAGAAGTTACAACCAAGCACAAAGAAAATGGACAGAAGATTGGCCAAGTGCTATAGTGTCACAAGACTCTTTGAACTTCAACCACATACCCATTCAGAAACCAGAACATAGTGTAGGCACAACACTTATTCACGTAGTACAAAAAAACAAAAAACTAAACACGAACGGAAAAAAAATACAAGAGGAAAGGCATACACAATAAGGAAACAAAAAAAGAAGACAAGAAAGAAAAAGGACTAAAGAAACAGGATGTAAAATAAGAAAACCATGACAGACTACGAGTGAAAGATGAGTGAAAGGAAGGGAAAACTAAGATGAAAATAGTCCTACTCCTATCCTAATAGCTAAACGGTCGGGGTTATGTGAAATGAAATTTCCATTGAAGCCACGTAGTTTCTCCTAACCTACAACCAAAAAGATACACACGATTAAAAGAGATAAAAAGTAGCGTGCAACAAAAAATATAAAAAACTTGAACAAGTTGCACAGGGAGAGGAAGGTATTTACTATGGGCAGAAAGATGTGTCACAACTACCCAATACACATGCTTAGCTCTTTGATGGATACCATTTCTAAACAAACCTCAGAAGCTTCTTGCATATGTGTCCTCATCTGCACCATGAGGAAGGATTGAAATTTGTTTCCTACAACATGGCTTGCCAAGTAAGATTGTTCCAGCCATTTAATGATTGGATCATAAAATTCTTGATGGTTGTTTGGAAATCCTTTTTATTTTTGAGTGGATGATTTTTCAATTTGACAGATGGGATCACAATGGGGATCTTGTAAGGAAAAATAAATTTGATCATTCTTGGTGGTCATGCCAAGATAGTGAGAACCTACAATAACCATCAGCGCACGCTGAAGTACCTTATATGATTGACAAAGTCAGAAGATATAGACGTTAAATAGTGAAGATCAGAGAGTGTAAAGCGAATTCCATTGGATGTGCTGATGGGAAAATGATAAGCTGAGTGACAGCCACCCAAGATAGAGGAATGATCAGATGAGTTTGAGACACTAGATTCGTAGTTTGAAATGAACAAAGAAAAATTCATTTGAACAACCTTGTGAATGCTCTGAACAATGGAAGCAAGTTCACTATGAATTAGACATGACATACCACCTTCCTGCAACTCGTGAAAAACTGCGCAGACATCATGGTCATCGCAAGAATTTAAAAGAGATGCCAACATTGTGAATGTGTGAAACCAGTTGGGGAGAGGAACTTGATTCATGTGATAGCTCATACGTGCATCATCACACCAAGGAGTTATTGGTGTGATGAGTGGGTAGATTCGTAATACAAGATTCGCAAGAAGACTAAGGAGTTGATCATGACAGGGAAAATTTGATAGTTATGATTGCAGGAAAAGATAGTCTTTGAGATGATCAACTTCACAATTCCATGATTTAATGAGAGACGAACATTCCCAACCTGAGTTTGATGTAAGAGATGTGGATGAAGACAGTTGTGCCGTAATAGATTTGTGGATTCAGTCATAAGTAAAATTTTGAAAATTTGAAAGATCACACTCGAATACCAAATTTTTTTTACATGAGGATCCACACTAAATGAAACCATGCAGATAGACAGATTGTGTGTGAGAAACCAGATGTGATCTAGTTGATGGGGCTTACCAAAGGCGCGAGGTCCTGACATAACCATCAACGAAAATTGAAGTGCCTTGACTCCCCGGTACATCCCAAGGATTTCCATATTTACATAATCGTATTTTGAGGCTTGAACTAGATCATGCATGGCTTGAGGATGGTTTCTGTTGCAAATTTCAAAACTACTCTCCAGATGGCAACCATCTCTGTAATAGGTTGCACCATATTTTTCAGCTTCAACAAGTTGACTTGAAGAGTTGTTTTCATGTAAGAGAAGAGATGACAAGGTATGGGAAGCACACTCTATGATTAGACTGTTTTCAACTTCATCATGGAAAACCTCACTACCTTGTGTCAATTGAGGAGATAAATCATCAGATGAAGAAACAAGAGAATGTGGAGTATCTCCAATGCATGTGGATGCATTGTGAATGGTAAGACACATGGGTAGGTGAGGTAAAGATGAATTTTTGATATGGATGTGTTCTTTGACTAGAGCATATTCTAGAGTTGAGTTAGAGTCTTCATGAGAAAATGGAAGATCATGTTGTGCTTGGGAATTATTCATGGGATATGGAAGCATGGGAGTGATGACTGCCCAAGACTGGGGGTTGATCAAAAGAATTAATTATACAAGATTTTCCAATGAGATTATAAGATTGAGAATTGTTCAAGAATAGAAGCTCATTGTCTTGATGCAGACAATTTTGAAACAAAGAGGGATGATTGATAGTGTCCTCACCTTTCTTCTCATCTACCTGTGTAATGTGACTTCCATGCACCTAATCACAATTTGAGCCAACAACTGGAGAATCAAGAGAATGCAAACAACTGGTTGGTGAAGTGGATTAATCAAGTGAGTCATGGTACAAGGAGTCATAACTTATAGATGACAGAGGATGGAAAAGATGCAAATCAGATTTGAGACTTGAGTTATGAACAGTGGCATCCTCTTGTGGAATGGAGGAGTGAGCCTTCGTTATAGGATTTCTGAGCCATTATATAACTTCACCCATAGAAGTGGGAGACAGATGAGAAGATGGACTAGGGACATGTTGCACGAATTTCTGAGCTTTGCAATCACCACAAGGAGGTAGCCACATTGGGACTGGGAAAGGAGGAGGATAAGGAAAAAATGGGGTGTTGTGCTCCTCCTCTACAATTTGAGGTGCCTCATGGTTCTAAAGAGTTGGGGAAGAAGGGAAATTAGGAGGTTCATAGTATTGAGAACTATGAACCAAGCATTTAAACTCTTCTCTCAAGAATTCAAAGTTCACAAAATGCTTAGGAATTTTGTAACAGAGGTGAAGGAAGTGATCAACAAAGTCCTCAACTAATTTGTAGGGCTCCATACTTAAACAAAATATTTTTTCACAGAAATGATGATGGCTATACTCATCAAATGTTTTGATCATCATTTTGGAAAGCTGACCAAATTAATTAATAGAGGTGAAGGGTAATGTGTAACACCAAATTTGGGCATGACATTCGAGTGTGAGGGTGAGTAATATAGTCTAGACATCTTTGTACTCTATCTTGTGGCATAGGAAAAAGTTTATAACTTAGCGCACATTGAAATGAAAAGATGGTTCACCCTCACCTATGAAATTTACCTTGGATAGGTCATGGATAACTTCCACGAGGATGGTAGATTCGAACTTTGTAGAAAGACATATCTATTTTATGATGTTATGAAGATCCATTTTTAAATAAGATTTTCAAACTAGACTCTACAGGCACAACCTGTCATGTGCCCCTCTTTCTAGTTCCATTTCTTTTACAGTGTTGGACTGGCCAAAAAAGGGGATCTTCCCGATATGAAGTGTTACACAGCAATTTGTCACCGTTTGTCACCGTCCCTGTTACCCCTCACCTGTACACTGGAGGACTCATTCTGGGACCTGTGAGAAGTGACATGACCTGAAACCACTTGCATCATATTCCTCTTAGTATGAGCTTCATTTGCCTAGAAGACATCTCCTACAAAATCCTCATGAAAACAACTCTTTTTACATTAGTGCAGGTTCACATTTCACTGCCCACGCCAATGAGGGAAATACTCTATAAAGGGTGCGCCATTGGCACTCTGTCCCAGAGTCGCACTCGCGCCAACCAAAATGAGTAAAGTTTTCAACGACCAAACTCCCTAAGGTTCTCTTCAACCCATTCACCAACTGAATCTATGTTGAGCTAGGATGGTTTGGCTTCGAATCTCCATAGAAGGGAAAGTGGTTTGCCACCTTTCATGGAAGTTTCTAAGTGATAAAGCCAATCCCATGAATAATGTGGTTGATCCTATCTCTTTCCCTCTCCATCTATAAAAGCTTGCCTCTATGTCTTGAGCAAGCTAGTCACAAGAATTACGATAGTTCCAGGAGTTTAAGAGTTTGAAGCTGCAAGAGCCTTCTTTGCACCCATAAGGCCAAATCTAAGTAAGGAGATTCTTGCCACCCAAAGAGAGAGAGGCTTGTTCCTCATCCCAACAAGCTTTTCTTGTGGGGAAAAATGCCTATGAAGGATGATCCTATCCACCTAAGGTGTGACAGTGCCTTAGCAACAAACAGAGACAGCTATTCTAGTATTCTTCCTTTATGAATTAAGAATGAAGAGAGATGGATGGACTAACCGGTGTCTTCCGTTTGTCCTTCGATCCAGTTTCCCTTCTCTTTGAGCGTTCCCAGCTACTTGCCTTCTCGCTCGCCCAGCTTCAAGAGGTTTTTGCAAGATCACAAGAAGAGAACACTACACAAGACATGGATTCATATTCATAACTAGTTCAGGATTAGAAGTAAACTAAACATACTAATGCAATCATACATCAAAGATACATCAGTATATAGGAGAAACCAAGATAGCTTTATTGATGAATAACAAGGTTCAGGAAGAGATACAACCCAGAGGGCTCCAATCCAGCATCTCCTTCCCAGCAAATGGAATTCCTATCTTCACCCCCTTCAAAGCATTTAGCACCCAATGATTCCAATCTCAAACCAACAAGAATTCTTTGCAATAACAAAATTCCAGCCCCTAACCCCTGGATCTCTGGGATGAGAGATCTATATATAGATATTTGTAGAGGTGTGAGTCAGCTCTAGGTTTTTTATTAGTGTCTTCTCTCTGATAGTTCTTGATGCCACTTGGAGATCTCATTGATCTCTTACTCATCCTTGGGCGATTTTGAGAGGCAAGTGTCCCATGAGAAGTTTCTAGAAGATTCCATGATCATCCACCTCGCAAACGGTCTCCGCCACTTGTCTTTCTCTGATCAACGCACCCTCACAGTGTATTTAGGTGCACTGAAATGCAATGCCCGTGAAGGCTACCTACGCTGAATGTCAAAACCTCTGTGTTAGGGGTGCGCTGATCCAGTTTTGACCAATTTTGAGTAGTTTCTGGTGGAGAACTTCTGGGAGAAGCTGTAATTTGTTGACCTTGTTCCTTTAGGAGTAGGAACAACACTTTTAGGGACTTTGGATCCCTTGGTTTATGGACATTTCATGCTTAGAGCTGTAATGCACAAAAATGTCTATAACAGTTGCCCCCTAAAGTATGAGGCCGTTTATCGGGTGAAATGCTTTATTAGGAGGATCCGAAGTTCTTCCAATGCTGGGAGGAGACCTGTAATAAGATATAATACAATACATTATTTTTCATACTGCTTTCATGATCTAGCTGAGGTGGGCATTCCCATGCTCAGCTTTATAAATTCATTTTTCTGTACATAGAACAGACAATCGTCTAATGGTAGACTGATGATTTTGTTGAAATCATCATCCTTTTGGTAGGATGATTATTTGCTGCAATGCTGTACATGTCTTTATTTTTCCTTAATATATATCGCAGCCCGTATGGATGAAACTAGATCCGGGGTCTTCAATCTTGTCCGATCTTCACTCTAAGTACAAGTTGATCCATGTGAGAAATGTTCTGAAGTCGAACATGGAAAGACATCGCTTGATTACCGGTCAATGAGGTAAACCGTTAACAAGCGCGAGAGGAATCACCGATAATGATAATGACCCTCAAGGTACTGCAGTACAATTCACGTGGTGTGAATAAAGGACTTGGCATCGAACACCACGCAAAATCTTTCGGTCGAAGGTCATTGATGTATACCTGTCGCCGGAAGTGAGAAACTTGCCATTGAGGCATGAAAGCTTCAAAGTGCTGAAAGGGGTTGTTCCTAGATCAACTTCTTGGATAATGAGCTGATGTCGACAAGAAGTGATCCGTCAAAGGAGGGCCTTAATGAATCCCACATCAGTGACACGGAATGGAGAAAATGATTTTGGTGGAGGTGAAAACGATCTGATGACATATGATTCAGGGTGGCGGTCATGAAAGGATGAAGGATAATGTATGGCAGTGGATGGGACACGGTTGACTTCTCTGAACGAATTCTCTTGAACATATGGCGACACTTATGTGATGGATCGGTAGCATTACCCCAAATATGGATGGTATGGCGAGACCATGGTGATGTGACCGGTGAATGAAACAACCCAACCCGATTGTGGTACGGAGGAAAAGTGTCATGTTCAAGAGCGACTTGCTACCATCAAAGTTTTCTCGAGTTTCTCCCAATTTTTCCCCAGTCATTGCTGACCAGTACCTCTTTATTTTTTTCAAGCTTGAGGAGGATAACATATGCTTGTTCTATAACTTGCCCTTCGGGCAAGCCCATCGCTATGTTTTAACGAGCCTAGCGATAGTGAAACTCGTTCTCGTCTAAAGACAAGTTTTTCACTATTTAATGCATTTAACGAGTCTAACGACAAGGATAACTCGGTCCTTTTCATTTTTAGAGAGTCTGAAAAGGTACGTAAAGTCAACTACGGAAGTCATTTTTCATCATCTAATCCCTTAAGTCCGAAAAAGTATAAAACAATACAGAAGGGATGAGTTTTCGATAGTTTTAACGAGCCGAACAAAACAAGCGCTCGATCTTTTTGTGCAATAATCCCTCAGGTCCAAAAAGATTAAAAGCTAGAGGAGGGATAGCTCTTCCGGTCGCTTTAACGAGCTGAAAGGCCAAAACTCGGCAATCTTTCCATATTTTACGAGTCAAATGAAAAGAGCTTAATGAAGACTCGTCTTTTGAGGAACGAGTGATAAACGGGTTAGCAGCTGATTCCAGGTACGGTTTGCAATTTTCCAATCACGGCAGTGTCACAAGGATGGCTAGTGAAATCACTCTTCGCAACTGTTCCTCAAAATGGGTAAACAATCATATGGAGGTGAACGATCGGCCAATGGAAAAGTGGAGGTGATGGTGCAAACACGACCAAGGCTTTAATGGTTGATAATGTTACATTCACGATGGTTATTTACCGGAGGGTAGTTCATTTTTTAACGAGCTTAAACGCGGAAAAACACTGCTCAGCCTTATGTTTATTTTTTAACGAGCATGAACTATGTGCTAAAACTGCTCGGATCTTGCGTTTTTATTTTTTAACGAGCATGAACTGTGTGCTAAAACTGCTCGATAAGTTTGCATGCCCCCAGCATAATAACGCAAATCGAGGTGCATGCCCCCCAAGCTTCATTGCATTCAACTCGGTGGTTGGAATGAAGGTTTACCTTTGAGACTCGGAAAGGGGATTTGTTTCATTTTTTTAATGAGGTTGACACAGTAAAAGAACTATCCTCATGACTCCTTGTTTCATTTTTTGACGAGGTTGACACGAGATAAGAACCGTCCTCGGAGCCCATTGTATTTACAGTATTTCTATTAGGGCGATGACCCATGCTGACAAAATGTTTAGGAATCTTCCGAATCCATTAGATATAGAAGATTTCATATTGTAGGTTTCCACTGTGGCTACTTCCGCCAGATTACTCGCAGGCGGTAGGGCAAAAGTACCCATTAAGGCAGGGTCTTTTAGGAGACCTACTCCAATGTTTTGAAGCGAATGATTGCTTCCATGGATCGTTGGAGTGCTTCCCGTAACTTGTGAACTGTCGGGGAGGAAAGTTTGTTGGTCGACAACTGTAATTCCTCCTTGAAAGGGAAATGCAATCTTCCTGAAGTAGGTCGACACAACTGCGGCCATGGCATATATCCAGGGCCTTCCCAGTAGGATGTTGTAATCGAGGTTTCCATCGATTACTTCAACATCAACTTCTACTGTTTTGCCCCCCAGTTCAACTTGCAAGTTACTTAAAATCCCGTATGGAGTGTATGATCGTCCATCAAATGCTTTTAACGTTGTTGATGATTTCGACAAGGGTGGTGAGCCTAAAGTTTTCCAGCAACTCATCGACATAAGACATGTAGATGCCCCCTCATCAATAATTGTTCGATGAACAGTTTTGTTGAGGGCTTTCACTTGAATAAGGAAAGCTAGTTGAGCTGGTAACTGAGGGTCAT
This sequence comes from Pinus tabuliformis, assembly GCA_031772625.1. Classification (NCBI taxonomy): domain Eukaryota; kingdom Viridiplantae; phylum Streptophyta; class Pinopsida; order Pinales; family Pinaceae; genus Pinus; species Pinus tabuliformis. The sequence continues at coordinate 53,311,666 of CM062815.1, forward strand.
ATTCTTTATGATCAAAGGCCACAAGATTGGAAACCATTGGGCCAATCCCACCTATTGTTGATAATAAAGCTTGCTCTTGGGAGGGGCAATTTTGCGGTACCTCAAGTGTCGACATAGCGGACGGCGATTGGGCCAGGTCCTCTACTATATTATAATTCTATGCTACTTTGGCACGAGGATTAAATGTCGATTTGTATACTACTCCCTTTGGTGACTTTATCACTGGTTCAGGAATGATGGGTGGCACAACTTTGGTTAAAGTTGTCGTCAAACTACTAGGTTGTTCATTAGCCTTGTTATTCGACAGCCGTGGATTCCCGTAATCTTTATTCCTTGTCAAAGCATCATTTTGCTGCCTTGAGACAAACAACATAAGCACTTGGGATCGGGCAGCATTTTGATTAGCAACCAGTTTGGTTCCCAGGCTTGGAAACGGATCAATCAATACCGCTGGCGTTTTTGAACTCTTAAAGAGTTTCTTAACTTCAGCTATATGTGGACAATCTCTCGTCCAATGATCCTCATCGCATATATGACACCCCGCAGGGGGTTTCCTTTTTCTCCCTTTCTTTTTCTTCTTGCCCCCTGGTTGCTTCAGTTGTTTGCCCTTGTCGGTCGACATGACATTTACTTCCGAGGCAAGAAGTTCCTCATTTGCATTTTGACTAGAAATATTACAGGCCTTTTTAGATGTAGCCTTTGTCGATTTCGTATCTGTTCTGCCAATCACGCCATCGTCGGCGTGAGAGTCATTATTTGATTTAGGAGGAGGAGGAATTGAGAATTCCGGTCTAGGGGCGTCAGGTATTTTGTCGTAGAGCGTGCAGACTGAGTATAGACCAAGTCCAGATATTGTGCACGAGCGATAACTTGCTCTTCCGTTACGACTCCCCCCTTGGCCACATCTTCCGTTATGGCAGGAAGTAATGACTTGATAAACCATTCAGGTAATAGCTGATCGGGAACGTACATTTTTACCATCCTACGACGACGTCGCCACTCATGTATATGATCAGATATGTGAGTGGCCGTTGTCTGTTTGAAATTGGTTAGGAGTTTCGTTCCCGTTTCATACCTTATCGGTAATTGAAAATGGGTTAAGAAAGTCGTGGCTAAGGTACTGAAATTGTCGAACAAAGCTCTAGGCAATTCAGTATACCATTTTGCTGCTGGACCCATTAACGTCCTCTGAAAAAGGCGAAGTCTTATCGAATCATCATTCAGGGTGTTTGATGAACACCACAGATGAAATGTCATCACATGATTCGACGGATCTTCACCCGGATTTCCATTAAATTTAGGAATATCTGATGGAAGTTTATGCGGAATCACTGGCCACCAAGGGGCATAAGAAATCGGATCATTCATCAGCCGGTTTAGATCTGGTAATTCTAGAGTTGCTACAAAGGGCAACTTTTGATTCAGGTTAGGCGAAGCATACCCAGGATAAGATGGAATCGCCTGAGCAATGGGTCTTTGCATACCAGCGTAATGTATTTGATGCTGGCAATTTTGACAAGGTTGATGGGCATAACCATTATAATATGGTTGTTGATAACCGCTTTGGAAATGTGATTGCCCATTACTTACAAAGACTTGTTGCTCAGGTCCTTGATATGATTGCCGGAATGGGGGTTGTTGAGTTTGAACCAGCTCTGGTTTTTGAACCATTTGCTGTTGACCAATACTGGATGATTGACCAAGGTGAGGAGTCACAGTACTTGTTTGATCCTGAGTCGCTCCAGATAAGGAGGCACTAACTTGAGGTTGTGATTTAGTCGTTGAGACAAGAGGCTGTTGTATTGCAACCTGAGGCTGTTGGGGTTAACATACAATAGGTAGCGCTTGTACTTGCGACGCAGTCACCATAGCAGGTATAGTGGGAATATTCGACACAGGGTGGACTGGTTGCATTGAATATACAACCCTTGGTTGCTGAGGCAGTATTGGTACCCAACTGCTGGATGTAATTCCAGTTTGACCTGAACTTTGTTGTAAACTCCCATATGGTTGTTCTCCGGGAGGGAACAATGAAAAGGCATACTGCCCTCCATATGGCGGAAATCCAGTACTTAAAGGGTTGATTGGCCTTTGAAGACACATTGGATCAATTTGTTGAGTTTCAACGTAAGAAATACCATATGATAATCCGGATGAAGAAATAGGAACTAACCATGTTGTCGAAGCAGTCCCTGATGGGACTCCGGCTTGTTGTTGATAACTTGCCGGGACAGATGGTATACCATTGAACATCGTTGGAGTAGCAGCAGGAGGTTCTGCTGCTGCTGTGTCGGATGACACAGTCCTAGATGTCGATGGTTGTTCAGACATATTTAGTCTATCCAAAATATTTTCTAGCGATTCTACAAGAACTTGCGATGAAAAGAGACTAACTTCGAAGACCAACGAGGGAATGGTGATGATTATTCCGTTTAAAATAAATTTTAACGACGCTTAGACACAACTTGCTTTTTCAATTTTAAAGAGTCGAGAAAAAGCTAAAGATGACTCTAGTCTCCTTCGATGTTTTAACGAGCCCGAAGTGACAAATGCTCGGATGGACTTTTTCCGTTATAGAGTCTGAAAAAGGCCAAAAGGAACTGCTCTGGAGTTCTAGGTAGAGGGTGTGCCAAACTTTTCGCAAAACCGCAGAATACTTTTTAAGGTACGGGCGGTCGATCTTCCTGAATGCTGTGTTCAGTGCATTGCGATCAGTAGGGCGGCCAACATGGCTTCCTAAGGATAAAGGTTTTATGCCTATAGGGGTCTCCCAATATATACTCGACGGTACGTGGGAGCACAATCCGTACTGGCACTATCGTCTCTCAGGAGGAATCACCCACCATCAGCGAGATCGACAGTCACCAGGCTTTACGACGCCGGAACACGTCTCTAGCCTAGACCTCTATGTTGTGCGTTATGTTGCAAAGCATTGTTAAGTTCATTCAATTTATTTTAAAGTTGATCTTTTTAGAAGTTTGCCTTTTGAGGTTCACCACGAGATGTATGATACAAATTCCTAAATGCAGTCTAAAGATGATAAGCAAGCTTTATATCTTTTCAACTTTGAAAATCCTAGCTACTAAGGGAAAATAAAGACACCATCTTTTCTCAAAGAGCAATCAGCACACTCTAATGCACTTTTCCTAAATCAGACATGCAAACTATCAAAATGCAAATGCACAATGCAGGTGTTTGTTTTCCGCTTTCTTAGTATTGATGCCTACAAAGAAAGCTTTTTGTACAACTTTGAATTTGCTTTTAAATGACCAATACAAACAAGTTTACTTTTTCGAAATCAGAGAGGGTAGAAGAGATTACAACACTTAACGATTTCCGAAATAAATACTTGTTTCGACATTTAAAAGAGACAAACTCAAACCAAAAGCAAAAGTAAATGTATAATGAACTGCAAACAGCCAATGAACTCTCTCCTAAGATCACAATCAACAGATCTGAATCAAGGGCTACAGGATGACTATTTCACTCTTGCAAAAGAAAACTGCAAATGACGCCAAAAACACATAAAAACACTCACAGTCTTTTTGTACAAAAGGAGGTGGAATTTAAGCAGAGAAAAGGAGTTATCAGACTGGTACCTATGCTGGTTACAGGCTGCAAAAATCAGAGATCAAAACAAGGCAAAACAGAGAAGAGAACCCCAGCTGCACAAGGCCTAACTGGATCAGCGCAACCTCAACACAGGGGTTTTGACATTCAACGTAGGTAGCCTTCACGGGACTTGCATTGAAATGCAGAACCTCTTCACAGGGGTCGCGCTGAAGGAGAAACGAGAGTTTCTCACTGGGTTCTGGGTCACAGAATGCTGATTAATCTACTGTTTCAGGCCAAATAAAAGCAACAAGCAAGGTGCAATCAAAGGGATGCTTTGAGGGAGTACTAAGATCTATCACAAAGGATCATCAAATCATTTGTGAGTCCATTGTTCAGATCATAGACAAATCCAGTGATTGGATCAAAGCAGCAACTGTCTACTTTGCATCTGAGAATAGCAGATGCAGTTCGATTGTTGCTGTTGAGTCTATGAAACAAACAATGATGGAAACACAAATAAAATGACTAAACAGATCTCCCCAGCGGAGTCGCCAATTTGGTGTGGGGAAAAATGCCTATGCAGGACGATCCTATCCACTTAAGGTGTGATAGTGTCTTAGCAACAAACAGAGACAGCTATTCTAGTATTCTTCCTTTATGAATTAAGAATGAAGCGAGATGGATGGACTAACCGGTGTCTTCCGTTTGTCCTTCGATCTAGTTTCCCTTCTCTTTGAGCGTTCCCAGCTACTTGCCTTCTCGCTCGCCCAGCTTCAAGTGGTTTCTGCAAGATCACAAGAAGAGAACACTACACAAGACATGGATTCATATTCATAACTAGTTCAGGATTAGAAGTAAACTAAACATACTAATGCAATCATACATCAAAGATACATCAGTATATAGGAGAAACCAAGATAGCTTTATTGATGAATAACAAGGTTCAGGAAGAGATACAACCCAGAGGGCTCCAATCCAGCATCTCCTTCCCAGCAAATGGAATTCCTATCTTCACCCCCTTCAAAGCATTAAGCACCCAATGATTCCAATCTCAAACCAACAACAATTCTTTGCAATAACAAAATTCCAGCCCCTAACCCTTGGATCTCTGGGATGAGAGAGCTATATATAGATATTTGTAGAGGTGTGAGTCAGCTCTGGGTTTTTGATTAGTGTCTTCTCTCTGATAGTTCTTGATGCCACTTGGAGATCTCATTGATCTCTTACTCATCCTTGGGCGATTTTGAGAGGCAAGTGTCCCATGAGAAGTTTCTAGAAGATTCCATGATCATCCACCTCGCAAACTGTCTCCGCCACTTGTCTTTCTCTGATCAGCACACCCTCACAGTGTATTTAGCTGCACTGAAACGCAATTCCCGTGAAGGCTACCTACGCTGAATGTCAAAACCTCTGTGTTAGGGGTGCGCTGATCCAGTTTTGACCAATTTTGATTAGTTTCTGGTGGAGAACTTCTGGGAGAAGTTGTAATTTGTTGACCTTGTTCCTTTAGGAGTAGGAACAACACTTTTAGGGACTTTGGATCCCTTGGTTTATGGACATTTCATGTTTAGAGCTGTAAGGCACAAAAATGTCTATAACACTTTGCAAGACTTGTGTAGCTGACTACCCAGCCAAAGGAGGATTTGACGTCAGAACAATGGTTGTATTCTTCTTTGTTATTTATTAATAATAGATGACTATCATTATGGTTCCACTCTCATTGTCTCATTTTTGATGTTGAGTTATATCTTTTCTAACTGATATATAATTGCATCCACTAGATTTTACGCTTGTTTTCATGTTGTTCTTTGAATGTGTAGGTATCCTATCACGGAGATCGTGCGGATCGTGACCGGCCAAGGCAAAGGACCGAAGGCGACATCTCTTCGACGAACACTAGCGTTGGAATCCAAGTAGGTTCTCACCATCCACTTTGTATTTGCAATTAGGAACTTGCGTGATAGCATTGTGTGATTGTTGCTAGATCCGGTCTGGGCTAGTAGGGATCGTCTCTGTCCGCAGAGAGGATTTACCTCCACAACAATTTGGCGACTCCGCTGGGGAGATCTTGTTGCTTGATTTGTAAACTTTAGACGGAGCCTGAAGTATGGCCAGGTAGCCTTCGAAACGCTATTGCTTTGCATTAGCGAAGTAGATCAACACCACTTCAGTCAATCTCCGGTTTGGTTTACAGACTAAACAACTTGGAGTTTGTCTTGTCTCTTTGGTTTTTCTTTCTTTGATTGCTTAGATAGATTTCTCGGTTGGATTTCTTGTTGTTTCTTGATTCCTGGTTTGCCTAGATACTGTCTTCAAGCCCTGAGTCGCTTGCTTTTGTTTTTGACTAAGCCAACTCGATTAGCACACTTTTTAGCCTTACAGTCACGCCAATCGGCACAAGTTTCTCAAAGACAACCCACGCCAATCCTATAAAAGCCCGAGTTGCAGCCTGACAGTCGCGCCAGGCCTGTCAACTTTTCAGTTTGCTTGTCCTTAAGCCCTCTGAGCTTGGATTTTGTGTCTTGCTGTGTCTTTTTCAATTACTGGAGTATATTTTATCCTGGTTTGACTGGTTTTAGACCTTCATCCTTCGGGTGTTTTCCTTTTTCTATCGATTACACTTTTTATCCCTAGGGCATCTAGTGGCTTGGTGCATCGAGCCTTCCGTAGGAGTCTTGGGTTCTTTGATCGTCCAGTCTACTTTGTGATTACTTTTGCGTTTGCTCGGTAGTTGTTAAAGCTTTTTCCGAGTGATTTGTTTCTTTTTCGCTTGGGTTTCACTTGGCTTCGTTTGGGCTTAGATTACATAGCTCATAGAGGTCTTTGTGCTTTCTTCTTGAAGGACTGTTTTGGTGTTTTGGGGATTCGATTGTGTTCTCATTGAGTGAAATTGATCTTTTTCTCGGTGTTACTATCTCTCAAAATTTGTTTAGTGCACGTTGTCATTGGAAAAGGAAAACGAATAATCTCTTTTGCGTTGCATTAGTTAATTGAAATTAGAAGCTTTTCATTGATTAAGTGATTTAAAACAAAGAAAAGTTTAGTTTATTTATCATTAGCTGCATTGGAGTTCTTCTTGATTGTGGTCGTTTTGTTTGAAAAATTATCAACTCTCTCGTAGTTAGTATTCATCGAATGAAATGACATTCTTTGGCATATAGCTTGCATTTAGGGAATTGTGAGAGATCACATACGATAGGACCTGGAAATCGAAACTTAACTAAAGATCAACCATAAAATCAACTGAATGAACTTAAAAATGCATTGGAACATAACACTCACTAATTAGAGGTCTAGGCTAGAGACGTGCTCCGGCGTCATTAAACCTAGTCACTGTTGTTTCACACTACGGTTGGGTGATTCCTCCTTTTGTGACTCGATAGTGGTCTAGCACAGACTTGAGCTCCCACGTGCCGTCGCGTATATAGGGGAGACCCCACTAGGTTATCATCCTTTATCCACAGGTAGTCGTGTCTGCCGCCTTACAAGCCGTAACGCACCGAACACAGCATTCGGGAAGATTGACTGCTGTACGGGAAGTCCTTGGTTTTCATATGACTGCCAAGGTGTATATGCAGTTTTACGGATTTGTTTGGTAAACCCTTTGCCTAGTCTCTCCAGAGTAGTCACTTTTGATCCTTTTCAGACTCCTTAAACGAAAAGGCTCACTTGAGCAGTTTGTCACTTCGGGCTCATAAAACATTCGAAGGCGACTAGAGTCACCTTTTTGTCCTTTTCTCGACTCTTAAAACATGAAAAGGTCAAGTTGTGTCCTTGCATATTAAAATTTATTTGGCCGCGATTAACATTACCTGGTTAGATCTTGTGTGCGTTAGATTGAGTAGGCTTCTTTTCGTTCTCGATGGCAACTTTTCCGTGGTTCACCAACCCAGGGATCCCCTCTGACGGGAACCCTGGTCATTTCGCTCCTTTTGGAAATGTTGGTGCTCCTTATATGGCAACGTTGTCCCTCCCAGGGTTAACTATTGGGTTGCCGGTTTGGTTGTTCTCAACCTCTTTGGTCCCTGCCGTCTCACCGTCTAGTCAATCAGTCCCTCCACCTGAACAACATCATGTTGATTCTAAGGTGGACCTCTCCCCTTCTACGCCTACTTCTACGTCCTCATCTTCTACTTCGCCTGGTGAAAGTCTCGATTCGAGTAACCCGGTGGCTAAGAAGAAGAAGAAGAAGACGAAGAAGAAGAAGGCTCCCAAGGGAGAGGCTAGAAGTACAGCTCTTACTCCGAGTACACCTGAAGTCAGGCCCCTTTCTGCTCCTCCGCGGAAGGTCAAGTTCCCTTGTCGATTATGCAAGGAAGACCATCTTCTTCGTGATTGTCTTGGCATTCCCAGGGTACTAGACGTATGGTCTCGCGATCCGGCCCACCCCTCATTATCCTCTGGAGCTCACGGCGATGCTACCTTATTAGTCGGGAATGGTAAGGGAAAAGGGAAGATTCGAATCCCCTGTAGACTTTGTGAAGGCAATCATCGCCTTCACCTTTGTCCACTCATGGATAAAGCCTCCGTTGTCTTGGAAAGTCTTACAGCTCCTTCACCCCAACTTCCCTTTGGTTATCAACGTCTCTCTGCAGTTGCAGATCGTCCCCCTGCTGACAAAGAGATTGCTTCAAATTCTTCTCTCATACATGCCCCTCTTCCCGAACCCGGTTGTCCCCAGCCTGTTGCAGACCAACTATTGGTCGGAAAGAGTGTCGACTTGAGTTCACCGCTCGCTCACTCTGTTTCGGAAGAGAATCACGCCCATGTTCTTCTCGTCTCTTCAGATTCTCCTGAGTCCCGAAATGACTCTCCTAACCTAGCTGCTGCCGAAGGTTCTCCTTCGGTTCCTTTAGCACATGGGGGTAATCATATGATTCCCCCACCAAGTAGTCTGGTCGCTTCCTTTGATTGGAATCGCCTGATCGCCAGTCGCCTTCCATCCCATATGCCTTTCCAAATCACAGTACATGCCTGTGCTAAGGTAGTACCTGGCACTGTTTTGGATGAAGGGGCGTCTGTCAGTCTTATGCCGTACACTACTTGGCAAGCTTTAGGTTCCCCGCAGCTTGGGCCAGTCACTCAGAATCTATTGGCCTTCGACGGAGGAGCCTGTCCATCTCTAGGAGTTCTCCCGAAGTTCCCTATTACTTTGGGAGGCAAAACCGTCTATATAGACGTCTTGGTTACCCAAGGTGTTTTAGACTTTAGTCTTCTCCTTGGTCGCGACTATGTTTACGCCATGGGGGCCCTCGTTTCTTCGCTTTTCCATGTGGTTTGCTTTTCGCACGATGGAAGAATTGTGACTATCGATCAAGTGTCATTCATTAGTCCCCCGATGCCTCCTGTGCCGTTGTCATCCCCTCCTAGTTTTCATCCACCAGTTGCATCTACCCCACCACAGATCAACTACGTGGCCACCTATCCCATGCCTAGATCCAATGATGCCACCATCGTGCATAGTGTCCTGGGGGCATTGGGCCCTGACTTCCGAGATGTTTCCCTTCCACCTAGAGTGGCCATCTTGGAATCCCCGACTTTCTATTCATTATGATGAAGTTGGGGTGGAGCATAGTTCCTTTCCGGTGTCAAGCTCCTTAAAAAATGAAACTAGGTTTGGTCAGAGCATAGTTCTTGATCTTGTGTCAAGCTCGTTAAAAAATGAAACAAGGGTTATGAGGATAGTTCTTTTACTATGTCAACCTCATTAAAAAATGAAACAACTCCCTTTCCAAATCAAGTCTTTGACTAAGATCTCGTAAAATACCAGTCGAGTCTTTCCAAGATCTCAGAAGTGAAACTTCATTCCATCCACTGTGTTGAATGCAATGAAGCTTGGGGGTCATGTACCTCGATTTGCGTCATTATGCTGGGGGCATGCGAACTTATAACAAGCATAGTTTTTCATTTCAAGCTTGTGTAAACATGAAACAGAATCCAAGCAGAGTTCTCCATGGTTCAAGCTTGTGTAAAAATGAACCCATACCTGATTTACACCTCGTGATTGCTGCTGTTATCCGCTAAATTAAATTAGATGAGCCTTGGTTATTTCTTTCCATCGCCACCATCTCTTTTGCCGATCATATGCTTTCACTTGGTTGTTTATGCTTTCCTGAGGGACCACAACAATGAGTGGTTTTATTAGCCAGCCTCTTGACCATTACATGTTTTGAGCAGTTCCACCATTGCCGGAACCAGTTGCTACCCTTTATACCACTCGTTCCTCTAGGATGAGTCACCTTTAAGCTCTTTTCTGACTCGTAAAATATGAAAAGATTGCCGAGTATTTTTCCCTTTTTGACTCGTTAAAGAGAATAAAAATGGAGGTCTGCTTTCAGCTCTTTTCTGACCGTCTAAAGATGAAAAGATTGCCGAGTTCCATCTTGACTCGTTAAATGTAAATAAGAGACGGTCGTCTTTAAACCCTTTTCCGACTGTGTAAAAACGAAAAGATCGTCGGACCCTTGTCGTTTCCGGTTCGTAAATAGTTACGAAACGACATGATGTTGATCGCTTTTCTACTTTTTTGGATCGATGTCACTATAATTTAAAAGTACTCCTCGATCATAACGGTCGGGCGGTTCTTTCGAGCATTGTTTTATACTTTTTCGGGCTCGAGAGACACAACTTTACGAAAAAGGACCCCCCTGGAGTTTTCTTTTTGCTGTCTTTTCAGACTCTCTAAATAGGAAAAGACGCCGAGTTCTTCCTTTGTCAGACTCGTTAAAACTTAATGACATCGGATTCTGTCATACTGACGCCCACAAGCATATGCTATCCCCATCAAGCTTGTTAAAAATAACTGGGGTACTCACCAGAAATGGTGGGGAAAATGGATTCATAATTGTCATCGTGTTGGCAGTATGTCGCTCTTGAACATGGCACTAGTCTGCATTCATGTCTGGGTGGGAACATCTCATCTTGTTTTACACTAGCCTCCGTGGGTTTGGGTTATCCTATTTGACCTCTCATCTGCTCATTGCCTTGTCACCATGACCTCTGCTCATTTGATGTCAAATACTGCCAAGTCCGCTGTCGTGCCGCCGATATGTTCAAGAGAAGTTGACCTCTGCTAAAATACAACCTCCCTCTGATGCCTCACATAATTCTGAATCACCACAACATCTTTCCTCTGTCTCGTGTCAATGATGTGGGAAACATTATGCCCCACCTTTGATCAAGATCACTTCCTGTCGAGTTCAGCTCACTATCCAGGAAGCTGATCTAGAAACTCCCTTTCGTGCCTTGGAGCCTGCATGCCTCAATGGCAGGTTCTTCATGTTCGACGAGAGGTTTTCATCATTGGCCTCTGATCGAATGATTCTACAAGTGTTCGACGCCAGCTCATTCATTCACACGCCGTAGATTGTACCTATAGTACCTTGAGGGCCATTGTCATTATTGATGGTACCTCTCGCGTCTGTTAACAGTTTTCATTATTGACTGGTAATCAGACGATGTTCATGCATGTTCAACTTCAACTCATACATTCGCATGCTTGAACTTGTACTCTGTATGGGTCGAGACAGAGCGCAAGACCCTAGATTTTGTCTATTGAGATCCAGGCTGCGATTTGTGGATTATTATGATTACATGATTCATTTACTGGATGGCTGCGACCATGCCTGAGTCTATTTATTGATCCTCTCCGGATGGCTGCGTCCATACCTTGGATCTAGATTATTATGTACTCTGTTACGGATGGCTGCGCCCATACCACACATATATCATGTACTTGAGATATCAGTTGTACTTCTTTACGCAGGTTCTCCGGCGGTCATGTTTTCAGTCACGCATATTCTTGTAAAGCATTTCACCCCTCTCTCTCTCGGGCCTCATGCTTTAGGGGGCATCTGTTACACAGCAATTCGTCACCGTTTGTCACCGTCCCTGTTACCCCTCACCTGTACACTGGAGGACTCATTCCAGGACCTGTGAGAAGTGACATGACCTGAAACCACTTGCATCATATTCCTCTTAGTATGAGCTTCATTTGCCCAGAAGACATCTCCTGCAAAATCCTCATGAAAACATCTCTTTTTACATTAGCGCGGGTTCACATTTCACTGCCCGCGCCAATGAGGGAAATACTCTATAAAGGGCGTGCCATTGGCGCTCTGTCCCAGAGTCGCACTCGCGCCGACTGAAATGAGTAAAGTTTTCAACGACCAAACTCCCGAAGGTTCTCTTCAACCCATTCACCAACTGAATCTATGTTGAGCTAGGATGGTTTGGCTTCAAATCTCCATAGAAGGGAAAGTGGTTTGCCACCTTTCATGGAAGTTTCTAAGTGATAAAGCCAATCCCATGAATAATGTGGTTGATCCTATCTCTTTCCCTCTCCATCTATAAAAGCTTGCCTCTATGTCTTGAGCAAGCTAGTCACAAGAATTACGATAGTTCCCGGAGTTTAAGAGTTTGAAGCTGCAAGAGCCTTCTTTGCACCCATAAGGCCAAATCTAAGTAAGGAGCTTCTTGCCACCCAAAGAGAGAGAGGCTTGTTCCTCATCCCAACAAGCTTTGCAAGACTTGTGTAGCTGACTACCCAGCCAAAGGAGGATTTGACGTCAGAACAATGGTTGTATTCTTCTTTGTTATTTATTAATAATAGATGACTATCATTATGGTTCCACTCTCATTGTCTCATGTTTGATGTTGAGTTATATCTTTTCTGACTGATATATTATTGCATCCACTAGATTTTACGCTTGTTTTCGTGTTGTTCTTTGCATGTGCAGGTATCCTATCATGGAGATCGTGCGGATCGTGACCAGCCAAGGCAAAGGACCGAAGGCGACATCTCTTCGACGAACACTAGCATTGGAATCCAAGTAGGTTCTCACCATCCACTTTGTATTTGCAATTAGGAACTTGCGTGATAGCATTGTGTGATTGTTGCTAGACCCGGTCTGGGCTAGTAGGGATCGTCTCTGTCCGCGGAGAGGATTTACCTCCACAACATGAAGTGCCAACTAGAACTCACATGATTTGCTGTAGAAGTCCCATCTGGTATGATGGCCTAATTTCCATATACTTAGAGATCTTCCTTGGCTCTAACTGTCAGCACATGAGAGTGTTATGCTGGTATATTCAAACTTAAAGGTATGTGTGACTAGTGAATGTGTAATGTAATTGTGTCAAGGTTCTCTTACTATAAATTGGGAGAGTAAATTGAGCCTTTAAATGAGAGGTAGTAGTACCACCCAAGAAGGGACACATGCGAACGATAAAGGGTTTGTCCAGGATCTAATAGAATAGTCCACAACAGATTCGGCAGTCATTAAAATCGAGGTGAAGGGGAAAATATGTATGCCACCCAATAGAGTAGTCCACATGGATGTGACAGTCATTATAACTAGAGAAAAAAGATGGTATGTCGAGTATCCTGCAGAGTAGCCCAAAAGGATGTGACAACTTTGATAGAATATACACAAAGGTGGTCTATCTAGTATCCCATGGAGTATTCCACAGAGATGAGACAATGGCCATAAGAAATACAACACATCTTCAACAATGTAAGTACTAAAACAACCAAAGTATTTCAAATATCTTAGTACAGGTTAAGAAAAAATGCATTACAAATGTTTAAAGAGTAGTCCTACAAACATTTACAAAAACATGCGTGAAAACGTGCTAGACTTAATAGGCTTCTGAGTTAAGCAAAAGACCCAAGACACATTTGTACACCATACATCACAAATCCCAGTAGTGGGACATTGGAGCCACTATTAGCTCCTTGAAGAAAAACCTATAGACTCTCAATGCTATGTGGGAGGAGCCAAGGTGAAAAGTACTTGCTCATACAATGGGAGGGGTATATATAGCCAAGGGTGATTCTTGGCCCTTGTGACTCTTGAACTACCCATGTCACTGTTCAACCTCCCATGACTTTTCAACATACATGAATATTTGACTTATGTGTGCATCCATTAGACTTCACTATACTTTACATTCAATTACAACAGATATGGACCATAATGGTGATGTGGCAAAGACATCTCATGAAACAACTCAACATGACACTATTGACATGTACTGGCTGACTGTGGTGTCCATGTCAAGTTGTTGTGCTACTGAGTGATGGATGTAATCTTGGTGTGTTGTGTCTTCTCGTCTGCATAGAATATTGTTGCAGAGTCTTCGATGGTCTTGGTTTTGCATGATGATTCAATGCATGTGTTCCTTTTTCTTGTTTCTTGATATTCTTGGTACATTCATCCAGTTGCAAGGATGTCTTTTAGCATGTGCACTCCTTCATACCATTCATCACCTCGCCATCATCTATCAGTGTACCTATTCCTACAATTCACTCATGACGAGACAACATCAAATCCAAAACCTCCTAGTCTAGCATGATGCATTCTTCTCATGTTCTAGGTGATAGGTAGGGAGGACAACTCACTATGAAAACATAAAGTGCAACTCAGGCTGGAATGAGGAACTCTAGGAGGACAACCTGCACTATTGGGAAAAACTTCACAATGAACACTAGGAGGCAGAGTTGCCTAGTGAAGTTCACGAGTAGCAACTACAAAGTGGGACCTTGAGGGGTGAACTTTTGCGTAATTCATGTAAGGAAGAGAAGATAGGGCTATAGGGGGTATACTAGGCCATCGTACACAGGTTATGAGAGCAAAGCAGGAATGGGTTATAAGGGACCTACTAGGAAGTTATGCACAATTTGTGAAAGTAGTGTAGGATAGGCAACAATGAGTCAACTCGGCATGTTTGTGCAATTTTGGAGAAAAATGTAGAGCAAGGGATTAGAGGGCTAGCTGGGCATGTCTACGCAGTTTTGGAGAATAGCGCAGAGTAAGGAAGTAGAAGACATATTAGACAAGAATGCACAATTTTCAAGATCACGACATGAAAGGGATACAAGGGACATATTGGGCATGACTACGCAACTTTGGAGTATAGTTCAGGACAGGAAGCAGAGGGCCTGTTGGACATGTTTGCATAGTTTCTTAAGATAGTGTAGAGCAAAATAATGGTAGACCAGATGGGCATGTCTGTGCAGTTTTGGAGGAAAATGAAAACCTAGGTCTCAATGTAGTGAAGGCTTCCAACAGTTAAGAAGGAAGCTTGATGACTATTCTTTAGAAATGTGTAGTTCAGTTTGGTCATGGAGGCAATTTTCTACACAGTTCTGAGAGGCAAACAGGCTACTCACCTTCTGGATTGTGTAGTGCAACTGACATGGAGAAAAACATCAACCATTGTGCAGTTGTGCATAGTATATCAGGGTCACTAAGGGATGAGACTGCGTAGTGCAGCTTTGTCATGGTCCAGTGGAAGAGGGTTGTCTGGTCGGATACATTTTTGGGGAAATGTTGAAGTGTTGAAAGAGGGTGAATTGGTGCAAACTTGAAATTGTGATCACACACTTAGCATACTTTGGTGACAGGAAAACATAGACCACTAGGAAAAAAAGAAAAAACATGCCCTTAGTGATATTGTCTTAGAGCTGAGAGTGACAAGCATGACACTTGAGATAGATCTTCGAATGACTATTATGACAGTTGTGTGACAATGCTTACAACTTTGTGTGTGAGTAGGATGGATGTTTATACAGAGAAGACAACCCAAACACACAAAAACAAACCTTCAAACTCACCAAAACAAGAATGCAAGCATGAAAAAGTAATCAATATGCCAAAATATGACTGCTCGTCAAACAAGAAAAAGGGTGAAAAGACTTCACAAGAGCTCATGGGGTGAGCTCGAGTGTTTGCAACCATCAAGGGAAAAACCAAGGAAGGGTCTAAAATTTGGATGTAAGCCAAAATTTTGGAGGGTGTTGCAACTGCTACAACACCTGACAACATCCATGAATCACTTGATTATTTCTTCATCTTCAAACACTTGCTGTTATAGACATATTTGGGCACTGGAACCACAATCACATATGTCCATAAACCAAGGGCTTCTAAACCCCTAAAATTATTGTTTCATACCCTAAAGGAATAAGGTCAGCTGATTACATCATCTCCCAGAAGTTCTCCATGAAAAACTACTCAGAACTGGTCAAAACAGGAGCATACAGACTACTCCATGCATAGGGTGTGATCCATCTCACCTATTACACATGGGGGGTGCGATGCATACTAGAAATCCCTTCTGTAGGGTGCGATGAGCAAGAGAAGACAAATGGAAAAAGCTGTGTGCTAGGTGGAAACACAGAGAATCTTCTAGAAATTGCTCATATGACACTTGCCTCTCTGAATTCGCCCAGGGATGAGTAAGAAATTTGAAATCTCCAAGCGGAACCAAGAACTATCAGTGAAATGACACTAATCAAAATCCCAAAAGCTGAATCACTCTCCTAAAAACATCTATATATGGATCCCTCATCCAAGAGATCTAGAGGTAGGAATTTTGTAATTTGAAAGGAAGTGTTGTTAGTTTCTCATTGAAGACATTGTTGGGTGATCTTGCTTTGTGTGAGGTGAAGAGGGATTTCATGCTGGGAGGATGATGGTAGATCAAACAACCTGGTTGTAATCCTATCTTCTGCTACTTCTATCAATAAAGCTATTTGATTTTTCCTCCATATGTTTGTATATCTCTGAATCTTGTTTATGTATGAATTTATATGGTTAATGTACATCTGATCCTACATTATTTATGGTTATAGATCTCTATGCTTTGATGGTATTTTGTTGCCTTGGCTCTACAAGTGTTCTTTGAAGCAGGACAAGTGAGAAAGGAGTGGCGAAAGCTCTATCAAAGGAGAGAGGAAACAAGCAAGGAGACTAGCAAAAGACTGAGGTTGGTGCTCTCTACTTCTGTCTCATCTATCTCTCGTAAAGGAAAACACAAGTAACTTTAATCTGTTTGTTTCTAAGATAGCTACCCATCTTAGTGGGACTAGCAACTCTGAATGGACACTAGTTTTCCTGATAATAAAATGGCGACTCCACTGGGGAGCAAATAGTTTGTTTATTTTGTTACTGTTTTTTGCTTTATAAACCACAGACGGAGCCTGAAGTTAAGCCAGCTAGCCTTCAAACTGTATTTGCTATGCAACTGCAAAGTAGATCAACACTGCTTCAGTCAATCTCTGGGTTGGTTTATGAACTGAACATCTAGCTTCCAAACATCCTAAGTGCCTTGGTGGTAGCTCAAATAACCTCATTAGATCAGCCCCTATACTTTGGGTTTACTGACAAACATTAGCTCAGCCTAAATCCCTGAACTTAGCTGCAAACTGTGGGCAAAAGACAAGCTCAGTCTTGTCCCTGGACCATCGTACTGTCTCTTCTTGGTAGTTTGGATGCATCGCACCTCCCGTGTGCTATAGGTGAGATGCATCCTTATTTCCCTGTGTTACAAGTGCGATGATCAGATGAGACTATTTCTACCTCCAGATTTTGGTTTTTTCTTCATTGTCTTCAGCTTTATTCAGTAGTTTTGTTGTCTATGGTCAATATATCTCTATTGAAACCATCTTCCTCTGCATTATTTAGCCTCCATCAGAAGGAATTGTGAATGTTTTTTATCTATCTTTAATCATTTACAGTTCTCCTTTGCAAATAGTAGCTTAATCGAACTGTCGTCTTTTGATTTGAAAGTGTCGCAAGTGTCGTTCTCAGTCAAGAAAAAGAGTATTACAAAGCATTCCTCTTTTAGGCAGTTGATTACACTTTTACCATTGTATTTGATTTGAATCATTAGTATTTCAAGTGTCAAAAGCAGTTTAAATTCAAAATTGCAAAGTGTCATCTTGACCCTACTTTCGTTTTTTGAAAAGAAAATTGTTAGTAGTGTAGCTTTGAAAGAGAATAGTCCAGATCTATACTTTGTTTTCTTTTTTACATTCTCACATTAAGGAAACTGAAAAACAATACATGCATGTGCATTTGCATTAAGACTACATGCTGAAATTGATTTAGGAAAAGTGCATCTAGTGTGTGCTCTCTGCTCTATGTTGAAAGTAATTTCATTTCTTTTTCCTTAGTAGCTAGGATTTTCATTGCAAAAAGAAAGTAATCGACTGTTTATCATCTTAGATTGCATATTTAGGAGTTGTATATCTACATCACGTGGTGAACCTTAAAGGAAAACTTCTTAAGAAAAATCAACTGTAAAATAAACTTCAATGAACATAAAAATGCTTTGGAACCTAACGCACAACATTTAGAAGTCTAGGCTAGAGACATATTCCGGCGTCGTAAAGCCTGGTAACTATCGCTTTCATCGTATGTTGCGTGATTCCTCCTCTTTGAGATGAAAAGTGCTAGTACAGACTTGTGCTCCCACATACTGTCGAGTATATATTGGGAGACCACAATAGGCTACATCCTTTATCCTTAGGAAGCCGTGTCTGTCGCCCTATCGATCGCAATGAACTGAACACAACATTCGAGAAGATTGACTGCCGTAGTGTAAAAGTATTCTGCAGTTTTGGGATTGGTTTGGTAATCTCTCTGTCTATATTTCTAGAGTAGTCACTTTCGTTCCTTTTTAGACTCCTTAAAAGAAAAGGTCCATCTGAGCACTTGTCACTTCAGGCTCATTAAAAATCGAAGGCAACTAGAGTCATCTTTAGCTTTTTCTCGACTCTTAAAAATTGAAAAAGAAAGTTGTGTCAAAGCGTCATAAAATTTATTTTAATTAGAATAAAATCACTATTCCCTCGTTGGTCTTTAGGTTGAGAAATGGAGTCTACCAATCAAGGATTTCCCCTTGGGGGAAATCCTAGTCCCTTCTCCTCGTGCGGGGATGTTGGTGCTCCACACATGGCCACATTGTCCCTTCCAGGACTCACAATTGGCCTACCTGTATGGCTTTTCTTGACCTCTGTCATTAAAAACACTGGAATTCCTCAGTAATCAAATCAACAACTAGATGAAGTTTCTCCCCCACCTTCTACTTCGTTTGTTTCTCCCTCTCCTTCTTCCTCTTCACTTGGTGAAGCTAGTAATGCTAAAAACCAAGTAAATAAGAAGAAGAAGAAAGGGAAGGAGAAGAAAAAGAAGAAACCAACAGAAAAAGGGGGCAATCGTACATCATCTGGCAAAAATCCACACACTGCACCTTCCAAACCTAAATCTCCATGTGTCATTTGCAAGGGAGAACACTATCATCGAGATTGTCCCTGCATCCCATGGATCTTGAGGGACTGGCCTCCCCGCTTGCACAATCCAGTGTCTTCAACCGCTGACGATCATGTTGAAAGCACATTGTCAACTAGTGAAAATGAAGTCAATGGACAAAAAGGAAGATCCAAATTTCCTTGTACACTGTGTGAAGATTATCATGCCCTCCATTGTTGTCCCTTCTTAGATGAAGCTAAAGGAGTCTTGGATAACCATCCTGCATCACAGCAGTGACTTCCTCTTGGATACAAGAAACTCTTGCCGAGTCCATTGCTAGTTGAAAATCTAACTAACACACCATTGTTGTCAGTCGAAGCACCTATCATTGAAGATAGACCCTCTGAGTCCACACTGGACCAAAGTCAATAGGTCGAGATGGCAGTCGACCCAATCTTGTCTTTAGAGGATCCACCTTTAGATGATACTATCACCAAAGAAAATGAGAATGACACCGTTCAAATTCTTTTCGCAAACACAAACTCCGATGAACATGGGGGAAATCTACCTATTCCTTTACCATAGGAAGGAAGTTCGTCATAGATGTATCCAGCCATTTATTCAGTCCCACCTCCAAGCAATCTAGTCATTTCCTTCGATTGGAATATTCTAGGCAGACCCCGCCTACCATCTAATGTACCATTCCAAATCATAGTACAAGATTACAGAATGATCATGGTTTGTACCATTAGAGATGAAGGGGCTTCTGTGAGTATCCTTTCCTCAACTTCTTGGAAAGCGCTTGGTTCGCTATCGCTTCTGCCTAAGATTCGAAATCTGACAGGCTTCAATAAAGGAACTAGTTGACCGTTAGGGATCCTTCCAAATTTTCCTATAAATTTGAGAAGGAAAACCATTCATCTAAACGTGATGGTAGGCCAAGGAACTCTAGATTACAATATACACCTTGGGCATGACTACATTTATAGCATGGGAGCTATCGTTTCTTCACTCTTTCGAGTGATGTGTTTTCCACATGGAGGCAGAGTGGTCCAGCTTGTAGGCCAGCTTTCATTCCCTGGTTCAAACACATCTATTATTCAAATTCCATCCCTAACTGGTCTTTTTTCATAAGGAATGTCTCATCAATCTCCAGTCCGTCCACCTGATGATCACGAGTGATTCGGTGATTGTGACTAAAACCCAGGAGGCATGTGCCCTGGTCTGCTTCGGCAGAAAAACCCTAGATATAAGGTAGGTTTCTGCGTAGGAATATGACTAGTCTGACAATCCTATCCATTTAGGATAATGGATCAGTCTGGAAAAGGATTCCTCTGTCAAAGGTTAGGTGATTGGAACTAGAATCACCTTTGTCCATTTTGATGGACAGATCCAAGGAAGTTTTTTGTCCGCAAATGTGGATAAAACAATCTTGCTAATGCAAGAACTTCTGTATGGTAACCTAGAAACTCTATTTCATTATACCTAGGGGAATGAAAACCTTTTTGCGTGTAAGTGAAAAGCAACCATTTATTTTCTTAGTTTGTAGGCTCTCAACCCTTTAGACTCGTAGGTTGGTCATTCCTAGCTTGCATAACGAAATGCTCAGGAGCAAAGTTTTGAATGGGGCAAGCTCCATAAAAAATGAACCTATCGATGAGACATCCTTAGTATACGACTGGCACGAGCAGTTTTACGCAAAGTTGAAGCTCATTAAAAAATAACCCTCTCCATGAGCAGTTTTACGCGAAGTTCAAGCTCATCAAAAAATAAACCTAGCAATGAGCAAATGTTTCCATAGAGTTCAAGCTCATTAAAAAATGAACCCCACCCCTGGTAAATAACCATTTTGA
The DNA here is from genome assembly GCA_031772625.1 of Pinus tabuliformis. Classification (NCBI taxonomy): domain Eukaryota; kingdom Viridiplantae; phylum Streptophyta; class Pinopsida; order Pinales; family Pinaceae; genus Pinus; species Pinus tabuliformis. The sequence goes on from CM062815.1 coordinate 53,332,112, forward strand.
TCACATGACTATCAACTTTTGAACCTTGGTCGTGTTCTTACCATCACCTCCACTCTTTTTTAGCCGATCATATGCCTCCATTTGATTGTTTACCCTTTTGAGGAACAGCTGCGATGAGTGATTCTACTAGCCACCCTCTTTCCATTATCGTGATTGGAATGTTCCAAACCTTACCTAGAACCAATTGCTATCCAAAACATCACTTGTTCCTCAAAAAAATGAGTCTCATTTAAGCTATTTTCATCTGACTTGTAAAATATGAAAAGATTGCCGAGAAATTGGCCTCTTCAGCTCGTTAAAGCGATCGGTAGTGCCATCCCTCCTCTAGATTTTAATATTTTTGGACCTGAGGGATTATTACACAAAACGATTGAGCGCTTGTCTTGTTCAGCTCATTAAAACTATCAAAAAGTCATCCCTTCGTATTATTTTACACTTTTTCAGACTTAAGGGATTACATTATGAAAAAGGACCACTGGAGTTTCCTTTCCATCCCTTTTATACTCTCTAAAATTGAAAAGGACTGAGTTATCTTTGTTGTTAAACTCGTTAAAACAATAGCGACAAACTTGTCCATGTAGACAAGAGTGAGTTTCACTGTCGCTAGGCTCATCAAAACATAGCGACGGGTTTTCCAGGAGGGAAAATTATAGAACAAGCCTATGTTATCGTCCTTAAGCTTGACAAAAATAAAGAGGTACTAGTCAACAAATACTGGGGAAAAAGGGAAGAAAAATTGAATAGCTTCATTGGTAGCAGGTCACTCTTGAACATGACACTTTCACTCCGTCACCATGATTGAGTCAGGTTGGGTTATTTCGTTCACCGATCACATCACCATTGGTCCACCGTACCATCCACCTTGGGGTTAACGCTACCAATCCATTTCAGTGTCACCGATATGTTCGAGAGAAGTCACTCAGAGAATTCACCAACCTAGCTAACGTCTCATCCATTGCAATACCTTCACTCTCCATTTTTTCATGACCGCCACCCTGAACCTTGTATCATCAGAATGTTTTCACCTCCACAAAATCATTTACTCCATTTCGTGTCATAGATGTGGGATTCATTAAGGCCCTCCTACGATGGGTCACTTATTGTTGACATCAGTTGATTATCCAAGAAGTTGACTTAGGGACAACCCTTTCAGTACTTTGAAGCTTTCACGCCTCAATTGCAAGTTTCTCACTTCCGGCGATAGGTTTACAGCAATGGCCTTCGACCGAAAGATTTTACATGGTGTTCAACATCAGCTCATGTATTCACACCATGTGAATTGTACTGTAGTACCTTGATGGTCATCATCATTATCGGTGATTCCTCTCACGCCTGTTAATGGCTTACATCATTGGTTGGTAATCAGGCGATGTCTTTCCATGTTCGACGTCAGAAAATATTTTCACATGGATCGACTTGTACTTCGGGCCAAGATTGAACGAGTTTTAAGACCCTGGATCTAGTTTCATCCATCCGAGCTGCGATATATTCAGGAAAATAAAGACATTAAATGTACATCATTGCTGCACAGATAATCATCCAAACAAAAGGATGATGGCTCTACCAGAATCATCAGTCTGCCACATAGATGATTGTCTGTCTTATGTACATGAATATGAATTTATAAAGCTGAGCATGGGAATGCCCGCCTCAGCTAGATCATGAATATATTGTGAATATAATGTATTGTATTGTATCTTATTACAGGTCACCTTCCAGTTCGAAAAACCTCGGATCCTCACTATAAATAATTTCACCCGACATTAAAAGGATTTACGACCTCATGCTTTAGGGGGCAACTGTTATAGACATATTTGGGCACTACAACCCCAACCACATATGTCCATAAAACAAGGGCTTCTAAACCCCTAAAAGTGTTGTTCATACCCTAAAGGAACAAGGTGAGCTGATTACATCATCTCCCAGAAGTTCTCCATGAAAAGCTACATAGAACTAGTCAAAATAGGACCATACAAACTGCTCCATGCATAGGGTGTGATGCATCTCACCTATTACATAAGGGGGTTGCGATGCATACTAGAAATACCTTCTGTAGGGTGCGATGAGTGAGAGCAGATAAATGGCAGAAGCAGTGTGCTAGGTGGAAACCCAGAGAATCTTCTAGAAACTACTCATATGGCACTTGCCTCTCTGAATTCGCCCAAGGATGAGTAAGAGATCTGAAATCTCCAAGTGGAACCAAGAACTATCAGTGTTAACGGGAAAAGTGTCTACTCAGAATGCCCCTATCCCACTAAGGTGTGACAGTACCTTAGAAACAAACAGAGAAAACTACTTTTGTATTCTTCTTTATGAACTATAAATGAAGAGGAATAGGATGAACCAACCTGTGTCTTGCGCTAGTCCTTTGATCCAATCTCTCTCCTCTTTGACAGCTTCCAGCTACCTGCTCCCTTACTTGCCCAGCTTCACCAAGTTCCTGCAAGATCAAAGAAGAGGAAAACTACACAAAGACATGGATTTACATTCATAAATAACTTAGGATCAGATTTAAGCTAAACATGCAAATATAACAAAACATCATTGATACACAAGCATGTAGGAGAAACTCAAATAGTTTTATTGATATAACAAGAAGATCTAGGAGGAGTTACAACTGATGATTCCTGATCCAGCATCAACCCCCCAGCAAAGGAATCCCCTCTTCACCTCCAACAAAGCATAAATCACCCAATACTCTGATCTCTATCTCAAAACCAACAACAATTCTCTGCAATGTACAAAATTCCAGCCTCCGGATCTCTGGGATGAGGGATCCATATATAGATGTATGCAAAGAGGATGAGTCAGCTTATGATTTGACTAGTGGCTTCTCTCTGTCAGTTCTTGCTTCCACTTGGAGACTGAGAGCCTCTTACATCCTTGGTCGAACTCAGTGAGGCAAGTGTCATTGGGGAAGATTCTGGAAGCTTCCATTGTCTATCCACCTCGCGGAATGACACTTCCATTTTTCATTTCCCGGTCAGCGCACCCTGGTAGTGCATTTAGGTGCGTTGCAACACACCTAGCTAGTGTACTTGGGTGCTATGCAACGCAGCTAGCTAGTGGAGCAGTTGAAATGATCCTGATTTGACTGATTCTGAGCAGTTTCTGGTGGAGAACTTCTGGGAGAAGCTGTAATTGGTTGACCTTGTTCCTCTAGGGGTAGGAACAACACTTTTAGGGACTTAGGATCCCTTGGTTTATGGACATTTCATGCTTAGAGCTGTAAGGCACAAAAATGTCTATAATAATCAGTGAAATGACACTAATCAAAATCCCAGAAGCTGACTCACTCTCCTGAAAACATCTATATATGGATCCCTCATCCAAGAGATCTAGAGGCGGGAATTTTGTAATTTGAAAGGAAGTGTTGTTAGTTTCTCTTTGAAGACATTGTTGTGTGATCTTGCTTTGTGTGAGGTGAAGAGGTCTTTCATGCTGGGAGGATGATGCTGGATCAGATAGCCTGGCTTTAATCCTCTCTTCTACTACTTCTATCAATAAATCTATTTGAGTTTTCCTCCATATGCTTGTATATCTCTGAATCTTGTTTATGTATGCCTTTATATGGTTAATGTACATCTGATCCTACATTATTTATGGTTATAGATCTATATGCTTTGATGGTATTTTTCTGCCTTGGCTCTACAAGTGTTCTTTGAAGCGGGACAAGCGAGAAAGGAGTGGCGAAAGCTCTATCAAAGGAGAGAGGAAATAAGCAAGGAGACTAGAAAAAGGCTGAGGTTGGTGCTATCTGCTTCTCTTTCATCCATATCTCATAAAGAAAAACAAAAGTAACTTTAATCTATTTGTTTCTAAGATAGCTACCCATCTTAGTGGGACTAGCAGCTCTGAATGGACACTAGTTTTCTCGATAAGACCTGCCAATGCCTAACATAATCTGGTACTAAAGGCCTGTACCTGACCTCAACTTCATATCTGAGCAAGGGGTTTTGGGGAGGTCTGAAATTACTAGTAGCAATTGCCAAAGATTTGACCATCTAATTTCATTCTCTGGGAAAGAACTGAATATTAAAGGCTAAGAAAACATTTTCCACCAAATTTGATACTTCATTTCTGTCGGACTTCAATCTTGGGTGCTTGGTTTGGCATTGATTTTTTATTTTCTTCACCACTATCTCTGAATCCCTAAACACAAAAAAGCACTTGATGTTAAGGTTTTTAGTAGCTTGCAACCCCAATAACAAATACTCATATTCATCCACCTTATTAGTGGCCTCAAACTTGAGCTTGAAAGAGAGAGGAATCAAGATACCTTTGGGAGAAACTAGAAACATACCTTCCCCATTTCCTTCATTAGAATAAGCACTATAAAATTACAATTTCCATACCTTGTCACGATTTAATGATTCTTTTAATTAGATTAGTTGTACATTCCACCTAGGTGTCTCCCATGATTTGATCATATTCTTCTAATAGGAGATAACAAAAATCCTTCTCCTTACCATACACAGGGGCATTGTTTGAGTAGTTTTCCTTTGTAACTATCTTCACAAAAATAGAGTCCCTTTACAATGATCACTCTTCTCCATCTCTCGAGAATGGTAGCATATGTTAGATCCAATTTGGTGGACCCCCAAATTTTCGATCACCATGACTTGAACAAAATCATACCATGTCTTGTAGAGATTTCAGTAATTACAATGTCCATAACTACACTTTTCACTAGGATTAGGGCTAAATTGACCACTAAATCTTCGATCATTCCCAGGCACTTTATTCTTTTGGAATCAAAGGAGTAGAGTTCATTATTACGTACAGTCGCAAAGAAGGTGCTTCAACTTGCATCATGTCGGCTTGATGTTAGCTCGCCTTGGGTTCTCTAGCCCTCTCACTATTGTGGAATTCCCTTAAATATTTTCATGACCACATTGTCATCCCAAAAGGTTACCTTGCCAACTACCCCATCACTTTGAGTGGGAAAATAGTAACGATGGATATTGAATTCATGGATAGAAAACTTGACTATAATTTGTTGTTGGGTCATAGTTGGACTTATGCCATGACTGTCATTGTGTCTACTATCTTTCGTATCATCCTATTTCCATTGGATGGAAGGACAATCATATTGGACCATCTATCCTTTTTCACCCCAGATTACTCCCCATTACCTAGTGGCTCTATACATTTATTGGGTGGTATAACTAAGTCTTATGTTAGTATTAGTAATGGTCTATTGAAGGGTTCTTCCCTGATGGGTTTTTCTCCTTTCCCACCTTTCGCAGTTCCACAAATGGTCTCTATGGTCTCATCTATTCCAAATGAGCTAACCAATCCTTGGATCCTTCTGGCACCTTCAGACATTGACTCTTATGAAGAACAAATTCCATTGTCACTAGGAGAATTGGCCTACCAAGCCATTCAATCTGCATCTAAATCTCCAATCACTTTAGTCACGACCAATGGTATCACCTCTGCTTCGATAACTCCTCCCTCTAATGATATCCTCAATTAAGTCCTACCTTCAAACAAAGCTATTTGAGAGATCATGTTTTTAGAGGAGTGACCTTGGGAATAATATCACCATCACATTTTGATATATGATTCAAACGTGATACCCATACAAATCCTATCCTCTGAAACACCTGAGATCGTTCCCTCGAGTTATACAACCATCCAAACTTTGGATTCGGAAGGGAACATGTGAAATATTTGAAAGATAATGCTCATTGATATCTCAGTTAAGATACACATCATGGAAAATATTCAGATTGGAGTCGACTACAATCGTGAGGAAATTGTGAGCTTCACATACCCTTTTACAGATTTCTCTGATGTTTTCCCTTGGTCTTAGGAGGAAATGCATGGCATAGACCCTTCTATTGTCAAGCATGAGACCGAGAAATTTCGAGGATTCTTTTTATGGTATTTTTCTTTCCCTTTAATCTGAAAAAACCTTGAGTCTCATTCTTTGGGCTCATTAAACTATCACAGAGAAGAGCAAGCACTCATTTATGGTATTTTTCTTGCTCATTAATCCAAAAAATTGTGAGTCTCCTTCTTTGGGCTCATTAAACCACTACAAAGAAGATATGAGCGTGTTATTTTTTGGGACTTTTTCTTGCTCTTGAATTGAAAAATCCCTGAGATACTTCTTCAAGATTGTCAAAATAATATTAAGAATATCTAAGAAACTCTTTTTCTAGCTCATTAAACAATAAAAGATATTATGAGCATTCTTTTTAAGGACATTTTCTTGCTTGTAAAATTGAAAAAACCTCAAGTTAATTCTTTAGGCTCATTAGAAACATATGAAGAATCTCCGAGCATTCTTTTTATGAACTTTTTCTCGTTGGTAAATTTGAAAAAAACCGCAAGTTTTCGTCATCGGGCTGGTAAAACTCCCACAACGACGATATGAGCGGTTTCTTTTTTGGGACTCTTTCTTGCTCTTAAATTGAAAAATCCCCGAGTTTTCTTCGCGCTCATTAAATCTACGAAGAAGGAATGAACAATTCTTTTATCTCTTTTTCCTCATTCATTAAAATGAAAAATATACCTCGAGTTTTCTTCATTTGGCTCATTAAATTTTTATGAAGATCTATTGACTTTGTCGTCATGTGACTCATTCAAGTTTCATGGTGAATATCGAGTTTACTCCATCCCCTCATACTCTTAAGAAAATGAGGAAAAAATATATTGAGCATAGGTTTATCACTTTATCTATACTTAGTAGACTAACATACGAAAAAGTAACCTTTTCGAGTATACTATTAAACCTTTGTTGCGCTCGCTTAAAAACTATGACAAAGGGGCCACCCTAGAGTCGGTCTTTATGATCTTTTCAGACTCTTGAAATATGAAAAGACCACCGAGTTTACCTATCCAGAAACATTAAATTAATTAGATGAGGAATGTATTTGCTCTTTATGATCTTTTCAAACTCTCGAAATATGAAAAGAACACCGAGTTTACCCATATAGACTCATTAAATTAATCAGATGGGGAAATTTGACATTACAATTTCTTTATGTCAGTATTTTGGAAAGAGTTTTTTCATAGCAATCATTCCCTTGAACATGGCACTCCCTCATCAAAACCTTCGTTGTGACAGCCTCTCAAAATGAACCTTAACATCATATGATTTTAGCCTATATACCCCTATGTTTTTGCATATCTATATGCTAACACTCTTTGGTGTTCATGAGTTTAGTCTTGCATGGTTAAACCCTTTGTGTTGTGCCTTCTATTGTTCAAGGGATACCATTTATCTTCTATTTCCTCCATCAACCCATCAAACATATTATTCCATCACTCCCTCTATCAATTTGACCCAATTCTCAAACTATTATTAAAAAAAAATCGTTCTTGTCTCGTTTCATATCGATTGATGTAGGACACAATATTGCTTACCTTTCGACAAGTCTCTTCCTATCGACTTCAACACTCTATCTAGGAAGAAGACCCAAAAACACTTCAGTGCCTTAAAACATGTAGACATCAGTGGCAGGTTACCTTGTGTTTGATCAGGGGTTTTCATTATTGGCTCCTGGTTAAATGATTCTATGAGTGTTTGACGATAAAAACATTATTCACACTTGCTAGATTGTATTGTGCATCTTGGAGACTATCAACATTATTGATGGCCATCCTCACATATGTTAATAGACTCCATTATTGACTAGTAATCAGATGATTATGTACATGTTTAACCTCAATTACTTTATTCACATCTGTCAAATTATGTTTTTAAGGTCAAGAGGAGATCAAGAACTTGGGTAGAGGCATACATCACTCAGCCTTGCTTCTTCTCCCAAGATGCGTATATTATTTTTTGGAGATAGCTCATCAGAATGATATTAATATGACACAAGGTCCGCGTTGTGCTTATCGGTGGACATGATTCTCATATCTCTTTGTTGAGAAATCACCCTGACATAACTATTGAGCGTGGGAATGCCCAACTTAGGACATGATTTTAGACTTTTTATATATATGTGTTGTATCAGGTTTCTCGTATTCCTGAAGCTCTGATCCTCTCTCTCTCTTTTCGAAGAAAATGATAGTTATATAAAGTATTTCGGCCATCATCTCTTCCTTTGATCTCACACTTTAGGGGGAATATATTACATAGGAAAATGATTTCCTCATCAACTCAGAGGATAAGGGAAATATTACTAAAATATTGGCCAAGTTCATAGGCCTATTTGCCAAGCTAACGCTCTCCAGGAACTAGCAATATGCTTTATAAAGCTTCCTAGCCATGCATCAAGTGTGTTAATCCTTAGGGTAACTCTGTTTGTTGCCTCAAGAGGTGCGTTAGTAAACATAAGTGAGTTTCTAGAGGTCAAAGGAGGAATTTCACCAAATAATATCCCTATATTCACTCCTATGTTAGCTCATAAAGGAGGGAAACATATAGATTCGACCTGTTTGAGGAATTTATATTCCTAATGGAGTCTACGAATAGGGAAATAGTGGTAAAGCATTGAAACATCTATGATTTTGCCCAAAATAACTCATGAAGGATTTGGAAAGGTTTATCTTATGATGTTATATATTTGAGGCTAGGGCCATCGTGAAAGGGTTGAAAGGATTGAAAAGATTACATATTTGACTGTTGAAGCTATTATTGCACATTGGATCTTCAAGAGGTTAAGAAGAGAGAGAGAGAGAGAGGAGATGGAGGAGTAAGGGAAGGATGATGCAATTGATCATTGTAATAAATATTTCCTATCATTAATATAGGCATGTGGTTGTGTTGTCCACTCCATGGAATTGGTATTGTGATTTATTTAATTGTTTATGCAACACTAATGATTATGCGTAGCTTAGATGTATGCAATTATATATCCCTATGTATTATAGTATTGATTGTTGAAGTTATGTGTTGTGATATTACACCTTATCTTATTTATGCGTAGGTATTTATCTAGGAGCTAAATGAGGGGTCTTCCACTCTGCTACTTTGCATTCTCCAGCAACACCACACCGAGATCTAAGGTAATAATCCTTCTTCTTACTTTGATTATCATTTCACTAATATGGATATGTGCATGTATCTCTGGGCCAGCTGCATCTAATCTGACTATCTACCAAGGATCTTGGGAAGATCCTTGAGGGTATCACCACCATAATCACCCATGCACTAATCCCTATAACATACCAGTAGGTCATGAGTCACCAAGGTGACATAAAATGGGGTTGTGGAAGAGTGCTTCTCCTCCAAATGGGGTCCAAGAACAACCATGGGCCTATCTTCCTATAGGTTAAGGATATACTACAAGGGGGTAATGGTGGGTTAAATCATAAATTGAGACATTTGAGCTTTATAACAGGGTTGTGTCAAAAATTCAATCAAGGGGATGAATATCTTGAATTTCTCCAACTCTCTTGGAAGATTGAAGGCAACGCGATTCTTATCAATTTTAGTAGACTCAGCAAGATCTTTGTTCTCATAGTGGATTGGCTTTATAATTGGGTGAAATTTTTCTACTTTTTTTGGCTCTAGACTCATTGGGATCAGGGATAAAGGATTCTGTTGCTATTGGTGAGAGAGGGTTGAGTGGCTTATTACCTTTATCTACTAGCTTTAATGAACTCCGATGAAGAATTTCTTCAGATAGATCTTGCCCCATGGACCATTTTCTAGATGAACTGAGATCATATTTCCTATGAAAATGGGCTTGCATGAAATGAAAAAATGTTTTCAATAACTATCTATCTCCTCATCATCCAGTGGGGCATCGAACTCAACCCCTTCTCCTACTCGTGCTTCTATTTCATTTTCTCCCTCTGAGAGAGAAGACAACTAGTTTTCTTGAACTTCTATAGTTTCTTCAATAGTCTCCTCAAGAAAATATTCTAAATACAGATGAGGCTGAATATGGTATGGTTGATCCATTCTTTCCCTTTTCAAGAGATGCAAAGGTGGCCTCTTATATTTGGGATTAAAATTTCTGTTGGTATTTGACTAACTTGGTCGAGGGGGGTTCTTGTTTTCCAACTCTAGTTTTACGAGTTTGTTAGACAAATTCCTTATTAGCTTGTTCACCTAACCCGACTTTTATTATTTCATTTCCTTGGAATACCCCAAAGAACTAGTTTCTTCCTTGCCCACCTCCTATCACAATATTCAACCTCCCCTTTCCAGTTTCCAGTGGAGGTGAGATTGGCTTCAACTTCTAAGGCATCTATTTGGATTTCGTCTAGAGTACATGACCTTTTTTCTCTAAGAGTAAACCCAAATAGTGATTCAAAGGCCCCAACAAAAACCACTATAGAAGCAGCCTATGAGGGTTTAATTTTGGAAAGAATACTATTCTATAGTTTATTAAACCTCCTTATAAACTTTGAGACATCTTCATTGTGTTTTTCTTGCATTGCATTAAATTCTATAAGGATATATCCATATTCCATTCTTTCCCCCCATTTCAACATGAAATAGTTCTCCATCTCCTCTTAGGTATTGATTGAATCATCTATTATATTCTTGAACCATTTCCTAGCCTCTCCTTCCAAAGAATGAACAAATAGTCTTAGTACTACATCTAAATGTTCTACATTCAGATTCTCAGTGATTGCATAAAAGGTTTCTATATACTTTTGGGTTGGGATCATGTCCTCTCCCATGAATTTGGGTAGGATTTTAAGGTAATATTGTGGCATCCCATTTAGAGGTTGTGGAAGGTTGAGTGGAGCATATCTATTAACTAGAAAAGCAGGGGAAACCATGTTTTGCAATGGAGGTGGCAGAATATTTACCACAAGACCTGGTTGGGGAGTTATATGGATTATGGTTGTTTGGAGCTAACCAATTCTCTAAGTCAGACTATTAATCCAGGTGGTTCCAAAGAGACACATAGGACAAAGAGGGCTCAAAAATCAAAGTGCTCAGAATGACTTCGAACTAGGACTAGAGTGCAAATCTCATCGTCTTGATCGCGGAGGTGTGAACGGTTCATCAAACCGAGCTCGTATGCGAAAGCTAGGGCTCTTCAAAGTTTGACATGACAAGAGAAAAGAGGGGCCCACAGTATGCCACATGGCATCCCAATAAGCATGTGGGACATGGTAGCCCATCAAGCATTGACACTTGGCGTTCTTCCATTGGTCTCCTAAAACTACATAAAAGACAAAAATCATTTTTAAAATATGGAAAATGGTTATTAAATAACCATGTAACAAAAATTCATTGTAATATATAGCTATTAATAACTATATAAAAACAAAATACATATGGTTTTGGGATCAACAGCCATAACCCCCACCGAACCCTTTAAACAACCAAATTGGAACAAGTTGCATATGTTTAGGATCAATGGCCATAACCTCCGCCGAACCCTTTGAAGGCCTGCAGTATATACTACATTGTATATCGAGGTAGGTGGACCACCTATGGTGGACCCGGCCCACACCCTATCACCCCCACCTACTTTATATCACCGATAATATCGCCGATACAGAGCGTGCGCCGATATATATGTGCCAACGACCATCCTAAAACACCGATCGTTGATTTAATAGGCGCTGATCACTACTAATCACCGATTGTGTAATGCACCGATAATGTTGTTGGTGCGGGGTTTAAGGGGTGGGCCACCCAATGCGGACCCAACCCCATTAATACATCACTTTAGGTTTGTTAAAAGTTATATATGGAGGGGCGGGATTTGATCCCCCGACCTCTCCTCAACCAACACCTTCATTTAACCATTGAGCCACACTAGCTCATTTGCAAATCCATCCATGAAATTTTTATTTAAACTCAGAGTTTTACCTCTACACGCAGTTTGATATAGAGGAGAGAGACTGTAGGGCATGGATTTTGAGGCAGTTAATTAATATTTTAATGCAGGAACCATGAATTTTACAAGATGGCAAAATTTTCACTTTGTCAGAATTTAACAAATTTTATATGGTTTTTACACCTCTCGTCACCACGAATGCAATGGTGTTGTTCGTTTCTCCATCAGAGGTCTGCATTTTTCGGTCATTTCCAGAATGAACATGGAACCATGATTTCAAAAAAAATAGGGAGTGGAACCATGAGCTTTGAAATTTTCCCGAGGTAAAATTTTGACATCTCAAAATATAGTCAAGTTTATACTTTTTTTTCATGGTTTTCCGCGGGGATCACAATGGCGAGATCAGATTCACCATTTGAGTTGTAGATTTCCAATCCATCCATGGAGCAGAATCTTTGAGAAATCCTGGGGGAATATAAAAGATTCCTTGAGCCTAGAATTCTCAACATCTTAGAATTCAGATTTTGGACAGTCAATTCAGCACTACTCGATGGCACAAATTTGATGATGTCTTTAGATTTCTTATTCTCTCATTTAGTCTTCTAGTAAATTTTCTAAGTGCTAATGTAGATGATCCGAATGGAAAATGGCATCAACTCATGGTACTCATCCACCCATATTATTCATTGACCCATGGAATTTACCTATGATATTGTAAATGGCATCCGCCGGTGGTATTGTAAAATCCACCCATGGTATTCATTCACCCATGGAATTTACCCATGGTATTGTAAATGGCATCTGCCCGTGGTATTGTAAAATCCACCCATGGTATTCATTCACCCATGGAATTGACCCGTGGTATTGTAACTGAAAAATACTATAAGTAACAAATCACATTTTGTAAAAGGACAGATTGTCCGCCACAATGTAGCCTTTACAGTTCAGAGGCATGTAGCCGCACATCTCTTCTCAGAGATAAGCTACCATCGCCCTAGCTGGTTTATCAAGCATTACTATTTTAAATAAAAGTTTCTTTGTGGTTTTGTTTATTGGGCATTCTCCTATTTTTCTTCTGGCAATACAAGTTTTCAGATCTTGGGTCCTTTTCCCCAAGATCCATTTCAAGTTTTCGGATCTTGGGGGTCTCTCCCCCCAAGATCCATTTCAATCTTTTAGATCTTGGGGGCCTCCTCCCAAGATCTGGATCAGTGGTATCAGAGCAGGTTATGATTCCATGGGAATGAGGGTTTGATGCATATTTCAGTTTCAAATTTTGCAGCAATATTCAACAAACTTCAGGCATGTGCTACAACATCCATAGAGCACTTTCTTGGGTCAAGCATGAAGAATTTTTCGTTTTTCATTTTTTTGCAAGAATTGTTTTTTGGGCGGACAATCTGTCCTTTTACAAAATGTGATTTGTTACTTATAGTATTTTTCAGTTACAACACCATGGGTCAATTCCATGGGTGGATGAATACCATGGGTGGATTTTACAATACCACGGGCAGATGCCATTTACAATACCATGGGTAAATTCCATGGGTGAATGAATACCATGGGTGGATTTTACAATACCACCGGCGGATGCCATTTACAATATCATAGGTAAATTCCATGGGTCAATGAATAATATGGGTGGATGAGTACCATGAGTTGATGCCATTTTCCATTCGGATCATGTATGAGAAGCCATCTTCATACAATTGATGCCTTAAGATCGATGGTTGGAGCAGCTTCAGCAGTGTGACATCCACTTCTTCATATGGCCCTTGGTTGTGAGGTGTATGATGTGTTCATGTACTTCTTCTTTATGCATTATGCTACATAGATCCTTCATTGATTTTGATGCAGGATCTTGTTTATTACATGTTTTTAGGATTCCTTGCTTGATTTGATGCATAATCTTCTATGTGATGCACTTGTTGTCATAACTCACCATGTTATGCTTTGAGATCCCTTGTTGTATGTTGCTGGGATACTCTTATTGTCGTCATGCATGTGTTTTGCATTAAGATCCCTTTTGTGCCATGTTGGCGGGATGCTCACCATGAATTTTTTTTTGTGTCATACTGATAGGAGTCTTTTGATTGAGAATTACAGTAGTGGAATTTCTCTTAGAGCCACTCCCGCGTGAGGGCATTTTTCCTTGTATGATTGAGACATCATCGTTGTGTACATCACCATTATTGATAGCACTTAATGCAGCGATCTACACCATATTGACATCGGGGCCCAGAGACGTAGTCCCTCTTGGAAGAACTCTGTTATCAATGCTTATGTTTTCATGTGTTGATGATTTCATGTTCCTCTTCTTTTTTTCATGCAGATGTATTCATAATGTTATTTTAAAATGCAATTTAACACATCACGAAAATAAAAGGTCTTGGAAGGGTCCTTCGTCACACCCAGACCTAGATCAAGTGGTATCAGAATGGTCTTTACATGTATGTGAATTGTAATGTGAACAATGGAACATGCAGCGACAGAGAATGAAAAAGTGATGTACGAGACCATGGTCAACATTTCCAAGAGAGTGGAAATCATGTATGAAACTCTACAGAAAGAGACAGAGGAAAAGGAGCGATTGCAGCTTCAGTTGGAAGCCACAGAGAAGGCCATGGAAGAACTGAAGAAAAACAAACATAATCTTCAAACTAAGAATGATTAATTGAAGATGCGTATACATGAAGAGAAAGAGGAAAATGAAAGTTTGCTACGACAGCTGCAAGCAAAGGACGAGGCCTTGGAAAAGCTATAGCATGACCCATGGAAGGTAAAAAGTAGTTCTCCATCTTCATGTATGTTTCCTGATAATGATTTTGCTGTGTTTGAAAATCACACCACAGGAATTGGCTCCAAACTGTTGAAGAGAATGGGGTATGAAGGAAAAGGCTTGGGTGTTAATGGCCAAGGCATTGTCAATCCCATCAAAGTAGAGGAATTACCCTGTCTGGTCGGACTTGGGTATGTCAGGAAAGAAGTTGGGGATGCGTTGAGATAGTGAGTGAACCACCAACAACGAATGATGACAAACCCTCATCAGATCTTTCCAAATCGAAAGAGGAGGTAAAAGATGTTGATTTCCTTTCGATTTCATCTTCTCATAGTATGATGTATGTTGGAGATTTTTAGATCCCAATTACAGGGACAAACATGAGGCTCCTTACAAGGATGAGGCATGAGGAGAAAGAACTTGGTGCTAATAACCAAGGCATAACTCAACCTTTGGAGGTTGTGCATGGACATCGATTTGTAGGGTCGAGATATGCTAAAGGAGAGTGCTCGAAGGTGTTAGAGTCATCCAAGACATCGATGGGATCGTCGAGGAAAGAGAATGATGGGAATACATCCCCATCATCTCCCGGTAGTGCCCATTGTAGGGAGAGAGCTGAGGCAAGCTCTCATCACCATACTGACATCAAAGACAACAAAGAAAGGTATAACCATTTTCTATCTTCAAATGTTCATTTTGATTATAATCATGTTGTTAATAATGAACGAAGATCATGACATCGAAAAACATGTACCTTTTGTAGTTTACCTAACCATACCTTTTCTAACTATTGGAAAAGAATGGCGGCACTCATGAGAAGTGAAAGATCCTCTCAATAGCATGAAAGGAAATAGGTTAAGTAGATATGGAGGAAGAAAGCCTACTGCAGTCATTACAACAGAAATGGTCATCAAAGAGCCACTTGTTGGAGGCTCCATCCAGAGCAATGCCTTAAAGACAAAGCGTTAGTGCATGAACCAGGAAGAGCATGTTCCACAAGAAAAACCACCACAAGGAGGTGACCCATTCACATTGATAAGTGAAAAATGGTTTCTAGACATGTTGTCATTTCATGGTCATTCTTTTGTAAATCAATTGTTTCATTTTAAAGTGAAAAAGTGATGATGTGTTTTCCATCACTTGGTCAGCAACAATGATGTATGGTCATGTTTTGAGTCATATTTTACACTCTAAAAGTAATGTTATGTTTCCATCACTTGTCAAAACAATAGTGTTTGGACTTATGATTGTAAATCATGTGTTGTAGTGATGATGTGGTTTCCATCACTTTTTGAAGCAACAATGATAGGTTGAACTTGTTGTCATAGCTAAGGTATTACATCCATCTTGTTGTAAACTTGACCACCAAGTATGTGTTATAAACTCATGGCAAGTATGGGATGTTTGGGTCATTAGTTGGTCATGTCATTTAAAGCATGTAATTTGCAAAAGAATTTAGTATAGGTTGCAGAGGTAGCAGGTGTTAAATCGTCGCTCAAGGCTCCGAATAACAAAGGTGAAGGAGATGGAAGCGAGACCTTTTCAGGATGCTTGTGATGTAGACTAGGTATAGAGAAATTTGCAGATTATTTTTCATGATTTTAGAGGACCAAATGCTCCTCAGTGGGGAGGATTGATCCAGGTGGCTCTAGAGAGACACACAGGACAAAGAGGGATAAAAAATTAAAATGGCTCAGAATGACTTCGAAATAGGACCAGAGTGTAGATCTTGTCGTCATGATCATGGAGGTGTGAATGGTTCATCAAACCGAGCTCGTATGTGAAAGATAGAGCTCTTCAAAGTTTGACATGACAAGGGAAAAGAGGGGCCCATAGTGTGCCACATGGCATCCAAATAAGCACATGGGACCCACATGGCAGCCCATCAAGCATTGACACTTTGCGTTCTTTCATTGGTCTCCTAAAACTGTATAAAAGACAAAAATCATTTTTAAAATATGGAAAATGGTTATTAAATAACCATGTAACAAAATTCATTTTAATATATAGTTATTAATAACTATATAAAAACAAAATACATATGGTTTCGGGATCAGCGGCCATAACCCCCGCCGAACCCTTTAAACAACCAAATCGGAATAAATCGCATATGTTTAGGATAGGTGGCCATAACCTCTACTAAACCCTCCGAAGGCCTGCCGTATATATTACATTGTATATCGGGGTGGGCAGGCCACCAGTGGTGGACTCGGCTCACACCCTATTGCCTCGACTTATTTTATAATTCTGATACATAACGCGCGCTGATCGCTAATTTAATAGCACCGATACCTTAAATCGCACCGATTTAATCGGCATTGATCAGGCCAATCGTCGATATATATATCGGTGATACCCCTTGAATCACGTCGATATATATGTGCCAATGACCATCCTAAAATGTCGATTGCCAATTTAATAGGCAGCGATCACTGCTGATTGCCGATTTCGTAATGTGTCGATAATGTTTTTAGTGCGGGGTTTAAGGGGTGGGCTGCCCAATGTAGAGCCTACCCCATTAATACATCATTTTGGGTTTGTTAGAAGTTATATATGGAGGGGCGAGATTTGATCCCCCAACCTCTCCTCAACTAACACCTTCATTTAACCATTGAGCCAAACTAACTCATTGGTAATTCCGTCCATGAAATTTTTATTTAAGCTCAGATTTTTACCTCTGCACACAGTTCGAGATAGAGGAGAGAGGCTGCATGGCAAGGATTTCAAGGTAGTTAATTAATATTTTAATGCAAGAACCATGAATTTTGCAGGAGGGCAAAATTTTCACTTTGTCAGAATTTGACAAATTTTATATGGTTTTTACACCTCTCATTGCCACAAATGCAATGGTGTTGTTAGTTTCTCCATTAGAGGTCTGAATTTTTTGGTCATTTCCAGAATGCATGTGGAACCATGATTTCAGCAAAAACAGGTAGCAGAACCATGAGCCTTGAAATTTTCCCAAGGAGGTAAAATTTTGACATCTCAGAATATAGTCAAGTTTATACTTGTTTTTCTTGGTTTTCCACAAAGATCACAATGGCAAGATCAGATTTTCCATTTGAGTTGCAGATTTCCAGTCCATCCATGGATCAAAATCTTTGAGGAATCCTGGGGAAATCTAAAAGATTCATTGAGCCAAAAATTCTCAACTTCTAAGAATTAAGATTTTGGACAATCGATTCAGCACTACTCGATGCCACAAATCTGATGGTGTCTTCAGATTTCTTATTCTCTGATTTTTTTCTTCTAGTCACTTTTCTAAGTGCCAGTGCAGATGTCCACATTCTTCTGTGAGCAGCCATCTTCATACAAAGATGCCTTGAGATCAATGGTCTGAGGAACTTCAGCAGTGTGACATCCACATCTTCAGATGGCCCTTGGTTGTGATGTATATGATGTGTTCACGTACTTCTTCTTTATGCCTCATGTTGCACAAATTCTTGATTGATGTTGATGCAGGATCTTATTTATTACATGTTGTCATGATTCCTTGCTTGATTTGATGCAGAATCTTCTATGTGATGTACTTGTTGTCATAACTCATCATGTTATGCTTTGAGATACCTTGTTATATGTTTCTAGGATACTCTTGTTGTCATCATGCATGTGTTTTGCATTAAGATCCCTTTTGTGCCATGTTGGAAGGATGCTAACCATGCGTGTTTTTGTGTAATACTGATAGGAGTATTTTGATTGAGAATTCCAATAGTGGAATATCTCTTAGAGCCACTCCCGCATGACGGAATTTTTCCTTGTATGATCGAGATATCATATTTTTCCACATCACCATTATTGACAACACTTAACGTAGCGGCCAACACCATCTTGATACTGGGGCCCAGAGACATAGTCCTTCCTAGATGAACTCCATTATCAACGCTTATGTTTTCATGTGTTGATGATTTCATGTTCCTCTTCTTTTCCGCATGCAGATGTATTAATTAATGTTCTTTTAAAATGAAATTCAACACATCATGAAAGTAAAAGGTCTTATAAGGGTCCTTCGTCACAACCGGACCTGGATCATCCTCCTAGGTATTGGTTGAAGCATCTGTTATATTCTTGAACCATTTCCTGGCCTCTCCTTCCATAGAATGAACAAATAGTCTCAGTACTACATCTAGATGTTCTACATTCAGAGTCTCAGTGATTTCAAAAAAGGTTTCTATATGCTTTTGGGTTGGGATCATGTCGTCTCCCATGAATCTGGGTAGGATTTTAAGGTAATATTGTCATCCCATTCAGAGGTTGTGGAAGGTTGAGTGGAGCATATCTATTAAGTAGAAAAGTAGGGGAAACCATGTTTTACAATGGAGGTGGTAGAATATTTACCATAAGACCTGGTTGGGGAGTAATATGGATTATGGTTGTCTGGAGCTGAGCAATGCTCTAAGTCAGACTATTAATGAGGATATCTTCAATTTCCTCAACTATTGGTGGGGTCCGGAAAGTGAAAATATGTGTATTGACATAACCCTCCTTAGCTTCAGTTATTGAGGAAAATGAGCTAAGCAATTGACAACATTCTCCTGAATGTTCTAAGGCTTTAGAAGAGGACACATAGGAGTTTATCTCATCCTTTTGAGAGCTAGAAGTTGTTACTTCAGGGGATGAGATTACAAGATTTGGAGTAATAGGTTCCCTCTCTCCCCGAGTCCTCTTGGATATGATTTTTTCAGGGTCGAATACAAGAGGATTTTTCTGTTGAGAAGTATCAAAACAAGTATGAGGCCTTTTGAAATCCAGGATGATGAAGTTAAGATTTTAAACAATGGATTCACCAAGGTGAAATATATTCAACCCACACTTCCTTTTCTCACCTGACAAAAGGAATGTATTAATGTGATACCCAGTGAAAAATATTATGATTCATTCCTCAACAATGGTGCTAGAATATGTTGTAGCTCCTAGAGACTGTTAGTCCTTACAATCTCCTAGGCTGAAAAGGAAATTGAGAAGGGTAACCTCAAACCACTTCAACTCAGTAGCTAGCCCTATTGAGCATGAGATGGATCTCTCTATGTCTCTTATCGGTGATATGACTTTAAAGAAAATGAATTTTAGGCTAGATATGTGTATTTTTTTGTTTGTGAAAATTTGGTTTTTAGGATTTGCTGAACTTAGGGTTTGGAGCCACAAGTAGGTTTAGGTTGTAGGAATGCAGGAGCAAACATAACAAGGAGATAGATATCAGAAGCCATGGTGTAATTTGAGTATTTGTCAGTGTAGTGTAGAGGATATACTGTGGAAGAAACTAATGAGCATAAATACACATGATTTCATTAGCTTAGGAAGACAAAACACATAACTATGAAAACCAGATAAAAGAGCTTGAAAAACAAGTATTCTAACTATTTTATCACAAGGAATTCATAGAAAGAAGAGATATAATGTAGATAAATACGTTTATACCATTAGAAAACAAAAGGAATGAAGTACAAGCACCATGAACTCACTGGGCTAGAGTTCCTTGAAAATAGTTGCAACCTGTCTCTGTATTTGATTTAAGATGATAAGCTTCCTTCGCACAAAGTTCAACCCTCTTCTCCTGAAGTGAAATGATACATATAGACTCTCCTAGACCACTTTCCCACCTTCAGGAGTTGAATTCCTTGGTGGAGGAATTGACTCCAAGATTCTCTCAACAAATAGGTGAGAGTGAGAAGGTGAAACTCAAACACTTCATGAAGAGTTTGTTTAGGAGTTTGCTTCTTTTATGAGGCCTAATAAACATAAAAAAACTACCTATGATGTACATTTATTCATGCCTACATCACCTAGCCTCATAACTAGTTCCAGTACATAGAGAACCTTGAATTTGACTAAGTCAAACTAGAAACTAGAAATTTACACAGTGAAATTTACAATTTGAAACACAGAAAAGTGCAGAAGCACAACACTGATTTTGAGCTGATATTTAGGTGCTTTCGAGGGGAAAAAATCCAAATATAATAAAATCGTCAACTAAACTTCAAGTATAAATTCTAGAACAGTTTGAATTTTTGAATTTGGAACATGAGATGACCTACAAAAATCCATTCTCCCAAGGTCACTCCAGAAGCACAACGCCTATCAAAAAATGGTCCAAAATGCTAGTTTTTTGCCACTTTTTTTTTCCTTTTTCTCCAAAACTAAGACACCTCTGCAAGATATGAGCAAATGTTTTTTTATAGGATGGCAAGATATTTCAAAAAAGGTAGACCTTTCCTCAAATGGAGGCATGAGGAAAAAGCGCACCGCCAAGGCATTGCACTTCTAGAGGAGCTGAATTTCTGAACTTAGACCAAAAATTCTTAAAAAACTCAAAATGCTCAAAATTTGCTCAAAATTGGAGGGAAAGTGTAAACTATGTTTTTTATAGCTTCATGGATCCTTTAGCAAGCATCTCCAATTTTCCCTCATCCTTTTGGTCTTTTTTGGCCTCCTTGAGCTTATTTTCAAGTTGCTTTACCTTGACATTAGCGATCATGTTTTGAGCTTGGTAGTGGTGCGCCATGTGTTTGAGAAATAGATTATCCCTGTTTGCCTTCTCAAGGAGCTTCTCCAGGTGTTCATTTACCCTATTTAGCCAATATTCCTTTTCTTGATGAACCTCTAGGGAAATCCTATCTTCTAGGTCAAGGTCCTCATTCAACAGAATTTGTTCTTACTCTTCTTGCAAAGCGTTCTTGAGGCCTCTTATTCTTGGTATTTTCCTTTTTCTCTCCCCTTTGATGCTTTAGGCTCGCTTGATTCCATGATTTCCTTACCTTTGCCAACTTGCTGCTATAGTTTGGATTTTTCCTTTTCTAGGATCAACTCCTTTTCTTTGAGTTGATTATTTTCCTATTCAAGGAATGATATAACATAGTTTTCCCTTTCCAAATTGATTGCTAGCTCCTTGTTTCGGTAGTCCTTATCCCTGATAGTTTGTCTCATGTTTATGGTCTAATCTTCAGTCTCTAGATCAATTAGTTCAAACTCATGCTCAACTATGTCTTTCTCTTTTGATGTCGGTTCCTTCTTTGTTGATGAAGAAGGCTTGGCCCCTTTCTCCCTGTGAGAAGAAAATACAAGCCTTTTCCCCTTATTATACACTTTAGTCACCTCAGGTTTGGGTACCTGAGTCTTCTCCATTATTTTGCTAGATGACCCCACCTCTGTTTGTTGCTTTGATGCACCAGGAGATTGAGAGATTGCATTATTCTCATGCCATTTCAAGGTTGCTTCCAAAAAGTCTTCCCAAGCCATACCTTTCTCTGTTAGTTGGTGAAGGATAATGGTTTTGATGATACTATGATGGAACAAGCTTGTGGAGTGCTCTTTGTCCTTTATTTGTATTTTTTCATAAATTTTGGAAATGCTACTGAATAGATAATTACATATGTTGAGTGGCTTTTGAGAGGTGAAATGCATCAGGAGGTGAATATGGTAGGCATACAACTGGGAGAATCTACCTTCACAAGTGAAGAACCTCATGACTGTTTTCATCAAAGGGGTGTATTTCTCCAATAAATATTTGAAAGTCATAAGGTGAGTATGTGTATCTTTGTATGGCGTCTTCAAGAAAGGCTTGTAGTATTCATGATCTAGGCTCATTCCTTTGAACCAATATTTGCCATTGTCTGGTAACCCAGTTGCAATTGAGAGAGAGGCCACTGAGAAACTGAACTCAACACTAGCAATGACAAAAGTTTCTCCTTTCAGTTGAGTTGCCACCGAATCTCTTAGTTGCTCATGAAATCCCACCTCGCTCACCCTTTTTCAAAATTCCAAGCAGCGGACATCCTAAAACCATTGTTTGATGAAAGGATAGGAGTTGATTGTGTTGCAGTCTTATGGTTCATGTATGAGGATCTTCCCTCCTTTATGTTGTCTCTTTCTTTCTAGCGAATATTCTGCCTCCATGATGACACAAAGCCCTAGCAGCAGGCAACGGAAATAAGATGTGAGGTTTGAATGGAAATGAAGTGATATGAAGGTGATTTTTTGACAAAATAATGGGAGGGGTCCTGGGAAAGGTGAGAGGACTTTGAAAAATGATGAAAATGAGTGGAGAAATAGTGGAAAGATGATTTTCTTGCAGGTGGAAGCAATAGGTTTATGATGAAACTTTCCCAAAAACCTCTAGGAATGAGCTAGGGTTTTGATTTTTGAGTGTTTAAACTTTGTTTTGAGGTGGGTAAAATGGTTAAAATGGCTCATTAAACAGAGACAACTCCTAGGTTCAGACGAGGTCAGTGCCTAGGACATCTTAGTCTCTTTTGAAGATAAATCAGGGCAAATCAAGAGATGGATGTTAAAAGATTTATATTTTGGTTCAATTACCTTTCTCAAAGGCAACTTCAATATATACAAGAATAATGTATCATTCCTGAGAATAAATACTCAGGTTTGGTGACCACAAACAAAGAATGCAACTTAATTATTTTTTCAGTAAAGATGGAAAGGAAAAATAGAAGAGAGAAACCTAGTGTAGAGGGCTAAACAAACACAAATTCTTAGGAAATAGATCCCAACAGAACCATGAAAATATAAAATAAGTGACGTGCATAAATTATGGAGCACATTTTAAGGCTTTCAAATCTATCTCTCACACATACTAACAACTATTTCGTAGCACAATTAGTTGTGTAATTTCACAGGTATCATCTACTAATACATAAAATTGATAAATCTACAATTTCACTGGTTCAATCTATTATCACATAACATAAGTAAATATGTGAGTTGAAGAGTGAATCCAACAACTAGAATTAAACAAATTTTGAAGAAGACAACATACATGAAGTGGAATACAGAAGAATAACACATACTACATATCCCAAATGCTTGGAATCACTAATCATTCTTGGTTAATCTTCCTGAATGAAATACATTTCATAACCAAGACTTGTGGGATTCGCAAGACAGTAACAACCTATTAGAACTAGGAAAATTGAACCACCTCATTTAGTTCTTATTCCCTCTTTATAGGGAGAGAATTCAAACAAGTAGTTACAAAATATGTTGAATGCTCCAACTATCTGAGAATGTGAGTTTTTTAGCTGTCCTAAGAGATTTTGATTCATTTTTGAAATGAAATTTTTACAAAACATAAGAAAAACATGATATCTCATGATTGACATAGAAAAATATCCCCATTTCCAATTCCTTTAATTTCATTAGGTGGAATCAGGCTCCCTTACCTGGACTCATGGCAGGCTAATGATATGGAGTTGTGAGGCATCAATAATTTGGGGTTGTGGGGCACTGAGGAACTAATCACATTTATGCATCATTAACCTCTTGGAATGGGTATTTGAGTGACCTTCACACTGAGAATTAATTCTTAGTCACACTATACAAAGATCATTTGTACAACAACATTGCTTTCTAAACTGATGGCACTTCTCTTCATTTGATCCTTTATAATGCACATGCGATATTATGGATGGCTTAATTCCCAGCATGAGACAGGACCAAGCTTCTCCCTACAAATTGTGGTCCTTCTTGCCTTGGCCCAGTGATATTTGCGGTCAAAATTATCCCTGTGACACCAACCTTTTGCACACATTTCATTAGCTGACAACCCACCCACCTTTCGTACTCTCTGTGCTATAATATCAGAACTTAATATATCATAAATCTTATCAAAATAATGTTATGAAATCACAACCTCTCAATTTCTCTAGCTCCTCTTCATTTAGCTCTATATTTCTTATTTTTCATAGAACCACTACCTCTCGCTGGAGGCTTTCATATGATACAACATTCATGATTTAAGAGTCCATGTGCACCCTAAGTTTATTTAAAATAATGTTATGAATTACAAAGTCCCAATTGGATTTCAGCTCCTTTATTCCCCCTAAGCCCATTCTTGTTTTTCCTCAATGGGACCTTTGTTTCTGACCACTGGTGTAGTGCTTAGGTGTTGGAGCCTCAGGGCCTTCATCCATCGTAACTCTATTATGATAGAAGTTATGAAATCATATCATCCAGATGCTCTTAACCCCTTTTCTATTATCCTCCTTATCGCAACTCCGCCCTATAATTGGGTGGCATGACCAGTGACTTGGTGCTTGGGTGCTAAGGCCTTCGGGCTCTTATCAAGGGATTATTTCGCTTTGTAATTTATCTTTTGTACCTGGTTCCTTTAAGTCTCGCATAACTAGGTTCTATTCCTCATCGAAACCACCCTCATCAAAACTTTTTGACAAAAAATTTATACAAGTGTTCTGATATTTCTAACCTCTGATATGCTGATCTCTGAGGTGACATCACACTGACATCATCATTTCCACATGATTCCACCTTAGTTGTGACACTTATCACCCAAATTTTCACTATTTGGACCTCAGTAATGCTGAATCTAACTGCCATGTATCCACCATATGACCACATGATGTTGATTTCGTCTACCTCGTCAGCATCTCGTAGCTAATTATTTATTGCCATGTGTCCTTAGGAGGAGAGAGAAAAGGTCCTTGGGGTCCTTGGTCTTGCGATGATTTTCCTTTTCATTTGCTTTACTCTTCGCGACTTCAATGCCTCTATGGAAATCCAATTTTTAAGGAGTTATAAAACTTCGATATTCCAATACCACTTTTCTCTGAGGTCTCCTCCTTCTGATATCATGTTTCGAAATGTTGAGGCTCTGATATGCTCTCGACCTCTCCTTCTAATTTCCTGATCAGATATTTTATTTCACATGTGCTTTTTAAATAAACCACCAAGGTTTCTTATTCTTTGACCCTCAATATCCTGAAGTCCAGACATGTTGTCTACTCATCCTTCCAATATGATCTACCCCCAAATTTTAGCCCTTCCTTTTGACATCAACCTTTCTTCTCATTTCCCTTTGGTTTTTGGAGTTCGACTCTTCCTTTAGTCAACCGATAATGCGCCGATCCTTCTCTGCACCAGGGATGAAAGATAGGATGCTATGACATAAATATAAGATGGTATGAGAGGTGACTACATTTCCCTTCACACTATTGGTATCCATGATCATTCTCTTAGGAACGAGAGTTGTTTTCACCCACATGTCTAAGAATAAAAGCCTCATACTTCTCTTCTTTTCTCATTGCTTACCACCCTCACTCCTGAGCCACCCCTTGTTTTTATTTATCATATTGAATTGAATGCACATCTAAATTATACACTTGACCTAGCCTTCCTCCACATTGTAGTAAACCATATTCATCATTCCATCCACCTCATGAACCCCACACTTAGACTAGCTAATGGGTCCCCCACTCACAACAACAAGCCCTGTTATAACATCATGCAGGCTAACATTTTATTGGGGCACCCATATTCGTGTTTGTACATCCTAAACCGCATTTTTGTATTATTTTGGAAAGTGTAAAAAATAATTTTTAAGGAACAAAATTCCCACCCATATTTTCGTGTCAGTTTCCTAGAGATAGTTCTGAGTTTCCCTCTGTTGGAGCTGGATCTTTACTCATCTCATATCCCTTCCATTATCACCATTTGTTCACACAATACCATGATAGTCGAAACAATCATTGAATCCACTCCCCTAGATGCCTTACCAACTCCAGGGGCACTTACTTCAGCACTGTTGTTTTGAATTCCACCACTTGGATCAATTCTCCAACGTTGGGCAGGTTTTCCATATCTATCGCTTACTATCCATTCTCATCATCATGTCTATGTACCCTATCTATTGAAAATATCCATACCAGTTTCACAAATATTTCCCCGAATCATATTTTGGGTGGTTGGCACTTCATTTTGTTAACATAAACACTCATATTCTAGAATCAAGGAATTACCTTGGTTACTCACATCCTATTGGGATAGTCTCAGGTGGCATAATGGGAATAATCATTTTCCCACTGATGTCATCAGTCTCCTAGAAATTTGACCTCAACATAATTTCTCATGTCAAGGTAGTATCATACATCTATCCATCACATTTTTTCTCATTCAATCAAAGACCCATGCACCCCAAAACACCCCCCTTTAGTAATTACTCACACCAGCTGCATGGGGGCATCCATATTAGTTTATTTTTCAAAAACACCCCCAAGGGTGAAATTAGTTATATTCATCAACTATCAACATGTCAGCTACCTCATCCTTGACTTGACATGACATTTTCCTCTATATTTGTATTATGTCAGTCCTAGTCATCATAACAAGCATAAGACATGCCCGACTTGTATAAACAATTATGTATCATCATTTCCTCAAAGCATTGGTTTCCTGCGAGTTCTTAGTTAAGGAAATATCCCTAATCATCTCCACATTGATATGATCTCTCTAAAAAAGCATGTTACACCCATCATTAGAACAAGAAAAAATGATGCATTTCGGTTATACACTTTCTCCTAACCTCATACATCAGGGGGAATCTATTAACATGGAGAAACTGTACACACATTTGTACAAGTCAGATGGAACCCAATTTTAGAAAATATGTTGGATTGAGGGGGCTTCGATCCAAGTTCAGAGTTAGTTGCACTAACCAACAAAACCCTACACTATCGGCCCTTTTTGAAACAACCCGCACAATGTAGGCTCTAGTATCACCTAAGGTAGTATTGGGGGATGATAGAACCAGGTTTTTACATCCATAAGACCATGTGGTGTGTTTCTGTTAAACTTACGGCTTTATCTAACCTTCACGAACCCTAACCCTAAAACCCAAAAGCTACAACAACTATTAGTTAACATATTTAAACCCTTATCTGATTGCGCAAACATTCATTACATTATGTAAATAAACAGATCTACTTCTTTCATGCATCTATTAAGTACTTTTCATGATTGATTGCATTTAATAGATCAAAACATACAGTAAATTTAGAGATAAGAAATGATACACAGATAATTCTCCAGAACAACATTTATTATGCTTAGATCTTATATTATAGACTTCTTCCAAACATGCGCACACAACTATAGGGGCCTGTGCACTTAGTTGTGGACTTACCAAGGTCTCCTCGCACAGAGCTGTAAGAGCCTTCCCCTCTGCCCAAGTACAAAATAGACAAAACAGACCCAAAACTTGCCTATGTATGCTCTTCGCTATCCCTTTATGACTCTTATATGAATACTTTTTATATGATACTTCATTACAAAACCATGGTCTTTGAACCATGGGCGGGTCACAACACATCTTAACTCTTTACAAACTAAGGGGATTTGACCTTCCTAAAGCCCCTTTGACTTCTATCAACCTACGCTACTCATGCTCCGCTCCTTAGAATTGGGAGTCTTTACAAAAAATTTTTTTTTTTACAAAACTTAACCCCAAGGGACCCCGTCCCAATAGGTCCCCAACAAAAATTCATGACTCATCCCAAGTCACTCTAATGATGTTGCCTCGATATTTTCCCGCAGATTGCTAAACTTTATCTTAAATGCTTGAAGATTTGTTGCTCCCTACGTAGCGGCCTAATGAACCTCTTCAACTAGTTTCTTTATGGTTGGACCTTCAACTACAAGGCCCATGGTTCTCTGGTTCTGCTGCATAGCCTTCATCTTTCTCTGAACCATATATGCTAACTAGCTTTCCTCATCAGCCCATGACTACATCCTTGAGGATATGATGGAGGCCTTCTGACGTAGCTCATCGATCTCGGTCTAGATGAGATTTAACTTCTGTAGTTTGATGAAACTTTGCACTAGGGATGAGGTTCATGCTATAGCATGGATCTCCTCAAACTGACCTATTTTTCTCAGATATCTGCTTAAATTTTATGCAAGTGTGGATCATCCTATAGTAAGGTCCACATCTCCATCATTTTCTAAAATAACTGGCTACAATCCTTGACTACAGCTTCCAATGTAGTCATATCGTCTTTAATAGCATCATTGTGCTTCTCTCTGACTTCTAGAGGAGTGGTTGGCTACAGCTTAATTTGATGCTTATATATCT
The DNA here is from genome assembly GCA_031772625.1 of Pinus tabuliformis. NCBI lineage: Eukaryota > Viridiplantae > Streptophyta > Pinopsida > Pinales > Pinaceae > Pinus > Pinus tabuliformis. The sequence continues at coordinate 53,360,475 of CM062815.1, forward strand.
GTAACTGCCTCTCAAAGTGGACGTTTCCAATTTCCTCCTTTGATTCCTTCACCATAGTAGCTAAATTCTATATTTTCTCTGTGGAAGTCACTCCTACTGGGATCTGGAGCTCAGTTATCTCATTGCAAACCTACATTATCGCTGCTTCTAGATGATGACTATGCATAATGATCTCCTTTTGTTCTTTGAGCACCTGTGCATTTTCCTTGAACATTTTCTGGTTGTTTGTTTTGACTTCACTGATAAGCAGTAATTTCTATTGTTCCCAGACTCTGAGCTCATCTGAGATTCCTTGATGCAGCTCATGCAATATATGAATGGGGAGCACCACAAGGTTAAGGGTCAAATTCTTCAGATGTAATAGGCACACCTTGTCCTCTAAAGTATCAATGTGCAAGGATCCCTATGGTAACTATACTACAAGAAGGTATGTGATGATCTCTTTTGTTAAGGCTCTCATGCTTACTTGCTTCAAGAACACTTAATTCAGGCTCGCTTGTTCGACATTCGCTTGAATTACCCCTATCTAGACCTGCAATTCCCTCAGGCCCCGATATACCTTATCTAATGCCTGATGGTATTTGTCCTCAATGTGTCCCCAAATATTTTATATAGTGTTGTAGACCACATCACTGATCTCGTCTATGTCCCCCTTTGTAAGGACCAATGGTGTCGCGCTTACAGATTTTTCAGACTTCTCCTTCTTCTGAGGTACCATGGAACTTTGCTTCTGCCTCCTCTTGAGTGTGAAGGGGGACTCCAAGGCTGCGTCCCCTTCCTCTTTATCCTTAGTCTCACCCTCCACATCTGTGCACTTCATTTCTAGATCATCGAGGTCAATAGTGTCTTGCGACATGGTTGCATCTTTCTCCTTCGGTGCCTCAATCTCTTTTGAAGGGACCTTTTATTTCGGTGCTTCTGTCTCCTTTATAGAGGACTCTTTCTATTACATGACCTTTTCTTTCATCATGACCTTTTATTTCGCAGAAACATTATGTGCGTCTTTCTTCTTATATTTCTCTGTTGTTGTTGTAGTTGCGTCTTCTATATATTTACTTGTTCCCGCGCCTGTGTTGGATGGGGTGAGCCATGCGCTTGGCCATTTGTCGATGACCCCCATAATAGTATCTTCGATGACCAAGTATGGAATCTTATGCCATGTGCTCGTCGCATCCTTCTTCACACAAATAGACAGATTATGAAAGTCTCCTTGAAGTCTACAATGTTGATGTACTTCTCATGTAATCTTGGTGATAAATGCGGTCATTGGTTAATCACCATCCACAACTCTAACTCGAATAGGACATAGAATATCTTTGTCTCCATGACGTGTTCAGGATCCTTCATTGCCCATAATGACAAAAAATTCATAGCCTCGCATAATTCTAGATCATGTTGCAGGAACTTGCTTTCTTCAAGGGTCCTCCATGCCACTAGCACGATCAACAGAAGCAACCATGTGTAGTGGAATTCCTTGCCATTGTCCTAGGATTCATACAATATTCCACGAAATCATCATAGATACTTAGCCCAATTATATTGGACTCCTTTGGAGCATTTCGTAGCCAAAGATACTACTTATGTCAAGACTTCATCAACACGACACTTCCTCATTGTCTTTCCAGCCAATATTTGTGTAGAAAATTGCACATTGTCATCCGATATGGAGCTAATCACATAGCTACATGACTTCTTCACCAGCCCAAAGTTTCTCCTCATTTGGTCTGCCCCCTTTTTCTCCTAAGATTTCCCTACAAAAGCATCAGTAGGGTCTACTCCTTGATAAGGAAACAATGTTATTCGGTGGATCAACATATCGGTGATTGGAATGGGCCCTCCCAACCAAAGGCACCCATCGTGAACCAACATCAATAACTGATGCACAAATATAATGTTAATGGTGTTGCAGTTAAAATGTTGCACCCATAACATATTAAGCAACCCCGCACACTCAACTTCAGTCGCCCACTTCATTAGCTCCAGCCGTGTAACCTTTGACTCCTCATAGTAGACTCTCTTCATATATTTGCTCGGGTCCAACTATGGGAAATTCACGTGATCACCCAGGTCCGAGTCCTCCCTCTTCAAAAATGGTATTTGGGCTAATAGATTTCCCTCAAAAGGTACCTCCTCTGGTAGCAATGGTGTGGAGACCTGAACTTTTCCAAATCCGGGTCCTTAGTAACTTTGGCCGTGGATTTCCTAGAGGGTACGTAAGTTGGTATCCTAGTAAATGGAATGACTTCATCTACTTCAATATGTTTAGACCCTGTTATCACTCTAGGAAACTCTCCTAGGTTGCAGCTCGGAGATTCCTGGTAACATATAATCTTCAATAGTGTTCTCTGAACTATGGAATGGATGATGGTTTGGATCAAGTCAGATAACTATTTCAGCTTTATTCTCACTCAAGACATGCATGAACGCTCTCACCAATACAAGGCTTTAGACCACTAATGCTCAATAGTTTATAGAATCAATGGATAGATGGAGAATACTGACTGTACTAGCAGATTCGATACATCAACACATATGAATGGCCAGCTACAGGAAGTAAATGAGACTTGCAAATCTAATTTATCAATGCAGAGATAATATGACAGTTATCTAGCATTAGACATAGAAGAAAACCTGAATAACCTATTCAAGTGTAATCATAGAACAACAAAGAGAATGGACATTGAAAATATAATAGCAAAAGAAGCTTATATTGCTATAATGAAGATGAGAAGCTTGAAGGAATAGTGGAGGAACAATCTCCAGATGTTGAACCTGTATTACATCTTCCTTTAAGATATTTATAGATTTTTACAATGCTCTCAAGCCTTCTAAGGCTCGAGAGGTCTCAATCTATCCCTTTTTCTCTTCAACAACTTTGATGCCATCTAGGAAAGAATGGGCTTGGAGGTTTTCTCCTTCTGACAGAGGAATAACCACCTTCAGATATTCTAGGTGCACTGGCAAGGATCTCTCTCATGCCAAAGATGCCCCATGATCTCTTTAGGTTGATTTGGGTCGTGTTGCATTGTTGATGCTCCATGATCGATTTTGTTGCGGGCTGCATCATGTTGTGCTATCGCATTTCCACTTCCAACCTTCTGTCTCTATCTCTCGGCTCTTTTAAGTGATGGAATGGATATTCGAGCCTCTGTGATCTCTTTAAAATGTTTAATAATGATTGTTTTATGTTCTATACAGAAAATGTTGTAATACTAAGAAATCCTACCCATTCTGCTTCTTTTGGGCTTTAAAGGTCCTCAAGTATGGTTTATTTATCTATCGGGTCTGCACTGGGTCACTGTTGCCTGTCACACTTAGCCTGTCCTATGGTTCCCTTTGTATTTCTTTTAAACAATGAAAAGACAAAATACATTGAAAATGGCTCCCTTCGGACTTGAAATAATATGTGATTTCATTCCAAAAACCCATCGGGTCCAAGTTTCATCGCTATTGCACTTCCCCAAGGTTCCTTTGTATTTCATTTAAACAACGAAATAACACAAAAATACATTACCAAATGGGCTTTTCCAGACTTGAAAATATATATTTTTTTCTTCCGAAACCTATCAAGTCTGGGTCTTATCGCATTGCGCACATATATGCAAAGGCCCTACTCCATGGTGATTGCCCATGTGATATAGCGATGTGATCAATCACAATCGCATATCGCCCGAGACAGAGGTCCATGGTTAGCACTCATAGTAAACCCTGATAGTGATTGCCGATCGCCATCGCAAGTTCCCTTGGGTGCGTGCCGATTTACACCGATTGCCTCCCGCCAATCAAATTTAGACCATTGATCGGCCAAATTTGACGGCTACTATTCATTTCTCTGCTTAAGCCTACAATACTTGATTTTCATTGTTTTCTTTGGTTTTTTACCTTTTGATAGTGTATTTCCACCCTTCCAAAGGCTGTCCTCTTGCGATGATTTTGACTTTGAATGATCCTTAATAGGATTTTGAAGACTTTTGGGGCATACTTGGATCTTTTGGCATGATTTTAAGCAAACTTTGGAGACTTTGGGAGTGTTTTGGGTCCATTTTTGGGCCAAACACCTCCAAGGCTAACACTAGCTCCTTCTGGGGATGAAATCCTCCTTGTGAGGTTTCAAGAACTACAGAACAATGCCTTTCCTGTTAAAAACAAGATCAAATCTTCCTCCTAGTGTTGCATTAGGCATGGAGTCTATTTAGCATGAAATAAAAACTTGAAAAAAGCATATTTACAATACCAATGCTTGAAAGCCTTAACTGAAATAAAGTTCAAAGAACAACCCATTGACTAGGCCATCAAAAACATATCCTTCTTTTGACGCATCCCTTATGAGAAAACAGTTACCAAACTAAAAATTGACCCTTTTCACCTTTCTATCAAAGGTTTCTTTCTCTTGGTCAATGTGCATATCAACAAATTCATCAAAGACTTGCAAAAGCCTATTAATTTTATCATCTACTTCAAAAAAAAATTCAACATTTGATATTATCATGCAGAGATGGTCTATATTTCACCTCATCTCTGTATGCTTTCAGCCTTTGATGTTTTTCTTGGAAGGTTTTGTACACCTGCTGAATGATAAGGTCTACTTCATACTCTGCTATGTCATTTGTGACCTAAAAAGTTAATATAAAAGATGAATCAATGAATTCTTGTGTGGGGGACACAAGGACTTCAACTGTTCCTGCAGCTTCCTTAGAGCAAGCCCCATCAAAGAACATGTCCCAAATCTGTGGGCCTTCTTCCTCTATGATCTGGAAAACTGGTTTTTTAAGCTGCATAGAGGCCAACTGATAAGGCTTGGTAATGTCAAGGCCAAGCTTATCCATGATAGCCTTGGGCATTTGATTATGGTTGCCTCCAGTGTCTAGAAGGAAATTATGAAGGATTTTATCATGAATAGTCAGAGAGACATAGAATGATGGGGAGCTGTCTTCACAATTTTCAATCATTGGGCTGAGAATAACAGTTGGTTGGTCATCTTGCAGATTTACATAGTCAGTGGAAGCTTGGATGGCACTAGGCTCAAGAGCCTCAAGGATAGATTTCTTCAATGACTCATTCTTCATTGGTTCAATTAGAGGCATATGTATTCTTGGCTTCTGAATTTCTGATTGAAAACTGAAAGAAGAAGGGGACTTGTCAGGGCCTCTTACCTCTATGGCTGGAGCTTTGAGGATGATAGGATCAACTGCTGGTTGCTTCTGCTTATTAGCTTACTTTTTTGCAGGGACAACAACTTTATGAAAAAGAGTCTTCTTGGCATTATTCATCTTTCACCTTAGATTATATTTGTGTTGGTCTTTAGTTTGTAGAGCAGCTGAACCATTCCACTCTTGGTTGATCTGGTCATTGAATAATGACTTTTCATATGTAGCTAAGGTCAAAAAGGGGGCACTGCCTTTGTCTTCCATACAATGGATCTCATCATCTTCTTCGAACTACTCTTCTTCCATGATTGCATTCTAAAAAGGGAACTTCACCCTTTGGTCTTCATTGGCATCTTTGTTTCTTTGCAGGATCTACAATTGGTCATTTGCCCTTCTATATGGATTTGGATTTGGAGGAGCAAAGGCCTTAGGAACCCTTCCTTTCCCAGAATGCTGCTCAACATTTAATTTGGAAACTTCATAGGCTAATGACTCTATCATCTTGGCCATTTTATTAATCTTGGGATCTGAAGATGATGAAGGCTCGCCCCTCTGTCTCCTTCTATCAGCATTACCTTTGAGCTTTTCTGCAGCCATGATGTTTGATTCTACTTCCAGGGTTGCATCTTTCATATCAGCCAAAGAAGCACATTGCCTCTCCCTCAACAGTAAACTGAAATCAAAATCAAAGGTGTTGGCATAGATGAGTCAAGCAGAGGTAGTGGTGGGTTTCACTTCAGCTGGTATCTTGTTGTACATGCGGTTAAATCTCTTATTAAAATCAGACAGCAGCTCACCATTTTCCCTCTTTAAGTTCCCAAACTCAGTGTGGTAGTAAAGGAGATCCTTCTTATCCCCCCAATGCTTTAGGAATGCATCATCTAAGGCCTCATTATCTTCTATAGATCTTGGGGTCAGTTCTCTGAACCATTTTCTAGCCTCTCCATCTAGGCTTTGGACAAAGACTCTCATCTAGACATCATCTTCACTAATGTCCAAGTTATTAGGATAGCTATAGAATGACTCAAGATGTTTTTTAGCTAAAACACCTTCAGTTCCAGTGAACTTAGGCATATACTTCTGATATTCTCTAGTAGGCATGGCATTCAAAGGAGTGGACAGTATTAGAGGTCCATACTTAGCATATATGATTCTTTCCATTTTGGTAGGTGCTTGTGGACCTACCATAGCTATGGTGGCTAAAAGAGTAATGACAGTCTAAATGATAGAGGGGTGAGCAGTGACTGATAATACTAAAGGAGTATGATGGATAGGATGTGAGGTTTCCTTTGGGCATACAACAAAAGGAGAACCTAAAGAATAAGGAGCTTTATGAATCTCTAAGAGTTTTTCTATACTGCTAGTATTAGATTCTATACTCTCAACATGTATTGATTCTATTACAGGCCTTTCTTGAAGAGATATAGGAGATTGTTTAGGTTTACTTGAACCTGATGCTCATTTCTGCAATACCTTCCTCTCTTTGATTATTTTTTCAAGGTCAAGTACTGGTTCAGCTTGTAGCTTGTGAGGATTTCTCCGAGTATGACTCACAAACTAAGCCAGAACTATGAAGTGGAGTTGCTAAGAGGTTCGGCTTCCAGTAGAGTCGTAAAATAGATGATTACAACCAAAAATGTGCCCAAACTTTGTCTATCATCAAAGATAGATTTGTGTCGTTTCCCATGGAAGCCAAGCTTCAGTTTCCTCTCCCTGGAAATAGTGCCAATTATGTTATCACTCTAGTAAACTCTCCTACGTTGTAGCTCGGAGATGCCTGGTAACATATAATCTTCAATATTGTTCTCAGAACTATTGGAATGGATGATGGTTTGGATCAAGTTAGATAACTATTTTAGCTTTATTCTCACTCAAGACATCCATGAACACTCTCACCAATACAAGGCTTTAGACCACTAATGCTCAATAGTTTATAGATTCAATGGATAGATGGAGAATACTGACTGTACCAGCAGATTCCATACATCAACACATATGAATGGCCAGCTACAGGAAGTAAATGAGACTTGCAAATCTAATTTATCAATGCAGAGATAATATGATAGTTATCTAGCATTAGACATAGAATAAAACCAGAATAACCTATTCAAGTGTAAGCATAGAACAACAAAGAGAATGGACATTGAACATATAATAGCAAAATAATCTTATATTGCTATAATGAAGATGAGAAGCTTGAAGGAACGGAGGAGGAACAATCTCCAGAAGTTGAACCCGTATTACATCTTACTTTAAGATATTTATAGATTTTTACAATGCTCTCGAGCCTTCTGAGGCTTGAGAGGTCTCAATCTATCCCTCTGTCTCTTCAACAACTTTGATGCCCTCTAGGAAAGCATGGGTTCGGAGGTTTTCTCCTTCTGACAGGGGAATAACCACCTTCAGATATTCTAGCTATGCTGACAAAGATCTCTCTCGTGCCAAAGATGCCCCATGATCTCTTTGGTTGATTTGGGTTGTGTTGCATTGTTGATGCTCCATGATTGATTCTGTTATGGGCTGTATCATGTTGTGTTGTCACCTTTCCACTTCTAGCCTTCTATCTCTGTCTCTCAGCCTCTTTTAGGTGATGCACTGGCCATTAGGGCCTCTGTGATCTATTTAAAATGTTTAATAATGAATTTTTTCTATTCTATATAGAAAATACTGTAATACTGAGAAATCCCACCCATTCTACTTATTTCGGACTTCAAAAGTCCTCAAGTATGGTGTATTTATCTATTGGGTTCGCCCTTGGATCACTGTCACCTGTCACACTCGGCCTGTCCTATGGTTCCCTTTGTATTTCATTTAAACAATGAAAACACAAAAATACATTGAAAATGGCTCCCTTTGGACTTGAAATAATATGTGATTTCATTCCAAAACCCCATCGGATCTAGGTTTCATCACTGTCGCACTACCCCAAGGTTCCTTTGTATTTCGTTTAAACAACAAAAACACACAAAAATACATTACGAAATGGGCTTTTGCGGACTTGAAAATATATATATTTTTCTTTTGAAACCCATCAAGTCCGGGTCTTATCACATCATGAACATATATGCAAAGGCCCTGCTCCATGGTGATCGCTGATGCGATATAGCAATGCGATCAATCACAATCACATATCGCCTGAGCCAGAGGTCAATGGTTAGTGCTCATAGTAATCCCCGATAGTAATCATCGATCACCATCGCAAGTTCCCTTGGGCCTGCACCAATTTTTGCCAATTGCCTCCTGCCAATCAGATTTGTACCATTCATCGGCCAGATCTGACGGATGTTATTCATTCCTCTGATTAAGCCTACGATACTTGATTTTCATTATTTCTTTGGTTTTTTACCTCTCGATATTGTATTTCCACCCTTCCAACGGCTCTCCTCTTGCGATGATTTTGACTTTGAATGATCCTTAAGAGGATTTTGAAGACTTTTGGGGCGTACTTGGATCCTTTGGCATGATTCTAAGCAAACTTTGGAGATTTTGGGAGTTTTTTGAGTCCATTTTTAGGCGAAACACCTCCAAGGCTAAAAATCCCCATAGTTAAATCTTCCTCATCTAAGTCCAAGGGTTATGTCAGCTGCTTGGTCTTATCCATCTAAACCTTTTGTCTGATCTCTGTGGGATTCTTTCACAACGATTACTGTACTGGCAATTTCTGGGGTTTCTTTTGCTTCTTTTCTTCTACCATGGAGGCATAGGGTTTAGACCTTGGTGACCTATATGTTGTGGTAGGCACATGTTGTGTTGTAGTCATTCTCTGCCAGAATATTTCCTTCTGCCACTTAGTTAAATTTTCTTCCCACCCAAGTCCGTGTTATGCAAACTTCTCTCGAGTCTCCCACCAATCTCCTCCAGACATGCAACAATTGCCTTGGCACAAACTAAGGTGCAAACTCTCAAGGAAATCTATCAGGAAGCAAAGTGTTTGAATGTGGAGTGCAGTTCTATATTTATAGCCCAATTTGAATTCAAATCCATCAGTTCCCTCTAAATCTTCGTCATCAATGCTCTTTTGGCAGCATATTCCCGAAGATATGCTCCTTAAATGCTCTTCCCATGTGCTCTTTAATGGAAAAATTGCCATCCCATTATCTATAGTGCTTCCAATGGTCACTTTTTGGCTAGGCTATGTGAGACCCACGTGCTAGCGTAGTTCTTTTGTCACATATCCCTTCTATGCCTTTCTTCCCGTCATCACGCGGCCCCTTTGCTTCACCAAACTGTCCTTATGGTAGTGTAGTTTATAGTCCCACAATTCCTTGCAACTTCTTGAAGTACTAATACTATCCTGCTTCCATATAATCATTGTGTAGGGGTGGGATCACCCCTATAAAACTTTAACCAGATCCCATTAATTTTTCCTAGAAACAGTTATGCGTTTAGCTTGACGAGGTGAACTACAAGACCATTTGTAATCTCCTTGGTGATATATGGTGCCAACCAATGCATATGAAACTTTCTTGGAAACTTTGTGAACTTGGTATCATACATTGGCACTAAATCTCCAATTTTAAAGGTACATTGCTTAATGTGGCGATCATGCAACGCCTTTTCTTGAGCCTTCTGTACCTACTGATGAAAACCAATTAGGAAAATATATTCTTCTAACTCGAATATCTATGTAATTCCTCCATGGTATCCCAATATTCCATCTCTGTGACTGCAACAATCCTCAAACTTGACACCATCTACTCGATGGGAATCACAACCTCTTGTCCATAAACTAGCCAAAACAATGTATGTCTAGTCAGTTTGTTATAGGTAGTTCAATATGCCCAAAGAACAACCAGTATGCACATATACCAATAATTCCTATTTTCATTACAAATCTTCCTCAAAGTAATTTCCAGGATTTTATTAAAGGCTTCCACTATAATGCTTTCTTGACAATGATACAACATACTTTTTTGATTTTACATCTAGAATTATTCAAGCAGAGCAACAATTTTTTCATTCAGGGAGTGTGAACCCTTGTCACTCATCAATAACTTAGGACAACCAAACTGAGACAAAATGTATTCAAATATGAACTTTGCAGTTATAGTCACACTGCGATCCTTCACAGGCTATGCCTCAGCCCATCTAGTCAAGTGTTTTGTTGTTGTAATGATGTATCGCACTCTTTTCTTCTTTCCTGGTGGCTAAATAGGTCCCACAAAGTCTATCACCCATTTATCAAATTATTGTAATGACACTTACAGGTTCAGAGAAAATTTAGCCCATCGCGACGGCCTCCCCATCCTTTGACAGACATTGCATGCCCTGCAATATTCTTTCGAATCTTTGTTTACAGTTAACCACCATAGCCCTCCTCATAGGATGTTCTGCACAATCGCCCATCCCGCATAATTTCCTCCAACAAATTCTCCATGCGCTTTAGTGAGGATACTATGTCTTTCATAATTTAGTACATATTTGTGTAGAACTTCATCCAAACCCATTTTATACAAGTTCCCTACAATAACAGAAAAGTTCGCAACAATGACCACCAATTCTTTCTTCTGTTGTGTCATATATCCTTCAAGATTTGTACCCGTAGAAAAAATTTGGATTATGTCTAAAAAAATGTTCATCTGAAACATGCACAACAAAGAGCTATGTATCAGGCAATCCTTCATCAATATCGGTAGGTTCATCGCCATTATAAATTTGTGAAAGGTGATTTGGTCCAACATTCAATCTCCCTAGCTTCACCACTACTTCGAAGTCATAGTCTTGAAACAACAGTAGCCATCCACAAATCCCCCCCCCCCCCATACAACACAGGTTTGTTGACTAGGTACTTCAAAGTTGAATGGTCTGTGTACATTTTGAAGTGAGCACCTAACAAATAATGCTTGAACTTCTTGAGTGCATACACCATCGTCAATCCTTTGTGCTCCTTGGTCAAATAATTCTTCTTTGCCTTAGATAACTTCCTACTCGAGAATGCAATTGGATGGTCAATATCACCTATGTCTGGCTGGGTTAACACTACTCGTAATGCTATGTAGGACATGTCTACATGTATGTGGAATTGTTTATTCAAATTGTGGAACACTAGAACACGTGATGTAACCATATTTTCCTTCAATACATCCAAGATTTTCTAGAAATCATCATCCCAGCAAAATGTCACGTCCTTCTTCAATAATTTTTCCATGGGCACAGTGATCTGCACGTATGCCTTGATGAATTTCCTATAGTATCCTATATGTCCCAATGTTTTGCGCAACTATTTTACATTCCTTGGAGGATCCATGTTGTTAATCATTGTAATTTTGGTAGGGTCTACCATCAACCCCTTCTTGCAGACAACATGGCCTAAGAGTATCACATATGGTACGCAAAATATACACTTCTTCAGATTAAGGGATATCTGATACTTCCTGCAAGTATCCAACATTAGGCGAATACTAGAAACATGCTCCTTTACTAAACCAAACACTGTCAAATCTTCAAAGTAAAGCTTCAAAAACGTATGAATAAATTCTTTAAATGTTGTGAATACCACCATAGAAAATATTGTAGGGGAATTCTTATGTCCAAAGGGAATAACTTTATATTGAAAAAAACCCCATTCTGTGGCAAAGGTAGTCTTACTTTGATCTTTTGGTGCAATATTGATTTGGTGATACCCTGAGAACCCATATGTAAACAAGTAGGCTCCTTGACCACCTACGTTCTCTAATACTTCATCGGTGAATGATGTAGGAAATGGATCATGGACACAAGCATCATTCAACTTCCTTAAATATATGCAGATTCAGATTTCTCCCTTCGTCTTCTTCTCCTCAAACACCATAGGAATAACCCAGTCCAATTATTCTACAGGCTCAATAATCCCTGTTGTAAGCATCTTATCCAGTCCTTCACACACTTTTTCTTTGTACATAGAATTCAACCGGTATCAATGCTACTTTATCGGCTTCACATTTGCCATCAGAGTGATCTTCATAACTCCTAAATCACCTACTATACCCTTCAGATTAAATAACTTAGTTGGAAACAAGTCCTGATATTCCCGTAATAGCTCCACAACTTTGTCAACTGTGTCCTCATCCTAGTAGTCACCTATATTTGTGAACTTTGGCTGCGCTTCCGACCCAATGTTTACTTGCTTGGTTTTAAATGTATTTGAGATGTTAAGAACTTCTTCCTTGGGCCCCGCATATTCATGTTGTCATTTTGACTTTGCGATACTGATATTTGTGGGATCTTCCTCACTTGCTTCAGTGGTCACATTGTATCACTCCAGAGCATGGCGTAGTTGTGTACTCCAGTCTGTGTGTACCCATGTGAGAGGTTTTCCCAACATCCTAAATATTGTATCCTTGATTTCCTATAATACTTCATCAATACATTCAAACCCATCCTCAAAACTAAAAGTTAACAAAAATATTTCCTTCAAAACATCCCACTCCACATTTTTGTGTCGCAACTCTGTTTCTAGATACCAGTTCATCAAGATAGTATCCAAAGTGTGGAAGAATATGTGCACCCATTCAGGTTGTGGTTCCTCTCCCCAAGCTTTCATCCAAAGAGCCAGATGCTCACACGTATCATCCCTCCCTTTGTATTTTTCAATCATGTGGGTGTTGGCATATATGAATCATAGCTTCATCATCCTACAGTATTCCTTCCAGTCAACAAAGTTGTTCTTATGTGTACGTTGCCATCTGGAAGGCGTAGCTCTTAGTGTGATGTCTAGCACCTAGAACCGATGTTCCTCCGGTACATCCCTTTCAAATTTATCTAGAAATAAATTTACATATTCTAAGCCATCATAATACAGTAAACTACATACCTCAATAGATATACACCAGGGTGACTTGGTAAGCCTATTGCATTGTAGCGTCGATAGTTCATGCAATCTATTATTCCAATGCTCAAGATCTTCATCTGAATCCAAATTGTAGGAGTTGTCCTTTTCCCATGTAATGGGCCCATCCACTGTAGGGTTGATTCAATCCTCATCTCATGCAGTAGGCTTATATATCTATTCAATATCATCCTCATCATAGTAATCTCAAGCTGGTTCAGTATACCACGCACCCTCAACCAGATCTAATGGGACCATTACCCTTAGTTCCTTCTTCTCAAATGTCATGCTACACTTCTTCAGGTTGATGACTACATTTATATCAAATGCCCAATTAATTCCAAGAAGTGCTCGATATGGATTACTATCATCCATGATTTCAATTACTTAAAATTTAGCTATAGCGCATGCCCCGTCAATATCTATAGTTACTCCATGTAAGTGCCCCGTTGGAATAATCTTCTGTTGGTTCACCATTCACAGCTGAATTGGGGACCACTATAGTACTAACTTTCCCATTATTTCTCAACTTTGTTTAGGAATAACATTCATGTCAGATCCTAAATCTAGGATCACCTAGTCCATCTCGAACTCTCTGATATGTGTAATTAATCTCATCTCTCGACCCGTCCTTTTCTTACCCTTGTCCAATTTATGCAAGGCATGCTATTTAGGAAGTGGCTTACCTATTCTAGAACAGTTCTCTATCAATTCTTGCAATCCCTATACTACATTTTGGTCCCTTAAGAGCTTCATACAGGTCTGTAAGAAATATGTTAACAATGAAGGATCTATTTCCTATGAAGCACTGACTTCTTTAGGCTTCTCCATTTGTGCACCATGAACCTTTGATGTGGAAGCACCTCAATCCGAAAAGCTCTTCTTTGCCTCCATAAAATTTTTATTAGCCTTATTTAAATCAAATCTAGCATCTTTGTGAGTAGCCTTGCTTCCCTTTATCCTCCCTAGTAGCTATACCGCTTTGCGTAATGATATTAACACTGGGCTCATCTTCCCGTCATTTTGATCTCATCATCTAGATGTTTTGAGTAGGCTATTGGGTCTTCTTCTCTTGCATATTTGTGGTGAGAATGGGACAATCCTCTATGAAGTGATCAAAATATTGACAATATTAACAAGAGGGGTGTGTCAGGTTCTGATAATCCCACACAAAGTGGCTTGGTTCCCCACAATTGTGACAAATGATTTGTTCATGGTCTCTTCTATCTCCTCCTTCTTGTCCCCTTTCTTGTCCCTGGAATCCTCCATGCACTGAAGGTGCACCTTGATCTTACTGAGGAAATGTCTCAACATGTACTCTATATGCTGGAGTTATGTCCATGATTAACTCGTAGCTTCAGAAATTGTGCTGATTATGGCCTACAAACTTACAAAAGTTGTAAAATAGTTTTTGGGGAGTCTGCACAAACTTCTATAACAATTGGCAATTGTCTGTTATATGTTTTCCAGTAATCTCGCAGATAGTGCACCATGGTACTACACTAGTCCTCGATCCAATAATATTTTATGGTTTCATGGGGACAAGAGCTCCACCAATTAGATAGTTCTAATACACCAAGAAATGATCCTTGTTGTGACCATGGCCATTGCACTTTAAGCACCATACTTCCACATGGGTCTCACTTTGGACCTATTTCCCCTTTTTGAGATCATGCAACTCCATATGTAGGCTATCCAATTGCGACTGAATGTGTTGCACTCCTAGATTTGTATACTGAATAGGCCTAGCCTCCAATTTCATAGCAATCTACAAGGCTTCTACTTGCATTCCTATCTCCTATTGCGAAAATGGTAATCTCAAATGAGGTAACAACAAAGAAATATACCAATCCTTATGTTGCTCATCCGAAATTGGCAGATTAGCCTATTGTAGTAGACATTTTTACCTTTGATCAAAACCCCATGTAGACTCATTTACCCTCTGCTTGATTTCTTTGACCTCATTTACAGACTGGGCTCGCGACTTATGCTTCTTCAATTCGTTATTCAACGCATATTTTGTATCTTTCAATGTCGCAGTTGGATGAGCCGTACTATACTTAATATATCATCTTAGTGCCCTATCTTGCAATGCTGTGACTAGCTACACTTTCTTTAGATCATCATCTATTATCTACTATGACTTCCACACAACATCTACTACAAACTAGAATTGTTCAGGATCTTTAGTCCCCAGACCCTCAAATATAGGCATCTTCATAGTGTTCGCTGTGTTGAATAGTGGAGGTGGAGGTGTAGGTGTGTGAGGTGGAGGTGGCGGCAGAGGTGGAGTGGATGGATGTGGTATTACCACAATATGTTGATTTATTGTCTGCGTCACACCTTGAGGCATCTCTAAACTATTAATCTCTTCATCCCTATCAGATGCTTCCAATAAAGGGCTATACTCTACACTTCAGTCTAGATCTTTTTTGAATGGTTTCCCACTTCATGTAGCTCCCTTCAATTCTCATCTAAACAATAATTTATTGCAATAACCCGTGTCTCACACAGTAGCATCTTAATCCACATTTTCAGAGATTTTAGATACTTACATCTCAGTCCTTTGAAAAAATGGCATTCATCTTTGCTATAACTAACAAACGTGTCAATCACAAACTCAATAATGAATTGTGTTTGTGTTGTACTTTTTGTTTAATATTGTTATTGTATTGTTCTTACCTCATTCATGCTTTTTTGGGTTTTTTTCAATTACTGAAATCATCCAACTATTTGTATGATCTTTGTATGTGACAACCAAGCTACAAGGAAAGGTGTTTTGGGTCCCTTGCTTAATAAAACACCAAATACACTGATAACACTTTCATATTTGACAATTTTTACAAATACTTCTCTCTCCATTCATGATGAAGCACAATAGTGGAATGTGGGTGATCTCACTTGATTTTCAAATTAATTCTATGAGTTGTATTTGAGTCTCTAAGCCCTCCCAGAGTGTTAATGCATGCATCTACTATTACCATGCCAAATTTCAGTGTGTATGAGCACAAAATGAAAAACATTAAACGTTGGGCCCATTAATAGGTCACTATGTTCAGGGTCAATTTATTAGAGGATAATTTCGGCCACTAATTATTAGTAAATTTTAAGTGATGGATTGTTCCTTAGTGAGGGTAGGCTCATAACTAGTAAATAACAATAAATAACCATGCCAAAATTTAGTTTGTATGAGAACAAAATGAAAAAAATTCAACATTTTCCCCACTCATAGGTCATGATGTCTAGGGTCAATTAATTAAAGCGTTATTTCCACTAATTAGTGGTAAATTTTAAGCAGCAGATTGGTCCTTAGTCGAGATAGGCCCACAATTAGCAAATAGTAATAAATAATTTCATAAC
Source organism: Pinus tabuliformis (assembly GCA_031772625.1). Lineage (NCBI taxonomy): Eukaryota > Viridiplantae > Streptophyta > Pinopsida > Pinales > Pinaceae > Pinus > Pinus tabuliformis. The sequence continues at coordinate 53,376,789 of CM062815.1, forward strand.
CTTGATATTTAAGTTACAATTTTGTCATTTCATTGTGAATTATTTTTTTGATTTGTATTTTAGTCTCGAACCCCTCTCATACTATCAATGCATGCATCTGCCATAACCATGTCAAATTTCAGTGCATACAGGCGGAAATTGAAAAAATTTCAACATTGGCCCCATTCACAGGTCACATGGCTAGCTCAACGAAATTTTGTGGCCCTTTGGAAATCAATTCATTGAAAATTGTAGAGAAAAGAGAGAATAAAAAAAATAAAGTATACAATCAACTAATAACGCTTTCATATTTGAAAAATCTTTTCAAATACCTATTTCTTCAAGTTCAAGATGAAGCATAATGGTGAAATTTAGGTGATATTGCTTGATTTTTCAATTTTTTTTAGTGAGTTGTATTTGAGTATCAAAACTCTCCCACACCATCAATGCTTAAATATTCTATAGCCATGTCAATTTTCAATTTGTACGAGAACAAATTGAAAAAATTTCAACGTTGGCCCCATTCACAGGTCACTATGTGCAGGGTCAATTAATTAGATCATCATTTTGGCCACTAATTATTAGAAAATTTTAAGTATTGGATTGGTCCTAATTAGCCAAGGTAGGATGAAAATTTGTAAAAATAAGATTGATATAGGTCCAAATAATTGGTCCGTATGCATCATTTTTGAATTCACTGGGATTTAAATACTTTGAGATTGAAAGCATGAGCATAATAGAGATATAATAAATTATGTCATGTACTATCGGTCATGACAACAAGATTTAGATTAATGCAAATAATGAACTTCTCTTAGTTTCAAGAACATATAATATTCTCTACTGACAAGGCCAACCATGTGAAGGTGGAAGATCATATGGCCCCTACACCCCCTCACATCACTCTCGATATTCCCAATACCCAATTTATCTACTATAAACTATTTGAAAGCAACATAGTTAGAATCAAACATATATAGAAATTACTAGGAAAAAAAAAATAAGTTAAATGAAATATATAAAGACATACCTTATACATTTCAACATTTCGATATCATTAATCTTCTTCTTCATCCAACTCAACATTTACATCATCCAATTCAAAAATGATGTTGAAACAATCAACCATATCAAAGTCATCATTTCCACTATTCATATCATCATCCATATCATCATGAAGAATATCATCACCTACATTTGGTTGAACTTCTTCAAGTTATTCATCTAAAAATACATTATCAATAGCATATTCATCGAGAACATTGTCTTGAACATCTCCTTGAACTTCTTCGACATATTTTTTATCTGATAAATGACGCACTAACTGCTCCTCTATATCATCATCCTCTTCAAAAGTATCTTCTTCTTCTGCTACATTATACTCTATCGACCTTCCTCTTGGATCATATATAATAACATATGACCAGCTTCCTCTACTTGGAACCTTTGAGTAAAAGACCTATTCTCATTGGCTTGGATGGAAATAGCAATCTGATCCTAGCTCAAATGACCTTGTATTAACCATGGCAAATCCATTATCATGTTGAATAAGATTTTTATCAAGATCACGTTCATTCATTCGTAGCCTATACCATTTCACGTCAAACAAAACCAATTTGAAGGAATCAAGGTCACACTTAAGTATGTCATCGAAATACCCATAGTATCAATTATCAAAGACTTGTGGATGTGTATTACTTCTAGAGGAAAAAATAGTGACCTAGAAGACTTCAGTTATCCCACAATCAAAAGTTTTCCTGATTTCATCCAACATTTTGATACAAAATTTATGGCCATTACACCACATAGCCTTGTGGTATTTCAATTGCAATCATCTAAACACATAAAAAAGATATTGTCAATTAATAAACATATTCATATAACTTGGAATGTATCTAAAAAAACACATCTTCATTCACATTAATAATATATTTATAAAATAATTGAATAAAATATTACAGTATGAAAATGCATCTTTTCCTTTTTATCTTTCAGATAATTTTCTAAATCAATTTCCCTCTGCATAACTTTTGCATCTTGATCACGATGAGGTTCTATAACCAATGTAAACTACCCTCCCCATGATTACATACCATAAAATTATTCACATCTTTCAATCCACGGTTTCATCCAATTAACAGATTGTTTGCAATGATAAAATGTTGTGCATCTCACTCTTGAGCAATTATATAAGAAAATCATAATTCACCAATAAATATTAGTTAACATGGTCAATATTAATAATTGATGAAAGAATAAAAAATAAACAAGTATGATATACACAAAAATGAAAAGTTATATGTATGTATGTATGCATGTATGTATTATCAATCTCCACATTAAACATTTAATTACTTGCCACTCTTGTTCTTTTACCTTTCCCCAACAGGTGCTCCCCATCAATTTTTTTGATGGAGTTCACATCCCAAATGTGATCCACACACATATTTTCTACAAATGTAGGAAGATACTGACTAAGATACACCATGGATTAATATGCCATATATCCCTATACCATAAAACCCTTAGGACATGCTCTTTGTCTAACCAAAGCCTTCAATGAATTTGAGTGCCTCTCCACCATCCACATTGACCTTGTGCATACATGTCCCCACAATTAAATATTCTTAACTTGGTGTATGAGGTAGTGCTCTTATGCATTGAAAAATGCGGAGGTAGATACTTTTGTATTTCACACATTAGTTGAATAATTCCTCTGTATCAATTCTTTATATCATCTTTATGTATTTCTTTCAATGACAACCATCTACAGATGATGCGTGCAAATGATATTTTAACAAAACATAATATACTATATTACAATTAAAACACATCATTAAGTTGAACAACTAATTGAAAGAACACTTGACATATAAATCACCACTTACCTTATGTATTTTCCAAGCTCATATATAACTTGTTTGACATTGCTGTCAAAGTCATCTAGGAGAGATAGAGGTAGAACATACTATAACAATAAAAATGAATCGTTATTTGTTTAATCCAAAGTAAAAAAAAACAAATAATAAAGATGTATATAAACACACACACCAAAACATACAAAAACAAATAATAAATATGCACACAACACACACACTCACAAACACATATATAGATATATATTCCAAAATAATTACCTTAATAAAGGTATGCCAAGATGTGTTTTTACCCCACCAAATTCACCTTTCTTTGTTAAGATATTATTTATGTTTGAAGTAAATCTCGTAGGAAATTTAATTCTTCAATGACAGCTTTTAGATCATTAATTTTCTTCTTTGTTAATAGCCATGGAATATTGTTTCAATGTCCATCTCTATTTGATCGTATCCCACTTTTCATTGCATGATTGGATTTCACAATGTCATTACAAAATTTGAGGATTTTTTCTTTATCCCTCCTACCATCTATGATCAACTACAAATTTTCTGTCACGTTCTTCCTAATATGCATTATATCAAACATATGATCTATTTTTAGGTGCTCATAGTAGGGAAACCTCAAGAATTTAGCGGGATAAATTTTCATTCCTCGTGGAAGCCTATCATGTCCATCACAACAATTTTTGTTATATTCCAACTTCCATTAGTGAGGTTTTATTGTTTGTGGTTTCAATCCAATCTCTTCTTTCCCATTGAAAATATGCTTTTAAATAACACGATACATATGGTTTTGAGAGAGGAAGCTCCTATGCTCATCAAACAACTCCTTTCCTAAACTTGTTGAACGATGGGATTTCAACTTAGGACCACAAATTGGACTTTCAAATCTACCCTTTGTTTGAAGGTCTGTAATAGATGGATTAATGTAAAATATAAACTACGTAATTATTTAAAAAACATGCATGATATGCTCTAATTGAAAGAATTATATACTATTAAAGTGAAATGGAATGTTACATACCAAAAAAATGTGTTAGTCTTGGGGAATCATGAATTGTCCATACAAGTATTCCATGGTATTGAAATCGTCTCTACCCTATTGGTTTAAAAATGTTGTATATAGTGATGCCAACCCATAACTTCATTATCTCATCAATAAGAGGATCAATTTATACATTGATATATTTGACTTGGTACTTACCTAATTTTTTGAAATTACACATAATTACTACTACGTTATGTACATATAAGTAAATAAATAAATATAACATATTATATAACACACGAGACAAATGAAAATGTTATAATATTTGAAAAATTAAAGTAAACAAATACTTGGAACAATCATTGTCAACATAATATTCTCTCATTTTATTGACATCCAAGGCGAACGGTTATTGATTGTAACCAGAATTGGCCACACTGAGTAAATAGACCTATGCTCTCCAAATGTATTAACACCATTATTTGCCAATGAAAGCTTAAAATTCAGAGGTTCATCTTTAAAATGTGACCATTTTTCCTCAATTTCCAAAAATGCATAAGCATCTACAAGCATTTGAAGAAAACCATCTACACTTCTATACTATGCTTGGTAATCCATAAACTATGCTATGCTTTCACACTTGAACAATCACTGCAAATGTGGAATTATGGGAATATGACGAAGAACCTTTGAGGCAATCCTTTTTTTAGTTGATTTCTTTGATATATATTTCTTTGACATTTCATGGATTTTTTTTCAATGTATGTTATCCATAATATATAATACGATAATTAAGACATGCATATATAGCTTGGTACTCCATTAAAATTTCTTTCATAGTGGCATATAAATCTCTGTATGTGTGAGGTAACGTATTTAACAATGGTAAAATATTCACCTAACAGTCTAGTACAACATAAAAAATCACTAGTTAGTGTAAATAATATTAATCATAAATATTGCATTCTTATTTTACACATTAATTAACACTAAAAAAAAAGGGAAAAAATCAACCTTTTATGTGATGAAACATATTACATTATACCTTATCACCTATGCCATAAAAGCGTTTGATTAATCATTGAAAACCTTTAAGTTCACCAATAATAATGTAGCAGAGAGAATACTTTCTCTTCAGCCTTCATAAAGTGGTTTCCTTTCCTTTTCTAGCACAGGTTCATCACAAATGACATCATTGTTCTCATTTCCAAACACATCTTAGATCAATTCAGTGGTCCCATCATCTTAGACTATGTTATTATTGTCATCGTCTTCCATATGATCATTATATTGATATTCAATATTCACTCCATATTCCTCATCTTGTAGAACATCATTTCTAGTACTAATACTTGGCACATTCGGATCATAGTACCTACAGGGCCAAATTGACTAATTTATAATAATTACAAACAATCACATGAAATTAGTCTGCAGAAAACATATTATAACAATAAAATGTTTTATAAATATGATTAATATAAATAAAATATATATAATTATTCGTGAATGGCTTACTACGAGACGATATTTGTTCCCCCTTCAATTTTCCTATTCTTCCTAAAATTTATATCAGCTATAACATATGAAATTCCTCACGGACATGTGCACCCACAACGAATGCAAGGGAAATAACATTTCCCATAATCGATCCCTCGTCAATTAGTTCACCATCTAATGTTTTTTGACATTCTTCCTAGCCACAAAAATTATGTGATGATTATGTTATAAAAATGAGTGGTCATGTAATTAGAGTTAATATTTTATTTTTGTAATGCATATATATATATATATATATATATATATATATATATATATATATATATATATATATATATATATATATATATATATATATATATCGGTTTTCCTTATTCCCTATTAATATATATTGTAGGATATTAATAGGGAATTTGTAATATATATTATGTAATCTAATATTAAATTTATTCACCATTAATATTAGTTTTATAAAACATAATTTGTTTTCCCTATGCCATTAATATATAACAAAAATCTATTTTCACTCACAAAAAGGACCTTATAATCTTTCTAAATTTTTGTATTTATAGCAAATATGTTGCAACATCTCTTACAAGCAAGATATTTATATATTTGTTGCTTGCCAGAATTCTGACGTTCGTTCACTAAACAAAGTCAAAGATGACTAGTCACACAAACAGTCACATAATAGTCACCTTGCTTGAATTGGAAGACATACTCCATATATATACTTGATCAGAATAATTATGCCCTATTCATTGAACATAAAGAGACCGAAGAACATAGGTACTTTACACAAAAAAATATGAAAAAATGACATTTTCTTGTAATTTTTTACAATATGGGACATGTTATTTGAATCTGTTATCGAAATTTAGTCCTATATGTAGTAGTGATGAATCTTGAATCTAGGACAGAAGCAAGTCCACCACCTATTGAGATTGAACAACAACATGTGTTTGATTCAGCTTGGAACTTGTTCTTCGATGCAGTGTGTTCCAAAGAAGGGAAAAGGGAAGGAGTGCGTTTAGTATATTCTATAGGAAAAAGAATTTCCCTATCATTTAAACTAGAATTCTATGCCACAAACAATGTTGAATATGAGGCATTGATTCTAGGGCTAGAAACATCGAGGAAGATGGGAGTGAAAACATCACGGCTTTTGGTGATTCCAAGCTAGTCATGTTCCAAATAAAAAAACATCTATACTACCAGAAACACCAATATGATATTGTATTGAAATGTGGTATATGCTATTATCAAGAATTATTTGATGCATTTAACATTATAGTTATGTGTAGGGAAGCTAATCAACATCCAAATGCATTGGAAACAAAAACTAGTACAATCAAGCCACATCCCGAGCTAAAATTGAAATATGAAGTAGAGATGAGATAGAGGCCTTTGGTCGTATATAACATCAAACATTGGAAAATGTTTGAGTATGATGATCAATTAAATTGATTCCTATGGTTGGTGGATGAATTTTTATGCATTAGCATAGATTACGAAGACCAATCTCCTAAAATAGATCAGGAGGAGGTAGAATTATGGGAAGATGTCCCTGACCTTATCAATCAAATTAGATGAAATAAAGTGATTCAACTAAAGAAAAAACGTATCCCTAAGGGATTTTTCTAGCTGGAAAAAATATTTGATGATAATGACATTTCTACCAGACCCATTTTCCACTCAGTGGCTTAGAACGCCGAGGAACAAAAGTTAGGCACCAGAGAGAACTTGTAAAAGGTAAAGATTTCCATGTTTTTGGAACCCACCTGCAAAGAAACATACACTGATTTATCTAAACATTTAAAAGATGTTTTTGCATGGAGTTATGAATATTTGAAAACTTATTTATGTCCATAATCCAACATGGAATACCATTGAAAGAAAATTCTAAGACTTTTGTTCAAAAGCTCAAGAGATTTAACCTTATTTTGCTGCCAAAAATAGAAAATAAAATCAAGAAACTTCTTGATGGAAAAATTATTGTGCCACCAAGATACTTGTAATGGGTAGAAAACTTGGTTCCTATGAGAAATAATAATGATGATATTGTGTCATGTGTCAACTTCATCAATTTTAAAAGGTGCTCGCTAAATAATAATTACCAATTGTCCAAGATGGATCATTTGTTGTAGAAAGTGATAGGAGCCTTGAGAATGTCAATGATGGACATTTTATCAGGCTACAATCATATTTCCATGCATTTAATAGATAAAAAAAATAATACATTCACAATGCCATGGGATAAATTCATGTATGATAAAATTCCCTTTCGATTGATGAAGGTAGGAGCGACATTTCAAAGGGCTATGGACATTATTTTTTTCAGAGAAAGAGACAATTTCATAGTTATCTACTTGGACAACATGACAATATTCTCCAAGTCAAATGATGAACACCTAGAATTTGAGACAAACATTCCTAAAGTGTAGGAATTATGGCATTTCCTTAATCTCAAGAAATTGTTCTTACCTTGTAAGAAGGAAAATTGTTGGGACATGTAGTCTCCTGAGATGGTGTCAAGATTGATGCAGAAAGCGTAGAGGCTATATAAAAAAATTGTTTAACCTTAAATAGAAAGGAATTTTAGTAATCTTTGGGGAAGAAAATGTTTCTACACAAATTCATCATAAATTCTATAAAGATCCTAAAACATATAACGCAAAACGCGTCGACCAAATACTCTCTATGTCATTTTTTCTGAAAATTCCCATGAATCAACAAGTTATGGATCACAGAAGCTTGAATTTGAATAAGAACTATGATGTAAGATGGACACCTGAAGCCTGGATATTTTTTGAGAAAAATAAGAAGGCCATTTTGGAAGAATTGTTATTGGCTAGACTAAAATTTTCAAAGTAATTATAGCTATTCTCGTTTGCATCCGAAAACATGATAAAAATAGTTCTATTACAAAGCCATCAAGAAGAGTATGAGAAGCCGATATCATGTTTTAGTCGCACATTGAGAGATGTAGTATTGAAATATATCATTCTAGAGAAAATGAATATGATATGGTGAAATCATTTAAGTATTTAAGAGAATATGTGTTGAATTTGAAAGTGATAGAATATGTACTATTAGTAGTAGTAAAGGAGATTCTCACATAGCCTGATAGTGATAACATATAAGGTAAATTGATATACATGCTCTAGGAGTACGATATGGAGAACAAACCTACAAATATCATGAAAGGTCAAGGATTGGCTAAGCTTCTTACTGAGTCAAACCACAAAACACTTGAGAAGTGTAATAATGACTAAGTTTACAACTTCTACAGAGAGGATAATCCCCAAGAACATCCTTCTTTAGATGAAGAGAATCCCAAAGAACTTCTTCATACTGGAAGTGAGAATTCCCAATAACCTCTCATTCTAGTAGGGAGGAATCCAAAAGAAACCTTCCCAACATTTCAAATTTCCAAGACTCTTTTTGTTACTACGACATAACCCTCCTATTGCAGAATGTACAATGCCCTCCCAGGATGCCCAAAGCCAAATTTATATCCCTAAAATTAAAGGAAATGAAGTATTGTATCATAGATAAAGGCTTATACTATAATGGCCCCACCAAAATCTTTCTTACTTGTGTCATTGAAGATAAAAAATAGGATATCATTTCATAACTTCATCATGGAGTATGCAGAGGTCATCAAGCATTGAAGGTCATCAAGCATTGAAAGTCACAACATACAATATTTTAAGCACTAGATATTACTGGCCTTCTCCCTTCAAGGATATTAATCTTTTCATCAGAGCTTGTCCCAAATTTTAGATGTTTGTAGGAAAGAAAAGGTTGAGATCTCTACCTTTGAATCCTATTAAATTTCAAGATCCTTTTCAATAGTGGCGTTTAGACTTCATTGGAGAGATAGACCCTAACTCAAGTAGTCAACACAAGAATATCCTTATTGACATTGATTATTTCGCTAAGTTCATATAAGTCATTTTTTCGTAGAAGGCGTATGAGAAGGTCATTATCATATTCCTTGAAGATTACATTCTTTCAATATTTGACTGTCTTAAGAAAATGGTCACAAACAATGCTCGGGATCTCAAGTCATCCAAGATGATGTAGTTCTGTGAAGATTACAATATAGAATTAGTACATTTCACAACATACTATCCTCAAGTAAATATATGAGCATAATGCTCAAACAAAAAAATTATTAGAATAATTGAAAGGATGCTAGGTACAAATAAGAAGAGCTAGGATGCAAATCTCAAATATGCATTTTGGGAAAACAAAAATAGTAATAAAATAACTATCGACACGTCTCCTTACCAACTGGTGTATGGTACATATGTTATTTTCCCATGAATCCCACCTTACCATTAATGAAGTTGTTGTAGGAGGAGGAACTAGACACTAGTTGTTATAGACATTTTTGGGCACTACAACCCCAAGCATAAATGTCCATAAACCAAGGGCTCCTATGCCCTTAAAGGTGTTGTTCCAACCCCTAAAAGAACAAGGTCAACTGATTACAGCATCTCCCAGAAGTTCTCCATGAAAAACTACTCAGAACTGGTCAAAACCGGACAATTTCACCTGCTCCATAGTCAAAGTGCGTTGCATCCCACCTGAATACACACAGTAGGTGCGATGCATGTTGAAAATCCCTTCTATGGGGTACGATGGGCGAGAAGGGACAAATGGCAGGGTCAATCCGCAAGGTGGAGGAGCATGGAATCTTCCAGAAACTTCTCCTGTGACACTTGCCTCTCTGAATTCGACTAGGGATGAGTAAGAGATCATCAATCTCCAAGTGGAATCAAGAACTATCAGAGAGAAGACACTAATCAAATCTCAAAAGCTGACTCACCTCCCTTGCAGACATCTATATATGGATCCCTCATCCCAGAGATCTAGGGGCTGGAATTTTGTATCTTGTAAGGAAGTGTTGTTGGTTTCTTGGTGCAATATCATAGTGTTGGGTGATCTAAGCTTTTCATGAGGTGAAGAAGGGCTTTCTTACTGAGAGGATGATGTTGGGTCAGAACAATTGGTTGTAATCCTCTTTGCTCTTTCTTGATTATCAATAAAGCTATTCAAGTTTTCCTCCACATTCTTGTATGGTTGATGATTTATGCATTTGTGTGGTCAATGTCCGTCTAATCCTATATTGTTTATGATAATAGATCTATGTTCTTGGATAGTGTTATGCTGCTTTGATTCTAAAGGTACTCTTTGAAGCTAGGTAGACAAGGAAACGAGTGGCAAAGACCTACCAGAAGAGAGAGGAATCAAGCAAGGAACCAAGTGCAAGACAATGGTTGGTCTCCTTATTCTTCTCTTATCTATTTCTCATAAAGGAAAACGAAAGTAGTTTTTAGTGTGTTTGTTTCTAAGGTAGCTACCAGCCTTAGTGGGACTAGCAGCACTATATAGACACTAGTTTTCCCGATAACAAAATGGCGACTCCAATGGGAGCAAATAGATTGTTTGTTCATCTACATTTGTTTACTTTATAAACTTACAGACGGAGCCTGAAGTCAAGCCAGCTAGCCTTCGAACTGCATTTTCTATGCAAGTGGAAAGTAGATCAATGTTTCTTCAGTCTATCTCCGGGTTTTGTTTATGAATTAAAAGATTGATTTACAAGCTCTCTAATTGCCCTCGTGGTGGCTCTAGTAACCTCTTTAGATCTACACCTCTGATTGATTTACTGATTACCACTTGCTTGGCCTAAATCCCTGAACTGAACCGCAAACTGTGACCCTGAACCCAATCAAAGTCTCGTCCCTGGTCTAGCTCACTGTCTATTCTGTGAACTTCAAATGCATCGCACTTCCCGAGTGTAGTAGGTGCATTGCATTTCAGTTTCACTATGTTACAGGTGCGCTGATCAGACAAGGTCTTGTTCCTAAATTTTGGTTTCTGTGTTCACTCTTTTCAGCTCTATTCAGGAGTTTTGCTGCTTGTAGTCAGTACACCTCTATTTGAAACCACCTTCCTTGTTGTTATTCCACCTCCATTGTGCAAAGAACTATAAATGTTTTTATGTATTTTTGAGTCATTTTCAGTTCTCCTTTACAAAGAAGTAGCGTAATTGTACTGTCGTTTCTTGATTTGAAAGTGTCGCAAGTGTCGCTTTCAGTCATAGAAGAGAATTTGATTATTCTTGATAGTTGATTACACTGTTACTCTTGTATTTGATTTGAGTTAGTAGTTTTTCAAGTGTCGAAAGCAAGTTTCCAATTCCAAATAACAAAGTGTCGTCATTGTCCTCATTTTGTTTTGAAAAGAAACTTGTTAGTCATTTTCGCTTTGGAAAATAATTTAGATTTGTGCTTAGCTTTCTTTTTATCATTCACACATTAAGAAGGCTGAAAACAAATACATGCATGTGCATTTGCATTTAGACTGTTTTTTGGTTTGATTTAGGACAATGCATATAGTGTGTGCTCTCTACTCTTTATTGATAGAACGCCATCTCTCTTTCCTTAGTAGCTAGGATTTTCATTGCAAAAAGAAGATTAAACGACTGTTTATCATCTTAGATTGCATTTTAGGAATTGTACATCTACATCACGCGGTGAACCTGAAAGGAAAATTTCTTAAGCAAGATCAACTATAAAATAAATTTAATGAATCTAAAAACGCTTTGGAACCTAACGCATAACATTTAGAAGTCTAGGCTAGAGACGTATTCCGGCGTCGTAAAGCCTGGTAACTATTGTTTTCACTGTTGGTTGGGTGATTCCTCCACTTTGAGACGAGAAGTGTCAGTACGGACTTGTGCTCCCACGTACCGTCGAGTATATTTTGGGAGACCACAATAGGCTTAATCCTTTATCCATAGGAAGGCGTGTCTGCCACCATATCGATCGCAATGCATTGAGCACAACATCAGGAAGATTGACTGCCATACCATAAAAAGTATTCTGCAGTTTTGTGATTTGTTTGGTAATCCCTCTGTCTAGATTTCCAGAGTAGTCCCTTTCATTCCTTTTCAGACTCCTTAACGGAAAAGGTCCGTCTGAGCACTTGTCACTTCAGGCTCATTAAAAATCGAAGGCGACTAGAGTCATCTTTTGTTTTTTCTCGACTCTTAAAAATTGAAAAAACAAGTTGTGTCAAAGCATCTAGAATTTATTTTAAATGGAATAAACATCACCTTTCCTACGTTGATCTTAAGTTGAGAAAAATGGAGTCCACCAACCAAGGAGTTCCCCTTGGAGGAAATCCTAGTCCCTTATCCTCTTGGGGAGATGTTGGTGCACCCCATATGGCCACATTGTCTCTTCCAGGATTGACAATCGGCTTGCCCGTATGGCTCTTCTCATCTTTTGTCGTTCAGAACACCGTGATTCTTGAACAATCAAGTCAGCAACTAAACGATATTAGAGTTACCCCCCAACCCTCTACTTCGTCCAATTCTTCCTCTTCTCCTTCCTCTTCGCTTGATGAAGCTGGTAAAGCCCAAAATCAAGTAACTGAGAAGAAGAAGAAGGAGCCAAAGGCGAAAATGGGTAACCAAGCATCGTCTAGCGAAAATCCACACACTGCACTGACTAGGCCTAAATCACCATGTGTCATTTGCAAAGGAGACCACTATCATCAATATTGGCCTTACATCCCTCGGATCTTAAGGGATCGGTCTCCTCGTTTGCACAATCCGGTGTCAGTAACCTCTGACAATCATGTTGAGCATACACCATCAACTAGTGAAAGTGAAGCCCTTGGAAAAAAAAGGAAGATATAAATTTCCTTGTAAATTGTGTGAAGGCAATTACGCCATCCACCATTGTCCCTTCTTAGATGAAGCTAAAAGAGTTTTGGATGACCGTCCAGTTTCATGGTTATGGCTTCCTCCTGGATACAAGAAACTCTTGCCGAGTCCATCACTAGTTGAAAATTTGGCTGACACACCCTTGTGGTCGGCCGAATCGTCTATCATTGAAGATAAACCATCTAAATCCATACCAGACGAAACTCAAAAGGTCGAGGCGGCAGTTGACTCAGTCGTGCCTTCAGAGGATCAATCTTCAGATGATATAGTCACCGAAGAGAACAAGAACGACACCGTTCAAATTCTCTTCATAAACGCAAACTCCGATGAACATGGGGGCAGTCTACCCGTTCCTTTACTACAGGAAGGAAGTTCGTCAGAGTCGTATTCGACCGTCTATTCGGTCCCACCTCCAAGCAACCTGGTTGTTTCCTTTGACTGGAATCTACTAGGCAAACCCTGTTTACTTGCTAGTGTACCATTCCGAATCATTGCTCAAATATATAGAATGGTTATGGCCGGTACCATCATAGATGAAGGGGCTTCTGTGAGTATCCTTTCCTCAATTGCTTGGAAAGCGCTTGGTTTTCCATCGCTTTTGCCTGAGATGAGAAATCTAACAAGCTTTGACAAAGGAACTAGTCGACCATTAGGGATCCTTCCCGATGTGCCGATAACATTGAGAAGGAAAAATGTTCACATGAACGTAATGGTATTCCAAGGACCCCTGGATTATAATCTACTCCTTGGATGAGACTATATTTATTGCATGGGAGCCATTGTCTCCTCACTCTTTAGAGTAATGTGTTTTCCGCACGAAGGAAGAGTGGTCAAGCTCGTAGACCAGCTTTCATTCCCCAGTTCACACATAGAAAATAGTCATATACCAACCTTGAATGGTCTTTTCATACAAGGAATGTCTCATCAATCCCCAGTCCGTCCTCCTGATGAGCGCGAGTGATTCAGAGGGCATGACTGAAACCCAGGGGGCATGCACCCTGGCCTATTTCGACAGGAAAACCTTGGGTATAGGGTGGGTTTCCGCGGAGAGTATATCACTGGCCTGACACACCCGTCCACTTTGGAAAATCGGATTAGACTGGAACAAGGTACCTCTGTTGAGGTAGGCCTTTCCCAATAAAACAAATGTTTTGTCTGCAAATTGAGGGGTAACCTAAAAAGGTAGGCCTTTCCCGATAAAACAAATGCTTTGTCTGCAAATTGAGGGGTAACCTGGAAACTCTACTTTGCTATACCTGGAGGCATGCAAACCTTTTGGCGTGCAAGCAAAGAGCGACCATTTATTTTTTAAATTTATAGGTCCTCTAACCCTTTAAACTCGTAGGATTGGTCATTTCCTAACTTGCATAAAGAAAGGATGCGGGGAAAAGCTTTGAAATAATGTCGTTCTTATATATGAGACATCCTTATTATGCGACTGGATTAATCGAGCAGTTTTAACGCGGAATTCAAGCTCGTTAAAAAATAAACATAAGCAATGAGCAAGTGTTTCCACCAGCGTTTAAGCTCATTAAAAAATGAACCAATTTCCGGTAAATAACCATCATGAATGTATTACTTCAGCCTTTGAAACCTTGGTCGTGTTCTCATCATCACCTCCACTCTGTATTGGCCGATCATTCACCTCCACTTGATTGTTTACCCCTTTTGAGGAACAGTTGTGAAGAGTGATCTTGTTAGCCATCCTTGTTACACTGCCATGATTGGAAAATTCCAAACCTTACCTGGAATCAGCTGCTACCCGAATCTATCACTCGTTCCTCAAAAAACGAGTCTCCTTTAAGCTCTTTTCAACTGACTCATAAAATATAAAAAGATTGCCGAGCCATTGGCCTCTCCAGCTCTCTAAAGTGACCGGAAGTTCTATCCCTCCTTTAGATTTTAATCTTTTTGGACCTGAGGGATTATTACACAAAAAGATCGAGCGCTTGTTTTGTTCGGCTCGTTAAAATTACCAAAAATTCATCCCTTTTGTATTATTTTATAATTTTTCGGACTTAAGGGATTAGATGAAGAAAAAGGATCTTTGGAGTTTCCTTTACGTCCCTTTTCAGACTCTCTAAAATTGAAAAGGACTGAGTTATCTTTGTTGTTAAACTTGTTAAAACCTAATAGCGATAAACTTGTCCATAACAGACAAGAACGAGTTTCACTATCGCTAGGCTCGTTAAAACATAGCGATGGGTTTGCCCGAAGGGATAATTATAGAACAAGCATATGTTATCCTCCTCAAGCTTGACAAAAATAAAGAGGTACTGGTCAACAATGACTGGGGAAAATTTGGGAAGAAAATTTGAAGAAACTTTGTTGGTAGCAAATCGCTCTTGAACATGACACTTTCATTCCGCATACGAGTCGGGTTGGGTTGTTCCATTCACTAGTCACATCACCATGGTTCCATCACGCCATCCACATTTGGGGTTAATGCTATCAATCCATCATGTCAGTGTCGCCGATATGTTCAAGAGAAGTCACTCAGAGAATTCACCTGTGTCTCACCCACTATAATACATTTACGCTCCATTCTTTCATGACCGCCACCCTGAACCTTATATCACCAGATCATTTTCACCTCCATTAAAATCATTTGCTCTATTCCGTGTCATTGATGTGGGATTCACTAAGGCCCTCCTATGACGGATCACTTCTTGTTGACATCAGCTCATTATCCAAGAAGTTGGTCTAGGAACAACCCTTTTAGTACTTTGAAGCTTGCATGCCTCAATGGCAAGTTTCTCACTTCCGGCGACAGGTTTACATCAATGGCCTTCGACCGAAAGATTTTGCATGGTGTTCGATGCCAAGTCCCTTATTCACACCACGTGAATTGTACTGCAGTACCTTGAGGGTCATTATCATTATTGGTGATTCCTCTCGCGCCTGTTAACAACTTATATCATTGGCTGGTAATCAGGTGATGTCTTTCCATGTTCGACTCCAGGACATCTCTCACATGGATCGACTTGTACTTTGAGTGAAGATAGAACGAGATTGAAGACCCCGGATCTAGTTTCATCCATCTGGGCTGCGATATATATTCAGGAAAATAAAGACATCAAATGTACATCATTGCTGCACAGATAATCATCCAATCGAAGGGATGATGGCTCTACCAGAATCATCAGTCTACACTCAGATGATTGTCTGTCCTATGTACATGAAAATGAATTTATAAAGCTGAGCATGGGAATTCCCGCCTCAGCTAGATCATGAAAATATTATGAAGATAATGTATTGTATTGTATCTTATTACAGGTCACCTTCCAGCTTGAAAAAACTTCGGATCCTCATGATAAATCATTTCACCCGACATCAAAAGATTAATGAACTCATGCTTTAGGGGGCAACTGTTATAGACATTTTTGGGCACTGTAACCCTAAGCATAAATGTGCATAAACCAAGGGCTCCTAAGTTCCTAAAGGTGTTTTTCCAATCCCTAAAAGAACAAGGTCAACTGATTACAACATCTCCAATAAGTTCTCCATGAAAAGCTACTCAGAACTGGTCAAAACTGAACCATTTCACCTGCTCCATAGTCAAAGTGCGTTGCATCCCACCTGAATACACACAGTAGTTGCGATGCATGTTGAAAAGCCCTTCTATGGGGTGCGATGGGCGAGAAGGGACAAATGGAAGGGTCAATCCGCAAGGTGGAGGGGCATGGAATCTTCCAGAAACTTCTCCTGTGACACTTGCCTCTCTGAATTCGACCAGGGATGAGTAAGAGATCATCAATCTCCAAGTGGAATCAAGAACTATCAGAGAGAAGACACTAATCAAATCTCAAAAGCTGACTCACCTCCCTTGCAGACATCTATATATGGATCCCTCATCCCAGAGATCCAGGGGCTGGAATTTTGTATCTTGTAAGGAAGTGTTGTTGGTTTCTTGGTGCAATATCATAGTTTTGGGTGATCTAAGATTTTCATGAGGTGAAGAAGGGCTTTCTTGCTGAGAGGATGATGCTGGGTTAGAACAATTGGTTGTAATCCTCTTTGCTCTTTCTTGATTATCAATAAAGCTATTCAAGTTTTCCTCCACATTCTTGTATGATTGATGATTTATGCATTTGTGTGGTCAATTTACATCTGATCCTATATTGTTTATGATAATAGATCTATGTTCTTGGATAGTGTTATGCTGCTTTGATTCTACAGGTACTCTTTGAAGCTGGGTAGACAAGGAAGCGAGTGGCAAAGACCTACCAGAAGAGAGAGGAATCAAGCAAGGAACCAAGCGCAAGACAGAGGTTGGTCTCCTTATTCTTCTCTTATCTATTTCTCATCAAGGAAAACGAAAGTAGTTTTTAGTGTGTTTGTTTCTAAGGTAGCTACCAGCCTTAGTAGGACTAACAACTCTGTATAGACACTAGTTTTCCCGATAACACTAGTCTGATGTAGAAAAGGATATATCAACCGATAGGAGTGAAAAAACAAAGAGAAGAAGATCTAAGAAACGCTAAAGCTTATCAATAGAAAATGAAATCCATTTTTGACAAAAGAGAAAAGTAAGAAGATTTGCAAGCTATATATTTAGTGTTGAAATGGGACTCATCCGAGCCGCCAAAGGAAATCATGGGAAATTTGATTATCTATAGATTAGTCCATTTTGAATACAAGAAGTTATAGAAAACAAAACTTATCATCTTGAGACCCTCTATGGATATTTCCATAGGAATCCTATCAATGTAAGGTTCCTAGAAAAATTCTTCACTTAAGTACTTCTAAAAAAAAAATCACTTCAAAAATTTTATTTCTAAGAATTTTGTGTTGAATACTGTAATTTTTAATTTTCAATAAAGGTTGCAAGGAAGGTAAAGTATCTAGTTCAAATAAGACTCTATAAGCCAATAAAGGAACTACAACTGCGAGTTCTAAACATGTCACTATGACTCATTGTCACCCATGGAGCCGATTTTAGTACTAATAATGTACCATGGTTGGGAAAATTGATACTCAAGGTGCCAAAGTTAGGAGGTGTCTTGAAAGAGCCAAAGTTCCAAAGGAAATTTTAATATAGGCTCTGAAGGGGTTTTTTCACTAGGCACAAGACAAAAATTTCAATGGGCAAAAGTCCTTCTTACATGTGTTATCAAGTGAATGAAGACATGGCATAATAGCATGGGTGTCGATTGGCAGACACTAACACACAAAAATAATGACAATGGATCACGGGTGCATGAGGAGTTACACAGTGTGTTGATAGGATAGTGGGCATGTTGTTTGATTTTAAAGCCCACAAGCCCCCACACCATCAACATGCTCAAGATTTAACCAGACCAAGGGGTGTGGAGGGGGCCATGTGCCATCCTCCCATGCTCCTCATGTAGTTTCTAGAATTTTAACCACAAATGTGGAGGTGATATGGAAGGTGTCATGTGCCCTTCCACACTAGTGTCCCACACATGCTAAACTAGAACAATACCCTACTTGTCTTCCATGTCATCCAATCCCTTATGTGAGCCTACCCACCACATGGCATGAACCATGTCATGTTGACATCATCATGATGTGAGCATGAAATAAGCCAAATTTTGTTCCTAGTAAGTTATTGACACATGCTAGGACAATTTTTTTATATGAAAAGGGGTTGGCACCCATTTTGTCATTATCAAGTCTTACTTGATCTCCAATTCAACCCTACTCACCCATAATTCCAATTTTTCCAATTCCATGTACTCTGAGGTCGAATTTCACATTGTTAACCACCAATTCACCTTCCTCCCATATATTTGGCCCCCTAAAGCCTCTATTCTAGTTGAATTGGACAAATTCAAAATCCTACAGAAAACTCTCACTCTTCCTCATGAAAGAACGAACACCTCACTCTAAAATAACTCCTTCTAGAAATTAAACTAGTCCTTTTCCACCAAACAATATTCTAAATCATTTTTTCAACCGAATTCATCTCTGAATTCACCAAATCCAAGCTCAATTTTCTCAAAGATCCATTAATTTGACCTTTGCATGCACTATCTAGTTTCACAGTTCACAATTTTTAAATAATTATCTCTCCCCCTCACTAGAAAACCCACCTTAGCCATGTGGTACCCATTCATTGGTTGGATAACCATTTTAGAATGTAACATTTTTCCTTTTCTCACTTAGCCAATTATCCAACTTTCAGTAAGTCGTACTTTCAAATGGCCAACTCATATGCTTCAAGCTCTACTGATGTCCCAATGGTGGAGAAAACCAGAGACCCTGAATTTTATGATGGTGATGCCAAAGACCAAGACCCATTGATAACTACCTATGATATGAAGAAATATACTCATTTGGAGCAGAGTACTAGTGACATCATCGATGACCACAACAAATTTATCTGCATCATTCTCTAGAAATTGTATCTTGGTGTGTTAGCTAGTACTTTCTAGATCAGAATCTCAAGGAGACAAAGAAGTGATTAAAGTCACACCAGAAGAAATTGTAGGCATGCTCTCATTCCCAGACATAACAGGTTTGCAAAGTCTAGATCAGGAGATAATTAAAGAGAAATGAAATTTTCTTTCTCTAGAAATGAAGCAACAAATTGTCAGTGCATTTGTTAAATGGGGAGTATCTTCCTTGCTACTCCTCCTCCTTACCAAATTATAGGATTTTATTCTATGCCCAAGTTTTATTTTTCTATTGTTTCCCAATTCCTTTGTCTCAATACCGATTTATATGTAACTGAAACAATTTTAGGTCTTTTAGTCTCCTTATGTCACCCAACCATAATGGGTTGTATAAAGTTTTATTTTCCATAGTTTTGGCTCAGTGAGATTCATTTCAAAATGATATAATTTTGACAAGGGAGGTCTTTCTCATAACAATCTTACCTAGTCAAGCTTTTTATTTGTAACTAGGGTCAAATTCCACATTGGATAGATTAGATGACTGAGATGATTCTTGCATTAAATTCTTCTTTTTGATAAGACCAAAATCAACCTCAATATCACCTAATTTCGTCAAGCGGAAGTTAAGTTTTGAATTATTTTATTCATTCATACATTATGGAATGGGTTGGCCCTAACCACATGTGTAACTACTTGGGTCAACCTTAACCCCAAGTAAACCCTCAAGAAAACCTATAAATAGAAGCAACCTCAAGTTAATTTAATCACATTGATCAACCCATTTTCTATTCTTCTCTTTTATCTTGGTTCACATAGGTTCAATAGAAGGAGTTTGCACAAGGGTCTGAAATCATCGGCGAGAGGTTCACTCTGAGTTATGGTTTCATAGGTTCTAGATGCTAGCACATAATAGGGAATTTTAGTCCGTAGATGTTGTAAAAAAGTGGAAAATACATCATCTAGAGAGGCCTAGACATTGGCAGGATGGATTATGAGAGCATCCAAGGGTTCATAGTCAAATCTGGCTACATTAGTCCTTGGGCGCTCATAAAGAGTGTCCTAGAAAGCATCCAGTAGATACCGGAGGCAAACACAACAATAGTAAGGGAGTGTACAAAGGTTTCTAGTGTATTTTACCTCAGATGCATGCACAAAGTCTTCCTGAGAGTGTCCAAGAAGTCACAGACACCCTCACATAGTGTCCATGAGAGCATCCAAGGTTCATATCTAGGGCTTGACATCTTGCTTTAGTTGGCTTGAGTGATCTGGTGGTTCTGGGTTTCTCTCTTCTATTGTACAGATCTATAGATCTGTAGATTTGATTTATTAGTATCTGTTGCAAACATATGTATTGACCTCATTGTACTCTCTGCTGAAATATTCTTATGACGATCTATTAAAGAAGAAGCTTTGAAGGGGTTCCCCCTTGTGGAATTTTCTTCTAGTCTTGGAACAATTTTTTATCTCTTATGGTTGTGTTGTTGTCTTATTTGTCAATTCACATATTTTTCTTTCATCAGTTAAATTTATGATTGAATATACTACTAATAATTGGATTCATTGTTAATGAAAAGTTAAATTGTGCTAAAGTAACTGATACAACATAGAACAATTAAAAGATTTAACATGGTATCAGAGCTAAGGTGAATGAGAAGCCCAAAATAAGACAAGATCAGGGTGTCGTCCTCTACCTTCAAGGAGCATGAAGAATTGGGTGATGCATCAAACTTTGTTGCACGGAATGTCAAGTTGGGGATCATAGCTGACAATAATGATGTCTTGGAATACATCCAAGGAAGGACGCCCAAGCCTCCAGAAAATGCTTCTACTTCCTTCAAGAATAGGTACAAGAAAGATAAGTCCAAAGAAAAGAAAATTATAGCTGATAGTTTACAAGATCATTTACTTGCATATGTTGGAAATTTAAGAAATTTTAAAGATATTTATGAAAATATATCTAGCATGTATGAAATAAAAAAACTTGAATAATATCATCACCTTGAAATATCAACTCAAGGAAACCAAGATGAACAAGGGATAAGATGTTCAGTCCTATATTATGAGGATATCTCGCCTTAGAGATCAATTGCAAAGAGTTGGAGAAAATGTTCCTGATAGGGAGCTAGTATTTCTAACTCTTATAGGTCTCCCTCCCATTTGGGAAACCTTAATCACTACAATTAGAAACAACAATGTCCTTCCAAATTTGATGAAATAGTTGGGAAACTCACTCAGGAAGAATCGAGGATCATAGCGAAAGGAAGTATTCAAAATAATGAAGGGGGAGAGTCTGGTACATAAATCACTTAGGACAAAAGGAAGAAGGCAAATAGAGGTCCATCAAGGAAGCCTCCTTCTCAAAATACAAAAGGAAGGAATGAAAAATTGTTATCTCATATTGAATGCTTCAATTGCCACAAGAAAGGTCATTATGTTCGTGATTGTCCCAAGAGGAGCAAAAGACCATGTTACAACACTAGAGGAAACTACAATAACAAAAAAGGAATGAATATCAAAGAAAGAACTATGATAGAAGATATGAACAAACAAGAAGAGACTCGTCAAGTGACCATTAAGAAAACCGTCCTCATCAAAAGAAGTCAAGGGCTTCGAGGTATGAAATTAATGTTGTAAATAAATCTGAATACATTCTTATTTCTGCTCTTACTAGTTCTTCTCCACTGCATTCGTGGGATAGTTGGTTGGTTGATAGTGGGGCCTCTCATCATTTCTCTCTATACAAGGAAGTCCTGTCTAATCTTGTAGAGAGGGAGACTAAGCTGAAGATCATTTTTGGAGACAACTCCACTCATCTCATGAAAAAATTTGGGTCTATCAAATTTTAGTGGAATTTTGGGGAATCAGTTCTCCTACATGATGTTATGTATGTACCCAGATTAATGAAGAATCTGATATCTATATCCGCATTTGAAGATAAATGGATGAGATTTTCCTTCATTAAAGGTAAATTTTTGACTTGGCCTGCTGATTCACCTATGAGAGATGCATTCATGTCAGTGTTATAGCACCATTTACCACTCTTGGTAGATCTGATGCTCTGATTATGGCCTAGGGAAAATCTTCCTTCCAGACTTGTTCCAAAATCTAAAAAACAGTGTTTTGTTCCCTATACACTACTTTTACCTATGATAAAACCATGTACACGTGGGTTAGCATATATCCAACCCGTGTACATATGTTAAAACACTTAAAAAAAATTAAATTTCCTTAATCTCGGGTGGAGTTCACGGGTTTTACTTGTTACTCACCTCCTATTTCCCGTGGCACAACTATTTCCAACTAAAAAAACTAATTTGGAGAAGTATAAATAAACCTCCATGGGAAGGCCTTAAGGGAGAAGATATGAGATATTGATACTATAGTGAGATTATCCCTGATCGAGTCTGACGAATCCATGTGCCTCCTGCACTCCCCGAAGCTTTAGGAAACTCTTCTTTCATTGTTATAGATATCCTCCATATTGCTTGAGATATCCTTGTATTGGTGATGGAGGAAGATTGCTGAAGGCCAGGAAAGTACAGATCCAGAGGACGGTTCCACTTGGAGCTAGAGAAGGACTCAGGTCATATTTCTCCACTTTAATTGTAGCTAACTTCAATAAAAGGAATGTTGTTATGTTTCTAATATTAAATGTTTTTATGCATAAAATTATGTTGTAATGTATTTGTGAATCTTATATTGATGTATAATTAGTCATTCATTTATATGATTTAAAGTTAATATCATGAACATGCTTTATGTTTCTACCACTTTGTATGTTCCATTTGAATAATTTTCAGGTTTCAAGAACATCAGGAAGAGCTAAGGGTTAGAATCCTACGGGACCTACCCAAACGAAGAATATCCAGGTAAGGACACTCCTACACAGTTTAGTAGAATAAGATTTTTTTTTATTTCCTGAGCATTTCTTGTTGTGGTTTGCCCTCTGCTCTATTGGGGTTCTCAACCCAAAGCCCTAGGGTGGTTTCACCCACAACAGAATTGGTTACTCCACTAGGGATAAAAATCTTCTTATTCCTGCTTTGGGTTGTTTGTTCTCAATCAGGGCTTAGTTTGTTGATTGCTTTCTTTTACAGTATTTTTTGGTCCATTAGTGTCCCAGGCATCAAGTCTAATCTTCTTGATCAGACCTTGATTTTTTTTTTCCTAATAAAGCTTTGTATACGTTGTTTTCTTTGATTACAGTAGTGTATACTTGCAGGTTTCTTTAAAGCAAACCCATGTATATGTGATTTTCCTATATTAGAAATGTGTGCGCACACTTCTGTCTTTACATAGTCATGTATGCAATTTTTTGGATTGTTTTTTCAAATCTTTCTGCCCAGTTAGGTCCACTGCCTGGTGATTTATGCTATTGTATGGTCATCTACTATCTGGAGAATTACTTTTTCCTGCAAGCTTTATTTTCAAAATCTCCTTCTCACTAAAAATATTTGGCCTATGATTGCTTCTTAAGTAAGCTTGTAGTTTGAATCTTGGGTTCAAGGCTTCATTCTGAGTTCTTGGTTGTTTTGGTCTTCCAGAACAGAAAATTGTTTCAATTTTGTTTCCAGCCCGGATTTCAAGTCCCTTGCTTTGCTTTCCCTTGTTTGGTGGCTGATGAGCCTCATAAATCGGTAATTATATGGGCTCATTTTACCTCCTAACCTAGTCAAAACAACCATTCTCTTAGCTTATTGTATGATTTTCTGATTATATTTATGCTTATAGAGTGAGTTGAGTTAGTTATTGTGCCATGTGGTTTAACATGTACTAATGCAGATTATTAACGAGTTTCGAGGTCAAAGTCAAGGATCCAACGAACAAATGGTAGCAATAACTCAAAGTGGAAAAACGGGAGGAATTATAGGAGGGAATCCCCCTCATTTATTACTCCTCACTTCGAATTCCCCTTCATTCAGCTCGGAGTACAAGCAGCCAAATCATGCACTAGAAGGCAACCGAGCAAGTGGAGGATGACTAATGATTATCTCGAGTTTTGGGAGACAAGCCTCCTTGATTTTAAGAAAGATATTGGTAGCTTCATTTTTATAAGTAGAGGGTCCTAAGGCCTCACTATGGTCAGATTTTTATTGGATTTTTGATTATGTAAACTCTACTCCAACTTCGAGCTTATTATTTTGTGATAGTTTCATGTAATCTTGTTATTGTTTTGATAATAAATATGGAATCCTTTTTGAGCTAGCATTGAGTTACCTCAAAGGGTTGAAGCTCTTGGTTTTGGGCCCAATCCAAGTATCCAAGCTCCTCTTTAATTGTATTTGTATGTTTTATTTCAGTTTGTAGATTAGGTTGTTGTTAGATGTATTTCTTTTATGATTAAGAATAGGTTGTTTGTGATGATTCTGTAGTTTTCTTCCATTTGTGCTTTCTATAGAAGGTTAAACAGTGATCAGAAAATATTCAAAAGGCTAGCAACAGTGCCTTGGCCTCTCTTCCTCCCTTTGGGACCATTATTTGAGGCAAAGACCCTCTTTCTACCCCAAAAAACAGATTTTCCTCCTTCATAGGACTTCTAGTGTTTGCATCTTTTTAGTAGTTTAATTGTCCAGCTTTGCTTTGCTTTAGATCTTCTTCATCATGCTCACTTCTTGATTTGTAGTAGTCTTCTTTCATGTTGTCCTTTCCTACAACATTTATTAGTGTTTCCTTTCATAGATCATAGTTTAGACAATTTTTATGCAAAACTTTGTTTTTCCTAAATGCATTCATTTCACTTGTTGCTTGATTTTGTTCATTAACTGTCTATTTTTTTTGCAGAAAATCTCTACAATTAGTAGGCCATCTTGTCAGAAATCACACCCTCCATCTGATCCATGCCCTATAGGTCTCCCGAATCTCACCTCAATTCTTCCCTAGTTCCCTGCATTTTTCCATAGAACTTCTTCCTCTCTCCTTGAGCAAACCCAATCATCCTTTTCTCTCTTAGTGATTCATGGTAGACCTTAGGCACCTTAACACCTCATTCCAACCTTCATCCACCTTTTTCACCCACTCTCACACCCTCAAAACAGTGGAAACTGCTCTCAGCCTCCTCCTGTAAGCCTCCTGTAGATTCCTAGTTTTCCTCCTGAAGATTTTCTGTGTCATCCTGTAGATTTTCCTGTAGGCTTTCTTTTGAAGGAAAAGTGTCGGAAAAGCCTCCAAAAGGCCACCTAAGACCTTCTAGGACCCATCCACACCATCCTACATCATCTCAAGTCCCAAAACCGCCCTTCAACACCACCTATTCACTGTCACATTCACACACAATAAATTACATGCATGTCAATTTCACATAAAAATCCATAAAAACCAAAAAATATGTCTTTTGATTATTTACTTCCAAAAATAGCATAGTTAGATGTTGTGTATTTCCTTGAATAGGTAGTGGAATTCCTTTCATGGTTTTCATAGCACTTTCTGGAAAAGTAGAATTAGTCGGTTAATTAGGGTTCACTACGTTTGCTTTACATTTTAGTGTTTCTCCTTTCTATAGTTAGAATAGCATCTCTCTTTATTTCCTTTCATCACATATAGAGCTTCTTCTGGAATCCATAGAAGTTGGCTTGAGCTCCTAGGGATCTTGTGCAGGCTGACCAAGTGACAACCTGCAGTGAGAACTAGTACTTGTGCATACAACACCGACACTTCCAAGTTTGTTACGAACTACGGGGTTGATAAGAGTAAAGTAGGCAGCCCAAGAGTTGCAGCATTATTGCTAGAATACTGGGGCTCACCACTTTTTGGTGTCGTTTCCAAGGAAGCATCATAGTATTCTGTGATTACTTCTTTCTTCTATTTTCTATTGCAACATTATGCTAATAGTTTATTTCAACAAAAGTAGACTAGTCCTTTCTTTTCCTTCAGTTTTGTATTTCCTTGATTTCCTTTTCAATTCTGCAAATTTCATTTCAGCAAAACTAGACTAGTCATTTCTTTTCCTTTCAAGTTTTGCATTTCCTTGCTTTCCTTTTCAATTCTGCAAATTTCCATTTTAGCAAGTTCATTTCAGTTAGTTGCAATTTGTTTTGTCAATCAATTTCAGTTTCTCAGGTACTATCAGTGTGGGGAAAAAGAAGAAAAAACCAACCAAGAAAAGATTTCCTTTCACGCCTCGTAGGAATAGAGATAGATGAGGAACGTTTTTTCCCAACACCCCCACTACTTCACATAGCCAACCTTCTCTCTTATGTGGTGGCTATGATCAAGAAGAACTCTTAGGTAAACAACCAGATATATTTGAAGAACTTATAGGAGAAGAATAAGAAGAAAACATTCCTTTGGAGCCAATGGCTGAAAACATAAATGCTAGGGGGAATGGAGAGAGAATATAAGGTACCTTTCCCATTCGGGAGACCAATGGAGACACCAAAATGAAGAATATAAGGCCTTCCACCCTACCTCATTTCCATGGTCTAACTACAGAAGATCCTGAGACCTTCTTGTTTGAGTTTGTTGTCATCTGTCGAACTTATGACTATGCAGAAGATGAGCAAAAGTTGAAACTATTCCCTTCTACTCTCAAGGATGCAGCACTGCGCTGGTTCATGGGATTACCTGGTAATAGCATCACAACTTGGGCTTAGATGCAGCAGGCCTTTAACAAGAAGTATCGAGACTATTGTAGGTCAAAAGATACTAAGGAAGAAATCTTCCGAATGACCATAGGAAGTGATGAGTCCCTGGAAGACTATGAAGAGAGGTTCCAGCTCAGTTACAAAAGGGCCAGGTGTACACTTGACCCTGAGTCTCTGAAGTTGGTCATGCTCAAGGGAATTCGGGAAGACCTTTTAGACACCCTCCATCTACTGGCGGGGGGAGACATCTACCAACTATCCTATGAAGACATAAAGACTGTTTTTGGAAACCATTCTAGAGCAGCCATAAAGAAAGGTAGGGGGAGTCAACCCATAGCTAGTACCTCTTCCTCTAACTCATCCATTGAAGGAGAAATAAGGAACATGATGGAAGACTTCAAGAATGATACGTTACAGACTCTTTCCATGAAAATGGATACCTTACAAATCAAAAAGAAACAATAGGAAGCAGAGAGGGCTTTGTCCATTTTTTTCCCTAGGTGCACCAGGAGGCATCCTAGGAATGAATGCCCATTGAACTCTATAGAGGTTTGTTTAGTCTATGAAGAGAATCATTCTATAGATAAGTGCCCTTCCTTGCCTAGACTTAAAGCTATATATCAAGGGGCTGAGGGAGTCACTAAACAACTCTTTTACATAAACTAAAGAAGGATGCATCGGCCTAGACCATACCATCGGGGGATCCAAGGGACATCTCAAGCATACTACAGCCCCAACCAAGTCACTTCCATACCTTACTGGGGCCCTCCTGCTCATCCTTCCTGGTGCACGCCCCCTCCTTGGTCCTTCACATCTCAATATCATGCCCAACCAGCCACCCATTCATTTCAATCCTATGCTCAGTCGCAACCTCAGTGGAATGCATCTCATCAGGGGTGGAGGCCCTAATACAACTCTTCTCCCACTCTTATGCCTCCACCACCTTCCCAACCACAATTTTTACCTTCTGCTCC
Organism: Pinus tabuliformis; assembly: GCA_031772625.1. Classification (NCBI taxonomy): domain Eukaryota; kingdom Viridiplantae; phylum Streptophyta; class Pinopsida; order Pinales; family Pinaceae; genus Pinus; species Pinus tabuliformis. The sequence continues at coordinate 53,404,792 of CM062815.1, forward strand.
ACCAAGGCAACCCTGAATGCCTACCCAGCCACATCCGAACCTGAAAAACAGATAGGCTCAACAAGTGTATAGTGGGGAACCATCATGCCCAACTTATGCTATGGAGATTCAATAAATTAACTTGAGATATGGGAAAGTCCTCCTAGATAGCTAGCCTCTACCCAGGGAAGTTGAGGAACATAAAGAGGAAAGTGAACCTAAACCAAATCCACCCTTTCCTAAGAGACTATCCATGACAGTCCAACCTACCATAGAATAGACTGAACTCTTGGGAGAATTGAAACATTTATGTGTGAAGATACCACTTCTCCAAGCCATAAAAGATGTGCCTATCTACAATAGGTTGATCAAAGAGAAGTGCTTTAGGCATCCAGGAAGGCACAAGAGATATGCCCCAACCACCAATGTCATAGGATAATTGTTCGACCTGATGTTGGGACAGGTAATCTATCCAAAATATTTGGACCCTGGAAGCCCAGTAGTTGATGTCCACATCAATGGCACAATGATCCCGCATACCTTGATTGATATGGGAGCTGCCATTAATGTGATGAAAAAGGACACAATGCTCAAACTTAACCTCTAGGGCTCCTTAAGGAAGACCACAACAGTGCTACAACTAGCAGACCACTCGACAGTGACCCCTGAGGGGGCTGTGGAAGATGTGATGGTCTCCATTGACTCTTGGGAGTACCCTACTAATTTCTTAGTTCTTTAGCCAAAGGAAAATCTCACTGGGTATCCTCTCATTCTGGGAAGACCCTGGTTGGCTACAACCGATGCCTACATCATCTGTTGAGCTGGGAACATGACCATAATGAATGGTCACATGTCCAAGAAGTTAGTCTTATATCCTCCTGCCTAACCCTTGCTAGAACATGATCTACCTCTCTGGTTGGAGGAGGAAGACGAGGATGAAGTTTATTCTACACCACTTTGTACATTAGAAACCACCATGGGGAGAAAACCGCAAGATGAGGATGATATGATCGAAAATTAGATTCAGAATCCACCTCCCAATGTATCACCACTAGAAGACATAGTCAAAGAAACCAAAAACAACCCCTCAACTGATCTTTGTGTGGCCGATCCTACTTCTCTCCGTGTTAATAATATAGAGTTCGACCCAGAAAGAACCTTGAAAATCAATCCATCACTATCCACTTCCCAAGAGAAGGAACAATGCAACCTACTAAGAAAACATCTAGATGCCTTCGCCTAGAGTTATAAGGAGATGAAGGGAGTGCACCCTTAAGTAGGTACTCATCATATATGTATCAAGGAAAATTGCAAACCAGTCAGGCAGTCTCATAGGAGGATGAATCCAGCACTTAAAGATATTGTTAAGGAAGAACTGCAGAAATTGCTCGATGTAGGATTCATCTATCCCATCTCTAAAAATGAATGGGTCTCTCCTTTGGTGCTAGTGCCAAAGAAAAATGGTAAGTGGAGAATCTGTGTCAACTATTGGGAATTGAACAAAGCCAATAAAAAGGACCATTTTCCCTTACCTTTCGTAAATCAAGTGTTAGACAGTCAAGCAGGGAAAAAGTTTTCTCTTTCCTAGATGGGTTTAGCGGGTACAATTAGATTCAAATCAGTCTGAAAGACCAAGATAAGACCATTTTCACTTGTCCTTGGGGTACCTTTTCATATCGGGTCCTTCCTTTTGGTTTGTGCAATGCTCCATCCACTTTTCAAAGAGCGGTATTGAGTATATTTTTTGAATTAGTTCATGATGCAGTAGAGATATACATGAATGACTTTACTCCTTATGGTTCTGACTTTTAGGAAGCTTTATCTAACGTAGGAAAAGTTCTAGACAAGTGTATTGAGATGAACCTATCCCACAGTTTGGAAAAATGTGAAATTTTTATGATTGAAGGGACAGTGTTAGGTCATGCAATATCTCAGCAAGGACTACAGGTGGATACCAACAAAATTTCCATCATCTGAAGGGTCCCACCTCCTCATAAGGTGAGAGATGTCAGAAGTTTCCTAGGCTTAGCTGGGTATTACAGGAGATTCATTAAAGATTTCAGCAAGCTAGCCTCTCCTTTGTTTCGCCTCTTAGTCAAAGATGTTGAGTTCATATGGTCAGAAAATTGTCAAGAAGCCCTAGATACCTTGAAGAGAAAGCTAGTGACTGCCCCAATTCTCAGAGGCCCAAAATGGGCCCTGCCATTTCACATTCATACAAATGCCTCAAAAAAAGTGAAAGGAGCATCCTTAGGACAAATTGATGAAAAGTTACCTTATGCCATATACTTTATAAGCAAGAACTTGTCAAAGGAAGAGTTAAACTATACAGTGACCGAGAAGGAACTCCTAGCTGTCATGTATTCCTTAAACAAATTCAGACATTATATCATGGGCTATCAGACCTTTGTGCACACTGATCATGATGAAATTAGATATTTAATGAACAAACTAGATGTGAATGATCACATTATTAGATGGTTGCTTTTACTCCAACAATTTGATTTGACTATTATTGATAAGCTTGGTAAAGAAAATGTTATTGCTGACCTTTAGTCTAGAGTAAATTTGCCTGCAGGTGAAGAAGGAATGGTGGATGACCAAATTATAGGCAAACATCTCAGTACTCTCTCCATGGTTTGCTGATATAGCAAACTACTTGGTTTCAGCACAGTTCCCACCACACCTGTCCTCAAAAGAGAAGAGCAAGATAGTAAGGAAAAGCACCCCTTTCACCTGGATTGGGGGCAATCTCTTCAAAATTGGCCCAAATCAGATCTTGAGAAGATGTGTGTGGGAGGAGGAAGTCTTTGACATCCTCCTGACCTATCATGACGGGCCTTGTGCAGGTCACTTTGCAGCAAAAAGAACTGCCTTCAAGATATTGCATGCAGGCTACTATTGGCCCACTCTTCATTAGGATGTGAGGAGATATACCAACCAGTGTGATCGATGTCAGAGGATGGGGAAACCTACTCCAAAGTATGAGATTCCCATGTAACCTCAAGTGACCTTTAAGCCATTCAAGAAGTGGGGCATGGACTTTGTGGGTCCTATCAGCCCTCCTTCAAAATAGAAACAATACATCATTGTGTGCACCGATTATCTGACAAAGTGGGCAGAGACAAAAGAAATCAAAGCAGTGACAGGAAAAAGTAGTAGAGTTTTTCAGAGAAAACATATTCTACAACTTTGGGTATCCAAGAGAGTTGGTCACAAATTAAGGCAGTTAGTTCACTTCCAATTTGATTGAAGACTTGCTCACACATCATAAAATCAAGCACAACACTACCACCCCTTACCATCCACAAGCCAATGGGTAGGTGGAGGTCACTAAGAGAGCATTGGAAGGGAACTTGACCAAGGTAGTGAGCAGAAGCATAAAAGACTAGGAAAACAAATTAGTTGAGGCCACTTGGGCCTACAACACAACATGGAAGACCACCACAGGGTTCACACCCTATCAACTGGTCTATGGGAAGAGGGCTTTGTTGTCAATAGAATTTTAGTTCAATACACTAAGGATGGTAGCTCGGCTGGACCTAGACCTCAGCCATGCACAAAAGGAGAGATTAGTTTAACTCAATGGGTTGGATGAATATAGATTGCAAGCCATTCTCTATACAGAGGTAGTTCAGCTTTAGAGAAAGATATGGCATGACAAAAATATCAAGGAGAAGCAATTCCAAGAGGGAGATTGGGCACTACTCTTTGATTCAAGATACAAAGATTTCAAAGGAAAGCTGAGGACAAGATGGCTAGGATCCTACACTGTGGAGAAATGTAATGACAATGGTTCAGTTCTGATCAGAACCATTGATAATGAAGCCATCCCCATGCTTGTAAATGGACATCTGTTAAAAGTCTACAAGAGACCCCTCTCCAAGTGAGAGTTTATTGAAGGTGTGAATAAAATAGTGATGGTAGTGGAGCATGTCTTAGCTTCCACTTCAACCACTCAATAAAGGAAAAAACAAAAAATAATAAGGACTCAAGTGAAAACCTCCATGAGGTGCTTGAGTCTCATCATTGCGTAGAAAAGCTCTTCTGAGGCAGCCCAGTGATGTCAAAAAAAAAAGATAAAAAAGAATAAGATCCCTAGGTGAAAACCTCCCTTGGAGGTGCCCAGGGTAGGCAATTAGGGTGAAAACCTCTCTAAGTTTCCCTAGTTGTCTTTCAAAAAAAAAAAAGGAGAGAAAAGAAATGAATTTTTGTTGCATTATAGGTTTGCAGGAGGACTACAGGGAGTAGAATAAGGTGCCAAGTGTTGTGGGGGAAAGTATCCAACTCGGAATGACCCTAACCCACTCTAAGGGTGACAGTTCCTTAGCAACAGCTGAAAGCAAAGCTATCTAAAGTTTCTTCTTTATGACATGCAAGAGATAAAAGGGAGAGATCCACTTACTGATGTCTTGCGCAAATGGTCGATCCTATCTCCTTTGTTTGCCGCTTGCTCCCAGCTCCAAGTCTTTTCATGGGCCCAGCTACACGAGATCCTGCAAATAAGACAAGAAAAGGAAACTACAAGAAGCATGCATGCATAAATGATTCAAGGATTAGCATAAATAAAAAACGCAAGTAAGACAATTCACCATTGAAACACATGCGAATAGAAGAACCTCAAATGCTTTATTAATATATGGAAGTAAGGTTCAGGCGGTGATACAACCATGAGAGGTCCAATCCAGCATCACCTTCCCGATGGAGAGAAATCTCTTCTTCACCTCCCTCAAGCAATCACCCAATACTCTCAACTGTAAACCAACAGCGATTCTTTGCACTAAATTCCGGCCTTCTTTTGATCCCATGGGATGAGATCCTTATATAGAGTTTTGGAGCGAAGATAAGTCAGCTTGATGTGTGACTTGTTGTCCTCTTCAACTCCAGTTGTTCTTCAGTTCTTCACTCGGAGTTTCTACCTTCCACTTGGAGTTTTAGAAGCTCTTAACTCATCATTAGGCGAATCTTATGATCAAGTGTCTTTTTGGAAGCTTCCTGGGCACTGGCACATTGAGAGAAAGATTCCTCCACATGTCAAAGTACGCCCAGCGCAGGTAGCCTTTGTTGCACTTGCGATGCAGTGCAGGTAGCCTTTGTTGCACTTGCTATGTAGTGCAGGTAGCCTTTGGAGCAGCTGCTTTGATCCAAAATTGACCTGTTTTTGAGTGTTTTTCAGTGGAGAACTGATTTGCAGTGCTTTGGTTTGCTGACCTTGTTCCTCTAAGGGTAAGAACAACATGTTTAGGGACTTTGGATCCCTCAGTTTATTGACATTTCATGCTCCATGCTGTAAGGCACAAAAATGTCTATAACAGTTGCCCCCTAAAGTATGAGGTCGTTTATCGGGTGAAATGCTTTATTAGGAGGATCCGAAGTTCATTCAAATCGTCGGGAGGTGACCTGTAACAAAATACAATACAATACATTATCTTTTCATACTTTCTTTTCATGATCTAGCTGAGGCGGGCATTTCCCATGCTCAGCTTTATAAATACATTTTCCGTACATAAACAGACGATCGTCTGATAATAGACTGATAATTCTCTGCTTTTAATTATCATCCTTTTAGTAGGATGATCATCTGCTGCACATGTCTATGTTTTTATCTCCTGAATATATATCGCAGCCCGGATGGATGAAACTAGATCCGGGGTCTTCAAACTTGTCCGATCTTCACTCTAGTACAAGTTGATCCATGTGAGAATTTCTTGAAGTCGAACATGGAAAGACATCGCTTGATTACCAGTCAATAACGTAAACTGTTAACAAGCGCGAGAGGAATCACCGATAATGATGATGACCCTCAAGGTACTGCAGCACAATTCACGTGGTGTGAATATAGGATCTGACGTCGAACACCACGCAAAGTCTCCTGGTCGAAGGTCATTAATGTATACCTATCGCCGGGAGTGAGAAACTTGCCATTGAGGCATGCAAGCTTCAAAGTACTAAGGGGGTGTTCCTAGATCAACTTCTTGGATAGTGAGCTGATGTCAACAAGAAGTGATCCGTCAAAGGAGGGCCTTAATGAATCCCACATCAGTGACACGGAACGGAGCTAGTGATGATGGTGAAAACGATCTGTGAAATATGATTCAGGGTGGCGGTCATGGAAGGATGAAAGATGATGTACGGTAGTGGATGGGACCCGGTTGACACTTTCTGAATGACATCTCTTGAACATATAACGACACTGATGTGATGGATCGGTAGCATTACCCCATGTATGGATGGTATGGCGAGACCATGGTGAAGGGACCGGTGAATGATAATAACCCAACCCGATATTTACGGAGGCAAAAGTGTCATGTTCAAGAGCGACTTGCTACCATTAAGCTTTGAGGTTCTTCCCAATTTTTCCCCAGTCATTTCTGACCAGTACCTCTTTATTTTTGTCAAGCTTGAGGAGGATAACATATGCTTGTTCTATAACCTGCCCTTCGGGCAAGCCCATCGCTATGTTTTAACGAGCCTAGCGATAGGGAAACTCGTTCTCGTCTATAGACAAGTTTGTCGCTATCTAATATTTTTAACGAGCCCAGCGACAAAGACAACTCGGTCCTTTTCATTTTTAGAGAGTCTGAAAAGGGTACATAAAGTGGACTCCAGGGGTCCTTTTTCGTCATCTAATCCCATAAGTCCGAAAAAGTATAAAACAATACAGAAGGGATGAATGTTCGATATCTTTATCGAGCCGAACTAGACAAGCGCTCGATCCTTTTGTGCAATAATCCCTCAGGTCCAAAAAGATTAAAATCTAGAGGAGGGATAGCTCTTCCAGTCCTTTTAACGAGCTGGAAGGCCAAAACTCGGCGAACTTTTCATTTTTTACGAGTCAGTTAAAAGAGCTCAAAGAAGACTCGTATTTTGAGGAACGAGTGATAAACAGGGATAGCAGCAGATTCCAGGTACAGGTTGGAATTTTCCAATCACGGCAGTATTACAAGGATGGCTAGGTGAGATCACTCTTCGCAGCTGTTCCTCAAAATAGGTAAAAAATCAAGTGGATGTGAATGATCGGCCAAATGAAAAGTGGAGGTGACGGTGCACAAACACGACCAAGGCTTTTATGGCTGATGAATTTACGGTCTCAAATGGTTATTTACCGGTTCATTTTTTCTGAATGAGCTTGAACTCTGGGTGAAAGCTTGCTCACAAGCTTATGTTTATTTTTTAACGAGCATGAATTTCCGCATTAAAACTGCTCGGTTCTTGCGTTTTTTTTTTTTTTTTTTTTTTTTTAACGAGCATGAACTTTGCCAAAACTGCTCGTTCTTTTGCATGCCCCCAGCATCATAATAATGCATGTCAAAGGAGGGTGCCCCCCAAGCTTCATTGCATTCAACTTGGTGGTTGGAATGAAGGTTTACCTTTGAATTTTGAAAAGGGGATTTGTTTCATTTTTTTAATGAGGTTGACATAGTAAAAGAACTATCCTCGTGACTCCTTGTTTCATTTTTTAACGAGGTTGACATGAGATAAGAACCGTCCTCGGAGCCCACTGTATTTACAGTATTTCCATTAGGGCGATGATCCATGCTGACAAAATATTTAGGAATCTTCCGAATCCATTGGATATAGAAGATTTCATATTGTAGGTTTCCACTGTGGCTACTTCCGCCAGATTACCCGCCGGCGGTAGGGCAAAAGTACCCATTAAGGCAGGGTCTTTTAGGAGACCTACTCCGATATTTTGGAGCAATTGATTATTTTCATGGATCATTGTGCTGCTTCCCGTAACTTGAGAACTGTTGGGGAGAAATGTTTGTTGGTCGACGATTGTAATTTTTCCTTGAAAAGGAAATACAATCCTTCTGAAGTAGGTCGACACAACTGCAGCCATGGCATATATCCAAGGCCTTCCCAGTAGGATGTTGTAATCGAGGTTTCCGTCGATTACTTCAACATCAACTTCTACTGTTTTGCCCCCCAGTTCAACTTGCAAGTTATTTAAAATCCTGTATGGAGTGTATGATCGTCCATCAAATGCTTTTAACGTCATTGACGATTTCGACAAGGGTGGTGAGCCTAAATTTTTCTAGCAACTCATCGACATAAGACATGTAGATGCCCCCTCATCAATAATTGTTCGATGAACAGTTTTGTTGAGGGCTTTCACTTGAATAAGGAAAGCTAGTTGAGCTGGTATCTGAGGGTCATATCCTTTATGATCAAAGGCCACAAGATCGGAATCCATTGGGCCAATCCCACCTATGGCTGATAATAAAGCTTGCTCTTGGGAGGTGCAATTTTGCGCTACCTCAAGTGTCGACATAGCGGACGACGATTGGGTCAGGTCCTCTATTATATTATAATCCTGTGTTATTTTTTCACGAGGATTAAATGTCGATTTGTGTACTACTCCCTTTGGCGACTTTATCATTGGTTTAGGAACGATGGGTGGCACAACTTTGGTCAAAGTTGTTGTTGAACTACTAGGTTGTTTATTTGCCTTGTTGTTCAACTGCTTTGGATCCCTGTAATCTTTATTCCTTGTCAAAGCATTATTCTGCTGCTTCGAGGTGGACAACATAAGCACTTGGGATCGGGAAGCATTTTGATTAGCAACCAGATTTTGTCTTGGATTAGGAAACGGATCAGTCAATACTGCTGGGGTTTTTGAACTCTTGAAGAGTTTCTTAACTTCAGCTATATGTGGACAATCTTTCGTCCAATGATCCTCATCGCATATATGACACCCTGTCGGGGGTTTCCCTTTCCTTTTCTTTTTCTTCTTGCCCCCTGGTTGCTTCAGCTGTTTGCCCTTGTCGGTCGACATGGCATTTACTTCTGAGGCAAGAAGTTCCTCATTTGCATTTTGACTAGAAATTTTGCGTTTGCCAGTCACGCCATTGCTGGCGTGAGAGTCAGTATTCGATTTAGGAGGGGGAGGAATTGAAAATTCAGGACTGGGGGCGTCAGGTATTTTGTCGTAGAGCATGCCAAACTGAGTATATACTAAGTCTAGATATTGAGCACGAGCAATGACCTGCTCCTCTGTTACGACTCCCCCCTTAGCCACATCTTCCGTTATAGTCGGAAGTAACGACTTTATAAACCATTCAGCTAACAGCTGATCGGGAACGTAAGTTTTCACCATCCTACGACGACGTCGCCACTCATGTATATGATCAGATATGTGAGTGGCCGTTGTCTGTTTGAAGTTGGTAAGGAGTTCTGTTCCCGTTTCATACCTTATCGGTAATTGAAAATGGGTTAAGAAAGTCGTGGCTAAGGAGCTGAAATTGTCGAAAGAGGCTCTTGGCAATTCAATGTACCATTTAGCCGCTGGACCTGTCAATGTCCTCTGGAAGAGGTGAAGTCTTATCGAATCATCGTTTAGAGTGTTCGATGAACACCACAGATGAAAAGTCATGACGTGATTCGACGGGTCTTCACCTGGATTTCCATTGAATTTAGGAATGTCCGATGGAAGTTTATGCGGAATCGCTGGCCACCAAGGGGCATAAGCAATTGGATCATTCGTCAGCCGGTTTAGATCTGGCAATTCTAGAGTTGCTACAAAGGGCAACTGTTGGTTCAGGTTAGGCGAAGCATATCCAGGATAAGATGGTATCGCCTGAGCAATGGGTCTTTGCAGACCAGCATAGTGCTGACAACTTTGACAAAGTTGATGGGCATAACCATTATAGCATGGTTGCCCATTACTTACAAAGACTTGTTGCTCAGGTCCTTGATATGATTGTTGGAATGGCGGTTGTTGAGATTGAACCAGCTCTGGTTGTTGGACCATTTGCTGTTGACCAATACTGGATGATTGACCAAGATGAGGAGTCACAGTACTTGTTCGAGCCTGAGTCGCTCCAGATAAGGAGGCACTACCCTGAGATTGTGATTGAGCCGCCGAGACAAGAGGTTGTTGTATTACAACAGGTAGCGCTTGTACTTGCGACGCATTCGCCGTAGCAGGTGTGGTGGGAATATTCGACACAGGTTGTACTGGTTGCATTGAATATGCAACTCCTGATTGTTGAGGCAGTATTGGTACCCAACCGCTAGATGTGATTCCAGTTTGACCTGAACTTTGTTGTAAACTCCCACATGGTTGTTCTCCGGGAGGGAACAATGAAAGAGCATACTACCCTCCACATGGTGGAAATCCAGTACTTAAAGGGTAAATTGGCCTTTGAAGACACATTGGATCAATTTGTTGAGTTTCAACATAAGAAGTACCAGATGATAATCCGGATGAAGAAATAGGAACTAACCATATTGTTGTCCCTGATGGGACTCCGGCTTGTTGTTGGCAATTTGCCGGGACAGATGGTATACTAGCAAACATCATTGGAGTGGCAGCAGGAGGCTCTGTTGTTGCTGTGTCGGACGACACAGTCCTAAATGTTGACGGTTGTTCAGACATTTTGAGTCTATCCAAAAGATTTTAGCGATTCTACAAGAACTTACGATGCCAAAAGACTAACTTCGAAGATCAACGCAGGAATAGGAGGTGATTATCTTCCGTTTAAAATGAATTTTATTATGACGACGCTTTAGACACAACTTGCTTTTTCACTTTTTAAGAGTCGAGAAAAAGCTAAAGATGACTCTAGTCTCCTTCGATGTATTAACGAGCCCGAAGTGACAAATGCTCAGATGGACTTTTTCAGTTATAGAGTTTGAAAAAGGCCAAAAGAAACTACTCTGGAGTTCTAGGCAGAGGGTGTGCCAAACCTTTCGCGAAACCACAGAATACGTTTTACGGTACGAGTGGTCGATCTTCGTGAATGCTGTGTTCACTGCATCGCGATCAGTAGGGCGGCCGACACGGCTTCCTATGGATAAAGGCTTTGTTCCTATAGGGGTCCCCCAATATACGTGACGGTACGCGGGGGCACAAGTCCGTATTAGTGCTATCGTCTCTCAGGAGGAATCACCCACCTTCGTAGAGATCGACAGTCACTATGTTTAACGACGCCGGTTCACGTCTCTACCTAGACCTCTACTGTGTTTCGTTATGTTCCAAAGCGTTGTTAGATAAATTCAGTTCTTTTTAGGTTGATCTTGCTTAGCAGTTTGCCTTTATGGATCACCACGTGATGTATGATACAACTCCTAAATGCAGTCTAAGAATGATAAGCAAGCTTTTTCAATTCTTTCAACTTATGAAAACCTTAACTACTGAAGGAAAAGAAAGACATCATCTTTTCAAACAGATCATAGAGCACACACTGATGCACTTTTCCTAAATCGACATGCAAACTGTCAAAATGCACATGCACAATGCAAGTATTTCTTTTCTTCTTCCTTAATGTTGATGTATTACAAAAAGAAAGCTGTTGTATAATTTCGAATTCAATTTCAAGTGAAAGAAAACAAGTTTTGTCCAATAATCAAAAGAACACCTTAAGATTCACTCGTTTCAACACAAGAAATAATGAAATTCGAACCATATAACGAAAGCAAATGCTCAAGCAGCTATGAACAGCAATAAACTAACTCTTAGAATCACAACGACACTTTCTCACAGGTCTAGATTCAAGAGGTCATAGCAAGACTAGTTCACTTTCGCTATGGGAAACTGTGAATGACAGCAAGAAATAAAATAAGAACAATCACGGTTTCTTCATACAACTGAGGCGGAATGAAGGCAAAGAGAAGTGGTTTCAGCTGGGTATACAGGTTGACAACTGGCTGCAAAAACAATACTGAAAACTGGGCAACAGACAGTGGAGAATCCAAGTTGCACAAGGAAAAACTGGATCAGCGCAGGTGCTGCACTGTGAATCTGAGATGCAGCGCAAGTAGCCCCTTCGGGACCTGCGTTGCAGTGCAGGTAGCCTTTGTGGCAGCTGCACTGATGAGACAAGTCACGTCTCTCTCAGATTCCGGGTCACAGTTTGCTAAAAAATGAGCGGTTTTTGGCCAAATCAGAGGCTGTCAGTCAAGTATACACTAGAGGATGATTAAAGGAAGATGAACACTATCACAAAGAGCTAAAAAGAGTCCTTGTGGATCTGCTCTTCAAATCATAAACAGGCCCAGCACTGGGCTAGAGTAGCTGCCCTCTACTTTGCATTCGAAGGACTCGCATGCAGTTCGATTCGGTACTCTTTCGTTTAAGAAATGAATAGCAATAAACACAAGCTACCAACAAGACACGATCCCCAGCGGAGTCGCCAGTCTGTTGTGGGGGAAAGTATCCAACTCGGAATGACCCTAACCCACTCTAAGGGTGACAGTTCCTTAGCAACAGCTGAAAGCAAAGCTATCTAAAGTTTCTTCTTTATGACATGCAAGAGATAAAAGGGAGAGATCCACTTACCGATGTCTTGCGCAAATGGTCGATCCTATCTCCTTTGTTTGCCGCTTGCTCCCAGCTCCAAGTCTTTTCACGGGCCCAGCTACACGAGATCCTGCAAATAAGACAAGAAAAGGAAACTACAAGAAGCATGCATGCATAAATGATTCAAGGATTAGCATAAATCAAAAACGCAAGTAAGACAATTCACCATTGAAACACATGCGAATAGAAGAACCTCAAATGCTTTATTAATATATGGAAGTAAGGTTCAGGCGGTGATACAACCATGAGAGGTCCAATCCAGCATCACCTTCCTGACGGAGAGAAATCTCTTCTTCACCTCCCTCAAGCAATCACCCAATACTCTCAACTGTAAACCAACAGCGATTCTTTGCACTAAATTCCGGCCTTCTTTTGATCCCATGGGATGAGATCCTTATATAGAGTTTTGGAGCGAAGATAAGTCAGCTTGATGTGTGACTTGTTGTCCTTTTTAACTCCAGTTGTTCTTCAGTTCTTCACTCGGAGTTTCTACCTTCCACTTGGAGTTTTAGAAGCTCTTAACTCATCATTAGGCGAATCTTATGATCAAGTGTCTTTTTGGAAGCTTCCTGGGCACTGGCACATTGAGAGAAAGATTCCTCCACATGTCAAAGTACGCCCAGCGCAGGTAGCCTTTGTTGCACTTGCGATGCAGCGCAGGTAGCCTTTGTTGCACTTGCTATGCAGTGCAGGTAGCCTTTGGAGCAGCTGCTTTGATCCAAAATTGACTTGTTTTTGAGTGTTTTTCAGTGGAGAACTGATTTGCAGTGCTGTGGTTTGCTGACCTTGTTCCTCTAAGGGTAAGAACAACATCTTTAGGGACTTTGGATCCCTCAGTTTATTGACATTTCATGCTCCATGCTGTAAGGCACAAAAATGTATATAACACCAAGGGGACCCTGAAATTCACACTAGCATCCATCTCACCTTCTTTACACCTTCCTCCATCATATTTGGCATTTATTCCACCCCACTGTACCTCTTTTTCAAAAACTATGTTCTCTACAGGAGGCTCCTGTAGGAATTACAGAGAGCCAAAAGTGGCTACAGAAGGCAGTTTGAGGGACAAAGAAGCTTCATGAAGGACCTATAATCCCTCCTACAATCTTCAAACCTCCTTGCCATCATTTCCAAGCCTGCATCACACCCCAAGCATCTTTTTTATTCCTGTACAAGAAAAACACAGAAAAAAACAGTTTTTAAGTAAAAGAAAAAACAAAAAAAATAAGAGAGGAAGCAGCACCATCCACCTCACCTGAAGCCTAACTACTACCTCTCCATCTTTATCTACACCTCTAGCATCATCCTCAAAGCTCCAAGCATAGAAAGAAGCTGAATTTTCAAGGGGAGAAGTAGCTACAAGAGCTCCTGTAGGAATTCCTGTAGCAGCTAATCCCATCAAAACCCAGCACGGGCAGTAGGAGAAAACACACATGAAGGTTGAGAAGGCACCTAAAGCTCAAACCTAGCTAGAGAAGAACCTGCACAAGACACATCCACACATCAGCAAACCGACAATATGCATCAAAAGAAATAAAGGAATGTAATAGAGAGAGCCACAACACCTCACAACAAATACATTCATATCATAGGTAAGTAACTAGGTTGCTCCTCTATTTGCATTTGTGTAATTAGAAGCCATGCAAAAGTAATGAGATGGTTGAGGTTGAATGAGGGAAAGTTGGCTAGTTAACTTGGCCACCTTCATCTAGTTGACTCCACTCATCAGAGATGTCACCCACACGTGCGCACAGTAAACTCCAGCCCAAGATGCCAAGGACAGGTAGTGGAGGAAGTGTGAACTCCGATGCAATAATGGGAGATGATTACGAGGAAAAGCCATGATGACAAGGCAGGTGGGAACCAATGGCCTGAATATGGCCAACGTATACCTTTCCATCTCACGCCTCATCATCGGAAGTATTCATAAAGGGTAATAAGTACTCCTCCCCGAGCATTCTCACCACCTTTTCCTTCATTCTCTCTGTGTAACTCAGCTATAGCAGTCTCCTTATACCCCCACAGCCTTTTAGCCATCATCCTACATTGATCTCTCCTACTTTCCTACTCTCAGTGTTTTCTACAGGAGCACCTACAGGAATTCTACAAGAGGGACAACAGGCTTCTACAAGAGGGGCAGTGAGTTGTATTGAAGGGAGAAAACAAAAGTTTTAGCACAATTTTCGGTCTAAAGAGGTAGGGTTCATGCATTCCCCCTATTTAATATCAACATATGCACGAAGTGGTTTCAATTTGAGGACGAAATAAGTCTTTAGGAGAGGATAAAATACATAAAATAAATTTCTGCTTATTTAAATAACACAGTCTCCTCCGTTTCTCTATTTTTTTCAAAATTCATTGTCTCCACCTCCATATTTGGTTTTTCAAAAGAGTATAGACAATATGACAGGAGGGTTTATGATAAAGGATCCCACTAACTCCACGAGGCTCTATGCACATCCCCAAGTAGTGGACATATTCACAAGAGCAATATAGATGAATGTTTTTGAGAAATTTCAAGGGTTTGATGAGGAGATTGCCCAAGAATTTTCCCTCTCTTTGGTCCCTCACACAAGAACACATGCCACTGTCACCTTTAGAGGTCTTTCCATGGAGATAGCCTCTGAATTTATTAGTAGGGTCACTACCTTTCCTCTTGGGATACCTTGGAGTAAGGATGAGAAACCAATTGGCCAGGCTACCAAGAAAAACTTTTTCCAAAACAATGAAACCCTTGTAGAGGATAAAAATGGCATTAGAAGGGCTAGCATACCATATCCTTGGTATGAGGTTAGCTATCAAATAATCAAATACATTTCCCGTGAGGGGAGATATTGCATTGTCCATGGTTATCACTTTAGAATCCTCCATGAATTAAGGTATGGCATGGACACTCCAGCACCTCAGAAGCTCAGTATCCCCTACTTACTCATGCAGTCCCTCATTGAATCCATCATTAAGGTTCAAGTAGGAAATTTAGAGCAGCTAGCTCACAATGGGTTAATCAAAATCCTAGTGGAGGAAGCCCTCCATACATTTACACTCCCTATAGCATGGGACGTTTTCTGAAACATGACAGTTGAGGATGACATAAAGGCCTTAACCTATGATGTCAGTCCTACTGGTAGTGAGGAGGAAGAGTAGCAAGGAGGAGAAGGTGAAGCCATAGGTGACTTAGCAGAGGAAGAAAGGAAGGAGGAAGAAACTGAAATAGAGGAGGAGAGAGTTGAAGAAACAGAGCAAGGAAAGAGAGAAAAAGAGACAGAAGGAGGAGAAAAAGAGGTAGAACAAGGAGAAGAGTCCTGTGAGACTCTGGAAAAGGAGCAGTAGCTACCCTCACTTCCCTCAGTACACTAATCAAGCCAAAGAAAAAGAGGAAAAGACAGGCCTCCATGTATTTCAGGGCTAGGAAGAGCACAAGGATCAAAACAGGAAAACCTCAGCCCTCTCCAAAAGTGCCAATTACAATCGAAGATTCACCCTCTGTCAAAGGGAAAGAATCCCCTTCCGGGACACCTAAAACATATCAAAAGAGGACTCCTAGATCTTCCACATGGAAGGAAAAGGTAGTACTATAGGACCCAAAAATAGTCCTATAGGAGGCTTAGGCAGTTCTACAGGAGACATTGTCAAAACTACAGGAGACCCAACAACTTGAGAAAAGGATAGAAGAACAGCCACAACTAAAGGAGGAAGCACAAGAGATACAAGAACCTGATCCCTAACCTAGTCTTGCATCCTATTACAATCTACTTGAAGGAGGAAGGATAATCCCACAAAAATTTGCAATACTAGTATTCTTTGAATTGGAGAAAGAAAGAGAAAGAACACATAGGTGGATGCAAATAGCCAAATCTAAAGGAGTTGAGGATGTTGGCCATATGGAAAAAAAACTCAGAGAAATGGGTAGAGAGTTGAGTGCTCTCGGAGATTGGGAAACAATTACAAGAAGCCACCTTGAAACTGAAAATGAATTGTTAAGGAGGCAACTGCAAGAGAAAGAGACTCAGCTGGCATGCATGGCCAGCTTATGCATGGAGGAATTGCAATGTAGAACACCAAAAAAATCCTATGGCCTTTATCTCAAGGACCAATGGTTACAATTCCAGATAAAGACTCTGGCACAAAGAGGCACAATGCCTTTCCAAGATTACAGGCAGTTTATGGATCTGTGTGACCAAAGCACATAAAACGATAAGGTAAAGATGGCAGAATTATACCTACATAACATGGCCCTCATAGACATGAATGTGTGGGACCCCAATGCAAAGCTAGGGGACCTAAAATTAATGGCCATGGCCTCATGGATAAACCATGAAGAATTTAGGGCAACAGAAATAAAAAGATTGATGGTAAAGGATAATAATGAGCCACTAATGATAAGAGTTGAGCCATCAGATCCTATGGCACTCATCAATGTTAGTGTCGGTATCTTCATCCCTCCGTCAGTGATCAAATTCTCTTGTTGCATTGCTTGTTAGGTGTCTCACGTGATCAACTACATTCCATTAGGGTCATGGATCATCTGACAGTAGTGGCTTATTATACATTTCTCCTCATGTGCTGGCCCATTTTCATTCAGCTAGATCATCTGCAGCCAATTTTTTTCTTTAAATCTGCAATAGTCATTTTTAGGGTTTTAGGTCTCATTAGTTCTAGGGTTTCGTCAATAATTTCTTCAAAATGCTCAATAACGGTCAGCAGGCGCATGAGGAGGTCAAATAAAGTTTTAGCAACAATAATTTCCATAATCACATGCTCACTGATTGATTTTTTCTCAAAACCTTATTTTGAGGAAAAACATAGTTTTTTATGTTTTCATGTATAAATTTGATGTAATTTCATTTTTTATTCATATGTAATAACCTGAGTGGCAACCCTGGTCACCTTTCCAAGCCTCTACAACTCCATCACCTACAAGGCAAACAAAAACTCAAAGCATTCAGTTCATTAAAGGAAAAAATAAAGCAAACTGCCCAAAAATAGAGTTTTAAAAGCAAGTCAAAGGCAAACATTTCAAAGTGGGTTTTTATAAGTGAAAAATTAAAATCCTTTATATATAAACTATTGGACACAGATTTTCATTGATGTCAATATGGCAATATTCAACAGGAGGAGACAGAGCATATCGGAGCCAAGAGGAGCAGACCATATCGGAGGAGCCACATATATCAGAGCAAGAGGAGCCATATCGGAGGAGTGCCAGAGCAAGAGGAGTCATCAGAGGAGCTATCGGAGCATATCGGAGCAAGAGGAGCCATCGGAGGAGAAAATGAAGCAAACAGAGCCACATATGCCTCAGATAACATTATCGGGAGTTGTTCGGGTGATCAAAACCCATAAACGCCTTCATTAATACTATCGGGAGTTGTTCAGGCAATGGAAACCCACATATGCATGTATTAATGCTATCAGGAGTGTTTGAGCGCCCAAAGTCTACATATATGCATTTATAATAATCAAAGGCCTTTTTCCTTTTTGGCGGAAACAACACAAGTTAAATGTGTTTCGGCACATATGGACCCGATGGCATATATATATATATATATATATATATATATATATATATCGCCAAATCGGCGATCGGAGAATGGAGAATGGAGGATGCGATATGCGATGGACGCGATATGTGATTTAACGTTGACCATCCGATTTGAAGGAATAATGGACGGCGGAGATCTAATCGGAAATCGGCATATATATGCGCATCGGAGGAGTGGAGCCTTTCAGAACTGCCGAAGTGAAAGCTCCGAATTAACAGAGCCGAAATATTATGAAGCTAGTATAAAGTAGATTGGGTCCGGAAAGGGCCTTCAGCAGTGCAAAGTTTCGACTTCCGGAGCCGAGTCCCTTATCAAGTGGAGTGTAAAATCATATCGGGTCCGCAGAACTCTTCTATCGCATCGGAGCAGCGGAGGTAGCGATCGACGAAATCATATTAGAGAGCAGCCTAAAGGGAGATCGGGTCCACTAAACCTTCACGTTACAAATCCGCCGAAGCGAACCTGCGAATATCCCGGACCCGAATTCAATATAGAGACGGGAGTATAAGAAGGCGTCGGGTCCGCATTCCATCGAAGGATCGAGACTATTGTTTACAGCGAGTGCCGATATACATCGGACCCGAAACCAACATAGAAGGGAGTCTAAAAGGGCATCGGGTCCGCACCTCATCGGAGGTCAGGACTTAAGAGTTATTGTGACCACCGAAATCCGGACCCACCGATAATTGTAAAGGTGGGTGCATAATAATTGAAGTCCGGCATTTGAATTAGAGCGGGGGTTTATAATGTTTTCCGTGTATTATGTTATCACTAAAGATGTCGTAGTCAAAAATTTTTAGCCTGGCTTAGAGAGTCGGTGTTTTCGCAGCGCTACCTGTTTGAGTGATTTCGTAGCGTGCTACGAAACTGGGGATTTGTTCGAGTTTTCAGTGGAGGCCCAAATCATAGCATGCCTATCTGTGGATGAGGTTGATGTGCTTAAAGGTCTAATGCTGACTAAAGGATATAACTCTGGTGCTGTTGCATACAATGCTCTGATCTATGGATTTCGCAAAACAGGGAAGGCACAACAAGCAACATTGTTGTTAAAAGAAATGAAGTTCCCAAGCAATTATTAGAGCAGAATCCTAATGCTCGGCCACCTAGTCCCAGTCTATAGATCTTTCTGAGGATGATGATAATTGTCAAGATATGTTGAGGATGATGATCTTTCTTTATCTAGCAGTCTCATTTCAATATTTCCGAGGAATTGAAATCAGTCCAGTGCATTCTCATCTGTAGAGTTATTGCAGACAAATGCTGGCCTTTCCCTTTTATCGCCCTATTCAAACTGTCATGAACTTACTAGTGAGTTTTATTTTCAAAATCTTGGCTGAAAGGGCACTCTTTCACTCCTAACATTGACAGTTCTGCAACATAAGAAGGTGATTTGATTTCTTAGAATCTGAAGTGGCAGCTTTGTGATTTAGTTTGAAGACCCTGGTCATCAGAACGATCTGTATCTTCATCAATGTTTTTATGTATGCATCCCCATTGTCCATCATAAAAAATTTATCTAAACGAAAAGTGTCAAATACATGCCATTATACCTTTCCTTGGGTTGCACTACAAACGAGATCATTTGGACAGTTTATGGGTGCATCCAGTTTGATATTGTATGGCATATATTATGGGAGAGCTCGGTGGGATGAAAACAAAGATAAAGAAAATGGTGGTCATGCAGATAAGAGACAGATGGTAATTCACAGCAGATGAAAGCCCTATCTGGTGGCGGACATGCCAATAATGCTGAGAATTCCTTGAGGTTCAGCAGTCCATTACATTGCATGCGCCATATAGTCGAGAGATATTTCAAAAAAAAAAAGGGCTACAAGAGTTTGGTGGCCTTGATGCTGTTTGAGATGTTATTTTCAAATCATCTATGGCTGAAAGCGTAGGGCTGTTGCAAAAATGCATAAAGTTGAAGAATTAAAGATCTTTGTAGCTGTAATATTTTTGGATTATTGTTTGATCTGCACTTATTTTACAAAACACTGCTGTCTGTATTTCCAAGATCACCTTTTTGATGGCAGTCACATTTTCAAAGTGAACCATTGTGCTTGCGTAAGAGTGATTGGATATCCTTGGCAATTTTCAAGAATGCATCATCATGAAAAAGCTACTTCAAAAGGTTGGAAATCATTCAGGTGTGTTTTGTTGAGATCTTAGAAATATGCGATGGAAGGATCAGCTTATTGATTCCAGTTAAAGGGAAGGTTAAGGAGCGCATTTCCTGGAGTCGATGTAGAACTTTCAAATTATCCCTCCACCATTATTGAAGTGCGTGTTCAGCAAATTGTGCCAGTGTTACAAACAGGCAGCGTTATGTTTATTTCTGCAGGGGATCACGTTTCTCTTAGACCGGGATACACAGCACCTCCTTCACACGGGTTTTTGAAATGTCTGATATAAATGAAAATGGCGTGAATGTTATTAAGCACGTTGTTTCATTGTTAATGCATGTTATGAAGTTATGAAAACGCTCTTATGAGATGTAGTGGTTAGCGCCAAGTGTCGAGTAGCTTTCATAAAGTTTTGGTCGCCACAAGGTCGCCATTATCGGTGACACCGCGATAGAAATGTGGCACAAAAGCGGGAATTATGTTAACTGGTGTCATTAACAGATGTGTGCGCAAAACAAAAGAAGGGTGGCGCAATTACTACGAGAGATACTATCAATACAGGGCTTCTTGATCTGAACACTCCAAATGATCTCTGTTTGGCATTAATTTTTCAAATCATCTCCATAATCAAATGTCGGTGGCAGAGAGGAGAAATCGCTGTCGTAGTTACAAGGAAGCAAATGGTAAAGAGTTTGAAATAGACAAGTTTCCTCAGTCAATATGGACTGTATCGTTTAGGTGTTGTCTGCTATAAACGTGGTTGCCGTGCCCGTTAAATGCTTCAGCTGTTAGCTTTGAGAAGGGGGATTGTCATATATCATCAGCGCTCACTTCAAAGCCATGGATTAAGAAAAGAACATTACCAGAAGATGTGATATTGGATGGGAAAGTTTAGATAAGTTTAGGTAAGAACTGGAAAGTTCAGCACGGCATCCAGTATCTTATACTTCTCGGCTTCTTATGATAAGTTTGTAGAACCAGGGTCTCATCGCCGGATTAACTTGACATTATACATTGTACAGTCAATCAACGTTGCAAAGGATGTGTTTTAGCTTGGCTCTCAGGATTTCTACATTTCTGTTCATATTTGCTTGATGTGGGAACGTTCTTTTGGTCATTTATTCAAACAGAGACAGTCATTTACACAATTATCTGCTCTGCAACAACCATGTTTAGGCTCAGGTGTATGCAATCAATGGTTTCGTTGCACAGTGGTACTTTCAAGTATCTGATTGTTGAAAAGGCGCGCAGAGAGCATCAATGTCAGATTTGCATAATAGTGCCCGGAAGGAGAAGGTTCAGAGTATATCTCAGAGTTCAAGTTACAACCGCAAGGGTTTCAATTGCAGATTGAATTGCGCAGAAGATGTGAATTTAAAAGTATCCTGAATATGTTGGCGGTACTGAGGAGGATCCAGAATGTATTATATGTTGATATTTTTACATCTTTCTGTTGTTGTGTGCAGTTAACACCAGGTGCTTTTGTCTGTCTACAACATACAAGAATGACTTTGTGAAATGCAACCCAATCAACTTCTCAGGTTGCAGAGATCCGATTTGAAGTTGCACCACAGCATCAAAACAGTAAAGGAGCTCATAGTGACTCAAATCATAGTCAAAGTGACCAGAGAAAACACAGATTCTCAAGCAGATCATTTACCAGCTCAAGATTTATTTGCTACGGAACAAATAGAGGTTATCTACAGCAGTTTCGTAGCGCGCTACGAAACTGCTGTAGAATGCTGTTTTGTGGAAAAACAATGAATTTTGATGATGAGGTCAGTTAATGGTGAAAGAAGGTCTCAAACTCAGGCAAGGAGATCATACATGTGTTTCATAACAACCCAAACAGTGACAGGTGTAGGTCTTGAAGGGAAAATAGAATATTTTGTTTATTTTCATAAAGTTTTCTCAAAGGCAATTTATGACCGAACTATTAAGATATTGGTGGAGTTACCAGAATGTTCGGTTGATACACCTGTTGGTCCTTAAAGTATCCAGATCATATAGCCTATGGTGGTTATGCGTTGTTAATTGAAGGTTCAAAGAACTCGGAGTGTGGTCTTTAAATGATAAAGAGAAGTGGAAGACAGGGGACCGTGGATATAGGGTGATTAATTTCATCAATTAATAAGTTGTCTTACAGCTAGCATCCGAGACCAGCTTGCTCGGTGATTGTTCCCTTAACATATCTTAGCCATAATGAAAATCATACAGCTGTCCAGCATCCAAGAAAGCATCAAGTCTGCGAGGAGAATGAAATTAGTATTTTAGTTGGATTAGGATTGTGTGTAATTACATACCAACATGTTTGTAATTAATGCAGTAGTTAAGAGCATGTAGGAGGAGTTAATAGGGTTTTCGAGCTCCCTCTAGAAAGGGAGGAATGTATTCATATAAATAGAAGAAATTAGGATGTAACAGGGGTTGGATTGTATATACAAAAACAGAGTTTTTAGAGCTTATGAAAAGACTGTTACAGTAATAGCAAACAGAGTTTTTTCTTCCCAAGATTCTCAATGCATCCTTTTGTTCAAATGTGATGGTGGTTTTAGTTTCTTAATGTTCTTTTTACAGCCTTGTTATGGTACAATCCCTCAGAATTCATATTATATGCTCTGACTTCCTGTGTGCTTGACAGGCTGTGGGTTTTGGTGAAGCATGTTTGAACATCACTCAGAATTCATATTATATGCTCTGACTTCCTGTATGTTCAGCAGGCTTTGATTTAGGTAAATTATGTTTGAACCTTTGATGATGCAAAGAGCCTTGGCTTCTATGAGATGACTGTGATTTGGTTTATTAACTGTGAGAGACTCCATAGCCCAATGAAGACTAATTTGATGTATGTCCAGCCAGCTATATTTTTATAAATGTGTGAAGAGTTAGCCCTCTAGTGTTTGAAGGATTTTGTCAAGAGTCATGAGAGAGCCCTCTCTGATTAGGAAGGCTAATTCCTAATCTAAAGTATGGTCTGAAACAGTTACATGAGACCTTGCTTGGTTGCAGTCCCTAGTACTGGTTTTGTGATAACATATTATATGATACATGGCCGCGGGGTTAAGTTATATATTAAAGCCTGTGTGATGGTTGATTAATGGCTCGGGTGGTGGCTTATGATGGTTGATTATTGATAGAAAGCGCTGAATAAAAGGTGGCTTCCGATAGTCGATTAAAGCACTCGGTGATGGTTGATTAAAGCGCTCGGTGATGGTTGATTAAAGGCTCGGTTGGTGGCTTCTGATGGTTGATAAAACGCTTGGGTGGTGGCTTCCGATGGGTGATTAAAACGCTCAGGTGGTGGCTTCCGATGGCTGATTAAAACGCTCGGGTGGTGGCTTCTGATGGGTGATTAAACGCCTCCGATAAAGCCTGTAAGGTATTAACCACAGGTCAAGGGCCGAGTTTTATTTAAGAAAGGGGAGTTTGGGTTTTTCTACTCATATTTTGGAACACTTGTATAGACAAAAGAAGCAAAGGAATGGAAGCCGAAGTGTCAAAGCGATCAAGTGAGGAGGAAGCCAAAGAGCCAGAATGTAAGAGGAAACGAATGGACAGGGGCATGGAGCATATAAAAGCAGCAAAAACAGCGAATTGTAGTGGTTGTTTTGTGGATGGTATAACCTGAGCATGAGGTTGTAAAAGTAGCGGAGGCTGTAGAGGCTGCAGAAGCAGTGGAGGTTATAGAGGCAGCAACAGCAGAAAAGGCTATTGGAGACTATGTGTGGGCAGTGTGCAGAGCTGTGAAGACTCATCCATAAGAAGACATGGTTGTCATTGTATTGTAGTTTGGAGACTACAATGAAGCTGTAAATAGACAGAACTCAGCAGAGAAGAGTTTTGAGAGCAGAAGGATTGGAGTCCTTGGGGTTGGAGCCTTAAAAGTGAGAAAGATGGGAGACCTTGAGGCTGGTGCCTCAGAAGTGAGATTGGATTGGAGTCCTTGGGGTTAGTGCCTCAAAAGCAGGAAGGATTGAAGTCCTTGGGAGTTGGTGCTCTTAAGTCCAAGATTGGTGTCTTGGGAAAATAGAGTTGGTGCTCTGGAGGTTGGAGCCTCACCAAAGTCCAAGTTGGAGCTTGGCAACCGATTGTGACCATCTATATATTGTATTTATTTTATTGCACTATATTAATAAAAGCATTTATTCTTGCTGCACATATTGTGTTCTGAATATATATGTTTTAACTGTTAAAACAATAGTGGGAAAAAGAAATACTGATTCACCCCCCCTCTGAGTATTTCCAACAATTGGTATCAGAGGAGGCTTCTTCATTCTAGCCTAACAGCGTGAAGAAGGATCAGCAACCATGATGAGAAATCATGAAGCATCAAGAAAACCTCCTCTGTTTGATGGCACTAACTTTGGGTTTTGGAAGAAAAGAATGACTTACTATTTAATGTCCCTTGGACCTGAAGTCTGGCATTTTTGTCAAACTGAATACCGAGCGACTTCCACTCTTCCAACAGACCAAGACGAGAGGAAAGCCTACATTGCAAATGCAAAAGCCATGAATTCTATCACTAATGGAATCACTGATTCCGAGTTTACAAAAATCATGCACTGTAACTCTGCCAGAGAAATGTGGGAGAAGCTAGTTAGCTTGTACGATGGAGACTCAAAAGTCAAAAAGGCAAAGCTTCAAACTCACAGAAGACAATTGGAAAGTTTGAAGATGGAAGAGGAAGAAGATATTGCAGCATACCTCCTCCGAGTAGCTGAAGTGGTAAATTCCCTGAAAGGATTGGATGAAAAGGTTGAAGAAAGTACTATTGTACAAAAGGTATTAAGGTCCCTTCTAGATAGATTTGACTCCAAAATAAGTGCTATAGAAGAATCAAAGGATCTTGACACCCTCAAAATGGATGAACTCCATGGAATTCTCACTGCCTATGAAATGAGGAAAGGTGGACCTAGCTCCAAAGATGCAACATTCAAGGACTCAAAGTCAAAGAAAGGGAAAGAAAGGAATTACTGTAGTGATGAGTCAGATGTGGAATCCGAATTGGCTCAATATGTACGAAACCTGAAGAGAGGATCTAAGCTTAAAGGCAAGTATCCTCTTATCTGTTTTAAATGTGGTAAAATAGGTCATTATGCAGCAAAATGTCCTCATAAACAAGACAGTGATGATGAAAGAAATTCTAAAAGAATGACATACAAAAAGAAAGGGTTCAATAAGAAAAACCTTCTCTCCAAGTAAGGTGAGTCTGATGAGGATGAGTTTATGGTCATCAAAAAGAAATCAGATGAGGAAAGCGATCATGATGAAAGCCAAGAAGCATTATTCATGGCACTCACAGATGATGATGACTTGGGGCCAGAAGGAAATGTGGATGAACTGTTAATAAGTGCCATTGAAGAGAACGCGAAACTATGGAACAAAATTATCTCTCTCAAAGTGGAAAATGAGGAAATAAGAAGGAGAGAAGATCTCTTGGAAACAAAGCTTAAAGAAAAAGAAGAAACTTGTGAAGAACGTGGGGCCGAAGTAGTATCTCTGAGAAAGGAGTTGGAGCAAATTAAAAAGGGCTGTAAAAGCTCTCAAATACTTGATACTATTCTGAAAAATCAAAAACCTCAACATGATAAGTCTGGAATAGGTTTCAAGGGAGAATCCTCAAGCACTAAGAATAGTGCGAAAAGCTATGCTGATGCACTTTCCTGCAACCCAAAAGATGAAAAAGTATCTTATCAAAAGTGCATCCCAGATTCCAAGAATAAAGAAAGAGTTATTCCAAAGAAGAATGTGGAGTCGAATCATGGACACTACAGCAAATACAAATCTGTACCCCACCAAGGGCCCATCAAAAATCCAAAGGACGAGGGAGGAGTAATTCTCAGAAAGGAAAGCGAATTAAACCGTCGTTACTTCAAAACCATATTTCTTGGACACTGTTTTCACTGTAAAAACTTTGGTCACCAAGCTAGACACTGTATGGCTCACAGAAGTGAAAAGACAACGCAAAAGGACCGAGTAATCAACTCATATGCTCCTAAAAGACAGGGACAAATCAAAACCTTCAATTCATTCGATCCCTTGACTAAATTTGATCTGACTTGCTCTTTTTGCTACAATAATGGACACTATGAACAAAACTACCCACTCAAAGGAAGAAAGTCGAGCAGCAAGATCTCTGCAATGGACAAATTCGGCCTGGCTCTATTTGCGCAAAATAATGGAAACTAGTGGTTTGTGGATAGTGGGGGCTCCAGACACATGACAGGAGACAGAAGGAAATTTATCTCACTAAGCAAAAAGGAAGGGAATGTGTCCTTTGGAAGCGGAATTGGCAAAATTGCAGGAAGAGGAATAGTTACTCTGATCAATGGAAAAGGAAAAGCTCAAGATGCTCTGCTGGTTGATGGACTCAAACACAACCTTCTGAGTGTCACCCAAATTTGTGATCAAGGACATAAGGTTGTGTTCAGCACCAAAGACTGTGAAATAAGGAACTCTGTCTCTGGGAAACTTGTGGCAAAAGGAGTAAGAACAGTAGACAATATTTAAGTTTTGAACAAGATTCAGGAAAACAAATGCTACTTTAGTCAGGAAGATGAGAGTTGGTTGTGGCACAAGAGACTTGGACATACCAGCTTCGAAAATCTGGTCAATATTAGCAAAATCAAAGTTGTACAAGACATCCCAAGGTTGTCCAAACCAAAGCAAGCAGTGTGTGGTCCATGTCAACATGGAAAACAGACCAGAACCAGCCACAAGACAAAGGAACATTGTACATCAAAGCCCTTGGAGATCATCCATGCTGATGTGTGTGGGCCAACTAGAAATCAAGCACTCCAAGGAGAAAGGTACTTTGTGTTATTTGTTGATGATTATACTAGAATGGTGTGGATATATTTCATAAAGTATAAATCTGAAACTTTTGAGTGTTTTAAGAATCTAAAAGCCCTTATAGAAAACGAAAAAGATTCAAAAATTAAGTGTCTCAGAACAGACAGAGGAGGAGAATTCACATCAAACGAGTTCAGTGAGTTCTGCAATATTCATGGAATTAAAAGTGAATTCTCGGCTACCAGAACACCTCAGCAAAATGGGGTAGTTGAAAGACGAAACCGAACTGTCCAAGAAATGGCAAGAACCATGCTATTAGCAGTAGACCTACAACCTAAATTTTGGAGGGAAGCAGTAGGGACAGCTGTCTTTACATTGAATCGGACTCAATTAAGACCAAATTGTGGCAAAACTCCTTATGAGCTATGGAAAGGAAGACCTGCTTCGGTGAAGTACTTCAAAATATTTGGAAGCAAGTGATTCATAAAAATAAATGATGGTTCACCTGGGAAATTTGATTATCGGGTTGATGAGGGGATATTTCTTGGATACTCTCCACGGAGCAAGGCTTACAAGTGCTACAATTATCGACTGAAGAAAATAGTGGAAAGCATCGATGTAAAGGTTGATGAAGATCTTCCAGAAAAGGAAACTGAAGAACAAGAAGATGACTTCCTCATTGAAGAAGAAGAATCTAAAGAAGAAGAGATAGATAATGAAGAAGAAGAAGAGGAAAGAGAACCATCCCATACCCCATCAAAGATGAAGTATGTAGAAAGACACCATCCAGAAGAACAAATCATTGGCGATAAAGATGAAGGTGTGCAAACCAGAAGAAGGATAACCACCTCACCCAAGAGAAAAACCATTGCCCTCCTATCTATGATAGAACCAAAAAAATTCACAGAAGCAAGTAAGGATCCTCATTGGATAAAAGCAATGGAAGAAGAAATGTCCCAAATTGAGAAGAACAAGACATGGGAGCTGGTACCTCGTCCAAAGGACAAAAACATAATAGGAACCAAATGGGTGTTCAAAAATAAAATGAATGAGGAAGGACATGTTATCAGAAACAAGGCAAGACTTGTCTACAAAGGCTATTCACAAATTGAAGGAGTTGACTTTGAAGAGACATTTGCACCAGTGGCCCATATGGAAGCTATCAGGATGTTATTAGCATTTGCTTGCTCGAAAGGATTCAAAATCTATCAAATGGACGTGAAATCAGCATTTCTAAATGGGGAACTCAAGGAGGAAGTCTACATGGAGCAGCCAGAAGGATTTGATCTGACAGTAGGAAAGGACCTAGTCTATAAGTTGAAAAAGGATTTGTATGGGTTGAAACAAGCTCCTAGAGCTTGGTATGAAAGACTGGATACTATCTTCAACAATAAGGCTTCGAAAAGGGAGTTGCTGGAAGCAATCTATACATAAAGACAGATCAAGGTAAGTTGCTAGTTGCTCTTGTTTATGTCGATGATCTGATTTTTGCTAGTAATAATGATGAAATGAGCCATGAATTTTCTCAAAGCATGGAAAAAGAATTTGAGATGTCAATGATAGGTGAACTGTCCAACTTCCTTGGACTTCAAGTATCTCAAACCAGAGCAGGATTGTGTATATCTCAAGCCAAATATCTAAAAGACATGCTCAAAAAATATGGAATGGAGGACTGTGCACCCATGAGCACTCCCATGACCACAAACTGCAAACTGAGCAAAGATGATGACTCCCCTCTAGTAGATGCAACTCATTATAGGTCAATGATTGGAGCCCTTCTTTACTTAACAGCCACACGACCAGACATAATGCAAGCAGTAGGAATGGTGGGAAGATTTCAATCGGCTCCCAAACAATCTCATTTATTAGCTATAAAAAGAATTCTCAGATATTTGAAGGGAACTTCTGATTTTGGTCTCTGGTACCCAAAGAGTTCAACATTGACTGTAACTACATACACTGATGTTGATTGGGCTGGAAACATAGATGATCGGAAAAGTACTAGTGGGAATGCATTCTTCCTAGGAGACTGTTTGGTATCCTGGCTCAGCAAAAAACAGACATCCATATCATTATCCACAACCGAAGTTGAGTATATTGCTGCAACAGACTGTTGCTCTCAGATACTTTGGATGAAGGAAGCGCTAAAATATCTCGACATATGTACAAATCAACCAATTATCGTCTATTGTGACAACACTAGTGCTATCAGTATCGGTAAAAATCCAGTGATGCACTCAAGAACCAAACATATACCAATCAAGTATCATTTCCTCCGTGAGCAAGTAGCTGAACAAAACATCGCTCTGGAATATATAAGTACTAAGGAGTAGATAGCTGATATTTTCACTAAACCTCTTCCTCGGGAAGCGTTCGAACACCTGCGACAAAAGATGGGGGTTATTTCTTTATCATCACTCAAGTCTATTCATAAAGATGCAGCAGGACAGGGGGAGCAACTTGACAGGGGGAGTTCGTATGCATTCCTTTGCCATTGATGTCAAAGGGGGAGAAAGCAGAACAATATTGCCATCAATAACAAAGGGGGAGATTGTTGGACATAGATTGTCATTGATGTCAATATGGCAATATTCAAGAGGAGGAGACAGAGCATATCGGAGCCAAGAGGAGCAGACTATATCGGAGGAGCCACATATATCAGAGCAAGAGGAGCCATCGAAGGAGCTATCGGAGCATATCGGAGCAAGAGGAGCCATCGGAGGAGCAAATGAAGCAAACAGAGCCATATATGCCTCAGATGACATTATCGGGAGCTGTTCGGGCGATCAAAACCCATATATGCCTTCATTAATACTATCAGGAGTTGTTCGGGCAATGGAACCCACATATGCATGTATTAATGCTATCGGGAGTGTTTGAGCGGCCAAAGTCTACATATATGCATTTATAATAATCAAAGGCCTTTTTCCTTCTTAGCGGAAACAACAAATGTTAAATGTGTTTCGGCACATATGGACCCGATGGCATATATATATATATATATATATATATATATATATATATATATATATATATATATATATATATATATATATATATATATATATATATATATATATATATATATATATATATATATATATATATATATATATATATATTTCGCCAAATCGGTGATCGAAGAATGGAGGATGCGATATGCGATGAACGCGATATGCGATTTAGCGTTGAGCGTCCAATCTGAAGAAATAATGGACGACGGAGATCTAATCGACAATCGACATATATATGCGCATCGCAGGAGTGGAGCCTTTCGAAACTGCCGAAGTGAAAGCTCCGAATTAACAGAGCCGAAATATTATGAAGCCAGTATAAAATAGATCGGGTCTAGAAAGGGCCTTCAGAAGTGCAAAGTTTCGACTTTTGGAGCCGAGTCCCTTATCAAGTGGAGTGTAAAATCATATCGGGTCCGCAGAACTCTTGTATCACATCGAAGCAGCGGAGGTAGCAATCGCCGAAATCATCCCGAGCCGAAATCATATTAGAGAGCAGCCTAAAGGGAGATTGGGTCTACTAAACCTTCACATTACAAATCCTCCGAAGCGAACCTGCTGATATCCCGGACCCAAATTCAATATAGAGACGGGAGTATAAGAAGGCGTCGGGTCCGCGTTCCATCGGAGGATCGGGACTATTGTTTACAGCGAGTGCCGATATACATCAGACCCGAAACCAACATAGAAGGGAGTCTAAAAGGGCATTAGGTCCGCACCTCGTTGGAGGTCAAGACTTAAGAGTTATTGCGACCGCCGAAATCCAGACCCGCCGATAATTGTAAAGGCAGGTGCATAATAATTAAAGTCCGACATTTGAATTAGAGCGGGGGTTTATAATGTTTTCCATGTATTATATGATACATGGCCGCGGGGTTAAGGTATATATTAAAGCCTGTGTGATGGTTGATTAATGGCTCGGGTGGTGGCTTTCGATGGTTGATTATTGATAGAAAGCGCTAAATAAAAGGTGGCTTCCGATAGTCGATTAAAGCACTCGGTGATGGTTTATTAAAGCGCTCAGTGATGGTTGATTAAAGGCTCGGTTGGTGGCTTCCGATGGTGGATAAAACGCTTGGGTGGTGGCTTCCGATGGGTGATTAAAATGCTCGGGTGGTGGCTTCCGATGGTTGATTAAAATGCTCAGGTGGTGGCTTCCGATGGGTGATTAAATGCCTCTGATAAAGCCTGTAAGGTATTAACCATAGGTCAAGGGCCGAGTTTTATTTAAGAAAGGGGAGTTTGGGTTTTTCTACTCAGATTTTGGAACACTTGTATAGACAGAAGAAGCAAAGGAATGGAAGCTGAAGTGTCAAAGCGATCAAGTGAGGAGGAATACAAAGAGCCAGCATGTAAGAGGAAATGAATGGACAGGGGCATGGAGAATATAAAAGCAGCAAAAATAGAGAACTGTAGTGGTTGTTTTGTGGACGGCATAACCTGAGCATGAGGTAGTAAAAGCAGCGGAGGCTGTAGAGGCTGCAGAAGCAGCGGAGGTTATAGAGGCAACAGCAGCAGAAAAGGCTATTGGAGACTATGCGTGGGCAGTCTGCAGAGCTGTGAAGACTCATCCATAAGAAGACATGGTTTTCATTGATACTATAGTTTGGAGACTACAGTGAAGCTGTAAATAGACAGAACTCAGCAGAGAAGAGTTTTGAGAGCAGAAGGATTGGAGTCCTTGGGGTTGGAGCCTTAAAAGTGAGAAGGATGGGAGACCTTGAGGCTGGTGCCTCAGAAGTGAGATTGGATTGGAGTCCTTGGGGTTAGTGCCTCAAAAGCAGGAAGGATTGAAGTCCTTGGGAGTTGGTGCTCTTAAGTCCAAGATTGGTGTCTTGGGAAAATAGAGTTGGTGCTCTGGAGGTTGGAGCCTCACCAAAGTCCAAGTTGGAGCGTGGCAACCGATTGTGACCATCTATATATTGTATTTATTTTACTGCATAGTTATATGAATAAAAGCATTTATTCTTGTTGTTCATATTGTGTTCTGAATATATATGTTTTAACTGGTAAAACAATAACGGGAAAAAGAAATACTGATTCACCCCCCTCTCAGTATTTCCAACATAAACTATTTGTTATGTTTAAAGAGTTCATTTGCATCTAAAGGAGAAAGAGTGAACAAGAGAAAGGTCGTGTTGAATCCAAAGAGAAAAATCGCAACAAATTTGGCAAATTTCAGGGGCGCTTTTCATTAGGTTGTGGGTGCGGCACATTGGGCCACACTCTTTAGTGTAAAAATTACATAGGTGCGGCGCATTGATGTGGCATGGCACACTGGGTTTGTGGCTCGGTGCAGAGGGTTTGGAAGCCGATTTCATTCACAACCACCTCCAAAACTGGAAAATTTGCTCAATCTTCAGTTGTTCAAGTAAGTCAAACATTCCTCCATGATCAGTGAATGAGTTTCTCTTGGTGTTTATGGTGATTTAATGAGAAAAACTTGAAACCCTACCTCCTTGCAATTTTTGTCAAAAACAATTGCATAGGGTTTACAGCTTGTGTTTTTTGCTGCTAACTCCCCTCCTAGCCATTTCTCACTCCCTCACTCTTTCATTCCCTCATTCATTTTCTCCCTCTCATTACATTTTCATCAACCCATTCCCCCAATCCCCATATCCCTAAGTTTACTAATTCTAAATCCCTAATCCCACTATCCCAAACCCTATTTAAAAACCCAAAGCTTAAATATTGTTCCCTAAACCCTACTATTCCCCAAAATCCTGTCAACAACATTCCCAAAACCAATCATACACTTTCCCTCCACATTCCCTCATACATTCTCATCCTTGACAACAAAAACCTAAAGACACCATAAATCCCTTCACACTCATCAAAGAAAACTTAAACATTGGCAAACATGGAGTCAGATACTTCCTATGATCGAAATGAGGAGACACCCAGTGATTCTTCTAGAGAAATGCATGCATCAAGGAGATCATTCAGGAGAAACAAGTGGACATTCATGATTCGTATCTCAACCTAGAAAGAGTCAAGTGGATAATCAAATATCTGGAGCAAAGAAACAAACAGCTAGAGGATCAACAAACAATTATGGAGCTACAAAACATACGAGAAAACCGGCGAGCTGCCAAAAGGAGGAAAGTCAAGCTCACACCACTTGAACAAGAAATCAATGGTGATCGTGAATCTTGGCTTGAGAGGGCAAATATCCTCTTGGGAAAGATGCTAGAGAAGGCCAACAGAGAGAAAACTATGTTGAGGCACATGGCTCGTCATTACTTGGCGAGAAACAAGGTGTGAAAAGCAAGAATTAGGATTTTGAAGGCCAAGTTGAAGAAGGCATCTAGGAAGTGAAAAGAGTAAGATAGACTTCAGATCTTGGCTGAGAATTCCTTGGCCAAACAAAACACTTGATGAAGGACACTCAGCCCAAATCTCAAGAAATTTGGGACACTTTTTGCAATTTTGAAATTTTTGGCCTAAAAAATAGGTTTTTCTGCCTGATGCGCCGCACCACCTGGCACGCGCTTTTGCTAGGGACCTCCTTTTGAGGAAAACTCAACATTTCTAGATTTTTCATGGAAAAATATGAATGCCCACAAATGGACAAGAAATTTTGACAAGTTTTGAGCTTCCAAAAAGGTCGAAAACACCTCAAAAATGACCTTTCAGCCCCTTTTTGGACACATAGGAAGCAGTGTTGGGAGAACTCAGTTTTGGACGGGCAAATGGAGGCCAAATTTAGAACTTCAACTTGTTCTGGAAATTTGACAGGTATACCTTTCCAACAAGGCCACTTGGAGGAAATTTGGACACCAGAAAGGCCTCCAAAATTAGCTGCAAATAGGTGCTATGCATAGGGAAATCATCATGGCGCATAGGAGGAAATTTGCTCATTTTGGCCAAAAAACTCTGTTTTTCACCTAGTTTCTTCACAGTTTGACTTTTCTCTTTCTAATAGTCAAACTCATGATGTAATTTAATTTTAATTGATGGATTTTGATGTAATTATGCTAAATTTTCACTCATAGAGGTAGATTCATCCATCAAAAGGTAGTTTGCAACTGAATGAATCAGTTCCTTAGTTTTTAGAGGCAAGTTGTTCCACTGCCTACTTTTTAGTTTTCAGTTTAGATTTTGTTGGAATAGCTCCTAAACTTATGATCTTGACCACTAGAGGCTAGGATGAGTTGTTGGTTTCCTATATCTTGTAATTTTTCAGTCATTGGCAAGGGTTAGACTTTTGGGAAAGCTTGGAGCTTCATTGTATACTCATTTCAGTAGTTTGGCAAAGGAATAGACTAGGGTTTGCAGCACTTTATGGGATTCTTGTGGCATCTTGCTTTGGTATTGTGTCTCCTTATATAATTGTAAGTTTACATGTGTTTTATGTATGCTATCATCTCTATTTGCTTCATATTAACTAAATCAAACAAGGATAAAGGTAGAATTCATTGATTTGCAATGCTCTACTTAGGGTTTATTTAGTTATTTATGTTTTCAGCTATTTGAAGAGGATCCCTGAGACTTTCATGCCCTCTTCAACTCCTCACCAGTCTAAAAGCTCTCCATCTCACTCAATTTGAAGTACCAAACCATTTGCCTACCTTGCCCCATAGAGATATCTGTAAAATTGAGCCTCATTCCCCGGACCCAAATCTGCCTTTCACATTTGAGCCAACAAAACATCATCAAATTCAATCAAAACTCTTCTAAACATGTACCTAGCCTAAAATTAGTCTTTACATTAGTCGTCTGAAGCCTTCCTTGATAAATTTTCATTGATATTGACGAGGAGAGAGCCCTCTCCCGACCTGGTAGGGATAACTACCAGGTTAAGCATGGTTTGATGTTACCCTAGATCCTACCTTTCTCAGCCTAAGGTAGATTTAGGCACTAACAATTAGCACACACAACCTACTTGCTAATGACCCTCAGATTTCCCCTAGATATCTCACCAATCAGGCACAAGCCATTGCACACTTTGAGGATATGCAAAGGCTACTTGGGGATGACTGCCTACATGCATGCATGAGGATATGGAACACCTTACCACACAGTTTGTAGATCAGGGAATACAATTCCCCCATGAGGTTGAAGGAGGCATTGAAAAGAGTGCCAATGTACAAGCACTCCATGCAGAGGCTGAAGGTCAACTGGATTGGCCTCAAACTGAGTTCCCCACTGTTGTTAGGCATGCTGGAAGGCAGAAGAGAAGAAAAAGAGGAGGAGCAGTGGAAAGAGATAGACAGGAAGGCATGATTCTATGTTAAAGAAGAGTAGACCACATTAGAAGCCTGGGATGCAAGGGAGGCCACCAGGGCCATAAAGGATGAGGAGATTGACTACGTTGCTCAGAGGATGAGCAACACTTTCAGTAGGGGGTGATGATGAGCCTCATAAATGGGTAATTATATGGGCTCATTTTACCTCCTAACCCAGTCAACACAACCATTCTCTTAGCCTATTGTATGATTTTCAAATTATATTTATGCTTATAGAGTGAGTTGAGTTAGTTATTGTGCCATGTGGTCTAACATGTACTTAACACAGATTATTGATGACTTTCGAGGTCAAAGTCAAGGATCCAATGGAAAAATGGTAGCAATAACTTGAAGTGAACAAAGGACAGGACTTATAGGAGGTAATCCCCCTCATTTATTACTCTTCATTTCAAATTCCCCTTCATTCATCCCAAATTACAAGTATCCAAATCATGCACTAGAAGGCAGCCGAGAAAGTCGAGGATGACTGATGATTATCTCAAGTTTTGGGAGCCAAGCCTCCCTAATTTTAAGGAAGTTGTTGGTAGCTTCATTTGTATAAGTAGAGGGGCCTAGGGCCTCACTAGGGTCGGATTTTTGTTGGATTTTTTTTTATGTAAAATCTGCTCCAACTTTGAGCTTATTATTTTGTGACAGTTTCATGTAATCTTGTTATTGTTTTGATAATAAAGATGGAATCCTTTCTAAGCTAGCACTAAGTTACCTCACAGGGCTGAAGCTCTTGGGTTAGGGCCCAATCCAAGTAGCCAAGCTCCTATTTACTTTTATTTGTATGTTTTATTTCAGTTTGTAGATTAGGTTGCTGTTAGATGTATTTCTTTTATGATTAAGAATAGGTCGTTTTTTATGATTCAGTAGTTTTATTCCACTTGTGATTTCTATAGCAGGTTAAACAGTGATTAGAAAAGACTCAAAAGGCTAGCAAGAGTGCCTTGGCTTTTCTTCATCCCTTTGGGACCATGATTTGAGGCAAAGACCCTCTTGCTGCCCCCAAAACACATATTTTCCTCCTTCATAGGACTTCTAGTGTTTGTAGTTTTTTAGTAGGTTAATAGTACAGCATTGCTTTCCTTTAGATCTTCTTCATCATGCTCACTTATTTTTTTGCAGTAGTCTTCTTTCATGCTTTCCTTTCCTACAACATTTCTCAGCATTTCCCTTCATAGATCATAGTTTAGACCATTTTTATGCAAATCTCTTTTTTTCCTAAATGCATTCATTTCACTTGTTGCTTGATTTCCTTTGTTAATTATTTGTTTCTTTGCAGAAAATATCTTCAAGAAGTAGGCCAGCTTATTAGAAATCACACCCTCCATCTGATCCATGCCCTATAGGTCTCCCAAATCTCACCTCAATTCTACCCTAGTTTCCCGCATTTTTCCATAGAACTTCTTCCTCTCTCCTTGAGCAAACTCAATCATCTTTTTCTCTCCTGGTGATTCATGGTAGACCTTAGGCACCTTAACACATCATTCCAACCTTCATCCACCTTTTTCACCCACTCTCTTACCCTCAAAATAGTGGAAACTGCTCTCGGCCTCCTCCTGTCGGCCTCCTGTGGATTACCTATTTTCCTCCTATAGATTTCCTGTGTTCTCATGTAGATTTTCCTGTAGGATTTCTTTGGAAGGCCAAGAGTGGGAAAAGCTTCCAGAAGGCCACCTGAGACATCCTAAGACCCATCCACACCAACCTACATCATCTCAAGTCCCAAAACCGCCCTTCAACACCACCTATTTGCTGCCACATTCACACACAATAAATTACATGCATGTCAATTTCACATAAAAATACATAAAAATCCAAAAATATGTCTTCTGTTTATTTACTTCTAGAAATAGCATAGTTAGATGTTGTTTACTTCCTTGAATAGGTAATGGCATTCCTTTCATGGTTTTCATATCATTTTCTGCAAAGGTAGAATTAGTCGGTTAATTAGGGTTTACTAGGTTTGCTTTACATTTCAGTCTTTCTCCTTTTTGTAGTTAGAATAGCATCTATCTTTCTTTCCTTTCATCATATATAGAGCTTCTTCTGGAATCCATAGAAGTCGGCTCAAGCTCCTATTGATCTTGTGCCGGCTGACCAAGTGACAACCTGTAGTGAGAACTAGTACTTGTGCATACAACACCGACACTTCCAAGTTTGTTACGAACTACCGGGTTGATAAGAGTAAATTAGGTAGCCCAGGAGTTGCAACATTATTGCTGCAATACTAGTGCTCACCAGTGGCCTTATTCCTTTTCTTGCTTTTTGAGAGTTTATTTTTTTTACAAGTTTGAAAGTATTTCTTTCTTGGAAGTTTTGCCAGTTTGTCGAAATCGTTTGCTACTAGTTGGATCAGTTTGTGCAAGTTTGTAGTCTTCCTTGTTCAAGTCTT
This sequence comes from Pinus tabuliformis, assembly GCA_031772625.1. Lineage (NCBI taxonomy): Eukaryota > Viridiplantae > Streptophyta > Pinopsida > Pinales > Pinaceae > Pinus > Pinus tabuliformis. The sequence goes on from CM062815.1 coordinate 53,442,176, forward strand.
ATTCATTTTCGAGTTTATAACTTGTGAGATTGAAAGACTCCTTCTGCGTATTTGTTTATAGTCCAAGTCTTAGTAGTATTTTTGTGACCTCAAAAAAAAAATTTGTTCCCTTAAAAGAAAAATCTCAAAAAACATTGCTTTTGTTTTTCTTTTTCCAAGTTTTTGGTTTTCGGTTTCTTTTATTTTAGTGTTGAAAAGTGAATTGATATCTTTTTCGATTTGTTCTACTTGCTTTGAAGAGAGATTTGGGTTCAAATCTTTTCCCTCTTCATTTTAAGTTGGCTTATTGTCCCTATAAAGAGTTGCATTTGCTTCTGGGTGTTGTTTAGGATCTTGCATCATCATTGTAATTTGCATTGTATTAGTTTTCATTTTAAGGCATTATTAGTCTTTTTACTTTTTGGGTGTGTTGATTGTTTCAGAAAAGAAAAGAAAAATGTTTTGCTTACATATAAGTCTTCATAGAACCCAAGTAGAGATCACTCTGCATCGAAGAAAATTACAACATTCATATAGTTAGTTTTCTATTGATTTCATTTACATCATAAGAACATCATCAGTTTCACTCTCGTAATTCCCATAACTTAAAGAAAAACTATATAAAATCAAGTGATTAATAAAATGAACTATAACTTTTATTGTTGTCATTAACAAACACCAACAATTTTAGGTTCATTAGGTCCTTGGATTAGGTGAGTGGAGAGTTAACTCTCCAAGGCCACTCAAATTACAAAACATAGAAGTTGAATAAAGAGCGAAACCCAATATCATTAGAAAGACCAGGAAAGCTCTGTGATTGGAAGTTAAGCATGAGGGAGAGTGAAGGCAAGGAAGAGAGATATCCCCTCTCCTACTTGTTGGATCCTGCCTCACAACTATTCTGCCCGGATTTTGATACGACTTGATATCCATAGTTGCCTTTCCTAGGAATCGCATAGGTGGCTACAGAGGGGAATCCTGTGGCACCTAAGGTTGACATTGCATCATGTTCAGAAGTACTTCTAGACGGTACCCTTGTGAAGCTTGGGTACTTGCACCGGAAAAGGCTTTTGTCTGGAGGTCAGTGTAATTGCTTCTGATACCTTCACTAGTAGGCCTGGGGTGTAATTAACTAAGTCTATTTGTGGAAGGCCCTTAATTTTGGCTTTCTTGTATTTTGGTGTTTGGTCCTAATCAACTAGAGTAGAAATACTTGAGAGTTGTTTTATTTCTTGTGTCTTTAGGGACGTATTAGAGAGTGCTCTTTTTCTCCTAGTTGGCTAGCTTTAAACTCCTTTTGCGTCTTTAAGTAGATTTCTTTAAAATAATTCAAAGTGGTTGATCAATCAGCTCATCAGTCTAGGACACTTCATGGGCTATCACCTACGAGTCCCGAGCCTTCTCCTTGAAGGCATAGGAGCAATACTGCCAGTTCTTTTCAACCAGTGGCACCAGGCGCATCAGAGATTGATCCTCCGATTGGATTCATTGATTCACAAGATAGACCTAGTATAAGTAGAGAGTTAGAGAGGAACAATCCAGTTCTTTCTTGAGCCCTCTTCTAGTCAGAAGATAATATCGAGGTCGAAGAACTTTCAAAATTTATTGCGGCTCCTAATTCTCCCCTTCCTCCTGATCATCCAGCTGTTTTATTATACGTTGGAACTTTGACCAACAAGCCTTCAAGCCTAGGTTTATATCAATCTATTCCTTCGATGACCACTGCTAGAAGCATGGCATCCACAATAAGTGCTATGAGCATGCATATTCTTGTATCTATACAAGGAGGAGGAAAACTTTCTATACCTTATATTACTCCTAGCACTGCTATATTTGGTTCTACTTACATTCCATCATCGAGTGAAAGTTCTCAAGTTGTTGCCTCTGGCACTGGCTTTTTCCCTTTTGGAATGTTGACTAGTGTGATTCCTCCAGTTCCATTGAGTATTCCATCAGCTCCCTCCACATCCATGGCAAGTGGATCAACTTCTTTTCATGGTTTTTGTGTAGGGGTGCTCATATACCAGATTCCAACCAAATAGTGGGATAAATTCCTTTTTCCTTTACAGGTCAAAGTTATAATCCATTTCAAAGTTGGACAAACCTTGTGGTTAGCAAGTTAAGAGCTAGGAATCAATCTTATTTTGGCCAACAAGGGAGTATGATGTATTCTTCTGTCAATTCCTTTCAAAAAAATTCTCCCTATGCTAATGCATGGAATCCTTATTATGGGCTCTCTGCTCCTTTTAACACTTCCTTAGGGGGTAACTTTACTAGTTACAGAGGATTTTTGGTAGGAGTTGGTCAAACTCTGAATTTTGCTAGACCACAAGGGGCTCCTTATGGTTAAAGTGGGTCTACGAATTACTTCGGGAAACCTGGTGCCTTCACAAATCCAGGTCATTCATTTCAAAACATTGGGAGTTCCACCCACACCGGGTGGAATCCTCAGGGTCTTCCACGACTTCCTTTTTTGGCAACATTAAACTTGCAAGATCTAACTAAATTGACTAATGATCCGATTAGATATAAGCTGGCTTGGCCTCTGGTCCCAACAAAACTTCCCTCAGATATCCAAAAATTCGAAAGGAAGATTGGTGATGATCTACGTGACCATGTAACCACCTTCCATTTATGGTGTTCGTCCAACTCCCTGATAGACGATTCAATCAGGTTGAGATTATTTCAACGCACCCTAACTGGAAATGCGACTAAGTGGTACATAGAACTGCCAAGGGGCACCTTTACTTATTTTGGTGATTAGGCTACTATCTTTTTCAACCATTTTCAATTGCATGTTCGATATGATGCCAGAACTCAGATTCTAGCTAATTCCTAACAAGATCAGGCAACTCACATTTCAGATCATATCCAAGAATGGAGGAGAAGGAAGAGGCACATCAAAGCTGATATACCGCAAGAATTCCTTCTCAAATGGTTTCTTAAATCATTACAACCCGATATATCTAAGGACATGTCCCTCTCCGGTGTTTTCGCTGAGGAGCAGGCTATTTTAAGGGCCCAGTAACTATAACTGATCTATTTTCAGTATGGGGTGTTAGTGTCAGTCTTGTTAGCCTATCACCTGGATCAAATGTGATTTTACTATGCTTTTTGAGACTATCAAAATCACATTTTTTATGTCACTAGGTTTACACATAAAATTTTGGTCACTGTTTGGTCAGTCTAGAGATGAGGTAAATCTTTTGGAAATTCACTCATGCTGGTCACCTATCACACTTTCATGAAGGTGTCATAATAAAAACATGTCACTCATCATCATCATTCCATTTAGTCTCATATCATTCATCAGGTCGCTAGGGTTTCCAAGGTCCATCATTTTCATGAATAAATCTAGAAGTGAATAGAGCATGACAAGTAGCTCTTGGGTATTGATTTGTGAATTTTCACACATCCATCATGTTCTCATGTTCAAAAAGTTCAAGAAGAAGGAGTTTTACCACTCAGGAAAGTAAAACACAGCTCAGGTTTTCAGTGGTAAAGGTAACTCGCTTTTCATAAGTGAAAAATCAATTTTTAGAGGATGGTGGGTTCCATTTCTTTTTTAAAAAGAGAAATAATTTTCCCTATATAAACTCAAAAGCCCCCAAACTTGGTTCATTTACCTCCTATTCACTCTAAAGTATCGAGCTATCCCATCCAAGAGAGTAAAAAAGTCGATTTCATAGGAAAATTTGGCAAAAATATTGAGGTGTTGTGCTCAGGAACAAAGCATTGTCCTCATAGCAGAGGCACTATGCTCAGAAGAATTGTGTTGTGCACAGGCGTTGTGCTCAGGAACAAAGCGCTGCACTCAGGAAAGAGTGCCCAAAATTCACCCAAAACTCTCCCAAATTTGATTTTTTGGTTTGCAAACTTAATTTCATTGAATTCTAAGCCAAGAGACAAGTAATTACACCATCATTATCCCTCATTTGCTTTTCAAAATCATCTCACGCCAATGATACTTCAAATAAGGTTTTGTAGTGAAATTTTTCATGGAAAATGATAGGGTGATAATGGCCATTTTTATTTTTTGTTTCTAAAACATGTAAAATGTTGTTTAACACCTGCATACATGTTTAATAAACCATTTTAACTATTCAATCCACCTCAAAACAAAGTTTTACCCCTCAAAAAGTAAAAATCTAGCTCATTCCTAGATGTTTTTGGGCATTTTTCATTACAAAGCATTTTTTTCCTCCTTGCAAGCAAATCACTCTTCCACTGTTTCTTCACTCATTTTCATCAGCTTCCAAAGTTCATATCCACCTTTTTGAAACCTCCTATATCATTTTTTCAAAATCCACCTTCACATCACTTCATTTCCATTCATACCTCACACTTTATTTTGCATTGCCTGATGCTAGGGTTTTTTTCATCATGGAGGTAGAATCTTCACCAGAGGAAAAAAGACATCATAAGGGAGGGAAGATCCTCAGATATGAGCCATGAAATTGTAATGAAATCAACTCTTATCCTTTCATCAGACATTGCTTCACGGATGTACGTTGCTTCGAGTTTTGCAAAAGAGTGAGTGAGGTGGGGTTTCATGAACAATTAACAGATTGGGTGGCAACTCAGCTGAAGGGTGAAAATGTTGTCATCGCTAGTGTTGAGTTCATTTTTTTAGTGACCTCCATCTCACTTGCAACAGGGTTACCGGATAATGGTGAATATTGGTTCCAAGGAATAAGCCTATATCTTGAATACTACAAGCCTTTCTTAAAAACACCATACACGGAAAAACATGCTCACATTATGCCTTTCAAATACTTATTAGAGAAATATGCCCCTTTGATGAAGGTTTTCATGAAGTTATTTACATGTGAAGGAATATTCTCCAGGTTGTATGCTTATCATATTCACCTTCTGATCCATTTCACCTCTCACAATCCACTCAACATGTGTAACTACCTATCCAGGAGCATTTCCAAAATGTCGGAAAAGATACAAGTGAAGAACAAAGAGCACTCCCCAAGATTTTTTCATCACAGTCTATTCAAAACTATTGTCCTTTACTAGCTTACAGAGAAAGGTATGGCTTCAGAAGCCTTTTTCGAAACAACCCTGAAATCACATGAAGCCAATGTAGTAGCTCAGTATTCTAGTGTGCCAAAATAGCAAATGGAGGTGGGGTCCTCTAGGAAATCAATGGAGAAAAATCAAGTACCTAATCCTAAGGTGACTAAAGTGTACAAGAGAGGACACAGGCTCGTGTTTTCTTCTCATGGAGAGAAAGGGGCCAAGCCTTCTTCATCGAAAAAGCAGGGACCGACAGTGAAAGATAAAGACACAGTTGAGCATGAGTTTGAGCTAGTTGATTCAGAGGCCAAGGATCAGACTTCAAGAATTTAACAGACAATCAGAGATAAAGCCTATCAAATCAAGGAGCTTACAATCAATATGGATAGAGAAAAATATGTCATCTCATTCCTTGAACAGGAGAATAGTCAGGTCAAAGAAAAGGAATTGATCATGGAAAAAGAACAATCCAAGTTAGTGCAGCAGGGTTGCAAAGGAAAAGAAATCATAGAATCAAGCAAGACTGAAGGATCAAGAGGGAAAGGAAAGAGGAAAAGACCAAGAACAAAGGGCCTGAAGAAAGCTTTGCAAGAAGAGGAAAAACACATCCTATTGAATCAAGACATGGACCCAGAAGATAGAATTGCTCTTGAGGTCAATCAAGAAAAGGAGTATTGGCTCAATAGGTTGAATGAACACTTCGAGAAGCTCCTTGAGAAGGCAAACAAAGATAATCAGTTTCTCATACATATGGCGCACCACTACCAGGCTCAAAACATGATCACCAATGTCAAGGTAAAACAACTTGAAAACAAGCTCAAGGAAGCTGAAAAATACCAAAAGGATTAGGGAAACTTGGAGATTCTTGATGAAGAATCTATGAAGGTTTAAAAAACATATTTTTACAACTTCCAGTCAAATTTGAGAAAATTATGAGAAATTTGTTATTTGATAAGTTTTGAGCTAAATTTAGAAAATCAATAGCTCCAAGGCGCTGTGTTTTTTCCCCGGGCCTCCATTCGAGGAAAGGTCTACATTTTTTGAAATCTCTTGCCATCCTCTAAAAATTTTATCGTATTTTTCATAGGTGGCTTATTTTTGGAGAAAAATGCAAAAAAGTGGCAAAAAATTAGCATTTTGGACCTTTTTTTGACACGCGCTGCGCACAGGGAGAGACCTTGGGAGAATGGATATTTGAAGCTCTTCACATTGTCCAAATTCAAATATTCAAACTATTATGGAAACTATATTTCAAGGGATAGTTTACAGTTCTCTTAGTTGTGCATTTTGACCCCTGGAAGGCACCTAAAAATCAGCTCAAAGTCTGCACTGCACTTCTGCACTTTTCTGTGTTTTAATTTGTAAATTTCACTGCGTAAAATTTCTAGTTTCTAGTTTGACTCAGTGAAAATCAAGATTATCTATGTAATGGCACTATTTTTGAGGCTAGGTGACATAGGCATGAATAAATGTACATCATAGGTTGTTTTTTATTTTTATTATGCCTCATAAAACAAGAAAACTCCTAAACAAACTTTTCATGAAGTGTTTGAGTTTCACCTTCTCACTCTCACCTATTGGTTGAGAGAATCTTGGAGTCAGTTCCTCCACCAGGGAATTCAACCCCTGAAGGTGGGAAAGTTGTCTAAGAGAGTATATATGTATGATTTCTCTTTAGGAGAAGAGGGTTGAACTTTTTTTGAAGGAAGCTTGCATGTAATCATCTTTTCAGCTAATACAGACATAGGTTGCAACTATTTTCAAGGAATTCTATCCCAGTGAGTTCATGGTACTTGTTCTTAATTCTATTTGTTTTCTAATGGTTTAAAAATCTTTATACACATGATATCTCTTCTTTCTATGGATTCCTTACAGTGAAATATATAGAATTCTTGTTTTTCAAGCTATGTTATCTGGTTTTCATAGTTACGTTTATGTCTTCCTAAGCTAATGAAATCATGTTTACTTATGCTCATTAGTTTCTTCTACATTTTCTCTTCTATACTACACTAAAAATATTATAAATACACAATGGCTTCTGATATATAGCTCCTTTTCATATTTTCTCCTACACTCCTACAACCTAGAGCTATTTGTGGCTCCAAACCCTAGGTTCAGCAAACCCTAAAACTCATATTTTCACAAACAAACAAACAAATACACATATCTAGCCTAAAATTCATTTTCTTTAAAGGCATATCACTGATAAGAGACTTAGACAGATCCCTCTCATGCTCAGTAGGGCTAGTTACTGAGCAAAAGTTGTTTAAGGTTACCCTTATCAATTTCCTTTCCAGCCTAGGAGATTGTAAGGACTAACATTTTTGGCATCGTTGTGGGGGAACGATAGTTAAATCATTCCTAGGAAATATCTAAGAGATTTTGAAGAACTAGTTCTATAGTTCACAGCTTCTAGTATTAAAAGATAGGATGAATTCATAAATTTCATCAGTTTAGGGTGTATACATTCTGGCTTCCAAAAGGCATACCAGGTGAAACCCTGACCCAAATCCACCCTTAATTGTTGAATATCCAGAAAGACTACTAAGAAAACTTAGATTACCCATCACTAAAAGTCCAGTTTGAAAAATTAAAAGAACAACCTCTCTTCCTAAAAATTTGCTTACCTTCAATAAAATTCCTTTTGATGAGCAGATAGAATTATCTCTTTCTAGGTCGAAGTCTGAGTCATGTATTTCTGAAGTGATGTTAGAGCCTTTAAAGGTTAAAACTCACTCTATTTCTTCAAAATCTTTTTCTGCTAAAACTGATCATGAACTATGGTTGAATTTTGACAAGCTTCAAAGCCTTGCTGACCAACTCCAGATCACTACTGAAAATGCTTTTGTCCAATATCAACTTGAATACCTGGCCATTGCTTCATCTTTTGTTTCACCTCCAAGAACATTTTTTACATCTCCCAAAAATTCAGTTTCATCATATTTCATACCACCTCCATTTGTTCCATCTTTGCATGTACAACCAATTGGAGTAGCTCCACCATTCCCATGAGTATCATCATCCTTACTTACACAGGCGATTGTAGTACCTCCACTATCTCTAGTAGTCATGGTGCGATTTTCACCTCTCTTACTGCCTGCTCAACTGGCTAGCTTTCCTCAGAATTATGGTCAAAGACTCCCTTTGTTTGATGAAAGTTCATAAATTACAACTCAACAACATGTTGACAAGTTAATAGCTTTAATTTATTTAGAAGAAATTGATGAATATAATGCCAAGATGAGGATTATAGCTCAAAGTTTATTTCGAAATTTTAAGAAATGGTTCCAAGTATGACTACTAATTTTGTTAACAGTTCTCAAAGATTGATTTAATTATTCTTAGCTCATTGGCAAGAGAAAAAAAATCCATTACAAATATTGGCTGAGTATAATTCAATGAAAAGGAACTCAAATGAAATAGTTCAATAATTTACAACAAGATTCAACACAATGTACAATTCCATACTTGATGATATGAAGCCTCCTCCTGGTTTGGCTCTTCTTCATTATCCTGATGCTTTCGATTCGGACATGGCATACCAACTGAGAGAGAGAGAGATCCTACTACTCTTGAAGAGATGCAGCAGAATGTGGTTAGTGTCAAAGCCAATTCTCTCATCAAGAAGTCAAAATCAAATCCAGAGAGGATTGAGAAGAAATTTGTCTTTAAAGTAGGACTTGAATCATCTACTAATGTAAAGCTTTATAATATGATAAAAATTATGGATAGGATGATGGATAGAATATCCATAACTGATCGACAAATAGAACCTTAAATGAGGAATCCTAAATTTTGTGGACAGAAACAACAACAGTTCAGAAATCGACAAAAAGAGCACCATAACCAAGATCCTCAAGGTCAACTAAGAGCTCCATTTCAGAAAAATTATACTGAAGGCCGGGAAGAAGATGAAGAAGAGATTGTAGAAGCAAGTCACTTCTTTGAAGAAGATGAATTGCCTACTTTCCTAATAGAAGAAGATAAGTTTTCTGAAGATTCCCTCATACCAAGTGATCAACAATTTGTGCTTGTAAGTGATGATCTATGGTCTATTCAAACTAAAGAGTAGCAGAGATGTTATCAAAATGCCCTTAGCCATCTTCAAAAGTAGTACAATTTGAGGAACAGAAATGTACATGTTACTCTAACTCAGAAAAGACAAAATGTACAAAAAGACACACCAAGCGAGGAAACTTCTCCTGTAGGTTAGAATAAAGAGAAGGACATTGTTATACTGAATTGGGATAGAACAAATGAAGACTTTACCAGAAATGTGAGGAAAGACAAATAATTGAGAACTGAAAGCCACAAGAAGGAGTCTCAAGCTAAAGGCCAAATAGAAAAGAAGGACATCACTGCAAAAGAGGTAGAAAAGAAATCTAATCTTTCTAGTTTGGAAAATGAAATTTCTAAATTGAAGATTGTTATTCCCCTCACCGAATTAGTGAGGAATGAAAAATAAAAGTTTTATATTGCAAAGATGCTTAAGGTTGACCAGATGTCTAATATAGTTAATGTAGCTGATGATGAGCCAACAATCCTTTTTGGTTTAGCCTTAGAAGGAGCTCTCGAAGGTAGTGAAATCCCTCCTTTTTATCTAAGTCTTAAACTTCATGATTTTATCCTTCATAATGCCATGCTAGATTTTGGTACCTCACATAATCTTATGCCTAAAGCCATCATGGATAAACTAGGACTGAGTCTGACCCCACCCTACCATGATCTTTATTCCTTTTATTCTAGGAGAGTGAAATGCCTTGGCCTCATTAAAGACTTTGTAGTGTCCTTGGACCAAATCCAGGCCAAAAATGTACTCATGGATGTGGTACTTGCCGATATTCCTCCTAAGTTTGACATGTTGCTTTCAAGGTCTTAGGGAGCAAAACTAAAGGGAACTCTGTAGCTTGACTTTTCATATGCCACTATCCCTATTTGTGGTCAACTCTAGAAACTTCATAGGGAAAAGAAGATGAAATTTATGATCAGTAGTAAGGAGAATCCATTCAATCATCCTATACATGTTATCCATACTAATCTTGATTCTTTCATTTTATTTGGTGATATAAATTATGTTGATTATGAAAGTCAGCTAGTGGAAATTTCAGAAGTCCCCAAGGTCATGAGTAACATGCATGAATTTATTATAGCAGGATGTAAAGAGGTTAGTGAAGAGCATTTGTAGCGAACAAATCATATTGAGGAAATTGAAAGAATAATGCAGAAAGTATAATGTTTTGAGATAGCTGGTCAATTTCCTAAAAAGAAAATAGTTCAGCCTTCAGAAATATTTTTTCTGAATGAAGAAAATGGTCTTTGGACCATGGAGTTCGATGGTGCATTGGGAAGAGAAGGAGCAGGGATTGGTTTCTGGATACATGGTCCATTACATCAATCAAATAAAATCCCTCGAAATGTGAGAATGAGTTCTTACAAGTTGGGTTTTGAGTGTTCAAACAATGAGGTAGAGTATGAGGCATTGATTTCTGGCCTCAAAATTATGAACAAGTTGGGAGCAAAAGGGATTTCTATTTATGGCGACTCTGAATTAGTAATCAAACAAGTCAAAGGGGAATACCAGGCAAAGCACCCAAGGATGAGATGCTTATCGCAATGATGTACTTGACATCCTCAAGAATTTTTCAGAATACACTTTGTCTCTTATTCCTAGAACTCAAAATGTCATATCTGAGTCACTTTCCACTGTAGCAAGTATGGTGAAGATCCCTATTCATCCTAATCAAAAGTACTCCATCCATATCAAACATCACCTACCTGTTCTAGATAACATGATATTTTGGAAAGTGTTTGATCCAAAATGGATTCAGTAAAGCTTCCAGACCAAAAGTATTTAAATACAGGTGAAAATGGAATCATGTTGAAGTGCTTGTTAATACAAAGACAATGGTGCAAACAGTGTGCAAATCTGAGTTCGGATGAAGAAATTAGAGCCAATTAAAGGTTCAGGTCAAAAGTCAATTCCTATGTCAACAGGACATGTGGAATCCAAGGAAAGAGTCACAAGTTCTTAATGATGTTATTGCATAAGATGATGTGGCAGTCTGTGATTGGTTCATACCACAGGCGATGGGATCAGTGAACAAGGACGGAGATCATTTGATCAAAGGAGATCGATGCATATCACATCAAAACATGCAAGCAGGTTACCGTGGAAAACAAATGCGATGAAATTATGCAAAAGAAGTTAAACTCCTTTGAGTTCCAAGAGAGAAGCGGTAAGTGGTTTGTTGTGTGCCTTCAAGGGAGGAAATGGTTTTCCAAAAATCTGTGCCATTCCACTCAATGGTTGAAACGCAACATCCTAAAACTGCTTCCTCACATGCCTTCAGAGAATTAGAAAACATGCTAGTTGGATTGTGAGAGCGCGTGAAAACTGTCAGATCCCTCAGAAGAGATCAACAGTGCAGATTGTCTAGAGTAGTTGATGAGCGGGATGTGATAGCCATCAGATTGTTTGATCTCAAGATTAGCGCCGGGAAAAGGCCTGATGGTCGAGTCCACCCCGTGCCCGCTGGTCTTTTGGTTTATAGTCTGTTTCTATTATAAACAGATTATTCCGTGTTTATTGTAATTTGTAACTGTACGTGGTATATAAATACCATAACACATAAAAGTTGATAGAAGAGTGTTTTGTGAACCATTCCAGGGGGTCTAGAGGTTTGAGTGACCAAGTACGGTCGAGTGTATACTCGTTTTGACTCGTAGATTCGAGCTAAACACAACAATGAGATTCATTTTCATGGTTGAGACTCTCTTTGAGCTCACACCTGTAACAACTATTTGAAGAACATAATAAATAGGTCAACACTGGAAGCTAAAGGACCAGGAGACGTAGTCAGGAATTTTGGTGAACTCCTTTATCAATTTTGGTTGTGTGTGATGTGTTTGATTGTGTTTTATAATTTTTTAGGTGTTTATGTTATTTGCAATCTTATAGATCCATTGCACTAAGTAACATAGGAAACTTCACATATAGTCTGTAATACCATTTTCAATTTCGGAATCAAGTTGTATCAAAGCTTAAGGTTTTTAAGGTTTGGCAAGTTTGTGTGGATATTTGAATGCTTACTAGGTTAAGGGTCGGACGAGGTGAAGGAGAACTTTTTGAGGTGAATCTATATATTGGAATAGTTTTTTCACGAAGAAGGATGGAAGACAAAACTCCACTTTGGTCAGAATCCCAGTTCTTGGATAGTTTCATGACGTTACGTGCCATGGTTGAAGAGTTGTATAATGAGTTTAAAAAGGGTTAAGGTGAAGGCACTTCATCACCTAAACCAGACAAAGGAACAAAGGAACCTTTTCTTTTTGTCCCTTAAGACAAAAAAGATAAAGGAAAAGGAGAAAAGCCTCCTCCATCTCCTCCATCATCACCATCATCATCATCATCATCTTCTTCTTCTTATCATAAAACTAGTTCTTCTAAGAAGAAGAAAAAGAAAGCCTCTTTGATAAAATTAGATGTAAAATTTGATTTGCCAATTTATGATGGAGAAATTAATGATGAAAAGCTTGATAATTGGATAAGGGAAATTGATGTATATTTTAGGGTGCAGAAAGTTGATTCATAAAGGAAGAAGATCCAACTGGCTAGCCTTCAACTTGGAGGAACCACACTTGTGTGGTGGGAAGGCAAGACACAAGCAGATCTCCAAAAGCATGGTAAAATCATTTCAACTTGGAATGAATTTGTTTCTGCCATTAAAAAGCAATTTTATCCTTCGGATTATATGCAGCAAGAAATGATGAGTTGGCAAACACTACGTCAATTGAAGGGTCAAAGTGTTCAAATTTATACTCAGGAATTTCGTAAGAGAGCTTTAACATTAGGCATATCATTGGACTCACCAGAGAAATTGTTAAAATATATAGGTGTTCTTCATAGTTATTTGAAGCATACTATACTTATGTTTAATCCCACTAGCTTAGATGATGTATCATTCCAAGCAACTCATCTAGAGGCTAGAGGCAAAAATTTAACCCCAGAAGTTGGGAAATCATCCAAATCTATTGAGAACGGGAATAAAGGCAAGAAGAAACTAAAATGGAAGGAGAGGAAAACAAACACTGTGAATAAGGATAAACCTTCATGCACTTATTGTAAGAAGGAAGGACACGATGAGGCACACTGCTGGTATTTGCATCGAGAATTGAAGCCTAAGAAGTTCGGGGGTAAAGAGCGAAAGAATGCTACTGCTATTCAAAATGAATTGGGATCAGACTCAGGTGACGAAACAACAGTTATAGCTACAGGTATAATAGGTAAATATTCTGAAGCATCTACAGTTAATTCTTTGCATTCTGTTGATAATGAAAGTTATGAGAGGAAAAGAAATGAGCTATTTCATATTAAAGTCATTTACAAGCACACTAAAATTGATAATTTATTTGATAGTGGGTCACAAGTTAATTTGATTTATGAAATAATTGTAAATAAGTTGGGTCTAGGAACAAAACCTCATAAAAAGACACATCCATTAGGTTGGGTGTGTGATAAAACAAAGCTACAAGTTACAAAACAATGTAAACCTCGTTTTGCTATTGGGTCAACATTTGTAGATGAGGTTGAGTTAGATATAGTCCAATTGGACATATGTGGAATTGTATTAGGAAGCCCATACTTGTACAATTGGAAAGCTATCTTCTGTCGAGCTGAAAATAAGTATCAACTCACTAACGATGGAATTGAATATATTGTAAGGGCTCATAAACTCAAAGATAACTTTGCTCTCATAAATTCTGGACAGATGAAAAGAATTGTAAATTCAAGTAAGCAATTTTTACTAATGATTGTAAAAGCAAAGGATCTTGATAAATCCAATGCATTCTAAGGCTGTAATCCTAAACAAAATGTAGATCTAGTTAAATTTGTTTCTGATTATGATATTCTATTTCAAGAGACTAAATGGCTTGCACCCAAGCGAGAGATAGCACATGAAATTTATTTGCAGCAAGATGCTCCACTACCTAACATTGGAACGTACAGGTTATCATCTCTAGAGAATGTAGAGATAAAGAAGAAGGTACAGGAGTTGCTCGATAAAGGGTTTATTCGACCAAGCACATCACCATGCGGATCACCTATTGTGTTGGTGCAAAAGAAAGATGGTTCATGGAGAATGTGCATTGATTTTAGTGCACTAAATAAAATCACAATAAAGAATCGTTATCCTCTTCCTCATATTGATGATTTATTAGATCGATTAAAATATGCAGTTTACTTCTCTAAATTAGACTTGCAAAGAAACTACCATCAGATCATAGTTGCAGAACAGGATGTATGTAAAATTGCTTTCAAGATGAAGCAAGGAATTTATGAATGGTTGGTTATACCTTTTGGTTTAACTAACACTCCTGTTACGTTTATGCGAGTCATGAATGATGTATTTAGACCATTTATTGATGATTTTGTAATAGTCTATTTAAATGATATTCTTGTTTTTAGTTAGACATGGGATGAACATATAAATCATGTATAGAAAATTTTAGATGTTTTAAAAAGAGAAAATCTCTCTGTGAAACTGTCAAAATGTGAATTTGGTAGAACATCTTTGAATTATTTGGGTTATATTGTAGGGGGTGGTGAATTGAAGATAGATCCCTCTAAGGTCGAAGTCATTGTAAATTGGCCTAAACCCAATACTGCTACAGAAGTTAGAAGTTTCTTAGGGGTAGTGCAATATTGGAGAAAGTTTATTGCTAAATTTTCTTTGATTTCAACTCCTTTACATGCTTTGACAAGTGTGAAACAAGTGTTTCAATGGGGAGGCAAACAATAGAAAGCCTTTGACACATTGAAAGAAAGGATCAGTACAACGCCAGTACTAGCACTGCTAGATCTTTAGCATCCATTTGAGATCGAGACTGATGCAAGTGAATATGCCATGGGGGTAGTGTTGATGCACCACAAGAAGCCTATATGATTTCATTATGAGACATTTACATCAACACTAGTTAACTATTCTAGATATGATGAAGAATTGTATGCATTAGTTTAGAGTGTTAAAAAATGGAAACATTACATAATGGATAACGAAACAATCATACACATAGATCATTAACCACTTCAATATTTACACTCACAAACTAAACTGCAAAAATCAAGACAATACAGGTGGATGGGTTTTCTACAACAATTTCATCTTGTTATCAAATATAAGAAGGACATACATAATAAGGTTGCAGACATGTTATCAAGACCAGTTATAAATGTATCTACAATACTTAAGCATAATTCAGTAATTCATGAAAGTTACATTGAACCATATGCTCAAGATACAGATTTAAGGATGTATATGCAACTTTAAGTCATAGGAAGCAGGTAGAAGAATTGGATTATTACATAAAGGTCAAAATCTTATATCATTTGGGAAAGTTATGCATTCCACAAACTGAAAGAGTTAACATGATTCAAGAAGCACATACTTCTCTCATATCAGGTCATTTTGGTGTAAGTAAAACAGTTGCACAATTACAAAGGTTCTATTATTGGCCACGAATGAATGAGAAAGTTTCTAGATATATTAAAGGATGTAAAATGTGTGCTACAAGCAAGCCAAGTAATAGAAAATTAGGCTTGGATACTCCACTTCCAATTCCTTCTCGTCCTTGGGAAGTGTTTCGATGGATTTTGTTGGGGGATTGCCAAAGTCTAGAAAGGGTCATGATTATTTGTATGTAGTTGTGGATAGGTTTAGTAAGATGTGTATTTTGATACCATGTAATAAATAGGTCACAACTGAACAAACTACAAAGTTTTTCCTTCAAAATGTATGGGTTCATTTTGGGTTACCCACTTCTATTCTATCTGATCGAGATTCTAGATTTGTTGGGAAATTTTGGTCAAGTCTATGGGAGTTAATGGACACAAGGTTAAAGAAGAGCATGACATTTCATCCACAAATAGATGGTTAGATAGAAGTGGTCAACAAGACAGTAATATAGTTGCTTCGAGGATATTGCAGTAAGCATCCCAAACTTTGGGATGAGCATTTGTGTTATGTGCAGCATGCTTACAACCATGCAAAACATTCTTCTACTCAGAGGTCTCCTTTTGAGACTTGTTTTTGTTTTATACCAAAGTCTTCCTTGGATTTTTTCTTTGGTAAATACATAGCAGTAGATGGGAAAAGTTAAGTGGACAAAGCAACCAAGTTCATTGAACAGATCGAAGAAATTCACTAGGCAGTACAGGAATGGTTTGAAATAAGTTGAGCAAAGTATAAGGCGTGACATGACAAACATCGAGTTGAGCATAGTTTTAAAGTTGGTGATCAAGTCTAGTTGTACATCACCAAATAAAGAATGCAAGGGGAAGGTAAAAGTTGAAACCAATTATATATGGTCCTTTCAAAATACTTGATAAAATTGGTGAAAATGCTTTCTGCCTTGATCTACCATCTTATATGCAATTCTATTCAGTTGTTAATATTGAAAACTTGAGGTTGTATGAACCTTCATTGATTGAAGATCCCAAAGAGCAAGGTAAATTACCTTCCATTGAGGATATGTTTCCCTAGTATCTCAATGAGTTATAAAAGGAGACATTTCTTGACAGGAGGATAAGAACTTTGCAACGAGGGAACGTTGAGTATCTTCAAGTTGGACTCAAAGCTACAAATCCAAGTAAAGCATGATGGATAGAGATTGTAAAAGTGAAGGAACTTTATCGTTACTTACTCGATAGCTAAAAACCAACTTTTGGTGGACCAAAAGCTTCTAGTGGGGAGGAGTGATCCAAAATGGATTGAATAAATCATCCATAACAAAAGTATTCAAATACAGGGGGAAATGGAATCATGTTGAAGTTCTCGTTAATACGAATCCAATGGTGCAAACAATGTGTAAATTTGAGTTCAAATGAAGAAATTAGAGCCAATTAAAGATTCAGGTCAAAAATTAATGCCTACTTCAGCAGGACATGTGATGACCCAGGAAAGAGTCACAGGTTCTTGATGATGTCAGTGCAAAATATGATTTGGCAGTCTATGATTGGTTCATACCATAGGTGATGGGATTAGTGAAAAAGGGCCAAGATCATTCGATCAAAGGAGATCAATGCATATCGCATCGAAACATGCAAGCAGGTTATCCTAGAAAATGGACACCATGAAATTATGCAAAAGAAGTTAAACTCCTTTGAGTTCTGGAAGAGAAATGGTAAGTGGCTTATCGCATGCCTTCAAGGCAGGAAATGGTTTTCCAAAAATCTGCGTGATTTAACTAAGCGGTCAACACTTAGCATCCTGAAACTGCTTTCTCTAGTGCCTTTGGAGAATTAGAAGATGTGCTAGTTGGAGCATGAGAACGCGCGACAGCCATTGGATCCCTCAGGATATATCAACAGTGCATATTTTCTGGAGTAGTTGATGAGCGGGAAGTGATAACCATCATATTGTTTGATCTCGAGATCAGTGTCAGGAAACGTATAGACGATTGGGGTCCACCCCGCGCCCACCGATCATTTGGTTTATAGTCTGTTTGTATTATAAACATCATATTCTGTGCTTATTTCAATTTATAACTATAAATGGTATATAAATACCATAACATAAAAAACTTGATAGAAGAGTGCGTTGTGAACCATTCTAGGGGGTCTGGAGGTCAGAGTGACCAACTACAGTTTAGTGTATACTCGTTTCCACTCAAGGATTCGAGTTGAACACAACGGTGAGATCCATTTTAATGGTTTAGACTTTGATTTTGAGCTCACACCTATAAAAACTATTGTAATAACATAATAAAGATGTCAGCACTGGAAGCTAATGGACCAGGAGACATAGCCAGGAAGTCTAGTGAACTCCTTTATCAATTTTGGTTGTGTTGAAGTGTTTGATTGTATTTTATAATTGTTTAAGTGTTTATGTTATTTGCAATCTTATCAATCCATTGCACTAAGTAACGTAGGCAGCTTCACATATAGTGTGTAATACCTTTTTCAATTTTAGATCAGTGTTTGGGGATGATAAAAAACAGATAGTTTTCTGTAATTGGAAGGAGAATTTCAGAATTCTCACATTGATGATGAATACAATTTGAATGATCCATACATCCACTCAGCTGAGATTGAAGTATTACAACTCAAGAACAACAACATTCCAAGAGGCTTGGTGCCTTTGGAGAGTTATTTGATCGTGATGATGTTGCCAAGAAGCTCATCATGGTTCCTACAGAAAAAGTAGTTGAAGATGTAAACATTGGCATTGTTGATAATCCTAAAATGGTTAGGTTATCAAAGTGCTTATCTCCTGAAACAAAAGGTAAGTACATGTATTTAATGAAAGAATTCATTGATGTACTTGCTTGGGACTATTCAGATATGAAATTTTATGACAAAAGTATCATTCAACACACCATTCCTATTAATCCCGATCAGAAGCCGTTTCGCCAAAAATTAAGGAGGATCAATCCCAAGTTGTTGCCATCGATTGAGAAAGAGGTAAATAAGCTTTATAAGTCTAGAATCATATTCCCTATTCTATTTTTGAATGGATGTCTAATCTAGTGCCTCTAAGAAAGTAGACCGATGAAATTCATCTATGTATTGATTTCATAAATATGAAAAAGGTGTCCTTGAAAGGAAATTATCCCCTGCCCAAGATGGATCACATACTACAGAGGGTAGTTGGGTCCTCTAGGATATCATTTCTAGACGGATACTCCAAATACAACCCAATTCTGGTAAATAAAAATGATCAGCTCAAGACAACCTTCACAATGCCATCAGGTACATTCATGTATGCCAAGATGCCTTTTGGGTTGAAGAATGCAGGAGCTACTTTTCAGTGGGCTATGGACATAGATTTTGAAAATGAAAGAAATGTGTTTTTGGTTATTTATTTAGATTATCTTATAGTGTTTTTAGAATCTGATGAAGATCATTTACATCATTCAAGAATTGTTTTTCAGAAATGCAGAAAATTTGGCATCTCACTCAACACAAAGAAGAGTTTGTTCACCATGGAAGACGGTAATCTATTGGGACACATCATCTTTAAATATGGCATCTGCATTGGTCCTGCAAGAGTGGAGGCCATTCAACAATTAGAATTCCCAAGGAACAAGAAATAGATTTAGTCTTTCAATGGGAAAATCAAATTTCTGAGAATGTTCATTCCTAATCTAGCTGAGCACTTGAAAGAAATGAAAAACATGTTGAAGAAGGACACTGAGGTAAAGTGGTCTTTAGAGGCTAATAAATCATTTCATGCAGTGAAGTTTGCATTATCTACTACTCCTATTTTGATTAGCCCTAATTACACTTCAGATTTCATCATCTTTTCCTTTGCCTCTGAGCATACATTAGTAGCAGTCCTAATGCAGAAGAAAGATTAGGAAAATGAGCAACCCATAGTGTTTTTCAGTTGCACTATAAGAGATTCAGCACTAAGATACAATATCATTGAAAAGTAGGCCTTGGCTTTCATGAAATCTCTCAAGGATTTCAGAGTTTATATTCTGAATTCTCACAGCATTGCTTATGTTCCTACTACAACAGTTAAAGAAATTCTTGTCTAGACAGATCCTGAAGGTAGAAGAGGAAAGTGGATTACAACCATGCTAGAGTATGACTTGGAGATAAAGCCTACAAATCTCATCAAAGGACAAGGTTTAGCTAAACTCATGGCTAAATCAAAACTACATGCACTAGACAACAATTTGATTGTTGCACTTTTTGAAGAACAAGAAGAAGATGTTCCTTTCCTACATGTGTCAGATATGTTCATGTCATCACCTTGGTGTTCCGACATTGTCTATGTCTTGCATTACTTGAATCCCCCACTAGAAGTCCCCAAAGGTAAAGATAGATCACTGGAACTGAAGGCTTCTAAATATTGTATTCTAGATGGTGTTTTATTTTGGAAAGGTCCAAGTGGTGTGCTATTGAATTGTTTGGTAGAAAATGAAGCTAAGGATGTTATGAAGGATTTCCATAAAGGAGACTGTGGCGGTCATCACTTTTGGAAAACTAAAAAAAACAAGATCTTAAGAGTTGGCTTCTATTGGCCCACCCTCTTTTATGATGTATACAAAACAGTCATGAGCTACCATGAATTCCATATTTTTCAAGGAAAGAGAAACATTTTCCTATTACCATTACAACCCATTTTAATTTCAGCTCCTTTTTGGCAGTGGGGTCTTGATTTCACTGGCGTAATCCATCCTTCATCTTCAGCACAACATAAATGGATATTGACAGCCACCGACTACTTCAAAAAGTGGATGGAAGCAATCCCAACCAGGAAAGCTACTGATCATGTCATCATTCAATTCATTGAGTCTAATATTTTATCTAATTTTGGTTGCCCATAGAAAATAATTATTGAAAATGCTATTTCTTTCAAGTAAAAAATAATGGTAGACTTCTATGCCAAATACCATATTGTGTTAGGACATTCTACTTCTTATCATCCGCAAGGGAATGGTCTTGCCGAATCTTCCAATAAATCCTTTGTTAACATCATCAAGAAGGTTCTAGAGGTGAACAAGAAGAACAGGCATAAAAAGCACATCAATGCCTTGTGGGTGAATAGGGTCGGCACTAAAAAATAAATAGGTATGTCCCCTTTTTAGCTGGTGTATGGAGTTGATACCATGTTTCCTTCATCTTTTGTTGTCCCAGTCATGAGAATTCTGTAGGAATTGGATAGTGAGACTAATGACATACAAAGGAGGATAAATCAGATAATTCATTTACAACAAACAAGGAAAGAGGTTCTTCAGAACACATTCAAGCTCCAGGAGAAGATTAAAAATATTTATGATCGCAAGACCAAGGAAGACAATTTCAATCTAGGAGATGTGGTTCTTTGGTGGGATGTTAGAAATGAAGAAAAGGGAAAACATGGTAAGTTTGAAAACTTATGGAAGGGACCTTATATAATTTATGATTTTAGAGGAAAGAATGCTTTCTTATTGGTAGAAATAGATGGAAGAGATTATTCAGGAGGAGTGACCAACGGTAGGCTTCTCAAGGACTACTATGTCTGAAAAAATCCTGAAAATTCATCATCATTGTATATATCAATTTTATTTGTAGAAATTTAGGTGGTTATCATACGAGTTTGAAGCTCGAAGTGAAGGCCCTAAGGCTTCTCCGTTCAACTAGTGCTTTGGTTTTTTTTCACTTTTCAGTTTTTGTCATGTCAGAAGGTCATTAAGTTTTAAGTCAAAACTCTGTTTTCAAGCATATTGACTCCATTACCCAATGGATAAGGCTACTTGGTCTACGATGTTCCTAACACCTCCAAGGATTTCCATCCCCAGTTGGAGCCAATGTTAGTGCCAGTGTTCTTAACCTATCACCCGGATCAAATGTGATTTTACTATGCTTATCAAGACTATCAAAATCAAATTTTTTATGTCACTAGGTTTTACACAACAAAATTTGGTCATTGTTTTGTCAGTCTGGAGATGGGTCAATCTTTTGGAAATTCACTCATGCTGGTCACCTTTCACACTTTTATGGAGGTGTCATCATAAAAACATGTCAGTCATCATCATCATTCCATTTAGTCTCAGGTCATTCATTAGGTCGCTACGGTTTCCAAGGTCTATCATTTTCATGAATAAATCCAGCAGTGAATAGAGCATGAAAAGAAGCTCTAGGGTATTGATTTGTGAAATTCACACATTCATTATGTTCTCATGTTCAAAAAGTTCCAGAAGAAGGAGTTCCATCACTCAAGAAAGTAAAAGGAATTTCAGGTTTTTAGTGGTAAAGGTAACTCTATTTTCATAAGTGAAAAATCAATTTTTAAAGGATGGTAGGTTCCATTTACTTTTTAAAAAGAGAAATAATTTTCCTTATATAAAATCAAAAGCCCCCAAACTTGGTTCATTTACCTCCTATTCACTCTTGAGTATCAAGCTATCCCATCCAAGAGAGTAAAAAAGTCAGTTTCCTAGGCAAATTTGGCAAAAATATTGAGGCGCTGAGCTTAGGAACAAAGTGCCATGCTCAAAGAAGAGGCAATCCGCTCAGAAGAACTACATTGCGCTCAGGAAAGAGTGCAAAGAATTCACCCAAAACTCTCCCAAATTTCATTTTTTGGCTTGCAAGCTTAATTTCATTGATTTCTAAGCCAACAGACAAGTAAGTACACCATCATTATCCATAATTTTCTTTTCAAAATGATCTCATTCCAACGACACTTCAAATTAGGGTTTGTAGTGAAATTTTTCATGGGAAACAATAGGGTGATAATGGCAATTTTTATTTTTGGTTTCTAAAAGATGTAAAATGTTTTCCTACACTTGAATACATGTTTAATAAACCATTTTAACCATTCAATCCACCTAAAAACAATTTTTTACCCCTCAAAAAGTAAAACGCTAGCTCATTCCTAGAGGTTTTTGGGCATTTTTCATTACAAACCTTGTTTTTCCTCCTTGCATGTAAATCACTCTTCCACTATTTCTTCACTCATTTTCATCAGCTTCCAAAGTTCATATCCACCTTCTTCAAACCTCCTCTATTATTTTGTCAAAATCTACCTTCACATCACTTCATTTCCATTCATACCTCACACTTTATTTTTCATTGCTTGCTACTCGGGTTTTTTTCATCATGGAGGCAGAAACTTCACTAGAGAGGAAAAGCCATCATAAGGGAGGGATGATCCTTAGATATGAGCCATCCAATTTTAATGAAATGAACTCCTACCTTTTCATCAAACAGTGTTTCGAGGATGTATGTTTCTTGGAGTTTTACAAAAGAGTGATAGAGGTGGGGTTTCATGAACAATTAACAGAATCGGTGGAAACTTAGTTGAAGGGAGAAAGTGTTGTCATCGCTCATGTTGAGTTCATTTTTCAGTGACCTCCATCTCACTTGCAATAGGGTTTTCGGACAATGGTGAATATTGGTTCAAAGGAATGAGCCTAGATCTTGACTAATACAAGCTTTTCTTAAAAACAAAATATAAGGAAAAACATGCTCACATTATGCCTTCTAGATAATTACTGGAGAAATATGCCCTTTGATGAATATTGTCATGAAGTTCTTTACATGTGGAGGAATATTCTCCAGGTTGTATTCTTATCATATTCATGATCCAGGTGGACGTTGGTGGCCACCCACCTATCCCATTTCGACCCCCACAACTTGTTACACTAAAAAATGTCACCATGACTATTTGCAGTTAGTATGGCTCCATCCACTGTCATACTATCCTCCTTGGCAAGTCTCATGCCTCTGCTCTCCATGTCAAACTTCAAGAAAGAGAGAAAAGTCATTTAAAAGTCAATTATCTCTGGTACGCAGTTTCTCTTAGCCTCACCTGCGGGTACGCAACCCAAGTTCACAATACCTGCGTACTTGTACGCTCTATATGTAAAGGGATGGGTGCGTACTCCTGTAAAGGTCAAAAGGCACAAGTTTCACTCCAAAAAAGTTACTTGTGGTCATTTCTAGAGTCTTCTAGAAGCATGTTTGACGTGTATGAAGCGCCTCCAGATGTTTCATGTATCCCTACCAAAGAGGAACTTATCCCATCAATAGGGGAGCTATCCCATCCAAAGAGGGACTTATCCCATTGATGGTGGACCTAAATAACTTCCTCTAGACCACTATAAATACAGGCATTGGGCCAAAGGGAGGGGAGGTTGAAAGCTGAACATTCCTAAGGGTAGATGCTGCTGGAATTAGGACTTCCTTGTAGAAGCTTGTGAGGAGAGATTACCATCTTTACTTGTTTCCATTGGGAGGTGGGTGAGCTGATCAGAGTAAGGGAGAACTCTTGTGGACCCTGGGAGGAGCTTGCGCAACACCAAGGCTCAGGTTGTAATGGTTCCTTTTGTTACCTTTTAATACAAATTAGTTCATTCTTCTCAACAATTTGTTATTAATGAGTTGTTTCATATACTCCTTGGTCTATATGTTAAATATGTTTTATTTTATGTGATATTCAGGTGCTATTTAATCGTTTGATTGTTGGTGAATGCAGGTTTCGAAGGGAAGGAGGAGCTCATCCGGATCAACGAAGCTAGACTACTACAACAGCGTTGGATTACAGGTAGGATCTAAACACTTGATTTCTCATATTGTAAAAGCATATCTAGGGAAGGATTGCTCTTATTTGTCTTGTTTGTCATTAGAGAGTCTTAGGCTTTCTAGGAAGGTCGGTTGTGTCCGCACTAACGACTCTTTCTGCGTGACAAAATGGCGACTCCACTGGGGAATCCATGAATGTGTTTGAGTTCTTTTTGATTTGATATTTTGGTCTGAGAGAGATTGCTTGTTTTCTGATTTTTGGTTGTCTAGCTGTGTATTTGGGTGGGTTAGCTTAGAGTCAATTTAGTTTTTTATTTTTCTTAGCCTTGCCAGCAGTACGCAGTCTCTGGGTTTAACACAGTGCGTACTTGTACGCACTGCGTCTTTGTGCACAGTGCGTACCCGCGCCTGTGTGAACAGATGACCTGCGTACCACTGTCAATTTTGAGAAAATTTCAATTTTTGCTTTTTGCTCTTTAGATTTTGCTTTTATTTTGTTTTTACTACCCAGATCCATCAGTTTACTGTCAAATATCTTCACCTGAACTTGTCCCATTAGTGTCGAGGGTTTTGGTGGAATTCATAGGGATTTTGCCTTAGGGTTTGATTTTTTAACTGGTCCTGTAGTGACTTTGGCGTTAGAGGTTGTCAAACTTTGGATCTCCCTGGTTTTGATCAATCCTCTTAGGAGTCAGGCCTGTCATAGAAGTCACCCTAGTGAGAGACCTACCTTTGTGTCTTCTCTTTGCGAATCTCGAAAAGTTTGTTTATTAAAGCCTTGAATTCCATTCTTGAGAAAAAAGAACAAAAAGATTTCGATTTTGTTTTTTGGTTAGTTTATGATTCTGCATGAACTGATCCTTAGTTGCATTTTGACTAAGTAAAACATCCGGGAATCATCCTTGTAGGCTTTTGTCCTCATTATTTTTGCTTTTAGGTAAATTTGCTTTTAATTTTCTTTTGAGTGAATTTGATTTGATTGTCTTAGATTTGTTAAATTCGATTTGATAAAATAGTTTTACATGCTTTATTAACTTAGAAAAAATACAAAAATTCTTTTGGAAAAAAGTTTGCTTTGGTAGCATTTGTAGACTTTTGGGAGAAAAAGGAAATTCCGTAGAGTAATTAGTGGTCATGAGTTGTGTGTTTTGAAAAGATAAAGAGAATTGTTTCTTTGATTGTCTTTACTAAGAAAGTTGTTTTCTATAAAATTTGCATTTTCCAACTCTCTTAGTTAGGAGATTAATTGAAAAGGAAAAGTAGTGTAAATCATCTTAGGTGCATCTTTGTAGTGGTTGCGAGTCGAGTCTACACACCACCAGTTTCATCTCCATCACCTTTTGTCTTTAAGAAAAACCATAAAATTAACGCTTAAAGTAAAATCAACGTAGTAACTTTTATTTACTAGGGCTCTGAAACACCAATTTAGATCAGGCTAGTGTCTTGGAGTAGGAGAGTAATTAACTCTCCAAGACAACAAAACCAAACAAGTAGCTTATCTTGTGATAGAATAAATCCAATTGTCTCATTTGTACTCTGGGAAAGCTCCTCTTAAAGGAGAAGCACGAGCTCGTGTCCGAACCAGTGAGGGGATCAATCCTCCCTCGTTGGGAATGACGCTAGACACGCATGTATTACAAACGGTAAACCTCGGATTAACCATTGTCGAGGAGCCAGCGGTCACTTGTCGGTAAACCTTGGATTATTGTCAAGGAACCGGCAAGGGGATTGAGCTTGATACTCTGCCCTTGCGTGCTGTCGGAGTGTAGACTGTTCCCCCAGGTGCATTTGTTGCGGTTGGTAACCTTAGTGACCATTATCTTTAGGATTCTACCGAGGTGACGGTGGAGGGAAGATCCCACTGTACCTGGAGCAGACGTCGGCTAGACTCACTTGGATTTTCTGGGGGGTTCACTTCACTCAAGACGGTTAAAGTGGAGGAACTTGTGCCGGTCTATTCATTAAGCAGGTTGCCGGGGTAACTGTTCCACCCGCTACTTCTATACTGAATCCATCGATGTTGGGTTTCATCTCCAACTAGCGTTTTCAGTCTGGAAGGCTACTATTTGTGCTTGGTTTGACGCCCTAGATTCTTTAGGCGTATGATTCAAATTTGTTTGGTTCTTTAGAGACTTTAGGTGGTTTGCTTTGAGATTTTACTTTGTTTGCGAGTCCAGTAGTTAAAAGTTTTTAACTGTGGCGGAATTACCGAGACAGTCCCGTAGACTTCGGGGCAAGTCTCCTGAGGTTGTTTCTGTGGCCGAATTGTTGAGAAGATCCCGTAGACTTCGGGGTGAATCTCCTCAAGAGGTCCCAAGTCATTACGAAGGTTTAAAGGTCCTTGTAACTCCTCTTAGCGGCAGTAGAGTAGGTTCACCAGAAGAAGGAGAGTCTTCATTGGTAGTCCATCAAGATTACCAAAGTATAGAGACAGGTTATAATCCTGAAGCAGTTGAAGTTTCTGAGCTTGCTGGTAGTTTTTCATCTACTAGTGATATAGGCGAAGAACCTGAAATATCTGAACCTGTTACTCCAACTTCTAGTGTACCAGATTCACCTAGGGTAGAAAGAGTCATCACCGAAAATCTTCCTACTGGTTTGATAGCTATTGAAGAACTTGTTCCAGAGGAAGAATTAGGCGTATCTACCCTTGAAGATCAACCTACTATTGATCTAAGGGAGCGTGAATCTATCTTTTACAGTCCTCCTAGAAGTACTACTTGGTACCTTTCGTTAACCAATTATTTAGACAACTCAGGGGTAGGTTTTTCTCCACCTCGTACTCCTTTTCCACCTGGAGGTATCTATACTCCGGTAAATATGTCTGGTCAGTTGTCCGTGTTCACTCAATCTCCTGAATCTTTCTTACACGGCGGTCTTTCTGTTCCCACTGGGTATCAGTCACTTTCTGGTACCTTTGCGGGGGCATCTCCTCAACCCATTGATCATGGGTTATTAGCTGGAAACAATGGTAATAAACCGTTGGGTGTAGGGGACATTTACATGATGTCAGGTTCAGTTCCCGTTTCTCAACCTCAAGGTGGTCAATTACCGCCTGGGGGGCAGCCTCAATTAATGCCTGGGGGGCAACCTCAAGGTACACAAATTGTGTCTGGGGGGCAGCTTCAAGGTCAGTATGTACCCATGGTACAATACATGCCTCAAGGTCAACCCCGGCCTCAATATGTACCCCAGGGTCAACCTCCGTATCAATATTTACCTCAAGGGTATCAACCCCAAGGGTATCAACCTCAAGGGTATCAACCTCAAGGTCAAGGTCAACCCCAGTATTAGTATTTACCCCAAGGTTATCAACCTCAAGGTCAATACTCGAGTCAAGGTTATCAACCACCTCAAGGTTAGTCATATGTTCAAGGTATGGGAACTATACCTTTCAGTTATCAATCCTATCCTCAATCCGGTTATGGATCTCAGTATCCTCAACCTGTTACAGGTCAATACCCCGGAATGATAGTGTGGGATCCATCGCAAGGTAAACAGGTGTTGCAGCCAAGTATACAGTTGGTACCTCAAACCGGACAACCCGTAGTTTCTGGTTCACTCCAACAACCGCAACCTGTCCAGTCAAATGTTCAAACTTCTGTAACTTCGGTAGTTACTCAGCCACCAATTGCACCTAGTACGCCATCTCAAACGGCTGCTGCAACTACCGCAACATCTACCGCACTTACTTCTGGAGTATCAACAACTCCGGTTTCTACTGTCTCTGCAACCACTCCTTAGACATATTTACCGTTGTCCGGATCTATGATTCAAACCACGGTCCAGATGCCTGTAGGGCAGCCTAGTCTAAGTACTGTTGTAACCACTCAACCTCAATTTACCCACCAACAGTACCAGGGACAGTACCAATTCGGTCCTGCTGTCCAACAACCGGTCTACCAGTATCAACCGTATCCTGGGTACACTTATCAACAACCCCAGTACGGTCCGGTTAATCCTGGTTTTCCAGGAGGATATAATACCCCTAATGCGATTCCCGTTCCTAGTTATCCTGGATATCCTCCTCCTGGAACTGGTCTTGTTACCCAGAGTTTTAGAGATCTTAACCGGCAGTTACCGTTTATCGCAACTTTGGATTTACCAGACTTGACGCGCCTAACGAACGATCCAATTCAATATCTTCCATTCTGGCCGCCAATGCAAAATAAGTTGCCCAGCGATATACCCAAGTTCGAAGGTAAGTCTGGAGAGGATCCGTCCAATCACGTGATGACTTACCACCTCTGGTGTGCTTCAAATTCTATCTCGGATGATTCGATCCACTTACGTCTTTTCTAGCGTACGCTCATTGGTCTCACCGCCAAGTGGTACATTGAGTTACCACGGGCCTCTTTTTACAATTTTAGCCAGTTAGCTACCTCGTTCCTAACTCATTTTCAGTTGCCGGTCAGATACGATAACGGCACGGAGCTATTAACTTCATTAAAGCAGTTGACCTCCACTTACATTTTCGATCATATTCATGAATGGAGACGTCGAAGACGTTTAGTGAAAGTTTTTATCCCGGACCAAATCCTAGCTGAATGGTTTGTAAAATCATTATTACCGAAGATTACTGAAGATGTAGCTAAGGCCGGAGTAGTTACTGAGGAGCAAGTCATTGCTCAAGCCCAGTACCTTGACTTAGTTTACACTCAGTCGGGTACATTGCACAAGAAGATCCCAGATCTTCCTAAGTCGAATCAAATTACTGCTGCTCCTTCGGGGTCTCATGCTGCTGATGGCATGATTGGTACGGTGAATACTAAAAGTAAGAAGAAATCCTCAAAGAATTCTTCTCCAATAATAACCTTACCGGACTCCCCGACAGGAGAATCTTCTCCTGAAATTACTGCCGATATTCACGCTGTAGAGTCATCTACGGCTAAATAAAAAAACGGTGGTAAGAAGAAAGGCAAGAAGAAGGATAAAGCAGACAAGGCTCCAAAGGAGAAAAAAGAGAAGTCAGAATCTAACGACGAAAAGCGCAAACCTCGTTATCCTTGTTTAATTTGTGAAGAAGATCATTTCACAAGAGATTGCCCTCATCGGGCAGAGGTTGTGAAAATCGTTAAAGGTTCCCCAACTCCTGCTGTTTTGAAAGATCCATTTCCAAAGCAGGAGATTAAAATGATAGGTTCTTCCTCGAGTGCCAGTGAAGAGCCCATATTGATGATGTCTCATGTACGGATTGCGACTCGATCGCAAGATTATGGTAGCAAGAATCCTGTTGATGGTAAAGAAGCAGAATCTTCTCATTCTACTCCATCAACCTCAGCTCCCAGTTCCGATCCACTACAGATCGAGAAACCTAACTCGGACTTGATAATTAAATCGCCCGCCAAGGGTATACTTCGAAAGTCTGCTTTCAATCCACATGCGAGAGCAGCTCAAAATTATAACATTGTTGAGGATTTAGCTGTTTCACCCTCAGCAATGTCGGCTTTGGAAGTGCTGCAATCATGCCCAGCACAACGAAAATTACTCTTGTTGGCTATAGGAGCTGTTGATATTCAGGATCCAAACCTGATAATCTTTGATCTAGAAAATAGTACACCGCGTCTCCCTCATCAAATGGCTTTCCAGATTCCAGTGATAGTAAAAAACAGGCCTATTCATCGGACTGTAATTGATGAAGGAGCTTCTACATGTATTATGTCGATTCAGTGTTGGAGATCGCTTGGTTCTCCTTCACTGAACCAATCCCCGACGATTCTTAAGGCCTTTGATGGCCGTGGGTTCCATCTGTTTGGCATTCTACAGGATTTGCCTATAGGGGTTGAAGGAAAAACCGTTAGTCTGGATGTGGAGGTGGTTGATGCCCCTCTAGACTACAACCTTCTTTTGGGTCGCAGTTGGTCTTACGCTATGACAGCAGTCGTGTCATCGGTCTTCAGAGTTATAAAGTTTCCATATAATGGTAAGATCGTGACAATAGACCAGCTGGCTTACTTTTCATCCGACCCAGCCTCTTCAGAGAGTATCCAGCATGTCGGTAAAATGACTATCCCTTACAGGGATGTTGGTGTAGGATTGGTTAAAGATTCCAGTTTACTAGGAACTTTTCCCTTTCCTTCGATCAATGCAGACCCTTCATTCGCATCCATTCATATGATTACTTCAGACACTATTATTTACGACGATCCTTGGATTGTCCCATCTGAATCTGAAATAGACTCCTTCGGTAATGCAATGCCTTTGAGTCCATATGAAATTGCTTATGAGGCCGTGCAGTATTTTTCCGACTCCAGTTCAACCCAATTCGACCAAATGAATGTGGTCCATGAGGAATCACTTTTCACATCAACCTCAGAACGGATAACGTTTCCCGAAGTTGTGTCATCTGACGAACAACTTCGCGAAATCCTAAGTGTAGACGATCTACCATGGGAAGATCTTCATCATAGATCTTCGTTTTTACCTGAGGCTGATGACTTTGGAAATGATTTTTCATCAATTTTTACAGCTGAATATATCAAGGACGCTCAGAACCCCATAAAACATCATGATTCAGAGTTGAATTTGGGAAACATTTCCCAAACTATTGCCATTGACATTTCAGTCAAAACCGGAGTTATTGAAAACATTCATATAGGTGCCTCGTGTACAGATAACGAAATTCAAACATACAAGGTACTATTTCAAGAATTCCGTGACGTGTTTGCCTGGTCCTATGAGGAAATGCCAGGAATTGATCCCTCCATTGTTGCTCATGAAATCAAGACTTACCCAGACGCTAAACCCGTTCGGCAACGTCTGCGTCAGATATACCCTAGGAAAGCGGCTACGATTAAAGCAGAAGTCGAGAAGCTATTGAAAGCAGGTTTCATTTATCCGATCCCGTTAACGGATTGGGTATCGAATATTGTTCCGGTTAACAAGAAACAAGGAACAATAAGAATATGTATCGACTATAGGGATATAAATCGTGCTTGTCCCAAAGACAACTATCCTACACCCTATATCGATCAAATAATTGATGATTGTGCCGGCAGTGAAATATTTTCCTTTATGGACGGTTTTTCCGGTTACAACCAAATCAATATTCTACCTGCCGATCAACCAAAAACGGCTTTCATTTGTCCTTGGGGGACATTTGCTTATTGCAAATTACCTTTCGGACTTAAGAATGTCGGAGCCACTTTCCAACGGGCAATGTCTTACGCGTTTCACGACATCAAGCACATTGTGCAACCGTATCTTGATGATTTGCCTGCTCATTCTTTACATCGAGCTGATCACCTTGTCCACTTACGCGCTATTTTTATGAGGTGTCGGCATTATCGAATTCGGTTGAACCCACACAAATGTGTCTTCTGCATAGAAGTGGGACGATTGCTAGGATTTGTCGTTTCAAAAGCCGGTATCCGCGTCGATCCCTCGAAGGTCGAAGCCATCATCAAATTGCCTCCTCCTTCGAGTTTGCGCCAACTCCAAAGTTTGCAGGGGAAAGCAAACTTTTTAAGTCGATTCATTCCTAACTACGCCGAGGTTACAAAGGGTTTCACCCGGTTGTTGAAACAAAACGCTCAATTTTCTTTGGATGAGATAGCTCAGAAATCTTTTGATGCACTTAAGAACGCGTTGACCCATGCACCATTGCTGCATCCTCCCAACTACAACCAGGATTACTTTTTGTATCTCGCCGCCTCCCACTCCACCATTGGAATGGTCTTAGTTCAGGAAGATGAATTCGGAAGGGAACATGTGATATATTATCTTAGTAGGATGTTAAATCCCACTGAGCTAAAATATTCGCATGTGGAGAAATTGGCCCTGGCAGCTGTTCAGGCTGTCCAGCGATTTCGTCATTACATTCTCCTCCGTAAAACTACAGTGATTTCGGATTGCAACCCTATGATCTATATTTTGACAAAACAATTGCTAGGGGGCAAGTACTCCAAATGGATTGTTATCCTGCAAGAGTTCGATTTGGAATTCAAGAAGTCCAAGTCTAAGAAATCCTTAGTTTTTGCGGAATTGATGTGTGACTTCCCGCGTGCTGACACGGAGACTGTGGCAGAGGAACCCATTGCGGACGAATCTCTATTTCTTATCAGCACTTTAGATCCTTGGTATGGGGATATAATCATCTATCTCCAAACCCAATCCTTTCGGCCCGAAGCTTCACAGTCGGAACGCTGGAAAATTCGATTCCAGTCCCAACAATACAGAATTAATGGAGATACTCTTTATCGTCGTGGGGTGGACTTGGTTTTTCGTCGTTGCTTAACTCATGAAGAGGCAGAAAGGGTTTTGAATGACTGTCATTCTGGAGCGTGTGGCGGTCATATGTCTGGGTATGCCACGGCTCAGAAGGTGTTGCGTGCTGGCTATTTCTAGCCGTCCATGTTTAAAGATTGTATCATTGCGGTCCAAAAATGCCACAACTGTCAAGTGTTTGATCGCAAGATGCGCGCACCACCTGCTCCTCTCCACCCTATAATTTCCGTTGGTCCTTTTGCTAAATGGGGTATCTATTTTATTACTTGTAACCCTCACTCGGCCGGGGGGCATGCGTATATCATCCTTGCGGTTGATTATTTTACTAAATGGGCCGAGGCGATGCCTACATTCGAGGCAAGCGGCAAAACAACATCGATTTTTGTATTCAATCATATTATTGCTAGGTTTGGTGTCCCACAAGCAATCATCACTGACCATGGGTGCCATTTTCGAAACATTATGATGACAGAACTTACAAGCCAGCTTGGTTTACGCCATGATAGTTCTACTCCTTATTATCCTCAAGCAAATAGTTTGGTTGAATCCATCAACAAAGTTCTAGTTATCATGATCCGACGAATCATTGGTATTCATCGGTAAAATTGGCACAACATGTTATTCTTAGCGCATTGGGCGTATCGAACCTCAGTAAAAACATCAACAGGGTTCACTCCTTTCCAGCTAGTTTATGGTTTGGAAGCAGTGTTGCCCATTGAATGCGAAATCCCATCACTTCAAATGGCTATCGAATTACTCCCAGCTACTTCCGAAGAGGAGAAGCGTCTATTATACTTAGCTAAATTAGATGAGACTCGACGTGATGCTGCTTTGGCAATCGAGACTCACGCAAAAAGGATGAAAGCTCAGTATGACCGTAACGTGACCCCTCGTAATTTTTCGGAAGGAGACCTAGTGCTATTATATGATCAAGCTAACGATAAATTAGGTGCTGGAAAATTCATTCCCATGTGGCATGGGCCCTACATTGTCAAGCGAAAGCTGGCAAAAGGGGCCTATGAGCTGGTAGATTTTGATGGGGACTCTTTGGGTAAGCCCAGAAATGGACTTTACCTGAAAAGGTATTATGCTTAAATGGTGGGTACGGATATTTAGTTAGTTCTAGTTAGGTTAATTTTCTTTTTAACTGGTATGTTTGCTTAGTTTAGGCTGTGTGCTTAGTTTAAAGAGTGTGTTTTTGTCGTTATTCTGGATTATCTTGGTTTTACTCTTGATATTGCAGATGTCGACGCCTCTACAAACGTACATTGGATTTGCTGATGGTGCTTGTCGTAGTACACGGAATATCTCTTCCGCAGCTTGGGTTATTTATT
This sequence comes from Pinus tabuliformis, assembly GCA_031772625.1. NCBI lineage: Eukaryota > Viridiplantae > Streptophyta > Pinopsida > Pinales > Pinaceae > Pinus > Pinus tabuliformis. The sequence continues at coordinate 53,475,755 of CM062815.1, forward strand.
CACCCTCTAACGAGTTAGTTTCTATGCATGGGGTGAGCCTCGGTCAAACAACAAACAACATTGCAGAATACAGTGCAGTGATTCAATTATTATCTGAATCTATTTCGTTTGGGATTCGGAGTTTGATAGTGAGGTTAGATTCTAAACTCATTGTATTACAGCTTAATAGAGTCTATGCCATTAGAAATCCAGTGTTATTAAGATTGTTTTTGAGGGTGCGTCTCTTGGAACGTGAATTTGATTACATTGAATATCAGCATATTTCAAGGTCTTTAAATACATTAGCAGATGCAATGGCGTCTCGAATGTTAAATAGACATTTGTAACAATCATAAATGTAAATTTATAAACATTTCATCACACATGTTTAACAAAATAAGCCGGTAATAATGATATATATAGATAGGAGTGTGTCAAAAATATACATCGTCTTCGATCATAGGTTGAAAAAACACCTTATGATCGGCAAAAATGATAAGTACAAAAAACCAAAAATGTCATATGTGTCTACAAAGTGACTAGCCAATCACTGGTGGTGCTCTCTATACGACACCACTGCCCGCGCTACCCTACACAGGAACCTCCTGAAAGGTCCTGGGACTGCGACCACGTAGCGCAGAAGTCGGATAGGAATGTCATCTATGGTGGTGTTTGGTATATCCGCCGTCAGACGCTCTAGATCCTGTTCCAGCTCGGCTAAGGTCTCTGCGGCCGCATCCTGTGGGGATGGTGCTGGTACAGCTGGTACTCTCCTCTCAAAAGCCCGGAGGTTGGCTGGACGCCGTGGGCCTACATCTGCATTTTGAAAATTTGTGCTGTCAGTTTTGAGACGATATATAAAAAAACAACAAAAAAATACATAATTTAAAAAATTGTGAAAAATGAAATACCTCTGTTGTTCCATTGTTCTCCCTGTGGAAGAACCATGTCCGGATCATTGCGAAAATCCATTCCGGCATACGGAAAATCCTGAATCACAAAGACCTGGCCCTCCAGCCAGTGGAAGTAACCATTGGGAAATTGAACAACTGCTGCTCCCTCGTCAGGATGCTAGGCCATTACCGCAACCCATCTCGTCAACTTAGGCTCCCGAGGAGGCCCAGCTGGAACTGTAAGATGCTGGGGGATCAACATTGGAACTCTCTCTAGGGCAAAGCTCACAACTAAAGGCCCATATCCAAAGGTCTTCAGTTGTCCACTCTTTGCCCTGGTTAGTTGGCCCTTCATATTGGCCAACACAGCATCGCACCAGTTGAAAATGGTGCCTTGGAAGCAATCTATAGCCATCCGCATTTGGGATCCAATGGCTATGTGCAAAGTGGCAGCGCCGCAGAGTCTGGTAACTGTAAAGGCAATTACCATAAGTTCAGGTCGGGATATGTACTTGATTTCTATCCCCTTCTCATGGTTTTGATTGTTGCACCACTCTAGCCGGAGACTAGCAAGGGATTGGCCACCCGGCCTAGTCCCGAATAGAGAGAGTTGCTCGCCCTTGTTAGGCAAGCCAGTGAGAAAGTATATATCGGAGGACTCTATCTCGAGCTGGTTTTCTCCGATGTAAAAACATTGATCCTGAATATTCCACCTTTCAACCAGCCACTCTAAGAATGGCACCTGGGCCCTCATGCCAGGTATGGCCCAGTACTTGTAGAGTCCGCATGCCTTTAACACATCAATAGAAGGTTGATGACCTATTGCGGCCAAATCAACGTCTTCGTGCTCTCTTTCACGCCAATCTAGCATGGTGAGTTTCCTACACACCAAAAAACAATAGTTAGAATTCATTAAATAAAATTTGGTTGGTTAAAATTGGAGTTTGGGGTTTCAAAATCTGTGTTTCACGGGGTACACACCCCACGTTCAAAAGACAGAGTGGCGGTACGCAGCTGTCCTGAAGGCGGGCTGCGTACCCCGACCTTTTTCCCATATACGAAAAAGTCGGGGTACGCAGGTCGCCCATAGGGCACCTGCGTCCCTCGAGAAACATATTTTAAAACCCTAAACCCCCCAAAAAATCAAACTAAAACTTGAAATGAAATTCTAAACGGATGAAATTGAAGAGGAGGATGTTGTGAAATACCTGAAAGAGACGGCGCTCGATTCTGACGGTCGGATTCTCTGCAAAGTCCATGGGAAGTTTTCTTGTCAAAAGCCCTTTTCTCAACCTCAGCAGTAAAATGGTAAAAATGACATGGTAAAAAGTCTTTTTATAGGTTTTTTGGATGAATGAATGTTAAGTTTGTTTATTTTTCACCATGAAAGGACATTTTTCAATGTATTTTTACCCATCTTAAACAGGTATGAGTAATGTGTTGTTTTTGTGCAGGACAAAAGGACTTTAGAGTAAAATCATCATTTTTCACAAACCAAAACATCAGAGTCATCTTTTAAAGCTCTTTTCTGACTCCTAAAATATGAAAATATTGTCGAGCATTTCTCTTACACTCGTTAAAACGGAATTAAAATACGGTCCCCTTATAGCTCTTTTCTGACCGTAAAAACAGGAAAAGATTGCCGGGTTTTTGTCGTTTCAAACTCGATACGGAAATAAAACGACGTGTCCTTGATCGCTTTTTACTTTTCAGGTCAGAGACACTAATCATGAAAGTACTGCTTGGTCGCAAGATCAAGTGGTTCTCTCAGGTATTATTTTATACTTTTTCGGGCTTGGGAGACACAAATTTACGAAAAAGTTCACCGTGGAGTCTTCTTTAGTTTTTTAGACTCTCTAAAAATGAAAAACGCCGAGTTTCTCCTATACTGGACTCGTTAAAATTTCACAGTAAAGGACCTGTTTGATTACAAACAGGAACGGACCACTCCTTCTTAGGGTCCGAATCTAAACTAAGTTGGACTCATCCAAAGGATGAGCTTATAATCAAGCATATGTTATCCTCCTCAAGCTTGTTAAAAATAAAGAGGTACTTGCCAGAAATGGTGGGGGAAAAGAGAGAAGAATGAACTGATTTGTCATCCTTTGTTACAAAAGAACCTTATCACCGCTCTTGAACACGACACTTTCCGTTCACCTGGGTTGGGAAATCCTTTGCCTTAAAAGTTGATCAAACCACTTTGAAATTCTTCAACCGTTTCCGGGTATTAACTTTGGGTCAATCATCACCAAACCATCTGTCGTGTCGTTATGTGTTCAAGAGGTCTCTGCAAATAAACCATTCATATGCAAAATACTTGTCATCCATTTGACCATCCCTGAGTTAGTCCTTACAACAACATTTCTTCAACTTGAACAATGATTTCGTGTTGTGGGCTTGCCTGCAACAAGTCGCTTTCTATCGACATCAGCACATTATCTAGAAAGATGACTTAGAAATTGACAGTACCTTGAAGTCTGCATGCATCAATGGCAGGTTTCTCGCCTTTGACGACAGTTTACATCATTGACTTTCGATCGAAGGATTCCGTGACGTGTTCGACATCAAATCATTCATTCACATTTCATGGATTGTACTGGGTACTTTGAGAACCATTGACATCACTGGTGGTCTCTCTCACGCTTGTTAACGGTTTACATCATTGACTGGTAATCAAGTGGTTTCTACCATGCTCGGCATCAACTCATTTATTCGCATGGATAGAATCGTACCAATTCGGGAAGTAGAAATGAAGACCCTGGATCTAGTTTCCACCATCCAGGCTGCGAGGAGTTTTGTATTCATTATACATTAGACTAATCATAAACAGATGGCTGCATCCATGCTGTGTCTACAAAAGTCTATGATTGTGATGTACTGCAAAATCATTCTTGTATCAGAGCAGTAGTTAGATCATTAGTTAAAGTTTTCAATCTGAGTATGGGAATGCCTACCTCAGCGATGATATCATCTTATATATTTATTTTGTGTTGAATATTTGCAGGTTCTGACCGGGTCCTCCGCAAGATACTCCTTGAAATGATAAAGTACTTCACCCTTCCTAGATCATAAAAACCCTAATCTACTACAGGCTTCGCACTTTAGGGGGCAATCTGTTACACTAAAAAATGTCACCATGACTATTTGCAGTTAGTATGGCTCCATCCACTGTCATACTATCCTCCTTGGTAAGTCTCATGCCTCTGCTCTCCATGTCAAACTTCAAGAAAGAGAGAAAAGTCATTTAAAAGTCAATTATCTCTGGTACGCAGTTTCTCTTAGCCTCACCTGCGGGTACGCAACCCAAGTTCACAATACCTGCGTACTTGTATGCTCTGTATGTAAAGGGATGGGTGCGTACTCCTGTAAAGGTCAAAAGGCGCAAGTTTCACTCCAAAAAAGTTACTTGTGGTCATTTCTAGAGTCTTCTAGAAGCATGTTTGACGTGTATGAAGCGCCTCCAGATGGTTCATGTATCCCTACCAAAGAGGAACTTATCCCATCAATAGGGGAGCTATCCCATCCAAAGAGGGACTTATCCCATTGATGGTGGACCTGAATAACTTCCTCTAGACCACTATAAATACAGGCATTGGGCCAAAGGGAGGGGAGGTTGAAAGCTGAACATTCCTAAGGGTAGATGCTGTTGGAATTAGGACTTCCTTGTAGAAGCTTGTGAGGAGAGATTACCATTTTTACTTGTTTCCATTGGGAGGTGGGTGAGCTGATCAGAGTAAGGGAGAACTCTTGTGGACCCTGGGAGGAGCTTGCACAACACCAAGGCTCAGGTTGTAATGGTTCCTTTTGTTACCTTTTAATACAAATTAGTCCATTCTTCTCAACAATTTGTTATTAATGAGTTGTTTCATATACTCCTTGGTCTATATGTTAAATATGTTTTATTTTATGTGATATTCAGGTGCTATTTAATCATTTGATTGTTGGTGAATGTAGGTTTCGAAGGGAAGGAGGATCTCGTCCGGATCAACGAAGCTGGACTACTACAACAGCGTTGGATTACAGGTAGGATCTAAACACTTGATTTCTCATATTTTAAAAGCATATTTAGGGAAGGATTGCTCTTATTTGTCTTGTTTGTCATTAGAGAGTCTTAGGATTTCTAGGAAGGTCAGTTGTGTCTGCACTAATGACTCTTTCCACGTGACACAACTGTCTCTTTCAGTTTTTTTTAGTTTCCCAAATTGTAGCATAGTTTACTATTTTTAGCAGTTTTTCGGACCCTCAACTTCCAAAGCCGTTTTGAGGCCCTAAACGACGTTTTTTCAAAACTATAGGACCAACATGGGTCCATAGTCCAATTTTTTGCTTCCCAAAGTTGTATTGCTCAGATAGATCTTTCTAACGAGCTATTGTACACGTCAAACAGAGATCGTATGCCAAAGTTACGACCCCAAGAAGTTGATGTACCAACTTACCCAAAACGGGGCCCATAATTTGGCATTTCATCTTCCAAGGTTAGGTTTTGGGATGATAAGGGTTTTTCATTGTTTCTCAACAATAAATAGGCCTTTGAGCCTCATTGTAACACAGTTCAGAGGCATGTAGCCGCCACATCTCTTCTCCGAGATAAGCTACCATCGCCCTAGCTGGTTTATTTGCATTACTGTTTGTAAGCATATTTCAGTATTTTACATTAATCAAATGAAGTATTATTTCCGCTGCATATCTGTCTTTATGGTTATCTTTGTATTTTATTACGTTCCTGTTTAAATCCAGATCAGTGGTATCAAAGCAGTCTGCTTTTTCTCTGTTTTTCTTTGCATGTCCCCAATGTGGTCGGCATATAAGGAGTTCGGGCTTGAACTGGTCGAACCTTTGCAAGAACAGCCTCGCAAATCCCGACGGCCTCCCATGGCGGATGAGAAGAAAGACAAGGGGGCAGGAGATCCTATCAAAATATTGCTCGAAGAAGCCCTTGAGTGGAAAATGAATGTGATGATGGATAGCTTTGCGCAGATCCTTCAGTGGCTACCCAGAGGTGACACATCAGCTTCCAACAATTACTCTAGAAACGCCACACTGTTTAAGATACAAGTTAATTTTGAATTCCCCATCTTTGAGGGTTAGATAGATGCAGATGCCGTAAATAAATGGTTAAATCTGCTAGATGGATATTTTTCTGTTCATGATTTTTCAAGTCAGGAAAAGATTGCTTCACTCTTCTCAAAGCAGGCCCCCATGTCAAGGACTGGTGGGAAACCTACTGCGAGCATAAGAATGAAAGCACAGGCTCACTATTTTCAGCCGCACCCACTTGGGATTCAATCTGGAATGCCGTCAAGGAGTAGTACTACCCTATCAAAAGCTACGACGACAAATACATAAAGTGGACCACGCTGCGGCATGGAAGGGACCAAGATATGCCAGAGTTCACAACATTTTTCATACCCTTCACACACAGTTGGGTATCAAAGATTCTAATCTGCATCTGGTACTCAAATACCGCGGCTGCCTACACAAATACATCTAGGAAGAGATGGAGTTCCTCAACATCTCCTCGCTCGGCACGTCATACCGATATGCTGTCAAAATCGAGAAAAGTTCAAAGAGAAGAAGCTAGACTTTGGATCTATGGATCTGAATACCAAAGGACAAAGCCAAGGTGGGGTCTCCCAAGTCAACCTGTTGAAGCCACAAGAAAAAAACAACACCACGAAGTCAAAAAAGGACACAAGAAATTGGTGTGAATTCCACAAGAGCCCCACTCACAACACAAGTGAGTGTCGGACCAAGTAGTCATTGGTGGCTGAGTTGAAGGCTTCCAAATCAAATGCATGTTCCGACCCTAAGCCAAAACCCGACAAGGGGAATGGCAAAGGGAAGCAGATCATTGATGTGGATCCCAGTGCCACTATTGCCACTGCCAAGATTTAGAAGAATGAACTCGAAGATCCAGAGGAGGGGGAGCATATTTTCCACTCAAAGATGTGGGTGAATGGATCACCATTGCATTTCATTGTCGATAGTGGTAGCCAAAACAATCTCATTTCAGCAGAGGTTGTGAAGCGGTTGGGCCTATCGACTACACCACACCTGCAACCGTACAATATTGGGTGGCTTCATGAAGGAAAAGATCTTAAAGTTCGCTAGTAGTGCCGCCTTCCTTATAGCATCAAGCCCTTCATAGACGAGGTATTGTGTGATGTTACACCTCTAGATGTTTGTGATGTACTATGAGGTGAGCCATACTTGTGGAGGCGACATGCTGTGTATGAGTCAAGGCCTCATGCTGTCATTGTTTCTTTGTGTAATTCATTATATAGGATACTGGAGGTAGCCCCACCTACCACCACCTCTTTGATCACTACTAAGAAAGACAGCAAGCTCATCTCCCAAACTAGGAAATTCATTTTCTATATAGTTCGTTCCCAAAGTAAGGGGAAGATTGTCACCACATCCATGACCCCCGCGAAGGGTTCCTCCACGCAGCAGCAACAACAAAGGGATACGGTCATGATAGAACACAAGAACAACTTCTCCTCACCCACAGGGGTACCACACAAGTGTCAGGTGGGCGAAAAAGTTTGGTTACATTTGTAGAAAGAATGCCTTACAAGAGCCCATCAGAAGCTCAGACCACTCTGACATGGTCCTTACACGAGTACCAAGGCTATGGGGAAAAATTCTTTGAAGCATAGAATTGCTCCATTCCTTTGCTTGCACCGAGTGTTCAATGTGGACTATCGTCGACCATGCTTCCCACCATTTTTGGACATATCAGAGATTGTAGAACAGCTCACCAGAGACCCAGCTCAGCAGAAGCTTCCTCATCTCAGGGAGGAACTCAACACAGTGGGGACCATTGCTTCCTAAGGAGGGAGGAATGATTTAAGTGGATGTTAGTGGCCACCCACCTATCCCATTTAGACCCCCACAAATGTCTCTTTCAGTTTCCTAAATTGTAGCATAGTTTACTATTTTTAGCAGTTTTTCAGGTCCTGAACTTTCAGAGCCGTTTTGAGTCCCTAAATGACATTTTTTCAGAAATTTGGGAGCAACATGCATCCATGGTGTTATCTCAAAATCAAATCCTGGAAGGCTGCAAACCAGGAAGACTTCAAGTAACTGTTTCAAACCAATCTTTTGACTAAGGCTTAGCCTCCTTAGCCTGAGAGGGCTCTCTCAAAGGGTTATTGATTTTGGTTAAAAATAAGAGGGCTAACTCTTGTTACATAACAGTGACAAATATGAAGGTTGGACAAACATTACATAAGTTTCCATTGGGCCTATGGAGTCAATAAAACCTCAGCAAATAATGATACAGCCTTTTCATAGAAGTCAGGGCATGTAGCATTTAAATGTTCAAAACACAACTCTTATAAAACCACAGTTCATGAATGTGTACGGGAAATCAGAGCAGCATAAGTGAATTCTGAGTGATTACACATCTATGCAACTGTAAAATAAATCAAGGATAAAGTAAAACCACACATCTTGAACATAGAAACACTTTATGAATCCTGAGAAGAAAAGCAGTTCTATTATATTACTGAACTCTGTATTTCTACATAAGCCAAAACAGTACTCTGTTTTATAAAATCTCCAACCCTCATTACATTTTTGTTTCAGCTATATATAGAATCCTTATTCTAACTAATTCGAGCATCCTCCTCCAGCATGAGGGGAGTCGATAACTACCTCTACTGACACCTATTAGCTATTGAACTAACTAATAAATATAACTAAAGTGCTGACTGGAGTTTTTAAAGAGTTCTAAATCAAGTAGGACTCTAACACCGTGTTATGCATGATGGCTTTAATTATAATGGTTCTCTTTCTTTGACATCTGCTCTCCTTCTGGCGGTGGCTGTGATGGGTCTTCAAGGTTCCATGTTTTCCAATCCCCTGAAACATAGGAAACTGCCACCTGTGTACCGGTCTTTAGTTTGCCTTAACTGACAGCTCCGCTTTGGACTGAAACCCATTCAAGCATTTAAACAAGCCAAGCCCCTACTAAGTATATCGTAGGGGTCTTTAGTTTCTGCAGGGCTTTTCTACTGAGTATATCGCGCTGTCCGCAACATTTCTAGAATCGATTAATGCCTTCTTTTCCTAATCTTTTTGCGCATGCATCTCAGCCTCTCTCACCATTTTCTGTGTCTCGTCTTCTGTCAGTCCTCCAGACGACCGGATAATGATATTCTGCTCCTTATTCGTGGCTTTGTCTTTAGCAGATACAGTCACAATACCGTTTGCATCAATGTCGAAGGTAACCTCTATTTGAGGTACACCTCTGGGTGCTGGTGGAATGCCAACAAGCTCAAACTCGCCAAGCAGCTTATTATCTGAAGCCATTTCCCGCTCACCTTGCAATACTCTCACTCCTACCTGAGTTTGACCATCTGCAGCAGTTGAAAACACCTGAATTTTCTTTGTTGGAATTGTGGTGTTTCTGTTGATAAGCCGTGTAAATGCACCACCAAGAGTTTCAATTCCCAACGACAGAGGAGTAACATCAAGAAGAAGTAACTCTTTCACATCACCACGAAGTATACTATCCTGAATGGCAGCACCCATGGCAACGGCCTCATCGGGGTTCACACCTTTACCACAGCATTTCTTCAACCTTTACCATAAACAAGAATAATATTCTCCTTGTCATCTATAACCTGGCTGTAGTAAAATCACTTCAAACGCTTTGACAACATGATTGCGAGAGTAAAGCCTGTAATTCTCTGCAAATTTAATATGACGAACAACAAACCCTCCTTTACAACTGTTCGAGCATCCATATCTCGATTATAAGACATAAATGCTTCATCCTCAACAGCAATCAATAACGTAGTCTTTGCAAGAGAAATCTCCCTATCTTTTAGACCAAAAGAAATCTCATCACAGAAAAATTGGATACAGAGGTACCCATCTTCATCTTTACTGGGGCTTGAGAAAATCTTCCTTATTTGTATCTATAGGCGTACAATGGACTAACTCTTGGCTAGCGCGCAGTAGAAATTGTTCCCCCAAGGCCTTCAAAGTCCTTGTTCAAAAGTTCTGATGTCACCTCCCCAGCGATTTCAGATTCAAGGCCTGTAGTAGTTAGTCTTTCCTGAAAAGCTGCTTTAGAGATATTTAATCTTGTTTCAATATCAATAATTGCACCACCAGAATACTCAATATCGGCCTCTAGTGCCCATGCTTCATTAGTGACCTTCATACGGTTATCTTTGGAAGAGAGTACCTCTTTTCAAGACTGGTAAGGAGAAGCGAAGATGACCAAGTCATTGCTTGAGAACAAAAATACACCAGATTAGGAGAACTAGCATGACGCTGTCCAGAGCACAATGTCTTTCTTCTCAATATTACGGTTCCTGTTAGACCATACAGACAAAGTGTCATCTCCTTTGCTTTGGTAAACATATAGCCCACCTGCCCACTCCTCGCTTTTGTTATATGGAGTGACCCATATCTGATTGTTAGTGAAGGCCCCTCGGAGCTGAGGAGGATCATTGTGATCGAGCAAGCTTGCAGCAGTGCCGCCTTGGACAACTTTATATCCCACTGGATTGCCAATCTTTGTCTTCTTTGATGGATTGATAACATGAAATTCAGATGGCTGATAGAGGCTCAGCTTAATTTGGGCATCCTTCTCTGTTTGGGCTACGTGCCTCTCTGCTTTCCAAAAACTTTTCCTTGGAGTTTGTCCATTCTTCACCGTTTGCTTGGCCATCTTGACCTGAACAAAGGAATTGTATGTACCATCAACATCCATGTCCAGGTAAAACGTAACATAATGGTCATGGATGACACCAATTATATTCTGAGCGAGCAAAGTCCCATGAAGTTCGTCCTGGGATCTGATCTGGTTAACATTCCCATATTTTGTACCTTTGATCATCAAGATCCCACTTAGTCCAGCCTTAATTCTGATAAGGCCATCGGTCTGAAATTCCCAATCCACGATATAATCATAGTTTGCAACAGATGCTGCCATACGGGCTACTAAAATAACCTTTGGTCTGACTTCTCGAATCTCCATGCCTGAAATTTGACATTCTGTGTGGCGCCAAGCTATGTCGCCTTCATATCGCTCAAATATGCAGACCATGTTAGGTCTTACATAAGGTGCTCCATCAGCACTAGCCATGACCCCGTCCATGTAGTATGCATTTCTTGAAAGTCATTGAGTGAATCAAGAGACATAGCAGTCAGTCCAAATCCAGTATATTGAGGATGCTCATATTCCTCTTCCCACCAAGATTTCCAGCTTTTGTTTGCAGGGATGCCAATACCACCCCTATCGTTATCCATTTGGTCCAATCTTCTCAATATTCAACTATCTTTTTCCATTCAAAACCCGAGGGATTGAACAAGAATGGAGCAAACAACCATGTCACCACCAAAAACCACATCGAAAGTGTTATTAACAGGTAAGAGACAAAATCTTTTGCAGCAGAGCAATAAATGTTGTAGACAAAGAGAAGCATCATCAGCTCCAGTCCTTTTGTGAAGTGGCTCCTTGAATAAAGCCTGTAATTCTCTGCATATTTCTCATGCTTCACCATAAAACCTCGCCCAGTGGCCCTATACTTTTCACTACCATGCAAAATTGTCCTGCCAAAATAATGAGTCTTCGCACCCAGAGAGAATGTGAAAAAGACAGAGGCAAGTTGCATCTGCATGATAACAAAATCACTTAATGCAGACCGGAAGCTTCATTCCAAGCCAATCTCCATAACCATTGGCAAGGCCATTAGTAGACCTATCTGAACCAGAAACTGCGATGCAAGAACTGCCTCAAGAGGAAAAAATTTTCTCATATCTTCTTGGTTAACCAGTGACTTTTCTAATCCACTCAGTACCAAATACAGCCGTCCATAAAGAAAGATAGACGAAGTGTATAGGCTGACAACTGTTGATGGATTTTGACGGATATGACAGTTGTGAAATATTGGCTATGGATTCGAACAAATCCCCAATTTCGTAGCGCAACCTAAAACCTGTTGCGCTGCGAAACTACAAAAAGGCTTTATGCACATCAAACTAATGTGAGCGGTTTTGAAATTTTGGCATTAGAATTTTCAGTGATAACACATCGATTGACATTTCTTTTCCCAAAGTTGTAGTTCTCGAACATATCTTTCTAACGAGCTATTGTACATGTCAAACAGAGATCGTATGCCAAAGTTATGACCTCGGGAAGTTGATGTACCAACTTACCCAAAATGGGGCCCACAATTTGGCGTTTCATCTTCTGCGGTTAGGTTTTGGGATGTTAAAGGTTTTCCATTGTTTCTAAACAATAAATAGGCTCTCAAGCCTCATTGTAACACATTTCAAAGGCATGTAGCTGCCACATGTCTTCTCAGAGATAAGCTACCATCGACCTAGCTGGTTTATTTCCATTACTGTTTGTAAGCATATTTCAGTATTTTACATTAATGAAATGAAGTATTATTTCCGATTCGTTTCTGTCTTTATGGTTATCTTTGTATTTTATTATGTTCTTCTTTAAATCCGAATCAGTGGTATCAGAGTGGTTTGCTTTTCCTCTGTTTTTCTTTGCATGTCCCGAACGAGGTCGAGATATAAGGAGTTAGGGCTTGAACTGGTCGAACCTTGCAAGACCAGCCTCACAAATCTCGACGGCCTCCCATCGCAGATGAGAAGAAATATGAGGGGGCAAGAGATCCTATCAAAATATTGCTCAAAGAAGCCCTCGAGTGGCAAAGGAATGCGATGATGGATAGCTTTGCGTAGATCCTGTTATCACAAAATCAAGCACTGAAGGCTGCCAATCAGCAAGACTCTGTGTAACTGTTTCAAACCAAGCTTTTAACTAAGGCTTAGCCTCCTTAGTCTGAGAGGGCTCTCTCATAGGTTATTGATATTGAACAAGATGGCTAACTCTTACAAGACACATGAAAAATGTACTGGCTGGACAGAATTGCTTCCCATTGGGCTTATGGAGTCACTAATATCTCAATAAACAATAACACTATCCTTTCATAGAAATCAGGGCACTTTACATCTAATGTTCAAACATAACTTACATGAAACACAGTTTGCCTAGGCATACAGGAAGTCAGAGCATGATTCATGAGTTCAGAGTGATTATGCATTAACCAAACTGTAAAAGAACATTAAAGAGAATAAACCATCATACATTTGAACAATAAGATCTATTGTGAATCCTGAGAAGAAACAATTGTCATTTGCATTACTGAAATCTGCTATACATAAACCAAAACAGTCTTCTCCAAAAACATCCAACCCCTATTACATCCAAGTTTGATCTATATATAGAGATACATCCTTAACCACTTTGAGCTTCCTCCTCCAGCATGAGGGGAGCTCGAAGATTGCTACTAATTACCCCTATCTACTGTTTAACTAACCCATTAAGTACATTAAGTGCTGAACTGGAATTACAAAGAGTCCTAATTAAACTACATATTTAATTCTATCTTCCTCGTATCATGATTCCTCCTTGCAGCTTTGACACCTGGCTTTCTCTTCGTTCAGCTGAGATGGCATAAGATGGGCAATTAATGTCCCATGCTGGCTTTGAATACCGAAGGCTTTGATCTGTTCTGTATTGGCTGAAAATATCCCTAAATTTTCGGTTCTGGTCCCCCATCACCGAGTATGTAGCAGTGGATACTTTAATTCTTTAATAACCCAAGAGAATAGGGTAACACCATGCTCCTGATATGCTGGAGGCTTCCTTGGTAGACAGGTGTGCCAACCAAAACTTTTCGTATGCAGCTCTTCTCCAAACCCTAATCACCGACAATAAAGTGGCTTTATAACCAAAAATCTTAAACTTAGGTTAAAAGATTTCACCTTTTGTTAAAGGTACACCTGGCATATGTTGAATGGCTGTAGCAGCTTCCTTTGATCCCTTTCAAGTCACTGAGGTGTTCCCTTTACAAACTTCTGATTCTTCCTTCAAACTGTTTGCCTGCGTTTTTTTTAAAAACAACACCTACAGCAGTTTCGCAATTTCGTAGCGCGCTACGAAACTGCGAAACTGTTTTAAACAATTTCAATTTCCCCTGAGATTTTAACTGCTCTGCCACCTTGCTCACAAATAACTTATCAATGCTCATAACATTCATGCTTGAAATTCTTGCAAATCCTGGAGCGGATGACATTACAGTTAAATGAAATTCATCAGCAAAAAAATCTCTAAATGAATGCATTTCATTCATTGTGTGGACGAGAGAGCTTTCCTAGGAGAAACCTCTTGTCAAATACTACCAGCTATTCAACATTCGATTCTGTGCATTGCCTGCAGATTGGAGGGCAGTAGTCGGTCAACTAAAGTTACACTCGAAACCCTTTAACTTGCTACTTTTAGCAACTGCATTAAGTTCATTCAAAATGTATTCTTTTGCCTTGGGATTTTGGCACAATGCAGTAAAATCTCCAGTTTGTCCATTATCTGTGGCCCAACTTTCAAGTGCTCTTGATTAGGTATAACAACAGCAACCAGACAAGATTCGAAGCTATTTCCGTAAACCCAAATCGAATCAATAGCAGAATACTGGCTATACACATTCTCGAGATTTTCCACTGCAACATATTTTCCTTGTGAAAGCTTAAATATATTTTTTTTTATCAATGATTTTTAGTGCTCCATTCGCCTGAAACACTAAATCAAGGACCGGAGAAAGAAAAAGGAATTACAGGGGAAAATTCCCTGTTTTTGTTGAGAACAGTGCCACATCACTTGATATCCAGGTCGCATGAGCACAATCAAGCTCCACATCAATATTTGACCTTGGCATCTCTGAGCTGCCTTCAGTAGTCATTGTGAAAACTTTTAATGCCATTGCACAATATAACATCAAATTTACCATTTACCTCCCGCTCTCGAATTCCGAATTGGGTTCGGCGCTATGCATCCAAAAGCCAAACGACAGTGCAGTGTAGATGTGGATGGTAAATTTTCAGTGTTATTTGCCTGCTCTTCTGAAGCAACTGCCGATTCAAAACCCGATGCTCTGATAATGTATACCCTGAATCTCGTTGGTTGGACCATTTGGAAAACCAAACAATTCCCGTCTACCAACTGATGTTGGATCGAAAATCCTCTCCAACCTGCACTTAGGCCAGTTTTTCCAAAAAGGAAGAGTGTTCTTGAATCTTCACCATTCTCATCCTCTAGAATCATCCCTTCATCATGTTTCGGCATGTGCATGCTACAAAAATGAGTAGGGAGACCCTTATATAAAAACTAACCCCAAGAAAATGATAGCTCCAAGAGCGTATCTTCTTCTACCCCGGCTTTCGCTGACATACGGATTGAAAGTTAATTATGCTTGCACCATAACCAGGTCTTCGAGATGCGAAAAGGGGATTTGGAGGGCGCTGAGCATGAATTGAAATGATTCTATCCTGCGATGTTAACACGTTGTTAAGAGCCCAATGAAGAGCGTTAACGCTCTCGTCGATCTCGTCTATGGCCACCAATACGAGCCTGCTTGATGTCCCTTGTCCTTCGATGGATTCCATTAAAGCACTAATTTAAATTCTGCCTCTGCTTACACGAATCTTCACACCCATTAAATATTTTTGCTACATGCCGTGGATGAGGAGCTTATAATAAAAATTATCCAAACTGAACTGATAATTCATCTCTTCCCGTCCACAGTGGTGATTATTATCTCTGGTAGTTGCATAGAAAATTCTTCTAGTCTCTGAGCTTTTCCAAACAAGACGGAAACTGATGGTAAAATATACTCAACAACGCCCCCAAGGAAACATATCCTCCGCTGACAGCCGAGAAATTGTGTGTCTATCCTATGACAAATTGAACATCCTATTGAAGATGATCAGATGTGCGCAGGGGCCTGGAAAACTCAAAAGTGTAAGTCCCTTTGCTACCAGTTGATGCATATGGGCTTGCATTCTCCAGAAGACCAAAGGAGTTGTCAATCAAACCATGCCACTACGTTCCCT
This sequence comes from Pinus tabuliformis, assembly GCA_031772625.1. Classification (NCBI taxonomy): domain Eukaryota; kingdom Viridiplantae; phylum Streptophyta; class Pinopsida; order Pinales; family Pinaceae; genus Pinus; species Pinus tabuliformis. Next base: position 53,491,552 of record CM062815.1, read on the forward strand.
GCCAATCATTCTGCGCACTAAAATTAGCACCATTTCCATTTCCTTAAGGATCCAATCCATCAAGTTACCGACCGTGTGGATGCATATAAACCAACCAAATGGCCAAACCTATCTCCTCCAGTGCCATTTGTATTATCAATTATGTTGGTGCCATACAAACGACCTGGAATTGCGGTTCCTATTGAAAGTGCATTATGTCAACTTCATGTCCACCGCAACTTTTGCTTGTACAACTGTCAACCGTCTCTTTGCAAGCACCCATATTATGATATGTTGCATTACCGCCAACTTGGAACATGAGTGACACAGAAGGGCAGCTCATTTCCATTCCTTACACATAACGATATTCCCCCGGTACTTTTAGCAGGAAGAACATATTGTGACCGTCATGCAAGGCCTTACACATGCTATTCCCGTAAAATTCTTACAGAAAATATGACAGCTGGGGTGAGATGTGCTATGGATCAGCACGAATTCCCCATTTCGTAGCGCAGTTAGTGCAAACTTGGTGTTTTCCGCTACGAAATCACCTAAACCGAGCTGCGCTGCGAAACTGATAGAAAGGATTTATGTGCCTTTGACAAACAACCGAACTGATGTGAAAAATTTTAAAAAAATTTCTTGAGTGATAACAGATCCTTCAGCAGCTATCCAGAGGTGATGCATTAGCTTCCAACGGCTACTCTGAAAATGCACACCATTTAAGGTACAAGTTAATTTTGAAATCCCCATCTTCAAGGATCAAATAGATGTAGATGTCGTAGATAAATGGTTAAATCTACTAGATGGGTATTTTTCTGTTCATGATTTTCAAGTCGGGAAAAGATTGTTTTCACTCTTCTCAAAGTAGTCCCCCACATCAAGGACTAGTGGGAAACCTACTGGGAGTAGAAGAATGAAAGCATAGGCTCACTATTTTCAGTCGCACCGACTTGGGATTCATTTCGGGATGCCATCAAGGAGCAGTACTACCCTGTCAAAAGCTACGAGGACAAATACATAAAGTAGACCACACTGCGGCAGGGAAGGGACCAAGATGTGCCAGAGTTCACAAACATTTTTCATACCCTTCGCACACAGTTGGGTATCAAAGATTCTATTTTGCATCTGGTACTCAAATACCACGGTTGCCTACACAAATACATCCAGGAAGAGATGGAGTTCCTGAACATCTCCTCGCTCGAAACGGTGTACTGATACGCTGTCAAAATCGAGCAAAAGTTCAAACAGAAGAAGGGAGACTTTGGATTTGCGAATCCAAATCCCAAAGGACAAAGCCAAGGTGTGGCAACCCAAGACAACCCGTCGAAGCCGCGAGAAAAGAACAACACCATGAAGTCGAAAAAGGACATAAGAAAGTGGTGTGAGTTCCACGAGAGCCCAACACACAACACAAGTGAGTGTCGGACCAAGCAGTTGCTGGTGGCTGAGTTGAAGGCTTCCGAATCAGATGCATGTTCTAACCCTGAGCCAAAACCAGTCAAGGGGAATGGCAAAGCCAAAAACCGGATCCCAATGCCACTGTTGCCACTGCCAAGATCCAGAAAAATGAACCCGAATATCAAGAGGAGGGCGACCGTCTTTTCCACTCACAGTGTGGGTGAAGGGTTCACCGCTGCAATTCATTGTCGACAGTGGTAGCCAAAAGAACCTCATTTCAATAGAGATCATGAACCAGTTGGGCCTATCGACTACACCACATCCACAGCCGTACAGTATTTGGTGGCTTCATGAAGGATGAGATCTCAAAGTTCGCCAATAGTACCGCCTTCCATACAACATCAAGCCCTTCACAGATGAGGTATTGTGTGATGCTACACCACTAGATGTTTGTGATGTACTATTAGGCGAGCCATACTTGTGGAGGTGACATGTTGTGTATGAGTCAAGGCCTCGTGTTGTCATTATTTCTTTATGTAATTCATTATACAGGATACCGGAGGTAGCCCCACCTACCACCACCTCTTTGTTCATTGCTAAGAAAGGCAACAAGCTCATCTCCCAGACTAGGAAATTCATTTTCTATCTGGTTCGCTCCCAAAGTAAGGGGAATATTGTCACCACATCCATGATCCCCGCGAAGGGTTTCTCCACGCAGCAACAACAAAAAAGGGATACAGTCATGACAGAACATAGGAACAACTTCTCCTCACCCACAGGGGTGCCACACAAGTTTCAGGTGGGAGACAAAGTTTGGTTACCTCTGTAGAAAGGACACCTTACAAGAGCCCATCAGAAGCTCAAACCACTCTGACATGGTCCTCACACCAGTACCAAGGCTATGGGAAACAATGCTTTGAAGAACAACATTCCTCCATTCCTTCGCTCGCACCGAGTGTTCAATGTGGACCATCGTCGACCATGCTTCCCACCATTTTTGGACACATCAGAGATTGCAGAACAACTCACCAGAAGCTTCCTCATCTCAGGGAGGAACTCAACGTAATGGGGACCATTGCTTCCTAAGGGGGGAGGAATGATCTAGGTGGATGTTGGTGGCCACACACCTATCCCATTTGGACCCCCACAACTGTCTCTTTCAGTTTTTTTCAGTTTCCTAAATTGTAGCACAGTTTACTATTTTTAGCAGTTTTTCGGGTCCTCAACTTCCGGAGCCATTTTGAGGCCCTAAACAATGTTTTCTTGGAAATCTGGGAGCAACATGGGTCCATGGACCGATGTTGATCTTCCCAAAGTTGTAGTGCTTGGATAGATATTTCTAACAAGCTATTGTACGTGTGAAACAGAGATCGTATGCCAAAGTTACGACCCCGGGAAGTTGATGTACCAACTTACCCAAAACGGGGCCCACAATTTGGCGTTTCATCTTCTAGGGTTAGGATTTGGGATTTTAAGAGTTTTCCATTGTTTCTTAGCAATAAATAGGCCTTCGAGCCTCATTGTAACACAGTTTAGAGGCATGTAGCAGCCACATCTCTTCTAAGAGATAAGCTACCATCACCCTAGCTGGTTTATTTCCATTACTATTTGTAAGCATATTTCAGTATTTTACATTAATGAAATGAAGTATTATTTCCGATGCATTTCTGCCTTTATGGTTATCTTTGTATTTTATTACGTTCTTCTTTAAATCCGAATCAGTGGTATCAGAGTGGTCTGCTTTTCCTCTGTTTTTCTTTGCATGTCCCGAACGAGGTCGAGATATAAGGAGTTAGGGCTTGAACTGGTCGAACCTTGCAAGACCAGCCTCACAAATCTCGACGGCCTCCCATCGTAGATGAGAAGAAAGATGAGGGGGCAAGAGATCCTATCAAAATATTGCTCGAAGAAGCCCTCGAGTGGCAAAGGAATGCGATGATGGATAGCTTTGCGTAGATCCTTCAGCAGCTATCCAGAGGTGATGCATTAGCTTCCAACGGCTACTCTGGAAATGCACACCGTTTAAGGTACAAGTTAATTTTGAAATCCCCATCTTCAAGGATCAAATAGATGTAGATGTTGTAGATAAATGGTTAAATCTACTAGATGGGTATTTTTCTGTTCATGATTTTTCAAGTCGGGAAAAGATTGTTTTCGCTCTTCTCAAAGCAACCCCTCATGTCAAGGATTGGTGGGAAACCTACTGTGAGCAGAAGAATGAAAGCACAAGCTCACTATTTTCAGCCACACCCACTTGGGATTCATTCCAGTACGCCATCAAGGACTAGTAATACCCTGTCAAAATCTATGAGGACAAATACATAAAGTGGACCACGTTGCGGTAGGGAAGGGATCAAGATGTGCCAGAGTTCACAAACAATTTTCATACCCTTCGCACACAGTTGGGTATCAAAGATTCTAATCTGCATCTGGTACTCAAATACCACGACTGCCTACACAAATACATCCAGGAAGATATGGAGTTCTTGAACATCTCCTCACTCGGCATGGCGTACCGATACGTTGTCAAAATCGAGCAAAAGTTCAAACAAAAGAAGTGAGACTTTGGATCTGCAAATCCCAATGCCAAAGGACAAAGCTAAGGCGGGGTGACCCAAGACAACCCGTTGAAGCCACAAGAAAAGAACAACACCACGAATTCGAAAAAGGACACAGGAAAGTGGTGTGAGTTCCACAAGAGCCCCACTCACAACACAAGTGAGTGTCGGACCAAGTAGTCGTTGGTGGCCGAGTTGAAGGCTTCCGAATCAGATGCGTGTTCTGACCCTGAGCCAGAACCCGACATGGGGAATGGCAAAGGGAAGCAGATCATTGATGCAAATCCCAATGCCACTGTTGCCACTTCCAAGATCCAGAAAAATGAACTTGAAGATCCAGAGGAGGGGGATCGTCTTTTCCACTCATAGATGTGGGTGAAGGGCTCACTACTGCAATTCATTGTCGATAATGGCAGCCATAAGAACCTCATTTCTATAGAGGTCATGAAGCAGTTGGGCCTACCGACTACAACACACCTGTAGTTGTACAGTATTGGGTGGCTTCATGAAGGACGACATCTCAAAGTTCACCAGTAGTGCCGCCTTCCCTACAGCATCAAGCCCTTCAGAGACGATGTATTGTGTGATGTTACACCTCTGGATGTTTGTGATGTACTATTAGGTGAGCCATACTTGTGGAGGCGACATGTTTTGTATGAGTCAAGGCCTCGTGCTGTCATTATTTCTTTGTGTAATTCATTATACAGGATACCAAAGGTAGCCCCACCTACCACCACCTCTTTGATCGCTACTAAGAAAGGCAGCAAGCTCATCTCCCTGACTAGGAAATTCATTTTCTGTTTGGTTCGCTCCCAAAGTAAGGGGAAGATTGTCGCGACATCCATGACCCCCACGAAGGGGTCCTCCACGCAACAGCAGCAACAAAGGGATACAGTCATGATAGAACACAAGAACAACTTCTCCTCACCCACAAGGGTACCACACAAGTTTTAGGTGGGCGACAAAGTTTCGTTACATCTACTAGAAGAATGCCTTACAAGAGCCCATCAGAAGCTCAAACCACTCCGACATGGTCCTGTTGAAGCCTCGAAAATCGGGTCTACAACAAGGGGGATACCCACCCGGTCCGGACCTTGGTTAGCAGATCCTTTTCCGTTTGGTATAGTGGGTCCGACTGGGGATATGGGACCAGTTTCACAATTTATGTGTTTGTGTGTGAAGAATTGATATTTCCCTTCTAAAAGTTCCTAAGTGAGATGCTCTAATTCTAACTCTAATCTAATAACATGCAAATTTTATTCTAATAAATAGAAACATCTAATTCTACACTAGCTTGGGGTGTAATCCTTCTATTATGCGATCTAAAATGATTTCCAATAACAATTGGTAGTAAAGATCATTCAACTACTATGAGAAAATAATTCAATAAAGATGAACCACTTCGTATAAATAGTTAGATGAAACAGTTGCGAAAAACATATCGCACAATAAGCTATTCATACATTAAGCATAAATAAATAGCTATGACCATACAAAAGTGCCAAATGATAACTCAAGCATTCACACATTAATATATAAACAACTGAACTTGAATATCACTTTAACACAAAGGTAGAAATAGTTAAGAGATAGAAGTACCATTTATAACTAGTCCTACTCATGAGCTTCAAGTGATAATGATTTATCTCTTCTTAATCCAACATCCACTAGGAGTACATAAGTGCAACATTAGTAGTAGATATTAAATACAGATATCAATAAATCATGTTCCATTCATTCATCAAAACGTCCTCAGAGGGTACAAAAGTGCATGTTCTGGGGATAAGTTTTTCAAAAATTTCAGGACCCTTCTCTAAATGCATGAGAAGGGTTTAAATACTACTTAACTAAATCTAAAAATAAATGATTACAAAAATGTAGGATGCGGTTTAAATGACCATCCTTACTTTGGGAAAAAATAAAAATAAAACTAAATCTAAAATTAAAATTACTAACTAACTATGTATCTGATCCTTAAAATCGCACGCGTTCAGCATCTGTTTGAGAAGAGTCAGCTGGCCAACTTCTGATTTTAGCTGTGCTGAGAAAACATAATTGGTGAGAGTTTGCACCATCTTCTCAGCAGAATTGATGATACACTTGAGAGTCATCCACTGGCTGTGTGGTTTTACCAAGTACATCCAGTAAGAATCCCAATTTAACTTGGTTAACCTTTGAATTGATTCTGCTTTTTCTTGAGCTTTCTGCCTCCAACCTATCTGTAATTGTTGTGCCTATGTTTATACCATTTTGAAGATATTTCTAACAAACACCAGTGGTCTAGGATTCAAATTTTACTTTTTACCTCTATCGTTGCGCTCTTCCAAATTTTTGGGCTTGCAGGTGACTAAGCAATTAGAAGCTTTCATTTTCAAGAAGTTTTGTTTCTTGATCCCGGCTTCCTTGGCACGTTTTTCACCTTTTGCACTTTTTCTTTTAGCAGGTATAAAGCTCAAAATTTGTGAAAATAATGATTCCGTAAGCTCTTGACCTTGAGTCTTAAACTGTCTATTTCTGATACCAGCATTGTCCAGTATCCATTTAACCATGTCTGTATATGGAAGAATTTTGGCCTCGCCACTATTTGGTGTAAGAATGAACAAGGCAGTTCTGTGATGGACACCTCAGAAGAACTATGTGAGCCTGCAGTAGCCTCGACCACCATTACTCTGGGATTCTCTTCCTCAAGTAGATTGTACATGCCTTCCCAGGTAGCAATACCAGCATCTCGGTTGCAGGCGGTGTCTGTATACAAGGGCTCCATTTCCTTCTCTTTAGAGCTCGGGGCTTTGCCTTTCTTTCCCATAGTATCCTGCATACTCCTTTGTATCGTTCTCTATTCTTCGTTCCTATAATTTACAAGTGAAGTGAGAATAATTATAAGGAAAGGTGACGGGAAAGCTTTAAATGCTGAAGACATATAAAATACACCACCTTATGTAAATTGATTTTTTGATAAGCACAAAACCCTATTCCATTAATTACTGGCAACTAACTCATTAATTGGCATTAAAGTGCATAACCAGGTCTTAGTTTATGGAAACTAATTTTTTGAACAACGAGCCCGCAAGATCTGCGATGAAGCGATTTTGCGATTTGCTTCGCAATATCGCAGATCACAATATCGCAAAATCACGACATTGCTTGCTCGCTATATCGCAAACTTACAATATCGCATTATCACATGTTCGTTCTATCACATTGCCTCTTTTATCGCAATATCGCATAATTGCTCTATCGCACTATTGCAATATTGCAATATCGCAGGAACATGACATATGACAATTGTCATTAATCTATTTTCTGCGAAATGCGATTTGCGATATGTGCCATCGCATATCGACAATTTAAAGTTTTTCTCAATGTAAGTGGTCTTTGATGGATGCGATGTGATATATGTCCATTGTCCCATATCACGATTTCACAATTTTAGAATTCGGCTTGCAATGGGGTATTCATGATCCTTTTGCGATGCGATATTTCCCAAGGAATAATGCTACTTTATCATAAAACTTAGGCTTTTTTATTTTTCAAGGGTTTTCTCCTAAGTTTAAGATGGTAAGTTTTATTGAAAAAGGAAATATAAGCACTAGTTGATTTTTAAAATTTTTGACTAAGGGTCCCCACTTATTTAGTATTAATAATAATACCAAATAAGAAGGGGGGTTGTTGCTGGCCACAACAATTGGCGATTCACTTGGAAGAACTAGTTATCTCTGTTTTTCTTTTGAATTTTCTAAACTTCCAAAACAGAAAATTTTCCAGGAAATTAAACTTCATTATAGAAAGACAAAGTACATTATGCTTTCACCTATCAATGATATTCTGTTTCTTCTATTTTCAACTTTCATTATTTACTTCCTCAAGTTAGTCCTTGTATCTACATCAGTCATTACTTAGTTTATAAGGATAAAAACAAAACTTTCTCTGTAAATCAGTTTTAAATATGCTCATTTGTCGTAGGTAGAGACTTTGCTGCCAGCAGGCGTTTATAGCCTCGACAGGGTTACCTGTTACCCAGCAATGACCTTGTATCCTACTTAGAGAAATTTACAATTTTCAAAAGAGAAATCCATATCCACACTTGTTTCTTTCATTTTCCTTTTTATCCTTAAATAACAATGTCTTGGTTTGGTAGCCAATTTATGACACAGTCATTCACTGAATTATAACTTTGCTGATAAAGCTGGCTCGTGATGAGACCCCTTGTCTTTTGATTGCAACAATCTTGAGTCATTGCCCTGTTGTGCTATGCAGTATTGGCAAAGTCAGCAAGCTATAATATCTATGATCGTGATAAGTCGGCTCGTGATGAGACCTCTTATTCTTTAAGTTAAAGTGTATCATTGGATCATTCCCTGAATGTTGAAGTTTCCTAAGTGGGGAGGAAGTCATTGTTTCCTTAAGATGGCTCTGGACGAAAATAATGCAGTTTTTTTGGAAAAATATTTTCTACAAAGAATCTTCGTTTTATTATTGATACCTTTCATTGGACTGATGCACAACAATTTCTTTACTAAATGTCGTTTTTTTTTTATCAAAATTTATACAGTTGAAACTAGTATCATTTCTAGGCCTAGAACTTTTAACTGTATCTTTCAATAATAATGATCAATTTTCTAAAAAGAATTTTATTTATACAACTGAAAAACAAAATCTAAAAGAGAATTTATGTCTTTTTCATGAATCCCGAATGTAACCATTTACAACTGGTTTTATTATGAAACTAAAACAACTATTCTACAAAATAGAAGAATGATCTCCTATGGAAAATATTTTTTGAGAATCTGACCGTTAACAGGTAAATAATCTCTTTTTCCTATTAAATCCTATAACATAAATGTAGATGGACCTATGACTTCTATGATTTGAAAAGGGCCAAGCCACATTCGTTGAAATTTTGTATGTTTCTCTTTTTCCTCATGAGCCATGTCCCATTTTAAAACTAGATCTCCCATCTGAAAATATTTTCTAGATATCATGTTGGAATCAAAAGAGGCTTTTATTAAGGCTTGATGATGAGTGTGAGTTATCTTAGTCTTTTCTCGTTGTTCTTCTTGTTGCTTTAGTTGTAAGGAAGAAGTTGGTGATTCATCAATATATTGAACCAAGGCTAAGGAGGGAATTGCCAAATGAGTTGGAAGAACCACTTCTTTCCCATAAAATAAATTAAAGGGAGAAGTGTCGATTGAGGCTTTCTACGTTATTCTATCTGCCCATAAAGCGTACATCAAGGACTTATGCCAATTTTATGATTTTGGTCAATGGTTCGCTTAATGATTCTGATTAAATTTTTATTTGTAGGTTCAGCTAACCCATTCCCCTGTGGGTAATAATTGGCAGATTATTTAAGCTTGAAACCCCTTTTGAGTGCAAATTCAGTCATTGCATTACCAGAAAAGTATGATGCATTATCAAACATTAAAGCAGAAGGCAACCCAAACTTGGTGATTATGAACTGATCTATGAATTTGATGATATTTTCAACATTATCTGTCTTGAGTGGAACTGCTTCTACCCATTTAGTAAAGTAATCTATTGCTGTAAGGATATATCTATACTCCTTAAAAGAGTGAGGAACGGTCTCACCTATTATGTCCAATCCCCACTGATCGAAAGGTTGCTCAATGTTAACTGGTTGCAGTGGCAAGGATGGTTTCTTTTGTCTCCCAATAGCAGTTTGACAGACTTGACATTTCCTCACGTAGTTATGTGAGTCTTTGAACAATGTGGGCCAATAATAGCCCGCGCATAAGATTTTATGAGTAGTTGCATCTCCAACATAGTGTCCGCCTACTGGCCCATCGTGGAGTTCCTGCAAGACTTTTTCAGCTTCATATTTCTCAAGACATCTAAGGAGAACAGAATCATAATTTATTCTAAAAGAACATGATTCACGAGCTGATATTGTTTGGCTTTCAACCTTAGAGCTCTTTTCTTCGTATTATCGAGGTTTTAAGGAGTGTATCCATTATTTAGATAATAAATGATATCAGCGTATAATGACTCAACATCGTTTAGGCTTACCTCATACATTTGTATCTCTGCAGATGGAATTTCGGACATCAATGATGCTCCTGCTAGCATTTTGCAAAAGCTTTGACCTTTTACAGTATTTGTTGGTTTGATTTGTACATCATATTCCTGTAAGGAAGTAACCCAATTGGCTCTTTTCTCTCCCACATCCTTCTGTACTAGAAGATTTCTTACCACTAGAAACGATACTATGATTTTTATATGTGTTTTGAGTAGAAAAGGTCTGAAATATTTAATTGCTTTGAAAACATCTGAATAATTCAAATCAGCCCCTTGTAAATTGGAACTGAAAAAAGCAATTGGGGCTTCTGCCTTTTCTTGATTTACTTGAGTGAGTATCGCAGCATATGATCTATCAGAGGAAAATGTATATAAAATAAAAGGATTGGAAAAATTTGGAGTTGCTAAAGATGGAGCATTAATGATTTCTTGTTTGATTAGATTGAATGCCTCATGTTCATCTTGGCCCCATTTAAAGTTTGAGTTCTTTTTAATCATTTCTTGTAAAGGAGACAGAATTCTTGAAAAATCTGGAACAAATCTCTTTACAAAGTTAATCTGGCCAAGAAAAGATTGCATGACTTTCTTGTTGTGCGGTAAAGGGACTGCAGAAATCTCCTTGATTCTGTCAGGATCTATATGAATTCTAGATTTTGACACTGTGAATCCAAGAAGTTTTCCTTCACTTAATGCGAAAAAGGATTTTTTCGGGTTAAGTGAAATCCCATACTTTTGACAACGTTGGAAGATTTGTTTTAAATCTATAAGATGGTTGTTTCGTTTCTTGTAATATACAGTTATATCATTCAAATAGATTACCATTGATTTATTAACTAACTCTTTGAATGCGATATCCATAGCTCTCTGAAATGTGGCACCAGCATTAATCAGACCAAATGGCATCTTTTGATATGTGTATGTGCTCCATTTAGTTTTGAATGTGGTTTTTAATTGATCATCAGGATGTACCAACACTTGATTGTATCCTGAGAATCCATCCAAGAAGGACATCAATTTTGAGCCTGCAATCACCGACAGTATTTGTTCCATGGGAGGTAAAGGAAATTTTCCTTTTGGCAGGCTTTGTTAAGATTTCGAAAGTTAATACAGATTCTAATGTCTCCGTTTTTCTTTCTAAAAGGGACCATATTGGAAACCCATTTGGAATGTCGAATGAGAAAAATTATTTTGGCATTCAATAACTTATTGAGTTCAGATTTGATCTGGTTTTCTAGATTAGGATGGATCTTTCTCAACTTTTGTTGGACAGGTTTTTCATGTTCTATCATTAGAATAGTATGTTGGATGATGGAGGTGTTGTACATTTTGATTTCATCGTAATTCCAAGCAAAGACACTTTTGTATTGTCTCAAGAGATGAATATATGCTAATTTTTCTTCAGGAGCTAGACCAAGGCCTAGATTGATATTCTGTGGTTTGGTATCAGTTCCTAGATTTACTAATTCATAATTCAAAGTTGAACTTTGGAGTTCTGAATTGGTAGATCTTTCAAACCGATCTTTTAAATCATAAAAATCTTCTAACTTGACTGCTGACTTTGGTATAGCATTGTTAGTGCTATCTTGTTGCAATTGTCGTTCATGTTGGTCTTCGTCAATTATTTGATTGGTGTAGGATCCTTCAGATGTGAGGAAACTCACAATATCAGGATCGTCATTGAAAATCCTCCAGTTGGTAATGTTATCAGGAATAGATGGTCTAAAAACTAATTCAATTGAAAATCAGTCAGGGCTAAAATCTTCTGAAGGAATGAGTTTGGAAGCTATGTTGGCTAAGAGGTCTGCACTAGAATTCTGGAGTCTGGGAATTGATGAAATATTAAATGCTATAAAGTGTTCAGTCAGATCTTGGACTAAAGATTGGTAATGTTTTAAATGACCTGATAAACAATGTATAGCATTACATAACTGTCTGATTACAATTTCAGAATCTCCGAAAGCTTGAAGATATTTAACATCTAATCCGATTTCTTTGTACAACCCTTGCATTAAAGCCTCGTATTCTACTGTGTTGTTCGTGCAATCAAATTTGAGTCTGCAAGTTAGCATAGTCTTATCTCCCTCTAGACTTATTAACATGCATCCTATTCCTGCTCCTTCATTAGACTTAGAACCATCAAAAAATAACTTCCAAAATAAAGATTTATTTACAGGACTATCTATAAAATTGATACATCTAGAAATATCTGTTTAAGAGAAATTTTCTACTTGAGATAAAACAAAATTTTATAAGTAAGGTGAAGTATGAGCAGTACACTTTCCTACGAAAGAATCTACTGAGTAGTTGCCAATGATGTTAGAATTATATGCTACTGGTTCATTTTCTCCTTCGAGTTCTGTTACAATGTATTTCTAATGTCTTTCCTGTTCAAATTTTATCTGATTTGGTTTACCATTGTAAGGGAGCCACATGTGCGACTAGTCAGTTACAAAGTATCCATGAAATTTTTCTGATCAATCTCTGCTAAGCATTAAGCCATAAAATTCTAGAATATCAGCAACTAAAATGTCGATAACTTGACATACCTTTGGGTTGGATGGCAGCCTTATGGTGACCTGATTTAATTCAACAATCACTTCGACTTGTGATCGATCTAATTGAACTATGCGTACAATGGATTTCTGTGGTTGAACGTTCAATTTTTCACATATTGATCTTGGTAAAATATTTGATGAAGCTCCATAATCCACTAAGAAATTATGCACATTTTTATTGAAAATTTCATAAGTAAGAAGAAATGGGGGAGTATGAGATCTCGATCTTCCTCCAATTAAGGTGATATCATTTGGATCAACTTTATTCATTGCATTAGTTGGAGGTCTTCCCATGTCATGGGAAGCTTAAGAGATTACAGCGGCTGGTAGAGGTGCAACTGGTACAGCAAGCAATTCTTTCAAAAGTACCTTTTGCTGGTGTTTTAACTTGCTCAATTCGAAAAAGTAATATTGGCCCTAGTCTTTTTCATGTCTTCTATGATATTATACTCCATTTCATCCGAAACGATCAACGTTTTAGATGGAGTTGATGGGTCTGTTTGGACTAGGCTAGTTTGAGTTGCTTTAGGTGACGTCTTCTTGGCTGCGACTTTATCCTTAGTCATTGAGCTTGTGCTCTTTGGCTTAGGTATAGGTTGAGGAGGATCAAGTTGATTTCTGCTACGAGTACTAACCGAGGATGCCTCTTGATATTCTTCATATAGGAGGATGAAATCCCACATACCTTGTAACTCTACAACTTATTCTTCATCGGTATGTTCTTCAGTAGTGATTTCCTCTTATTCTTCTTCGGATTCAACACTCGTAATAGCATTAGGGGGTTTGGAATCGGTTGTAGGGTTTCTTTTAAAAGGTATGTATGGCTTTTTAGAAGAAGTTTATGCCACTTGTTTCTTAATGTCGACCATCTCATTAGACATGGTCTTCGAAACTTTTTGCAATCCTTCTAAATCGAATGGATCTTTCAATTGTTTTTTCTTGGGGTCTTCCTTGAAAGTAACCTTCTTGGATTTTCGTTCTTCTATAGCGTTTTCCTTTTCTAGGGATATAATACATTTCTCTACTGCTATTGCTTATTTCATATTTTCAACTAAAGTTTTTTTGTTAGCCCTGTCAACAAAGATTGCTATGTTTGATGGTAAAGCAGTAATGTACCATTCACTTCGCACTTCTTTGCTAGGTTGGGAAGTAGCAGGGATTTTATTTAAGATTTTATTGAAACGTAAATTGAAATCTTTGATAGGTTCTTTTGACTTGGCCCTAAGGTTAGACAGGTCGTTGATCAATGTCGCCATAGACCTATCGTCACTAAATTTAAGCAAGAACTATTCTTGGAAAATCTCCCAACTAGTAATAGATCCAGATGGTAATGAGAAATACCATGACCCGGTTGTTCCTTGCAGAGTATAAGGAAAAAGTCGAACAACAACGTCTTCATTGGTAACTCCATTAAGATTTATGGATAGCATAAAGTTATTTATATGTTCTTCTGCTAGCATGCTTGCTTCAGGGTTAAACTTAGGCAGCCATTTTTCAGGATGGGCTGGTAGCTGACTCAAGGGTGCAGGCATTAAGACTGCCCCTGGGTTATTCCATGGAGATTGAGCCATTGCTGAACTGATAATAGAGGAAATTGCAGAAGATGATCCCTACGATTGAGAAGATGATGATATTATGACTCCAGATGATTGAGAAGAAGATGAGGTAGTGTCGATGGACTGATGGACAATGATCTGAACTGGATGAATGGATGGTTGACTTCACGATGAAGAGGTTGAGATGGATGATGATGATGAAAGAGTCTTGCTATCGAACCCTTTAGGAGATTTCCTTGCTCTCTTCCTTGTAGGTAGAGGTAACTCGGTTGGCTGAATGCCAAACTTTTCACTCTTTAATCTGGTAAGAGGATGAGTATGGTTATATTGCGAAGTCACGCTGCCTTGAGATTTATCAGATTTCTGAGGAGATATAGAAAATCGCTGAAGTTTGTGAATCAAAGATTCAAATTTAGGAGGTTCAATAGTATAATTTTCTGAAATTTCAGGGTTTGTAGCAGCGGCTATTGCTCCAGCAACTTCTAGCTTTGGATTTACAGATTCTAAATGCAATGGAGAAGTCAGGGGAGATGGTGAGGGTGATTTACTCTCAAAATGGTATTTATATTTAGATTTACTTTCCATTCATAGTTCGTGGCCCTCCTTCTAGCACCAAATATGTTGAAGCCCCGAAAATCGGGTCTATAACAAGGGGGATACCCACCCGGTCCGGACCTTCGTTAGCAGCTCCTTTTCTGTTAGGTATAGTGGGTCCAACTGGGGATATGGGACCAATTTCCAAATTTATGTGTTTGTGTGTGAAGAATTGATATTTCCCTTCTAAAGGTTCCTAAGTGAGATGCTCTAACTCTATCTCTAATGTAATAACATGCAAATTTTATTCTAATAAACAAAAACATCTAATCCTACACTAACCCGGGGTGTAATCCTTCTATTATATGATCTAAAATGATTTCAAATAACAATTGGTAATAAATATCATTCAACTGCTATGAGAAAAGAATTCAATAAATATGAACCACTTCGTATAAAAAGTTAGACGAAACAGTTGTGAAAAACATATCGCACAATAAGCTATTCATACATTAAGCATAAATAAATAGATATCATCATAAAAAGTGCCAAATGATAACTCAAGCATTCACACATTAATATATAAACAACTGAACTTGAATATCACTTTAACACAAAGGCAGAAATAGTTAAGAGATAGAAGTACCATTTACAACTAGTCCTACTCATTAGCTTCAAGTGAAAATGATTTATCTCTTCTTAATCCAACATCCACTAAGAGTACAAAGGTGAAACATCAGTAGCAGATATTAAATACAGATATCAATAAATCCTATTCCATTCATTCATCAAAACCTCCTCAGAGGGTACAAAAGTGCATGTTCTGGGGATACGTTTTTGACAAATTTCAGGACCCTTCTCTAAATGCATGAGAAGGGTTTAAATACTACTTAACTAAATCTAAAAATAAATTATTACAAAAATGTAGGATGCGGTTTAAATGACCGTCCTTACTTTGGGAAAAAATAAAACTAAATAAAACTAAAACTGAATCTAAAATTAAAATTACTAACTAACTGTGTATCTGATCCTTAAAATCGCATGTGTTCAGCATCTGTTTGAAAAGAGTCGGCTGGCTGACTTCCGATTTTAGCTTTGCTGAGAAAAAAGAATCGGTGATAGCTGGCACGATCTTCTCGGCAAAATTGATGATACACTTGAGAGTCAACCACTGGTTGTGTGGTTTTACCAAGTACATCTAGTAAGAAGCCTAATTTAACTTGGTCAACCTTTGAATTGATTCTGCCTTTTCTTGAGCTTTCTGCCTCCAGGCTGTCTGCAATTGTTGTGCCTATGTTTATACCATTTTGAAGATATTTGTAACAAACACTAGTGGTATAGGATTCAAATTTTACTTTTTACCTCTATCGTTGTTTTCTTGCAAATTTTTGGGCATGCAAGTGACTAAGAAATTAGAAGCTTTCCTTTTCAAGAAGTTCTATTTCTTGATCCGGGCTTCCTTGGCGCGTTTTTCACCTTTTGCGCTTTTTCTTTTAGCGGGTATAAAGCTCAAAATTTGTGAAAATAATGATTCCGTAAGCTCTTGACCTTGAGTCTTAAACTGTCTGTTTCTGATATCAGCATTGTCCGGTATCCATTTAACCATGTCCGTATATGGAAGAATTTTGGGCCTCGCCACTATTCAGTGTAAGAATGAACAAGGCAGTTTTGTGAAGGACGCCTCAAAAGAACTATGTGAGCCCGCAGTAGCCTCGACCACCATTACTCTGGGATTCTCTTCGTCAAGTAGATTGTACATTCCTTCCCAGGTAGCAATACCAGCATCTCCGTTGCAGGCGGTGTCTGTATACAAGGGCGCCATTTCCTTCTCTTCAGAGCTTGGGGCTTTCCCTTTCTTTCCCATAGTATCCTGCGTACTGCTTTGTATTGTTCTCTGTTCTTCATTCCTGTAATTTACAAGTGAAGTGAGAATAATGATAAGGAAAGGTGATGGGAAAGCTTTAAATGCCGAAGACATATAAAATACACCACCTTACGTGAACTAATTTTTTGATAAGCGCGAAACCCTATTCCATTAATTACTGGAAACTAACTCATTAATTGGCATTAAAGCACATAACCAGGTCTTGGTTTATGGAAACTACTTTTTTGAACAAAGAGCCTGCAAGATCTGTGATGAAGCAATTTTGCAATTTTCTTTGCAATATCGCAGAATCACGACATTGCTTGCTCACTATATCACAAACTTACAATATCGCATTATCGCAAGAACGTGACGTATGGCAATTGTCGTTAATCTGTTTTCTGCTAAATGCGACTTGCGATATGCACCATCGCATATCAGAAATTTAAAGTTTTTCTCAATGTAAGCAGTCTTTGATGGATGTGATGCAATATATGTCCATTGTCCCATATCGCGATTTCACAATTTTAGAATTCGACTTGAAATGGGGTATTCATGATCCTTTCGCGATGCGATATTTCCCAAGGAATAATTCTACTTTATCATAAAACTTAGGCTTTTTGATTTTTCAAGGGTTTTCTCCTAATTTTAAGATGGTAAGTTTTATTGAAAAAGGAAATATAAGAACTAGTTGATTTTTTAAAATGTTGACTAAGGGTCCCCACTTATTTAGTATTAGTAATAATACCAAATAATAAGGGGGGTTGTTTCTGGCCACAACAGGTCCTTACACCAATGCCAAGGCTATGGGAAAGAATGCTTTGAAGCACAACATTCCTCCATTCCTTCGCTTGCACCGAGTGTTCAAGGTCGACGATCGTCAACCATGCTTCCCACCATTTCTGGGCACATCAGAGATTGTAGAACAGCTCACCAGAGAGCCAGCTCAGCAGAAGCTTCATCATCTCAGGGAGGAACTCAATGCAATGGGGACCATTACTTCCTAAGGGGGGAGGAATGATCTAGGTGGATTTTGGTGGCCAACCACCTATCCGATTTGTACCCCCACAACTGTCTCTTTCAGTTTTTTTTTTTCAGTTTCCTAAATTGTAGCATAGTTTACTATTTTTAGTAGTTTTTCGAGTCCTGAACTTCTGGAGCCGTTTTGAGGCCCTAAATGACATTTTTTTGTAAATTTGGGGGCAACATGGGTCCATGGATTGATGTTTCTCTTCCCAAAGTTGTAATGCTCGGATAGATCTTTCTAACGAGCTATTGTACGCATCAAACAGAGATTGTATGCCAAAGTTACGACCCCGGGAAGTTGATGTACCAACTTACCCAAAACGGGGCCCACAATTTGGCGTTTCATCTTCTAGGGTTGGATTTTGGCATGTTAATGGTTTTCCATTATTTCTCAACAATAAATAGGCCTTCAAGCCTCATTGTAACACAGCTCAGAGGCATGTAGCCACCACTTCTCTTCTCAGAGATAAGCTACCATCACCCTAGCTGGTTTATTTCCATTACTGTTTGTAAGAATATTTCAGTATTTTACATTGATGAAATGAAGTATTATTTCTACTGCATATCTGTATTTATGGTTATCTCTGTATTTTATTGTGTTCTTGTTTAAATCTAGATCAATTCGCCTCCTGATGTATTTCACCTCTCAAAAGCCACTCAACATCTGTGACTACCTATCCAGGAGCATTTCCAAAATGTTAGAAAAGATACAAGTGAAGAACAAAGAGCACTCCACATGCTTGATTCATGATAGTGTAATCAAAACTATTTTCCTTCACCAGCTTATAGAGAAAGGTATGGCTTGGGAAGTGTTTTTGGAAACAACCCTGAAATGGCATGAAGCCAATGTAGCAGTTCAATCTTCTAGTGTGCCAAAACAACAAATGGAGGTGGGGTCCTCTAGCAAATCAGTGGAGAAAACTCAAGTACTCAAGCCTGGGGTGACTAAAGTGTACAAGAGAGGACAGAGGCTCATGTTTTCTTCTCATGGAGAGAAAGGGGCCAAGCCTTCTTCATCGAAAAAGCAGGGACTGACAACAAAAGATAAAGACACAGTTGAGCATGAGTTTGATCTAGTTGATACATAAGTCGAGAATCAGACTTCAAGCATGCAATAGAAAATCAGAGATAAATACTGTAAAATCAAGGAGCTTACAATCAATATGGATAGAGCAAAATATGTCATCTCATTCCTAGAACAGGAGAATAGTCAGCTTAAAGCAAAGGAATTGATCATGGAAAAAGAAGCAGCCAAGTTATTGCAGCAGGTTGGAAAAGGCAAAGAAATCATAGAATTACGTGTGCCTGAGGGATCAAAAGGGAAAGGAAAGAGGAAAAGGCCAAGAACAAAGGGCCTGGAGAAAGCTTTGCAAGAAGAGGAAAAACACATCCTATTGAATGAAGACATGGACCTAGAAGATAAAATTTCTCTTGAGGTCAATCAAGACAAGGAGTATTGGCTGAATAGGATGAATGAACACTTGGAGAAGCTCCTTGAGAAGGGAAACATAGATAATCAATTTCTCAGACATATGGAACTCAAGGTAAAGCAGCTTGAAAACAGGCTCAAGGAAGCCAAAAAATACCAAAAGGATGAGGGAAACTTGGAGATTCTTGCTAAAGAAGCTATGAACGTTTAAAAAACATATTTTTATAGCTTCTAGTGAAATTTGAGAAAATTCTGAGCACTTTTTGTTTTTTGAGAATTTTTTAGCTAAATTAAGAAAATCAGCAGCTCTAGAGGCGCTGCATTTTTTCCTCAGGCCTCCACTTGATGAAAGGTATAAATTTTTGGAAAGTTCTTGCCATCTCCTCAAAAAATATTTGCTCATATTTTGCAGAGGTGGTTTAGTTTTGGAGAAAAATGGAAAAAAGTGGCGAAAAACTAGCATTCTGGACCCTTTTTTGACAGGTGTTGCGCACAGGGAGTGACGTTTGGAGAATGGATATTTCAAGGCCTTCCCATGGTCCAAGTTCAAAATTTCAAATGGTTCTAGAAACTAGACTCAATAGGCTAGTTGATTTTTCTCTCGTTTTGGCAATTTGACCCCTGGAAGGCACCTACAAATCAGCGCAAAGTCGGTGCTTCGCTTCTGCACTTTTTGTGTTTTTATTTGTAAATTTCACTGTTTAAAATTTCTATTTTCTAGTTTGACTCAGTCAAAGTCAAGATTCTATATGTAATGGCACTATTTTTTAGGCTAGGTGATGTAGGCATGAATAAATGTTGTTTTTGATGTTTATTAGGCCTCATAAAAGAAGCAAACTCCTAAACAAACTCTCCATGAAGTGTTTGAGTTTCACCTTCTCACTCTCACCTGTTGGTTGAGACAATTTTGGAGTTAGTTCCTCCACCAAGGAATTCAACTCCTGAAGGTGGGAAAGTGGTCTAAGAGAGTCTATATGTATGATTACTCTTCAAGAGAAGACAGTTGAACTGTTTGTGAAAGAGGCTTGCATGTAATCATCTTTTCAGCTAATATAGACATAAGTTGTAACTTTTTTCAAGGAACTCTAGCCCAATGAGTTTATGGTGCTTGTTCTTCATTCTATATGTTTTCTAATGGTTTAAACATCTTTATCTACTTCTTTCTATGGATTCCTTATAGTGAAATATACAAAATTCTTGTTTTTCAAGCTCTATTATTTGGTTTTCATAGTTATGTTTATGTCTTCCTAAGCTAATGAAACCATGTTTACTTATGCTCATTAGTTTCTTCTATACTTTCTCATATATACTACACTGAAAATATTCTAAATACACCATGGCTTCTGATATTTAGCTCCTTCTCATATTTTCTCCTGCAATCCTATAGCCTAGACCTATTTGTGGCTCCAAACCCTAAGTTCAACAAACCCTAAAACTTAAATTTTCACAAACAAACAAAGAAATACACATATATAACCTAAAACTAATTTGATTTAAAGTCATATCATTGATAAGAGACATAGAGAGATCCCTCTCATGCTCAGTAGAGCTAGCCACTGAGCTGAAGTGGTTTGAGGTTTCCCTCCTCGATTTCCTTTTCAGCCTAGGAGATTGTAAGGACTAACATGCGGTTCTTCAAAAAATTCTACTTGATGCTCCTAGATCTAAGGTGGATATAGCCAAACCAAAGCCAGGTCCCCACGCCGATGGGCTAGTTAGATAAATTGATGTCAACATGGTTAACCTGTTGAATCAATTGCAACAGTTGTCTTTACAAACTGCTTCCTCTATGCAAACATCACCGTTTGTATCTACACCTTCTTAGCTTACATCTGTAAATGTTGTCCAAAATTCTAACCCCAAATGAAACCAACAATCTGATGGGAAGAAAAAAGGACAAGGTAGGAAGAAGAAATAGGATGGGAAGGGAAATGCGAACAAACTTCGCAATGATGTTAGAGGGGGTAAGAAAGAGTCCAAGAAAAAGGTAAAATTTTCGTGCAAGTTATGAAATGGGGATCATTTGACTCATATATGCCCTAAGATCCAAGACGCTCAGCGCTTATTAGTGCAGCAGGGGTCTTCTAGTTCCCAGGCTATTCTCACTAATGCTTTTCCCCAAGGGAAGCAATTACTTGTTAGTGTAAATTCTAATGCTAGTACCCCTACAAGGGGCAACCACGAAGGGGAAAATTCATCAAATGTCTATATGATGAGCTCACATATTGACGTCACTATGCAATCACATGATTACAGTGAATCAGAATCATGTAAGGCTAATTTTGCATCCAATGCCCTAGAGCCCATCCATATTGAGAGGCCCTCTATTGAGTTTATACCTCGGATGCTGAAAGGCTCTGCGAAGTGCTCAACCATTAACCATAATGCTAGGGTGGCCCAGAATTACTCGATTGTAGAAGATCTTGCTCAGATTCCTTGTGCTATGTTAGTGCTAGAGGTACTCCAGTCATGCCCTGCTCAGAGAAGTGATTTTCTCTCAACAATCAGAGCAGTAGATCCAAAATATTCTCTTGTGATCACTTTTGATATTTCAAACGTCAAATAGAGACTTCCCCATCATATGGCTTTCTAGATAAAGTCTACATATCGAAAGACCAACATTTTTCGAAATGTTATAGATAAGGGAGCTTCCACATTTGTGATGTCCATGTCATGTTGGAAGGCCATTGGATCACCTCAAGTTGTTCGTTCACTGACTCTATTCATGGCATTTGATGGAAATTCTCATAGGCCATAGGGGATTATTCCAGCCTTTCCCATCTGTGTTGGGGAAAGGTGGTAAATATTGAGGTAGAAATTATCGATGCGAACCTAGATTACAAACTCCTCTTAGGCAGGGATTGGATTTACGAAATGGATTCCATAGTTTCATCATCATTTCGCATCCTTTATTTTCCTCATGAGGGAACGATTGTAAAAGTTGATCAAATGGATTATTCTCTAGGTGACTCTCACACATCCTCTAACTCTATTATTAGATTAGTGGACAATCCTAAGCAACCTATTAAGAATTTAGGAGTTGGGATGTACTCCTCTTTAATGGGAAATTTTGATCTCCCTACTCCTTCAACTAGAATCAATTCTATTTCATACTCCATGGGACCTTATCGAAGAGAGTTATTTCAAACTCATTATTTTTTGGACCTTGGCCCTTACCCTCATCTACCACAACATTAGATGGAGGGCAGGTAAGTGGAATGGCATGCCCTATGTCTACGACAGAAATCAGTTATCATTCTGTCATTAACTACAAGAATTGCATGTTGCATGCCAACCTCAAGTTTCTCAGGTCATTGTACAATAGCCTCTTGTCTCTGTGACACAACCGAATCGCCAATTAGTGGCTCCTTAACTGGAGCAACTCAGGCTCAAACGAGTACTATTACCCCTCATCTTGGTCAAATGTCCAGTATTAGTCAACAACAAATGTTTTCACAACCATGGCTGGTGCAACATCAACAACCACAATTCCAACAAGCTTACCAAGGACCTGAGCAACGAAACTTTGCAGGTAATGGGCAGCCGTATATTCAAAACGGTTACCACCAATCATCTCAAATTGGTTATGCCCAACCACCTTATCAAATTTATTAGCATCAAATACATTATGCTGGTGTGCAAAGACCCACTGCTCAGGCGATCCCATCTTATCCTGGGTACGCTTCACCGAACCTCAATCAACAGTTGCCCTTCGTGGCAACTCTAGAGTTACTAGATCTAAATCAGCTAATGAATGATCCAATCGCTTATGCCCCTTGGTGGCCCGCGATTCCTCATAAACTTCCGTCAGATATTCCTAAATTTAATGGAAATCCGGGTGAAGACCTTTCATCTGTGGTGCTCGTCCAACACTCTTAATGATGATTCGATTCGACTTCACCTTTTTCAGCAAACGTTAACTAGTTTGGCAGCAAAATGGTACATCGAATTGCCTAGAGCTTCATTCGATAACTTTAGCACCCTTGCCACAACCTTTTTAACCCATTTTCAATTACCAATAAGGTATGAAACAGGAACATAGATTCTTACAAATTTCAAGCAAACGATGACCACTCACATATCCGATCATATTCATGAATGGCGACGTCGTCGTAGAATGGTGAAAACATATGTCCCTGATCAGCTACTAGCTGAATGGTTTATTAAGTATTTGTTACCTTCTATAACAGAAAATGTGGCGAAGGGAGGGATCGTCACTAAAGAGCAAGTCATTGCTCGTGCGCAATATCTAGAATTGATCTACACTCAGTCTGGCACGCTCTATGACAAAATCCCTGATGCTCCGAGACTAGAATTTTCCGTTCCTCCTCCCCCTAAATCAAACAAATATTCTCATGCTGGCAATGGTGTGATAGGTACGATGAGCACAAAATCGACAAAGGATACATCTAAAAAAGCCCGTAAGGTTTCTGTTCAAGATGCAAATGAAGAACTTCTCACCTCAGAGGTTAATGTCGTGTCGACCGACAAAGGCAAAGAACCGAAGCAACCAGGAGGCAAGAAGAAAGGGAAGAGCAAAAAGAAGAAATAGGATGATTCGTCTCCTAAAAATATTCTACAAACCCTTCTGGGTAAAAGAAACCTACTCATCCATGCCTCATATGCAATGAGGATCATTGGACGAGAGATTTTCCATATAAAGCTGAAGTTAAGAAATTCTTTAAGAATTCAAAAACCTCAGTAGTATTGACTGATCCGTTTCAAAACCCAGGAACTAATCTGGTTGCTAGTGACAATTCTTCCCCATCCCAAGTCCTTATGCTATCTATTTCGAAACAACAAAACGATGCTTTGATATCGACAAGGAATAAAGATTACGGGAATCCACAGCTGTCGAAAAAAAAGGCTATTGATCAACCTAGTAGTTCGACAACAACTTTGATCGAAGTTGTGCCACCCATCGTTCCCGAGTTAACGATAAAGCCACCAAAGGGAGTTGTACACAAATTGACATTTAATCCTTGTGCCAGAATGGTACAGAATTATAATATAGTAGAAGACCTGGCCCAATCGTCGTCTGCTATGTCGACACTTGAGGTACTGCAAAATTTCCCCTCCCAAAAGCAGGCTCTATTATCAGCAATAGGTGGGATTGACCCAGTGGATCCCAATCTTGTGGCCTTTAATCATAAAGGATATGAACCTCAGTTACCAGCTCAACTCGCCTTCCTCATTCAAGTGAAAGCCCTCAACAAAACTGTTCATCGAACAATTATTGATGAGGGGGCATCTACATGTATTATGTCAATGAGTTGTTGGAAAACTTTAGGCTCACCACCTTTGTCACGATCGTCAACGATGTTGAAAGCATTTGATGGACAAACATACACTCCATACGAGATTTTAAGTAACTTGCAAGTCGAACTAGGGGGAAAAATAGTAGAAATTGATGTTGAAGTTATCGATGGAAATCTTGAATATAACATCCTACTGGGAAGGCCTTGGATTTATTCTATGGCCACTGTTGTGTCGACATACTTCAAAAATATTGAATTTCCCTTCCAAGGAGGAATTACAATCGCTGACCAACAAACATTTCTCCCCAACAGTTCACAAGTTACAGGAAGCATTCCAATGATCCATGGAAGCTCTCAATCGCTTCAAAATGTCGGAATAGGCCTCCTAAAGGACACTGCCTTAATGGGTACTTTCACCCTACCGCCTCAGAGTAATCTGGAAGAAGTGGCCATGGTGGAAACCTGTAATACGATATCTTCTATATCTAAAAGATTCAGAGGATTCCCGAACATTTTGTTAGCATGGATCATTGCCATTTTAGAAATATTGTAGCAATAAATTTCCTTGGCCTAGGGTGAAAACCCAAATCAATGCTCATCGAGTGTTTGGATAGATAGGTCTAAGGAATATGGCACCTCTTCAGATCCTTGGTTGCATGTACATTCTACAGATGAAGGAATCATTCAGTCAATGATGACAGGAGAGGCACCATGGGAAGATTACCACCATCCAGATCACCACGAAGATTATTCCAACGACCTTAATCATCCTTCAATTTTTTATTTTCTATCAAATACTGTAAATATGGCGGATTATGAGGACAGTTCTTTTACTGTGTCAACCTCATTAAAAAATGAAACAATCCCCTTTCCAAATCGAGTCTTTGATTATGATCTCATAAAATCCAAGTCGATTCTTTTAAATATTTCGAAGGTAAACCTTCATTCCAACCACCGCGATGAATGCAATGAAGCTTGGGGGGCATGCACCTCGATTTGCATCATTATACTGGGGGCAAGCGAACTTATAACAAGAATATTTTCTCATTTCAAGCTTGTGTAAATATGAAACTGAATCTGAGCATATGTTGTTGCATGGTTTAAGCTCATTAAATAATGAACCAGGCCATGAGCAGTTTTACGCGAAGTTCAAGCTCGTTAAAAAATAAACCTAGCAACGAGCAGTTTTATGCAAAGTTTAAGCTCGTTAAAAATTAAACCTAGCAATGAGCATATGTTTGACCAAAGTTTAAGCTCATTAAAAAATGAACCAAGTTCCGGTAAATAACCATTGCGAATGCATTATCATCAGTTTTTTAGCCTTGGTCGTGTTCTTACTATCACCTCCACTCCGTTTTAGCCGATTATTTGCCTCCATTTGATTGTTTACCCATTTTAAGGAACATCTACGATGAGTGATTCTGTTAGCCATCTTCTTAATACTACCGTGATTAGAAAGTTCCAACCCTCACTTGGAACCAGCTGCTACCCGGAATATCACTCGTTCCTCAAAAAAGAGCCTCCTTTAAGTTCTTTTCATCTGACTCGTAAAACATGAAAAGATTGCCGAGAAATTGGCCTCTCTAGCTCATTAAAGTGATTGGAAGTGCCATCCCTCCTCTAGATTTTAATCTTTTTGGACCTGAGAGATTATTACAAAAAAATATCGAGCATTTATCTTGTTCGGCTCGTTAAAACTATCGAAGAGTCATCCATTTTGCATTGTTTTATATTTTTTCAGACTTAAGGGATTATATTACGAAAGAGGAATATTGGAGTCTTCTTTCCATCTCTTTTCAGACTCTCTAAAATTTAAAAGAACTGAGTTATCCTTGTCATTAAACTCATTAAAACAATAGCGACAAACTTGTCCATTCAGACACGAGCGAGTCTCACTATTTCTAGGCTCATTAAAACATAGCAACGGGTTTGCCCGAAGGGAAAATTATAGAACAAGAATATGTTATCCTCCTCAAGATTGACAGAAATAAAGAGGTACTGGTCAGAAATGACTGGGGAAAATTGGGAAGAAAACTTGAAGAAACTTTATTGGTAGCAAGTTTCTCTTGAACATGACACTTTCACTCCATCACCATGATTGAGTCGGGTTGGGTTATTCCATTCACCGGTCATATCACCATTGGTCCACCATAACATCTGCTTTTGGGGTTAATACTACCAATCCATTTCAGTGTCACCGATATGTTCAAGAGAAGTCGCTTAGAGAATTCACCTACCCAGCTTGTGTCTCATCCACTACAATACCTTCATGCTTCATTCTTTTATGACTGCCACCCTAAACCTTGTATCATCAGATCGTTTTCACCTCTACAAAATAATTTTCTCCGTTCCGCGTCGTAGATGTGGGATCCATTAATGCCCTCCTATGACGGGTCACTTCTTCTTGACATCAGCTCATTATCCAAGAAGCCGACCTAGGGACAACCCTTCCAATACTTTGACGCTTGCATTCCTCAATTGCAAGTTTCTCACTTCCGACAACAGGTTTACACTAATGGACTCCGACCAAAAGATTTTGCATGGTGTTCGACATCAACTCATGTATTCACACTACGTGAATTGTACTACAGTACCTTGAGGGGTCATCACCATCATCGGTAATTCCTCTCGCATCTGTTAACAGCTTACATCATTGGCTGGTAATCATGCGATGTCTTTCCATGTTCGACATTAGAACATCTTTTCACATGGATCGACTTGTACTTTTGGGTGAAGATTGAATGATTTTTGAAGACCTTGCATCTAGTTTCATCCATCCGGGTTGCGATATAATCAGGAAAATAAAGACATCAGATGTACATCATTGCTGCACAGATAATCATCCAAACTAAGGGATGATGGCTCTACCAGAATCATCATTCTGCAGACAGACGGTTGTCTGTCCTATGTACATGAAAATGAATTTATCAAGCTGAGCATGGGAATGCCCACCTCAGCTAGATCATGAAAATATTATGAAGATAATGTATTGTATTGTATATTATTATAGGTCACCTTCCAGAGAAAAAGACCTTGGATCCTCATTATAAAGCATTTCACCAGACATCAAAAGATTTACGACCTCATGCTTTAGGGGGCAACTGTTATAGACATATTTGGGCATTTCAACCCCAATCACATATGTCCATAAACCAAGGGTTTCTAAGTCCCTACAATTTTTTTTTCATACCCTAAAAGAGCAAGGTCAGCTGATTACATCATCTCCCAGAAGTTCTCCATGAAAAGCTACTCAGAACTGGTCAAAGCAGGACCATAGAGACTGTCGAGTGCTAAAGGTGTGATGCATCTCACCTTCCACATGAAAAAAGTGCGATGCATACTGGAAAGCCCTTCTATAGGGTGTGATGAGCGAGAGTGGACAAATGGCACAAGCAGTTTGCTAGGTGGAAACCCAGAGAATCTTCTAGAAACTGCTCATTTGACACTTGCCTCTCTGAGTTTGCCCAGGGATGAGTAAGAGATATAAAATCTCCATGTGGAACCAAGAATTATCAGAGTGATCCAGGTGGATATTGGTGGCCACCTGCCAAGTCCACCTGGACCCCCACCATTGTTTCTCTCAGTATTTTCAGTTTCCTTAATTGTAGCACAACTTACTATTTTTAACAGTTTTTCGGGTCCTGAACTTCCGGAGCCGTTTTGAGGCCCTAAATGACATTTTTTTGGAAATCTGGCAGTGCTCGGATAGATCTTTCTAACGAGCTATTGTACGCGTCAAACGGAGATCGTATGCGAAAGTTACGACCCTGGGAAGTTGGTGTACCAATTTACCCAAACGGGCCCCATAGTTTGGCGTTTCATCTTCTAGGGTTAGATTTTGGAATGTTAAGGGTTTTCCATTATTTCTCAACAATAAATAGGCCTTCGAGCCTCATTGTAACACAGTTCTCTTCTCAGAGATAAGCTACCATCGCCCTAGCTGGTTTATTTCCATTTTCTGGTTGTAAGCATATTTCAGTATTTTCCATTAATGAAATGAAGTAATATTTCCACTGCATCTTTGTGTATATGGTTATCTCTGTAATCTGTTGTGTTCTTGTTTAAATCCGGATCAGTGGTATCAGAGCGGTCTGCTTTTTCTCTGTTTTTCTTTGCATGTCCCCAACAAGGTCGGGATATAAGGAGTTAGGGCTTGAACTGGTCGAACCTTTGCAAGACCAGCCTTGGAAATCCCGACGGCCTCCCATGGCGGATGAGAAGAAAGACGAGGGAGCAGGAGATCCCATCAAAATCTTGCTCGAAGAAGCCCTCGAGCGACAACGGAACGCGATGATGGACAGCTTTGCCCAGATCCTTCAGCGGCTACCTAGAAGCGACGCATCGGCTTCCAGCAGCTACTCTGGAAACGCCACGCCATTTAAGGTACAAGTTAATTTTGAAATCCCCATATTTGAGGGTCAGATAGACGCAGATGCTATAGATAAATGGTTAAATCTGCTAGAGGTTTATTTTTCTGTTCATGAATTTTTGAGTCGGGAAAAGATTGTTTTCGCTCTTCTCAAAGCAGCCCCCCACGTCAAGGACTGGTGGGAAACCTACTGCGAGCACAAGGATGAAAGTACTGGCTCACTATTTTCAGCCGCACCCACCTGGAATTCATTCCAGGATGCCATCAAGGAGTAGTACTACCCTGTCGGAAGCTATGAGGATGAATACATAAAGTGGACCACGCTGCGGCAGGGAAGGGACCAAGATGTGCCGGAGTTCACCAATCTTTTCCATACCCTTCGCACAAAGTTGGGTATCAAGGATTCGGAGCAACATTTGATACTCAAATATCGTGGCTGCCTGCACAAGTACATCCAGGAAGAAATACAATTCCTGAACATCTCCTCGCTTGGCGCAGCATACCGATATGCCGTCAAGGTCGAGCAGAAGTTTAAACAAAAGAAGTGAGACTTTGGATCTGCGAATCCAAAGCAGGGGAAAGGTGCCCCTAAACCATAGAAAAAAGGACAAAGCCAAGGCGGGACAGCCCAAGACAACCCGTCGAAGCTGCAAGCAAAGAATAGTGCCATGAAGCCGAAAAAGGACACGGGAAAATGGTGTGAGTTCCATAAGAGCTCCACCCACAACACAAGTGAGTGTCGGGCCAAGCAGTCACTGGTGGCTGAGCTAAAGGTTTCAGAATCAGATACATATTCCGACTCTGAGTCAGAACCCGATAAGGGGAATGACAAAGGGAAGCAGATCATTGATGCAGATCCCAACGCCACTGTTGCTATAGCCAAGATCCAGAAAAATGAACCCGAAGATCCAGAGGAGGAGGAGCGTCTCTTCCACTCCCAGATGTGGGTAAAGGGCTCCCCGATACAGTTCATTGTTGATAGCAGGAGTCAAAAGAACCTCATTTCGGCAAAGGTCGTGAAGCGGTTGAGCTTACCGACCACAGCACATCCACAACCATACACCATTGGGTGGCTTCACCAAGGACGAGATCTTCGCGTGAGCCAGCAGTGTCGCCTTCCATACAACCTCAAGCCCTTCACGTATAAGGTATTGTGTGACATTGCTCCCCTTGAAGTTTGTGATGTATTATTAGCAAAGCCATACTTGTAGAAGCGACATGGTTTGTATGAATCAAGGCCCCGTGCTGTTATTATTACATTGGGAAATAAGTTGTATAGGATACCAGAGGTAGCACCACCTATCGCCATGTCTTTGATTACTGCAAAACAATGCAGTAAGATCATTTCCAAAACTAGGAAATTTGTTTTCCTGATGATACGCCCTCAAGGAAAGAAGAGGACGGTGGTCGTGGCCTCCAAATGGAGTCCCTCTACCCGACAACTACAGATGGACAAGGTTGTGGAGGAGTACGAGGACATCTTCACCTCCCCTGCAGGGGTTCCTCTGCACTGTCAGGTCAAGCACTCCATCGATCTGACCCCAGGTGCGCCGCTACCCAATGGACCAATTTATCGGCGCTCCGTTCTGGAGAACAATGAAATCAAGAGGCAGATTCAGGAGCTCTTGCAAAAAGGTCATATCCATCCGAGTTCATCGCCTTGTGGGAGCCCGATCGTGTTGGTACAGAAAAAGGATGGGACGTGGAGACTCTGTATTGACTATCGGGCGCTGAACAAGATCACTGTCCGTAATAGGTACCCGATCCCACGGATTGATGACCTCCTGGACCAACTAAAGGGGGCGAAATATTTCAGCAAGATCAATATGAAGTCAGGATATCACCAGGTACCAATCGAACCCTCTGATGTGTGGAAGACTGCATTCAAATCCAAGGAGGGCCTTTTCGAATGGTTGGTTATGCCTTTCGGATTGACGAATGCTCCTGCAACCTTCATGAGGCTAATGGATGACATCTTGCGGCCATTCACCAACTCCTTTGTAGTAGTATACTTGGATGACATTCTAATCTTCAGCCAGAGTTGGGAAGAGCACCTCCACCACATCCGACAGGTTCTCCAAACACTGCGGCAACACAAGCTATGTGCCAATTTGGAGAAATTCACTTTTGGCATGACCCAGGTTTAGTATCTGGGATACATCATTGATGAACAGGGGGTGCATGTCGATCCAGCCAAGATCCAAGTCATTCAGGATTGGCCATCTCCAACCACTCCAACAGAGCTCCGCAGCTTTCTGGGTCTTGCCAACTTCTACCGTAGGTTCGTGTTGGGGTTTTCTCATATTACTTGGCCCTTGAGTCATGTCACCAAGGGAGGGGTGAAAGCAAAATTATTTTGGTCGGAATCTCAACAGAAGGCATTCATGGAGTTGAAGGATCGCCTCTGCACGGCACCAGTGCTCGCGTTACCAGATTTACAACAACCATTTGAGGTCGAGACAGATGCCTCTGACTATGCTATTGGGGCAGTCCTTACTCAACATGGACATCCAGTGGCATATCACAGTGAAACACTTTCAGCCACAGTCCGGAAGTACCCCACTTATGATAAAGAGATGTATTCCATTGTACAGTCCTACCAACAATGGAAGCATTACATTTTGGGGAAGGAAACGGTCATCCACACAGACCACCGCCCCTTGCAGTTCATATAGACCCCAGGGAAATTGCAGAATGATCGTCATCAGAAGTGGTCTACATACCTGCAACAGTTCCACTTGAATATCAAGTATAAGAAGGGCAACACCAATAATGTTGCAGATTGCCTCAGTCAACCACCGATCATGGCGTTAACCACCGTGCTCAACTCTTGTGGGCACGAGACTTCTGATTGGCCACTTCTCTACAAAAGCGACCCAGAATTCGGCCACACATACCAGACACTCTTGGAGGGTCGGCATGTTCCAGATTTTCACCTCCAGGATACCCTGTTATGCCACCTGGGTCACCTTTGTGTTCCTTCAAGCGAGCGTGCCAAGATGATTTGGGAAGCACACTACAGTCGGGCTGCTGGGCATTTCGGGGTCGAGAAAACAGTGGCAGTACTGCAAAATTATTTCTATTGGCCGAATCTTTGACAGGATGTTGGGAAGTACATCAGATCATGTACTGCCTGTGCCATTGCCAAACCGACCATCAAGAAGCATGGCCTCTATACCCCGTTGCCTACCCCTAGTCGACCTTGGGAATCCATCTCCATGGATTACATGTCAGGCCTTCCTTCCACTAAGCATGGAAATGACTGTGTTTTTGTGGTCATCGACAGGTTCTCAAAGATGGCCATTATGGCAGCCTGCAAGAAGAATATCACAGCAGAAGCCACTGCTAAACTGTTCTTTGAACGAGTGTGGGTGCACTTTGGGATCCCACAGTCTATCATATCAGATCGGGACAGTCAGTTTCTCAGCACATTTTGGTCTAGTCTCTGGTCAATGCTGGACACCAAACTCACGAAGTCCACAACCTTCCATCCTCAAACTGATGGCCAGACAGAGGTTGTCAATAGGATGATTGTGCACATTCTGCGCATGTATAACTCAAAGCATCCACGCACATGGGATGAGAGCCTCCCCTATGTTCAGCACAGCTACAACCGAGCTCTTCACAGCTCCACTGGCCATAGCCCCTTTCAGGTGGGTTTGGGATTCCAGCCACTATTCCCATTGATGTGGCCATGCCACTTGCAGCTAATCACATAAATTCAACTCATGTCCAGTCCGAAATAGATAAGGCCACCAGCTTCATTGAGAGCATCGAACATATTCGCCAGCAGGTCCATGACATTCTGGAGAAATAAAATGCCAAGTACAAGCAGCGACATGATCAACATCGGGTGCCACACAAGTTTCAGGTGGGCGACAAAGTCTGGTTGCATTTGCAAAAGGAACGCCTTACTGGAGCCTATCGGAAACTGAGACCACTCCGATATGGTCCTTACACCATTACTAAGGCTATGGGAGACAATGCATTTGAGCTCAGCATTCCACCATTCCTTGGCCTGCACCCAGTGTTCAATGTGGACCACCTTCGGCCATACTTTCCACCATTGCTAGACACATCCGACATTGCAGAACAAATCACACCCACAGAATTAAATCCAGATTGCATGGAACAAGCTGCAACTGATCGGATCATCGATACACAGATCAAGAACACTCGCCAACAGAATATCCAACTGTATCGAGTTGTCAAAGCATGCCAACTCCTTCAGCAGCGCAAGTGGCTCACCAGGGAACAAGTTCAGCAAAAGTTTCCTCATCTCATGGAGGAACTCAACGCAATGGGGACCATTGCTTCCTAAGGGGGGAGGAATGATCCAGGTGGATATTGGTGGCCACCTGCCAAGTCCACCTGGACCCCCACCATTGTTTCTCTCAGCATTTTTAGTTTCCTTAATTGTAGCACAACTTACTATTTTTAGTAGTTTTTCGGGTCCTGAACTTCCGGAGCCGTTTTGAGGCCCTAAACGACGTTTTTTTGGAAATCTGGGGCAACATGGGTCCGTGGACCGATGTTGCCTCCCAAAGTGGCAGTGCTCGGATAGATCTTTCTAATGAGCTATTTTACGCGTCAAACGGAGATCGTATGCCAAAGTTACGACCTTGGGAAGTTGGTGTACCAATTTACCCAAACGGGGCCCACAGTTTGGCGTTTCATCTTCTAGGGTTAGGTTTTGGAATGTTAAGGGTTTTCCATTATTTCTCAATAATAAATAGGCCTTCGAGCCTCATTGTAACACAGTTCAGAGGCATGTAGCCACCACATCTCTTCTCAGAGATAAGCTACTATCGCCCTAGCTGGTTTATTTCCATTTTCTGGTTGTAAGCATATTTCAGTATTTTCCATTAATGAAATGAAGTATTATTTCCGCTGCATCTTTGTGTATATGGTTATCTCTGTAATCTGTTGCGTTCCTGTTTAAATCCGAATCACAGAGAGATGACACTAATCAAAATCCCAGAAGCTGGCTCACCCCCCTGCAAATATCTATAAATGGATCCCTCATCCAAGAGATCCAAAGGTTGGAATTGGGTAATTTGCAAAGAGGTGCTGCTGGTTTCTCTTTGAGGACATTGTTGGGTGATCTTGCTTTGTGTGAGGTGAAGAGCGATTTCAAGCTGGGAGGATGGCGCTGGGTCAGACCAAGTGGTTGTAATCCTCTCTTCTACGACTTTTACTAATAAATCTATTTCAGTTTTCCTCCATATTCTTGTGTATCTCTGAATATTGTGTTGATAGATACATTTGTATGGTCAATATATATCTGATCTTATATTGTTTACAGTGAAATATCTCTATGCTTTGATGGTATTATGCTACTATGAATCTATAGGTGCTCTTTGAAGTGAGACAAGTAAGGAAGCAATGGCGAGATTCTGTCAAATGGGAAAGGAAACAAGCAAGGAACCAAGTGGAAGACTCAGGTTGGTACTCTCTGCTTCTTTCTCATCTCTCTCTTGTAAAGGAAAAAAAGTAACTTTAATCTGTTTGTTTCTAAGATAGCTACCCATCTTAGTGGGACTAGCATCTCTGAATAGACACTAGATTTCCCGATAACAATAATGATTGGAGAAATAAAGATATGGGATGAATATGTCCCATTTGATTCTCCATTTCTGCTTTGATCGTCCTCCTGTTGCCCGCAAAAAATATTTTCATGATTTTTCTTTTCTCTCTCTTTTTTTTAAACAACTAGTTTGCCTCCAAGAGGTTTTCATCATGGTTTCTTTCCCTAGGCACCTCAAGAGAGGATTTCACCTAGAGATCTTTTTATTTGTCTTTTTTTTTTTTGACACCATTGGGCCTCCTTAAGAGGTTTTCAACCAAATATTGGCACTCAGGTGCCTCATGGAGGTTTTCACATGAGCTTCCTTATTTTTTCTTTTTTGTTTCTTTTTCTCAGTGACTTGATGAGGTAAGATCTGAGACTTGCTCCACCACCATCACTATTTTGTTGATACCATCAATGAACTCTTGCTTTGACAATGGCATTTTGTAAACTTTCAATCTCTACCCATTAACAAGTAAAGGAATGGTTTGTGCATCTATGGTTCTAATCTGCACTAAACCATTATCATGACATTTATCTATGACATAAGGCCCTAACCATCTAGTCCATAACTTTCCCTTAAAGTATTTATATCTGGAATCATATAACAAAGCTTAATCACTGTCTTGAAATTTCTTATCCTTGATGTTCTTATCATGCCATATATTCCCCTGAATTTAAGTTACCTTTATGTGTAGGAGGACCTGCATTATGAACTCCTCTAAACCATTCAACTGGAGAAACCTCTCTTTTTGTTCGCTATTGAGATCTAGATCTAGTTGGGCTACTATCCTCAATGTATTGTACTCAAATTCAATGGACAACAAGGTCTTTTTCCCATATACCAACTCATAGGGTGTGAATCCAGTGGTGGTCTTCTAGGTGGTATTATAGGCCCAGGTGGCCTCAACTAGTCTATCTTCCCAATCATTTCTACTGCTGCTAACTACTTTGGTTAGAATTCCCTCCAGTGCTTTTTGGTCACCTCCACTTTCCCATTAGCTTGTGGGTGATAGGGAGTGGAGGTTCCATGCTTAATCTTGTGTTGGCTTAACAAGTATTCAATCATGTTGGAGGTAATCTGACTGCCTTGATCAGTGGCCAGTTCTCTAGGGCACCCAAACTTGTAGAATACATTCTCCCTTAAGAACTCAACCACCTTCTCCTCTGTTGTTGCCTTTCTTGCCTTGGTTTCAGCCCACTTAATCAAATAGTTAGTGCACAAAATTATATACTACTTTTGCTTAGAAGGAGGGTCAATAGGTCCAATGGAATCCATGCCCCACTTGTCAAATGGATCTAAGGTCACTTGAGGTTGCAGAGGCATTTCATCCTTTGGAGTAGGCTTTCCCATCCTTTCGCACTGATCACACTGACTAGCATATCTTTTCACATCCTCATGAAGAGTGGGCCAATAATAACCAACTTGTAATGCCTTAAATGTTTTACTCTTTGATGCAAAGTGACCTCCATAAGGCTCATCATGACCGGTCATAAGGATGTCAAAGACTTCCTCCTCCCTGACACTTCTTCTCAAAATTTGATCCAGGCCTAGCTTGAAGAGGTTTCCCCCAATCCAAGTGAATGGGGCACTCTTCGTCACAATATTTCTTTTCTCTTGGGAGGAAAAAATTGGTGGGAACTGTGTAGATACCAAATAGTTTGTTATGCTAGCAAACCATGGAGATAGAACTAAAATGGTGAATAAGTGTTCATCTGGTAACTCATCATCAATCATTCCTTCCTCACCTGTAGGAAAAGTTAATCTGGACAAAAAATATGGAACAAAATTTTCCTTACCAGGCTTATCAAGAATAGTTAGATCAAATTGTTGTAATAAAAGTAACCATCTAATAATCCGAGCATTCACATCAGGTTTACTCATTAAATATTTGATTGTGGCATGGTCAATATGTACAAATGTTTGATAATCTGTAATTTAATGCCTAAATTTGTTCAATGAATGTGCAATAACGAAGAGCTCCTTTTCTGTCACTATGTAGTTCAATTCAACCTTTGACAGATTCTTACTAATAAAGTAAATAACATAAGGCAATTTTTCATCTATCTGGCCTCGAGTTGCTCCTATGGCTTTGTGTGAGGCATCAACATGTATATGAAAAGGAAGGGCCTAATTTGGACCTCGGAGAATCAGTGTAGTGGTCAACTTGTCCTTTAGGGTGTCCAGGGCCTCTTGACAGCTCTTTGACCATACAAACTCAGAGAATTTGGCGAACAACCCAAATAAATTAGAAGCCAACTTGTTGAAGTGTTTTAGAAACCTTCAATACTATCCCGATAACCCTAGGAAATGTCTGACATCGCTTTGCTTTTGCGGAGGTGGGATGTTTTGGATGATAGCTATTTTGTTTGGGTCCACCTGTAGTCCTTGCTGGGATATTGAATGGCCTAGCACAATCCCTTCAGTCATCAAGAATCGACATTTTTTAGAACTAAGAGACATGTTCATTTCAATGCATTTGTTTAGCACCTTACCTAAGTTGGATAGAGAGTCCTGGAAATCACATACATAAGGTGTAAAATCATCCATATAAATCTCTATTGCATAATGGACTAAATCAACA
Organism: Pinus tabuliformis; assembly: GCA_031772625.1. Classification (NCBI taxonomy): domain Eukaryota; kingdom Viridiplantae; phylum Streptophyta; class Pinopsida; order Pinales; family Pinaceae; genus Pinus; species Pinus tabuliformis. Next base: position 53,528,271 of record CM062815.1, read on the forward strand.
AATATACTCAGGACTGCTCTCTGGAAACTGGTAGGAGCATTGCATAGGCCAAAAGGAAGGACCTTATAGGAAAAATTACCCCAAGTACAAGTGAAGGTGGTCTTATCTTGGTCTTTTGGGCTCGTTTGGATTTGATTGTACCCGATGAATCCATCTAGGAAAGAGAAAAACCTTTTCCCAGCTAGGCCATCTAGCACTTGGTCAATGAAACGTAGAGGGAAATGGTCCTTCTTTATGGCTTTGTTTAACTCTCTCTAATCGACACAATTCCTCCACTTACAATTTTTCTTTGGAACCAACACCAAAGTAGAGACCCACTCACTATCTAAGATAGGGTAAATGAATCCTGCATCTTGCAGCTTTTGCAGATCTTCTTTGACTATATCTTTTAGAGATGTATTCATCCTCCTTTGGGGTTGTCAGACTGGTTTGCACCCTTCTTTGATATAAATGTGGTGAGTACACACTGAGGGGTGCACTCCCTTGATTTCTTTGTAACTCCAAACAAAGGCATCCAGATGTTCCTTTAGCATGTTGCACGACTTTTCTTCTTGGTGAACAGAAAGAGATGGGTTGTTTTAAAAGTTCTCTCGGGGTCGAATTCTGTGGTTTTGACATAGATAGGGGTAGAATCAGCTAAGAATAGATCAATCTGATGTTTGTCTTCGGTTTCCTTGACTACTTCTTCTAAGTAAAATGTACTAGGAGTTGGACTTTCGAGTATGTGTTCAATCAAATCATCTTCATCTAGTTGTCCCCCTCCCATGGTTGTTTCTAAGGTATAGAGTTGGGTGGAATAAACTTCATCTTATTCTTCCTCCTCTTCCATCCATAAAGGTAAGTCATGTTCTGTAGATAGCTAGGTAGTATGATAAAGGACTATCTTCTTGGACATATGCTCATTCTTGATAGTCATATTTCCAACCCTGTAGCTAATGTAGGCATTGACAGTGGCTAGCTAGGGCCTCCCAAGGATGAGAGGGTAACTAGTAAGTTTGGCCTTAGGTTGGAAAACTAGAAAATCTGCACGGTATTTCCAAGAGTCAATGGAGACCATAACATCCTCAAAAATCCCCTTAAGGGTCACTATGGAGCGGTATACAAGTTGCAGGACCATTGTGGTATTTTTGAATGAACCCTCGAGGTTGAGCTTGAGCATGGTGTCCTTGGTCATCACATTAATGGCAGCCACAAGATCAATCAAAGTGTGTGGGACAGTGGTTCCATTAATGTGCACATCTATTACAGGGCTTCCAGGGTCCAAATACTTCAGACAGATTACCTACCCCAGCATTAAGTCGAGCAACTGTGTAATGACATTAATGGTATAGGCATCTCTTCTTCGCCTCCCTGGATGCTTGAAGCACTTCTCCCCAATCAATTTGTTGTAAATAGGTACATCTCTTATAGCTTGGAGAAGTGGGATTTTGACACATAGGTTTTTCAATTCTCCCAAAAGATCAATCTCTTCTGGGGTAGGCTCGAGTGGTTTGGTTAATCTCTCAAGAAAGGGGGGTGGATCTACTTTAGGTACTCTTTCCTCTCTTTCTTCTTCAACCTCCCTAAGTGGAGTTAGAGGTTGGTTGTCTACGAGTACTCTCCCAGATCTCAGGTTTATTTCTTGGATTTCAAAAGAATAAGATGGATAGGATGTCTCTCCACTATATACTAGTTGTGCCTATCTGTTGTTTGGGTTCGAATTTTGCTGGGCAGGCATCTGGGGTTGTTTAGGTGAAGCAGATTGTAAAATTTGTGATTGAGCAGGTGGTGAAGGCAGTAAAGCTAGAGAATTATTGTATGGGGGCCTCCACCGTTGCGGTGGTGCATTCCACTGAGGTTGTGGTAGTGCATATGGTTGAAATGACTGACTGGCTCGCTGGAAATGATACGGAGGTGCAAAGGACGAAGGAGGAGGTGTAGACCAAGAAGGATGAGCAGGGGGTCTCCATGAGGGAATTGATGTTGTCTAATTGGGGTTGTAATATGAATGGGATGACCCTTGCATGCCCTATTAGTATGACCTAGGCCCATGAGGTCTCCTTTGGTTTATGTCACAGAGCTGTTCAGTTACCCCTTCAACTCCTTGATATACAAATTTTAGTCCAGATAGAGAAGGGAACTTGTCTATGGAGTGGTTTTCTTCACAAACTAAGCATATTTCAATCGAATTCAATGGACATCCATTCCTAGGGTGCCTCCTGGTGCATCTGGAGCAGAAAAAGGCTAACGCTCTCTCTGCTTCCTCCTGTTTTCTCTTAATGTGCATAGTGTCTATATGTAGGACAAGGGTTTGCAACATCTCACTCTTGAAATCCTCCAGCATTTTTCCAATTTCACTCTTGATGGATGTAGTGGAAGAGGATGGACTGACCACAAGTTGCCTACCCCTACCCTTTTTCCTAGCTACCCTATAATGGTTTCTAAAGATAATCTTGATATCCTCATAGGGTAACTGGTAGATGTCCCCTCCTTCTAACAAGTTTAGGGTATCAAAAATATGTACCCTTATTCCTCTAATTAGGACTAGCTTCAGTTACTCATGGTCAAGTGTGCACCTAGCCCTTTTGTAGCTAAGCTGAAATCTTTCTTCATAATCCTCTAGGGATTCATCATGCCCTAAGGTCATCCTAAAATATTTGTATTTAGTGTCTTTAGACCTACAATAGTCTTGATACTTGTTGTTGAAATCTTTCTCCATCTGAACCCAAGTTGTGATTCTATCCCTAGGTAAAACCATGAACCAACACAAAGTTGCATCCTTGAGAGTGGATGGGAATAGTTTCAACTTTTGCTCATCATTGGTGTAGTCATAGGTTGGTCATATGACAACAAACTCAAATAATAAAGTGTCTGGATCTTCTTAGGTCATGCCATGGAAATGAGGAAGGGTAGAAGGGCTTATATTCTTCATCTGATTATCCCCATTGGTTTCCTTGATGGGTGATCTAGGTGGATCTCTACATACGAGGGGCATGAAAAAGGCTCAAAATTCAAAATGGCAAAAAGTCAATTAACTTGACATCAGATCGAAGTGCTTGTTGCCCTGATTCCAATGGTGTGAATGACACCCCAATCCGAATCCATATGAAGAATATAGAAGCAATAAAATCTGTGGGTTGACTTACCCATGTGGCAGGCTTAAGTAGGGCGCAATTTGGCAAGAACACAACACTAGAATCTGGCCAGTTTTTTGGGCGAATTTGTGGGTCCATTAATTTGTCTTCTAATGCCTAATGTTTTGGAAAACCCAAAAGGGTCAATGGTTATTAATTTTTTTAATATATATATATATATATATATATATATATATATATATATATTAAATGGGGCAGGTAGCCATGACATCGCCACCCCTGGAACCACCAAAAAAAATATATATATATTTTAAGTTGAGTGGGTGGCCATGACCCCGCCACCCCGGAGCCACACAAAAAACCACATTAAATATGGTGGGGGGTGTGGGTTGTCAACCCCGTCACCCCTCCACCACACCTAAGTACTACGACGGAACAAAATGAGGGGAATGGGCCACCAGGACTGGCAAACCCACCTCCAAAAACTATCATACAATGACTATGTGGTAACAAATAAGGAGGGCTAGGATTTGATCCCCCGACCCCTCCTAAATGAACCTTTAATTTTAACCAACGTGCCAAACTATTGCATTGGTTTATTCGTTGACAAACTTATACTTAAACCTTTTTGCATAGTGTGTCGGGGGGAGGAGTGTGGCACATCTTTTGAGATAGAGGAGGTGGAACCCGTAGCAGACCTATGATAGGGGGCAGAACCTTGCCTGAGAATATTTTCCAGGGGGTTCAGTTTTGGTCTAGTGTCAGAATTGGGCAAGTTTTATATCGATTTTTCACCTCTTGGTGACAGGAACTCAATGGTGATGCTAGTTTCGACAACAGAGCTCTCCATTTTTAGGCCATTTTCCAAGGTGGAGGTATAAGACTCCATTTTTTAAATGTTTATTGTACTTCTTCTTTCTCACACCACTTAATGAATGAAGGCCTTCCCATTGATTTAGCAAGGACCAGAGATGTCATCCAAATTGGACGATCTCCATTATCAAGTGTCTTATCTTCTTTCATGCTTTTATGTGTTTCTCCTCTTCTCTCATGTGCACAATAAATTTCTATGTTTAAGCTGCAATTTATGCATGTAATTATTTAGTACATATATAAGAAAAAGATCTTGGATCAAGTGGTATCAGAGTAGGTCTTTGTAGATGTTAATTGCATGTTTGTATCCTAACAAGGAACAAGCTCCGAAAAGGTGAAGGGAAACTAAATTCTTTTGATCTCAAAGTGAGGTGTGCACATCGAAGGAGAAGCATGGTAGATGAAGAGGCTCATTATGAAGAGGAGCTCAATTTCCACAAAATCTTCGATACAATGGAAGAAAATGTTGGTCAGTTTCTTTCAAGGCTGGAGAAAGAAGAAGGGAAAAAGGTAGAAAAACAAGGTTCAGTGCATGGAAATGGTGTTGAAGAACCCCCTGCTTCTCCTTTCACGAGTGAAAGTTCTTCTTCCTCTCATCACCATCATCATAGAAATTCAAGGGATGTATCTAAGAAAACTTTCTTCAAATTAGATGTCAAATTTGATCTTCCCATGTTTAACGGTGAAAGTAATGTAGAAAATCTTAGTAATTGGATTAGGCAGATTGAAATCTACCGTAGGATTCAGCAGATTAAAGAGGACGAGGGAAAGAGTCAACTGGCCTCTCTTCTGCTGAGTGGCACCGCTCTCGTCTGGTGGGAGAGAAAATTGCGATGAAGTAAGAGTGTGGGTAATCTTCTTTCCTCATCGCCTAGTTTCATTTCTGCATTAAAGGAACAATTTTTATCCCTTGAGTTATAAGAAAAAATCCTTAATGGATTGAGAATACTTAAGGCAAGGCAGAGGTCAAGATGTTCAAAGCTTTACCGAGGAGTTTAGAAAACAAGCACTTAATTTCGACATTGCACTTGACTCACCTGAAGTAGTAACTAAGTATATTGGATCATTACATAGTTACCATAGACATTCACTATTATTGTTTGAACCAACTACCATTGACTTAGCTAGTGTAAAGGCCATACATCTTGAGAGCAGGGAAAAAATGAAAGAGATGATCATTTCAAGAAACCAACTTTCAAACCTCCAAATGGAAAACCTAAAGTGAAGGGAAAGGGAAACGAGAAGAGGATGGCATCAACCAAGAAGGATGAAGGAGAAAGGCCTTATTTCACACACTACAAAAAGGAAGGTCATGATGACGATCATTGTTGGAAATTGTACCTGGAAAATAGACCAAAGAAATATGGAGGAAAGGCAAGCAGAAGACAGTGGAAACTGTGCAGCAAGAACTTGGATCCGATTCTAGAGATGAAGCATTGATCATAGTAGCATGAACAAAAGGTACTCTTACACCTCATGTTAATTCTGAATCACATGAAGGGACTAGTTCAATAGATGAGTCTCTTCCTAATGAGTGAAAAAGAATTGAGTTATTTCATATTACAGTTGTCATAAATCATACAAAGGTGGAAACTCTATTTGATACTGGATCCCAAGAAAATTTAATTTCAAATTCCTTGGTAAAGAAGCTAGGCTTAGAAACCAAACCACATCCAAAACCTTACCCGCTTGGATGGATACATGATAAAGAAAAATTGAATGTAACCAAGCAGTGCAAGGTTAAATTTATGATCGTTTCTAAGTTAGTCGATGAAGTAGAACTTGATGTGATAACATTGGATATCTGTGGCATGGTGTTAGGGAGTCCATATCTATATGATAGATAAGCAATATTCTTCTGTCATGAAAACAAATACCAAATCACAAAATATGGGGTAGAATATATTGTATGGGCTCATCAAACTAAAATCAATTCCAGCCTTGTAAGTGCAGAAAGAAGTTGGTGAATTCCAGTCAGGATTGCATGCTTATGGTTGTAAGGGGGAAAGATGCAAAATTATCTAATGCTTTCCATGGTTGTGATCATGTACATAAAAATGAATTATGTGAATTAATTTCCAACTATGATGAGATGTTTCAGGAACCAAGGGGATTACCTCTGAAGAGGGAAATCCAACATCAGATCCATTTGCAGCATGACACTCCTTTAACAAATATTGGCAAGTACAGGATGTCAACCATTGATATGGAGGAGATCAAAAAGCAGGTGCAGGAACTATTGAACCAAGGGGTCATCACACTGAGCACTTCTCCATCTGGCTCATTGATTGTCTTAGTGCCGAAGAAAGATGGCACATGGAGGATGTGCATGGATTACCGAGCACTAAACAAAATCACGGTGAAAAATCATTACCCTCTCCCACACATTGATGATTTATTAGATCAGTTAAAGAATGCTATCTATTTCACCAAATTGGATTTGTGTAGTGGTTATCACTAGGCCTGAATTGCAGAGCAAGATGTGTGGAAAACTTCCTTCAAGACCAACCGGGGGTTGTTCAAATGGATGGTGATGCAATTTGGAATTTACAATGCTCTAGCCACTTTCATGAGGATCATGAATGATCTCTTTAGGCCTTTCATTGATGAATTTGTTCTTGTATATCTAGATGATACTCTTGTCTTTAGTAAAAGTTGGAATGAACATGTATGCCATGTGAAGAAAGTGCTTGATGTATTGAAAAAAGAAAGGCTCTATGTAAAATTGTCAAAGTGTGAGTTTGGGCAAAACTCTTTGGTTTACCTAGGTCATATTGTTGGTCATGGTCAGTTAAAAGTTGATCCTTCTAAAGTTGAAGCAATTTTAAATTGGCCTAAATCTACTAGTGTAACCGAGGTTCATAGCTTTTTGGGTGTAGTACAGTATTGGAGGATATTTATTACCAGTTTCTCTATTATTGCAGCACCTTTACACACATTGACAAGTGTAAAGCAAGTCTTTCAATGGGGAGGAAAGCAACAAAAGTCCTTCAAAGCATTGAAAGAAAAGATCAGCACCAAACTGGTCTTGGCCTTACCAGATCTCTAGTAGCCATTCAAAATTGAGATAGATGCCAATCGATATGCCATGGGAGTTGTATTGATGTAGAGAAAGAAGCTGATATGTTACCATTCAGATAAATTCTCTCAGGCTGTGATAAACTATCCCACTTATGACAAGGAGTTATATGCCTTGGTCGAGAGTGTAAAAAATTGGAAACACTACTAGATCGACAAGGAGACCATCATTCATACGGATCATCAGCCCTTGCAGTATCTTCAGTCACAAACCAAGTCGCAGAAATCTCATCATTTCAGGTGGATGGTTTCTTTTCAGTAGTTTCATCTAGTAATAAAGTATAATAAGGGCACTAGCAACAAAGTGGCCGATATGCTATCTCGCCCTCCTATTTCCGCTTCTGTTATTTTGCATAATGCTTCATTATCTTTTGAAAGTTATGCTGAACAATATCCTAACGATGATGAATTTAATGAGATTTATGCAAAACTAACCCATGTTTCATAGGTGGACAACTATCATTTGCAGGGGAAATTGTTGTATCACCTTGGAAATTGTGCATACCCACAGGGGAAAGGGTACATGTAATTCGGGAGGCCCACACCTCCCTTGTGTCTTGTAATTTTGGTGTTGAAAAAACTTATGTAAGGTACAATTGTTTTTTTTTTTGGCCTCATATGAAGAACATTGTGACTCGCTATGTAAAGGCATGTGTGATGTGTTCTCTTTCAAAGCCCTCTAATAGAAAACTCGGGCTCTACACACCACTCCCTATTCCAAGTCATCCATGTGAAAGTGTGTCGATAGATTTTGTAGAAGGTTTTCCTTTGTCTAGAAAAAATCATGACTATTTGTATGTCATCGTTGACCGTTTTAGTAAGATGTCTATTTTAATGCCTTGTAAAAAGCAGATCACTACAGAGCAGACTTCTTATATTTTTCTTTCAACATGTTTGGGTCCATTTTGGATTACCCACATCGATTGTTTCAGATCGGGATTCTCACTTTCTTGGAGAGTTTTGGACCAACATATGGAAGATGATGGAAACTAAGTTGAAAAGAAGCACGACATTTCATCCACAAACTGATGGATAGACAGAGGTTGTCAACCACGTCGTGGTATAGTTGTTGTGAGGCTATTGTGGGAAACATCCTAAGTTGTGGGATGAGCAACTTCCATATGTGCAACATTCCTACAATCGAGCAGTGCACTCATCTACACATCGTTCACCATTTGAGACATGTTTTGGCTACCTGCCCAAAGATCCTTTTGATATGGTCTTTGGAAGGGAAGACGACTCTAGTGGATGTGATGACAGGGACAAAGCACAGTCGTTCATTCAACGGATCCAATTGATTCACCAAGCAGTATAGGAGCAGTTGGAGAAAAGTCAAGCCTGGTACAAAGCTCGACATGACAAACACCGAGTCAACCATCAATTTCCAGTGGGTGACAAAGTGTGGTTCCATGTCAACAAGGATAGGATAAAGGGGGAAGGGAAGAAGTTGTCACCAATCTAGTATGGACCATTCACCATCATGGAGAGGATTGGAAACAATGCCTTTTATCTCGATTTGCCAACATATATGCAAATGTACTCCATAGTGACTGTGGGAAACTTAAAGCCCTATGAGCCACCATTGATTATGGACATCGAAGAGGTGGGATCAGTTCCTAGATTTGATGATTTTGCACCAGAGTATCTCAATGAGTTTCCTAAAGATATCATCCTTGACAGAAGAACCAAGACTTCACGATGGGGAGATGTGGAATACCTTCGAGTTGGTTTCATAGGGATGCACCCTAGTAAGGCAAAATGGCTGGAAAAAGAAAGAGTGAGGGAACAATTCCCTAACTTGCCAATTGACTGATAAAGCTTTTGGCAGTCCAAAATCTCCTTAATGGGGATGATTGATCTAGGTGGATCTCTAGACTCTAGGGGCATGAAAAAGGCTCAAAATTCAAAGTGGCAAAAAGTTGATTAACTTGACATTCGATCGAAGTGCTTGTCGCCCTGATTCCAATGGTGTGAATGATACTCCAATCTGAGTCTGTATGAAGAAGATAGAAGTAGTCAAAGTTATGGGTTGACTTACCCATGTGGCAGGCTTAAGGAGGGCACAATTCGACAAGAACCCGACACCGAAATCTGACCAGTTTTATAGGCGAATTTGTGGGTCCATTAATTTGTCTTCTAAGGCCTAAGGTTCTGGAAAAACCCAAAAGGGTTGGTAGTTATTATTTTGTTTTTAATAAAAATAAAAGCAAATATTAAATGGGGTGGGCAGCCATGACCTCACCACCCCTGGAACAACCAAAACAAAAAATATATATTTTAAGTGGGGTGGACGGACATGACCCTGCCACCCGATAGCCACACAATAAACCATGTTAAATATGGTGGTGGGCACGGGATGTCAACCCCATCACCCCTCCACTTCACCTAAGTACTACATCGTAGCAGAATGAGGGGAGCGAGCCACCCGAACCGGTGTACCTGCCTCCCAAAATTATCATACAATGACTATGTGGTAACAAATAAGGAGGGGTGGGATTTGAACCTAAAAAGCTATTCAAGTTTAAAACTCCTGAATAAAACTGAAGAGAGTGAAGAAAAAACCAAAATCTGGAGGCAAATCTAGTCTTGTCTGATCATTGCACCTGTAACACAGGGAAATAGGGATGCATCCCACCTACTGCACATGGGAGGTGCGATGCATCCAGATTGCCTGAAGGAGAGGGTGAGATGGTCAAGGAACGAGACTTTAACATGGTTCTTAGTCACAACTTGCAGTTTAGTTCAGAGATTTAGGCTGAGCAAATTATAGTTCAGTAACTACAAAGTATAGGGCTGATCTAATGAGGTTACTCAAGGTACCTCTAGGGCACTTAGGATGTTTGCAAGTCAATTGCTCAGTTCATAAACAAACCTGGAGATTGACTAAAGAAGAGTTGATCTACTTTGCACTTGCATAGAAAATACAATTTGAAGGCTAGATGGCTTAACTTCAAGCTCCGTCTGTGGTTTATGAATCAAACAAATAGAGACAAGAAATCAAACTAATCGCTTCCCAGTGGAGTTGCCATTTTGTTATTAGGAAATCTAGTGTCTATTCAGAACTGCTAGTCCCACTAAGATGGGTAGCTATCTTAGAATCAAATAGATTAAAGTCACTTGTTTTTCCTTTACGAGAGAGAGATGAGAAAGAAGCAAACCCAGCTCCATCCTCCCAGATTGAAAGCCCTTTTTAGCTGACACAAAGCAAGATCACCCAACAATGCCTTCAAAGAGAAACCAGCAGCACCTCTTTGCAAATTACCAAATTCCAACCTCTGGATCTCTTGAATGAGGGATCCATTTATAGATATTTACAGGGGGTTGATTCAACTTATGGGATTTTTATTAGTTTCATCTCTTTGATAGTTCCTAGTTCCACATGGATATTTTAGATCTCTTACTCATCCCTGGGTGAACTCAGAGAGGCAAGTGTCAAATGAGCAGTTTCTAGAAGATTCTCTGGGTTTCCACCTAGCAAACTGCTTGTGCCATTTGTCTGCTCTTGCTCATCGCACCCTACAGAGGGGCCTTTTAGTATGCATCACACTTTTTTCATGTGGCAGGTGAGATGCATCGTACCCTTTGCACTGGGTAGTCTGTATGGTCCTGCTTTGACCATTTCTGAGTAGTTTTTCATGGAGAACTTTTGGGAGACGATGTAATCAGCTGACCTTGCTACTTTAGGGTATGAAACAAAACTTTTAGGGACTTAGAAGCCCTTGGTTTATGGACATATGTGATTGGGGTTGCAGTGCCCAAATATGTCTATAACAGTTTCCCCCTAATGTATGAGGTCGTAAATCTTTTGATGTCGGGTGAAATGCTTTATAATGAGGATCCAAGGTTTTTCGCACTGGAAGGTGACCTGTAATGAGATACAATAAAATACATTATCTTCATAATATTTTCATAATCTAGCTAAGGCGGGCATTCCCATTCTCAGCTTGATAAATTCATTTTCATGTACATAGGATAGACAACCGTCTGTGCAGACTGATGATTCTAGTAGAGCCATCATCCCTTAGTTTGGATGATTATCTGTGCAGCAATGATGTACATTTGATGTCTTTATTTTCCTGAATATATCACAACCAGGATGGATGAAACTAGATTTGGGGTCTTCGAAACTCATTCAATCTTCTCTCAAAAGTACAAGTCGATCCATGTGAAAAGATTTTCTGATGTCGAACATGGAAGGCCATCACCTGATTACTAGCCAATGATGCAAGCTATTAACAGACGCGAGAGGAATCGCCGATGATGATGACCCTCAAGGTACTGCAGTACAATTCACATTGTGTGAATACATGAGTTGATGTCGAACACCACGCAAAATCTTTTGTTTGAATCCCATTAGTGTAAACCTGTCGCCGGAAGTGAGAAACTTTCCATTGAGGCATGCAAGCTTCAAAGTACTAGAAGGGTTGTCCCTAGGTCGGCTTCTTGGATAATGAGACGATGTTGATAAGAAGTGACCCATCGTAGGAGGAAATTAATGGATCCCACATCTACGATGTGAAATGGAGAAAATTCTTTTGTAGAGATGAGGACGATCTGATGATACAAGGTTCAGGGTGGTGGTCATGAAAGAATGAAGCATGAAGGCATTGTAGCGGATGAGACACAAGCTGGTAGGTGAATTCTCTGAGCCACTTCTCTTGAACATATCGATGACACTGAAATGGAGTGGTGGTGTGAACCCCAAAAGTGGATGGTATGGTGGACCAATGGTGATATGACCGGTGAATGGAATAACCCAACCTGACTCAATCATGGTGATGGAGTGAAAGTGTCATGTTCAAGAGAGACCTACTACCAATAAAGTTTCTTCAAGTTTTCTTCCCAATTTTCCCTAGTCATTTCTGACTAGTACCTCTTTATTTTTTTCAAGCTTGAGGAGGATAACATATGCTTGTTCCATAATTTTCCCTTCGGGCAAACCCGTTGGTATGTTTCAATGAGCCTAGCAACAGTGAAACTCGCTCTTGTCTGAATGGAAAAGTTTTTCGCTATTGTTTTAATGAGTTAACGACAAGGATAACTCGGTCCTTTTCAATTTTAGAGAGTCTAAAAAGAGACGGAAAGAAAACTCCAATATTCCTTTTTCGTAATATAATCCCTTAAGTCCGAAAAAGTATAAAACAATGCGAAAGGGATGACTTTTCGATAGTTTTAATGAGCCGAACAAGACAAACGCTCGATATTTTTGTGTAATAATCCCTCAGGTCCAAAAATATTAAAATCTAGAGGAGGGATAGTACTTCCAATCACTTTAACGAGCTAGAGAGGTGAATTGGTCTGCAATCTTTTCATATTTTATGAGTCGGATGAAAAGAGCTTAAAGGAGACTCGTTTTTTGAGGAACGAGTGATGTTTTCAGATAGCAGTTTGTTTCAGGTAAGGTTTGGAACTTTCCAATCATGGCAGTGTAAAGAGGGTGGCTAATAGGATCACTCGTCGCAGCTGTTCCTCAAAAAGGGTAAAATCAAATGGAGGCGAATGATCGGCTAAAACAGAGTGGAGGTGATGGTAAGAACATGACCAAGGCTCAAAAGCTGATGATAATCATTCACAATGGTTATTTACCAGAGGTGGGTTCATTTTTTAATGAGCTTAAAATCTGGTGGAACAGTCTGTAATCAGCTAACCTTGCTCCTTTATGGTGGTGCTGCTGGTTTCTCTTTGAAGACATTTTTGGGTGATCTTTCTTTATGTGAGGTGAAAAGGGCTTTCATGCTAGGAGGATGGCGCTGGGTCAGACCAAGTGGTTGTAATCCTCTCTTCTATTACTTTTACTAATAAAGCTATTTGAGTTTTCCCTATACATTAATGTTTGGAATTGGTAGTCCCACTAAGATGGGTAGCTATCGTGGAAACAAACAGATTAAAGTCACTTGTTTTTCCTTTACGAGAGAGTGATGAGAAAGAAGCAGAGAGTACCAACCTCAGTCTTACGCTTAGCTCCTTGCTTGTTTCCTTTCCCCTTTGACAGAATCTTGCCACTGTTTCCTTACTTGTCCCGCTTCAAAGAGCACTTGTATATTCACAGCAGCATAATACCATCAAAGCATAGAGATCTTTCACTGTAAACAATATAGGATCAGATATAGATTGACCATACAAATGCATATATCATCACAATATTCAGAGATACACAAGAATATGGAGGAAAACTCAAATAGATTTCCCTTAGAGATGAGGCTCAAGGAGCATAAGCGATTGGATCGTTTGTTAGCCGATTTAGATCTGGTAACTCAAGAGTTGCCACGAAGGGCAACTATTGAATCAGGTTCGGCGAAGCGTACCCAGGATAAGATGGGATTGCTTGCACTAAGATGGAGTCCCCAGAAGAGTCGCCATTTTGTTATTGGGAAATCTAGTAGCTATCTTAGAAACAAACAGATTAAAGTCACTTGTTTTTCCTTTACGAGAGAGAGATGAGAAAGAAGCAGAGAGTACCAACCTCAGTCTTCTACTTCGCTCCTTGCTTGTCTCCTTTCCCCTTTGACTGAATCTCGCCACTGTTTCCTTACTTATCCCACTTCAAAGAGCACCTGTATATTCATAGCAGCATAATACCATCAAAGCATAGAGATCTTTCACTGTAAACAATATAGGATCAGATATATATTGACCATACAAATGCATATATCAACACAATATTCAGAGATACACAAGAATATGGAGGAAAACTCAGAAAGCTTTATTAGTAAAATTAGTAGAAGGGAGGATTACAACCACTTGGTCTGACCAAGCACCATCCTCCCAGCTTGAAAGAACTTTTCACCTCACACAAAGCAAGATCACCCAACAACGTCTTCAAAGAGAAACCAACAACACCTCTTTGAAAATTACCAAATTCCAACCCCTCGATCTCTTGAATGAGGGATCCATTTATAGATATTTGTAGGGGGTGAGTCAGCTTCTGGGATTTTTATTAGTGTCATCTCTCTGATAGTTCTTAGTTTCACATGGAGATTTTAGATCTCTTACTCATCCCTAGGCGAACTTAGAGAGGCAAGTGTCAAATGAGCAGTGTCTAGAAGATTCTCTGGGTTTCCACCTAGCAAACTACTTTTGCCATTTGTCTGCTCTCACTCATCGCACCCTACAGAGGAGATTTTCACTATGCATCACAATGTTTTTCATGTGGCAGGTGAGATGCATCACACCCTTTTCACTGGGTAGTCTGTATGGTCCTGCTTTGACTAGTTCTGAGTAGTTTTTCATGGAGAACTTCTGGGAGATGATGTAATCAGCTGACCTTGCTCCTTAAGGGTATGAAACAACACTTTTAGGGACTTAGAATCCCTTGGTTTATGGACATATGTGATTGGGGTTGCAATGCCCAAATATATCTATAACAGTTGCCCCTTAAAGCATGAGGTCGTAAATCTTTTGATGTCAAGTGAAATACTTTATAATGAGGATCCGAGGTTTTTCAAACTGGAAGGTGACCTGTAATAAGATACAATACAATACATTATCTTCATAATATTTTCATGATCTAGCTGAGGCGGGCGTTCCCATGCTCAGCTTGCTAAATTCATTTTCATGTACATAGGACAGACAACCGTCTGTGCAGACTGATGATTCTGGTAGAGCCATCATCCCTTAGTTTGGATGATTATTTGTGCAGTAATGATGTACATTTGATGTCTTTATTTTCCTGAATATATCGCAACCCGGATGGATGAAACTAGATTTGGGGTCTTCAAAACTCATTCAATATTCACCTGAAAGTACAAGTCGATCGATGTGAAAAGATGTTCTGATGTCGAACATGGAAGGAAATCGCCTAATTAACAGCCAATGATGCAAGTTGTTAATAGACGCGAGAGGAATCACCGATGATGATGATGACCCTCAAGGTACTGCAGTACAATTCACATGGTGTGAATACATGAGTTGATGTCAAACACCACGCACAATCTTTCATTCGAAGGCCATTAGTGTAAGCCTGTCGCTGAAAGCGAGAAACTTGCCATTGAGGCATGCAAGCTTCAAAGTACTGGAAGTGTTGTCCCTAGGATGGCTTCTTGGATAATGAGCTGATGTCGACAAGAACTGACCTGTCGTAGGAGGGCATTAATGGATCCCACTTCTATGACTCAGAACAGAGCAACTGATTTTGTAGAGGTGAAGACGATCTGATGATACAAGGTTCATGGTGGCGGTCATGAAAGAATGAAGTGTGAAGGCATTGTAGCGGATGAGACACAAGTTGGTAGGTGAATTCTCTGAGCGACTTCTCTTTAACATATGGGCGACACTGAAATGGAGTGGTAGCATTAACGCCAAAAGTGGATGGTACGGTGGACCAATGGTGATATGACCAGTGAATGAAATAACCCAACCCGACTCAATCATGGTGATGGAGTGAAAGTGTCATGTTCAAGAGCAACCTCCTACCAATAAAGTTTCTTCAAGTTTCCTTCCCAATTCTCCCCAGTCATTTCTAACCAGTACCTCTTTATTTTTGTCAAGCTTGAGGAGGATAACATATGCTTGTTCTATAATTTTCCCTTCGGGCAAACCCGTTGCTATGTTTTAACGAGCCTAGAAAATCAATTGACCTAGCAAACTATTACAGGTAAATGACCAGTGCAATCTGAACCTCCCTGCACATACTGCCCAGTGCAAAGGGTGCGATGCTTCTCACCTGCCACATGCAAAAAGTGTGATGCATACTGAAAAGTCCCTCTGTAGAGTGAGATGAGCAAGAGCAGACAAATTGCACAAGAAATTTTCTAGGTGGAAACCTAGAGAATCTTCTAGAAACTGCTCATTTGACACTTGCCTCTCTGAGTTTGCTTAGGGATGAGTATGAGATCTAAAATCTCCATGTGGAACTAGGAACTATCAAAGAGATGAAAATAATAAAAATCCCAGAAGCTGACTCACCCCCCTGCAAATATCTATAAATGGATCACTAATTCAAGGGATCTGGAGGTTGGAATTTGGTGATTTGCAAAGAGGTACTGCTAGTTTCTCTTTGAAGACATTGTTGGGTGATCTTGCTTTGTGTGAGGTGAAAAGTGCTTTCAAGCTGGGAGGATGGCACTAGGTCAAACCAAGTGGTTGTAATCCTCTCTTCAGCTGACACATGAGTTGATTTCGAACACCACACAAAATCTTTCGGTCGAAGGCCATTAGTGTAAACCTGTCACCAGAAGTGAGAAACTTGCCATTGAGGCATGCAAGCTTCAAAGTACTAGAAGGGTTGTCCCTAGGTCAACTTCTTAGATAATGAGCTGATGTCGACAAGAAGTGACCCATCGTAGGAGGGCATTAATGGATCCAACATCTATGACATGGAACGGAGCAAATAATTTCGTAGAGGTGAATACGATCTGATGATACAAGGTTCAGGGTGGCGGTCATGTAAGAATGAAGCGTGAAGGCATTGTGGCGGATGACACACAAGCTGGTAGGTGAATTCTCTGAGTGACTTCTCTTGAACATATCAACGACATTGAAATGGATTGGTAGCGTTAACCCCAAAAGTGGATGGTACGGTGGACGAATTCTGATATGACCGGTGAACGGAATAACCCAACCTAACTCAATCATGGTGATGGAGTGAAAGTTTCATGTTCAAGAGCGACCTGCTACCAATAAAGTTTCTTCAAGTTTTCTTCCCAATTTCCCAGTCATTTCTGACTAGTACCTCTTTATCTTTGTCAAGCTTGAGGAGGATAACATATGCTTGTTCTATAATTTTCTCTTCGGGCAAACCCATTGCTATGTTTTAATGAGCCTAGCAACAATGAAACTCGCTCTTGTCTGAATGGACAAGTTTGTCGCTATTGTTTTAACAAGTTTAATGACAAGGATAACTCAGTCCTTTTAAAATTTAGAGAGTCTAAAAAGAGACGGAAGGAAAACTCCAATATTCCTTTTTCATAATATAATCCCTGAAGTCCGAAAAAGTATAAAACAATGCGAAAGGGATGACTTTTTGATAGTTTTAACGAGCCGAACAAGACAAATGCTCGATCTTTTTGTGTAATAATCCCTCAGGTCCAAAAATATTAAAATCTAGAGGAGAGATATCACTTCCAATCACTTTCACGAGCATGAGAGGCCAATTGCTTAGCAACCTTTTCATATTTTACGAGTCAGATGAAAAGAGCTTAAAGGAGACTCGTTTTTTGAGGAATGAGTGATGTTTTCAGATAGTAGTTGGTTCTGGGTAAGGTTTGGAACTTTCCAATCATGGCAGTTTAAAGAAGGTGGCGAATAGGATCACTCATCGCAGTTGTTCCTCAAAAGGGGTAAACAATCAAATGGAGGCAAATGATCGACTAAAATAGAGTGGAGGTGATGGTAAGAACACGGCCAAGGCTCAAAAGCTGATGATAATCATTCACAAGGGTTATTTGCCGGAGGTGGGTTCATTTTTTAATGAGCTTAAACTCTGGTGGAACATATGATCATTTCTAGGTTTAATTTTTAACGAGCTTGAACTTCACGTAAAACTGCTCATGCCAATCGTATAATAAGGATGTCTCACTGATAGGTTCATTTTTTAGGAGGGATGGGACACTACTAGGGGATTATGAGTGCAATCCGTTGCTATGTTTTAACGAGCCTAGCAAATCAGTTGACCATACAAATGCATATATCAACACAATATTTAGAGATACACAAGAATATGGAGGAAAACTCAAATATATTTCCCACAGAGATGAGGCTCAAGGGGCATAAGTGATTGGATCGTTTGTTAGCCGATTTAGATCTAGTAACTCTAGAGTCGCCACGAAGGGCAACTATTGATTTAGGTTCAGCGAAGCGTACCCAGGATAAGATGGGATTCCTGGCACTAAGATGGAGATGGGAAAGATGGAGTCGCCATTTTGTTATCGGGAAATCTAGTGTCTATTCAGAATTGCTAGTCCCACTAAGACGGGTAGCTATCTTAGAAACAAATAGATTAAAGTCACTTGTTTTTCCTTTATGAGAGAGAGATGAGAAAGAAGCAGAGAGTACCAACCTCAGTCTTCTACTTTGCTCCTTGCTTGTTTCCTTTCCCCTTTGATAGAATATTGTCACTATTTCCTTACTTGTCCCGCTTCAAAGAGCACCTATATATTCACAGCGGCATAATACCATCAAAGCATAGAGATCTTTCAATGTAAACAATATAGGGTTAGATATATATTGACCATACAAATGCATATATCAACACAATATTCAGAGATACACAAGAATATGGAGGAAAACTCAAAAAGATTTATTAGTAAAATTAGTACAAGAGAGGATTACAACCACTTGGTCTGACCCAGCACCATCCTCCCAGCTTGAAAGAGCTTTTCACCTCACACAAAGCAAGATCACCCAACAACGTCTTCAAAGAGAAACCAACAACACCTCTTTGCAAATTACCAAATTCCAACCCCTGGATCTCTTAAATGAGGGATCCATTTATAGATATTTGCAGGGGGTGAGTCAGCTTCTGGGATTTTGATTAGTGTCATTTCCCTAATAGTTCTTAGTTCCACATGGAGATTTTAGATCTCTTACTCATCCCTAGGCGAACTTAGAGAGGCAAGTGTCAAATGAGCAGTTTCTAGAAGATTCTTTGGGTTTCCACCTAGCAAACTACTTGTGCCATTTGTCTGCTCTCACTCATCGCACTCTATAGAGGGGATTTTCACTATGCATCGCAACGTTTTTTATGTGGCAGGTGAGATGCATCACACCCTTTGCACTGGGTAGTCTGTATGGTCCTGCTTTGACTAGTTCTGAGTAGTTTTTCATGGAGAACTTCTGGGAGATGATGTAATCAACTGACCTTGCTCCTTAAGGGTATGAAACAACACTTTCAGGGACTTAGAAGCCCTTCGTTTATGGACATATGTGATTGGGGTTGCAGTGCCCAAATATGTCTATAACAGTTGCCCCCTAAAGCATGACGTCGTAAATCTTTTGATGTCAGGTGAAATGCTTTATAATGAGGATCCGAGGTTTTTTGCATTGGAAGGTGACCTGTAATAAGATACAATACAATACATTATCTTCATAATATTTTCATGATCTAGCTGAGGCGAGAATTCCCATGCTCAGCTTGATAAATTCATTTTCATGTACATAGGAGAGACAACCATCTGTGCAGACTAATGATTCTAGTAGAGCCATCATCCCTTAGTTTGGATGATTATCTGTGCAGCAATGATGTACATTTGATGTCTTTATTTTCCTAAATATATCACAACCCAGATGGATGAAACTAGATCCAGGGTCTTCAAAACTCATTTAATCTTCACCTGAAAGTACAAGTCAATCCATGTGAAAAGATGTTTTGATGTCGAACATGGAAGGACATTACCTGATTACCAGCCAATGATGCAAGTTGTTAACAGACATGAGAGGAATCACCGATGATGATGATGACCCTCAAGGTACTGCAGTACAATTCACGTGCTGCGAATACATGAGTTGATGTCAAATGCGACGCAAAATCTTTCGGTCGAAGGCCATTAGTGTAAACCTATTTCCGGAAGTGAGAAACTTGCCATTGAGGCATGCAAGCTTCAAAGTACTGGAAGGGTTGTCCCTAGGTCGGCTTCTTGGATAATGAGCGAATGTCGACAAGAAGTGACCCATCGTAGGAGGTCATTAATGAATCCCACATCTATGACATGAAACAGAGCAAATGATTTTGTAGAAGTGAATACGATCTGATGATACAAGGTTCAGGGTGGTGGTAATGAAAGAATGAAGAGTGAAGGCATTGTAGCGGATGAGACACAAGCTAGTAGGTGAATTCTCTGAGTGACTTCTCTTGAACATATCGGTGACACTGAAATGGATTGGTAGCACTAACTGCAAAAGTGGATGGTATGGTGGACCAATTGTGATATGACCGGTGAACAGAATACCCAACCCTACTCAATCATGGTGATGGAGTGAAAGTGTCATGTTCAAGCGTGAACATGACAGAATCAATCCCATCTTATCCTGATATTGATGAATAAATATTGTGATTGATAAGTTGATAGGGATTGATGTTTTCTTATGGTGATATTGTGTTGATATACGCATTTGTATTTGATAAATTCATTTTCATGTACATAGGATAGACAACTGTCTCTGCAGACTGATGATTTTGGTAGAGCCATCATCCCTTAGTTTTGATGATTATCTGTGTAGCGATGATGTACATTTGATGTCTTTATTTTCCTAAATATATCGCAGCCCGGATGGATGAAACTAGATCCGAGGTCTTCAAAACTCATTTAATCTTCACCTGAAAGTACAAGTCGATCCATGTGAAAATATGTTCTGATGTCGAACATGGAAGGACATCGCCTCATTACTAGCCAATGATGCAAGCTATTAATAGACGCGAGAGGAATCATCGATGATGATGATGACCCTTAAGGTACTACAGTACAATTCATGTGGTGTGAATACATGAGTTGATGTCGAACACCACGCAAAATATTTCAGTCGAAGGCCATTAGTGTAAACCTATCGTCGGAAGTGAGAAACTTGTCATTGAGGCATGCAATCTTCAAAGTACCGGAAGGGTTGTCCCTAGGTCGGCTTCTTGGATAATGAGCTGATGTCAACAAGAAGTGACCCATCATAGGAGGGCATTAATGGATCCCACATCTACGATGCGGAACAGAGAAAATTATTTTGTAGAGATGAAAATGATCTGATGATACAAGGTTCAGGGTGGCGTTCATGAAAGAATGAAGTGTGAAGGCATTGTAGTGGATGAGACACAAGCTAGTAGGTGAATTCTCTGAGCAACTTCTCTTGAACATATCGGCGACACTGAAATGGATTGGTAGTGTTAACCCCAAAAGTGGATGGTACGGTGGACCAATGGTGATATGACCGGTGAACGAAATAACCCAAACCGACTCAATCATGGTGATGGAGTGAAAGTTTCATGTTCAAGAGCGACCTGCTACCAATAAAGTTTCTTCAAGTTTTCTTCCCAAATTTCCCCAGTCATTTTTGACTAGTACCTCTTTATTTTTGTCAAGCTTGAGGAGGATAACATATGCTTGTTTTATAATTTTCCCTTCGGGAAAACTCGTTGCTATGTTTTAACGAGCCTAGCAACAGTGGAACTTGCTCTTGTCTGAATGGACAAGTTTGTCGGTATTGTTTTAATGAGTTTAATGACAAGGATAACTCAGTCCTTTTCAATTTTAGAGAGTCTAAAAAGAGACGGAAAGAAAACTCCAATATTCCTTTTTCATAATATAATCCCTTAAGTTTGAAAAAGTATAAAACAATGCGAAAGGGATGACTTTTCGATAGTTTTAATGAGCCGAACAAGACAAACGCTTGATGTTTTTGTGTAATAATCCCTCAGGTCCAAAAAGATTAAAATCTGGAGGAGGGATAGCACTTCCAATCACTTTAACGAGTTGGGGAGGCCAATTGCTCGGCAATCTTTTCATATTTTACGAGTCAGATGAAAAGAGCTTAAAAGAGACTCGTTTTTTTAGGAACAAGTGATGTTTTTAGATAGCAGTGGGTTCCATGTAAGATATGGAACTTTCCAATCATGGTAGTGTAAAGAGGGTGGCTAATAGGATCACTCGTCGCAGATATTCCTCAAAAGGGGTAAACAATCAAATGGAGGCGAACGATTGGCTAAAACAGAGTGGAGGTGATGGTAAGAATATGACCAAGGATCAAAAGCTAATGATAATCATTCACAGTGGTCATTTACTGGAGGTGGGTTCATTTTTTAATGAGCTTAAACTCTGGTGGAACATATTTTCATTTCAAGGTTTAATTTTTAACGATCTTGAACTTCATGTAAAACTGCTCGTGCCAGTCATATAATAAGGATGTTTCACTGATAGGTTCATTTTTTAGGGAGCTTGCACCATTCGAAATTATGCTCCGACTCCTTTATTGTGTAAGCTAGGAATGACCAATCCTACAGTTTAAAGGGTTAAGAACCTACAAACTAAGAAAATAAATGGTCGTTTTTCACTTTCACGAAATTTTTTTTGCATGCCCCCAGGTATAGCGAAGTAGAGTTTCTCAGGTCACCCCTCAATTTGCAGACAAAATGCTTGTTCTATCGGGAAAGGCCTACCTTCTCCAGGTTACCCTTTAATTTGCAGACAAAACATTTTTTCTATCGAGAAAGGCCTACTTTCTAATAGAGGTATCTTATTCTGCTCTAATCCTATTTTCCTAAATGGACGGGTGTGTCAGACTAGTCATATATCCTCTACGGAAACCTACCCTATACCTGAAGTTTTCCTGCTAAAGCAGACCAAGGTGCATGCCCCCTGGGCTTCAGTCTTGACCACCGACTCGCTTGCGTTCATCAGGTGGACGGACTAGAGATTGATGAGACATTCCTTGTGCAAAAAGACCTGTTAGGGATGACATTTAACTATTAGCTATGTGTGAACTAGGGAATGAAAGCTGGTCTATGAGCTGGACCAATCTGCCCTCATGCGGAAAACACATTACTTGAAAGAGTGAGGAGACAATGGATCCCATTCTATAAATGTAGTCACACCCAAGGATTAGATTGTAATCTAAAGGTCCTTGGACTACCATTACGTTCAGATAAACAATTTTACTTCTGAAAGTTATAGGAAAACTTGGAAGGATCCCTAACGGTCGACTAGTTCCTTTATCGAAGCCTGTCAGCTTTCTCATCTCAGCTTGGAGCGATGGTGAACCAAGTGCTTTCCAAGTATTTGAGTAAAGGATACTCACAGAAGCCCCTTCATCTATGATGGTACCAACCATGACCATTTTTTAAGTTTGCACTATGATTTGAAATGGTACATTAGATGGTAAACAGGGTTTGCCTAGTAGATTCCAGTCGAAGGAAACGACTAGGTTGCTTGGAGGTGGGACCAAATAAACAGCCGGATACAAGTCTAACAAATTTCCTTCCTATGGTAAAGGAATGGGTAGATTGCCTCTATGTTCATTGGAGTCCGCGTTTACGAAAAGAATTTGAACGACGTCGTTCTCATTCTCTTCGGTGACTATATCATCCAAAGGTAAATCTTCTGAAGCCAAGATGGGGTCGACTGCCATCTCGACCTGTTGAATTTGGTCCGATGTGGACTCAGAGGGTTTATATTCAATGATGGGTGCTTTGATCGACTCCAAA
This sequence comes from Pinus tabuliformis, assembly GCA_031772625.1. Classification (NCBI taxonomy): domain Eukaryota; kingdom Viridiplantae; phylum Streptophyta; class Pinopsida; order Pinales; family Pinaceae; genus Pinus; species Pinus tabuliformis. Next base: position 53,551,416 of record CM062815.1, read on the forward strand.
GGTGGGTCAATCATATTTTCAACTAGCAACGAATTCGGCAAGAGTTTCTTGTACCCAGGAGGGATTCGTTGTGGTGATGCAGGACAATTATCCAAGACCCTTTTAGCTTCATCTAGGAAGGGAAAATGGTGGAGGCATGATCGCCTTCACACAGTCTGCAGGGAAATTTAGATTTTCATTTCTATCCAGTGACTTCGCTTTCACTAGTTGACGGTGTACATTGAACATGATCGTCAGAGGTTGACGACACTGGATTGTGCAAGCGGGGAGACTAGTCCCTTAGGATCCATTGGATGCAAGGGAAATCTCGGTCATAGTGGTATCCTTTGCAGATGACACATGGAGATTTATGTTTGGACAGTGCAGTGTGTGGATTTTTGCTAGACGATGCATGGTTGCCCCTTTTTGCCATTGGCTCCTTCTTCTTCTTCTCCTTCCCCTTCTTCTTCTTCTCAGTTACTTGGTTTTTAGTTTTACTGTCTTCAACAAGCAAAGAGGAAGAAGGATAGGGAGAGATAAATGAAGTAGAAGGTTGGGGGGGAACTCTGGTATCATCTAGTTGCTGATTCTATTGTTCAGGAATCATAGTGCTATGAATGACAGAGGTTGAGAGAAGCCATACCGCAGGCCAATTGTCAGTCCTGGAAGGGACAATGTGGCCATATGAGGTGCACCAACATCTCCCCAAGAGGAGAAAGTACTAGGATTTCCCCCAAGGGGAAATCCTTAGTTGGTGGACTTCATTTCCTCAACCTAAGACCAACGAGGGAATAGTGACGTTATTCCGATTAAAATAAATTTTAGACGCTTTGACACAACTTTCTTTTTCTCCTTCTTAAGAGTCGAGAAAAGGCTAAAAATGACTTTAGTCACCTTTGATTTTTAATGAGCCTGAAGTGATAAGTGCTCAGATGGACATTTTCCTTTAAGGAGTCTGAAAAGGAATGAAAGAGACTACTCTGGAAATCTAGACAGATAGATTACCAAACCAATCGCAAAACTGCAAAATCCTTTTTACGGTATGGCAGTCAATCTTCCAAAATGCTATGTTCAGTGCATTGCGATTGATAGCGAGGCAGACACGGCTTCCTAAGGATAAAGGATATAGCCTATTGTGGTCTACCAGTATATACTCAACAGTAGGTGGGAGCACAAGTCCGTACTGGCACTTATCATCTCAAAGAGGAGGAATCACCCAACCTACGATGAAAGTGACAGTTACCAGGCTTTACAACGCTGGAATACGTCTCTAGCCTAGACTTCTAGATGTTGTGCGTTAGGTTCCAAAGCATTTTTATGTTCATTGAATTTATTTTACAGTTGATCTTTCTTAAGAAATTTTCCTTTCAGGTTCACCGCGTGATGTAGATATACAATTCCTAAAATTCAATCTAAGATGATAAACAGTCGTTTAATCTTCTTTTTACAATGAAAATCCTAGCTACTAAGGAAAGAGAAATGAAATTCTTTCAACATAGAGCAGAGAGCACACACTAGATGCACTGTCCTAAATCAAAATCAACAGGAAGTCTAAATGCAAATGCACATGCAATGTATTTTTTTTCACTTTCTTAATGTGTGAATGACAGAAAGAATGCTAAGTACAAATCTGAACTATTCCTTCTTTCAAAGAGATAGTACTAACGATTTTCTTTTCAAGAAACGAAAAGGAGACAAAACGACGCTTTACAATTTTGAATTGAAAACTGCTTTCAACACTCGAAATACTACTACTTCAGATCAGATACAAGAGTAACAGTGTAATCGACTATCAAAAAGAGAAGTATTCTCTTCTTTGACTGAAAACGACACTTGCGACACTTTCGAATCAAAAGACGACAGTTTGATTAAGCTACTATTTTGTAAATGAGAACTGTGAATGGCAAAAAATACATAAAAACATTCACAAATCTTTGTACAATGGAGGTTGGATGATGCAAAGAAGAGGGTTTCAACGGTGGTCTACTGATCACAGACAGCAAAACTCCTGAATAAAACTGAAGAGATTGAAGAAAAAACCAAAATTTGGAGGTAGATCTAGTCTGGTCTGATCATTGCACCTGTAACACAGGGAAATAGGGATGCATCCCACCTACTGCACACGGGAGGTGCGATGCATCTAGATTTCCTAAAGGAGAGGGTGCGAAGGTCAAGGAATGATACTTTAACTTGGTTCTTGGTCACAATTTGTAGTTTAGTTCAGGGATTTAGGCCAATCAAATGATAGTTCAATAACTTCAAAGTATAGGGCTGATCTAATGAGGTTACTCAAGTTACCTCTAGGGCACATAGGATGTTTGCAAGTCAATTGTTTAGATCATAAACAAACCTGGAGATTGACTGAAGCAACGTTGATCTACTTTTCACTTGCATAGAAAAATAGAACGTGCAATTTGAAGGCTAGCTAGCTTAACTTCAGGCTCCATCTGAGGTTTATGAATCAAACAAATAGAGACAAGCAATCAAACTAATCGCTCCGCAGTGGAGTAACCATTAGAGCGAGTTTCACTATTCTTAGGGACAACCCTTCCAGTACTTTAAGGCTTGCATGCCTCAATGACAAGTTTCTCACTTCCGCCGACAGGTTTACACTAATGGCCTTCGACTGAAAGATTTTGAGTGGTGTTCGACATGAACTCATGTATTCACACAACGTGAATTGTACTGCAGTACCTTGAGGGTCATCATCATCATCAGTGATTCCTCTCGCATCTGTTAATAGCTTGCATCATTGGCTGGTAATTAGGTGATTTCCTTCCATGTTCGACATCAGAACATCTTTTCACATCGATCGACTTGTACTTTTGGGCGAAGATTGAACGAGTGTTGAAGACCCCGGATCTAGTTTCATCCATCCGTGCTATGATATATTCAAGAAAATAAAGACATCAAATGTACATCATTACTACACAGATAATCAATGACAAATGCACAAGTTTGTCTAAATGGACAAGTTTGTCGCTAATTTTTTTAACGATTTTAACAACAAGGATAACTTGGTCCTTTTCAATTTTAGAGAGTCTAAAAAGAGATGGAAGGAAAACTCCAATATTCCTTTTTCATAATATAATCCCTTAAGTCTGAAAAAGTATAAAAAATGCGAAAGGGATGACTTTTCGATAGTTTTAACGAGTCGAACAAGACAAACGCTCGATCTTTTTATGTAATAATCCCTTAGGTCCAAAAAGATTAAAATCTAGAGGAGGGATAGCACTTCCAATCACTTTAACAAGCTGGATAGGCCAATTTCTTGGCAATCTTTTCATATTTTATGAGTCAGATGAAAAGAGCTTAAAGGAGACTCTTTTTTTGAGGAACGAGTGATGTTTTCAGATAGCAGTTGGTTCCAGGTAAGGTTTGGAACTTTCTAATCATGGCAGGGTAAAGAGGGTGGCTAATAGGATCACTCGTCACAACTATTCCTCAAAAGGGGTAAACAATGAAATGGAGGCGAATGATTGGCTAAAATAGAGTGGAGGTGATGGTAAGAACACGACCAAGGCTCAAAAGTTGATGATAATCATTCACAATGGTTATTTACCAGAGGTGGGTTCATTTGTTAATGAGCTTAAACTCTGGTGGAACATATGCTCATTGCTAGGTTTAATTTTTAACGATCTTGAACTTCGCGTAAAACTGCTCATGCCAGTCGTATAATAAGGACATCTCACCGATAGGTTCATTTTCTAGGGAGCTTGCACCATTCGAAATTATGCACCGACTTGCTGTGGGGAAAAATGCCTATGCAGGACGATCCTATCCACCTAAGGTGTGACAGTGCCTTAGCAACAAACAGAGACAACTATTCTAGTATTCTTCCTTTATGAATTAAGAATGAAGAGAGATAGATGGACTAACCGGTGTCTTCCGTTCGTCCCTCGATCCGGTCTCTCTTCTCTTTGAGGGTTCCCAGCTACTTGCCTTCTCGCTCACCCAACTTCAAGAGGTTTCTGCAAGATCACAAGAAGAGAACACTACACAATACATGGATTCATATTCATAACTAGTTTAGGATTAGAAATAAACTAAACATACTAATGCAATCATACATCAAAGATACATCAGTATATAGGAGAAACCAAGATAGCTTTATTGATGAATAACAAGGTTCAGGAAGAGATACAACCCAGAGGGCTCCAATCCAGCATCTCCTTCCCAGCAAATGGAATTCCTATCTTCACCCCTTTAAAGCATTAAGCACCCAATGATTCCAATCTCAAACCAACAGCAATTCTTTGCAATAACAAAATTCCAGCCTCTAGATCTCATGGAGGAGAGATCCATATATAGATGTTTGGAGAGAGGATGAGTCAGCTTGAGATCTGACTAGTATCCTCTCCCTCTGTCAGTTCTTGATTCCACTTGGAGGTTCTTGCTTCCACTTGGAGATTGGGAACCTCTTACTCATCATTAGTCGAATTCACTGAGGCAAGTGTCATTGAGGAAGATTCTGGAAGCTTCCTGGGTCTTGACACCTCTTGGAATGAACTTGCCATTTGGCAACTCTCGCTCAACGCACCCTGGTAGTGCTTCTACCTACGTTGCAGTGCAGGTAGCCAATGTTGGCTTTGACATTCAGCACAGACAGCTAGTGGAGCCACAGAATTGATCCTGAATTGACTTGTTTTTGAGCAGTTTCTGGTGGAGAACTTCTGTGAATTGCTGTGGTTTGTTGGCCTTGTTCCTCTAGGGGTAGGAACAACATGTTTAGGGACTTTGGATCCCTTAGATTATGGACATTTCATGCTCAATGCTGTAAGGCAAAAAAATGTCTATAACAGTTGCCCCCTAAAGTATGAGGCTGTTTATCGGGTGAAATGCTTTATCAGGAGGATCCGAAGTTCATCCAATGCTGGGAGGAGACCTGTAATGAGATACAATACAATACATTATTTTTCATACTGCTTTCATGATCTAGCTGAGGCGGGCATTCCCATGCTCAGCTTTATAAATTCATTTTCTTGTACATAGAACAGACAATCCTCTGATGGTAGACTGATAATTTTGATGAAATTATCATCCTTTGGGTAGGATGATTATCTGCTGCAATGATGTACATGTCAATGTCTTTATCTTTCCTGAATATATATCGCAGCCCGGATGGATGAAACTAGATCTAGGGTCTTCAAACTCGTTCGATCTTCACTCTAAGTACAAGTCGATCCATGTGAGAAATGTCCTGAAGTCGAACATGGAAAGACATCGCTTGATTACCGGTCAATGAGGTAAACCGTTAACAAGCGCGAGAGGAATCACCGATAATGATAATGACCCTCAAGGTACTGCAGTACAATTCACGTGGTGTGAATAAAGGACTTGGCGTCGAACACCACGCAAAATCTTTCGGTCGAAGGTCATTGATGTATACCTGTCGCCGGAAGTGAGAAACTTGCCATTGAGGCATGCAAGCTTCAAAGTACTGAAGGGGTTGTTCCTAGATCAACTTCTTGGATAATGAGATGATGTCGAATAGAAGCGATCCATCAAAGGAGGGCCTTAACGAATCCCACATCAATGACACGGAACGGAGCTAATGATTTTGATGGAGGTGAAAACGATCTGTGACATATGATTCAGGGTGGCGGTCATGAAAGGATGAAGGATAATGTACGGCAGTGGATGGGACACGGTTGACTTTTCTGAACGACTTCTCTTGAACATATGGCGACACTGATGCGATGGATCAGTACCATTACCCCAAATATGGATGGTATGGTGAGACCATGGATGTGACCGGTGAGTGAAACAACCCAACCCGATTGTGGTACGGAGGAAAAGTGTCATGTTCAAGAGGGACTTGCTACCATCAAAGTTTTCTTGAGTTTCTCCCAATTTTTCCCCAGTCATTGCTGAGCAGTACCTCTTTATTTTTGTCAAGCTTGAGGAGGATAACATATGCTTTTTCTATAACCTGCCCTTCAGGCAAGCCCATCGCTATGTTTTAACGAGCCTAGCGATAGTGAAACTCGATCTCGTCTAAAGACAAGTTTGTCGCTATTTAATGATTTTAACGAGTCTAACGACAAGGATAACTCGGTCCTTTTCATTTTTAGAGAGTCTAAAAAGGTACATAAAGTCAACTCCGAAAGTCCTTTTTCGTCATCTAATCCCTTAAGTCCAAAAAAGTATAAAACAATACAGAAGGGATGAGTTTTCGATAGTTTTAATGAGCCGAACAAAACAAGCGCTCGATCTTTTTGTGCAATAATCCCTCAGGTCCAAAAAGATTAAAATCTAGAGGAGGGATAGCTCTTCTGGTCGCTTTAACGAGCTGGAAGGCCAAAACTCGGCAATCTTTTCATATCTTATGAGTCAGATGAAAAGATCTTAAAGAAGACTCGTCTTTTGAGGAACGAGTGATAAAACGGGTTAGCAGCTGATTCCAGGTACAGGTTGGAATTTTCCAATCACGGCAGTGTCACAAGGATGGCTAGTGAAATCACTCTTCGCAGTTGTTCCTCAAAATGGGTAAACAAACATATGGAGGTGAACGATCGGCCAATGGAAAAGTGGAGGTGACGGTGCAAACACGACCAAGGCTTTAATGGCTGATGATATTACATTCACAGTGGTTATTTACCGGGATAGTTCATTTTTTAACGAGCTTAAACGCGGGTAGAAACATTTGCTCGATTTTATGTTTATTTTTTAACGAGCATGAACTATACGATAAAACTGCTCGGATCTTGCGTTTATTTTTTAACGAGCATGAACTGTGTGCTAAAACTGCTCGAATTATATGGTCAAATTTTTTGATTTTTTACCATGCCCTTTTCAAAGATAGTACTGTATCCTCAATTGCTGCATCAAACTAGTTAGAAATGAATAACATTTGCTTGAAAACGAGATTAAAACCCTAATATTTCGCTTTGAACTACGTAAAAAGCAATTAAAAAGTGTTTTTACCTCTCATTTTACCATTTCATTTGAACTTGGTTTGTTGGAGCTTTGGAGGTGCCTCTTCCCCCTTGATTTTCATCAGCTGATTTCGAGAGATTCTGCGGACGATTTTCGGCGCCGTCTGGACCAGGTAGGAGCTAAACCCTAGCTCTTTCTTTTCATGGTTTTCTTTTTCCATTTTGTGCTTGTTTTCCTGTTTCCCTGAGCCCCTGGGGTTTTGTTAGGGCGCTCTGCCATCAGTGCAGCTGGTTCACTCGAAACCTGCGCTGAATGTCAAGCTGCATGAAGGCAATTTGACCTTCAACGCAGGTGGAACACTGGCTAGTTGCATTGGGCACAGAAAAATAGTTTTGTGCACAGTTTTTGATGAAAATTTTGCCAGTTTCTCATCAAATCCAGGATCTAACTCCTCTCATGTTTGTTTTTCAGAGATTATTGGAGCAAAATGACCCTTACATGGCGAGAACGAGAACACGAAGAAGAGGACATGATTGCCCTCCATGATCTTGTCATGGTGAACGCGTTGTGGAACTATGGTCTGCTGAAGTTCTTCCGTATCTCTAGTATGAGAGCACAGATCTCCCTACTGCAGTATATGCTTGATGCTTGGGATCCTATCAACCAAGTATTTCAGATTAGGGGCAAATCTATCCCCTTGACCGTGGTAGACATTTACTTCTTGACTGGCTTGTCGAGGCAGGGTGCCCCCATTTCTTTGTCAGGTTCGGCCCGAGGGAATGACTCTGTGAGAGATTATGTCCACCAGTATTGCAGGGAAGGATCTCAACCGAGTAGAGACGGCAAGGTCGTTATCCGTGAGATTACTGACAGGTCTCTCAGGTCCATTCTGTATACTATTGGTAGGATGGCCGGTAGTGCATCTCTTCATGTCGCCAATAGATCCTATGTGCAGCACGCCTTGGAGTGCCTCCAACTGAAAATATTCAACTGGTGTGATGCAGTACTTCTTCAGATGAAAAGTCAGTTGACCAAGGTAAAGGACGGGAAGCTGAAGAACTTTGGATTTGGTTCTATTTTGACTGCCTTTGCCTTGGAGAAGATACCACTGATGCAGCCTCAGTATATCGCACTCGACTTGCCTTCTCCTACCGAACCACGCATGCAGAGATGGGTTGATCACATGTCTAAGCATGCTGGTCAATCTCAGATTTCTTTCACTGATACCTTCTTCAGGTGGTTCGAGCATCAGGAGATGGTCTATTCCGAGTACCCATATGTTGGCATGGATTTCCGAGGTGATCCGGACTTGGTACTGCCGGATGGCGAACAGTGGGGCGCTATTGGTAAAATCTTCGACCATATCACTATTTACTGTTTTTATTTATAATTTCCTTGTGCTTTATTCTGTCAAGACTTTAATCAAACTCATGTGTGCATGTAGATGTTGGTCTTGTTCGTCCATCCGTTCGCCCAAGAGCGCCAGTTGCTGCCCCAGCAGGGGATACTGCTGGGAGGGTTATCCTTCATGACCTTGATGTGGCCGATACCCTTACAGTTGTGTAGGAGCAGGTTGAGAGCCTTACTCTCGGCATTCCCGATGTGAGGATTGACGAGTTACCTTTACAGTTGCAGCGGCATACTACTGGTGTGCCTAGACAATGGACTCGTCTCTTACGCATGATTGCACAGGTCGTGACGTGCTGTCATGAGCATCACTAGGCTAGCGTGCCCCCTAGCATTTTGAGTTTTTGGGTCATGCGACCGATTTTTGTCTTGGTTACAGAACATCATGTATAAACGATAAACAACTTATATATATATATATATTTTGATTTTCGGGGTTTATTCTGGTTGAGTTATATGATCCATGTGTACAACATTGATGATGTGTCTCTTTTTATAAATGTCGCAAATGTCTATCTAACACATAGTTTGCTAATGAGTCGGTTAATGTGTTTAAGTTTCTGGAAATATGTTGGTATTGAATTAAATCAAATTGTCTTTCCAAAATCTTCACCCTTAGAAACATGCGATAAATAGCTGGGTTGCGGACGGAATATATACCATTGAGTTGTAGTATTACGAGTTGTGAGTCTAGCCTGACAATTAGTCGGCGTATACCATGGGTGATGGCATCGGAGAGTAGTTCTATCAACGCGCTATACTCAGCGATGTTATTCGTTGATTGCCCGATACATACACCTCTGAAACTTACTAACTCGCCGCTTGGATCAAAAATGGCCTAGGCTCCGGAGGACAGGATCCGCGAACTACGACTCGCTCCGTCGGCATATCCAGCACATGTCTCCAGAAGGTTTGACATCTGCAATAAATGTAAAAAGAGGGATTACTCGACCAAAACAAACACTTTAGCGAAAACAAAATACAACAAAAGCATACAGGTTACTATTTAAACATAGTAACGCTTGAGGTACAACCCATTACGGGGTTGCGCAAGTGGAATTCCGTCATAATCCATTAACTCGTAGGCTCCTTTTGCTAACACTCGTTTAACAATATAGGGGCCTATCCATAAAGAATTAAATTTACCTGCTCCCAATTTATCGGATTCTTGGTCATAAAGCAAGACCAAGTCACCTTCTGAGAAGACACGGGGTTTAACATTTTTGTCGAACTGCGCCTTGACTCGTTTCTTATGGGCTTCGTTAGCCAAAGCGGCATCACGACGGGTTTCATCCAATTGGATTAATTCCAAGAAACGGGCCTCTTCTTCTGATGTTCCGGGGAGGAGATCAATTGCGAGTTTAAGAGATGAGATTTCACACTGGATTGGCAAGACTGCTTCCAGGCCATACACCAGTTGGAAAGGTGTGAACCCGATCGCATTCCTTACCGATGTTCGGTAAGCCCACAAGGATGAGTACAGGATTAGGTGCCACCTTGTTTTGTGAACTCCGATCATCCTTTGCAACATACGCTTCAGGACCTTGTTGATCGCTTCAACTTATCCGTTGGCTTGTGGATAATACGGGGTAGAGCTGTCATGAGATAGCCCTAGCTTGGCAGCTAATTCAACCATCATGTGATTGCGAAAATGTGATCCATGATCTGTAACTATAGCCTGTGGTACGCCGAACCTGGCGACTACATGATTGAAAAATAAAAGGGCAGTTGTTTCACCAGTGTTATCTAATGTAGGCATCGCCTCGGCCCATTTGGTAAAATAGTCAACGACGTATACCCATGCCCCCCGGTCGAGGTGGGGTTACATGTCATGAAATCGATGCCCAATTTGGCGAAAGGCCCAACAGCAACTATTGGTTGTAAAGGTGCGGGTGGTCTTCTGGTTTTGCTATCAAAAATTTGACAAGCATGGCAACTTCTGATTGCGGTTATGCAATCTTTGAACATGGTTGGCCAGAAGTATCCTGCTCGTAAGATTTTCTATGCTGTAGCATATCCAGATTGATGCCCCCCACACGCGCCTGAATGACACTCATTTAGGGCTTTTTCGGCCTCCTCATGGGTGAGGCACCTTCTCAGAACTGTATCGATACCACGACGGTAAAGCGTATCACCGATGATCATGTAGTCTTTCGCTTGGTATCGTATACATTTCTGTTCTGAGTGAGTGGTGTTAGGCCTGAATTTTTGGGTTTGGAGATAAATTATTATATCTCCATACCACTCATTGCTTGCCGATATCAGAAACAAACTTTCGTCCACGATTGATTCTTCGGATGTTTCATCGTTGGACGACGATGGGAGATCGCACAATAATTCTGCGAAAACTAAAGCTTTCTTTGATTTGGATTTTACAAATTCCAGATCAAACTCTTGAAGGATCGCTATCCATTTTGAATATTTGCCCCCCAGCAACTGTCGCGACAATATATAAGTCATGGGGTTGCAATCTGATAGAATGGTAGTTTTCCGAAAGAGGACATAATGTCGAAATCTTTGTATCGCTTGAACAGCAGCGAGTGCTAGCTTTTCAACGTAAGAATATTTGCTTTCTATATCATTCAATTTTTTACTTAAATAATATATAGGATGTTCAATTCCATCGACTTCTTGAACTAAAACCATCGCAATGGTCGTATCCGCTGCAGCCAGATACAGGTTAAAATCTCTTTGATAGTCCAGGGCATACATTAATGATGCTTTTACTAGAGAATCTTTCAGAGCATCAAAGGAAGCTTGCGCCACCTGATCCCAGACAAAAGGTACATCCTTTTTCAAAAGACGAGTATAACCTTTAGCAATTTCTACATAATTTGGAATGAACCTCCTAAGAAAGTTTGCTTTCCCTTAGAGTTTCTGAATCTGAAGCAAATTTGAAGGTGGAGGCAAATTAATGATTGCCTGAACCTTGCAAGGGTCGAGACGAATCCCATCCTTAGAGACCACAAAGCCAAGTAAACGACCAAAACCGACGCAAAATACACATTTGTGCGGATTGAGTCTTATCTTGTAGTGTCGGCAACGTAGAAATATCGCTCTTAAATGCTGCGGATGATCAGTCCGCTTTCGCGAATGAGCCGGAAGGTCGTCGAGGTATGGTTGAACGATGTTCTTGATGTCATGGAAGGCATAATTCATTGCCCTCTGAAACTTCGCCCCTGCGTTCTTTAAACCAAAGGGTAATTTTCGATAAGCGAATGTGCCCCACGGACAAATGAATGCAGTCTTTGACTGGTCCTGCGGGCGGAAATTTATTTGATTATACCCGAAAAATCCATCCATGAATGAAAAGATTTCACATCCGGCGCATTCATCAATTATCTGGTCGATGAAGGGTGTAGGGTAGTTGTCTTTCGGACAAGCTTGGTTTACATCCCTAAATCGACACACACTCTAATTGTCCCTTGTTTCTTCATAACAGGGACAATATTCGATACCCAATCGGTTAGAGGAATCGGGTAGATGAAACCAGCATGGAGAATTTTTTCAACTTCTGCTTTAATGGCAGCGACTTTCTTGGGGTGCACCTGCCGAAGCCGTTGTCTTACCGGTTTGACATCTGGATACATCTTAATTTCATGTTCAACGATACTCGAGTCAATGCCTAGCATTTCATCATATGACCAAGCAAAGACATCTTTGAACTCGCGAAAAAGAGCGTTATATATTTCCAGTTCTGAAGGAGAACAACTTTTTCCGACATAAATATTCTCTACAACATTTGTTTTAGTTGAGATATTTATGGCTATAGTCTCTTCAATATTGGATAAGTTTCGCTCGGAATCCACCGTATTTATAGTGTTTGATAGGAATTCAAAAACTGAAGGGTGGTAAAGGTCATGTTGAGTATCTTCTTCATAATCCAGAAGAAGGGAACGATGGTGGCAATCATTCCATGGTGCCTCCTCAATCAACATTGATTGTAGGATTGCTTCGTCAGTAGGACCCAAGGATCTAATGGGGTACCATATTCTCTAGACCTATCTACCCAAACGCTTGATGAGCGTTGATTTGGGTTCGCCTCCCATGCCCGAAACATTAATTGCTACAATATTTCTATAGGGCTTGGGGGAAAAACCATTTCATGATCCATGTTGATATCATCTTCTGAGATCTTCGTGGAAGATATCATGTTGCAGGCTCTTACCAATGCTACTTCTCCTATATAGATTGGAGGTGGAAGTGCGAAAGTTCCCATTAATGTGGGGTCTTTCAGTAGGCCTACTCCAATATCTTGAAGCGAATGGTTACTCTCATGGATCATTGGAATGCTTCCCGTAACTTGAGAACCATTAGGGAGGAAGTTCTGTTGGTCGATGATCGTAATCCCTCCTTGAAAAGGGAATGCGATCTTTCTAAAATAGGTCGACACAACAGCTGCCATGGCATAGATCCATGGTCTTCCTAGTAGGATGTTGTAATCAAGATTCCCATCGATGACTTCAACATCTATTTCTACCGTTTTTCCCCCTAGTTCAACCTTCAAGTTGTTTAGGATACCATACGGGGTATATGTCCTTCCGTCGAATGCTTTTAATGTCGTCGAAGATCGCGACAATGTTGGAGATCCTAAAGTTTTCCAGCAACTCATCGACATAATACATGTAGATGCCCCCTCATCAATAATTGTTCTGTGAACAGTTTTGTTGAGGGCTTTCACTTGAATAAGGAAAGCTAGTTGAGCTGGTAACTGAGGATCGTATCCTTTGTGGTCGAAGGATACAAGATTGGAATCCTTAGGATCAAATCCACCAATAGCCGATAACAAAGCCTGCCTTTGGGATGGACAATTTTGTAGTACTTCAAGAGTCGACATAGCGGATGGCGATTGGGCCAAATCTTCCACTATGTTATAATGCTGCGCTGCTCTGGCGCGAGGATTAAATGTCGACTTGTGTACTACTCCCTTTGGCGGTTTTATTGTTAATTCAGGAATGATGGGCGGTACAACTTCTGTCGAAGTTGTTGTCAAACTACTTGGTTGATCTTTACCTTTGTCGTTCGACAGCTGCGGATTCCCGTAATCTTTGTTCCTTGTCGAAATCAAAGCATCATTTTGTTGCTTGGAGATCGACAACATTAGCACTTGCGACGGGGAAGCATTTCCACTATCAACCAGATTTTGACCTGGATTTGGGAACGGATCAGTTAACACAGCTGAGGTTTGCGAACTTTTGAAGAACCTTTTAAGCTCAGCTTTGTAAGGACAATTTCCTGTCCAATGATCCTCATCACATATTTGACATGGATTTTTTGGTTTCCCTTTCCCAGGAGGGTTTGAAGAATTTTTTCCGGGAGATGACTCACCCTGTTTCTTCTTCTTCCCTTTGTTTTGCTTCTTCTTGCTTCCTGGTTGATTGGTTTCTTTGCCTTTTATCTGCTGATACGACATTTACTTCCGAAGCAAGAATTTCTTCTTTTGCATTTTGATCTGAAGTCTTACGAGCTTTCTTAGATAAATCCTTTGTCGATTTCGCGTTTGTCGTGCCAATCACACCATCGCCGGCATGAGAGTCACTATTTGATTTAGGAGGAGGAGGAATTGAGAATTCTGGTCTAGGGGCGTCAGGAATTTTGTCGTAGAGCGTGCCAGACTGAGTGTAGACTAAGTCTAGATATTGTGCACGAGCAATAACTTGCTCCTCCGTTACGACCCCCCCCCTTGGCCGCATCTTCCGTTATGGCAGGAATTAACGACTTGATAAACCATTCAGCTAATAGCTGATCGGGAACGTACGTTTTCACCATCCTACGACGACGACGCCACTCATGTATATGATCGGATATATGAGTGGCTGTTGTCTGCTTGAAGTTGGTTAAGATTTCCGTTCCCATTTCATACCTTATCGGTAATTGAAAATGGGTTAAGAATGTCGTGGCTAAGGAGCTGAAATTGTCGAACGAGGCTCTAGGTAATTCAATATAGCATTTTGCCGCTGGACCCGTTAACGTCCTCTAAAAGAGGCGAAGCCTTATCGAATCGTTTAAGGTGTTTGATGAACACCATAGATGAAAGGTCATTACGTGATTCGATGGATCTTCACCTGGATTTCCATTAAATTTAGGAATGTCCGAAGGAAGTTTGTGAGGAATCGCTGGCCACCAAGGGGCGTAAGCAATTGGATCGTTTGTTAACCGGTGTAAATCGGGTAACTCTAAAGTTGCCACGAATGTTAACTATTGATTCGGGTTAGGTGAAGCATACCCAGGGTACGATGGGATTGTGAGTCCATTGTTCAGATCATAGACAAATCCAGTGATTGGATCAAAGCAGCAGCTATCTACTTTGCATCTGAGAATAGCAGATGTAGTTCGATTGTTGCTGTTGAGTCTATGAAACAAACAATGATGGAAACACAAATAACATGACTAAACAGATCTCCAATTTGTTGTGGGGAAAAATGCCTATGTAGGACGATCCTATCCACCTAAGGTGTGACAATGCCTTAGCAACAAACAGAGATATCTATTCTAGTATTCTTCCTTTATGAATTAAGAATGAAGAGAGATAGATGGACTAACTGGTGTCTTCCATTCATCCCTCGATCCGGTCTCTCTTCTCTTTGAGGGTTCCCAGCTACTTGCCTTCTCGCTCGCCCAACTTCAAGAGGTTTCTGCAAGATCACAAGAAGAGAACACTACACAAGACATGGATTCATATTCATAACTAGTTCAGGATTAGAAATAAACTAAACATACTAATGCAATCATACATCAAAGATACATCAGTATATAGGAGAAACCAAGATAGCTTTATTGATGAATAACAAGGTTCAGGAAGAGATACAACCCAGAGGGCTCCAATCCAGCATCTCCTTCCCAGCAAATGGAATTCCTATCTTCACCCCCTTTAAAGCATTAAGCACCCAATGATTCCAATCTCAAACCAACAACAATTCTTTGCAATAACAAAATTCCAGCCTCTAGATCTCATGGAGGAGAGATCCATATATAGATGTTTGGAGAGAGGATGAGTCAGCTTGAGATCTGACTAGTGTCCTCTCCCTCTGTCAGTTCTTGATTCCACTTGGAGGTTCTTGCTTCCACTTGGAGATTGGCAACCTCTTACTCATCATTAGTCGAATTCACTAAGGCAAGTGTCATTGAGGAAGATTCTGGAAGCTTCATGGGTCTTGATACCTCTTGGAATGAACTTGCCATCTGGAAACTCTCGCTCAACGCACCCTGGTAGTGCTTCTACCTGCGTTGCAGTGCAGGTAGCTAGTGTTGGCTTTGACATTCAGCGCAGACAACTAGTGGAGCCACTGAATTGATCCTGAATTGACTTGTTTTTGAGCAGTTTCTGGTGGAAAACTTCTGTGAATTGCTGTGGTTTGTTGGCCTTGTTCCTCTATGGGTAGGAACAACATGTTTAGGGACTTTGAATCCCTTAGATTATGGACATTTCATGCTCAATTCTGTAAGGCACAAAAATGTCTATAACACGACTCCTTTTATTATGTAAGCTAGGAATGACCAATACTATGAGTTTAAAGGGTTAAGAACCTACAAACTAAGAAAATAAATGGTCGATTTTCACTTTCACGTAAAAAGGTTTGCATGCCCCCAGGTATAGCGAAGTAGGTTTTCCTAGGTTACCCCTCAATTTGCAGACAAAATGCTTGTTCTATCAGGAAAGGCCTACCTTATCCAGGTTACCCTTCAATTTGTAGACAAAACATTTGTTCTACCAGGAAAGGTCTACCTTCTAACAGAGGTATCTTATTCCAGTCTAATCCCATTTTCCTAAATGGATAGGTGTGTCAAACTAGTTATATGTCCTCTACGGAAACCTACCCTATACCTGAAGTTTTCCTGCCAAAGTAGACTAGGGTGCATGCCCCCTAGGTTTCAGTCTTGACCACCGAATCACTCGCGTTCATCAGGTGGACGAACTGGAGATTGATGAGACACTCTTTGTGCAAAAAGTCATGTTAGGGATGGCATTTGACTATTAGCTATGTGTGAACTGAGGAATGAAATCTGGTCTATGAGCTCGACCACTCTGCCTTCATGCGAAAAACACATTACTTGAAAGAGTGAGGAGACAATGGCTCCCACGCTATAAATGTAGTCACGCCCAAGCCATAGATTTTAATCTAAAGGTCCTTGGACTACCATTATGTTCAGATAAATGGTTTTCCTTCTCAAAGTTATAGGAAAACTTGGAAGGATCCCTAACGGTCGACTGGTTCCTTTATTGAAGCCTATCAGATTTCGCATCTCAGGAAGAAGCGATGGCGAACCAAGCGCTTTCCAAGCAGTTGAGGAAAGGATACTCATAGAAGCCCCTTCATCTATGATGGTACCAACCATGACCATTTTTTAAGTTTTCACTATGATTTGAAATGTTACATTAGATGGTAAACAGGGTCTGCCTAGTAGATTCCATTCGAAGGAAACGACTAGGTTGCTTGGAGGTGGGATTGAATAAACTACCGGATACAACTCTGATGAATTTCCTTCCTACGGTAAAGGAATGGGAAGATTGCCACCATGCTCATCGGAGTCTATGTTTACGAAAATAATTTGAACGTCGTCATTCTCATTCTCTTCGATGATTGTATCATCTGAAGGTAAATCTTCTGAAGCCAAGATGGGGTCAATTGCCATCTTGACCTATTGACTTTGGTCCGATGTGGACTTAGAGGGTTTATCTTCAATGATAGGTGCTTCGACCGACTCCAAAGGTGGGTCAGTCAGATTTTCAACTAGCAGCAGATTCGGAAAGAGTTTCTTGTACCCAGAAGGGAGTTGCTGCGGCGATGCAGGACGATTATCCAAGACTCTTTTAGCTTCATCCAGGAAGGGACAACAGTGGAGGGCATGATCGCCTTCACACAGTCTGTAGGGAAATTTAGATTTTCCTTTTTGTCTGGTGACTTCTCTTTCACTAGTTGACGATGTACTTTCAACATGGTCGTCAGAGGTTGACGACACCGGATTGTGCAAGTGGGGAGACCAGTCCCTTAGGATCTGTGGGATGCAAGGACAATCTCGGTGATAGTGGTCTCCTTTGTAGATGACACATGGAGATTTAGGTTTGGACATTGTAGTGTGTGGATTTTCGCTAGACGATGCACGGTTGCCCCTTTTTGCCATTAGCGCCTTCTTGTTCTTCTCCTTCCCCTTCTTCTTCTTTTCAGTTACTTGGTTTTTAGTTTTACTATCTTCAACAAGAGAAGAGGAAGAAGGAGAGGGAGAGACAAATGAAGTAGAAGGTTGGGGGGGAACTCTGGTATCATCTAGTTGCTGATTCAATTGTTCAGGAATCATGGTGCTTTGAATGATAGAGGTCGAGAAAAGCCATACCGGAATGCCAATTGTTAGTCTTGTAAGGGACAATGTGGCCATATGAGGTGCACCAACATCTCCCCAAGAGGAGAAAGGACTAGGATTTCCCCCAAAGGGAATCCTTGGTTGGTGGACTCCATTTCCTCAACTTAAGACCAATGAGGGAGGAATGATGCTATTCCGATTAAAATGAATTTTAGATGCTTTGACACAACTTGATTTTTCACTTTTTAAGAGTCGAGAAAAAGCTAAAGATGACTCTAGTCACCTTCGATTTTTAATGAGCCTGAAGTGACAAGTGCTCAGATGGACCATTTCCTTTAAGGAGTCTTAAAAGGAACGAAAGAGACTACTCTGGAAATCTAGACAGAGGGATTACCAAACCAATTGCAAAACTGCATAATACTTTTTATAGTACGATAGTCAATCTTCCCGAATGTTGTGTTTAGTGCATTGCGATCGATAGGGCCGCAGACACGACTTCCTAAGGATAAAGGATATATCCTAATGTGTTCTCCCAATATATTCTCGACAGTACGTGGGAGCACAAGTCTATACTGGCACTTATCAACTCAAAGAGGAGGAATCACCCAACCTACGATGAAAGTGACAGTTACCAGGCTTTACGACGCTGGAATACGTCTCTAGCAAAGACTTCTAGATGTTGTCCATTAGGATCCAAAGCGTTTTTATGTTCATTGAATTTATTACAGTTGATCTTTCTTAAGAAATTTTCCTTTCAGGTTCATCGCGTGATGTAGATATACAATTCCTAAAATTCAATCTAAGATGATAAATAGTCGTTTAATCTTATTTTTGTAATGAAAATCCTAGCTACTAAGGAAAGAGAAATGAAATTCTTTCAACATAGAGCAAAGAGCACACACTACATGCACTGTCCTAAATCAAAATGAACAAGCATTCTAAATGCAAATGCACATACAATGTATTTGTTTTTTATTTCTTAATGTGTGAATGACAAAAAGAATGCTAAGTACAAATCTGAGCTATTCCTTCTTTCAAAGCGACAATACTAACGATTTTCTTTTCAAAAAACGAAAAGGAGACAAAACGATGCTTTACGATTTTGAATTGAAAGCTGCTTTCGACACTCGAAATACTACTAATTCAGATCAAATACAAGAGTAACAGTGTAATTGACCATCAATAACAACAGGATTCTTTTCTTTGACTGAAAACGACGCTCGCGACACTTCCAAATCAAAAGACGACAATTCGATTAAGCTACTTCTTTGTAAAAGAGAACTGTAAATGGTGCACAATACATAAAAACATTCACAATTCTTTGTACAATGGAGGTTGTATGATGCAAAATAAAGGGGGTTTCAACAGTGGTCTACTGATCACAGATAGCAAAACTCCTGAATAAAGCTGAAGAGAGTGAAGAAAAACCAAAATCTGGAGGCAGATTTAGTCTTGTCTAATCATCGCACCTGTAACACAGGGAAACAGGGATGCATCCCAACTATTATGCATGGGAGGTGTGATGCATCTAGATTGCCTAAAGGAGAGGGTTCGATGGTCAAGGAACAAGACTTTAACTTGGTTTTTGGTCACAGTTTGCAGTTTAGTTTAGGGATTTAGGTCGAGCAAATGATAGTCCAGAACTACAAAGTATAGGGCTGATCTAATGAGGTTACTCAAGCTACCTCTAGGGCACTTAGGATGTTTGCAAGTCAATTGTTCAATTCATAAACAAACCCAGAGATTGACTGAAGGAGCGTTGATCTACTTTTCACTTGCATAACAAATACAGTTCGAAGGCTAGCTGGCTTAACTTCATGCTCCGTCTGTGGTTTATGAATCAAACAAATAGAGATAAGAAATCAAACTAATCACTCGCCAGTGGAGTCACCATTTTGTTATCGGGAAATGTAGTGTGTATTCAGAACTGATAGTCCACTGAGACAGGTAGATATCTTAGAAACAAATAGATTAAAGTCACTTGTTTTTCCTTTACGAGAGAGAGATGAGAAAGAAGTAGAGAGTACCAATCTCAGTCTTCCGCTTTGCTCCTTGCTTGTTTCCTTTCCCCTTTGACAGAATCTCGCCACTATTTCCTTACTTGTCCCACTTCAAAGAGCACCTGTATATTCATAGTAGCATAATACCATCAAAGCATAGAGATCTTACACTGTAAACAATATAGGATTAGATATATATTAACGATACAAATGCATATATCAACACAATATTCAGAGATACACGAGAATATGTAGGAAAACTCAAATAGCTTTATTAGTAAAAGTAGTAGAAGAGAGGATTATAACCACTTGGTCTAACCTAGCGCCATCCTCCCATCTTGAAAGCCCTTTTCACCTCACACAAAGCAGGATCACCCAACAATGTCTTCAAAGAGAAACTAGTGGCACCTCTTTGCAAATTATGAAATTCCAACCCCTGGATCTCTTGAATGAGGGATCCATTTATAGATATTTGCAGGGGGGTGAGTCAGCTTTTGGGATTTTGATTAGCTTCATCTCTTTGATAGTTCCTAGTTACACATGGAGATTTTAGATGTCTTACTCATCCCTGGGTGAACTTAGAGAGGCAAGTGTCAAATGAGCAGTTTCTAGAAGATTCTCTAGGTTTCCACCTAGCAAACTACTTGTGCCATTTGTCTGCTCTCGCTCATCACACCCTACAGAGAGGATTTTCAGTATGCATCACACTTTTTGCATGTGGCAGGTGAGATGCATCGCACCCTTTGCACTGGGCAGTCTGTATGGTCCTGCTTTGACCAGTTCTGAGTAGATTTTCATGGAGAACTTCTGGGAGATGATGTAATCAGCTGAACTTGCTCCTTTAGGGTATGGAACAACACTTTTAGGGACTTCGAAGCCCTTGGTTTATGGACATATGTGATTGGGGTTGTAGTGCCCAAATATGTCTATAACACTGACCCTCCTCAATGAACCTTTAATTTTAACCAACACATCAAACTGTTTTGTTGTTTTATCCACCGACGAACTTATACTAAAACCTTTTTGCATAGTGCGCCAAGGGGAGGAGCGTGACACGTTTTTCAAGACAGAGTAGGCAGAACCCTGAGCAGACCTGTGATAGTGGGTAGAACCTTGCCTGAGCACATTTTCCAGGGGGGTCGGTTTTGGTCCAGTGTCAGACTTGGGAAACTTTTATATCGATTTTACACCTCTCGGTGGCAGGAAATTAATGGTGATGCCAATCTCTGCAACAGAGCTATCCATTTTCAGCCACTTTCCAAAGTGGAGGTATAAGACTCCTTTTTTAAAATATTGATTGTACTTCCTCTTTCTCATGCTACTTAACGAATGAAGGCCTCCCCATTGATTGAGTAGGGCCCATAGACGTATTCCAAATTGGACGAACTTCATTATCAAGTCTCTTGTCTTATTTCATGATTTTATGTGTTTCTCCTCTTCTCTCATGTGCACATTAAATTTCTATGTTTAAACTATAATTTACACATGTAATTCTTTAGTACATCCATAGAAAAAGGATCTTGGATCAATGGGGAAGGCACCCTCAACTCTTTCTATATTTCCTCTTTCATTTCTGTTTTCTGCCATTGGTCTAGTAGGAATGGGTTCTTCTTCTTCTTCTTCCCCTTTAGTCTCTTCAAATATTTTTTGTTTCTTGCCTAAGGGTTCCTCTAGTTCACAACCATCGAAGAAGTGAGAAGATGGGTTGTTTGAAGAAGTGGGAGTATTTGGCAAAAAAATTCCCTATGTTATCCCTATTCCTACAAGGCATGAAAAAAAATGTTTTTGTTTTATTTCAAGTTTTTTTCAAACTTTGAAAGTGATCGAAGAATTGAAATTCCAAATTGAATGAAAACTAACTGATTGCATGGAAATTAACTACATGATTGAAATCTTGCTCACAGAATGGAAGGGAAAGTAAATAGTGCAGAATGGAAAAGGAAGCAAACTAAATTACGCTTGCAGAAATGAAACTAATCGCAGAATCTTAGAAACAATAAATGGAAGAAAGAAATCAGTAATCACATATTACTCAGACACATCCCCAGTAATGGAACTAAAAAGTGATGAGCACCAGTATTGCAACAAGAATGTTGCGACTCCTCGGGCTACCAACTTTATTTTATCAACCCAGGGTTCATCTAAACTTGGATGTGACAATGCTATATACACAAGTAAAAGTGATGGTTCTGCCTTTTATCACTATTCAGTTGGTGAGATACCACTAGGGTTTTTCATGCCATATGTCTATGGATTCATAAGAGGCTTTATTACTAATAAGTGAAAGAGAAATCTACTATAATAAGAACCTTATCTACTGGAGTAAGGAAAAACACTGAAATCCAATGCTAAAACACACCATTTCCTACCTACCTAATAAGAGACTATGTTTTAGAAATAATGTTATATTAACATGTATGAAATTCAACTGTCTTAAGAATGTAAATTCAAAGCATAAACATTGTACTACTGTGCATGTAAATGGCTACAACAAATCTAGTTTTATCTTTTTGTCTCTTTCCCTTTTTATGGAGAAGTTTGAAAGCTAATCTCTTTTGGTAATGTGGTAGGTGCCTTAGGGATGCTGGAGGATGGCTAGAAGGTTTGGGGGACTGTTAGGTGACCTTGCCTAGCTTTCTAGAGGTTTTCCCTCAATTCAGCCTCAAAACAAGCCACTATAGGAAAACATATAGGATGTCCTAAAAACCTAAATGACTCCCTGTATTTCTATAGGATACAACCGAGAGAAAAACGATGGGTTCTGAGGGTGATGGAATTCTTAGGGAAGGTGGTTGGTGGATGGAATGAAGTGATAAAATTCCTATGATCACTCAGAACTCAAAACCAAGGTTAGGAGATTGTTGGATTTGCTCAACATGCTTGGAGAAGTTTCCTTGAAAAATGATGAAATTGGTGAGGGTCTTAGTGAAAGCAAGGAATGATCATGGACGGATGAAGTTGGGAATAGGTTGTTGACTATGAGATCTCTCTTTGCTCCTAAAACACCTACATTGCACCAAACATTGATATTTGCCCAAAAATCATGTAAACAAGAAGAATGTCAATAAGTTAGAAAATAGAGTTTAATGAGCTAGTTCTCTACTTCATGCATGAGGAAAATTTGTAGAATAAGATGAAATCATTGATGAGATGTACTGTAAGACTGAATATGGAAGAAATTGTAGCTAAATCCTACACTTTCAAATTGATGAAATGCTGGCTTAAGCACAAAAACTCTAAACTCTATGAGAAAGTACAATTCTGTCTTTTTGGGGCTGCATAGGGGTCCTTTCGTCAAATCATGATCCCTAAAGGAACAAGTGAGGCAAAAACACCTATTGACAACTTTTTGATGTTCCTTTTATCCCTTGTAACTACTGCTGAATTAAAGCACAAATGGAAGCAAACTAATAAACAAACTAATCTAATCTATACTACTTGTAATGAAATACTTCTAAGGACAGTTTAACAATGAATCTATGAAATTAATATAAGCATACAGATACAAGAAGAGGAGACTTTGCTACTAGGGTTGGGACCTAACCCAAGAGCTACATCCCTTTGAGTTAACTCGGTGCTAGATGAAGAAAAAACTCATTCTCATTATCAAAATAGAAAATTACGTAGCAATGTCTTCCACAAGTCATGAGCTTGACAATAACTAGCGGTTTTATAGGAAAAATTCGAATCCTAATGAGGCTCTAGGAATCTTTATTTATACAACTAAAGTCTCAAATGATGTCCTTAAATATAGAGAGGCTCAACTCCCAAACTCGAGATGAACTAACTCTTTGACTATCTCTTGCTCGACTACCTTTTGATATCCATGACTTGGCTGCTTGTACTCTGAGCTAGTGTGATTGATGGAGGAATATTCGAATGAGGGAGGAGTAAATGAGGAGGATTTACCTCCTACAATCTCTCCTCTTTTTCCCATTTTCATTTCACCATTTAATCTTGCAAAAATTCCCTAATTTTCTCTCACAAACCTGCATTCAATGCACATTAGTCCACTAGGCATAATATCTCACTTTGACTCATCTCATTTGTTGGCTTATTGGGGTCTGACCCAGGTTTAGAGTTGATTTAGCCAAACAAATCCTAGTACTATTGGCCCTTTAGGCAACAGTCCATGGAGCGCAGTCTGAGTTCTCACTTGAAGTAGTATGGAAGGGTGCTAGAACCAAGTTTCCGCACCCTGGAGATGTTTGATGAGTTCAAGTGTTTCACAGTTCAACCCTACGCGCATGTTGCTACACGCACTTTCCCGTACCTCGTGGCCTGAGATGCTGCTTTCGTGTAACCCTAGTCGGGGGCCGAACACTGTTATTACCCAATTCCTTACTAGTAATCTAATGTTAGCTGATTATCTTAGCCTACTTTCATGCTTTATGTTACACTTAACAATATAAACCATTCATACACGTGCACGCAGTAAAGAAATAGTATACTCGCAAACTATATCAAACATGCATTAACCTAAGAACAAATACAAAACTTGATAACAAACTTCTCTTTATTATTTCTTCTTTGGTTAAGACTTCACTCTACCCTACGCACTCAGTTCCAGGGATCCGCACACTCAGCTGCGGATTACTAGGTCTCTGTGCACTCAACTACAGAGCCTTCTCTAACTCTACAACCGAAGACACACTTATTCATTTAGACTTTTTCTTCCCTCTACTACTTCACTGCTCTCCTTTACACTTAGAGCCTTGCTCTATTTAGACAATCCCATGGTCTGCAGACC
The DNA here is from genome assembly GCA_031772625.1 of Pinus tabuliformis. NCBI lineage: Eukaryota > Viridiplantae > Streptophyta > Pinopsida > Pinales > Pinaceae > Pinus > Pinus tabuliformis. The sequence goes on from CM062815.1 coordinate 53,575,731, forward strand.
ATGGGTAGGCTAACATTACATTACAAAACTAGGGCGAACAACCCTGTGACTCTATCATGTATTTCGCGCTCTGCGCCCACACTTCGCAGAGTCTTTACAAAAATATCAGGTCAAAACTTGGGCTTTGAGCCCCAAAACATGCCTTGGGGGGATTCCATTCTCAACAGGCCCCCAACATAAACATCGTGACTCACCCTCAAGTCACTCTATCGATGCAGCAATCTTTGTAAAGAGTCCTTCCAACTATTCTCGAACTGTGCTAAGGTCAGCAATGCACTGAGCTGCTACTTATTGGATCTATTGCATCCGTTCTTCCCAGACCTCTATGTCTGAATTATTTCCATACATCTGTACCGGTATCTACTCCATATGTTTATAGCCCTGCACCTTTGTTCGGCTCCTTGGAGCGCGAAGACTATGCTTCTACCGACTAGTCAGATAGCTGGCCCACCTATGTAGGGCTTCAAGTAGCTACCATTTACTTTGCCTGGTAAGGGTTCTCCATTTAGTTTGACTAACTGGACCGTGCCTCTGTTTGTGACCTCCTTAATCATGTATGGTCCCAGCCAATGCATTTTGAATTTTCCCAAAAAAATTCAAACTTACGGCCGTACATCAGCATTAAGTCATTTAACTTGAATGTGTGCAACTTAATATGGCGATTGTGCCAGGTCTTTTCACGCTGTTTTTGTACCCGCTAATGAAAAATAGCCAAGAATCATTCCTCCCCAAGTTCTTGCAATTACACGAGCCTTTCCTCCAGAGCTTCGCGGTCCGTCATCACTGTGAGTGCTATTATGCGCAGACTAGGTACGATGTATTCCATCGACATGATATCTTCCATGCCATAAACTAACTGAAAAGGTGTTTGTCCTGTCATTTTCTTGCACGTTGTCATATAATCCCATAGTACTGCGGCTACGCATAGGTCCCAATCAGTGTGTATCAACTGGTGGACCGTGTTCAGTACTTCGCATACTTTGTCAAAGGCTTCCACGTGGATAATCTGCAATGCACTTAGCCTTATCATACTTCGTTGTTTGTGCCATCGTCTTTCCCACTCCTGCTTGTTGGTCACATTTCCTATCACGAGGATGGTATGCGTTCCTACAAGTTGTGTACCATACACCTATACCCATATGGAGAGGTGGGCGCACAGGTTGTTTGGTCCATCATACCTAACTTTCATCTGCAACTGAGGCTTTCTAAATCACCTTAGCATTATCCTTCTGCATTTTTGCTAGTCCTCAAAGCTTCTTTAATGTGTTCCCCACCATTTTGTGGGTGTTGCACACAATACCCATTTCAGAGTGTCGAAACACTTCTGTTCGGGTACTTCACTTTCAAATTTGTTCAGGAACTCATCCACTTTTCTCAACCCATCATACATAGGAAGATCTCTTACCTCTGTTGTCATGCAACACAGTGACCTTATCATCATGTTATAATTGAGTGTGGTTACCTTGTGTAACTGGTTCTGCCATCATTCTATCCCTTCATCTGAACCTGAGGTGCAAGAGCTTTCGCACTCCCATGAAATCCTGCCATCTATTGTTAGATTCACCCAATCCTACTCCCATGTGTTTATCTTGTAGATACAGTCTAGATTGTCATCATTGTCGCAGTTGCGCACTGGCTCTATGTAACGAGATCCTTCCGTAGGGTCTAAATTTACCACTACGTGGAGTGAATTTTTCTCAAAGATCATCATGCGCTTCTTTAGATTTATCACTCCATTCATGTCAATGGCTAAATCTATTCCCAGTAGTGTGGGATAGGGATTGTTGTCATCAATAATCTCTATCACTTTGAAATCTGTAAGCACGCTCGCACCTTCGATACCCACCGTGATTCCCTGCAATCTTCCCATGGGTAGGATCTTTTGATGGTTCACTATTCACAATTGAGTAGGAGACCATTGCAACACGGGCCTGCCCATGCACTCCCATGTCTTCTTTGGCAAGACGTTCATGTCCGATCCTAGATCCAAAATCACTTGATCCATTTCATATTCCCCGATTTGTGCAGTCAATCGCATCTCCCTTCTTATTCACGTTGTGTGCTTTTCGAGCTTCCGGACTACGTGTGGTTCTCCTGGTCCAACACATCTAGTGATGATTTCTTGCATTCCCTTCACCGCTTTTTTGTCACACAGTAGCTTCATGCATGTCCCCAGAAAGGTAGTGAGCATTGATGGGTCCATCTCTGGTTCTAGTTTGTCTTTACTACCTAAAGTGGAGGCCTATGTGAAGCTCTTCTTAGCTTCCATGAATGTCTCCTTCACATGCTCCAAACTGAACTCTGGTTCCTTTGTTTGAGCCTTGTGAACCTAGGCACTCTCTTTGGGCTATTTTCCATTGTCATCTCCTATCATGATATTGCTTCGAAGCATGATGTTTACATTTGGGTCCTCCTCGCATGGCTCAGACCTCATCATTTGTAGATTTTGAGTCGGGAGAGGCTGGAGTGTTACTTTATCGTGAAACCTCGCTATCAGTGTGGGGTATTCCTCCATATCATGATCAAACTGGGTAAAATATAAATATGATGCTCTCATCAGATTTGTACAATTATGGGAATAATGCCTTGGCCCTTCACAATTGTAAAAATAAGTTGTCTGTGTCCCCTTCCTGGTCCCATTCCACCTCGACTGCATCCGTGCCCCTGAAATCCAGTGCACGTCATCCTTTTATTTTGATCGATGGCTCGCATTTTGGTCTGAACTCTGTAGGTGGGAGTCTGATCCATCATCATTTCATAACTCCTACAAGTGCGTTCATCATGGCCTACTGACCTGTAGAAATTATAAAACAATTATTGGGACGTCTACGTATACTTCTGTAATTGATGGCATTTATCTGTAGCAGGCTTCCCTACTATCTGACAAATCGCACACCATAATGTAGGTGCCACACTCGATCTTGCTTGTGCCTATAGTCTCAATGGCATCGGCCCTCCTCCCTCCAGGTAGTTCAAGAAAACTGGACAGTGGTCCTTGTCATGTCCTTGGCCTTTGTATTTTATGCACCATACCTCCTCACATGCTTCTGGGTGAATTGTCTTGTCTTGTTTCAAACTCTACATCTCAGGACACAAGTTTTTCAACTACGCATGGATCTGTTGGACTCCCAGGTTAGGATCTTGTATTGGGGGCTCGTGTAGTCCCATTGTGATCTCCAAGGCCTCAACCTGAGTGGATAGCTTCTGTTGTGACAGTGCAGTCCTTAGATGCGGCAGTATCAATGCTACAAACCATGCGCGATGTTGCCCATCCATCAAGATCACGTTGGCTTCCTGAATCATACCCTTCAGCCTCTGATCTAGCTCCCAGGGGGTCTCATCTGGAAGCATCACAATTTCCTTAAATCCGATAATCGACTGCGTCTCTGATTTTAGCTTGCTAAATTCCCTGTTTAGTGTAGCTTGGATATCCACGATCCCTATGTTTAGATTGTTATTGGAATGCTTAATGTACCACATCTGTGCAGGATTCTGCAAGGCGCTGATGAGCGTTGCTTTCTTTATGCTATCATCCATCACTCTTGTTCTTCCCATACAGCCTTTACCATGAACCAAAATTGGTTTGAATCTTCGTTCCCTACTCCTTTGAACACTGGCAACTTTATTGCGCTCACCATATTGAACTGTTGTGGTGGCAAAGTTGGTGTGGGCGAAGGTGGGGGTGAAGATGGTGAAACTGGTGGTGGTGTAGGTCGAAGTGGTATGCGCGGAATTCGCTGCCTTACCAAACTGATCACACTTCTTGGTGAAACTTTCGCAAGCTCTTCCTCGCTTTCCTGTGGAGGTGAAATTAAGGGGCTAGAATCTATTTTTGTGCTACCTTCCTATCTGTAGATCCTCCCACTTCACGTAGCCCCAAACATCAATTTATTTTCATAACCCGCTTTTCACATAGTAGCATTTTAATCCATGTGTTCAAAGATTTAACATACTTACCTCGCGGTCCTTTGAGGAAGCATCGTTTTGCCTCGCTGTAGCTGATTGAAGTATCTACCACGAACTCGGCGATAAACCATCCTATAATCCAATCGAGCCAATGATCCATAGTGCACGTGATATTTTCTTCCAATGCCTCTAGTCTGCGCAACAACTCTAGAGTCCACACAATACGTTTGTCGAGCCTACACCTTCCCTGACTGTCTGCTAACTTCGTGATCCATTTGTACAACTCAGAGGGGAAGGATGTAAAGAAAATTTTGTAGATTTCCATATATAAGTAGCACTGTAACCACTCTTCCTTCAATACCCGTAGATTCTTTCTTTCCTACACCGCGAACTCATGAATCTTTCTATCCAACCACTCTTCAATTTCTTTCTTTGTTGGATTCCAGTGAAATGACATCACGCATATCTTATGCAGATCCCAGTCCTAGCAACAAACCTATTTTTTTGCTTATTAGGGCCTGACCTAGGTTCATATTTGATTTAGCCAAACAAATCCTTGTACTACTGGCCCTTTCAGCAACAATCCGTGGAGCATGAACTAAGGTCTCACCCGAAGTAGTATGGGAGGGTGCTAGAACCAGGTTTCTACACCCTGGAGATGTCTGATGAGTTAAAATGTTTCACGGTTCGACCCTACACACATTGCTACGTGCACTTTCTTGTACCTCGTAGCTTGATATGCTACCTTCGCGCAGCCCTACTCAAGGGCCGAACGCTATTATTACCCAAGTCCTTACTTGTAATCCAATGTTAGTTGATGATCTTAGCTTACTTGCATGCTTTAAGTTACACTTAATAATATAAGCCATCCATACAGGTGCGTGTAGTAAAGAAAAAATATATTCACAAACTATATCAAACATGCATTAACCCAAGAACAAATACACAACTTGATAACAAACTTCTCTATTTTATTTCGTCTTCGGTTACAGACTTGACTCTGCCCTGCGCACTCAGCTACAGGGGTCTGTGCACTCAACTGCGGAGTACTAGGCCTCTGCGCACTCAGCTGCAGAGCCTTCTCCCACTCTACAACCCAAGACACACTTAGTCACTTAGACTTTTTCTTTCCTCTACTACTTTTCTGCTCTCCTTTACACTTAGAGCCTCGCTCTATTTATACAATCTCATGGTCTGTGGACCATGGATAGGCCGACATTACATTACAAAAATAAGGTGGACAACCCTGTGACTCTATCATACATTTTGCGCTCCGTGCCCGCACTTCGTAGAGTCTTTACAACAATATTGGGTCAAAACATGGGCTTTGAGTCTCAAAACATCCCTTGGGGGGATTCCATGACCAACATCATTAAACAAAATATAATCAAACCATGTAGTAAATTGTGAGAAGATTTTATTTGACTAAGATAGGAGGTGAATTGAGGTCCATATAGTTACCCAATGATGAGGCTCATCAAGCCCCAATGTGACCTCATGATTGACCTTGAAATGGGATTCCTAGGCAATCTGACACTACAAATCGATTTTCCTTCCCTACCACAAGATGTTAGGTTTGTTTTTGGTCTTGGAGAAGTTTACCTCACTCTCCTATTGTAATACCCTATCCTAAGATAATGTTGGTGTGATACCAATGAAAGGTAACAATTCTTGAATACATTTTATTTTGTGTTAAGTTTAAGGTTGCTATTTACTCAAAAGGAAGTGGAGTGCAGCCTATATGGTGTGAAAATAATCAAGACAAAAAAAAGTGCAAGCTATATGGAAATGGAAAATTTTCATTTTTCATTGAATGAAATCTACCTATTGAAAGGAAGACTCTTTCTCCTCTTTTAAATGAAATCAACAACCTCACACTCTCACAATTATCACTCCTTGAAAATAGACCCAAATAGAAACCCAGGAAAACAATAAAAAATAGCTTATATAGAGAAACCAAGCAAGAAAACCAAACAATTAAAAGTTGAAACTTGGGTTTGAAAACCAAAATATCACCAAAAAAAGTCAAATAAAAGATGATAAATAGAAATAGGAATCACACGTTAGGTCTCATGGTTATAGGTCAATGGACAAAATAATCAAGGATAAACAATGATCTACAAGGGTAAAAATTCCTAGCCGTAATTCGAGGAAAAGAATAGAAAGTAATGGAAACCAAAGAAAATGATTTAAAACTAATATATTGAATAGATCCAAAACACTAAAACAAACCTCTCAAGTCCAATTTTTCATAACCCCAACAACAAGAGATAAAAGTGCCACTAAAACTAAGAAAAAGTAAACAAGGCAATTTCAATGGACATACCAAAAATTTAAAAAATTGATGAGAATGAATTTAAATAAAATGACATGGTTCATTTCTAAAATATATTTGGATTAATATGCTCAATAAAAACACAAATACTAAAAATCAAAGCAAGATATTGTAAAAACTCACCCCAAAACAAGCAAAATAACCTTAAGGAAAACCCTAAAATTGTAAATCTAGGAGATATAATTCAATTCAATAGCTTTGAGCTATATTAGAAACATATTTGAACTGCATCACACAAACCTTAAATATAAAATCAATATTTGAGGGATAATCCCTAAAAAAATAAAAACATAAAGATTTGTGGGTTAAGAAGTAGGAAACCAAGGCAATTGCAAAGATTACTGATGAGTTCTAGTATTACAACAACAACGTTGCAACTCCTAGGGCTAATAGCTTTAATTTATCACTAATAAGTTAGTACAGACATAAGAGGTGACATTGCTACAGGAATATTAAGAAATATTATACCTAAGTTACTTTGAAGCAATGGAATGAACTCGAATGTGTAGAGACCATTTTCCAAAATTCCAAAGAAGGTAAACTAATGAACTCAACTTTGCAAGAAAATAGACAATTGGAGAATTACCTGTCCTACTACATCAAGTAAAAACTAATCTTTTTGAATTAAAATAAAGGTTGGAAAACAAATCCTAATCTATTTGCAGAAGATAAATAATAGGAAAATAAACCATAGCTAGTTGCATGAAAGAATTGACTCTAATATATCTTGCGAGAAATAAAGTCTACACTATTACAATCAAGGTGGAATATACTCTATTTATAGATAATATCAAATGCTAAAAAATGATCAATGTAAACTATGAGTCTATGCTACTTAACTCATAAAAAAACAGAAAACCCTGATTACAAATTTAAAGCTATAGTAATGAAAGGATGATATACAAAGGGTCTTTGGTCTTCTCATGTTGGGTTGCAAGGTTTAGGTGTTGTAGAGTGATGAAAAGAAAAAAATATGCTTAAGAGGCAATTATGGCCAAGTTATAATGAACTATGTGAAGTGCTACAATATTGCTACAGGATGCCCTGTATTGCTATAAGACTACATCTAAGAGTGATTTAAGGGTTTTAGAAGCGGTTTGAAGGTGGGATAAGGTAGTAGGAGGTTTTTAAAGAGTGTATGGGACCTTTCCAATCTTATATATACCAGATAGTCCATATTGCACAATGGGAAAGGGAAACTAAAGGTCTATTGTAGCTCTGTAATGAAATTTTTTGTGCACAAGCAATGTAGAGAAACAAATAAAAATGGTAGTATTGAAGAAGATGGTGTTTATGCATGGAAAGTGATGCTAATTTTCCATAGTAACCAATAAATCTCACTTTCATACAAAATAATTATTCAACTAGCAAATACATCATGATTAAAAGGATACTAAAATGATAATTGTAGAAAACTAAAATGCATAGGAAAGGATGAGTTGAATTTAAACTAGGATCTGACTATTGCATAAAATAAAGACTATATTTTAGTTCTTATCCTCATAAGGCATACAAAAAAGCTTATTAAGAGAGCTAAATGATCAATTTGTAGAGACAATTTTTTTTCATATAAATAGATTTGTAATAAGAGACACAACTGGGCTATGTGCAGAAAAATAAATGCATAACAAAAATATAAATAAGAGGGGCTTTAGTGCTTGGGTTGGGCCCTAACCCGAGTAAACTCAACTCCCTTAATAAAATATCACATGAGAGGAAAAATGATGATTTTCATTAATCTCATAAACTTCTCAAATACATAGCATGGCAATGAAAATAACAAGTAGCAAGCTCTAGCTCTAGTAGTTACTATCTTCCTCTAAAATGTCGAATTGTACTAAGCTGCTAATATGCTTTATTTATAGAAAAATGAGAGAGGATAAGCTTCCTTGAAGGGAGGGTCATTTCGCTCCAAATCTCCTGCAAAATTGGTTCTAGTCTCCTATGATTTTTGGAGTCATTGAGGGGTAGTAAATTCCCATAAGCCAATATAGCTGTTGATGGGGCGATGCAGGGACTGAGCGTCCTAAATATCCTCCTACTAGTCTCTAATACATTTATGTACAATAAAATTTCCTTTTCCTACACATCCAATGCATTAGGATATAGGATATGAACAAATATTCCTTCACCTTCCTAGTGAACACATTATAGCTCAAAAATATGTCATCAAATTCGAAGAGAGAGGTTAAAATGTGTTAAAGGATAGTCAAATGGTCCTGGAATTGTACCTATTGGGGAGACCCATCATACCCACATACTCAAAGTGTTTCTCATACTCTGTGAAACTTAGTCACTTAACTACATCTCGTTCATGGCCATGTTGGCCTCTATGACTTCTTAAGCCACCTCAGAAGGGATTCCTTTTCTTAGGATGAAGAGTTGCATTTTTTTCATTCTTTACCTATTCTATCTATTCATGTACATTTTCTCTATTTTCTTGCAAGCAAAATAGTAGAGGAGGACTGAAATTTAGTTCAATCCAAATGGTTGCCAATCTATGGACTATACTCTTGTACATAATGATTATATCCAAAGAATTCCTTATCCTTTCAGGAGAGTGTCATTGTTTCATTTTCAATTTGTGTGGTAGAGTATGCCACCTCCCTTGACAGTCTCACAAGATTTGATTTCCCAGTAACCTGAAGGTATATTAAAAGTGCAATGTTTCCTATTCTTTCTTCTCTATATGTGATGGTGCAATCCTAGTCTCTTCAGAAATGAACTTATGGTAACTGATGACAAGGTGAGGGCCTCTTAACTCTACTTTTCTCCATAAGGGTCCATTAACCTCCTTGTCCGTGACTCTTTTTATTTCTTCAGCTATTGCCTCTTCATAGCTAAGCTAGGAATCCAAGTTCATGAATTTCATATCCCCCATTCTTGAGTTGGGGTACCAAACTTTCATGTCAATCAATATTAATAATGCATGTAAAATTTAGAAACTTTAACTCTACCCTCAACACTAGCTTTATGAAAAAACTCAATGAATTTTCCGTAATCTTAGAAAGGGGGAGAGGAAAGTTGTGCTAATTTTTTTTATCTTGAATTGATACCATCATTACTTTAGGAGCATTGAATAATTTTTTGATGGATTCTTGCATTGGATGGATTCCATGGTGGAAACATTCTCCTATTTCTCATGTAGTTGAGCCTTATTCTCATATTCTTTGTTTGCAGCTCCATTATTACTTTAGGAGCATTGGATAATTTTTTGATGGATTCTTGCATTGGATGGATTCCATGGTGGAAACATTCTCCTATTTCTCCTGTAGTTGGGCCTTAGTCATATATTCTTTGTTTGCAGCTGGTCCCACATATTAGGTTCCCTGATTCTAAGATCAAACATCCCCCCCCCCCCCAATATTTTTAATCTCTCCACCATTATCCCCACATCTTCCACTCCCTTAAATTTTGCAATTTACATCTACCTATGGGATTGAAAAATGGGTAGGGAGGATCTCCCCTTATTCAAACTATTTGTAGTAGGATCCTAATTTTGGTTGTGGATCTAGCTCTTGTAGGTTTAAATTTTTCTCTTCTACACCCATAGCCCCTTCATATGTATGTCCTTCCTATTCCTATAGTTGTGCAATGCCTTCCTATAACACTGTTTTTCCTTCATATAACACTACCTTGCCTTCCTGTAGCATTGTTTTTCCTTCATGAAGAAGTGCCAATTTTAATGACCTATCTAGGGGTTTGAATTTTCTTGCTGCTTGGAACCTTTTGTGGGTTTTGTGGTTGTTTTCCCTTAGTTTTGATAGAGGTTATTGTTTTAATGGCTTCTTACCTCTTTCAAATTCTCCCCCTTACTGGATGGATGATTCTCCAATAGTGATAGGGGTTGGAGAAGGGGGTTTAGGCTTCCCTTAGCTTATCTTGTTGTTCTTTCTTCTATTGAATTCTTTTTGTAACAGCTACAACCACCCTCCAAAATTTTCCCTTCACTTTATTTTGGAGCCACCCTCCTCAAAATCTCAGCAGTCATCTTGTACTGCAGGGTACTTGTGTTTCATTTGATTTTATCTTTCACCTAATATATTGTGTTCACTTGTTTTGTTGTCTAACCACAAGCTGACCCAACAACTTGGTTTACATTTGGTCTATGTGCTTTGGGAAATTGTGCAAAATAGTCAAAGAGCTACCTTGCTCCTAGAAATTGGTTAGAGCAGGAAACCAACCTTGCTCTGGAAAACTGCGTAGAGCAGACCGAAAACCTTGCTTCAAAAAATTTCACAAAGTAGGAAGCCCAACCTTGCTCTGGAAAATTGTGAAAACCATATCGATAGTGAGCTAAGGCTCAAAACTGTGCTGACCCAGCAGGAAACTAGCCATGGTCTGGGAAATTGTGCAAAACTTGTGAGACAACCAAAGCCACATAGCCCAGAAAAAACAAAAAAGATTTCCTTCAGTGGTTGTCCATTGCTTGTATTAGTAGGTTTCCTGGTTCCCTCTAGAACAACGCAATTCTTACATGCATGCATGAAAATGTTTCCTAGATTTTAGGGATCTATTTTTAGGACTATGAGTTACATGCAAAATCAATTTTTGAAACTTCCCACCAAGTGTCGTTTTCTCCTAGATTTGTGGCATGTGTGTCATAAACCATAAATCTAACAAATCTATTTAATCGATGCCCCATAGCTCATTCTTCACATTCGATATTGGAGCTCTCGCATTCCCAAGGCATCTAGGAACCTTCGACAGAGTTGGCACAATGTTTCTAGGTAAGTTTTGATTTTCATGTATTTTTTTGCAATTTCTGTCATTTTTTATTTATTGGCTTGTGTGAGTGTTGTTTTCCTTGTTTTATTGAATGAATCCTAGCATTTCAATGTATTTTAACTTGTAGAAGTGTTGTTTCAAGTTTTTCGTTGCATTTCTTTAGTGTCGCATACATGACCCTATTTCTGCTCCGATAGTCGCTATTGCGAAGACTTTCTTCATGAGCTTCATTGATTTACCATTTGATTAATTTTTGCACTATCATAGATTGCATGCATATCTATTCACTCAGATATGCACCATATTTTCACACTCATTTAGACCTTCTCATTTCCAGGTTTCCCTTGGGAAGATATGGGCTTTCTTGGCCTAGATCTTGCTTCTCCCAGCATGCACTACACATTCCCGTAAGTTAAAGCTCTGGTTTGCCTCCAGGAATTGTGAATAGGTTGCCTGAAGTTGGCCCCCATATGTGTTCTACATATTTATCGCAGAAACTGTCCAATCTTTCCCACTGGGACTATGCAATGTGTAGTCCCAGCCAACAACCTAGCTAAAATAAAATGTGCATTACATAGTAATAGTCCATAATCAACCTCTCTCGACTCTTCTCTATGCAGTTCCAGTCAGCAATAGGCATCACTGCCAGTTGGGACTATGCAATGCGTAGCTCCAACTGATAGTATCCCAACCTCTCAGAGTCAATGTTGCATAATCTTGCCTAGAATTCACTCAGTTTGTTGCATGATCGATTCCTCAGTTAATTTATGTTTTTTAGCTGACATTGGCTTTCCTTGAGTGTCTTCTCTATCTCCAGGTACAACAAGTGTTGAGAAGCTTCTCAGCGGTATAGGTAACATGGTGTCCAAGAGAGATGGATCAAAGGACACAGTTGAAAGCAGTAATTGAGATGTGGTTTAATGGGTGTCTATGAGGTTGAAAGTTTATGCAAACACAAATCTATTCATTGAGAAATACATCAAGATCACATGGAAAGACATCAAAACTATATTACACACACAATGTTGAGGAGAATATGGAGGACCATCATGTCTATGTCAACATTCATAAGTCAAGATTTTACAAGGTTGTATGAAGGTATTCCACCTTCCCATGTGTAGACATGATCCACTGGATTGTCTCACACACTGATCCCGAGACAATGATACTCAGTAGTGTTAGTGGAGTAGATATTTCCACCTTTAGGGCAGAGGATTATCATGAGATGTATCATTTTTCGTGGCCTGTGAATATGATTTAAGTATTGTTCTACACTTCCAACAACAGCACGAACACGAGTTACATCTTGAAGCATTGGTTAAGGGAGCCATTAAAGTTCAAGATGACACCCAACTAGATATACAAGACAAAGACACTCAATAAGGCTTACCAACTCTTGGTCATCTTCACATGTCACCTGTATGGCGAAGAGAGTACGGATACCTTCTTACAAATTTAGGTGGTTCTATTGGGTTAGATGGAAAGTGAAGGAAAGCCATTCAACTGGTCTCACATGTTGTCTCTTCAGCTGAAAGTGGGTGTATCAAATACTTGAAGTCTGCCTAAGGATCAACATGTAAGAAGGCAAACCTGCCTAAGGATCAACCTGTCAATGGTTTCCTGGAATGGGTTGGGAATGGAAAACTTCAGAGAATGCTCTGAACATATATTGCAAGCTTCTCTTAGAGTGTATCTATCGAGGAGTCATGGCTATACTATCTGACCACTTCATTGACCCTCTGTATATCATGATATTTGAACAATATTTGTGTTTCATGTCCTAGGAAACAATGGAAGAGTTGTTGAACATTGCAGATTGGTACTCCTCACCCAATGGCACCTTCATTAGGATGTACAGTGTGGAGAAGGATTTTCATTTGTTGTCGAATTTTTCCACAAACAAGTTAGTCATGCAATAGGTTCCATACCACATCTCAACAGGGTTGTTAGCTAGAGTGCATAGGAAGAAGAAGGCATCATGGCTTATGTTTCCTCTATGGATTAGGTTGTACACGATTTGGAGTTTGAAAGAAGCAAATTCGGAGGTTGCGAACATCAAGAAGTTTAAGTTCGACGCCAAGAGTTTCAATCCGTACGATTTGCATGGCTTATGCAGGGACCACTATAAGAGAGTGTAATATCATTGGATCCAGGGGGTGTTTCATTGGCTAGAGGAAGGCCCTTGGAGATATTGTTATAACTCCTGTAGGCAGGGAAAATTTTAAGGATGGATATCTATTTTAAAGTTTAGAAACTGTATGTTTGATGATATTTTGTAAAAATATCTAAATGTAAAATTATATTATATTAGTCTATATAAGATCTTGGTGATTTTTAAGGTAAATTAATTTCATACTATAAAACTTGGGCGAATTATTTTTAGAAAAAATGGAGATTGGAGAATATCTATTTTGGAAAAAGTATAGAAAATTATCATACTTGCGAATATTAGCCCCTAAAATTTTCCTTGCCTCTAGGCTCAATGAATTGGCTAGCATAGTAGTAGAGTGGATAGCAGCACCATAGGGAGTAGCAACAAAAACAATAGTAAGTAGAAAACCTGCGCAAGGCAAAGGCAAGAGGAAGATAACTGAAAGCATAGAGGCAGAGCAAAGCTACAATTTTAAGGAACATCCACTTGTTGAGAGAGTAGCTTTCGAGATAGAAGTAAAGAGGCAACACGACGATAGGAAAGGAGCGCAAAAAAGAAGAGATAAGAAAATACTGGAAGAGATAGAGAGGAACTTATAGGAAGTAGATAAGAAGATCAAAGAAGAACAAGAGTTGCGCAGAAGAGAGAAGGAAGTGCATTAGGGACAGGAAGAAGAAGAGGAAAAAGAGAAAGTGCAAGGCACTCAGACAACACAAACTATGCTAATATAGGTTGAAGACTCATATCCACTAGCAGAAAATGATGAACAAGGTGAGTAGCCACAGGAATAGGAACTTGCTCAGTAGGAAGAACCAATATTAGAATCGATGGACATGAATATGGTAGATCTAGAACAGGATCAGGACATTGAACTCATGCCAAAATCAACCGAGGTCACCCCATTAGCTTCACCATATCCAGCACCAGAGCAAGTCCCAAGTGAATAAGGAGAGATCGTTCTCTTTGAGGATGATCTGGGAATAGATGTGTAAAACATATCCTTTGATGAGTCACAACACAAAGTTGTACAAGTACGTAGAGCACACATCCCAGATGAGCATGCATCATCTGTGCACTTTGAAGAATGGGTGATTATTTTAGATGTGCGAAGACATCCAACTACCTTGGTTGATGCTACAAAGGCTTATGTTGAAGCCATGAGCTCAAGTGTGAAGTTCTTGATAGTACAAAATTAGCGTGTGGCTAAGGAATTGTAAGAATCCAAGAAGAGAGAGGAACAATCAACAAGATCCACCAGAGAAGAGATGAAGAAAGTGATACTTGTTGAAGTGTCTTCTCCTGAGATAGCCATGCGAAGACTATATGACATGTTTGTCACCATGCACAAGGTAGTTGTCCATCTACATGGTCATCAGTAGCATTGCATCAAGATAACACACACACTCACAGACATACATGTCATTGTTGATCATGTACGGACATGAACAATGAGGTCAAAGGGAACCCCGCTTCAGTTGCACAATATGATGAAGCAGTAGGTAGAGTTGGACAAAGCACGCATCTAGAGTTTGATCCAAAACTATGAGGAACTCCCACTATTCATCACCAATGTCGAGACTTCGTATGCATGGATTTTCAAGAGTTCGGATATTGTGGTGAGAAAGTATGGCACCCCATTAATTGGAACACTAACTGAAGGCAAATAGAAGAAACAAGTCTAACTAGAGATCGACATGTACTTTGATCAGTTGATACACATGGTCACCAGTGCATATTTGCATATTAGCGTAGAGGACATGCAAAGATATGTCATTGGTCTAGTCGTGCTCAGGACTAAGTTGTGCATGTTACAACATGAGTTGGATAGAGGTTCTATATTAGTATATCTGGAAGCGATGGAGGCAAGAGTTCCTTTCGAGATAGACATGATCAAATAGTATGTGGGCACCATTGCGCACTACCAAGATTAACATTAGTTCTCCATTGAAGATCATGGAGAGGATGTTGATGGGTTGGTATTTCCATAGCCGTCTGAGTCTTAGTGTTGTATTATTTGGATGACTCAAGCCTAAATTTGTCCGACATGGGTATATGTGGAAAATGTCTTATTATTGTAAACATGATGTAAAGTAAAATTCCAAGTGTCATTAGTTGAATGCAAATAGTCATACGTAATGTAAAGAGTTATATGTAACGACGTTGAAGAGTCATGAGGGTAGTCCAAGAGTCACAAAGGGGAGTTTCAAGGGTCACCCCACCCTTTGTTATAAATATAACCTCATAAATAATGGAACATGCTTTTGGGAGCCAAGCTTTTGGTAGGAATTTCTTAGAGAGGGCTTGGAGAGTATTGTGACGAGCCTTGGCTTCTCCATAGTGTAGAGCGAGTACATCTCTTTGGAGGAGTAGGCGGTGTTGATTGTTAGATTCCACTATTGGGGCTAGTGGTTGTCATGGTTGTATGTATGGATGGAACTTTCACCTTATATTATATAACAAAGCCAACATGTCTACATGATGTTTTTATTATAGTTCAACTATTCTTGTTACTTTAGCAATGTATGTCTTTTAAATTATACATTTTTGTATGAAATATTTTGTATGTGATTGTATGAATCTTGTTGAAGTTATGTTACTGGTTTAACCCGTCACTTTGGATTGTGGACTATTCTTCTTTCCATATTGTGATGTAATTCAGTTCGTGTGTTCCTTTCAAGCTGCATACTATTACAGGCTTCTAATGGATACACTTATCCCCCCCTCCATGTGTTAAAACCCCCATGCATATCACTTGACTCGCTTCAAGGTCATACACTTGATTCAGACAAATATATATTACTTACCTGAACCTCTATGCGCCATTGCAGTCAAGGCATAACTTTACTACCCACTGCTAGGACTCCTACTCCAAATGGTCTAAGCTCTAGTTGGGACTTCTTACCAGGAAGATCTACTGACATGTTGGCGGGTCCAACACTGTCAACAAGTACATAGGGGGTTTTCTTGGCCTCCTTCCAATTGGTTTAGTAGGGGTACTTAAGGTTGCCAAGGTGGCAATTTCTTCTTCTTCTATATTCCCCTCTGAAGTAATTTCCTTCTGATCCCTTCCTTTTCTCTTTTGTGGTATAGATGATTTCCCAATGGCCTATGAAATCTTATGTTCTGGTATTTCATCATAACAAGCTTGATTGGGTATTCCTTAGGCACTATGATTTTTGGTTTTATTCTAGTTTGTTCCTCTACTTCCTCTTCTTCCTCCACCATTTTCATCTTTGATTTTTCTTTTAGCTCTTCCTCTTCTCCTTTAGCCTCTTCTTCTTTTTCCTCTTCTTCAGTAGATCCTTCCTCAGTTGCATCTCCTCCAAGTTTCAGTTTGGCTTGTGATTGGGTTTTTATGAGGAAATCCCTATCCATGTCAACAAAGTGAGCTAAAGATACATGGTTTTGAAGACCCTCCAGAGCATCCACAACCAGTAATATTATTAACCCATGATGTTCTATGTATTGATATTTTCCTCCTTTAACTTTTTGGCTCATATCTTTGATGGACTCAAAAATATAGTGAGGAATGCTCAATATTTATTGGGTAGGGAAGTTCAATTGAAACCTTAGCTGGTAGAGAATTCTAAATAACTATGCGTAGACTATACTAAGTATTCCATGACAATATATGTACTTTAGGACATGGTATACTACTTCCACCCAGGGATAGGGTAAAATTTCTCTTGTAATTCCATATTCATCCTCAATGGGTTATTCTTCTGGAAGAAAAAACTTCTTCTTTGTAGTGATAACATCTATCCTTTCTTCTTTACTCCATATCATTCCTAGGGGAGGTGTATTTATTCTATTGATGACATATTCATTCAAGTGGATAGTGAGCCCCCTCACTATTCTGATGGAAACATTGTCTCCTTAGGGTTGGAGGATCAAAGAAAATTCCTAAGTGACACCATCATTGAAACCGATGAACTTCTCAAACAACCCTAGCCACTGATGGCTGGAAAAGAAATCCTTGATAGCAGGATGCTAGTGAATTCTAGATGGATTTGTGGGCTCCCTATGGTTGAATCTGCCCCCATAATCTTCAATAAAAATTTTCCAAAGTTGAAGAAGCAATTTACCCCCTTTGCTACAGGCTTTAGATAATTTTGTGCAATTAGCATTATTGAGGCAAAGGTAAAATGAGGAATTTGTTTACACTACTTGGAAGAGGGTAGATTTCATGATACAACTCAAAACAATTACATTTCCCTTATTATCATGCCTAATTTAGAAAAAAATCAAATTTCATTTTCCTTTCATGCCCAAACTTATATCAGAAACTACAAAAATTGACAGGGAAAATTGTTACTTACCCTCCCTCTGATGTTCCTCCTTGAATTCTAGGGTTTGAGTGATGAAATTGCTTGGAATCAAGATCCTTGCAACTCTATCAACTTTCCTGTTAAACTTTATGTCAATCCTATAACAATAATCTATAGGTCTTATAACATCTTAAGTAGTGGTTTATGAAAACAATGGCATAGGTGGCTCGACTCTCAACAGTTGTGGTAGGCCTCCCTTGTTTCTAAAATAAACTTTTTATAATAAATGAGGCTCAAGGTCTGACTTATGCTATTGGTGGTTTTGTGGTTTGGCTTAGCACATTGTGTGAGATGGCCCCCACCTACCACCTTCACACACCAGTCATAGGAGCATTGGCCCACTCTTTGCAGTCATCACCTTTTTTTTGTTTTTGTCGCCACATGTTTGATGGGTGAAGAAGATGATTGTTGTTCATTGTCAAAGGTGGATAAGACCACTAAACCAAATTTAGCTTAAGAAACCTCTTCTCTCATGGATTGATAACATTTTTTAAACTAAGATGTGCTTGTAAGGAAGGGTTAGGAATTTGCATACCCGATCCTAACTATTGATTCTCATGATGATGATGTCGAAGTCGAGGATTTGACCACCTGATGTTTGAATGATACTGCAAGAGAATTGATAAAACTTATTGAATTTCCCTCTTAGGTGTAAGATGTTTCCTTCATCAATCTTTTCATTGGATTGAATTGTTTTAATTGATCATTATTGACTGAAATTCCATGATTCAGATGATACGAATGATAGTTTCCCCCATTATCTAGATGTTTTTATTTTTGTTCATCAATGGTCCTATAATAATCTATAAAGGATCTTGTAGTTGCTCAGGAATAATGTTGTAGCTATTAGCACTCAATAATTTTTTGAGGTTACAGAAGAAAATCACCCAGGTAACCACAAACCAACTTTAGAAGTTGGGATCTATCCCTGCCAGCTTCAGAGAAGGGTCTCTGTAAGATTTAACATTGTTTGATTAAATATTAGGCTAGTTATGAATTTTAGGGTTTGATTTGTATTTGAATGGTTGGTTTATAACTAGACTAGCATTGGCATATGGAGTGTGTTACATTAAATACAGATTGATTGCAGTGTCTACATGTAGATATCACATGGAAGGGTAGCCAAACCAAATGGATTCTTTAAGGTCTGTGAAATGGAGAAGAAGAATAGATTTAAGGTTCACTTTAAATATAAAGCATTGTTACCTTAATTATATATTTAAATATGAGAAGAAAACATTGAAACTATTTGTAGTTGGGTGCAGAGTGTAGATTTAAGCAAATTCTACCCTTTATTTATCTATTGAATAATTTGTATTTGGAAAACAAATATGTGCTATAAATGATCCAGGTGGGTATTGGTGGCCACCTGCGAAGTCCACCTGGACCCCCACCATTTTTTCTCTCAGCATTTTCAGTTTCCTTAATTGTAGCACAACTTACTATTTTTAGCAGTTTTTCGGGTCCTGAGTTTTCGGAGCCGTTTTGAGGCCCTAAACGATGTTTTTTGGGAAATCTGGGGCAACATCGGTCCATGGACCGATGTTTCCTCCAAAAGTGGTAGTGCTCGGATAGATATTTCTAACGAGCTATTATACGCGTCAAACAGAGATCGTATGCCAAAGTTACGACCCCGGGAAGTTGGTGTACCAATTTACCCAAACAGGGCCCACAGTTTGGCGTTTCATATTCTAGGGTTAGGTTTTGGAATGTTAAGGGTTTTCCATTGTTTCTCAACAATAAATAGGCCTTCGAGCCTCATTGTAATGGAGTTCATAGGCATGTAGCCACCACATCTCTTCTCAGAGATAAGCTACCATCGCCTTAGCTAGTTTATTTCCATTACTGTTTGTAAGCATATTTCTGTATTTTACATTAATGAAATGAAGTATTATTTACGCTGCATATCCGTGTTTATGGTTATCTCTGTAATTTGTTGCATTCCTGTTTAAGTCAAGATCAGTGGTATCAGAGCGGTCTGCTTTTTCTCTGGTTTTCTTTGCATGTCCCCAACAAGGTCGGGATATAAGGAGTTAGGGCTTGAACTGGTCAAACCTTTGCAAGACCAGCCTCGCAAATCCCGACGGCCTCCCATGGCAGATGAGAAGAAAGACGAGGGGGTAGGAGATCGTATCAAAATCTTGCTCGAAGAAGCCCTTGAGCGACAATGGAACGCGATGATGGACAACCTTTGCCCAAATCCTTCAGCGGCTACCCAGAAGTGACGCATCAGCTTCCAGCAGCTTCTCTGGAAATGCCACACCCTTTAAGGTACAAGTTAATTTTGAAATCCCCATATTCGAGGGTCAGATAGACGCAGATGCTGTAGATAAATGGTTAAATCTGATAGAGGGTTATTTTTCTGTTCATGAATTTTCGAGTCGGGAAAAGATAGTTTTCGCTCTTCTAAAAGCAGCCCCCCACATAAAGGACTGGTGGGAAACCTACTGCGAGAAAAAGGATGAAAGTACTGGCTCACTATTTTCAGCTGCACCCACCTGGAATTCATTCCGAGATGCCATCAAGGAGTAGTACTACCCTCTCGGAAGCTATGAGGATGAATACATAAAGTGGACCATGCTGCGGCAGGGAAGGGACCAAGACGTGCCGGAGTTCACCAATATTTTCCATACCATTCACACAAAGTTGGGTATCAAGGATTCGAAGAAGCATTTGATACTCAAATACCATGGCTACTTGCACAAGTACATCCAGGAAGAAATACAATTCCTGAACTTCTCCTCGCTCGGCACAGCATACTAATATGTCGTCAAGGTCGAGCAGAAGTTTAAACAAAAGAAGTGAGACTTTAGATCTACGAATACAAAGCAGGGGAAAGGTGCCCCTAAACCACAAAATAAAGGACAAAGCCAAGGCAGGGCAGCCCAAGACAAATCGCCGAAGCTGCAAGCAAAGAACAGCGCCGCGAAGCCGAAAAAGGACACGGGAAAATGGTGTGAGTTCCATAAGAGCTCCACTCACAACACAAGTGAGTGTCGGGCCAAGCAGTCACTGGTGGCTAAGCTAAAGGTTTCAGAATCAGATGCATGTTCCAACTCTGAGTCAGAACCTGATAAGGGGAATGACAAAGGGAAGTAGATCATTGATGCGGATCCCAACGCCACTGTTGCTACCACCAAGATCTAGAAAAATGAACCCGAAGATCTAGAGGAGGAGGAG
The DNA here is from genome assembly GCA_031772625.1 of Pinus tabuliformis. Classification (NCBI taxonomy): domain Eukaryota; kingdom Viridiplantae; phylum Streptophyta; class Pinopsida; order Pinales; family Pinaceae; genus Pinus; species Pinus tabuliformis. The sequence goes on from CM062815.1 coordinate 53,596,360, forward strand.
CGTCTCTTCCACTCCCAGATGTGGGTAAAGGGCTCCCCGATACAGTTCATCGTTGATAGCGGGAGCCAAAATAACCTCTTTTCGGCAGAGGTCGTGAAGCGGTTGGGCTTACCGACCACAGCACATCCACAACCGTACACCATTGGGTGGCTTCACCAAGGACGAGATCTTTGCGTGATGCAGTAGTGTCGCCTTCCATACAACATCAAGCCCTTCACAGATGAGGTATTGTGTGACATTGCTCCCCTTGAAGTTTGTGATGTATTATTAGGACAACCATACTTGTGGAAGCAACATGATGTGTATGAATCAAGGCCCCGTGCTGTTATTATTACATTGGGAAATAAGTTGTACAGGATACCAAAGGTAGCACCACATACCGCCATCTCTTTGATTACTGCAAAACAACACAGTAAGCTCATTTCCAAAACCGGGAAATTCGTTTTCCTGATGATATGCCCTCAAGGAAAGAAGAATACGGTGGCCGCGGCCTCCAGACAGTGCCCCTCCACACGACAACTACAGATGGACAAGGTCGTGGAGGAGTACGAGGACATCTTCACCTCCCCCGCAAGGGTTCCTTTGCACTGTCAGGTCAAGCACTCCATCGATCTGACCCCAGGTGCGCCGCTACCCAATGGACCAATTTATCGGCGCTTCGTTCTGGAGAATGATGAAATCAAGAGGCAGATTCAGGAGCTCCTGCAGAAAGGTCACATCCGTCCGAGTTCATCGCCTTGTGGGAGCCCGATCGTGTTGGTACAGAAGAAGGATGGGACATGGAGACTCTGTATTGACTATCGGGCGCTGAACAAGATCACTTTCCATAATAGGTACCCGATCCCGTGGATTGATGACCTCCTGGACCAACTAAAAGGGGCGAAATATTTCAGCAAGATCGATCTGAAGTCAGGATATCACCAAGTACCAATCAAACCCTCTGATGTGTGGAAGACTGCCTTCAAATCTAAGGAGGGCCTTTTCGAATGGTTGGTTATGCCTTTCAGATTGAAGAATACTCCTGCAACCTTCATGAGGCTAATGGATGACATCTTGCAGCCATTCACCAACTCATTTGTAGTAGTATACTTGGATGACATTATGATCTTCATCCAGAGTTGGGAAGAGCACCTCCACCACATCCGACAGGTTCTCCAAACACTGCGGCAACACAAGCTATGTGCCAATTTGGAGAAATGCACTTTTGGCATGACCCAGGTTCAGTATCTGGGATACATCATTGATGAACAAGGGGTGCATGTGGATCCATCCAAGATCCAAGTCATTCGGGATTGGCCATCTCCAACCACTCTAACAGAGCTCCGCAGCTTTCTATGTCTTGCCAACTTCTATCGCAGGTTCGTGTTGGGGTTTTCTCATATTACTTGGCCCTTGAGTCAAGTCACCAAGGGAGGGGCGAAAGAAAAATTATTTTGGTCTGAATCTCAACAGAAGGCATTCATAGAGTTGAAGGATCACCTCTACACGACACCAGTGCTTTCGTTACCAGATTTACAACAACCATTTGAGGTCGAGATAGATGCCTCTGACTATGCTATTGGGGCAGTCCTTACTCAACATGGACATCCAGTGGCATATCACAATGAAACACTTTCAGACATTGTTCGGAAGTACCCCACTTATGATAAAGAGATGTATTCCATTGTGCAGGCCTGCTGACAATGGAAGCATTACATTTTGGGGAAGGAAACGGTCATCCACACAGACCACTGACCCCTGCAATTCATACAGACCCAAGGGAAATTGCAGAATGATCGCCATCAGAAGTGGTCTACATACCTGCAACAATTCCACTTGAATATCAAGTATAAGAAGGGCAGCACCAATAATGTTTCTGATTGCCTCAGTCGACCACCGATCATGGCGTTAACCACCGTGCTCAACTCTTGTGGGCACGAGACTTTTGATCAGCCACTTCTCTACAAAAGTAACCTAGAATTCGGCCACACATACCAGACACTCTTGGAGGGTGGGCATGTTCTAGATTTTCACCTCCAGGATGCCTTGTTATGCCACCTGGGTCACCTTTGTGTTCCTTCAAGGGAGCATGCGAAGATGATTTGGGAAGCACACTACAGTCGGGCTGCTGGGCATTTCGGGGTCGAGAAAATAGTGGCAGTACTACAAAATTATTTCTATTGGCCGAATCTTCGACAAGATGTTGGGAAGTACATCAGATCATGTACTACCTGTGCCATTGCCAAACCGACCATCAAGAAGCACGGCCTCTATACCCCGTTGCCTACCCCTAGTCGACCTTGGGAATCCATCTCCATGGATTACATGTCAGGCCTTCCTTCCACTAAGCATGGAAATGACTGTGTTTTTGTGGTCGTCGATAGGTTCTCGAAGATGGCCATTATGGCGGCCTACAAGAAGAATATCACAACAGAAGCCACTGCTAAACTCTTCTTTGAACGAGTGTGGGTGCACTTGGGATCCCATAGTCTATCATCTCAGATCGGGACAGTCAGTTCCTCAGCACATTTTGATCTAGTCTCTGGTCAATGCTGGACACCAAACTCACAAAGTCCACAGCATTCCATCCTCAAACTGATGGACATACAGAGGTTGTCGATAGGATGATTGTGCACATTCTGCGCATGTATAACTCAAAGCATCCACGCACATGGGACGAGAGCGTCTCCTATGTTCAGCACAGCTACAACCGAGATCTTCACAGCTCCACTGGCCATAACGCTTTTCAGGTGGGTTTTGGATTCCAGCCACTATGCCCCATTGATGTGGCCATGCCACTTGCAGCTACTCACATAAATTTAGCTCATGTCAAGTCTGAAACAGATAAGGCCACCAGCTTCATTGAGCGCATCCAACATATTTGCCAGCAAGTCTATGAAATTCTGGAGAAATCAAATGCCAAGTACAAGCTGCGACATGATCAACATCGGGTGCCACATAAGTTTCAGGTGGGCGACAAAGTCTGGTTGCATTTGCAAAAGGAACGCCTTACTGGAGCCTATCGGAAACTGAGACCACTCTGATATGGTCCTTACACAATTACTAAGGCTATGGGAGACAATTCATTTGAGCTCAGCATTCCCCCATTCCTTGGCCTGCACCCAGTGTTCAATGTGGACCGCCTTCGGCCATACTTTCCACCATTGCTAGACACATCTGACATTGCAGAACATCTCACACCCACAGAATTAAATCCACATTGCATGGAACAAGCTGCAACTAATTGGATCATGGACACACATATGAAGAACACTCGCCAACAGAATATCCAACTGTATCGAGTTGTCAAAGCAGGCCAACTCCTTCACTAGGGCAAGTGGCTCACCAGGGAACAAGTTCAGCAAAAGTTTCCTCATCTCATGAACTCAACGCAATGGGGACCATTGCTTCCTAAGGGGGCAGGAATGATCGAGGTGGATATTGGTGGCCACCTACCAGGTCCACCTGGACCCCCACCATTTTTTCTCTCAGCATTTTTAGTTTCCTTAATTGTAGCACAACTTACTATTTTTTGTAGTTTTTTGGGTCCTGAGCTTCCGGAGCTGTTTTGAGGCCCTAAACGACGTTTTTTGAGAAATTTGGGGAAACATGGGTCCATGGACCGATGTTTCCTCCCAAAGTGGTAGTGCTCTGATAGATCTTTCTAACAAGCTATTGTACGCGTCAAACGGAGATCGTATGCCAAAGTTACGACCCCGGGAAGTTGGTGTACCAATTTACCCAAATGGGGCCCACAGTTTGGCGTTTCATCTTCTAGGGTTAGGTTTTGGAATGTTAAGGGTTTTCCATTGTTTCTCAACAATAAATAGGCCTTCAAGCCTCATTGTAACGGAGTTCAGAGGTATGTAGCCACCACATCTCTTCTCAGAGATAAGCTACCATCAACCTAGCTAGTTTATTTCCATTACTGTTTGTAAGCATATTTCAGTATTTTACATTAATGAATTGAAGTATTATTTCAGCTGCATATCTGTGTTTATGGTTATCTCTATAATTTGTTGCGTTCCTGTTTAAGTCCAGATTAATAAACAAAGAAATATAAACACATAAGACATATAGATGTGCTTCAACAACAAATTGACACAAGAATCTTATGAAAGAGCTTTTGTATTACTAGTAATCTCCTAATTCTTCAGAAAATATACATTAGTGTTCTTTGTACAAAAACCAACATCTCTCACTTCAAATGATATAGATAGATACACTTCACCAACGAATTGACACAAAAATCCTGTGAAAGAGCTTATGTATTACTGGTAATCTATTGATGCTTTAGAAAATATACAATAGTTGTTCTTCATACAAAATCCAACATCTCTTACCTCAAATGATGAAGTATTTATAAAAATTATAAACTAAAATATCTTGAAAAAATACAAGATTTGTTACAAATATCTCAAACTATATTACACAAATAGAATTGAAATATAGAACATTCAAAAGTAATGAATCTACCTGGCACTATATTTATGGATTGTTGGTGAAAAAGAAGAGCAATTCAAATTTGATTGCAACCCTTATTTAAGGAGGTGGCATCCAAGTCACTAACTGTCTTTGAGCTTTTTCCTCCCGAAATTCTGAAAAATAGGGTCCTATAATCCCTTTGTATATTCGAAACCATAATAGTAGTTAGAAAACTAAGGAGGTTTTTGCAAATGGTTATGTTGGTAACAAAAATTCTTTCATTTTCTTAAAATACATTTCCACCTGCTTAGAAACTGCATTTGAAAAAACTGACTAAAAATAGGAAAATTCAGGAAAATATGCCTGTAAAGGCTCATCCGAATATGCCAAACCATAATAGTTGTTATAAAATGGAGAGATTTTTATGTACATTAGGATGGTTAAAAAAAAAAAACCTCTTCCAGTTTTTCAAAATTCATTCTCAGCCTTTTGTAAACCATGTTCTAAACTACTTTGTTGTATAGGAAAAAAAAATGGTTTAACTGACTATGAAACAGACATATGACATGGAGGTGGGAGGTGACATGGAGGTCACTGATGATGTGGAGGCACATGGTTGGTGGAAAGGAAGTGGGGTCAACAAGGGTGATATGGAGAAATGGTGTGGAGGTGAGTGGGGAAACAGTCCAAGTGGCATGCCGTGAGTTTTGCGGGAGTGACAACGAGGTCAAATGTTGGCGGGAAGGTGGGTTATGGAGGGAATGACGAAAACCAATTTCGGAGGGGCTTAGGAGTTTTTTATGGTATTAGAGGGGGGTGGGGGGTCCAAAATCACAATGAGGGGACACATAGCAGCGAGGAAAACTTCTTTTCGGATCCCCCCCATCGTCGTTAAACAAAATCATAGTGAGAGGGTCCAGAGAGACGCTGGAGCCATGTGATGAAAAGGGCATTGTGATAGGAAGTGTGAACATGTGAACTTTTTAACCACATACGAAAAATCTCCATTTCTCATTTTCAACTCTGCACTAAAATCAAAGCTATAGTACCAAGGCCTTATTACAATTCATTTAATCACATTTAAATGATGTGATTAATTTAATCTAAACATACTTAATTATCCTTTAATGCCACATTTTTACTTGCGAGAATATTTTTTTTATTTTTCTTAAAGTTTTGACCCATTTTTGGGAAATAATTTACAAAAAGGAATATTATTTACAACATTTCAAACATAATAATGATCTGTAATAATAAAATGATCCTATAAAAATTATAGGACCCTAACAGTAGCCTGTTGAAACTTCATAGTACTCAAAATTATTGGTTTGATGCTTCAAATATGATCCTGTAGGGTTTATGAAAGTTTCTACATGATTGTGTGTCTTCCTATAGTAGTCACATAGACCCCTTATGATCATAATTTTCAATAAATGCTACATTTCAAAAATCTTGATAATTTACTGGAAGGTTGTTGATGGAGGATAAGAAGTTTTTGTGTGATGGAAATGGGCAGAAAAGAGATGAAGGTCTCACTTTTTTATGGTTTATTAGTGGAATACTGGTGGAAAATGTGACAAATAATGGAGTGGATGGATGATATGACTCCCATGGGGCCCCTCCTTTATTATGAAGTGGAAAAAATTTCATTATACTTATTCTTTTCATCTTGATCAACATACTATAGTAGTGCAAGGACTATCATGTAGCATTTCAGGAAATTGATGGAATCAGTTAAGGGGGGGTTAAGTAATGATCTAAAAATATTGGAAGTGGTCACGTGATGGGTGGAGTGGGCACAAAGAGCTAGGTGCGTGTGTGTGAAGGTCAATCTTGATGTTGATTCTCTATCTATGTTGACCTTCTTTGACTATCATTAGAAGCTACTTGTACCTACAAAATTTTTATAATGGATAATGTAAGGGTTCCTTTTAGATTTCTTTTTCTTTATTTTTTTTCCTTTTTTATATTTTTTTATTAAGACATGTAGGCTCACTCAAACAAGGTTTTCATACTACCAAGGCTACCCCAACTGCCTCAAATGAGGTTTTAACCTAGGGATATTTTATTCCCTTTTCTATTTTCTGTTTTTTTTCAGACTCTTTGGCTACCTCATGGAGGTTTTCAGCCAAAGAGCTTGCCTCAATTGCCTCATGAAGGTTTTCATTTGGGGATTTTTCATTTTTATTTCATTTTTCCTCTTATTTTATTTTTTTATTCTTGCTTCTCCATTCATCTTGTGTTGAATGGATTGGGAGCTTTGAGGCTCCTAATCACATTTTGTTTCTACTTATTGAACTAGTAAATTACTCCTTTGGTATGGTATTCTTGTAGAGTTCCAAACTATAACCATTGACCAAATGTGGTATATTTTCCTCATCAATTGTTTGAATCTAAAAATATCCATTAACATTATATTTTTCCACCAGGTAGGGACTGAACCATATTGTTATAAGTTTTTCTTTGAAGTCCTTGAATCTAGAGTCATATAAGAGGGCCCAATCACCTTCTTGAAAGGTATTCTCCCTAATGTTCTTTTCATGCCAAACCAATATCTCTAATTGCACCACTTTAGTAATCATAAGAGACTACAACCTAAGTTCAACAATTGAATTCATGATCCAGGTGGATGTTGGTGGCTAATGTTCTTTTCATGCCAAACCAATATCTCTAATTGCACCACTTTAGTAATCATAAGAGACTACAACCTAAGTTCAACAATGGAATTCATGATCCAGGTGGATGTTGGTGGACACGCACTTGTCCCCCTAGGACCCCCACAATTGTCTCATTCAGTTTTTCAGTTTCCTTATTTGTAGCACAATTTACTATTTTTGGCAGTTTTTTGGGTCCTAAACTTCTGGATCCGTTTTGAGGCCCTAAGCCACGTTTTTTGGGAAAATCAAGTGCAACATGGGTCATAGACCAATGTTTCTCACTCAAAATTTTTATTCCTTGGATATATATTTTTAACGACGTATGGTGCGTGTCAAACAAAGATTGTATGCCAAATTCACGACCCTGGGAAGTTGATGTACAAATTTACTCAAACGGGCCCATAGTTTGGCACTTCATCTCCTAGGGTTAGGTTTTTGGCTGTTTAGGGTTTTACATTGTTTCTCAACAATAAATAGGCCTTCGAGCCTCATTGTAACACAATTCAGAGGAAAGTAGCCACCACATCTCTTCTCAAAGATAAGCTACCATCGCCCTAGCTAGTTTATTTACATTTGTATTTGTAAGCATATTCCAATATTTGATATTAATGGAATGAAGTATTATTTTTGTAGCATCTCTATATTTATGGTTATTTCTGTATTTAATTACATTCGTTTTTAAATAAGGATTAGTGGTATCAGAGCGGTCTTCTCTTTCTCTATTTTTCTTTGCATGTACCCAACGAGGTCAGGATATAAGGAGTTAGGGCTTGAACTGGTCAAACCTTTCCAAGACCAGCCTCGCAAATCCCGAAGGCCTCCAATGGCAGATGAGAAGAAATATGAGGGGGTACAATATCCTATCAAAATCTTGCTCGAAGAAGCCCTCGAGCAACAATGGAACACAATGATGGACAAATTTGCCCATATCCTTCAACGACTACCCAGAGGTGACACATCTACTTCCAGCAGCTACTCTAGAAGTGCCACAGCCTTTAAGGTACAAGCTAATTTTGACATTCCTATATTTTATGGTTAGATAGATGCGGATGCATAGATAAATGGTTAAATCTGCTAGAAGGGTATTTTTTTGTTCATGATTTTTCCAGCTAGGAAAATATTACTTTCGCCCTTCTCAATTCTACCCCCCATGTCAAATACTGGTGGGAAACCTGTTGTGAGTAGAAGGATGAAAGTACAGGCACACCCACTTGGAATTCATTCCAGGATGCCATCAAGGAGAAATACTACCCTATCTAAAGCTATGAGGATAAATACATAAAGTGGACCACGCTGCAGTAAGGAAGGGATCAAGATGTGCCGGGGTTCACAAATATTTTTCATACCCTTAGCAGAAAGCTGGGTATCAAGGATTCTAAACAGCATTTGGTGCTCAAATACCACGACTGTCTACACAGGTAAATCCAGGATGAGATGGAGTACCTGGACATCTCCTTGCGCGGCACGACGTACTGATATGTTGTCAAAATCGAGCAGAAGTTTAAACAGAAGAAGAAAGACTTTTGATCCATTAATCCGAAGCAAGGGAAAGGCTTCCCCAAACCATAGCACCAAGGATAAATCCAAGATGTTGTGACCCAAGACAACTCGTTAAAGCCGTAAGAAAATAACAACACCACTAAGTCAAACAAGGACATAGGAAAGTGGTGTGAGTTCCATAAGAGCCCCACTCACAACACAAGTGAGTGTCAGACCAGTCGCTGGTGCCCGAGTTGAAAGCTTCAGAATCAAATGCATGTTACGACCATGAGTTAGAACCTGATAAGAGGAATGACAATCGGAATCAAATCATTGACACAAAGCCCAGTGCCACTATTTCCACCGCAAAGATCTAAAATAATGAGCCTGAAGATCCAGAGGAGGGGGAGTGTCTTTTCCACTCATAGATGTGGGTGAAGGGTTCGCCGCTGTAATTCATTATTGACATTAGGAGCCAAAATAACCTCATTTCAGTAGAAGTCATGAAGCGATTGAGCCTACCAACTACACCACACCCACAGCTGTATAGTATCCAGTGGCTTAACGAAGGGCAAGATCTCGGAGTCCACCAGAAGTGTCACCTTCCCTACAACATCAAGGCCTTAATAGGTGAGGTATTGTGTGATGTTGCAGCTTTTGATGTTTGTGAAATCTTTAGAAAAAATGAAATATCAATTCTTATCAACACACACAAATTGGGAAACTGGTCCCATTATCCCCAGTCGGACCCACCATCCCAAATGGAAAAGGAGATGCTTTCAAGGTCCAGACCGTGTGGGTATCCCCCTTGTTGTAGACCCAATTTTCAGGGCTTCAACATATTTGGCGCTAGAAGGAGGGCCCCGAATTTTGAATGGCTAGTAAATCCAAATCTAAATACCATTCTAAGAGTAAATTGACCTCAACATCTCCCCTGACTTCTCCATTGCATTCAAAATCTTTAAATCCTAAGCGAGAAGTTGAGAAAAAAAATCCACTACCACAAACCTAAAAAAATCAGAGAAATCTACTATCAAGCCTCTTGAAGTTGAATCTTTGATTCATAAACTTCAAGTATTTTCCATATCACCGCAAAATTTTGAAATATCTCAAGGTAGTGTGACTACACAATACAACCTTTCTCATCCTTTAACCAGATTGCAGAGTCAAAAGTTTGGTATTGAACCGACTGAGTTACCTCTACGAAAAAGGAAAAGAGCAAGGAAGTCACCTCAAGGGTCTGATAGTGAGACTCTTTCATCATCAACATCCATTCCAACTTCCCCATTGCAAAGTCAACCATCCACACCACCACTTCAAGTTGTTTTACATCAGACTACTGGAACTTTAACATCCTCATCCCTACCACAAGGAACTTCATCTATGCTTTCCTCTGTTATTAGTTCACTAATGGCCCAAAACCCATGGAATAACCCAGGGGCAGTCTCAATGCCTGTGCCCTTGAGTCAATTTCTAGCCCATCCTAAAAAATGGCTACCCAAGTTTAATCCTGAAGTAGGCATGCTAGCAGAAGAACACATAAAAAAAATTATGTTATCGATAAATTTAAATGGTGTTACTAATGAAGATGCTGTTGTTAGAATTTTTCCTTACACTTTACAAGGAGTAGCTGGATCTTGGTATTTTTCATTACCATCAAGATTCATCACTAGTTGTGACATTTTCCAAGAGAAATTCTTAACTAAGTTCAACGATGATAGATCTACAACAACATTGATCAATGATCTATCAAATCTAAAGACTGAATCAAGAGAACCTATCAAAGATTTTAACTCACGTTTCAACAAGCTTTTGAATAAAATTTCGACCACTTCCAAGCCTAGCGAAGAAGTTTGAAGTGAATGGTACACATCTGCTTTACCATCAAACATAGCAATATTTGTTGATAGGGTTGCCAAGACAACATTAGCTAAAAACATGAAGGAAGCGATAGAGGTAGAAAAACGTATCTTAGCTTTAGAAAATAAAAACGTTGTCAATGAAATAAAATCTAAGAAGGTTACTTTTAGAGATGATCCCAAGAAAAAGCAATCAAAAGACCCTTTTGATTTAGAAGGATTGCAGAAAGTCCTAAAAACCATGTCTAACGAAATGGTTGACATTAAGAGACAAGTAGCAGAGAATTTTGCTAAGAAGCCCTACAAGCCTTATAGAAAAAATCCTTCAACTAATTCAAAGCCACCCAAAGCTATAACAAATGAAGAATCAGAAGGAGAAGAAGAGGAAGTTTCTAACGAAGAACCTACTGATGAAGATGAAGTTGTAGAAGTATAGGGAATGTGGGACTTCATCCTTCTAGAAAAAGAGGATCAAGAGGAATCACCAGTTAGTACCAGAAGTAGAAATCAACTCGACCTCCACAACCTAGTCCTAAACAAAAGAGCGCAAGTTCAACATCCAAAGATAAAGTTGCAGGTAAGAAATCATCACCAAAAGAGACTCAAACAAGCTCAATCCAATCCGATTCACCAACTCCATCTAAAACACTGATTGTTTTTGATGAGATGGAATATAGTATCATTGAATATATGAAGAATACTAGGGCTAACATTACTTTTCATGAATTGAGAAAATTGAAACATCAACAAAAGATACTTTTGAAAGAGTTACATGCAATTCTCATTGCACCTCTTCCTGCTGCTGTAATCTCAGAAGCTTCTCATGAGATGGGAAGACCTCCAACTAATATGGCAAATAAAGTTGATCCTAATGATATTGCTTTAATTGGAAGAAGGTCAAAATCCCATACTCCCCCATTCCTTCTTACTTATGAAATTTTCAATAAAAACTTGCATAATTGTCTGGTAGATTCAGGAGCTTCATCTAATATCTTACCTAAAACAATATCTGTAGAGTTAAATGTCCAAACTCAAAAATCTGCACTACACATAGTTCAGTTGGACCGATCACATGTTAAATTAATCGGTGAACTAAATCAAGTTACCATAAGGTTGTCATCTAATCCAAAGGTATGTCAATTCGTTGATATTTTAGTTGCAGATTCCCAAATTTTACAGTTTGATTCTTAGTAGGGATTGGTTTGAAAAGCTTCATGGATACTTTGCGACCGACTGGTCACATATGTGGCTCCCTTACAAAGGTAAACCGAATCAGATAAAGGTTGAGCGAGAATGACACCAAAAATACATAGTGACGGAATTGGAAGGAGAAAATGAACCTGTAGCATACATCAACAATATAATTGGCAACTATTTTGTTGACTCTTTCTTAGGAAATTTTAATGCTCATACTTTGCCTTACTTAGAACATTTTGTTCTGTCTCAAGTAGAAAATTTTTCTCAAACAGATAGTTCTAAATGTGTTAATTTTATAAATAGTCCTGTAAATACTTCTTTATTTTGGAAATTATTTTTTGATGGTTCTAAGTCTAATGATGCCGCAGGAGCAATATTTGTATTAGTTAGTCCAGAGGGAAAAAAAACTATGCTAACATGTAGACTCGAGTTTGATTGCACGAACAACACTGCAGAATATGAAGCCTTAGTTCAAGGACTGTACAAGGCAATCAGATTAGATATCAAGTATCTAAAAGTCTTCGGAGACTCAGAGATTGTTATTAAATAGGTACAAAATACTATACATTGTCTATCAGGTCATTTGAAACATTATCAATCTTTAGCACAAGATCTGACTGAACATTTTATAGCATTAAATATTTCACCTATTCCCAGACTCCAAAATGCTAGTGCTGACCTCCTGGCTAACGTAGCCTCCAAGCTCATTCCCTCAGAAGACTATAGCCTACAGATTCCAAATCAAATTAATCTTTAGGTCCTCCATACCTAATAATGTTACAAACTAGAGATTTTTCAATGATGATCCTGATATTGTAAGTTTCCTGACATCGGAAGGATCTTACACTAATCAAATAATTGATGAGGACCAACATGACAAGCAGTTACGACAAGAAAACACTAATAATTCCATACCAAAATCCATAGTCAAGTTGGAAGACCTATATGATTTGAAAGACTGATTTAAGAGATCTAATTCAAAACTTCAGAGTTCAACTCTAAACTATGAATTAGTAAATCTAGGAACGGATACCAAACCACAGAATATCAACCTAGGTCTTGGCCTAACCCCATAAGAAAAATTAGCCTATGTTTGGCTCCTGAAACAATACAAAAGTGTCTTTGCCTAGAACTACGATGACCTTAAGACTTACGACACTTCAATCATTCAGCATACTATCCCAATGATAGCTGATGAAAAACCTGTCCAACAAAAGCTGAGGAAGATCCATCCTAATCTGGAAAGTCAGATTAAGTCCGAGCTCAATAAATTATTGAAAGCCAAAATTATTTTTCCCGTTCGACATTCTAGATGGGTTTCCAACTTGGTTCCAATCAGAAAGAAAAACGAAGACATTAGAATTTGTATTGACAGTCAAAATCTTAACAAAGCCTACCAAAAGGATAATTTTCCCCTGCCTCCTATGTAACAAATATTGCAAGTAGTTGCAGGATCAGAATTAATGTCCTTTTTAGATGGTTTCTCTTTCTACAACCAGGTTCTGGTCCAGCCTGACGATCAGCTAAAAAACACATTCAGAACCAAATGGGGTACTTATGCATATCAAAAAATGCCTTTTGGTTTGATCAACATTGGTGCCACATTTCAAAGGGCCATGGATATTACATTTAAGGGATTAGTAAACAAATCAATGGTGATTTACTTGGATGACATAACAATATATTATAAAAAACACGGTAATCACCTCAGAGACTTAAAGTAGATCTTCCAACGTTGACAAAGGTACGAGATTTCACTTAATCCAAAAAAGTCCTTTTTTGCATTAAGTGAAGGAAAACTTCTTGGATTTATAGTGTCAAAATCTGGAATCCATATTGATCCCGATAGAATTAAGGAGATTTCCGAAATATCCTTACCACATAATAAGAAAGCCATGTAATCCTTCCTTGAACAGATTAATTTCCAGACTTATCAAAGATTGTGTCACCATTACAAGCAATGATAAAAAATAATTCACTATTCAAATGAGGCCAAGAGGAATATGAAGCGTTCAATCTGATTAAGCAAGCGATTATTAATGCCACATCCCTAGCAACTCCAAATTTTTCTGATCCTTTTATTTTTTATACATTTGCCTCTGATAAATCATATGCTATGATACTCACTCAAGCAAATCAAGACAAGGCGGAAGCCCCAATTGCCTTTTTAAGTTCAAATCTGCAAGGGGCTGAATTAAATTATTCTGACGTTGAGAAACAGGCTTATTCTGTTATCAAAGCAATCAAATATTTTAGACCCTTTCTTCTTAAAACCCATACAAAGATCATAGTGTTGTTTCCAATGGTAAGAAATCTCTTAGTACAAAAAGACATGGGTGAAAAGAGAGAAAATTGGGTCACTAATAGGTCCATCCACTTTCATATTGCAAGATTTAGTAGGGAAAAGAGAATCTTTACCTGTTAATGGGAAAATCCTTAAAAAATACTTTCCATAGAAGATGATCTCTTCTGTTTTTGTAAATTATTGTTTATAGCTTTATTTTGATAATAAAATAGGTTGTAAATGGTTAACTTTGGGAATTCACAAAAAAAATTAGTGTTTCTCTCAGATTTTGTTTTTTGCTTGTATAAATAGAACTAATTTGGAAAATCGATCATTATTATTGAAAGATACATTCAAATGCTACAAGCCTGAAAAGGTTACTAGTTTCAGCCTTACGAATTTTGATGAAAAACAACCTTTAGTGGGAATTTGTTTTATATTAGTCAATGAAAAGCATCAATAACAAAACAAAGGTTCTCTGTAGAAAAGTCATTTCCAAAAAACTCTATAATTGTCATCTAGAGTTATTCTTAAGGAACCAATGAATTCTTCCCCACCTAGGGAATTATGAGTTTCAAGGACTAATCCAATGATACACTATAAGCTTAAAGAATAAGAGGTCTCATCAAGAGCCGACTTATCATGATCATAGATATTATAAAGTGCTGACATTGCCATAACTGCATACCAAAATAGGGCAATGACTCAAGATTGTTGCAATAGAAAGTCAAGGGGTCTTATCACAAGCTAGTTTGTTTAGCAAGGTTATAAATCAAGTGAATGGCACTGTCATAATTTGGCTACCAAACCAAGACATTGTTATTTAAGAATTAAAGAAAATAAAAAACAACAAGTGTGGATATGGATTTATCTTTGAAAATTGTACATTTCTCCAAGTAGGATATAGGATCATTGCTAGGTAATAGGTAACCCTATCAAGGCTATGAATGCCTGCTGGCAGTAGAGGCTCTACCTACGACAAATGAGCATACTTAAAACTGATCTATAGAGAAGCCTTTGCTTTTATCTTTATAAACCAAGTAGTGGCTAATGTAAATACAATGAAAAGATTTGGGAAGTAAATAATCAGAGTTAACACAGAAGAAACAAAATACCATTAATGGCTGAAAGCACGATGCACTTTATATTTCTATAATAAAGTTTGATTTTCTAGAAAACTTTTATGTTTTGGAAGTTTAGAAAATTCAAAAGATAATCAGAGATAACTGGTTCTTCCTAGTGAATCGCCAATTGTTGTGGCTAGCAAAAACCCCCCTTTTTATTTAATTTTAGTAAGAAAGCTAAATAAATGGGGGCCCTTCTAAAAAACAAAAAACTAACACTTATATTTCCCTTTGAATAAAACATGTTATCATAAATTTAGGAGAACACCCGTAAAACCCAAAAAGCTTAAGTCTTACGATACATTTCGAATAAAATCATTCTCTTAATAATAAGATATCGCATCGCAAAGGGCAATGGAGGACATCATATAAACAAGCTTTCAAAATTGTGAAAACACAATGCAAGATCGCGCACCTTAAAGACTCATTGCACATCGCGGATTTCATACGCCGCAAGTATCACCTAAGGTAAAATATCCCGACACAGTGATATGCGATAAGGCATCTCGCAGCCACCTAACGAAATAAATGATTGTTAATAAAATGGATTAGCGATATTGAAATCTACGATATTGCGAAGAAAATCGCAAAATCGCTTTATCGCAGATCTGCAGGGCTCATGGTTCAATAAAGTATTTCTCGTAATCTGATACCGAGTTATGGGAATTAATGTCAATTTAGTGGTTAGTTGATGGTCATTTATGAGATAAGATTTAGATCTGATCAAAAGGTTGTTTCATGTAGGGTGATATATCTGATATGATTTCAGAATTAAAGAGCTTTCCCATCACCTTATCCCTTACCATTATTCTTTCCTTACTTGTAAAATTGCAGGAGCAGCAAGCAGAATAATATACGCAGCAGTGTGCAGAACGTAATGGGAAAGAAGGGAAAAGCTTCAGTTGTAGAGGACAAAGAGATCACGCCCTTATACACAGACACCACCTGTAACAAAGATGCCAGCATAACCACTTGGGAAGGCATGTACAGTTTGCTTGAAGAAGAAAATCCCAGAGTTATGGAGGTTAAAGCAACAATAGACTCACGCAGGTCACCTGAGACATCAATCACAGAAATTGCATGTTCATTCTTGTACCGAATAGCAACAAGACCTAAGATACTTCCATACATAGACATGGTCAAGTGGGTACTGGATAGTGCCGATATAACAGACAGACAATTCAAATCTCGAGGTCAAGACCTCATTAGGTCATTCACTCCACAAAATTTAAGGCTTATGTATCGTCTACTAGAGCCTCAGGCAACCTACAACAAGTAGTTCATAGAGAAGTTTGCCAAAGAAAACGAAGATTTGGTGGAGTGCACCAAGTACTGGTCGATGAGGAAAGAACCATTAAAAAAAGATAAACATGATATGTATAGTACTGGTTCCCTCTCCTCCCCATATTGCTTTGCTACTGCTATGCTATGTACGCTATTTGGAAGGCCCGATGTCAACAAGTTTTCATCTGAGTGGCTACCCCTATTAGATGCGGCCACTAATGCCACTATTATGGATTGGGCTCAGATATTGTTTGATAATTTAGCTTCGACTATTTGGAACTACCGATCTAAAAGAACTACCACTCAGAGGATTTATCCTCCTTTCTATTTAGTTGCTTATGTTATGGATGAAATCTATTATGTTTCCAAATTTCCTTTAATGGGTTAGAAGTGGACTACATAGAATCCCTTGCCCGTTCACATGTATCATAAGGAATTGTGGGGTTCCAAGTTTATCCCTTATTTTTACAGAATTTGTCATGGAGTCATGTCACCTCTGCACAAAATGTTGTATAGTAGGGATGCCCCAAGATTTTCCCCCGAAGCGAAAGTTGACATTCTTCATGTCACAAGATGGTTTGGATAAGAGCTTTTCATGTATATCATATTATTTGGAAGCATTTCTTCCCCTCATGTCCTACCCTTATATGTCCCTAATAATTTATTGGCTCGAGAAATTGCCTACCAGACCTGCCAGGTGGGAGGTATGAGCAAAGAGCTAAAACACAAGAAGAAGGTCATTTAGTTGCAATTTCCTGTGGCCTGTGGGGCCTTTTCACTGTTTGATTTAGGTCATGCATTCAAAGAAGTAGAAAATATGCTGTGCCTATGACTGTTCAAGTTTCCAAGGAGACAATTCGACCCCTATGATGTCATTAAGAATTTCACTACTGCTGTCAAGGTAAAAGTATTTTCCAAAGAATTACATCCTTTTGATGATACCTTTCAATAGAAAAGAACACTGAAAGAAGTTTTGCATATGGCTCAAATTTAATTTCCCCCAGTGGAATTCCAAGAATTCAAATTGTACAGAGAAAGGAGACTAGCTAACATCCCCTTGGATAAGTTACGCTTGGAACCAATAAGGGAGCTTACTCCAAGTATCAGTTTAAGTGGAAGTTCAGGTACAGATAAGTCCAGGTATAAATCTAGAAAAGAATCACCAGAATGCTCTAAAAGGTCCGAGAGCGACCATAATAAAAGTGAAGGGTCAGTAAGAGATACTACCCAATCTAAAGAGCGCCCAGAGCAACAGGTCTTGACTACACCACAGTTAAAGGTGCCCCCTCCCATCATCCAACCACCAAAGCCAGTGAGAACTGAGCTGGATAAAGAGTGGGAAACATTCAATGAATTGATTAATACTGAGGAGAAGAACACGAAAACACCTAAGAGTATAGTGAAGACAGTGATTGATATGGTCATTGGAATAGTCATCAATGCTCTAGAAATGCATCATATTCACATTACCCAATCATCCAAAATTATTCTCAAGATATAGGAGATTCCTCCTCTAGATGTATTTTATAGTCCACAACATAAGGAAATAGTAATAAAACAAAGAAAGAAAAGAAAACTCGACATCGTGCTCTCACCTGAGGCAGAGCAGCTAGACGTCCTTTGGCGAGACCCTACCACTGACCCTACTGAAAATCTGACTAAGTTATCTCAGATCACAGCAGCCTATGCTTCTGCTACAATTGGTAAAGCATTCGAGGTACAACGATTATTGAAGGATAGAGAGGAACAAATCCAAATTTTGCAGCAACTACTACAGCAAGCCAGTGCCAACTGAGAACCAAAGGAGAAGTTAGAAAAACTACAGTAATATTTTCAACAAATGTAGTTAGGATACCAGAACAATTTGGCCGAAAAATAAAATCACTTGTAGGCTATGCTAGAAATGCATAGAGATTATCCCAAGCTTACAAAGCTTCTCTCAGAAGCCCTTGCCTTAAACGACCAACTCTTGCAACAGCAAGAGGCATTAAGCCAAAGAATATCACAATGGAGTTTCCATTGCAAGATGAGAGATAAAATTACTAATCAAGTCATGGACTTGTGACATGATTATGATTTAATTGATAAAATAATTTCTGATTATTTGCCTTGGAAGGAATCATACGAAGGAAGGAAAGCAGGCGCACTCAGAATCAATGAAGCCCACAAAGAAATTCTTTTTCATAGTTGGGATGCACAGATTAGGAAGGCAGAACATGCAGCAGAAGAAGAAGCTACAACGACAAATAATGTCATTGACTATGTCAATGAAAACATGCATAGAGAAAACCTCATATCGGAGACCGCTCCGGGATTTCTCCCAAAGGCACAGCAACTGCAGACAAGATGGAGACTAAAAGTTGAGGAAAAGGCAGAGTCCATCAAGAAGTTAACCAAATTGAATTGGGATACTTACTCGCAGTACTTGGTTAAACGACATAGTCAATGCATGACTCTCAAATGCCTTATGAACTTTGCCGAGAAGATAGCGCCAGCACTTGCCGATTCTATTTTCACAGGACAACTAAAATCGGAGGTCGGCCAACCAACACTCCTCAAGCTGATGTTGAATGCTTGTGATATCAAAGAACAGATACATAGATAGTTAATTCCAGATTCAGTTTTAGTTTTAGTTTTGATTTATTTTTGCCTTAGATGAGGACGATCATTTAAACCTCCTCCTATATTTTTGTAATAAACTGTTTTTAGTATTTGGATAGTAGTATTTTAACCCCTTTCATGCATTTAGAGAGGGTTCCTAAAATTTGTCAAAAATTTTTCCTCAGAACATGCACTTCTACACCCTCAGAGGAGGTTTTGATGAATGAATGGAATGAGATTTAATGATATCTGTTGTTTAATGTCTGCTACTGAAATGCACTTTTGTTCTCTTAGTAGATATTGAATTAGGAAGAGATAAATCTATATTGCTGAAGCTCATGAGTAGAACTTGTTATCAATGGTAGTTTTATCTCTTAATTATTTCTGCTTATGTGTCAAAGTAATACTTTATGCTCAGTTATTTATATATAAAAGCTTGAATGTTTGAGTTATCATTCGGCACTTTTGTATGGTGATACCTATTCTGTTTATGCTTAATGTATGAATGACTTATTATGCGATATGCTTCTCACAACTGTTTCAGCTAATTCCTTATACGAAACAATTCATTTTTATCAAATTCTTTTCTTGTAGCAATTGAATGATCTTTAGTACCAATTGCTGTTAGAAATTATTTCAGATCGCATAAGTGAAAAGCTGAATCCCGAGTTAGTTTTAGAAATAGATATTTTTGTTCATTAGAATACATTTGCATGTTTCAAATTAGACATTAGATTAAAAACATTTTACTTAGAAATCTTTAGAAAAAGTAAATATCAATTCTTATCAACACACACGAATTGGGAAACTGGTCCCATTATCCCCAGTCAGACCCACCATCCCAAATGGAAAAGGAGCTACTTTCAAGGTTCAGACCGGGTGGGTATCCCCCTTGTTGTAGACCTAATTTTTGAGGCTTAAATAGGTCCTTACACGATTACCAAGGTTGTGGGAAACAATGCTTTGGAGCACAACATTCCCCCATTCCTTGGCTTGTAGCGAGTGTTTAATTTGGACGCCCTCAACCATACTTCTCACAATTACTGGACACATCAAAGATTGCACTACAACTCACTAAGGACCAAGTTCAACAGAAGTTTCCCCATCTCATGGAGACACTCAACGCAATGGGGACCATTGCTTCCTAAGGGGGGAGGAATGATCCAGGTGGATGTTGGTGGCCACCCACCTATCCCACTTGGAACCCCACAACTGTCTCTTTTAGTTTTTCAGTTTCCTTATTTGTAGCACAATTTACTATTTTTGGCAGTTTTTCGGGTCCTGAAATTCTGAAGCCGTTCTGAGGCCCTTAAAGATTTTTATTGGGAAAACTGGGAGAAATATGTGTCAGGGCCAGATGTTTTTCACCAAAAATTTGTATTCCTCTTATAGATATTTTTAACAAGGTATTGTGTGCATCAAACAAAGATCGTATGCCAAAGTTACGACCCCAGGAAGTTGATGTACCAATTTATACAAACGGGGTCCATAGTTTGGTGCTTCGTCTCCTAGGGTTAGATTTCTAGATGTTTAGGGTTTTATATTATTTCTCAACAATAAATAGGCCATCAAGCCTCATTTTAACACAATTCAGAGGCATGTATCAGCCACATTTCTTATCAAAGATAAGCTACCATCGCCCTAGCTAGTTTATTATTTGTAAGCATATTTCAGTATATGATATTAGTGGACTGAAGTATTATTTCTATTGCATCTCTATATTTATGGTTATTTATGTACTTTATTGCACTCTTGTTTAAATCTGGACCAATTCAGTTGTAACCTCTCTTCCTAAGCTCTTATGATGTCTATAGATAAAGTTGTGTTGATATTCTCAAGGTGTTATATTCAAATTCAATGGATAATAGTTATTTCTTACCATAAACTAGCTTGAAGGGGATGAATCTAATGGTGTTCTTCTAGGTAGTATTGTAGGCCAAAGTGGTCTGCACGAGTTTGGATTCCTAATCCTTCTTGCTACTGCCCACAACCTTGGTCAACATGCCTTCTAATTCTTTGTTGGTAACTTCCACTAGCCCATTTTATTGAGGGTGATATGGGGTGTATTTCCTATGCCTAATATGATGCTACCTCATGATACCCTCTATCAATTTAGAAGTGAATTAAGCTTCTTCTTCGGTGGTTAGTTCCATTGGGAAACCAAATTTGTAGAAGATATTCAACCTTAGGAATTCTTCCACCTTTTTTTTGTTGCTACTTTGACTGCCTTCACTTCACCCCACTTTGTTAGATAATTTGGGGATACAATAATATATATACCTCTTATGTCCAAATGGAGGGTTAATATGTCTAATGAATCCATGCCATAATTCTCAGATGACTTAATAGCAACTTGAGGTTGTAGTGGAATTCCATCCTCTTATGTGGGCTTACCCATGCTCTCACACTCATCACATCGAGTAGTGTGGCTCCTAGCATCTTGATGCAGGGTAGGCCAATAGTATCTTGCATGGAGAATGTTGAAGGCTTCCCTCTTGGCAATAAAATGGCCCCCAAAGGGTCCATAGTGGCATGTTGAAAGGATATTAAAGACTTGATATTCCCTTACACATCTTCTCAAAATTTGGTTTGGTACTAATCTGAAATGTTTTCCCCAAATCCAAGTGTAGGGGGAGCTCTTCCTGACCATTTTGTTTTTTTCTTTGGAGGACAGATTGGGAGGAAATTGTCTAGACACATAGATGTTTTATATGTTAGCAAACCAAGGTGACAAAAATTATATGGATAATAGGTGCTCATGTATGATTTGATGATCTATTAACTCTTCATTCTTTGTAGGCAGAGTTAGTTTAGACAAGAAATTTGCAACCACATTCTCCTTGGTTTATTAGTAATGGTTAGGTCAAACTATTGTAATAGCAATAACCATCTAATAATATTAACATTGACACCTAGTTTGTTCATTAAATACTTAATGGCTGTAGGATCATTGTCCACAAAAACTTGATACCCTATAGCGTAATGTATAAACTTATTCAAGGAATATACAATAAACAAGAGATCTTTTTCAATAAATGTAGATTTGAGTTCAACGTTAGACAAATTCTTACTGATGAAATAGATACCATAAGGCATGTTACTTTCCAACTATCCCAAGACTTCCCCTATAGCATTTTTTGATGCATATATGTGAATGTGAAAAGGAAAGGCCCAATTTGGGCCCCTGCAAACTAGTACAGTTGTCAAATTATGTTTGAGCTCTTCAAATGCTTCTTGATACTGACCTATCCAACAAAAATATGAATATTTTGTTAGAAAACCAAACAAAGATGATGTAATTTTACTCAAATACTTGATAAATCTCCTATAATATCCATCTATTCTTTGGAAGCTCCCAAAACCCATTTCTTTGTAAGGAATAGGGACTTTTGATGATGATAAGTGTAACAAGAAAGGCTCAATTCGACTTTAGCCTTAGTCAAATTGAGAAAATTCAAATTTCGACATCAACAAACAACTTAGAGGTAGTCAATTGAGGTTGCATGCCTCTTTTCACTTAGTTAGAACACTAAATTTGAGTTAGTGGGCTTGGAGTTTGTTTGAATGTGTTGATTACTAAATTATAGCAATTTAGTCCAGTTATTTTTAGTCATACTGATTTAAACTATTCCCAACTATTGATAGGACTAGTGGAAGGTTATTTGTGCAATGGGACAATTGTCTAACTCAATGATCATCCATTTATCAATCAGCTCAAAATATCTAGTGCATGTAAGGAATTTGAATTGCTCAAGCTATGGTGGATATTCCAAGGCAGTGCATAACTAATTATATACTAGATTGAGTGTACAGTTTAGAGTATTTGTTAAGTGATTAATCCTTCAGAATTGTGTAATGAATTTGGAGGAAATCCCTAAAAAATAGGGGCTAATTTCCTCAATATTTATACAAGGAAATAGAAGCGAGTGTAGGCAGTGCAAGCAAAACAAGTGTGAGTGCAGGCAGTGTGAGCACATGAAGCGTGAGTGTAGCCACCATGGGTGGAGGAAACACAAGTGCAAGCAGAGTGAGAACAAATTTACTCTTGTAGTTTTTCCTAAGATTGAGTGATCACAATTTAAATTTTATAAATTTACTTGATTAATGAAAAACCTGATTAAGGGGTTTTTAGTAGTTTCTTTCCCCTAGAAACATTTGTGTACCTATGTATTTGACTATGCATGCTTGCAAATGTTGTTCTAAATTGTGAATTAGTTTCTGTAGAGCAGTAGAGTATAATTGTGTCTCTTGATTTTATTTTAATTTCTTGAGCAGTTGCAATTCTATTACCAAAATTTATACATTTTATAATGGAAATATTGTTAGGATCAACTTGAATCTCTTCCATAGAGAGGAAGTGGACTAGAATAATCCTTGCATTAATAAAAAAATCATATTTTTATAGACTTAAAGAGAGCTTCATTTCAATGCATCTTTTGAGAAATTTACACAAGTTATAGAGAGCTTCCTGGAATGCATCTCCATTAGTGAAGCCATCCATATAAATTTCAATTGAGTCATGAATAAGATAAACAAAATTACTCAATAATTCCCTTTAGAAGGTAGCAAGGACATTACAAAATCCAAAAGGAAGGGTCCGCCCAACCTAATATAGGGTCCAAAAACAAAGTTTTATGGGTCGTTGCCTCGAATCGCATAGAGGGGGGTTACCTGCACCCCTCAAACCCCCTATGACCCCCCCCCCCCCCCCCCCCCCCCTACATAATCAATGCAATGAACAGGGGGCTTTGCCCCCCCTCTATCCCCCTGGTTAACTACGCAGGCTAGTCGTGGAAAGAATATAACACAACCTAACATTCTCCCACTTCTTGTTTTCTTTCCACAGGGGGCTGCAAGAGAGCTTAGTCATTTATCCATCCCTGCAATGCCCATTGTTTCTCTACACCAAGAGAACTTCTCAGAGCTCACAGATTTTGTCAATGCGTTTGCAGTATTCTTCAAAGTGTCCACCTTTACTAGAAACACCTTTTTTCTTATATCATATCCCTCACAAAGTGATAATGAACTTCAATGTGCTTTGTCTTTGAATGGTAAGTAGGGTTGTTTTCCAAGAAAATTTCACTTCGGCTATCATAGTCTATCCTTATAGCTCCCTATACTAACCCCATACTTGAACATAATCTCTGCAACCAAACTACTTCCTTGCTTGCATGAGTGGCTACCATGTATTCTGCCTCTGCAGTTGATAGTGGCACTACAGATTGTTTCTTACTCATCCAACTAACTGCACCTCCAAATAGGTTAAACACATACCCACTTGTAGATCTTCTCTGATCTAGATCTCCAACCTTGTCTGCATCAACAAAGCCATGAATATCCAACACTCTATCCAATCTTAGTCTTCCTTGGTAGCACTTAGTGCCATGTAAATGCCTAAACATCTGCTTCGCTGCTATCTAGTGCTCCTTCCCTAGTTTTGACATAAAACTACTCAATACTCCCACTGCATTTGCAATGTCTAGTCTAGTATAGACCATTGCATACATCAGGCTACCAACTACACTTGCATATGGAACACAAGACATGTCCTCTTCCACTTCTTGTGTGTTGGGACATTATTCAGTAGATAACCTCACACCTACATGAATAGGAACCTTCGTTGGTTTACTATCCTTCATATTAAACCTCTGTAGTATTGTCTCAACATACTTCCTTTGGTTTAACCAGAGCTTCCTCTTTTCCCAGTCTCTTTTAATTTCCATGCCCAAAATATAGTTTGCAGCACCAAGATCTTTCATGTCGAATTTGGAGGATAATTGGGTCTTCAAATCATAGATAATTTCTTTGTCATTTCCAACCAGTAACATATCATCCACATACAAGACCAGATAAATAACACGGTCACAAATTAATTTAAAATACACACAGTGATCTACTTTTCTTCTGGTGAAGCCAAGTCCCCGTATAAATGTATCAAATTTCTGATACCACATCCTTGGTGACTGTTTTAACCCATACAGAGACTTCTTTAACTTGCATACATTTCTTTCTTACCCTTCACAACAAAACCTTCAGGTTGCTTCATGTAGATATCCTCTTCTAGATCACCGTGAAGAAATGTTGTCTTCACATCCATCTGTTCTACCTCAAAATCAAAAGCAACAACAATAGATAAAATTAATCTAATAGAAGCTATCTTGGAAACAAGAGAAAACATATCACCAAAATCAATTCCTAACACTTGGGAATAACCTTTTGCTACCGACTGAGCTTTGTATTTCTCCACCTTTCCTTCTACATTTTTCTTTTTCTTGAGCACCCATTTTCTACCAATGGGTTTCCTTCCAGCCGGAAACTCCACCAGATCCCAATCCTGATTTTTTTGCAAAGATGCCATTTCATCAACCATGGTCTCTTTTCAGAGTTGGCCATCCTCTGAATCTATTGCTTCCTTCACAATTCTGGGATCATCATCAGTAACAAATAAAGAAAAATTTGAATAGAAAGTAGATGGACTATACCTTTCTAGCTGCCTTATTTCTCGAACTAATCTTCTCACAACCAGAGTTTGTGGCTCTTCATCTTCTGATTCCTTCTCTTCTATAGAGTCTGATTCTTCCTCCTTAAGCTCAAACTTTATCTTCTCAGGTTCCTTTGGTTTCACTTCATGTTTAATAACATATTTCACCTCTCTAAACACCACATCTCAGCTGTACACAACCTCCCTTTTTACTAGGTTCCAAAGCTTATAACCCTTTAAACCATCCTTATACCCAACAAAGATGCACTTTTCAGATTTACTATCCAACTTGGTTATTTTCTTCTTTGGAACATGTACATATGCATCACATCCAAATACCTTCAGATGTGAAAGAGAGAGCTTCTTACCAGTCCATACCTCTTGTGGAGTCTTATCCTCCAATGGTGATGAAGGTGATCTATTGACCAGGTAACATGCTGTCTCCACTACCTCTTCCCAGAATTCTTGTCCTAACCAGGCACCACCGAGCATGCTTCTTTCCCTTTCCATCAATGTCTTGTTCATTCTTTCTGCAACTCCATTTTGTTGAAGTGTGTATCGAGTAGTATTATTCCATGTTATACCACACTTCTTACAACATTCTTCAAATTCCTTGCTGCAAAACTCTCCACCGTTATCTGTCCTCAACACCTTTATCTTCTTCTCTCTTTGGTTTTCCACCAGAGCCTTAAATTCTTTAAACCTGTCCAAGACTTCAAATTTCTTATTAAGGGAATATAACCATGTATTCCTTGAGGAAGTCATCTATAAATGATACATAGTACATAGACTTACCCAGTGATGGAACCTTCACAGGTCCAAAGACATCACTATGCACAAGTTCTAATATATGTTTCACCCTCTTACCACTAGAGGGGAAACTCACCCGATTCTTCTTCCCATATACACAATTTTCATAGAAATAAAAATCCATAGAAATATTAGTCATACCTTCTACCATATGTTTACCATGAAGTATTCAAAGGCCCTTCTCTCCAATATGTCCAAGCCTTTGATGCCACAACATGGTCTTCTCTCCAAAGACCACTAGATTTTCTGCTCCACTTTCAGGAACCACAAAACTGTTGCACCCATCGAAAACAGTGCTACCTTGCAGCTTGTACAAAGTTCCAATTCAAGCTCCCTGCATCAATACTAGTGCCATCTAAACCATCTTGCAGGTATCCTTCTTGAATATTATTTTTACACCTGCATCATCCAGCTTGCTTACAAAAATCAAATTTCTAGCTAATGCAGGAATATGCAGAACACCCAAAAGTGTTCTAAGCCTTCCACCTTGCAACTTCAACTTTACTTTTCTGCGACCAATGATTCTAGCCTTCCTGTCATCCCCCAAGAACACATCACCACCATCATATTTCTCATACTCATAGAACCACTCTCTATATGGAGTGAAGTGAAAGGATGCACCTGAGCCAATCAACTATGCCTCATGATCTACATGTGTGCTTGAAAAAACCGAGTACACATCCCCACCTTCATTTGAGGTGGTTTTCACCTCTGTAGAAGGAGCATCATTAGATCCCTTTCCTTTATCAAGAGCTTTAGATTTACAGTCCCTTTTGTAGTGACCTTCCTTTCTGCATTTTCAACACACCACCTTTACAGGTTTTCCTGGAGATTTAGATCTCCCTCTAGATTTAGATCTCCTACTCGATGACTTATTTTTGTTTCTATTCTGGGACCGTCCTCATACAGACAAGGCATCACCATTCTGTCTCTCCATAATTTTCTGTCTCATCTCCTCCATCAGCAAGGATGAGACTATTTCATCAAACTGTAAGGCAGTTGTATTGCTACCTATTGCAATAACTAGACTATCCCACGAACCTGGTAGAGAACTCAACAAATTGATGCACTTATATTCATCTAAAATTTTAATATCAACAGATAATAACTGACTTGCCATAGTATTAAATGCGTTCATATGCTCTATCACCGAGTCTCCATCTTTCATCCTCAAGTTATACAGCCTTTTCTGTAGGAACAGTTTATTCACTAGAGACTTAGATTGGAACAAAGTCCCTAACTTTTCCCATAAAGCCTTTATCATAGCTTCCACTGATACATTCAACAATACTAAATATGAGACACACAATCGTATTGTGCTCTTTTTCTTCTGATCCAACTTCTTCCATTCTTCATCGGACACTCCCATTGGTTTAGTACCCAGATCTACTGCGATCCACTATCTTTATCCACCAACAGATCCTCCATCTTGCATTTCTATTATAGCCTAAATCTACCTCAGGCTGAGAAATGCAGGTCTAGGGTAACATCAAACCATGCTTAACATGGTAGCTAGCCCTACCAGGTCGGGATAGGGCTATCTCCTTGTCAATCTCAGGAAAATATGGCCAATAAAACTTGAGATTACTGATGTAAAGAATTATTTTAGGCTAGGTATATGCTCATAGGAGTTTGATTGAATTTTATGACTGATTGCTTGATCAAATGTGAAAGATAGTTTTGGGTTCGGGGAATGGACTCAGTCTTGAAGAGGTTTCTATGGGGCGAGGTAAGAAAATGCTTTAGTACTTTGAATTAAGTGAAATGGGGTCTTAAGACTGGTGAGGAGTTGCAGTGGGCATGAAAGTATCAGGAATCCTATTCAAATAGTTGAAAACGTGTAAAGCTAAAAAAACCCTAGGTAGAGCATTGCAACACCAATGATTTCTACCTTTATCCTTGATTCATTTAGTTAAGCTGAAAAGAGAGAGATGATGGTATACATAAACACATGTAAACTTGAACCACAGAAGGAAAAATAATACTAAATCACCTTGCCACAAAAATCCCACAAAATGCTGCAAACCTTGGTCTATTTCCTTGCCAAACTGCAGAGATGAATGTACAATGATGCTCATTGCATTCACAAGAGTCCAACCTTTACAAATGACTAAAAAAGTATTAGATATAGGAAAAAAGCACCCATGCTAGCCTTTAGGGATCAAATTCATGATTTTAGGATCTTTTTCAATAAGATCTAATCTAAGAACTGAAAAATAGGCAGTGGAACAGCTTGCCTCTAAAACCTAGGAAATTGATTCATTCAGTCCAAAATCACCAATACATGATGTATCTTCCTCCTTGAGTCAATTTTCATCATTTTTACATCAAAGTAAATCCACTTACATCAATTTACATCATAATTTTTACCATGAGAGGGAAAAAGTCAAACTAAGAAAAAACTAGGCAAAAAACTGAGTTTTTTAGCAAAAATGGCACTTTTTCATCCTGTGCATAGCACCACTTTTCTATGCGTAACACTTTTTCCCAACTGATATTGGAGGCCTTCCCCTTCACCAAATTTGCTCCAGGTTTGCTTTTTGGAAAGGTCTATCTGTCTACTTTCTATAACAAGTAAAATGTTTGAATTTGGTGTCCATTTTCCCCTCCAAAAATCAGCTCTCCCAACGCTGCTTCCTGTGTGGCCAAAAAGTGGCAGAGAAGGCATTTTTGAGGTGTTTTTGACCCTTTTGGAGGCCCAAAACTTGTCAAAAATTTCTAGTAATTTCTAGGTATACATAATTTTTCATGAGGAATCTAAAAATTTATATTTTTCCCCCAGAGGAGGTCCCTATCAAAAGCGAGCGCCGGGTGGCGCTACGCAGCAACCTGAAAAACATGTTTTTTCCTTCAAAATTTCAAAATTGCAAAAAAATGTGCCAAATTTCATGAAATTTGGCATGACTGATCTGCATCAGGTACTATGTTGGGCTAACGAAGCTTTAGCCAAGATCTTGTGCTTATCTTTCTCTTTCTTGCTCCTCAAAATTTTCCTCAACTTGGCTTTTAGGCTCCTTATCCTTGCTTTGCAAATCTTGTTTCGTCCCAAATAGTGATAAGCCATGTGCCTCAAAATATTTTTCTCCTTATTGGCTTTCTCAAGCAGCTTCTCCAAGTGCATATTTTCCCTCTCTAGCCAAGATTCCTAGTCAGCATCAATCTCTTGCTCAAGTGGTAAAAATTTGACTTTCCTCCTCTTTGTTGCTTGCCAATTTTCCCTTATGTTTTGCAGCTCCATGATTGTATACTTATCCTCCAACTGTTTGTTCCATTGCTCAAGGTAATTTATGATCCACTTAGCTTTTTCAAGGTTAAGAGATGAGTCATGAATGCCAGCTTCTTGTTCTTTGATGATCTCCTTGAGTTTTGAGCTTTGGGAGCCCAAATCAGTATCCTCATCCTCAATCAAAATGAAATCTCTCTCTTGACCTTCAGAAGGCCCTTCATCATGAAATGGTTGTTTCCCTTTGTCTTGTACCTACTTTGCTGAAGAAGTAGGAAAAGCCCCTTTCATCCTGGGTGAAGATAGAATTTGCCTATGGTCTGATGAAGGAAACGAGACCCCTTCCACCCTAGGTGGAGATAGTACTCGTTTGGCAGCTACAAATAATCTCCTTGTACCCTTTTGATAAGCAATAAATACTGACACCCTGGTAGTTTGAGTCTGATGAACTTCTTGCTGATTTGAAGGCCCTCATGCCTCTTGAAATACTGATGGCTTCACTTTAGGGATTTTGAAAACCTCATGTGAAATGAAATCATATCATTAAACATTCAACAAAATTAGCTAATGCAAAACAACAATCTTGATGTGAAGTGATAAATGTTGTTGTATTGTCGATGAGGAGGTTTTCTTCGCACCGATGTCGTCATTTTCTCAATATTTCTACATATGAAATAGGGGAGGTTCATCATTCTCACTCTAGTGAAATGCATCAATAATTTAACATGATAAGTGTACAAGTGATAAAATCTCCCTTCACAACTGAAGTATTCGATAATGAGCTTCATGTGTGGAGCATATGGGTCTTGTAGGTATCTGAAAGGAAAGACCGTACTAAATTGGTTCTGATAACTAGCATTGATATAAGGCTCATATTTCTCTTTGTCCACACGCTGTCCTTTGTTCCACTGTTCACCCACATTCGGAATACCTGTTGCTTCAGCTATAGTTTCAGGTGTCAAAGAGAAGGTAACACCTACTAAATTGACCTTTCCATTGTGAAGATGAAGGACAAATAGTCTAGCAAGCTCATGGTGGTATTTCACCCTTTCCACTATCTCACAAAACTGGTAGCAATACTGATGTATGAAACATGCAACTGCAAGAGGACAAGCCAATAATTCTATGAGTGTAGTGAGCTCCTCCTGGTTGTGTTTTCGTCCCTTATGTGTTTTTCTTGGTGCATGAATCTCTTGGGAGGAATCACTCACAGTTTCTTCATCCCTTCCATAAGTTGAATCTGTTTCCATATTTTCCACTGTATGGCGTAAAATGATGAGTATGAAGAGATTTTAAGTCAAGAATAGGTGATTGTTGTTTGATGAATAGGACTAATGAGTGGAGGATTTGATGCTGGTTATAGGGTTTTTAGGGAGTGATAGGGTTTGGGAATGCAGATTACGGTTTGGGGAATAGTGAGAATTTGTTATGGTTTTATCGTTTTGGGGATAGGGGTGTAGGATGAGTATAAACGAGAGAGGGAAAGGGAAATGAAATGAGGGAAATTTTAGTGGAGAGGAATGTGAAAATAATGCAGGGGAGTAAAACAAAAATAATGACAAAATTGAAAAACCCTAGACAGTTTTGTAATGCACTGTGCAACAAACTAGGGTTTGAATTTGCACCTATCTAAACACGATCAAGGAGGAGAAAATATCTTGCAATGGCAAAGTGGGATGTTTTACTTACTTGTGGAATGATATTGGAAAAGTTTTGGAGCTTGAGGAGGTCGATTAAGTGATTTTTATGCTTGGCAGACGGGTGCACCGTCCTAGCACTCAAGTGCACTATGCCTAATAGGTGCGCCGCACTAGTTTAACTTTTAGTGCAATTTCTGTATTCTGTGTGCCGCACTGGGCAGGTGGGCCACGCCACTACCCTGGTGTGCCACACCAAGAAGCTTTGCAACTTTTGTTGTGCTTTCTCCTTTCTTCACCTCAAATCGTGATTTTCACTTTTTCACTCTCTTTTGGCACAAATGAAGTCTTTAACAGAAAAAACACTTTATATACAAGTGACTTTAATTTTTCTTTTAAAAAAACCCCACTTTCTAATGTTTGCTTTTCACTTTGTTCTTTAAAAACTCTGTTTTGCAGTTTTGTTTTCTTTTTGACATTTGATGGACTTATGCTTTGAATTTCTTGTGTCTTTTGCAGGAGTTGGAGTGCAGGAGTTTGGCAAGGTGACCCAGGGCTGCATTTCAGGACTTATTACATACAGGAAAATTAAAATTACATGAAATTTTTATACATAGAAGATAAAACTTTGTTTTTCCTCAAAATAGGGTTTTGAGGAAAAATCAATTACTGAGCACGTGATTATTGAAATTTTTTATGTTGAGACCTTATTAGACCTCCTTATGTGCCTGCTAACCATTATTGAGCTTTTACAGGACTGTGATGACAAACCCTAGACCTAATGACACCTAAAACTCTAAAAATAGCTTTTGCAAATGTAAAGACAAAAGATGACTATAAATGACTTGAGTTTGTTGAAATAGGCCAACAAGTAAAGATTGTGAGGGAGAATTGATAATGAGCCACTCACATCAGATGATCCATGACCTAATGGAATGCAGTTGATTGGATGAGACACCTAAAAATGCATGCAACAAGAGAATTTTGATCACTGATGGAGGGATGAATATACCGACACTAACATCGGCTCCAATGGGGATGGTAGCTCCTTGGAGGTGCCAAGAACTACAGATATCTGGAAAATAGACAATGCCTCTTCCATTGGGCTAAATGGAGTCAATAACTTCAGCAAAACCAAAACCAATATCTTGACTCAAAACTGACTCAATTTCAAGACTGAAATCTGACTCAAAACTGACTCAAACAATCCACACTAAAACTGAAATCGGACCTTTAGTTTTATAGCCTTCACTTCAGGCCCCAAACTGAATGAATGACGACAATACACAATTTGCAATGAAGGAAATAAATTGGTATGTACAGTGATATATGTGATAGCGGAAAATATCTCAAAGATAATACTGTTTCAGTAGCCGACCATTGACCGGCCCACCTGGACAATCTTCTCCATTCATTTCTTTCAGTAGAAAAACATTTTGACCCCAATATGCAGCAATTTTGAATGGTCCCTTCCACAGATTCTCGAACTTTCCATGCTTGCCTTTGTCTTCATTTCTAGCATCCCATTTCAGCACTATCTCTTCAATCTGAAACTTGTCCACCTTTGCCTTCCGATCATAGATTTTCTTAATTCTCTCTTGCAGCCTGAAGGTATTTTGAAAAACTTCCTCTCTTGTCTGTTGTAAATGGATCATTTGGTTTATTATTCACTATAAATGATCTTCCTCGCTGCCAGCTTCCTGTCAAAGTTTAACAACTGTGACTGCGAGAGATGTCGGGAACACAATGTCAACACCATATACAACCTCGAAAGGAGACATGCCTATTGATTTCTTCTGACTTACTCTATCTGCCCATAGTGCATTAACCAATTTCTTATGCCAGCTCTTTTTGTTTGTTTCAAGTAGCTTTTTGATGACGTTTACCAATGATTTGTTCGAAGATTCCGCCAATCCATTACCTTGCGGATAGTATGTAGTAGAGTGCCCCAAATTAATTTGATATTTGTTACAAAAATCAATCATCTTTTTAGATTTGAAAGCTTCTGCATTATCTGTAATCAACTTGTTAGGAGAACCAAAATGTGACAAAATATTGTTTTTAAGAAACTAAATTATTACCAAGTCAGTGGCCTGCCGAGTGGGAATCACCTCAATCCATTTTGTGAAATAATCTATCGTTGTGAGGATCCACTTGTGCTGAGATGAAGATGTAGGATGAATCTCACCAATGAAATATAAACCCCACTACGGAAACAGAGCACTTACTTCAACCGGCTTGAGTGGTAATGGCTGCAACTTTCTCCTTCCTTTGAAAAATCTGGCATTCATGACAGCTTGTAACAGTTTTATACACATTAGGAAAGAGGGTAGGCCAATAATATCCCGCTTTCAAAATCTTATTGGATGTTGTCTTCCAAAATAGGTGACCTCCACAATCTCCCTTGTGAAAATCATCCAGGACCTATTTTGCTTCCTCCTCAGCCAAACAATTCAGCAAGACACCACTGGGATCTTTCCAATAGAGTGCATTGTTCATAATACAATACTTGGCAGCCTGTAATTTCAGAGTCCTACTTTTCTTTCTAGCCATCCTCGTTGGCAGTGAAAGATGTTGGAGCACATGTACAATATTTGAATACCAAGGAGAAAGAAGAAACATCTTAGAGACCTGAACAAGTGAACTTTCTTCATCTTCTTCGGACATAGTAGTAATGAGATTTATGTCCAAGGCATGCAAATTAGACTCCGCCATCATTTTTTCCAACCCCTGGCCCTTGATGAGCTTTGTTTGTTTTATCTCCACATCATATTCTAACAAAGATGCGATCCATTTGCCTCGTCTCCCTTCCGGATCTATTTGTACTAAGACATCTTTAACAGCTGCATTAGGGACATAAGCAAGAGTATGAGAATACAGAATATATACCCGAAAATATTTCAAGGCTTTTACCAAGGCAAGAGCTTGCTTTTCAATAGTATTATACTTTAACGATGCATCTCTTATTGTTCTGCTAAAAAAGGCAATTGGCTTCTCAAGCTGGTCTCTTTTCTGCATTAAGACCACTGCCATAGTATGATCTGAAGCAAATGAAAACAAAACGAAATCTTGGGAATAATCCAGGCTTATTAAAATTGGAGCTGAAGAAAGAGCCAACTTTACCAAATTGAAAGATTTGATAGATTCTTCGGTCCACTTCACTACACTATCTTTCTTTAACATGTTTGTGACTTCCCTCAAATGTTTAGCTAGATTTGGCACAAAACGACATAAGAAATTCATCTTACCGTTGAATGCTTGGATCTCCTTTTTACTTCATGGAAAATCAATCTTTTGAATGGATTCCACTCGAGCAAGATCGATGCGGATGCGCTCCTTGGATATGATGTGACTGATAATCTTCCCTTCATCCATGGCAAACAAGCTCTTTTTTGGATTAAGAGATATGCCATACTTTATACACTACTGAAAAACAATTTTCAAATGATAAAGTTGCTCTTCATCTGAATTGGAAAATATTGTCAACTCATCAAGATAAACTACTAAAAATACATCTTTCTCATTTTCAAAGGTGATATCCATAGCCCGCTGAAAAGTTGCACTAGCATTCTTTAATCCGAATGGCATCTTGGCATAATGGAAAGTTCCCCATGGAGTGGTGAATGTTGTTTTTTCCTTGTCATCCTCATGGACCAAAATTTGATTATAGCTGGAATACCCATCGAGTAGTGATATACAAGATGATCCAACTACTCTTTGAAGTATGTGGTTCATTTTTGGCAATGGATAGTTATCTTTCAAAGACAACTTATTCAGATTTCTGAAATCAATACACAATCTAATCTCACCTGTTTTCTTCTACACAGGCACCAAATTGGAAATCCAAGCTGAAAATCTTATTGGAACGATTATACCAGCTTTGTAAAATCGATTCACCTCTTTCTCTATTGATGGCAGCAACTTTGGATTGATCCTTCTTAACTTTTGTTGAAATGACTTCTGGTTTGGCTTGATTGGAATGATGTGCTGAATTATACTCTTATTGTACACCTTCAAATTATAATAGTCCCGTGCAAATACATCAGTAAATGAAGACAATAAACTAATGTATTTTTCCTTTACCTGAGGAGGCAATGCCTTTGACAACCTCACCATATTTTGATTTTCTGCTATTCCAGTATTCACATCCTCAACTCCCTTCTCGGTTGGCACCAAGCTTGGTTTTCGGGCTACATCATCTTGATCAAATAACTCCTCTAAAGGTATTAGACCTTTAGGAATGATATTGTCCTTCAGTTGCAAAACTTCCATCTAATTTACCTCTATGTCTGCTTCACCATCATCTTGCTCTCCATCGATAGAAGTGTCTTTGTACTTGCCTTCATTCTGCAGAAATTCTTCAATCTCTTTGTCATCTTGAAATACCTACCAATATATTTTATTATTAGGGATAGCGGGGCGATGTTTCACATGAATTTCAAACTTATTGTTTGAATTCATTGGGATTTTCAAATTACTTGCAGCTGTTGCAAGGGAATCTGCAATAACATTTTGTACATGAGGGACACATGTCAAAGTGTAATCTGGAAACAACCTCAAAATATCTAATATCGCACTATGGTAAGCCCGCATACGAGGATTTTTGGCTTGGTATTCACCCTTGACTTACTTAATTACTAATTCGGAGTCGCCATAAACTAATTTTTTTTTTGCATTTAACTTCTTGAGGATTTTCAAACCAACAATTAAAGCCCCATATTCAGCTTCATTATTGGAACAATCAAAAGCCAATTTATGAACAAACTATTACATTACTCAGGACTTTGTTTGGTAGGAATGCAGGGCTGCGTATCCAAATACCAATTCTAGCACCATCCTTACCTATTGCTCCATCAAAATCCATACTCCACAAACCATCTTCATCCTCCACGTGCTGAAATTCTGCCTGCTCTTCTTCCTTTGCTTGTTGTCCATCAATTTTCTGCTATTGGCAGAAGGTTGATTTTTCAGTGGTACTCTCAAGCCTTTGTCTTTCTTGATCAAGTATAGCTCTGAAATTTTTAGTGATCTCTGGAATATCTTCTACTTCAACTAATTGACTATTTACATCATTAAAACTATCAGAATAGAGAACAAAAGATTCTAAATCAGTATGTACATAATTGAGTGGATGATTTAAATGTTTCTCCTTGCTTGTGATCATGTACTTCATCTTTTTCTCTCAATATAATTTCCTCAACTGACCAAACACAGGAATAGTGGAATAGGATAAATCTAGCTACAATGTCCCTTTAATTTTTTCTCCCCAAGATCTAGATAGAAGAATGCCAAATCTAGGGGGAATATCGGCCACCACCACATCCATAAGAACATTCTTCGTTGGAATCTGATCTAGAGTAACAACCAAATCTTTAATGAGACCGATACATCTGACCCTACCAGAATCAAAGGAATAAAGATCATGGTACTTGTGAGTGATATATAAACCCAATTTTTCCATAATTGCCTTTGGCATTAGATTATGAGATGTTCCTGAATCAACCATGGCGTTGTGCAAGACATAATCATGCAATCTAAGGATGATGTAAAAAGGAGCTACATCACTATCCTCGGATTTACCTTCTAATGTTGGACCAAAGATAAGCTTGGGCTGGTCATCCTCCACATTAACCATATCAAATAATGGATATAAATTAGAAAATCTTCGACACATGACTTTTATAGCTGCTATTCTTCATTAATTCAGTCAAAGGTATTGACACTTTTAACTTAGCAATCTCATTCTCTAAGCTAAAGGCTGTGGTTCTTTCTACCTCTTTGACTGGAGCATCTTTCTTTTCAATCTTCTCCTTTGATGCATTTGGCTGATTTGACTTTTCATTTCCTGATTGTGTTTTGCGGGTGGTAGGATCTATTGCCTCCTTTCCCTTTTTCTTCACACTTGGAGAATCGTTCTTTGGTGGTGTCGCATTCTTCCTCTTTTGAATTGGATTGATGGGTACCTCTCTACTCCTAAGTGAATATTGTCATTGCTAAGCTGGCAAGGCATTCATGTATCCCCTATGATATTCATTAGATTCTACTTCTAGAACTTTTTCATTTGCTAAGATAAAATCTTCATCCTTTTGTACAGCTGGGCTTTCTGAATACTCTTCATCCTCCGTGATATAAATTGGTAGATCATCAAGTGTAAAGAAATGATTTTCCTCTCCTATTATGTTCTCAACATCATCTGATTCCAGAACATGTACAAAATTTTGTTGTAAGGGTGTCTTAACTTGCTGATGTGCTTCTTGGTCTTGTGCTCTTTGTTCCCGTTGTTTGATTTTGAACTGTGGTTGCTGCTGACCACGAAAGTTTGGATTTCTGATCTATGTCTCTGGCTTATTTGCAATCGTGAGTCTATCAAACATCTTCTCAATCTTGCGAAGCAAATTATCTGAGGAAGAAGCTTCCTCCTTTATGTTCACCTTCTTCTAGGTCTTTGTTCTAGCTCTCTTGGCTAGCAGATTTGCCTCTATGTTGATTGCAATTTTCTGCATGTCCTCCAATGTGGCCGGATCTCTTTCACTCAATTGATATGCCATGTCGGTGTTATCACTGAAAATTCTAATGCCAAAATAGCTCACACTAGCTTGAGGACAAAGTGTTTTGCAGCACATAAATCCTTTTGGCAGTTTCGCAGCGCAGCATGTTTTAGGTGATTTCGTAGCGCATAATTCATATTTTGCACTGGCTGCGCTATGAAATTGGGGATTTGTTCGAATCCATAGTCATTCTTTCCCAGCTGTCATGTTTATCAAAATCCATTGGGTTTGCATCAACAGTTGTCAGTTTATAAGGTTTTTTAGTACCCCAACAGATGGTGTTTCATTGGGTTTATCTGGATCATTCTTTCCTTGGAAGAAGCCTTCTGTGGTAATCAGTGGATAAACAAGGGATCAGACTGTGGATATCACATCATTTATTTTGGCACTGTTGCAAGTGCAAGGGAAGCTCTCATGTCAGAGGTTAGAACAGGGGTTCCTTTAAAGGTTTCCTGCAAAGACTTGCATGTGAAGAAAAGAATTGGAAGTGGAAGCTTTGGTGAAGTCAAAGAGATTATCTGGATGGGAGAGAATTTTGCAATGATGCATATGTTTACCAATGTGGAAATATTTCTGCATGAGGTCTCTACAATGTCTAAGCTTCTGCACCCAAATCTTTTGCAGGCATTAAGCTCGTTTGTAGATAAAGACAGAAGTGAGTGTTGTCTGGTGACAGAATTGATGCATAAGGATCTTCGTAGCTTCATCAAAGAGAATTCTTCTCGTCACAAGAGAATCCCATTTTCACTTCCAAGGGCAATAGATATTATGCTTCGAATAGCCAGAGGACTGGAGTATTTGTATTCCCATGGTATTTTGATATGAATTACCTTTGTGAAGTTTTTCTTGAAAATTGGTGCCTCTGCATAGTTTCAAGGCAGATGAGAAGGAAATTTCAAGATAAAAAAGCTCAAGACAGTCGAATTTGGCATGTAAGCTGTGTTTTTGAAATTACACAGCAGTTTTGTAGCGCGCTACGAAACTGCTATAGGTGATGTTTTTTACAGGCATATTTCTCGGTTTTAAGTAGTCAACTTCCAGGAGGTATTTAGAGCAGATGAAAGAATATTTTCGAAAATTGAAAGAGGTTTTTATTTCTAACATACTGAACTAGAAAAACCTCTTTCAGTTTCTTCAAATTGATTATGAGCTAGGAGAAACGAGTGAATAAAAGTTGCACTACGAAACTGCTGTAGGTGCAGTTTTTTAATTTCCTGTTTTACACATCTTCTTCAAGGATCGATTCTGGGCAGCTGGAGTAGTTTTTCAAAAACCCAAAGGAGGTTTTTTTTCAGCATGGATTGTTTCACAAAAGCCTCCTTCAGTTTTTCCAAATACATTTTCTGCGAGAAGTTATGAGCTCTGTCCCAAGACCTATTTTTCAGCCAGAACAAAAGCTTATATTTCATGTCATCTTCACTTACCATTATATCGCCAATGTAAGAAAAATGAGGTGAGATACATCAGAATGATAAACATGCATTTAAGAGCTGAAAACAAAGCTTTAAGGAGAGAGGTTGCAGATTTAAAAGCACAGCTAGTTTAACTGGCTGCTCATTGATGGTGAGAAAGGTCATATTCTAAATTTTGTCAAATTTTGTTTAAGTTCCATTATTCTGAAGGCATATAGGTCTCTGCCACCTGTAAAGGAGGTTTAAAAAGTCAAAAGTCCAAGCAAAAAATTCCTTAAGGCAAATATACTCTGTTTTAGCAAAAACAGCAGTTTCGTAGCGCGCTACGAAACTGCTGTAGGTGTTGTTTTATGATGAAGACAAACAGTTTGATGGTATGATCAGAAAATTATCAAAGGAAATACCTAAGGAACATTAAGGAGACCACATGAGGCTAGCATAGCCATTTAGATAATGACAAGTGTGCCTTTTTGTAAAGGTGAAATATTTTGTCTTAAGTTAAAGCTTTGATAAAGGTACTTTATTACCGGTTGTTAGGGTTTTGGAAGGAGATGCATACGAAGAATTTTGGCTTATACACCTGTTCAATCAACAAAGCTTCCAGCACATTTGGGAATATGGTGATGCTCGTTATTTTTGGGGTATTAAAGAGCTGGGAACATGCTGCTTAATTTTTGAAGAATGGTGGGAGACAAGGACCGGAAAAACAGGGGTTTTATCCTTATGATTAATGAACCATCAGCGCATTCAGTATCCAAAGCTAGCTTGTTCATTGCATCCTTCTCTCAGCTATCTCGGCCAAACTGAAAGAAGACATGTGTCAAGGTTCAAGAAAGAATCATGTTACGAGGAGGATAGAATTAGAGTTTTAGTTTAGTTGGGACTCTTTGTAATTACAACTCAGCACTTAATGTATTTAATGAGTTAGTTAAATGGTAGATAGGGGTAATTAGTAGCAGTCATCGAGCTCCCCTCATGCTGGAGGAGGAAGCTCAAATTAGTTTAGGGTGTATCTCTATATATAGATAAAACTTTGATGTAATGGGGGTTGGATGTTTTGGAGAAGACTGTTTTGGTTTATGTATAAACAGATTTCAGTAATGCAAATGACTGTTTTTTCTTCTCAGGATTCACAAAGGATCTTCTTGTTCAAATGTGTGATGGTATATTTTCTTTAATGTTATTTTACAGTTTTGTTAATTCATAATCACTCAGAACTCATGGATCATGCTCTGACTTCCTGTATGCCTTTGCAAACTGTGGTTTCAAAGTTATGTTTGAACATTTAGATGTTAAGTGCCCTGATTTCTATGAAGAGATAGTGTTATTGTTTACTGAGATATGAGTGACTCCATAAGCCCAATGGGAATCAATTCAATGTTGTCCAGCCAGCATACTTGTTCATGTGTCTTATAAGAGTTAGCCATCTTGTCATTAGTCAACATTCATAACCTTTGAGAGAGCCCTCTCAGACTAAGGAGGCTAAGCCTTAGTCAAAAGCCTGGTTTGAAATAGTTACACAGAGTCTTACTGATTGGCAGCCTTCAGTGCTTGATTTTGTGATAACATTTTGGTGCGTCTGCCGGGAGCCTGAAGATTATTCATTCCCGAAATCAATGGTTGAACTTCTGAAGGTAGCAGGAGCTCAGACATCTCTTTGAGGCTGCAAAACTACCTTGGCGACTCCACACATCGAATAAGAAATTGGAAGGTGACTCCACTGCTAGAAGATCAGTAGCTTGATGAAGTTTCAAGATGAATTCCACTGCAAGAATGAATGCCAGGTATGCTCCTATGAATCGGTCTCATATCCCTGGTTTTCCAAATCCTATGCCAGAGGTTGATTGGTTAGATGATCTTCCAATATTTAAAGATGAAAAGAAGGACAATGCTGCTCTTCATCTGGTTAAATTCCATATGCATGTACGCAGTCTTAAGGTTCATTTCCCTGAAGATTGTCTCATCAAAATGTTTATGACCACTTTAGAAGGAAAAGCGTGGTCTTGGTACAAAAGTCTAGAAAATGGTTCAATATATTCGCTTGCTAGTTTTCATAATGAATTCTGTGAAATGTATAAAGAAGGTTATCCATCCTTATTGCTGCTCAAAGATTGTTGTAGACATTCTTTAAGTCTTATTAAGTATTTAGAGGATGGCTATGATGTTGATGAATTCACGGATGAAGAAATTTTAGAGGCTCTTCATAACAATGCATTCCAGCACCAAGGAGAAGATATAATATCCCATGAAACACAGCATGAAGATCAGCAGGGGTTTATTTGTGAAACCCATGTTTCATCCTTTGATATTGATGTAGAGATACAGCAGATTTGTCAGGCTTCAGATCATCATGAGTATGAAATCGATTGCAAACAACAAGAAGAAGTACTGGAA
Organism: Pinus tabuliformis; assembly: GCA_031772625.1. Classification (NCBI taxonomy): domain Eukaryota; kingdom Viridiplantae; phylum Streptophyta; class Pinopsida; order Pinales; family Pinaceae; genus Pinus; species Pinus tabuliformis. The sequence goes on from CM062815.1 coordinate 53,637,754, forward strand.
GACAGTTTTTAGGACCCCCAGGCAGAGGAAAAACTTGTTCAATTTTGTAATTCCTTGCAGCAACCTACTTCAAATAATAATCATAATAGTGAGGAAAATTACATTGTTTGTGAGCATCATTCAGAAAGGCAGTTGGATAGCATATCAAATAAATTTGGTGTGGCTGAGGATAAGTTATTTGAAGATATAGAATGTTATGAGAATCAGCAAACTAACCATGTGTTTTTTGACCCTATAGCTGAATACATGGAAAAGATTTACTGTTCAGGATTCCAGTTATATTTTCATGTTGAAGAACAGTTACACCTCATGCTGCCTTGGTTACTTCAGTATCTGATTTATTTTTGTTTCAAGCACAGCCAAAGGACTCAAATGTCAGATAAGATAAATGATTGGCTACATTGGAAATATCATGTTGCTTGAGCTACAAGTGGAGCTTGCAGCTGATAGGGTAGGTAGGTAAGATAAATGCAAATAAGCTCAAGGTTGACTGAGCAATTTTTTTTTAGTAGTGGTAGATATAGACTTCTATCTCCTACAGTGATCATCAAGCTTAAGCCCGAGGTGAAGGCCCAAGGAACTTAAAGAAGATGTTTGTCAAATAAATTTTTATTTGTCATAAATGGATAAGGCACTGGAACTGCAGGTTCTTAGTGTACCACAAGGGCACACTATCCCAAGTGGAGCCACTGTTATCACTAAAAATTCTGATGCCAAAATAGCTCACACTAGCTTGAGGACAAAGTGTTTTGCAGCACATAAATCCTTTTCGCAGTTTCGCAGCGCAGCATGTTTTAGGTGATTTCGTACCGCATAATTCATATTTTGCACTGGCTGCGCTACGAAATTGGGGATTTGTTCGAATCCATAGTCATTCTTTCCCGGCTGTCATGTTTATCAAAATCCATTGGGTTTGCATCAACAGTTGTCAGTTTATAAGGTTTTTTAGTACCCCAGCAGATGGTGTTTCATTGGGTTTATCTGAAGCATTCTTTCCTTGGAAGAAGCCTTCTGTGGTAATCAGTGGATAAACAAGGGATCAGACTGTGGATATCACATCATTTATTTTGGCACTGTTGCAAGTGCAAGGGAAGCTCTCATGTCAGAGGTTAGAACAGGGGTTCCTTTAAAGGTTTCCTGCAAAGACTTGCATGTGAAGAAAAGAATTGGAAGTGGAAGCTTTGGTGAAGTCAAAGAGATTATCTGGATGGGAGAGAATTTTGCAATGATGCATATGTTTACCAATGTGGAAATATTTCTGCATGAGGTCTCTGCAATGTCTAAGCTTCTGCACCCAAATCTTTTGCAGGCATTAAGCTCGTTTGTAGATAAAGACAGAAGTGAGTGTTGTCTGGTGACAGAATTGATGCATAAGGATCTTCGTAGCTTCATCAACGAGAATTCTTCTCCTCGCAAGAGAATCCCATTTTCACTTCCAAGGGCAATAGATATTATTCTTCAAATAGCCAGAGGACTGGAGTATTTGTATTCCCATGGTATTTTGATATGAATTACCTTTGTGAAGTTTTTCTTGAAAATTGGTGCCTCTGCATAGTTTCAAGGCAGATGAGAAGGACATTTCAAGATAAAAAAGCTCAAGACAGTCGAATTTGGCATGTAAGCTGTGTTTTTGAAATTACACAGCAGTTTCGTAGCGCGCTACGAAACTGCTGTAGGTGATGTTTTTTACAGGCATATTTCTCTGTTTTGAGTAGTCAACTTCCAGGAGGTATTTAGAGCAGCTGAAAGAATATTTTCGAAAATTGAAAGAGGTTTTTATTCCTAAGATACGGAACTAGAAAAACCTCTTTCAGTTTCTTCAAATTGATTATGAGCTAGGAGAAACGAGTGAATAAAAGTTGCACTATGAAACTGCTGTAGGCGCAGTTTTTTAATTTCCTGTTTTACACATCTTCTTCAAGGATCGATTCTGGGCAGCTGGAGTAGTTTTTCAAAAAACCAAATGAGGTTTTTGTTCAGCATGGATTGTTTCACAAAAGCATCTTTCAGTTTTTCCAAATACGTTTTCTGCGAGAAGTTATGACCTCTGTCCCAAGACCTATTTTTCAGCCAGAACAGAAGCTTATATTTCATGTCATCTTCACTTACCATTATATCGCCAATGTAAGAAAAAGGAGGTGAGATACATCAGAATGATAAACATGCATTTAAGAGCTGAAAACAAATCTTTAAGGGGAGAGGTTGCAGATTTAAAAGCACAGCTAGGTTAACTGGCTGCTCATTGATGGTGAGAAAGGTCATATTCTAAATTTTGTCAAATTTTGTTTAAGTTCCATTATTATGAAGGCATATAGGTCTCTGCCACCTGTAAAGGAGGTTTAAAAAGTCAAAAGTCCAAGCAAAAAATTCCTTAAGGCAAATACACTCTGTTTTAGCAAAAACAGCAGTTTCGTAGCGCGCTACGAAACTGCTGTAGGTGTTGTTTTATGATGAAGACAAACAGTTTGATGGTATGATCAGAAAATTATCAAAGGAAATACCTAAGGAACATTAAGGAGACCACATGAGGCTAGAATAGCCATTTAGATAATGACAAGTGTGCCTTTTTGTAAAGGTGAAATATTTTGTCTTAAGTTAAAGCTTTGATAAAGGTACTTTATTACCGGTTGTTAGGGTTTTGGAAGGAGATGCATATGAAGAATTTTGGCTTATACACCTGTTCAATCAACAAAGCTTCCAGCACATTTGAGAATATGGTGATGCTCATTATTTTTGGGGTATTAAAGAGCTGGGAACATGCTGCTTAATTTTTGAAGAATGGTGGGAGACAAGGACCGGAAAAACAGGGGTTTTATCCTTATGATTAATGAACCATCAGCGCATTCAGTATCCAAAGCTAGCTTGTTCATTGCATCCTTCTCTCAGCTATCTCGGCCAAACTGAAAGGAGACAGGTGTCAAGGATCAAGAAAGAATCATGTTACGAGGAGGATAGAATTAGAGTTTTAGTTTAGTTGGGACTCTTTGTAATTACAGCTCAGCACTTAATGTATTTAATGAGTTAGTTAAATGGTAGATAGGGGTAATTAGTAGCAGTCATCGAGCTCCCCTCATGCTGGAGGAGGAAGCTCAAATTAGTTTAGGGTGTATCTCTATATATAGATAAAACTTTGATGTAATGGGGGTTGGATGTTTTGGAGAAGACTTTTTTGGTTTATGTATAAACAGATTTCAGTAATGCAAATGACTGTTTTTTCTTCTCAGGATTCACAAAGGATCTTCTTGTTCAAATGTGTGATGGTATATTTTCTTTAATGTTCTTTTACAGTTTTGTTAATGCATAATCACTCAGAACTCATGGATCATGCTTTGACTTCCTGTATGCCTTTGAAAACTGTGGTTTCAAAGTTATGTTTGAACATTTAGATGTTAAGTGCCCTGATTTCTATGAAAAGATAGTGTTATTGTTTACTGAGATATGAGTGACTCCATAAGCCCAATGGGAATCAATTCAATGTTGTCCAGCCAGCATACTTGTTCATGTGTCTTATAAGAGTTATCCATCTTGTCATTAGTCAACATTCATAACCTTTGAGAGAGCCCTCTCAGACTAAGGAGGCTAAGCCTTAGTCAAAAGCCTGGTTTGAAATAGTTACACAGAGTCTTACTGATTGGCAGCCTTCAGTGCTTGATTTTGTGATAACAGTCGGGATCAAAGCCATCAGGAAATTTAATCAAAGTCAGCCCCATTGGTGGCTTTATATCAGCGGGAATTGCATTATAAACAATATTGAATCTAACACAATAATCTTGAACACTTTCACCAACATTCCTCTTTATGTTTTCATATTCAAAAAGAATTTGAAGAGGATTTTTTTTTTACCTCCTAGTGATCCAAGAATTGTCTTTGAAGAATAGCCAACGTATTGATAGTCGTAGCCGACAATGCTCTGAACCACTTCCACACTTCACCTCCAAAAGTTTGCACAAATAATCTCATAGTCACATTTTATTCATCTATCTCATGAAGGTCAAAGAAATCGGTCATCTTATCCACATGCTGCTATGCTGTGATTCCTTGGGTACCATCAAACAATGGAATTTTTCTTTGGTAATCAGTAAGCATAGCATCCAAGTTTTGTGGCAAAACAAGAGGTGCATATCGGGCATCCATTGCTCTAGGTGGATTTGAAACTGGCCTTGGGGATGTAGGAGGAGTCGAAACAACAATAGCAGACGATGTAATTGGTGTATGAGGTGTAAAAGGAGGGGGGGAAATATGAGATGTTTGCAATGTTGAAGGGGTTGATGGGGGAGAAGAGACAGGGGGTCTTTGATCAGATATTGTGGGCTACACGGGAATGGTGGGAATGAAAGGAGTTTCAGTAGGAATTTCTGAACCAGATACAATAGCAAATGAACCAAGAGTTGTAGATGAAAATTCTAAGAAATCAAGAATGTTTATAGCCACAATGGAAGTTTGAAGATTCAAGATGTAAGCATCAATTGATCTACTAGCCTTTTCAGTTTCAAGATCTTTGAAAAACTCCGAATTTAGGACAGTAGAATCAACAACACTTTCAGATTTAGTTTCAAAAAATGATAGATCAAAATGTTCACCAAACTCAAGATCTTCAAGGTATTCAAAAACAACTGGACATGAATGAGATTTGAACATAGGAATCACAGAACTTTCTTGTCGAAGAATTCTTGGGATGAGATTTGGGTTCTCATACACAGGAGGAGGATCAGGATCAAGATTGGCCCTGGTGTATCGTCTGGAAGCCAGTGTGTTGAATTATTCCCAAAAGTCAAATGGACATTATCAACTTGTTTAGCCTATCAAATTATAAACTCATCATCTAAAGTCTAGAATTGCTTTAAGATACTGGGTAATAGTTTTAGTTCAGATGTTCAGTTTATAAACTAAACCGGAGATTGATTGAAGCAACATTCATCTACTTTTGCACTTATAAAGCAAGAGCAGTTCAAAGGTTACCTGGCTAACTTCAGGCTCCGTCTATAGTCTACAAGGCAGACAATGATAACAAGCTTTTCTTCCCCAGTGGAGTTGCAAATATGTTACGGCCTAAATCTACCTCAAGCTAAGAAAGATAGGTCTACGGTAACATCAAACCATGCTTAACCTGGTAGATAGGCCTAATAGGTTGGGAGAGGGCTCTCTCCTTGTCAATATTAGGAAAATATCACCAATAAATCTTAAGATGACTGATGTAAAGACTAATTTTAGGCTACGTATATGCTCAGATGAGTTTGATTGAATTTTATGATTTATTGTTGGATCAAATGTGAAAGACAGTTTTGGGTCTGGCGAATGGACTCAGTCTTGCAGAGGTTTCTGTGGGGCGAGGTAGGAAAATGATTTACTACCTTGAATTAAGTGAAATAGAGAGTCTTAAGACTAGTGATGGGTTGGATAGGGCATGAAAATATCAGGAATCCTCTTCAAATTGTTGAAAACATGTAAAGCTAAACAAACCCTAGGTAGAGCACTGCAACCTCAATGATTTCTACCTTTATCCTTGATTCATTTAGTTAAGCTGAAAAGAGAGAGATGATGGTATACATAAACACATGTAAACTTGAATCACATTAGGAAAAACAATACTAAATCACCTTGCTACAAGAATCCCAAAAAATGTTGCAAACCCTAGTTTATTTCCTTGCCAAACTGCAGAGATGAATGTACGATGATACTCAAAGCATTCACAAGAGTCCAACCTTTACAAATGACTGAAAAAAGTACTAGATATAGGAAAAAACCACCCATGATAGCATTTAGGGGTCGAATTCATGAGTTTAGGAGCTTTTTCAACAAGATCTGAATTAAGAACTGAAAAATAGGCAGTGGAACAGCTTGCCTCTAAATCCTAGGAAACTAATTCATTCAGTTCAAAATCACCTATACATGATGTATCTACCTCCTTGAGTCAATTTTCATCATTTTTATATCAAAGTACATCCATTTACATCAATTTACATCATAATTTTTACCATGAGAGAGAAAAATTCAAAATGAGAAAAAACTAGGTGAAAAACAGAGTTTTTTAAGCAAAAATGGCACTTTTTCATCCTGTGCATAGCGCCACTTTTTTTGTGCGTAGTGCTTTGTCCTAGCTAACTCTGGAGGCCTTCCCCTTCACCAAATTTTGTCTAGGTGGGATTTTTGGAAAGGTATGGCTGTCTAATTTCTATAACAAGTGGAATTTCTGAATTTGGTGTCCATTTACCCCTCCAAAAATCAGTTCTCCCAACACTGCTTCCTGTGTGGCCAAAAAGTGGCAGAGAGGGCATTTTTTAGGTGTTTTTAACCCTTTTGGAGGCCCAAAACTTGTCAAACATTTATAGTAATTTCTGGGCATGCATAATTTTTCATGAGGAATCAAACAATTTATAGTTTTCCTCCAGAGGAGGTCCCTATCAAAAGCGAGTGCCGGGTGGCGCTACACACCAGCCGGGAAAACCTGTTTTTTCCTTCAAAATTTCAAAATTGCCAAAAAGTGTGCCAAATTTCTGGAAATTTGGCATCAGTGATCTACATCAGGTACTCTCTTGGGCCAATGAAGCTTCAGCCAAGATCTTGAGCTTATCTTTCTCTTTCTTGCTCCTCAAAGTTTTCCTCAACTTGGCTTTTAGGCTCCTTATCCTTGCTTTGCAAATCTTGTTTCGTGCCAAATAGTGATAAGCCATGTGCCTCAACATATTTTTCTCCTTATTGGCTTTCTCAAGTAGCTTCTGCAAGTACATATTTACCCTCTCTAGCCAGGATTCCCGGTCAGCATCAACCTCTTGCTCAAGCAGTGACAATTTGACTTTCCTCCTCTTTGTTGCTTGCCTGTTTTCCCTTATGTTTTGCAGCTCCATGATTGTCTGATTATCCTCCAACTACTTGTTCCATTGCTCAAGGTAATTTATGATCCACTTAGCTCTTTCAAGGTTAAGAGATAAGTCATGAATGTCATCTTCTTGTTCTTTGATGATCTCCTTGAGTTTTGAGCTTTGGGAGCCCAAATCAGTATCCTCATCCTCAATCAAAATGAAATCTCTCTCTTGACCTTGAGAAGGACCTTCATCATGTAATGTTTTTTCCCTTTGTCTTGTGCCTACTTTTCTGAAGAAGTAGGCAAAGCCCCTTTCAACTCGGGTGAAGATAGCATTTTCCTATGGTCTGATGAAGGAAACCAGACCCCTTCCACCCCAGGTGGAGATAGTACTCATTTGGCAGCTGCAAATAATCTCCTTGTGCCCTTTTGATAAGTGATAAATACTGGCACACTGGTAGTTTGAGTCTCATGAACTTCTTGCTGATTTGAAGGCCCTCCTGCCTCTTGAAATACTGATGGGGTCACTTGAGGGCTTTTGAAAACCTCATGTGAAATGAAATCATCCCATGAAACATTCAACAAACTCAGCTGATGCAAAACAACAATCTTTATCAATGCAAAGTGATAAATGCTATTGTACTGTTGATGAGGAGGTTTTCTTTGCACCAATGTGGTTATTTTCTCAATATTTCTGCATATGAAATAGGGGAGGTTCATCATCTTCACTCTAGTGAAATGCATCAATAATCTAACATGCTAAGTGTACAAGCGAGAAAATCTCCCTTCACAGTTGAAGTATTTGATAATGAGCTTCATGAATAGAGCATATGTGTCCTATAGGTATCTGAAAGGGAAGACCCTACTGATTTGCTTCTGATAAGTAGCCTTGATATAAGGCTCATAATGCTCTTTGTGCACAAGCTAGCCTTTCTTCCACTTTTCACCCACATTCAGAATACCTATTGCTTCAGCTATATTTTTAGGTGTCAAAGTGAAGGTAACACTTGCTAAATTGATCTGGCCATTGTGAAGATGAAGGAAAAATAGTCTAGCAAGATCATGGTGTTAAATCACTCTTTCCACCATCTCACAAAATTGGTAGCAAGACTGATGTTTGAAACATGCTATTGCAAGAGGACAAGCCAATAATTATGTGAGTGTAGTGGGCTCCTCCCGGATGTGTTTTCCTCTCTTATGTGGTTTTCTTGGTGCATGAATCTCTTGGGAGGAATCATTCACAGTTTTCTCATCCCTTTCATAAGCTGAATCTATTGCCATATTTGCCACTGTATGGTGTAAAATGATGAGTATGAAGAGATTTTGAGTCAAGAATAGGTGACTGTTGTTTGATGAATAGGACTGATGAGTGGAGGATTTGCTGCTAGCTGTATGGTTTTTACGAAGTGATAGGGTTTGGGAATGCATATTAGGGTTTGGGGAATAGTGAGAATTTGTTAGGGTTTTAGGGTTTTGGGGATAGGGGTGTAGGATGAGTTTAAATGAGAGAGGGAAAGGAAAATGAAATGAGGGAAATTTTAGTGGAGAGGAATGTGAAAATAATGCAGGGGAGTAAAACAACAACAATGAAAAAATTGCAAAACCCCAGACAATTTTGTAATGCACTGTGTAGCAAACTAGGGTTTGAATTTGCACCTATATAAACACCATCAAGGAGGAGAAAATCTCTTGCAATGGAAAAGTGGGATGTTTTACTTACTTGTGGAATGATATTAGCAAAGTTTTGGAGCTTGAGGAGGTCGATTGAGTGAATTTTAGGCTTGGAAGACTGGTGTGCTGCTCCAGCACTCAGGTGCACCATGCCTAACAGGTGTGCTATGTCAATTTAACTTTTAGTGCAATTTTTGTGTTCTGTGCACTGCACCGGGTAGGTGTGTCGCGCCACTACCCAGGTGTGCCACACCAAGAAGTTTTGCAACTTTTGCTGCGTTTTCTCCTTTCTTCGCCTCAAATAACGATTTTCACTTTTTCACTCTCTCTTTTGGCACAAATGAATTCTTTAACAAAAGAAACACTTTATATACAAGTGACTTTAATTTTTCATTTAAAAAAAAGACCACTTTCTAATGTTTGCTTTTCACTTTGTTCTTTAAAAACTCTGTTTTGTTGTTTGGCTTTCTTTTTGACATTTGATGGACTTATGCTTTGAATTTATTGTCTATTTTGTAGGAGTTGGAGTGCAAGAGTTTGGTAAGGTGACCCAGGGTTGCATTTCTAGACTTATTACATATAGGAAAATTAAAATGACATGAAATTTTTATACATAGAAGATAAAACTTTGTTTTTCCTCAAAACAGGGTTTTGAGGAAAAATCAATTACTGAGCATGATCTTGAAATTTTTGATGTTGAGACCTTATTAGACCTCCTCATGTGCCTGCTGACCATTATTGAGCTTTTACAGGACTATGATGACAAACCCTAGACCTAATGAGACCTAAAACCCTAAAAATGGCTTTTGCAAATGTAAAGACAAAAGATGACTGAAAATGACCTGAATTTGTGAAAATAGGCTAGCAGGTAAAGATCATGAGGGAAAACTGATAATGAGCTACTACCATCAGATGATCCATAACCTAATGGAATGCAGCTAATCAGATGAGACACCTAAGAATGCATGCAACAAGAGAATTTTGATCACTGATGGAGGGATGAAGATACTGACAATAACAGTTTCCACAACTCAAAACTCTGACCATTAAATTTATCGATCTCTATCTTTCCACTGCTTTCCATCTTCTTTCACCACTAGAATCAATCTCGTAGATCTCTGACTGAATAGGGTCTACCACAGGCCCGAGCGAAACCCCTCGACAACAAAGGCGTCCCCTTGAAGGCAAAACAACTTTGATACCAAATGTAGGTTTTAACCCTGTACAGAAATTACCTACATACGAATTCTAAAACAAAGAAAATAGACAATGTGAGAGCATAACACATAAAACACATACCCAACATAAATTTCAATCGAGTCGTGAATAAGATAAACAAAATTACTCAATAATTCCCTTTTGAAGGTAGCAAGGACATTACAAAATCCAAAAAAAAGGGCCCTATAGCAAAAATTCCTATATGGACATGTTAAGCTAGTCTTATCCTGATCTTCAAGACTGATTTGGATCTAAATGTAACCACTAAAACAATCCAGAAATGAAAATAACCTTTTCCCTAAAGACCATTCGAAACTTGATCAATGAAAGGTAAGGGAAAATGATCTTCCTGGGTATCCAAATTAAGTTCCCTGTAATAAACACAAAGTCTCCATTTCCCATTATTTTTTGGCAGAGTAACAAGATATTATACCCATTCACTCTTTGAAAAAGGGTAAATGAATCCTACATCTAACAATTTCTACAATTCTTCTTTTACTATGTCTTTAAGGGTAGGGTTCTGTTAGTGCCAGATTGTGAACAACTATTCAACCCTTTTCATCAATCCAGGTGGGTACATTATTTCAAGGTAACATGAAAAATATATGTAGGTAGCAATGACACAATCCAATCACCAATCCTACATTCAATAATTGAGTTAATTAAAGAACCACTGTGATAGTAATAAGAATAAATTGCAGAACTATAAAAAGAATTCACATCAATTAATTAAAGTACTATAACAACAATCGAAATAAACCAACATAAATAACATAACAACACACTGAAATAATGCAGCACCTTATTAGAAGAGTGGGCCCAACTCTCTGACCAGGGTTGCAGAGGATTCACAGCTTATAGAGAGAATAATGAAATAACTTGCATTCAATTCATTAAACAATCTTCTATTACAATCTCAATCTCTTGCACAGCTAACCCTGATCCATAGCATTGAAACGCTTATTATACAATACTCAGAGAAAATTGTCTCTCAATATGGTAGCTAATGTCTATCAATATACAATCATTGAAATGACCAAGTAGTTGCTGAGAGAAAGACAAGAAAGGTATGGAATAGGCATAAAATATGTTATGTTGTTACAGTGCTTGTCGATATGGTGCTGGAAGCTTAGAATAACTTCTATGATTTGCATTTGTGACCTTTGACCACTGTATCTATGGAAATGTCAAAATTAGTGACTCGCATAGGTAAAATCTCCATGACTATTACTTAATTGATTAAATATTCTAGGAAGACAATGGAAGAGGGTTTACCTTATTGTTATAGAAATTTTTGGGCATTGCAACCCCAATCATAAACGTCCATAAACCAAGGGCTCCTAAGTCCCTAAAAGTGTTGTTCCAACCCCTAAGAGAACAAGGTCAACTGATTATAGCCTCTCCTAGAAGTTCTCCATGAAAAACTACTCAGAACTGGTCAAAACGGGACCATCTCACCTGCTCCGTGGTCAAAGTGCGCTGCATCCCACATAAATGCACACAGGAGGTGCGATGCATACTGAAAATCCCTGGGGTGCGATGGGTGAGAGTGGACAAATGGCAAGGTCAATATGCAAGGTGGAGGATCATGGAATCTTCTAGAAACTTCTCCTATGACACTTGCCTCTCTGCATTCACCCAGGGATGAGTAGGAGATCATCAATCTCCAAGTGGAATCAAGAACTATCAGAGACAGGACACTAATCAAATCTCAAAAGCTGACTCACCCCCCTTGCAAACATCTATATATGGATCCCTCATCCCAGAGATCCAGAGGCTATAATTTTGTATCTTGTAAGGAAGTGCTACTGGTTTCTTGGTGTAACATCATAGTGTTGGGTGATCTAAGCTTTTCATGAGGTGAAGAAGAGCTTTCTTGCTGAGAGGATGATGTTGGGTCAGAACAATTGGTTGTAATCCTCTTTTCTATTCTTGATTATTAATAAATCTATTCAAGTTTTCCTCCACATTCTTGTATGATTCATGATATATGCATTTGTGTGGTCAATATACATCTGGTCCCATATTGTTTATGATAGTAGATCTATGTTCTTGGATAGTGTTATGCTGCTTTGATTCTACAGGTACTCTTTGAAGCTGGGTAAACGAGGAAACAAGTGGCAAAGATCTATCAGAAGGGAGAGGAATCAAGCAAGGAACTGAGCGCAAGACAGAGGTTGGTATCCTTCCTTCCCCTCTTATTTACTTCTCATAAAGGAAAACGAAAGTGGTTTTAGTTTGTATATTTCTGAGGTAGTTACCAGCCTTAGTGGGACTAGCAGCTCTGCATAGACACTAGATTTCCCGATAAAAAAATGGCGACTACACTCAGGAGCGAATAGATTGTTTGTTTGTCTATATTTTTTTTCTTTATAAACTTACAGATGGAGCCTGAAGTCAAGCCAGCTAGCCTTCAAACTGCATTTGCTATGCAAGTGCAAAGTAGATCAATGCTACTTCAGTCTATCTCCGAGTTTTTTTATGAACTGAACAATTGATTTACAAACTCTCTAATGTCCCTTGTGGTGGATCTAGTAACCTCCTTAGATCTACCCCTGTGATTTATTTACTGATTACCACTTGCTCGGCCTAAATCCCTAAACTGAGCTACAAACCCCGCCATACACTCAGCAGTTTGGACATGCCTTACAACATTCTTTACCGACCCGGAACCCAGTTCAAGTCTCGTCCTTGGACCATCGCACTGTCTCTTCTTTGGAATCTAGATGCATAGCACTTCCCGTGTGTAGTAGGTGCGCTGCATCTCACTTTCCCTGTGTTACAGGTGCGCTGATCAGACAAGACCTCTTCTACTCTTAGATTTTGGTTTTTGTGTTCACTCTTTTCAACTCTATTCGGGAGTTTTGTTGTCTGTAGTCAGTATACCTCTGTTGGAACCCCCTTCCTTACCATTATTCCACCTCCATTGTGCAAAGAACTATAAATTTTTTTATGTATTGTGATCCATTTTCAGTTCTCTTTTACAAAGAAGTAGCGTAATTGAACTGTCGTTTCTTGATTTGAAAGTGTCGCAAGTGTCGTTTTCAGTCATAGAAGAGAATTCGATTGTTCTTGATAGTCGATTACATTGTTACTCGTGTATTTGATTTGAATTAGTAGTTTTTCAAGTGTCGAAAGCAAGTTTTCAATTCCAAATCGCAAAGTCTCGTCATTGTCTTCATTTGTCTTGAAAAGAAACTTGTTAGTAATGTCGCTTTGAAAAATAATTCAGATTTACGCTTAGCTTTCTTTTTATCATTCACACATTAAGAAGGCTAAAAAAAAATACATGCATGTGCATTTTCATTTAGACTGTTTGTTGGTTTGATTTAGGACAGTGCATATAGTGTGTGCTCTCTACTCTATGTTGAAAGAATATCATCTCTCTTTCCTTAGTAGCTAGGATTTTCATTGCAAAAAGAAGATTAAACGATTGTTTATCATCTTAGATTACATTTTAGGAATTGTACATCTACACCATGTGGTGAACCTGAAAGGCAAATGTCTTAAGCAAGATCAATTGTAAAATAAATTTAATGAATCTAAAAACGCTTTGGAACCTAACGCACAACCTTTAGAAGTCTAGGCTAGAGACGTATTTCGGCGTCGTAAAGCCTGGTAACTGTTGTTTTCATTACTGGTTGGGTGATTCCTCCACTTTGAGACAATAAGTGCCAATACAGACTTGTGCTCCCACGTACCGTCGAGTATATATTGGGAGACCATAATAGGCTTTATCCTTTATCAATAGGAAGCCGTGTCTGCCGCCCTATCGATCGCAATGCACTGAACACATCATTCAGGAAGATTGACTGCCATACCATAAAAAGTATTCTGCAGTTTTGCGATTGGTTTGGTAATCCCTTTTCCTAGATTTCCAGAGCAGTCCCTTTCATTCCCTTTCAGACTCCTTAAAGGAAAAGGTTCATCTGAGCACTTGTCACTTCAAGCTCATTAAAAATCGAAGGCGACTAGAGTCATCTTTTATTTTTTCTCGACTGTTAAAAACTGAAAAAGCAAGTTGTGTCAAAGAGTCTAAAATTCATTTAATTCGGAAAAATATTTCCCCTTGATTTTTAGTTGATCGAGTAATCCGCAATCGTGGAAGAAAGTCAATTGAAACCCTGTTGTTCGCGGAGGCTTACGAGTCAACCGTCTTTGTCTCCAAAATCAAAATTGTTACGGACAAAGTGAACTCGTTTAACCAGTTCCAAATCCCCTGGTAAAGTTAGAACAAGTTTTCCAACACCATCGAAAACTCTGGTTACTCCAACCATTTCTGGTATCCCTGCCTTTACAGAAGAAATTCCACAACCACCAAAGGACAGTAGAACTGATCCTACTGTGAAGGTAAACAGTTGTATTACTAAACCAGCTCCATCTACAGCTGATTCAGAAGGTATTGTTCCCCAAACATCTATCGCTATAGATTCTATACCTTCTTCAGCACCAGAAATATTTTACAGACCTGACGGTCTACCTCTTCCACCTGGTTTGATTGCTACAGAAGAGATTGTGGAGGATCCTCCATCTAGTACTCCATCGAAATTTGGAGTCGGGATCACTCTATATCCTTCTTCATCAAAAATTAGTCTACCGTTATCGGAAGCTCCTCTAGAATTGCTATGGAATCTTTTGGATAGACTAGAAATGTCCGAACAACCGTCGACATCTAGGGCTGTGTCATCCGACACAGTAACGGCAGAACTTCCTACTGTCACTCCAACAATGTTTTCCGGCATACCATCTGTCCCAACTAGCTCTCAATCACTAGATGGGGCCCACTCAAGGGCTATTTCAAAAGTATGGTCTGTTCCTGTTTGTTCATCCGGAATAATATCCGGGAACTCTTATGTTGAGTCTCAGAAAATTGATCTTTCGCGGTGTCAATTTGGGCAGTCTGGTCCTCAAGGACAAACAATTCCTTTGAGTACCAGATTACCGCCATATGGGAGGCAATATACCCTTTCATTGTGTCCTCCGAGAGGACAACCATACAAGAGTTCACAACAAAATCTAGGTTATGCTGGAATTACATCTAGCGGTTGGGTGCCAATACTGCCTCAACAACCAAGAGTTGTATATTCGATGCAACAATGTTTACCTATGTCAAATATACCAACTACACTGGCTATTGTGACGGTGTCGCAAGTACAAGAGTTTCCTATTGTATTCCAACCTCAGGTTTCTCAGGTTGTAATGCAACAGCCTCTTGTCCCTACGACTCAACCACAATCGCCAACTAGTGGAATGACATAGGCCCAAACGGGTACAATTACCCCTCATCTTGGTCAAATGGCCAGTATTAGACAACAGCACATGGCTTCACAACCATGGCTGGTGCAATACCAACAACCGCAATTCCAACAAGTATACCAAGGATCTGAGCAACAAATCTTTGCGAATAATGCGTAGCCGTATATTCAAAATGGTCAAAATCAACCATTCTACAATGGTTATGCCCATCAACCTTACCAAAGTTACCAGCATCAAATGCATTATCCTGGTATGCAAAGACCAACTGCTCAAGCAATTCCATCTTATCCTGGGTATGCTTCGCCAAACCTGAATCAATAGTTACCCTTCGTGGCAACTTTAGAGTTACCGCATCTAAATCGGCTAACGAATAATCCAATTGCTTATGCCCCTTGGTGGCCAGCGATTTCGCATAAACTTCTATCAGATATTCCTAAATTTAATGGAAATCTAGGTGAAGACCCGTTGAATCATGTGATGACCTTTCATCTATGGTGTTCATCAAACACCCTAAACAATGATTTGATTAGGCTTCACCTTTTTCAGAGAATGTTAACTGGTCCGACAGCGAAATCGTATATCGAATTACCCAGAGCTTCGTTTGATAACTTCAATGCCCTAGCCACAACCTTTTTTACCCATTTTCAGTTACCCATGAGGTACGAAATGGGAACAGAACCTCTTACCAATTTCAAGCAAACAATGGCCACTCACATATCTGATCATATTCATGAGTGGCAACGTCATCGTAGAATGGTAAAAACATATGTTCCTGATCAGCTTTTAGCTGAATGGTTTATTAAGTCATTATTACCTTCCATTACAGAAGATGTGGAAAAAGGAGGAGTCATCGCTAAAGAGCAAGTTATTGCTCGTGCGCAATATTTAGACTTTATTTATGCTCAGTGTGGCATGCTCTACGATAAAATCCCTGATGCTCCCAGGCCGGAATTTTCTGTTCCTCCTCCTCCTAAATCGAACAATGACTCTCATGTCGGTGATGGCGTGATTGGTACGACAGACACGAAATGGAAAAAGGCTACATCTAAAAAGGCCCATAAGATTTCTAGTCAAAATGCAAAAGAAGAACTTCTCGCCTCAGAAGTAAATACTGTCTCAACCGATACAGGCAAAGAAACCAAGCAACTAGGAGGCAAGAAGAAAAACAAAGGGAAGAAGAAGAAACAGGAGGAATCATCACCTGAAAAATCTTCTGCAAAACCTTCTGGAGATAAGAAACCAAATCGTCCATGTCTTATATGTGATGAGGACCATTGGACAAGAGATTGTCCATATAAAGCCGAGCTTAGAAAATTCTTCAAGAATTCAAAAACCTCAGTGGTATTGATTGATCCGTTTCCAAATCCAGGAACAAATCTAGCTGCTAGTGACAATGCTTCCACGTCCCAAGTGCTGAAGTTGTCAGTTTCAAAACAACAGAATGATGCTTTGGTAACGACAAGGAATAAAGATTATGGGAATCCACAGCTATCGAACAACAAGGATAAAGATCAACCTAGTAGTTCAACAATGAGTTCGACAGAAGTTTCACCGCCCATCATTCCAGAGCTAGCAATAAAACCACCAAAGGGAGTAGTACACAAGTCGACATTTAATCCTCGTGCCAGAGTAGCACAACATTATAATATAGTGGAAGATCTAGCCCAATTTCCATCTGTTATGTCGACACTTGAGGTACTGCAAAATTGCCCCTCCCAAAAGCAGGCTTTATTATCAGCAATAGGTGGGATTGACCCAAATGATTCTAATCTTGTGTCCTTTAATCACAAAGGATATGATCCTCATTTACCAGCTCAACTAGCTTTCCTCATTCAAGTGAAAGCCCTCAACAAAACTGTTCATCGAACAATTATTGATGAGGGGGCATCTACATGTATTATGTCGATGAGTTGATGGAAAACTTTAGGATCTCCAACCTTGTCGCGATCTTCGACGACATTAAAAGCATTTGATGGACGAACATATACCCCATATGGGATTCAAAGTAACTTGCGAGTTGAACTGGGAGGGAAAACAATAGAAATAGATGTTGAAGTAATCGGCGGAAACCTTGATTACAACATCCTACTGGGAAGGCCCTGGATATATGCTATGGCTGCGGTTGTGTCAACCTAATTTAGGAAGATTGCATTTCATTTTCAAGGAAGAATTACAATCGTCGACCAACAAACATTTCTCCCCAATAGTTCACAAGTTACAGGAAGCATTCTGATGATCCATGGAAGCCCCCATTTTCTTCAAAATATCAGAGTAGGCCTACTAAAAGACCCTATATTAATGGGAACTTTTTCTCTTCCGCCTCCAATCAATCTGGCGGAAGTGGCGACGGTAGGAACCTGAAATATGATATCTTCCATTCAAAAGATCTCAGAAAACGATATTAACATGGATCGTTTGCAGGTATTGCCTCCAAGCCTAATAGAAATATTGTAGCAATCAATGTTTTTGGCATGGGAGGCAAACCCAAATCAATGCTCATCAAGCATCTGGATAGATAGGTCTAAAGAATATGACACCCCTTCGGATCCTTGGTCACAAGTGCATTACACCGACAAAGGAATTGTTCAGTCAATGATAAATGACGGGGCGCCATGGGAAGATTACCACCATCGTTCCCATCTTCCGGATTGTCAAGAAGATACTCCTGGTGACATTCATCATCCTTCAGTTTTTGATTTCCTATCAAATACTATAAACACGGTGGATTTCGAGCGAAACTTGTCCAATATTGAAGAGACTATTGCCATAAATATCTCGACCAAAATAGATGTTGTAGAGAATATTTATGTCGGCAAATGTCGTTCTCCTTCAGAACTGGAAAAATATAACACTCTTTTCACGAATTCAGAGATGTATTTGCTTGGTCATATGAAGAAATGCCAGGCATTGACTCAAATATCGTTGAACACGAAATCAAGATGTATCCAGATGTCAAACCGGTACGACAACGGCTATGGCAGGTGCACGCCAAGAAAGCCACTACCATCAAGGCAGAAGTTGAAAAAATTCTCCATGCTAGTTTTATTTACCTGGTTCCTCTAACTGATTGGGTATCAAACATTATTCCTGTGATGAAAAAATAAGGAACGATTAGAGTGTGCGTCGATTATAGGGATGTAAATCAAGCTTGTCCAAAGACAACTACCCTACACCCTTTATTGACCAGATAATTGATGAATGCGCCGGATGTGAAATCTTTTCATTTATGGATGGATTCTTCGGGTATAATCAAATAAATATCCGCCCACATGACCAGTCCAAGAATGCATTTATTTGTCCGTGGGGAACATTTGCATATCGCAAATTACCCTTTGGTTTAAAGAATGCAGGGGCAACATTTCAGAGGGCAATGAATTATGCCTTCCATGACATCAAAAACATCGTTCAACCATATCTCGATGACCTTCTGGCTCATTCACGAAAGTGGACCAATCATCCGCAGCATTTGAGAGTGATATTTCTACATTGCTGACACTACAAGATACGACTCAATCCGCACAAATGTGTGTTCTGTGTTAGTTTTGGTCGTTTGCTTGGCTTTGTAGTCTCAAAGGACAGGATCCATCTCGACCCATGTAAGGTTCAGGTAATCATAAATTTGCCTCCACCTTCAAATTTGCTTCAGATTCAGAAACTCCAAGGGAAAGCAAACTTTTTGAGGAGGTTCATTCCAAATTATGCCAAACATGCTAAAGGTTATACACGTCTATTGAAAAAAGAAGTACCCTTCGTCTGGGATTAGGTCGCGCAAGCTTCCTTTGATGCTTTAAAAGAATCCCTAATGAAAGCATCATTAATGTATGCTCCTGATTATCAAAAAGACTTTAACCTATATCTGGCTGCAGCAGATACAACCATCGCAATGGTTTTAGTTCAAGAAGACAACAGAATTGAACATCCTATATATTATTTGAGTAGAAACTTAAATGATACAGAAAGCAAGTATTCCTATGTTGAAAAGTTGGCTCTCGCAGCTGTTCAAGCGATAAAGAGATTTCGACACTATACTCTTTCGAAAAACTACCATTTTGTCAGATTGCAACCCCATGACTTATATATTGTCGCGACAGTTGCTGGGGGAAAATATTCAAAATGGATAGCAATTCTTCAAGAGTTTGATCTGGAATTCGTAAAATCCAAATCAAAGAAATCCTTGGTTTTCGCGGAATTTCTATGCGATCTCCCATCATCGTCCAACGATGAAACATCCGAAGAAACCATCATGGATGAATCTTTGTTTCTGATATCTTCAAGCAAACTGTGGTATGGAGATATAATCATCTATCTCCAAACCCAAAAATATAGGTCTAACACGTCTCGCTCAGAACAAAAGCGTATTCGATACCAATCAAAAGACTACATGATCGTCAGTGACACACTTTACCGTCGTGGTGTCGATATAGTTCTGAGGAGGTGCCTCACCCATGAGGAGGCCGAAAAAGTCCTTAATGATTGCCATTCAGGCGCATGTGGGGGGCATCAATCTGGTTACGCTATGGCGCAAAGAATTTTAAGAGCAGGATACTTCTGGCCAACAATGTTCAAAGATTGCATAACTGCAGTCAGAAGTTGCCATGCATGTCAAATTTTCGATAGCAAAACCAGAAAACCACCCGCACCCCTGCAATCGATAGTTGCTGTTGGGCCATTTGACAAATGGGGCATTGATTTCATGACATGTAACCCCACCTCGACCGGGGGGCATGGGTATATCATAGTCCCAGTAGACTATTTTACTAAATGGGCCGAGGCGATGCCTACATTAGATAACACCGGTGAAACAGCTGCCCTTTTCTTTTTCAATCATGTAGTCGCCAGATTTGGCATTCCACATGCTATAGTCACAGATCATGGATCACATTTTCGCAATCACAGGATGGTCGAATTGGCTGCCAAATTGGGGTTGTCCCACGACAGCTCTACTCCATATCACCCGCAGGCTAATGGACAAGTTGAAGCAATCAACAAAGTCCTGAAGCGGATGTTGCAAAGGGTGATTGGAGTCCACAAAAGGAGTTGGCACCTGATCCTGTACTCAGCCTTGTGGGCATACCGAACATCGGTAAGGAATGCAACCAGGTTTACACCTTTTCAACTGGTGTATTGCCTAGAAGCAATCTTACCAGTTCAGTGTGAAATCTCGTCCCTCAAACTCGCAATCGACCTTCTCCTCGGAACTTCAAAAGAGGAGGCTCGTTTCTTGGAACTAATCCAATTGGATGAAATGCATCGTGATATCACTTTGGCTAACAAATCCCATAAGAAATGAGTCAAGGCGCAGTTCAACAAAAATGTCAAACCCCGTGTCTTCTCAGAAGGTGACTTGGTCTTACTTTACGACCAGGAATCTGATAAATTGGGAGCAAGTAAGTTCAAGTCTTTATGGATGGGCCCCTATATTGTTAAACGTGTATTAGCAAAAGGAGCCTACGAGTTAATGGATTATGATGGGATTCCTCTGGCGCAACCCCGTAACAGGTTGTACCTTAAGCATTACTATGCATGATTCAGTGTGGTAACCCATATGCTTTTGTTACATTTTTGTTTTCGCTAAGGGTAATTGTTTTGGTCAAGTAATCCACTTTTTACATTTTTCACAGATGTCAAACCTATTGGAATCTTTTGTTGGATATGCTCACGGAGCGAGTCGTAGTTCGCGGAACCTATATTCTGCGACTTGTACCATTTTTTATCCAAGCGGCGAGTTAGTAAGTTTCAAAGGGGTATGTATTGGCCGGTCAACAAATAACATCGCTGAATATAATGCGTTGATAGAACTTCTCTCTGATGCCATCACACATGGCATAAGCCGACTTGTCGCCAGGCTAGACTCACAGCTCGTCATACTACAACTCACTGGTATCTACTCCGTCTAAAATCCAGCTATCTATCGCATGTTCCTAAGGGTCAAGATTTTGGAGAGGCAATTTGATTTTATTCAATATCAGCATATTTCTAGAAACTTAAACACATTAACAGATTCATTGGCAAATTATGTGTTATATAGACATTTGCAACATTTATAAAAAGAAGCATTTCATCAGTATTTGCATCAGGATCATGTAACTTAACCAAAATAAAACTCCGAAAATCAAAAATATATATATAACTGTTTATGGTTTACACATAATGTTCTGTAACCAAGACAAAATTGGTCAAATGACCCAAAACTCAAAACGCTAGGGGGCACCCTAGTCTAATGATGCTGGTGATAACAAGTCACCGCCTGTGCAATCATGCGTAAAAGCCTAGTCCATCGACTTGGCACGCTAGTAGTATGTGGCTGCAACCTCAGAGGCAGCTCGTTAGTCCTCACGCCTAGAATACCAAGAGTGAGGCCTTCGACCTAGTCCTGCAATGCTGAAAGAGTCTCGACCACATCAAGGTCGCAAAGGATAGCCCTTCCCATAGCCTCTCCTGCTGGAGCGGCAGCAGGCACTCTCAGGCGTACTACTGGTCAAACTGGTCCAACATCTGCATGAGAACATGAGTTTTGATTAGTCCTGATAGAAGAAAGCACAAGAACATTATAAAATAAATGATAAACATAGATATGGTCAGAGGATTTACCGATGACACCCCACTTCTCGCCAGCCGGTAGTACCAAATCCGGATCACCCCAGAAATCCATACTGGCATATGGATACTCAGAAAAAACCATCTCCTGATAGTTGGACCACTCAAAAAAGGTATCAGAAAAGGAAACCTGGGACTAACCAGCATGTCTGGCCATAAGGTTGACCCTTCCCTACATCCATGGTTCAGTCGGTGGAGGTAAACCATGTGAAACATACTGCGGCTGCATCAGCGGGTTCTTTTCCAAGGTGAAAGCGGTCAAGATAGAACCATATCCAAAGTTCTTCAATCTTCCGTTTTTCACCTTGGTCAGTTGTTCCTTCATCACAAAGAGTACTGCATCATACCAGTTGAACACCTTTGGTTCAAGGCATTCCAAGGCGTACTACATATAAGACCCGTTGGCCACATGAAGAGCCGCACTACCAGCCAGTCTAGAAAAAGTGAACAGAATGGTCCTCAAGGACCTGTCAGTGACATCTCAGATATTGATCTTGCCATCCTTACTCGGCTGAGATCCCTCTCTGCAATACCTGCGAATGTAATCTCTCACAGATTCACCCCCATGGGCCGAACCTGATAATGAGATAGGGGCACCCCGCCTCGATAAGCCGGTAAAAAAATAGATGTCCACGACAGTCAAGGGGATGGAATTGCCCCTAATCTGGAACACTTGGGTGGTAGGATCCCATGTATCGAGAAAATATTGCAACAAGTTGATTTGTTGCCTCATGCTAGACATGCGGAAAAACTTGAACAGGCCACAGTTCTGCAGTGCATTTACCGTAATCGGATCATGTAAAGCAAGCATGTCCTTTTCTTCATGCTCACATTCTCGCCATGTAACAGGCATTTTTCTCCAATGAATCTCTGAAACAAACGAGAGAAGAGTCAGGATCCTGATTTGGTGAAAAACAGGCAAAAATTTCCATGAGAACTGTGCATAAATTTCCCTCTTTGCGCCCATCGCACACCCAGTAGTGTTCTAGGTGGGATGCATGCTGATTGGCCAATGGCCAAGCTAGCATGCATCACACCTCTCGATATAGAATAGGTGCGATGGAGCCAGGGCGAGTTTTCCAAACCCTAGAGGCTCAGAAAAACTAGAAAACATGCTCAGAATTCAAAAAGGAAAAGATGAAACTGAAGAGCTCAGGTTTAGCTCCTACCTAGTCCAAACGACGCCATGAATCGTCCATAGAATCTCCTGGAATCAGCTAGTGAAAATCAATGGGGAAAGCACCTCCAAAGCTCCAACAAACCAAAGTTCAAATGAAATGGTAAAATGAGAGGTAAAAAACCACTTTTAAATTACTTTTCATGTAATTCAAGTAAAATATTAGTGTTTTGACTCATTTTCAAACATAAATTGTTCGTTTCTAACTAGTTTGATGAAGCAATTAAGCAAGCAGTACAACCTTTGAAGGAACAATGTTGTCAATGGTAAAATCAAAGCAATCAATGACCATTAGATTGAGCCATTTTAACGCAGAATTCAAGCTCCTTAAAAAATAAACATAAGCAATGAGCAAATGTTCCCCCAGAGTTTAAGCTCACTAAAAAATGAACCAATTTCTAGTAAATAACCATCATGAATGTATTATCATCAGCCTTTGAAGCCTTCGCCGTGTTCTCATCATCACCTCCACTCTGTATTGGCTGATCATTCACCTCCATTTGATTGTTTAACCTTTTTGAGGAACAGTTGCGAAGAGTGATCCTCTTAGCCATCCTTGTGACACTGCTGTGATTGGAAAATTCCAAACCTAACCTGGAATTAGCTGCTACCTGAATTTATCACTCGTTCCTTGAAAACGAGTCTCCTTTAAGCTCTTTTCAACTGACTCGTAAAATATGAAAAGATTGCCGAGAAATTGGCCTCTCCAACTCGTTAAAGTGACCAGAAGTGCTATCCCTCCTCTAGATTTTAATCTTTTTGGACTTGAGGGATTATTACACAAAAAGATCGAGCGCTTGTTTTGTTCGGCTCGTTAAACGTACTGAAAATTCATCCCTTTTGTATTGTTTTATACTTTTTTGGAATCAAGGGATTATATGACGAAAAATGATTGCTGGAGTTTTCTTTACGTCCCTTTTTAGACTCTCTAAAATTGAAAAGGACCGAGTTATCTTTGTCGTTAAACTCATTAAAACCGAATAGCGACAAACTTATCCATACAGACAAGAACGAGTTTCACTATCGCTAGGCTCGTTAAAACACAACGATGGGTTTGCCTGAAGGGAAAATTATAGAACAAGCATATGTTATCCTCCTCAAGCTTTACAAAAATAAAGAGGTACTGGTCAGCAACGACTGGGGAAAAATTGGGAAGAAAACTTGAAGAAACTTTATTGGTAGCAAGTCGCTCTTGAACATGACACTTTCACTCCGCTTCTGAGTCGGGTTGGGTTGTTCCGTTCACTAGTCATATCACCATGGTTTCATCACACCATCCATATTTGGGGTTAATGCTACCAATCCATCATTTCAGTGTCACTGGTATGTTCAAGAGAAGTCGCTAAGAGAATTCACCTGTGTCTCATCCACTGCAATACATTTACGCTCCATTCTTTCATGACCTCCACCGTAAACCTTATGTCATCAGAACGTTTTCACCTCCATTAAAATCATTTGCTCCATTCTGTGTCATTGATGTGGGATTCACTAAGGCCCTTCTATGACAGATCGCTTCTTGTCGACATCAACTCATTATCCAAGAAGTCGATCTAGGAACAACCCTTTCAGTACTTTGAAGCTTGCATGCCTCAATGGCAAGTTTCTCACTTCCAGCGACAGGTTTACATCAATGGCCTTCGACTGAAATATTTTGCGTGGTGTTTGACGCCAAGTCCCTTATTCACACCACGTGAATTGTACTGTAGTACCTTGAGGGTCATCATCATTATCGATGATTTCTCTCGCGCATGTTAACAGCTTACATCATTGGATGGTAATCAGGCGATGTCTTTCCATGTTCGACTCCAGAACATCTCTCACATGGATCGACTTGTACTTTGAGTGAAGATCGAATGAGATTGAAGACCTCAGATCTAGTTTCATCCATCCCGGCTGCGATATATATTAAGGAAAATAAAGACATCAAATGTACATCATTACTGCACAGATAATCATCCAATCCAAGGGATGATGGCTCTACCAAAATCATCAGTCTGCACCCAAACGATTGTCTGTCTTATGTACATGAAAATGAATTTATAAAGTTGAGCATGGGAATGCTCACCTCAGCTAGATCATGAAAATATTATGAAGATAATGTATTGTATTGTATCTTATTACAGGTCGTCTTCCAGCTTGAAAAAACTTCGGATCCTCATGATAAAGCATTTCACCCGACATCAAAAGATTAACGACCTCATGCTTCAGGGGGCAACTGTTATAGAAATTTTTGGGCACTGCAACCCCAATCATAAATGTCCATAAACCAAGGGCTCCTAAGTCCCTAAAAGTGTTGTTCCAACCCATAAAAGAACAAGGTCAACTGATTGTAGCCTCTCCCAGAAGTTCTCCATGAAAAACTACTCAGAACTAGTCAAAACTGGACTATCTCACCTGCTCCATGGTCAAAGTGCACTGCATCCCACCTAAATGCACACGGGAGGTGTGATGTATAATGAAAATCCCTTCTATGGGGTGCGATGGGCGAGAGTGGACAAATGGAAAGGTCAATCTGCAAGGTGGAGGATCATGGAATCTTCCAGAAACTTCTTCTGTGACACTTGCCTCTCTGCATTCGCCCAGGGATGAGTAAGAGATCATCAATCTCTAGGTGGAATCAAGAACTATCAGAGAGAAGACACTAATAAAATCTCAAAAGCTAACTCACCCCCCTTGCAAACATCTATATATGGATCCCTCATCCCAGAGATCCAGAGGCTGGAATTTTGTATCTTGTAAGGAAGTGCTGCTGGTTTCTTGGTGTAACATCATAGTGTTGGCTGATCTAAGCTTTTCATGAGGTGAAGAAGGGCTTTCTTGCTGAGAGTATGATGCTGGGTCAGAACAATTGGTTGTAATCCTCTTTGCTATTCTTGATTATTAATAATGCTATTCAAGTTTTCCTCCACATTCTTGTATGATTGATGATATATGCATTTGTGTGGTCAATATATATCTGGTCCTATATTGTTTATGATAGTAGATCTCTGTTCTTGGATAGTGTTGTGCTGCTTTGATTCTACAGGTACTCTTTGAAGCTGGGTAAATGAGGAAACAAGTGGCAAAGATCTATCAGAAGGGAGAGGAATCAAGCAAGGAACCAAGCGCAAGACAGAGGTTGGTCTCCTTCTTTCCCCTCTTATTTACTTCTCATAAAGGAAAACTAAAGTGGTTTTAGTTTGTTTGTTTCTAAGGTAGCTACCAGCCTTAGGGGGACTAGAAGCTCTACATAGACACTAGATTTCCCGATAACACTTATGTGTTTAGAGTAATTAGTGAATATAAATTATACAGAGTGAGTGAGAGTGAAAATGGAGGGAAAAAGTATGGAGATTTGGCACCCAACATCTCCCCCTAACTAGTCTTTCTGTATGCCCTCATGCAGCTCGTTGTCTCTTCAAATCTGGTTTGGACTAGTTGTGGTCAGCATGAACTTGAGTAAGGTCATATTCCTCGACCATCTCTGTCCCTAGATATTTATATCCTTCTTTCATAAGGACGTCCTTCCACCAATCATTGCTCACGTTGTATGATGGAGTGTAATGTTCTACTCGAAACCAAATGAGGGGAAATTGAGACTTGAGCCCCATCCACTAGACCCCACAGATATGAATGCATGCAAAAAAACATGGCAGTCTTTATAATTCTCGTGCAAAATTCGGTGCTCCAAAAGGTTCTTGGTTTCTGACAGTTGAGGACATCATCATCCATCTCCTTTGACAACTATCAAGGGCTTCATCCTAAAGAGTGATTATCTGTCTGACACAGAGGTCATTACACCATATTTGTGTTGCCAACATTCGTTCCTTAGATCCCTCA
The DNA here is from genome assembly GCA_031772625.1 of Pinus tabuliformis. Taxonomy (NCBI): domain Eukaryota; kingdom Viridiplantae; phylum Streptophyta; class Pinopsida; order Pinales; family Pinaceae; genus Pinus; species Pinus tabuliformis. The sequence continues at coordinate 53,664,294 of CM062815.1, forward strand.
ATCTCTATAAAGGTGGAGTTCTTGTTATAAATAGTCATTGACTAACCATTCTCCCTCCTTATCATCAATGGCTTTGTAGCTTTATTCCCTTCAAAAGTATCACAAGTCTTCCTCCTTTTAGCGTGGTTAATGGTGTAGGATATGAAGGCTCTGAGGTGAACATGTCCCATGAATGGAACTGGGTCGAAGCTCTCATCATCCCTCAAGAAATAACCATGCAACTAGATCTCGCACATCAAGTGCTCATTCAAGATATCATGGATTCTTATAATACGAAGGAATTGTGCTGGGTCTTTGATCTCATGGTTGATCTCTTTGTAGATTCTTTCCAGGTAGAATAAAATGAACTACTCATTAAGAAACAAAGCGTAAATATGGGCAGGATGCCGACAGGCCATTACCTATTGTGCTAGGATAAATATTTGTTCTTTATCTGCCTTCAACACCTATACATGCCCTTCTAAATCCTTTATTTTTTCTACTGTTTCTCCTGCCTCTACTTTGCTCTGCTTAGATGGTCTACATACTCTGATAATCACAGAGGCCTACTCTCGAACCCTCTCTGTCTCCTTCTTTTCTTCATTCATGATAGATTGTCATCTTTGAATTTCAGATGCTAGGAAGAATTATCAGGCCTCGAAAAATGGTTCTACATGACCAATCTGTGTAGTAGTAGAAGTTGTGGGAACATCTTCTATCTATACAGCTACTGAGGAGACCTTGAACTTGGGCCTTACAATTTTCCATTTATATTTATTTCCCCTCTTCTTTAGTCAAGATACCTAGTTTCTCAGCTTCTGAACCTCCATCTTTAGTTGCATGGTTTCTTCGAATTGAAGTTGATACCTGTCCTTGAGAGGTGGTCTCCTCCTCTCACAATGTTCTATCTTGTATTGTTTAAAGGTAAATGCATTTCCCAACCCCGCAGCTAGTTTAGAAAGGTGTGGATTACAATTAAAGGCATCGACTGGCTCCTTTACCAAGTCTTCCTTACTTGGTTTTCTATTCTCAGGAGCACTTTCTTCCTCAAATCGTCTTAATTCATGAAAATTTGTCGCCTGACAGTGCCTCGGTCAACCGCCCTTTGCTCCAATCCTTCTACGAAAATTCCTTTCTCGACCTGTCTTTCAGGAAGCCCTTGCTCGGAATCTACAAGTAATGAGCCAACAATGGTTGTGCCCTTCTTCAGGCCGATGTACTTCAATATGGGAGGAATGATAATTTCTTCTATTAAAACATGGGGGGAATGGACCTTCCTCGCTCCTGTTGGCATTGTGTCCTAAAATGAAGAGTGGGTAATGTTCTCCACCTATCCTATACCGGTCCCATCTACTACCTCCAATTCTTTTTCTTCCTCGCCTTCATTCCTTAGTTGGGCCAAGCATTCTTCATGCAGTGTCTCTTGTCTTGCGATGGACACTAGTTCTTGTGGAACAACATCAACCTATGGGTTTGTCTCCTCCATATTTTCCTACCCTGACTGAGTTGGTGGTGGCCCTCATGTAACATCATCACTCGCTAGCTCCTCGACCGTAATTCCTTCTCCTTGTGCTTAATTAATGGAAGTTTATTCCTGTAAAAGATCATCAACTCCATCCATTATCTTCATTTCTTCATCGATAGGTTCCACAGGCAAGGCTGGTTATTTTGTGATAACCTCGACTGCATCGCCAATCGTTTCCTCCACTTCCATTTCTTCATTAATATGCTCGACAGGCAGGGCTCATTCTTGTGTGGCAGCCTTGACTGTGTTGCCAATTGTTTCTTCCACTTCCATTTCTGGATTGGCAGGTTGCATAGATGGGGATAGTTCTTCTGTGGTAGCCTAGACTATGTCACCAACCATTTCTTCCACTTCCACTTCCATCTCTACATTGATAGGTTCCATAGATGGGGTTGGTTCTTGTGTGGCAACCTCAACTATGTCACCAACCATTTCCTCTACTTCCATTTCCATCTCTTCTGGCTCGTCTTCTTCTCTCTCAATTTTCTATAGCTCTTCTTCCTCTCCTACTGTATCAGTAGGGGATGGCAGTCTTTCCTCTGATTCTTCCAGTTCTTCCTCTCCTCCTGTTGTACCACCAAGAGATGTTGGTTCTTCCTCTCTCAATTCCTCGGGCTCTTCTTCCTCTCCTGCTATACCAGTAGGAGATGTTGGTTCTTGCTCCTCTAATTCCATGGGTTCTTCTTCCTCTCCTGTTGTAGCAGTAAGAGATGCTATTTCTTGCTCCTCCAATTCCTCGAGCTCTTCCTCTCTAGTAGTTATAACAGTTGTTACTTTCTCCGCCGTCATCTCAAGGAATTGTGCCCAAGGAACTTGTATTTCGGTCAATGAGTTCATGACCAATAGTCGAATGAGTCTATGGTTTGTGAGGACCACCAGCACTTGGTGTGAGCGTTGAGCGGACTGCGCCATAAGCTGAAGACTCTTCATCAAGAAGAAGGGCATGTTTAGAGAATGAACTTGTGCCTACAGAAATCGAAGATGGGCTAGAATTTTGAAATGATATTTGAACAGGGTGGTAAACTGCAGTTCGTAGGTTATATATTTCATGACAAAGCCTGCTACCTCACCCCATGGATGTGGTAAGGACTTATAGTCATAACCCCTTCACTTCAGAATACCTCTTTCTCCAGCCTATAAAAATAATTACAGGAATTAAGGCAGCGGAGCCTTCCTTGAGAACCACTTTTGTCCCTGTTGTGTTAACCCACTGACTTCTGTAATGGCCTATTCTATCACAGTAATTTATAATCCTCTAACTTGCGAGAAATTTTTGTCCAAATTCATCGTGAATTCTACCGTAATTACCTTATTGAACCCCTGCAATCTGTTGAAATAAATATCCCATCCTACCTCTACAAAGACCCGCCATACATCTGCATTGTTGTGGACCAGGGTTGTATCCTTAGATTCATGATTCACAACCAATCTGCCCATCCTGTAGAAACTGTAACAACACTTTGGACGCAACAGACCATTGGGAGGAGTGACAACGACCAACTTCTTGTAGTAACAACATGGTAAAAAAAATGAATGAGGTCGAACGACAGTAAAACGGTAGGTGATTTCTTGGGAAATGAAGAGAATCATGGTGAATTATAGTGAGTACGGTGAATGGTGTGGTAATTATTCCTCATTAAATGAGAAGGTACACGTTTCAAATTCCAACACATGCCAATGATTATGCGAAATAATGATGAATATCATGGAGCGTACCATCGCACGAGGTTTAAAGATGGTGATGGATTAATCATTAGTGTGGTTTAATTACATCGTTGTTTAATTATGACACCACCCATGCCCCAACTAGTCGTCCATGGCATGTGAATGTCTTGTCCATGGAATATTTAATTAAACCCATAAAACTCAATGAAGACATACCTGGTGACCTACTTGAGAGAAGTGATAGTTGGAAGAGTAATGACAAAGTAACAACAACCGAGGAGTAACAAAATCGGTGGAGTAACAACAATCGAGGAGTAACAACATCACTGGAGTAATAGCAACCGAGGAGTAACAACATCGGTGGGGTAAAAACATTTGAGGAGTAACAAGATATGAGGAGTAACATCACCCCAGGAGTAACAACATCTGAGGAGTAATAGCATCCGAGGAGTAACAACATCCATGGAGTAACAACATCCGAGGAGTAACAACATTTGATAGTTAGAAAATTTTCAGGAGTAACAGCAAGCATTACTTGGAATTTTTTTCAAGAGGATCAGTGTTAGTGGAGTGATTGTTCCAATTACTCAAGAAATTTTCAGCTCCTCAATTATTGCACCTCAATAGTAGCTCCTACAAAAAGACAAACAAGTGAGTAGTAAAACCATTCTCTCTCTCTCTCTCTCTCTCTCTCTATATATATATATATATATATATATATATATATATATAATTCAAGAGTGCAGAGGAGGTATCTTCTGCACCAAGAACCTTCAATCCATATTTTTCATAGAGATGTTTGATGAAGGCTCCTCTAGAGGTTGGGTGGTGGTAAAGTCTAAGTCAATGTCCATTTACAATGAAAGAAACATGGGAATCATGAATTTTAACCAATCTGATAGCCCCATTCTCAAATACCGCATCAACCTCATATGGTCCCAGCCATCGCAAGTGAAGCTTTCCCTTAAAATCCTTAAAATGAGAATCATACCGTAATTCCCAATCCCCTCTATGAAACACCTTATTTTTAATAAATTTATCGTGCCATTTTGCTCTCTGTTGATGTATGGCAGCAGTCCTCTGCATAACCATTAAGTAAATATCATCGAGCCCATTTAGTTATTCCAGTCATGTTTCTAGGCTTCTGAGAGGTCCAATCCTACTTCTAGAGCTTTTATGAGTGTACTGATTTCAAATTCCATCGAGAACAATGGGGATTTGCCATAGACAAGTTCAAATGGCGAGAAACCTATCGTGTTCCTCCATGTTTTTCTATACGCCCAAAGAGCTTCTGGAAGTTTTTCATCCCAATCCTGGCAATGATTTTCCATGGTCTTGGTGAGAATGTTTTCCAATACTTTGTTTGTGCTCTCCACTTGACCATTTGCCTAAGGATGATATGGGGTTGTTATCCTATGCTTGATCGCATATTTTTCCATAATATTTGCTATCATGTGTGACGTGAACTGTGCTCCTCCATCTGAAATTATCTCTATTGGAGTACCATATCTAGCAAATATTTCTTCAAATAAAAAGTTTGATACAACCTACTCTATTGATTTTTCTATAGCCATGGCTTCTACCCACTTCGTCACATAATCTATGCACACTAAAATGTGGACTTTTTGATGTGAAGGTGGGTTAAATGGACCCACAAGATAAATAGCCCATCTTTGAAAGGGCTCAAGAACTACCTGTGGCTATAATGTCATTTCATCTAGGTGACCAGGCTGACCCATCCATTGGTAGCTATCACATATTCGAACATAGTTTTGTGCATCGCTGAAGATAGAGGGCCAATACTATCCCATCTGCAATACCTTGTGGCCAGTTCACTTGTCCAAAAAATTCCACCTACAAAGGCCATCATGAGTAGCTTTCAAAACCTCATAGATGTCACTTTCTGCTACACAATGACGGATTTGTTGATCACCCCCTGTATGAAAGAGATATCCTACTATCCATGAGTAACAGGCACTATGATGAATAATCCTCTGATGTTCCCTGTACGAGAAATGTTGAGGTACTTTTCCTATAGCCAAATAGTTAGCAATGTCTGCATACCAAGGGGTATTACTAGAAATTGCAAATAAATACATGTTCTCCTTCATTATCAATGTTAGGGCCTAAATCTGCCTTAGGCTGAAGGAAGGCAAAATTTAGGGTAACCACAAACCACGCTCAGTCTGGCAGCTAGCCCTACCAGAACAGGAGAGGGCTCTCTCCGGGTCACGCTCAGTGAATAATAAACAAATAAGGTCTGAGAATGACTTAAGTTGGATACTGATTTTAGGCTAGTAAACAGATATTAAAAAAAAGGTGATTTTTTGAATGACTAAATTTTCTGGGCTGCGTGGGACCAAAGGACCGCATGAGCTAGGAAATTAAATCGAAGACATAGAATAGTTCATGAGGCAAGATAGGCAGGAAGTTTAGCAATCAGATTTAAAAAATATGGAGTGGAAAGACTGCTGAGAAAGCTGAGAAGGGCATATGCATGAATCCTTTTCAGACAGAAGAAGAAACACAGAGGATGAATGTTTTCCAAGGCAGAGCAATAAATTTGGATTCTACCTTTCCTACTTAAAAAACATTCAACTGGATATGAATATTAATGAACGGAAAAACATTACAACTTACATATGAAACAGAGAAGAAACATATTGCTAAAACTCACGCTACAAGAATCTCATAAGTCAGAGCTGCATCATTTTTCATTAATCTCCAAGCCAAGCTGTAGAATGAATAGCTGAGTTTTTTCTCCACGTATTCCCAGAAACTCCCCCCTCCTTACAAATGATTTTTCAATACAATAAATAACCTCAAAAGTGGGAAAGAAAATCGCTGAATATAGGGAGTCGTTTAATCATCATTAGTGAACTGAAGCTGAAGAGCCAACCGTTTGCCAGCATTACATTTTCCACCCAAACGACCGATGGAGAGGTCTGGGGACTCAAAACTCGCCAAAATTTCTTGGCCATGCACCATTAGTCATGATTTTTCATGCCAAATCCAAAAATATAAATTTTTTTCAATTTAGAGCTCCCTAGCATAAGCGCGCGCCACATGCGCGGCGCACAGGGAAGTGGTGCGGCGCATTGGGCTTGAGGCGCGGCGCATAGAGCCTGTGCATAGCAGTTTTTACTGGAGACTTTTGGAGGCCTTCCCGATGTCAAAATTGGGCGTAGGATAGCACGTTGGAAAGGTATTTGAGTATAATTTCCAACCTAGCCAGAATTTTTCAATTTGGAGTTCATTCTCCCTATCAAAAATCAAATCTCCCAAGACTGGTCAAAATGTGCCAGATGAGGCTGCCTCAAGGCAGAGTGTTGTTGCAGTCAACTTTTGAAGGTGTTCCGCAACTCCAAATTGAGCTCATGATAGCTCATTGGAAATATCTTTGTGTTTCGTTAGCATTTTACTCATCAAGAAAGTCATTTGGCTAACTAAGCTAGGAGAAAACTGGATTTTCCCAAGGTCACATTAGAGGTGCATCAATTCTCCCGAGGCAATTGTATTTTTGACATTTCTCTAAAACCATGACACCTGTGTAAAAAGTGAATGAGGGTTTTCTTCCTTGGCCTATTATGGACAAAAACCTCTCTCATGTTTCGAAAATTCATCTTCTCTTGCTCAAAAGCATCATTTGAGTGAATTATTGAGCCTTCCTCTGACCTGCAAGTATTATTGAAGCACTTTGAGAACAACAATTTGCAAACCTTAGACCTAATGACCAAGTTGACTCTTTGCTTTATCAAGTGATAAAAACAAGACTGTAAATGATTTCAAGACAGTCTTAATGAACTTTAATAAATAGAGCTGAGCCAGCAGGATATGGCATAAGGGATAAATGAGTGACCAGGTCCTTCTGTCAGAATATGGCATGCTCCTAAATGGAATGCAGGTGATCGAGCAGAATGGGACACCTAAAAATGAAATGCAAAAAGAGTTTTGATCTCTGAGGAGGACTGACAAGACCGACTCTAACAATCAGCATTTAATCTAGACATAAAATCGAAAACTACGTTACCCTTTCCTGGTTTATCTATAATGGTGATATCAAATTATTGAAGTAATAAAAACCACCATGTTATACGCCTAGGAGTTACAGGTTTGTTCATAAAATACCTAATTGCTACATGATTTCTGTGTACAAAAGTAGGATACCAGATAATATAGTGTCAAAATTTATTAACAACATAGATGACAACTAAGAACTCCTTCTCCACTACCGTATAGTTTAGCTCAATAGACGTTAAATTATTGCTGACATAATAAACCGCATACAACTTCTTATCTACTTGCTGTCCCAACACTACCCCTACAACCGTTTGAGAGGCATCTGTGTGGATATGAAACAGAAGTTCCCATTTGGGACCACGTAATATTGGAGCTTGGTAGATTAGTTCCTTGATCTTTTCAAAATCTACTTCACAATCATCTTTCCATAAAAGTTCTGCATCTTTAGTTAACATCTCAAAAAGTGGAAATGCAATTGTGGAATTTTTTTCTATAAAATGCCTATAGTAACCAGTGCAACCAATAAAACTACGTACCTGAGTTGGTGTCTTGGGAATAGGAAAAGACAAAATTACCTTTACCTTGGTAGGATCAATTTCTATTCTAGCAGCTGAAAGCAAATGTTCCAACACTACTTCCTCCTCTCTCATCATATGACAATCCTTCTTCGAATGACCCCCCTTATGGCGTGAATTCATCCATGTAAATTTCAACACTGTCATCGAGTAAGTCAGAAAGAATCCCTAGCATTTCCCTCTGAAAGGTAGCAAGCATATTACAAAGACTAAATGGAAGGACTCGGTAAGTGAATGTTCCCCAAGGGCATGTAAAGGTAGTTTTGTCCTGATCCTCAAGAGCTATTTGGATTTGGTTATACCCGCTAAGCCTATCCAAGAAAGAGAAAAACTTCTTCCCAGCCAGGGTATCGAGGACTTGGTTGATAAATGGTAGAGGAAAATGATCTTTCAAGGTTTCTTTATTCAACTCCCTATAGTCTACACAAATCCGCCATTTACCATTATTTTTAGGAACGATGACCAGTCGGGATACCCAATGGATATTTGAGATTCGGTAAATAAATCCTGCATCTAGTAACTTCTAGAGATCCTCTTCGACAATGTTTTTCAAGGTAGGTTTCATCCTTCTTTGGGGTTGTCTTATGGGTCGACAATCTTCTTTAATGTAAATATGATGAGTACACAAATCAGCAAGGATACCATTCATATCAATATAATCCTAGGAGAAAGATTCTTTCTGTTCTCAAAGGATTTTTAGGAGCTATTTAGTCTGGGCCAGTGGAAGATTTGGGTTGATATTCAATGTCTTCCCTGGCTCAATATCCACATGTACATTGTCAAAAAGTGTTGTTACGGGAATGTCTTCACCTTTGGTTTCTGATCCAATAGTTTCTTGTGTTTCACAGCTTGTGATTGATTCCAAAAACTACCGAGTTGGATCTATAACAACATCAGGGATGCTAATAAAAGTGTTGATAGTATCATCCTCTATCTCATTATTAAAGGAGAGGGCTTGCCCCATGGTGAGCATTGGATGGAGATCCCACTCTTCAGTTTCGATCCCATCCAAAGACAAAGAGTTTTGCTTTGGCTTTTTCTGTGAACTTGGTTTAGTAGGGGATAGAGAATAATATTTTTCATATTTCCCACATTATAAATTATCACGTTTCCTGACCGACATCCAATATAGGCATCAGGGGTTGTAAGCCATGAGCGTCCTAAAATAAGGGGATGACCACCAGCTGGGGACTACGTATGTAAGACTAGGATATCAATAAGATAACTCCAAGAATCTACTGAAATTGTTATGTCTTCCAATTTCCCTATTGATCCGGTTATTGGTTTGTCAGCTAGTTCTACGACTATAGGGGTTGGCTTAAGATCATGTAGTCCCAATGTAAGCATGGTTTTTAGAAGTAATTACATTAATTGTAGTGCCCAAGTCTACCAATACATTCATAATATCAACCCCGTGAATCTGAATGGGTAGAATTGGGTTCCCAGGATCCCCATATTTTATAGCCATAGCCTTTCCCAGCATAATTTCAGATAATCTCCCCATAACATGAATTGTAAGTGGATCCTTTTTTTTCTTCTCAAGTCTCTTAGAACAATATTCTCTGATAGTTTTAGCGTAAATAGATACATCTTTCATCGCCTGAAGGAGGGGTATTTTTACAAACAAATTCTGTAATTCTCCTAAAAGATCAAATTCCAGTTGACGGACCCATTTACTCAAGGCTAATCATTCTGGATAAGGAGGATTGGTTTGATAGGCCTAAGTACCAGTAAATTGAGAAGGATAATTTTCCATGGATGTTTGGGTTGTCTCATCCCTAACTGCTTGAGATTCTATATTCCCATCGTTAAGATGTTCAACAATAATGGGTAATGCAGTGGAATTTACTACTAGACCAGATCGCAGATGTATCTCATTAAACCCCATGGTAGAAATGTTGTACGAAGGAAGTTTGAGGGTGTTTTCTTGCTAAGCTCTCTTATTTCTTGGATTTGGGTTCAGTTGAATAGGAAGTTGATATCGAAGAGGAGGATTATTGGAAGGAACATTGTAGGGCATCTGTAACTATTATTGTTGTGTAGGTTAAGGAAATTGATCAATAGGGGGAACAAGACTATACTAGCCTTGAGACCACGAAGAACTTGAATTAGGTTGAGGACACCATGGTTTCCAAGGTGTTTATTGATAATATTGAGGCCAAAAAGAAACTGAATGAGGATTCATATTATAATATTGAAAAGGATCCTGAGACGTACCTAGATTTAAGCCTGATGATCGTGGCTGCCATGGTTACTTATACCCCATAAAGAATAGCTGATATGGTTCTTCATTCACCCCCTGACATATTGCATTTAGTTCTGGAAGTGATGGACATGTACCGGTGGAGCGACTTTGTTCACAAATAGCACATGTCTCTATACTGTTTAGTGGAGACTCCTTCAGTTGATGTTTCTTTCTACACCATGGGTAGAAAATAGTCATAGTTCTTTCCAACTCCATATGTTTATTCTTTGCCTATAATGTGTCCATTTGGGAGGATAATGCACTTAGGGTATCAATTTTCAAATTATCTAGTTTCCCAATTTCTGCTTTTGTGATTCCCCCACTTGATGCTTTGAAAGTTCAGATTCATTGTTTATTCCTTGCAGCCCCCCTCGAACATTGAGTACAGAGTTCCCAGATGATTTCAAAATATTCCTTGGATATATCCCATTTACTTATTAGGTTTAACAGCTCCAAATATTCTTCCCTCAAGGCCCAGATAAAAATAATTTTCAAAATATCCTTATCTAGGTCATTGTGGCTAGACCTCTGGAGAGTACTTAAAATGCTCCACACAGTCCTCCATATTTTCATCCCTCTTTTGCATGAATTTGAAAATTTATTCCTTAATGTCTCAACACTTATAGTAATCCTGATATTTTTCTAGGAAATGCTTCTTCATGTCATCCCAGGTAGAAATGGTATTTCCTCCTAGATCCATAAACCATTGCAATTTTGTCCCTTTTCATGCAATAGGAAACATTTTCAGCTTTTGAGCATCATTGACATAGTCATACCCTCTGCAAACGATATCAAAATTGAATAGGAAAGTGTTTGGATCCTCCACAGAAAGCACATGGAAGTTTGGCAGTGTGTCAGTAGAATAGGTTTCATTGGTGCATCACCCATAATTTCCCCAATTGGGAATTCAATTGAAGATGTTGCAGGTGCCATAAATATCCTCCAATACTCACTTGGAACTTCAACAGGTTCCTGTTGTATAACAACTAATGGTTGTGAAATTTTAACAGCACTCCCTTGATCTCAAGGTGAAGAAAATCCTCTGAGGTTTCCTTCTTTCGTCCAGGAGTGGATTTCTTCTTTTGACCCTCTGTTGGCCACCTCCTCCCTATCTGATAATAGAGGAAGTGTTTCTACTTCCTCTGATGCCCTACTTCCTGCTTCCACTAAAACTATTGAAAGGGATACTTCCACCCCTAGAGGCTGTATAGGTTGTTCCACAGAATGTCCTTCGGATCTTGTGTGAAATTTCACCCTAGTAGTAGCTCGCGAAGAGGCTTCTAATGCAAATTTTGTGATAATTTCTTGGATATAAGTATTCCTGCCCAAATCCTTCCTTGCTTGCATTTGGGGTCATCCTCTACCCTTTTATTCCATGTCAAAATTGTGGAAACAAGCCCATCTAGAACTCTAAAAATTAGTCCTTCCCTTTCAGTGAAATAAGAGGAACAATTGCTCATTGTCTTAAGCTGGTAACTTGATGCCTTCACTTGGGATTAAAAATAAATGAATGGGGCCCATCCCTTAGTCTATACACATAAAATATATGTCAAATGATTAATCCTTCCCATGGAATGTTTTCAGGTATCCCTAAAGGATCCTCTTATAGTTCATCAATTTGCATGACAACAAGATGTTTGTTTTGCAGAAATTTGTTAATAAGACTATCTTGATCCAAATGATTGCTTCCAACAGTGGTTTCTAGTGTGAAGATTGGGAAGGGGGATGATTTATTTAATTATTCTTGTTATTCCTCCTCTACCCATATAGAAAAATCATCCTCAAGAAGGGGTTAAGAAACGGGGTATAATACAAGTTGTTTTGTGAGCATCCCATTCTTGATTGTCATGTTCCCAACTCTACAACTAACATTAGCATCAACAATAGCTAACCAAGGTCTCCCTAGGATGTGAGAATGCCGATTGAACTTGTTTTTAGGTTGTAGTACAAGAAAATTAGTGGGGTACTCCCAGAAATCGATGGAAACCATACCATCCTCAATGACACCCTCAAGTTCTAGTGTGATTTTGTTTACAAGTTGCAACAGAATTGTGGTTTTCCTTAAGGATACTTGTAGGTTCATCTCAAGCATGGCTTCCCTTATCATAACATTGATTATAGCCCCTAGATAAATGAGTGTATTGGGGACTAAAATTTACTTAACATGTACATCCATTACTAGGCTACCAGGATCTAAATATTTTGCGGATGTGACCTTCCTAAGAATTAGATCAGTTAATTGCCCAACAACATTGATAATGGGGGAATCTCTCTTCCTCCTTCCGAGCCTCTTGAAACACTCTTCACTAATGACTTTATTATATATGGGAACATCTTTGATGTCTTGTAGGAGAGGTATTTTAATACACATGTTTTTCAGTTCTCCCTGAATTTTAACCTCTTTTAGGGTGTGTGATTTGGGATGGATTGACCTTTTAGGATAGGGAGGTGGATTAGCTTAAAGAATAATTTCTTCTTTCTCTTCTTAAGAGTATTATATTGGAGAAGGTGAGTGATATTTAGCAAGTACCTTCCTCGACTTGAGGTTGATGTCATTTAATTCTATAGCATAGGTAGAATAGGAAGTTTGTCCACTCTAGACTTGTTGGGAATGCTTATTGTTTGGGTTTGTATTGGGTTGGGTAGGAATTTTGGGTTGCGTAGGTGGATTGTTTTGGGGTAGTTGTGTTGGAAATAATACTGATAGGGGGAGTGAATTAGTATTATCAAGTCACTTATTTTCTTTTTCAAACCCAAATCATATACGCTACTTCAGTTAGATAAAACCGTGTATATACGCAACTACAGAGAAGGAAACCCGCGTATGCAATGCAGAATTATAATTTAATTTATATTACTGATGTTGATCATTAATTTGTGTATTAGGATCAAATAAACAGTAACCAGAAACAGTAAAACAGATCTGAAGACAATCACACACACAAGAACACAAGATATAAGGTGGAAACCCAATGTGGCTGAAAACCACCTGCTGCAATTCGTCTCTATCTTCTTTCAATTAGAAACTACTTTTTACAATGTACTGGTGCAGTCCCTTACCAGTACGCAGGCTGCAACCTGCAGAGAGCTACAACCCTTGCTCGTTCTCCAGCTTGTCCTGGAAGGGAGCTACAACCCCCTTAGCTCTTGCACTAGCCAAGATACTAGTACGTAGGTGTTGGCCTACTGAAGGCTACAACCTTCTCTTTCTTCCAGGGACCACGTTTCATAAATTTTCAGACTGGATCCATAAAAAATCAAACAATCTCCTTTTCACCAATTAGAACTGAATCAAGTAGATACTTCTCTAACGACTGTACCCAAAACATAGTAACAGTAACCACACACCAAATTCTGAACTTAGAACACTGCAGCAATAAACAGAAGCAGCTAGATCACAACTCAAAAGATATACGCTACTTCAATAACCTGAAACATGCTTGCATACGCTTCTGTGTTTGGAGAAACATGCATAGACGGTATTTTTATTCACTGAACCAGCGTTTATACGTGCCTTCGCTTCACTGAACCTGCGTACAGATCTATAAAGGATAATTCACTCTTTCAAATATTCAGACAGTAATTAACCCAGATTATCAGATTTATAGATCAAGCCTGTGCCACATATAACAAATCAAAATCATACAAAGGTACTATCATTCAAGCCTTAAGATTATGACCCATCAATAGATCTTATCTTTCCCTTTGCACTAAGGTTCCTCCTTCATTCAGATCCAGATCTGCACCATAACCCCAATCACCAATATTTCAGATCTAACACTTATTAGATATTCAATTAATTCGGATTGTCCTTTTCCAAATGATCTCCTTCCTCTTTTATAGTCTTAGGCCTTTCACAATACTACGGTCCAAAACCATAATAAAACAATACCAAGGACCCAATACTTGGGATCAATACTTCTGACGAGATACCATGGTCCAAAACCATAGGTTCAAATACCAAGGACTAACTACCACGAACCAAAAGTAAGTTCTGCAACATATACGCACTTTTCCTTGCGTGAAAGTGCATGTATACGCATACGCGCCTTTGTAACGTCTAACCTGCGTGTATATGCGTCTTCGTCTAGGTGAACCTATGTATATATCTTTTTCTTCATTCTGAGAGCCTATACTGAGATCTGTCACCAAAGTGAGTTGCCATCAAGGACAACACTTGTGCCATAGCTCTAAATTAGTGCCTTAATGCCAACAATCTCCCCCTTTGGACTTGATGGCAACCCCAAGATCCTGAAAGTCATTCTCCCCCTTTGTCATCAAGGGCAAAGGGTTGTGCTCCCCCTGAGTACATGCTAAAATTTCTGCCCTGATGTGCTGACCATTCTCCCTGTGACTATAGGCAAGATCTACAAAAAGATGTTCTTCAAGAAGAACCATGACTTATACATCATAAAAGACCTTCCTATCACCAAAAGACTCAATACATACATCCATCACCCAACCAAGTGGGTATCATCATAAATTTATATATGACAACCAAGTACATTACATCTTCATTCCAGGCATAGTGGGGAAACAAATATAGGCCGTTACATGACCTTGACACCATAAAAGAGATACATGACATAGAGACAAAATATCTAGAGCAAGACTTATGAAAGTCACCAATAACTGATATCAACAGCATCTATCAATCACCATTTAGATCATTAGCCAAGATTTCCTTTTGTTCTCCCTCTGCCTTTGTTCCACCTGAAATCAACAACAGTTGTGACCTTGAACCAAAAGCTTCTAAGATGATGCCAACGATGTATCATTAGAAGTTTATCTGCTCCCCCTAAACCTGTGTCGAATGGTCTCTGTCAGACCCATATCAGAATATCTTCAACCAGAGCCTGTCCCTACTAATATCCATCAAACCTCCATATACGCGACTGTCTCTGTGCAAACCGGCATATGTACACGGATCCTCCTCAGGAAACTCGTGTATACCCACTTTTCTCTGAAACAAACAAGTTTTAACAGCAAGATGATGCATCAACTACTCCCAGCTTCTGTCTGAGGTATTCAAAAGTTTCCCTGGGCAGTGGTTTGGTGAGAATATCAACAACTTGTTCCTTAGAAGGAACATTCCAATTTGACCTTTTGTTCCAACACTTGTTCTTGGAGAAAGTGATACTTGATTGGTATGTGCTTGGTCTTTGAATGCATGACTGGGTTCTTTGAAATGTCGATTGCACTTGTATTATCACATAAGATGGAGATAGGTGGTGTACAAGTGATCTGAAAATCCTACAAGGTTTGCATCATCCAAAGGAGTTGAGTGCAGCAAGATGTAGCAGCCACATATTGTGCTTTAGCTGTAGATAAAGCAATCAAACTCTGTTTCTTGCTGAACCAAGATACTAATCTGGAACCCATAAAGAATGCACCCCCACTTGTGCTCTTTCTGTCATCCATGCTTCCAGCCCAATCTGCATCTGTATAAGAATCAAGAGTGAGATCTGTATCTCTAGGATACCATAAGCCATAGTTTTGAGTTCCTTGAAGATACTTGAAAATTCTCTTCACTTCCTGAAGATGAGTTTCCTTTGGATTTGCCTGAAATCTTCCAACTATTCCCACTTCATGCATGATGTCTGGTTGGGTACCTGTCAAATAAAGTAGACTTCCAATCATAGATCTATAGGTTGGTTGATGCACTGCTGCTGATTCATCATTTGCTCTGAGGCTGCATCCTGTAACCATGGGGGTACATACTTGTTTTGCATCTTCCATGCCATATTTCTTCAAGATCTGCTTGAGATACTTGGTTTGAGACAAAAAGATACCGCCTTCATTTTTTTGGATTTGCAATCCAAGAAAATATGTCAGTTCTCCAAGCAAAGACATTTTGAATTCTTTCTGCATCACCAAGGCAAAGCTTTGACTCATAGCTTCTTCATTGCTGCCAAAGATAATATCATCTACATACACAACAAGTATTAGCAATTTCTCTTTTTCAATTTTTATATAAAGATTGCTATCTGCCGATCCTTTTAAAAAGCCTTGTTGATGAAGATATTTGTCCAAACGGTAGTACCAAGCCCTTGGAGCCTGTTTAAGACCATAGAGAGCCTTTTTTAGTATGCATACAAGATTTTGATCATTCCCAAGAATGAAACCATTTGGTTTCTCAATGTACACATATTCTCCTAAGTCTCCATTCAAAAAGTCTGATTTCACGTCCATTTCAAATACTTTGAACTTCTGAAAGCTAGAGAGAGCAAGGAACATTCTGATGGCCTCAAGTCTAGCAACGAGAGAAATTTTTTCTTAAAAGTCTATTCCTTCTTGTTGAGCATACCCTTTACAGACAAGTCTGGCCTTGTTTCTAATCACTTCCCCATTTTCATTCAACTTATTTTTGAAGATCCATTTTGTCCCTATGACATTCTTATATTTTCGTCTAGGAACCAACTCCCAAGTATTATTCTTTTCGATCTACTCAAGTTCTTCATCCATTGCTTTGACCCAACATTCATCCTTGCATGCTTCTTTTACATTTTGTGGTTCAGTGGAGGAGAGCAAGGCCAAATAGCTTGAGGCTTCTACAATTGTTCTTCTTGTTTGTATACATGCCTCTTTCTGCCCCAAAATTTGAGATTCTAGATGATTCTTCTGAACGTACCTGGATGGAGTCTTCTCTTCTATTCTTATATGTTCTTCTGGTGCCTCTTGAGCTTCTTCTTCATCACAGTTCTGATTTGATGTTGAAGGATAGTCCTCATCATCCTCGAAATCTTTGGAATTCACTTGCCTAGGAATGTTTCCTTCTTCATCAACCACTACATCACTGTTGTCAACAATTCTTCCAAGTCTTTTTTTGTAACACTTATATGCTTTGTTGTGAGGAGAATAACCAAGGAGAATGCCTTCATCTGCTCTAGGTTCAAACTTTCCAAGATTTTCATCATTATTTTTAATATATCATTTTCTTCCAAAAATTTTGAAATGTTTTACCGAAGGAGTCTCACCATACCAGAGCTCATGAGGAGTTTGAGTGTTGTTCACCTGGACATTTGTCTTGTTGAGAATAACAAATGCAGCAAATGCAGCTTCACCCCAGAAAGTTGCGGGAGTTCCAGACTCATCAATCATTGCACGAGCCATTTTTTGAACCGTTCTATTCATCCTTTCCACTACTCCATTTTGCTGAGGAGTCCTAGCTATAGAGAATTCCCTTCTTATTCCATGTTCTTCACAAAAATCGAAAAATTCATTCAAGGTAAATTCTCCTCCTTGATCAGACCTGAGGCATTTGATTCTGAGATCTGATTCATTCTCCACCAAGGCTTTGAATGATTTGAATTTTTCAAAGGCTTCATCTTTGTGCTTCATAAGTCCTATCCAACACATCCTAGGAATAGTCATCAATGAATAATATAAAGTATTCTTCTCCGTGTGGAGAACGTTTCCTAGTTGGAACACATATATCAGTATGGACAAGTTCAAGTGGCCTACTGGAAAATCCTTCCTTCTCAGGGAAGTTAGTTCTGGTTTGCTTACCAAATTGACATGATTTTCATATAGTATTGTCTGGGATTCTGATGTCTGGAAGACCATGAACTGCCTGGTATTTGCATGCTTTCCTTATCTGTGAGAAACTAAGATGCCCCAATCTTCTGTGCCATAGACAGTGTTCATCATTTTTGCTCAGATAGCATTGATGTTGTCCTTCTTTGAATATGTATAAATTATTTGGAGTCCTTACGCCTTTGATCATTGTTTTTCCTGTATCAAGATCACGAACACTACATCCATTTGATCGAAATATTACCTTAGTTCCTTGATCACACATTTGGCTGACACTTAATAGATTATGCTTTAAGCCATCAACATACATGAAATTTCCAACTTTGACTCTTTCTTTCAACTGAACAGAACCTTTACCTTTTATGAGAGCAGGGGTGTCATTTCCAAAAGAAACTTTCTTCTCCTTCTTTAAGGCACTATATGACTGAAGTTTTTCTTTATCACCTGTCATATGTTTTGAACATCCACTGTCGATGTACCATTGATTTTCCTGCCCTTCTGCATATAAGGCTATACCACATCTTTCTAGTTGGGGTTCTTTTATTCTCCATGATTTGGCACTTGAGGCTTGCTCCTTCTGAGTTGTCTGCCGAAACCTGCTCCTGCATTCAGAATCTTCATGACCGAAATTGTTACAAATGGAACGTTCTATTTCATTTTCAAGAGCAGAGAAGTTGTTGTAATTCCTTTTCATGATCCCAGTCATATCCCTCTATTTATGAGCTTCTCTAGTCATGATTGTCTTATAGGAAACACATTGAGTTGCTATGTGACCAAAGTTATGACAAGAAAAACATTGGCCATTGAAGAAACTCCTGTGATTATCAAATCTACCAGCCAATTGATTGCAGTTCCTATTGACATCCATTCTTGAGGCAAATTCAGAGGGTTTTACCTGTGGCTGGTTGTAGCTTCTGTTTGTCCTTAAAGTAGATTGCCCCCGATTTACCTGGTAGTCTTTGTTCATTCTTGAGGTAAATTGTCCCTGATTTACCTGGTCATTTCCATTGGGTCTTTTTTCACTTCTCCTTGCAGCATCAAGATAACTCTTGGAGGTAGATTGTTTATGAGCTTGAATATCCCAGACCTGTCTTGATTAGTGGAGAGCGCTGCACTTTGATAATCTTATCTAACGTGTCATATCCTTTAACAAATCCAAGATTAAGAGCTTTTGTTTTCTCAATCTCGTTTCTTAGTCCCACAATTTCACATTCTAACTTTTCATGATGTTTTTCCTTTTCAACAAGTTGGAATTGTAGAGTATCTATGATCACATTCTTCTCTTCTAAACAAATTTTGGGTCTAGAAATCTCTTCATAAAGACTTTCTTCATCTATAGCATCCACAAAATCATCATCTTCAAAAGCCATTAAGAGTTTATCTTTGTTACCTTGTTCATCTTCATCACTATTTGAAAGTCCATCACTATCTTCATGAGTGTAATAGCTTTTCTTATTTGCATTATGTTTCTTGTTCCATCTAACAGGTTCCTTCCCCTTGTCAATCTTATCCTTATGAGGACATTTGGCAGCATAGTGACCGACTCTTCCACAAGCAAAGCATTTGAAAGGTGACTTACCTCGGAATAGTCCAGCACCCCGTTGAAGGTTTTTGACAAAATTTGATTCTTCTTCTTCTTCTGACATGTGTCCTGACTCATAGTAATCTCCTTTTCCTGAAGCCTTGAAGGTAGCTTCTCTCCTGTCTGATGGTCCTCCTTTCCTCATTTCATAAGCAGTCAGAATTCCGTGCAGTTGTGACATGGTAAGGTTTCGTAGATTCTCTTTTTCTTCTATTGCAGAAACTTTAGATTCAAACCTAGGGGACAAAGATCTTAGAACCTTTTCAACCACAACAACCTCTTTTATTTCTTCACCCAAATTTTTCATACAATTAACAATCTCATCTACACGAAGGAAATAGTTAGCCACACTTTCATCATTGTGCATTCAGAGATTTTCATACTGAATTCTGAGGGTTTGAAGTTTTGCTCGTTTTACCTGTTCATCTCCTTCATAGCTCAGAACAATCTTGTCCCATATTTCTTTTGCGGATTTATACTGCATAACCTTCACGAATTCTGATTGACATAGACATCCTAATAGAGTATTGACAGCCTTTGCATTTGTTTCATATTTCTTCTTCTCAGCTGGATCTGTAGGAGTTACTGATGGAAAGGTGTACCCTGTATCTATGATATCCCAGACTTCTGTACCAAGAGATTGAAGATAGGAAGTAAATCTTACCTTCTAATATACAAAGTTTGTTCCATCAAAAATTGGTGGCCTGATTGATGCTTCTCTCTCGTAGTTTCTCATGATGATGGATCTTCCTTCAAGCGATCAAGCTTCTTCAGAAGGACCTGCTCTGATACCAATTGTTGGAAATAATACTGAGAGTAGGGGTGAATCAGTATTGTCAAGTCACTTATTTTCTTTTTCAAACCCAGATCATATACGCTACTTCAGTTAGATAAAACTGTGTATATATGCAACTACAGAGAAGGAAACCCACGTATGCAATGCAGACTTATAATTTAATTTATCTTACTGATGTTGATCATTAATCTATGTATTAGGATCAAATAAACAGTAACCAGAAATAGTAAAACAGATCTGAAGACAATCACACACACAAGAACACAATATATAAGGTGGAAACCCAATGTGGGTGAAAACCACCTGCTGCAATTCATCTCTATCTTCTTTCAATTAGAAACTTCTTTTTACAATGTACTGGTGTAGTCCTTTACCAGTACGCAGGCTACAACCTGCAGAGAGCTACAACCCTCGCTCGTTCTCCATCTTGTCCTGGAAGGGAGCTACAACCCCCTTAGCTCTTGCACTAGCCAAGATACTAGTATGTAGGTGCTGGCCTACTGAAGGATATAACCTTCTCTTTCTTCCAGGGACCACGTTTCATAAATTTTCAGACAGGATCCATCAAAAATCAAACAATCTCCTTTTCACCAATTAGAACTGAATCAAGTAGATACTTCTCTGATGACTGTACCCAAAACACAGTAACAGTAACCACACACCAAATTCTGAACTCAGAACACTACAGTAATAAACAGAAGCAGCTAGATCACAACTCAAAAGATATACGCTACTTCAATAACCTAAAACCTGCGTGCATACGCTTCTGTGTTTGGAGAAACCTGAGTATACGCTGTTTTTATTCACTGAACCAGTGTGTATACGCGCCTTCACTTCACTGAACCTGTGTACAAATATATAAAGGATAATTCACTCTTTCAAATATTCAGACAATAATTAACCCAAATTATCAGATTTATAGATCAAGCCTGCGCCACATATAACAGATCAAAATCATACAAAGATACTATCATTCATGCCTTAAGATTATGACCCATCAATATAAATTAGCTTTCCCTTTGCGCTAACGTTCCTCCTTCATTCAGATCCAGATCTGCACCATAACCCCAATCACCAATATTTCAGATCTAGAACTTATTAGATATTCAATTAATTCAGATTGTCCTTTGCCAAATGATCTCCTTCCTCTTTTATAGTCTTAGGCCTTTCACAATACCACGGTTCAAAACCATAATAAAACAATACCAAGGACCCAATACTTGGGATCAATACTTCTGAGGAGATACCATGGTCCAAAACCATAGGTTCAAATACCAAGGACTAACTACCATGGACCAAAAGTAAGTTCTCCAACATATACGTGCTTTTCCTTGCGTGAAAGTGCGTGTATACACATATGCGCCTTTGTAACGTCTAACCCGCGTGTATACACGTCTTTGTCTAGGTGAACCTGCATATATATCTTCTTCTTCATTCTGAGAGCCTGTACTCAAATCAGTCACCAAAGTGAGTTGCCATCAAGGACAACACCTGTGCCATAGCTCTTAATCATTGCCATAATGCCAACAAGTTGTTGTTGAGGAGGAGGCATTAAGGTAGGGGTTTGGGCTACCTGGGGCCTCCATCCTTGTTAGGGATTACCCTCTTGAGGAGGTTGGGGCTGATATGACTATAGAGGTGGAATGATAGGTTGAAGAGGAGGACAACACTAAGGTGAAGGCATGGACCATGGTGAGTTTTTTGTAGGATACCAAGATCGAAAATGTGCATTGTTATGAAACCAGCTCACAAAAAGATAGAAAAGATAGATCAACGCCTTAGAAATTAGCCTCTTTTAGGGGGAAAACTCCTTTACATTACACAAATGAACAATTATTAGATGATACAAATGACAAGACCTCCTTTCTGTATATAGGAGTCTAAGGGGTCATAATATAATCGAAGCCGACATAGCAATAATAATGTAAGGGCACAAAAATAACAATAGTGCGCTTCTATGGGGCACAATAATAACAATATGGGGACTACATGGGCACAACAATATAATAAGGGGGTTGTACTAATAACAATAAGGGGTTACACTAGTAGTATAGGGACCTAAATGCCCCTTTCTTTTAAAAACTGTTGTCCTGAATGCTTGAGTAGTTCTTGATGCTTCTGTATAAATTCTTGTCCTCCCATGTGCAATCTTTAGCGGGTAAGTTTGATGAGATACTCTGAAATTGATATATTTTGTAGCTTTCGAGTTCTCGGTTCTGTGATTGCTTCAGGTTCCAATATGATTTTCCCTTCCTTGTCAAGTTCTCGCAATATTCTTTGAACTGGGATCTTCTGCAACTTTTGAATGAGTTCCCACTCCTTTGGACATATGGATATATGTAAGGCCTGATGTTTGGAGGAACACTTTGTGGAGTCAAATGAAAAGCATGATCATGATCATGAATAGGTGGGAGGCCTTTGGGAGTCCCAAATACCTTGGAATGATTGTCCAAAGCATTTTGGAGATATGGAGAAATACATGATTTCGATGTGGGATCCTATAGTGAAAATAATTGTGCAATTGCACCTTATTGTTATTTATTTAGAAGCTTTGTCATGCTATTAGAGTTGATTATCTTTCCAGGTTTTCCTTTGATACCCCTCAATTCAACTTCCTTTCCTTCCCAAAAAAATTTCAAGAAACGTTCTTGAAAATTAAAAGCTATCGTACCCAAAGATTGTAGCCATTGGACTCCTAGTAAAACATCAGCACCACCCATTGGAATGGAAAGCATTGGACTATTCAATACATATTCTCCCATGGATAGCTTGATATTATGGCACTTTCTAGGGAAATTTATGGTTCCTCCACTTGCAACCATCACTTGACACTCCGGTGTTGCATATAGGAAGCAGTTCAATTCCTTGGCTATCTTACAATCAATAAAATTATGGGTACTACTCGGATCAATAAACACTCTTATATTTTTCTTCTTGATATGTCCTTCTATCTTGATAGTTTAAGGAGTGGTAATTTCTTCCAATGCATTACAATATATGGTTGGATTGATTTCTTGAGACTCGATGTGATTTTTAAATTCTTCAACATTTTTCTTCTTGATATGTCCTTATATATTGATAGTTTGAGGAGTGGTAATTCCATCCAATGCATTACAAGATATGGTCGGATTCATTTCTTCTTTATCAATGTGATATTTCACTTCTTGAAACTTTTTCTTTTTGATATGTCCTTCTATCTTAAGAGTTTTAGGAGTGGTAATTCTTCCCAATTCTTTACAAGATATGGTCGGATTCATTTCTTCTTTCTCTAGGCTTGGTTCCTGGTGCATATACTCTTATTTTGACGTTTCTTGATCCTTTTATTCCTCCTCTCCACAATCAATGTAAAATAATTTCTTCTCAACACACTCATGACCTATAATGTATTTGTTATCACAATTGTAAAAAATCCCTTTTTCTCTTTTTTCTTGCAATTGTTGTGGTGTAACCCTTGTAGGTTGTGGAAGGCTAGGAGAAGCAACTCTTCCATATTTATAGTTGTGAGGGGTAGATTTCCCTTTTGCCATAATTTTTCTTTCCACTCTGTAACAAATCCCTTTTTCTCTTTTTTCTTCCAATTCTTGTGGTGTTTCTCTAAAAATGGTGTTGCTCTTTGTATCCTCATAATGTGCTATCATTTCCTCCGTGAAAATTGACCACATAACAATTTGTTTACGAGAACAAAGCCCTTTATACAATAAAAATTGATCAGTTTCTAAATATGAATATGCAATACATATGTTTTGTAATTTCCGTACACCATGTATATCAAAATATTTCTCCATCTGTAGTATCCAATTTACTGGATCTTTTCCATCAAACTTCCTCATATCGCCTTTTCTTGATTTCAGGAGCTCGATCTTGAAATGACTGTAACTCTGTACTTTCATATCTTAAAGTTCTAAAATTGTATCCTGCAGTAGCCCTTTGAGTCCTCTTTCTAACCCCACAAGTCTGATTAGAATTTGATTCTCCAAGAAATAGCTATGCCCAATCTCCTAAGATGACTTGAATATATAATGTTTTAGTAGAGTGAACTTGTATGACATGGCACATGTCACTGTTTTGACCTTCGAATCTGAAAACTATGTACAGAAAACTACAGTCCATCCTCTTTCTATAACTTCTGACAAAATTTCAATTTGTTTCTCAGAGAGAAAGTTATGACTATTTTCCCAAGGCCACCTATTTAGGATGTAATTCAGGAGTCTGCAAAAACCCTAACTTCCTCAGATCATATATCCGAAAATGTAGCGAGACAAGATCTAAAATTCGGACCCGAGATTCAAAACGATTTCTTCTCAAATGGGTTTTTTCTTTAGCTTCTGAAATGTTGTAGTGAAAAGGTTAGCGAAAATACCATGATGACCTATTTTAGATGAAATTTTGGAGCTTGCAAAAACCCTAACTTCCTCATATCATATCTCCGACAATATAGCTAGCCAAGATCTGAAATTCAGACATGCGGTTCAAAACGATTTCTTCTCAAATGGGTTTTTTGTTTCGCTTTTGGAATGTTGCATAAAAAAAGTTATAGCGAGAATACCACGATGACCTATTTGGAGCAGAAAAACCTTAGAATCCAAAGCTATGATACCAAATGTTATGAAACCAGCTCACAAAAAGATAGAAAAGATAGATCAACGCCTTAGAAAATAAGCCTCTTCGAGGGGGAAAGATCCTTTACATTACACAAATGAACAATTCTTAGTTGATACAAATGACAAGACCTCCTTTCTATATATAGGAGTCTAAGGGGTCATAATATAATTAGAGCTGACATAACAATAATAATGTAAGGGCACAAAAATAACAATGGTGGGCTTCTATGGGGCACAATAATCACAATATGGGGACTACATGGGCACAACAATATAATAAGGGGATTGTACTAATAACAATAAAGGGTTACACTAGTAGTATAGGGACCTAACATGCATTGTGATTTGAATTGACAGAAGGAGGATAGTATATACCTTTCATACCTTGCTAATATGGCCTAGGGCCTTGTGGCATCCTTTGGTTAATGAAAAGAAATTGCTACATGCCTCCCTCTGATCCTTGATACACTACTTTCAAACCTAGAAGAGATGTAAATTTGTTAGTTGCATTCTTTTCCCCACACATGAAGTAAGTTTCTATTACATTAAATGGACACTGGCTTCTAGGGTGCATCTTGATGTATCTACAGAAAACAATGGCTAATGCCCTTTTTTCCTCTTCTTGTTTCTTCTTGATCTGAATGGTGTCCATTTGCAAGGAAAAAGTATGTAACATTTTGTTTTTAAAATCCTCTAGTGTTCTTTCTATTTCATTGTTTATGGATTAGGTAGAAGATGAAGAGCTTACCAAATTTTTTTTGGAACTACCTCTTTTCCTGGCAACCCTAGAGTAATTTTTGAACACTATCTTTATTTCCTCATAATTGAGCTAATAAATATCTCCACTAGATAGCATGTTGTGGGTCTCCATCATATCTTAGTTGACCCCTTGGAGTAATATAAGCTTCATTGAATATAGACCAAAGGTGTAACTATCCCTTCTATAGATCATTTGAAATATTTCTTCAAATTCCTCTAGGGACTCATCTAGCCCTTGATTCATCCTAAATGTTTTCACCTTTTTGTCCCTTTCTATACATTAATATTTGTATTTTATGTTGAATTATTACTACATTTAAGCCAAAGTAGAGATACTAGCTCCTTCCAAACTCATGAACCAACACAAGCATGCATCCTTGAGGGTGGAGGGAAACAATTTAAGCTTCTGTTCATTATAGGTGTAGTCATATGTCATTCATACTACAAAAAAATCAAACATGAACGTATCAACATCTTCAAAATCCATGCCATGAAATATGGAAGGGAAGTAGGGATAATGTTTTTCATTCTAACTTCCCCATTAATTTCCTTGATAGGAAAAAATTCAGGCTACCTGTTTCCAACCATTCCTTTAGTGGATGATGGAGCTTCTTCTTCCCATATAGGCTCCTCAAAAATAGTTATTTTCTCACCCAAAATGTTCTCCAAATCCTCTGTGGTCAGAAGAGGAGGTCCATAGTCACCAAACAGTGAAGATTGACTACTTGTAGATATGGGGGTTTCAGTAAAAAAATTCCATGAGTTTTCCATAGCTCTACGAGGCATGAAATACATGTATTTCTTTTCATTTTGATTTTTTTTATCAACAAAAATACTAATGTAAAAATTTTTGTTGTTTTTTCAAGAAATGTAATGGAAACTAAAGCAGTGCCTACTTTCATAGCTCCCAACAATGGAACAAAAAAGTGATGATTCCTAGTATTACAACAAGAATGTTGTAACTCCTAGGGATGTTGTCTTTCATTTATCAGTCTGGAGTTCGTACAAACATAAGAGGTGACAATGGTATATGCACAGTAATCAAGATTCTACCTAAAGCACTCTAAAGCAATGGATTGAGCTGAAATGTGCACAAACCATTTTGTAAAATTACAAAGGAATAAAACCATTGAACTAAACTTTTCACTAAAAGAGAGAATTGAAGCACTACTTGTCCTATTACATCAAGGATAAGCTAATCTATTTGCGTGGAAAGAAAGGCTAGAAAATAAATCTTGATCAATTTTACAAAAGATAAATAATATGAAAATAAACATTAGCTAGTTGCATGAAATAAATGACTCTAATCTACCTTTTGAGAAGTCAAATATACACTATTGAAATAGAAATAAACTCTACTCTATTAGCAAAAGCATTCAAATGCTCAAAATTGATCAATGTAAACTATTTCTATGCTACTTAACTCATAACCAAAATAGTAAACCCTAATTTCATATTTAAAGCTACGACGATGAGAGGATGATATCAAAAGGGTATATGGTCTTCCCAAGTTGTATTCCAAGTCTTAGGGGTGTTTTAGAGTGATGAAAAACAAAAAATAGGCTTAAGAGGGAATTCTAACTGATTTTTAATGGATTTTGTGGAGTGTTATAAGATTGTTATATGATTGCATCTGAGAGATATTTAAAGGTTTTAGAAGTGATATGAAGGTGGGGATAGGTGGTTGGATGTTGGGAAAGAGTGCATGGTACATTTTCAAGCTTATATACTCAGTATCCCATCTTGCACAAGGGGAAGAGGCAAACTAAAGCCATCTTGTAGCCATATAATCAAATTTTATGTCTGCAAACAATTTAGAGAAACAAATGAAAATGGGAAGGGGAGTTTTGAAGAAGATAATGCTTTTGCATGGAAAGTGATGTTACATTCCCTATGAAATAATATATCTCACTTTCATACAAAGTGATTATTCAACTAACAAAGACATCATGATTAAAAAACTGCTCAAATTCTAATTTCAAAAAATCAAAACACACAGGAAAGGATGAGTTGAATTTAAGCTAGAACCTAACTATTACATACAAAAATGACTATAATTTTGTGCTTTTCCTCATAGATCTACATCTAATATTCTCAATAGAGATGATTGATTAATCTACAAAGACAAAAAAATTTCATATAAACAAATTTTCAAAAAGAGACACAACTAGGATAATTGAAGAAAATAATTGCATAATAAAATTATACAAAAGAAGTGCTTGAGTTCTTGGGTTTCACCTTAACCTAAAAAAACTCAAATCCCTTGAAACAAACTTAGATTGGAGGAAAAATGATGCTTTCCATTAATCTAAAAAAAAATTCAAATACATAACATGGTAATGGAAATAAAAAGTAGTAAGGTCTAGCTCTAATAGCCATTATAATCCTCTAAAAAAGTCAAATTGTATTGAGCTAGTAAGCTCCCTTATTTATACAAAAAAAGAGTGAGGGGTATCCTCCTTCAAGGGCAGGCTTCTTCCCTCCAAATATTGTACAAAAGTGGATCTGGTCTCCTGTTATTCTCACAGTCACTGATGGGTAGTAACTTTCCATAAGCTTGTTGAGTTGTTGATGGGATGATGCAAGAAATGAGTCTCCTAAATATCCCCCTCTTGGTATCCAACATTCTTTTTCACAATAAATGCTCCTTTTCCTACACATTCAATGCATTAGGTTATTGGATATGATAAATATTCCTTAACCTTCCTTGTGAACATATTATAGCTCAAAATGTTGCCATCAAATGAAAAGAGAGAGGTTAAAATGTGTTGAAGGATGGTCAAATGGACCTTGAATTGTACCTATATGGGAGGCCCGTCAATTACTCTTGGGAAATTTGTGCAAATGAATTCTATGATGAATTCAAAACCTTTGTAGACAAAAAATACGACTATAAAGAGAGAAATCAAGTGATATATAGCTAGATATAAGATCAAGAAGACTACCATATACCTAGATGAGGTCGCACAATGACAAAGAAAATCAAAGAAGCAACAAAAAACCAAAATATCAAGGGGAATAAGAGATTGGAAACACTTGGTTACAATCCCCAGTGAAGTTGCCATTTCTCTTGTGATTGAAACTACACAATCACAAGGAGTTGTTGCTCTATGAATATTGCACGAGATTCACTATATAAATGTGTGTTAAATCAAAGTGTAGAGTAATTCAAGCAATCCTATAATCATGCAAACAATAACATAAGATGGAAAGGAAGGTTGGGAGCCATAACTTTCAAATGAAGATGCAATAACTAGTTAGAGTAGCCATCTTGAGGGACACAAGATCTCCTAGTTTCCAAACAACAAGCTGAGAATTTTCACAAAGACAAAAAACAAACACTACCCAAATATCTTCCTGTAAGGTTAAGTTAGCATAACAATAATTATTGATAATCCATAAGAAGCATGAACAACGCGAATGATAGAAATGAACATAAACAATATGGATGAAGGGAATTAAGTTTTGTATTAAATAAAATGTCATATATAAATGACATACTTCAAGATATAGTATCCTTCTCCTATTCAACTAACAACTTAATTTCCTCCTAGAAGCTCATAGAAAAAATATATATCTCATTCTATAGTATAGTCTTATGTTCTTTTTGATGCAGGAAAGTGTTCCCTCTGCAGACAGAGGCAACCCCTCTAGCCCTAGAGTGGGTCTAGTCATAGCAAGGACAAAAACAACAATTGATTCCCTTAAATAGTCATCGTTGGAGGCCTACCTCAAATCGGTGGTTGATGAAGTTCTGTTGCACTGCTCTAGCTTCCATTTCCTTCTCCTGAGAGAGTAATTGACCTGAAACAACACAAGACAATGACAAAGCACATAACCCGAAAACAACAATGATCTATTTACTCACAAAGTCAAGAAGCCATGAGCTATCAAGTAAATTACATACAAAAATAGGAATTCATCATTGATTGTACTAATAATGAAACAAGAGTAAGCTTACAACTGGGTCTTGATGTCGCAAGCCTTCTCAGAGCGTCCAACCAGTGTGTTTCTCCAAGAATTCACTCTCAAAGATGGGTCTCCCAAATAGCAATATCTCTCTCTCTTTCTCATTAACAAGCTTTACACAAGATTAAGGGCACTCCACACCTTCTTGCAAACTATAAAGCAATCTCACACTTGTTACACTCACAGCAACTATCTATCAAACTCAAAAACTGTAGCAACACTATGCAACCAAAAGAACTAGCAAATGATAGCAATGGTGAGTGATTTTATAGGAGAAGGAGTCTCCATGAAATGAGGGAGAGGGAGCTTATCCTCAAGACAAGCAGCACAAAAGACAGAATTACCATGCCAGAGGGAGGAGGGCAACCCAATCTGACCCAACAACCAGGTCCAGAGACATCCAAAAGGCCGATTGTTGAAACGAATTCACCTAATCTAGATCGTTGCGATTTCATAGCTAAGATTTAGCACTGATGTCGCTAGTAGGAAATGTAATCAGTCAAAACGTCAT
This sequence comes from Pinus tabuliformis, assembly GCA_031772625.1. Lineage (NCBI taxonomy): Eukaryota > Viridiplantae > Streptophyta > Pinopsida > Pinales > Pinaceae > Pinus > Pinus tabuliformis. The sequence continues at coordinate 53,694,057 of CM062815.1, forward strand.
GAAAGATACAAAATAGACTCGCACCGAAGCATGAAATTCGATCGTCACGGGAATCATATGTACTCCCGCAAAGGAAGCGTGACTGTACTGATTATGACCACTGTTCATCGCATATATTTAGCTAATAGTCACGACGAGGTAGAAAACTTAGGAAAAGTGGGTCAATTGGCAACATAAGAGAGCACTTGTTTAGTATGAGCATGTTTTACTGGATACATAACATAGTAGAAGGACTGGGGTGAAGGCAGTGACAAATTACTGTGTAACAGATGCCCCCTAAAGTATGAAGCTTGAGAGAGTGGAAGGGGTGAAATGCTTTACGAAACTTTCTGAGCTGGAACACCTTCCAGAAGAACCTACAGACGCAAGTACCACTGAGATCTTTGATAGTGAAATACATGTAGTCTAGGCATGGGCGTAGCCATCCAAAAGACATACGAACTAGGTCTGTGGTATGGATGCAACCATCCAGCTAGTAAGACCATGATAATGATAAAGGTATGGTTGCAGCCATCCATGAAGACTCAAGTATGGTCCCAACCATCCATCAATGAGTCATGTAATCACGGACCACCCTACGCAGCCCGAACATGTGTAATCTTAGTTCGGGGTCTTGAAACCCAACCAATCATAGTACAAATTCTAGCATGTGAATAGAGGTGCTGAAGTCGAGCATGATAGAAAGTCACTTGATTACCAGTCAATGAGGAAAACTGTTAACAAGCATGAGAGAAACCACCAATAATGCCAATGGCTCTCAAGGTACTATCGAGTACAAACCATGAAGTTTGAAGAATGAGCTGAAGTCGAACACTCACAGAATCAACCGATCAATGACCAATGATGAAAGTTAATCGTCAAGCGCGACTTGATAAGAAACGATCTGTCGCAAGAGGGCCATAATATTTCCCCCATCAACGACACGAGATAAGGAACAAGTGGTAGATGGAAAAATAGAGTATCAAAAGAGAAGGTAAGGATGTGAGCTGCAGAAGGATTATACTCTTGAACATGTCAGCGACATGACCCCGGAGTGTGGCAGCATTCAGGTACCAAGGGATTGGAGGCTTGATGGAGACAGCGTAGATCAGATGGAATAAGGCTAATTGGCAACCCAAAACCCTGGAAGGCCAAATGACGATGTATGGATATCCCAACCTGACAAGAAGAAAAAGTGACGATGTTCAAGAGTAAGTAGCTGCCGTAGGTAACCAATGACAACTTCCAAATTTTCCCCCACCATTGCTGGCGAGTACCCCAATTATTTTTGAAAACAAGCTTAAAGGGGATAGCATATGCATGTAATATAAGTTTGACCTTTGGCCGAATCCAACCTAGTAATAGTTTAACGAGCCCTAGGGAGGAGAAGATTGAGTCTCATCATGATGACGAGTCCAATGTCGTCAGGATTTAACGAGTCTGACATAGGAAAAATTCGGAGTCTTTTTCATGTTTAGAGAGTTTGAAAAAGACATGAAAAAGAAAACTCCAGGGGGGTCTTTTTTCATAGATTTGTGTCTCTCGAGCCCAAAAAAGTATAAAATAATACTCGAGAGAACCGCTTGACTGTGAGGTCAAGGAGTACTTTTCATGATTAGTGACCCCAATCCAAAAAAGTAGAAAAGTGATCGAAACCATGTCATTTCGTAACCAATAACGAACCCAAAACGATAAAAGCTCGGCAATCTTTTCGCGTTTATACGGTCGAAAAAGAGCTTAAAGTAGATTGCCTCTTATTTCGTTTAACGAGTCAAAAGGAATAACTCGGCTATATTTTCGTCTTTTAAGTCGGAAAAGAGCGTTAAAGAAGACTTTATGGGTCAAGTACGTCATAACCTCCCCACCTGTAGCTCTACACAAAAACATGTCAAACGTAAAACCCATTCGACATAAATGATTAATATATGTGGAAATATAGTTAAAAAACCTAAAAACCTTATTAACTATGCAATAAACATGAGAGAACCCACATGTTAAAGTATGATTATTTAATTTTTCAAAAAAATTTACTATAAAAAGGCGGGGTAAATCATTTGTTTTTACCATTTGCACTGTTCATTTTACCTTTGTGCATTTGGAACACCAACTTGAGCAAACTTCTCAAGCTGATTCCGGCCTCATCCACCCACGGTTCGTCCTGAAACCTTCACTAAGTACATTTCTCCTTGCGCGACATTTTAGTAGTTTTTTCATGTTATTTAGTGCTAGGAAGGTGGTAGTCGGTGGATTTTTCAAATCCGAATCTGTTGTAGCTCTGGTACCACTAGTTGTAGCTCTGATACCAATTGTTGTAGATCTGGTACCAATTGTTGTAGATCTAACCCAAGAATATTATAGATAATGCAAACAACCCATAAACAATAAGAGAGAAATAGATAGAAATGCTTCTTTATTGATCAAAACCCTTATGGTAGGGCAACACCATACATTCACTCCTTAAGGAAGGAGAACACTCCACAAGCCATATGCCTGTTCATACAAGAATACTTCTCTTCATATCATCCCTGTGGAGTCTCTAGCCTTTATATAGGCCTCATACATACAATACCATGCATCATTACCATGGTTCCCTCATACCATCAACTAATACCATGGGCCCATTACATTATTATTAACTACTTGTGGTCCCTTACATGACATGGGTTAACCACCTTATTTATTACTATGGCCCATCCCATTATTACATTATTACTTTGGTTACCTCCCTTGGTACCCCATATTATCCCCCCTAGGTATATAACATTCCACCCCCCTAAGCATGTTTCGTCCCCGAAACATGGGAAGAACATAAATAATAAGATCTACTCAAAAGAGTAGTCCGCTGATACCATGCACGTGCATCTAGCCATCCAAGAGAAAGGTGAACCCTCGATCTCGCTGGTGCCTCACTCGCTTGAGATGGAAGTCGACTGTGGTAGCTCTTCTGTGTGGATGTGTAGTAGGTGGATCTTCGTTCCTCTCGATCTGTCATGCGGGGGTTGTTGTCCATGTGGCTAATTGGTTGCCATCTTGATGGTTGTCTTGCGGGGTGATGTGGGTGATGATATGTTGAAGTTTTAACCCACGATGGCTTTTTCTTTACTTCACCCTGCTGTGGTGCCTGTTGTGGTGTCTTCTTTTTCAATATGACTTCAACCACTGAGCCCTCTTCTGATGTATCATCACCTGTAACCTTTTCTTCTTCAGCCTCTGTTTGTGTTTGATTGTCGATCATCACTGGCTCATCATCAGATGTGTAAGTGTCATTAGAGCTTTGTGCTTCTGCCTCCATAGTCTCTGCTTGGGTCTTAATGGAAATATCATGCATTGTAATTTTCTTATTTTTATACCAGAGCTTCAGGAATTTCTTCTGCACATTAATATTAATAGTACCCACGGATTCCATCCAAGGATATCCCAAAACAACATCCATATTATCCATCTCTGAAGTATAAAAATCACCATGCAACACATACTTATCTATAGAAATCTTCAAATCCTTATACACTTGAACATCCTCATCCTCCACCTGTGTGTTTTTAATGTTTCTGGCAGGAACTTGCAATTTTTTTGCCAAATTAACATGGATGAAATTATGCTTGCAACTAGGATTTATAGAAACAATGATCCTTTCTTTCTGAATCAATCCATGAACCTGCAATAAGGATATACCAGTAGGAAATAACCCCACATGTTTCCCCTTATCTTGTTTTCTAGTCTGAGACCATTTGTCCATAAGGAGTTTTTCCATTTCTTCATTCGAGATTTTGGTCACGGCTATACTGCCCAGTGAGTTCCACCATATGGCGGCCTCGTCTTTCAAAAAAAGTCGTACCATAAACCTCTAGTTCTCCTCTTTATATATTTTCTTTAGGCTTTGTATGAATTCTTCAATAGTAGGGCTATCATCTTTTCCAGCAAAATATTCCATGAAGAGGGTTTGAAAAAAAATTCACTTACTTTGGCGAAAATTTGAAATTGTCACAGTTTCGTCAATATTGCTCAGAATCCCTATTATAACCTATTTTTAGAAATGGAACAATCATTCTGCATCTACCCATGTGATAAAAATCCTGATCCAGGCACTAGAATTCAAGATCTGCTCTGCTACTCTCCCGCCGTCACCCAAAATGTCTGCAAAAAGAGCTGATTTTAAATCAGCGATATCTCCCTCATCCGGACTCCGATTCGACCGATTGTTTTTTTGAAATCGGGTTTTGTTTCCCAAAGAATACAGATCTACAATTAGATTTTGCAGATCTTGCACCAGGGCTTCTAGATATGCGTCGCAAACTCGCTGCCCTGAAAATTGTCTGCAACCCCACTGAGTTTTAGATCAGCGATATCTCCTTCATCCGGACTCCGATTCAACTGATTTTTTTTTTGAATTTGGGTATTTTTTCACAAGAAATATAGATCTACAATTATATTCTGCAAATATTGGACCAAAAAGTACAGATATGATCTGCAAATTCGCCACCCAAAAAATCCCTGCAAAAATAAAAAAAAATTCCACGGTTTGCCCAAGAAAGTGCTCTGATACCAATTGTTGTAGCTATGGTACCACTAGTTGTAGCTCTGATACCAATTGTTGTAGATCTGATACCAATTGTTGTAGCTCTGATACCAATTTTTGTAGATCTAACCCAAGAATATTATAGATAATGCAAACAACCCATAAACAATAAGAGAGAAATAGATAGAAATGCTTCTTTATTGATCAAAACCCTTATGGTAGGGCAACACCATACATTCACTCCTTAAGGAAGGAGAACACTCCACAAGCCATATGCTTGTTCATACAAGAATACTTCTCTTCATATCATCCATGTGGAGTCTCTAGCCTTTATATAGGCCTCATACATAATATACCATGCATCATTACCATGGTTCCCTCATACCATCAACTAATACCATGGGCCCATTACATTATTATTAACTACTTGTGGTCCCTTACATGACATGGGTTAACCACCTTATTTATTACTATGGCCCATCCCATTATTACATTATTACCTTGGGTACCTCCCTTGGTACCCCATATTATCCCCCCTAGGTATATAACAGAATCCGCCTCTCAGTCATCACGGAAAAGCCACTCGGGTCTGCGACGACTGAGTGTGATAACACGTAGCACCTCTGGGATCGTCATGAGAAACTGATGTACTATCATGAGAAAAATGAACTGTTATCTCCGTGTCGTCACTGCTATTTTGAAAATAGCCATGATGGCAACGTCAAATTAAATTTTCGTGTAAATTATGAATTTAAATTTATAGAAGGAGTTGTAATCCACTTTCCTTATCATGCAGGGCAACATGGCATTTGTTTGGTAGGAAAAAACTCATGATATCAACGATGAGGAAGCATTCAATGATGTTGGGTGCCGAAATGCTCTACGGGCTTGCGAGCTACTGAAGTTTTTTCTCACTCAGCACCTTCGGGCTCAACCGGATTTGCTAGAATTGCTAATTCATGCTTGGAACCCAACAGACGGAAAATTCATTATCTGTGGTAGAGACATTGAGTTCGATGCTGCAGACATATATTTCCTGACTGGATTATCTCGTCATGGTGAGAGGCCGATTCTAGAGGGCCAGCGGGTCGTGGGTGAATCATTAGATATGATAATAGCATGAGTGTGCCCATGGGCACGCAAATAAAAAAGCAGGAAGGTGGAAATTCCCACAGTGGAAGACTTGATTCTTTATGCAATTCTATTTATGGTGACGAGGGCAGCAAGCTCCCAAGCCCAACACGAAGTAGCAAAGACCCAACTCCGGTTGGCTCTTGACTGCCTCAATCCGAGCATGTACAACTGGGCAGAAGCAGTGACGGCCAACATGAAAAGACAGCTTACCAACTGCCGTTGTGGGGAGGCAAAGTAGTTTGGCTACGGGTCTATCTTGATCCTGCTCATGCTGGAGTGGGTGCAAATACTACAGTCGTAGGATATGGACTTGGACAGACCCAGACTACGGGAGACCAAGATCACACGGTGGGCACATGTTATGCCACGAGGGGGTGGCAGATGACCAGTGTCATGGGGGACACTATTCTGTGAGTGGCTGGATCACCAGACAATCTTTGTCGAGGACTAGCCATATGCTGGTATGGACTTCCGTGGAGACCCCAACATGCAGTTGCCTGCTGGCGAGTAGCGGGATGATGGCGGTAAAATGCTTGATCACATTATTTTGTATTTTGTCTTTTATGATATTTTTAATTTTTTTATGCATGTGTCCTAATATTCTATGGTACTTGCAGACGTGGGACCAGAGAGGCCTGTGGGGCTAGCTCCAGAGGCATAGAGGGATCCATATTAGAGAGCTGGCCTTGGCTCCCCCAGTTGGCAGTTCAGTGGAGATGGTGGCCCAAAATATTGAGGGCCTGACGGAGGGGATCCCTGATTACAGGGGGATTGAGGAGGTCCCCATGGAGTACCATATACATATAGTAGGGGTGATACCTAGGGTACACCGACTTTTGAGGCGAGTTGCACGAGTTGTGGTGTGCTGCAGGGAGCATAACCCACCGCAATAGATGTCTAGGTTTTATTTCCTACTGATGTTTTAAGAGACATGTGTCTTGGATGTACAGAGAAAACAGACTCTATTTGGACATATACACTTATTTTTTGAGCGCCTTAGTGCACCACATGATATATATATATATATATATATATATATATATATATATATATATATATATATATATATTCCTATGGTTCATTATTGTCTTTTGGATGCTTCTATATGTTGTTTTGATTACATGTTGCACAAATGTCTATCTAATACATGGTTTGCTAATGCATCAGTTAATGTTTTTAATCTTCTTGGAATGTGTTGATATCTGATAAAATCAAAATTTATTTCTAACGATTTAACACATAAATACAACCTTAAAATCCGATGATCTCTGATGGAATAACGCCCATTAAGCTGGTGGACAACAAGCTGAGAATCCAGATTCACAACAAATGTACAAATATCGAGGTTGATAGCCTCGGTCAGTAACTCAATAATAACACTATATTCAGTGACATTGTTTGTGGTGCAACCTATATAAACACCTTGAAGGTCTACTAACTCACTGTCAGGATCATAGATCACCCATACCGCAGAAGAAATATTCTGAGTACTGTGGCAGGCACCATCAGCGAAACCAATGTAGGGTGTATCAGACATTTTCACATGAAGCGAAAAGACACAATAAGCGGCAATTACACCTACACCACAAGCCCGACATGAAAACATGCACACAACACATTTGCTGAAAACACACGCATGTACAAATAAAAAATGCATGGGGTTCATGCATAATATTTTTTCAGATAAAGCCCATTTCTGGGCTTATCTAGAGGGTTCTCTTCATAATCAATCAGCTCATAGGCCCCTTTTTGCAAAACTCGTTTTACAATATACGGCCCATGCCACATAGGCTCGAATTTTCCTGCCCCAAGCTTATCATTTGCTTGATCATAAAGCAGCACTAAATATCCTTCAACGAAAGAATGGGGATGGACAGTATGATCGAAGTTAGTTTTCACTCTCTTCTTCTATTCTTGAATAGCTAGAGAGGCTAGTCAATGAGTCTCGTCCAACAGCTCTAGGTAGAGAAGACGTTCTCCTACTGGAGCAGCATTGGGGAGTAATTCGACGATTAATTTCAAAGAAGGGATATCACACTCAATGGGAAGGATAGCCTCCAGACCGTAAACCAATTGGAACAGAGTGATCATGGTGGCATCCTTTACTGAATTTTGGTAGGCCCATAAGGTGGAGAACAACATCAAGTGCCAGTTGGACTTGTGCATGCTGATGGTGCGTTGAAGCATTGTAACTAGAACTTTGTTGACGGCTTCCACTTGGCCATTGGCCTGGGGATAGTATGGTGTCAAGATATCATGTGCAAGCCTAGCTGGGTCATTAACTTAGTCATCATATTATTACGGAAATGTTTGCTGTGATCAGTGACGATAGCCGAGGGACTCCGAACCATGAGATACCATGATTAAAGAAAAATTGCGCCGTTGTGTGACCGTCTTGGAATAGTGTAGGCATCGCCTCAGCCCTTTTTGTGAAATAATTAATGGCAGTGATGATATACCCATGCCCCCCGGCCGAGCGAGGGTTACAGGTCATATAATCAATGCCTGATTTGGCAAAACGACCGACGATAACGACAGGGTGCAATGGAGCAGGGGGCATGCACATCTTCCGTTAGTAGATTTGGTACTCATGACAAGAGTGGATGACAAGAATGCAATCCTTGAAGATAGAGGGCCAAAAATAACCAGCACAGAGGATCTTCTGAGAAGTAGTATACCCAGACATATGACCACCATAGGCACCAGAATGGCAGTAATTTAGAGCTTGTTCAGCTTCCTTGAATGTTAAGCATCGGTGGAGAACAGAGTTGGCACCAAGACGGTACAGGGTGTCCCCAATAATGCAATAAGGTTGAGAATGATGGCGAATTTGTCGCTAAGCATCCTTGGACAAGCCGGGACGAAAAGAGGACGTCTGGAGATAGACAATAATATCCCTGTACCAAGGATCGAGGGTGCTAATCAGGAATAGAGTTTCATCCGAAATATGGTCCTCTGACCGGGAGGGCGCGGTAATAGATGACAGAGAGCAAAGCAACTTAGCAAAGATGAGGGACTTCCTAGACTTGGCAGTGGTGAACTCCAAGTCGAACTCTTGGAGGATGACAATCCACTTTGAGTATTTGTCCCCCAGTAACTGACATGACAAGATGTACGTCATTGGGTTGCAATCAGAAATCATCTACATGGTACGCAATAAAATATAGTGGCAAAAACACTGGATGGCGCAAACGGTGGCCAAAGCCAACTTCTCGACATAGGCATATTAAGTTTTCATATCTAGTAAATTGCGGCTGAGATAATAAACGACATGCTCAGTGTCATCGTCATCATCTTGAACTAGAACCATGCCAATAGTGGTAGCGGTAGCGGCTAAATACAGAGTGTAGTCATGGTGATAATAAGGGGGATGCAACAACAGAGCAGAAATAAGGAGGGCCTTGAGGTGCTCGAATGACTCTTGTGTAGCGGCATCCCAAAGGAAAGGGGTATCATGCTTTAATAATCGCGTATAGCCTTTGGCCACTTCGGCATAATTCAGGATGAAGCATCGTAAAAAATTTGCTTTACCCTGCAAACTTTGCAATTGCTGCAAAGAAGCAGGGGGAGGGAGATTCAAGATGGCTTCAATTTTAAGGGGATCAAGACAGATACCATCCCGAGAGATGATGAACCCGAGAAGTCTGCTTGACTCAATGTAGAAGACACACTTATGCGGATTAAGCCGGATACAATAGTGTCGACAACAGAGGAAAATTTCGCGAAGGTGAGCTGGATGGTCCTAGCGCTTTGCTAAATGAGTCGGAAGATCATCTAGGTAAGGCTACACAATGTGTTGAATATCATGGAATGCATAAGAAATTGTGTGCTAGAAGGTGGCACCAACATTCTTTAAACCAAAGGGGAGCTCTTTATAAGCGAAAGTACCCCACGGATAGATAAAGGCGGTCTTGTGTTGATTCGCAGGCGAAATATTAATTTGGTGATCCGCGGGCAAAATATTAATTTGGTTATAACCATAAAAGCCATCCATAAATGAATATATCTCACTCCTGGCACACTCAACAATGAGCTAGTCAATGAAGGGTGTAGGGTAGTTCTCTTTGGGACAGTCGCAATTAATATCACGATAATCAACACATACCCTAATAGTGCCCTACTTTTTTGTCACAGGAACAATATTAGAAACCCAATCTGTGAGTGGGATGGTGTAAATGAAGCCGACTTTAAGAAGCTTTTCAACTTCTGCTTTGATAGCTACAACCTTTTCGTGGTGCACAGGGCGTAGATGCTATCGAACAATTTTGGCACCCAGATATGTAGGTATCTCATCCACCACGATGCTAGGATCAATGTCCGGCATGTCTTCAAAGACCAAGCAAACACATCACGAAATTCGCGGAAAAGATCAATATAAAGCTGAATCTCTTCCAGAGTACAGGTTACTCTGACATGGATGTGCTTGACAATCCCTAGTTTAACAGAGATGTCAATTGGTTGAGTTTGTGTAATGTTTCCCATATTCCCTTCAAAAGACACTTGATGAACTTGGATGGGTGTCTGAAGGGGTTGAGATCGGAGTCAAGGAGAAAACCGCTCGAGAAAAGTAAGCATTCCCTGATGGGCAGGGAGAAACGAGGAACGGTGGTGTTGATCAGACCAAGGGGATTCCTCGAAAGACATGGTCTCAATAATTGCTTAATTAGAAGGAAAAATTTGCTTTAAAGGGTCTGAAGAAGCACCATCTCCAAGCCAAAGGGATTGAATGTACGAGTCGAGAGCTCTGCTTGAAGGAGCAGATTCAGAAGATGGAGCCAATGCAGAAACAATTTCGACGTAGTTGAGCTCGGTAGGACTCAATGGCATCTCATTGCCCCAGGATTCTATCTGATCAGTGGGCGGAAGAACCGAAGGATTAGAGCGAACAGAAATCATATTAATGGGGGTGATGTTAGGGGGTGGGAGTGAAAAAACACCCATAAGGGCGGGATTTTTAAAGAGTCCAACACGCACATTCTCACACGGAACGGAGGTGTGCTCCACAAAAGGCACGTTGCCATCGAAGGAGGAAGAGGCGAATAAGGACAACTGGTCTACTGTGACGATCTTCCCCTGGTGACGAAAATGAATAACACGAATAGAGATGAAACCACTGCTCGCATGGCATATTTCCAACTTCATCCTAAAAGGAGGTTGTAAGTTAAATTGGCATCAAAAACTTCGACCTCCACTTCGACCATCTTCCCTTCCAGAGTAATAGGCAAGCTTTGGAGTATACCATAAGGATGAGACTCTCTCCCATCAAAGGCTCCTAAGGTCGTAGGAGACTTGCTTAGGGTCAGAGAACCAATAGCCTTCCAACAAGCAACAGACATGATGCAAGTAGAAGTGCCTTCATCAATGACCGTACGATGAATCATTTTAGAATTCATGATGACCCAGATAAGGAAGGAAATTTGGTGAGGTAGTCTCGATATATGACTATCTATGTCAAAAGTGATCAGGTCCGAGTCGGTCGGGTCAATGCCACCGATAGCTAATAGAAAAGACTTCCTCTGAGAGGGGCAGCTCTGGAGGACTTCTAATGTGGACATAGCTGACGGAGCCTGGGCTAAGTCCTCAACGATGTTGTAGTGCTGAGCAGCATGAGCATTAGGGTTGTAAGAAGACTTCCGGAGCACGCCCTTAGGAGGAGGCTAAATGGCCGCTTCAGTACTAGGCCGCTTGATATGAAGGGGACCAGAACTGGATGGAGGAGCACTATAGGGGACCTTAGCCTCCTTCTCGGCAGGCGACGAATACTCTTTTTCCCGAGTACTAATGTGGACAGGAATAGTCCCAGCCATAAATACCTGAGAACCAAGGGGAGAAGAGGATTGAGATGGATCGGCCACCATTTTCATTTGTTGTGAGGGAAAAGCCTCTTTGAGCACGACAGGAGTCCCATTGGCACCTTACAGCAAATGACTAACTTCATACCACCTCAGGCAGTCTTTGGTATAGTGATCCTCGTCACAGATAAGGCAAGGATACTTAGGCTTCCGTTTGGTACCTTCCTCGGGTAGAGGTTTAGGGGAATCCTGCTTCAGTTGATCAGCCTTATTCTTTCCTTTTCCCTTCTTTTTCCCTTTTGAGGCTTTGTTCATCATGGTGGACTGAACAACGTTAATCTTGGAAGTGTTACCAAAATTGGATACAGCTTGAGAAGTGTTTTCATTCGAAGCATTCGACTTTTGCTTCCCAGGGTTCACGGAAGATTTCTTAGAGGACGTATTAACAGAACCAATGACGTCATCAACAGATGGTGTTGGCAGGCTTTGGAAGTTCTGGGCCTCAGAGCATCAGGCAAATAATCATATAGTGTACCAGACTGGGAGTAAACCAAGTCAAGGTACTGTGCACGTGCAATAGCCTACTCTTTAGTTACACATGCCCCCATAGCAATGTCCCGGGCTATCGGACTGACAAACAAGGTTGTGAACCAGTTGGTCAGAAGCTAATCAGGAATCCAAAACTTAATCAAACGGTGACGTCATCTCCATTCATGGATATGATCGGAGATGTGCGTGGCCATGATCTATTTTAAGGATATCAGGAGATGTGTGCTTGTCTCATATCGAATCGACAATTGACAATGAGTTAAAAATGCCATTACCAAGGAGTTAAAGTCCTGAAAAGATCCATGAGATAGCTCAATATACCATTTAGCAGCAGAGCGAGTGAGGGTCCGTTGAAAAAGGTGGAGCCAGATTGAATTATGAAGCCATGAATTCGACGAACACCATAGATGATAAGTCATAACATGGGCTTGGGGATCTTCTCCAACTTTACTGTCAAACTTGGGACAATCACCGGGAATTTTAGTTGGAACCGGCAGCCAATACAGATTATGAAGAATGGGATCATTTGTTAGTTTGGACACATTTGGTAACTCAAACATTGCTATAAAGGGTAATTGAGTATTAAAGGACATTTGAGGCCATAGGTAGGAGGTAGTACCAGAATTCCACCCAGTTGCTTGTTTCCCCCACTGATTTTGTCTGGACGGATTTGGCCTAGAAGGGTTTTGTTCGTAGGGATTTTGTCCATAGGGGTTATAGCTATAACTGGACAGTTGACACTGGATTTTCCCCCCAGCATTCCACTAATTACCAACTTGGCCTGTAGGAGAAACATATGGTTGCTGGTAATTTTGGTAAGGACTCACCTGCAGTTGTTGATAATTTTGGTATGGGGCAAATTGGATTTTCCCTTGGGATTGCTAAAAACCATAAGGCAGTTGGGCTCCAAATTGAGCCTAGGAGCCAGGCTGCATCTGATAAGCAGGTTGGGATTGGGATCCAACCTGAATTTGAAGACCGGATTGGGTCTGGAGCCCAGACTGGGGCTGAAAACTGGGTGGAGCTTGAGAAGCAATGATCATTTGAGTGCCCGGTTGAGCAGGCCTAGACGGATGTCCTTGAGAGGATAGAGGTTGAGCCACCTGGCTAGAAGGTTGGCCTTATTGAGGTTGGTCTGTTTTCCAAGAAACTTGGACTTGTTGGGAATTGGGTTGACCTTGTGGAACCGAAGGCTATCCAGACTAACCAGATGATTGAGTAGGCTAGAAAACTGGCTGTCCTTGTTGAATTTGAGACTGACCAACTTGTGCAAACGGGTAGCCTTGCTGGGTACCAGGTTGGCCTTATTGAATGTAAGGTTGTCTTGGGTTACTAGAAGGTTGCTCAAAGTACGTGAAAGAAGACCCACTGAAGGCCGAAGACTGTCTCGGAATGGGTTGTCCTTGTGGGCCGACAGTTTGCCCTGGATAAGGTTGCCCATAGTATGGTTGTCCATAAGACTACTGCCCGTAAGATGGTTGACCTTGATAGGGTGGTCCTTGAACATTTGAAAACTGCACTTGGCCACCATGGTAAGCTGTGATACCCCAAGCAATAGACAACGAAACTGAGACCTCAACAAAAGGTTGATATGCTATGGGTCCAGGATGATAAATATGAGCTCCTCGAGAATCATAATAATTAAATGGATTTTGAGGATCCAGACTCTGAGGAATTTGAAGAGATTGATCATATGCCCCCTTGCTGGAATAGAACCAGAAGAAGGTGGGGCGCTTAGGCTAGGGTCAACAAACTCGGATATGGGTGCTACAGGGCCACTGTGTGAAGGAACTGCCGAAGGTCTAGCAACAATGCTCACCACTAAAGATGCAGTGGCGGCACTAACAGCGGGGGCTGTGGAAGCCACACAAATGGTTGGCATAGTTGGGACAGACGTCACATTGTGAATCTGGGGAGTAAAAGATCCCGAAGTCAGAGTGACAGTACGAGACCACATGGAACTTGTAAGGGGAGACCTAGAACCCATGATATCAGCCAGAGCATTATAATGTAACAGTAGCGTGATACCAAGGGAGGTGACATGGAAGGGTGAAGTTTCTGTCGGGATAGGAATTTCACCGCTCGTCACAAAGGGCTCTTCACTCTTGACGGGGGATGTGTCATCCATGTCAAAAGAAGACATTGGGATCGAAACAACAAGAGGAGTAAGGGGAAAATCTTCGTCGGGAGGCTCCCAAATTGGGTTCCAATGAATATCGTAAGACTCGTCTTCTGGAGCGCGAGAGTTAAGCAGTTGGATACTCAGAATAACAAGGAGAGTATCACTAACAACCGGTACCTTAGGAGTGATAGAAGATGGGGATCCTTGGTCACTTGGAATGGGAGACGTGATCGGTGATTCCACCAGGATGATTTAAATCAAAATCCCTAGGGATAACTAATCGAGTAAGGAGAAATAACCCTACGCAAACTAAAACACAACAAGATCTAACTGGGTAAGTGTGAATGTGGTCGAATAAATTTTAAGACACAGGAATAGAACTTGACCTTTTCATCTTTAAAGAGTCGAGAAAAGGATGAAAAGATGACTCTATTTGCCTTCAAGTATTTAATGAGCCTGAAGTGACAAGTGATTAGATGGACCTTTTCTTTTAAGGAGTCTGAAAAGGAACGAAAGTGACTGCTCTAAAGAAACTAGGAAAAAGGTTTACCAAACATCCCGTAAAACTGCATATACACCTTGGTGATCATATGAAAACCAATGACTTTCCATACGACAATCAATCTTCCCGAATGCTATGTTCGGTGCGTTACGGTTTGTAAGGTGGCAAACACAGCTTCTTAGGGATATAGGATGATAACCTAGTGGGGTCTCCCAACATATACTCGTCGGTACTGGGAGCACAATTCCGTGCTAGACCGCTACTGAGTCACAGAAGCAGGAATCACCCAACCTTGAGTGAAAGTAATAGCGACTATGTTTAACGATGCCAGAGCACGTCCCTAGCCTATACCTCTAAATAGTGTGCGTTATGTTCCAATGTGTTGTTATTCATTTAGTTCATTTTAGAGTTAATCTTGAATTATGTTTCAGTTTTCAGGCCTTACAGTATGTATACAACAAAACCTAAGATGTGGCTAGAATGAGTGAAATATCTTTTTTCTTCAATGAACACCTACTTACAAGAGGTTAGAGAGATCATTCCCAAACCAATAAAACCAAGATAAACCAAGAGACACAATGCAAAAACACATCAACCCTACAGTGCACGAATACTACTAATGATGGATTTTATCATTTGCTTTCCAATATGCGAACCTGAAATGCAAATTTACTTTCACTTTCATATACCAAATGAATGCAGTCTTTTGATTTTGATCGCTTTAAGTTTAAGAGAAACAAACAAGAAAACAAGCAAGTGTGAAAAAACCGATTGATCCAAACAGTTGTCATCTATGTTCGGTAGTGAAAAGAAATTAAATCAATGCTACAGATTGGTTCAATAATTGTCACTAAAAAAAAAAAATCAACCAGAAACAAGCAATAGAGAAGGCTCAAACAAACCAACAAGAAAGTTGCAAATGAACCTTGGGAAAACCAGCAACCAAGCCAATTGATTCAAGAAGTTGAAAGAACGAACTAGATCACATGGGAAAAAATGCAAGATTCATTCAATAAAGCCAAAGAAAGAGTGCGTTAACCATAAACAGTAAAAAAAAGCTATTGAGCAAGAGAAAGAAGGCAAGGGATCAACAAGACTGGTAAATTGAGGAGGTAGAATTGAAAAAACAATTCTACAGGAATCATCGCGGGTACTACACAAGAAACTAGCGGTGATAAGCTAGTGTCTGTAGCAACAGAGCGACGTCGTCACGAGAGTACACGTCTCTTCCACGATGGACCGATTTCAGAGTTGTCACGACTATGTGATGGGATTCAGCGATGCACAGGACTTTACAAAAGAGTAAAGGCGATGTCGGTGCGACTGTTAAGCTATTTTCTGTGATGATACTAAAAAACAATGATAAACGAACAAAAACTCCCAAACAAAAACCAGTCAATCCTTCTATCAATGTAGGGATCTCCCAGATCAACCCAGGTAACCCAAAAGACTTATAGTGTATCCCCAAAATTCAAAAGACACCAAATCAAAATCAAATCAAGAGAAAATAAGAGAGGCAACATACAAAGGACTTCCCAGTGGAGTCACCAACTTGTGATGCAGGAAAGTGTTCCCTCTGTGGACAGAGGCAACCCCTCTAGCCCTAGAGTGGGTCTAGTTACAACAAGGAAAAAACAATAATTGATTCCCTTAAATAGTCATCGTTGGAGGCCTACTTGAAACTGGTGGTTGATGAAGTTTCGTTGCACTACTCCAGCTTCTGTTTCCTTCTCCTTAGAGAGTAATTGACCTAAAAAAACACAAGACAATGACAAAGCACATAACCAAGAAACAACAATGATCTATTTACTCACAAATTCAAGAATTCATGAGCTATCAAGTAAATTACATACAAGACATAGGAAATCATCATTGATTGTATTAATAATGAAACAGGATTAAGCTTACAACCAGGTCTTGACATCGCAAGCCTTCTCAGAGGGTCCAACCAGTGTGTTTCTCCAAGCATTCACTCTCAAAGATGGGTCTCCCAAATAGCAATAATCTCTCTCTCTCTCTCTCTCTCTCTCTCTCTCTCTCTCTCTCTCGCTCATTCACAAGCTTTACACAAGATTAAGGGCACTCCACACCTTCTTGCAAACTATAAAGCAATCCCACACTTGTCACACTCACACCAACTATCTATCAAACTCAAAAACAACAGTAGCACTATGCAACCAAAAGAACTAATAGATGATAGCAATGATGAGTGATTTTATAAGAGAAGGAGTCTCCATGAAATGAGGGAGAGGAAGCTTATCCTCAAGACAAGCAGCACAAAAGACGGAACTACCATGCTAGAGGGAGGAGGGTGACCCAATCTGACCCAACAACTAGGTCCAAAGACATCCAGAAGGCTGACTGTTGAAACGAATTCACCCAATCTGGATCGTCACGAGTTTATAACTAAGATTTAGCACTGACATCACTAGTAGGCAATGTAATCAGTCAAAACGTCGCGAAAGATACCAAATAGACTCATGCCAGAGCATGAAATCCGATCGCCAAGGGAATCAGATGTATTCCCATGAAGGAAGTGCGACTGTACTGATTATGACTGCTGTTCATCACATATATTTAGCTAATAGTCGCGACGAGGCAGAAAACTTAGGAAAAGTGGGTAAATTGGCAACATAAGAGAGAACTTGTTTAGTATGAGCATGTTTTACTGGATACATAACACAGTAGAAGGACTAGGGTGAAGGTAGTGACAAATTACTGTGTAACATTCTTGATCTAACTATATCTAAATGGATATAGCCCCTTTCCTCTTAATGGGGTGATATTACATAGGTACATTCAATTTTCCAGTAGAATATATCTAGACACCTAGGGGCTTGAGAAGTTAGGATACTTCTATAATAATGGACCTTTAACCAACTCATACATAAGTGGATCAAGTTGATCTACTTAGGAATGAAAAAATATAGAACAATTTTCTCAATTATGAAATAATTATTTCACAATTATGATATTTTGAGAAAATAATTATGAGAAATTACTCAATTACATAATTGCAGCCTTTTAACATGGAATAAGTGACTTGTAACACCCACATAAGTAAAATTAATGGTGAAAGGGGATGCATTTTTCCCAAAAAAATGAGTTATGTTAAACATTTGTATCTATCGCTATATTGGAATGGAAAATAGGGTTATAATACTTGGAATTCCCTACACTTTCCTTTACTGCCCTTCTTCATCAAGGAAAGCAAATTTTTTATGGTAATAGTTTACAGTTGCATGATGTCTTTCGTACTAGTCCATGTCAGTTATGAAATAATATGATCCTAATGGTATTATGTTTAAATCTATGTTTGTATCTATCCCATTCATGTTGACGAGACATTCATTTCCCAGATCATTTATTCTTCTTTTAGCTTCTATACCTAACTAAAATAAGCAATCCCTATAATGCTTGGTTTTATTAAAATTAAAATTTTTAGCCAAATTAGGAGCAATAAAACTATGGCTAGCTCTAGAATCAATTAAAATAGAAATGGGATGATTATTTAACTTATGCTTCCACTTCAACCATGTGTGCCTAATATTCACGCTGCTTGTTTACCAATTATGCATAAATTTTGGCAATGATTCTACCCACATCCTCCACTATATCAACTCCTTATATGTGGTGTACAATACTAATTTTTCATTCTTTGTGTGGGAAGTTCCTACACCTATTCTCTCCATATAAACCCAAAAACCTAATGGGATGAAATATGGGTTTCTTTCTTAATGAATCAATGCCCTTTGTTTCACTATGAGCTGGTTGTGTTTTTGGTTTTTCCTTAGAATCAATTTTAGAAGATGGAAGTTTGATCCCCTTCTTCCTTTGTGTTGTAATTATTACAACAAAATCCAAATTGTTTTAGCCTAGCACCCAAATTTTGGGCCCCCCTCTACTTTTCAAAGTCTAGCAACTAAGATTATGTTTTGAATTGGTCAAACTCTCAAATGATCTGGTTATTTTGTAAGTTATTGTTGTTGATGCCCATCATTACTTTATGTTTATTTGTGATATTTTAAATGCATTAGGATTTCTGAATTTTCATCTTTTATGATTCATTCTCAAGCTTCATACCTCCATGATATGTGTTGTGAATGATAGGCAAGCATCTTGTGTTGTTGGCTATTATTCACTTCAGTTTTCATTCTCTAGTTTACATATTTAAGCCTCAACTTTCATGAGCATTTAATGAAACGTTTAATTCATGCCAGTTGTGTCCTCAATTTTGTATATTGCATTCAACAGTGATTAATTTCAATTGTTAAGTTGGTTCATGTGCTTGAATATTGAAATGGTTTTCAAAATCAAGTATCTTTCGTCAAATCATTGCAACTTCTAGCACTTTATTTTTTAATATTGCATATAATTTTTCTTAAATAAATACGATGATGACATAAGCATTAAATTCCCATACGTTTTATTGATTATGAATAGAGAAGAGGGTTGATATATATATATATATATATATATATATATATATATATATATATATATATATATATATGTATATGTATATGTATATATATAGAGTATATTTCAGTATTTCCACATTTGCATATTGGATTGATTTTCAAGTAAATACATGAGAGGCATCACAAACATATTATGCTTACAATATCAATCATTTATTAGGCATACAAAGCTTTAGCATTTAAAATTATAAAATCTTATCTTATGTAGCACAATCTTACTAATGCTTATTATGTTTGGGCATGCAGGGTAATTTCTCGAAGTTCTATATGCAATAAGATTTTCCCTTTTAGATCCATCTAGTGCTTATTTATGTGAATATTGGAGATGGACAAGCTAGGATTTCAAAGTGAAATTAAACACTAATAAGCATGGGAACTTTACAAACACTAATTTTATGAGGACGTGGTAACAAAAGCCGATGCAGGTATGTGGAGTGAGAGGCACATGAATATTTGTCATCTTTATGAATGAACACATATATTCATTTCCTTTTAAGGCTGCATGGAGGTTATTTAAACACTACAATAATAACGCCATTCAACACATAAAAGGAGATGATTCCAATTTTATGGAGTATTATTTTTCTTGGAATGTTTCCATTTCTCTTGTAAATTATTTTCCACAATGTGTCTCATTTTATTGTCATGCTTTCATATGAGAAGTAACATTCCTAAGAACTAAATTAATATAATTTATTTCTAATTTTAGTTCTCTTGGTAGGGATACACATTAAACACTACAAGTATCATTACAATCCTGCAATTGGGATATATGAACACAATCTAATGTGTACGGATATAATGCAATGGATATGCTAAAAAAACATTCATTTCATTGAAATAATAATTCAATTGTTGTGTTAAAAGGAAATGAATATAATCACAATACAATGCACTGAAGAAATAATTGAATACACTTCATACAAGACAATGAAGATATGGTAATAACACAACAATAAATGGATATATGAAAATACAATGCAATGCATTCGAGGAAAATACAACACAATGCATTGTACTGATTCAGATCTCTTCAACTACTGGAATTAACCAAGACCTTTTACTTTTGTGATGTTATCATAATTACATATAAAAGAGTATGAAAAGACACATGTTCATAATATAAAGAATATGAAACATGGTGACAACCATCAAAAACAGATAACAAAACACATTGATAACAGAATTTACCTACTGTAGGTTACGTCTCCAGGCCCTAGTGTCAAGAGTGCGCAGGCCGCTACATTGAATTATACAAAATGATGATGATGTACAAGGCATATTATTTGTAATTACAAGGATGAATACCCTCAACTAGAGTGGCATGTCTCTTCACATGATGTTCTTAGGAACCCTCACTCATATGGGAAAATTCCCTCATCAAGAGTGGCATGTCTCTCCATGAGATGTTCTCCCTATAAGAACTCTCACAAAAATGGGCATTCCTTCAGCATGAAAAGCTAATAAAATATAACATTATGTGGCATACAAGTATCCCTCAACATAATGGTAATCGGGGATCTCAAAAACAAAAACCTCATCTCAACAAATCAAAAGAAAGCATGACATAACAGTGTCTTTTACCTCCACTTTCAGGGATGGCTAGAAAATGCAAAGCTCGACTGTTGAAACAGATATCACCGTTGAATTCGTGGCATGGAATTGTGTCAAACGACTATAAAAATTGCCCCTTTCTAACACCATCAAATTATGGACCCTCAGGAATCTTGAAGATTCCCCCAAAGATTCCTTCCTGAAGATGGCTGAAAAATCCGTTGCTCTGATGAATATTTTGAGCACAACATTTCTCTCCCTATGAAATTTTGTGAAAAATGACTATAAATTCAACGTTATTCCACCTCGGTAAAAAAAGAGCCTCTAAGGGAATCATTTAGATTCCATAAGCTTCTCCAAAGTTTCCTTACTACTGGACACCTGAATTTATGTTGCTCAAATGAAGATCCTGACTGCACAGTTGGATTCCTGGTGAGAAAACATGAAAAAATGACTATAAGCTTGAAAAATTCTGACACTGGCATCTTTGGCCCTCTAAGGGAATCTTTTTGGCATCTTGGTAGATTCCCCACTCATGGTTCTAGTGCCTCCAGTGGCCCAGGGTTCCGCTGCATAGGGTTCCACGATCCTCCTAGTTCTTACCTTCACTTCTTCACCTTTGGGTTGGTCGACTGGAATGAGTGACTCATTAGTAATTTTTTTGTGGATAATACAATGAGGGATCATTGGAAAAGTTCGAATTTAGGTTGGGGGACATTGGAGGTTCGAACCCCCTCCCAACTAATTTTGGAGCATGCCTTTCAAATTAATTTTTATGCCTTTTTGAATAGGTACTTAATATAGTTTTTGAGGCCACCTGGTGGGGACTGACTGACGTGGGATGGGCGGGTTCAAGCCCCACCGACCCCAACAATGGTATATATATATATATATATATATATTTATTTATTTATTTATATATATATTATATATATATAGATATATATATATATATATCTTTATATATATATATATATATATATATATATATATATATATATATATATCTTTATAGATATATATATATATATATATATATATATATATATATATATATATATATATATATATATATATATATATATATATATATATATATATATGTCAGCAGGGTCCACGAGCATGTGACCCCGACCCTTTGTTTAGTTGTGATATATATAATATGTTGGACCATGGGGTGTGGCAAGGATGATGACCCGCCACTTCGTTGGATTTTTTTTTGATATATAATATAACAATGTCATGTAGGGGTCGTAGCTCACCGCCCCTATTTTTAATATTTGTTTTGTTTTTTTTTTTTGCAAAACAACATGGTTATTTTTAAATTTTCCAAAAATAAAGGTCACCAATCTTTTTAAATATTCGAAAAATTCATTGATTCTGGTGGCCGGATTCTGTGTGATAGGATTCTGTCAATTTGTTGCCTCGCTAAGCTTGCCACTTGGCCAAATTTGACCATAACTTTGACTAGTTATAACATAAGCATATGAACTCAGATTTGACTGTCGTTCACACAAATGGTATTAGGACGAAAAGTACTACAATCTGGTCCTAGTTTCACTTCGATACGATGACTTTGATTTTTGAGCTATTTCAAGCCATTGTTGAATTCTGATTGTGTTTGGAGCCATTTTGATCATTCCTCCCCAAAGAGGATATTTTGGTCCTCCAAAAGCATGAATGTAATGTGCAATTGATGTGTTACATTTTCTGCACCACAAGTGTCCTGACAGGTCAACCTTCCCTCTCCTTCACCTTTATCCTTCAGATCCATAAGTGATGAACCAACACCTGCATCGTCTGCAAACCTGTACTACATATTTTCAAATTACATGAACAATAATGACCAAATCATCCCCATACTTTCCACGAGTTTATAACACAGACTCTATCGTCATGTTTACATCATAATAGAATTCAATACCCCAACTATCAATATAAGGCCAAAACATCATTATTGCTCTAACAAGCGATGGAAAACGAATCATCACTTTTACATTTATATCGCAACACATTATTTAAAAAATGCAGCCATGAAAATATACCATATCTATAAAAAAAACATCTCTCACTCATGAAAGTGAATGGTTCATCATCTTGGAGTTCGTTCACTTGTTGAACATCATCACCAACTGGTTTCTGCAGGTGCTTTGTCCTTGCAATGTTGCTCTAGATGGAGCCTCCAACATTTGGCTTTTTGATGTCCACCTATGTTTTGATTATTGCAAAAAATCTTCTCCCTTTAGACCTACGTAACCTGCTTCCTTCCCTGGTGTGGAAGAGATCTTTCATGCCTCATCCTCTTTCTTGTTGAAATTCTCTTCCAACACTCAAGAACCACATTGTTATGTAAAACACAAAAACTACATGGTTTTCTACGCCATGATCTATGTTCATCATTAACAGTATGTTTGTATTCAAAATTAACTCTAGAATACTGAGACCTTTTATACCTCTCTTGGTTGTCTCTGGTGCAATTTTGGTAATGAGAGCTTACCTTAGCTCTCCCTTTACGATGTGAACTGTCATGGGCGGATGGTGATGTGTTCCCCTCATTCTCTTTCCTCCACAGTTTCAACAATGTCTTGGAAGTTTCTAACACCTTTGAGAACTCTCCTTTAGTGTATCCCAAGCATGTGAATTGAGTTATTTGTACCACCTACAATGGATGAGTCATTCTTTGGTCATTAAGGCCAATTCCTCCTCCTTTATACCCCATCTTGGTAAGGAGTCTCATGATAGTTCCTGAAATTGTACCTCCATCTTTCCAATAGAAATAGTATCATGTGAAAAAGAAACTAAAGAATGATCAACATATTTTACCTCATCTGTTGATTCTAGAGCAGGTGATGATGGATTCTCCAAGCCTTCATTGCACTTCAATTTTTCCAAGGCCTCTTTCGTGGCTTGTAACTGAAGTTGCAATCTCTGCTTCTCCTCTTTCTCTTGTAGAAGTATCCTCAATTCAACATTATCTTCTTGGAGGCTCTCATTGATCTCCTCATCCGAATGATGAGAATACAATGAAGAAGATGAATGATCACTCGAGGGGGTAGATGGAGAATCGTACTCTACTATTTATTTTTCCCATTCCTCTCTTGCCATATTCTCCTGATAATTTGCATACATTATGTCCACCATGCATGCCATATTGACGAGGTCCTCATAGACATCAACAATTTTCTCCATTTCACTTCTTGTTGAACATTCAATCATTCACACTCATAATTCACATCAGTGAGAAGACTACTCTCATACCAAACTTAATCCAAATCTCTTCAGCTACCAGAATTAACCAAGACCTTTTACTTTTGTGATGTTAGTAGAATTGCATATAAAAGCGAGTGAAAAGACACATGTTCATGTTGTAAAGAAGATAAAACATGGCAATAACCATCAAAATGAGATAAAAAAAACACATTGATACCAGAGTTGACACATTGTGGGTTACGTCTCTGGGCCCTAGTGTCAAGAGTGGGGAGGATGCTGCATTGAATGCTTAAAAATGATGATGATGTACATGGCATATTATTTGTCATTACAAGGATGAATACCCTCAACGGAGTTCACCCAGTGTGGGTTACGTCTCCAGGCCCTGGTGTCAAGAGTGGGGAGGCCGCTACATTGAATCATGCAAATTGATGATGATGTACATGGAAAATTATTTTTCATTACAAGGATGAATAACCTCAACTAGAGTGGCATGTCCCTCCACGAGATGTTCTCCCTATTGGAACTCTCACTCAAATGGGAATTACTTCAAAATTAGAAGCCGATAAAATCTCACATGATGTGGCATACAATTATCCCTCAACATAATGGTAATCATGGATCTCAACAACAAAAACCTCATCTCAGCAAATCAAAATAAATAATGACATAACTACATCATATACCTCCACTTTTGGGGATGGTTGGAAAATGAAAAGCTCAGCTACTGAAATAGAAAACACCAGTGAATTTGTGACACGAAATCGTTTCAAATGACTATAAAATTTTTCCCTTTCTGACACCATCATATTCTGCACCCTTGGGAATCTTGAAGATTCCCCTAAAGATTCCTTCATGAAGATGGTTGAAAAATCTGCTACTCAGATGAAGATTTTGAGCACACCATTGCACTCCTTGAAAAATGACTATAAAGTCAGTATCATTATGCCTCGGTAAAAAATCAGTGTCCAATGGAATCCTTTAGATTCCACAAGATTCTCTAAAGATTGCTTATTGCTGGACACTTGAATTTCTATTGCTTAGATGAATATTCTGACTACACAGTTGGACTCATGGCAAGAAAACATGAAAAAATTACTATAAGCTTGACAAATTTTGACAGTGATACATCTGGCCCTCTAAGGGAATGTTTTTAGCATCTTATCAAATTCCCCAATCATGTTTCCACTGCCTCCAGGGGCTCAGGGTTCTGTGCTCCTCCTGGTTCTAGCCTCCACTCCTTCTACCTCAGGCTGGTTGACTAGAATGAGTGGCTAATTAATAATTTTTTTTGGGCAGATAATTGAAAGAGGGGTCGTTGGCCTATTAGCAAAGTTTGAATTTAGGTTGGGGGAGGTGGAAGGTTCCAACCCCTGGCCAAACAATTTTTGAGTGCACCCTTCAAATTAGTATTTCCACCTCTTTCAATTGGTATTTAATATAGTTTTGGGGGCTTCCTGGTGGGGGCCGACCCATGTGGGTCGAGTGGCTTCAAGCTTGGTTGACCTTGACAACAAGATATATATATATATATATATCTATATATATATATATATATATATATATATATATATATATATATATATATATATATATATATATATATATATACATATATATATATATATATATATATATATATATATATATAGATATATATATATATATATGTCGGGGGGGTTCGCGGCCATGTGGCCCCAACCCTTTATTTATTTGTGATATATACAATATGTTGGACCATGGAGTGTGGCGGGGGTGATGGCTTGGCACCACGTTGGATATATATATATATATATAATAGAACAATGTCATGCGGGGGTGTGTTATACATTCATTTGGGCATATCAACCCCAACTTACAAGTCAATGTTATTGGAGTTCATCAACCCCTAATATTGTTGCATACCCTAAAGACATTAATCATTAGAATACCTTACTCCCAAAGAAGTTCCATCATAGAAAGCATCCAAAAAGTACTCCTAAAAAGATCAGCACATGAAGCCTTCTATCAGGTTGCAATGCATTGCAGGGGCTACACTGACAGGGTGCTATGCATTGCACTTAGTCCCTCTTTAGCCTGCGATGAGTGAACTTGGGCAATTTTCCATGAGGGTTGAAGATTCCTTATCCACTAGAAGCCTCTAGAAGTTTCTCAAGTGCCACCTACCCTCTGAGTTCACCCTTGGATGACAAAAGGAATTAGGAAACATCAACCTCCTAAGTCCCTCTTTCATGGAACCAGTTTCTAAAAATAGAAAGGAATTCATCATCATCATTGATGACCTAACCTTCTTCACTCATATGTAAATAGATCACTCATCCAAGAAATCTGGAGGCTGAAAAATGTTGAGTTACAAGGAGATGTTGGTGTTATGAGATTAGTATTGAGTGCAAGTATTGTGATACTTTTAGAATGCCTTGCTTTTCATGAGGTGAAGAAGGATTGAATTGGAAGGATGACACTGGATCGAACTCACATTGGTTGTAATCTTTCCTCTTATCAATAAAGTTTTTAAGATTTTTCCTCGCATTCACGTGTATATCATACTTTCGATTCTATGCTATTTATGAACAATAGATCATTACACTTTGACGGGTGTTGGTTTCTATATGTTGTGTAGGTACTTCTCAAGCAATTTATGTACGGGAAGGATCAGTGAAATCGATCAAGGGAGATGAGGAACAAGCAGAAGTTACAAGTAGGCTTTCTTTCCTTTATCTTATATGTTATAGGAAAAATTAAGATTGCTTTGACTGTTGTTTCTAGATCAGCTACTAGATCTAGAGGGTTAAGCGTTTGTAGAAACACTAAATATTCTTGAAACAAATTGGTGACTCCACTGGGGATTACAAGATTTTCCCTTCTTAGTAGCTAATTAGCCTCTTAGAACATCCCAATATATTGTACTTGTTGTCGATTATTGAATTCAATTCTAATATACTGAAAATTAAATCTAATTTGAGCCAAAAACACCTTCAAAATTGCTCATTGCAATCATCACATTGTTCTTAACTAAGACCTACAATGCATTGCAGTTCCTGAATGGGTACAGAGTGATTCAGTGCATTGTCTATCACCACAGCCTACGCTGATCTCTTGAAGATCAGTTTTCCCATCTAGGAACTGAAGTTTTTGTCAATTTTCATCTTTGATTGAATTGTTTGTTGAACATGAATGTTGTCTCATCTCTAAAACCAGCTTTCATCTCTTTAATTTGGCCCTGTTTAGACTAGGATTGGTGAATGTTTCTTATGTATTTATTGTATCTTTTTCAATCCATTGTTAGAAAGTATTTTTTGATCGATTGTCGTTTCTATAGAAAAGTGTTGTAAAGTCCTCATTTTCTTCGAAAAGTGAAGTGTCATAAAATCCTCCATAGCTAATCGATTGATCTATTTTGTGAATTTGATTTGATTTTCATTCAAAGTGTCAAAAATCTTCATTTATTCAAAATTGAAAGTGTCGTTTAATCTTCCTTTCTCTCTTAGAAGAAAATTGTCATAAATCACCATTTTTTATGAAAAAGTTCTAAATCGTTTGTGCATTTGTTTTTCTTATTGCATCATTCACATTAAGAGAAACTGAAAATAAATACATGCATTTGCATTTTAGAGTTTCAGTTTGTGTGCTAAAAGGAACGTTTAGGGAATTGCATTAGTTTGTGGTATTTGCTGTTTGTTCAAAAGTACTTCTATGCTCTGTCCCTTATAGTTCGGATTTTGATTGTTGGAATTAAACAAAAAGAGTGCTTATCATTCTAGTTGCATTCTTAGGAATTTCAGAACACATTTCACGGTGAACCTTCAAAGGCAAATTTCTAAGCAATATCAACTTAAAATAAACATCAATTAATCTAACAATGCTTTGGAACTTAACGAAAACATCTAGAGGTCTAGGCTAGAGAGGTGTTCCGCCGTATTTAAACCTAGTGGCTATCCTTTTCATTGAATGTTGGGTGATTCCTCCTCTTTGATCCGATAAGTGATAGTACGGACTTGTGCTCCCTGTACCATCACGTATACAATGGAGACCCCAATAGGTTGAAATCCTTTATCCCTAGGAAGCCAAGTCTTCCGTCTTACTGATCGCAATGCACTGAACAAAGCATTCGGGAAGATTGACTACTGTACGTAAAGTCCTTGGTAATTTCTCTTTCATTAATCACCAAGGTGTATATTGCAGTTTTTCGATTTGTCTGGTAAACCCTCTTGCCTAGAGTCTCCAAAGTAGTTCCTTTTAAACTCTTTAAAAGTAAAAGGATCATCTAAGCACTTGTCCTTTTAGGCTCATTAAAAATCGAAGGCAACTGCAATCATATTTTTCTTTTTCTCGACTCTTTAAAACTGAAAAATCGAAGTTGTATCCCAGTGTCGTTAAAATTATTTGACCATGAATAACATCCTTATTCCTTAGTTGAGTTTAAGTTGATAAAGTAATCCAAAATCATGGAATAAAGTCAACCCAAACTCCGCTATTCACAGAGAACAACGAGTCAACCGCCTTTGCCTCCCGAAGTGACACCAATTTGGACAAAGCAGTCTCATTTAACTGAGTCTAGTACATCAAGAACTCCTAGTTCTTCATCTGGGTTGTTTGAAACATTTGTTTCAATAGCTTTAGAGACTCTAGTTGCTCCAATTATTTCCGGTACATCCATTCTTAAAGAGGAAGTTTCACAGTTACCTGAGGACATTAGCACTAATCCTAGTGTAACAGTAACTGAGGTTGTCCAATGACAAGTTGATCCTCAATTTGAAATTATTAAACCAGGAAGTGCTTCTGAACTTGAAACAACTCCATCAGGAGTTGGTCCGGAATCTATCCGAGTTCAAATAGAAGTTACATATAAACCAGAAGTTGTTTAGGAACCTCCCTTTGAAACTATTGTTCATTTACCTGAACATCTGGACTTTGAATTTCAACATTCAGAAGTTGTGAGCCCTTTGACATCAGTCACTGTAGAAGCTACACTTTCGTCAACACCAAAAATATTTTATAGACTTAACGGTCAACCTCTTCCACCAGATTTGATTTCCATAGAAGAGATAGTAGAGGATTCCACACCTAGCACCCAGTTTCACTTTGGAGCTGGGATTAATCTTTATCCTACTACACCTGATTACTTTGCTTGATCTGATCCTACTTCCTTGCAAGTTTCCCTCGAATTTTTAGGACAGCTTTTGGGCCAGTTAACTATGGATGAACAATCGTCAACATCTAAGACTGTATCATTTGATGCAACTGTAGTAGAATCTTCTGTTGTCACTCCTTTGGTGTTTTCTACAACAGCTGAGTCACACCTATACGGTGAATTGTCTGTTCTGTTTGGTTACTAATCATTGTCTCAAACCTACTCAAGGGTTGCTTATGCACCATGGTCAACACCCATGTACTCGTCTAGAATTCTACCTGGTTTTCTCAAATGGGAACTTAACGCTATGATCCTACACATCAGTATCAATTTGGGCAATCTAGTCATTAAAGACTGATGTATCCATTAAATACTGGATTGCCACCATATGGAGAGCAATATGCTTATTCACCATTTCCTCCCTTTTCTAAGGGACAACCATATGGTAGTTTCCCACAGTATTCAAGTCAAACTGGAATTAGAGTTTGTCAATGGCAACCAATAATGCCAAATCAACCAAGGCGTGTGTATCCAACACAACCAATGCAAACTCTGTCGAATATTCCTACTACACCTGTTGTTACTACTGTGCCACAGTCACAAGCTTAATCTGTTGTATCTCAACTAGTACAAATTGATCCTTCTTCCTTGCAACCACAAGTTTCAAGTCAAGAGGTTCAAGTTCCTCAAATTTTTATACAACAACCACTTGTTTCTGGAGCCCAGCAACAACCTCAAGTTAGTATACCTTTGTCTAGAATGATTGAGGCTTACACTAGTATAGTTGATCCATAGTTTGGTCAATCTTTCATTACTGGGCAACAAAAGTTGGTTCAACAACCGTGGCTGTCGCAATTTCAACAACCTCAACTACAATAGTCCCAACCCTAGTTTGGACTTGGTTCATAAGCTCAAACTGGTTTTGGTCAATATCAAGCTTACCAAGGACCTAGGCAACAAGGCTTTGCAGGTTATGGATAACCAAAATTTCAATTTGGTTATCAAAAACCAGTTTATATTGGTTTTGTCCAACAACCTTACCAAGGTTACCAAATGTAGATTCCCTATGGTAGTATGCAAATACCTATTGCATAGGCGATTCCATCCTATCTTGGGCATCCTCCACCTGAATTGAATTGACAGTTGACATTCGTAGCAACTTTAGAATTACCAGATTTAAATTGACTCACTAATGATCCAATTGCATATGTGCCTTGGTGGCTGGTGATTCCTCATAAGTTACCATCTGATATTCTGAAGTTTAATGGAAATCTTGGTGAAGACCCATTGAATCATGTTATGACCTATCATTTATGGTGTTCATCCAATACTTTGAATGATGATTTGAACAGACTTCGTCTTTTCCAAAGAACGCTTATTGGTCCAGCTACTAAATGGTATATTGAATTATCAAGAGATTCTTTCGATAACTTCACCATTCTAGCCACTACCTTTTTGACCCACTTCCAATTACCTATCAGGTACGAGACTGGAACAGAACTCTTGACCAACTTTAAATAGACTACCTCCACCCATATATCAAATCATATTCATGAGTGGTGGTGTCATCGTCGAATGGTTAAGACGTATGTTCCCAATCAGCTTTTAGATGAGTGGTTCATAAATTCCTTGTTTCCATCTATCACCGAGGATGTGCAAAAGGAGGAGTTGTGACAGAAAAGAAAGTTACCGCTCATGCCCAATATTTGGATTTGATTTACACACAATCTGGCACGCTCTATGATAAAATTCCCGATGCACCTAGGCCAGCCTTCACTGTTCCACCACCTCCAAAATCGAGTAGGGACTGTCATGCTAGCGATAGCGTGATCAGTTCTTCAAGCACACAAAAAGTAAATATTCATATGTTGAAAAGTTAGCCTTGGCAATCGTTCAAGCTGTGTAGAGATTTCTTCATTACATCCTCCTTCGTAAAACTACCGTTGTATCAGATTACAGCCCTATGACATACATCTTGTCACGTCAATTGCTAGGGGGAAAATATTCTAAATAGATAGTTATCTTGCAGGAGTTTGACTTGGAGTTCATCAAATCCAAATCAAAGAAATCTCTCATCTTTGCTAAGCTACTTTGTGATCTTCCCTCGTCCACCAATGATTTAACATCAGAAGCATCAATCTTGGATGAGTCTCTGTTTTTTATTTCATCAAGTGATCATTGGTATGGATATATACTAGTCTATCTCTAGACCCAAGCTTTTCGGCCTAATACCTCTCGCTCTAAACAACGACATACTCGATACAAAGCCAAAGATTATTTGATCATTGGTGATACACTTTATCGTTGTGGTGTCGATACATTCTTACATAGGTGCCTTACTCATGAGGAGGCTGAGAAAGATTTGAATGAATGTCATTCAGGTGCTTGTTGGGGGAATTTATCTAGGTATACAACTGCACAAAAAATTCTACGAGCTAGCTATTTATCGCCATATATATGCAAAGATTACATTCTTACTATCAGAAGGTGCCATGCTTGTTAGATTATTGGTCGTAAAACTAGATTACCACCTGCACCACTGCATATAGTCATTATTTTTGGTCCATTTGCAAAATGAGGCATTGATTTTATGACATGTAACCCCACCTTGACTGGGGGGCATGGGTATATTATAGTCACTGTTGACTATTTTACCAAATGGGCTGAGGCGATGCCTACATTGAACAACAATGGTGAAACGGCTACTATTTTTTTTGTTTTTAACAATGTGGTCTCCAGGTTTGGTGTGCCACAAGCTATAGTTATAGATCATGGGTCGCATTTTTGCAATCACATGACGATTGAATTAACTACCAAATTAGGACTGTCACATGATAGTTCTACTCCATACTACTCGCAAGATAATGGACAAGTTGAGGCAATCAACAAAATCCTTAAGCGCATGTTGCAAAGAATGGTCGGAGTCCATAAAAGGAATTGTCATTTAATCCTATACTCAGCTCTGTGGGCATATCGGACCTTGGTGAGAAATGCGGCCAGATTTACACCTTTTCATTTGGTGTATGGTTTGGAAGTAGTCTTACCAATCCAATGTGAAATCTCATCCCTCAAACTCACAATTGACCTGCTACCCGATACTTCTGAAGAAGAAGCATGTTTCTTGGAATTAATCTATCTGGATGAAACCCTTCGTGATGTCGTATTAGCTAACGCAGCACATAAGAAATGTATCAAGGCACAATATGACAAGAATGTTAAGCTTCGTGTCTTCTCAGAAAGTGACCTAGTCTTGCTTTACAATCAGGGTTCTGACAAATGAGGAGCAAGGAAGTTTGAACCATTATGGATCGGCTCTTATTTTGTTAAATGTGTGTTGACAAAAGGATCCTACGAGTTAGTCGATTATGATGGGATTCCATTTTCGCAGCCCTGAAACAGGTTGTATCTTAAACGTTACTACTCTTAGTCAAGTGTAGTAAAACTCATTGTACATATGCCTTGATTGCATTTTTGTGTGTTAGTTTTCTTTTAGAGTTCTGATTTGGTTAGGTAATCCACTTCACATATTGTTGCATATGTCGAACCTTTCGGAACCATTTGTTGGGTATGCCGATAGAGATAGTCGTAATATGCAGAAGCTACCTTCTGTAGCATGGGCCATTTTCGCTCCAAGCAGAGAGTTAGTGAGTTTCAGAGGGATATGTATTTTTCGATCAACAAACAATATCGCTGAGTATAGTGCTTTGATTGAACTCCTCTCTGATGCCATTTCACATGGCATATGCTGAATCATTGATAGGCTAGATTCAAAACTGGTCATACTATAGCTTATTAGCATCTATATGTCCGAAACCCAGTAATTCATCTCATGTTCCTTAGAGTTATAATTTTGGAATTAAATTTTGAATTTATTCAATATCAACATATTCCCAGAAATTTAAACACATTGACTAACTCTTTAGCAAACTATGTGTTAAATATACATTCGCAACATATGTAAAGAAAGAATTTTCAAATCACATCATTATTTGAACAGGATTTCATCACTTAACCAAAATAAGACTTTGAAAGTCAAATAGATAGCCATATATAAGTTTTTACAAATAGTTTGTGTCCAAGACAAAATCAGTCATCTAACCGAAAAAAACTCAAAATTGAATGTAGAAAATATCTCAACAGACTAGTGTTGTTGATGATAACAGGTCACAGGTTGTGCTATCATATGCAAGAGTCTTATCCAATGACTCAGCACACCAATGGTATGGTGCTGCAATCTCATGGGTAACTCCTCAAGCTGGACATCCGGAATACCGAGGGATAAACCCTCTAAGTGATCCTGCAGTTGAGCCAAGGTGTCCGCTATGTCCAAATCTCTAAGAACTGCCCTCCCAACATCTCTCTGAATTGGTTGACCTGCCTCCGATTTGCGTACCATGGTTCAAATAGATCCAACATCTACATATATATACAATTTTATTTAGTCATGGTAATAATAAAAAACCACACAAAAAAAAAGTAAAAACTTAAAAAAGAAAAGTGTGGTCGAATCAATTTACCAATAGCACTCCACTGTGCCCCAACTGGCAATACCAAATCTGGATCACCACGGAATTCCATCCCAACATAAGGATATTCCGTGAAGACCATTTCCTGATAGTTGAACCACTCAAAGAAAGTGGAGGAACCAACATGCCTAGCCATAAGATCTACCCACCTCTGCATCCATGGGTCTCTAGGTTCAAGTACTCCTAGAGAAATGTGCTATGGCTGCATAAGCAGGATTCTCTCCAAGGTAAAGGAAATCAAGATAGACCCATAACCAAAATTTTTTGTCTTCCCAATCTTCACCTTGGTCAGTTGTTCTCTCATAGATGGAAGAATTGCCTCACACCAGTTGAATACCTTTGGTTCCACGCGTTCTAAGGCACACTGCATATAAGATCTGTTTTCCAAATGTAAAGCCACACTGCCAGCCAGTCTAGCAAGGGTAAAAAGGATTTTTCTCAAAGGTAGATCACTAACATCTCGGATATGAATCTTTCCATCTTTGCTGGGTTGAGATCCTTCCTAACAAAACTGACGAATATAATCTCTCACTTATTCACCTTCTCTGGTGAATCCTGATAATGAAATGGGGGCACCTTACCTTTCTAAACCCATCAGAAAGTAAACACCCTCAATGGTAAATGGAATCACTTTGCCCCTAATGTGAAAAACCTAGTTAGTGGGATCCCAAGCATGAATAAGATATTGTAACAGTTCAATTTGTTATCACATGTTGGATAAGTGAAAGTATTTCAGCAACCCACAGTTCCTTAAGGCATCAACTATGCCCTGATAATTTAAGAAAATCATGTCTTGTTCTTCTTGTTCTCGTTCTCTCCATGTAATGACCATTTTGATCCGATGAATGTCTGAAACACAACCATTAGACAAATTAGGATCCAACTTGTGCAAAAAACAGTTAAAAATTTGGGAGAAAATAACTGTTTAATTTTGGTTTTTGCGCCCATCGCACCTCCCCTTTAGAGACAGTGCTATGCATTGCATGCTGCCTTTTAGGTGCATGAAATGCATCACACTTTTCGATAGAAGAAGGGTGTGATGATCCAAAAAATGCAAATTGAAACCCTAGGGGCCTAAAAAAACCAAGAATTTTTGCTCAAAATTGAAAATGAATGGAATGGAATGAAAGAGCACTAGGATAGCTCCTACCTGGTCTAGACGGCACGAGAAACGATCCACAGAATCCTTCACAATCAGCTGGTGAAGTTTGGGGTAAAAAACTACTCCAGAGCTCCAAATCAAATGGTAAAAATGAAATGGTTAAAATGAATTACTAAACTTGTTTTTTATATTTACTTTTACATGTAAATCAAGTAAATGTTGGTTTTTATTCATTTTTATCCATGAAACATGTATTTTTAATCATCTTTGGTGGAGTTTTGAGCAGGATGAATGACTAGAAGCAGAATCTGACATACTAAATGGCGAATTGAGCATCTTTGACCACAAAGAAAACTTTTTGTTTCTTTTTCGAGCTTTGATAAAAATGAAAAGAAACCATAGGGTCCTCTTTAAACTCTTTTCAAACTCTATAAATAAGAAAAGATTGTTGAGCGCTTGTCGATTCTGGCTCGTTAAAGGATTGGAAACAACATCTCTCTTGTATTATTTTATATTTTTTTCAGACTTGAGGGATTATTTTACAAAAAATAACTTACAGAGTTTTATTTTCGTCCCTTTTCAAACTCTCTAAACATGAAAAGGACTGAGTTATCTTTGTCGTTAAAATCATTAAAATATCAAATAGCGACAAACTTTTCCATCTAGACAAGGCTGAGTTTCACCGTCGCTAGACTCGTTAAAACATCAAATAGCAATGGATCTGTTTAAGGGGTGAATTATAGAACAAGCATACATTATACTCCTCAAGCTTGATAAAAATAAAGATGTACCAGTCAGCAATGAATGGGGAAAATGGGAAAAATCGGGAAAATTTTATTGTAGCATGTCGCTCTTGAACATGACACTTTCACTTCATCTCCGTGACTAGTTGGGTTGGGTCATTCAATTTGATGGTTATCACACCATCCATCACTTTTGTTTTGGGTCAATGCCACAAATTCATCTCAGTGTCACCGATATGTTCAAGAGAAGTCATCTATTTAAAACTTCATCCATTGCAATACTGTAAACCTTCATTTTCATGACCACTATTCTTGAACCTTGTGTCGTCAGTCGATTCTCATCTCCAAAATCATTTACTTCTTTTCGTGCTATAGATGTGGGATACATCAAGGCCCTCCTACGACGAGTCGCTTCTTGTCGATGCCAGCTCATCATCCAAGAATTTGACTTAGAAACACCCTTTCAATGTTTTGAAGCTTGCATACATCAATGGCAGGTTTCTCGCTTTCGGAGACAGGTTGACATCAATGGCCTTCGATTGAAATATCTTGCATGGTGTTCGACATCAAATCATTTATTCACACCATGTGAAATGTACTGTAGTACCTTGACGATCATAACTATTACCAGTGATCCTTCTCACGTCTATTAACAGCTTACATCATTTGCTGGTAATCATGCGATGCCTCTCCATGTTCGACCTCAGAACATCTATTCACTTTGTTAGACTTGTACATTGAGTGAAGATTGAATGAGATTGAAGACCCTGGATCTAGTTTCATCAATCTGGGTTGTGATATATTTAGGAGTACCAAATCAAATGTACAAAGGCTTTACATAGGTGGTCATCCTAATCATGGATCACAAATCTTTATCTCTAGAATCATAAGTCTATATCTGTAGACGACTATCTGATCTGTGTACATGTAATGAAAGTTTATAAGCTGAGCATGGGAATGCCTTCCTCAGCTAGTTCATGAGAAAAATCAAACTATCATGATGTGTTCTATTGTAATTGATGTAGTTCTCCTTCCATTTCGAAAATTCCTATCCTCATGATAAAGTATTTCACCTGACATAGATATTTACGACTTCATGATTTAGGGGGCAACTGTTACAGATTCATCTAGGAATATCAACCCCAACCTACAAGTCAATGTTATTAGAGTTCATCAACCACTAATACAATTATTGCATGCCCTAAAGAGGTTAATCATCAGAATACCTTGCTGCCAAAGAAGTTCCATCACAGAAAGCATTCAAAAAAGTACTCCTAAAGAGATCAACACAGGAAGCCTTCTATCAGGCTGCAATACATTGCAGGGGCTACACTGACTAGGTGTTATGCATTGCACTTAGTCCCTCTTTAGCCTGTGATGAGTGAACTTGGGCAATTTTCCATGAGTGTTTGAAGATTCCTTATCCACTGGAAGCCTATAGAAGTTTCTAAAGTACCACCTGCCCTCTGTGTTCACTCCTGGATGAAAAAAGGAATTAGGAAACATCAACCTCGTATCTCCCTTTTTCATGGAACCAATTTATAAAAATAGAAATTCATTCATCATCATCTATAAATAGATCACTCATCCAAGAGATCTGGAGGCTAAAAAATATAGAGTTGCAAGGAGATGTTGGTGGTATGAGATCAGTATTGAGTGTAAGTATTGTGATACTGTTGGAATGTCTTGCTTTTTATGAGGTGAATACGGATTGAATTGGAAGGATGACACTGGATTGAACTCGCATTGTTTGTAATCTTTCCTCTTATCAATAAAGTTTTCGATATTTTTCCCTTATGTTTGTGTTTATGTTGAATGCATTCATGTGTATATCATACTTTCAATTCTATGATATTTATGAACAATATAGCATTATGCTTTGTTGGGTTTTTTTTTTCTATAAGTTGTGCAGGTAATTCTCAGGTGATTTAAGTACGGGAAGGAACAGCGAAATCGGTCAAGGGAGATGAGGAACAAGCATAAGTTACAAGTAGGATTTCTGTCCTTTATCTTATCTATTGTTTATAGGAAAAATTAAGATTGCTTTGACTGTTGTTTCTAGACTAGCTACTAGATCATAGTGTTAGGCGTTTGTAGAAACACTAAATATTCCCGAAACAGGGTGGCAACTCGCCAGCCCTATTTTTAATATTTTTTTTGTTTTTATAAAAATAACATGGCTATTTTTAAATTTTCCAAAAATAAGGGTCATTAGTATTTTTAAGTATTCAAAAAATTCATTAATGTTGGTGGTCAGATTCAATGCATCGGGATTCCATCAATTTGTTTCCTCCTTGAGCCTGCCACTTGGCCAAGTTTGACCAGAACTTTGACCATCTATAACTTGAGCATACGGACTCGGATTTGAGTTCTGTTCACACTGTTGGAATTAGGATGACGAGAACTACGATTTGGTCCTAGCTTTACCTTGATATGATGACATTTATTTTTGAGCTATTTCATGCAACTATTGAATTCTAAGCGTGTCTGGAGCCACCCAGATCATGTAAATTGCATGATGTTGGGGTGACATTACAAATGCGTAGGAATCAATATATCACAGTGTGTTTATATGAATTTGACATTACAATGTAATGCGAATAAATACATTATAAGAATGCAACATATATATTACAACACAATGTGTTTGAGCATAATATAAATAATGATTTGCATTGCACAAGAAATAATGAAAATGATTCATTCAAAATGTGATAAAAATTTTAATTGAGAGGAAAAGCAATAGAATTGCACTATAAAGGAAATGTGTTTCAAAGAGAATATAATAATGCATTGAAGGGAAGTGATGATACAATAAGGAATAATTCAATTGATGCATGCAAAGGATATATTAACACCATGTTAGAGGCATAAGAATACGTTATTGCAAAGGGTTATGATAGATGTGGAAAAGTGTCCCACCAATAGCTAGGGGGTCTCTCTAGTGTGAAGTCCCAATTATACCTCACATAATTTGGGATAGGATCTTCATCCGGTATGTAGCCCTAACAACCATCATGTTGCTTTTCTTGAGTCTATCAAATGTGGAGATGTTAGAGAAGGAGTTGGAAAGAAATTCCCAGACAATGGAAATGATGTCAAGCTATGATTAATAACAAGCAGAAAATGATACAAGGATGTAACAACAAAACAAGAAGAAGAAGCATGCCACAAGAAGGATTAGTAACCTAAGATCATCTCAAACATAAATGAACAAGAAAGTGCTACAGGTTAATGGTAAATAATTTCACAATAAGTTACCAGCATTGCATGGAATAAGAAATAAAATATTCAAAGTGAAGATGAAATCTATAAGCTAATAAATATTTAGTTAACATATTTTCCACATGAAATCACACATAAAAACACAATGGAAATGAAAGAAAGCCAATAAAGACACCATAAATATACATGGGAATCCATGCCGAAAGTGAAGAACTTCTCATTATCCATGATGCATATTCAAGTATATATTTAATAAGTCCATCAAGGCCTAGTAGTGGAACATGGGCTATTCATACCATAATCCAAAGAAAAACCTTAACCTCATCACAACTAACCCTACTAGTTGCCAAGCGCTGAGTGCCTCTAGCTCCTTAAGCACAAATCAACTATGTAATGGTAGTTCAAGTTCAGGTTCTAAAGGCCCTTATAAATGAGACATGAGGGTATATTTGTACTGTAATATCCCTGGTGAAAATTCAATGTAATAAAAGATAATAAAGGAAAACATAAGACCACGAGTAAGGGACACGTATTTCAAGTTGAATGTTGAGAAAAGATATCCTAGTGGGCATCACTGGATGTGTTTATGGCTAAATGAAATTGGAAAAGGAAAAGGCATAAAAGGTAAAAAAGGCATTTTTGGCAAATTTTTTTAAGGAAATAAAAGGAATTAGGAGAAAATTAAGATGAAAGGTTAAAGGTTGCATGTGAGGAGAAAAATGAAGGAAAATAATGGAAAATGAAGACAATAGAGGCCTCATTAATAAAAAGGCTTCTGAGGATCAGTTGGTAACTTTTGTCAGTTCATTTTTCACACTCTCTCACTATTCTCTCTCTCTCTTTCTCACTCTTGGATACTTAAGAGTTTTCTTGGAGCACAATCACTTTGGAGCAAGGTAGGAAAATCAAGGAAAGGGGAAGGAAGGTGTTGGTATGTGATCTTGTGGGTTAGTTTTGGGGCAAAAGCCCAAGTTTTGATGTAAAAAGATGTAAATTCTCCACAAATTATGGACGTAGAGTGCAAAGTTAGTTAAGAGTCAAAAAGGGTTTTTACCCTCATTCATGTAAACTTGAGTCATCTTCGGAAGATCTACCCATGGTCTGTAGACCATGGGATTGTATAAATAGATGTATTTTAGAGAGTCGAAGGGTGATAGATATTGATAGAAGTATTTTTTCTATGGGTACAATGGAAGGAGTCTAGAGGGCTAGCGCAGTAAAGTAAGAGGAAAGGCTTTGTAGCTAAGTGCATAGAGGCCTAGAGTAGTGTCTACAACTAAGTGCATGGACCCCTGCAGCTGAGCGTGCAGGAAAGTATTGAGTTTGTAAACCTATACTGAAGATCAATAAAGAAGATTTTTGTAGAAATTCCTGTGTTTTATCTCTTTACTTCTATTATGTATGATTGCGATATCTGCAGTGATGAAATAATGTCTTTATAAAATAATGATGTATTGATGTGGGATTTTACTTGATCTATCTTATTATCTGAACACAATTGATGTTAAGTGATTATGTGAAGATCAGAACACTTTCTGTTAAATTTATTCAACACTTAGGTAGATCTGAGTAAATATCGACTTAAGGGTAATATATGGTGTGCGTAAGTAGCTAATTTGCCTGTTCAGGGTTCGCAAAAGCTAGTCGTAGACCTTCGCGGAGGTCTAGAGGCCGATTGAGAGAAGATACAACGCTAAACCTTAAGGGCCTAGAGATCTGTGTGAAGGAAGATCTAGGTCATAGAAATACATCACACTGATCTCTGGATGTGAAAACTTGGTTCTAGCATTTCTCCATACTGCTTTGGGTGAGACTTCAATCTTCACTATGTATATTGATGCCGAAAGGGCCAATAGTGTTGGGTTTTTTTTGGCACAACTAACTCTGAACCTGGGTCACGACCCACTGAGCCAAAAAATGGTTCTATTGTCAGGACTAGGATCTGCCTAAAGATATGTTTGATGTCACATCACTGGAATCTGACCAAGAAGGTAATTGAGAAGTGGTTAGATAGAAAGATCCACGAATTCAGGGTGCGGGAAAATAGGAATCCGTGCCTGACAAAAGAATAGTGGTTAGACGGGTATTTGTACATAGAAATACAATAAATTTTCTTCTACACCTTCCTGATTGAACTATAAGAGTGGACAGCTAAATTGGCAGATGACCAAGGAAGGTGGAGGCTTGATGGTCCAATAGTGTGGAATCTAGAGCTAGTGCAAAGGGTGGAAGCCTCTGAAGATAAGATCATGTGTGTGGTTAA
Source organism: Pinus tabuliformis (assembly GCA_031772625.1). Taxonomy (NCBI): domain Eukaryota; kingdom Viridiplantae; phylum Streptophyta; class Pinopsida; order Pinales; family Pinaceae; genus Pinus; species Pinus tabuliformis. The sequence continues at coordinate 53,734,886 of CM062815.1, forward strand.
CCATTGGCTTGATAGGGTTATAGGAGGATTTGTTATAGAGTTTGTTGTTGACACCTCGGTCAGTTATAATAAAGCATACTAATGCTTCTTAAAGGACCGCGAGGTAAGTATTTGAGGTCTTTGAATACCTAGATTAAGATGCTCTTGTGTGAAAAAAGGGTTATGCCATTTCCTTGATGTTTGGATCTATGTGAAGTGGATAGAGCTTTCGAAACAAAGAAAAAGTAGGTCTTGAATATATCTCGTTGATTGGACCTCCTTCAAGTGACGAAGAAGGAGCAGTGCAAGCCTCAATGTGAAGCATTATCTAGTTTATAAGGCAGGGTTTTACATGGATACATCATCTATCCACACCACCTCCACCTTCACCTCCACAATATACACCTTCACCCACTCTACCACCACCACCACTGCCATTGGACATGTATAATACCATGAAGTTGTCAGTTTTCAAGGGCTTAGGAAATCAGGATCCGAATCAATTTGGTTTGTTGCTATGGCTGTGTGGACAACACAACAAATTACGGATGATAATATAAAGAAGGCACAATTGGTTACTGCTTTGCAGGATCACGTGCTGACATGGTACGTTAAGTACAACACTGATAATCTGTTGGCTTCATTGGCAGATAGTCAGATTGCTTTGAACAAAGAATTCGGTAAGCTTAAGTCTGACTTCACGGATCATGACGAGGGATGATGAAACACCCTGGGAGCTAGATCAAAGACTGAAGTGTGTGATCCATGAATCTAATATGCTTCTCACAGATAGTTAGCACTGTGAATGGTTTATAGCCTCACTCCTACGCCGCTTAAGGATTTCTTTATCGCAACAAAAGATAGGAACTCAGGCAGAAGCTCTAGAAATCGCGATCAGATTACATTAAACACCTATTTAGAACGCATCTTTGGGAGTCCAACAAATTCACTCGCAGTTGCAGAACCTCTATCTGGAATTGCAGAGCTTGAAAAAAGAAAAGGAGGCGAGGATAAAGGTGCATGAACAAGTCTAGTGCCTCAAGTGTAAGTGCTAGGGGCATGATAATGATCATTACCATGCCTTCGTTAATTATATTACAGGGAGGGCTGATAACCTTGAGGCATGAAGCTCTAGTAGGACCAAGTATGGGACCTATGCTATGGTGTGATATTTGTTAGGTGGCTGGAAAACATGTAACAGATAACTATCATTTTTTGTAAAAATTTGTGCAGAGACCACAACAATTGTTCTGGGATTTCTGCAAATTGGTGGGCCATGATGAGAACCACTACCATAACTATGAACTAATGATGGAGAGGATGCCTACATATCAAAAGCAAGTAGAAACTTGGTCTCCGGATCAAGGCATTAGGGGAGTGCATGGAGGATATTTTGTGTGTGGATAAGGCCGAGGAGGAGGAGGACCTGGTAGAGGTCAGGGACAGGTCATTTGCTATAATTGTAGAACAACAAGGAACTATGCATGAGAGTGTATGAGTCAGACACGCCTGTCATGTCAATATTGCACTCATTTTGAACACACAATAGAAGAATGCCCTATGTTGATAGCCAAGATACAGGAGAAGAAGGTGCAACCTCAGCATTCTAACCAGAACTTGCAGATGATGAGGGCTGAGCCCTGTGAGGAAAATCCAAATGTGAATATCGTGCTAAGAAGTAGAGTAACTACTGGTGATGTTAAAGGAAAAAAACCTGAGGAAAGTGGGTGGTTCTATAAGGCCCCAGAAAAGGAGACTAGTTTTTATCTAGAGCATGTGGAGGAAACATTTATGGAGGTGAAGAAACACTTCACTGAGGCCTCTACCTCAAGAAGATAGGACAAACTACCGGAAATTGGTGCGCTTATAGAGGTCGACCCCTCTGTGCTTACCACCTTCTTGGAGACTTGTATGAAAATTTTGTGCGATAGAAAGGATGTAATAGAGCTAGAGGAGTTGATAAATAAGTGCGCAAGTAGGGAAAACGATCCTGAAGGACACCACGTAGTCTGAAAAATCAGAAAACATAAGGCAAGAATAAGGTGTGATATGAGGCTCAACACACAGAAAGGATACTCTAAGATGGACCAGGTTATTCTAGATTTGGGGTCTAACATGAACAGTTTCCATAAACAGAAAAAGGAGAGGATGGGGAGACCTATGTTGCAGTGGCCTCTGATTCAACTAAGGATGGTGAACCAATAGAAGATTATCCCTATGGGACGATTGCATGGAGACACTGTAGATATAGAAGGTGCTAGTGTGCTGGATGATTTTGAAGTGATAGAAATCGTGGATCACAACAATCCATACCCCATGATGAGCCCCAAATTTGGTAACATTTTGGGCTCATTTGGCATAACTACCTTTGCTCAATCCTTCATTTTTCATAACTTCTGCATCATTTTTTAGTATGTTTATGTCATTTGTATGAATAAGGTTAGTCACTATTCCTAGGTGGCTAACACGTGCTCATTTCAGGATTTTTTAACACATGTGGAGCAAAACCAAGCAGACAAGGGCTAGGAGATAGCCAAGCTTGGGTTGAGGATTCGTAGGGGGGTTGTCTATGGCATTAAATAGCCTTGCTCGGGATCTTCACCCCCAACTCCGAGCTCCAAAGGCTACCAAAACCGGATCTAGAAGGCAGCCAAACAGATTTTGTGGAAGCAGCTGTTCACTCCCAGTTTGGTCAACCAAGTCCCATAGATTTAGGAGGCCAGCTTGGGCCCCGTGGTGTATAAATGATAAGGCTTCAGCCTTCGATGAGGACTTTTGGGAAAACTTTTGCACATTCTGCACTACAAGCTGCCAGCTCTGTTTTGTTCTTTTGTAGCCATTATTGGCATGACTCTTGACTTATGATTATTATTTTTTAACGGGAAGCAGTCAGATCTGATCTCAGCTCTGAGTTTCTAGAGGAGCCATAGCTCTTGGGGTTGGGCCCAACCTGAGAGCCTAGGGCCTCCTTCTTTGTATTGATATCTTTCCTTGCAACATTATGATTTTCCTTGTATGCATTTGAAATGCAGTTTGTTGAGTTAGACTTCGTTGTGTGGTTAAGTAGGTCATTGTTGAAAAATAGAGTTGCTTCAGATATCTAGAATAAATTAATGAGATAAGAATTGATAAGAGCTCTAGAAAAGGGTTGCCCGCACTCTCATTTTCACCTCTTCCTAGGGGTTGGAATTGCTGAAAGTGCTGCCCAACAAAAACACTAGGTTGCTTACCCATGCAATCTTTGGTGCAATTTTTTCATTTGTAGGAGTGAGTCATGCGTTCAGATCTTCTGGAATGTTTCTTTACTTAAGTGCTGTACATGGTTCTCCTTAGGAATAAAGCAGTTGTTCATTGGTTTCATTAACAGTTAGGATAGATTAGTTAATATTTTTATTGTGTGCAGGACGTGGTTGATTTGGTTAAGTATACACTGTGCGGTGCATCTCCATCACTCTCTCGTCCATCTAAGCTTCGTCCAGGCCAACTGCTCCATCTCCAAGTTAGATCCCTCGTCTCACAACTACACTTTTGCCCACATCACCCTACCTTCTTGCCCTTCCGTTGCCTCCGCCCTCTTTAAGACAAGCTAGCTTTCCACACCCTCTTATCACTTCATCCCTATGTTACTAAGTCATTTCAGACCCCTATCCTACCTCCCTATCCATTCATGCATCCTCTTTCACTCACCCATCATCCAAAATCCAATCGAAGAACATCTTGTAGAAATTTCTGAACATCCTGTAGAAATTCTGAAACATCCTGTAGAACCCCTGCAGACTTCCTGTAGAAGCTCACAAATGAGGTTTCTTGATAGCAAAACTTTGTGAAACTCTCTGGAAGGGTGTTAGGGACTCCTTAGACCCCCCTCCGAACCTTCCCAACCTTTTCCAAGCCTTTCTCCTCCTCGATCCACCCCTGCACAGTAAAAAGCCAGTTAAAAGCACATGCATGATAATTCAAAAACTTATTCAAAAATACAAAAAGATGTGTTCTTCAGATAGAGATAGCATAGGCATGAGCATTTTACCTTTGTAGAAGTAATGGCATCTTTTTCAAAAGTTTGCATCCTTCCCTAAGCACCAGTAGGGTTGGTTGGTAGAATTAGGGTTTGCTAGGGTTTGCGTTACTTCTTGGCTTCCAGTTTCTTTCCGCAAGTAGATTAGCTTCCTTTGAGTTAGCTTTCATCCATCAGTTAAAAAGCTTCTTCTAAGAGCTCATAGAAGTTGGCTTAAGCCCCTAGCAGACTTGTGCCAGCTGACCAAGTGACAGCTGCGGCAAGAGCTAGTACTTGTGCATACAACACCGTCGCTTCCAAGTTTGTTACGAACTACCGGGTTGATAAAATTAAGGAAGGGAGTCTCAAGAGTTCTAGCATTATTGCTGCAATACTAGGGCCCACCATCTTTTTGGCGCCGTTGCCGGGGAAGCGTCAAAGTATTGGTGATTGTTGCTTTTCTTCTATTTTCCTACTCTCGCCTTCTGCTAAGTAGTTTATTTCATTTCCATTCTGTAATTTCATTTCTACAAAACTAGCGTAGACATTTCCTGCTTTCATAGATTAGCATTTCAGTTCCACAATTTCATTTCTACAAGCGTAGATTAGCATTTCAATTCTGCAAGTGTAGCCTAGCATTTCATTCCTGCAATTTCATTTGAGCGAAATAGATTAGTCCTTTCATGCTTTCATTTTAATTCCGCATTTACATTTCAGCAAGATAGTTAGTTGCAGTTCAATCTATTTTAGTTTTGTAGGTACCAGAAAAAAACAAAAGCAATCAAAAGTCTTTCCATTTCATGCCTCATAGAAATCAAGATAAAACAGGAAAATTCTTACCCAACACCCCCACCACTTCACTGAGTCACCCTTCTCTCTTCTTTGGTGACAGTGATCCAGAAGAACCTATAGGCGAGCCTCCTGAGATATACGAAGATCCTATAACAGAAGAAGAGTTAGAGAACACTCCATCTGAAGCCATGGCTGACAATAGAGGAGAAGATGAGAGAATAGAAGGTGCCTTTCCCATCTGAGAGACCAATGGAGACATGAAAATGAAAAACATAAGCCCCTCCGCTTTACCTCACTTCCATGGACTGACTACTGAAGACCCTGATACCTTCCTGTTTGAGTTTGTTGTCCTTTGTCGAACCTATGACTATAGCGAAGATGAGCAAAAATTGAAACTCTTTCCCTCTACCCTCAAGGATGCATCATTACGATCGTTCATGGGCTTACCTGGGAACAATATCACCACTTGGGCTTAGATGCAGCAAGCTTTCAATACAAAATACTGGGACTACTGTAGGTCCAAGGAAGCCAAGGGAGAAATATTTCAGATGACCATGGGAAATGATGAGTCTTTAGAAGATTACGAGGAAGGTTCCAACTTAGCTATAAATGGGCTAGGTGCACACTTGACCCTGAATCTCTCAAGTTGGTCCTGCTCCGAGGAGTCCCTGAAGACCTTTTAGATACCCTTCACATGCTAGCCGGAGGAGATATTTACCAACTACCTTATGAGTATATAAAGACTGTGTTTAGAAACCACTCTAGGGCAGCCCGGAAAAGAGGTAGAGGAAACCCCATCTCATCTAGTATTCCTTTCTCCAAACACGAGTTTGCAAATCAGTTAGAGGACCTCAAGAGTGAGGTGAGACAGACCATTTCCATGCAACTTGATACATTCCGAATCTAGCAGAAGAAAGAGGAAGCTGAGAGGGCTTTGGCTATCTTCTGCCCTAGGTGTACAAGGAAGCACCCTAAGAATGAGTGCCCATTACATTCGGTAGAGGTATGTTTCGTTTGTGAGGAGGACTACCCCACAAACCAATGCCCAACTTTACCTGGGCTTAAAGCCATGTACCAAGGAATGGAGGCACCCACTGAACCTCTCTACTTCCTCAACCAAAGGAGGCCACATGGACCTAGACCTTACCAACATGGGATGCAAGGGACATCCTAAGCTTATTATAGCCCCAACCAATCTGCTCCTATGTCTTCCTGGGGTCCCCCTACTCATCCTTCCTGGTCTGTGCCTCCTCCATGGTCTTACCTACCTCCATACCATACTCAGTCCACTACTCATTCATTTCACTCACATGTCTAGCCGCAGCCTCAGTGGAATGCACCTCAACTGGGGTGGAGGCCCCAGTACAACACTCCTCCCGCCATTTTGCCTCCACCACCAGCTCAACCACAACCATTACCTCCTGCTCCTCCAAGACAACCCCAAATGCCTGCTCAACCGAACCCGAACCCCAACAACCGACAGGCCCAGCAGGTATATACTGGGGAAACATCATGCCCTACCTATGCTGTGGAGATCCAGGAGATCAACCTACGATCTGGAAAGACTCTTTTGGATCGCCAACCTCCTCCCCTAGAGGACGAGGAAGATAAACAGGAAAGTGAACCAAAAGCGATTCCACCCTTTCCTAAGAGACTAACAGCAACCACACAACCCAACCCAGAGGATGATGAGCTTCTGGGAGAACTCAAATAGTTGTGTGTGAAAATACCCCTTCTCCAGGCCATCAAAGATGTACCGATATACAACAAACTAGTTAAGGAAAAGTGTTTCAAACACCCAGGCAGGCAAAAAAGAGATGCCTCAACCATCAATGTCATAGGACAACTGTCTGATCTTATGTTGGGGCAAGTAATCTGCCCAAAGTATTTGGATCCTGGGAGTCCTGTAGTTGATGTCCACATCAATGGCACCATCATACCCCACACTTTGATTGATTTAGGGGCTGCCATTAATGTGATGACCAGAGATACTGTTATCACTGAGAACTGCAGTCACATGTATATAAGTTGAGTCCAAAATTTCATTGTTAAAAATGGGTGTCAAATGGTTGTTATCCTATGTTTACTACTTAGGGGTCATGTTTTTCAATGATATTGATGAGAATCATTTTCAAAACCGTTAGTCATCCTCCATCGTGATTGATTAAGACATGTCTTATCTCGTATATGTCATTTGTCCTTTTCGCAGTTTCGTAGCGCAGTTTGATTGGCTGATTTTGAAGCGCAATAATGTTTTAGCCTTTTCGTAGCGCCAGCCATTTCGCAGCACATGTCGCTAAGTTATAACTGTCTGCGCTACGAAATCGCGGATTCGGGGATTTTGCAGCGCAGATCTTTGAAATGTCAGGTCTGGGGATGAGTCATTGTGTCTGGTCGGTTGTTGTCAGTTAGTGTACCTTCCAAGCACTTACGAGCCATCATTCCACCAATAGGTTCATAGTCATGCACATTAAGTTCATTCAAATGTTTTTGTCATGCATAGTTGTGTCATGATGTTCTGTTAATATTACATGAAGTGGCCAGCTTATATGTTAAGATATTTGAATTGAAATGAGCCCGAGTTTCTTTTTCAAGAGAGCTGCATTGCAAGCGAGCCTGTGTTCTAAAGTTTGAATTTGCTTTTCGAGTTGAAGCTGCCGGTGTTTCTCTGTGCAAAAGTTTTCAAGGTGTAATGGAGAAGAAGGAGCATCGGTCCGGAAGGTGTCAAAGGGCAGAGCCCGAAGGATTGGATTTGACATTAAGGGAGGAAGGTGTTAAAAAGGCCTTCAAAGACGCTGGTTGCTGGAGTTTTTGTGAAAAGCTGAAGGGAGGACACACTCAGGTAACAAAAGAATTTGCCTTGAATTTTACAGGCTTAAGTTCCAAGGTATCTATGTTAGAATTCCCAGTATCTCCAGAGGCTATTGCTAGGGTAACTGAGATTCCTAGAGGAGGGCAGGAGTGGTTCAAAAATTTCAAATTTGATATGAGCCCCTGTAAAGTATTCTTGAAGGAAGCCTATGTGAATGAAGATTTAACCAAGGCTGTACCTAGAAGTTATGTTAAGGAGAGTTATGCTATGCTTCTTATTGTATTCAAAAATATTTAACTTGTGAGGGCAGATATAACAAAGTTTATTCATATCATTTCAAGTTGTTGTTGCATCTCACGGGTAAAGCATCTATAGATCTCCCATTTTACTTGTTTTGAAGCCTCAGTAATATGTGTGATAAAATTCAATTGAGGAAGGATGATTGTGAGTCATCACTGTTTCATCATGGCCTAGTTAAACTGTTAGTGATGGATGGTTTGCAGAAGATTGGTAGGGATTGGGATTCTTTCATCTATGTGGCCGGTTTCCAGAGTAAGACAGGCCTCACCCCACAGCCACTTAGAGGAAGAGAAGAATTAATGGAGGAACCTACTATTGCTGAGCTTAGAAAGGAGGCTAGGGAGAAAAAAAAGGTTAAATCTCAGTTGAACAAACCAGTCAAAGCCTTGGTTATTAAAGAGCCACCACAGTCATCATCAAAGGAAAAAGTCAAGCAAAAGAAGGATGTTCATGGATTAGCTGAATCTGAAAAAGCATCAAGAGTTAAAACTAGGGGTCAACTAAGCAAGGAGAAAGGTAAATCAGTAGCTGTGGAAGAAAGTCCAATTTCAAAGGCCAGCCTAAGTGACCTACTTGAGGCTATTGAATTTGAGCAGGAAGAACCAATGCATATTGAACCCATGCATATTGATTTGACCCAATCTTCTCCTGAGAGCACTAAGAAATCAAAAGCTTCGAAAAGATTAAGGTTTGATGAGCCTAGTGAGGATTTTATGTTCAAGCCAAGAAGGCCAGTTACAAGGAAACAAATTAAAGAGGCTGAGAAAGTGCATAAAGGAGAAGAAGCTGTAAAGGAGAAAGTGCATAAAGCAAAGAAAGCTGTAAAGTCACCCAGAACAGAGGTAATTGAAGTATTGACAAAAACAGTGGAGGCAGTCAAACATAAAGACAAGAATAAGAAGGTCATCATCACCCAAGGAGGAAATGTGATTGCCATAAAGAGTCAAGTGGAAACAGCCATAAAGGATCAGGTGGGAGCAACCAAAGAAGAAATTGTCAAAGCCAAAAATGTGATTAAGGAGCGTGCAGTTAGGTATGCCAACTATAAAAGAGCTGTGTTAAAGGGCAGCAAAAACCTAGTGGGTCAGACAGATTCCGTGGCTGATGTATATACCTGGACGGTCCCAGCCCTCAAGCAAGCTAAACTCCTCAGAAAAATGAACCTGACCCTGAGAGCTAAAAACAAAGCTTTAAAGAAGGAGATTTCAAATTTGAAGATACGGCTAGGTCAGCTAGCTCATTGATTTGAGGAAAAGGTGATATTTTCAGTTTTGGTCAATTTTGTTTGAGTTCCACTATTTTGAAGTCATCTAAGTCTTTGACACCTATAGAGGAAGTTTGAAAAGTCAAAAGTTCAAGCAAAGGAAGCTTTAGTGCAAATGCATTCTATTTTAGCAAAAACAACAGTTTCGTAGCGCGCTACGAAACTGCTGTAGGTGCTGTTTTATAAGAAAAACAAGGAGTTTAATGATGAGGTTAGCAAATTTTTGAAGGAAAAGCCTCAAGGACATAAGGGAAACCTTAAAAGACTCTCCTAGCTATTCAGAGAATGACAGATGTGCATTTTGGAAAAGGTGAAATATTTTGTTTCTAGCTCAAGCCTCGTTAAAGGTACTTTATGACCGAATTGTTAGGGTTCCTGTTAAGGTTATCGGAGATTTTTGTTTGTACACTTGTTCAGCTCACAAGGCTTCCAGCTCATTGGAGAGTATGGTGATATGCGTTGTTTATGAAGAATTAGAGAGCAGGGGACATGTTCTTTAAGTGATGAAGAATGATGGGAGACAGGGACCGTAAAAACAGAGCACTTCTTTTGGTTAATTAATGAGCCATCTGCGCAACTAGAATCCAAAGCCAGCTCGTTCAGTGTATTCTCCTCCAAGATACCTCAACCAAAACAGATAGAGGACATGTGTCAAGAGTCAGAAAAGCATCATGCTACGAGGAGGACAGATTTTGAGTTTTGAGTAAATTAAGACCATTTGTAATTACAGTTCAGCAATCATGTAATTAATGAATTAGTTATACAGTAGATAAGGATAGTTAATAGCAACCTTCGATGCTCCCCTCATGCTGGAGGAGGAAGCTCGAGGTGGTTAAGCATGTATTCCTATATATGGATCAAACTTGGATGTAATAGGGGTTGGATACTTTGATAGAGAACAAGTCTATTTTGGTTTATGTAAAGCATGTTTCAGGAATACAAATGACTGTTGTTTTTGCCTCAGGATTCTCAATAGATATCATTGTTCAAATGTATGGTGGCTTGTTATTTTAGTGTTCTTTTACAGTTCTGTTATTGCATAATCACTCAGAACTCATGCCCACATGCTCTGACTTCCTGTATGTTATGGCAGACTGTGTTTTATGTTAGTTATGTTTGAGCATAGATGTAAAGAGCCCTGACTTCCATGAAAAATAGTATTTTGGTTTGCTGAGATGTGTGAGACTCCATAAGCCCAATGGGAATCAATCTGATATCTGTCCAGCCAGCTTATTTTCATGTGTTTGTTAAAGAGTTAGCCATCTTTCCTTGTTAGTGATCAACATTCATAATCTGTGAGAGAGCCCTCTCAGACTAAGGAGGCTAAGCCTTAGTCCAAAGCTAGGTTTGAAATAGTTACACATTATCTTACTGATAGGCAGCCTTCAGTGTGTGATTTTGTGATAACAGATACCATACTCAAACTAAACCTTTAGGGTTCCTTAAGAAAGACCTCGATAGTCCTGCAGCTAGCAGATCGCTCCACCGTGACTCCCAAAGGGATTGTGGAGGATGTCTTGGTCTCTATTGACTCTTGGGAGTATCATGCAGACTTCTTGCTTCTTCAACCAAAGGCAAAGCTTACTGGATACTCCCTTATTTTGGGAAGGCCTTGGTTAGCCACTGCAGATGCTTACATAAGCTGTCGTGCAGGAAACATGACCATGAAAAATGGTCCTAATTCCAAGCAGCTAGTCCTATACCCTCCTGCCCAACCCCTATTAGAGCATGACTTACCACTTTGGTTGGAAGAAGGAGAAGAGGATGAGGTGTACTCTACACCCTTGTGCACCCTAGAAACCACTAGGGGAGGTCCTCAAACCGAGGATGATTTGATTGAGACCTTGATTCAGAATCCACCTCCCAGTGCATTGTCCTTAGAGAAATTGGTGGAGGATACCCAAGCCAGCACCTTAGTGGACCTTTGTGTGACCAATCCAATCACTCCTAGAGTCAAAAATGTGGATTTTGGCCCCGAGAGAATGTTAAATATCAACTCCTCCCTATCTCCTTCCTAGGAAAAGGAGCTGTGTAGTCTGTTGGCCAGTCATCTAGATGCTTTTGCTTGGAGCTATAAGGAGATGAAAGGAGTCCATCCTTCGGTCTGTACCCATCACATCTACATCAAAGAAGATTGTAAACTAGTCAGGAAACCTCAAAGGAGAATGAATCCAGCCCTTAAGGACATTGTCAAAGAAGAATTACAAAAACTGTTGGATGGAGGATTCATCTACCCCATCTCGGATAGCGAGTGGGTGTCCCCTCTGGTGTTGGTTCCCAAGAAAAATGGGAAGTGGAGAATCTGTGTGGACTACCGAGAACTGAACAAAGCCACCAAGAAAGACCACTTTCCTCTACCCTTCATAGATCAAGTGTTGGATGGACTGGAAGGGAAGAAATTTTTCTCTTTCCTGGATGGGTTTAGCGGGTATAATCAGATCCAAATCAGCCCGGAAGACCATGATAAGACCACCTTCACTTGTCCTTGGGGTACCTTTGCTTACCAAGTTCTTCCCTTTGGGCTATGCAACGCTCCTACCACCTTCCAGAGAGCCGTCTTGAGCATCTTTTCTGAGTTGGTCCATGATTCGGTGGAGATCTATATGGATGACTTCACTCCTTATGGGTCCAACTTCTAGGAAGCATTGTCCAATTTGGGAAAAGTCCTAACCAAGTGCATTGAGATGAACCTGTCCCTTAGTCCTGAAAAATGTGAATTCTTGATGACTGAAGGGACCGTGCTAGGACATACCATTTCTCGCCAAGGGTTACAGGTGGATCCTAACAAAATTGCTCTCATCAAAAAGGTTCCACCCCCTCAGAAGGTAAGAGATGTTCGAAGTTTCTTAGGCTTGGCAAGATATTATAGAAGATTCATTAAAGACTTCAGCAAGCTAGCCTCGCCATTGTTTGGCCTCTTAGCAAAAGATGTTGAGTTTAAATGGACTGACGATTGTCAGAGGGCTCTGAATAAATTAAAGGATAAGTTGGTGTCTGCCCCAATCTTGAGAGGTCCAAATTGGGCCCTACCTTTCCACATCCACACTGATGCCTTGAACAAATCCATAGGGGCAGCCTTAGGACAAGTTGAACATAAACTTCCATACGCCATATACTTTGTCAGCAAAAACTTATCCAAGGCAGAACTGAATTATATTGTAACTGAGAAAGAATTCTTCGCTGTGGTCCATGCCCTGAACAAGTTCCGACACTACATCACTGGCTATCAAACATTTGTACATACTGATCATGCTGCAATTAACTATTTAATGAATAAACCAGATGTGAATGCTCATATTATTAGATGGTTACTTTTGTTGCAGCAGTTTGATTTGACTATCGTTGACAAACCAGGTAAAGAAAATGTTGTTGCTGACTTCTTGTCTAGATTGGATTTACCTGTAGGTGAGGATTGAACAGTGGATGACCAGATGCCAGATGAACATCTATTTGCTATCTCAATACTCTCTCCATGGTTTTCTGATATAGCAAACTACCTTGTCTCAGCACAGTTCCCTCCGCACCTATCCTCAAGAGAGAAGAGCAGAATCGTAAGGAAGAGTGCCTCATTCACTTGGATCGGGGGCAACCTGTTCAAGCTTGGCCCCGATCAAATCTTAAGGTGTTGTGTAAGGGAGGAGGAAGTCTTTGACATCCTCCTAACTTGTCATGACGGGCCTTGTGGAGGACATTTTGCAGCCAAAAGAACTGCCTTCAAAATTCTACAAGCAGGCTACTATTGGCCCACGCTTAATCAAGATTTCAGAAGATATATCAGCCAATGTGACCGATGCCAAAGGATGGGGAAACCGACTCCAAGGGAAGAAATGCCTCTCCAACCTCAAGTGACTCTTGAGCCATTTGAGAAGTGGGGTATGGATTTTGTGGGTCCTATCAATCCTCCTTCAAGGCAAAGGTCTTACATCATTGTGTGCACAGACTATCTGACAAAGTAGGTAGAAACCAAGGCAATCAAAGTAGTGACAGAAGAAAAGGTGGCTGAGTTTTTAAGAGAAAACATCTTCTACAAATTTGGCTACCCAAGAGAGCTAGTCACCGATCAAGGAAGCCAGTTCACCTCCAACTTAATTGAAGACCTACTCGCTCATCACAAAATCAAGCATAGGACTTCCACCCCCTATCATCCTTAAGAAAATGGGCAGGTGGAAGTCACCAATAGAGCATTAGAAGGGATCTTGACTAAGGTGGTGAGCAGCAGTAGAAAAGATTGGGCAGATCACCTGGTTGAGGTTACTTGGGCTTACAACACCACTTGGAAGACCACAACCAGCTTCACACCTTATGAACTGGTCTATGGGAAGAGAGCTTTGCTGTCAATTGAGTTTGAGTACAACACCTTGAGGATGGCAGCTCAGCTGGACCTAGATCTCAGCCATGCCCAACAAGAAAGGTTATTGCAGCTGAATGGGCTAGATGAACACCGAATGCAGGCCCTTCTCCACTCAGAGGTGGTTCAACTCCAGAGGAAGGTATGGCATGACTAGCACCTCAACGACAAACAATTTCAGCCGGGAGATTGGGCGCTGTTGTACGATTCCAGACATAAGGATTTTAAGGGGAAGCTGAGAACAAGATGGCTGGGACCATATGCAGTGGAGAAGTGTAATGACAATGGGTCTGTTCTTATTCGGACCATTAACGAGGAAGCTATCCCCATGGTCGTCAATGGGCATTGACTAAAGATCTACAGGAAACCTCTTTCGAGGCAAGAATTCATCAAAACTGTGGAAAAATCAGTGCTGGTCATAGAGAAGGGTTCTGCCTCTGTCTTGGGCATACCCTGAACATCGAAAAAAAAAAAGAAAAAAAAATAAAGATCCTTCGGTGAAAACCTTTCTGAGGCTCCCAAGGCAGATGGTAGGGGTGAAAACCTCATTGAGGCACCCCTGTTATCTTTCTGAAAAAATTTTTTGAATAAAAAAGACCCTTGGGTGAAAACCTCTCTGAGGTGCTCAAGGCAGATGGTAGGGGTGAAAACCTCCCTGAGGCGCCCTTGCTATCTCTCTCTCAAAAAAAAAAAAAAAAAATAAGAAAAAGAAGAAAGAAAAAAAACAAACAAAGAAAAAGAAAACAAAAAAGAAGGAAGTAGAAATAGGAAAACAGGCTCAAGATTTGACAATTCATGCAGGTTGCAGGTATTCCATGCAGAAAATGAGGTCTCTCAACTCAAGGACAAGGGTCGCTACTATGCTAGCAGGTGACCTCACCAGCACTCCCTCCAGAAACACTCCTCTTCCAAGGTCTGGGCACAATTTGATCATAGTTTAGCCTTCTACAGGAAGCTACAGGATTTTCTACAGGAAGTTCTGTATTTCTACAGGAAACTTCCTATAGAATCTTTGGGCGGCCCAGGACCGACTGTGTGGAATAATTTGAAGCCTGAAGTCCAATAAGGAGGCATGCAACTAATGTTTTTCTCCATCACCCACTGCTGTCGCCTCCTTCTACCACCCCTGCTGCCATACAATGAAAATACCTGCACAGTCAAATCAGAACGTGGGATTCTCGGAAGAAACAATTCTCAAATGGAATGAAGTATGCAGAGGCCAATGCACTACTTATCAAGGCAATCCAAGGACCCTGCAACCGTGACCGTGATTCCACCATTTCGGCATGCACCCTAGGAGGAGAAACGACTACAGGATATCCTATAGGAATCCTGTAGCAATTGATCCAGCTAGAGCATACACCATGAAGGCACCTGCAACTCATAAAGCTGGCGCATGCACCATCCATAGCCAGGCAACCGGTCTCGTAACCAACAGCAGTTGGCAAGAAGGAACTCTCGTGCCTGTGCGTGAAGCAGCAGCAAGCGGATCCGTCACCCTCGTCCTGAAGCATGAAAATAACGTCGCGGCCGCACAGGTAAGTGCCTCACCCTGTTTTGTCAAATTACATGAACAATGCTCTAAAAAGTGTGCGAGTATGAAAATGAATGGGTTGAGCAAGTCGGGTAGCCATTCAACTGGCCACCACGACCAGTCTGATGGTCTTGTCTGATCCGGAAAGCGTTGGTTGTGTTGAACAAGACAGGAAATGGACACGTGGGAAGCGTCTAGTCGGAGAGAAGCGACGATCTAACAAAAAATGGCGGCGGTAGATATGCATGGAATGATTTGGCGGTTAGGAATACTTACAGTGGAATGATAGTAAGTGACGTCGTCCAACGGGCCAGCGGGGACAGCTCACCCCCGCGCCACGAGTTCCACAGGAATTCAAATCCACCGGCTAGATCGCGTATGGCACTCCACTCATTTATCCTCAACCGCTTTGTAGTCGAGTAAGCATCCGAAATTTCCTGAAGACTGTTACTCCGAGCCCTCGGCCTGTTCAAACGTCCTATGGTGGCACAGAAGGACCAGAACCACTGACGTGCTCTCCAGAACCCGTGCACGACTTCTACAGGAAGCTCACCGCTACAGAGGAAATTAAACTATTCACGTCAAAGGTGGCAAGTTGGAACGAGGTAAGCCTGAACATAGTCCTCCCATGCAATTGGTTCGAAGGGTGGTGAAGTCGACGTCCTAAAAGAGTAGAATTACAGTCTGTGCATGAATTTGCAAGTGTCGTCTTACTTCTGCATGAGAATTGTCGTCGTAGTGTGTATGCGGGGTTTTTCTACAGGGTTTGGTTCATAATTGAGCCACTGTCAAGGCTCACCTGTAGACAGTCGTGAATTTACAAACTGTGTGCATGCCAGAGGCGTAATTCCGCGCTCTGTCTAAGGAAATCCCAAAGGTCCATCTTTTTATATGTGCCAGCCAGCTCCGGCTAACACAGCAAGCTTTCACCATGCCGGGTGGGTTCATTAGGAAAGAGCCGACAGACTCAAAGAAGCTACGGGAAAACCCTGAGGTGGTGGGCCTGTTTTCTCGTGCATGGTGGATGTTGTTCTGCGACAATCTTCAAGGTTACAATGACGAGGTGGCAGAAGAATTCCTGCGAGCTTTGAAGCCAAAATCAAAAACGCTGGCCATTGTCAATTTCAGAGGTTTGAACCTCAGACTCACCCCACAGTTCATCAGCAGAGTCACTGATCTCCCGATGGGGGTACCTTGGGATAAGGAGGAAAGAAAACTGGGCCAGAAGGCTAAGAAGGAGTTCTTTCTGCCGGAGGAGCAATTCTCAGAGGACAAGAACGGAGTTTGAAGAGCTAGCCTACAGCCGCTCTGGAGTGAGGTCAGCCTCCAAATTATGATGTATATCACGTGCGAGGGGCGATTCAGCATCGTGTATGGATACCATTTCCGGCAGCTCACAGAACTTAGGCACTAAATGGACCTACCCTCAGAAAACAAGTTGAGTATTCCTTACTTCCTCCTGCAGTCCATGACTGAATGTGCCACCAAATTATGAGAGGGAATGCCAGACCAGGTAGCCCATCATGGGCTCATTAAGCTCCTCGTTGAGGATGCACTCCACACATACACCGTCCCTCTCTCGTGGGAAGCCTTTGGAAACTTGACTAAGGATGATGACATCAAAATGTTGGCTGAGGAGCTCACCTCCTCCAGCAGCGAGGAGAAGGAACCAATTCAAACAGGGAAGAAAGGAAAAGGCCAAGGAACCATGGCCAAAGCACTAAAGAAAGAACACAAGGGGAAACAAGAGAAACACCAGGCTGCCAAAACAGAGGATGACAAACCCACATTAACACCCAGGGAGAAAAGGTTACAAAGCAGGGTGGAAAGGACCGAACAAGTCCACGTTAGTGAAGGCACCTCTAAGGCAGCCTCAGCAAAGTCAAAAGAAAAATCACCCTAAGCCAAGCAGGCTAAAACGGTGCCACCTGTTTCTACAGGAAAATAAAAAACGGCTTCTACAGGAAGCCAGAAATCAGCCGCTAGAGGGCTTTCTACAGGAAGTCCTGAGAAAGTAACACAGAAGGGGAAGACGACCAAAATCCTTGCTAGGGAGGCAGCAACTATGCTGGCCACCCTAAGTACCCCTCCCAAGCCAAAGGAAAAACGAAAGAGGGAGACCCCTCTGTATTTCAAAGCAAGGAGAAGTGTAAGAATCAAAACAGGCAGGCCCCAACCTCCATCCAGTGACCCAATTACCATAGAAGACACACCTACCTCGCCAAGGGAGAGGTCCCCCTCAAAAATATTAGTCACGTATGAGTGGGAGAGCCCGAAGACAACTACCTGGAAGGAGAGAATGGAAAGGTTGGCTTCAAAAACCCCGCTACAAGATGTTGAGGCCGTTCTACAGGAAACATTGGCCAAGCTCAAGGAGACCGAAAGAATGGAAGGAGAGGCAGCCACATCACTGCCAAGGGAAGATGGAGGAGATCCACGGAGGGAAGAAGAGGTAGAGAAAATTCCAAAACCTAGTCCCCAGCCAAGCTTGAGCTCGTATTATAACTTTTTGGAGGCTGGAAAAATTATTCCACAGAAATTCACAGTGCTGCTTTTCTTTGCGTTGGAGGAAGAAAGAGTGAGAACCCACACGTGGATGAGGATAGCTAAATCTAAAGGAGTAGCAGATATAGGCCCCTTGGAGGAACAACTCAAGGAGGCACGAAGAGAATTAGCTATGGCCAAACACGTGGGAAACTGCCAGCGGGTATTTCTACATGAAGAGAATGAGAAACTCAAACTGCAGCTACAGGAACAAAGGAAAGAAAGGGGCACAGCATCAGAGGACACTACAACAGAACCTCAAGGCAAAGAAGGAATGCAAGTTGGTCTTGTGGAGCTAAACCAGCATCTACAGGAAATGGAATTGCAAGCACAAATCGAGATACAAGCTCTCAAATAGCAGTTGCAACAAAAAGAGGCACAACTGGCCTGCATGGCCAGTTGGGCCATGGATGCTCTACAATGTAGACAACCGGCCAAATCTTATGGCCTATACCTACGGGACCAGTGGCTGCAATTCCAGATTAATGCATTGGCACACAGGGGTATCTCCCAAATCCAAGACCCCTAGCAGTTCACGGATTTATGCAATAGCAGTTCAACAGAGGACAAGGCCAAGCTATCGGAGTTCTATCTCCACAATTTGGCCCTTCCTAATGTGACTTCATGGGATCCCAACACAGTTGTGGGAGATATGCAGTTGATGGCATTTGCCTCATGGTTGAACCATGAAGAAAAGAGAGCAGCAGAGGTCAAAGAGGTCATGAACCGAGAGTTACATGAACCGCTGCTGATTAGAGCAGAGCCAGGGGACCCCACTGCATTGATATCAGCCCACAAACACTTAGCAACCGACTCTCAGGCTTTATTGAAATACATGGATCAGCAGGCTCAGGCCATAGCACATTTCGAGGATATGGAGCGATTATTAGGGGACAATTGTGTTCATGCTTGCACCCGCCGGTGGAACACCTTGTCCCACAACCTCAAAATCAGGGAATATCACACTCCAACTCGAATGAGGGAAGCTCTAGTATGGGTGCCCCTCTACAAGAAGTCCATACAGAACCTCCAAGCTAGCTGGATTGGCCTCAAGCTAAGCCCACCTTTTCTTTTGGGATTGATGGAAGGAAGCACAGAGAAAGAAGAGCATAAGCAGTGGGAAGAGGTGGAAAGGAAGGCTGGGTTCCATGGCAGTGAGGAGGATACTACTTCAGAAGCCTGGGATGTGAGAGTGGCAGTGAAAGCGATGAAGGACGAGGAGCTAGATTAGTTTCTCAGGGATGAGCAATCATTTTAGCAAGGGGTGATGATGAGCCCCAAATTTGGTAACATTTTGGGCTCATTTGGCCTAACTACCTTTGCTCAATCCTTCATTTTTCATAACTTCTGCATCATTTTTTAGTATGCTTATGTCATTTGTACGAATAAGGGTCGTCACTATTCCTAGGTGGCTAACATGTGCTCATTTCAGGATTTTTTGACACATGTGGAGCAAAACCAAGCAGAGAAGGGCTAGGAGACAGCCAAGCTTGGGTTGAGGATTCGTAGGGGGGTTGTCTATGGCATTAAATAGCCTCCCTCGGGATCTTCACCCCCAACTCCGAGCTCCAAAGGCTACCAAAACCGGATCTAGAAGGCAGCCAAACAAATTTTGTGGAAGCAGTTGTTCACTCCCAGTTTGGTCAACCAAGTCTCATAGATTTAGGAGGCCAGCTTGGGCCTCATGGTGTATACATGATAAGGCTTCATCCTTCGAAGAGGACTTTTGCGAAAACTTTTGCACATTCTACACTACAAGCTGCCAACTCTGTTTTGTTCTTTTGTAGCCATTATTGGCATGACTCTTGACTTATGATTATTATTTTTTAACGGGAAGCAGTCGGATTTGATCTCAGCTCTGAGTTTCTAGAGGAGCCATAGCTCTCGGGGTTGGGCACAACCTGAGAGCCTAGGGCCTCCTTCTTTGTATGATATCTTTCCTTTCAGCATTATGATTTTCCTTGTATGCATTTGAAATGCAGTTTGTTGAGTTAGATTTTGTTGTGTGGTTAAGTAGGTCATTGTTGAAAAATAGAGTTGCTTTAGATATCTAGAATAAAGTAATGAGATAAGAATTGATAAGAGCTCCAGAAAAGGGTTGCCTGCACTCTCATTTTCACCTCTTCCTAGGGGCTGGAATTGCTGAAAGTGCTGCCCAACAAAAACACTAGGTTGCTTACCCATGCCATATTTGGTGCAATGTTTTCATTTGTAGGAGTGAGTCATGCGTTCAGATCTTCTGGAATGTTTCTTTACTTAAGTGTTGTACATGGTTCTCCTCAGGAATAAAGCTGTTGTTCATTGGTTTCATTAACAATTAGGATAGATTAGTTAATATTTTGATTGTGTGCAGGACGTGGTTGATTTGGTTAAGTATACACTGTGCGGTGCATCTCCATCACTCTCTCATCCATCTAAGCTTCGTCCAGGCCAACTGATCCATCTCCAAGTTAGATCCCTCGTCTCGCAACTACTCTTTTTCCCACGTCACCCTACCTTCTTGCCCTTCCGTTGCCTCAGCCCTCTTTAAGACAAGCTAGCTTTCCACACCCTCTTATCACTTCATCCCTCTATTACTAAGTCATTTCAGACCCCTATCCTGCCTCCCTATCCATTCATGCATCCTCTTTCACTCACCCATCATCCAAAATCCAATCGTAGAACATCCTGTTGTAATTTCTGAACATCCTGTAGAAATTCTGAAACATCCTGTAGAACCCCTGCAAACTTCCTGTAGAAGCTCACAAATGAGGTTTCTTGATAGCCAAACTTTGTGAAACTCTCTGGAAGGGTGTTAAGGACTCCTTAGACCCCCCTCTGAACCTCCCCAACCTTTTCCAAGCCTTTCTCCTCCTCGATCCACCCCTGCACAGTAAAAAGCCAGTTAAAAGCACATGCATGATAATTCAAAAATACAAAAAGATGTGTTCTTCAGATAGAGATAGCATAGGCATGAGCATTTTACCTTTGTAGAAGTAATGGCATCTTTTTCAATAGTTTGCATCCTTTCCTTTGCACCAGTAGGGTTGGTTGGTAGAATTAGGGTTTGCTAGGGTTTGCGTTACTTCTTGGCTTCCAGTTTCTTTCCGCAAGTAGATTAGCTTCCTTTGAGTTAGCTTTCATCCATCAGTTAAAAAGCTTCTTCTAAGAGCTCATAGAAGTTGGCTTAAGCCCCTAGCGGACTTGTGCCAGCTGACCAAGTGACAGCTGCGGCAAGAGCTAGTAGTTGTGCATACAGCACCGTCGCTTCCAAGTTTGTTACGAACTACCGGGTTGATAAAATTAAGGAAGGGAGTCTCAGGAGTTGCAACATTATTGCTGCAATACTAGGGCCCACCACCCCACACTCCTTGAAATTGACTGGGATATTGATATGAATGGGGTAATCAATTTGAAGAAGTGGACAATGTCGTTTGAAAGGAATCACTCCGCGTTGTAGTACTATTAGACCCTGCAAAAGGACCATGCTATACTAAACCAGTCCATGACTATGAGGAAAGTGATGATGATTTGGATCAAATCTACAAAATTATGGCGCGAGACCAAGACAGGGTTAATCTAACAGCAGATGGATGGATTTCATGGGACCGCGAAAGCTCTTGCACCTCAAACTCAGATGAAGAATTAGAGCATTGACAGAATAGGTTGCATGAAGTATCTACAATGTGTTGCAATATGATGACTAAATCACTACGCTGTGTGTCATCGAAGGTAAGAAATTTACCTTATTACGATGGTTTAACCAATCTAGGTAAGTTTGTGGATGCTTTTTAAAGATAAATATCAGAGGATCATTGCTTTTAGGCACTAGATTTGTTACTGCATGCTACGCTCGCTCGATGGTGGAGTACACACAAGGACAACTTCGATGAATGGCACGATTACCGAAGGATGAAGAGGATGTGATTTGGTCATTGTAAAGTACGTTTAACTAAGAAATATGATGGGAAGAATGATCTACATGATCATTTAGCAAAGTGAACTAAGGTCTACAGAATAGAGCCACAACCAAAGTGGGTGCACTTATTTTATCACACTCTGGATATAATCCCTATGAATTGGTACCTGGAAATAGAGCTCCACCATGGCACCATGGAGTGGGATATCTTAAGGGAAGGATTTTTTATGACCTTTAGATTTGAAGATGGATTTGAAAGCATTGAAGAGGCACTGTAGGAGGTTAAGGCAGCAATCTTCAGAATTTCGCAGGATCCTTTGGAATTGCTTCAACCAGATTGAAGCACCCAGCTATGTCATGCGTTGGAATTCTATAGTGTGACTACTGAAGGGGAGGATGAGGATCCAAGTAATATCAATATCCCAGAAATGGAAGGCCACCATGAGGTCGGAGGTCTGTATATAGAGAATCAAAATCTGCATAGAGATGTCTGATGTCGTATCATTGGAGTCCAACTAAGAAGCAAATTGAACGTTGGTTGGACAGGAGGATTCATGAGTTCGCGGCACAGAGAAACTTTTAGGTCCCTATAATACTAGTGATTACCCCATTACTATTTTATTTGTATCCCTTATTAATATTTTTGTGCCCCTATTGTCCCCATATTGTTATTACTGTGCCCCATAGAATCCCTCTATTGTTATTTTTGTGCCTTTATATTATTATTGTTAGGTCGGATGGGTTATATTGTGACTCCTTAGACTCCTATATATAGAAAGGAGGTTTTTGTATTTGATCATCAAGGAATCATTCATTTGTGTATTGTGAACGAGGTTTCCCCCTCGAAGAGGCTGAATTCTAAGGCATTGATCTATCTTTTCTATCCTTTTGTGAGCTGGTTTCATAACATTTGGTATCAAAGCTTTTGGATTCTAGGGTTTCACTGCTCCAAATAAGTCTTCGTGGTATTTTCGCTATAACTTTTTCTGTGACGTTTCAGAAGCGAAAAAAAAACCAATTTGAGACGAAATCGCATTGAACCTCGGGTCTGAATTTCAGAGATTTTTGAGCTATATTTGTGGAGATATGATATGAGGAAGTTGGTCTTTTTGTAGAGTCCTGAATTACATTCCAAAGATATGACCTGGGGAAAATCGTTATAACTTTCTCTATGAGCATCAGATTGAAATTTTTTAAGAAGGTGCAGGAGGAGGATGAACTGTAGTTTCTTATATATATATTTTTAGAGCAAAAGGTCGAAACAGGGACACGTTGCACGTCATATAAGTTTGCTCTACTGAACTAGTCTATATCACTGTGGGAGATTTGGCATAACTCCTCCTTGGAGAATCCAATTTGGATCAGACTGGTGGCATTGGAAAGAGGACACTGAGGGCTACTGCAGATTGCAATTTCAAAACTGGATGATCTGCAATTACATAGATACATTCGAGGCAATATCTCTACAAAGTGAAAAAAGGTGTGTAGATTTTTTTAAATTCTTTCTTAAGCTTGGTTTGAGAAATTATTTTGAAGGAATTCAAAGGGCATAGTAGAGAATTATTATCAGTAACTGATGCCCCAAGGAAAGAAAATGCAAACACCTAGTAAGCAACCTGAAAGCTCTAGTATGACTCATGAAGAAGAGGAAGGAATGCTACATGATATATCAAAATTACGAGACCAAGTGAAACAAATGTCACTCTCACAAAAGCTAACAGAAGCTAAGATAAATGGCGTGGAAGCTAATATGAATGGCATGGAAGCTAAGATGGACAATTTGAATTAGATTTGAACACAAATTTGAGGACAGGCATGGCAGATTTGAAGATAGATTTGACAAATTTTCTACAAGAAATACTTACTAATGGTGAAGGGGTAGTAAAGGAAACTCATGATGTGAACAAAAGAAATGTTAATCATGATTTCATAGACTCTAATGTTGGATTGAAGACCCACCATATTCCAAAAATCGATATGAGGAAGTATAATGGCAAGGATCTCGCAACATGGATATTACAGATGGAGCAATTTTTCGATCTCAATAATGTGCAAAACACACAAAAGGTACGTATTGCAACTTAATATTTGGAACCAAATCCGTTTATATGGTATCAATGGCTTTTCTCTCATAAACAAATTATCACTTGGGAAATTTTTATGGAAGAATTGACAGCACATTATGAGGATACAAAAATCAACACATTTTTTAGCCAATTGATAAGTCTCAAACAAAAGGGTTCAATAATGGAGCACATTGAGGAGTTCCAAAAATTGAACATAAGGGTAAAAAATATTCCAGAGGAGCATAAGATGATGTGTTCATATGGTCTTTAAAGGATAATATCCAACATGATGTTCACCTTTGGGAACTTGATTCATTAGAGAAGACATTCAGGTTAGCAAGAAACATGGAAAGCAAAATTATGGAAACCAGGAAGCATACCACTCGCAACTATAAAGATGGAAGTGTTGTTGCCCCTAGTCTTCCACAACATATAAGGTTGGCACCACAACAATTATAAGGAAAAACAGAAAAAGGGCATTGTTACAGTTGTGATAGAAAATACACTAAAGGTCATAAGTATGCTGAGAAGAAATTATTCTACATAGATTGTGAAGAGGAAGAAGAAAAGGAGCAAGAAAGGTCAAGAAAAGAGGATATACTCCAGGAAAAAAGCCTAGATAAAGAAGAAATGAATCTGACCATATCTTGTAATGCATTGGCTAGAATTACCACTCCTCAAGCCATCAAGAAAGAAGGACAAATAAAAAAGAAAAAGGTAATAGTGTTGATTGGTTCAGAAAGTACACACAATTTTATTCATTGTAAGGTAGCAAAAGAATTAAATTGCTTCCTACATCCAACACCAGAGTGTCAATCGATAGTTGCAAATGGAGGAACAAGAATTGCTCTGGAAAGTGCCATAATCAAGCTATCCATGGGAGAGTATGTATTGACTAGCCCAATGCTTTCCATTCCAATGGGAGGTGTTGATGTTGTACTAGGAGTCCAATGGCTACAATCCTTGGGCACAATAGTTTTTAATTTCAAGAACTTTTCATGAAATTTTCTGTGGAAGGAAAGGAAGTTGAATTAAGGGGTATTGTAGGGAAACCAGGAAAGATAATCAACTCTAATGGTATGCCAAAGCTTCTAAAAAAGGAACAAAGAGGTGTAATTTTACAATTATGTTCGCTAGATGTTTACACATCGAAATAATCTATTTCTCCAGATCTCCAAAAATTCTTGGACAATCATTCCAAGGTATTTGAGACTCCCAAAGGTCTCCCACCTATTCGTGATCATGATCATGCTATTCATCTGATTCCAAGAAGTGTTCCTCCAAACATCAGGCCATACAGATATCCCTATGCCCAAAAGAGTGAAATTGAACATATGCTTGCAGAAATGCTAGAGACTGGTATAATTCAACCTAGTCAAAGTTCTTTCTCTGGTCCAGTAGTATTGGTGCACAAGAAGGATGGATCATGGCACATGTGTTTGGATTATAGGGAGCTCAACAAGCTCACTATTAAAGATAAGTTTCCCATTCCTGTCATTGATGAATTATTGGAAGAATTGCATGGATCAATTTACTTCACCAAGTTGGATCTTCGTTCAGGATATTATCAAATCCGAATGAAGATTGAAGACATTCCAAAAACAACATTTAGAACTCATGAGGGTCATTATGAATTTTTGGTCATGCCTTTTGGCCTTACCAATGCACCTTATACATTTCAAGTTTTGATGAATTCCATTTTCAAAACCTTCCTTAGAAAATTTGTGTTAGTATTTTTTGATGATATACTAATCTACAACAAGTCTTGGAAGGATCATGTTGAACATGTTGATAGGGTGCTACAACTATTGGAGGAGAAACAATTATATGAAAAAATATCCAAATGTTTCTTTGGAGTACAAGAGGTGGAATATCTGGGTCATATTGTATCTCATGAAGGATTTAAGGTAGACCCTAGCAAAATTAAAGCCATTAAGGAATGGAAAATCCCCACATCCATAAAGCATCTGCGAGGATTTCTCAGGTTGACAGGGTATTATCGCAAGTTTGTTAATAATTATGGGATAATAGCAGCACCTATAACAACATTATTGAATAAAGATGCATTTTCATGGACTCCAGAAGCAACAAAGACCTTCTAACATCTTAAAGAGGCAATGTGCCAAACACCAGTCTTAGCTACACCGGACTTCACAAAAACATTTATTGTGGAATGTGATGCTTCAGGAAATGGAATTGGTGTTGTTTTAATGCAAGATGAAAGACCATTTGCTTTTGAAAGTCTTCCAATCAAGGGAAAGTTTTTACACAAAGCTATTTATGAGAAGGAAATGTTGGCAATACTACATGAACTTTAGAAATGGCAACCCTACCTAATGGGAAGACACTTCAAGGTAAAAACAGATCATGATAGCCCTAAATACTTTTTATAACAAATATTATCCTCTGAAGAGCAACAAAAGTGGGTCACAAATATGTTGGGTTATTACTTTGAAATCATCTACAAAAAAGGGAAGAAAAATGTCGTGGCAGATGCACTCTCAAGAAAGGATGAGGATGTAGAAGCATTGTTGTGCGCCATTTCTATTATCCAACCAGATTGGATAAACGAAGCTAGGGAGGAATGGAAGAATGATGAAGAAGTGTGGGCACTTATTTGAAAGTTACAACAAGATTCCAGTACATCTGATACATTTAGCTGGCAAAATGATTCGTTATGGTACAAATATTGCTTATACCTCTGTAAGAATTCCCAACTCAAGCAAGAGATTCTTATGGAATTCCACACTTCTCCCTTAGGAGGGCACTTAGGATTTTTAAAAACTTACCGAAAGGTTAAGAAGGAATTTTTTTTGGATGGCCTTAAATCGGATATTCAAAATTTTGTGGCGGAATGTTTAGTTTTCCAACAAAATAAATTTGAAAACATTAAGACCCCGGGTCTATTACAACCTTTATCCATTCCAAGACAACGTTGGGAGGAGGTTTCAATGGATTTTATCATAGGTTTACCCAAGTCTGAGGGAGATAGTGTCATCATGGTGGTAGTTGACAGACTCACAAAGTATGCACACTTTTGTGCATTATCACATCCATTTAAAGTCAGTACAGTTTCTACTGCATTTATGGAAACAATTCAAAAGCTACATGGAAACCAAAAGATTATTGTAAGTGACATAGAACCCATTTTCGCTGGAAATTTTTGAACATAATTATTTTCTTGTCTCGATACTTAGTTAGCTCATAATCTCATCATCCTCAATCTGATGGGCAGATTGAGATAGTAAACAGATGTTTGGAGGGATATCTTCATTGATTTGTATCTGATAAACAGACACAATGGGTCAAATGGTTGCCTCTGGATGAATGGTGGTATAACACATCCTTCCATACAGCAACAAAAATGACCCCATTTATGGCACTTTATGGATATCAGCCACCATCCATCACATCATATTTAAAATAAAGTTCTAAGCTTCAAGCAGTGGAACATCACATCGAGAATCAAAAACAAGTCCTCCAACACTTAAAGGATAACCTCTTGTTGGCGCAGAATAGAATGAGACAACAGGCAGATCAACATCGCAGCGAAAGAAGTTTTGATGTAGGTGATTGGGTATTCCTACGGCTACAACCATATAAACAAATGTTCCTCAAGAAAGATAAGAAGGATAATAAATTATCACCAAAGTATTATGGTCCGTACAAGGTGTTGCAAAAGATTGGTACTATGGAATACAAATTGGAGCTTCCTGCAGCTTCTCTAGTGCACCCAATTTTCCATGTTTCATTTTTAAAGAAGGTTATAGGCAACAAGCTCTTAGTTCAAACAATATTTCCAGAACTTGACGAGGAAGGAAAAATTATATTGGAACTGGAAGCAGTCACAGAAACAAGAACTCGACAGCTACGAAATCGATCAATTTCTGAGTATCTCAACAAGTGGAAGAACTTATCCACTGAAGATTCCACATGGGACGATGCGAATTTTATACAGAAGCATCCAGAACTACTCAAGCGTTGAGGACAACAATTTTTTGAAGGAGAGGGGCATGTTAGGTCCCTATAATACTCATGATTACCCCATTACTATTGTAGTTGTATCCCTTATTGATATTGTTGTGCCCCTATTGTCCCCATATTGTTATTACTATGCCTCATAGAATCCCTCTATTGTTATTTTTGTGCCTTTATATTATTATTGTTAGGTCAGTTGGGTTATATTGTGACTCCTTAGACTCCGATATATAGAAAGGAGGTTTTGTCAATTGAATCATCAAGGAATCATTCATTTGTGTAACGTAAAGGAGGTTGCCCCCTTGAAGAGGCTAAATTCTAAAGTGTTGATCTATCTTTTCTATATTTTTGTGAGCTAGTTTCATAATAGAAACAAGAATCTGAGACTCACAAAAGAAGAGTGTTTAGATTGCTACCTGTACACAGAGATCCACG
Source organism: Pinus tabuliformis (assembly GCA_031772625.1). Taxonomy (NCBI): domain Eukaryota; kingdom Viridiplantae; phylum Streptophyta; class Pinopsida; order Pinales; family Pinaceae; genus Pinus; species Pinus tabuliformis. The sequence goes on from CM062815.1 coordinate 53,762,830, forward strand.
AAATCTTCTTCGCATCTTTGCCTACTAATTTTTACGAGTGGATCATGAAGCTAGCAGATAGCCAAGGAAGGTGGAAACTCAAAAATCCTATTGTGTGGACCCCGGAGTTGGTGCACAGATTTGAAGAATTAGAGGATAATATCATGCATGTTGTTGATCACTAGCTTGATCAAATTATAGGAAGGTTCATTACTGAGTTCGTGGTAGATAGTTCAGTCAGCTATAACGAGGCAGATCGATGCTTTCTCAAACAACCACAAGGTAAGTACGTAAAGTCCCTAAGTACTTGGATTAAATTGTTATTATGTGCAAAGAGGGTTATACAATTACCTTGATGTCCAAAGCTACACGAAGTGGAAAAACCTACAGAAACAAAGGAAGTAAGGGACTAGAGAATAGCCCTTTGATTTCACCTCCATGAGGGGATGAGGAAGAGCTTGCGAAGGTATTTCCATGAAGTGTGATCCATTTGATAAGGTAGAGAATTCTATGCATACCATCCCCACCCACACCACCACTAGCTTAACCACCATCTCCTCCATCTTCACCCGTACCACTTCCACCACCACTTCTAGTCAATATGGCGAGTGCGATAAATTTGCCTGTGTTCAAGGGAGTAGGAAATGTAGATCCAAACTAATTTTGGTTTGTGATAAGATCTGTATGGGAAGCACAGGGAGTTATAGATGATAATATAATGAAAGCAACACTGGTTAGTGCCCTATAGGACCATGTGCTAACCTGGTATATTAAGCATTCTAATGACAATCTGAATACAGGAATCGCTGATATCCAAATTGCGCTAAATAAGGAATTTAGCAGGCCAAAGTCAGAAGTGCAGTCGATCATTGGATCCAAAGAGATCAAAATGCTACTAGGTGAGACTCCTTGGGAGTTGGATCAAAGACTCAAGTGTATTATTTGTGAAGCTAATATGACTTTGACGGATGGACATCACCGCGAATGGTTTGTAGCATTGCTAATGCCGCATTTGAGTAATGCTCTATCGCAATAGAGATTAATGACTTAGGTAGAGGCCTTAGAGATCGCAATGAGGATGCATGAAACCCCAATACATGATCCTAACTTGGGATTTTAGAAAATCCACGTGTAGTTGAAAAACTTATACCTTCAGATGCACAATCTGAAACAGGATAGGATAGCCCGACCAGAAGTGCACGAAGACATGTGGTGCGTAAAATGCAAGGGTCGGGGTCATGATAAGGGCCACTGCCTTATGTTCGTGAATTACCTTGGGGGAGGAGGATGAATGTTGTTAAGGCCGGAAGTGCAAGCAGGACCTAGCGTAGCACCTGATTTGTGGTGCGCAATTTGTCAAATAGGAGGAAATCATGCTACGGACAATTGCCATTTGCTACAGAAGTAAACAAAGAATTCACAATAGTTGTTCTATAATTTTTGTAGATTGGTTGGACATGATGAGCGCACTTGTAGAAGCTATGAGCTGATGATGGATAGAACTCCCACATATAGAGTTCAGGCTGAAACGTGGCCCCTAGACTAGAATGTAGGAGTGACGTGAACCAAATTTTAGGGGTGCAGACAAGGTCGAGGTAGAGGAGGACCTGGAAGAGGTCAGAGACAGCTGATATGCTATAATTGCAGAGGGCCAAGACATTATGCCCGTGATTGTACAAACCCAACATGTCCATCATGTCTGTATTGTACCTCATTTGATCATGAGATGGAGGATTGTCCTACAATTATAGCTAGGATACGTGACAAGGGAGTGCTACCACCTCCCCCGACTCAGAACATGCAAATGATGAGGTATGAACTACACAAGGAAGATCCAAATGTGAACATTGTGCTCCAAAGTGGAATCATGATGGGAGATGATAAAGGAAAACAACCTGAAGATAGTAATTGGGTTCACAAAGCTCCGATGAAAGAAGCAGAGTTTGATTTGAAGTGCCCTAAGGAAAACTTCATGGAAGCTAAGAAGAGCTTCATTGATGCCTCCACTTCAGAAAGCAAAGATAGACAGAGTCAAAAATGGACCTATCTATGCTTAAGAATTTCTTGGAAACATCCATGAAGCTACTGCACGACAGTAAGGTTGTAAAAGGATTATATGAACTCATTAACAAATGCGCTAGGACCGCACTAGGAGAACCACACGTAGTCTGGAAGATTGGAAAGAATAGGACTAGAACATGAAGAGAAATGAGGCTAATCGTGGAGATTGGAGAATATGAGATGTACCAAATAATTTTGGACTTAGGATCAAATGCGAATGTTCTGCCAAAGTAGACATGGGAGCACATGGGGAGGCCTACACTGCAATGGTCTCCTATCTAGCTCCAAATGGTGAACTAGCAAAATATAATACCTATGGGGAGATTGTAGGTAATCATTGTGGACATTGAGGGAGCAATCGCACTAGAAGACTTGGAAGTAATAGAGATTGTTGATGACAACAATCCCTACCCCATGTTCTTAGGAATTGATTGGGCCAGTGACATGAACGGGGTGATTAATCTGAAGAAACGCAAGATGATTTTTGAGAAGATTTATTTGCGCGTATTTATACCCTTAGACCCTGCTGAGGGATGACACTATATAGAGTCAGTGTGCAACTATGAAAGTGATGATGACTTGGACAACATCTACAAGATAATTGTGTAAGAGAAAGACTGGGCATGGATGGATCTCATGGGAGCGTGAAAGCTCCTATACTTCAGATTCGGATGAGGAGATAGAATGATGGCATAACTGGTTACACAAGGTAACCATGCTTAATTGTAACATGATGACAAGATCACTACGGTGTGTATTGACATAAGTGAGAGATCTGCCTACGTATGATGGATTAGGTGAGGTAGATGCTTTCTTGGACATATTTGAAAAGGACGTGCTAGAAAAACAAAGTTTCCAGGCCTTGAATTAGGTACTGCACGCTACACCCATGAGGTGATGGGGTACGCCCAAAGGAATCTTTGAGTACTGGTGCGAATGTAGGATAATGATGTGGTTACAGTTTTAGAAACCTATAGTGCGAATGGCAGATAAATACAATGGACGCGATGGTCTACGTGCACATCTATCTAGGTGGGTATAGGCATATGGTAAACAACCTGCACAGATGCACAAGAACTTCATGTTGGGAGATACAGTCAACAAGCATGTGTTGGGAGGGCACATGCACGAATGGTCCCTCAAGTTGGAATGACTGAGTGTGGAGAGAACGAACGTGTAGAAGGTTATCCACGCAGAAGCATTTAGTGAAGTGTACGAAGCACTAAACAAGGTATGTAGTGCACAACGAAGTGATTGGGACTTGCCCGTACCAGCAGTTTTATGGGCTTATAGGAAAAGATGCAAGAAACTAATGAGATAGGTGCCTTCTAGGTTGGCCTATGGAGCGAACACTATAATGCCAATGGAGTATATTATGCCTAGTCCGTGCATAGCAGTGCCCACAGGTATGATGGATCGTGAAGCCTTGGAAGAGGGGATCACACAGTTGGACGAAGAAGAACGTTTGGGACCTGATGAAGAGATTCAGTAGGGTGATCTTAGGCTCAAATAACTCATCAATGAAAGAGTTTGGTTGAGGGAGAAAAGTGCCATGACAAAAGAAGAAGTCAAGAAGCTTGAGGAAGGAATAAAGAAGGACTTTCTTGATAATCGTAATAAGACAGGATGCGCATGATTACATTGACAAATTTGGAGACTACCGCCGAGAGTTGATCAGTTTGATGCCTTAGATTGGATCGTATATTACTAAGGGTATCGTAGATGGTGGCGCAATGTAGTTGGTGAAGTCAAATGCCGAGCCCTTCCCAGGAGAAGTAAATGATAGACAGTTGAAGCCATATACAGGTGGCACGACCATCTGACTAACCGTGGGGAGCATAGTCTTATCACTCCAGGCAGTTGAAAGGAGGCATGGGACTATAAACTACTCTACCCGAGAGTTGCGTGATGTCAGGGCTGCCCATAGGAGCGACGCGTCACAGGGCCCACGATAGCACAAGGGTATCTGCGTTTCCACATGGATTGGTTGGAAAGTGACCCTTGAAGTCACTATTCATGATGTGATGCTTGGTTTGAGACCAGATGGAGTGGGCGACAGGAATTTAAGGTTGAATTTATGGGCTAGATTTGGGAAAATTTGCTGCCAAAGGAGCATTAATGGATTGGATTTGGGGGGAATTGTTGAATTCAAATTCAAAAGGTGCTATAAATTGCAAAGGGGTTCCCCAACAAAAAACACTTGGCCATTTTAGAATTCAACTTTTGTGTGCCCATAGATTTCTGAACCCCAACCTGTCAGACTTGAAGGCATTGTTTGGGCACCTATCTAAGTATTTGAGAGATTTCTGGAAAAGCAAGATGAAAGCATCCGAAGAAGCCAGGAAAATTGGAGAGATGACTGCTGAAGAGGCCGTGTACGCCATGAAAATAGGAGATTCCCCTGAGAGTGTTAGGATAGTCATGGAAATCCCTAAATCACTGTGCACGCCAAGATCCAAGAAAGATAAGCAGGCCATGGTTCCGATGCATGTGTCCCCTTGAAACCCGCTGCGAACTAAATTGACCATGGAAGAAAAGGGGAAGCGGTTAATTTGGAAACTGATGAAGAGGAGGAAGACCTTGAGGAAATCCTTGTCAAAGAGGAGAAGGACAAAGACATGGAGGTGGAAACTAAGGGCATAGACCCTCTAACCAGGTTGCCCACATACCCTCTAACGAAGACATGGAGGTGGAAACCAAGGGTGCTCCAACCATCTCTGTGACAGAAACAGAAAAGTCTACTACACAACGGAAGAAGGAGGAGGAAAAACTGTGGATGACACAATTGGCACAAAAGACAAGAAAAGAGGCAACAACAGCAAAGGCACAGGAGGCACGAGATGCCATGAAGGTAGCCATAGAACAACAACAACAGAAGGTAGCCATAAAACAACAACAAGTAGTAGAGAAGGAGCGCAAGGGCCATAGGTCGTCGTCGTCTGAGGAAGAGCCCAAGACAGAGGAAGGTGGTGTGGACCTAGAAACAACATCTACATAGCTGGAGTGCCAATGCCTGAGAGAGGAGGTGGGGCTGTGAAAGAATTCGAAATCTTCTAAGGCTTCTTTCAACCTGATGACCCTCACCGAAGGATATCTCAATGATATAGGGGAGATGGTGCATGACGTCACTGCGGAGGCCCTCCAGCGGCTCACAGAGGAGAATCAGATTATGTTGGGGGCCCTCCGAGCACAGATACAGGAGTTGAAAATGTGCACTCCTCAGGCTGGTACTCTCTCAACCAACCTTGCAGTAGGAATAGCCACGACGGAGGAAATTTTGTGCGTACACATGAACAACACCATAGTTCTGCCAGAGGGGGAACTACTTACAGAGAATGAGGCCGACAGGCCTACACTCAATGAGTAGAAGGGAGTAGGGGTCAACATGGTTGTGCTCCTTTGGGAGACACTCTATGTCCTGCAGGACGAAGTGACTGTAGAACTGCGGGCTAGGGAGGGCCACACACTACAGGTGTTGAGCAAGTAGAAAATTAATATAGAACAACTAAGCCTACAGTGCAATGAGGTAGTGCCGCAGAACTAGTAGAGGATGCAGGTGGTTGAGGAGGCCTCCTAGATGGTCCCTGAATTGGTCATCCCAGCAGAGGCACTAATATAGGTGTGCATCTAGAGGTTAGCATTAGGGGTGCGCGAGGCGCGAGAAGAGATGGCTAAGGTTTAGCTGCAGCTGAACCTTTAGATAGCAGAGCTACAGTTGAAGACGCAGCCTTCATCTCTTCCAGAGGTGAGGGAACAACATGCCATCGCTATTACATCAAGGATGGAGGAGATCAGCAGTGCAGTGAAGGACTACACCAAAATGTTGGAAGAGTATTTTGAGGTCCTCACCACTTTGCAAGAGGACCCAAACATACAACACTTAGAAACAGAGGTGTGTGAGCTGCAGTAACAGTATGATGATATAAAAGGGACCATGCAGATAATGTCCCTTACACAGAGGCTTGCGTGGATGCAACAAGCCAAAGCGCTTAAGGAGCAGGTAGACACGGCATGACATAAGGAAGCCATTTTGAATGCGTGCATGCAACATTGGATCAATGAGGCATTCAACATTACACCCTTAATCGAAGCCAAGCTCGTGCAGATGTAGGGAATGTAGGAGCAGATGCAAGGAAGTAGTTCAACTATCTCTGAACAACACGTTCAGGAGATATAGCAGGCAACCACTCAGTGCATTGTCGACCTTGTAGCAGTTTGGGCAGAGTTGGGAGGTCTCCGCATGAAGATCTTCACACCGACAGAGTGACTCAAGGGCGACTCATGAAGTTTGTGTTGGAGGCTTCTTGGGCGCGAGATCCCCTAAGGCAATTTTTGGGGCTTAAAGCCCATATTTTGACCAAATTTGATGTAAATATTCCGTGTTTTGTGGGCGTGGAGCACGAAGATTATAAATGACTCATAGGGTTTTCCACCCTCATTTTCGTAATGTAATGTCGGCTTTAGAAATCCACCCATGGTCCGTGGACCATGGGATTGTATAAATAGAGTGATGCTCTAAGTTGTAAATAACCAAATGATAGTCATGAATGAAGGATGAAGAATTGAGTCTTATCTAAGTGTTGAGTTGAGTCTTTGGGTCATAAAGTACAAGGAGGCTATGCAGCTGAGTGCACAGAGGCCTAGTAGTCACTCTGATTCTGTATGCCCCCCCCATGTAGTCACTCTGCTGGTATAGAGACCTTCGTGTGGAGACCTCCAAACTCTGCTCGAACTACTGCAAGATCAGCAGCGCACTGAGCGGCTACCTGTTGTATCTCCTGGACGCATTGTTTAGAGACTGTTGAATTGCTTCCCTACATCTGCTCTTACATTCCCTGCATCTGTTTATAGTCCTACACCTCCTTTCAGCTACCTAGAGCGCTAAGACTATGCTTCGGTGGGCTATTCAGATAGTGGGGCCACCCGTGCATGGCTTCAACCGACTGCCATTCACATTTCCTGGGAAAGGTTCTCCATTTAACTTTACCAACTGCACCATGCCTCCATTTGTGACCTCCTTAATAACATATTGTCCCAGCCAATGCATTCTGAATTTTCCCAGGAATTTATCAAACTTACTATCATACAGTGACACCATATTGTTCACCTTGAAGGTGCAAAACTTAAAATATTGATCGTGCCAGGCCTTTTCACACTGCTTTTGTACATGTTGGTGAAAGCCAGCAAAACATCGTTCTTCCTTGAGTTCCTCCAACTGTGTGAGCCTCTCCTCCTGAGCTTTGTGGTCCATCATACCTATGGGCACTGCTATGCGCAGACTAGGCATGATATATTCCATCAGCATTATGGCTTCCACTCCATAGACTAGCCAAAAAGGTGTCTGTCCCATTAGTTTCTTGCATGTCATCCTATAAGCCCATAATACTATAGGTACGTGCATGTCCCAATCACTTCGCTACGCATTACATACCTTGTTCAGTTCTTTGCACACATTGTTAAATGCTTATGTGTGGATAACCTTTTGTGTGATTGTTCTCTCTAGATTCTGTTGTTCCAACTTGAGGAGTCATTCGCACATTTTCCCCCCAACACATGCTTGTTGATTGTATCTCCCAACGTCAAGTTCATGTGTATCCACACAAGTTGTTTACCATATGACTGTACCCACCTAGAAAGATGTGCACGCGGACCATCCCACCCATTGTATTTATCTACCATTCGCACTATACGTTTCTCAAACTATGAGCACAACATTTTTCTACATGCGCACCAGTCTTTGAAGCTTCCTTTGTGCGTACCCCACCACCTCGCAGGCGTAGCACGTAGTACCCAGTTCAAGGCTTGGAAATGTTGCTTCTCCAGCACCTCCTTTTCGAATCTGTCCAAGAAAGCATCTACCTCACATAATCCATCATACATAGGAAAATATGTTACTTTTGTCCATACACATCATAGTGACCTTGTCATTGTGTTACAATTAATCGTGATTATCTTGTGTAACTAGTTCTGCTATCGTTCTATCGCCTCATCCGAATCTAAAGTAAAGGATCTTTGGCACTCCCATGATATCCGTCCATTCGCAGTGGAATTTACCCAGTATTTCTCTTGTGCAGTTATCTTGTAGATGCAATCCAAATCATCGTTGCTTTCTTAGTCACGCACCAGCTTTGTATAGCACGATCCCTCAGCAGGGTCTAAGGGTATAACTACACACAGAGCCATCTTCTCAAAAATCATATTGTGCTTCTTCAGATTAATCACCCCGTTCATGTTAGTGGCCCAATCAATTCCTAAGAGCGTGGGGTAGGGATTGTTGTCATCAACAATCTCTATTACTTCCAAGTCTGCTAGCGTGCTTGCTCCCTCAATATCCATGTTAATTCCCTGCAATCTCCCCATAGGTATTATCTTTTGTTGGTTCACCATCCGAAGCTGGATAGGAGACCATTACAGCGTAGGCCTACCCATTCGCTCCCATGTCTACTTTAGCAGAACATTCACATCTGATCCTAAGTCTAGAATTACTTGGTCCATCTCATATTCTCGAATCTGTGCGACTAGCCTCATTTCTCTTATTGTTCTAGTATTATGCTTTCCAATCTTCCGGACTATGCACGGTTCTCCTGGCGCGGTCCCAATGCATCTTTTAATGAGTTCCTACAATCCTTTTACAACCTTACCATTGTGCAGTAGCTTCATACATGTTTCCAGGAACGTCGTAACCATAGATGGGTCCATTTTTGGCTCCGATCTATATTTTCTTTCTGAAGTGGAGGCATCAACGAAGGTCTTCTTATCTTCCATGAAGGTTTCTTAAGTGCACTCCAAATCAAACTCTGCTTCTTTCGTCAGAGCTTTGCAAACCCAAGTACTATCTTTGGGTTGTTTTCCTTTACAATCTCCCATCATGATTCCACTTCTAAGCACAATGTTCACATTTGGATCTTCCTCACATGGCTCAGACCTCATCATCTGTAGGTTTTGAGTTGAGGGAGGTGGTAGTGGTCCCTTGTCGCGTATCCTAGCTATCAATGTAGGACAATATTTCGTCTCATGATCAAACAATGTACAATATAGACATCATGGATGCAATGGGTTTGTACAATCACTGGCATAATGTCCTGGCCCTCTACAATTGTAGCATATTAGCTGTCCACGACCTCTTCCAGGTCCTCCTCCACCTTGACCTCCTCCGTGCCCCTGAAATCTAGTTCATGCCACTCCTATGTTCTGGTCTACGGGCCGCATTTTGGCCTGAACTCTATCGGTGGGAGTTCTATCCATCATCAACTCATAGCTTCTACAAGTCCGATCATCATGTGCAACTGATCTACAAAAATTACAGAACAACCATTGCGAATTCTGTGTGTACTTTGGTAACAAATGGTAGTTGTTAGTAGCATGATTTCTTCCTATTTGACAAATCGCGCACCACAAAGTAGGCGCCATGCTAGGTCCTGCTTGTGCTTCCAGACTTATGACATTGGTCCTCCTCCCATGAGGTAATTTACGAACACAGGGCATTGGTCCTTATCATGACCCTGACCATTGCAGTTTACACACCACACCTCTTCACGTACTTCTAGTCAGGCTGTCTTGTCCTATTTAAGACTCTGCATCTCACGGCATAAGTTTTTCAACTGCACATGGATCTGTTGAACTCCCAAGTTAGGATCCTGCATCAAGGTTCCATGTAGCCTAATCATGATCTACAAGGCCTCTGCCTAAGTCATTAACCTCTGTTGTGATAGCGCATTCCTTAAGTGTGGTGTTAGCGATGCTACAAACCATTTGTGGTACTGTCCATCCATCAAAGTCATATTAGCTTCACGAATCATACACTTCAATCTCTGATCTAGCTCCCAAGGGGTCTCGCGTGGTAGCATCATTATCTCTTTGAATCCAATGATAAACTACACTTCTAACTTTAGCTTGCTAAATTCTCTGTTTAGCACAATTTAGATACTCATGATTCCACAATTTAGATTGTGATTAGAATGCTTAATATACCAGTTTAGCACGTGTTCCTGTAGGGTGCTAACTAGTGTTTCTTTCTTTATATTATCATCTGTAACTCTGTGCGATTCCCATATGGTCCTTATCACGAACCAAAACTGGTTTGGATCTTCATTTCCTACTCCCTTGAAAAAATGCAACTTTATTGTGCTTGCCGTATTGACTCGCGGTGGTGGTGGAGGTGGTACAGGTGAAGATGGAGGTGATGGCAGTGAAGTTGCTGGTGGTGTGGGTGGGGGTGGTATACGTGGAATTCTATGCCTTATCAAATGGATTTCACTTCGTGGAGATACCTTCGTGAGCTCTTCCTCATCCCCTCGTGGAGGTGAAATCAAAGGGTTATTCTCTGGTTCCTTACTTCATTCGTTTCTGTAGGTTTTTCCACTTTGCATAGCTCTGAACATCAAGGTAATTGCATAACCCACTTTTCACACAATAGAATTTTAATCCAGGTATTCAGAGAATTATGTACTTACATAGCGGTCCTTTGAGAAAGCATCGCTCTGCCTCACTATAGCTGACTGAAGTATCTACCGTGTACCTAGTAATGAATCCTCCTATAATCTAATCGTGTTAGCAATCAATAGCATGCACATCTTATCCTCTGATGCTTCCAATTTACACACCGACTCTGTAGTCCACACAATAGGATGGTCGAGTTTCCACCTTCCTTGGTTATCTGCTAACTTAACGATCCACTCGTACAACTTAGTAGGGAAATATGTGAAAAAGATTTTGTGGATATCTATGCATAGGTAGTAGTCTAACCACTCTTCATTTTTTAGTCACTGGTTCCTATTCTCCTATGTCGTGAACTCGTTAATTCTTCTATCTAACCAACCTTCAATTTCCTTCTTAGTTGGATTCCAATGATACAACATCAAACATCTCTATCCAGATTTCGGTCCCAGAAATGGAACCATTTGTTGGCTTGAGGGGGCCTGATCTAGGGTCGGAGTTAATTAGCCAAACAAACCACTACACTATTGGCCCTTTTGCCAAGATCCCGTGGAGTGCAGACGGAGGTCTTAATCAAAGCAGTATGGGGTGTTGTAGGAACCAAGTTTTCGCACCATTGAGATGTCTGAAGTGTCGGTTTTTTCCAACTATGAATACCTTCGTGCAAGTTACTTCGCGCACTATCCTAACCTGTGAAGCCTTCATGTTATCGAGAAAGCTAGTGTCCATTCAGAGCTGCTAGTCCCACTAAGACGGGTAGCTATATTAGAAACAAACAAACCAAATTTACTTGCGTTTTCCTTAATGAGAGATAGATGAGAAAGAATCAAAGAGTACCAACCTCAGTCTTTCGCTAGTTGCCTTGCTTGTTTCCTCTCTCCCTTGATAGAGCTTTCGCCACTCCTTTCTCACTTGTCCCGCTTCAAAGAACACCTGTAGAGTCAAAGAAGCAAAATACCATCAAATCATAGAGATCTATCACTATAAACAATATAGGATCAGATGTACATTAACAATACAAATGCATATACAAATACAAGATTTAGAGATATACAAGTATATGGACGAAAACTCAAATAGCTTTATTGATAGAAGTAGTAGAAGAGAGGATTACAAACAAGCTATCTGATCCAGTGCCATCCTCCCAGTATGAAAGCCCTCTTCACCTCATAAAAAGCAAGATCACCCAACAATACAATGTCTCAAAGAGAAACCAACAACACTTCCTTACAAATTAAAAAATTCTAGCCTCTAGATCTCTAGGATAAGGGATCCATATATAGATGTTTGTAGGAGAGTGAGTCAACTTCTAGGATTTTGATTAGTGTCATTTCACTGATATTTCTTGGTTCCACTTGGATATTTCATGATCTTCTACTCGTCCTTGGGCGAATTCAGATAGGCAAGTGTCATATGAGTAGTTTCTAGAAGATTCTTTAAGTTTCCACCTAGTAAATTGCTTCTGCCATTTGTCTTCTCTCGCTCATCACACCCTACAGAAGGGCTTTTCAATATGCATCGCACCCTTTGTGTGTAGCAGGTGAGATGCATCACACCCTCAACATGGAGCAGTCTGTATGGTCCAATTTTGACCAATTCTGAGCAGTTTTTCAGGGAGAACTTCTGGGAATTGATGTAATCAGTTGACCTTGATCCTTTAGGGTTTGAAACAAAAATTTTAGGGATTTATAAGCCCTTGGTTTATGGACATATTTGATTGGGGTTGCAGTGCCCAAATATGTCTATAATAGTTGCCCCCTAAAGCATGAGGTCGTAAATCTTCTGATGTCGAGTGAAATGCTTTATCATGAGGATCCAAGGTTTTTCGAACTGGAAGGTGACCTGTAATAAGATACAATACAATACATTATCTTCATAATATTTTCATGATCTAGCTGAGGCAGGAATTTCCATGCTTAGCTTTATAAATTCATTTTCATGTACATAGAACAGACAATCGTCTGTGTGGTAGACTGATGATTCTGGTAAAGCCATCATCCCTTAGTTTGGATGATTATCTGTGCAGCTATGATGTACATTTGATGTCTTTATTTTCTTGGATATATCGTAGCCTAGATGGATGAAACTAGATCCAAGGTCTTCAAACTCGTTAATCTTTGCCTGAAGTACAAGTCGATCCATGTGAAAAGATGTTCTGATGTCGAACATGGAAAGACATCACCTGATTACCAGTCAATGATGTAAGCTATTAACAGGCGCGAGAGGAATCACCGATAATGGTAATGACCCTAAAGGTACTGCAGTAAAATTCACGTGGTGTGAATACATGATTCGATGTCGAACATCACGCAAAATTTTTCAGTCGAAGGCCATTGATGTAAACCTATTTTCGGAAGTGATAAACTTGCCATTGAGGCATGCAAGCTTCAAAGCACTGAAAGGGTTGTTCCTAAGTCAACTTCTTGGATAATGAGCTGATGTCGACAAGAAGTGACCCATCGTAGGAGGGCCTTAATGAATCCCACATCTACAACACGGAATGAAGAAAATGATTTTGTGGAGGTGAAAATGATCTGATGATACAAGGTTTAGGGTCGCGGTCATGAAAGAATGGAGTGTTAAGGTATTGCAGCGGATGAGACATTAGCTAGGTTGGTGAATTCTTTGAGTAACTTCTCTTGAACATATCGGTGACATTGGGATGGATTGTTATGTTAACCCCAAAATGGATGGTACAGAGGACCAATGGTGATATGTTCGGTGAACGGAATAACCCAACCCGACTGAATCATGGTGATGGAGGGAAAGTGTCATGTTCAAGAGCCACTTGCTACCAATGAAGTTATTCAAGTTTTCTTTCCTTTTTCCCCAGTCATTGCTGACTAATACCTCTTTATTTTTGTCAAGCTTGAGGAGGATAACATATGCTTGTTCTATAATTTGCCCTTTGGGAAAACCCGTCGCTATGTTTTAACGAGCCTAGCGATAGTGAAACTCGTTCTTGTCTGCATCAACAAGTTTGTTGCTATTGTTTTAACGAGTTTAATAACAAATATAACTCGGTCCTTTTCAATTTTAGAGAGTCTGAAAAGAGACAGAAAGGAAACTTCAGTAGTCCTTTTTCATAATATAATCCATTAAGTCTGAAAAAGTATAAAATAATATGAAAGGGATGACTTTTTGATTGTTTTAATGAGTCGAACAAGACAAACACTCGATCTTTTTTTATAATGATCCCTCAGGTCCAAAAAGATTAAAATATAGAGGAGGGATGGCACTTCCAATCACTTTAACAAGCTAGAGAGGCCAATTACTTGACAATCTTTTCATATTTTACGAGTCTAAAAAGAGCTTAAAAGAGACTCGTTTTTTGAGGAACGAGTGATGTTTTTGGATAGCAAGTAGTTCCAGGTAAGGTTTGGAACTTTTCAATCACGACAGTGCAAAGAATGTGGCTAATAGAATCACTCATCATAGTTGTTCCTCAAAAGGGTAAACAATCAAATGGAGGCATATGATCGGCTAAAAAAGAGTGGAGGTGATGGTAAGAACACAACCAAGGTTAAAAAGTTGATAGTTATGTGATCGCAAAGGTTATTTACCGAAGGTGGGTTCATTTTTTAATGAGCTTGAACTCTGGGGGAACATATGCTCATTGCTAGGTTTACTTTTTAACAAGCTTGAACTTCATGTAAACCTACCTGTGATAATAGTCAGAGATGTTTATTTCACCATTAACACTATGTTATTTTGACAGTCGTACTTCTTGTTCAATTACTCCATCAAATTGATTAGAAATGTAAATACATGCTTGAAAAATGAGTTAAACACCAACATTTTACTTGAATTACGTGAATAGCAACATAAAAGTAGTTTTTACCTATCATTTTTACCATTTCATTCAAATTTGGGATTGTTGGAGCTCTGGAGGTGCTTTCCCCCTTGATTTTCATCAACTGATTTCGAGAGATTCTGTGGACTATTTTCAGCACCGTCTGGACGAGGTAGGAGCTAACCCTCAGCTCTTCAATTGCATTCTTTCCTTTTCTGATTTTGAGCATGTTTTCCTGTTTTTCTAGGCCTCTGGGGTTTGAACAATTTGTTCTGTCTCCATCGCACCTAGTATACATCGAAAGGTGTGATGCATACTAAGCTGGCTATTGGCCAATCAGTATGCATCCCACCTAGTACACAGCTGGGATGCGATGGGTGCAAAGAGGAAAGTTTATGTATTGTTTTTTCATGGAAATTTTGCTTTTTTTTTCCTGAATTAGGATCCTAATCCTTCTCTTGTTTTTTAAAGAGATTCATCAAATCAAGATGGTCATTACATGGCGTGAACATGAGCATGAAGAAGAGGATATGATTGCTTTACATGATCCAGGTATGGTGACTGCATTGCAGAATTGTGGCTTGCTCAAATTCTTCTGTATATCTAGCATGAGGCAACAAATCAATTTGTTGCAATATTTTCTCAATGCATGGGATCCTACTAACCAAGTTTTCTAGATTCGAGGTAAATCCATCCCTCTGATAGTTGAGGATATCTACTTCTTGACCGGTTTATCGAGGCATGGTGTTGCTCTCTCACTATCAGGATCCATCGTGGGGGTGAATCCATGAGGGAATATATTCACTAGTTCTGTAGAGATGGTTCTCAGCTGAGTAGGGATGGCAAGATTAGTATTCGATATGTCACTGACCGGTCTTTGAGGACTATCTTATTCACCTTTGCTAGATTGGTTGGTAGTGCGGCTCTTCATTTGGCCAACAGGTCCTATATGCATTATGCTCTAGAATGCCTTGAACCAAAGGTATTCAATTGGTGTGATGCAGTACTTTCGGTTATAAAAGAATAGCTTACCAAGGTGAAGAATAGAAGATCTAAGAACTTTGGTTATGGTTCTATTCTGACTGCTTTTGCCTTGGAGAAAATTCCACTGATGTAGCCACAGTACATTTCACTCGGAGTGCTAGTGCCGACCGAACCACGGATGCAGAGATGGGTCGATCTTATGACCAGACATGCTGGTCAATCACAAATTTCATTCTCTAATGCCTTATTTGAGTGGTTCAACCATCAGCAGATGGTCTTTTTCGAGTATCTGTATGCTGGGATGGATTTCCAGGGTGACCCCGATTTGGTGTTGCTGGTTGGCGAGCAGTGGGGTGTTATAGGTAAAATATCTGACCATATCTCTATTTATTATTTTTTATAATGTTCTTTTGTTTTCTAAATGTTATCAAGACTAACCAAACACATATTCTTATGCAGATATTGGACTAGTGCAACCAACATTGCGCTCGAGGGTAGCAGCTGATGTTCCAGCAAGAGAGGTTGTAGGGAGGGCTATCCTTCGTGATCTAGACATAGCCGAGACCCTTGTAGTAGTGCAGGATCATATCGAGGGTCTCACTCTTGGTATTCAGGATGTGAGGACCGATGCGTTACCTCTAAGATTATAGTGCCATACCACTGGTGTGTCGAGTCGATGGACTAGGCTCTTATGTATGATTGCACAAGAGGTGACTTGTTATCACCAGCACCATTAGTCCAGGGTGCTTTTCCTGTATTTTTGAGTTTTTGGGTCATATGACAGATTTGTTTCTGGACACAGAACATTTTGAAAAACTATAAACAGTTATCTTTTTTATTTTCAGAGCTTTATTTTGGTTAAGTTATATGATCCTGATGCAAATGTTGATTGAAATGATTTCTTTTATAAATGCTGCAAATGTCTATCTAACACATAATTTGCTAATGAATCAGTTAATGTGTTTAAGTTTCTAGAAATGTGTTTATATTGAATAGAATCAAACTACTTTTCCAAATCTTGACCCTTAGGAACGTACGATAGATAGCTGGATTCCAAATGGAATAGATGCCAGTAAGTTGTAGGATGACGAGTTGTGAGTCTACCCTGACAATAAGTCAGCATATGCCACGTGTGATGGAATCAGAGAGAAGTTCTATCAACACGCTATACTCAGCGATGTTGTTCATTGATCGACCAATACATACTCCTCTGAAACTCAGTAATTCTCCACTTGGATCAAAAATGGCCCATGCTGCAGAAGATAGGTTCCACGTACTACGACTAGCTCCGTTAGCATATCCAACAAATGATTCCAGTAGGTTCAACATCTGCAACAAATGCAAAAGCATATTACCTAACCAAAATTATCACTCTTGATGAAAACAAAAACATAACAAAATCATATAAAGAGATTATTATACTTAGTCAAGCATAGTAACGCTTAAGGTACAACCAGTTTCTGGGTTGCGACAGTGGAATCCCATAGTAATCTACTAGCTCGTCGGCCCCTTTTTCTAATACTCATTTAAGAATGTAGGGACCCATCCACAATGATTGGAACATACCTGCTCCCAATTTATCAGATTCCTGATCATAAAGCAAGACCAGGTCTCCTTCTGAGAAGACACAGGGTTTGACATTTTTGTCAAATTGTGCCTTAACTCGTTTCTTATGAGCTTCGTTAGCCAAGGTGGCATCACGATGGGTTTCATCCAGCTGGATTAGTTCCAAGAAACGAGTCTCTTCCTCTGAAGTTCTGGGGAGAAGGTCGACTGCGAGCTTGAGAGATGAAATCTCACATTGAATCGGTAAGACTACTTCCAGGCCATACACCAGCTGAAAGGGTGTAAATCTAGTTTCATTTCTTACCGATGTCCTATATTCCCATAGGGCTAAGTACAGGATTAGGCCAACTCCGTTTGTGGACTCCAATCATCCTTTGCAGCATGCACTTCAGGACCTTGTTGATGGCCTCAAATTGTTCGTTAGCTTGCGGATAATAGGAGTAGAACTATCGTGGGACAGTCCTAATTTAGTAGCCAATTCAACCATGATGTGATTGCGGAAATGTGATCCATGATCTATGACTATAGCTTGTGGAATAGCGAATCTAGAGACTACATGATTGAAAAAGAAAAGAGTAGCTGTTTGGCCACTATTGTTTAATGTAGGCATCGCCTCGACCCATTTCATAAAATAGTTAACTATGACTATGATATACCTATGCCCCCCAGCCAAGGTGGGGTTATATGTCATGAAATATATGCCCCATTTGGTGAATGGCCCAATAGAAACTACTGGATGCAAAGGTGCAAGTGGTATTCTAGTTTTGCAGTCGAAGATTTGACAAGCATGGCAACTTGCGACTACGGTTATGCAATCTTTGAACATTGTTGGCCAGAAGGAACCTGCTCGTAAAATCTGTTGTGTCATAGTGTAACCAGATTGATGCCACCCACACTCGTCTAAATGGCAAACATTCAGGACCTTTTCGGCCTCCTCATGGGTGAGGCACCTTCGTAGAACTATATCGATACCGTGACAGTAAAGTGTATCACCGACGATCATGTAGTCTTTTGCTTAGTATCGAGTATGTCATTGTTTTGAGCGAGAGGTATTAGGCCTGTATGTTTGGGTTTGGAGATAGATGATTATATCTCCATACCATGGATTGCTTGATGATATCAGAAATAATGATTCATCCACGATTGATGCTTTGGATGTTGAATCGTTGGACGACGATGGGAAGCCACATAGTAACTCCACGAATACTAGAGATTTATTTGATTTGGATTTTACGAATTCCAGATCAAAGTCTTGCAAAATGGCTATCCATTTTCAATATTTTCCCCCAAGTAACTGACACAACAGAATGTAAGTCATAGGGTTGCAATCTCACAAAATGGTAGTTTTGCGAAAGAGGATATAGTGTCGAAATCTCTGTACTGCTTGAACAGCTGCAAGAGCCAGCTTTTCAACATAGGAGTACTTTCTTTCAGTATCATTTAAGTTTCGGCTTAAATAATAGATAGGATGTTTGATTCTATTGTCTTCTTGAACTAAAACCATTGCGATGGTTGTATCTGTTGCAGCTAGATACAGGTTAAAGTCTTTTTGATAGTCAGGAGCATACATTAATGATGCTTTTATTAGGGATTCCTTTAGAGAATCAAAGGAAGCTTGCGCAAGCTGATCCCAATTGAAGGGTACTTTTTTCAAAAGACACATATAACCTCTAGCAAGTTCGGCGTAATTTGGAATGAACCTCCTCATAAATTTTTCTTTCCCTTGGATTTTCCAAATCTGAACAAAATTTGAAGGTGGAGGGATATTGATGATTTCCTGAACCTTACATGGGTCGAGTCGAATCCCATCCTTAGAAACCATGAATCCAAGTAAAAGACGAGAACTGACACAAAACACACACTTGTGCGGATTGAGTCGTATTTTGTAGTGTTAGCGACGTAAAAATATAGCTCTCAAATGTTGTGGATGACCAGTCCGCTTTCGCGAATGAGCTGGTAGATCGTTGAGATATGGTTGAATGATGTTCTGGATGTCATGCAAGGCATAATTCATAGCCCTTTGAAAAGTTTCCCCTGTGTTCTTTAAACTGAAAGGTAGTTTGCGGTACCCGAATGTGCCCCACGGACATATAAATGCAGTCTTCGACTGGTCTTGTGGGCAGATATTTATTTGATTATACCCAGAAAATCCATTCATAATTGAAAATATTTCGCATCTAGCGCATTCATCAATTATCTAGTTGATGAAGGGTGTAGGGTAGTTGTCTTTTGGACAAGCTTGGTTTACATCCCTGTAATCAACACACACTATAATCATTCCTTGCTTTTTCATCACAGGAACAATATCCGATACCCAATAAGTTAGAGGAACCGGGTAAATGAAACTAGCATGTAAAAGTTTTTCAACTCCTACCTTGATGGCAGCGGCTTTCTTCAGCTGCACCTGCCGAAGCCGTTGTCGTACCGGTTTGACATCTGGATACATCTTGATTTCGTGTTCAACTATGCTCGAGTCAATGCCTGACATTTCTTCATATGACCATGCAAAGACATCTCTGATTTTGCGAAAGAGAGCACAATATATTTCCAGTTCTGAAGAAGAATAAGATTTGTTGACATGAATATTCTCTACAACATTAGGTTCGGTTGAGATATTTATGGCAATATTTTCTTCAATATTGGACAGATTTCGCTCGGAATCCACCGTATTTATAGTATTTTATAGAAATCAAAAACTAAAGGATGATTAAGGTCGTTGGAATAATCTTTGTTGTAATCCAGAAGATGGGAACGATGGTGGTAATCTTCCCATGGTGCCTCTTCTATCATCATCGATTGAATAATTCCTTCGTCTATAAAATGTACATGCGACCAAGGATCTGAAGAGGTGCCATATTCCTTAGACCTATCTATCCAAACACTTGATGAGCATTGACTTGGGTTTTCCGCCCATGCCAAGAACATTGAATTCTACAAAATATCTATTGGTCTTGGAGGCAATACCTATTGATGATCCATGCTAACAAAATGTTCTAAAATCTTCTGAATGGAAGATATCATATTGCAGGTTTCTACTGTGGCCACTTCCACCAGATTACTCGGAGGCAGTAGGGAAAAAGTACCCATTAAGGTAGGGTCTTTTAGTAGGCTCACTCCGACATTTTGAAGCGAATGAGAGCTTCCATGGATCATTGGAATGCTTCCTGTAACTTGTGAACTGTTGGGGAGAAAGTTTTGTTGATCAACGATTGTAATTCCTCATTGAAATGGAAATGAAATCTTTCTAAAGTAAGTTGACACAACAGTGGCCATATCGTAAATCCATGGTCTTCCTAGTAGGTTATTGCAATCGAGGTTTCCATCGATAACTTCAATGTAAATTTCTACTGTCTTGCTCTCCAGTTCAACTTGCAAGTTACTTAAAATCCCGTATGGGGTGTATGTTCATCCATCGAATGCTTTTAATGTCGTTGATGATCTTGACAAGGGTGGTGAGCCTAAGTTTTCCAGCAACTCATTGACATAATGCAAGTAGATGCCCCCTCATCAATAATTGTTTGATGAACAGTTTTGTTGAGGGCTTTCACTTGTATGAGGAAAGCGAGTTGAGCTGGTAACTAAGGTTCATATCCTTTATGATTAAAGGACACAAGATTGGAATCCACTGGGTCAATCCCACTTATTGCTGATAACAGAGCCTGCTTTTGGGAGGGGCAATTTTGCTGTACTTCAAGTGTCGACATAGAGGATGGCGATTGGGCCAGATCCTCTACTATATTATAATTTTGTGTTGCTTGGCACGAGGATTAGATGTCGATTTGTATACTACTCTCTTTGGCGACTTTATCGTTAGCTCATGAATGATGGGTGGCACAACTTCAGTTGAAGTTGTTGTCGAACTACTAGGTTGATCTCCAGCCTTGTTGTTCAACAGCTGTGGATTCCCGTAATCTTTATTCCTTGTCAATATCAAAGCATCATTTTTCTGCTTCAAAATGGACAACATAAGCACTTGGGATGGGGAAGTATTGTCACTAGCAACCAAATTGGTTTCTAGGTTTCGAAATGGATCAGTCAATACCGCTGAGGTTTTTGAAGTCTTAAAGAACTTCTTAATCTCATCTTTATATGGAAAATCTTTCATCCAATGGTCTTCATCACATATGTGACATGGCCGAGGAGGTCTCTTTTGCCCAGAAGGGTTTTCAGAAGATTTTTCATGAGATGAATCATCCTGTTTCTTCTTTTTTCTTTTCCCTTTCTTCTTGCCCCATGGTTGCTTCGGTTCTTTGCCTTTGTTGGTCGACACGGCATTGACCTATGAGGCGAGAGGTTCTTCATTTTCATTTTGACTAGAAACCATATGGGCTTTCTTAGATGTAGCCTTTGCGGTTTTTGTGCTTGTTGTACCTATCACGCCATCGCCAACATGAGATTCTTTGTTTGATTTAGGAGGAGGAACAAAAAACTCTGGTCTAGGAGCATCAAGAATTTTGTCATAGAGCGTGCCAAACTGAGTATAGATCAAGTCTAGATATTGCGCACGAGCAATGACTTGCTCTTCAGTGACAACTCCCCCCTTAGCCACATCTTCTGTAATAGAAGGTAACAATGACTTAATAAACCATTCAGCTAGCAGCTAATCAGGAACATATGTTTTTACCATTCAACGACGACGTTGCCACTCATGAATATGATCAGATATGTGAGTGGCTGTCGTCTACTTAAAATTGGTAAGAAGCTCCATTCTTATTTTGTACCTTATTGGTAACTTAAAATGGGCTAAAAAGGTTGTGGCAAGGGCGTTGAAGTTATCGAATGAAGCTCTAGGCAATTTGATGTACCACTTCGCTGCTGGAGCAGTTAGCGTTTGCTGAAAAAGGCGAAGCCTAATCGAATCATCATTGAGAGTGTTGGACGAACACTACAGATGAAAGTTCATCACATGATTCGACGGATCTTCACCCGGCTTTCCATTGAATTTAGGAATATCTGACAGAAGTTTATGAGGAATCGCTGACCACCAAGGGGCATAAGTAATTGGATCATTTGTTAGCTGATTTAGATTTGGTAATTCTAAAGTTGTGATGAAAGGAAACTGTTGATTCAAGTTTGGTGATGCATACCCAGGATAAGATGGGATCGCCTGAGAAGTGGGTCTTTTCATACCAGCATAATTTATTTGATGTGGATAAATTTGATAAGGTTGATGGGCATAACCATTATGATATGATTGATGGTAACCATTTTGAATATACGGCTTCCCATTACCTACAAAGCTTTGTTGCTTAGGTCCTCGGTAAGCTTGCTGGAATTGTGGTTGTTGATATTGCACCAGCCATGGTTGTGAAGCCATTTGTTGTTGTCCAATACTGGATGTTTGACCAAGATGAGGGGTGATAGTACCTATTTGAGCCTGAGTCTCTTCAGTTAATGAGCCACTAATCGACGATTATGATTGAGTAGCAAAGACAAGAGGCTATTGTATCATGACCTGAGAGACTTGAGGTTGACATACAATAGGCAACCCTTGTACTTGCGACACTGTCACAATAGCCGGTGTAGTGGGAATATTTGACACAGGTTGATTTGGTTGTGTTGAATATACAACTCTTGGCTGTTGAGGTAGTATTGGCACCCAACTATTGGATGCAATTCTAGCTTGACCCAAATTTTGTTATGAACTCTCATATGGTTGTTCTCCCAGAGGGAACAATGAAAAGGCATACTGCCCCCCATATGGTGGAAATCTAGTGTTCAAAGGGAAAATTGGTCTTTTTAGACTGGACTGCCCAAATTGATACTCTTGTGAAGGATCAATTTGCTGAGACTCAACATAAGAAATTATAGATAATATTCTGAATGAACAAACAGTAACAGACCATACTGTCAAAACAGTCCCTGGGTGGACTCCATCTAGTGGTTGAGAGCTAGTTGGGATAGATGGTATACCAACGAACATTGTCGGAGTAGTGGCAAGAGGTTCTGCTGCTGCTATATCGGATGACATAGTCCTAAATGTTGATGGTTGTTCAGACATATTAAGTCTATCCAGAAGACTTCCTACCGATTCTACAAGAACTTGTGATGAAGGGTGACTAACTTCTATAGCAGAAGGATATAAGTGGATCCCAGTTCCAAAATGCAATGGGGTACTGGATGGAAGATCCTCCACAGTATCTTATATAGAAATCAGTCCAGGAAGAAGAGGTAGACCGTTAGGTCTGTAAAATATTTCTAGTGCTGAAGAAGGTACAGACTCTGTAGCGACAAATGTTGGAGGGGTGACACCTTCTGAATCAGTCCTAGATGGAGCTTGTTCAGGAATAAAAGTGTTTACCATTACACTAGGATCAGTTCTAATGTCCTCTTGGAACTATAGAACTTCTTCTGTAAAGGTAGGGATACCAGAAATAGTTGGAGTAACTGGAGTCTCTGAGGATGTTGAAACACAAGTTTCAAGTAAACCAGGAGACTTTGACCCAGTTAAACGAGATTGCTTGGCCTGAAAAGGTTTCGTTTCTAGAGTCAAAGAGAGTTGACTCGTTAGTCTCTGCGAACGAAGGGGTTTTGATTGACGTTCTTCCACGATTGCGGATTACTTGATCAACTCAAAATAAAAAGGGGAAAAATTTATTCCAAATTAAATGAATTCTATGACGCTTTGACACAACTTGCTTTTTCAATTTTTAAGAGTCGAGAAAAAGCTAAAGATGACTTTAGTTGCCTTTGATTTTTAATGAGCCTGAAGTGACAAGTGCTCAGATGGACCTTTTGTTTTAAGGAGTCTGAAAAGGAATGAAAGTGACTACTCTGGAAATTTAGATAGAGGGATTACCAAACCAATTGCAAAATTGTAGAATACCTTTTAAGGTATGGCAGTCAATCTTCCCTAATGTTGTGTTTAGTGAATTGTGATCAATAGGGCAGCAGACATGGCTTTCTAAGGATAAAGGATATCAGCCTATTGTGGTCTCCCAATATATACTCAACGATACGTGGGAGCACAAGTCCTTACTGGAACTTGTTGTATCAAAGAGGAGTAATCACCCAACCTACAATGAAAACAATAGTTACCAGGCATTACGACGTCGGAATATGTCTCTAGCCTAGACTTCTAGATGTTGTGCGTTAGGTTCCAAAGCATTTTTATGTTCATTAAGGTTTGTTTTACAGTTTATCTTTCTTAAGAAGTTTTCCTTTAAGGTTCACAATGTGATGTAGATATACAATTCCTAAACATGCAATCTAAGATGATAAACAATCATTTATTTTCTTTTAGCAATGAAAATCCTAGCTACTAAGGAAAGAGAAATAAAACTCTTTCAACATAGAGTAGAGAGCACACACTAGATGCACTTTTCCTAAATAAATTTCCACATGCAATCTAATTGCAAATGCACATGCATATATTTGTTTTTCAGTTCCATTAATGTGAGAATGACAAAAAGAAAACTAAGTACAAATCTGAACTATTTTCTTTCAAAGCATCAGTACTAACAATTTTCTTTTTTCGAAACAAAAGGAAGACTAAGACGACCCTTTGCAATTTTGAATTTAAAACTTCTTTCGACACTTGAAATACTAATAATTTCAAAATCAAGTACAATGGAAAAAGTGTAATTGACTATGTTAGAGTCAGTCTGGTCAGCCCTCCGTCAGAGATCAAAACTCTTTGTGCATTTCAATTTTAGGTGTCCCACTCCATTCACTCAGCTGCATTTTGCTAGGGACATGCCATGATCTGATGGAGAAAGTCATGCTAGTCATTTTCCCTCATGTCTTTGTCCATAATCACCAAAGCTCATGACAGTTAAGGTCTGGTCCTTTACAGGAAAAAGTCATCTTTATGTTTGGGTCTAGGAATTCATCAATTTGGTCTTCGAAAACATGTCCAGAACAAGCCATGTAGGCCAGAGCGAGGCCTTACACAGCTATGGTTCAGAAAGCTTCATCATCACCTAGAGAGACATCGACTCTTCTTCAAAACTCTGTTTTGAAGAAAAGTCAAACAAGGTCAATTAAGACAAAATTTTCCAAAAAATCACCAGTTGACTTTTCAGATGCAGTTATGATTTACATGGCCAAATGCTCTGTCGTATAGTGCCTGCAAAGTGGTGTTGAAAATTTCCTCATTTGATCCAAAATGTCAAAGGGAAAGTGAAAATCAGTGTGTTTAAAGGTCATTGAAAAAGTAAAAAACTCAACATTAGAAAAGGGGTTTTCAAAGAGACAAAAATCAAACCCATCTCCTCCAAGGCTATAAATACATGTTTTGACCCAAATCAAAAGCATTGTGCTCTTGCAAGACTTGGAGAAAGCATTTCGAAGGTGTGAGGG
Source organism: Pinus tabuliformis (assembly GCA_031772625.1). Lineage (NCBI taxonomy): Eukaryota > Viridiplantae > Streptophyta > Pinopsida > Pinales > Pinaceae > Pinus > Pinus tabuliformis. The sequence continues at coordinate 53,787,950 of CM062815.1, forward strand.
TGAGATTGGAGAAGTTTGAGTGAGCAGAAGCAGGCTTTGGGAGCGCGCGGCGCATATAACCAGGGGCGCGGCGCACTCACCGGGCGGTGACGCATACGCAACCAGCCCACCGTTGAAAGATTACACGGGTGCGGCGCATACAAGGCACACGGTGCACACAGTCCAGCGGCCAAGAAATGGTGCTAAACTGCTTCAAACCTTGGGGAAAGCGATCAAATTGAGAGGTAAGCCTTATGAAATCACCTGCTCATCACGGTTTGTCAAGGATATGGTGTTTTTGGAGAGGTTGAATGTCACCCAAAACGCATAATGTCACCCATGAGAAAATCAACAAGAATATGAAGGCTGAGGTTGTAAATTTGTGTTGATATTGCCAGGGCCCCACTCCACTCACCTATTCCCCTCACCTATCATTTTTTCCCCATCCTTCCTTGTCACTTTTCCTAAACCCATACCCTAAGTCACCACCAAACCGTCTCCATTTTCCTCCACTGTTTGGTTAATGCAAAATCACAATAGGACCAGCTTATTGGGCAAGCAAAGATTTAGGAGAGGTATGCATGGTCAAAGAGTCGAAGAGTTAAAGATTAGGGGAAAATTTGAGTGTTTTCATAGCGCACGGCACACACAGGGCCCGCCCACTGTGTGAATATAACACTGGCATGGCGCATACCCGGTGTGCGGTGCACTGGGCAGAGCGCGTGGCGCACAGAAATATAAGGCCCAGAAACTATCCAATATGCCTAAATACTTTTGAATGCTCACCAAATTTGAAAGGTAGGCCACCTACCTCAGTTCTTGAAATCAAAATTGAAAGGGATAGCATGGTGGTAGGGGTATAAATCGAGTGCAAACATTTTTATAAAGCCAACAAAAGAAAACACAAGGAAGACATAATCCTAAGGTTTAAGCTACAATGGCAGTGTTGCCAATATGTTCAAAACCTACCCAATCAACCCTATACCTAAACTACTCCCAAATCCATGATAAATCTCTCCCTTTAAACCCCTACCCCTATTTCATCATTCCCCTCCTAATACTCCCTGTTTTATTGTCCCCTTTGTCGCAGATTTTCAGGGCAACTAACAACTTCATTGGAATTCAAGGGCAACATAAAACTCAAGGTACAAACAACAGTAATGGCATCCGAAGTTTCATCAGAGTATGAGGAGGGGACCCACAGTGACACAGCTTCAAGAGAAAGGGTCCAAAGGAGACATCACCGGAGGGGCAGACATCTTAGAGACGAGCCAAACACCCTCACCGAGTTGCAGTTATGCCCTCTTACTATGTCTTGCTTCCGGCACTTAGCATGTTTCGAATTTTTTCAGAGGGTGGCAAATGTCAGAGTTCATCATGAGTTGGCCCGACTCTTTGCACTTCACCTACATGGAGGACAGTCCATCTTGGCTGGGGTAACTTTCACATTGACACCCAAGACCATATTAGTGGCAATAGGCATACCAAACATTGGAGAGTAGTGGCATAAGAAAAAGAAAGTAGAGAGGCATCATTATGAGCCTTACATCAAAGACAACTGTTTGAGCCACGTCACGAGAGTTTTTCCGTTCATATTTCTGAAAGATGAGTATGCCCCGCTAATGAAATTGATCATGAAGTACTTCAGTTGCGAGGGGAGGTTTTCTCGCCTTTATGCCTATCACATCAGGTTTCTCATGCACTTTACTAGGGTGCGAATGATAAACCTCCAATTCTTCATCTACGGGAACATAGAGAGGATGAGAAATTTCATGCAGCACAAGACCCCTCGACAATAGCTCAACAATGTGTATCACTTTGCCCTTATCCGGATTTTGGTAGACCATCAGTTGGGATTGTAGGGTATTGCTTGGGAGGACTTCATCTCCCGTGACTTCTTCAGCACTCCACAGGTGGTTTCAGAGGCAGAGCATGAGTTAGGGGGCCCATCTCATCAGTATGAGTGACATGAGACTACCACTATTCCAGTATACATCACCTATCAGAAAGGCAGTAGACCCTTATTTGTAGTAGCAAATCGAGTGTTATCTCCACCTGGGGTGGAAGGTGCCTCACTTCTAACATCAGCACCATAGGAGTAGGGTAAGGGTAAGAAGCCAGTGTAGGAGGAAGTACCATCAAGTGAGCGAGAGACCGAGTTTGTTCTCCTCCGGGATGATGAGACAGATGCAAAACTAACAAATGAGGAGCTCACAGAGATCATCCAGGAGCAACAGTCAGTGATTGACTCCTTGTCCCTTGACTTGGAGAGGGCCAAATGGAACATGAACTACCTGGAGCGGAGAAACAAATAGCTTGAGGACCAACAAACGATCATGGATCTGCAGAACATCCGTGAGCATCGCCAAGCTACTCAAAGAAGAAGGGTTGCGCTCACATATTTGGAGGAAGCAATCAATGAGGATCGGGAGGCCAACCTTGAGAGGGTCAACATGCATTTGGAGTGGCTGCTGGACAAAGCTGACCAAGACCTTGCTCTATTGAGACATATGGCTTTCCGTTACAGGGTGCGAAACATGAGTGCACAGGCCCGGATAAGGAGTTTAAAAGCAAAATTGAGGAAAGCAACAAGAAGGGAAAAATGGGAAAAAGAGCAAGATAGGGTTAGAATCTTGGCTGAGGCTTCCTTGACTTAGCATGGCACCCCATAGAGAACTTCTAGCCCAAATTTCAAAAAAATTGGGCAATTTTTGGTCATAGGGAAATTTTTTGGGCAAAAAACATGGATTTTCTCCTTGTGCTCCGCGCCACTGGCGTGACACAAAAATTATAGGGTTCTAATTGAGAAATGGCTTGCATATTTGGATTCAGCATCAAAAATTATGACTACTGGTGTACCAGCAAGAGATTTGGGCAATATCTGGGTCTCCTAAAGGTTAAAAAACACCCAAAAATGGCCTCTCTGCCACTTTTTTGACACACTGAAAGTAGTATTGGGAGAATGAAGATTTGGAGGGGAAAATGAGCACCAAATTCAAAAATTCTAGTGGGTTTAGAAAGTAGATAGGACATGCTTTCTATCAAGCCCACTTGGGCACATTTTGGACACCTGCAAGTGCCCAAAAATAGGCCCCAAAGTAGCACAACGCACAGAGAAAATGGCGCAGCGCACAGAGGAAAAATTGCCAATTTTCTTCTGTTTCACGAAATTTTGGTTCGCGACTTCTCCAAGTGGGCCCGGTCATCTACACTTCGGTTTTTTGGCACCAAAGGCAGCATTTAAAGAAATTTTTCTCCATATCAGCTTCTATCCAAGTGGCGAAGGAAGGCAAATGGTCACCCAATGCCAAATGTCATGTTTGCAGCGCTACACCTGTAGCTGATGGTTGGCTCTCCATCTCCATTTTGTAATGATTTGAGTAACTTCCAAACCCCTGGGTGTTCTATCTCTTCCTCACACATTCTATATATTGTATGCAAGTTATTTGCAAAGGGTGGGTTGGCTTGTAACTTCTGGGAGACTTGGGAAAGAAACTTTATTTCTTCACTGTGTATTTTTGATAGAGAATTAATGAAAGGCAGCTGCTCTGTTTCATGAGATTCTTGTGGTGGTGAGTGTAGCAAATGTGTCTCTTCTATTCTCATATGTATTTCGTTATGTTTCATAGTTCATTTCATGTTCATTTACAGTGAAATTTTCTGAGTGAGATTAGTTAGAATTCAATTTTATTGCACTGCCTGTCGGGAAATTTCATGTTCAGCGTTATTCTTCTGTTGAAAAGGATTCACGTCCCTATGCCCTTTTCACTTTCTTCAACAATCTATTCATGCCATGGTACCTCAAACTAGATTGTTACATTTTCGCCTACCTTGCCTCACGGAATAATCTGTGCCTTTTGTATTAAATTATCTGTTCTTTGCTAAGCGCCAATCCCATAACATCCCAGAAGCTCGGTCATTCATAAAATTGTTTCCCGAATCCCTACTCACTTACTAGCCTAAGGTAAATATTGTATTGTAAGTCATCTCGGACCACTTTCTATCATCTATTCACTGAGCGTGACTCGGAGAGAGCCCTCTCCTGCTCTGGTAGGGCTAGCTACCAGACTGAGCGTGGTTTGTGGTTACCCTAATTTTTGCCTTCCTTCAGCCTGAGGCAGATTTAGGTGCTAACATAGTGGCGACCATACTGGGGAACTAAGTTGAAATCAAATCCCCTTGTTTCATAATAATTCTGAGCTTCCGGATGATGAGCTTAGGATTGGAAGGGCTGAGTAAGTTGGTCGTGTCCTATGATTTTTCTCAATAGCACGCTGGCTTCGAGGCGATATACCAGAGCCAATCCAGACTTGGATCCTCCTCATATTTACGAAAACCCCAATTTGATCCCATGAATCCTTCGTCAATAAAGCACCATAACTCCTGTGTTCAAATCCCATTCATGTCCCGACATTTTTGAGTATCTTGAAGAGCTTGAGCTTGACGAACGATTTGAAATATCATTGTTTGAGTCTAAATCCGAAAGGGTTGTTCATTATACTGTCCCCAATCCGCAATTTCTTGTAGACCTTGAAACAAAAAGAGCTAATAGATTAATTTATAATTACATTGCAACGCAGCCCCAAACTCCAATTGCAAGCCCCTTGCAAACTGTGCACACTCCTCCAAGGCCAAATCCACCAAGAATGATGGCTGCTCGTTTTGCACCCCTTGTTCTACCCAAAGTTCTAGATGATATGCCAATGGATTATCAAAGTAAAATCCCATTTTTTGATGGCACTCCTAACAACATTACTTCTCAGCAGCATGTAGACAAAATGGCAGCCTTCTATGAACTTCATGAGATCGTTGCGAAGAACGTGGCAATGAGGCTCTTTGTACAAACATTTGCAGGTGATGTGAGGAAATGGTTCAGAGTTTATATGGCTGCAAGTATCACTACCTTAGCTGAACTACAAAGACAATTTTTGAACTGGTGGGAAGTGAAAAAGAATCCACTTCAAATTCTGGCCGAATATGAACAAATCAAATGGAACACTGGTGAGTCAGTCCAAGACTATTGTGTTAGATTTAATGCAATCTATAATGAAATTCCAGATCATCTAAAGCCACCTATGGGACTAGCAATGATGAAGTTCCAGATGGTTTTGATGCTCACATGGCATACCAATTAAGAGAAAGAGAACCAGCCACAATGGAAGACATGCAGAAAATTTCGGTCAGCGTTGAGGCAAATCTGCTGTCCAAAAGAGCTAGAGCGAAAGCAGAGAAGAAAACCACTGTCAAAGAAGAATCTTCTTCAATGGATCAGCTTCTCAAAAAGGTAGAGCAGATGCTTGAAAGGGTAAAACTTGACAAGCCAGAGCCACAAGTTAGGAATCCTAACTTTCGTGGTCAGCAGCAGCCACAATATAGAATAAGACAGAGAGATCAGCGAACACAAGAGCAGACAGCACAACAACCAGTACAAACACCTTTACAGTAGAATTTTGTAAGTGGAGCAGAGTCAGATGAGGACGGGAATGTAATAGGCGAAGAAAACCATCTCTTTACTCCAGATGAGCTGCCTACTTACATTACCGAAGAGGAAGAATGTGCAGTGAATTTAGCTGCACACCAAGACACTGATTTTATTCTAGCTAGCGACACCGTGTTGGAAGAAGAATCAGAAGAATATCAAAGGGGGTATATGAATGCTCTGTCCACACAACAGCAGCGATATTCCCTTAGAAACAGAGATGTGCCGGCCAAACCAATTCAAAAAAGGAAGGAGGGTGAAACAACAAAAAATGATTCATTAGCTACACAAAGAAAAGGAAAGGAGGCGGTTGGTCCGGAGAGCAGCAAATCAAAATCAGCAGAACAATCACAGCAACCAGCCACATCAAAAGAAAAGGAAAGGAAAGAGATCCCAGTCAAAGAGGTAGAAAAAACTCCCGCTTTTAGCCTAGAGAATGAGATTTCTAAGTTAAAGGTATCCATCCCCTTGACTGAAATAATGAAGAATAGCAGTTATAGAGGACATATTTATAAAATGTTGAATTGGGACCCAATGTCTGACATGGTAAATGTAGAAGATTATCAGCTTGAAATGATTTTGGACCAGCAATGAATGGTGTGTCTCCCGATAGCGATGTGCCACCCTTCTATATCAGTTTACGATTGCATGATTTTGTGCTACACAATGCCATCTTCGATTCCGAAGCTTCTCACAATCTCATGCCCAAGGCTATCATGGATAAGCTTGTTCTGGACATCACCAGGCAATATCATGATCTCTATTCATTCGATTCCAGCAGAGTAAGGTGTATAGGACTCATCAAAGACTTAGTTGTGAGTTTGGATCAACTTCCTATGAAAAATGTTTTGATGGATGTGGTGATAGCAGATATTCCTCCAAGGTTTGGCATGCTTCTTTCCAGGTGTTGGGTAGCGAAATTGAAAGGGACACCACAGTTGGATTTCTCCTATGCAACAATCCCGGTGTTTGGAAAAATGAGGAAGTTATATCGGGAACAAAAAATGAAATATATGATCACAAGCAAGGAGAAACCTATAAATCATCCTATTAATTATGTACATACAGATTTAGAGTCTTTTGTTTTGTTTTTAGATAGTTTAAATGAGATAGATAGTCAGATAGTAGAAGCAGACGACATACTGGAAATAGTAGAAAATTTTAGAGAAATTTTGAAGAAATAAGGACAAGAAAAGGAGGAAAATGTTGGGAAATCAGCTGAAAGTACTGGACAGCAAGCAGACAAGGCACGGCAAACAGATTTCCAACACTTACAAGAGGAGGAAGAAGGCTTGTGGACCATGGATTTCGATGGAGCAGTAGGAAATGATGGCGCTGGAATTTGAATTTGGGTACTCAGTCCTTTCTCCACCCCAAAAAAGTACCTAGTAGCATGAGAGTTTGCTCTTACAAGCTGGCCTTTGAATGTTCAAACAATGAAGCTAAGTATGAAGCTCTGATTGCTGGCCTAAAGATTCTTAGAAAGATGAATGCAAAGAGGATTTTGGTATATGGCAACTCCGAGTTGGTAATAAAATAGGTCAGAGGTGAGTATCAAGCAAAACATCCTAGGATGCGGGCCTATCGTAATGTAGTTTTAGACATCTTGAAGTTATTTTCAAAATACACCTTGACATGTGGGCCGTATATACAAAATAGTATTGTTGATGCTCTTGCCAAGGCAGCGAGCAGCTTGAAGATCCCCATGAAATCCAGCAATAAATTTGAAATCCATGTCAAGCATCGTCTAACCATTCGAAACAATCAGCGATATTGACAAGTGTTTCAAGATGATGAGGAGATTAAGGATTTTCTGCTTAAAAAAGGCAAGTTCAAAGAAACCTCAATTGATGTAGAAAACGATGAAGGCAAAGGGAATGGTACAGATGAAGTGCAAATCAATCAAATGGACGTATTGTAGCTGAAGAATAACATCATTCCTAAAGGCTTGATACCTCTAGAGGAATTTTTTGATTAGGATGATGTAGTCCACAAGCCAACATTGCAACCGACAGAGAAGGGTGTAGAAGAAGTCAACATCGGTACAACTGCCAATCCAAAGTTGGTAAAATTGTCCAAAGCATTACCACCAAAGATCAAGGACAAATACATCAGTTTGATGGCTTCATTTACAGATGTGTTTTCTTGGGATTATTCTGATTTAAAGACCTATGATACAAATATTATTCAGCACACAATACCCATCAAACCCAATCAAAAACCATTTAGACAAAAGTTGAGAAGGATAAATCCAAAGTTGCTGCCATCTATCGAAAAGGAGGTAAACAGGTTGTACAAGTCAGGTATCATTGTGCCCATCAGATTTTCAGATTGGATATCTAACTTAGTGCCTGTACGCAAGAAGACCGGTGAGATCTTCCTATGCATTGATTTCAGAAATCTAAACAAGGTCTCATTGAAGGACAACTATCCACTTCCCAAGATGGACCATATACTTCAGCGAGTAGTGGGGGCATCTCGTATGTCACTGCTTGATGGTTATTCTGGATATAACCAAATTTCTGTCCATAAAAATGATAGAGAAAGACAACATTCACCACTCCATGGGGAACCTTTCACTATGCCAAATTTCCCTTTAGTTTAAAGAATGCAGGTGCCACATTTCAGCGGGCAATGGACTTGGCTTTTGCAAATGAGAAGGATGTGTTTTTGGTGGTGTACTTGGATGATTTGACGGTATTTTCCAAATTTGATGAAGAGCACATGCATCACCTAAAAATTGTCTTTCAAAAATGCAGGAAATACGGTCTATCACTGAATCCTAAGAAGAGCTTGTTCGCCATGGAGGAAGGCAAATTACTTGGGCACATCATTTCAAAGGATGGCATTCGTATAGACCCAGCATGTGTGTAGCAGTTCAGCAAATCGATCTGCCCAGGAACAAAAAGGAAATACAATCATTCAATGGTAAAATGAATTTTCTACATCGTTTTGTGCCTAATCTTGCAGAAATGACCAACATGCTCAACAAGGACATCCAGGTGAAATGGACAGAGGAGGCTGTAAAATCCTTCAACTTGGTCAAATTGTCCCTTTCTTCAGCTCCAGTTCTAGTCAGCCTGGACTACACTCAGGATTTCATATTGTTTTCATTTGCTTCTGAGCACACTATGGCAACGGTATTATTACAGAATAGAGATGATCATGAAAGACCCATTGCATTCCTCAGCAGGGCTATAAGGGACACAGCTTTAAAGTACAACATCATTGAGAAGTAGGCCCTGGCATTGGTGAAGGCATTAAAGGATTTCCGGGTATATATCCTACATTCTCACATTCTGGCCTATGTTCCTAATACTACTGTAAAGGATGTTTTAATGTATACCGATATAGAAGGTGTTATCACAAAATCAGGTACTGAAGGCTGCCAATCAGCAAGACTCTGTGTAACTGTTTCAAACCAAGCTTTTAACTAAGGCTTAGCCTCCTTAGTCTGAGAGGGCTCTCTCATAGGTTATTTATATTGAACAAGATGGATAACTCTTACAAGACACATGAAAAAATGTACTGGCTGGACAAAATTGCTTCCCATTGGGCTTATGGAGTCACTAATATCTCAGTAAACAATAACACTATCCTTTCATAGAAATCAGGGCACTTTACATCTAATGTTCAAACATAACTTACATGAAACACAGTTTGCCTAGGCATACAGGAAGTCAGAGCATGATTCATGAGTTCTGAGTGATTATGCATTAACCAAACTGTAAAAGAACATTAAAGAGAATAAACCATCATACATTTGAACAATAAGATCTATTGTGAATCCTGAGAAGAAACAACAGTCATTTGCATTACTGAAATCTGCTATACATAAACCAAAACAGTCTTCTCCAAAAACATCCAACCCTTTCTCTATCTCTGTTTCAGCTATTTATAAAGTTCTTCTACCTGACTCCCCTTCATCTGAGGGGAACTCGAAGTCCTTTTCTAATGACACCTATTCATCTTTAAACTAACTAATAAAAGTCACTTACTACTAACTGACAGCTCTAGAAACCTAAAACAACTAGGATTCTAATCCTACATCATGCTGGTCATAGTATTCATTACAATCAAGATTCATTCTCTGCCAAGTGGATTACTATAGCTGTAGCTTTGATGGCTTTAATTACAATGAACTTCGTTCTTTGACATCTGCTCTCCTTCTGGCGGTGGCTGTGATAGCATGAGAAGAGTATGCAATGAACAAGCTAGCTTTGGATACTGGATGCATTAATGGTTCAATAGTATTCGGATAAAACCCCTGTTTTCCCGGTCCTTGTCTCCCACCATTCTTCAAAAATTAAGCAGCATGTTCCCAGCTCTTTAATACCCCAGAAATGTCGAGCATCACCATGTTTCCAGATGTGTTGGAAGTTTCGTTGATGGACAGGTGTGCCAGCCAAGTCTCCTCGTATGCAATTCTTTCCAAACCCTAATGACCTGTAATAAAGTGCCTTTACAGCAGTATCTTAACAGAAGTTGTTTACTGTTGAATATGTCACAGCTTTGATAGAAACCTTTATTAAGATTCATTCACTAGTCTCTCGACCTCCTAATACTTTCTACAGCAATTTTGACATCCTGTCTTTCAAGCCATTGATCAATTTGAGAGATGCCCTAAGCTGTAAAACAGTTTCTCGAATATCACCAAGTTTGCTGAAATCTCCTTTAGCTACAAGGCTGTTCAGAGCTGTTATTTTATTGGCAACATCCTTGTTAATGTCTTGTGATAGGACATTCTCAAACACTCCAAATGGTAGAACAATTGACATTGGAACTTTGACCCATGAAGGTACCTTTCCTCTCAAATATGCAATATTAAAAGATTTAGATCCCACCAGTTCACCATTAAATTCATCAGCTGACACTGCATATGTTCCAGCAAAATGCTTCTTCTTTAAAATGATTCTTGGGGTCTGCTCATTTGAAGATGACAATATTGCACAACCTCCTTGCAGGTTCCTACTCGCACTGAAACATGGGGTAGAACATCTAGCATATCAGCTGTCAGAACAGCAACCACACCATCTGGAATTTCTTTCTGTGTCTTGTCATTATCCAAATTTGAGTAATCTTAATGAAGCCTCAAACCCTTCAATCCAGCTACCCTAGCATAATTCACAGCTGCCATGAGATCACTATCTATTGCAAGTAAAACTTTATCACTTTCATCATCCTCATACAGAATCTGAGGCAGATGAGCCGAATCAATGTCATCTCCCACTCGCTGAATCATTGCAGATATGAGCTATGTCAAATTCTCACAGTTAAACCTATGAACCCGGCCTTTTCGATCCTCTAATTTAAAAGGGCAAAGGAACTTCCTAGGTTCAGAGATGGATAGGCAGCTTTTGCCATTTCTGTTGTCTCAGAAGCCATCCTTGCAGATGCATCGCTGTGGGAATCCTTATAATCTTCTGCTAGCTCTAATGCTAGAGTTGAATCCCAAAACTTCTGCATCATTGAACCTGCCATGTCATTTCCAACTGCTCCAGAGCTTCACATAGTGGCCATTGCTGCATTGGTAATTTGCAACACGTCTATACAGGCCACAACGAATCCATCTCTATCCACAACCAGCAGGTGTAAGAATTTGCCATCATGCAAAGTCATACAAAAAGAGCCGCATTCCATTCGTTACCTTCTCAACCAGCTCTTTGTGCACTTTAGGCAACCCAAAAACACGATAATCAGAAACAGTCCTCCTTTGTTTTCGAATTGCACATAAATATTAGCCTTTGAATGTCTTCCTTCACGCCACCAGCTGTGAATATTTGTCTTGAGTTCAACATAATGATATATTTGCCGACGGGGCATTAATTCGCCATTAACCACCAGGGTTTCGACATCTGAGTTCCGCTGCATCTAAAAGGCATGACTTTCAAAAAGTATGAGACCGTGTACAAGTCTTTGAGTGATTTTTACAGAATAATTAACCCTCATAACTCACACGTTACACCTAAGCTGAATGAGTCTCGGCACCCCATTAGATTGCGGGGCTTCTGAATTGTGTAACGTCGGCACCGCCTTGAATTTCTTAACAACTTTTTTCAAGAGATAAATTACAATGGTTTTCACATCCTCGTTCACTTCATAAAGGCCATCGCATATAGGGGTTCAAAGCATTTCTCGCTTGAACTTATCCTCTAACAACAACCGCATATATGCACAATATGCGAGCTCTTTTAATCTCTCATCCCCCAGGCATGATTCGATCAAAGTGATTGTAGATGGAAAATCATTTGGAAATGCGATAATAAGCTTTTCTGCTAAGCTTAATGCAGCTACCTTGAGCTATGGCATTTCTGAATAGAACAGACACTCTAAAATATCCCTGTAGTCCTTTGTCAAGTGGGAACTTGTTGGCATGTATTGACCAAGGCTTTTTTGTAGCTGCTACTCTTAAGTCTATTGGAAGATTTTCTGCTTGCACAAGCTCTCTCAGAAAAGGAACATGACACCCTGAGACAGAATGTCCATCTAGAAACATCTAAGCATAACGGCCAACTGCATCTTCTTCCATTGCTCTTAGTTCATCCTGCTTTGAGTAACACGGCTAGGACCTTGGGTGCCCACTTAATGATTTGTTTCTTGACATCTGTCTCTGTTGACTCCAAATCAGAGTAGAAGCGACCCTCAGCTAAAAGTGCATTTTCAATTTGCTGATCCTGTTGTGCTTTTATAGCAGCTTTCACTTGATCCTTGTCTATATTTTTCCCTTGAAGACTACTAAAGCCGAGACCAGCACCAATTGTCAATCTGTGTGGATCAACAAGAGAATTCTGATGGTTTCCACGATGATAGCTAAGCCGGATAGGAGGAGAATCGGTACCATAATTACCATGAAATATTTTGATAGGCTCTGTACTGTATAAATAAATATGAATGGGATGATTATATATCTCCGACATTGCCTGGATTTCCAAATTATTACCATAGACCTTGTCTCTCCTTTTCTCTTGGAAAAAACTGTGAAGCTTTCTGTGACAAATTGAGAGAAGTGATCTCTCTCTTTCTCCATATAGTCAATGCACATCTGTCTTGTGACATCATACACCTCTAGGTCACCGTAAACCTGATCAGCAACTGCACGAAAAAGGCAATTACCATCTGCTATCATGCACCTCACTTCAAACCCCTTTGATGCCAACAGAGCCTGCACGTGTCAAGACCGATATGTAAAACCTTACACATGCTATTCCCGTAAAATTCTTGCAGAAAATATGACAGCTGGTGTGAACTGTGCTATGGATCAGCACGAATTCCCCATTTCGTAGCGCAGTTAGTGCAAAGTCGGTGTTTTTTCGCTACGAAATCACTAAAACAGGTTACGCTGCGAAACTGCTAAAGGACTAATGCGCTGCGAAAACACTTTGTCCTTAAGCTAGTCTGAGCAATTTTGGCAACAGAATTTTCAATGATAACAGAAGGGAGAAGAGGCAAATGGATTGTAGCCTTGCTGGAATATGATGTAGAGATAAAGCCTACAAAGCTGGTCAAAGGACAAGGGTTGGCAAAGCTAATGGCCGAATCAAACTTGCATGCATTGGACATAAATCTAATCGCTGCCATGTCCGATGAGAATGAGGAAGGAACGTCAATTCAGGTATCCGAAATGTTTGCTTTGTCCCCATGGTATTTAGATATAATATATGTGCTGAAAAATCTATCACCACCACCCGGCATGACTAGAAACAAAGCGAGAACACTCAAATTGAAGGCTGCCAAGTTTTGTATTTTGAATTCTGCACTGTATTGGAAAGATCCTGGTGGCATTCTGTTAAATTGTTTGGTGGAAGAGGAGGCAAAGAAAGTCATGGATGATTTCCACGGAGGAGAGTGTGGTGGTCATCTTTTTTGGAAATCAACAGCAAACAAAATTTTGAGAGCAGGATACTACTGGCCTACTTTGTTTGCTGATGTGCATAAGATGGTCAAGCGCTGTCATAAATGTCATATTTTCGAAGGAAAACAGAAATTACAGCCTTTTCCACTTAAGCCTATTGAAGTGAGTGCTCCCTTCCAGCAGTGGGGGTTGGATTTCATTGGGGAAATTCATCCCACCTCTTCTGGACATCATAGATGGATCCTTACAATGATTGCCTATTTCACAAAATGGATTGAGGCAGCCCCTACTAGACAAGCCACAGACACGGTAATCATATCATTTCTCGAAAATAACATCTTGTCTCGCTTTGGTTGTCCAAACAAATTAATCACTGATAATGCAGCAACTTTCAAATCGAAAAGGATGGTAGAATTTTGTCATAAATATCACATAATTTTGGGTCATTCAACTACCTATCCTCCGCAAGGCAATGTATTGGCGAAATCTTCGAATAAATCTTTGGTCAACATCATGAAGAATCTGCTGGAAATAAATAAGAAGAGCTGGAACAAGAGGTTGGTCCATGCGCTTTGGGCAGATCGGATCAATCAGAAAAGGTCTATTGGTATGTCACCGTTTGAGCTTGTTTATGGAGTTGACACAGTATTCCCGGCCTCTCTTGCTGCCCCGGTGGTCAGACTTCTTCAAGAGGCTGGCAGTGAAGAAGATCCCATGTAGAGAAGGTTGAATCAAATGATCCACTTGCAGCAAACAAGAGAAGAAGTTTTCAAGAACACATCCAAGTTGCAAGAGAAGATAAAGAAAATCTATGACAGAAAAGCAAAAGCAGATAAATTTCCGTTGGATGATGTGGTGCTGAAGTGGGATGCAAGGAATGAAGAGAAAGGCAAGCACGAAAAGTTCTAAAATATTTGGAAAGGTCCTTTCAAGATTGCAGCATATAGGGGTTAGAATGCCTTTCTTCTGAAGGAAATGAACAGGGAAGATTGTCCTGGAGGGTCGATCAATGGTCGGCTACTCAAACGGTATCACTTCTGATCTATTAATGCTGCTACCACTGTCATTGTAAATACCATTTTATTTCAATTTGGTTTCATTCTGTAAAGTTAGTTTTTGAGTTATTTCAATGTCAAGTAGAGCCAATTTCTTGGTCATTTTAGTTTTATAAATAAGTCATAGTCCTGTGTTGTTTATCGAAATGATGACTCCATAGGCCAATGGCCAAAAGGCAATGTCTAGCTCCTCCAGAGATCTATTGTTCTTGGCACCTCCAAGGAGATACATCCCCCATTGGAGACAATGTTAGAGTCGGTCTGGTCAACCCTCCGTCAGAGATCAAAACTCTTTGTGCATTTCAATTTTAGGTGTCTCGCTCCATTCACTCAGCTGCATTTCACTAGGGACATGCCATGATCTGATGAAGAAAGTCATGCTAGTAATTTTCCCTCATGTCTGGCTCCTTCTGGCTCAGGTCTTTGTCCATAATCACCGAAGCTCATGATAGTCAAGGTCTGGTCCTTTACAGGAAAAAGTCATTTTTATGTTTGGGTCTAGGAATTCAAAAATTTGGTCTTTGAAAACATGTCCAGAACAAGCCATGCAGGCCAGAGGGAGGCCTTACACAGCTATGGTTCAGAAAGCTTCATCATCACCTGGAGAGACATCGACTCTTCTTCAAAACTCTGTTTTGAAGAAAAGTCAAACAAGGTCAATTATGACAAAATTTTCCAAAAAATCACCAATTGACTTTTCAGATGCAGTTGTGATTTACATGGCCAAATGCTCTATTGTATAGTCCTTGCAAAGAGGTGCCGAAAATTTCATCATTTGAGCCAAAATGTCAAAGGGAAAGTGAAAATCAGTGTGTTTAAAGGTCAATGAAAAAGTGCAAAACTCAACATTAGAAAAGGGGTTTTCAAAGAGACAAAAATCAAACCCATCTCCTCCAAGGCTATAAATACATGTTTTGACCCAAATCAAAAGCATTGTGCTCTTGCAAGACTTGGAGAAAGCATTTCAAAGGTGTGAGGGTGAGATTGGAGAAGTTTGAGTGAGTGGAAGCAGGTTTTGGGAGCACGCGGCGCATATAACCAGGGGTGTGACGCACTCACCGGGCGCGACGCATATGCAGCCAGCCCACCGTTGAAAGATTACATGGGTGCGGCGCATACAAGGCACACGACGCACTGGGAATTGCGGGCAGCGCACACAGTCTAGCGGCCAAGAAACGGTGCCAAACCACTTCAAACTTTGGGGAAAGCGATCAAATTGAGAGGTAAGCCTTATGAAATCACCTTCTCATCGAGTTTTGTCAAGGATATGGTGTTTGTGAACAGGTTGAATGTCACCCAAAACGCATAATGTCACCCATGAGAAAATCAACAAGAATACGAAGGCTGAGGTTGTAAATTTGTGTTGATATTTCCAAGGCCCCACTCCACTCACCTATTCCCCTCACTTATCATTTTTTCCCCATACTTCCTTGTCATTTTTCCTAAACCCCTGCCCTTGGTCACCACCAAACTGTCTCCCTTTTCCTCCACTATTTGGTTAATGCAAAATCACCATAGGACAAGCTTATTGGGCAAGAAAAGATTTAGGAGAGGTATGCATGGTCAAAGAGTTAAATATTAGGGGAAAATTTGAGTGTTTTCATAGCGCGCGGCACACACACCAAAGAGTGCAGCGCACTGATTGTGCATGGCGAACACAGGGCCCGCCCACTGTGTGAATATAACACTGGCGCGGCGCATACCCGACGTGCGGCACACTAGGCAGAGCGCGTCGCGCATACCCAGCGCGCGGCGCACAGAAATATAAGGCCCAGAAACTATCCAATCTGCCTAAAAACTTTTGAATGCTCACCAAATTTGAAAGGTAGGCTACCTACCTCAGGTGAGCGAGAGACCGAGTTTGTTCTCCTCTGGGATGATGAGACAGATGTAGAACCAACAAATGAGGAGCTCACAGAGATCATCCAGGAGCAGTAGTTAGTGATTGACTCCTTGTCCTTTGACTTGGAGAGGGACAAATGGAACATGAACTACCTGGAGTTGAGAAACAAATAGCTTGAGGACCAACAGACAATCATGGAGCTGCAGAACATCCGTGAGCATCGCCAAGCTACTCAAAGAAGAAGGGTTGTGCTGAAATCTTTGGAGAAAGCAATCAATGAGGATTGGAAGGCCAACCTTGAGAGGGTCAACATGCATTTGGAGAGGCTGCTGGACAAAGCTGACTAGGACCTTGCTCTATTGAGACATATGGCTTTTCGTTACAGGGTACGAAACATGAGTGCACAGGCTCGGATAAGGAGTTTAAAAGCAAAATTGAGGAAAGCAGCAAGAAGGGAAAAACGGGAAAAAGAGAAATATAGGCTTAGAATCTTGGCTGAGGCTTCCTTAGATCAACATGGCACCCCATAGAGAACTTCCAGCCCAAATTTCAAAAAATTTGGGCAATTTTTGGTCACAGGGAAATTTTTTGGGCAAAAAACAGGGATTTTCTCCCTGTGCACCGTGCCACTGGCACGACGCTAAAATTTTAGGGCTCCAATTGAGAAATGGCTTGCAGATTTGGATTCAACATCAAAAATTATGACTACTGGTGTTTGGAAAAGAGATTTGGGCAATATCTGGGTCTCCTGAAGGTCAAAAAACAACCAAAAATGGCCTCTCTGCCACTTTTTTGACACACAGAAAGCAATATTGGGAGAATGAAGATTTGGAGGGGAAAATGAGTACCAAATTCAAAAATTCCAGTGGGGTTAGAAATTAGACAAGACAGGCTTTCCAACAAGCCCACTTGGGCACATTTTGGACACCTGCAAGTGTTCCCAAAATAGGCCCCAAGGCAGCGTGATGCACAGAGAAAATGGCGGGGCGCACAGAGGAAAAATTGCCAATTTTCTTCCGTTTCGCTAAATTTCGGTTCGCGACTTCTCCAAGTGGGCCCGGTCATCTACACTTCGGTTTTTTGGAACCAAAGGTGGAATTTAATGAGTTTTTTCTCCAGATTGGCTTCTATCCAAGTGGTGAAGGAAGGCAAACGGTCACCCAATTCCAAATGTCATGTTTGCAACGTTGCACCTGTAGCTGATGGTTGGCTCTCCATCTCCATTTTGTAATGATTCGAGTAACTTCCCAACCCCTGGGTGTTCTATCTCTTCCTCACACATTCTATGTATTGTATGCAAGTTATTTGCAAAGGGTGGGTTGGATTGTAACTTCTGGGAGACTGTGGGAAAGAAACTTTGTTTCTTCACTGTGTATTTTTGACAGAGAATTAATGAAAGGTAGCGGCTCTGTTTCATGAGATTCTTGTGGTAGTGAGTGTAGCAAATGTGTCTCTTCTGTTCTCATATGTATTTCGTTATGTTTCATAATTCATTTCATGTTCATTTACAATGAAATTTTCTCAGTGAGATTAGGTAGAACTCAATGTTATTGCTCTGCCTGTGGGAAAATTTCATGTTCAGTGTTATTCTTCTGTTGAAAAGGATTCATGTCACTATGCCCTTTTCACTTTCTTTAGCAATATATTCATGCCGTGGTACCTCAAACTAAATTTTTACATTTTCCGCCTACCTTGCCTCACAGAATAATCTGAGCCTTTTGTATTAAATTCTTTGTTCTTTGTTGAGCGCCAGTCCCATAACATCCCAGAAGCTCGGTCATTCATAAAATTATTTCCTGAATCCCTACTCACTTACTAGCCTAAGGTAAATATTGTATTGTAAGTCATCTCAGACCATTTTTGATCATCTATTCACTGAGCGTGACTCGGAGAGAGCCCTCTCCTGCTCTGGTAGGGCTAGCTACTAGACTGAGTGTGGTTTGTGGTTACCCTAATTTTTTCCTTCCTTCAGCCTGAGGCAGATTTAGGTGCTAACAGACTATCTTAAAGAGGAAGACTTTATGACACTCTTTTTCTTGACTGAAAACGATAGTTACGACACTTTCAAATCAAAAGACGATAGTTTGATTAAGCTACTATTTGCAAAGGAGAACTGTAAATGATGAAAAATACATAAAAAAACATTCACAATTCCTTATCAATGGAGGCTAAATAATGCAAAGGAAGAAGGTTTCAACAGTGATATACTGACCATAGACAACAAAAATACTGAATAAAGCTGAAGACAATGAAGAAAAAACCAAAATCTGGAGGTAGAAACAGTCTCATTCAATCATCGCACTTGTAACACAGGGAAATAGGGATGCATCTCACCTACAACACACGAGAGGTGTGATGCATCTATTTTGCCAATGAGAGACAGTGCGATGGTCTAGGGACGAGACTGAGCTTGGTTTTCACTCACACTTTACAGCTAAGTTTAGGGGTTTAGGCTGAGATTTTGATAGGCAGTAAACACAAAGTATAGGGGCTAATCTAATGAGGTTATTTGAACTACCACCAGGGCACTTAGGATGTTTGCATGTCAGATATTCAGTTCATAAACTACCCGGAGATTTACTGAAGCAGCGTTGATCTACCTTGCAGTTGCATTACAAAAGCAGTTCGAAGGCTAGCTGGCTTAACTTCAGGCTCTGTCTGTAGTTTATAAAGCAAACGACAGTAACAAAACAAACAAACTATTCACTCCCCAGGGGAGTTGCCATTTTGTTATCGAGAAAACTAGTGTCCATTCAGAGCTGCTAGTCCCACTAAGACGGGTAGCTATCTTAGAAACACCAAAGTTACTTGTGTTTTCCTTTATGAGAGATAGATGAGAGAGAAGCAAAGAGTACCAACCTCAGTCTTTCGCTAGTCTCCTTGCTTGTTTCCTCTCTCCCTTGATAGAGCTTTCACCACTCCTTTCTCACTTGTCCTACTTGAAAGAACACCTATAGAGTCAAAGTAGAAAAATACCATCAAAGCATAGAGATCTATCACTATAAAAAATATAGGATCAGATGTACATTAACCATACAAATGCATATACAAATACAAGATTCAGAGATATACAAGTATATGGAGGAAAACTTAAATAGCTTTAGTGGTAGAAGTAGTAGAAGAGAGGATTACAACCAAATTTTCTGATCCACCGCCATCCTCCCAGCATGAAAGCCCTCTTCACCTCATAAAAAGAAAGATCACCCAACAATACAATGTCTCAAAGAGAAACCAACAACACTTCCTTACAAATTACAAAATTCTAGCCTCTGGATCTCTAGGATGAAGGATCCATATATAGATGTTTGTAGGAGAGTGAGTCAGCTTCTAGGATTCTGATTAGTGTCATTTCACTGATATTTCTTGGTTCCACTTGGATATTTCATGATCTCTTACTCATCCCTGGGAGAATTCAAAGAGGCAAGTGTCATATGAGCAGTTTCTAGAAGTTTCTTTGAGTTTCCACCTAGCAAACTGCTTCTGCCATTTGTCTGCTCTTGCTCATCACACCCTACAGAAGGGCTTTTCAGTATGCATTGCACCCTTTATGTGTAGCAGGTGAGATGCATCACACCCTCAGCATGGAGAAGTCTGTATGATCCAGTTTTGACCAGTTTTGAGTAGTTTTTCAGGGAGAACTTCTGGGAAATGATGTAATCAGTTGAACTTGATCCTTTAGGGTTTGAAACAACACTTTTAGGGGTTTAGAAGCCCTTGGTTTATGGACATATGCGATCAGTGCCCAAATATGTCTATAACACTTTGTGATATGTTATAATTGCCTTCGCACATGCCTAACTAGGGGCTGAGGTGCTTTCACGCTGCCAGGGCATCATTTTGCGCTATTTCCCCAAGTTACACCATGTATCTTACTTATCTTCTTATAATAGTTAGTTAAATTCACGTAAACAGATACTTGATCTTATATTCGCTTTATCAACACATTCATATAAGTTCATACAACATATAAACAATAGAAATTCAATTTATATCTGATACATTCAATGCAAAAAATAGGAAAAGGATACACAGAAATGATGTAAAACTTCTCTTTATTACTTCCCTGAAGGTTACAAACTCGACTCGCCTTGCACACTCAGCTATGGACTACTAGGCCTCTACGCACTCAACTACAGAGCCTTCTCCTACTCTATGACCCAAAGACTCTACTCGACACTTAGATAAGACTCAATTCTCCATCTATTGCTTTCACTTCTCTTTTTCTTCATTACAACTTAGAGCCTCTGTCTATTTATACAATCCCATGGTTTGTAGACCATGGGTATATTTCTAAAGCCGACATTACATTACAAAAATGAGGGCAGAAAACCCTATGACTTATTTACAATATTGCACTCCGTGCCCACAAAATGCGGAGTAGTGTCAGCCTGTTAGCCTGTCACTTGGATCAAAAAATGCTTTTACCATGTTCTTCTCAGGCTTTCATCATCATTTTTTTTTGTTGCTAGGTCTACACAACAAATTTGGTCATTGTATGGTTAGTCCAAAGATGAAGTCATTGTTTCAAATTTCACCCATGTTGGTTGCTTATCATATTTTATGAAGGTTCCACCATGAAAATGGGTCAAGTCATCATCATCATTCCAATAGGTCTTAGGTCATCCATTAGGTCACAAGGGTCCCCAAGGTCCACCATTTCCATAAAAAAAACCAGAAATAAGTCAAACATGACAAAGCAACTATTGATGAATTGATCATGATTTATTCACACACTTTTCATATTTTCATGACATCAAAGGTTTCAGAAGAAGGAAGCTCGAACACTCAGGAAAGCAAAAGCACACTTGCAATGGTAAAGGTAAAATCTGTCTTCAAAAAGTGAAATCAGTTCACAAAGGAGGGTTGGTTTCTTTCCTCTTTTTTTTAAAGTGAAGAAACTATCCCTATATAAACTCAAAAAGACTTATAACTTTTTCATTCATATCCCATTCACTCCTCGTCATCGAGCTCACTTGCCCAAAAAAGAAAAAAACTTGTTTCCTTAGGAGAAATTGGCCAAAAATTGAAGGTGCTGGGTGTAGATACACTATGCTGCACTTAGGAGGTAGGCGTTGTGTGTAGGTGAATTACGTTATGCTTTGGCACTGCATGTAGGATAGAGTAACCAAAACTCACCCAAATTTTCCCAAATTCCAAATTCTTGCTTACAAGCTCAGTCAAATAGCTTTCTAAAGCTAAGGAATATGTAAGTATATCATTTCCCTCTTTATTTGCTTTCCCAATTTCATTCCATGTCCATAATTCCTCAAGCTAGGGTTTGTAGCAAGATTTCTGTGGGAAATGCTAGGGTAGAAATGGTCGTCATAACTTTTCATTTCCAAAACATGTAAATTGATATTTTACACCTGCACACATGTCTGATGAGTCATTTTGACCAGTTCATCCACCTCCAAATAGAGTTTAAACACTAAAAAAACAAAACCCTAGCTCATTCCTAGAGTTATTTTGGGCAAATCGCATTGTAAACCTTCTTGGTCTCACTTACAAGAAGCCACATTTGTTCACTATTTTACTCACTCATTTCCATCAGTTTTTCAAAACCATCTAATCTTTCATAAAACCCCTACCATCATTTAGTCAAAATCTCTCACATATCACTTCATTTTCATTCTCACCTCACATCTATTTTCACTTCCTACTACTACGACTTTGTGTCATCATGGAGGTTGAATCTTTTCCAGAAAGAAAGAGACAACACAAAGGAGGGTGGATTCTCATATATGAACCATTAGATTACAACCAAATCAACTCATATCCTTTCATCAAGCAATTCTTTGAGGATGTTCACTACTTGGAGTTTTGTAAAAGAATAAGAGAATTAGGGTTTTATGAGCAGCTAACAGATTGGGTAGCTACACAATTGAAAGGAGAGATCGTTGTCATTGTTGGTATTGAGTTTAGCTTCTCAGTGGCCTCCATCTCACTAGCAACTAGTTTACTAGACAATGGTGAACATTGGTTCAAGGGAATGAGTCTAGATCTAGAAAACTACAAGCCCTTATTAAAGACTCCATACAGAGATACACATACTCACCTCATACCTTTCAAATATTTGGTTGAGAAGTATGCCCCTTTAATGAGAACCATCATGGGGTTCTTTACCTGTGAAGGTAGATTGTCTAGATTGTATGCCTATCATATTTGCCTCTTGATGCACTTCACATCTCAAAAGTCGCTCAACATGTGCAATTACATGTTCAGGAGCATTTCAAAAATGTCTGAAAAGATACATTTAAAGGACAAAGAGCACTCTCCAAGCTTGTTTCATCAAAATCTTATCAAGACCATTGTCCTTCATCAGCTGGGAGAGAGGGGTATGGCTTGGGAAGCCTTTTTAGAAACAAATTTAAAATGGCATGAGGAAAATGCAACATCTCAGTCCCCAAGTCCACCAAAACAATAAACAGAGATGGGGTCATCTAGAAAAACAGTAGAGAAGATTCAACTACCTAAGCCAGGGGTGACAAAAGTGTATAAGAAAGGGAAAAGGCTTGTGTTTTCTTCTCACAAAGAGAAAGGGGCCAAGCCTTCTTCATTGACAAAGCAGGAATTAGGAGCAAAGGATAAGGAGATAGTTGAGCCCAAATTTGAGCCTATTGATTTAGAGGAGGAAGATGAGACTTCAATTATGAGAAAGAATATTAGGGGCAAGGACTACCAAATCAAGGAGATGGAAATAAATCTGGAAAGGGAAAAGTATATTATATCATTCCTTGAACTGGAAAACAATGAACTCAAAGCAAAAGAGTTGATCCTAGAAAAGGAAAAAACTAAGTTAATGTAGAAAATTGGAAAAGGTAAGGAGATCGTGACATAAAGTGAGTCTGAAGCATCATAGGTGAAAGGGAAAAGGAAAAGACCAAGAACCAGAGGTCTCAAGGAAGCTTTGCAAGAGGAACAAAAACAAATATTACTTAACAAAGACCTTGACCTAGAAGAAAGAATTTCCCTAGAGGTACATCAAGATAAATAATATTGGCTTAACAGGGTAAATGATCACTTAGAGAAGCTCTTGGATAAGGCAAATAGAGATAATCAAATGCTCATACACATGGCGCATCATTATCAAGCTCAAAACATGATCGCTAATGTCAAAGTGAAACAACTTAAAAACAAGCCCAAGGAGGCCAAAAAAGATCGAAAGGATGAGGGAAACTTGGAGATGCTTGGTGAAGCATCCATG
Organism: Pinus tabuliformis; assembly: GCA_031772625.1. Classification (NCBI taxonomy): domain Eukaryota; kingdom Viridiplantae; phylum Streptophyta; class Pinopsida; order Pinales; family Pinaceae; genus Pinus; species Pinus tabuliformis. The sequence goes on from CM062815.1 coordinate 53,811,362, forward strand.
AAGCTATAAAAAACTCATTTTTACACCTTCCCTCCAATTTTCAGCTATTTCTAAGCATTTTGAGTTTTTTGGCAAATTTTGGTCTAAATTCAGAAATTTAGTCTTTTTCCTTAGGCCTCCATTTGAGGAAGGGTCTAAATTTTTGGAAAGGTCTTGACATCGTCTAAAAGCCCATATCCCCATATTTTCCAGAGGTGGCTTAGTTTTGGAGAAAAATTAAAAAAAGTGGAAAAAAACTATCATTCTGGACCATTTTTTGATAGGCGTTGCGCTTCTAGAGTGACCTTGGGAGAATGGATTTTTGAAGGTCTTCCCATGCTCGAAAATTAGAAATTAAAACTGTTATAGAAACTAGACTGGAAGGGATAGTTGACCATTCTCTCATATTTTCATTTTCACCCTTGGAAGGCACCTAAAAATCACATCAAGGTTGGTGTTGCACTTCTGCACTTCTGTGGTTTTATTTGCAAAATTTCACTGTGTAAAATTTCTAGTTTCTAGTCTGACTTGGTCAAAGTAAAGATTCTCTATGTAATGCAACAAGTTACAAGGCTAGGTGATGTAGGCATGAATAAATGTATATCATAGGTTGTTTTTTATGTTTATTAGGCCTCATAAAAGAATCAAACTCCTAAACAAACTCTTAATGAGGTGTTTGATTTGCACCTTCTCACTCTCACTTGTTGGTTGAGAGAAATGGATTTAGTTACCAATAAATTCGACTCCTGAAGGTGGGAAAGTGGTCTAAGAGAGTCTATAAGTACTATTTCACCTCAGGAGAAGAGGGTTGAACTTTTTGTGAAGGAGGCTTGCATTGTAATCATCGTTCTGATACAGGTTGCAGCTATTTTCAAGGAATCTAGCCCAGTGAGTTCATGGTGCTTGTACTTCATTCTTTTTGTTTTCTCATGGTATAAAAATATTTATCTACATTATATCTCTTCCTTTTATGAATGCCTTATGGAAAAATACTCAGAATTCTTGTTTTTCAACCTCTGTTATTTGGTTTTCATAGTTATGTGTTTTGTCTTTCTAAGCTAATGAAATCATGTTTATTTATGCTCATTAGTTTCTTCCACTCTATATCCTCTATGCTACACTGAAAAATACTCAAATTACACCATGGATTCTAACATCTAGCTCCTTCTTATGTTTGCTCCCACATTCCCACAACCTAGACCTACTTGTGGTTCCAAACCGTAAGTTCAACAAATCCTTAAAAAAATAACATTTACACAAACAAACAAACAAATACTCATATCTAGTCTAAAATTGATTTTATTTAAAGTCATATCTCTAATAAGAGACTTAGAGAGATCCCTCTCATGCTCAGTAGGGCTAGCTACTGAGCTGAAGTGGTTTGAGGTTACCCTTGTTGATTTCCTTTTCAGCCTAAGAGATTGTAAGGACTAACATTTTTGGTGCCACTGCCAGGGAAACAGTTGTTAAATTATTCCTGGAAAAAATATAAGAGCTTTCAAAGAACTGGTTCTGTACCTCTCAGTTTCCAGTATCCGAAGATAGGCTGAATTCATAAATCTCATCAATTTAGGGTGTATACATTCTAGCTTCCAGAAAACATACCAGGTCAAATCCTGACCCAAATCCACCCTTCATTGTTGAAGACCCTGAAGACTACTCAAAAAACTTAGACTACCTATCACTAAAAGTTCATTTTGAAAAATTAAAAGAACGACGTCTTTGCCTAAGAACCTATTTGCCTTTGAGCAAATTTCATTTGAAGAGCAGATAAAATTATCACTTACAAGGTCTAAGTCTGACTCCTGCATCTCTGATATAACACTAGAACCTTTAAAGGTTGAAACTCATTCCCTTTCTTCAGAATCTTTGTCTGCTAAGATTGATCATGAATTGTGGTTAAACTTTGATAAGCTTCAAAGGCTTGCTGACCAACTCCAGATTAGAAAAGAAAAAGCTTTTGTTCAATAACAATTTTAGTACCTAGCCATAACTTCATCCTATTTTTTACCTCCAAGCTCATCTACCACATCTACTAAAGCTTTAGTTTCATCATCTTTCCTGCCTCCCCCATTCATTCCATCCTTGCCTGTACAAACCATTTTAGTAGTTCCATCATCCTCATCAGCATCACCACCTATACTTACACAATCCATTGTAACACCTTCACTTTCTCTAGTAGTCATGTCAAGATTTGCGCCTCTCTTACTACCTGCTCAACTTACTGCTTTGCCTCAGAACTATGGTCAAAGACTTCCTTTGTTTGATGGAAGTGCAGAAATTACAGCTTAGCAGCATGTTGACAAGTTAAAATACTTCATTGATTTAGAAGAAATTGATGAGGAGAATGCTAAAATGAGGATTATCGCTCATAGTTTCTTAAGAGATGTTAAGAGATGGTTTTGAATTCTAGCTGCAAATTCCATTAAGATTTCTCAAAGACTAATTGAATTATTTCTAGCTTGTTGGCAAGAGAAGAAAAATCCATTACATATATTGGCTAAATATAATTCAATGAAAAGGAACCCAAATGAAAGAGTTCAAGAACTCACACCAAGATTTAATACAGTGTACAATTCTATACCTGATGATATGAAACCTCCTCCTAGTTTGGCTCTTCTTCATTATCCTAATGCTTTCAATTCAGATATGGCCTACCAGCTCAGAGAAAGGGATCCAACTACTCTTGAAGAGATGCAGTGGAATGCAATTAGTGTTGAAGCCAATTTTCTCATTAAGAAGTCAAAATCAAAGCCAGTGAGAGTGGAGAGGAGAGTTGTTTTTAGAGAATAACCCACATCATATTATGAATCAAAGCTTGAGAGTCTAATAAAAACTATGGAGAGGATGATGGATAAAATATCCATAACTCATCGACAAGCTGAACCATCAGTGAGGAATCCTAACTTTCGCGAACAACAACAACAGTAGTTCAAGAATCTACAGAAAGAGCAGCAAAATCAAGATCCTCAAAGTTAAGTAAAAGCTCCATTTTAGCAAAACTACACTGCAAGTCAAGCAGAAGATGAAGAAAAACTTATAGAAGGAAATCACTTCTTTCAAGAAGATGAACTGTCTACTTTCCTAACAGAAGAAGATCGGTTTTCTGAAGATTTTTTTATACCAAATGATCAACAATTTGTGATTGCAAGCGAAGATCTGTGGGCTGATAGGAATGAAGAGTACCAAAGAGGATATCAGAATGCCCTCAGTCATCTCCAAAAGTAGTACAATTTAAGGAACAGAAATGTGCCTGTTACTCTAACTCAGAAAAGACAAAATTTGCAAAAGGATGCACCAAGCAAAGAAACCACTCCTGCAGGCCAGAATAAAGACAAAGGTATTGTCACATAGAATTAGGATAGAACCAATGAAGCCTCCACTAGCAATGTGAGGAAGGATGAAGAATTGAAAACTAAAATCCAAAAGAAGGAAACTCAAGCTAAAGGCCAAACGGAAAGGAAGGCCATCGCTTCAAGAGAGGTAGAAAAGCAATCTAATCTTTTTAGTTTGGAAAATCATATTTCTAAATTAAAGATAGGAATTCCCCTCACTTAATTGGTAAGGAATGACAAATACAAATTCTAGATTGCAAAAATGCTTAGGGTTTATTAGATGTCTGATACAGTCAATGTAGTTGATGATGAGCCAACCATCCTTTTTGGTCCAGCCTTAGATGGAGCTCCTGAAGATAGTGAAATTCCTCCTTTTTATCTAAGTCTTAAACTTCATGACTTTATCCTTCATAATTCTATGCTAGATTCTAACGACTCTCATAATTTGATGCCTAAAGTTGTCATGGATAAACTAGGATTGAGCATCACCCAGCCTTACCATGATCTTTATTCTTTTGATTCTGGAAGAGTGAAATGCCTTGCTCTTATTAAAGACTTGGTAGTGTCCTTAGACCAAATCCCAGCCAAAAATGTACTTATGGATGTTGTAGTGGTTGATATTCCTCCTAGGTTTGGCATGCTGCTTTCAAGATCTTGGGGAGCAAAATTAAAGGGCACTCTGCAGCTTGAATTTTCATACGCCACTATCCCTGCTTTTGGAAAGCTTCAGAAACTTTATAGAGAAAAAAAGATGAAATTTATGATCAAGAGTAAGGAAAATCCAATAAATCATCTTATACATGTTGTTCATACTAATCTTGACTCTTTAATTTTGTTTAGTGATATGGATTCTGTTGATGATGAAAGTCAGTTAGTAGAAATTTCCTAAGTTCCCAACCTAGTGGCAACATACATGAAACTATCATAACATAAAGTAAGGAGGTTGGTGAGTAATGTAGACAGCCTGCAAATCCTATTGAGGATATTCAAAGAATAGTGCAAAAAACAAAAATTTCTAAGCTAGCCGTTAAAAATCCTAAAAATCAAGAAATTCAGCCTTCAGAAATCCTTTTTCCAGACGAAGAAAATGGTCTTTGGACCATGGAGTTTGATGGTGCATGAGGAAGAGAAGTAGCAGAAATTAGTGTTTGGATACTTAGGACATTACATTAGCCAAACAAAATCCCTCGCAATGTGAGAATGAGCTCTTGCAAGCTGGCTTTTGAATGTTCAAATAATGAGGTGGAATATGAGGGATTGATTGTTGGCCTCAAAATTCTAAAAAAGTTGGGAGAAAAAAAGATTTATGTTTATGGTGACTCTGAGTTAGTGATTAAGCAAGTCGAAGGGGAATACCAGGCTAAACACCCAAGAATGAGAGCTTATCACAATGTTGTACTTGATATTCTCAAAACTTTTTCATAATATACATTATCTCTTTTTCCTAGAGCTTAGAATGTCATAACTTATTCACTTGCCACTGCATCCAGTATATTGAATATTCCTTTTCATTATAATCATAAGTACTCCATCCATGTTAAGCATCACCCAGCTATCCCAGATAACATGAGGTTTTCGCAAGTATTTGGTGATGATAAGCAAATAATTAGTTTTCTGCAGTTGGAAGGAGAATTTCAGAATTCTCACATTGATGATGCATACAATTTTGATCCACATCCATTCAGCTGACACTAAAGTATTACAGCTCAAGGACAACAACATTCTAGGAAGCTTGGTTTCTTTGGAAGAGTTACTTGACAAGGATGATATTTCAAAGAAGCCCACCATGGTTCCTACTGAAAAGGGAGTAGAAGATGTTAACATTGGCACAACTAAAAATCCTAAATTGGTCAAACTATCAAAGTCTCTATCTCCTAAAATAAAGGTAATTACATGTCGTTAATGAAGGAATTTTCCGATGCATTTTCTTGGGATTACTCTGATATGAAATTTTATGATAAGAGTATCATTCAACACGTCATTCCTATAAAGCCAGATCATAAGCCATTTCACCATAAATTGACAAGAATCAATCCCAATTTGCTGTCATCAATTGAAAAAGAGGTAAATAGACTTTATAAGTCTAGAATAATTGTTCCTATTCAATTTTATAAATGAATGTCTAATCTAGTACGTGTGAGGAAAAACACTGGGGAAATTTGTCTATGTATTGATTTCATAAATCTCAATAAGGTGTCCCTAAAAGGCAACTATCCTCTACCTAAGATGGATCACATACTTCAGAAGGTGATCGGGTCCTCTAGGATGTCACTTCTTGATGGATACTCTGGGTATAATCAAATTCTGGTACACAACGATGACCAGCTCAAGACATCCTTCACAACGCCATGGGGTACATTCATGTATACCAAGATGCCTTTTGGGCTCAAGAATGCAGGAGCTACCTTTCAACAGGCTATGGACATAGCATTTGCAAATGAAAAAGATATATTTCTAGTTATCTATCTTGATGGTCTAACAATATTTTCAAAAACTAATGAAGATCACTTCCATCACTTAAGGATTGTTTTTCAGAAATGCAGAAAATTTGGCATCTCACTTAACCCAAAGAAGAGCTTGTTCGTCATGGAAGAAGGTAAGCTTATAGGACACATCATCTCTAAATATGGCATCCACATTGATCCTAACAGAGTGGAGGCTATTCAACAATTAGACTTCCCTACGAACAAGAAAGAGATTTAGTTGTTCAATGGGAAAATTAATTTTTTGAGGAGTTTTATTCCTAATCTAGCTTAGCACTTGAAAGAAATGAAAAATATGTTGAAGAAGGATAGCAAGGTAAAGTGGTCTTTGGAGGCTATGATATAATTTCATGCGGTAAAGTTTGCATTATCTATTGCTCCTATTTTGATTAGCCCAGATTATACCTCAGATTTCATCATTTTTTCTTTTGCTTTTGTGCGCACATTAGCAGCAGTCCTAATGAAAAAAAAGATCAAAAAAATGAGCAGCCTATAGCATTCTTCAGTCGCACTATAAGAGATTCAGCATTGAGATATAATATCATTGACAAATAGGCATTGGCATTGGTAAAAGCCCTCAAAGATTCTGAGTTTATATTCTACATTCACATACTATTGCTTATGTCCCTACTGTAGCAGTAAAGGAAATTATTGTACAAACAGATCTAGAAGGCAGAAGAGGAAAATGGATTGTAGCAATGCTAGAATATGACTTGGAGATCAAACCTACAAATCTCATCAAAGGACAAGGGTTAGCCAAGCTTACGGTGGAATCAAATCTACATGCACTGGATATTAATTTGATGGCTGCACTATCAGAAGAATCAGGAGAAAAGGACCATTTCTTACAAGTGTCTGATATGTTCATGTCTTCACCTTAGTACACTAATATTATCTATGTCCTGCATCACTTTAATCCTCCTCCGAAATTTCCCAAAAGTAAAGTTAGATCACTGAAACTCAAAGCTTGAAAATATTGTATTTTGGATGGTGTTTTATTTTGGAAAGATCCTGGAGGTGTGCTGCTGAATTTTTTAATAGAAAATGAAGCTAAAGATATAATGAAGGATTTTCATAAGGGAGATTGTGTAGGTCATCATTTTTGGAAAACTACAACAAAGAAGATCTTAAGAGTTGGTTTCTATTGGCCCACCCTCTTTTCTGATACATACAAAACAGTCATGAGCTGCCATGAATGTCAAATTTTTCAAGGAAAGAGGAAACTTCTACCATTACCACTACAACCAATTTTGATTTTAGCTCCTTTCCAGCAGTTGGGTCTTGATTTCATTGGCGCAATCCATCCTTCATCTTTAGCACAACACAAATGGATTTTAACAGCCACCGACTACTTTACAAAGTGGATTGAAGCTATCCCGACCAGGCAAGCTACTGATTCTGTCATCATTCAATTTCTAGAGTCTAATATCTTGTCTAGATTTTGGTGCCCATAGAAAATAATAACATACAATGCTGCTTCTTTTAAATAAAAAAGAATGGTGGATTTCTACGCCAAATATCATATTATGTTAGGACATTCTACTACTTATCATCCACAAGGGAACGACCTAGCTGAATCTTCCAACAAATCTTTGGTTAACATCATCAAAAAGGTCCTGGAAGTGAACAAGAGGAATTGGCATAAAAAACTCGTGAATGCTTTGTGGGTGGATAGGGTTAGCACAAAAAATTCAATAGGTATGTCTCCTTTCCAGCTAGTATATGGAGTTGACACAATATTTCCTTCATCTCTTGTTGTCCCAGTAATGAAAATCCTACAAGAATTGGATAGTGAAACTAATGACATACAAAGAAGAATAAACTAGATGATTCATTTACAACAGATAAGAGAATAATTTTTTCAGAACACGTCCAAACTCCAAGAGAAAATAAAAAAAAAAATTATGATCGCAAAACCAAGGAAGACAATTTCAATTTGGGAGACGTAGTCCTTCGGTGGGATGCTAGAAAAGAATTCAAATGAAAACATGGTAAGTTTGAGAACTTATAGAAGGGACCATATAAAATTTATGCTTTCATAGGAAATAATTCTTTCTTGTTGGAAGAGATGGATGGAAAAGATTATTCAGGAGGGGCAATTAATGGTAGGATTCTCAAGCACTACTATCTCTAAAATCCTGAAAGGTCATCATCATTGTACATACCGGTGTGTATTTACTTCTAACATTTTAAATAGATGTCATCAGAGTTTGAAGCCTGAGGTGAAGTACTTAAGACTCTTTGAGTCAGTACTGTTTTCATTTTTTTTTTTTTCTTTTGTCATGTCAAAAGGTCAGTCAGTTTGAAGACAAAAAATCAGTTTTTATTCATGTTGACGCCATTGCCCACTAAATAAGGCCACTTGATCTACGGTTTTCTTGACACGTCCAAGGAGTTTCCATCCCCAGTTGGAGCCAATGCTAGTGTCAATCTTGTTAACCTATCACCTGGATTAAAAAAATCTTTTACCATGTTCTTCTCAGGCTTTCATCATCAATCTTTTCTGTTACTAGGTCTACACATCAAATTTGGTCATTGTATGGTCAATCCAAAGATGAATTCATTGTTTCAAATTTTGCTCATGCTGTTTGCTTATCATATTTTATGAAGGTTCCACCATGAAAATGGGTCAAGTCATCATCATCATTCCATTAGGTATTAGGTCATCCATTAGGTCACAAGGGTCCCCAAGGTCCACCATTTCCATAAAAAAAACCAGAAATATGTCAGACATGATAAAGCAACTGTCAATGAATTTATCATGATTTATTCACACACTTTTGATATTTTCATGACATCAAAGGTTTCAGAAGAAGGAATATCTAGCACTCAATAAAGAAAAATCACACTTGCAATGGTAAAGGTAAAATCTATCTTCAAAAATTGAAATCAGTTCACAAAGGAGGGTTGGTTTCTTTTGTTTTTTTTGAAAAAGTGAAGAAATTATCCCTATATAAACTTAAAAAGACTCATAAAATTTTCATTCATATCCCATTCACTCCTCGTCATCGAGCTCACTTGCCCAAAAAAGAAAAAAACTTGTTTCCTTAGGAGACATTGGCCAAAAATTGAAGGCGATGTGCATATATACACTACGTTGCACTTACGAGGCAGGCTCTGCGCATAGGTAAACTGCACTATGCTTTGGCGCTGTGATAGAAGAACTGGGTTGCGCACAGGACAGAGTACCCAAAACTCACCCAAATTTTCCCAAATTCCAAATTCTTGCTTACAAGCTTGGTCAAATAGCTTTCTAAAGCTAAGGAACAAGTAAGTATATCATTTCCCTCTTTATTTTCTTTCCCAATTTCATTCCATGTCCATAATTTCTCAAGCTAGGGTTTGTAGCAAAATTTCCATGGGAAATGCTAGTGTAGAAATGGTCATTATAACTTTTCATCTCCAAAACATGTAAATTGATATTCTACACCTGCACACATGTTTGATGAGTCATTTTGACTAGTTCATCCACCTCTAAGCAAAGTTTAAACACTAAAAAAACAAAACCCTTGCTCATTCCTAGAGTTATTTTGGGCAAATCTCATCATAAACCTTCTTGGTCTCACTTACAATCAACCACATTTGTTCACTATTTTCCTCACTCATTTCCATCAGTTTTTCAAAGCCATCTCATCTTTCATAAAACCCCTCCCATCATTTTGTCAAAATCTCTCACATATCGCTTCATTTTCATTCTCACCTCACATCTATTTTCACTTCCTACTGCTAGAACTTTGTGTCATTATGGAGGTTGAATCTTCACCAAAAAGAAAGAGACAACACAAAGGAGGGAGGATTCTCAAATATGAACCATCAAATTGCAACCAAATCAACTCCTATCCTTTCATCAAGCAATGCTTTGAGGATGTTCACTACTTGGAGTTTTGTAAAGGAGTAAGTGAAGCAGGGTTTTATGAGCAGCTGACAGATTGGGTAGTTACACAACTGGAAGGAGCGATAGTTGTTATTGCTAGTATTGAGTTAGCTTCTCAGTGGCCTCCATCTCACTAGCAACTAGTTTACCAAACAATGGTGAATATTGGTTCAAGGGAATGAGTATAGATCTTGAAAACTACAAGCCCTTCTTAAAGACTCCATACAAAGATACAAATACTCACCTCATGCCTTTCAGATATTTCCTTGAGAAGTATGCCCCTTTAGTGAAAGCCATCATGAGGTTCTTTACTTGTGAAGGTAGATTCTCCAGGTTGTATGCCTATCATATTTGCCTCTTGATGCACTTCACATCTCAAAAGCCACTCAACATGTGCAATTACCTGTTTAGGAGCATTTCAAAAATGTCTGAAAATATACAATTAAAGGAAAAAGAGCACTCTTCAAGCTTGTTCCATCACAATCTCATCAAAACCATTGTCCTTTATCAACTGGTAGAGAGGGGTATGGATTGGGAAGCCTTTTTAGGAACATATTTAAAATGGCATGAGAAAAATACAACATCTCAGTCCCCAAGTGCACCGAAACAACAAACAGAGATGGGGTCATCTAGCAAAATAGCAGAGAAGATTCAGCTACCTAAGCTAGAGGTGACCAAAGTGTATAAGGAAGGGCAGAGGTTTGTGTTTTCTCCTCACAAAGAGAAAGGGGCCAATCCTTCTTCATCGACAAAGCAGAAATCGACAACAAAGGATAAGGAGACAGTTGAGCATGAATTTGAGCTTATTGATTTACAGGAGGAAGATGGGACTTCAATTATGAGACAGTCTATCAGGGACAAGGACTACCAAATCAAGGAGCTCGAAATAAATCTAGAAAGGAAAAAGTATATTATATCATTCCTTGAACAGGAAAACAGTCAACTCAAAGCAAAACCGTTGATCCTAGAAAAGGAAAAATCTAAGTTAATGCAGCAAATTGGAAAAGGTAAGGAAATCGTGACATCAAGCAAGCCTAAAGCATAACAGGTGAAAGGGAAAAAGAAATGACCAAGAATGAGAGGTCTGAAGGAACCATTGCAAGAGGAACAAAAACAAATATTACTTAATGAAGACCTTGACCTAGAAGAAAGGATTGCCCTAGAGGTACATCAAGATAAAGAATATTAGGTTAATAGGGTAAATAAACACTTAGAGAAGCTATGGGATAAGGAAAATAGAGATAATCAAATTCTCAGACACATGGCACATCATTATCAAGCTCAAAACATGATCACCAATGTCAAAGTGAAACAACTTAAAAACTAGCTCAAGGAGGCCAAAAAAGATCAAAAGGGTGATGGAAACTTAAATATTCTTTCTGAAGCATCCATGAAGCTATAACAAACTCATTTTTACACCTTCCCTCCAATTTTGAGCTAATTCTGAGCATTTTGAGTTTTTTGGCAAATTTTGGTCTAAATTCAGAAATTTAGTCTTTTTAGAAGCTTTTTGCTCAGGCCTCCATTTGAGGAAAGGTCTACACTTTTGGAAAGGTCTTGACATCCTCTAAAAACCCATTTTTCATTTTTTGGTAGAGGTGTCTTATTTTTAGAGAAAAAGGCAAAAACGTGGCAAAAAACTAGCATTTTGGACCATTTTTTGACAGGCGCTGCGCTTTTGGAGTGACCTTGAGAGAATGGATTTTTGAAGGTCTTTCCATGCTCCAAATTAAGAAATTCAAACTGTTCAGGAAACTATAATTTAAGGTCTAGTTGACTGTTCTCTCAGATTTTCATTTTTACACATGGAAGGCACCTAAAAATCAGCTCAAAGACAGTGCTTCACTTCTGCACTTTTTGTGTTTTTATTTGCAAAATTTCACTGTGTAAAATTTCTAGTTTCTAGTTTGACTTGGTCAAATTCAAGATTCCTTATGTAATGGCACAAGTTACGAGGCTAGGTGATGATGGTTTTCACTTCCTACTGCTAGGACTTTGTGTCATCATGGAGGTTGAATCTTCACCAAAAAGAAAGAGACAACACAAAGGAGGGAGGATTCTCAAATATGAACCATCAAATTGCAACCAAATCAACTCCTATCCTTTCATCAAGCAATGCTTTGAGGATGTTCACTACTTGGAGTTTTGTAAAAGAGTAAGCGAAGCAGGGTTTTATGAGCAACTGACAGATTGGGTAGTTACACAACTGGAAGGAGCGATAGTTGTTATTGCTAGTATTGAGTTAGCTTCTCAGTGGCCTCCATCTCACTAGCAACTAGTTTACCAAACAATGGTGAATATTGGTTCAAGGGAATGAGTATAGATCTTGAAAACTACAATCCCTTCTTAAAGACTCCATACAAAGATACAAATACTCACCTCATGCCTTTCAGATATTTCCTTGAGAAGTATGCCCCTTTAGTGAAAACCATCATGAGGTTCTTTACTTGTGAAGGTAGATTCTCCAGGTTGTATGCCTATCATATTTGCCTCTTGATGCACTTCACATCTCAAAAGCCACTCAACATGTGCAATTACCTATTCAGGAGCATTTCAAAAATGTCTGAAAATATACAATTAAAGGAAAAAGAGCACTCTTCAAGCTTGTTCCATCACAATCTCATCAAAACCAATGTCCTTTATCAACTGGTAGAGAGGGGTATGGATTGGGAAGCCTTTTTAGGAACATATTTAAAATGGCATGAGAAAAATACAACATCTCAGTCCCCAAGTGCACCGAAACAACAAACAGAGATGGGGTCATCTAGCAAAATAGCAGAGAAGATTCAGCTACCTAAGCTAGAGGTGACCAAAGTGTATAAGGAAGGGCAGAGGTTTGTGTTTTCTCCTCACAAAGAGAAAGGGGCCAATCCTTCTTCATCGACAAAGCAGAAATCGACAACAAAGGATAAGGAGACAGTTGAGCATGAATTTGAGCTTATTGATTTACAGGAGGAAGATGGGACTTCAATTATGAGACAGTCTATCAGGGACAAGGACTACCAAATCAAGGAGCTCGAAATAAATCTAGAAAGGAAAAAGTATATTATATCATTCCTTGAACAGGAAAACAGTCAACTCAAAGCAAAACCATTGATCCTAGAAAAGGAAAAATCTAAGTTAATGCAGCAAATTGGAAAAGGTAAGGAAATCGTGACATCAAGCAAGCCTAAAGCATAACAGGTGAAAGGGAAAAGGAAATGACCAAGAATGAGAGGTCTGAAGGAACCATTGCAAGAGGAACAAAAACAAATATTACTTAATGAAGACCTTGACCTAGAAGAAAGGATTGCCCTAGAGGTACATCAAGATAAAGAATATTAGGTTAATAGGGTAAATAAACACTTAGAGAAGCTACGGGATAAGGAAAATAGAGATAATCAAATTCTCAGACACATGGCACATCATTATCAAGCTCAAAACATGATCACCAATGTCAAAGTGAAACAACTTAAAAACCAGCTCAAGGAGGCCAAAAAAGATCAAAAGGGTGATGGAAACTTAAATATTCTTTCTGAAGCATCCATGAAGCTATAACGAACTCATTTTTACACCTTCCCTCCAATTTTGAGCTAATTCTGAGCATTTTGAGTTTTTTGGCAAATTTTGGTCTAAATTCAGAAATTTAGTCTTTTCAGAAGCTTTTTGCTCAGGCCTCCATTTGAGGAAAGGTCTACACTTTTGGAAAGGTCTTGACATCCTCTAAAAACCCATTTTTCATTTTTTGGTAGAGGTGTCTTATTTTTAGAGAAAAAGGCAAAAAAGTGGCAAAAAACTAGCATTTTGGACCATTTTTTGACAGGCGCTGCGCTTTTGGAGTGACCGTGAGAGAATGGATTTTTGAAGGTCTTTCCATGCTCCAAATTAAGAAATTCAAACTGTTCAGGAAACTATAATTTAAGGTCTAGTTGACCGTTCTCTCAGATTTTCATTTTTACACATGGAAGGCACCTAAAAATCAGCTCAAAGACAGTGCTTCACTTCTGCACTTTTTGTGTTTTTATTTGCAAAATTTCACTGTGTAAAATTTCTAGTTTCTAGTTTGACTTGGTCAAAGTCAAGATTCCTTATGTAATGGCACAAGTTACGAGGCTAGGTGATGTAGGAATGAATAAATTTATATAATAGGTTTTTTTTTTTATGTTTATTAGGTGTCATAAAAGAAGCAAACTCCTAAACAAACTCTTCATGAGGTGTTTGAGTTGCACCTTCTCACTCTCAGTTATTGGTTGAGAGAATCTTGGAGTCAATTCCTCCACCAAGGAATTCGAATCCTGAAGGTGGGAAAGTGGTCTATGAGAGTCTATAATTACTATTTCACCTCAGGAGAAGAGGGTTGAACTTTTTGTGAAGGAGGCTTGCATTGTAATCATCTTTCAGTTAATACAGATACAGGTTGCAGCTATTTTCAAGGAACTCTAGCCTAGTGAGTTCATGGTTCTTTTACTTCATTCTTTTTATTTTCTCATGGTCTAAACATATTTATCTACATTATATCTCTTCTTTCTATGAATTCCTTGTGGTAAAATACTCAGAATTCTTGTTTTCAAGCTCTGTTATTTGGTTTTCATAGTTATGTGTTTTGTCTTCCTAAGCTAATGAAGTCATGTTTATTTGTGCTCATTAGTTTCTTCCACTCTATATCCTCTATGCTACACTAAAAAATACTCAAATTACACCATGGCTTCTGAAATATAGCTCCTTCTTATGTTTGCTCCTGCATTCCCACAACCTAGACCTACTTGTGGCTCCAAACCCTAAGTTCAGCAAATCCTTAAAAAAAAAAACCAAATTTACACAAACAAACAAACAAATACTCATATCTAGTCTAAAATCCATTTGCTTTAAAGTCATATCACTGATAAAATACATAGAGAGATCCCTCTCATGCTCAGTGGGGCTAGCTATTGAGCTGAAGTGGTTTGAGGTTACCCTTGTCGATTTCCTTTTTAGCCTAGGAGATTGTAAGGACTAACATAGTCTTTACATAGGATTTGGTCAAAATCTGGGCTTTAAGCCACAAAACTTACCTTGGGGGATCCCACACCCAACTGCGTGCTACGCTTGCTAGATGGTGGGGTACACACAAGTACAACTTTGATGAATGGCATGATTACCGGAGGATGATGATGATGTGATTTGGTCATCCTAAAGTATGGTTAACTAAGAAATACGATGGGAGGAATGATCTATGCGATCATTTAGCAAAGTGAACTATGGTCTACATAATAGGGCCACAGCCAAAGTGGGTGCACTTATTTTTTCACACTCTAGATATTATCCCTATGAATCGGTACCTAGAAACAGAGCTCCGCCATGACACCACAATGTGGGATATCTTAAGGGAAGGCTTTTTTATGACCTTCAGTTTTGAAGATGGATTTGAAAGCATTGAAGAGGCACTACAGGAGGTTAAGGCAACAATCTTCAGAATTTTGCAGGATCCTTTGGAATTGGTTGAACTAGATTGAAGCATCTAGCTATTCCGTGCACTGGAATGCTATGATGTGTCTACTAAAGGGGAGGATGAGTATCCAAGTAATATCAATATCCCAGAAATAGAAGGCCACTGCGAGGTCGAAGGTGTGTAGATAGAGAACCCAAATATCACTGCACCATTAAAGATTAGGCAAGTAAACATTGGTACTGAAGCAGAGCCATAATTGCAAAGATTTGAGATTACTGGGATAATGCCACGATGGATAAGGTTGCTAAATTTCTCTGCAAATATCAATATTTGTTTCCTACAAAATTTTCGGACCTAAAAGGCATCGTAGGTGACCTAGGCATGATGAAGATTACCATAAAACCATACACGAAGCCTAATAAGCAGAGGTTGTATGACCTTAACCCCAAATACAAGGAAAAGGTTTGCTTGGAATTAGACAAGATTCTTGAGGCAGGTATTGTTGAACCAATGGAGGAATTAGATTGGGTGAGCCTAATGGTAGTTCAGGAAAAGAAGAAGAAGGGAGAAATAATAAGGATTTGTGTATGTCTAAGAAAGATTAACGATGTCTACATCCATGATCCTTTTCCAACATCATTTACTAATGAAGTATTGGATAATGTTGGAGGGTAGGAGGCTTAATCATTCACTGATGGGTTCTCTAGGTACCATTAGATTAATATCGCACTGGAAGATAGGAGAAAAGAAAACTTCGCAATAGAATGGGGTTGTTTTCAGTACACAGTGATGCCATTCAGAATGAAGGATGTGCCAATAATATTCTCCCATGTAGTCATCGTGATGTTCAAAGAATTCATTCACAAATTTTGGGAGGTATACTTTGATGACTGGATAGTGTTTGGGTTAGTAAAGCGCCATGTATCTAGTCTACACTTCATGTTGGATACGTGCCAAAGATATCAGATTGTGGTGAGCCTGAAGAAATGCTTTTTCTATGTCCCTTTTGGAATTTTGCTGGGTCATGTGGTGTGCAAGCAAGGACTAATGTTGTATCCTACCAAGATCTCGGTAATAGTCAGTTTGGAGGCCCCAAGGAGTGTCAAACAGTTGCACGCAACGCTGTGCCATACTGGGTATTATCGAAAGTTCATTAATGCTTATGCTCAGATTACTGTGCTTATGGAGAAGCTATTAAAGAAGGATGCTACATTATGTTGGGATGAATAATGTCAGCGCAGTCTGGATGTATTGAAAGAAAAGATGGTCATTCCACCGTTATTGGTCTTCCTATATGGGAAGAAGGAATTCAATGTGCATGTTGATGCCCCATGTATTATGTTGAAGCAGTGCTGACACAGACTAGTGAAGGAGAGATGGATCACCCTATAGCCTTTGCGAGAAGGAAATTATCAAAGGCTGAAAAGAACTGCTCAACGATAAAGTGTGAGGGATTGGATATGGTGTATGCACTGAGAAAATTCAGACACTATCTGTTGGGAGGACATTTCAATATCTAAATGGACCACTCCACCTTGAAGTACCTAGTTAGTACGCCTGTATTGGGGGGGAAGATATGAAGATGGATGCTGTTGTTTCAAGAATATCATTTTGAGGTAATTATGAAGCCAGGAAGGTTGAATGTAGGACCTGACCATTTGTCACAAATTGAAGCAGGGGAAGTGCCTACTAATTTGGAGGAAGGGCTACCCGACGCACAACTCTTCATGGTGCACATAGCGGATGACCACTTTGCAGATATCATCCACTCTTCTACCACAGGGATGGCTCTAGAGGGATACACCAGCGAGAAGAAAAAAGAGTTGGTGGTATGCGCAAATGTCTTCTCCTTAATTGGAGGACATTTGTATAAGATGGGATCATACGAGATACTCCAGTGGTATGTGCCTGATTTTGAATGAAATAACATCCTCGCTAAAGCTCATGGAGGAGCTGTAGGAGGACATTATGCAGGAAAAGTGACAGTGCATAAGATTTTGCGCACAGGTTTTTGGTGTTACATTACATAAGGATACCAAAGCATATTGTAGGGCATGTGATGCATGTCAAATAATGGGTAGGCCATCACGAAGGGATGAGCTATCTCTGAACCCTTAGGTGTCATTGCAACTAGTTGAGAAATGGGCAATCAACTTTGTAGGACTGATTCAACCCCCAGGCAAGAGAACAAGCGAGTGATATATCATCACTGCGACAAAGCATCTGACTAGATGGGTGGATGCACAACTGTGAAGGATTGTACAAGGTCTACAACAGCTAAAATCTTGTTTGAGTACATCTTAACTAGGTTCAATTGAACAAACGTGTTGATGAGTGATTGCGGTATGCACTTCCAAAATGAAACGATTAGCATGTTGACCGAAGAGTTCCAGGTTTATCATCATAAGAGTACACCATATCATCCTCAGGCTAATGGAACAATTGAGGCCTTCAATAAGATATTGGATAATGCACTGACAAAGGTTTGCAACATGCAACGGTATTATTGGGACGTGCACGTACCAGCAGTATTATGGCCATACAGGACTACTTGCAAAAAACTAACAGGTCAGGCACCTTTCCGGTTGGTCAATGGCATAGAGGCTATGATTCCTATGGAATATATCGTGCCTAGTATATGCATAGCAACTTTCACAGGGATGGAAGACTACAAAGCCTTGGAATAATGGCTCGTGCAGTTGATGGAGCTTGAAGAGGATAGATTCTTGGTTGGATTTCATCACCAAGTACAGAAGGAACGTGAAAAAGCATGGCATGGTCAACACATCAAACTGCACACATTCAAGGTAAATGATTTGGTATTATTATGTAATAGTAAGTTCAATAAATTTCCAGGAAAGTTTCAGATGCACTAGTTGGGCCCATATGTCATCAAAGGAATCAAATATGGGGCCATGGTTCAGCTCATAAAGATGAATGGAGAACCTTTTCTGAGAAGGGTGAATGGGAGCCAGTTGAAGTCGTATGCAGGAGATCCATCTCTTTGACTATATGGTGGTCGAACAATCTTAGTGCTCTAGGAAGCTATAAGGGAGTGCGGGACTATAAACTACACTGTCCAATTTTGGATACTATGGGATAGGGGGGCTACACAAAATAGGGTGATGTCATAGTACCAAAAGCTACGCGAAGGGAGCTGTGCTATGGAGGGAGATACCGTGCAACACCAGAAAATGACCATTAGAGTCGTTGCTCATGATTTTACATCCAGGAGACGGTTAAGAGGAGTATGTGGGCAGCATTTAAAGCTAAAATATTTGGAGATCTACTGCCAAATTAGCATTAATGGACAATTTTTTGTGGGACCAATCAGATTTGAATTCGGTTTCCCCTATAAATTATGTGTGCCAGTCCAACAGAGAACACTTTGCACCCTTAGAGTTTTTGAGTTGTGCTATCTTTCGCTTATGAATCATAAGTTCTTCGAGGATTTGGTCACAATATTTGTGTTTGATAATCTACTTGAGGAAACCCAACAATTCATTTGTAGCACTATGTCAAGACTAGGTCTCGCTGATACTACAAGCACCAGAGGAACTGTTTCCTCCGAAGGAGCAGCTCCAGAGGCTGTGAGCATTGAGGCTAGGGCTCCAAGGCCTACAATGCCAAGGTCACTTAGGCCAAAGCCTACACCTGTGAGAGAGACCCAAAATCCAAAGAAAGACAAGAAGAAAAGTTTGGTGCCAGTGTGCAAGTCACCTCGGAATCATTTTATTACCTAGGTGTAGAGGAAGGATAAGAAACCTGAGAAGGTTGTAGATTTGGAGGCTGAAGAGGGAGCTGAATATATAGATGCATAGGGCACGAATCCCATCACCAATTTCCCAGAATACATCCCTCCAAGTAAAGGGAAGGTCACTAAGTACCCAGATTTAGAGAAGTTTTTCATTCACATGCCCCTATTTCCAGAAAATATAACCTTCAAAGGTTTGCACTTGGCGTTCATTCCCCTTTTGAAGATGGAAGATTGGGACCTGGTTGACCATGAGAGGTTCCCCCACCTCGCAATAGAAAATTATATGATGTGGGTGTATTATAAAGACTCAGGTGTCATTGAGTTAGAGTCAGTTGAATGATTGCCGAAGTAGAGAAATCTGGATTGTTGAACCTGCTGTGGGTGCCCCACTACCACTGCTCCAACATTAATACCACCATGTATACAGCAGCTACTTAGTCTGGTGCATGATGGGTGCTTTTGGCTTAGCATGCCCATCCCCATCACGGATATGCTCATACACAGGATCACGCACCTGCCATACGAAGGTCTAAATCCATCCAAGGAGTTTAGTGGAAAGACAAGTGAGAGATACTTAGCAGAGCAGATGAAGAAGAAATTTAAGCTTATCAAGAAGTTGCTCGTGTACTCCCTAACGTCCATAAATTATCCCGCTGTAAAAATTTCGTCCTAGATACTAGACGACAAGGTTACAAGGAAGCGTCACGCAGAAGAGGTTCAGGCACCTGTGATCTTGTTAGCTGCACAATGTGCATTTTAACTAGTCATACTACTTATGTAGCGAATTCCTTACGAATTGTTGCAAGGTCCAAGATGAGATAAATACCTTCCACTACGTGTGGTTGGCACACTCCATTATGCTGGTTGCTTGGGATCTACTAAAGGACAACTAGTTTCCTCCCGTGGAGGTCGGATTGCTAGAAGCTCCATAGTTTTCCTCCCTATGGACCATAAAGGACCCCATGTGGGTCACCGAGACAAAACTTTTCTGGGTATTGATGGAGTCAAGCTTCCACATGGCCATCAACCAACACCCATAGTTGTCCCTGACCATATATGAACAGCTATCTGAATATGTTGAGTTCAAGGTAGATTTCCACTGCGTCTGCATCAGGGTGCATAAGGACCCACAACATAAGTGGTTTGATCTACCATAACTAGTTACCGACGATGCCATAAAGGAAGTAATCAAGTGCTGGCCAACAGATTGGCATACTCCATCTGATTTGCATGAAGGCACCAGTAAAGGTACAAGGAGTTAAGTAGAAAAAAAGCGGAAGGATGCAGTGAAACATGTGACGTAGAAATTGGCCACGCAGCGAAGAAAAGAGGCCAAAGAGAAGGCCCAAAAGGAAAAGCAAATGGAAAAGGAATGCACTGCAAAGGGGTATACTGAACAGGAACAATGTGTATTTGAACGAAGCGGTGAATCTCCTTCGCTTGAGGTCGAGGAGGAAGAGTAGTCAGCGCAGGGCAATGGAGGTGATGATGGGAAGAGCACCCCATTTTGTGTGAGGAAGCGCATAGAACAGCAGTAGGAGGGGTCTTGGAAGAAGACCAAGGTGACTAAACCATCGGTGGATCGCATTATGCTCATAGAGGGAGATCTTGATGAGATCGAGGACAAAGTGCATGAAACTACATCTGAGTTATTGTAGCAGTTGAGCACTAGCACATGTAGTCCTTAGGTAATATTCAGAAGGATCTACACAAACAATAGATCGAGACCAAAATAATTTAGGTGGGCACAGGTTAGGTCAGCGCCACACAAACGAGCATGGCCCAAGGAACAAGTCAGGTTGTCGAGCTGGTCAAAACAGTGGACCTTTGGATACTTGCACTTCTAGAAGTGTCCCTGAGTGTGGAATCGACTGATGAAAAGATCATCATTACCACCTTGAAGAACATTGGCCTCAACATTGCAGCGCTCCCCAATGAATATCTTCACATGCTGCAGACATATGTGACAACGGAATTAAGAGTGCAGGAGCTATGTGCTCTTAGTCTAATTAGAGAGTATAGGGTGAACAACAAAAAAATGTTCACTTAGAAGATGGAGGCCCTAAAGGAAAGGGATACAATCCAGGTGCAGAATGTGGCATTGGCGATAGCAGTTGTAGAGGTGTGTCAAATAGTGTTGAAGTTACACATCCCCGAGGAAGCGCAACTAGAGACCAAGATCTAGAAATCTTCTGCTTGTGTCTATGATGCAAAGGTAGAAGTGGCCAGAGTTCAATTTGAACTCAATATGAAAATTATAGAGTTGGAACACAAGTCACAACCTTCAAATCTGTCCATGGTTAGGGAACACCGCAACGCTGTCATCAAGGAAAGGATAGCTATTGTGGATGTCATGGTTGCTGACTATACAACTTTGTTTGAATAGGTCATGGAAGTGGTGATGACCCTACAGGAGGATCCCACCCTGCAGATATTGAATATAGAGATTTGCGAGCTCCAACAGAAGTACGACGAAGTGAGGGTGACATCGCACTCCATTGCTACAATGCAACACCTCTCCAAGTTGCAGGAGGAAAAGAAGCTCCTTTCTTAAGTGGAAGCAAAGAAAAAAAAAGAGGTACTGCTTAAGGCATGGTTGGGTCCTTGGTTGGACAAAGCCTACCTAGTCTCAGCCAATATTTAGAAAAATTTGATGAACTTGTAGCTTACACAGCAGAAGATCAAGCAAGTTGGTGAAGGACCAACTATAGAGCAACTAGTCGAACAGGTGAAGCAGGGAGCCATGCAAAGCGTGGCTGAAGTAGCAGTTGTGTATGTGGAGATCAAAGATCTTCGAGGGTGAGTCACTCCCTTTGTGTTGGGGGCCTGTTGAGATGGGGTCCCCTAGGTCAGTTTTGGGGAAAAGGCCCAAGTTTTGATGTAAAAATATGTGAAGTCTCTTCAAATTATGGGTGCAGAGCGTGATGTTAGTTAAGAGTCAAAAATGGCTTTTACCCTCATTCAGGTAAACTTAAGTCATCTTTTAAAGATCTACCCATGGTCCGCGGACCATGGGATTCTATAAATAGGTGTGTCTTAGAGATTCTAAGGGAGATAGATAGAGATAGAAGTATTTTGTCTATGGGTACGTTGGAAGGAGTCTAGAGGGCTAGCACAGGAAAGTAAGAGGTAAGGCTCTGTAGCCGAGTGCGCAGAGGCCTAGAGTATTGTTCACAGCTGAGTGTGTCGACCCCTGCAACTGAGTACACAGGGAAGTGTTGAGTTTGTAAACCTATACAAAAGACTAGTAAAGAAGATGATTGCTGAAATTCCTATGTTTTATATTTTTACTTATGTTATGTATGATTGTGATACACGCTGTGATGAAATAATGTCGTTATAAAATAATTATGTGTTGATGCGCAAATTTACTTGATCCGTCTTATTATCTAAATTCACTTAATGTTAATTGATTACACAAATATCATAACACTTTCTGTTAAATTTATCAAACACTTAAGTAGATCTGAGTAAATACCGACTTGAAGATAATCTATGGTGCACATAAGTAGCTAATTTTCCTATTCAGGGTCTGCAAAAGGCAATCGTAGACCTTCACAGAGGTCAAGAGGCTGATTGAGGGAAGATGTAGTGCTAAGCCTTAAGGGCATAGAGATCTGCGCGAAGGAATATCTTGGTCATAGAAATACATCACACTAATCTCTGGATGCAAAAACTTGGTTCCAGCATCCCCCCATACTACTTCAGGTGAGATTTCAGTCTGTGCTATGTGGATTGATGCTGAAGGGTCAGTAGTGTAGGGTTTCGTTTGGCACAACTACCTCTAAAACTTGTTTAGGATCCACTAAGCCAATAGAAGGAAAGTAAGGATCAAGCAAGGAAGAGCAAGATCAAGTAGTTTCAGCAGAAATAGTTGCAGGTAACATATTGCATGTGTGATTTTCTAGCTAGTTTTGACATGAATGGATTTTCATGTTGGTTTATGGTACTCTTGTTGTCGATGGCATGGTTTTTCCAAGTTATGGAAAAAAAATTTAGCCTAGCCTTGTCTTTTCCGCATGCCATGGTATTTGGGATGTTTATCTCAGTTTTAAGCTTTGGAATTTCTGAATGGATTTTAGAATGTAGGGTGAAGGTTTCCTCAAGGATTATTCCTAAAGGCCTAGGAATCCCTTGAACAATTTTTGTGAGATACACATTAATGCCTGAGGGAAGAGTCTTAATTTAGGGCCTAGTGATTCAGGATTGGATTGCAGTAAATCCTGAGAGACAAGGAGACAAAAACTTCCCCAAGGATAGTGATGGATTCCAAATGGCATTCCAAGTTTGGTTTGGTTTTGTGATCGGAGCACTGGTTTTGGTGTGATCATGATTTTGTGAGGGTCGAGATGGTTCAATCTATGGATTCCCTTGATTGTTTTTGGATTGGTTTATCCATGAGATCTCACATTCATGCTTGGAATATGACATGGGGATGACTGGCTGAAAGAAATATTTGGTTCAACCATTTCTACGATCGAGTGGTATGTGGAACTCTTGAACCTGGTTGGAATTTCCTACAATTAAGAAAAGCTAAGTTCTCTTGATTTTGTACTTGTTTATATGTGGATTTAATTACTGTTATCTCACTGTTATTTCCATGGTTTTATGTTGTTTTTAACATGGTTAATTGACTAGTTCATGTAATGGCCACTTCATGTATTTACCTGTAATGGTTAAAATGATGTATGCAAGACTTAATTTATGTCATTTTTCATAAGAGTTTTTAGTCATTCATGTTTTGTCTTGTATCCTAGACTTGTAGATTGCATTGATGCCAAGTGTTTGACAAAATGCTAGTCCTAGTTGGGGATGGTCAGGCATTGTCCGGAAGTTGACTTTTGGTTTATTAGTCTTTTCATCACGTGTTTAATGGATTCTGGAAGCTATAGCAAGTTCTAGGTAGTGGATGAGATTCTAGGCTAGAAAAGTTCCTTAAATTCCAGCGACACTGACATAGGTCTGCTTGGAAAAGTCCATGGATACAAGCATGCAGGCTTGTGGGAGCATCCATAGGTCTCTGGATGTTGGCATGGCCATAGCATGGGAGCATACAAGGGTCAAGAGCTCTAAAAAATTAGTGGTACCTAGGGGCAGGATGCCTGAGTGGTTTGGTTGCCTCTTGGGCATGTTGTTGTTGATGTCAAAGGTATGGTTGATGTGTTTTCGTCAATTCCATTTCCTTAAGGTCACCAAGGAGGTTGAATCCTATCCTAGTAGCCTCTCATCACATGTTTACCCTGGTTGGCCTGTTACTTGGGTAGATGTGGGAGGAGGGTGGTTACAGATTGGTATCAGAGCATGATTCACCCCTCGGACTAGATGGGTTGTGTGTTGATCATGCATTCATGTCAGTTGCATATGTCTCAATCATACTTGATGTTTGTTTCATATGCATGGTGCTGGCCATGGTCATAGGGATGTCGCCATGAGAATAATGATGTTATTATGTGAAGTGTGTTTTAATGGGTGTAGGATTGGGTACATGTTGTTTATTTTTGCATACAATCAATATACAGTCATATGGTTGTCGTTGTCACGCACGAGGTCATGGCATGTGTAGTTCATATGGTCATGCATTAATGACTAGACTCTACCTAGAATGATGGGCATATGGTTACATGACTATGTGGTATATTTTATATGATTTCATGATTATATCGTACATTTTTGGGCGTGGGATCCCCCAATGGAAGTTTTGGGGCTAAAAGCCCAGATTTTGGTCATAAATTGTATCTTTTATGTAAATACTCCGCATTTTGTGGGCGTGGAGCACGTAGCTTGTAAATGAGTCATAGGGTTGTTTGCCCTTAATTTTGTAATGTAATGTCAACTAGAGAGACCTACCCATGGTTTGCAGGCCATGGGATTGTATAAATAGAGCGAGGCTCTAAGTTGTAGAGGAATCAATGGAATGATCATGGAATAAAAGCAAAGCGGAATATCTAATGGTAAAGTCGAGTCTTTGGGTTGTAGAGTAGGAGAATGCTCTACAACTAAGTGCGCAGAGGCTTAGTAGTCCACAGCTAAGTGCGCAGACCCCTGCAGCTGAGTGCGCAGGGTGAGTCAAGTCTGTAACTGTTGAAGCATTAATAAAGAGAAGTTTTACATCAATTCTGTGTATTTATTTCCTATTTTCTGTATCGAATATATTGGGTATAAATTGCATTTCTGTCGTCTATATGGTGTGCGAACATATATAACTATGTAGGTTAAGTGAATGTGAGTTAAATTATTTGTTTATGTGAAGTTGACTAACATCTATAAGTGGATAAGTAAGATACGCGGTGTAACTTAGAGAAATAGCAGATTATTGCTATAGCAGCGGGAAATCACCTCAGCCCATGGTTAGGGTTGCGGGAAGAACAATTATAGCAGATCATGAAGGTATCGCGGGTCACAATAGTGCGCGGAGTGACCTACGTGAAGGTAGGCACATTTGGACTAATTCGACCCCTCAAACATCTCAAGGGTGTGGAAACTTCGTTCCAACATCCTCCCATACTGCTTCGGGTGAGACTTCAGTCCGTGCTCCCTGGGCTGATGCCAAAAGGGCCAGTAGTGTAGGGATTTGTTTGTCCAATTAACTTCGAACCTGGGCTAGGACCCTTCAAGCCAACATACATGCATCATGCTGATTTTATGATCTTGCAGATAAGGTATCGTGCCCGAAGTATACTAAGGTACACTGAATTATTGTGATTTGGTTTAGCTCACATAGTATGCCTTGCACGAAAGAGATCAAAATGGCTAGCAAGATGGTAGACTACAAAGACTCTCCTTATGAATCATATGAGAAACGTGGTTTTTGGGAATATAGGTGCAGGTCTTATGGTGGTCACAGGTGAGACAGAGATGACACTATCAGAGATGACAAGTTGTTGGACACTCCAGAAAGGATAGGTGATGGACATAGGTACTTTTGTAGTTCTGGTTTGGACAAGCATCATGATCATAATAGTTATCATCCTTATAGGAGGAGTGATATTTGATACTTTCCAGATGAATTTTAAAAAGAAAAGCCACCTACCTTTGATGGAGAGATTAAGAAATCACAAGATGCAGAGGCATGGTTGCTTGGTATGAAGAAGTTCTTCAAGTTGCATGACTATTCATAAAAAGTAAAAGCAAAGATAGCCAATTTTAGTCTCAAATGTAAATCAAATATTTGGTTAGAAGATGTGAATAATATTAAAGGTATACATGAGCAAAAATTGATGTGGAATGAGTTTGAGTGGTTATTCAAGAATAAGTCTTTATCGAAGAGATACTTTGATGATAGAGCTAAGGATTTGTATGAGTTGCGGATGGGTTCCATAGGAGATGATGAGTAAACTAGCAGGTTCTTGGAGTTGTTGAGATATGTGTCTTACCTCAAGGAGGAGAAGGCTAAGGTTCATAGATTCATTAGTGGAATTCCAGTAGCATACAAAGACCAAATTGAGTTCGATGAGACTAGATTGTTGGAGAAGGCCATCCAAAAGTTGAAACATTGTTATGAGCAGTTGAAGTGCAAAGTTGAGCCTAAGCGTGACTTGAAAGGAAATGAGAAAGCCAAAGGAAAATGGCCACCAAAGTGAGGAAGACATCAAGATGCAAGTGAGAAAGAAAATTTAGTACCTTAGAATAAGTTCAATACAAATGAGAAGGTATATGGAGAGCAATAGGATAGCGGCAGTGGTAGAGAACCATTGCAGTGTTAGATATGTGGCAAGATCATCGTAAGAGGGATTTTTGCAATATTAGGGTGGTAGAACCCAGATATATAGTGATCTGGAGGCACATACAGTTGGTGATGTTGGTAATATAATTCCTTGGATCTGTGCAACTCTGGAAAACAGGCAGGTAGATCATTAGGCATCGATCATTGAGATGGACAGTAATCTTTGTGTTCAAGTTGTTTCTATTCTAATTGATCCTAGATCTAACTATAGTTATTCTAATCCTAACTTGGTGGATAATTTTGGTTTGAGAAATAATTTCATGATAAATATTGGTTGGTACAATTAGCTATAGGTACAAAGAAGAGAGTTCATGATGGGGTAAGAACTTGTGCATTTGAGTTAAATGGTATGCCTAAAATAACACATTTTAATATAATGCCATTGGGATCGATAGTATGCTTGTAGGTATGGATTTCTTGTACCTTCACAAGACCAAAGTGGATTTCTTCAACAAGGCCATTGAGTGTTTGGATGATAGTGGGGAAATAGAACTTTACAGGGGAAGGAGAAGCCTACATCAGTGAGGATGGTTACTGCTATGCAGGGTAAGCATAGTTGCAGAAAAGGTTGTGTAATGTTTGCAGTACATATATCTACTAACAAGGGAAAATATATTGAGGATGCAGAAATATTCAATAGGTACCATGTATTCTAGCTGTATCAAGATGTGTTTTCAATAAATATTCCAGAGTTTCCTCCTCACAGGGAAGTGGATTTCTCTATTCAGTTGGTGCCAGGGGCAACACCAGCATTGAGGACACCTTACAGGATGAGCACTCTGGAGATAGTAGAGTAAAAATTGCAATTAATGGAGGAGCTTGACAAGGGATACATTAGGCCAAGTGTATTTCCTTGGAGTGCACTAGTTTTGTTCATAAGGAAGAAATATGGTACTCTCAGAATGTGCATTGATTATTGGAAGCTGAACAAGGTAATGATAAAGAATAGGTATACATTGCTAATGATCGATGATTTGTTTGATTAGTTGAAGGGAGCAGCAATGTTCTATAAGGTAAACTTGAGATCGGAATACCATCAGCTACGCATCAAGGAAGAGATATATTCAAGGCCATGTTCAGGACCAGGTATGCGCATTATGAGTTTGTTGTAGTTCCATTCGATTTGACTACTTCTCTAGCTACATTTATGTGTTTGATGAATATTGTGTTGTGTCCTTATCTGGACAAGTCTATTATTGTATTCATTGATGACATATTGGTATATTCTAAAAATGAGGAAGAAAAAGTCGAGCATTTAATAGTAGTGTTGATATTGATAAGAGAGCATTTCTTGTATGCTAATCTTAGCAAGTGCAACTTCTTTTAGATAGAAGTGCATTACTTGGGATATGTCATTTCCAAGGAAGGCATAGTTGTAGATCTAGAAACGATAAGGTCCATGACGGAGTGGGAAATTCCTAAGAATGTGGATGAGGTGAGACCATTAATGGGATTGGTGGGTTACTATAGGAGGTTCACCAGCAACTTCTCATGCATTGTATGTCCTATTACATCATTGCAGAGGAAAGGTAAGAAGTGTGAATGGATGGAAGAATGTGTAGCTGGTTTTGAGCAGCTCAAGCAGTTATTGCCACATGCAACAATACTAAACATTGCAGGACTAGACAAGGAGTTTTAGTGTGTACATATGCTTCCAAGAGAGGACTTTGTGGAGTTATCATGCAAGAAGGAAAGGTAGTGTGCTATGAGCATGATCAGAACTATCTAACACATGATCTTGAGCTAGCAGCGATTATACATGCATTGAATATGTGGAGCCACTATCTTCTTGGCATGAGGTTTGTATTGATGACAAAGCATAGTGGGTTGAGGTATTTTTTTTACCAGCCAAATCTAAACGCTAGGTAGGCTAGATGGTTGGCCACCCTTAGTGAGTTCAACTTTTAGATTAGATACATCAAGGGAAAGGAGAATTGAGTTGTGGATCTCTTAGCACAAAGGTGTAGGAAAATAATATAGAAACTATGAGCTCTTATGGGACAGACTTACTTGATAGGATCTTGTAGGTAGGAGAGTGGGAAAGGTAGATGGAGATCATGCATAGGTTACAATAGAGTACAATTACAAGCACATGTATAGGTCTAGGTGTATGTATAAGAACATGTATAGGTATGCCTAATCATGATCTAGAATACCATCTCACAGTAGATGGTTTGGTGAGATTCAGAGATAGGATCTATGTGCCGAATTGCAGTGAGCTCAAGAAGATTATCTTGAGGGATTTTCATGTGAATCCATACTTGGGCCACCAAGTATATTAGAATATCTTGACGGTGTTGAAGAAGTTCTACTATTGGCTGAATTTGAAGAAGGAAGTGGCAGAGTGCATGGCTAGATGTTTAAATTTCAGGAGGTAAAGGCAGAGTGTAAGTATCTAGGTGGTCTACTACATCCTATTGTAATTATGGAATGGAAATGGGAGGTCATTTCCATGGATTTCATTACAAGTCTTCTGAGGATAGTGAGACATCATAATTCGATTATGGTCATAATCAATAGGTTAAGCAAGGTAGCTCACTTCATTCCAGTGAAGGAAACATGTTCAACTAGTGGGGTGGCACAGGTTTTCATCAAAGAGATAGTGAAATTACATGGTGTTCCAAAGATGATTATGTTAAACAGGGATGAAAAGTTCACTTCGAAGTTCTGGAAGGAGTTATTTGTAGGTTTCGATACAAAGTTAGCCTTGAGTACAACTTATCATCCACAGACAGATGGAAAAACAAGGAGGGTCAACATGATCTTGGAGAATATGCTAAGGATGTATGTGATGCACCATGAGAGGAAATGGGAGGAGTATCTTCCATTGGTTGAGTTCGCATACAACAATGGTTATCAGGAGTCATTGAGGATGAGTCTTTTTGAGGCATTGTAAGGATGGAGTTGTAATACTCTCATAAGATAGAGTGATCTAGTGAACATGGTACTTATTGGACCATATATGTTGGAAGGCATGGAACATGAAATCCAAGTTATAAATAAGAATCTAAAGGAAACACAGGATAGACAGAAGAGTTATGTGGACCGAAATAGGGTATTCAAGGAGTTTCAGGTTGGGGAGCATGTGTATTTGCACATGAAGCCCAAGAATATCCATTTGATGATTAGATCATGTGCCAAGTTGACACCACAATATTGTTGGCCTTTTGAGATCCTTGAGAGGATTGAATCAGTGGCTTATCAATTTTCACTCCCTCTAATGGTGAAATTCAATGATTTTTTCCATTATTCACTACTTAAGAGGTATATAAAGGATGTTAATAATGTTATTGACTGGTCTGTATTGAGTGTGGAGAAAGAAGGATAGTTCCAGTCGGAGCCTTAGTGAATATTGCAGCGAAAGAATCTCATGCTCAAGAATAGAGCCATATAGTAAGTTAAAGTGCAGTGGAAGCACTTTGTGCCTGAAAATGCTATATGGGAAACGGTGGATCAGATGCAGGCCATGTATCCTTCATTGTTTGCCAGTTAAGGCGAAGTAGTTTTGGTTTGAGGTTTGGTATATTTTTGGCATATGTTTTGCTGATGTTTTGGTATATATATATGTGTATGGATATAAATACCTCCATGAGTTAAGTTATAAAACTTGAATAAGTTGTATGGTTGTTATCTTTTCATGTTGTCATGATGTTTTTATTTTGAGTGGGTCGTTCATTGTAAATACTACAATGAGCTAAGTTATAAAGATCCATGAGCATTATGTTTGCTTTTCAATGGTTTGGCTGACGTCTTGTTGTGGTTTAACACTGAGGACAATATTCCCCAAGGGAGAGGTTTTTGTAATATCCCTGGTGAAAATTTCATATAATAAAAGTTAATAAAGGAAAAAATAAGACCACGGGTAAGGACACATATTCCAAGCTGAATGTTGGAGAAAGATATCCTAGTGGGCATCAATGGATGTGTTTATGGCTGAAGGAAATTAGAAAAGGCAAAGGCAAAGGTGTAAAAAGGAAAAAATGCATTTTTGGTACATTTATTTATGAAAATAAAGGAAATTAGGAGAAAATTAAGATGAAAGGTCACAGGTTGCATGTGAGGAGGAAAATGATGAAAAATAATGGAAAATGAAGAAAATAGAAGCCTCATTAATAAAAAGGCTTTTGAGGATGAGTTGGTAACTTTTGGTGGTTTAGTTTTTGAGTTATCCCATTATTCCCTCTCTCTCACTCTTGGATACTTAGATTTTCTTGGAACACTCTAGCTTTGGAGCAAGGAAGGAAAATAAAGCGAAGGGGAAGGAAGGAAAGAAAGAATCAAGGAAGGAAGAGCAGGCTCAAGCAGCTTCAGCAGGAATACTTGCAGGTAGAATATTTCATATGTCTTCTCCTAGCTGGTTTTAACATGCATGGCTTTGCATGTTGGTGTATATTACTCTTGTTGTCAGTGGCATGGTTTTTCCAAGTTATGACAGTGGTTTTCAACCTAGCCTTTTTTTTTTTTCAGATTCCATGATATGTTGGGATGTTCATCTTGGTTTTCAACTTTTGAATTTCCATGTCTACGGTCGGGTGGTATGTCGAAGTCTCAAACCTGGTTGGATTTTCCTATGGTTAATGAAAGATAAGTTCTCTTTCTTTTTTACTTGTTTATATGTGGATTTAATGGTTGTTATCTCACTGTTATTTCCATGGTCTTATGCTGGTTATAAGCATGGTTAATTGACTAGTTTTTGTCATGGTTACTTAATGTATTTACTTGTGATGGTTAAAACGATAGATGAAAGAGCTAATTGATGTCATAACAGTTCAAGGGAGAAGGTGTTGATCATTCTTGTCATGTTTCATAAGAGTTTTCATTCATTCATGTTCTCTCTTGTATCCTAGATGTGTATATTGCATTGATTCCAAGTGTTTGACAAAATGTCAGTCTCGATTGGGTATGGTCAGGCCTAGCCTAAAGTTGATGTTTGGTTTTTTAGTCTTGCCATGACGTGTTTAATGGATTCTAGAAGTTACAACAAGTTTTGGGAAATGGCCGGAATTATGGGCTAGAAAAGTGCCTTAAACTATGCAGAGGTTGGCATAGGTATGCTGGTAAAAGTCCTTAGATGCTAACATAGGTCTGTTGGGAAAAGTCCCTATACGTAGGCATGTAGCCTTGTGGGAGCATCCAGAGGTCCCTGGATGCTAGCATGCCCATAGCATGAGAGCATCTAGAGGTCAAGAGGTATAAAACCTCAGTTAGACCTAGGGCCAGGATTCCTGAGTGGATGGGTTGCCTACTCAGAGTGTTGTTGGTGATGTGGAAGGTATGGTTGATGTGTTTCCATCGATTAGATTTCCTTAAGGTCACCAAGAAGGTTGAATTGTATTATAGTAGCCTCTTGTCACATGTTTACCCTGGTGGGTTGATTACTTGAGTAGATTTGGGACGATGGTGGTTACATATACAAATGGGGAGATGGCTTTTCCCTTCCCTATGATGTTTCATAGTACTTATGGTTGTAGTCACACTTCCTAGTCATATCTTCCTTGTAGTCACAATTTCAATTTATAGTAGCAGTCACAGTTGTAAAGTGACTTGGATTTGTCGGGTGTGGTGAGAAGAATCCTAGTTGTAAGTTATGTTTATAGATGGTAGTAAGTGTTGGGCGTGGAATCCCCTAAGGGTAGTTTTGGTCAAATTTTGTAATCCATTCTAAAGACTCCGCATTTTGTCGTCGCGGAGTGTGTAGGTGTTAAAGAGTCATAGGGTTATCTGCCCTTATTTTGGAAATGTAATGTTAGTTGTAAGAGTTCTACCCATGGTCCGCAGACCATGGGATTGTATAAACAGAGCTAATCTATAAGTATTTAGTGCCATCGACATGTAAGAGAGATAGCTCTGAGGTAGAAGTATAAGTTCATGTTGTAGCATAGGTAGAGGCACTATAGCTGAGTGCACAAAGGCCTAAGGTAGAAGTCCGCAGCTGAGTGCGTGGACCCATATAGCTGAATGAGCGGACCCCTACAGCTGAGTGTTGGTTAAGTGAATGCAAGTAAGAACATCTATTTATGTGAAGATAACTAAGATTGGTTAACAAGATAAGTAAGACACTTAGCCTAGTTTGGGAGATATCGTAGTTTGTTGCCCTAGCAGCGTGAAAATCCCTGAGCCACAGCTTAGGGTTGCGTGAAAGCCAATAGTACCCTTTCGCAAAGGTACTGAAGGGTGGAAGAGAGGGCTAAGAATCCTACACAAAGGTAGGTATAGTAGAAATAAACCGACATTACAACCATCGCAAGGGTGCGGAAACTTGGTTCTAGCATCCCCCAATACTGCTTCAGGTGAGACTTCAGTCCGTGCTCCGCGAGATGATGTCGAAAGGGCCAGTAGCGTAGGGACTTGTTTGGCTAACTAACATTGAACTTGGGTCAGGCCCCCTCAAGCCAAAAAATGATTTTTTTGTCGGGACCAGAATCTGCATAAGAGATGTGTGATGTCGTATCACTGGAATCCAACTAAGAAAGAAATCAAAGGTTGGTTAGACAGAAGGATCCACGAGTTCGCGGCATAAGAGAACATAAACCCACGACTATTAAAGAATAGTGGTTAGAATGATACCTGTAAACAATATCCACAAAATATTTTTCATCTCCTTTCCAGTTGAGTTGTACGAGTGGATCGCGAAGCTAGCAGATAGCCAAGGAAGGTGGAAACTTGACGGTCCTATTGTGTGGACCCCAGAGCTAGTGGAAAGGTTGTAAGCATCGTATGATAAGATCTCTCGCATTGTTGATCATTGGCTCGATTACGTCATAGGAGGATTTGTGACTAAATTCATAGTCAACACCTCAGTCAGCTACAATGAGGCAGAGCGATGCTTTTTCAAAGGATCGCAAGGTAAGTATGTAAAATATTTGAATACATGGATTAAAATGTTGTTGTGTGAAAAATGGGTTATGAAGCTACCTTGATGTTCGGGACTACGTTGTTGGGTCCTTGTAATACTAGTGATCACCCCATTACTATTGTAGTTATACCCCTTATTTATATTGTTGTGCCCCTATTACCCCCGTATTATTATTTCTGTGCCCCATAGAATCCCTCTATTGTTATTTTTGTGGCTTTATATTATTATTGTTAGGTCGGCTGAATTATATTGTGACTCCTTAGACTCCTATATATAGAAAGTAGGTTTTGTCATTTATATCATCCAAGAATTGTTCATTTATGTAATGTAAAGGAGGTTTCCCCCTCGAAGAGGCTGAATTCTAAGGCGTTGATCTATCTTTTCTATCTTTTCTTGAGTTGGTTTCATAACATTTGGTATCAGAGCTTTGGATTCTAGGGTTTCGCTGCTCCAAACAGGTCATCGTGGCATTTTCACTATAACTTTTTTTCTGTGACGTTTCAGAAGTTGCAAGAAAAACCCATTTCAGAAGAATTTACGCTGAACTTTGGGTCTGAATTTCAGATCTTTTCGCGTGATATTTTCGGAGATATGATCTGAGGAAGTTGGTCTTTTTGCAGACTCCTGAATTACATTCAAAACAGGTGACCTGGGGAAAATAGTCATAACTTTCTCTCTGAGGATCGGATTGAAATTTCGTAAAAAGGTACAGAAAGAGGATGGAGTGTAGTTTCGTGTGGGTGTTTTTTAGATCCAAAGGTCGAAACAGTGACTCGCGGCATGTCGTACAAGTTAGCTCTACTGAACTAGTCTATAATCAAGTCACTGTGGGAGATTTCGCATAACCCCTCCTTGGAGAATCCAATTTGGGTCAGACTTGTGGCATTGGAAAGAGGACACAGAGAGATACTACAGGTCACAAGTTCAGAATGAGATGACTAGAAAGTACAGAGATACATCAGAGGCAATATCGAGCTCCTATAAAGTGAAAAAAGGTGTGTAGATTTTTTTAAATTTTTGCTTAATCTTGGTTTGAAAATTTATTTTGAAGGAATTCAAAGGGCATAGTAGAGCATTATTATCGGTAACTGATGCCCCGAGGAAATAAAATGCAAACACCTAGTAAGGAACCTGAAAGCTCTAGCATGACTCATGAAGAAGAGGAAGAAATGCTACATGATATATCAAAATTACAAGAACAAGTGCAACAAATGTCACGCTCACAAAAGTTAACAGATGCTAAGATAAATGGCATGGAAGCTAAGATGAATGGCATGGAAGCTAAGATGGACAATTTGAAGATAGATTTGAACACAAATTTGAAGACAGGCATGGCAGATTTGAAGACAGATTTGATTAATTTTCTACGAGAAATAATTACTAATGGTGAAAAGGTAGTAAAGGAAACTCATGATGAGAACAAAAGAAATGTTAATCATGATTCCATAGATGCTAATGTTGGATCGAAGAATCACAACATTCCAAAAATCGATATGAGGAAGTTTGATGGCAAGGATCCTGCCACATGGATATTACAGATGGAGCAATTCTTCGATCTCAATAATGTGCAAAACACACAAAAGGTACGTATGGCAACTTTATATTTGGAACCAAATCAGTTTGTATGGTATCAATAGCTTTGTTCTCGTAAAAAATTTATCACTTGGGAAATTTTTATGGAAGAATTGATAGCACATTATGAGGATACAAAAAGAAACACTTTTTTTAGCCAATTGATAAGTCTCAAACAAAAGGGTTCAATAATGGAGCACATTGAGGAGTTCCAAAAATTGAACATAAGGGTAAAAGATATTCCAGAGGAGCATAGGATTGATGTGTTCATAGGGTCTTTAAAGGATAATATCCAACATGATGTGCGCCTTTGGGAACTTGATTCATTAGAGAAGGCATTCAGGTTAGCAAGAAAAATGGAAAGCAAAATTATGGCAACTAGGAAGCATACCATTCACAACTATAAAGACGGAAGTGTTGTTGCCCATAGTCTTCCACAACCTACAAGGTTGACACCACAACAATTGGAAGAAAAAAGAGCAAAAGGGATTTGTTACAATTGTGATAGCAAATACACAAAAGGTCATAAGTGTGCTGAGAAGAAATTATTCTACATAGATTGTGAAGAGGAAGAAGAAAAGGAGCAAGAAAGGTCAAAAGAAGAGAATATATTCCAGGAACAAAGCCTAGATGAAGAACAAATAAATCCAACCATATATTGTAATGCATTGGCAGGAATTACCACTCCTCAAACCATCAAGATAGAAGGACAAATCAAGAAGAAAAAGGTAATAGTGTTGATTGATTCAGGAAGCACCCACAATTTTATTCATTGTAGGGTAGCAAAAGAATTGAATTGCTTCCTATATCCAGCACTAGAGTTTCAAGTGATGATTGCAAATGGAGGAACAATAAATTGTTCTAGAAAGTGCCATAATATCAAGCTATCCATGGGAGAATATGTATTGACTAGCCCAATGCTTTCCATTCCAATGGGAGGTTCTGATGTTGTACTAGGAGTCCAATGGCTACAATCCTTGGGTACACTAGCTTTTAATTTTCAAGAACTTTTCATGAAATTTTCTGTGGAAGGGAAGGAAGTTGAATTAAGGGGTATTGCAGGGAAACCAGGAAAGATAATCAGCTCTAATGGCATGACAAAGCTTCTAAAAAAGGAGCAAAGAAGTGTAATTGCACAATTATGTTCGCTAGATGTTTCCACATTGGAATCATCTATTTCTCCAGATCTCCAAAAAGTCCTGGACAATCATTCCAAGGTATTTGAGACTCCCAAAGGTCTCCCACCTATGCGTGATCATGATCATGCTATTCATCTGATTCCAGGAAGTGTTCCTCCAAACGTCAGGCCGTACAGATATCCATATGTCCAAAAAAGTGAAATTGAACCTATCGTTGCAGAAATGCTAGAGGCTGGTATAATTCAACCGAGTCAAAGTTCTTTCTTAGCTCCAATAGTATTGGTGCACAAGAAGGATGGATCATGGCACATGTGTCTAGATTATAGGGAGCTCAACAAGCTCACTATTAAAGATAAGTTTCCCATTCCTGTCATTGATGAATTACTGGATGAATTGCATGGATCAATTTACTTCACCAAGCTGGATCTTTGTTCGGGATATCATCAAAACAGAATGAAGATTGAAGACATTCCGTAAACGGCATTTAGAACTCATGAGGGTCATTATGAATTTTTGGTCATGCCTTTTGGCCTCACCAATGCACCTTCAACATTTCAAGGTTTGATGAATTCAATTTTCAAACCATTCCTTAGAAAATTTGTGTTGGTATTTTTTGATGATATACCAATCTACACCAAGTCTTGGAAGGATCATGTTGAACATGTTGACAAGGTGCTACAACTATTGGAGGAGAAACAATTATATGCAAAAAGATCCAAATGTTTCTTTGGAGTCCAGGAGGTGGAATATTTGGGTCATATTGTATCTCATGAAGGAGTTAAGGTAGACCCTAGCAAAATTAAAGCCATTAAGGAATGGAAAATCCCCACATCCATAAAGCATCTGCGAGGATTTCTTGGGTTGACAGGGTATTATCACAAGTTCGTTAAGAATTATGGGAGAATAGCAGCACCTCTAACAACATTATTGAAGAAAGATTTATTTTCATGGACTCCGGAAGCAACAAAGGCCTTTAAACATCTTAAAGAGGCAATGTGCCAAGCACCGGTCTTAGCTACACCGGAATTCACAAAAACCTTTATTGTGGAATGTGATGCTTCAGGAAATGGAATTGGTGTTGTTCTAATGCAAGATGAAAGACCCATTGCTTTTGAAAGTCGTCCAATCAAGGGAAAGTTTTTAAGCAAAGCTATTTATGAGAAGGAAATGTTGGCAATACTCCATGCACTTAAAAAATGGCGACCCTACCTAATGGGAAGACACTTCAAGGTAAAAACGGATCATGATAGCCTTAAATACTTTTTAGAACAAAGATTATCCTCTGAAGAGCAACAAAAGTGGGTCACAAAGATGTTGGGTTATGACTTTGAAATCATCTACAAAAAAGGGAAGCAAAATGTGGTGGCAGATGCACTCTCAAGAAAGGATGAGGATATGGAAGCATTGTTGTGTGCCATTTCTATTATCCAACCAGATTGGATAAACGAAGCAAAGGAGGAATTGAAGAATGACGAAGAATTGTGGGCACTTATTCGAAAGCTACAACAAGATTCCAGTACTTCTGATACATTTCGCTGGCAAAATGATTTGTTATGGTACAAAGATCGCTTATACCTCTGTAAGAATTCCCAGCTAAAACAAAAGATTCTTATGGAATTGCACACTTCCCCCTTAGGAGGGCACTCAGGATTTTTAAAAACTTACCATAGGGTTAAGAAGGATTTTTTTTGGGATGGCCTTAAATCAGATATTCAAAAGTTTGTGGCGGAATGTTTGGTTTGCCAACAAAATAAAGTTGAAACAATTAAGACACCGGGTCTATTACAACCTTTATCCATTCCAAGCCAACGTTGGGAGGAGGTTTCAATGGATTTTATCACAGGTTTACCCAAGTCTGAGGGAAAAAGTGTCATCATGGTGGTAGTTGACAGACTTACGAAGTATGCACACTTTTGTGCATTATCACATCCATTTAAATCCAGTACAGTTTCTACTGCATTTATGGAAACAGTTCAAAAGCTACATGGAAACCCAAAGATTATTGTAAGTGACAGAGATCCCATTTTCACTGGAAATTTTTGGACAAAATTATTTTCTTGTCTGGGTACCCAGTTAGCTCATAGCTCATCTTATCATCCTTAATCTAATGGGCAAACTGAGATAGTAAACAAATGTTTGGAAGGATATCTTCGTTGCTTTGTATCTGATAAACAGACACAATGGGTCAAATGGTTCCCTCTAGTTGAATGGTGGTATAACACTTCCTTCCATATAGCAACAAAAATGACCCCATTTATGGCACTTTATGGGTACCAACCACCATCAATCACATCATATTTAAGAGAAAATTCTAAGGTTCAAGCAGTGGGACATCACATCGAACATCAACAACAAGTCCTCCAACTCTTAAAGGATAACCTCGTGTTGGCACAAAATAGAATGAAACAACAGGCAGATCAACATCGCAGTGAAAGAAGTTTTGATGTAGGTGATTGGGTATTCCTACGGCTACAACCATATAAGCAAATGTCCCTAAAGCAAGCTAAGAAGGATAATAAATTATCACCAAAGTATTATGGTCCATACAAGGTGTTGGAAAAGATTGGTACTATGGCATACAAATTGGAGCTTCCTGCAGCTTCTCGATTGCACCCAGTTTTCCATGTTTCATGTTTAAAGAAGGTTATAGGCGACAAGCTCCCAGTTCAAACAATATTGCCAGAACTTGACGAGGAAGGAAAAATTATATTGGAACCGGAAGCAGTCACAGAAACAAGAACTCGACAGCTACGAAATTGATCAATTTCAGAGTATCTTATCAAGTGGAAGAACTTATCCGCTGAAGATTCCACATGGGAGGATGAGAATTTTATGCAGAAGTATCCAGAACTACTCAAGCGTTGAGGACAACACTTTTTTGAAGGAGAGGGGCATGTTGGGTCCCTATAATACTAGTGATTACCCCATTACTATTGTAGTTATACCCCTTATCTATATTGTTGTGCCCCTATTACCCCCAAATTATTATTTTTGTGCCCCATAGAATCCCTCTATTGTTATTTTTGTGGCTTTATATTATTATTGTTAGGTCGGTTGGATTATATTATGACTCCTTAGACTCCTATATATAGAAAGGAGGTTTTGTCATTTGTATCATCCAAGAATTGTTCATTTATGTAATGTAAAGGAGGTTGCCCCCTCGAAGAGGCTGAATTCTAAGGCGTTGATCTATCTTTTCTATCTTTTCTTGAGCTGGTTTCATAACATACGTGAAGTGGAAAAAGTTATAGAAACAAAGGAAATAAGGTTCCAGAGTATAGCCCCTTGATTTCGCCTTCACGAAGAGATGAAGAAGGGATAGTGAAGGTCTCTTCGCGAAGTGTTATTCAGTTAATAAGACAAGGATTCATGCGAATACCACCTTCGCCCACACCACCTCCGACTTCACCTCCATCGCCTCCAACTTCACCTGTACCACCTCAACCTACACCGTAGCTCAGTATGGAAAATACAATGAAGTTTCCTTTATTCAAAGGCTTGGGAAATGAGGACCTCGACCAATTTTGGTTCGTTATGAGGGATGTATGGGAAGCTCAAGGTGTTATAGACGATCATATAAATAAAGAAACACTAGTTATCACTTTGGAGGATTGCATGCTAACTTGTTATATTAAGTACTCTAACGATAACCCGAATGTTGGAGTAGCAGACGTCTAAGCAACACTAAATAGGGAATTTAGCAGGCCTAAATATTTGGCATAATCGATAATGGGATTCAAAGAGATCGCGATGAAACTAGGTGAGACACCTTGGGAACTATATTAGAGGCTAAAATGTATAATCTGTGAAGCCAACATGAATTTAACAGATGAACATCATCGGGAGTCATTTGTGGCTTTGCTACTACCACACTTAAGGAGTGCATTGTCACAACAAAAGCTAACAACACAGGCAGAGGCCTTCGAGATTACCATGAGACTACATGAGACTTCGATGCAAGATCCTAATCTAGGAGTCCAATACATCCAGGCGTAGATGAAGAATTTGTGCCTTGAGATGCAAAGTCTGAAGTAGGACAGGATGGTTCAAACAGAGGTACGCGAGAAGGAATGGTGCTTGAAATGCAAGAGTTAGGGTCATGACAAAGACCATTTCCTGGTCTTTTCAAATTACCTTGGAGGAGGAGGACCGATGCCTTTAAGGCTGAAATCTCAAGCAAGACATAGCGCGGTTCCTGCTTTATGGTGCGCTATCTATCAGGTAGTTGGAAAACATGCCATGTATAATTGTCACTTGCTACAGAAGTATGTGCAAGCACCGCAACAACTATTCTACATCTTTTATAGGTCGATAAGACATGATGAGCATACTTGCAAGAGCTATGAATTGATGATGGATAAAACTACCACCTATAGGGTTTAGGCCAAAACATGGCCCCTTGAATAGAATGCAAGGATGTCACAGACAAGATTTTAGGGCACGAATGAGGCCAAGGCAGAGGGGGACTTAGTAGAGGTCAAGGATAGTTGATTTTCTACAATTGTGGAGGATCAGGAC
Organism: Pinus tabuliformis; assembly: GCA_031772625.1. NCBI lineage: Eukaryota > Viridiplantae > Streptophyta > Pinopsida > Pinales > Pinaceae > Pinus > Pinus tabuliformis. Next base: position 53,852,005 of record CM062815.1, read on the forward strand.
ATTATGTCCATGATTTCACTAACCCAATGGATCTGTCGTGCAAGTATTTAACACTATTTGATCATGAAACCGAAGGCTTTCCTACATTGATAGCTAGGATATGTGACAAAGGGGCACTACCACCTCTCTCGACTCAGAACCTGTAGATGGTGAGGACTGAGCCACGTGAGGAATATCTGAACATAAATATAGTGCTCCAGAGTGGAATTAGAATAGGAGCTAACAAGGGGAAACAACCAGAAGACATTACCTAGGTTCACCAAGCCCCAAAAAAGAGGTTGAATTGACTTGGAGCGCACTCATGAAGCATTCATGGAAGCTAAGAAGAGCTTCGCTGAGGCCTCCACCTCAAGAAGCAAGGATAATCCTGACTAAGATATGGACCCTTCTATGCTCACAACTTTCCTGGAAACCTGTATGAAGTTACTGCATGACAATAAGTCTATGAAAGGGTTACAAGAACTCATCAATAGATGTGTTGGGACTACGCCAGGTGAGCCGCGTGTAGTATGAAAATTTGGCAGGCATAAAATGAGGACGGGACGAGACATGAGACTGACCACACAAAAACGGGATTATGAAATGGATCAAGTCATTTTTGACCTAGGGTCAGATGTGAATGTCCTACCAAAGTAGAATTGGGAGCGAATGGTGAGACCTACATTGTAATGGTCTTTGATTCAACTAAGGATGGCGAATCAACAAAAAATCATACCCATGGGGTGGCTGTAAGGGGTAACCTTGGATATTGAGGGAGCAAGTGCGCTGGTAGATTTTGAAGTAATAGAGATAGTAGATGACAACAATCCCTACCTTGCACTCCTAGGAATTGACTGGGCTACTGATATGAATGGGTTAATCAATATGAAGAAGCGAAAGATGATATTTGAGAATAAATCACTGCGCGTAATAATACCCCTAGATCCTGCTGAAGGATCACACTATACGGAACAACTCTGCTATTATTAGAGTGATGATGCTCTGGACTACATCCATGAGATAAAAGAAAGACACCAATACTAGGTGAATCCCACCATGGATAGATGGATTACATGGGATCACAAGAGTTCCTGCACTTCGGATTCCAACGAAGAAATAGAACACTGGCAGGATTGGTTACACGAAGTAACTATGCTGAATTGCAACATGATGACCCAGTCATTGCATTGTGTGTCATCAGAGGTAAGAAATATGCCTAGCTATGATGGTCTAAATGAGGTAGATATATTTTTGGATGAATTTTAAAGGGAGGTGCTAGAAAAGAAACGCTTCCAGGCCGTGGACTGTGCACAATGCGCTATGCCCGCAAGATGGTGGGGTACACACAAGGGAAGCTTTGATGATTGGCACGAATGTAGGAGGATGATGAGAGCATGATTTGGGAAGCCCAAGATGTGACTGATAGACAAGTACAATGCGTAGAATTATTTGCGTGTGCATATGCCGAAATGGATGCAGGATTATGGAGAAAAGCCACAATCAGAGTGGGTGCACCTGTTCTATCATACCCTGGATGTTATCCCCATGAATTGGTATATAGAAACAGAACTCCACCATGGGACAAGTGAATGGGATATCCTATGCGAAGGATTCATGATGACATTCAGTTTCGAGGATGGGTTTGAAAGTATTGATGAAGCGCTATAAGAGGTGAGAGAAACCATCTTTAGGATACCGTAGGATCCTTTAGACCTGATTCAGCCTGAACGGGCTACTCATCTGAGTCACACGCTCGAATGTTATAATGTAACTGCTAAAGAGGAGGATGAGGATCCACAGAAGATTAATATCCTAGGAACAGAAGGCCACAACGAGGTTCAAGGACCGCTGATTGAGAACCCTGATATAACAACACCAGTGAAAACAAAACTAGTGAACATTGGTATGGAGGTAGAACCCAAATTCACGAAGATTGGAGACTACTGGGATGACACGACGGTGGATAAGGTCATTGAATTACTCCGTAAATATTAGGACTTATTCCCTACCAAGTTTACGGATCTGAAAGGAATAATTGGATATCTAGGAGTGATGAAGATCACATTAAAGCTCGACATGAAGCTATTAAGTAGAGGCCTTACCACATAGATCTGAAATAGAGGGAGGGGTCCGCTTAGAGTTAGACAAAATGCTAGCAGCAAGCATCATTGAGCCTGTGGAAGAATTCAATTAGGTAAGCCCAATGGTGGTGCAAGAGAAAAAGCAGCAGGATGAGATAAGGATATGCGTGGATCTTAGAAAACTGAATGATGCTTGTGTGCATGATCCTTTCCCAACTTCATTCACGGATGAAGTGTTGGACAATGTAGGTGGCCAGGAAGCATATTACTTTGCTGATGGGTTCTCTGGGTACCACCAAATCAAAATCACGCCAGAGGATAGGGGCAAGACAACCTTCACGACTGAGTGGGGTTGTTTTCAATACACTATAATTCTGTTTGGATTGAAGAATGCACCTGCTATCTTTTCGTGCATGGTTTTTGTGGCCTTCAAAGAATTTATTCATAAGTTCTTGGAGGTATATTTTGATGACTGGACTATATTTTGGCTGGTTAAGCAACATGTGGTGAGCTTGCGCTTGATGATGGATATCTGTCGAAGATACCAAATCGCGCTCAACCTCAAGAAGTGTCTTTTTTGCATTCCTTTTGGGAACCTATTGGGGCATGTGGTTTGCAGGTAAGGGCTGATGGTAGACCCTACGAAGATCATGGTGATTCTGAACTTGGAAGTGCTGAGGACTGTGAAATAACTGCATGCTACTTTGGGACATATGGGATATTACAGAAATTGTATCAAAAGCTATTCCCAGATCACCACACAGATGGAAAAATTATTGAAGAAGGATGCCACATTCTGCTAGAAAGATGACTATAAGAAAATATTGTATATATTGAAAGAAAATATGGTTACCACATCGATACTAGTCTTCTTGAACTGGAAGAAAGAGTTTCATGTTCATGTCGACACATCATGTATAGCGCTAGGGGTAGTACTAACATAGGATGGTGGAGAAGACATGGACCACCCTATCACATTCGCAAGCCATGGATTATCCAAAATAGAGAAGAACTATTCTACCGCTGAATGCGAGGGGCTAGCTGTGGTGTATGCGCTCCAAAGGTACCGACACTACTTGCTAGGAGGCCACTTTAAGATGTACATGGATCACTCCGCACTAAAGTACCTAGTCAATAATCTTGTGTTGGCGGGGGGATTTGCAGATGGCTCTTATTATTCCAAGAGTATGATTTTGAAGTTGTTGTGAAGCCTAGACAATTGAACGCGGGACCAGATCATTTGTCACGCATCAAAATAGGGGAGGAACCTACTAACTTGGAGGAAGGATTGCCTGATGCGCGGCTACTTGCAGTGCATGTCATGGATGGTAATTTCAAGGATATAATACACTTCCTAACAATAGGAACTGCACTGGAAGAATACTCTGTCCAACAAAAGAAGGAATTAGAGGTGCATACGACAGACTTTTATGTCATTGTTGGGCAGTTATACAAGATGGGGACTAATGAGATATCACGATGGTATGTACCTTAGTGTGAATGAAGTAGCATCCTTGCAAATGCTCATCGGGGTGCCATGGGAGGACATTATGCCGGGAGAGAAACCGTGCAAAAGATTCTACACGCCGAGTTGTGGTGGCCATCACTTCATCAAGATTCAAAAGCATATTGCAAAGCGTGTGATGTATGTCAAAGAATAGGCAGGCCATCACGGAGGGATGAAATGCCTTTGAATCCAAAAATGACATTGCAACCTTTTGAGAAGTGGGCAATAGAGTTTTTAGGACCTATTTAGCCACAAGGGAAGACAAGAGTGAGGTATATTATCACTGTGACAAAGTACTTGACTCGTTGGGCAGAAGCGCAGTCGGTGAAGGATTGCACGGGCATGATTGCCACAAAGTTCCTATTTGAACATGTACTGACACGATTTGGATGTCCACGGATCCTAATGAGCGATCATGGTACGCACTTCCGGAATGAGACGATCAGCACACTAATGGAGGAATTTTAGGTATATCACTAAAAGAGCACACCTTATCACCGACAAGCCAATGGGACAGTGGAGGCATTCAAAAAAGTGCTTGAAAATGTGCTAACCAAGGTTTTCAATGCTCAGAGAAGCGATTGGGACCTACACATACCTATTGTATTCTGGGGTTATCGAACGACATGCAAGAAGCTGATAGGACAAACCCCTTTTAGGCTTGTCTATGGTGTGGAAACCATAATGCTTATGGAATACATCATGCCTAGTCTATGCATAGCAATGCTCATAGGTATGACAAATCATGGAGCCCTGGAATAGAGGCTTGCATAGCTGAATGAGTGCGAAGAAGAAAGATTTTTGGTTGGGTTTCACCAACAGGTCCAAAAGCAGCGTGAAAATGCATGGCATGATCAACACATCAAGCGTATGATAGTAAGTTTGATAAATTCCCCAAAAAATTCAAGATGCACTGGTTAGGGCCTTATGTTATTAAGGAGATTATCGATGAAGGAGTGGTACAGCTAGTCAAATTAAATGGAGATCCCTTCCCAGGAAAGGTGAATGGTAGTTTCTTGAAGCCATACAATGGCGGTCTGGCCATGTGACTAAATGAAAGCATCACAGCCTTAGCGCTCCAGCTAGATGAAAGGAGGCATCAGACTATAAACTACACTGCTTGGGTTGGGGAGCTGTGCGATTTCAGGATTGTATGAAGCAGGGAAGTGTCACAGGGTCCGTGACAATGCGAAGACAATTGCGCTACTCATAGAAATATTGTGCAGGTCCGTCGGAAAGTGACCGTTAAAGTCACTGCTCAAGATTTGATGGTCGGATTGTGGCTAAATGGAGCGTGTGGCAAGCATTTAAGGTGAAATTTATGGATTAGATTCTTGAAAATTTACCACCAATCTAGCATTAATGGGTTGAATGTGGAGTGAATGGTCGGATTTGAATTCAAGAGGCCCTATAAATGATAGGTGGTTGTCCAGCGAAAATCACTTGGCATTTAGAAAATTCAGTTGTTGCACTATCAGGTGTGTATGGATCATGCAAATTTTGAGGCTTTGAGAGCGAGTTCAGCATTTTAGAGATTGTCGAAGGAGATGAAGGACCTCCTGAATAGAATGATGTCAACACCCAAGGAGGTCGAGCAGGAAATTGAGGTAGTAGAAGCTGCCCTAGAGAGTGCCGAAGTGGTAGTAAAAGTCCCTAAATCACCCAGAACACTGAGACCAAAGAAGGATAAGCAGACTATGCTCTCGGCATGCCTCACCAAGAAACCCACAGAGGACCAAGCATAGTTTGCAAGAAAAGTGGAAGGCCATTAATCTGGAGGTAGACGAGGAAGAGTATGACGAAATCTTGGTGGATGAGGAGGATTTGGAGATGGAAGTTTAAACCCACAGTGCGGACCCTATTACCAGGTTACCAGAATATGTTCCTTCGTGCAAGGGAAAAGCCAAGATACTGAAGGACATAAATGAGAGAAAGAGCTCCCTGCAAACTCTATTGCTCCCAGATGACATTGTTTTTGAGGGGCCACACTTAGCGTTGGTTCCTGTACTAAAGTTCAAAGATTAGGACCTCGCAGATCATGAGAAATTACAACATTTAGTGACTGAGAAGCTAATGTGCTGATGGATTGACATGAATGTTGGAATGATCAAATTAAAGCCACAAACATGGCTCAAGGGTGTATAGAAAGTTGGGTTTCTGAACCTGCTCTGGGTACTACATTATCACCGCACCCTAGTGATTGTCTTTGTCATCAGGAAGCTGCTCTGGTTGGTGCATGATGGGTGTTTGTGGTTGGAGGAGCCCATTCCCATCATAGACCACTTGATCGATTGAATCACATGGACGCCTTACTCAGGGGAGGAACCAGCTAATATATCAGAAGGAAAAGGGGGTGAGTTGGCCCTCACAGAAGCTATGAAGAGGAAATTCAAGTTGGAGAAGAAGAAGCAGGGATATGCCATCTCCAGCATCAACAACCCTACAGTCAAGGTAGAAACTCAAATACTAGCAGGGAAGGTGATGCGGAAGTGTCACATGGATGAGGTGCCTACACTTGTCATTGCACTAGCAGCCCAATATGCTAAGGGAGTCCAGTTCAGCTGGGTGAATTATCTATGCGGCAAGTTCCTAGGGGACTTTCATGAGGCACAAGTGAAGGGCAAGACGTTCCACTACGCTTGGCTCTTGCTGTTGATTGTGTTGGTGGCATGGGAGCTGCGAGAAGACAACCAATTCCCTTCGGTCGCACCAAACCTTCCAGAGGCAACAAAGTATACTTCACTGTGGGTGACAAAGGACGTGCATCGTCTAAAATAAAGAAAGATCTTTTGGATCTTGATGGAGATGAGTATCCGAATGGGGATCAATCACAAGTCGCGGTTGTCACCCATAGTATATGCTAGTTTATAGATCTTTGCAGAGTTCAAAGTGGATTTCCACCATGTATTTATCATGATGTGGAAGGACCCCATGAAGACATGGCATAACTTACCATATCTGGCAACAAATGATGTTATCTTTGCATTCCTCGAGTCTTGGCCGCTGGAGTGGCACGCTGCATCAGGCTCCACGGTGGAAATGGACAAGTCTGCCACATAGCATAAGAAGGAAGAAACAAAGCTCTGAATGGCACAGCTGGCTTAGAAGCACAGAAAAGAGGAACGAGAGGCTAAGGCCCAGGCAGCACGTGATGCTGCGCAATTGGTAGAGAACGTAGAAGACAGGAGGAGAAGATCACGAAGGATAGAATTCACCTTCGCCTGGGGCTGAGGCATAAACAAAGGCATCGATAAGACAAGGTGGCATGGACATGTAGATGATGTCCACCCAACTCAGGCGTAAATGATCGAAATAGAAGGCAGTGTCATGGAAGAAAACCAAGGCTTCAAAGACATCCTTGGACCCAATCACCCTCACTGAAGGGGATTGAATGATATTAGAGAAACGTGAGGGATGTCACTGCGGAGGCCCTCCAACAATTCAAAGAGCAGTAACAATTGGTATTAGGGGTTCTTCGGATAGAGCTGCAAGAGTTGCAGGCTTGCACTCCACAAGATGGCACAATGTCCACCAACCTCGTGATCGACACTTCAATTTCCATGGAGATTTTGCATACAAGAGTGACCAATGCGATATTGCTACCAGATGGGGCACTTATTATAGAAAATGAGGCCAACAGGCCCACGTTCAGTAACCTGAAAGGGGTGGGATTGAATATGGTTGCACTCACTCGGGAGACACTCCACCTTTTACAGGACGGAGTCACGCGAAACTTAGGGCCCGAGAGAGTCGCACTCTGCAAGTGATGAGCAAGCAATGCATCAATATCAAGCAGTTGGGACTACAGTGCAACGAGGTAGTGGAATAGAATAAGAAAATCATCCAGGTAGTAGTGGAAGCCTGCTGAATGGTCCTAGAGTTGGACATTTAGGTAGAAGAACCAGTTGAGGCATGCGTCTGCATGTTGGCCACATGGGAGCACGAAACAAAGACAGAGATGGTCAGGATTCAGCTCGATTTAAACTTGCAGATTGCAGAATTACAGCTGAGGGCTTAGCCTTCAACTCCACCATAACTAAGGGAACAAAATACCACCGGTGTTATAATAACAATAGCGGTGGTCGAAAATACAGTAGCAGACCACACGTGACTTTTTGAACAGTCATTCGAGGTCCTGACCACCCTGCAGGAGGACCCGAATGTAGAGTGCCTAGAGACAGAGGCGCATGAGCTACAAAAAAGATATGATGAGATCAAAGGGATAGCTTAAATGGTCACCCTTACACAGAGTATTGCACGAATGCAGAAGGCAAAGGTGCTTAAGGAATAGGTGGATGCCACTCGGCACAAAGGGGCGGTCCTAAAAGTGCACCTACAACCATCGATAGATGAGGCATATACGATCACATCTTCCATTGAATGAAAGCTTGTAACAGTACAGGAAACTCAGTAGCCGATTGAAGGTAGTAGTTCAGCGGCAGTCACCGAGCAGAGAGTGGAAGAAGTCCAGCAGGCGGCTGCTCAATGCGTTATCAAGGTTGCGGTCATCCAAATAGAGCTGGGAGGTCTTCGAGCTAAGATCTCTATGCCTGCAGAGTGACTCAAGGATGAGTCACGATATTTGTGTTGGGGGCCTGTTGGGCATGGGATCCCCCAAAGGTAGTTTTGGGGCTAAAAGCCTATATTTTTTCAAATTTTGTAATCCAATTGTAAAGACTCCACATTTTGTGGTCGCAGAGTGCATAAGTGTTAAAGAGTTATAGGGTTGTCTACCCTTATTTTGGAAATGTAATGTCAGCTGTAAGAGATCTTTCCATGGTCCACAGACCATGGGATTGTATTAAACGAGCTAAGCTCTAAGTAGGTAGTGGCATTGACATGTAAGAGAGATAGCTCTAAGGTAGAAGCCTAAGTTCTGGTTGTAGCGTAGGTAGAGGCTCTATAGCTGAGTGCACAAAGACCTAGGGTAGAAGTCCACAACTGAATGCACAGACCCCTGCAACTGAGTGTGCAGGGTGGGTCGAGTCTGTAATCATCCGAAATTATAAATAAAGAGAATTATTCTAAAATTTCTACGTCTTTATTTCCTATATATGAATCTTGTTATGTTGGGTATGAGTTTCACTTCTAATGCTTATATGATGCACAAATGTATGTAAATGTGCTTGTTAAGTGAATGCAAGTAAGAACATCTATTTACAGAAGATAACTAAGATCAGTTAATGAGATAAGTAGGACACTTAGCCTAGTTTGGAGATATCACAGTTCGCTACCCTAGCAGTGTGAAAATCCCTGAGCCACAAGTTAGGGCTACGTGAAAGCCAATTGTACCCTTTCCCGAAGGTACTGAAGGGTGGAATAAAGGGCTAAGCAACCTGCATGAAGGCACGTAAAGCTAGCATAAATCGACATCAAAACCATCTCAAGGGTGTGGAAACTTGGTTCCAACATCCACCCATACTGCTTCAGGTGAGACTTCGGTTCGCACTCCATAGGTTGATGCTGAAAGGGCTAGTAGTGTAGGTATTTTTTTGGCTAACTAACGTTGAACCTGGGTCAGGTCCCCTCAAGCCAAAAATAAGTCACTAATAACATTAATAGAGGCTAGTCACATCTTCAAGTTATAGTGTTGGTTGCAAATCCTCTTCACAGTGTTGGTCGCATTTCCTCTTCACAGTGTTGGTCACATTTCATCTTTATAGTGTTGGTCACATTTCCTCTTCACAGTGCTAGTTGCAGCTTTAATTCATAGTGTTGCTTGCAAATCCTCTTCACAATGTTGGTCACATTTCCTCTTCACAATGTTGGTCACATTTCTTCTTCATAGTGTTGGTCACATTTCCTCTTCACACTATTTGTCACATATTCAATTCACAATGATGGTGAGTAGAAGTGCAACTCATTACCTGAGAGAGAATCAAGGCTAAGTCTAGTCGTAGGTCACAACAATAGAGGCAGGAAATGAGTATTGGTGATGGAAATAATGATTAGGGGCTATAAAGTCCTTTTCATGTTCAAAATGTAAGTTTTTATTTCCATTGGTAGTGGTGAAAGGTGAAGGTTCAATTTTGAGAAGAAATTGTAGGTTGCGCTAACAGTGTAGTGAATGTAAGGCACACCTTCAAGAGTGAGGGAATGAGAGGGATATACAAAGGATGAAGAAGGATAGAGTCAAGGTGTAAAATTCAAAGGGGAAATATGCATATAAATCTAAGGATTAGGGAAGACAAAGGGTCGGGGAAGATGAAGTTATAGGAAAATGAAGAGACACAGAAACAAATCACAATCACAAGATGCAAGAATAGGGAGGTCACAAATCGTAAATATAGTGACTTGTCACAAATTGTATTAAGAGAGGCTACATAGGCTAGTCATAATTCGAATATGCACATTATGTTTATCAAATATGCTTGCGATAGTCCAATCGTAGGTCACACTTTTAGATGACAGTGTTGAATGACTATGAACTAGAAATGTGATTTGTGACTAAAATAAATGAGCTACTAAGAGTAAATCATAAATTGAAAATTTAGTGGCTAGTCACAATTTTGAGATATATTCAAGGTTGCATATTGGAAGTGCAAGGTATCCTTATCGCATGCGATAAAAATAGATTCGGTTGCAAACAATGATTTTAGCTGAAAATTCCAAATCACTAGAAATTAAGAATGATAATTGTGGCTTGTGGGAGTAAGATGTTTAGGATAAGTCGCAACCCACTCTTTCAAAGACTATGAGGAATTCCTCTATAGATTGAAATTGTTACTTGAGAAGCAAGTAGAAAAATACAAGTGTTAAAGCTTTAAATCTAGGCTCATTAGAATGTAATGAAACCATATCTAGGTCAAAGAAGAGGCTAAGTCTTGGGAAATCACAGGAAAAGGAGACTGGGAAATATATCAGGTGGAAGGGAGTCCAAACTCATTGTTTCTTATCATCTCAAGGCTAAATGAAGGCATATTGACGCTTCCAACAATACAATGAAATTGAAATGTAAATGGCTTTTGATGCATCTTGTCAATCCATTGACCTAATAGAAACGACTTTCAATTACGAGTTGTTTATGGTGGAAATAATCCTTCTGAGCTAGTTGTAGTCTGATCCAAGCACTAAGCATTCAAAAGGCACACATAGTACAACTTTGACACCTTCTTAGAAATATAATTCCTTTAACCTACATAAACACAATTGGAGAGGAATTTTTGAGACATCCTTTGCTTAATGAACAAATGCAAAATCTTGTAAACCGTAATGAGTAGAATGAAGTAGAAAAGAAAGTGCAAGATATGTGCCTCATGGATATATATGCACTTGTTGCCTTCATGATAAGTAGGTTATTAAAGGGTTTTAACTATTCAACCAATAGAGAATTCATTATGTCTTTGAAAATCATAGGGGGACCCAAAATTTAGATATATGGGGTAAATATTTTGGGTGTTTTTGTAGTGGCTACAAAAGTTACATATTAAATGTTGTGAAGGTTCAAATATACGAACATTGCAAAAATACCATGTGAAGGCCACTGGGATAAATTAATTACATGGATATGATAATTAAGTTGTTAGATTAATAGGAAAATTCAATGTGTTGAAGAAAGGATAATATGATAATGCATTGCAAAAGATAACATTTGATGCATTGAACGATAATGAAATTGATATATTGCAGAAATATTATTGCTCAAGAAATACATTAAATGGATATAGAACCAATTGGTTGGTCATATAATAAATTACATATGAAGGTTTAAGTTGGATGCATGCAAATATTATACATTTAACATAACAATAAAATCAATTAAACACTGCAATAAGAAATATGTTGAGAGGTTATATCAAGCTGACAAAGAACATAACACATGGCACTATTAATTATTGACGGGAGAGGCATTTGTGTAGGCTTCAAGGTGATGATTATTTAAACCTTCTAACCTTACTTAGTACAATAAATACCTAACCCTAAAAGTTTTCAAACTCAATAATTATTTGGATGATTAGTCCTCCTATGCTCTGCGGAGATCATCCCAACTTTTCTCATGAGTTTATGCTAAAGGGAAATAAATGGGTTGATGGGAAAGGTAAAACCATTCTTTAATATTTCTAATTATTTTGCAACATATTATTAAACAATAGTGACCATATATGATCATATTGGTTCCTTCTTCAAGCCTACCTAGTGAGAGCTCCATCACCTAAAGGGCACATCCTTGAAGATTTTATTTGTAGCACCAACACCAGGCTTCTTCATAAGAAAGTGGAGAATTTTACTGTTATGTCCATAGTCTAACAAATTTTACTCCTATCATCACCAACTACCCCCACTAGACCGTATGATGTTGTAAGAGCCATAATTCATTTCATATCATGCATTCCATCTCTTGCATGTAGAACACGACTTCCTAAGGTAAAAAGATTAGAAATTCAACCTAGAGATGTACAAACTTCATCCATAGAAGAAATGGTTGAAGAATCTACAACTAATGGATTCATCTTCCTTTCTTAACTATGTGAACAACATATTGGAAAAAAAATAGAAGTACCTAGAGAATAATGATAAGAAAAGGAAGAATAAGAAACATTTTGTGGAGAACCATCAATAGAGGAACTAGAGGAAGACAATATAGTTGAGGAACCTTATATAAGCTTTAAAAAATAAAAAATTATAGAAAGAGAAGGCAAAATACATGATGGACCCATAGGAGGAGGAGAAGATTGACCACCATTTGGTGGTGGTAGAGGCGGTGGAAGGATTCCTCTTAGATGTGTTTGAGGTGGTAGAGGTGGAAGAAGAGGAAAATGAAATGATGTATATTATCATGAAGAGTAAGATAATTTTGGATTTCCTATTCAAGATACTATGCTATTGTTATAATGAAAAATATTTTTCCATATGTTCTTCCTAACTTCCATGGTATTAGGGTTGAGGATCTAGAACATTTCTTTTTAAATTTGAGTTATTGTGTAGATCTTATGATTATCTTCTTGATTTTGAAAAGTTGAAATTGTTTCCAACCACATTGAAATATGGGGATCCAAAATGGTTTATGGGCTTAGGAACTAGTTTTATAAGGACGTGGGATGATATGAAAATATTATTTTTATAAAATATACAGATTATTGTATACATCATGAACTTAGAGAAGACATTTTTTAAAATGACTCAAAAAGAAGATGAAATCCTTGAAGATTTTGTGGAGAGATTTGCATATACTATGAAAATGGAAAAGCTGCATAATATTGTTGCCATTATGACACAGATTTGGTGCTATGACACAAGTGTTGTCCTTGATGGAAACTCACACAGATGATAGATCACAGTTCAGGCTCTCAGAATGAAGAAAAAGAGGTATACGTAAGTTCCTCATTGTTCAGGCCTCGTATACACGCGGGTTCGCAGACCAAAAAACGTGTATGCGTATACACACAATTTCACACAAGGAAAGGCATGTACATGTTGGAAAACTTAGTTTTGGTCCATGGTATTTTGATACATGGTATTGGTCCAAGGTATTCTGTCCGAAGTATTGACCCTAGGTATTTGGTCCAAGGTATTGACTCTAAGTGGTTTTGGACCATGGTATTGAGTAAGGCCTAAGACTATAAAAGGAGGAGAAGTTCATTAGGCAAGGGTACTCAAGTATTGAATATCTAATGAAGAATAAGATCTAGGATACAGGTCTTTGGGTTATGGTGCATTGCTAGATCTGAATCAAGGATGAACCTGAGCACTTGATCAAGGATAAGTTCTATTGATGGGTCAAGATATTAAGGCTTGAAGAGAAGTATATTTGTGTGGTTTTGATCTTTTATAAATGGCACATGTTTTAAACTGTAAATCTGATGATCTGGGTATAAATGATGTCTAACTAGTTGTAAAGGTTAAATCATCTTTTACAGATATGTACACAGGTTCATTATAGCAAAGGTGCATATACACGCAAGTTCAACATTTCGAAAGTGCATATACGCAGGTTTGCCTTGATACAAGTGCGTATGCACACAGGTTCTTCACATTGAAGTAGTGTACTTAGCTACTTTTGATTGCTGTTGTAGTGTTTTGGGTTCTGGTTACTACTACTGTATTCTGGTTATAGCATTCAAAGAAGTGATTGTTTGATTCAGTTTCGGTTGGTGCAAAGGAGATTGATTGATGCAGATATATTTTTATGTTTGATTGATGTTATTGATGGATCCATTCTGAAAATTTATGAAACGTGGTCCCTGGAAGAAAAGAGAAGCTTGTAGCCTTCTATAGGTCAGCACCTACGTACTAGAAAATCAGTGAGTACAAAAGCTAGGGGGTTGTAGCTCCCGTCCAGGAGAAGCTGAAGAAGGAGAGAAGGTTGTAGCCTTTTGCAGGTAAAAGCCTGCATACTGGTATAATACTGCACCAGTACAGAAATATTGTAAAAAGAAATTTCTTATTAAAAGAAGATAGAGATGAATCGTAGCAAGTGGTTTTCACCCACATTGGGTTTCCACCTTATATCTTGTGTTCTTGAGTGTGATTGTATGCTCTGTTTTTATTGTACTTGGTTATTGTTTATATGGTTTTGATGCATAGATTAAAGATCAACATTTGATGAATTAACGAAATTATAAGTCTGCGGGATATACGCTAGTTTCCTTCACTACAATTGCGTATATATGCAAGTTTCATTAACTGAAGTAGCGTATACAAATCTGATTGTAAAACGAAATATTATTAACTTACTAATACTGATTCAACCCCTCCCACAACTATTATTTCCAACAATTGGTATCAGAGCCGGTCCTTCAGAAGAAGCTTGATCGCTTTAAGGAAGATTTGTCATCATGAGTAACTACGAAGGAGAGGCATCCATTAGACCACCAATCTTTGATGGGAGAAACTTCGTCTATTTGAAGGTAAGAACCATAGCCTATCTTCAATCTCTTGGAAAAAATGTTTGGGAAATCGTGGAAGGAGGACACACATTTCCATAACCAATTCCTATAGATACAATAGGTAAAAAGCAGTATGAAACAAATGATAAGGCTGTCAATACCTTATTGGGGATTCTATCACAAATTTGTCAAGGTTATGCAACTCAAAACCGGAAAATAAATATGGGACAAGATCATTCTAAGCTATGAAGGAGATGATCAGGTAAAACGTGAAAAACTACAATCTCTCAGAATTCAATATGAAACTCTCAGAATGCACAATGATGAAAGTATAACTAATTACTTCTTATGTATAGATGAGATTGTTAATCGCATGAAAAACTTGGGTGAAGAGATAAAAGAAGTTACTTTAGTTGAAAATGTTTTAAGATCCTTGTCTACTAAGTTTGAATCAAAAGTTTATGCCATAAAAGAAAAGCAGGATATTCAAAGTATTACTATGTCGCAGCTGCACGGAATCCTAACTACTTTCGAAATGAGAAAAGGGGATCCATCAGATATGAGAGAAGCCGCATTCAAAGCTTCAGCAAGAGGAGAACTCAATGAATCAGGACATACTTCAGAAGGAGAGGAAGAATCAAACTTTGTCAAGAACCTTCAACGGGGTTCTAGAAGATTTAGAGGTAAACTACCTTTCAAATGTTTTGTTTGTGGAAGAGTCGGTCATTTATGCTACCAAATTTCCTCACAAAGATAAGCTTGATAAAGGTAAGGAATCAACAAAATGGAATAGAAAACAAAGTGTAAATAAGAAGAGCTACTATACACATGAAGATAGCAATGGTTTATCAAATAGTGATGAAGATGAAAAAAGTAATGATTATAGACTTCTGTTGGCTTTTGAAGATGATGATTTCTTGGATGCTTTAGATGAAGATGGTCTTTATGAAGAAATTTCTAAACTTAAAATTTGTTTAGAAGAAAAGAATATGATTATAGATACCCTGACATTCCAAATTACTGAAAGGGAAAAACACAATGAAAAATTAGAATGTGAAATTGTGGGTCTAAGAAAAGATATTGAGAAAACAAAAGCTATGAATCTCAGATTTGCTAAAGGATCAGAAAATTTAGATAAAATTATCAAAGTTTAGCATTTTCCTCTAATAAAAACAGGTCTTGGATATACTGAAGAAGCATCTCAAACACAGAAGTCGTCAACCTCCAAAAGCTATCTTGATGTAGCAAGGAGAAGTGAACAGTTTGACAATCGTCAGCAAAGGCATAAAGCAGACCACCAGGTAAATCAGGTTCAATCTACTTCAAGGATGAACAGAAGCTACAACCAACCACAAGTAAATCATACTCAATCTATTTCAAGAATGAATCACTAGGACAGTAGATTCAATAATTGCAAGAACTACTTTAATGGCCAATGTTTTTCATGCCATAAATTTGGACACAAAGCTGCTCAATGTGTTCCTTACAGGACCATCATGACTAGAGAAGAAGAAAATCAAAGGAATGTGACTGGGATCATGAAAAGGACCTACAATTCTTTTTCTCCTCTTAAAAATGAAATAGAATTCTCTATCTGTAACAACTTCGGTCATGAAGATTCTGAATGCAGGAGCAAGTTTCGGCAAACATCTCAGAAGGAGCAAGATTCATTGGGTCCCAAAGCATGGAAAAATAAAGAACCACAAACAGAAAGATGTGGTATAGCCTTGTATGCAGAAGGACAAGAAAATCAGTGGTAGATTAACAGTGGATGCTTGAAACACATGCCAGGTGATAAAGAAAAACTTCAGTTATATAGTGCCTTAGAAAAGGAAAAGAAGGTCTCATTTGGAAATGACACTCTTGCCGTCATAAAAGGTAAAGGTTTTGTTCTCTTAAAAGAAAAGGTTAAAGCTGGGAATGTTATGTATGTTGATGGTCTTAATCATAACCTATTAAGTGTTAGTCAAATGCGTTATCAAGGAAATGAAGTAGTATTTTGATCAAATGGATGTGTTGTTCGTGAGCTTGATATAGGAGAAATAGCGATCAAAGGCATAAGAACTCCAAATAATCTATACATACTCAAGCGAGGAAAACAACTGTGCTATCTAAGCAAAAATGATGAACATTGGCTATGGCACAGAAGATTGGGGCATCTAAGCTTCCCTCAAATAAGGAAAACATGCAAATTCCAGGTTGTTCGTGATCTTCCTGACATCAGAATTCCAGAAAATACAATATGCAAATCATTTCAATTTGGTAAGAAAACCAAAGCACATTTCCCAAAAAATGAAGGTTTAGCTAGCAAGCCTCTTGAACTTGTTCATACTGATTTATGTGGTCCTTCAAGGAAAAGGTCACCTCGTGGAGAAGAATACTTTATATTGTTCATTGATGATTTTTCCAGAATGTGTTGGATTGGACTTATAAAGAACAAAGATGAAGCATTTGAAAAGTTCAAAGCCTTCAAAGCTTTGGTTGAAAATGAATCAGATAACAAAATCAAATGCCTCAGATCTGATCGAGGAGGGGAATTTACCTCAGATGAATTCTTCAACTTTTGTGAATAACATGGAATAAGAAGAGAATTTTCCACCGCGAGGACTCCTCAACAAAATGGAGTGGTAGAAAGGATGAACAGAACTCTTCAACAAATGGATCATGCCATGCTAGATGAGTCTGGAACTCTTGCAACCTTCTAGGGTGAAGCTGCATTTGCTGCCATCACTATTCTCAACAAAACAAACGTTCGGGTAAACAGCACTCAAACTCCACATGAACATTGGTATGGTAAGAATCCTACTATAAAATACTTCAATGTTTTTGGAAGAAAATGTTACATCAAAAGGATTGATGAAAAACTTGGCAAGTTTGAACCTAGAGCAGATGAAGGCATTCTCCTTGGTTACTCTTACCGAAGTAAAGGATACAGGTGTTATAATAAAAGACTAGGGAAAATTGTTGAAAGTATTAATGTTGTTGTTGACGAAGCAGGCCAAAATCCAACGCAGGTAAAAGCCGAAGAGTATGAAGAAGATGAGGATTATCCTTCCACATCAAATCAGACTAATTCTGAAGAAGAAACCAATGAAGCACCAGAAGAACAGATAACGGTAGAAGAAAAGACTCCATCTAGGTATGTTCAGAAAAATCATCCAGAGACTCAAATTTTGGGGCGGAAAGAGGTAGGTGTGCAGACAAGAAGAACTATTACAGAAGCTTCAAGCTATCTAGCATTTCTTTCCTCCATCGAACCACAAAATGTACATGAAGCATGGCCATGAATGAAGAGCTTGAGAAAATTGAAAAGAATAATACTTGGGAATTAGTTCCTAGACCTCATGATAAGAATATCATTGGAACCAAATGGATATTCAAAAACAAGTTGAATGAAAATGGAGAAGTTATTAGAAACAAGGTTAGACTTGTTTGTAAATGATATTCTCAACAAGAAGGTACAGATTTTAAAGAAACTTTTGCACCTGTTGCTAGACTTGAAGCCATTAGAATGTTCCTTTCTCTTTCTAACTTTCAGAACTTCAAAGTATACCAAATGGATGCAAAATAAGCCTTTCTTAATGGAGACTTAAAAGAAGAACTATATATTGAGCAACCAGATGGATTCATCCTTGGAAATGATCCAAAACTTGTATGCAGACTCAGAAAATCTCTCTATGGTCTAAAACAAGCTCCAAGGGCCTGGTATTACTGTCTTGACAAATACCTCCATCAACAAGGTTTCACAAAAAGATTAGCTGATAGCAATCCATATACAAAGACTGACAATGATAAATTGCTAATACTTGTTGTGTATGTTGATGATATCATTTTTGGTATCAATGAAGAAGGCATGAGTCAAAACTTTACTTTGGTAATGCAAAAAGTCTCAAGCAGATCATGAAAAAATATGGCATGGAAGATTCTAAACCAGTATTTACCCCTATGGTAACAGGATGCAGTCTCAGTTCAAATGATGAATCAGCAGTAGTACATCAACCAACCTACAGATCCATGATTGGCAGTTTGCTTTATCTAACAAGTACCCAACCAGACATCATGCATGGAGTGGGAATATTTGGAAGATTCCAAGCAAATCCAAAGGAATCACACCTTCAGGCAGTCGAAAGGATCTTCAAATATCTTCAAGGAACTCAGAATTTTGGTTTATGGTATCCTAGGGATACAGATCTTACACTTCACACATATACAGATGTAGGTTGGGTAGGAAGCATGGATGACAGAAAAAGCACTAGTGGTGGTGCATTCTATATGGGTTCTAGATTAGTTTCTTGGTTCAACAAGAAACAAAGTTCAATTGCATTATCTACAGCTGAAGCAGAATATGTGGGTGCTGCATCTTGCTACACACAACTCCTTTAGATGATGCAAACATTGCAAGACATTTAGATCACATGTACTCCACCCATCTCCATTCTGTGTGATAATATAAGTGCAATCAGTATTTGAAAGAATCCAGTCATGCATTCCAAGACCAAGCACATACCTATCAAATATCATTTTCTCCATGAACAAGTGCTTGAACAAAAGGTAAAATTGGACTATGTTCCCTCCAAAGACTAGGTTGTTGATATATTCACCAAACCGCTACCCTAAGAGACATTTGAATATCTCAAACAGAAGCTGGGAGTAGTTGATGCATCATCTTGTTGTTGAAACCTATTTGGTTTAGAGAAAAGTTGTTGTACGTGAGTTTCATGAATCATATCTGCATCCAGACGCTGGTTTCTATGGATACAGTCACGTATATGTTGGTTTGAAGAAAAATAGTGTGCGAGACTCAGGATGAAAAGAGTATGATCTGGGTCTGACATAGATAATCTAGCATAGATTTAGGGGGAGCATATACTTCTAATAATGCATTGTTGGCATTATCTTAGAAGATCTTGGTACAATTTCATAGCTGTCTTTGATTCAGGTGCAGAGGGAGATCATGGTTGCTGGTCTGGATGGTGATTGACAGATTCTGCTGATGATGGTTGCTGATACCTATCATAGTCTTGTTTTATATATTTTGTCTCTATGTCATGTATATATTTTATTATCAAGGTCATGTAATGACCTATTTTGTTTCCCCACTATGCATGGGATGGATGATGTAATGTTCTTGTTTTGACAATCTATAAACTTTTGGTATATCCCCACTTGGTTGGGAGATGCATGAGTCAATCTTGGTATATCCGAGTTGGTTGGGAGATGGATGTATGTATGAGTCTTTGGTGATAGGATGGTCATTTATGATGTATAAGTCATGTTATTCTTGTAGAACATCTTTTTGCAAACCTTGCTTATAGTCAGGGGGAGCATGGACAACACACTTCAACATATCAGAGAATTTAGCATGTACTCAAGGGGAGCATAACCCTTTGCCCTTGATGACAAAGGGGGAGAGTGACTTGGGGTTGCCATCAAGTCCAAAGGGGGATATTTTTGGCATTATAACATTGATTTGGCACTATGACACAGGTGTTGTCCTTGATGGAAACTCACACAGATGACAGATCACAGTTTAGGCTCTCAGAATGAAGAAAAAAAGGTATACGCAGGTTCCTCATCGTTTAAGCCGCGTATACACGCAGGTTTGCAAACGAAAAGACGCGTATGTGTATACACGCACTTTCATGCAAGGAAAGGTGTGTACATTTTGGAAAACTTAGTTTTGGTACGTGGTATTTGGTCCATGGTATTTTGATCCATGGTATTGGTCCAAGGTATTCTGTCTGAAGTATTGACCCTAGGTATTTGGTCCAAGGTATTGTCTCTATGTTGTTTTGGACCATGGTACTAAGGCCTAAGACTATAAAAGGAGGAGAAGATCATTTGGAAAAGGTACTCAAGTATTGAATATCTAATGAAGAATAAGATCTAGGATACAGGTCTTTGGGTTATGGTGCATAGCTGGATCTGAATCAAGGATGAACCTGAGCGCTTGATGAAGGATAAGTTCTATTGATGGGTCAAGATCATAAGGCTTGAAGAGAAGTATCTTTGTGTGGTTTTAATATTTTATAAATGGTGCATGTTGTAATCTGTAAATCTGATGATCTGGGTATAACTGATGTCCAAATAGTTGTAAAGGTTAAATCATTTTGTATAGATTTGTATGAAGGTTCATTATAGCAAAGGCACATATACACGCTAGTTCAACATTTCGGAAGTGCGTATATGCATGTTTGCCTTGATACAAGTGCGTATGCATGCAATTTCATCACATTGAAGTAGTGTACACATTATAAGATATGTTTTAGTTCTCATTGTTGTTGCAGTGTTCTGGGTTCTAGCTTGGGTTTTGGTTACTACTATTATATTCTAGTTATAACATTTAGAGAAGTGATTGTTTGATTCAGTTTCGGTTGGTACAAAGGAGATTGATTGATGAAGATATATTTTGATGTTTGATTGATGTTATTGATGGATCCAGTCTTAAAATTTATGAAACGTGGTCCCTTGAAGAGAAGGGAAGGTTGTAGGCTTCTATAGGTCAGAACCTACATACTAGAACATCAACTAGTACAAAAGCTAGGGAGTTGTAGCTCCCTTCTAGGAGAAGCTGGAGAATGAGATAAAGTTGTAGCCTTCTGCAGGTCGAAGCCTGCGCACTGGTATAAGACTGCACCAGTACAAAATTATTGTAAAAAGAAGTTTCTTATTAAAAGAAGATAGAGACGAATTGCAGTAGGTGGTTTTCACCCACATTGGGTTTCCACCTTATATCTTGTGTTTTGTGTGTGATTGTCTGCTCTATTTTTACTGTACCTAGTTATTGTTTATATGGTTCTGATGCATAGATTAAAGATCAACATCTGATAATTAACTAAATTATAAGTCTGTAGGATATACACTAGTTTCCTTAACTATAGTTGTGTATATACATAAGTTTCATTAATTGGAGTAGTGTATACAAATCTGATTGTGAAATGAAATATTATTAACTTGCTAATATTGATTCAACCCCCCCCCCCTCAGTATTATTTCCAACAAATCTAAGACCTGATACATTAAAAACCATTTTACTTATATCTAACATGATGAATGGAATGGTATTCTTAATTTGATGGGTAAAGAAGATGTGTTTCAGTTATCATTTGAAGAGATTTGTGAATTGTGCAAACATATTTTACGTGGAAAAACAAAACATGGTAGGAATCTAAGAGATCCAATTATGTCAGGAGTAAGTAAATCAACATTGGGAATGGTAAGTCATGCATAACTTGGTAATTTGATTGATAAATTTAAAACTGACATTCTTGGTAATCTTAGTGATAAAATTGATATGCTAGGAATTCAAAAAGACAAAAAAGTTGAAAATGTTGCTTTTTCTATATTTTGTCCTAGACGTAGAAAGAAACATGCATTAAGAGAATTTTCTCTTGATAGTATTGAATAATATGTTATTTGCGAAGAGACTCATGCTACAAAGGATTTCCATTCAATACTAGGATTAAAGGTTGTTTACCAAGAAGAAGGTGGGACAAGCCAAACATTGAACAACTTTTCTATGTTTCTTCTAGAAGACCTTAACAACATCATCAAATAGGTATGGCACAACATTCTAATGCACAATTTCAATCTTATGAGAAAAATCGCAGTAATTGGAACACATTCTACCTCATAAAACTTGGCCACCTTGACCTCAAAATTCATAGTCGTCACAAGGATGGCAAGGTTCCTATGGTAGAAATCCACAAGAGCCTCAATCTTTTCAAAACTATCCTCAATATCAATCTTAGTATTATTCTCCAACCTAAGATCCAAAAACTGCTCAACCACAATTCCAACCTCAATTGTCTACAATCCAACACCTTACATTACCATCTACCTCGTTTCCTCAAAAAACAAATAAGTTTCTTGCACAACCACTCCCTGATCCCAATAATAAAGCATGCCAACAACATATTTGCAATGTTGAAGTCTAAATTTTAAAGCTTACATGATAACTCCTCTAGATGTAAATAATTCCCATCTTATATCTGGGCGTGTTTTGCGGAAGAAAACACCTCATATTGTCATTAATGAATATAAAGAGGACAAAAATCTTGAAAAGTCAAAGAATCCTCAAAAGGAAGATATTCCTACATAAACAGATGAAAAATAAAAAAATACCAACGCCTACAACTCCTATGGCTAAGCAACCCTCTATATCCTTACAAAACCCTCCTTTTCGAGAAAGGTTACAAATTCATAAAGGTGTAGAGAAGAAAATAATATTACCATATTATGATATGTTATATGAGTTGAAAAATATTTGAATTAAAATCCCTTTGCTTAAAGCAATAAAGGAAATTCCCATTTTGAAAAAAATAGAGTTATGTATTAGAAAACCTGGAAGAAAAGGAAAATATATACAAAAAGTGAAACTCATACGAAAAATCGCAAAAAATATGATGGGTAAATATACAATTGAAAAATACATAGATCTAGGAAATCCCATTGTCAATATCCACATCAATAATATCAAATTTCCAAACACATTAATTGGTTTAGGTTCATATAAAAATGTCATGACAAGGAATACTATGGATAAATTAAAATTATCCAATCTTCAATATACTCCTACTTTATTACAATTAGTTGATAAGTATGTTAACAAACCAAAGGGTATATTAGAGGATGTATGAGTATCCCTAGATTCATGGGAGTATCCAGTTGATCTCATTATATTAACTCCTAAAACTAATCTAGGAGGTCATTTATTGATACTTGGTAGGCCATGGTTAGCCATAACGGACACATTTATTAGTTGTATACCTTGTGACATATTTATTTCTAATGGAAATACAACTAAAATGTTCACATTATATCCACTTTCAAGGGAAAAAAATAAAACAGAGAATGAAGAATGGATTGAAGAGGATGATGAAGATTACAAAGGTATTCAAGTAGTTTTAACTATCCCACAAAATTATGAGGAACCAAAATTGAATACAATTCAACCCATTCCATTACCATCTACCTCATTTCCTAAAAAGCCAAATCAGTTTCACGCATAACCACTCCCTAACCCCAATAATAAAGCACCCCAACAACCTATTTACAATGTTGAAGCGCAAAATTTTCAAGCTTACATGATAGCTCCTATAGATTTAAATGATGTCCTTCTTTGATATGAGTGATGTTTATAGAAGGAAACACCTCATGTCGTCATTCAATAATATAAAGAGGACAAAAATCCTAAAAAGGAAAAGAGTCCTCAAAAGGAGGACATTCCTACACAAATAGATGACAATGAGATAAGACCAACTCCTACAACTCCTCTAGTTGACAGACCCTCCATATCCTTACAAAACCCTCCTTTTCCATGAATATTATAAATTGATAAAGGTATAGAGAAGTAAAAAGTATTACTAGATTATGATATGTTAGATGAGTTGAAAACTATTTGCATTAAAATCACTTTACTTCAAGCAATAAAAGAAATTTGTACTTTTGCAAAAACAATAATGAAGTTATGTATTAGAAAACCTGGAAGAAAAACATAAGAAATAGAAATTGTGAATCTCATAAGAAAAAATGTAGAAATTATGATGGGAAAATATACAATTGAAAAATACATAGATCGAAGAAGTCCCATTGTAAAGATCCACATCAACAATAATGAAATTCCAAACACATTAATTGATTTGAGTGCATCTATAAATTTCATGACAAGGAATACTATGTGTTAGTGCATGTCAGTCCTTCTAGTCACCAGTGATCAAAAATTCTTTTACAAGGTTTTTGTTAGGGTCTGAAGTCAAAATTTTATCATTTCATTAGGTTTTACAAACAAAATTTGGTCACTAGCTAGTGTATCTAGTTCTATTACTTATCCATTAAAAAAATTTCATGTTCCGTCCATTGCCATCACTCAGTTGGATGTGCCATCACTGAAAGGTAATCATCATCATCTCAGTGAAATAATCATGTTCCTCATTCATCTTAGTGTCACCTAAGTCATTAGGGTCAAAGTCATCAAAATCTATCATCTCATTCATAAATCCAACAAATGTAGCAGTAGTAGTAGGAAATTTGCTCAAAAAGTTTTTGTTTCAAAGTGTAATTTATATCAAATATGATGTAATAAGTTCTAATGTCTCAAAGATGCATTGAATATGGTGGTCTAGGCGTAGGTGTTAATGACAATCATTCAAATCCAGTAACGATCTCTTCAAGCGCAGGTGGAAGTTCTTCTCGGATTTCCTTTGGAGTTTCATTCATCCACCTCTAAATGTAGTTATTCTGCTAATACATCAGAATTATTAAAATTACTAGAAATATGGTAGAACTTCACTTACCACGGAATCGAACGGAAATAACATAGACGTTCATAAATTTCTCATGTTTGCCTTTTCCACAAATATTTACCTTTCTCACAAAACTAAAAGGAAACAAAGCTATTGTTTATAATTTCTCGGGTCCGAAATTTGGATTAAATCTTGTGCTTCTTTCGACGCAATATCCATTGGATCTCATCACTTCACATTGAATGACTACGATCAATCCGAACTTTAATGGATTAAATCAAAATTTATAACATATCACGTTTGATTTCCAAATTAAACCCCGTGCATATTAACCACACGATTACCATCAGATCGGCCTCCTTCAAGCACACAGTCCAGATTAACAGAGTTATTAACTCAGTTAAATAAATTCTCGCATCCGGTTTTAGAATTAACATTCGCGCTTGTGATCATGTGATCACCATTAGATCTATAGCCTTTCGATGAGACGGCTCAAATCTTCTCCAGGAGTTCTCAAGAGTTTTATTGGGTTTTCTTCATTTTTCTAAGAAAATGGACTTCTTCCAGGCTTAGACAGGTTCTAAATTATATTCTCTTGAACTTCGAAACATAACCAAAATATTTCAAAACACAGGAAATGAAGATTTAAACACTATAACACAAGATGATATGAAATCGAACTCTAAAAGGCCAAACTGGAAATCAACAACTCAGAAATATTTCGGAGGAAATTCGACCCTCTGGCATTGACCATTCATTCATAGAATACACAAAGACACAGAGATATTTCAATTTCTCAGTCTAATCTTCCACATCCAAATCTAGCGAAATCCCCTTACAATAATTCAAAACTTGCATAAATACTAGTATGTACAAACAATCAGATCCTTAATCAATGGATTGAATCTATCTAATCCTAGATAATAACTACTTTGCATGATATTCTCCTTGAAAATCTCAACTAAGTCTAAACTACTTGAATTAATTACAAAATAAGTCAAATCCATAAATTCTAGCTCAAATCCTATTTATAAAACTTTGTAAAGTGACAGCTAAAGGATCCCACTCCTTTTCTTGTAATCTTTTCTTGGATTTTTGGAATAAAATTGAAGCCTTTTGACTTCAAGTCTCATACTCCTGTATCAAACTCAGGAGAAAAATTATTCATGGGCTCCTATCCATGATCTCTTCTACAGAACTGCCCGAGTTCTGTAGCATGGCATCTGTCATCCAGTTAGCATCAGCATTTGGTTGATCCTTGCATTTGACCAAATACTGAAAATACTCCTATCTGCTTGTCTTCTGAAACAAATTCTTCTCCAATATATTCTCTGGCTGCAATGCCTTTGTTGTAGGTAACTATTTTACCCAATTAACCTCTTATTCTTCCTTGCCTTCTATTGTATCCTCTGCATTTCCACTTTCATACCTGTACAAATTATCAACATTGAAATTTGGAGATATTCCAATATCTACGAGTAGTTCAATATCATACGCATTTGCAAAAAATTTCCTCAAGACTCCGCATGGTCCAATTTTCTTAAATTTTAACTTGTTATACTCCCTTTTTGGAAATATTTCCTTCCTCAGGTGTGCTAAAACCAAATCTCCAACCTCAAAATTAACTTCTATGTTCTTCAAATTTGTTCTAATCTTGTACTTTATGTTTCTATCCTGTAACTTTTGCTTTACCTATTCATGTATTGCTTGAATCTCTGAAGAAAAATCTTCTCCCTTAGCACTTCTCATCTCAGCTTTTCCCAAGTCTCTCAATTCAGACACTCCTCTTGGGTGCACTCCATAAACTATATGGAATGGAGTCTTCCCTGTACTCCTATTACAAGAGTCATTATAAGCATATTCAGCCTATGCTAAAACTTGATCCCACTATTTTGGATGTTCACCTACAAGACTTCTCAGAAGATTACCCAAGCTTCTATTTACAACTTCGGTCTATCCATCAGTCTAAGGATGATAAGCTGAACTGAGACTCATTTTAGTACCAAGATTCTTTGAAAATGTCCTCCATAAATGACCAACAAATCTAATGTCCCTGTCTGAAATAATGCTCTTAGGTAACCCATGCAACCTTACAATATCCTTAGAAAATAGATTAGCAATGTGAGTAGCATCATTGGTTTTATAACATGGAATAAAATGTACCATTTTAGAAAATCTATCAAGCACAACATAAATTGAATCGTTACCTCTTTGAGTTTTGGGTAAACCCAAAACAAAATACATACTTACCATATCCCAAGGTCTATCTGGAATAGGTAATGGAACATACAAACCTGTGTTTCGACTCCTTCCCTTTGCATACTAGCAGAATTTACAATTTCTCACATACTTCTCCACTTCAGATCTCATCTTCGGCCACAAATAAAACCAACTCACCTGATCATGAGTCTTGTCTGCACCAAAATGTCCTCCAAGTCCACCACTGTGTTTCTCCTTGTTTAAATTCTCTCTCATAGAACAATTTGGTATGCACAACTAATTTCTTTTAAACAACAATCCTTCTTTCAAGAAAAAATCCAGCGAATTACTTCTGTCTAACAAAATGGGATTTTTACAAGCTTCAAATGCCTCTTTAAAATCTAAATCTTTCTCATATAATTCCTTAAGAAAATCAAAACCCAACACTTGAATTTGACTTTCCTGAACTAAAATGTTTTTCTGCTTAAGGCATCTGCTACCTTGTTTGATTGGCCAGTTATATGCTTCAATACAAAATTAAAACTTTGAATATATTCTACCCATTTTGCATGTTTCTGACTAAGCTTTGGTTGTTTCATAATGTACTACAATGCATGGTAGTTTGAATAAATTATAAACTCCTTAGACATCAAGTAATGTCTCCACTTCTTTGATGACTGTACAACTGCATAAAACTACTTATCATAAGACGAATATTTCTTCTTTGATTCATTCAGTTTTTCACTTAAATAAGCTACAGGTCTATCTTCATGGCTTAAAACACTGCCAATAGCTTCTCCAATAGCATCACATTTCATTTGGAAAGGATTATTAAAATCAGGAAAAATTAAAATAGGTTTCTCAGTGATCTTCCTTTTCAACAGTTGAAAGTTCTTTTTTGCTTCAGAAATCCATTTAAATGGCTGTCTATCCTTCTTTATAGTGTCAATAATAAAAGCATTGATCTTACTAAAATTCCTTATGAATTTCCTATAAGAAATAGCAAGACCATGAAAACTTCTTACCTCAAAAACACCTTTTGGTGAAGGCCACTCCATGATTGCCTTTATCTTCTCTGGATCCATCTTTAATTCGTCAGCAGAAAAAACAAAACCCAAATATACCAATTATTCTTTCATGAATGAACATTTCTTTAAATTTAAAAGTAACTTTTTTGTTTGCAACTTCTGTAAGACATAGTTCGATGTCTCATATGTTCCTCTTTATATATGTTGTAAACTAATATATCATCCAGATATATTATTACAAATTTACCAATAAACTCTTTCAACACTTCATTCATTAGCCACATAAATGTACTAGGAACATTTGATAACCCAAAAGGCATTACCATCCATTCATAAAATCCTTCATTTGTATTAAAAGCAATTTTCCATTCATCTCATTCTCTAATTCTTATTCGGTGATAACCACTTTTTAAATTCAACTTTGTAAAATATCTTGCTCCACTCAAACAATCCATCAAATCTTCAATTCTAGGTAAAGGAAATCTGTATCTGATTTTTATTTTGTTGATGGCTCTTGAATCAGTGCACATTCTCCAACCTCCACCTTTCTTTGGACTTAACACTGTTGGCACTGCACAAGGACTCAAACTCTCTCTAATCAATCCTTTATCTGACAGTTCCTGCACCTGTTTTCTGATTTTTTTCATTTTCCATGGGAGTCATCCTGTAAGTTGTTTTATTTAGTAGATTTTCTCTTGGAATCAAATATATATGATGACTGATTTTTCTAATGGGTGGTAACTCATTAGGAAAATCATCTACAATGATATCACAATAGTTCTCCAGCATCTCTTGAATTTCAATTGGTAAATCAGAAATTTTATTGGAAGTCATTATTATCTTGGGTTTGCAAATCAATGCAAAATTTACCTCGTCCTCTTCAATCTGCTGCAAGTATTCTTTTCCACTTAGTAATAGGGTCTTTGGATCATACTCTATTGATCCATCCTCCTCTTCAATAGGCAGCAGTGTATGATTAACACCATCTCTACCAAATTCGTATGTGTTCTTTTTCCCATCATGCATAACTCCTCTTCCATATTGCCAAGGTTTTCCCAATAATATGTGACACACATCCATAGGAATCATCACACAGAATTTTGTCTTTATATTTTCCCAACTGCAACTCGACTTCACACTGTTCATTCACTAGAAATTGATGTCCTTTTTGAATCCATGAAACCTTATAAGGTGTTGGATGTTTCTTTGTCTTTAATTTCAACTTCTCCACCACTTCTGTAGAGACCAAATTATTCATACTTCCACTATCAATTATCATTTGACAACATTTTCCTTGAAACTTGCACATAGTCTTGAACAAAGTCTTTCTCTGTGCTGGTTCAACAACTTCCTTTGTTGGCTTTAACAAAACTTTGTTAACTACTAAAGGTTCCCCTTTCTCTGGTACATTTTCTTCTTCTGTCACCTTTTCTGCTTCCTCTTCAGTCTTAGCCACAATTGCATTCCTCTGATTTGTTCCTATGTTTTCTGGGCACTCATAGGCTCTGTGTCCCAGCTTATTACATCTGTAACATCTGATTTCTCTTTCTCTTCCTCTGCCCCCTCTTCCTCTGAAAAACTCCTTCTACCACTTTCATCACCTTCTATGGGCGTATGCTGACTTGAGCTGTTACTAGCTCCATCTCTAGGTGTTGTGGATCTTCCTCTACCACCTTGAATTCCCCTTCCTCGGAAAGTACCTCTACTTCTGGCAGATTTCTTCCTTATGAGTTTTTCTTCAACCTTCAATACCATCTGATAAGAATCTTCTACTACTTTAGGAGACAACAAAATCATCTCATATTGGATCTCCATTCTGAGACCATTTATGTATCTTTCAACCTTCTCATCTATATCTTGAATTTGTCCAGCTCTTATGCTCACTTTGTAAAATTCCTCTGTGTATTCTTTTATTGTCAAAGACCTCTGTCTAAGATTTTGCATCTATCTAAATAATGTCTACTAATAATCACTTGGCAACAACTTACCTCTCAACTTTGCTACCATTATGCTCCAATTTCTAATTGGCTGCTTACCAAGGATATTTCTTTCTGCCTACACTCCCTCCCACCAAAGTGTTGCATGTCCTTTCAATTCTTTGACAACAAATTTCACTCTCTTTCCTTCTTCCATTTCTTCATAATCAAAGAATTTATCCATGCTATTAATCCAATCTATCAACTCCTCAGGGTTTAAACGTCCTACATAAATTGAACCCACAAGTCTGGGTTTAGATGTGGATCCTAACCCTGATTTAAAGAATCTCATTTGAGGAGTAATTTCTGCACGTTCCTCTCCTTCTGTAGCTTCAACTTCAGGCTCACTAACATCTCCAACATCTGCATCTCCTTGATTTCCCATTTCCACTGCTTCCAATCTAGCTTGCCTCTGTTGCATAGCTTCCGACACTTCAGCATTTTCAATTGGTCTTCCTCTTCTTTGACCACATCTTCCTCCATCTGAAAGCCATGTTGGACTTCTTTCTCTGATCCTTCAGATCTTGATCTTTGATACCACTAATAGTGGTCTGGGCAGAGGTGTTAATGAAAATCGTTCAAACCCAATAACGATCTCTTCAAGCGCAGGTGGAACTTCTTCTCGGATTTCCTTTGGAGTTTTAGTCATCTGCCTGATGAGCCCTAGAAATGGGTAACTATATGGACTCATTCTACCTATTATTTTCATTTAATCCACCATTCTCCATAGTTCTGTGCATGTTTTTGAATATATTTATGTCAATTGAGTGAATGGGGATAGTCACTTTACCACAAAGTCTAATGGGTGTTTATTGCAGATTTTTGGACATTTTTGGACTAAGACCAGGCATTTATGAGCAGATTGGCAGCCAAACTCCAAGAAACAAGGCTAAGGACTTATAGGATGGGTGTCTCCTACATTAAATGACCCCTTCCTTGAGTTTTCCGTCAACAGCTCGGAGTTCAACAGCCCACAAAAGATGATTCCAAGGGGCAGCTAAGCAGGTCTAGTGAAGTTGTTGTTATCTGCAGTTTTAGGTAGCCGAGTTCCTAAAGTTTAGGAGGATTGTTGGGAGTCCTCACTTGTATAAATAAGAAGGCTTCAAGCCTTAGTAGGTTAGCCATTTGATAGTCTATTTTTGCACTTTAGTGCAGTCTTGTACTTAGCTCATTTTCGAGCTCTTTTTGCAGACAGTTTTGTGATGTAACTATTATTTTTTTGATCAATGAAGATGAATCTAGCTTTGAACCAACACTGATCTTTCCTAGGGGGTTGTAGCTCTTGGGGTTGGGCCCAACCCAAGTTCCCAACACCTCCTTTATATATTTATATGTTTTCTTTCTTGCATTCATGAAATAATTTTTGTTGTTTAGGTTAAATCTTGCTTTGTTCCTTAGGTTTTTTTTTATGATTAGAATAGTTGTTCTTGCTTCAGGTTGAATAGATAGTTTGCTGCAATAATAGAAAAAGATCCACAAAAAGGCTACCAAGTATGCCTTGATCTCCTTTCTCCCTCCTTTGGACCATGAATTGAGACCAAGGCACTCTTGCTGCCACCAAAACATTGTTTCTGCTTTCCAATGCAATTGCTACTGTGAGATTTCGAGTTGGAGAAGTTGATATCAGTTGTATTTACATGCTTAGATCTGCTCTTGCTTAGTTTCCATGGATTTCTCACATAACTTCCTGTCCATAAAGTTCTTTTCAGCACTTTTCTGGTTTTTAGGTCAGAATTAGGTTAAATAGGTAAAACTCTGTTTTTTTTAATTCTTGCTCAAGATAGTTTTGAAGAGTAAGTGTGCAGCTCACTTGTAGAGCACTCTAGCTTATCATTCTTCCATTACATAACCTACTCTAGTCCATCTCTCAATATTTCCTCCACTCATTCGCCATACTTTCCCTAACTGCCCTAATTTCTATGTTCTTGTGCAAAATTTCTTCCTTGACCTTTGAACAAATCCAACCATCTCTTTCATGTCTGATCTTGAATGACAGAGTCCTAGACCCTTTGGAATCTCCATCCATCCTTTATTCCCCTTTTCCTACCATTTTTCCACCTTCAAACCTCCAAAAACCACTTTTTCCCTCCTCCTGTAGAACTTCCTGTAGATCCCCTGCAGCCTCCTGTAGAAGTTCATGCGAGTGATTTTTCAAAGTTTGATTGCAATGTGAGTCTCCAAAAAGGTAATAGGGACTCCTTAGGTTCTCTCCACACCTTCCCAACCTCCTGCAAATGCCAACTTCATCTCCCTTCACCACCAAACCTCTGCACAGTCACAAATAGTTAAAACACAAGCATAATAATTCTCCATAAAATTGCTCAAAAGTATAAAAAGATGATTTTTCCATATTTTCCTTGAGAAGTAGCTTGAATACATGCATTTTATCTTTTCAATAGTCAATGGCATCCATTTTAGTAGTTTCATCTCTTTTCTTGCAAAAGTTTTAGTGGGTAAAATTAGGGTTTGCTAGGGTTTGTGTTTCCTTTCCGATTTGATCTTCTTTCTGCAAGTAGACTAGCCTATTTTGAGTTAGCTTTCTTCCATCACAGTTAAAAGCCTCTTCTGAGAACTCATAAAAGTTGGCTTAAGCTCCTAGCGAACTTGTGCCAGTTGATCAAGTGACAGCCTGCAGTAAGAGCTAGTACTTGTGCATATAGCACCGTCGCTTCCACGTTTGTTACGAACTACTGGGTTGATCAAAGTAAAGTAGGGAGCCCCAGGAGTTGCAGCATCATTGCTATAATACTGGAGCTCACCATCTTTTTGGCGTTGTTACCAGGGAAGTGTCAGAGTATTTTATGATTACTGCTTTTCTTCTATTTTCTACTGCAACCTTCTCCTAAGTAGTTTATTTTAGCAAGAGTAGAGTATTTGTTTCATTTCAATTGTAGTTTCAATTCTGTAAAAGTAGATTACACATTTCCTGCTTTCATTTCAATTCCGTAATTTCATTTCAACAAGCGTAGATTAGAATTTTCCTGCTTTCATTTCAATTCCGTAATTTCATTTTAGCCAGCCTAGATTATCTATTTCCTGCTTTCATTTCAATTTTGCAATTTCATTTCAACAAAATAGATTAGTCCTTTCCTGTTTTCATTTCAATTCTACATTTTCATTTCAGCAAGATAGGTTTTAGTTAGTTGCAATTTGTTGTTCAATCCATTTAAGTTTTTGCAGGTACAGGCAGAAAAAGAAACAAAAAATTACCCAAATAGAGATTTCCTTTCATGCCTCATAGGAACAGGGACAATTCAGGAAAATTCCTACCCAACACCCCCAACACATCACTAAGTCACCCTTCTCTCTTGTTTGGTGGCAGTGATCCAGAATAACCTATAGGTGAACCTCTAGAGATATACGAAGATCCTATAACAGAAGAAGAGCAAGAAACCATTCCTCCTGAGACCATGGCCAAAAACAGAAACGTTAGAGGAAATGGGGAGAGAATAGAAGATGCCTTTCCCATCCGAGAGACCAATCGGGACACAAATATGAAAAAAATAAGTCCCTTCACCTTACCTCACTTCCATGGATTGATTACTGAAGAGCCTGATACCTTCTTAATTGAGTTTGTTGTCCTTTGTCGAACCTATGACTATGCAGAAGACGAGAAAAAGTTGAAACTCTTTCCCTTTACCCTCAAGGATGCAGCACTACGCTAGTTCATGGGGTTACCTAGAAACAGTATCACAACTTGGGCTCAGATGCAGCAAGCCTTTAACAAAAAATATCGGGACTACTGTAGGCCAAAGGATACAAAGGAAGAAATATTTCGAATGACCATGGGAAGTGATGAATCTTTAGAAGACTATGGAGAGAGGTTTCAACTCAGTTATAAAAGGGCCAGGTGCACACTTGACCCCGAACCTCTAAAGTTGGTTCTGCTCAGAGGAGTCCCTAACGACCTTCTAGATACTCTCCATTTGCTGGCTGGGGGAGACATCTACCAGCTACCTTATGATGACATAAAGACTGTGTTTAGAAACCATTCTAGGGAAACTAGAAAAAGAGGTAGGGGAAGTCAACTTTTAGCCAGTACCCCCTTATCTAGTTCATTCCTTAAAAACGAATTTTCAAATTAGATGGAAGATTCAAAAGTGAGATGAGACAGACTATTGCCATGCAAATGGATACCTTGCGGATCCAAAAGAAGCAAGAGGAAGCCGAGAGGGCTTTGGCCATATTTTGTCCTAGGTGCACTAGAAAGCATCCTAGGAACAAATGTCATTGCACTCCATAGAAGTGTGTTTTGTCTGTGAAGAAGACCATCCTATAAATCAGTGCCCTTCCTTACCTGGATTTAAAGATATGTACCAGGGGGCTGAAGGAGCCACTGAACCACTTTACTTCATGAACTAAAGGAGGCCACATGGACCCAGACCTTACTAGCAGGGAATGCAAGGGACATCCCAGACTTATTACAACCCCAATCAAGCCACTCCCATGCCTTCTTGGGGTCCCCCTACTCATTCTTCCTGGTCCACACCCTCTCCTTTGTCGTATCCATCTCAATTCCATACTCAACAAGTTGCTCATTCGTTTCATTCTCACGCTCAGCCACAACCTCAGTGGAATGCACCTCATTAGTGGTGGAGGCCCCAATACAACTCTCCTCCTACTCTTTTGCTTCCACCACCTGCTCAACCACAACCATTACCTCCTACTCCTCCAAGACAAACCCAAATACTTGCTCAACCAGACCTGAACCATAATAACAGACAGGCCCAATAGGTATATAATGGAGAAACAACATGCCCTACCTATGCTGTGGAGATTCAGGAGATCAACCTATGATCTTGGAAGGTCCTCCCAGATAGCCAACCTCCTTCTAAGGAGGATGAGGAAGAGAAATAGGAAAGTGAACCAAAAGCCATTCCACCCTTTCCTGAGAGACTAACTGGAACCACACAACCAACCCCAGAAGAAACTGAACTTCTGGGAGAGCTAAAACAGTTATGTGTAAAAATACCACTTCTCCAAGCTATAAATGATGTACCAATCTACAACAAGTTGATCAAAGTGAAGTGTTTCAGGCACCCAGGTAAGTGCAAGAGAGATGCCCCAACTATCAATGTCGTAGGACAACTATCCGACCTGATGTTGGGACAGGTAATCTGTCCAAAATATCTGGACCTCGGGAGTCCTGTAGTCGATGTCCACATCAATGGCACCATAATCCCCCACACCTTGATTGATCTAGGGGCTGCCATTAACGTAATGACTAGGGACACTATGCTCAAACTCAACCTTCATGGTTCCCTAAGAAAGACCTCAATAGTACTGCAGTTGGCAGACCGCTCCACTGTGACTCCTGAGGGGATTGTGGAAGATGTCATGGTCTCCATTGATTCCTGGGAGTACCTTGCTGACTTCTTGGTTCTTCAGCCAAAGGTAAAGCTCATTGGATATCCTCTCATCCTGGGAAGGACTTGGTTAGCTACTATAGATGCTTAGATTAGTTGTCAAGCTGGGAACATGACCATCAAGAATGGGCATATGTCCAAACAGCTAGTCCTATATCCTCCTACCCAACCTCTGTTAGAAGGTGACTTGCCTCTCTGGTTGGAGGAGGAAGATGAGGATGAAGTCTAATCTGCACCATTGTGCATAGTGCAAGCTACCAAGGGGGCTCCTCAAACCGAGAATGATCTTATTGAGAATTTGATTCAAAATCCACCCCCCAGTGTGTTGCCATTAGAAGAGTTGGTGGAAGAAACCCAAGCCAATGCTTTAGTTGATCTCTATGTGGCTGATCCGACCTCTCTCCAAGTTAAGAATGTGGAATTTGGCCCAGAAAGAACCTTGAAGATCAAATCATCCCTGTCCACCTCTCAGGAGAAAGAGCTGTGTATCCTATTAAACAGCCATTTGGATGCTTTTTCTTAGAGCTATAAGTAGATGAAGGGAGTCCACCCTTCAGTATGCACTCATCACATTTACATTAAAGAGTGTAAACCAGTCAGGCAGCCTCAAAGGAGGATGAATCTAGCCCTTAAGGACATTGTCAAAGAAGAATTGCAAAAGTTGCTAGATGCAAGATTCATCTACCCCATCTCTGACAAAAAATGGGTTTCTCCTTTGGTGCTTGTGCCAAAGAAAAGTGGGAAGTGGAGAACCTGTGTAGATTATCGAGAACTCAACAAGGACACCAAGAAGGACCATTTCCCTTTGCCTTTCATAGATCAAGTGTTAGATGTCCTGGCAGGGATGAAGTTATTTTCCTTCCTAGATGGGTTTACCGGGTACAACCAGATCCAAATCAACCCGGAAGACCAAGATAAGACCACTTTCACTTTTCCATGGGGTACCTTTACCTACCGGGTCCTTCCCTTTGGGTTGTGCAATGCTCCTGCCACTTTCCAGAGAGTAGTATTGAGCATATTTGCTAAGTTGGTTCATGATTCAGTGGAAATCTATATGGATGACTTTACCCCTTATGGTTCTAACTTCCAAAAATCTTTGACTAACCTGAGGAAAGTTTTAGCTAAGTGTATTGAAATGAACATGTCCCTCAATCCCGATAAATGTGAATTCATAATGAATGAAGGGGCCGTGCTAGGTCATACAATTTCTCAGCAAGGGTTACAGGTGGATACCAACAAGATTGCTATCATCCAAAGGGTCCCACCTCCTCAACAGGTAAGAGATGTTCAGAGTTTTCTAGGCTTAGCAGGGTATTATAGAAGATTCATTAAAGATTTTAGTAATCTAGCCTCTCCATTGTTTGGTATTTTGGGAAAGGATGTTGAGTTCATATGGACTGACAACTGCCAAGAGGTTCTGGATGCCTTGAAAGGTAAGCTAATAACTGCCCCAATCTTGAGAGGTCCAAACTGGGCCCTACCTTTTCACATTCACAGAGATGCCTCAAACAAAGCTATAGGAGTAGCCTTAGGACAAGTTGAATAGAAGCTACCGTATGCCGTATATTTTGTCAGTAAAAACCTGTCCAAGGCAGAATTAAACTACACTATAACTGAAAAAGAGCTCTTGGTTGTAGTCCATTCCCTAAACAAGTTCAGACACTACATCGCTGGCTACGGAACATTTGCACATATTGATCATGTTGCAATTAGTTATTTGATGAATAAACCTAATGTAAATGCTCGTATCACTAGATGGTTGCTTTTATTGCAGCAATTTGATTTGACCATTGTTGATAATCCAGGTAAGGAAAATGTTGTTTTTTATTTTTTGTCTAGACTAGATCTTCCTGCAGATCAAGAAGGAATAGTGGATGATCATATGCTAGATGAACACCTATTTTCTATTTAATTACTCTCTCCATGGTTTGTTGATATAGCAAATTATTTGGTTTTAGCACAGTTTCCACCACACCTATCCTCAAAAGAGAAGAGCAAGATCGTGAGGAAAAGTGCCCCATTCACTTGGATTGAGGGCTATCTTTTTAAACTTGGCCTAGATCAGATTTTGAGGAAATGTGTTAGGGAGGAGGAAGTTTTTGACATCCTCATAGCTTGTCATGATGGGCCCTATGGGGGCCACTTTGCGGCAAAGAGAACTACCTTCAAAATTCTATAGGCAGGTTACTATTGGCCCACTCTTCATCAAGATGTCAGGAGATACATCAGCCAATGTGACCGATGTCAAAGGATGGGGAAACCTACTCCAAAGGATGAGATTCCCCTATAACCTCAAGTGACCTTCAAGCCATTTGAGAAGTGGGACATGAACTTTGTGGGTCCTATCAACCCTCCTTCAAAACAGAAGTCCTACATAATTGTGTGCACAGATTACCTGAAAACGTTCGCAGAAAGAAAGGAAATCAAAGTAGCAGCAGAAGAAAAAGTAGCTGAGTTTTTGAGGGAAAATATCTTCTACAAGTTTGGCTAGCCAAGAGAATTAGTCACATATCAAGGAAGTCAGTTTACCTCCAATCTAATTGAATACCTGCTCACACATCACAAGATTAAGCACAGAAATTCCACCCCTTATCATCCGCAAGCAAATGGGCAGGTGGAAGTCACTAACAGAGCTTTGTAAGGGATTTTGACTAAGGTAGTGAGCAACAATAGAAAATATTGGGTAGACCGATTGGTTGAGGCCACCTGGGCCTATAACACTATTTGGAAAACCACAGGTTTCACACCCTATGAGCTGCTTTATGGGAAGAAGGCTTTTCTATCCATAGAATTTGAATATAACACATTAAGGATGGTAGCTCAACTAGAGCTAGATCTTAGCCATGCACAAAAGGAAAGGTTGCTTCAGCTAAATGGATTAGATGAACAGAGAATGCAGACTCTTATCCACTCAGAGGTAGTCCAACTTCAAAGGAAAATATGGCATGACCAACACCTCAAAGAAAAACAATTTTAGCCAGGAGATTGGGTACTGTTGTATGATTTGAGATACAAGGATTTCAAGGGCAAGCTGAGGACAAGATGGCTGGGACCATATACAGTAGAAAAATGCAATGACAATGGCTCATTCCTTATTCGGACCATTGATGAAGAAGCCATCCCCATGCTCGTCAATGGGCATAGATTGAAGATCTACAGGAAGCCCCTTTCCAATCAGGAGTTCATTGAGACTCTAGGTAAATCAGTGTTGGAAATGGAGCAAGTCCCTGTCTCCACTCCACCCACACCCTGAGCCGAAAAAAAAAAAAAAAAAAACAAAAACAAATAGAAAAATGGAAAGCACAAAAGAACACAGAGAAAAATGAAAAATGGAATAAAAGATCCCTGGGTGAAAACCTATTGGAGGCGCCCAAGGCAGGTAGTGAGGGTGAAAACCTATTGGAGGTGCCCAAGGCAGGTAGTGAGGGTGAAAACCTCCTGGAGGTGCCCCAACTATCTCAAACTAAAAAAAAAAAAATGAAAAAGGAGAAAAAAAGTAAAAAGAAAAGAAAAACCTAACTTCTTTTGATTAAATTGCAGGTTGCAAGAAGGTCATTGCAAATTGCAGGAGGGTCGCACAAGAGGAAAAAAGACATGGCCAGGCTACATGCACCCTTCACAGTCCATCCCCCCATCACCATTATCCTTTCCAAAGTTTTGGTCTCATTTGTTCTAAAATTTCACATCGTATAGGAAACTCTATGTATTCTACAGGAGGATCCTGTAGAAACTACAGAAAGGCCAAAATCAATCTCAGAGAAGGAACTGAGGGTTGGAAATTTTTCTAGGAGGACCATGAACCTCCTTGCCAACATCCATATTCTTATTTCACCATTCCTCCCTGTACACATACATTTGACTCATTTTTTTTGTGTCTCTGCACAGCGACACACATAAATTCTGTTTCCTTCATTTTGCAAATCAAAAAAAAAAAATGATGACAAATAAAAGCAGCAACATTTTTTCTCATTCCTACCTAATACCTTCTAGCTATGATTCCATTTTAGTCGAGACCTTCTTCAGCAGTTCTAGCCCTACACAAATATTAGCTTGAATTTTAGAAGGCGAAGCAGCTACAGGAAATCCTACAGGATTCATGTAGTAGGTGATCCCTTTGAAAATCATATTCCAGAGACAGGGTCAGCGCAACAGGACGTATGAAACATGCAAGGAGAAATGTTTGAAAGAGAGATCATCATCATAAGCCCAAGGCCTAACATGCAGAGAGAAAGCAACAACAACAAGAAGGTCCCCTAATAGAAAATGAAGCAACAGAGAAATAGTAGCAAGAGGGAGAGCCACGGGCTGATGTTGAAATGCTAATGAAACAACTGCAAGAAATAGAGTCTCAGGCAGCAGATGAAGTGCAGATTTTGAAACAACAGTTGCAGGAAAAAGAAGCCCAAATGGCCTGCATGGCCAGCTGGGCAATGGAAGCCTTGCAATGTAGAAAACCAGCTAGATCCTATGCATTGTATCTTAAAGACCAATGGCTCCAATTCCAAATTAAAACATTGGCCCAAAGGGGCACAATCCCATTCCAGAATTATAATCAGTTTATGCATTTATGTGATAATATCTTATCTGAAGATAAATCCAAGTTAAAATAATTCTATTTACACATCCTGGCACTTCCTAACATGAATCTATGGGATCCAAACGCTGCATTAGGAGACCTACAACTCATGGCTATGGCTTCTTGGTTGAGCCATTAGGAAAAGAGAGTAGCAGAAATTCAGAAGATTATAACCAGGGAGCTAAATGAACCCCTCATGATAAGGGTAGAACCAGAATATCTCTCAACTCTCATATATGCCCACCAGTGCCTTGCAGACAACCCTCAGATTGCACCTGACTATGTTGAAAGGCAAGCACAGGCTATTGCTCACTTCGAAGATATGGAGAGGTTGTTTGGTGATAATTGCCTTCATGCTTGCACAAGAAGATGGAATACATTGTCCCATAGCCTAAAGATAAGGGAGTATCACTGCCCAACCAAAATGAGAGAAGCTACGAGGAGAGTACCCCTATACAAACAATCAATGCAAAACTTGAAAGCCAACTAGATTGGTCTTAAGTTCAGCCCTCCACTACTACTAGGATCATTGGAAGGGGTTAAGGTGGAGGAGGAACAGAAACAATGGGAGGAAGTGGACAGAAAGGAAATTTTTCATGACAGAGAAGAGGAAATCACCTCAGAGGCCTGGGATGTCAGGGAAGCTGTTAAAGCTATCAAAGATGAAGAACTAGATTAGTTGCTCAGAGGATGAGCAACACATTCAGTAGAGGGGTGATGATGAGCCCCAAAAATGGGTAACTATATCGGCTCATTCTGCCTAATATTTTCATTTAATCCACCATTCTCCATATTTTTGTACATGTTTTTGAATATATTCATGTCAATTGAGTGAATGGCGATAATCACTTTACCACAAAGTCTAGTGGGTGTTTACTGCAGATTTTTGGACATTTTTGGACCAAGACCAGGCATTTATGAGTAGATTGGTAGCCAAACTCGAAGAAACAAGGATAAGGACTTATAGGAGGTGTGTCTCCTGCATTAAATGACCCCTTCCTCGAGTTCTCCATCAACAACTCGGAGTTCAACAGCCCACAAAAGATGATTCCAAGGGGCAGCTGAGCAAGTCTAGTGAAGTTGTTGTTATCTGCAGTTTTAGGCAGTCGAGTTCCTAAAGTTTAGGAGGATTTTTGGGAGTCCTAACTTGTATAAATAAGAAGGCTTCAAGCCTTAGTAGGTTAGCCATTTGATAGTATATTTTCACACTTTAGTGCAGTCTTGTACTCAGCTCATTTTCGAGCTCTTTTTTTGCAGACAGTTTGGTGATGTAACTATTATTTTTTTGATCAATGAAGATGAATCTAGCTTTGAACCAGCACTGATCTTTCCTAGGGGGCTGTAGCTCTTTGGGTTGGGTCCAACCCCAATGCCTAGCACCTCCTTTGTGTATTTATATGTTTTTTTCTTGCATTCATGAAAGAATTTATGTTGTTTAGGTTAAATCTTGCTTTGTTCCTTAGGTTGTTTTTTATGATTACAATAGTTGTTCTTGCTTCAGGTTGATTAGATAGTTTGTTTCAATAATAGAAAAAGATCCACAGAAAGGCTACCAAGTAGGCCTTGATCTCCTTTCTCCCTCCTTGGGACCATGAATTGAGACCAAGGCACTCTTGTTGCCACCAAAACACTATTTTTGCTTTCCAATGCAATTGCTAGTGTGAGATTGTGAGTTGGAGAAGTTGATATCAATTGTATTTACATGCTTAGATCTGTTCTTGCTCAGCTTCCATATCTTTCTCGCATAACTTCCTGTCCATAAAGTTATGTTCAACACTTTTCTAGTTTTTAGGTCAGAATTAGGTTAAATAGGTAAAACTCTGTTTTTTTTTAGTTCTTGCTTTGGACAGTTTTGAAGAGTAAGTGTACAGCTCACTTGTAGAACACTCCAACTTATCATTCTTTCATTACACAACCTACTCCATTCCATCTCTCAATATTTCCTCCACTCATTCGCCATACTTTTCCAAACTGCCCTAATTTCTACGTTCTTGTGCAAAATTACTTCCTTGACCTTTGAACAAATCCAACCATCTCTTTCATGTCTGATCTTCATTGACAGAGTCCTAGACCCTTTGACATATCCATCTAGCCTTCATTCCCCTTTTCCTACTATTTTTCCAGCTTCAAACCTCCAAAAACCACTTTCGACCTCCTATTGTAGAACCTCCCGTAGAACTTCTTGTAGATTCCCTGTAGCGTCCTATAGAAGTTCATGTGAGTGAGCTTGCAAAGTCTAATCATAGTGGAAGTCTCTAGAAGGGTACTAGGGACTCCTTAGGTCCTCTCCACACCTTCCCAACCTCCTGTAAACGCCAACTCCAACTCCCTTCACCACCAAACCTCTGCACAATCACAAATAGTTAAAACACAGGCATAATAATTCTGCATAAAATTGCTCAAAAGTACAAAAAGATTATTTTTCCATATTTTACTTTACAAGTAGCTTGAATACATGCATTTTACCTTCTCAGTAGTCAATAGCATCCATTTTAGTAGTTTCATCTCTTTTCTTGCAAAAGTAAGGTTAGTGGGTAAAATTAGGGTTTGCTAGGGTTTGTGTTTCCTTTCAGCTTTCATCTTCTTTCTACAAGTAGACTAGCCTCTTTTGAGTTAGCATTCTTCCATCACAGTTAAAAGCTTCTTTTGAGAACTCATAGAAGTTGGCTTAAGCTCCTAGCGAACTTGTGCCAGTTGATCAAGTGATAGCCTACAGTAAAAGCTAGTACTTGTGCATATAGCACCGTCACTTCCAAGTTTGTTACCAACTACCGGGTTGATAAAAGTAAATTAGGGAGCCCCAGGAGTTGCAGCATCATTACTGAAATACTGGAGCTCACCACCGCCTCTGAATGTAGTTATTTGCTAATATAGAAGAATTGTTAAAATTACCCGAAATATGGCAAAGCTTCACTTACCATGGAACCGAACGGAAATAACACAGATGTTCATAAACTTCTTGTGTCCACCTTTTCCACAAATATTTACCTTTCTCATGGAACCAAAAGGAAACAAAGTTGTAGTTTATAATTTCTCAGGTCCAAAATCTGGATTAAATCTTGCGCTTCTTCCAATGCGATATCCGTCAGATCTCATCACTTCACAACGAATGGCTCTGATCAATCCAAAATTCAACGGATTAAATCACAATTTATAACATATCGGGTCTAATTTCCAAATTAAACCCCATTCATGTTAACCACATGATTACCATCAGATTGGCCTCCTTCAAGCGGACGGTCCAGATTAACTGAGTTATTAACTCAGTTAAATAATTTCTCGCGTCCGATTTTGGAATTAATGTTCGCGCTCGTGAGCACGCAATCACTGTTAGATCTGTAGCCTGTCAATCGGACAGCTCATATCTTCTCCGAGGGTTCTCAAGAGTTTTATTGGGTTTTATTCATTTTGATAAGAAATTCGACTTCCACCAAGTGTTGACAGTTTCTAAGTTATATTCTTTAACACTTCAAAACACATGAAATGAAGATTTAAACATGGTAAACACAAGATTATATGAAATCAAACTCTAAAAATCCAAACTGGAAATCAACAGCTCATAAATATTTTGAAGGAAATTCGACCCTCCAGGATTGACCATTCATTCACAGAATACACCGAGACACAAAGATATTTCAATCTGTCATTCTAATCTTCCATAGCCAAATTGAGCCAAATCCACTTACAATAATTCAAAACTTACATAAATACCAGTACATACAAACAATCAAAGCCTCAATCAATGGATCGAATATGTCTAATCCTAGATAATACCTACTCTACATAATATTCTCCTCGAGAATCTCAACTAAGTCTAAACTACTAGAATTAATTACAAAATAACTCAGATCCCTAAATTCTAGCTCAAATCCTATTTAGAAAACTTTGTAAAGTGACAGCTAAAGGATCCCACTACTTTTCTTGTAATTTTTTTTGAATTTTTGGAATAAAATCAAGGCCTTTTGTCCTCAAGCCTCATGCTCCTACATCAAAACATGCCAAAGCTACATAGTTTTCAAAGCAAAACTGAAAAACATATGGTGGACCACCCTACCACTATGAAGAAATTAACTTCCACAAGCTATAAATGACCATCACAATTAATTTCTCTCACTCATGTCATTAACAAAAAGCTCTCAATCACCAAGAAGAACTTCCTCAGTGATCTCAGGGCCAAAGGATACTCCAAAAACTGATTTCAAGCAACCATGCTACGTTTCCAAGAAGCCACATTACGCTTTTAGTAGTCACGTTGCGCTTTTAGCAGCGACGCTGTGTTTTCTCTCCGAAAGCAATAAAATTTGTTTTCAGGGGCTCTCAAGGGAAATTGAAGTTTTTATCAGCAGTCTGTAGGTAAGCTAAGTTCTTTAGACAACTCCTATCAGCTTGATTTCCTGCTTTGTATGGTGTGTAGCCTCCATTTGTCCCCACGCTGTGTTTTTGGTAGTTTTCCTAGCTGGGAATGTGTAGAAATTCCCTAGACTAAATCCTACACTCATTTAATCCCTTTCCACTTCCCAATGTTCACTAACTCCCTTACCTACTTCCATGAATTTTCCTACCATCATTTCCCTTCCCTAAACCCTTCATCCTATCCCCTCACTCACTTCCCCTATTTTTCCCACAAGGGTTTTTCTCTTGCACACTATCAACATGGAGGAAGAAAATAAATCTTATAATGAGGAAGGTCAAATATCAAGGTATGAAGCTCTCAACACCCATGATTTGATGTCCTCCTCACTATCCAAGTAATTCTTCTAGAATGTAGGGTGTTTAGAGTTTTGTGAGAAAGTTCAACAAGTCAAGTATCATGTGAAGTGGACCAACTTGTTTGCCACTAATCTTATGAGAGATAAGGTCACTGTTGCTGGGGTTAGCTTCACAATTTCAGCTGAAGCCATAACAGTAGCCACAGGGATACCAAACAGCGGGGAAAAGGTTTTAAGAGCCTAGACTTGGATGTGAAAAACTATAAACCCTTCATCAAAGGTCACTACAAGCACAACATTAAGAATG
Source organism: Pinus tabuliformis (assembly GCA_031772625.1). NCBI lineage: Eukaryota > Viridiplantae > Streptophyta > Pinopsida > Pinales > Pinaceae > Pinus > Pinus tabuliformis. The sequence goes on from CM062815.1 coordinate 53,896,803, forward strand.
TTTTTCCTTTTGGACAGCTCCTTGAGAAGTTTTCTCCATGGATGAGGATCATTATGAAGTATTTTACATGTGAGGGAATATTTTCGAGGTTGTACCAGTATCATGTTATATTTCTCATGCATTTCAAAGGGGTAAAACCACATCACTTACCCTATTACCTCTACAAGAGCTTGGATAAAATGGCAGAGAAGGTGAAGCATAGATAAAATGATCATTAAAATAGCCTTATTCACCATGTCCTCATCAAAATCATTGTATTGCATCAGCTTGCACAAAAGAACATCACTTGGGAGACATTGATTCAGTCAAATGTCCTTTTGTCTTCTATTAGTCAATCTACCAGCCAAAGTACACCATCAATACCATCTAAGCATATGGAGATTGGCTCATTCAGAAGAATTGCAGTCAAGAGGAAACCTAGCCCTGAGGTGACTCAAACATATTAGAGAGGAAGGAGGCTTGTGTTTGCTCCAAACATTGTGGAAGGGGCCAAGCCTACATTAGCAGAACATGGATCACCATCATAGCATAAGGAACCTTTGCAAGATGAGGAGCCATTCCATCTTGAAATTGATATAGTAGACTTAAAGGTTAATGAAGAGCATAAGATAGTAGAGTAGGTCATTGTGGAGAAATATGTTGAGATCATAGCGCTTAAGGACAACTTGTCTAAGGGAAATTTCATGATTTCGTTCCTAGAGCAGGAGAATAAGTAATTGAAGGTAAATCAACTACTCTTGAATAAGCATAAGGTTGATGTTAGAAAGGAAGATGTAAAGTGAAAATAAGTAGCTGACATAGATGATTAAGATGAGCATCAAGAGCAAGTGACAAGGAAGAGGCCTCCAAAGGGCACTTCAACAACAAAGAGAACATTCTCCACCAAAATAGAAAATGTCATTAGAATTTGACCTAATTGCAACTGAAATCAATCAAAATAGGGATATTTTGCTTGAAAAAGTGAATTGAAATTTGGAAAATCTTCTTAAGAGAGCCAATAGAGTAAACAAATTGCAAAGACACATGGTTTCTCGTTACTATACAAGGAATCAAGTCTCCAAAGTCAAGATCAAGCAGTTGAAGGAAAAACTCAAGGAAACCATAATCAAGAAAAAAGAGAAGGTTAAGTTGGATTTGCTTGTTGATTCTTCCCTCATAGCATAGCATACCATCTCAGGTCTTCATGGAGTAGCTCTAGGCCAATTTTGAAGAAATTTTGGTTTTTGTGAATTTTTGGAAAATTTTGAGACAATCACTAGGTAAAAAAAGCAACATGCCCCACGCTGCACTTTTGGGGGGGGGGGGGGGGGGGGGGGTCTCCAAATGACATTTGGTTTGTATATTTAGATTTTTCATCAGTTTTACATCACTTCTAGAGCTTGGGAGCAAAATTTCCGCATGTTCTCGTAGGTGGAAAAGGCCAAAAACTACTCAACAATCACCTCTCTGCCCTCTTTTTGAAGAGGTCGTTGTGCTTTTGTCATACCTCTAGGAGAATGAAGTTTTTGAGGGCTAAGAACAAACTTTTTTTAGTGCTTGAGGATTCTATCATGTAGTAGACATCTGATCCAAATCGGATCCATATACGACTATCAAAGAATCCTGACTATATCAGGATGAAACAAATCATTGAAGAATCCAAACAGCAATCGGAAACACCCTAAACCAGTGGCCATGGCAGCCAGTGTAGAACGAAGAGGACCTTAGTCAAAGCACACTGACCGAGGCCCATGGAGACTGCGCAGGAGGTCGATGTAGCCCTTTGGAACCCTGGAACGAGAAAAGAAGCTGATTTTCAATTTGCGCTGAGCGAACAAGGCTGAAATGGTAGAGCCTTAAGTACTCAGTCACGTTGGGAGCCAGAGGACCGTGGGCGGAGAAACAAAAAGTGCCATCGTACGAAGGTGGGACCCACAACCTAGAAACCGACAGTTTGATCGGGGCACCCTTGAACGGTAAGAGGTTTTGGAGGAGAGAGGAGCGTTCACACTCAGCGATCGACGCGTGGCAGCGGAGGTGAGAGAAAAACCGCTGTGATCGTGCGTTATCGGTCGAGCAAGTCAACCACGCTCGGCGTGCATATGACATTGGATCTGGAGGACCCCAGATCGGATGACTGAGATTGTGTCCGATAGATAGAAGCGGAATCGACATGGAATTAAGCCGTGATTTAAGGGGATTTGGAATCCGTTGACCGCCGTGGTGGAGAAAGAAACGAATCGATGAACAGGCTGGCACTGTTCCGATGGGGGCACGTGGCTACTTCCAAGAGTTCATGCTAATGCTGAACAGGGAACTCCCAGCACATAAGTAGAAGGAGAATAGATGCAGGAAGGAGAGGAACCGAACAGGCATGGAGGTCAAATGGCTAAAATCATGAATAGAGATAGCCAAATCAGGAACCAGAGAGCGAAGAGTCCAAGCGACCAAGAGAGACAATGAACAGTGAACCCTGAGAGGAGGACTGACCACAGAGAGTGGTAAAGCCAAGCAGAGGGGACAGAGGGCCAAGCTGACCATAGGTAGCATTGAGCACTAGTGATCTGAGGAATCAAGCCTTCCCATAGAGGAATCTGTCCGAATTGAGCATCACAGTTGGCTCTTTCCACTGTAGACCAAGGGTCAGAGAGCTGGTAGGAAGAACAAGAGTTTGTGTACTCCAAGTGGCTTGGGGAATCCAAGAACCACCTTGCCAAGCAAAATCTGCTTCTGGAGAACTCATATTGAGTCCCTGCATTGTAATTTCTTTACTGAAAGACACAATAAAACGAGGCCACCACTGAAGTTGGACCGAAGACGTAGCCCTGGAGAATAGGGTGAACTCCTTATTAAAAATTGCTTGTGTTTGTGTTGCTTACTGTATTTCTCTACTGTATTTCCATTTATTTTGTGTGTATTGGCAATTTGATCGATCCGTTGTTTCAATAACATAGAACACACACACACACCAGCACATAAGTCTGTAATACCTTTTGCTTAATAAATCTTCAACTGAGGTCACTCATAGGGTGATTTTCAGATCAAGTGGTATCAGAGCTCTAGGCTATAAGGTTGGAAAAGCTTGTGTTGGTTTAGCTGTGAATGCTCACTAGATCGAAGCTCAAATTAGGAGAAGGAGAGTTGGTGGAAACTAATCCTGAAATTGGGAGAGTCTATTCTCGAAAGACAATGTCAGAAGAAGGTTCTATAGGGCCAGACCCTCAATTCATAGAAAGTTTCCTAGCTGTAAAGTCTATGGTAGAAGAAATGTATAGGGACTTTAGAAAGCATAAGGGTGAAGATTCATCAGGCCCTAAGCAAGATAAAGAAGAAGATGAATCTCATTCCCATGACCACTCCAAAGGAAAGGGGAAAGAAGAAAGCTTCCCTACACCTCCTAGTAGCCTTATGCATAATAAGAAAGCATCTTTGATTAAGTTAGATGTTAAATTTGATCTGCCTATATATGATGGAGAGCTAAATGCTGAAATGTTGGACAACTAGATAAGACAAATTGATGTGTATTTCACAGTACAAAATATAGACTCAGACAAGAGCAAGATTCAGCTCGCAAACCTTTGCCTAAGGGGCACTGCTTTCGTTTGGTGCGAAGGCATAACCAAAGCTGATATGAGGAAGCATGGTAAGACCATCTCTGTCTAGAGAGAATTTGTTACTGCAATCAAAAAGCAGTTCTATCCATTGGCCTACATGAAACAAGCCATGATGAGTTGGCAAACTCTTTGGCAGTTGAAAGGGAAAAGTGTACAAGGGTGTACTCAAGAGTTCTGAAAGAGAGCATTGATGTTGGGTATTTCATTAGACTCACCAGAAACTCTTTTAAAGTACATTGGTGGTCTACACAGCTACATGAGTCATACCATCGTCATGTTTAATCCCACTAGTATAGATGAGGCATCTGTACAAGCTACTCATCTAGAAGCTAGAGGAAGGAATGGAAATCTAGAAGTTGGGGGACCATCCCAACCCACTATAAGCAAGAGCAAGGAGAAAAGAAAGTAGAAGTGGAAAGCAAGGAAGGCTAACACTGCACAGAAAGGCAAAGCCTCATGCACCCACTGTAAAAAGGAGGGGCATGATGATGAGCACTATTGGATTCTGCATCCAGAGCTGAGACCTAAGAAGTCTGAGGGCAAGAAGAAGAAGACTACTGCAGCTATTCAGAAAGATTTGGGGTCAGACTCGGGATATGAAACAATCATTGCAACCATGGGTATAAAAGGTAACAATTATAAAGCATCTACTAGTAATTCTGCTCAATCTGTTATTGATGAAGAACATGAGAGAAAAAGGCATGAGCTTTTCCATATTCGAGTTGTTTCCAAAAATCAAAAGATTTATACTTTGTTTGATAGTGGCTCACAAGTAAATTTGATTTCTGAAGCAATTGTAAAGAAATTGGGATTAGCAACTACACCTCATAAGAAGCCATACCCATTAGGATGGTTGAATGATAAATCACAACTACAAGTGACTAGACAGTGCAAACTCAAGTTTTCATTTGGGTCAGCATTTGTAGATGAGGTTGAGTTAGATGTAATTCCTTTAGATATATGTGGAATTGTTTTAGGAAGTCCTTAATCGTATGATACAAAGGCTATTTTCTATAGAGTTGAGAACAAGTATCTACTTGTTAAATATGGAATCGAATACTTTGTAAGAGCTCATAAGCTCAAGAATAATTATACTCTCATAAAATCAGGATAGATGAAAAGAATGATAAATTAATGCAAATAGTTCTTACTGATGGTTGTAAAGGAAAAGAAAACTAATAAAACCAATGTATTTGAGGGCTGTAATTCTGATCAGCAAGCTGATATAGAAAATATTGTTTCAGAGTATGATGTCTTGTTTCAAGAACCTCAAGGTCTGCCACCCAAAAAGGGAATAGTACATGATATTATTTAGCAACAAGATGTTCCTTTGCCTAACATTGGGATGTACAGGTTATCTGCTTTAGAGAATGCTGAAATCAAGAATCAGGTGCAGGAGTTGCTCAAGAAAGGGTTCATCAGGCCTAACACATCACCATGTGGGTCACCAATTGTCTTGGTGAGAAAGAAAGATGGCTCATGGAGAATGTGCATTGATTGCCAAGCACTGAATAAGATAACAATAAAAAATTGTTATCCCCTTCCTCGCATAGATGATCTTTTAGATCAATTGAAGGAAGCTGTTTATTTCACGAAGCTATATTTGCACAGTGGATATCATCAGGTCAGAGTTGCAGAGCAAGATGCATGGAAGACTGCTTTGAAAACAAAGCAGGGACTGTATGAATGGCTGGTTATGCCTTTTGGGTTGACCAATGCCCCTGCTACTTTCATGAGATTAATGAATGATGTACTTAGACTGTTTCTTGATGATTTTATTATTGTGTATTTGGATGACATTCTGATTTTTAGTAAAATGTGGGAAGAACATTTAAAGCATGTTAAGAAGACATTAGATGTTTTGAAAATAGAAAAAATTTATGTTAAACTCTCCAAATGTGAATTTGGCAAAACCTCTCTAAATTCTTTGGGTGATATAGTAGGGGACGATGAATTGAAAATAGATCCCTCTAAAGTGGTAGTCATTGTAAACTGTCCTAAACCCAAGTCTGCTACAGAAGTGAGAAGCTTCTTAGGAGCAGCACAGTATTGGAGGAAGTTCATTTCAAATTTTTCCTCAATTGCAGCTCCCTTACATGCTTTGAGAGGATTGAACAAGGTGTTTCAGTGGGGAGGCAAACAGCAGAAAGCCTTCGACACCTTGAAAGAAAAAATTAGTACAGCACTTGTACTAGCACTGGCGGATCTACAAAGACCATTTGAGATCCAAATTGATGCCAGTGACTATGCCATGGTAGCAGTGTTGACACAAAACGGTAAACCCATATGTTATCATTCTGAGACTTTTAATCCTGCAGTAGTCAACTATCCTACATATGATAAAGAATTGTATGCATTAGTCCAGAGTGTGAAAAAGTGGAAACATTACTTAATGGGCAAAGAAACAGTAATACATACTGATCATTAGCCACTTCAATATCTACACTCCCAAAATAAGTTGCAACAATCAAGACATTATAGATGGATGGGTTTTCCACAATAGTTTCATTTAGTCATCAGATATAAAAAGGGCATACATAACAAGGTTGCAGACATGTTATCTAGACTCATTATAAATGCATCTACCATACTTAAGCATAATTCTGTGCTGCATGAAAGCTACATAGAACAATATGCTTAGGATATGGACTTTAAAGATGTATATGCAACTTTGAGTCAAGGAAAAAGAGTAGAAGAATTGGACTATCATGTGAAGGACCGACTCTTATACCATTGGAGGAAACTCTGCATTCCACAAACTGAGAGGGAAAAGATAATTAGGGAAGCACACACTTCTCTGATATCAGGTCACTTTGGGGTAAGTAAAATAGTTGCACAGCTACAAAGGTTTTGCTATTGACCAAGAATGAGTGAGACAGTTTCTAGATATGTAAAGGGGTGTGCTATGTGTGCTAAAAGCAAGCCTAGTAATAGAAAACTAGGCTTGTACACTCCATTGTCAGTTCCTTCTGACCCTTGGGAAAGAATTTCCATGGACTTTGTTGGAGGACTACCCAAATCAAGGAAAGGTCATGATTATCTATATGTTTTTGTGGATAGGTTTAGAAAAATGTGTATTTTGATACCCTGTAGTAAACAGATTATAGCTGAACAAACTGCAAAATTATTCTTTGAACATGTATGGGTTCATTTTGGATTACCCACTTCTATTGTATCTGATCGAGACACCCGATTTGTGGGGAAGTTTTGGTCAAGTCTGTGGGAACTAATGGACACCAAATTAAAGAAAAGCACAACTTTTCATCCACAAACAGATGGCCAGACAGAAGTAGTTACTGAGAGGATATTGTAGCAAACACCCTAAGCTTTGGGATGAACACTTGTGTTATGTGCAGCATGCTTACAAGAGATTCAAACACTCTTCTACCCAGAGATATCCTTTTGAGACCTATTTTGGTTTCATACCAAGGTCTCCCTTGGACTTTGCCTTTGGTAAAGATACCACGGTTGATGGACACAGTGATGTGGACAAGGCAACTAGGTTCATTGAACAGATCTAGGAGATCCATCAGGCAGTACAGGAACAACTAGAAAAGAGTCAGGCCAAGTACAAGGCTAGGCATGATAAGCATCAGATGGAGCATAGTTTTCAAGTTGGAGACCAAGTTTGGCTGTATATCAGCAAGGACAGGATGTAAGGTGAAGGTAAAAAGCTAAAACCTATTAAGTATGGACCCTTTAGGATACTTGAGAAGATTGGTGAAAATGCTTTTTGCCTTGACCTGCCAGCTTACATGCACATCTACTCAGTCATGAACGCAGATTGCTTGAGCTTGTTTGAACCTTCAATGATTGAGGACCTTAAAGAGCAGAGTCAATTGCCTTCTGTTCATGACTTTCTACCTGAATATCTTAATGAGTTGCAGGAAGATAAAGTGCTGGACAGGAAGGTAAGGACGACCCGTAGTGGACAGGTGGAATACCTCAGAATTGGGCTTAAAGGTTCGAAGCTGAGTAGTGCAAAGTGGATTGAGATTGGACAAGTGAGACAACAGTTTCCTCACTTAGTCGATGCTTGAATAAAACCAACTTTTGGTGGTCCAAAAGCTTTTCAGTTGGGAGGCCGTGATCCAAATCGGATCCATATACGACTGTCAAAGGATCCTGACTATATCGGGACAAATTTTTTTTGAAGAATCCAAACAGCAATCAGAAACACCCTGAAGCAGTGGCCATGGTAGCCGATGCGGAACGACAAGGACCTCGGTCAAAGCACACTGACCGAGGCCCATGTAGACTGTGCAGGAGGTCGATGTAGCCCCTGGGAGCCCTGGAGCGGGAAAAGGAGTTGATTTTCGATGCGCGTTGGGCGAACATGGCTGAAATGGTAGAGCCTTAAGCACTTGGTCACGTTGAGAGCCAGAGGACCGTGGGCGGAGAAACTAAAAGTGCCATCATACGAAGGTGGGACCCAAAACCTGGAAACCAACGGTTTGATCGGGGCACCCTTGAACGGTAAGAGGTTTTGGAGGAGAGCGAAGCGATCACACTCAGCGATCGACGCGTGGCAATGAAGGTGAGAGAAAAACCGTTGTGATCATGCATTATCGGTCAAGCAAGTCAACCGCGCTCAGTGTGCGTATGACGTTGGATCTGGAGGAGCCCAAATCGGACAGCTGAGATTGCATCCGATAGATAGAAGCGCAATCGACAGGGAATTAAGCTGCAATTTAAGGGGATTTGGAATCTGTTGATCGCCACGGTGGAGAAAGAAATGAATCGAAGAACAGGCTGGCGCTATTCTAATGTGGGCACATGGCTACTTCTGAGCATTCATGCTGACACCGAACAGGGAACTCCTAGCACATAGGCGAAAGGAGAATCGACGCAGGAAGGAGAGGAACCGAATAGGCATGGAGGTCGAATGGCTAAAGCCATGAACAACGGCAACTGAATCAGGCACCCAAGAGCGAAGAGTCCAAGCGACCAAGAGAGATAGTGAACAGTGAACCCTGAGAGGAGGACTCAACATAGAGAGAAGTAAATCCAAGTAGAGGAGACAGAGGGCCGAGCTGAGCATAGGCAGCATCGAGCACCAGAGAGATTGAAGAATCAAGCCTTCCCATAGAGGAATCTATCCGGATTGAGAATCATAGTTGGCTCTTTCCACTGTAGACCAAGGGTCACAGAGCTGGTAGGAAGAACAAGAGTTTGTGTGCTCCAAGTGGCTTGGGGAATCCAAGAACCACTCTGCCAAGCAAAATCTGCTTCAGGAGAACTCATATTGAATCCCTGCATTGTAATTTCTTTGCTGAAAGACACAATAAAACAAGGCCACCACTGAAGCTGGTCTGGAGACGTAGCCCTAGAGAATAGGGTGAACTCTTTATTAAAAATTTCTCGTGTCTTTTTCTTTCTTACTGTATTTCTCTGCTGTCTTTCCATTTATTTTCTGTGTATTGGCAATCTGATCGATCCGTTGTTTCAATAACGCAGAACACACACACACCAACACATGAGTCTATAATACCTTTTGTTTAATAAATCTTCAACTAAGGTCACTCATAGGGTGATTTTTAGATCAACATCCATATCTGTCCTTGTCACTTTTGAGATCAGGAATTCGACCTGAGGATGGCCTCCAAAAATCACTTCTACCAATTTTGTTGCATTTTCTCCTAGTGCACTGCACTCTTGCTTGAACTCGCTGCGTTTTTTCTGGAAACTCTTGGTTCTCAGTTTTATCAGCTATATTTGATTTATCATGGTGTAATTACTTGTCTTTGATGTAATTGGAATTAAATAAGTTTGTCAGGTTTGTTTTCATGTAAATTTAGGCCTCATTTATGAGAGCAGTTCAGTCAAATTGTAAATGGGGGATTTTTTTAACCTCCCTAGACGTTAGGCTTTTTGTTGAAAACCTCATGTAATCAGTTCCTAAACTGAAGGATTTGACCCTAAGAGAGTGGAAAATGGTTTTGGTCTATATGTATATAGTTTTTGTAGGTTTTAACCCCTTACAGAAATTTCCTGCATACGAATCTAAAACACAGAAAATAAATAATGTGAGAGCAGAACACATAAAACACATATACACAGATATTTTCCCCTGGATCCCATAACCGAGACTACTAGCTTGATTTTTCATTATGTTCCTTTCAATGTTATAATACATATTTATACATGCCGAAGCATCCAATACCATCGACCGAAAACCATCGCATCCAAAAAACATGTGTGAAAATCACGCACAAAACCATAGGTGGGTCTGCCCAACCTAACATAGGGTCCAAAACCAAAATTTTCTACAGCGCTGTCCCAGACCCCATAAAGTGGGGTTACAGGTGCCCCTCAAACCCCCTGTTAACTACGTGGAAAGAATATAACACAACCCAACATTCTCCCACTTGTTGTTTTCTTTCCACAGGGGGCCACAAGAGAGCTTAGTCATTTTTCCAGCCCTGAAATGCCCATTGTCTCTCTACACCAAGAGAACTTCTCAAAGCTCATAGATTTTGTCAATGCATCTGCAGTATTCTTCAAAGTTTCCACCTTTACCGACAACACCTTTTTGTCTTCTATCATATCCCTCACAAAGTGATAATTAACATCAATGTGCTTTGTCTTTGAATGATTTGCGGGGTTCTTTGCCAAGAAAATTGCACTTTGGCTGTCACAGTCTATCCTTATAGCTTCATGTACTAACCCCATACTTGAACACAATCTCTGAAACCAAATTGCTTCCTTGCTTGCATGAGTGGCTGCCATTTATTCTGCCTCTGTAGTTGACAGTGCCACTACAGATTGTTTCTTACTCATCCAAATGACTGCACCTCCAAATAGGTTAAACAGATACCCACTTGTAGATCTTCTCTGATCCAGATCTCTAGTCAAGTCTGATTCAACAAAGCCATGAATATCCAACACTCTATCCAATCCTAGTCTTCCTTGGTAGCACAAACCATAATCACTAGTGCCACGCAAATACTGAAAACTCGGTTCACTGCTATCCAGTGCTCCTTCCCTAGTTTTGACATAAGCCTGCTCAATACTCCCACTGCATGTGCAATGTCTGGTCTAGTACAGACCATTTCATACATCAGGCTACCAACTACACTTGCATATGGAACACGGGACATGTCCTCTTCATCTTCTTGTGTCTTGGGACACTGTTCAATAGATAACCTCACACCAACAGGAATAGTAATCTTCAACGATTTACTATCTTGCATATTAAACCTCTACAATATTGTCTCGACATACTTCCTCTAGTTTAACCAAAGCTTCCTATTTGCCCGATCTATTTTAATTTCCATACCTAAAATATAGTTTGCAGCACCAAGATATTTCATGTCGAATTTGGAGGACAATTGGGTCTTCAAATCCTGGATAAATTCTTTGTCATTTCTAACCAACAACATATTATGCACATACAAGAGCAGATAAATAACACGGTCACCAATTAATTTAAAATACACATAGTGATCTACTTTGCTTCTGGTGAAGCCAAGTCCCCGTATAAATGTATCAAATTTCTGATACCACATCCTTGGTGACTATTTTAACCCATATAGAGACTTCTTTAACCTACATACCAGTTCTTTCTTACCCTTCACCGCAAAGCCTTCAAGTTGCTTCATGTAGATCTCCTCTTCCAAATCCCTGTGAAGAAATGTTGTCTTCACATGCATCTGTTCTACCTCAAAATCAAAAGCAACAGAAACAAATAAAATTAATCTAATAGAAGTTACCTTGGCAACATGAGAAAAAATATCACCAAAATCAATTCCTGGCTCCCGGGAATAACCTTTTGCTACCAACCGAGATTTGTATTTCTCCACTTTTCCTTCTACATTTCTCTTCTTTTTGAAGACCCATTTGTTGCCAATGGGTTTCCTTCCAGCCAGCAACTCCACCAGATCCCAAGCCTCATTTTGTGCAAAGATGCCATTTCATCAACCATGGCCTCTTTCCAGAGTTTTCCATCCTCTGAATCCACTGCTTCCTTCACAGTTCTGGGATCATCATCAGTAACAGACAAAGAAAAAATTGAATAGAAAGCAGATGGACTATACCTTTCTACCTGCCTTCTTTCTCAAACTGATCTTCTCACAGCCGGAGTTTGTGGCTCTTCATCTTCTGATTCCTCCTTTGCTGTAGAGTCTGATTCTTCCTCCTTTAGCTCAAACTCTATCTTCTCAAGTTCCTTTGGCTGGATTTCATGTTTAATAACATCGTTCACCTCTTTGAACACCACATCTTGGTTGTGCATAACCTTCCTTGTTACTGGGTTCCAAAGCTTATAGCCCTTTAAACCATCTTTATACGCAATAAAGATGCATTTTTCAAATTTTCTATCCAACTTTTTTCTTTTCTCCTTTGGAACATGTACATATGCATCACATCCAAATGCCCTCAAATGTGAAAGAGAGGGTTTCTTACCAGTCCATACCTCTTGTGGAGTCTTATCCTCCAATGCTGATGAAGGTGACCTATTGACCAAGTAACATGCAGTATCCACTGCCTCTACCCAGAATTCCTATCCTAACCCGACACCACTAAGCGTGCTTCTTTCCCTTCCCATCAAAGTCTTGTTCATTCTTTCTGCAACTCCATTTTTTTGAGGTGTATATGGAGTAGTCTTCTGCCGTGCCATACCACACTTCTTGCATGATTCTTCAAATTCCCTAGCAAAACTCTCCACCATTATCTATCCTCAACACCTTTATCTTCTTCTCTGTCTCATTTTCCACTAGAGCCTTAAATTATTTAAACCTATCAAAGACTTCAGATTTATTCTTAAGGAAATATATCCATGTATTCCTTGAGAAGTCATCTATAAATGATACATAGTACACAGACTTACCCAGTGATGGAACCTTCACAGGTCCAAATACATCACTGTGCACAAGCGCTAATATATGTTTCACCCTCCTACCACCAGAGGGGAAACTCGCCGATTGTGCTTCCCATATACACAATTTTCACAGAAATCAAAATACAGAGAGCTATTACTCATACCATCTACCATACCTTTACCATGAAGTATTCGAAGGCCCTTCTCTCCAATATGTCCAAGCCTTTGATGCCACAACATGGTCTTTTCTCCAGAGACCACTAGATTTTCTGATCCACTTTCAGGAACCACGGAACTGTTGCACTCATCAACAACAGTGCTACCTTGTAGCTTGTACAGAGTTCCAATCCAAACTCCCCGCATCAATACCAGTGCTCCCCGAACCATCTTGCAGGTATCCTTCTCGAAAATCATTTTTACACCTACATCATCCAACTTACTAACAAAATTCATATTTTTGGCTAATGCAAGAATATGTAGAACACTCGGAAGTGTTCTAACCCTTCCACCTTGTAGCTTCAACTTTACTTTTCCACAACCAATGATTCTAGCCTTCCTGTCATCCCCCAAGAAGACATCACCACCATCATATTTCTCATACTCACAGAACCACTCTCTATGCGGAGTGAATTGAAAGGATGCACCTGAGTCAATCAACCATGCCTCATGATTTACATGTGTACTTGAAGAAGCCAAGTACGCATCCCCACCTTCATCTGAGGTGGTTTTCGCCTCTGCAAAAGGAGCCTCATCAGATCCCTTTCCTTTGTCAAGAGATTTAGGTTTATAGTCCCTTTTGAAGTGACCTTCCTTTCCGCATTTCCAACACACCACCTTTACAGTTTTTCCTGGAGATTTAGATCTCCCTCTAGATTTAGATCTCCCACTCGATGACTTATTTTTGTTTCTGCTCTGGGACCATCCTCATACAGACAAGGCATCACCATTTTGGCTCTCCATATTTTTCCGTCTCATCTCCTCTGTCAACAAGGCTGAGACTATTTCATCAAACTACAAGGCAGTTACATTGCTACCTATTGCAATAACTAGACTATCCCATGAATCTGGTAGAGAACAAAACAAACTAAGGCACTTATCTTCATCTGAAACTTTAATATCAATAGATGCTAACTGACTTACCATAGTATTAAATGCGTTCAGATGCTCTATCACTGAGTATCCATCTTTCATCCTCAGGTTATACAACTTTTTCCGCAGGAATAGTTTATTCATCAGAGACTTAGATTGGTATAAGGTCCCTAACTTGTCCCACAAAGCCTTTGCTGTAGCTTCCCCTGATACATTCAGCAATACTGAATCTCAAACAAATAATCATATTGTGCTTTTTTCCTTCCGATCCAACTTCTTCCATTCTTCATCGGACACTCCCATTGGTTTAGTTCCCGGATCTACCGCGATCCACTGATCTTTATCCATGAACAGATCCTTCATCTTGAGTTTCCACAACTCAAAACTCTGACCATTAAAGTTCTCAATCTCTATCTTTCCACTGCTCGCCATCTTCTTTCACCACCCGAATCGATCTCGCAGATCTCCCACTGAACAGGGTCTACCATAGGCCCGAGCGAAACCCCTTAGCAACAAAGGTGTCGCCTTGAAGCCAAATATGCTCTGATACCAAATGTAGGTTTTAACCCCATACAGAAATTACTTGCATACGAATTCTAAAACATAGAAAATAAATAATGCGAGAGCAGAACACATAAAACACATATACACAGAGATTTTCCCCTGGATCCCAAAACCGGGACTACCAGCTTGATTTTTCATTATGTTCCTTTCAATGTTATAATAAATATTTATACATGCCAAGCATCCATTACCATGGACCGAAAACCATCGCGTCCAAAAAACATGTGTGAAAATCATGCACAAAGGCCTGCCCAACCTAACATAGGGTCCAAAACCAAAATTTTTTGGGGCACTGCCTTGGACCCCATAAAGTGGGGTTACAGGTGCCCCTCAAACCCCCTGTTAACTATGTGGAAAGAATACAACACAACCAAATAGTTTTGAATCATAGAACGGGTTGGAAATCAATGAGTAGAACTCTTGGAGCTTGTACTTCATCACTTTTGCAGAAAATCAAAGGAAAGTTGTAGCTATTATTCAAGAATTCTTGTGTTATGAGTTTGTGATAATGTTTTCTCATTGTTATAGTTTTGTATGAATGATATATCCATCTTCTTTTCAGGCCTATGCTTTTCAGTGATTTTTCTAAGAAGTTTTAAACAAAATTCTTAGTCTTAAGCTATGTTTTGTTAGAAACTTCATGTTTATGTCACTTGTATTATAATAAATGAATTCATACTTTCCATGCTCAATTTAATCTCTGCATTTCTACCCTACACTACATCGACAAAACCCAAAAATATCACAAAAGCATTCCTACCCTGCTCCTTGATATCTCTTGCAAATGGAACCTTTGATCTTTCAACTTAGCCCACTAATTTTCACTCCTGATCCAACGAAACCCTAAAAATATTCAAGACCCTAGAGTTGAACATATCTGGCCTAACATATTTTCCCATTCCAGTCATCATTGGTTGTGAATTCACAGAGAGATCCCTCTCTGATTTAGCAAGGCTAGTTGTTGAACCCTAAGTGGTTGAGGTTACCTCCTTCAATCTCCCTTCTCAACCTTGGGATATCGTGGAGGATAACACTATGGATAAATTAAAATTATCCAATATTGAATATAATCCTACTTTATTATACTTAGTAGATAGGTATGTTATCAAACTAGAAGGTATATTAGAGTATTTATGAGTATCCATAGATTCATGGGTGAATCTAGTTGATTTCATGATATTAACTCCCAAAACTATTCTAGGAGGTCATCAATTGATACTTGGCAGGCCATGGTTAGCCATTACTAATGCATTTATTAGTTGTATATAAGGTGACATGTTTATTTATGATGACAATACCCTAAACATTTCACATTAGATCCACCAACAAGAGAAATAATTGAAACGGAGAATGAATAATGGATTGTAAATGATGATGAATATTCTAAATATATTCAACAAGTTTTAACTATCTCACAAAATTATGAGGAAGATCATTTAATGGATTTAATGAATAATCATGATTTTTCTTCATATTGTCAATAAAATTATTGTGTGCATAGGTTAGACCAAAATTTTCAATAAGATTGTAGTATTGAATACTTTTCATCTTGACAATCCAAAATATCATTAAACTCAATGGAAAATTTGGAAATTCTCTTGTAGAGATTAATCCAAGAAAAACATTAAATATATTTAATAACTTGGAAGAATTTAAAAAAGAACAACTGATTAATATGTTACAGAAACATTCCTGTGCACTTTCATGGGAATATACAAACATGAAAGGAGTCAATCCAAATACATGTTTGCATCATATTTATATACAAGAGAAGGTCAAACTTATAATACAACTGCAAATAAGGATGAATCTTAATATATGGGAGATTGTTAAAGAATATTTACAGAAATTTCTCAATGTGAATTTTATTTATCCAACCTCAGATAGCTAATGGGTCTCACCCTTGGTTAATGTGCCTAAGAAAAGTGGAAAGTGGAGAGTGTGCAAAGATTATAAAGAATTGAATAAAGCAACTCTAAAAGATAATTTGCCATTACCATTCATTGATAAAATTTTAGGTACATTAGCATGAAAGCAATATTTCTCTTTTCTTTATTGTTACAAGGGATAAATGAGTTCAAATTGCACCCAAAGCTCTATTGAGAAATCAATGGGACAACAACTGTCGGTGATTTCTCTTACTTTGATAACTACTTGTGATGTATTTTTACTTTAGTTGATTAACTTATTCTTTACTTTATTATTATTAGTGTTCTCTATCATTAATCAACTACCAAATCATAAAGAACAATGAGACACTAGGACACAAGATGTAGGCAATCATTCAGAGCCAAAACCTCTCGAACTTAGAGGAAAACCCACCAAAATTATTTTCTTCTTATAGACCTTCAATTGAAAAATTCCAGTACCTATGACCCTTGACCAAGACACTCCAACACCAAGTCAATTTTCCTTCCTGAACAACTTCCAAAAAAAAACTTCGACCTTCCAGCAACTTCTTCAACAACTTTAACCATGATGCAGCTTCAACAACTTTGACCTAACAAATTCAAAACTTTGACCTAGAGAAAGCTTTTCATCTTCGACCTTGCAGCTTCACTTCTTCGACCTTGCAGCTTCATAACTTCGATATAGATTCAGAATTTTAGTATTTTCAATGACTGTAGAAACCGTAAAGAGAGAGAGAGAGAGAGGGAGGCCTAAACAACTTCGAACTTGTTCTTCTTCTCCTTTTTCATCCTTTTCCATCTTCTAGCATGAGGAGGTCAAACTTTCTTGAGAGTATTTCCAAATGAGGTTGATTTCGTTCTTATTTATAGGCCTTTGAGGCATACGAGTTGTAATATTTAGGTTGACTTGTCCCTTCATATAGGCCGACTTGATCTTTGTGCCATGATGAGGTATTAGATGGAATTTGAATTTTATTTTGACTCAATAAGTTTTTATTTACAATATGTAGCATGCCCAAATTGGTCTGCAATACATGACAATGACTCAATTGGCTTTATGAAAAACCTCGAAGCACTCAATGGGTGTTTCAGCTATAAAATAAATTTCCTTGAGCATGAAACCCATACCTCAAGAACAACAATAATAAATTTATTTCTCTTTTCAATAAACATATAAAATCATGATTACATATGTCATTATGAAGATCGAGCCTAGTTACATATTTCAATGCTCCCTCTTAACTATAGAGGCATTCATAATCCATACAAAGTACTTGGACATTCTCAATCTGAAGAATTATCATAATAAGAGTCAGATTGGTAGCCCTTTTTTAGCATCATATCAGCCAACATTGTCACATAGCAAGGCCTTGATTAACAAATCTATCTCTTCACCATATCAGAGCATAATTCTAGAAACACAAATTATTTATAGACACCATCATCATTCTCTCAATGAAAATACCCCACCCTATTTTTCAAATGGTATGTCCTTCCAAGACTATTCTTATCTTGGATTCTCAGTACTCAAAGAATATAGACCCTCTATGACTACTCTTATCCTAGATTCCCTAACACATCCTCAAAGAGTATCAGATGCCAGATGATTACCCAATCCTCCATTCTTTCTTCCCAAAGTGAATACAAGATTAATGTGTCTATCTCTCCCTCTCAACTAGGGAGGATATACCCATTCATAAGAAAAATGATCTACCCCTTCCTACCAAAAGGAATGTACCCAAGCTCCCTCTTATCCAGGGACGTGTCCAAGCTCCCTCTTAAATAGGGACTTGTTTCCAACAACAACTTTCTTCTTTAGTGGAGAATGTGGGACCTTTAGTTTCTTGATGATCTCCTCCTTTCGATGTCATGAATTTCATATTCATTATTATGGAGCCTTCATTTTTTTGGGTGTCGACCAACCATAACTTTCCTCAAGTCGGTCATGTCATCCTTTCCCTTATTAGAAAGTGATCTTCTAGTCCACATATGGCTTTCCGTTATACAACTACCTCTTCCACATCATGTTTCCTTTGGGATATTCCATACAACGACATGAGTGATTAGTCCAGATGACACCTACAACTCTTTTCCAGCAGCCCTGTATCAACCCATCTATACGTTTCTCAAAAATTAGAAATGAACATCAACTAAAAGCTACATTTGTGATGGCCTTTCATCATGAGATTTTTTTTGTAGAAACATCAACATCCTTCATTCATATTGACACATATCTAAGATATTCAATGTTAAGGGTTTTCTTTCTTTCTAGACTTCATCAAAATCCTCAAACATTTTCAGGCAAGATGTAATGGTCAATTATCCTAGTCATTGAATGTTTATTTCCCTTTTTTATGTGTTCATAGTTTCATATTTCATGATCTCTTCCTTCTTTCTTCACATATTGATCCTCGGGATATTTCATCAATAGTTTCTTCATATTTTCCAACCACCTCACAATCAATATGAGGACATATTATGTTTATTTCATCTAGTCAATATGTGAGCCATGCCCTCATGCATCTTTTGAAAGGAGAAGATCCCTTTTCTTTGATCATGCTCGTGAGATAGAACATTTACCCATGTAACCATATGATGACATGAATCAATTAAATAATGCATACATACCTCTTTCCTTATTTTGCTCATTTAGGCTTCCTTTAACAACTTCCTTTCCTTGATTGAGAGTATTTCAACCATCTTGACCTGCTTCATTCCTTTGTCATCATACCATCATTTTTCCAAACAATGAATGCTATACAATATGGAATTCGCAGCGAGGCACTTGCTTCTTCCAAGAGGTGAACCTTCGAATGAAAATTCTAGCAAAGGATCTCGATTATCCTCATCTAGCAAATGTTTATTTCTAATGATCTATGATGAGTTCTACACTAGATGACTTTCTTATAACCATAAGTACTACTTATGTTTTCAATGAGGTTACCAAGAGATACTTACTTCTATGATGACTGCTACAGCCATGTAAACTTCTAGTTCAACTATCTTTCAAGCTTTTATAAGGATGTCTCGAGATCTTGCTTTAATGATATGATTATAATATGATTCCATATTAACCGAATATGCATATCATTATTAATGCTTCTCATATTCAATGCCACAATGGAATTATTTTCATCTTCAACCTCTCCTTGCTATGCATTGGAGAATCCCTAATAGTGAATATCTATCCCTTTGGATTTCTTCTCATCGGGTTCTTCCACTTATTCAGTGATATGAAATTAATTTATTTCTTCCCTCTCATTGTCATTATTTAACTTTGGATAATGTCTCTTGTAGTGCCCATATTCTTGACAACCGTAGCACTAGATCTTTTCCATATTCTTCTTCTTTTTCTGAGGACCAAACTTCCCAAAAAATTTCCTTTTCTCTTTTCCATGGAAACAAATGCTTAAACTTATTCATTTGATCCCACATCACTTTTTTCCTTCAATACATTTTCTTCAATGTTACATAATTACCAAAGTTCATTGAAAAGGGTATATTCTTTCCTTCCATAGATGTTTGATGCGTGTTGCCCCATTCCTTTGGTAGGGCATTGAGCAGTATGGTTTTCATTCTTTATCGGACATTATTTCTACCAACTCTTGTAGTTGGTCTCTTATTTATCATACCCTAATAAAGTATGAGGCTATTCCATCTTCCTTTGATATATTCATCTTGTATATTTCTTGTCTTAACGATATCACTTCTCTAGTAGTACTTATGAAGAACACTTCTACTAGATTCTCTTATATTTATTTTGATGTCTTTAACTTTGATACATATGGTATGAGGGGATCCTTGATGGATTATATAAGGATAATTTGAGCCTTTACTTCCCCTTTCATGTACTTCTGTAAAGATTTATATTATCCCTTTGGAAGTTTAGTGATTGAACCCTTAACATTATCGATGACTTCATTTTCTATGAGGATCAAATCTGTCCTCTTCTTCCAAGCAAGAAAGTTTGATAACCCAAGTAGTTTGTTGATTTCCTTAAAAATGAAGTCAATTTAATAGATTCGTATGTGGAAATAAAGATACTTGTGAATATACTTCTTGATGACAATATCTTCAAATTGATGCCTTCTTTGTTTTAGTGATGATGTTGACAGTAAAAGATGTCTTCTTGATGAAGATGTCTTCCTACATAAGTGATCCTTCAAAGAGAGGGATACCACCTTGGTTCCTTGATGATGGTGAAAATTACTTATCCTTAATGAGCTTCCCTTTCTCAAAGTCAACTTCATCCAATTTTTCCTTCTAGTATTTGCAGCTTCTTATTTGACCTCTTTTTTTACCCCTGCAATTTGACTACAATTTCTGGTCAATGAAAAAACCCTAGTTTCTGCAAGTGTGGAGAAAGGCAAATATTTTACCCTTCTCTCTTCTTCAGTTGGATAAAGGCTTCATTTTTCAACTTGGCTTGCAAGTTGGCCTATCTTCTGCTTGTTTTCGGCGTCCTTATGTGACTGTAATAATTCGACTTCTACTACAACAAATGAGCCCTAATCTCCTCACACATGTGAACAAGAATATCCCAAAATAGACCCAAAATTACTTCTATTGTTTTATCTTCTTTGATGATGATGTGCGAGCTTCCCAAAAATGCTTCAAGTGTATAACCCTTGTTTAGATGAGCTAGGGTTTTGAAATCTTTTATCTTTGATATGTGATCATCCTTGATATGAATTATCCTTATTGATGATTGAACCCTAGATGATCTTCTATTGCTTTAGCCCTCGAGTGTCCCTCTTTAAGATTCCTTTCCTTGCCTTGTCACCTTAGCTCTGATACCAAGTTTATAAATAAGGGGGAAACAAGTGTAGGTGATTTCTCACACTTTGATAAATGCTTGTGATACATTTTTACTTTAATTGATTAAATTCTTCTTTCCTTTATTATTATCAGTGTTCTCTATCATCAAACAACTACAAAATCATAAACAACAATAAGAAAATAGGAAACAAGGTGTAGGAAATAAACCAGGGACAACCTCTCCAACTTAGAGGAAAACCCACCAAAATTATTTTCTTATTATAGAACTGAAATTGACAAATTCCAAGACTATGACCCTTGCCAAGGCCCTCAAAGACCAAGAAAAATTTCCTTCTTGAACAACTTATAGCAACAAACTTGGACCTTCTAGCAACTTCTGCAAAAACTCTGACCCCAGCAATAATTTCTACAACTTCGACGTAGAAACTTTAGTCACTTCGACCTTGTTGTAGCATTAGGATCTTTGACCTATCATCTTCACAACTTTGACCAAGAAGTAGCTTCATAAATTCAACCTTAAAACTTCACAACTTCAACCTTGCACCTTCATAACTTTGACCTTGCATATTCACAGCTTTGATGTAGCTTCATAATTTCATCTTGCCTAGTGACTGTAGAAACCCTAACAAAAGAGAGAGAGAGAGGCCCAAATAACTTCAAACTTGTTCTTCTTCTCCTTCTTCATTCTTTTCTACCTTCTATCATGAGGAGATCGAACTTGCTTGAGAGTATGTCCTGTTATCACTCCAAGAAATTCTCCTAGGTTTTAGATCGAAGATGCCTGGTAACATATAATCTTCAATATCATTCTCTGAACTATTTGAATAAATGATGGTTTGGATCAAGTTAAATAACCATTTCAGCTCTGTTTTCACTAAAGGCATGCATGAATGCTCTCACCAATATAAGGCTTTAGACCACTAATGCTCAATAATTTATAAATTCAATGGATAGATGGAGAATACTGACTATACCATCAGATTGCATACATAAACATAAATGAATGGCTAGCTACAGGTAGCAAAACAGGATACTGTCTGTACTGGAAGATGCATATATGACCACATATGTATGGCTAGCTACAGGCAGCAAAGAAGCTTGCAAATCTAATTTATCAAAGCAGAGATAAGATGATAGTTATCTGGTTGTAGACTCAAAGAAAACATGAACAAACTTTTCAAGTGCAATCATATAACAACAAAGAGAATGGACATTGAACATATAATGGCAAAAGAAGCTTATATTGCTAGAATGAATATGAGAAGCTTGAAGGAACAAAGGAGGAATAATCTCCAGAAGTTGAACCCCTATTACATATTACTTTCAACTATTTATAGCCTGTTTACAATGCTCCTGAGCTCTAAGAGGCTCGGAGCCTTAATCTGCTTGATATGCATTGTTAACTGATTTGATTCCCTCTAAGCAAGCATGGGATCAGAGTTTTCTACTTCTCACAGTAGAGTAACTACTTTCAGATATTTTCGGTAGCTTGTTGCGCTGTATGGGAGTTCTCCTATGCCAAAGATGCTCCATCATGTTTGTTTGATGAGTTGCACTAGGCTATTGATGCATTGTTCTTCTTCTCAGCCTCTATGTCAGTTTGTGGAGGAGCTGCACGTGTTGTGGCCTTTCAATGATTTAACAATTCATGCTTCTGTTATAGCAGAACGACACTGCCCTATGGTGGACCTCTATTGAAAACAATGTATATTTCTGTTTTAAAATAGAAAACATAGCTATAATTAATAAAACATGCCTTCTCTGTGTATTTTGGACTTCAAAAGTCTTAAAATATGGTTTAATTGTCTATTGGGTCTGGCTTTGCCGCCATCACAAGTCGCATTTGGCCTGGTCTGTGTATTTCCCTTATATAATGAAATATGAGAAAATATTGAAAAATGCATGAAAAAATGACTTTGGCGGACTTCAGATATCATATATTCCACTTCCCAAACCCTTTCGGGTCCGGGCTTCATCGAAATTGGCATTGGCCAAAGGTTCCTTCATATTTTGTTAAAACAACGAAAACACACAAAACTGCGAAAAACATTGAAAATGGGCCTTCCGCAGACTTCAAAGATTATATGGTTTTATTCAGGAAACCCATCGGGTCTGGGTTCCATAGCTATCGCACTGCCCCTGTTTCCCTTTGTATTTTGTTATATAATGAAATACACGAGAAATTCTTTAAAAATAGCTTTGGAGCGAACTTCAAACTTTATGAATTCTCATATATACTGCAGTTGGGTCTGGGTATTGGGTCGTCCTTATGTATGTGCATAGGCCCCATCCCATGGTATAGCGCCGAAGCGATGTTAGTGATGCGATAAATTGCAATTGCAAGTCGTTTACTCCCCAGGCCTTTATAAATATAACATATGTTCCCTGTCGATGCAACCCGTCGATCCAATCATTGGTGATCACTGATCGGTAGTGTCAATGCCCAATGTTAAACCATCCCTTCTGCTCAGCCGATTGTGATTAGCCACCTAGATCTGGGTCGTTGATCGGCGAGATCTAACGGTTACTATTCATTCCTCTGTTTAAGCCTACACTTGTGGGTTTTTCATGGTTTTTCAAGCATTTTTGCCTCCTGATGGTGTATTTCCACCCTTCCAAGGGCTTTCCTCTTACGCTGTTTTTGATCATTGGATGATCTTTGAGCAAAAATTGGAGATTTCAAGAGCATTAATGGATCCATTGGCATGAGTTTAAGCAACTTTGGAGACTCTAAGATCCTATATGGATCCATTCTTTGGCCTTTTCCAGTAAGGCTAACACTGGCTCCTTCTGGGGATGAAATCCTCCCTGTGAGGTTTCAAGGATCACAGATCAATGCCTTTCCTGAAGAAACAAAGTTAAATCTTCCTTCTATTGTTCCACTGGGCATGGAGTCTATTTTGTAATGAAATAAAAACTGGAAAAACATATTCACAATGACAAGGCTTTAAATCCTTAAACGAAATAAAGTTTCAAGAACTGCCCATTTATTGGGCTACCAAAAGTATCTCCTCCTTATAGAATGTGCAGAATGAATATATTGTTCTGCTGAACTTGAGTGATGAAAAATAGACCTGTCCATAAGGAGGTAAACTTTCCATGATTACCTTTCGTTTCCTTAAATGCATCCCATTTAAGCACCCAATCACCAACTTGGAAATTGTCCACTTTTGTGTTGGCATTATGATATAGATTTGGCACTATGACACAGGTGTTGTCCTTGATGGCAACTCACACAGATGATAGATCATAGTTCAAGCTCACAGAATAAAGAAAGAGAGGTGTACGCAGGTTTCCCATTGACCAAGTCGCGTGTACATGCATTTTTGCAGACCAAAAGGCGCATATAGCGTACACACGCACTTTCATGATTCAAAGGAAAGGCACATACATGTTGGAAAACTTAGTTTTGCTCTGTCGTCTTTGGTCCATGGTATTTTGATCCATGGTATTGGTCCAAGGTATCTTGTCTGAAGTATTGACCCCAGGTATTTGGTCCAAGGTATTGATTCTAAGTGGTTTTGGACCATGGTATTGAGTAAGGCCTAAGACTATAAAAGGAGGAGAAGATCGTTAGGCAAAGGCACTCATGAATTGAATATCTAATGAAGAGCAAGATCTAGAATAAAGGTTATTGGGTTATGCTGCACATCTAGATCTGAATCAAGGATGAACCTGAGTACTTAATGAAGGATAAGTTCTATTGATGGGTAAAGATCTTAAGGCTTAAAGAGAAGTATCTTTGCGTGGTTTTGATCTTTTATCTGAATAACTGGCGCATGTTG
The DNA here is from genome assembly GCA_031772625.1 of Pinus tabuliformis. Classification (NCBI taxonomy): domain Eukaryota; kingdom Viridiplantae; phylum Streptophyta; class Pinopsida; order Pinales; family Pinaceae; genus Pinus; species Pinus tabuliformis. Next base: position 53,921,341 of record CM062815.1, read on the forward strand.
TAATATGAAAATATGATGATCTAGGTATAATTGAGGTCTGGAATTGTTGTAAAATTTAAATCATCATTTATAGATCTATACGCAGGTTCACTTTAACAAAGGCATGTATACATGTTAGTTCTGCATATCAAAACAACGTATATGCATGTTCTCCTTGAGAAAACGACATATGTACATAGGTTAGACACATTGAAGTAGCGTATACCTAATAAAATATGCTTTAACTAATTCCGTTTGTTGTTACAGTGTTCTGGGTTCTAGCTTCGGTTCTGGTTACTGTTACTCTATTCTGGTTACAACATTCTGAGAAGTGATTGATTGATTCAGTTTTGGTTGGTGCAAAGGAGATTGATTGATGAAGATATATTTGATGTTTGATTGATGTTATTGATGGATCCAGTCTGAAAATTTATGAAACATGGTCCTCGGAATAAAAGGGAAGGTTCTAGCCTTCTGTAGGCCAACACCTACGTACTAGTAAACACATCAGCTAGTACAAGAGCTAGGGGGTTGTAGCTTCCTTCCAGGAGAAGATTCGAGAATGAGAGAAGGTTGTAGCCTTTTGCAAGTAAAAGCATGTGTACTAGTATAAGACTGCACCAGTACAAAAATTGTAAAAAGAATTTTCTTATTAAAAGAAGATAGAAACGATTGCAACAGGTGGTTTTCACCCAAATTAGGTTTCCACCTTATATCTTGTTTTCATGTGTGTGATTGTCTGTTCTATTTTTACTGCACCTGGTTACTGTTTATATGGTTCTAATGCACACATTAAAGATCAACATATGATAAATTAATTAAGTTATAAGTTTGAAGGGTATATGCTAGTTGCCTTAAATATAGTTGCGTATACATGCAAGTTCGATTAACTGAAGTAGCGTGTATAAATCTAAAATGAAATATTATTAACTTGCTAATACTGATTCAACCCCCCCCCCCCCCAGTATTATTTCCAACAATTAGAATCAGAGAAGGTCCTTTAGAAGAAGCTTGATCGCTTGAAGGAAGATCTATCATCATGAGTAACTATGAAAGAAAGGGATCCATTAGACCACCAATATTTGATGGGAGAAACTTCATTTATTGGAAGGTAACAACCACAACCTATCTTTAATCTCTTGGAACAGATGTTTGGGAAATACTGGAAGGAGGATATACATTTCCATCAGCAATTCCTATAGATACGGCAGGTGAAAAGAAATACGAAACCAATGCCAAGGCTGTCAATACATTATTTGGGAGTCCGTCACAATCAAAATTTGTCAAAGTTATGCAGCTCAAAACCACCAAAGAAATATGGGACAAGATCGTTCTAAGCTATGAAGGAGACAGTCAGGTAAAATGTGCAAAACTGCAATCTCTCAAAATTCAATATGAAACTCTTAAAATGCATAATGATGAAAGTATAGCTAAATACTTCTTACGTATAGATGAGATTGTTATTTGCATGAAGAACTTGGGTGAAGAGATAAAAGAAGATATTTTAGTTGCAAAAGTTTTAAGATCTTGTCTACTAAGTTTGAATCAAAAGTTTTTGCTATAGAATAAAAGTAGGATCTTCAGAGTATCACTATGGCACAGCTGCATGGAATCTTAACTGCTTTCGAAATGATAAAAGGAGGTCCATCAGACATGAGAGAAGCCACATTCAAAGCTTCAAGAAGAGAAGAACTCAATGAATATGGACATATTTCAGAAGAAGAGGAAGAAGCAAACTTTCTCAAGAACCTTCAATGGGGTTCTGGAAGATTCAAAGGTAAACTACCTTTCAAATGTTTTGCTTGTGGAAGAGTCAGTCACTATGCTGCCAAATTTCATCATAAAGATAAGCTTGATAGAGGTAAGGAATCAGCAAAATGGAATAGAAAACAAAGTGTAAGTAAGAAGAGCTACTATACACATGAAGATAGCGATGGTTTATCAAATAGTGATGAAGATAATAATGACTATAGACTTCTGATGGCTTTTGAAGATGATGATTTATTGGATGCTTTAGATGAAGATAATCTTTATGAAGAAATCTCTAAACTCAAAATATGTTTAGAATAAAATAATATTATTATAGATACTCTGACATTCCAACTTGTTGAAAGAGAAAAACACAATGAAAAACTAGAATGTGAAATTGTGGGTCTAAGGAAAGATATTGAGAAAACAAAACCTCTCAATGTCAGATTTCCTAAAGGATTAGAAACTTTAGATGAAATTATCAAAGTGTAGCATTCTCCTCTGATAAACACATGACTTGGATATACTGAATAACAATCTCAAGCACAGAAGCTGTCAACCTCCACTAAAAGCTATCTTGGTGCAACAAAGAGGAGTGAATAGTTTGACAATTGTCAACAAAGGCATAAAGAAGTTCACCAAGTAAATCAGGTTCAATCTACTTCAAGCATGAACACAAGTTACAACCAACCCCACGTAAATCATACTCAATTTTCTTCAAGAATGAATGTCAATGGAAACTACAATCACCAGGTCAATAGATTCGATAATCGCATGAACTTCTTTAATGACCAATGTTTTTCATGTCATAACTTTAGACACAAAGCTGCTCAATGTGTTGCCTACAAGACCATCATTACTAGAGAAGCATGAAATCAAAGAAATGTGACAGGTATCATGAAAAGGACCTACAATAACTTTTCTCTTCTTGAAAATGCAATAGAATTCTCTATCTGTAACAACTTCGATCATGAAGATTCTTAATGCAGGAGTAAATTTCAGGAAACATCTCAGAAGGAGCAAACTTCATTGAGTCCCAAAATATGGAGAGAGAAATAACCAAAAACGGAAAGATGTGGTATAGGCTTGTATGCAGAAGGACAAGAAAACTAGTGGTACATCGACATTGGATGCTCGTAACACATGACAGGTGATAAAGAAAAACTTCAGTCATACAATGTCTTAGAAAAGGAAAAGAAGGTCTCATTTGGAAATGACACACCTGCTGTCATAAAAGGCAAAGGTTTTGTTCTCTTAAAAGAAAAGGTTAAAGTTGGGAATGTTATGTATGTTGATGGTCTAAAGCATAACCTATTGAGTGTCAGTCAAATGTGTGATCAAGGAAATGAAGTAGTATTTCGATCAAATTGACGTGTTGTTCGTGATCTTGATACAAGAGAAACCGTGATCAAAGGCATAAGAACTCCAAACAACTTATACATACTCAAGGGAGGACAAAAACAATTCTATCTAAGAAAAAATGATGAACACTAGCTATGGTACAAAAGATTAGGGCATTTAAGCTTCCCACAAATAAGGAAAGCGTGCAAATTCTAGGTTGTTCGTGATCTTCCTGATATCAGCATTCCAGAAAGAACAATATCCAAATCATGTCAATTTGGTAAGAAAACCAGAGCACATTTCCCTGAGAAGGAAGGATTAGCTAGTAAGCCTCTTGAACTTGTTCATGCTGATTTATGTGTTCCATCAACGAAAATGTCACCTCATGGAGAAGAATACTTTATATTGTTCATTGATGATTTTTCCAGAATGTGTTGGATAAGACTTCTAAAGTATAAAGATGAAGCATTTGAAAAGTTCAGAGCCTTCAAAAGATTTGGTTGAAAATGAACCAGATCGCAAAATCAAATGCCGCATATCTGATCGAGGAGAGGAATTTACCTCAGATGAATTGTTCGACTTTTGGGAAGAACATGGAATAAAAAGAGAATCCTCCATCGCAAGGACTCCTTAGAAAAATGGAGTAGTAGAAAGGATGAACAAAACTGTTCAACAAATGGCTTGTGCCATGTTAGATGAGTCTGGAACTCCTGCAACTTTCTGGGGTGAAGTTGCATTTGCTGTCATCACTATCCTCAACAAAGCAAAAGTTTGGGTAAACAACACTCAAACTCCACATGAACTCTGGAAAAAATCCAAAGTAGGTAAAAACCAAAGAGTGTGAAGAAGATGAGGACTATCCTTCCACATCAAATTAGACTAATTTTGAAGAAGAAGAAACCAATGAAGCACTAGAAGAATAGATAATAGCAGAACAAAAGACTCCATCTAGGTATCTTTAGAAAAATCATCCAAAGACTCAAATTTTGGGACAGAAAGAGGTTGGTGTGCAGACAAGAAGAACGATTATAGAAGCTTCAAGCTATCTAGCATTGCTTTCCTCCGTCAAACCTCTAAATTTAAATGAAGCATGCAAAGATGAATGTTGGGTCAAGGCCATGAATGAAGAACTTGATCAAATTGAAAAGAATAATACTTGGGAATTAGTTCCTAGACCTCATGATAAGAATATCATAGGAACCAAATGGATATTTAAAAACAAGCTGAATGAAAATGGTGAAGTTATCAGAAATAAGGCCAGACTTGTTTATAAAGGATATGCTCAACAAGAAGGTATAGATTTTGAAGAAACTTTTACACCTGTTGCTAGACTTGAAGCCATAAGAATGTTCCTTTCTCTTTCTAGCTTTCAGAAATTCAAAGTATACCAAATGCATGTAAAATCTGCCTTTCTTAATGGAGACTTAGAAGAAGAAGTATATATTGAGCAACCAGACGGATTTATCCTTGGAAATGATCCAAAACTTGTATGTTGACTCAGAAAAGCTCTCTATGGTCTAAAACAAGCTCCAAGGGCCTGATATTACCATCTTGACAAATACCTCCATCAACAAGGTTTTTCAAAAGGATCAGCTGATAGCAATCTATATACAAAGATTGATAATGATAAATTGCTAATACTTGTAGTGTATGTTGATGATATCATTTTTAGTAGCAATGAAGAAGCCATGAGTAAAAAAAATTCTTTGGTAATGTAGCAAGAATTTGAAATGTCCCTGCTTGGTGAGCTCACATATTTTATTGGCCTACAAGTTCAACAAAATAAAGATGGTATTTTTCTATCACAAACCAAGTATCTCAAGCAGATCTTGAAAACATATGGCATGGAAGATTCTAAACCAGTATGTACCCCCATGGTAACAGGATGCAGTCTCAGCTCAAATAATGAATTAGCAATAGTACATCAACCAACCTATAGATCCATGATTGGCAATTTGCTTTATATAATAGGTACCCAACCATACATCATGCATGCAGTGGGAATAGTTGGAAGATTCCAAGAAAATCCAAAGGAATCACACCTTCAGGCAGTCAAAAGGATCTTCAAATATCTTCAAGGAACTCAGAATTTTGGTTTATGGTATCCTAGGGATACAGATCTTACACTTCATTCATATCAGATGCAGATTGGGCAGGAAGCATCGATGACAGAAAAAGAACTAGTGGTGGTGCATTCTATATGGGTTCTAGATTAGTGTCTTGGTTTAGCAAGAAACAAAGTTCAATTGCACTATCTACAGCTGAAGCAGAATATGTGGCTGCTGCATCTTGCTGCACACAACTCCTTTGGATGATGAAAACATTGCAAGACATTCAACTCACATGTACTCCACCCATCTCCATTCTATGTGATAATACAAGTGCAATCATTATTTTAAAGAATCTAGTCATGCACTCCAAGACCAATCACATACCCATCAAATATCATTTTCTACGTGAACAAGTGCTTGAACAAAAGGTAAAATTGGAGTATGTTCCCTCCAAAGAACATGTTGCTAATATATTCTCCAAACCACTACCCAGAGAGACATTTGAATATCTTAGATAGAAGCTGGGAGTAGTTGATGCATCATCTTGCCATTAAAACTTATCTATTTAAGAGAAAAGTGGTTGTACACGAGTTTCATGAAGCGTATCAGTTTACATATGCCGGTTCCTATGGATACAGACGCGTATATGTTGGTTTGAAGAAAAAAAGTGGATGAAAGGAGTTTGATATGGGTCTGACAGTGATCATCTAGCACGGGTTCAGGGGGAGCATATACTTATAGTAATCCATTATTGGCATTATCTTAGAAGATCTGGGTAAAAATTCATAGTTGTTTTTTATTCAGGTGGAACAAGTTCAGGGGGAGATCATGGTTGCTGGTCTGGATGGTGATTGATAAATGCTGCTAACAGTAGTTGCTGATAATTATTATAGTTTTGTTTTAGATATTTGGTATCTATGTCATGTATATATTTTATTTTCAAGGTCATGAAACGACCTATTTTGTTTCCCCACTATGCATGGGATGGATGATGTAATGTTCTTGTTCTAACATGTATAATCATTTGGTATATACCCACTTGGTTGGGTGGATGAGTCAAACTTGGCATATCCCCACTTGGTTGGGAGATGGATGTAGGTATGAGTCATTAGTGACAACACACTTCAACATATCAGAGAATTGAGCATGTACTCAGGGGGAGCATAACCCTTTTCCCTTGATGACAAAGGGAGAGAGTGACATGGGGTTTCCATCAAGTCCAAAGGGGGAGATTGTTGGCATTATGATACAGATTTGGCACTATGACACAGGTGTTGTCCTTGATGACAAATCACAGTTCAAGCTCACAAAATGAAGAAAGAGAGGTGTACGTAGGTTCCCCATTGACCAAGCCACGTGTACACGTGAGTTCATAGACCAAAAGGCGTGTATAGCGTACACACACACTTTCATGGAAGGAAAGGCACGTACATGTTGGAAAACTTAGTTTTGGTCTATGGTATTTGGTCCATGGTATTTTGATCCATGGTATTGGTCCAATGTATCTTGTCCAAAGTATTGACCCCAGGTATTTGGTCCAAGGTATTGATTCTAAGTGGTTTTGGACCATGGTATTGAGTAAGGCCTAAGACTATAAAAGGAGGAGAAGATCATTAGACAAAGGCAGTCATGAATTGAATATCTAATGAAGAGAAAGATCTAAAATACAGGTTATTGGGTTATGGTGCACAACTAGATTTGAATCAAGGATGAACATGAGCACTTGATGAAGGATAAGTTCTATTGATGGGTCAAGATCCCAAGGCTTGAAGAAAATTATCTTTGTGTGGTTTTGATCTTTTATCTAAATAACTGGCGCATGTTGTGATCCATAAATATGATGATCTGAGTATAATTGATGTCTGGAATTGTTGTAAAATTTAAATCATCATTTATCGATCTGTACGTAGGTCCACATTAGCAAAGGTGCATATACATGCTGGTTCTGCATATCAAAACAATGTATATGCAGGTTCGCCTCGAGAAAACGGTGTATGTACACAGGTTTAACACATTGAAGTAGCGTATACCTAATAAAATATGCTTTAGCTACTTCTGTTTGTTGTTACAGTGTTCTGGGTTCTAGCTTGGGCTCTGGTTACTGTTATTGTATTCTGGTTACATCATTCTGAGAAGTGATTGATTGATTCAGTTTTGGTTGGTGCAAAGGAGATTGATTGATGCAGATATATTTGATGTGTGATTGATGTTATTGATGGATCCAGTCTGAAATTTATGAAACGAGAGAAGGTTGTATCTCCCTTCTAGGAGAAGTTGGAGAACGAGAGAAGGTTGTAGCCTTTTGCAGGTAGAAGCCTACATACTGGTATAAGACTGTAGTAGTACAAAAATTGTAAAAAGAAGTTTCTTATTAAAAGAAGATAGAGGCGATTGCAACAGGTTGTTTTCACCCACATTGGGTTTCTACCTTATATCTTGTGTTCATGTGTGTTATTTTCTGTTTTGTTTTTACTGCACCTAGTTACTTTTTATACAGTTCTGATACATAGATTAAAGATCAAAATATGATAAATTAACTAAGTTATAAGTTTTAAGGGTATACGCTAGTTGCCTTAAATACAGTTGCATATACACACAAGTTTGATTAACTGAAGTAGCATATATAAATCTGAAATGAAATATTATTGACTTGCTAATACTGATTCACCCCCCTCTTAGTATTATTTCTAACATTTTTCCTTCCTGTCAAAGGTTTCTTTTATTTTCTTCTTATGAGCTTTTGACTTCTCAACCAAATGCTATGTGATATGTTGTAGTTCAACCATGTTATTCATTCTTCTTACCATGTCATTCTCTTCATCTTGTTCTTCTTGCAAGAACTTAGCCACAAGGAGAATCAGTTGGATGGGGAAAGCAACATCAGTGCCATAAACCAGTTTGAATGGAGAATTCCCTATGGACTTTTTGATGGTAACTCTGTCAGCCCATAGTGCAAACTTCAACTTGGAATCCTAGCTCTTTTTGTTGTCCTATAACAGTTTTTTGATTACCCTTACCAGACTCTTGTTAGATGATTCTGCTAGGCCATTGCCTTGAGGATAATATGAGGTAGAATGCACCACTTGAATGCCCATGGATTCAGTCATGTCCACCAATTCTTTTGCCTTGAAAGTTGCTGCATTATTAGTGACTAGTTTGGTTGGGCAACCAAATCTAGTGAAAATATTCTCATTCAAGAACTTTATGACAACTTGATGATTGGAATTCTTAGTGGGTATAGCCTTAATCCACTTGGTGAAATAATCAGTGTCTACTAAGATCCATTTGTGTTGGCCATTGGAATATGGGTTGATCTCACCTATAAAGTCCAAGCCCCACTGCTGGAATGGACCATTGACATGTATTGGCTTCAAGGGCAGAGATTTTAGTTGCTGTCTTCCTGCAGACCTCTGGCACTTGTCACAAGATTTTATAAAAGAAAACACATCAGAGAACAGAGTAAGCCAATAATATCCAGCCCTCAAGATTTTGTGAGCTATGGTTTTCCAATAATGGTGCCCTCCACAGATGCTAGAATGGAACTGGTGTATGACTTCCACAGATTGTTCTTTATCTAGACACCTCAAGAGGATTCCTGATGGGTCTTTCCAATAAATCGGGTTTTTACTAATGCAAAATTTGGCTAATTTGAGTTTAATGGCACGAGCTTGAATTGAGCTAAACCCAAGAGGGACTTCTAGCTTTTGAAAAAAATGAACTAAGCTATAATACCATTCACATGAGGCTATATTTTCAGCCAAAGACTGATTATGCTTTTGCTCTTCTACTGCTCCCTCTGTCTGCTCATCATCTGAATTTAGACCCACGAAATTTATGTCTAACAAGCTGCAATTTTCTTCAGCCATAAGCTTAGCCAAGCCCTGGCCTTTGACAAGCTTAGTGGACTTCACCTCTATGTTAAAATATATGAATTTTACAATCCATTTAGCTCTCTTCCCATCAATATCTGGCTGAGTTAAGACATCTTTTATTGAAGCTGAAGGTACATATGCAGCTACTTTGGAATGCAGAATATAAATTTTGAATGCCTTTAAAGATTTTATGAGAGCATAAGCTTGTTTTTCAATAAGTTCATACCTTAGTTCAACATCCCTTAGAGTTTTTCTAAAAGAGGCCACGGGGTGCTCTATGCCTTCATCATTTTTCTGCAACAGAACTGCTGCAAGTGTATCATAAGAGGCAAAAGAGAAGATACAAAACTCCTTAGTATAATCTGGGTTGATTAGAGTGGGAGCTTCCATGATAGCTTGCTTGATGGCTCCAAAAGAGCTTCTTGAAGCATCTGTCCATTTTATTTTAGATCCTTTCTTCAGCATGGAAGTGATGTGCTTTACAAGCTCTACAAAGTTTGGAATGAACCTCCTTATGAAGTTAATCTTACCTAGGAAGGATTGAATGTCCCTTTTTGACCTTGGGATGGATAATGTCTAAATGGCTTGAACCCTTGCTAGATCAATCTTCACACCTTCAGGAGAAACAATATGTCCCAAAATTTTTCCTTCTTCTAGAGCAAACTGTGACTTCTTTGGGTTCACTAAAATTCCAAACTATCTGCACTTTAGGAAGACCTTATTTAAATTCTGTAAATGATCTTTGTGGCTGCTGGAGAAGACTATTATGTCATCAAGATAAATAAGGACAAAATTGTCCTTCTCTCCCACAAAGGCTATGTCCATGGCCCTCTGAAAAGTAGCCTCAGCATTCATTAATCTAAAAGGCATCTTGTAGTACATGAAAGTCCCCCAAGGAGTAGTGAAGGCGGTATTTTCCTGATCTTCAAGATGTACAACAATCTGATTGTAACCTGAAAATCCATGTAGGAAAGACATGGCTCTAGCCCCTAAAACACTTTGCAACAAGTGTTCCATCTTAGGTAGGGGGTAGTTATCTTTTTTAGAGCACTTGTTCAGATTTTTGCAGTCAACATAAATCCTGCTTTCTCCATTTTTCTTTCTCACTACCACAAGGTTAGCTATCCATTTTGAAGACCTTAGGGGAACTATAATTTTGACATCCAACAATTTCTTGATCTCTTTCTCAATCAAAGGCAATAACAGAGGGCTGATAGGTCTTAATTTCTGCTTAAAAGGGGTAGCGTTCTTTTCCAGTGGGATCTTGTGCTGAATTATATTTGTATCATAGGTTTTAAGATCACTATATTCCCAAGAAAAAATATCAGCGAATTGCTTCATGAGGGTTCAATACTTGGAATTATGGGCAGAAGACAAATGAGTGGACAGATTGATGAATTTCGGATGGGCTGGGCTCCCTATTTTATGTTTACAAACAACATATTTGTTTTATGTTTTAGCTGGCTTATAGGGCACATCGGTATGATAGAAAAGCTTCTCTAGCAGCACTAATCCTCTTGGTATGTGATTACTAGGCAGCTAGATGATGCTTCCTCAGCCGATCTTTCTTTTTAGCTTGGACTGGCCGCACTCTTCCATGGTTTCATTTTCTTGGTCGATGCGTGTTTCAACAAATTCCTCAATGACTTGTAAAAACCTGTTAATTTCCTCATCGTCTTCAAAAACTCTCCAATATTTGACATTGTCAGGTAGAGACAGTCTATATTTTACCTGAACTTTATATGTCAATTTAGGAGGCAAAGGAGGAATAAACATGCTAGCAGAGATAGGAAGGGAGTTGGCAAGCTAGTTCTTCATTCTTGGAATATAAGAAATGTTGAAATCATTAAAAGAATCTTTGAGGCTCCATACCTCATCTCTGTATGCTTTCACCCGTGGATGCTTTTCTTGGAACGCTTTATTTACCTGCTGAATGATGAGGTCTGCATCTCCAAACACTTTCAAGCCTTTGATACCCATTTCTTTAGCAGCGCTTAAGCCCAAAATCAAAGCTTCGTACTTTGATATGTTGTTTGTGACCTGAAAGTTTAATTTGAAAGATAAATGAATGAATTCTTGTGTTGGGGACACAATGACTACACCTGCCCCAACAACTTCCTTAGAGAAAGCTCCATCAAAGAGCATATCCCAAATCTGTTGGCTTTCTTCCTCAGCGACTTGGAAAACTGGTTTTTTAAGCTGCATGGAGGCCAACTGGGATTCTTCGATATGAAGAATACAAGCTCCAAAATTAGTGTCGATAGCATATATGGGAGGATTGGTGGGATTCTTTTCATCGTTGATTATACAAGCCAATTGAGCTTCTCTGTATAATCTCTTTCTCTCACCTCCAAAAATTGGGACACTAACATAAGATAGATCATTTTGTAATGATCCACCTAATCTCTTGATCCAACCTATAGAAATTAACATGCCAAACTTGGGGGGTACATCAGCTACCACAATATCCATGATCATGCTTTTCATAGGTAGCTGAGACAAAGTGATGGCTAGGTCCTTGATTAATCCTAGACATTTCACTTTTCTAGAGTCAAAATAAAACAAGTCATGATAAGGCTTAATGATGTCAAGACCCAACTCATCCATCACTGCCTCAGGCATTAGAATATGCCTAGATCTAGTGTCCAAAAGGAAGTTGTGAAGTATTTTTTCATGAATGGTCATAGAGACATAGAATGATGGGGAGTTGTCTTCACAATTTTCAATCATTGGGCTGAGAATAATAGCTGGCTTGTCATCTTGCAGATTTACATGGTCAGTGGAGGCATGGATGGCTTTAGGCTCAAGGGCTTCAAGGATGGATCTTTTGAAGGACTCATTCCTCACTAGTTCAATCAGAGGCATAGGTATTCTTAGCTTCTGAATTTCTGATTGAAAACTGAAAGGAGAAGGAGACTTGTCAAGGCCTCTTACCTCATGAGCTAGAGATTTTAGGATGATGGGATCAACTGCCAGTTGTTTTTTATTATTAGTTTGTTGTACTGTAGGGACAATAACTCTTTGAATACGAGTTTCCTTGGAATTATTTATCTTTCACCTCAAATTATATCTTTACTGATCTATAGTTTGTAGAATAGCTTTACCATCCCATTCTTGGCTGATCTGGTCATTGCATAATGACTTTTCATAGGCAGCCGAGGTAAAAAGGAAGCATTGCCTTTGTCTTCTAGATAATGGATCTAATCATCTTCTTCAAACTTATCTTCTTCCATGATCATATTCTGAAAAGGAGCCTTCACCCTTTGGTCTTCATTTGCATCTTTGTTTCTTTGCAACATCTACAACTGCTCATTAGTTCTTCTATATGGATTTCGATTTGGATTTCTAGGAGCAAAGGTATTAGGCACTCTTCCTTTCCTTGGGTGCTACTCAAACTTCAATTTAGAGATTTCAAAGGCTAATGACTCGATCATTTTGGTTTTCATCTATCATAGGATCAGAGGATGATGAATATTTTCCCCTCTGTCTTCTTCTATCAACATTTCCCTTGAGCTTCTCTGCAACCATGATGTTTGATTCCACTTCCAATGCTGCATCCTACATGTCAGCCAAAGTAGCACATCACCTCTCTCTAAACTGTAGGCAGAAGTCAGAATCAAAAGCACTGGCATAGGTGAGTTTAGCAGAGGTGGTAGTAGGTTTTACTTCCGCTAGTATCTTGTTGTACATACGGTTAAACCTCTTATTAAAATTAGACAACAACTCACCATTTTCCCTCTTTAAGTTCCCAAACTAAGTGTGGTAGTATAAGAGATCCTTCTTATCCCCCCAATGCTTTAGGAATGCATCATCTAAAGCTTCAATATCTACTATGAATCTTGGGGTTAGTTCTCTGAACCATTTTCTAGCCTCTCCATCTAGGGTTTGGACAAAGACTCTCATCCACACATCATCTTCACTAATGTCTAGATTATCAGCATAGCTATAGAATGAATCAAGATGTTCTTCAGCAGTAACACCTTTAGTCCTAGTGGACATAGGCCTATATTTCTAATATTCTCTAGTAGGCATGGCATTCAAAGGAGTGGGCAGTATTATAGGTCCATACCTAGGAGCTATTATACTTTCCATTTTGTAGTTGCTTGTGGACCTGCCATAGTTGTGGTGGCTAAATGAGTACTGGAAGTCTAAATGATAGAGGGCCAAGGAGTGACTAACAATACTAAAGGAGTATGATGGATAGTAGGTGAGGTCTCCTTTTGGCTTAAAGCAAAAGGAAAACCTAAAGAATAAGGAGCTCTATGAATCTCTGAGAGTTTTTCTTCACTGCTAGTATTAGATACTATACTCTCAACATGTATTTGTTCTATTACAAGCCTTTCTTGAAGAGATATAGAAGATTGTTTAGGTTTACCTAAACCTGATGCTCCTTTCTACAATACCTTTCTCTCTTTGATGATTTTTTCAGGGTCAGGTACTGGGTTAGCTTGTAGCTTTTGAGGATTTCTTCGAGTATGCCTCACAAACTGAGCTAGAACTATGAAGTGGAGTCACCAAGAGGTTCAACCTCTAGTAGAGTTGCCAGATAGATAATTGTAACTAAAAAAGTGCCCAAACTTTGTCTATCATCCAAGCTAGATCTATGTCATTACCCAGGGAAGCTGAGCTTTAGTTTCCTCTCCTTGGCAACGATGCCAATTATGTTATCACTCGAAGAAACTCTCCTAGGTTGTAGATTGGAGATGCCTGGTAAAATATAATCCTCAATATCGTTCTCTGAAATATTGGAATAAATGATGGTTTGGATCAAGTTAGATAACCATAACAGCTCTATTTTCACTCAAGGCATGTATGAACACTCTCACCAATACAAGGCTTTAGACCACTAATGCTCAATAATTTATAAATTCAATGGATAGATGGAGAATATTGAATATACTAGCAGATTGCATACATAAACATAAATGAATGGCTAGCTATAGGCAGCGAAAGAGGATACTGATTGTACTAGTAGATGCATATATGACCACATATGGATGGCTAGCCATAGGCAGCAAAGAAGCTTTCAAATCTAATTTATCAAAGCATAGATAAGATGACAGTTATCTGGCCTTAAACTCAAAGAAAACATGAAAAAAATGTTCAAGTGAAAGCATAGAACAAAAAAGAGAATGGACTTTGAACATATAATGGCAAAAGAAGCTTATATTTCTAGAATGAAGATGAGAAGCTTGAAGGAACAGAAATAATCTCCAGAAGTTGAACCCCTATTACATCTTACTTTCAGCTATTTATAGCCTATTTACAATGCTCCTAAGCTCTAAGAGGTTCGGAGTCTTAATCTACCTGATACGCATTGTTAACTGATTTTAGGCCCTCTAGGCAAGCATGGGACCAGAGTTTTCCACTTCTCACAGCAGCGTAACTGCTTTCAGATATTTTCGGTAGCTTGTTGCGCTCTCTGGGAGTTCTCCTATGCCAGAGATGCTCCATGACGTTTGCTTGATGAGCTGTGCTGGGCTATTGATGTGATGTGCTTCTTCTCGGCATCTATGTCAGTTTGGGGAGGAGTTGCGTGTGATGTGGCCCTTTCAATTATTTAACAATGCATGCTTCTGTTATATCAGAAAAATGCTGCCCTATGGTGGACCTCTGTTAAAAACAATGCATATTTCTGTTTTAAAACAAAAAACACAACTATCACTGATAAATCTCGCCTTCTCTGTTTATTTTGGACTTCAAAAGTCCTAAAATATGGTTTAATTGTCTATTGGGTTTGGCTTTGCTACCATCGCAAGTTACATTTGGCTTGGCCTGTGTATTTCCCTTATATAATGGAATATGAAAAAACACTGAAAAATGCATGAAAAAATGACTTTGTCAGACTTCATATATCATATATTCAACTTCCCAGACCCTTTCGGGTCCAGGCTTCATTGCAATCGGCACTGGCCAAAGGTTCCTTCGTATTTCATTAAAACAACGAAAACACACAAAACTGCGAAAAACATTGAAAATGGGCCTTTCGTAGACATCAAAGATTATATAGTTTTATTCAGGAAGCCCATCGGGTTTGGGTTCCATCGCTATCGCACTGCCCCTGTTTCCCTTTGTATTTTGTTATATAATGAAATACACGAGAAATGCATTGAAAATGTCTTTGGTGCAGATTTCAAACTTTATGAATTCTCATATATACTACAATCGGGTCCGGGTATCGGGTCACCCATATGTATGGGCATAGGCCCCGTCCCTTGGTATAGCATTGATGTGATGTCAGCGACGTGATAAATCGCAATCACGAGTCGTTCACTCCCCAGGCCTTTATATATATAACATATGTTACCCACTAATGCAACCCGCCGATCCGATCATCAGCGATCACTGATCGGTGGTGTCAGCGCCCAATTTTAAACTTTCCCTTCTGCTCAGCCGATTGCGATTAGCCACCTAGATCTGGGCCATTGATCAACCAAATCTAACAGTTGTTGTTAATTCCTCCGTTTAAGCCTGTGATTGTGGTTTTTTCATGGTTTTTCAAGCATTTTTGCCTCTCGATGGTGTATTTCCGCCCTTCCAAGGGCTTTCCTCTTGTGCTAATTTTGATCACTAGATGATCCTTGAGCAGAAATTTAAGATTTCAAGAGAATTAATGGATCCATTGGCATGATTTCAAGCAACTTTGGAGACTCTAAGAGCCTATATGGATCCATTTTTTGGCCTTTTGCCAACAAGGCTAACATATCCAAATGAGGTTGATTTCCTTCTTATATATAGGCTTTTGAGAGATACAAATTTCTATTGTTAGGTTGACTTGTCCCTTCATGTAAACCGACTTGATCTTTGTGCCATGACAAGGGCTTGGAAGGTCTTTTGACTTTTATTTCGACTCAATAAATTTTTCTTTACAATATGTAACATGACCAAATGGGTCTTCAATACATGACAATGACTCAATTGACTTTATGAAAAACCTGGAAGCACTCAATGGGTGCTTCACCTATAGAATAAATTTCCTTGAGCATGAAACCCATGCCTTAAGAATAACAATAATAAATTTATTTTTATCTTTCCATCAAACAAATAAAATCATTACTACATATGTCATTATGAATAACGAACCTAGTTACATATTTCAACACTAGATAAGACAACTTTTACATGTCCATGTGGTACATATTCACATAGAGTACATCCCCTTAGTTTCTGCAATGCACCCACTACATTTCAAATAGTTGTATTAGGTATATTTTTTTATTCGATACATGATTGTGTAGAAGTGGATATGGATGATTTTATTATTTATGCGAATAGTTTTAGTGAATCTATGGAAAAATTGGAAAATATCCTTGTTGGGACAGGGCCCCTAGGGTCAGTTTTGGGATTAGTTAACCCAATTTTTGTAAAAGTTTTATAAAATATGTAATGTCTTCGTGAAATGTGGATGCAGAGTGCACAGAAAGATAGGATTCGAGGGGGTTTTAGACCTTTGTTTGGACAAATTAATAGGTCAATTTTAAGACTCACCTACGGTCTGTGGAACATGGTATTGTATTGAAGAATGCTATATATAGTTGAGTCATACCGAGTCTAGACGAGGTAGTAGTAACTTTTGGAATGAGGATTATTGTTTTGGGAAAGTGATAAGGCATGAAAGCTTTGTTTCGTATGCTTAGGTGAAATGGGAAGGCTCCTATAGTTGAGTGCGCAGGAGGCCTTAGTAAGTTTGCAACTGAGTGCGCGGACCCCTGTAGTTGAGCGCGCAGGGGAGAGAAGTCTGTAAATTGAACGTTGTAACTGAATAAAGACTATTTTTGAGAAATACTTTGCATCTTAGTATTATTGTGAATTTTGTTTATGGTATGTTTTGTTTCTTAGTGATGTGTTCTCTATGAAATAACGTGTCAATGTTGTGTGAATCTATTGAATCTATAATATTTATGCATGAATTAAGTGATTGCCAATTTTCGCAAAGATAAAGTTTAATATACTATGATTTTTGATGAATTGGATAGATCTATGTGAAGGCATATCTAGGGTTATTAATTAGTGCACGAAAGTAGATAGACTGCTTCCTTAGGGTCTATAAAGCTTGATCACATACCTTCAAGAAGGTCTAGGATTCATTTTATTAGAGTTGCAGTAGCGAGCCTTAGAAGGATATCGATCTATGCAATGATAGATTTGAGTTATAGGGGCTTAAGATCACTTATCACACTCTCTCTGGATGCATCACCTTGGTTCTAGCATCCCCCAATACTCCTTCAGTTGAGACTGCAGTCTGCGCTATGCAGGTTTTTGTCGAAAAGGCTAGCATTTAGGGTTTTGTTGGTTGGTGTGATGGTTGGTGTGAACAACTATGAACCTATGTCAGCCCCCTTTAAGCCAAAAAAATGGTTATGTTGCTGGGATTAGGATCTATCTAAGAGATGTGTGATAAATGGTGCCCTACAAAGAAAGAGATTGACAAGTGGATTGATCGAAACATGCATGCATTCGCAGCTCAAGAGAACATAAGCCCTAAATTATCCAAGGAATAGCGGTTGCTAAGATTTTTATACACAAACGATAACAACATGTTCATCTACTTCTTCCCTGAAGAACTACATGAGTGGTTAACTAAATTGGTTGATATTCAAGGGACATGGAGGCTTGACAGTCCTATAATGTGGACTCCTCAGCTAGTGCGACGTCTAGAAACATTAGAAAGAAATATCGTGCGGGTTGTGGATCACTGGATTTATTGCACATTGGGAAGCTTTGTAACTTATTTCGTGATCAACAAGAATATCAACTATAGTGATGTGAAACGAAAGCTTTTTAAAGGACTGCAAGGTAAGTATATGAAGTCATTAAAGACTGCGATTAAAATGATGTTATGTGAAAAAAGGGTTATGAAATTACCTTGATGTTTGGGGTCACATGAAGTAGGAGACTATTTAGAAGAAATGGAGGATCTAGCCCAGAATATAGTCCACTCATTGAACCCCCTTCAAGTGACAATGAAGGGACGATGTTGACTACTCCGTGAAGTGTAGTTTATTTAATTACGCAGGGTATTCCAAGGATACCTAATCCATCCACTCCACCTCCACCTCCACCACCACCTCATACACCTACACCTTCACCCCCCCACCCCCATTTCCACCATTCAACATGGTGAACACGATGAATATGCCTATTTTTAAGGGAACAAGGAGTGAAGATCGAAAACAATTTTGGTTTTTCGAAGGAGTTGTTTTGACAACATAACAGATTACAAATGATATTATTAAGAAAGTGCAGCTGGTTACAGCCTTACAAGATCCTGCACTAACATGTTATATCAAGTATTGCACTGATTACCCCAATGCGACATTGGCATATACCCAGCTAGCTCTGAATGAGGATTTCAGTAAGCCTAAGTCAGAGGCATAGTCGGTAATCAAATTTAAGGAAATATGACAGAAGATAGATGAGACACCTTGGGACTTTGATTAGAGGTTAAAGTGCTTGATCAGGCAGGCCAATATGGTAATCATAGATTCACAGTATCATGATTGGTTTATAGCATCTCTCTTCCCACATTTAAGAGTACCTCTGTCACAACAAAGGATAGAAAACAAAAGTGGAAGCCTTGTATATTGTGATGAGGCTGGATGCCTCGCCTATATAGTCTATGAACCTTGGAGTACAACAGATTCACTCATAGCTGGAAAAACTACACTTGGAGTTGTAGAGCTTGAAGAAAGGAAAGGAAGCTCAATGAGAGGTGCACGCTGAGGTCTGGTGTTTGAAGTGCAAGAGGCATGGACATGATAAGGATCATTTCCTATCTATAAGAACTATATTATAGGGGGAGGATCTATTCACCTGAAACCATAGAATAATGTTGGGACGAGCATGGGAGCTACACTATGGTGCGCTATCTATCAGGTTACAGGACAAAATGCTATTGATAACTTCCATTTATTCTAAAATATGTACTGACCCCTTAGCAATTTTTTTGCAATATGAATAAGTCTGTAGGACACAATGAACACCATGTAGGAGTTATAAGGTGATGATGGATAGAAACCCTACCTATAGGATGCAGGCAGAGAACCAGCCTTAGGATCAAGGCGTAGGAGCAGCGCATGGAGGATTCTAAGGTCGAGGAAGAGAAAGAGGTGGTGGACCAAGTTGAGGGCATGGGCAGGTAATCTACTATAACTGTAGTGAAGCAGGGCACTTCATGCAAGATTGTACAAATCCCACACATTCGTCATGTCATTATTGTAGAAAGTTTGACCATGTGATAGAGGAATGTCCAGTCGTTATGGAAAAGATGCAAGAATAGAAGGTGTGGCCCCAACATACTATGCAAAATATTCAAATGATGAGTACCATGCCCCATGAAGAAGATCAGAGCATAAATATTGTATTAAGAAGTGGCATGGCGATTAGTGTAGATAAAGGTAAGCAGCCTGAGGAAGATGGATGGGTGCACGACACTGTTGAGAAGTAAGCATTTTTTAATATTAATCGCACTAAAGAAAACTTCATGGAAGCCAAGAATAACTTCCTTGAGGCCTATACCTCAGGACGTCAGGAGAATGTACCTGAGACTAGTTTGACGCAAGAGGTAGATCCTTCAGTACTAGCTACTTTTCTAAAGACTTGTATTAAGTTACTACGCGATCAGAAAGTAGTAGAAGGGTTGCAAGAGCTAATCAACAAGTGCGCAAATAAATAAAAGACTCCCGTTGAACAGTGCACAGTAAGAAATATTGGTAAGCATAAGACACGAACGGCGTGTGAGATGAGGCTAACTGCACAGATAGGCTAATATGAAATGGAGTAGGTAATCTTATATCTACGGCCTAATGCAAATGTCCTCCCTAGGCAGACATGGGAAAGGATGGGGATACCTATGCTATGGTGGTCTCCTATTCAGTTGCACATGGAAAATCAATAGAAGATTATTCTAATGGGGCGTTGGTTGACTTTGAGGTCATTGAAATAGTGGATGATAGTAATCCATACCCCACACTACTAGGGATTGACTGGGCTACTTATATGAACGGGGTAATCAACTTGAAGAAGCATAAGATGACGTTTGAGAAGAAGTCTCTTAGGGTTGTAGTGCCACTAGACCCTCCAAAAGGAGTGTGTTATACTGGACCTATTCGAAACTATGTAGAAAGTGACAATGATCTGGATGATAACAGTGCGAGATGAAGATTGGGTCAATCCCACAGTCAATCGACGAATTGCATGGGATAGGGATAATTCCTGTGCCTTAGATTCAAATGAATAACTTGAAAACTGGCAGAATCGGTTGCATGAATTATCTACGCTCTGTTGCAATATGATGACCAAGTCACTGCAATGTGTCTCGATTGAGGTAAGAAATATTCCACATTATGATGGTCTAAATGATGTCGAGCTATTGTTGGATGAATTTGAAAGGGAAGTAATGGAGGAACATCGCTTCCAGGCATTGGATTCAGAACTACACAGTATGCCGACCCGTTGGTGGGGTACTTTTTGCATAGGGGGTCCTAACCCAAGTTCAAAGTTAGTTCAAACCAACAAATCCCTACACTACTCTCCCTTTTGGCAACAACCCACATAACGTAGTTTTTTGTCTCACCTGAAGCAGTATGGGGGGATAAAAGAACCAAGTTTCTGCATCCAGAGATGAGTGTGATGTCTTTTAGTGCCTTATATCTGCCTTTGCACATATCAATAAGCCCTTAGGGCTCGGTACTACAACTCCATTAAAATAGTCTTCAGAACTTCGCGAAGGTATATGATTAGCATTTATGAACCCTTAATAGTTGATTTATCCACTTACGTGCATTAGAGAACAACCCTTAATTGGTGTTCGAACAAATTTATTTAAGTTATTTAGTAAACATAACAAGATTCATCACAATATTCATGAAATTATTTAACATGCATTGGGTACATTTATTAAGACTTATTCAAGAGAATTGCGCATCACTAGATCAATGTTCCATAAACAAATTATTCATCAACAACATACATTATAAACCTAAGTAAATAGAGATAAATAGATATACACTGGAATTATTCGTTAACTTTCTTTACTGATCTCCAGTTCAGATTTATAGACTCAAAACTACCCTGCGCACTTAGTTGCAGGGATCCATGCACTCAACTGCAGACTTTACCTAGGCCTTTGTGCACTCTGCTACAAAGCCTTTCTTCTCCTATCTTACCCACTTCTCTTAGTTATCACTTCTCTTCTATATGTCTATTACTAACATGATCTTCCTTAGACTCTATAAGACACACCTATTTATAGCCTTTTTCATATAATCAAATGGTTTTCAGACCATGGGTGGATCTCAAAACTGACTCGAAATTTACATAAACAAGGGGATAAAACCCCTTTGAGTCCTAACCATCTACGCGCTCCACATCCAGAAATCACAGAGAATTTACATTATTTACAAAAAATACATCAAAACTTGGGTTATCTTAACTCCAAAACTGACCCACGGGATCCCATCCCAATAGGCCCCTAACACAAAGATTGTGACTCACCCTCGAGTCACTCAACTGGCACTCTGATCTTGCTGCAAAGATCCCCCAACTTTACGTTGATCATGGCAACTTCGGAAGCGCTCTGAGTTGCTGCCTACTTGACTTCCTCAACTAACGTATTTGTAGTTGGTCCTTCTGTTTCCAGCCTCATTGTCTATTGTGTCTACTGCAAGCCTTTAAGCTTATCTTGGATGGTCGTCGTGACTTGGTAAGCCTCTTCCAACCATGGCTAAAACCTTGCCTTCAGCAAGACCTATTTCTTCTGTGCTTCCTCTACCTATGGTAGGAGATTCTTTCCTTCTTGTAATTTAGCTAGGTGTTGTGTTGGTGTAATGGAGCGCGCAGTTGCCCTAACCTTATCTTATTGTCACTGCATCTCCCTTATTTCTATATTCAACGTCTACGGGTTTGGATACTCCTACAGATTTGTTACGAACTCCATGGATTTATCAAATAAGCTTGTGCAGTCAGCAACTGTAGCATCCAAAGTGACCATTCCTTCCATGATCATGGCTCCACACTACTCCCAAACCTCTGGCGGAGTTGTGGGCTAAAATTTTAATTGCAGCTCAGTGTCTTCATGTTGAGTTGAAATCGAACTCGGTTAACCTCGGATTTGGTTTCACGCACACTAGCAACTAGTTTTCTAATCTTTTCTTATGATTGTTCATCCTCAGGGATATGAAGCTCAGACACTATCCTGCATGCCTCTGCGACTACTAACTCTAATCATGGACTGCGTGCTTGTAACATCTCCTTCTCCTTCAGAACCTACATATTTTCAGTGAATAGCTACTGATTATTGACTTCAATTTTGCTAACAGCATTGAGTTTTCATTGTTCCCTGATGCAAAGCTCTTCCAAGACTCCCTATAGTAATGCATGTAGTGACTCAAGCGATATCACGATAAGGTTCAGGCCTAGCTTTGTGACCTTGTCAAGGAGAGTGCATTGTTCCTTGGTGTTGGCACGGACTAAACCTTCAGGCAAGGGGAATAATTGCACATCCTATGGCTAGGTCATCACCAAAACTATACTTTCACCCTGTGCCAAACAGCATTGTGCGCCACTTGCCTTCCCGACATCTTCTTGGATCTTGGTTTCTTGGAGATGCAACTCTCGAAGATCCTTTTGAACTCCTCCCAATTTCTCCATGTACTGCTATTCAAACTGATGCAATAATTCTATTATGGTGACCCTGAACTTATCACCGATCTCATCAAGATCGCTTTCTGTGAGCACCATGGGATCAATCTGTGTTTTCTAAGCTTTCTATTGGGTTATCTTAACCCCAAAACTAACCCACGGGATCCCATCCCAATAGGCCCCTAACACAAAGATTGTGACTCACCCTTGAGTCACTCAACTGGCACTGTGATCTTGCTGCAAAGATCCCCCAACTTTACGTTGATCATGGCGACTTCAGAAGAGCTCTAAGTTGCTGCCTACTTGACTTCCTCAACTAACTTATTTGTAGTAGGTCCTTATGTTGCCATCCTCATTGTCTGTTGTGTCTACTGCAAGCCTTTAATCTTATCCTGGATGGTCGTCGTGACTTGGTAAGCCTCTTCCAACCATGGCTAAAACCTTGCCTTTAGTAAGGCCTATTTGTTCTATGCTTCCTCTACCTACACTAGGAGATTCTTTCCCTCCTATAATTTATCTAGGTGTTGTGTTGGTGTAATGGAGGACGCAATTGCCCTAACCTTATCTTATTGTCACTGCATCTCCCTTATTTCTGTATTCAACGTCTACGGGTTTGGATACTCCTATAGATTTGTTACCAACTCCATGGATTTATCAAATAAGCTTGTGCAGTCAGCAACTGTAGCATCTAGAGTGGAAATTCCTTCCTTGATCATGGCTCCACACTACTCCCAGACCTCTGGCGGAGTTGTGGGCTAAAATTTTAATTCCAGCTCGGTGATCTTCATGTTGAGTTGAAATCGAACTCGGTTAACCTCGGATTTGATGTCACACACACTAGCAACTAGTTTTCTGATCTTTTCTTATGGTTGTGCATCCTCAAGGATATGAATCGTAGGCACTGTCCTGCATGCCTCTGCAACTACTAACTCTAATCATGGATTGTGCGCTTGTAGCATCTCCTTCTCCTTCAAAACCTACATATTTTCAGTGAATAACTACTGATTATTGACTTCAATTTTGCTGACAGCATTGAGTTTTCATTGTTCCCTGATGCAAAGCGCTTCCAAGACTCCCGATAGTAATGCATGCAGTGACTCAAGTGATATCACAATAAGGTTCAGGCCCAGCTTTGTGACCTTGTCAAGGAGGGTGCATTGCTCCTTGGTGTTGGCATGGACTAAACCTTCAGGAAAGGGGAATAATTGCACATCCTATGGCTAGGTCATCACCAAAACTATACTTTCACCCTGTGCCAAACAGCATTGTGTGTCGCTTGCCTTTGCGACATCTTCCTGGATCTTGGTTTCTTGGAGATGCAACTCTCGAAGATCCTTCTGAACTCCTCCCAATTTCTCCATGTACTACTATTCAAACTGATGCAATAATTCTATTATGGTGACCTTGAATTTATCACTGATCTCATCAAGATCGCTTTCTGTGAGCACCATGGGATCAATCTGTGTTTTCTATGCTTTCTATTTTTTCTACGATCCACCTTGCTTATTTAGTTCATGCCTTTTCAGAATGAAGGGGATGTTCTTCGCTTCCTTGCCGACGTCTCCTTGTCCTGTAAGCTCCTATGTTTCTGTTTCTAGCGAAGGTGACTTGTCACCTTTATGGGACTCACGTTTCTCCTGTTCTTCTTTCTCCTTGGTAGCACATTCCTTCTTGACATTAGCCTTCTCTATATCATCCTTCTTTTTCTGTGTTGCCAGGTGCTACACAACTTGCTTAGCTTCCTGATTCCTTTTCTTCGCAACAACACTCTCTACACCTGTTCTTAGCCCAGTAGCGAGATTTGAAGGGGCACACCACTCTATGGGCCATATTGCTACCACCTATTATACATCCATTTCTATTACCAAATATGGCAAGCCATGCCACTTCTGCGTTGGATCCTTCCACACCTAGATATACACCCTGTGGAAGTCAGCCTTGAATGTTGCGTAGGCTGACAATTGCATGTACAAGGTTTGGGACAACCTTGGACAATGGTTAATAGCCATGCAGAGACTCAATTCCATCAGAATCCAAAATATTTCGTCTGTATGATCCACATGGGGTCATTGGTAGCCCATAAGGAGGTGAATTGTGCTACCTCTGCCAATCCTTCCTTAAGTGGAGGAAACTAGCTGTCCTCTAGCAATTCCCACTCAACAAGCACAAAGGACAACAATAACCAAGCGTAGTGAAACAACTTGGTTTCATCCTAGTCCTCTCGGCAGTTCATGAGGAAGTCCTGACAGAGGTATCTGGACCAATTGAATTGTACGCTCTTCGCGCACTGTGCAGCTAGGGACACTACAAGCACCAGAAATTCATCCGTGTGACATTTTCTCATCACCTTTCCTACTAATATATGCGTGGACAATTGAATTGCGGGGTTTGAGATAGATAAATTGAATACCTGCACGACTTCTTTACGAGTTCGTAAACTTTCTTCATTCTTTCTGCAAGGTCCTTCTTCCCCATCTTTCTGCCAAACTCCTTGGCCAGGTTTCTAGCTCCGTATGGTAGGTGCATAATCCTGTGAAGGAGCATATATGTGATGGGTATAGTCCCTCCTACCCATAGGCACCCATCATGCACTGATGTAAGCAGATAGCACACAAAAATTATGTTAATGGGGATGCGGTGGTAATGTGGCACCCGTAGCAAGTTGAGCAACCCTAATTTCTTGACATCGCAGACCCATTCCTCCGTTTCTAGTGTTTTAACACCTATATCTTCATAATAAACTCTCTTAATATATTTTTCTATTGCCAATTGTGGGAACTTAACATGATCCACGAGGTCCTAATCCTCCATCTTCAATAGTGGGATCCGCACAAGTTGAGGACCTTCAAACGAGATTTGGTCAGGTAGCAGGGGCATGGAGATGGTGAATTTCTTAGAGTTTAGGTCCTTTATGATCTTTGCCTTTCCCTTTCTTGGAGGGATATACCCAAGTAGCTTTGTTATAGGTTCCACTCCTTCGGCATCAATGTCTTTTTCTCCCTGGCCTTCTTCTGCCTCCAAGTCCACTACCTTCTACTTATCTTTCACTGTATCCTTATATTTCTTTTGTTTCGGTGTTGTAGTATGCTTCCTTGGGGAACCATGTACCTACACTGACTTTTTCTGATTTTCCCTTGATGTGGGTTGCTTATATTTTGTTGCAGGTCTTTCGCCATGGTCTACTTTGGCCTTGGTGACCTTGGCATTGTGGGCACTGTAGGTGTAGCTTCTACACTAGATACTTCTTGTCTTAGAGCATCAGATATGGTTGCTTCCAAATTCAGGGCTTCGGCGGGGTTGGTGGCAACCATCCTCTCCATAAACAACTCACGAAATTCAAGAGAAATGTCTGTGTGTGCCATCAATTCCTCCCAAAATTCTCGGCTCATAGTCGACAGACAACAAATTTCAATAACAACTCTAAGTGTGCAAAGTGTTCTCCGTTGGACCAGCAAGCATAATTTATAGGGGTTTTGAATTCAAATCCAACTGTTTCGCCCAAATTTTGACAATAAATGTTGTTTTGGCTCTAGATCTTCAAAGTTTTTTTCCTTAAATATGAGAGCCTGTTCCTCTTAACCGTCTTTTGGCTATCTAGCCATGAACAAAGACTCCAATGGTCACTTCACTACCATGCTTTGCGACACCTCCCTCCATGGCACAACTTCCTACACACAACTTCCTAGATTGCAACTTCATTATTTTCAGTGCGGCCTACTTGCTGTGTAGTCCTACAAACCGGGTAGTGTAGTTTATAGTCTTGCACTCCCTTGCAACTTCTTGGATCACTAAGACTATCTTGTCGCCATATAGTCATTTCGCAGGATCCCCTATATATAGCTTCAATCAGCTCCCATTCACTCTTCCCAGAAAAGGTTCTCCATTGAGCTTCTGAGATGAACTGCGCCTCCATCTGTAATTTCTTTAATAATATATGACCCTAGCCAAAGCATCTGGAATGTTTCTGGAAACTTAGTGAACTTACTATCATATAATAGGAGAAGATCATTTTACTTGAACATGCAAAACTTGATGTGGCGATCATGCCATGCTTTTTCATGTTCCTTCTATACTTGGTGATGGAATCCTACCAAGAATTAGTCCTCTTCAGGCTCCATCAACTACGTGAGTTGTTCCTTCAAGGCTTCACAATCTACCATACCTGTAAGAGTTGTTATGTATAGATTAGGCATAATATACTTCATTGGCATTACAACTTCTACACTGTAGACCAATCTTGATGATGTTTATCCTATTGGCTTCTTGCAAGTAGTTCTATAAGCCCATAGCACTATAGGTACGCACACATCCCAATCATTTCGTTGTGTGTTACAGATCTTCATCAGTGCGTTCTACAAAATATTATTGAAGGCTTCAACATTTCCATTGGCCTGTGGGTGATACGGTTTACTCTTCTGATGGTAGACCTGGAATTCTTCTATCATCGCATTGATCATTTCATTCAGAAAGTAAGTACCTCTATCGCTCATCAACACTTTCGGGTAGAAAAATTTGGTTAAGGCATACTCAAACAAAAACTTTTCTTCTGTAGCCCTTGTACAATCCTTAACTAGCTGTGCTTTTGCCCATTTGGTTAGATATTCCATTGAGGTGATGATATAGAGCACACCAATTTTCTTCCCTGGGGGCTGAATTGGCCCAACAAAATCAATCGCCCATTTTTCAAATGGCTGCAACGATACTTGAGGTTGTAATGGAAATTCATCTCTTCGTGATGGTCTACCCATTCTTTGACATGCATCGCATGCCTTACAATATGCCTTGGAATCCTTGTGCAACATTGGCCACCATAGACCTGCACGCAAAATCTTCTGCGCAGTTGCCTTTCCTGCATAATGTCCTCCTGTAGCCCCTCCATGAGCTTCAGTGAGAATGCTATCTCTCTCAAAATCTAGCACATATCTTCACAATATTTCATCTACACCCATCTTATACAGATGTCTTGCAATAACTGAGAAATATTCTGCGCGCACTACGAGTTCCTTCTTTTGTTGACTTGTATACCCTTCCGGTGCCATTCCCATAGTCAAGAATTGAATGATATCTGGAAAATGGTTATCTGCTACATGCATCACAAAGAGCTACACATCTAAAAACCTTCCTCCAAATTATTGTGCTCCTCTCCTATTTCAATCTATGACAGATGGTTGGGTCCCACATTTAACCTCCCTAGTTTTACAATTACTTTAAAGTCAGACTCCTTGAATAGTAGCAACCATATGCAGATATTCCCCCCCAAGACAGGCTTATTGACCAGGTATTTCAGGGTAGAATGATCTATGTACATCTTGAAATTCCATCCTAATAGATAGTGCCTGAACTTCTGTAGTGCGTACACCATGGCCAATCCTTCGTGCTTAGTCATTGAGTAATTATTCTCGGCCTTTGATAATTTCCTACTTGTGAAGGCTATAGGATGGTCCATTTCCCCTTCACCAGCTTGTGTTAACAATGCACCTAATGTAACGCAATAGGTATCCACATGCACGTGAAATTCCTTTCTCCAATCCAAAAATACCAAGATTAGTGCGGTGACCATATTTTCTTTCAAGGCACCTAAGTAGCAATGACATTCTTCGTCGCAGCAAGATGTTGCGTCCTTGTTCATAAGTTTCTCCATAGGTGCAATAATTTTAGCATATGATTTGTTAAATTTTATGTAATATCCTCTATGTACCATAGGAAAAATTTTAAGAACCACCCCAAATTTATATGTATAATAAATGAGCGAATCCACTTAACAACTACTATTTTTTCTTGAATTTCTCCATCGTATTCTTAATTATCATTTCCATGTTCATCATCATCACCTAATAGATGATAACATCCTTGAGGTAGACTCAACATGTTTATAACAACTTTTTCATCTTTATCACCAAGTATTTCAAAAACTTGGCTACAAGCCTCATGATTGGTAAGAGCATCATAATTGACTAGCCAAATTCCATTGCACCTACATTCCACGTTAATATTAGAGGGTGTCAAGGTCCTTTCAATAGATATGCTAGAAACTTCAATTGTTTCAAACCTTTTTACCTCTCTCCATGGGTTCTTTGGCATCCAATTTATTCTCTCAAACCTTAAATAATTCTTAAAATGCCCAAACACACTTCTAGGTGCTGCAAATTATGAGTAATGTCTAAGCAGTGCCAACATTATGTATGCCTATCGTGCTTTCCTCTGTGGTTCGTAAAATTATGTTGTTGTGATGGCAATAAAAAATTAACAAGTATATGTTTCTAAGATAGACGCCTCTAGGTAAAAGGTGACAAAATTGTATAGCCAAATCATAAACAATTATTTAGTCATCCATGCATTACGATGTGCGACCACAGATATTCCTTGCTCACAATCCTTGACATGGTTCTTCATATTTTTATTTCCCTAAAACAAATATAGCCTAGACATTGATAAACCAATTATAATTGCACAACACAATATATCTATCCACGTTGTTGTTAGGAAACACTTTGGCACATTTTCACTCATTCTCTTGGCATTTATCCACATGCCACAATTCCTTCCAACTTGAAAAGGAAACTCATCACAATTGCATATATATTTTGTAAATTGTATGAATGATATTTGTATGCCTTGGATAGAGTGTAATAGAACTTGGTCAAAATTGTAGGGTGTAAATCCATAGCTTTGTCTCTATTTAGCATTTCAATTGTTCATAATTCCAGCTTTTGATATATTTTCTTAACTCCTGCATACCCTAATTTCCCCAAAATCCATCGTTGGATGGACTCAAAGTGGAGCAACGTTAGCCTTAAGTTGTATCAACTCTAGGTCATGGCCAATTTCAAGTATCTCCTTACACGATTCAACTATTTCCTCCTTTTGCTCAATTAATACTATAATAACCCCTTTCTTCTTCTTCCTTGCATGAGGTATTTAGCCAATAATGTATTTATGCTGGTGAGTTCCATATTTCTCACTACAACTCTTATTAAGCATCCATTGAGGTCAACATCATCAATTTCCTTCAGCATATCATCTTTAGTTCGGTCTCTGTTAACACTAATATTATTGGTTAAACTTGCACCGTGCACTAGAATTCATGCAGAAGCACCACCTTCAACATATACATCATATGCTCTTCAACTGTTATATCATTATTCTCTTCAAAACCTATCGGATTAACTACTCATTTGAGGAAGAGTTTTGTAGATGATCAACCCTTGTCACTTGCATTCTTACCCTCACAAGAGAAACACTATTTCCTCATGCATGACTAAAAAACATTAAACAAACAAATCTTGTAGAATAATAGAGGTTGATGCAGTGCGTAGCAACAAGGAAATGAAAAACTTTAAGGTAAACATAGGTGACAAGAAACAAAACTTTAAAAGGAGACAGTTTATGAAATAGTGTTGATCCCTAACTAAATATTCGTGGTGAGAGAAATGTTTGCAATGACCTATAGAGAAATATTGTAAATTGAGTTGAAGAAATGGTGCTTCCATTAATGATGGTTTATATTTATAATCTCCATTTTAAATAATGATTGATGAGTCCCAAGAATAAAGATACATTGTATAAAATTATGATAGTGATCTAGAGAGCAATATTGTAAACTGAGTTTCTGCAATCGTGCTTCCATGAATTATAGATTAAATGTATAACATTCCATTGGAAAGTTGAGTGGTGAATGGTCATCGACATGGATTGCATATGCAGAATGATGATATCTATGTCTAGGATTGATTTGATTATGATCTAGGGGCTCTTAGTTTCTCCTAGCCAATGTTGGTGCTTCTAAAATGTTTAATGGCCCTGACAGATTGATTTGATTAATAGTCATTTTGAACATAGTTGAATAAGTTACTCCTTTCCATTATAGATTTCAAACATAGGGTTCGGTCATGGAAATCATTGAATGGTAAGCATTACCTATTCTTTCTGATCAAATGCACAAGGGGAAACAAGCATTGGGCTCTAAATGGACTTGAGGTTATACATATTGGAACATCATTTAATGTAGACATTCTCCAGCAATCACCCTCTCTATCAGATGTGATAGGTAATTTGTACATCAAACCTAAAACTTGTTGGACGAAACATTTAATGGTTCTTAATGTCTAAGGATTTGAAGTGTCTTTATGTTAGAGCATTTAAAGATGTGTTTTGGACATGATGTTTTGTATGGTATTGAACTACAAGTCAATTTCTAGACAATTGTATGCCTAGTGATTTTATGGAATATTTTTAATCTCGTGAGCATTCTTCATTATTTTAATACCACTTTTATCATGTGTTATCAGTGTGTTGTGTTATGATTTTTTATAACTTCAAAGGTTAGGTTCTATTTCCACTGTTGGTCCCCATTCCACTACTAGCTTCCCTCCCCTAGTTTATCACCTGCTCTAGAATCACAAATTCATGAGGCATTTATTACAATTGAATAGAACCAATGAGAACTTGACAATAATATTAATGGAGTTGCAACAATAAAAAACATAATTAGGTCACTATGTCATGACAATACATTAAGCACGCAATAATGCTTGCGAGAACGATCTCCATTATAGTAGGAACGACTAGGGATCATGCCATCAAATACAAAAATATTCAAAGCATTGATCAACAAGAGGTGATGCTTAAGAATATGTATTACCCACAAACAACACCTCATGTTTAATTTCAAATGTATTACAACGAACAATAGAGGAACTGCCAACATAAAATCCCAATAATTATATGCATGCATAACCCAGCAAGGACATCTGTGTTTTGCCAGCGGAGTAATGAAAAATAATCCAGACTAGAAAAAATGTTATCTTTTAATGAATGACATATCACAATAGCTACGTAGGAATTAAAACAAGTCATGCACAATCACCACATTATTAAACATAAATTCGCATTAAAAAATCAGAGTAGCTGATAAAAAGCAAAAAACCCTCAATTTGGTAGTCTGCACCAAAAAAGACAAGCACAAGAATTTGAGATGATGACTAGACACAGGAAAATCATGGATGCTATGCAATAACCGAGTTTCCTAAATAATGTTACCTTATTCGACCAATAATACTCAAAACGCAAAAGTGAATTCTACCATCTATCAAAGATTCGAGTTGGAATGTACATGCAGATGAAGGTTTCTCATTAAAACACCATTACTATTTGATAAACCACCATGGTTGTAGATGACTTTAAATCCTGATCTTCGACACTTGACCTAATGAAAACCTAAGCTAATTAAATCATATTACTTTATGCCATCCATGAGACAACAACAAAAGTTTTATATTCTATCATTTTTGAGAGAGCCTGGCTAGGATGTATATGCAGATGAAAATTTTACATTGAGAAAGAAATTATTACTAATTCAAAACATGCCAAGTTTTTACCTATAACCTGACACTCAATCATGATGTTCAGAACCTGAGTTAATGGAAACATCCCAATACACCATGCCCACCATTCACAAAAGATTTTACATCCTGCTAATTCAAGGAGAGATTAGTTGGAATATATGTATATGCAAATGAAAGTTCACCAAGGTATAGAAGTAGTTACTCATATGTTTCACAATCCTAGTTTGGAAAACTCCCATTATTCTTTTCAGCACTTCCAACTGAAAACAATCTCTAGTAATGTGAGACTGCACTCACTATAATTTGCACTACTTTGAACATCTAGTTGGTTGAAAGGCCTTGCATTTGGTGGTCACACAAAAAATTGAGCATTCAAGAGTCAAATATTTTGAAACAAAACTTAACCCATGTTCATCATTTAGATACTATGATTCCATTGAATAATACCCTCTCCTATTAAGACAATTAAGACCAAAAGACTATTAAATCAAAATCTAAACAATGTTGTCAATGGGGTCTTACTTGGTCAATGAAAGAGGGGTGTTTTTATCACGCCCACTAGGGTTCAACTCCCCCAACTGAGACTCGTGGACTGGCATACCTCCACAAGGGGCTGCTTATTATGTATGGGACCAATTACAAGTCCTATGCAATTTTGGCAAAGTAGATACCACCCAGTCATGGAATATTTTACAGTCCTCAGGCACATCACATCGTGTCTCACAACCTTAATCCAACAACCCTTGCATTTTTTCTTCACCCTGTTAGAGTTGGTCTGTTCAGCCCTCCATCAGAGATCAAAACCTTTTTTGTTGCATTTAATTTTAGGTGTCTCATTCAGCTCGATCATTTACATTCCATTAGGAGCATCGATCTTCTGATGGAAGGGTCTTGTCATTCATCTCCCTCATTTCATGTACCTGCTGGTCCGTGTCTGCTCATCAAAGTCAATTTTAAAGTCATGTACAATCTTGTTTGGTTTCGTGGTCAGCAAAGAGTCATTTCAGTCATTAGTTCTAGGGTTTTGTCTTTAGAATGTCAAATAATGCCAGCAGGCCATGAGGATGTCTCCAATAAGTTTTCATTTTAGAATTTTCATCATCAATAATGCTCGAGAATGATTCTTCTTCAAAACTCTGTTTTGAAGAAGAAATCATCAAATTTATTTTTTATAATGAATATGTAATTCTCAAAGCTCCTTTAGTTGTGAAATTCTTCAAGCACAGCCCTGGTATCCTTTTCCAAATCCAATGACATCCATCCCTACAGAACAGACAAAGAGATTCATCATCAGTTCAAAAAATCAAGTGGAAACAACAAAAAGCAGAGTTTGAAATAAAGTCATTTGAAAATATTATGAAAGTGGGTTTCATGAGCCAAAAACATAAAAGCTCCTAGTTTATAAGTCATTTCTTCAAATTGCAAGTTCATTTGCACTCTTGGAAGCAAAGCAAAGTTGTGTTTGGAGGTAAGCAAGAGAAATTGGGAGAAATCGGTCAAAAATAGGTGCGCGACACATTGGTTGACTAGCGTGGCGCATACAGCCGGTGCGACGCATTGGGCCGCGTTGCACAGTCTAAATTAACAAAGGCGTGATGCATTGGTGAGGTGCGGCGCATTGGGCTGAGTGCACGGTGCATACAGCCAGGAAGCCCGAAAATTGTCAAATTCACTCCAAAATCACCCAAAACGTATGCCTTGCCATCAACACAAGTAGGTTGAACTGCTCTCTTGGTTTTTCATCCAAGATTGATGGTTGTTGATGGTGTTTGATGAATGATGAAGTGTGTTAAGGAAAGCAAACACTATCTCTTCAATATTTGCAAAGGGGATTGCTCCTAGGGTTTTATATTTGGTTGTTTTTCTCATCACTCCCTTATTGCATATTTTCCTTATTCTCCTTATTCCCTAAATTCACATACCCCTAATCCCAAGTTCCCTTTCCCAAAATCCCAAATGCACCAAACCCTAGTCTCATACTTCAAATTCCCAAACCCTAATGGTTGTCCCAAGAGCTCCATGTCACCATTCGGTAGAGTGTACCATCATTCAGATGGTTTTCATCATCATACCAAGTTCCACTGGGTCATTTTATGCCTTGTTCATGCTTAAATAGCGCATAGGTAAGGTCATTTCCCTCTCCTAGGGTTTTTAAGGCAATTTCTCTTGGATGGTCAAATCACCGGCAAAACTTGTATCCTGATGTTCATACACCTTCCCCTATCCTTAATGTACCTTATTAAACACTTCCCATCACTGAGATCCCCCAAATTCCTCATTTTCGCGCAAACCCTAGTTTCTTGCTACAACTTGGCAATTTCTAGGCTAGGCCCGTGTTTTGCCCTTTTCGACCCCTTCCCCTCACTCAATCTCTGAAATTCCACTTTCCCATGCTTCCTAACATCCCTCCCTACTTCCCAAAATTTTCTCAAGAATTTATAAGCCTCTTATCCCCTTCATTTCGCTTCATTTCGACAAATCCCCTGTTCCACACATCGGGGTAGGTTTTTCTCAAATGATGTTTATGAGAAAGGAAAGATGAATTTAGAAACAATGAG
Source organism: Pinus tabuliformis (assembly GCA_031772625.1). Taxonomy (NCBI): domain Eukaryota; kingdom Viridiplantae; phylum Streptophyta; class Pinopsida; order Pinales; family Pinaceae; genus Pinus; species Pinus tabuliformis. The sequence goes on from CM062815.1 coordinate 53,955,876, forward strand.
AGAGGCTTCTTTCCACAATAGGCCAAGGAAGAAAAACCTCCTTCAATTTTTACACAGGTGTCATGGTTTTAGAGAAATGTCAAAAATACATTCGCCTCAGGAGAATTGATGCACCTCTGAAGTGACCTTGGGAAAATCAAGTTTTCTCCTAGCATGATTGGCCAAATGACTTGTTTATTGAGTCAAATGATAAGTAGACACAATGATATTTCCAATGAGCCAGCATGAGCACAATTTGGAGTTGAGGAAGATCTTCACAAGTTGACTGCAACAGCACTTTGCCCTGAGGCAGCCTCTTTTGGCACATTTTGAGCAGTCTTAGGAGATTTGACTTTTGAAGGGTAAATGAACTCCATATTGAAAAATTAAAGCTAGGTTAGAACGTAGAATCAATAAGAATTTAATAAAGCTATCTTGTTCCCAATTTGGACCATGGGAAGGTCCTCAAAACTGGTCTGCAAAAAGGCGCTATGCACAGAAATGTTTAACACAGGGTTTTCCTCCCTATGCTCCGCGCCACGTGGCGCTCGCTTTTGCTAGAGGGCCCCAAATCACAAAAGATTTGCATTTCTAGATTTTTCATCAAAATTTATGCTTTCTTTTCCATGGAAAAGAAATTTGAGGAGGTTTTGAGCCCTCAAAAGGTCAAAAAACACTCAAAACCTGACCTCATTGCCCCTATTTTAACACACAGGACGCAGTCTTGGGAGATTGAAGTTTTGGAGGGGCAAATGACATCCAAATTTAGAAATTTCACTTGTGCTGGAAAGTATACAGGTATGGATTTCGAAAAAGCATACTTGGGCTCAATTTGAAATTCAGGAAGTGCTTCAAAATCATCTCCAAAGTGGCGCAACGCATACAGAATCAGGCATGGCGCATAGAGGATTTTTGCCTATTTTTCACTGTTCAGCTCAGTAATTCGCCCAATTTTGAACAGTTTTGCTTCTTGATGTTATTCTTGACTTTTAATGATGTAATTTGATAACCATGATGTAATATTGGCACATTTTTACTTGTTCTAGAATATTCATTCACCAAAAGGTGAAATGTGAGCGAATGAATCAGTTTCCTAGTATATAGGGGTAAGTTGTTTGACTATCTAGATTTCAGTTCCTTGTTTAGAATTAGTTCAAACAGATCCTTGAATGATGACCTCGACCCCTAGAGGCAAGGTAATATGCTTTGATTGTCTATATTATGTAATTTCTAAGTCATTTTCAGGGTTAGATACTTGGGATTGCTTGGCACTCTATTGTACATTTCATTTCTGCAATTTTGGCAAAGGAAAGACCAGGGTTTTGCAGCACTTGTTGGGATCCATTGGCTCTATGTTTTGATGGTGTGTTTCTCTATGTATTTGTAAGTTCACTGATTTTTATGTGTATCATTTTCCCTTCTCTTGTCTTCTGCAATTAAACAAATGAGTGATTAAGGTAGAATTCATTGGGTTGCTATGCTCTGCCTTGATATTTTGTTTAATTCTTCATGTTTTCATTTGTTTGAGGAGGACTCTTGAGACCTTATTGCCCTCCTTGGCTCCTCACCAGTCTGATCCATCCATTCGTTCAATCCAAAGCATAAAAACTACTGCCTATCTTGCCCTTACCCGAACTCTGCAAAAATCTGGCCTCATCCCCGGACCCAAAATATGCCTTTCCCTTTTTCCAACAAAACCCCGAGAAACTCAAAACAAATCCTTGTAATTCATACCTAGCCTAAAATTAGCTTATATTTTAGGCATCTCAAGCCCCATAGATCATCTTTTGCTGAGATTGACCCACAGAGAGCCCTCTCCTGTCCTCGTAGGGCTAGCTACGAGGTTGAGCGTGGTTTGATGTGGACCTAGAACCTTGCCTTTTCAGCCTGAGCCAAATCTAGGCTCTAACACACCCCATAAAACTCCATAAAAAATTATATATACACTTGTCTGGAATAAGTAAATCCAATAGTAATTGGATCAAATACTCCACTTACTTTTTTGTGTTTTTGGTTCTCTAATTTGTCTCTATATACTTTACATTCTTCTGTCCTATAGACTAAATGAGAGCTTGATTCTATAGACTCAATAAACTCAGGATGTAGCTTCCTAATAGTGTAAGTCCCAATCAATCTAATATACTGAATAATACTAATATAATTCAAAATAGTAAGAGTAGTCAACTAGTCAAATGGAACACAGACAGGGTGTGTAAAGTAGTAAATTTAGTAATCAAACCTTGTGTAAATACCTACTCAAGCTATGTCAATTCTCTCTATAAACCATGGATAGGGTGGTAAATTCATTGTATAAAGGGTGTATACAATGAATGTAATAGTAGAACTTTATTTCTATTTATTCCTACCTAAGTCTTTATGCCTACTATTCCTATTACTTAGTCCTGACCAATAGAAGAGAGTCTAAATAACTGCTCAGGAAAATAAAGGATTGAAATGGTGTACCATAAAAATTATGTAGATTTTTTTGCCAATAAATAAAATATAAAAATCAACATCCATCACACCAAAAAAAAATTTGTATGTTTTTACTGGGAAAGCACATAAATTCAAGAAAAACACAGATCTCAACATGGTTCATCGATATAACCTACAAATGGGACCAATTCTTGCAAGCCTATGTGAGATGATGTATGTAACAATAAAATCTTAGAAGCCCAATTGATTGCAAATGTGTCATGTATACATGGAATTTGTGCATGTGTAGAAGTATATTAGTGAACGCACTTTATGAAATTGTGTAATTGGCCCAATACCTAGGCCCTTGAGAAGTATGGAATATTGCTTTCCAGGCTATATAAAATATCCATAGTCACACCACATAAATAAGTTCTATAATAGCTTCCATACAAGTTATCAATATTTTCAACCCGAAATTCTTGTGATTAACAAAAAGAGACTCGTACATAATTGCCAATAAATAATATGTAAAACTCAACATTGAACACATCGGAATAGAATATGTTAATGCCAATGCTGGGAAAGCACATAAATTCAGACAAAATTCAACTTAAAATAGTATTCATCACTATAATATGCACATGGAACCAAATCTTACAACTTGGTTATTGTCACTGAATCCCAACCTAAAATTTAATAAAGGAAACTTCTGATCTTATGAGCATGTCATATATCTAACTAAGATTTTCATTGCCAACACCAGACAATGGAAATTGGCTAGCAAATGATTCAACCTGCTTTTTGAGATCAACAATGCTATTTTGTAGCTAGAAATTGCCTGACTTAATAAATTCTATAAAATCTTTTGATTTTTTACTTTTCACAGAGCTCTTAGCCCTAATGGCTATCTACACCCCCTCGTGGATAAAATCTGCAGCCTTAATAAATTCATCCTCAAGAATCCCACGGGTGGTTAATATAAGAGTCCCTATGCATATACCACTAGGAACCATAACACTTTTATCACCTGAAAATGTAAGGTATTAAAGTAATATATATCATCATCTGGAGAAAGGAAAATCAATGAATCCATTACATGTAAATATGCAAAGAAAAAATTCATGTAACCTAGTACAAAATTCTTGTTCAGTGTGATAGAAGCAACATCCAAAACGCCTTCTACTCTTGCACCATCAATGCCCTATCCAAGCCCATTAATATATACCATGTTACATTCAACCAACTAAATCCAATGGAAATCAATATACAAGTAGGTTGTGTACTTCAGCATATGAACAGGGGATCCTTACCATGGACCTCAAATCAACTAGAACTAGGTGTTTTTCACTACCACCAGACACCAAATTGTAACCCAAATCCATAGGCTCTTTGCAAGGGCTTGGAAATTTTCTACAACTTACTAAAACTATTTTACCTTTGATAAGAAACAAAATCCATTCAAAAAATAATTCATATGCATGAATTTTACAGAAGCTTAGACATGTGAGGGTGTTACACCTATACTTGATAAGCCTTGAACTCTGTAGTTACATCATGTATTAAAAAAACAACCAACCCTCCTATCGTATGGTTATGTGGTCCTCCCTAGAAAGCCAAAAATTATTTCATGTATCGTTTAGAAACAAAATGATACAAAAAATTGATATATCCATTATTATGATATAAGTGAGCAGGAGAACAATATGGATGATGGAGGAAAGGAAGGAGAACTTAGATTGACCTGTAACCTTGGAAAAACTACATTTTTGATGGTTGTCTCTAGGTCGACCCCCAATACTGGTTCCTTCCTAAAGAATATCATGCCTCCCTAAGGACCTCGTAAAGACTACAAATCACAACCCTCCAATCCAAAAATATTTCAGAATGAAAAATATCAGAAAGATAAAAATGAAAGGAAAAAAGTGAAACAATTGACAAACAATTCAAGGAACATAATGAGTTTCATCGAAGGTTTGATCTAGTAGTGATAAGAATCATAAAGAACATAAAAAAGTGAAAGCAAGAAACTGAATCAAAGAACATGTAAGAGAATCAGAAGGAAAATCTACACCTCTTAAATCTATAATCACTCCTCCTATGATGGGAATGGCATATTTGCTTTAGTTCTTCATCATTTATTGAACATTAATGGGATTATTTTTCTTCTACAAGGGGGAAATGGCACAGATATATAACATTAAGATATATCCAAAAAAAGGTCCATCGAATATACTCATATTTTTAATCAAAAGGGTGAAGTGTAGAGAAAATTAATAACATCAACTCACCTTGTGCATTGTAGTTGTTACTACATCACAAAAATCAAATGGACTTGTCATTATAGAAGCAGCGATGAGAACATTTATGTGTGCCATCTACATCATTAAGTATGCCCCAACTATATTGAAAATATTCCCAAACCAAAAACTTTTAGTACTTAAAAACATAAAAAAATCCAACATTACATACTATAAGAACATATTAATAAAATATGTTATAATAAACATTGTTGGAAAGATAACTTTTCTAAAGGACTACCATTATAAGGTCTAGAAATACCTAGCTTCAATACTTGCATCATGCGAGGGTAATCAATATCTCAGGGATATGCATTAGCACCAGCAATGATAAGATTGATCCTAAAAAGGGTGGCATTCTTCTCAAGCATCTCATAGTCAATGAATCCTATAACCCAAGAAAACAAACCCGACCATTAACACTTTGAACACTTCCCCAAAAGATTGGTTCAATATTTGTCAATGATGGAACTGTTTCCCTCCTAATTATTATCAGAATGGAAATGTGAGCTCACCTATGGAATCATCTAGACGATATGGCATTGATTCAAAGTAAATTCATGTAGCACATACTCACTTTTTTGCTATCATGAATACATGAGAGAGATGCCCTCCATGCGGTAAGTCCAAAGCCTAAACATTGCAAAGAAAATTTTCACATGTTACATGCCCAAATAGGTATGATAACCTTATCAAAGGAGGTTTGTAGTTCACAAGCATACACACCATAATGTGATGATGTGATTGGAGGAGAGTTGTATAAACAACAAAATGAGTTGGGGATCGAGATAATGGTTGAAAATTAACACCCCATGTATTGTTTTCAAGATGGAATGCTTCTAGGGCCCTCTACTAGTAAAGCCTCTCACTTTGGTTAGTGAATTCATTTCCAACATATTATATGCATGGCATAAATACAAACCCAACATAATAGTGAATAAATATAGAAAAATGTCCAACAATTGTATCCATCATTGTGATAACAAATACTCATGCAACAACTATAGGTCTCTACACTATAACACTAAACCTACAAACCATTACACACATGTCAAAGATTCAAACTAAAAACTACAAGTCCAAAAGCTAAGACAAACTAATTTTAACAAGAAAAAAATAGCAAGTGGCAAGAAGAACCTGCCAAGCAGCTCAGACACAATCACAATCATGATGGTGCCATTCTTCACATTCCAAGTTATATCTTCGGGCACTTACCTCTTACCAGGGATTCCTTTTGAATACATGTTTGTTAGACATGATCCAACAGCTTCCATAACCGCAAAGGATGTAAACTTTTCATAAGAAATAAGTTCCAAGCCATTGAATTGTGACTACTTTTCTTTCTCAATTATCACATTCATTTCAAGGTCGAGCTCACTCAGAGGAGGATCTACAAAGCTCTGCTTTTCCTGTCCATAGAGTAATTTACAAACTAGATAAAGAAATCACAATAAATTTAGTACCCTCAGTAATTGAGGCATGGTTTGACAGGAGAATTAATTGTATTATTAAAGTCTACAATTTCTTTTTTTTTGGCATTTGGGGGGAATCCAGATCAAGAACAAAATCTTTATCAAGCCATTCACTAACTATTAACTCAACAAAACTATAAGTTAAACTGAGGTATTTGACATAGCTCATTAAATGAAGATAATAAGCTTATTTGCAGCAACTCAATTCAGAAATGAATCTTCTAAAAACCTCCAAGTTAAGCTATATTCAACTATGATCTGTGCTTTCTTCAATCGGTCTTCAAATGACAATATTATCAAAGATGTCACATAGGTTATCTATACATGTATCAATTTCAACCAAAAACAAATATATAAATAAATAAATCATAGCATGAATTGTGAACAACATGCACACCTGGGAAGTTGCAGGGTTGCGCCAACATGAATGCCAAAGGATTTCACATTGTCAAGCTTGTTGTGATACAAAAAGGTTTATATGATGGGAATGACCTCAAAGTCTCAAACCGTCCTAATTTTTTGCTTTTTTGTTGCCAGGGAACCCCCAAAACTAGTTGTGAAGTTTTGGCAATCAAATTTGCAGTTGGGTTCAAATTATATTGACCCAACAAGCCCATCACTAATGCTCCCCTACCCATTATGACCTGCAATGAATATGTTTGCACCTAAAACAAGAGCTATCCTCTGTGCACACTTCAAAATTTGAAAAATAATCAAATATTGGGAGACATGTGAATCCATAACTTGATGTATTGTGGATAATTCTTTGGCAGAGGTAGACATGAAAGACACCAAAAGCAACACTAGTTCGAATTTTCCTCCTCCACATTGATGACTTGCTTTCGAATCAAAGATAATATATAAAAGAAGAATATCACACATATTCACAGATAATATATATAACAAGAATATCACCTTGGCAATCACCAACAAATAAATGCCATGGATAAGTTTTATCAACCTCCAAATTGGAACCCACCTTGGAACTTTAACCTTGGGAGTCATTTTTATGCCTTCATATAGGTATTTTATTTGATGATATACCTGAAAGGGAGGGATATCCTTGTCTACAAAATTGTTATTCCTTCTTTCCTATCCAAATGGCTCTAGAGGCAATCAAGGGCGATGATCTATGTTATTTGAGTGCTCTATCATCAAACACTCCAACAAGGAAGCCTCCTACCAAGTACCTTATCCTCAAATAAGGGGAGAATAACACCCCATACCTCCTGAGAAAAAAGAAACGAACACCAGCACATGGTCTATTGTTTCCCCTTCACATTTTCATAGAGTACAAATTCCAGGACCCTACCTTGCCCTATTTTGTAAAACCTCACATGTAAAAACATTATTCATTAGGGCCAACCACATAAAAATCATAGATTTCATTGAATATTTAACTTTCCAAATCTTCCCCACCACCAAGCTACTGCTACTACTACTTCATCATCAAATATAGCCTTGTACCGCAAGCTAGTTGTCAACAGTCATATGGCATGATCGTTGGACCATACAAGTTTCTTGCGTGAAGAAGACATGGAGACAACTCTTTGCTCCTAAACGCAACCAATGTTGAGTTAAAAAAAAATTCTTGATTTTGTACTGAGCAACAACATAATATACAAAATTTCCTTGTGACAGAGTTGCTAAGATGGAATCTTCATCTACAAAAATTTACCTATCAGGATGAGAAAATGAAAATCAAATTTCTTTCTTATTCCATAGACTCCAACTGCGATATTAAAAAAACAAATCAAGTTTGTTTACTCCAACACGCCAACAAGTAGCAAGCCCCAACTATATAATATAAGAAAGTAGTAGGTATCCCAAAGGCCTGAAGGGGATCTAATGGAAAGAAGTGACCATTGTTAGAAGCCTTCCAATCAATATATAAATATATAAATGTAGATTTATTATTATTTTAATTGGAAATATTCAATTAAATAATAAAATTTAGTTACATCTCTCCCAATCTAAATTGCTTATTAGCATAATTCACTACCTTCGTACGTCTTGCATTTTTTAACAACGTTTTAACATGTGGATTGATTAATCCTTTTTGGTGCATAATCTCTGCTTTTTAGGACAATATGGTGCAGTGGCCCAACCCCTATAGATCATTACAACAAACTAAGAATAACATAGAAGATGAAAGGTTGTACAAACCAACATATTTTTCAAACAACTAATCCAACATCAGTATCTTAACTTTTTCATGAAGATATCATATTGATAATGTTTGAAAAATGGTGGGAAATCTGGGCAATGACTATCTCTCTTCTGCGATGGTGATGCAAAAAGATTGATAAGATTTGATTGTTTTGATTTTTTTTGTTAAATCAGAAAAAACCAATATTAATGGAGATATTGGTATTTTTACTAAATTTTGTGAAGTGACTAAATGTAGTTTTAACTATTGACCTTAAGATGTTTTTTACAATATAATTTCCTAAGTCTATTTAATATCTTCATTATCATAAAAAGCAACCTATATCCATCTTAACTCCACATCTACCACTCTTAGAAGGATGAAATATACTATCCCTCTCAGCACTCAAAAGACTGAGAATTAAGATGGATGCATCTAAGGTAATAGAATTTCCACTTTAAATAGTGTATGCTCAAAAACTACTATTAGTAATTTATAAAAACTAATAAAATTAATAGTTGATTTTTATTTGATTTTTTTATTTTAACCAAGTTAAAATGTTTAAGTGACATTAAATTACAAGATCCATTTTTACTCTTGATCTACCAAGCTCCAAGAGGGATCAAATATTTTTTCACTCTATGCCAGTTTGCATATCACAATATTTGATCCCTCTCTGTACTTAGTAGATCTAGAATAATGATGGATCTATGCTGGTTTAATTCATCACTTTAAATAGGCTACATTTCACGTGAATACCATGGGTCAATACAATGTGCCATATTTATTTTTATTAATACTAATACTAGGGTTAATAATGCTTTTTTGCATGGTATTGTTAATAATGTGGCCCATGGTATTTGGCCCATAGAATTCACTTAAACAAAACCTCTTTTTTAGCCTTCTTAAATAGAAAGAGGGTTATGGACTAAATATAAAAAGAAGTTTTATTTATTTATCTCTAGTTTATTTATATTTTTATTTATTTACCATACCTTTGGAGTAAGTATAAAAAGACGTTTTACCCACGGGGCTTTGGATTGACCGTGAATGGGTGCACTGTTAAGGCACTCCTTGTGATAGGTCACCGGTTCAAATCCCCGTGGGTTCTTACCTACCAAAAAAAAGTATAAAATTACATTTTATTTATTTACCATACCTCTAGTTTATTTATATTTTTATTTATTTACCATACCTTTGGAGTAACTATAAAAATAGGTTTTATTTACTTACAATACTTCCACTTTATTTATATTTTTATCTATTTACACCCTTGCCACCCATGAAAACCATCTTTGAAAACAAGGATCCGTTCATAGAAGATATCACGGCGATTGGGACCAAATACAACCTCCCAAACTACCTCCCAAACCAGAAAATGGGTGATTGCAAACAGATTTAACATTGCAGAGGAGAAAATCGAGTGGTTGTAATGGAATATAACCTATCAAACCAGACGAATTGGGTCAAATGAGTCTTTTCATAGTTTATCCGCCCCTTTTTTTTGGGTTAAAATGAAAAAAATAATTATTTTTTAAATAAAGTTTGGGCTAAATATATGAAATGGGTGTTTTATAAAAATTTGCCCCTCTAAAATGACAAACCCCTTATATTTCGCCCTTGGGCTAAAATTCGCCCCTAAAATTTACCATGATGTCCTAGCATTGCGCACAACTGCTAAACATTCCTCGGGGCCTCCAGATTCACTATCACCGCAATCTTTGCAAGGTCCACCATCAGTGCTTGCTTGCATACCATGTGACCTAGCAAGATTCCAAAGGGAACACAAAAGATTCATTTCTTCAAATTTAGCACGATCTGGTATCTGTGACATGTATCCAACATTAGGTGCAGGCATGCTACATGGAACTTTACTAGTCCAAACAATGTCCAGTCATCAAAGTATACTTCGAAAAACTCATTAATGAACTCCTTGAATGTTGTGATGACTACGCGATAAAATATCGCAGGTGCATTCTTGAGTCCAAACATCATCACAATGTATTGAAAACAACCCCATTCTCTCACGAAGGTCACTTTTCTCCTATCCTTAGACGCGATCATAATTTGATGGTACCCCGAAAACATGTCAGTGAACGAGTAGGCCTCATGCCCTCCAACACTGTCTAATACTTCATCGATAAATGACGTGGGGAATGGATCATGGACACAACATTCATTAAGCTTCCACAGATCTATGTAAATCCTTATCTCGCCCTTCTGCTTCTTCTCTTGAACCACCATCAAGCTCACCCAATCAGATTCTTCAACCAGTTCTATGATAACTAGTTCCAGCATCTTATCTAGCTCTAGGTGAACCTTTTCCTTATACTTACGATTAAGGTGATATAACCTCTCCAGCTTCAGAGTGATCTTCATAACACCCAAATCACCAATTATGCCCTTCAAATCTAAAAACTTGGTAGGGAATAGATCCTAGTATTCATGGAGTAACTTAGCAACTTTATCCACAGTAGTGTCGTCCCAATAATCTCCACTATTTGCAAACTTCGCTTCTGCTTCAGTACTAATGTTTACTTTCTTTTTCATCAATGATTCGGTGATTTCTGGGTTTTCTATTTGTGGGCCCTTAACTTCGTGATGCCCTTCTACCTTTGGAATGTTAATATTTCTTGGATATTCATCCTCCTCTTCAGTGGCCACATTATAACATTCCAGCACATGGTGCAGCTAGGTGCTCCAATCTCATTGGGCCCACTCCATAGGTTCTTGTGGTGTTCTGAATATGAATTCCTTAATCTCTTGTAGAGCTTCACTGATTCTTGCAAAGTCATCCTCTAAGCTTAAGGTCAATAAGAACCCTTCCCTCAATATATCCCACTCTGCAGTACCATGGTGGAGCTCTGTTTCCAAATACCAGTTCATGGGAAATGTGTCCAAAGTATTGCATAATATGTGTACCGACTCTGCCTGTGGTTCTGTCGCCCACGCTTTAGTCCATTTCGCTAGGTGATTGCATGGATCATCCCTAACACTATATTTCTTAGTCAATCTAGTGTTAAGACGCCCAAACTGTAACCTCATCATTCCTCTGTAATCCCTCCATCCATCAAATCTATCCTTGTGCATCCCATACCATCATGTGAGCATAGCATGTAGTGCGAAATCTAATGCTTAGAAGCAGTGATCCTTAGGGACTTCATGTTCAAGTGCATCCAAAAACTTATCAACATCAGTTAAACCATCATAATAGGGTAAGTTCCTTACCTCCGACGAAACAAAATGCAACAATTTTTTCGTCATATTGCATCGCAGCATGGATGCTTCATGAAAATGATTCTGCTAATGTTTCAACTCTTCATCTGAATTAGAGGTACAGGAAATCTCCTGGTCTCATGAAATCCATCCAGATGTCCTTAGATTGATCTAGCCCTGGTCCTACACTATTATTTTGTAGATTTGATCCAATTCATCATCACTTTCTTCATAGTCATGGATTGGTTTAGTGTAGCGTGCCCCTTCTGCAAAGTCCAAAGGCACTACAACTCGAAGCGATTTCTTCTCAAAAGACATTGTCCTCTTTTTTAGATTGATGACCCTGTTCATGTCAATGGCCCAATCAATTCCTGGGAGTGTGGGGTATGGATTACTGTCGTCAACAATCTCTATCACCTCAAAGTAAGCCATCGTGCTTGCACCTTCTATATCAATTGTTACTCCCTATAATCATCCCATAGGGATGATTTTCTGCTAGTTTTCCATTCTGAGTTGAATCAAAGACCACTGCAGCACAAGTCTCCAGATTATTTTCCATGTTTTCTCTGGTAGTATGTTCGCATCGAACCCCAGATCCAAGATGACCTGGTCCATCTCATAATCTGCTATCTGCATGGTGAGCCTCATCTCTTTCCCTGTTGTTGCCTTATGTTTGCCAATTTTTCTGACCACCCAGTGTCCATCATGGACCTTCTCTTTTTTGACACATTTGTTTATTAACTCCTATAAGCCTTCCACACCTTCGCTATCATGCAACAATTTATCTAGGTCTTCAAAAATGTAGTAAGCATAGAGTGGTCAACTTCTGCAGGTGTTCCCATGTCTTACTCGTTGTCCTGACCTCCTAAGGTGGATGCCTCAGTGAAGCTTTTCTTGGCCTCCATAAATTTTTCGTCTGTGCATGCCAGAACAAAAACCAGTTCCTTCTCTAGGGCCTTACGGACCCATCCATCCTCTTCAGGATATTTACCTTTATCATTGTCAGTTGTTATTCCACTTCTCAATGCTATATTCATGTTTTGATCTTCCTCATAGGGCTCAGATCTCATCATATGTAAGTTCTGCATAGGTTGCTGAGGCTGCGCCTTCTTCTCCTGCATCTTAGCTATCAACACTGGGCATTCTTCTATAGTGTGGTCAAACTGGCTGTAGTATTGACATGATGGGCATGTCTGATTCTGACACTCGCTAGCGTAGTGCCCTATTGTTCCACAGTTGTAACAGATAACCTTACCCTGACTTCTACGAGGTCCTCCTCCTCCTCGGCCTCATCCTCTTCTGTGATATCCTCCATGCTCTCCTTTGACATCCTGCTCTGGAGGCCGAGATTCTGCTTGCATCTAGCATGTGGGTGTCCTTTCCATCATCAACTCATAGATGTGACAGTGGCACTCATCATCGCCCACTAATTTGCAGAAGTTACAAAACAACGACTGTGGTGTCTGGAAGAAATTTTGAAGCAAATGGAAATTATATGTCACATGCTATCCAACAAAACCTGACAAATAGTGCACCATAGGCAAGCCCCACACTCGGTCCTGCTAGAGCTTCTGGTCTTCGGGAAAATTGGTCCCCCTCCTATAATATAATTCGTGAATATAGGACAATGGTATTTATCATGCCCCTATCTCTTACACTTCAGAAACCAGACTTTCGCACACACCTCTAGTTTAGTCTCCTTGTCTTTCTTCAAGTGATGCAACTCTAAGTAGAGGCTCTGTAACTGGGAGTGAATCTGTTGTACCCCTAATGTCGCATCCTGAATGGAAATTGCATGAAACCTCATCACAATTTCTAGGGTTTTTTCCTAAGTTCATATCTTCTGTTGTGACAGAGAAATCCTTAGGTGGGGCATAAGCGAAGCTATAAACCAATCATGATGCTAGTCATCTATGAGCTGCATGTTAGCTTCTCGAATCTGAAATTTCAACCTTTGATCTAATTCTAAAGTTGTCTCATCAACCCTCATCATGATTTCCTTAAATCCAACTACTAACTGCAGGTCATACTTAGGCTTACTAAACTCTTTCTTTAAAGCAACCTTAGTCTTTTCTAGCGATGCTAGAGGATTATCAGAACAATACTTAATATACCAAGTCAGCATGCGATCCCGAAGAGTTGTCCACACATCATTCGCAACAAACCATAACATCTCTATATCTTCACTCCCTGTGCCATTGAAAATCAGCAGCTTCATAGTGTTCGACATGTTGAATGGTGGTGGTGGTAGTGGAGGTGTGGGCAAAGGTGTATGCGGTGGAGGTGGAGGTGGACGTGGAGTGGATGAATGAGGTGTCTATAGAAAACCTTGCATTATCAACTAGAAAACACTCCGAGGTGAGACTTATACCACTCCCTCGTTTTCACTCAAAGGAGGTCCAGTCAACGGGCTATATTCTATACTTGATATCTCTCGATCTATAAAGAGTTTTCCACTTCGCGTACCTCTCAACATCAAGGCAATGACATAACCCGTTTTTCACATATCAACATTTTAATCTAGGTATTCAAAGATCTTAAGTACTTACCTCGCAGTCCTTTGAAAAATTGTCACTTCGCTTCATTGTAGCTGACTGAGGTATCGACTATGATTCTGTAACAAATCCTCACAAAAACCGATCTATCCAATGATCAAAAACCCACGCGATCTAGTTTTTAGAGGCTTCTAATCATAGAACTAATTTAGGAGTCTAAACTATAGGATTATCAAACTTCCACCTTCCTTGGTTGGCTATCAATTTAGCTAACCACTCGTACAATTCAATGGTAAAAGTACAAAAGAACATTTCGTGTATTTTTGTATACAGATACTTGTTCAACCACTCTTCTTTCAACAGGCGCAAATTCCTATTTTCTTGTGCGGCGAACTTGTGAATCTTCTGATCTAACCACTTTTAAATTTCTTTCTTAGTTGAATTCAAGTGATGCGACATCACACATCTTTTTCAAGCATATCCTAGTCCTAGAAATAGAACCATTTGTTTGCTTAGGGGGTCCTAACCCAAGTTCAGAGTTATTTGTGCCAACCATCAAATCCCTACACTAATGGTCCTTTGTGTAACAACCCACTTAGCGGAAGCTACAATCTCACCTGAAGTAGTTTGGGGGGATGCAAGACCCAAGCTTTTGCATCCAGAGATGAGTGTGATGTCTTTTAGCACCTTAGATCTGCCTTCATGTAGATCGATAAGCGCTTAGGTCTCGGTACTGCAAATCTATTAAAATAGTATTCAGACCTTCGCGAAGGTCTACGATCAGCCTTTGCAAACCCTTAATAGTTGAATAATCCACTTATTGCATTATAGAACAACCCTTAATTGGTTTTCACGTAGATCTACTTAAGTAATTTAGTAAACATAACATGATTCATCATAGTCTTCGCAAAAGTACCTAACATGCATTGCATACATTTCTTAAGAATTGTTCAAGAGAATCGCGCGTCATTAGATCAATGTTCCATAATCACATTATTCATCAACAATATATATTATAAACAGAAGTAAACATAGATAAATAGATATACATGGGAATTCTTCGGTAACTTTCTTTATTGATCTTTAGTTTAGATTTACAGACTCAAAACTACCCTGCGCACTCAGCTACAGGGGTCTGCGCACTTAGTTGTGGACTCTACCCAAGCCTCTATGCACTCATCTATAGAGACTTTCTTCTCCTATTTGACCCACTTCTCTGAGCTATTGCTTCTCTTTTATATGTCCATTCCTAACATGATCTACCTTAGACTCTCTAAGACACACCTATTTATAGCCTTTTTCATACAATTCCACAGTCTGTGGACCATGGGTGGTTCTCAAAATCAACTCAAACTTTACATTAAAAAGGGGCTAAAACACCTTTGACTCCTAACCATCTACGTGCTCTGCATCCATAGATCATGGGGAATTTACATTATTACAAAAAATACATCAAAACTTGGCTTATCTTAACCCCAAAATTGACCCAGGGGACTCCATCCCAAGAGGTACGCATAAGGAGAACTTCATTGGATGGAAAGAATATAGGAGAATGATGAAATTAATGTTTGGTTGTGCTAATACATCGATGAAAAAAAATATAGTGGGAAGGATTATCTACACGATCATTTGGAATGATGGACTAAGGCCTAAGGAACATAACCACAACCAGAATGGCTGCACATTTTTTGTCACACCTTAGATACCATCCCAATGAGCTAGTATTTGGAGATGGAGCTTCGCCATGGAACAGCTGAGCGGGAAATCTTAAGGGATAGTTTTCTATTACCTTTAGCTTTGAGGATGGGTTTCAGATCATTGATGAGGTGCTACAAGAGATAAAAGTGATGAGCCCCAGAAATGGGTAACTATATGGGCTCATTCTACCTCTTATTTCAATTTAATCCACCATTCTCAGTAGTTTTGTGCATTTTTTTGAATATATTTATGTCAATAGAGTGAATTGGGTTAGTCACTTTGCCATGTAGTCTAATGAGTGTTTATTACATATTTTTTGGACAATTTTGGACAAGGACAAGTAATTTATGAGCACATGGCAGCCAAACTCGAGGAAACAAGGAAGAGGACTTGTAAGGAGGGTGTCTACTTAATTAATTACCCCTTTCCTTGAATCCTCCGTCAGCAATTCGGAGCACAAAGGCCCACATTGATGATTCCAAGGGGCAACCGAGCAAGTCAAGTAGGACTGTTGTTATCTTCAGTTCTAGGCAGTCGAGTTCCTTGATTTTAGGAGGACTGTTGGGAGTCCCCATTTGTATAAATAAGAAGGCTTCGAGCCTCAGTAGGTTAGTCAATTCTTAGTATATTTTTGAACTTTTGTGTAGCACTGTACTCAGCTCATTTTCGAGCTCTTTTTGAGAACAATTTATGTGATGAAACTGCTATTTTTGATATTGAAGATGAACCAAGTTTTGAGACAGCACTGATCTTTTTCAAAGGACTGAAGCTCTTGGGTTAGGGCCCAAACCAAGCTACCCAGTACCTCCCTTGTGTACTTATATGTTTTGTTTTCATTCATGAGTTAACTTTTGTTGCTTAAATACATCTTACTTTGTTAAATTAGGTTGCTTTTGATGATTAGCATAGTTTTCTTTGTATCAGTTGTGCAAGTAGGTTCCTGCAATGACAAAATAAGATTAAAAAAGGCCACAGTAGGTCTTGATCTTCTTTATCCCTTCCTAGGACCATGATTTGTGGTCAAGGCACTGCTGCTGCCACCAAAAACACAATTTTGCTCATCCATGCAACTGCTAGTGTGGTCCTTTGATTTGGAAAAGTTGATATTGGTTCATATTTAATTAATTAGATCATTCCATGTCCTTTTACCATAGTTCTCTCACATGATTTTCTGCTCATAAGATACTATTCAACATTTTCTGTTTTAGGTCAGAAATTAGGTTAAGCTAGACAAAACTCTATTTTTTTAGTTCTTTCTTCAGTCAGTTTTGATAAGTAAGTGTACAGGTCTCTTGCAGGACATCCCAGCTCATCATTCCTTCATAAAATAGCCAGCACCATCTCACTTATCCTTGATTTCCAAACTCATTCACAACATCTCGCCAATATGCCCCAATTTCTGCGTTTTTCCATAAAGTTTCTTTCTTTCCTGTTGAGCAAATCCAACCATCTCATTCATCCCTGACCTTCCTTGACAAGTTCTAGACCCCTCAACACCTTCATCCAACCTTCATTTCACTTTTCCCATCATTTTTCCATGTTCAAACCTCCAAAAACCACTTTCGGCCTCCTCCTATAGATCCTCCTGTAGAACCTCCTGTAGATCCCCTACAACTCCTGTAGAATTTCTTGTGAGTGATTTTTCGAAGTCAGATCACAATGGAAGTATTTAGAAGGGTACTAGGGGATTCTTAGAACCTCTCCACACCTTCCTCACCTTTTGCAAAATCTCACTCCATCTTCTCTTGCCACCAAACCTCTGCACAATCACAACTAGTTAAATCACAAGCATAATAATTCCACATAAAAATACTCAAAAGTACAAAAATATGATTTATTCACATTTCTTTTTAGAAGTAGCTTGAATAAATGAAATTTACCTTTTCAGTAGTCAATGTCACTCATTTCAGTAGTTTCCGTCTCTTTTTGCAAAAGTAGGGTTAGTGGGTAAACTAGGGTTTGCTAGGGTTTGCATTTCATTTCAGTTTTCCTTCTCTTTCTGCAAGTAGAATAGCCCCTGAAGAGTTAGTTTCCTTTCATAATAGTTAAATATTCTTCTGAGAACTCGTGGAATTTGGCTTAAGCTCCTAGCAAACTTGCACCAGCTGATCAAGTGACAGCCTGCAGTAAGAGCTAGTACTTGTGCATACAACACCGTCACTTCCAAGTTTGTTACGAACTACTGGGTTGATAAAAGTAAAGAAGGAAACCCTAGGAGTTGCAACATTATTGCTGCAATACTGGAGCCCACCACTCTTTTTGGCACGATTGCCGGGGAAGCGTCAGAGTATTTTGTGATTACTGCTTTTCTTCTATTTTCCCCTACAACATTCTGCTAAGTAGTTTATTTCATCAAAAGTAGAGTAGTTGTTTCATTTCAATTCTACAATTTCAATTCTGTAATTTCCATTTTAGCAAAGTAGATTAGTCATTTCTTGCTTGCATTTCAATTCTACAACTTCATTTCAGCAAGCGTAGATTAGGCATTTCCTTACTTTCATTTCAACTCTGCAATTTCCATTTCAGCAAAGTAAATTAGTCGTTTCCTTTCCTTCATTTCAATTCTGCGGTTTCATTTCAACAAGAATCATCTCAATTAGTTGCAATTTGTTGTTTAATACATTTCAGTTTTTGTAGGTACAAGCAGAAAGAAAAAACAAAAATCACCCAAAAAGAGATTTCCTTTCATGCCTCGTAGGAACAGATACAATTCAGGAAAATTCCTACCAACACCCCCACCACATCACTAAGTCACCCTTCTCTCTTCTTTGGTGGCAGTGATTGAGAAGAACCTATAGGTGAACCTCCAGAGATATACGAAGATCCTATAACAGAAGAAGAGGAAGAAACCATTCCTCCTGAGACCATGGCTGGAAATATAAACGTTAGAGGAAATGGGGAAAGAATGGAGGGTGCCTGTTATCACCCCAAGAAACACTCCTAGGTTATAGCTCAGAGATGCTCGGGAACATTACAAACTCAACATAATGTTGGAAATGGATGAATGGAAGAGATGATGCATGTTCAAGCTAGATAACCAATCCTACTTTGCTTGACTCTAGACATGCGTGAACACCCCCAGACTACAAGACTTTAGACCACCAATTACTCACAGTTTAAGGATTGCGTGGATATGGAGAATACTGACCACAACAGCAAATGCACAGGACCCTGTGATGGCTGGCTGCAACCAGTAAAAAGGTTTGCAAATCTAATTCCCTAGTGCATAGACATGATGACAGCTCTCTATCACTAAGTGAAAAGAAACCTGATTAACAGATTCACTGATACATGCAATATTCAAACACAGAGGTACGATGGCAGCTCCTCTAATGCTATACATCAAGAGTTCAGGAGAAAATGCATATCAAGCACAGCCTAGAACAGAAAAGAGGTGGAAAGTGAGCAATTAACAGTAAAAGAATCTTTTATTAGTTGAAAATGAAGATGAGACGATGCAAGTATCAAAGCAGTTACAGTCTCCAAAAGTTGAACCTTACATCAAAACAACAACCATCAACCTTGATTACATCTATTTTTTGGGTATATATAGAGTTTGATTACAAAAATGTTCTGCTATTCTAGGCGTGGAGGTGTCATAATGGACCAGCAACCGCTTTAACTGCCTGGTAGAACTTCTGAGTGCAATTGCTTGCTGTAGTGAACGATTTGATCTTCTCGGGTGCTCTGTTGTCCTTCTTGGGCAGGTGGAGTGTTATATGGATGAACTTTCATAACTGTTAAATGCATTTAACTTCTCAAGGCTTTTCCTTCTTTTTCTCGGCCATCCTGTCTCTTAAAAGTAGTTGTTAAGGAGCAAATGCACTGTGCACTAGTAACTGGTCACCTTCGTCCTTTGGGTGCATGGGATAGGTCAAGGACAAGAGGACTGCATGGCGGATGCATGGGTAGGATGGGAATAGATATCAGCTGTTGGATCAAATGAGTGGAGATCTCTTGGTGGGAGGTATCAGGCGGAAGCGTGGGTGGAAAATCGTGAGTCGTTGGATCTCGAGCGGGTAGATCCAATGGTCATCGGGTGAAGGAGATGCATGGGAGATAACGAGCGAGGATAGACGATGGGTGGTAAGCAGTATTTATCGTATCGTCATTGGGGCTTGGGTGGTAATCGTACAAAGGTGCACGATTCCATTAGAACTGTGACATGTGGCAGATGGGACATGAAAGAAACCGCTTTGATCGCGAGTTAACACACGGTTGATTTGCAGGCACGAGAGGAGTGAATGTCGTCCGATCTTGATGGAGATGATTAGACGGTGGGAAAACAAATGGGCAGGTTATCCATTGAATGCGGTGGGGAACCGTTGGATCGGGACGCGACGATCGACGGCTATGATTAAAAGGCGACTATGGGTTACGAAGGCGCAGGGTCATGTGGTGACGGTGCTATGGAGCTTTAGACTTATCGCTTGGGGGCTTGAAGGAATAGGGGCTTATGCCGAGTTTTGGAGGAAAAACAGAGATGGCGGGGGTTATGAGAATGTGAGCGAAATGAAGGGGGAAGAGAAGGATGACTGATATGGGTCCTTTGTGAGCATAACCAACATGGTCAGACATGTATTTGACTCTCAAATCTTGAAGTATGTAGTAGAGCTATCACTGGCTCCTTCTGGGGATGAGATCCTCCCTGTGAGGTCTCAAGAACCGTAGACCACTGCCTTCTGAATCAGAACAAGATTAAAAATATTACCTAGTATTCCATTGGGCATGGAGTCTAATCATGTCTATTCTAAAACCTGTGAAAGAACACATTTGCAACACTAAGGCTTGAAAACCCTAAACAACCTAAATTTTGCAAAGTTTCCCCTTTACTGGGCCACCAAAATTCTTTCTCGTTCTCTTGGTCAGTATTCATGTCAGCCGATTCATCAAAGACTTGCAAAATCGGCTTGATTTGATCATCTACCTCAAAAAATTTAGGGCATTTGACCTTATCAGGTAGAGATGGTTTATATTTCACCCCCTCTCTGTATGCTCTGATCCTTGGATGTTCTCCGTGGAAGCTTTTGTACTCCTGCTGAATAACAATGGTTGCTTCCATAGCTTGCTTTGAACAAACCCAATCCAAGGAGGTGTCCCAAAACTGTGCACCTTCTTCCTCTGTGATCTAGAAAACTGCCTTTTCAAGCTGTGTGGAGTCCACTTGGGCAAGTTTCGGAACATCAAGACTAAGATCGTCAACATCAGCCTTGGGCATTGAGTTATGGCTAGCCTCAGCACCTAGGGGACAATTATGAGGGATTGCCTCTTGAATAGACAGAGGAACATCAGATGATAGGGAAGTGATTTCACCCCTTTTGATCACTGGGCTGGGGATAACAACAAGTTGGTCAATTTTCAGATTTGCATAGTCATTGGAAGTTGGGCTCGCTTTAGGTTCAGGGTCTCCAAGGATGGATTTCTTGAAGGACTCATTCTTCACCAGTTCAATCAGAGGCATGGGTATTCTTGGCATCTCAATTTCTGACTGAAAACTAAAAGAAGAAGGGGAACCTTCAAGGCCTCCTACCTTTATGGTTGGAGCTTTGAGGATGATGGGATCTGCTACTGGTTGCTTCTGCTTATAAGATTGTTGTTCTGTAGGTACAACAAAATTATGAGCAGGGCCTTTGAATAATGACTTCTCATAGGCAGCTCTGGTTAAGAAAGGGGCACTGCCCTTGTCTTCCATACCATGGACCTCATCCTCTTCTTCAAATTTCTCTTCTTCCATCACTATATCTTGAAAAAGGGTCTTCACCCTTTTGTCCTTTATATGGATTTGGATTTGGAAGAGAAAAGGTATTAGGAGCTTGTCCTGTTTTCCCATAATGCCACTCAATCCTTAATTTGGAAACTTCAGAGGCTAATGACTCTATCATCCTGGCCATTTTATCAATCTTAGAATCTGAGGATGATGAGGGCTCGCCTCCCTGTCTTCTTCTATCAGCATTACCTTCGAACTCTTCTGCAGCTATGATGTTTAATTCTACTTCGAGGGCTGCATCTTGCATATCAACCAAAGAAGCACATCTTCTTTCTCTTAACAGCAGGTAGAAATGAGAATCGAAGGCATTATCATAAGTGAGCTTAGCAGAGGTGGGGGTAGGATTTACTTCAATTGGTATCTTACTATACATACGGTTAAATCTTTTATTAAAATCAGGCAAAGATTCCCCATTCTCCCTCTTTAGGTTTCTAAACTATGTATGGTAGTAGAGCAGGTCTTTTCTATCTCCCCATTGCTTCAAGAATGCATCATCTAAAGCTTCAATGTTTGTTATGGACCTATAGGGAAATTCTCTGAACCACTTTCTTTGGAGCTTGTATGTGTTTTCACTCAGGTTGTTCCCCAAAAGATCTTGAGAAAATGGAATACGGCCGAGGTAACCACTAACCAGTCTTTTAGCTGCAGATTCTAGCCAATCTGCAACCAGAGAGGGCTCTCTCTTTATGATTTACATTTGTTTTGTTATATGTTAGGCTATTTATGAAGCACAAGTATTTGTTTGGTGTTTGGAAGGTGACATTCGGTAGAACAGGGTTGCAAGATAAGAGAAATTCAGACCATTGGGTTAATGGAGTCAATTGAAAATGAACCTCTGGTATGGTTTCTTAGGCAAAAGGAGGACTACAGAGCAAGATAATTAAACACAGAACAATTTTCAAGCTGGAATAAGATGAAATGAAGTCAGGGAATGAAAGGCAATCAAGAATCTTTCATTTTGCTAACAGAGGGAAATTGAATAAACATTATCAGGGAGCAGTTAAGAATTCCTTGATGATATCTAGAGTGAAAGAACCAGGGAGACAAGAGCAGTCAAGAATTCTTGCCTATGCTAGTCCTGAAGAAAACATAATAATTGACAGGAATTGAACACAGAGTACAGTCAAGTAAATTCTGGGTTATCCTTTTTTCCTGCAATTCAGAATATGATATATAGATGATATGTAAAACATAAGAACAGTAAACAAGGGTTAAAAGACTTATTGATCCATGAAGTAACACGAGAATTCTGCAACATATTCTTCTGCCATTAATTCCACAACAAAAAATTCACCAGCAAAGCATTACAACAATCTTTATTCAGAAAGTTTCTCAAAATTACAACACAAGTCCAGAATGATATTCACCAGCCAACAACGATAAATCTCATGAGGAGGTATTTATAAAAAGAGTTACAAAATATATGATAGACAAAATATCAAGCATTAACTTCATCCATCTACTTCTTTAAAGGCAGTAGATGGCATTTGAAACAGAGCGCAATTAATGCAGGAGTAACTTGCGTTGTGCGCGCTGCCTTAGGTGGTCTGATATCTTTGAATTTTTGACTCACCCAGTCGATTAGTAGCTGTCTCCTTATCCCGCGTTCCTATGTTGCTGTCCTGACCCTTCCATCTGTGCCCAATTTCTCTTTAATGCATTTTGGCATGAACGCCTTCCTTGCTGTCTTCATATTTATGATAGGTGGCACGCGCATTAAATTTTACTAAATGCAGACAAACAAAAAGAATTAGTGCCAACACTACCTTGTTAAAATCTCCAACATGCCCTGCCACCATTGATCTGTTGGCAATTGTTGTCTTTGTAGTTTAATTAATGTCTCATCAGCTTCAGTATACCTATAGTAATTGGGCTCGACTTCAAAAAGATGTGTCATCTCATGCTCAATGTAGAACAAATTTTCTAATTTGTCATATAAATTATGTCCAGAGGGAGGTACTGTCTCTTCTGAAATGCTTAATGATGCTGTAATTTGATTGGTAACATAGGTATTTACCTTGTGAGCATAATGTTCATGTGTTAACAGTCTCCCATTGTTGGCCAATAAGCTGGGTAACCCTTTGCTCTGCAACACTGCAAACTTTTCTCTGAAGGCATTTATTTCTGTCTACATTTCTTGGCACTTTCTTTCTAAAGTTTGTACAAAATCCCTCATGGTCAGCACCTTTTTCACTGTCAAAATTGTACCTGTTCTGTCCTGAATATCTAGAGCTGTTAGCTGCTCTCTGGTATGAGTATTCAAAAAATGAATTAGTTTATTGGCCTATTCGGGCTGGTTTTCCAATAATGCTCTGGCCTTTTGAGTCTCAAATTGAGCTATCCCTATCAATTCAATCTGGTCATGAATAGTCTGTATTGATGTCCATTGATCAGTGATGGAATGGCCAATTTTAGTGCACAAAATTGTTTTGATTTCTGCCAGAGTTTTGTGAAGAGTAAGGTCCTTCTCCAAGGCTTTTACCTTATTTTCCAGGGCCTTCACTTCTCTTGTTTTCTCAGCCACAATTGTCTTTGATTTGTAATAATTCACCTCTATCTTGGCCAGTCTTTCTTTGGCTTCCTTTAACTCTGCCATTTGGAGTTCTAAAGCCTTGATTTCCTTCATCATTTCTTCCATGCTCAAGCTGGCATCTAGTCCTACTGTTGTTGCTGTTGTAGTTGTTGCTGAAGCTAAGGTACCTGCTGTTGTTTCTAGGACAATGGGAGGGACTGCTGTTGTAGTTGTAGGAGGAGCTTTTGTGCTTATTGGAGCTGTTTCTGGTGGCTGGGAGGCCAATTCTTCTTGTTTTCATTGTAATGCTATCTCCAATGCCTTCTCTGTTTCTGCTAGCCTTTCATTCATCCTCATTAGCAAACTCACCACGTCCTCCTCTTCTTTCTGTTTTGCAACTTCTGTGGTCTGAGGGTGCATTGTAATTGGTAGCTTGAGCTGTTTCCTGAGAGCTGTGATATCTTCCTCTTTATTTTTTATTAAGGCCTGAATACCCTTGGGATCCTTGGGATCATGTCCCAGCTCGATGATAATTTTCTCCAAGGATTTGATTCTATTATCATTGGCTAATGAGGAGGCCTTCTCCAATTCCAATTGGGCAGAAGTATTATGCAATGAATTCTGCAGTCTGTGAGCAAATAATGCTTTGTCTGCCAACGTAGAGTATACCATTTCTCCAGTTTGTTTATGTAACTCAATCTGGTCCAGTGGGTGGATGTCTTTAGCGAGGACTTCCAGATTGGTCCTGATATAATCAGCAACTCACTGTGGCTGCTGCGTTGTAGGCCTGAAGTGACTAAGGGTCATTTTCCCTTCTTGGATATCATAGGCTGTCATTAGCCTTTGTTGGTTGGTAGGAGCCATTCTTAGCAATTGATTATAAAGCTGGAACCTCACTGGCTCATTTCTGGCCTTTATTTCAGTGAATGCCTTCTTGATATCCGAGCCTTGCTTGCTCTGTTGCTTGGTGGATGTAACCTCCACACCATGCTGCCTCTCTTGGTCTTGCTGAAAAGAGCTAGTTGATGTTTCCAGAACTGGAGGAGCCTGTTGTCCAGTTGTCTCCTCACCCCCTAAGTTTCCTGCTGTATCTTCTGCCAATTCTTCCTCAGAGTAAGGGTTCAAACTTTGCCTCTTTCCCCCTTGCTATTCCGTTGACCCACCTGTGGGTGTCTATTCTTGTCTGTCCCTTTTCTTGGCTCTTTCCTCATTGAGAGGAGTTTGTAACACTGGGATTTCAGGTACCTTTGTTTGTGTTGAAAGACCTTGCCCTTGACTTTGCTCCTTGGCTGTATTTGGCTGGTCTGCCATTGTATCCTACTGCTCTGAATTCTGTACCTACTTGCCTTTGGATGTCCCTGCAGGTGGAGTACTCTCTTGGGCAGGTCGTTGTGAAGTTGTGGCAGATGATGTGCCCGCTCCAATGTGTTGAGACAATGTGAAAGGGACCTATCCAAAAGTGTCCAGGTCAAGTGTTTTCTCAAGCTCTTTCATTGCTTTTTCTAATTTCTCCTCCTCAGTAAGTTCTTCAACTAGTGTGCCTTCTACCCAATCCTGTTGATTATCATATTGTTCAATCTCAGGGATTTTGTGGTGCACATATCCTGTAAGCTTGTTTTTGACTCTTCTAAAACTTATGAAATGTTCAGGGCCATATGGTGACCAATGAAAACTTTGTTTCAACATAAGCATATCTCTTAATATCTCATCTGCTTCCTCCCAGGCTTCTTCCCTTTTATTGAAGATAAAAGGGCCCAATTGATGTCTTATCTTGAGCTGTGCTTTTTTCCTAGAACCATAGAAATGAGTCAAGTTTGAACTATTAAATTGCCGATAGTATTCCAGGGCAAAGAGTCTGATAGGGACATACTTTGGCAACTTGTAGGGAGTTAATTCATAGCCATAAATCTTGATCATTGTGTGGTTTTGGTAAAAATACCAGTCACCAATACTATATTCCTTTGAGAGATGTAGGATTTTCTGCATTTCAGCAAAAAGCCTGGCAGGAGGAGTTGTTATCAACAAAGAAGTGGCTGGATATATGAATAGGACAATGAACTCACAATATGTATATGTGGAGTTGCGGACTTCATGGAATAATGAGGTCTAGAAAATCACAGACCTCCTTTCTCCTTTGAGGTCCAATCTTTTAAGAGGAAGTTGGAAACTATCAGGTTGATAGTACAGCAGCAAATGATATATGTAGGAAGTGTATTTGAACACTATTTTTCTCTCCAAATTCATGAATTGCTCATGGATTTTATTTTCTATGAAGGTGGCATAATCATACTTGACAGCAGGGGGCTGTCCTGGAGTGAATATGGACATTAATACCAAAAAAGTTTCATCAACATACTCACTCGTTTTGAATCCTAAAATTAGGATATCATGTCTATAATGAGTCTCCCTGCCTCACTGAACCAGACTTGGAGATAAGGAGGAGGCTGGTCAGGCTAGCAATTTGGTTTCATAAACAACTGTGCAATTCTGGTTATCTCTGAGTTGGGCAGTTTGGCCCCTTGGTCAAGCAAGAATTTCATGGTGAGAGGAGCCAGAGGCTGAGTGGGCTTAAAGTTCAACATCTCATTTATGGATTGAGGAGTGATATAGAAGAGTACAGTCCCAGATGGAGCCATAACTGATCTTGGTGTGGGTTCATAATTTACACAGCATAAATGGATGAAATTAGGGAGCACATTCACTGAAGGGAGGTAGTAGATAGGCATGTTGAACTCCCAAATTCCCAAGACATCAGTGTTGCTTCTGTAGCTATTTCTAATTTCACAAAAGGCTTGCAGGTGAGATTTGTATCCCATCATATATTTAATCTTGAAGTCCCTGTCAGCAAGGGGTATCTATTCCAATTCCTTATGTGGTGTATTCAAGAGGGCAATATTCAAGGCCACTGGAGCTTCCATGGTCCACTGTTTGTGTTTATAATTGGATTTTGGGCCTGTGTTACAACAGGAAATAGAGTACTGGCACTGGGTCTTTCACAAGAATTTCACAGGAATTTTGCGAACTAACTTTTATATGGAAATGGCCTCACTGGGTAAAATTTAAAGAAAATACAAAGTCTGCAGAGTTTAATTGGTAACTAGATAAAACAGAGGAAATGGTGCTCTTTTGCAAGTGAGTTTGACAATTTTAACTCAATATTTGGGCATTTTTGAAGATTTTCGCCCGCGGAAATGGGCTCGAATTGTAGTTTAATGGGAAATTTGCAGAGGAGAACAGAATTTACAAGATTTCTTTGGGAAAATGGGTTAAATAGTGAATTAAAATGCAGAGATTTGTAGGTAAAAGCGCATTTTGATTCAAATTTTAGTTCTTCAAGTGACTTTAATAGA
This sequence comes from Pinus tabuliformis, assembly GCA_031772625.1. NCBI lineage: Eukaryota > Viridiplantae > Streptophyta > Pinopsida > Pinales > Pinaceae > Pinus > Pinus tabuliformis. The sequence goes on from CM062815.1 coordinate 53,983,229, forward strand.
GAAATTTCAGAAAAACAGGGTTTGCGGGCGAATGTTGGGTAAATACATGTTTTACAGGTGACTGGTGCGAAATGTGGTTGCAGACTGAGCCGAGGGGGCCAAACTTGCAGAGTGAACTCTCTTGGGTGGCGAACTGGAGCGTTGGTGGAAAATTTGACGTAATTTTCATGCACAGTCTCCGCAATACAATGAATAGAAATAAACAAAAAACCATCACTTTCATGACTTTTAAACGAAATTTGGGCTTTTTCGAGCTTTTTGGCACTTTTTGGGGTGACGTCATCATGACGTAAATTTGTCCTGTAACGGGGTATGGAAGGTGACGTGGCGGATGACGTGGGCACTGACATGGACAGATGACATGGCAGACATGGCAGATGAAATAGTGACACAGGCATTGACATGGATGGATGATATGGTTAGCGGGAGGCGAGAGCAGTTTGTGGTTTCTATCACACCGCTTTATGTACGGGGGCGGTTTCTGGCAGAATGGGCTTGATGCAATGGGTTGACAACACGCGTCCTGGGGTACGGCGAGAAAACGGCTTTTCATCGGGTGCTAATCTTTGTACATCGGAGCAGCTCCGATATGGACGAGAGCCGTTGGATGGGGAGGGCCCGATCCAACGATTGACGAAAAGGTAAGTGTTATAGACATTTTTGTGCCTTACAGCATTGAGCATGAGATCTCCATAATCTAAGGGATCCAAAGTCCCTAAACATGTTGTTCCTACCCCTAGAGGAACAAGGCTAACAAACCACAACAATTCACAGAAGTTCTCCACCTGAAACTGCTCAAAAACAAGTCAATTCAGGATCATGTCAACTGCTCCACTGACCATCTGTGCTGAATGTCAATGGCTCCACTGGCTACCTGCGCTGAATGTCAACTCCAACACTGGCTACCTGCGCTGAGCAAGATTGGACAAGTGGCAGACTCATTCCTCAAGGTGTCAGAACCTAGGAAGCTTCCAAAATGACACTTGCCTCAGGGAATTCGACTGGTGATGAGTAAGAGGTTCCAAATCTCCAAGTGGAAGCAAGAACCTCCAAGTGGACTCAAGAACTAACAGAGGGAGAGGACACTAGTTAGATCTCAAGCTGACTCATCCTCTCTCCAAACATCTATATATGGATCTCTCCTCCATGAGATCTAGAGGCGGGAATTTTGTTATTGCAAAGAATTGTTGTTGGTTTGAGACCGGAATCATTGGGTGCTTAATGCTTTGAAGGGGCTGAAGATAGGAATTCCATTTGCTGGGAAGGAGATGCTGGATTGGAGCCCTCTAGGTTGTATCTCTTCCTGAACCTTGTTATTCATCAATAAAGCTATCTTGGTTTCTCCTATATGCTGATGTATTTTGATGTATGAATGTATTAGTGTATTTGGTTTACTTCTAATCCTAAACTAGTTATGAATGTGAACATCTGTCTTTTTGTAGTGTTCTTCTCTTGTTTCAAGTAGTTATTCTCTTGTCGCAAGTAGCTGTTCTCTTGTGATCTTGCAGGAAGTTGTAGCTGGATAAGCAAGAAGGCAAGTAGCTGTGAACACCCAAAGAGAAGGGAGATTGGATTGAGGGACAAACGGAAGACACCGGTAAGTCTATTGATCTCTCTTCTTTCACATTTCATAAAGGAAGAAACCAGTATAGCTGTACTCGTTTGTTGCTAAGGCACTGTCGCACCTTAGGTGGATAGGATCGTCCTGAATAGGCATTTTTCCCCACAACAAATTGGCGACTCTGCTGGGGAGATTTGTTTAGTCATTTTTATTTGTGTTTCTATCATTGTTTGCATCATAGACTTGACAACAACAATCGAACTGCATTTTTCCCGGATGCAAAGTAGAAAGTTACTGCTTTGATCCAGTTGCTGGACTTGTCTATGATCTGAACAATGGATTCATGAATGATTTGATGATCCTTGTGATAGATCTTAGTAGCTTTCAAAGAATCCCTTTGATTATACCTTGCCTGTGTTTCTGATTTGGCCTGAAACTGTTGATTTTTGAGCAATTTGTGACCCAGAACCCAGGAGAAACGAGAGTTTCTCCTTCAGCGCAACTGCTGTGAAGGCAGTCTGCATTTCAACGCAGGTCCCGTGAAGGTTACCTGCGCTGAATGTCAAATCCTCAGTGTTGAGGTTGCGCTGAACCAGTTTGGCCTTGTGCAGCTGGGGTTCTCTGCTCTCTGTTGCCCTGTTTTGATCTCTGTTTTTGCAGCCTTTAACCAGCATAGGTACCAATCAGATAACTCCTTTTCTTTGCTTGAATTCCGCCTCCTTTTGTACAAAAAGACTGTGAGTGTTTTTATGTGTTTGTGGCGTCATTTACAGTTTTCCTTTGCATGAGTAAAATAGTCATCCTGTAGCCTTTGATTCAGATCTGATTGATTGTGATCTTAGAAGAGAGTTCATTGGCTGTTTGCAGATTGATTATAGATTTACTTTTGCTTATTGGTTTGAATTTGTCTCTTTTAAGTGTCAAAACAAGTCTTTATTTCGAAAATCGTTAAGTAGTGTAATCTCTTCTACCCTCTCTAATTTCGAAAAGTGAACTTGTTTGTATTGATCGTTTAAAATCAAATTCAAAGTTGTACAAAAAGATTTCTTTGTAGGCATCAATACTAAGAAAGCGGAAAACAAACACCTGCATTGTGCATTTTGCATTTGATAGTTTGCATGTTGGATTTAGGAAAAGTGCATTAGAGTGTGCTGATTGCTCTTTGAGAAAAGATGGTGTCTTTCTTTTCCCTTAGTAGTCAGGATTTTCAAAGTTGAAAAGATATAAAGCTTGCTTATCATCTTTAGACTGCATTTAGGAATTTGTATCATACATCTCGTGGTGAACCTTGAAAGGCAAACTTTAAAAATATCAACCTAAAATAAATTGAATGAACTTAAAAACGCTTTGTAACATAACGCACAACATAGAGGTCTAGGCTAGAGACATGTTCCAGCGTCGTTAAGCCTAGTGACTGTCGATCTCGTGGGAGGTGGGTGATTCCTCCCGAGGGACGATAGCGCTAGTAGGGATTGTGCTCCCACGTACCGTCGCGTATATATTGGGAGACCCCTATAGGCATATATCCTTTATCCTTAGGAAGCCATGTCGGCCGCCCTACTGATCGCAATGCAGTGAACACAGCATTCACGAAGATCGACTGCCCATACCCTAAAAAGTATTCTGCGGTTTTGCGAAAAGTTTGGCACACCCTCTACCTAGAACTCCAGAGCAGTTTCTTTTGGCCTTTTTCAGACTCTATAACAGAAAAATTCCATCCGAGCATTTGTCACTTCGGGCTCGTTAAAACATTGAAGGAGACTAGAGTCATCTTTAGCTTTTTCTCGACTCTTTAAAACTGAAAAAGCAAGTTGTGTCTAAAGCGTCGTTAAAATTTATTTTAAACGGAACAATCACCCTTTGATTCCTGCGTTGATCTTTAGGTTGAAAAAATGGAGCACACCAACCAAGGAATTCCCCTTGGTGGAAATCCTAGTCCCTTCTCCTCTTGGGGAGATGTTGGTGCGCCCCACATGGCCACATTGTCGCTTCCAGGACTGACAATTGGCCTGCCAGTTTGGCTCTTTTCAACCAATTTCATTCAGAACACCACCATTCCTAAACAGTCGGGTCAACAGTTAGACCAAACCAGAGTTGCCAACCAGCCTTCTACCTCATCTAACTCTTCCTCTCCTCCTTCCTCTTTGCTTGATGGAACTGGTAAAACAAAAAACCAAGTTCCTAAGGATAAGAAGGAAAAGAAGAAGAAAGAGAAGAAGAAGAAGGAGCCAAAAGCGATTGGGGGCAAACGAGAGTCGTCTGACAAAAATCCACACACAGCACTGACAAGGCCTAAATCGCCATGTGTCATATGCAAGGGAGACCATTTCCACAGAGATTGTCCCTGTATCCCTCGAATACTAAGGGACTGGTCTCCCCATTTGCACAATTCAGTAGCATCAACCTCTGATAACCATGTTGACTGCTCACCGTCAACTAGTGAAAGTGAAGTCACAGGACAGAGAGGGAAATCTAGATTTCCCTGCAAACTGTGTGAAGGCGATCATGCCATCCACCATTTTCCCTTCTTAGACGAGGCTAAAAGAGTTCTGGAAGATCGCCCGATTTTACGAGCACAACTTCCTCCTGGATATCAAAAACTCCTGCCAAGTCCTTCACTAGTTGAGAACCCGGCTGACCCGCCTAGGTGGTCAGCCGAAGCACCTATCATTGGAGATGAACCTTCTGGATCCATGCCTGACGAAAGTCAACAGGTTGATACGGCAGTTGACCCGGTTTTGCCTTCAGAGGCTCTATCTTCGAATGATACCATCACAGAGGAGAATAAAGACGACACCGTCCAAATTCTCTTCATTAACACTGACTCTGATGAACAAGGGGGCAATACCCCCATTCCTTTGTCGCAGGAAGGAAGTTCGTCAGAGCGATATCCGGCCGTTTATTCGGTCCCACCACCAAGCAACCTGGTTGTGTCCTTCGACTGGAACCAACTAGGCAGACCCCGGTTGCCAGCAAGCATACCATTCAGAATTATCGTTCAAATATACAGAATGGTAATGGCTGGCACTATCATTGATGAGGGGGCATCTGTGAGTATCCTTTCCTCTATTGCTTGGAAAGCACTTGGTTCACCAGCGCTTTTGCCTGAAATGAGAAATCTATCAGGTTTTGATAAAGGAACCAGTCGACCTTTAGGGATCCTCCCCAATGTGCCCATAACATTGAAAGGGAAGACCGTTCAAATGAACGTGATGGTCATTCAAGGACCCTTGGATTATAACCTACTCCTTGGACGAGACTATATATATTGCATGGGAGCCATCGTCTCCTCACTCTTTAGAGTAATGTGTTTTCCGCATGAAGGAAGAGTGGTCAAGCTCGTGGACCAACTTTCGTTTCCCGGATCACGCATCGCAAATAGTCATATACCATCCCTAAATGGTCTATTCACGCAAGAAGTGTCTCAACCCACGGTCCATCCTCCTGATGAGCGCGAGTAATTCGGGAGGATATGACTGGAACCCAGGGGGCATGTGTCCTGGTCTGCTTCGGCAGGAAAACTTTGGGTATAGAGTAGGTTTCCGCGGGAGGATATGACTAGTCTGTACCCCGTCCGTCTAGGAAGAGGGTTATTCTAGAATAAGATTCTTTTGTCAAAGTTATGTGAGTTGGCGGGCTACGTCACTCACCTTTGTCTATTTCGGTAGACATTGCCGAGGAAGTGTTTTGTTTAAACTACTAACGAAACAATCTTTGGGTAACCTGAAAGAGGTAAGCCTCTCTCGTTCAAACAAATGTTTTGGCAGAAGAGAAGTAGAGGTAAACTTGAAACTCTGTTTTATACCTGGGGGCATGCAAACCTTTTGGAATGCAAGCAAGGGGCGACTATTTATTTTTTTAAACCTTTAGGACCTCTAACCCTTTAAACTCGTAGGATTAGTCGTTTCCGAACTTGCATAACGAAAGGATCCGAAGTAAAGCTTACGTAAGATCTAAGCTCCCTAAAAAATAGCATATTCAATGAGACACTCTTATCATATGACTGGGTAATCGAGCAGTTTTAGCATAAAGTTCATGCTCGTTAAAAAATAAACACAAGATCCAAGCAGTTTTAGCACATAGTTCATGCTCGTTAAAAAATAAACATAAGACCGAGAAAATGTTTCCACCCGTGTTTAAGCTCGTTAGAAAATGAACTATCCCGGTAAATAACCACTGTGAATGTAATATCATCAGCCGTTAAAGCCTTGGTCGTGTTTGCACTGTCACCTCCACTTTTCATTTGGCCGATCGTTCACCTCCATATGATTGTTTACCCATTTTGAGGAACAACTGCGAAGAGTGATTTCACCTAGCCATCCTTGTGACACTGCCGTGATTGGAAAATTCCAACCTGTACCTGGAATCAGCTGCTATCCCTGTTTGTCACTCGTTCCTCAAAAGACAAGTCTTCTTTAAGCTCTTTTCAACTGACTCGTAAAATATGAAAAGATTGCCGAGTTTTGGCCTCCTAGCTCGTTAAAGCGACCGGAAGAGCTATCCCTCCTCTAGATTTAAATCTTTTTGGACCTGAGGGATTATTGCACAAAAAGATCGAGCGCTTGTTTTATTCGGCTCGTTAAAACTATTGAAAACTCATCCCTTCTGTATTTTTTTATACTTTTTCGGACTTAAGGGATTAGATGACGAAAAAGGAATTTTGGAGTTGACTTTATGTATCTTTTCAGACTCTCTAAAAATGAAAAGAACCGAGTTATCCTTGTCGTTAGACTCGTTAAAATTATTAAATAGCGACAAACTTGTCTTTAGACGAGAACGAGTTTCACTATCGCTAGGCTCGTTAAAACATAGCGATGGGCTTGCCCGAAGGGCAGGTTATAGAACAAGCATATGTTATCCTCCTCAAGCTTGACAAAAATAAAGAGGTACTGGTCAGCAATGACTGGGGAAAAATTGGGAGAAACTAAAGAAAACTTTGATGGTAGAAAGTCGCTCTTGAACATGACACTTTTCCTCCGTACCACCATCGGGTTGGGTTGTTTCATTCACCGGTCACATCACCATGGTCTCGTCATACCATCCATATTTGGGGTAATGCTACCGATCCATCGCATCAGTGTCACCATATGTTCAAGAGAAGTCGTTCAGAAAGAGTCAACCGTGTCCCATCCACTGCCATACATTATCCTTCATCCATTCATGACCTCCACCCTGAATCATATGTCACAGATCGTTTTCACCTCCATTAAAATCATTAGCTCCGTTCCATGTCACTGATGTGGGATTCATTAAGGCCCTCCTGTGACGGATCACTTCTTGTCGACATCAACTCATTATCCAAGAAGTTGATCTAGGAACAACCCCTCCAGTACTTTGAAGCTTGCATGCCACAATGGCAAGTTTCTCACTTCCGGCGACAGGTATACATCAATGACCTTCGACCGAAAGATTTTGTGTGGTGTTCGACGCCAAGTCCTTTATTCACACCACGTGAATTGTACTGCAGTACCTTGAGGGTCATTATCATTATCGGTGATTCCTCTCGCGCTTGTTAACGGTTTACATCATTGACCGGTAATCAAGCGATGTCTTTCCATGTTCGACTTCAGAGAAATTCTCGCATGGATCGACTTATACTTAGAGTGAAGATTGAACGTGTTTGAAGACCCCAGATCTAGTTTCAACCATCCGGACTGCGATATATATTCAGGAAAAATAAAGACATTGACATGTACATCATTGCAGCAGATAATCATCCTACTCAAAGGATGATAATTTCATCAAAATTATCAGTCTACCATCAGACGATTGTCTGTGCTATGTACAGAAAAATGAATTTATAAAGCTGAACATGGGAATGCCCGCCTCAGCTAGATCATGAAAACAGTATGAAAAATAATGTATTGTATTGCATTGTATTGTATTACAGGTCTCCTCCCAGCATTGGATGAACTTCGGATCCCCCTGATAAAGCATTTCGCCCGATAAACAACCTCATACTTTAGGGGGCAACTGTTATAGACATTTTTGTGCCTTACAGCATTGAGCATGAGATGTCCATAATCTAAGGGATCCAAAGTCCCTAAACATGTTGTTCCTACCCCTAGAGGAACAAGGCTAACAAACCACAGCAATTCACAGAAGTTCTCCACCTGAAACTGCTCAAAAACAAGTCAATTCAGGATCATGTCAACTGCTCCACTGACCATCTGCGCTGAATGTCAATGGCTCCACTGGCTACCTGCGCTGAATGTCAACTCCAACACTGGCTACCTGCGCTGAGCGAGATTGGACAAGTGGCAGACTCATTCCTCAAGGTGTCAGAACCCAGGAAGCTTCCAAAATGACACTTGCCTCAGGGAATTCGACTGGTGATGAGTAAGAGGTTCCAAATCTCCAAGTGGAAGCAAGAACCTCCAAGTGGACTCAAGAACTGACAGAGGGAGAGGACATTAGTCAGATCTCAAGCTGACTCATCCTCTCTCCAAACATCTATATATGGATCTCTCCTCCATGAGATCTAGAGGCGGGAATTTTGTTATTGCAAAGAATTGTTGTTGGTTTGAGACCGGAATCATTGGGCGCTTAATGCATTGAAGGGGCTGAAGATAGGAATTCCATTTGCTGGGAAGGAGATGCTGGATTGGAGCCCTCTGGGTTGTATCTCTTCCTGAACCTTGTTATTCATCAATAAAGCTATCTTGGTTTCTCCTATATGTTGATGTATTTTGATGTATGAATGTATTAGTGTATTTGGTTTACTTCTAATCCTAAACTAGTTATGAATGTGAACATCTGTCTTTGTGTAGTGTTCTTCTCTTGTTTCAAGTAGTTGTTCTCTTGTCGCAAGTAGTTGTTCTCTTGTGATCTTGCAGGAAGTTGTAGCTGGATAAGAAAGAAGGCAAGTAGCTGTGAACACCCAAAGAGAAGGGAGATTGGATCGAGGGACAAACGGAAGACACCGGTAAGTCTATTGATCTCTCTTCTTTCACATTTCATAAAGGAAGAAACCAGTATAGCTGTACTCGTTTGTTGCTAAGGCACTGTCGCACCTTAGGTGGATAGGATCGTCCTGCATAGGCATTTTTCCCCACAACAGTAAGGTGGCGGGCAGTTATGGTGCGGGAACCCATCAAATATTAACGTTTTATATGTATTGCGGGGTTATAAAACTTCGGTTATCGGGGTATGTGGGTATGGTTATTTAATTAATCGAACGTTAATTAAATCCCACTACTATTGCACGGTGAGCTATGGTTATTTGTTAAACCAAAGGTCAAACAAATCCCGGTCGAACACGTGGTGGGTTGTTATTGGCCCCAGGTGGACCAATGACTCCCGAGAAAATTAAAATATAACCATTAGGCCGGGGCGGGATATCTATAATGTTTTTGGGTTTCTTTATATAGTTTTTTTGTATTATAGGGGCGGGGAAGTATTATACAGGAGCTATACAATATGGTTAGGAGGTTAATATGGTTTTGTGAAAATAGAAAACGCTAAGTTTATAAGGTAAAAACTTAGGTTTATAGGGAAATGAAAGGGAAATGGAGTGATTATTTTACACAAGAAATGTGGCTTGTTTTGATCAAGTGAACACAAAGTTTCACCTAGTATTTCTCATAAAATGAAATGAGTTATGACCACTGAGCAGATCCCAATGTCCTTGAGGGGATGTTAGTAACTGTTCTTGGGGAAATGAGAGGGGAAATCAGTCATGCTCTACTGAACTGTAACCACTTTACCATGATGTTTGGGATACCCATGACATATATCACATTAAAGCTGATCACCAACCTGCTTTTGCAGCACCAGAATTATGTACCCATTCAGCTACACCTAACATTTTTTCTTCATCTTGTTTGGGTGCATTTAAACTAGCAAACCCTTTCTTTCATTTTCCTTTGACTGCCCTCCTATCTAAGTTTTCCCTTATCTCTTCCATGGGCTCAGATTCAAATGTTGAGCACCCTTGTTTCTCTACCTAGCTAGTGATCTGCCAAGCTTGAACCATTTGAACAAACCTTATTCTCTAATGCTAAAACAAGAAATTTAAACATGGATTGGCCAAGATTGAGTTGTTGGGACATCCATCAAGTGTGACCAAGTCACTGATTGCATGATTTGAAATTATTTGCAAAAATAGGACAGTAGTGGCATTTTGACTAGCACACTTTCCTGGTCTTTCTTTGGGGTTCATTTTCTTTCTTTATTTGACCAATTCATTTTTCTTGCAGTTTGATTTTTCTTTTAGGGCATACCCTCTTTACAATTTTTAATTTTTTCTTGTTTTTTTTGGAAGATATGGAACCTTTGCACCATGGAAAGGATGATCATATCTGGCATTTCCACAGTCAATCATGAAATATGACACCTATTGGTATAGGAACCTAACAGTGGCTCCACTTGGGGATGGATTTTCTAGGTGAAAATCCAAGAACAACAAGTCAGATGGCCTTACTTTCAACTCTTGCTGTAATCTGAAACTTCCTTCTATTGTAGAGCGACAAAGTGTCTCTTTGTAATCTATATGCCCCTTCCCATAAGCTGATTTGATCAATTACAGCTCTGCCTTTGCCAGTTTGTCTGAGTGTTTAATCATCATCTTTATATCTCCCAAGTTTTTTCTTGATTTCTTTTGATAAACTCAAAATATACACAAAAAGGTGGCACAATTCCTTGCTTTTCCCTCAAAATTTGCTGCATCCTATCCATATCTTATTGCTGTAATAAACTGCTAAAATAGACATGATTTATGTACAAGATATAGTCTTGTTATGTTTAACAAAGAGGATCAAAATAATGCTTGAGCACTCACCCATTGACTGGCCCTTCCTCAGCTTCTAAACCATCCAAACTTGTCAAAAAGTAGGTGTTATTTCCTTGTACAGCCTGAATGAAAAAAAGGCCTTTCCATAGGAAATCGAATTTTCCATGTTTTCCTTTGTCTTCCCTCCTAGAATCTCACTTCAGCACCTTTTATCCTATCAATAAATCCTCTGCTTTTGTTCTTTTTTCAAAAATCTTCTTGAGTCTGTCTTGCAGAACCTGAGTTCTCTGATACACTTCTTCTCTGGTCTGCTGCAAGTGAATAGTTTGATTGGTTCTTCTTTGAATATCATTGGGTTCTGCCTGTATTTCTTGCAGAAATTTGATCACAGGGATTCCCAAGGATGAAGGGAACAGAGCCTCCATGCCATAAAACAATTGATATGGGCTTGTCCCAATGGATCTCCTTGTATATAGTATGTCTGCCCAAAGTGCATTAACAAGCTTTTTATGCCTATTCTTCTTATTTTCCTCCAATACTTTCTTTATGATGTTTATTAGGCTCTTATTGGATGATTCAGCTAGACCATTACCTTGAGGGTAATAGGCTATGGAGTGGCCTAAGGTAATATGGTGCCTATGGCAAAAATTGATCATTCTTTTGGATTTAAAGGTAGGAACCTTGTCTGTTATGATCTTTTCCGAAAAACCAAATCTAGATAGGATATTGGTTTCTAAGAATTGCATGATGATTGAGTCATTGGCTTGCCTGCAAGGGATGACTTCTATCCACTTGGTGAAATAGTACGTGGCAGTTAAAATCCACTTGTGTTCGCCAGAGGAGGAAGGGTGAATTTCTCCAATAAAATCTAAACCCCATTGTTGAAATGGTCTTTTTGTGGAAATGGGTTTTAGAGGTAAAGGTAACATCTTTCTCTTGCCTTCAAAGATTTGGAATTTATGGCAAGAAACTACAAATTTTTTCACATCAGAAAAAAGGGAGGGCCAATAGAAACCAACTCTTAGAATTTTATTAGCTGTTGACTTCCAATACAAATTTCCACCACAGTCCCCTGCATGAAATTCCTTGAGCACTTTGTCAGTTTCATCTTGTGTTAGGCAATTCAGCAAAATACCTTCATGATTCTTCCAAAATAAAACATTGTCTATAATACAAAACTTTGAAGCTTTCATTTTTAAGAATCTCTTTTTAGTTTTGGATAACACTGGAGGATCTTGTAGGTTTAACAATATGTAAATTATATCAGTGTACCAAGGTGATTGTAAGAAGGCTTGATTGAACTGTGGAGTCACCATTTGCTACTCGTTATCCAGTTCATTGATGTCAAGGGCTTGGAAATTGGTTTCAGTCATCAATTTAGCTAAACCTTGTCTTTTTATTAGTTTTGTTGGTTTAATTTCAATGTCATATTCCAAAATGTTGGCTATCCATTTGCCCCTCTTACCCTCAATTCCTTCTTGAGTCAGAATGTCTTTGACCACAGCATTTGGAACATAGGATATTACATGAGAGTACAAGATATAAACTCTGAAATCCTTGATGGCCTTTACAAGGGCATAGGCCTATTTCTCCATGATTTGATATTTGAGTGGAGCATCTCTAAGTGCTTTGCTGAAAAAAGCAATGGGCTTCTCACATCCTTGGTCATCTTTTTGTAATAGGATAGCAACAATAGTATGCTCAGATGCAAAGGAAAAGATTATAAAATCTCTATCAAACTTGGGGCTTGTGTGGACATGTGTTTTAGTCAAGGTTATTTTGATATCCTCAAAGGCTTGTTTAGATTCTATTGTCCATTTGACTTTAGAATCTTTCTTCAGCATATTATTCAATAGTCTTATCAGTTCGGCCAAGTTGGGAATGAATCTTCTTAGGAAATTGATCTTTCCTGGGAAAGCTTGCAATTCTTTTATGTTCCTTGGGTGAGGCACTTGGAGGATAGCTTGAATTCTATCGGGGTCAATTCTGATGCCATCTTTTGAAATTATGTGACCTAGGAGTTTTCCTTCTTCTAGGCCAAACAATGATTTCTTCGGGTTCAATGATATGCCATTTTTTCTACAAATTAGGAACACTTGCCTAAGATGTTCTAAATGTTCTTGATCTGATTTGGAAAAAGCAGTGAGATCATCAAGATATATGACTAAAAAATCATGGATTTCTTTAGCAAAGGCTATGTCCATTGCTTGTTGAAATGTGGCCCCTGCATTTTTAAGTCCAAAAGGCATTTTGACATATTTGAAGGTTCCCCAAGGTGTTGTAAAGGTAGTTTTGTCTTGATCATCAGGGTGAACTAAGATCTGATTGAATCCTAAGAATCCATCTAGCAGTGAGATCCTAGAGGTCCCTACTACCCTTTGTAAAATGTGATCCATCTTGGGTAAGGGGTAGTGGTCTTTGAGAGAGACCTTATTCAGATTTCTTAAGTCAACACACAATCTTATCTCTCCGTTCTTCTTCCTAGTGGGCACTAGATTTGAAATCCACTGTGAAAATCTAATAGGTGCAATTATTCTAGCTTGGTACATTCTTTTAACTTCCTTTTCAATAAGAGGAAGGAGGATAGGATTAACCCTTCTCAGCTTTTATTTAAAAGGCTTTTGATTTTCTTTTAAAGGTATTGTGTGCTGGATGACCGAAGTATCATAGGACTTGAGGTCCTCATAGCTCCATGCAAAGACATCTTGAAATTCTTTAAAGATCTCAATGTATTTCAGTTTTTGATTTGGAGGCAAGGCTTTGGACAATTTTATCATTTTAGGATTTTGTGCAGTCCCTATGTTACAGTCCTCAATTTTTGCATTTAGAGGCTGCATTTTTGGCTTTCTACGAATGTCATTTGAATCAAATATATCCTCCAAAGGAGTCAGGCCTGTGGGCAAAAAGTTATCTTTTAAGTCAATTACTTCAGCTTCTGCCTCAACAATTTCATCAAGGTCCATTTTCTTTAGCTGTTGTAAATTGTTGTTGGAAAAAATTGTTGGATGCAAAATGTGATTTGCTATTTCAGCTGATATATTTTTCTCAGTTTTGTCTATTTGTTGTTGATCGTCAATGGCGAGAATTCCTCTTTCAAAGTCAAGAAATTATTTATTTGTGTGTCATTTTCAAACACTTTCCAGTTTTTGACATTATCTGGGACAGTAGGTCTGTGTTTGATTTCAGCAGTGAAGTGGTGGTTGGGCTCGAATGGCAGCTTGCAAGTGCTGGCAAAAGTTTCCAAACTATGCGCATGTAAATTATGGTTTCTTGGGATTTTGGTGAGCTGGAATTCCAAGAAGGTATTGAGTATTTCAATGGCTGCCCCTCTATAAGATCTTAGCCTAAGATCATTTGTAACAAAGTTTCCCTTTATCTGTTGGATAATCAAGTCTGAGTCCCCTAGAATTGAAATCTTAGTTACCCCTAGACTTCTAATCAATTTGAGTCCTAGCAAAAGGGCTTCATATTCGGCCATATTGTTTGTACATCTAAAATTTAGCCTATATGCATGTCCTTGCGCATGGTCATTTTGCATGTTGTGTATCCAAACCCCTGCCCCTGCTCCTAATTTGTTGACTGAGCCATCAAACTCTAAGTACCATAAGATTTCTTGATTACCACTAGCCTTAGGAGTAGTGGAAACTTGCTAAGTGGGTAGATTTGGATTTTGTAGCTCATATGGTATGTCTTGTCCATTTGTTGCATCAATCACTTCAACAATTTTTTGATCTTGAGCACTAGATTGTTCATTTATGTTCTTTGCTTGTGCTGATTCTAAGAATTTGACATCTGTTTTTAGACACCTTTCAGCATTGTATAAGATGAATGAATCCATATCTGAATGCATGGAAAAAATGGGGAAGTTTTGGGGTTTCTCTTGACTGCTGACCACATATTTCATCATTGTTTCCCGATATACTCTCTTTGGCTGGCCAAATACTGAAATGGTGGCATAGGACATGTCTAGTTGCAAAGATGCTTGGAGTTTTGCACCCCAAGATCCGGAAAAAAACATTCCATACTTAGGTGGGATATCAGCTACCACCACATCCATCAAGATTGTCTTGGCAGGGTATTGCACTAGAGATACACACAAATCTTTGATTAGGCCTAGACACCTGACCTGGCTGGAATCAAATGAAAACAAGTCTTTGTATGGCCTTGTGATATCTAGGTCTAATCTTTCCATCACAGACTTAGGCATTAGATTATGGGAAGCTCCTCAATCAAACATTGCATTATGCAGCACCTTGTCATGAATGTTTAAGCTCACATAGAATGGAGGAACTCCTCCATCTACTGTTTTACCATTAACCTCAGGACCAAAAATTAGTTCTGGTTGGTCATCTAAAACATTGACTGCATCTATATTCTCTAATATTTGAGGTGACCTACTGATTTTTTCTCTGTAAACCTCATGTTTAGCCAATTTAGATAGAGGAATGGCTATTTTCAACTTACCTATTTTTGTTTCCAAGCTGAAAGGTTTTTCGACCTGAATCTTTGTATTCCAGGCAGCAAGGTTTTCCTTTTTTGTTGTGTTCTCAGTGGTTTTTTCTTCATCATGAGCATTGTTATGACCTAAATCTGCTTTGAAATTGTTTTTAGGATAGCTATTTACATTTTCTTTTGGAGGAAAGGATGTGGATGGTTGGTTACTTGATGGTTGTAAGTCTAATACATCTTCAACCATGGGTTCCTTCGGATTGGGGTCTGTTTTAGCAGGGAGTTCTGTTAGGACAGTTTTATCCTTTGCTTTCTTAGGCTACTTGATATATTTCATCTTGTTGGGTTTAGGAAAATCTATCGTTCTGCTTCTTAATTTTTATTGTTTATGGACCTCATAGACCACTGCATCATACCCCTCTCTAAAATCAAATAATTCTCCGGACTTGGTTTGAAATTGATTGAAATTATGAGCCTCTTGGTTGTTTAAACTCATTAGGTTGATTTGGGTGTCCTTTGTTGGCTCACTAGAGGTTGAGGCTTTGACATAGTTCTCTTGAAATGGAGGTTTGATATTCTGATCAAGGCCAACCTTCTCGGTGTTAGGATTTTGATTTTTTCTAAAGTTTGGATTCCTAGTGGTGTTACTTGGCTGACCTTCCCAAGAGGATTTCCTTTCAATGGTTTCCACTCTATCACCCAGTCTATCCATGCCTTTGATGATTGCATCTAGTTTTTGTTCAAATTCTGAAGGCTCTTCTTTGAAAGTAGTCCTTCTTTCAGCTCTAGCTCGGGCTCTTTTAGAGATCAGATTTGCCTCTACACTAACAGCTATGCTCTGCATGTCTTCCAAGCTGGCAGGAGCTCTTTCCCTTAGCTGATATGCCATGTCAGAGTCAAATCCATCAGGGAATTTGATTAAGGCTAAGTCAGGTGGAGGTCTAAGGTTTTGAGGGATAGCATTGTACACATTGTTGAATCTAGCACAATAGTCTTGGACAGTTTCTTGTGGGCCTCTTTTTAAACTGTCAGACTCTGATAGGATATGAAAAGGGTCCTTCTTCTTTTCCCATCTGTTCAAAAAAATTTGGTACAGGGCATCCAGATGAACAATTTTGTTTCACCAAGTGCCCTAACCCAAGTCCTTACTTCACCAGTTAAGCTTCGAACCAAAATTTTCATTCTGACATCGTTGTCATCAATTTCATAGTTCTCAAAGTAGTCCATCATTTTCTTAGTGTGTTGTTGGGTTGTATAGGAGCCAGTACCATCAAAATATATAATTTTTCTTTGATAATATTGAGGCATAGCCCCTGGATTTGCAAGCAACTGCAGAGGAGCATAACGGTTTGCCATATTTACAGGTATAAATGGGACAGCTGGAAGCACAGGGATAACAGCTGGGATAAACGGGGTAGATGAGGGAGTGGAAGAGGTGTTGTGAAGTGATGACGGTGAACTAGAAGAATCTGCAGCAACAGTAGAAAGGACTACTCCCTTTCCAGGAGGAGATTGGGTCAAATTTTGCTAAACTATATCAAGATTTACATCAGCAGAATTTTCTAGACTTTCTTGTCTTCTTAGGGTCTTGGAGATTAAGTTAGGATTTTCAAAAATAGCTGGAGGGTCAGGATCATGATTTGATCTAGTGTAACGCACTTTCTTCTTTGGAGCCAGCTTCTAGTTCTGTTTTTGGTATTTTCTGGAAATGTTTAAAGGACACTGTTTTTTACAATATTTTTCTGAGAAAGTATGAATTGCAAAAGTTTTGAATTTTCCTAAAGATCTTTTTTGAAAACAAAAGGAAACTGATAGAATTTTTGAGACAATTGTATAGATCCTAATGCTAGACTGGAGTTTCATTGAAGTAGCTTTTATTTACTCCTGTAAATGCACAACAAAAACAGTTTCAAAGGCTACCTGGCTAACTTCAGGCTCCATCTGTAGCTTTAGAAAATAGATAGTAGTAACAAACACAATCATTCAGAAGTCCCCAGCGGAGTTGCCAATGATGTTATCACTCAGGTTGTTCCCCAAAAGATCTTGAGAAAAGGGAATACGGCCGAGGTAACCACTAACCAGTCTTTTAGCTGCAGATTATAGCCAATATGCAACCAAAGAGGGCTCTCTCTTTATGATTTAGATTTGTTTTGTTATATGTTAGGCTAGTTATGAAGCACAAGTATTTGTTTGGTGTTTGGAAGGTGACATTCGGTAGAACAGGGCTGCAAGATAACAGAAATTCAGACCATTGGGTTAATGGAGTTAATTGAAAATGAACCTCTGCTATGGTTTCTTAGGCAAAAGGAGGACTACAGAGCAATATAATTAAACACAGAACAAATTCAAGCTGGAATAAGATGAAATGAAGTCAGGGAATGAAAGGCAATCAAGAATCTTTCATTATGCTAATAGAGGGAAATTGAATAAACATTATCAGGGAGCAGTTAAGAATTCCTTAATGATATTTAGAGTGAAAGAACCAGGGAGACAAGAGCAGTCAAGAATTCTTGCCTATGCTAGTCTTGAAGAAAACATAATAATTGGCAGGAATTGAACATAGAGTATAGTCAAGTAAATTCTGGGTTATCCTTTTTTCCTGCAATTTAGAATATGATATATAGATGATATGTGAAACATAAGAACAGTAAACAAGGGTTAAAAGACTTATTGATCCATGAAGTAACACGAGAACTCTGCAACATATTCTTCTGCCATTAATTTCGCAACAGAAAATTCACCAGCAAAGCATTCCAACAATCTTTATTCAGAAAGTTTCTCAAAATTACAGTGCAAGTCCAGAATGATATTCACCAGCCAACAACAATACATCTCATGAGGAGGTATTTATAAAAAGAGTTACAAAATATCTGATAGACAAAATATCAAGCATTAACTTCATCCATCTACTTCTTTAAAGGCAGTAGATGGCATTGGAAACAGAGCGCAATGAATGCAAGAGTAACTTGCGTTGTGCTGGCTGCCTTAGGTGGTCTGATATCTTTGACTTTTTGACTCACCCAGTCGGTTAGTAGCTGTCCCCTTATCCCGCGTTCCTGTGTTGCTGTCCTGGCCCTTCCATCTGTGCCCGATTTCTCTTTGATGCGTTTTGGCGTGAATGCCTTCCTTGCTGTCTTCATATTTATGATAGGTGGCACGAGCATTAAATTTGATTAAATGCAGACAAACAAAAAGAATTAGTGCCAACACTACCTTGGTAAAATCTCCAACATGCCCTGCCACCATTGATCTGTTGGCAACTGGTGTTTTTGTAGTTTAATTAATGTCTCATCAGCTTCAGTATAGCTGTAGTAATTGGGTTGGACTTCAAAAAGATGTGTCATCTCATGCTCAATGTAGAACAAATTTTCTAATTTGTCATATAAACTCTGTCCAGAGGGAGGTACTGTCACTTTTGAAATGTTTGATGACGCTGCAATTTGATTGGTAACATAGGTATTTACCTTGTGAGCATACTGTTCATGTGTTAACAGTCTCCCATTGCTGGTCAGTAAGCTGGGTAACCCTTTGCTCTACAACACTGCAAACTTTTCTCTGAAGTCATTTATTTCTGTCTATATTTCTTGGCACTTTCTTTCTAAGTTTGTACAAAATCCCTCATGGTCAGCACCTTTTTCACTGTCAAAATTGTACATGTTCTGTCGTGAATATCTAGAGCTGTTAGATGCTCTCTGGTATGAGTATTCAAAAAATGAATTAGTTTATTGGCCTATTCAGGCTGGTTTGCCAATAATGCTCTGGCCTCTTGAGTCTCAAATTGAGCTATCCCTATCAATTCAATCTGGTCATGAATAGTCTGTATTGATGTCCATTGATCATTGATGGACTGGCCAATTTTAGTGCACAAAATTGTTTTGATTTCTGCCAGAGTTTTGTGAAGAGTAAGGTCCTTCTTCAAGGCTTTTACCGTATTTTCCAGGGCCTTCACTTCTCTTGTTTTCTCAGCCATAGTTATCTTTGATTTGTCATAATTCACCTCTATCTTGGCCATTTTTTCTTTGGCTTCCTTTAACTCTGCCATTTGGAGTTCTAAAGCCTTGATTTCCTTCATCATTTCTTCCATGCTCAGGCTGGCATCTGGTCCTACTATTGTTGTTGTTGTAGTTGTTGTTGAAGCTGAGGTACCTGCTATTGCTTCTGGGACAATGGGAGGGACTGCTGTTGTAGTTGTAGGAGGAGCTATTGTGCTCATTGCAACAATTTATGGTGGCTGGGAGGCCAATTCTCCTTGTTTTCGTTGTAATGCTATCTCCAATGCCTTCTCTGTTTTTGCCAGCCTTTCATTCATCCTCATTAGCAAACTCACCACGTCCTCCTCTTCTTTCTGCTGTGCAACTTCTGTGGTCTGAGGGTGCATTGTAATTGCCATCTTGAGCTGTTTCCTGAGAGCTGCGATATCTTCCTCTTTCTTTTTTATTAAGGCCTAAATACCCTTGGGATCCTTGGGATCATGTTCGAGCTTAATGAAAATTTCCTCCAAGGATTTGATTCTATTATCCTTGGCTAATGAGGAGGCCTTCTCCAATTCCAATTGGGCAGAAGTATTGTGCAATGAATTCTGCAGTCTGTGAGCCAATAATGCTTTGTCTGCCAAGGTAGAGTATACCATTTCTCCAGTTGGTTTATGTAACTCAATCTGGTCCATTGGGTGGATGTTTTTAGCGAGGACTTCTAGATTGGTCCTGATATAATCAGCAGCTCACTGTGGCTACTGCGTTGTAGGCTTGAAGTGACTAAGGGTCATTTTCCCTTCTTGGATATCATAGGCTGCTGTTAGCCTTTGTTGGTTGGTAGGAGCCGTTCTTAGTAGTTGATTATAAAGCTGGAACCTCACTGGCTCATTTCTGGCCTTTATTTCAGTGAATGCCTTCTTGATATTCGATCCTTGCTTGCTCTGTTGCTTGGTGGATGTAACCTCCACACCATGCTGCCTCTCTTTCTCTTGCTGAAAAGAGATAGTTGATGTTTCAAGAATTGGAGGAGCCTGATGTTTAGTTGTCTCCTCACCCCCTCAGTTGCCTGCTGTATCTTCTGCAAATTCTTCCTTAGAGTAAGGGTTCAACCTTTGCCTCTTTTCCCCTTGCTGTTCTGTTGACCCACCTGTGGGTGTCTCTTCTTGTCTGTCCCTTTTCTTGGCTCTTTCCTCATTGAGAGGAGTTTGTAACACTGGGATTTCAGGTACCTTTGTTTGTGTTGAAAGACCTTGCCCTTGACTTTGCTCCTTGGCTGTATCTAGCCGGTCTGCCATTGTATCCTGCTGCTCTGAATGCTGTACCTCCTTGCCTTTGGATGTCCCTGCAGGTGGAGTACTCTCTTGGGCAGGTTGTTGTGAAGTTGTGGTAGATGATGTGCCCGCTCCAATGTGTTGAGACAATGTGAAAGGGACCTGTCCAAAAGAGTCCAGGTCAAGTGTTTTCTCAAGCTCTTTCATTACTTTTTCTAATTTCTCCTCCTCAGTAAGTTCTTCAATTAGTGTGCCTTCTACCCAATCCTGTTGATTAGCATATTGTTCAATCTCAGGGATTTTGTGGTGCATATATCCTCTAAGCTTGTTTTTGACTCTTCTAAAACTTAGGAAATGTTCAGGGTCATATCGTGACCAATGAAAACTTTGTTTCAGCATAAGTTGATCTCTTAATATCTTATCTGCTTCCTCCCATGCTTCTTCCCTTTTATTGAAGATAAAAGGGCCCAATTGATGTCTTATCTTAAGCTGTGCTTTTTTCCTAGCACCATAGAAATGAGTCAAGTCTGAACTATTAAATTGCCGATAGTATTCTAGGGCAAAGTGTCTCATAGGGACATACTTTGGCAATACTGCATTCCTTTGAGAGATGTAGGATTTTCTGCATTTCAGCAGAGAGCCTGGCAGGAGGAGATGTTATCAATAGAGAAGTGGCTGGATATATGAATAGGACGATGAACTCACAATATGTATATGGGGAGTTGTGGACTTCATGGAATACTGAGGTCCAGAAAATCACAGACCTCCTTTCTCCTTTAAGGTCCAATCTTTTAAGAGGAAGTTGGAAACTATCAGGTTGATAGTACAACAACAAATGATATATGTAGGAAGTGTATTTGAACACTTTTTCTCTCTCCAAAATCATGAATTTCTCATGGATTTTATTTTCTATGAAGGTGGCATAATCATACTTGACAGCAGGGGGTTGTCCTGGAGTGAATATGGACATTAATACCAAAACAGTTTCATCAAGATACTCACTGGTTTTGAATCCTAAAATGTAGGATATCATGTCTATAATGAGTCTCCCTACCTCATTGAACCAGAATTGGAGATAAGGAGGAGTCTGGTCAGGATGACAATTTGGTTTCATAAACAACTGTGCAATTCTGGTTATCTCTGAGCTAGGTAGTTTGCCCCCTTGGTCAAGCAAGAATTTCATGGTGAGAGGAGGCAGAGGTTGAGTGGGCTTAAAGTTCAACATCTCATTTATGGATTGAGGAGTGACATAGAAGAGTACAGTCCCAGATGGAGCCATAACTGCTCTTGGTGTGGGTTCATAATTTGCACAGCATAAATGGATGAAATCAGGGAGTACATTCACTAAAGGGAGGTAGTAGATAGGCATGTTGGACTCCCAAATTCCCAAGACATCAGTGTTTCTTCTGTAGCTATTTCTAATTTCACAAAAGGCTTGTAGGTGAGATTTGTATCCCATCATATCCTTAATCTGGAAGTCCCAGTCATCAAGGGGTATCCATTCCAATTCCTTATGTGGTGCATTCCAGGGGGCAATATTCAAGGCCACTGGAGCTTCCATGGTTCACTATCTATGTTTATAATT
The DNA here is from genome assembly GCA_031772625.1 of Pinus tabuliformis. Taxonomy (NCBI): domain Eukaryota; kingdom Viridiplantae; phylum Streptophyta; class Pinopsida; order Pinales; family Pinaceae; genus Pinus; species Pinus tabuliformis. Next base: position 54,004,800 of record CM062815.1, read on the forward strand.
GGATTTTGGGTCTGTGTTACAACAGGAAACAGAGTACTGGCACTAGGTCTTTCACAGAAATTTCACAGGAATTTTGCAAACTAAGTTTTATATGGAAATGGCCTCACTGGGTAAACTTCAAAGAAAAGACAAATTCTGCAGAGTTTAATTGGTAACTGGATAAAACAGAGGAAATGGTGCTCTTTTTCAAGTGAGTTTGACAATTCTAACTCAATATTTGGGCATTTTTGAAGATTTTCACCGGTAGAAATGGGCTCGAATTGTAGCTTAATGGGCAATTTGCAGAGGAGAACAGAATTTACAAGCTTTGTTTGGTAAAATGGGTTAAACAGTGAATTAAAATGCAGAGATTTGTAGGTAGGAGCACATTTTGATTCAAAATTTAGTTCTTCAAGTGACTTTAATAGAAAAATTTCGGAAAAACAGGGTTTGCGGGCGAATATCAGGTAAATACCTGTTTTACAGGCGATTGGTGCAAAATGTGGTTGCAGACTGAGCTGAGGGGACCGAACTTGCAGAGTGAACTCTCCTAGGTGGCGGACTGGAGCATTGGTGGCAAATTTGACGTAATTTTCATGCACAGTCTCCGTAATACAATGAATAGAAATAAACAAAAAAGCATCACTTTCACGAATTTTAAACGAAATTTGGGCTTTTTCAGGCTTTTTGGCACTTTTTGGGGTGACGTCATCATGACGTAAATTTCTCCTGTAGCGGGGTACGAAAGGTGATGTGGCGGATGACGTGGCGCTGACATGGATGGATGACATGGTAGACACAGCAGACGAAATAGTGGTGAAGGCACTGATGTGGACGGATGATATGGTCAACGGGAGGTGGGAGCAGTTTGTGGTTTCTATCGCACTGCTTTATGTACGGGGGCGATTTCTGGCAGAATGGGCCCGATGCAATGGGCTGACAACATGCGTCCCGGGGTACGGCGGGAAAACCATTTTTCATCGGGCACTAATTTTCGTACATCGGAGTGGCTCTGATATGGACGAGAGCCATTGGATGGGGAGGGCCCAATCCGGCGGTTGACGGAAAGGTAAGGTGGCGTGCAGTTATGGCGTGGGAAGCCACCAAATATTAACGTTTTATATGTATTGCGGGGTTATAAAACTTTGGTTATCAGAGTATGCGGGTATGGTTATTTAATTAACCAAACATTAATTAAATCCCACTGCTATTGCGCGGCGAGCTATGGTTATTTGTTAAACCAAAGGTAAAACAAATCCTGGTGGAACACATGGTGGGTTGTTATTGGCCCCAAGTTGACCAATGACTCCCGAGAAAATTAAAATATAGCCATATTAGGCCAGGGTGGGATATTTATAATGTTTTTGGGTTTCTTTATATAGTTTTTGTGTATTATAGGGGCGGGGAAGTATTATACGGGAGCTATACAATATGGTTAGGAGGTTAATATGGTTTTGTGAAAATAGAAAACGCTAAGTTTATAAGGTAAAAACTTAGGTTTATAGGGAAATGAAAGGGAAATGGAGTGATTATTTTACACAAGAAATGTAGCTTGTTTTGATCAAGTGAACACAAAGTTTCACCTAGTATTTCTCATAAAATGAAATGAGTTAGGACCACTGAGCAGATCCCAATGTCCTTGAGGGGATGTTAGTAAGTGTTCTTGGGGAAATGAGAGGGGAAATCAGTCATGCTCTACTGAACTGTAGCCACTTTTCCATGATGTTTGGGATTCCCATGAGATAGATCGAATTAAAGCTGATCACCAACCTGCTTCTGCAGCACCAGAATTACCTACCCATTCTACTACACTTAACATTTTTTCTTCATCTTGTTTGGGTGCATTTAAACTAGAAAACCATTTCTTTATTTTTCCTTTGATTGCCCTCCTATCTAAGTCTGCCCTTATCTCTTCCAGGGGCTCAGATTCAACTATTGAGCACCCTTGTTTCTCTACCTAGCTAGTGATTTGCCAAGCTTGAACCGTTTGAACAGACCTTATTCTCTAATGCTAAAACAAGAAATTTAGACATGGACTGCCCAAGATTGAGCTGTTGGGCCATCCATCAAGTGTGACCAAGTCACTGATTGCATGATCTGAAATTCTTTGCAAAAATAAGACAGTAGTGGCATTTTTACTAGCACACTTTCCTGGTCTTTCTTTGGGGTTCATTTTCTTTCTTTCTTTGACCAATTCATTTTTCTTGCCCTTTGATTTTTCTTTTAGGGCATACCCTCTTTACAATTTTTAATTTTTTCTGTTTTTTGGAAAATATGGGACCATTGCAGCATGGAAAGGATGATCATATTTGGCATTTCCATAGTCAATCATGAAATATGACACCTATTGGTATAGGAACCTAATAGTATGGAAGGCTTCCATTGGATTGAGATCCAAAGGGGAACTGGCTGAACCAGGAGATGTATGAATCTCTGAAGGTATTTCTTGACTAACAATTCTAGGCTCTAAATCTTCAAACTGTATATCCTCAGTTATAACCTTCTCCTTCAAAGATACATAAGATTTCTTTAGCTTACCTGATCCTGATGCTCCTTTCTGTGATGTTTTCTTCTGCTTAGCAATCTTTTCAGGGTCAGGCACTGGGTCAGCGGGTGATTTCTGAGGATTTCTCCAGGTATGCCTCACAAACTGAGGCAGAACTAAAATGTGGAGTCGCCACCAGGTAGGTTCTCTAGTAGAGTCGCCAGATATATGATTACAACTAGAAATGTATCCAGACATTGTCTATCATCAAAGTATGGAACTGTGTTGTTCTCCCAAGGAAGCTAAGCTTCAATCTCCTCTCCCCGGAGATGCTCGGAGATGCTCAGGAACATTAGAAACTCAACATAATGTTGGAAATGGATGACGGAAGAGATGATGCATGTTCAAGCTAGATTGTAGCTCAGAGATGCTCAGGAACATTAGAAACTCAACATAATGTTGGAAATGGATGACGGAAGAGATGATGCATGTTCAAGCTAGATAACCACTCCTACTTTTCCTGACCCCAGACATGCGTGAACACCCCCAGACTACAAGGCTTTAGACCACCAATTACCCACAGTTTAAGGATTGGGTGGATATGGAGAATACTGACCACACCAGCAAATGCATAAGACCCTGTGATGGCCAGCTGCAACCAGTAAAAAGGTCTACAAATCTAATTCCCTAGTGCATAGATAGGATGACAGCGCTCTGTCACTAAGTGAAAAGAAACCTGATTAATAGATTCACTGATACATGCAATATTCAAACACAGAGGTAGGATGACAGCTCCTCTAATGCTATACATCAAGAGTTCAGGAAAAAATTCATATCAAGCACAGCCTAGAACAGAAAAGAGATGGAAAGTGAGTAATTAATAGCAAAAGAAGCTTGTATTAGCTGAAAATGAAGATGAGACGCTGCAAGTATCAAATCAGTTACAGTCTCCAGAAGTTGAACCTTACATAAAAAAACAACCATCAACCTTGATTACATCTGTTTTTTGCGTATATATAGAGTTTGATTACAAAAATGTTCTACTATTCTAGGCGTGGAGGGGTCATAATGGACCACCAACTTCTTTACCTGACTGGCAGAACTTCTGAGTGCAATTTCTTGCTGTAGTGAATGATTTGATCTTCTTGGGTGCTCTGTTGTCCTTCTCGGGAAGGTGGAGTGTTATATGGATGAATTTTCATAACTATTAAAGGCATTTAACTGCTTGAGGCTCGTCCTTCTTGTTCTCGACCATCTTGTCTCTTGAAAGCGGTTGTGTTTTGGGGAAAAATGCCTATGCAGGACGATCCTATCCACCTAAGGTGCGACAGTGCCTTAGCAACAAACGAGTACAGCTATACTGGTTTCTTCCTTTATGAAATGTGAAAGAAGAGAGATCAATAGACTTACCGGTGTCTTCCATTTGTCCCTCAATCCAATCTCCCTTCACTTTGGGTGTTCACAGCTACTTGCCTTCTTGCTTATCCAGCTACAACTTCCTGCAAGATCACAAGAGAACAACTACTTGCGACAAGAGAACAACTACTTGAAACAAGAGAAGAACACTACACAAAGACAGATGTTCACATTCATAACTGGTTTAGGATTAGAAGTAAACCAAATACACTAATACATTCATACATCAAAATACATCAGCATATAGGAGAAACCAAGATAGCTTTATTGATGAATAACAAGGTTCAGGAAGAGATACAACCCAAAGGGCTCCAATCCAGCATCTCCTTCCCAGCAAATGGAATTCCTATCTTCAGCCCCTTCAAAGCATTAAGCACCCAATGATTCCGGTCTCAAACCAACAGCAATTCTTTGCAATAACAAAATTCCAGCCTCTAGATCTCATGGAGAAGAGATCCATATATAGATGTTTGGAGAGAGGATGAGTCAGCTTGAGATCTGACTAGTGTCCTCTCCCTCTGTCAGTTCTTGAGTCCACTTGGAGGTTCTTGCTTCCACTTGGAGATTTGGAACCTCTTACTCATCACCAGTCGAATTCCCTGAGGCAAGTGTCATTTTGGAAGCTTCCTGGGTTTTGACACCTTGAGAAATGAGCCTGCCACTAATCCATTCTCGTTCAGCGCAGGTAGCCTTTCTTCCAGTTGACATTCAACGCAGGTAGCCAGTGTTGGCTTTGACATTCAGCGCAAACAGCTAGTGTAGCCACTGAAATGATCCTGAATTGACTTGTTTTTGAGCAGTTTTCAGGTGGAGAACTTTTGTGAATTGCTGTGGTTTGTTAGCCTTGTTCCTCTAGGGGTAGGAACAACATGTTTAGGGACTTTGGATCCCTTAGATTATGGACATTTCATGCTCAATGCTGTAAGGCACAAAAATGTCTATAACAGTTGCCCCCTAAAGTATGAGGCTGTTTATCGGGTGAAATGCTTTATCAGGGGGATCCGAAGTTCATCCAATGCTGGGAGGAGACCTGTAATACAATACAATACAATACATTATTTTTCATACTACTTTCATGATCTAGCTGAGGCGTGCATTCCCATGCTCAGCTTTATAAATTCATCCTTCTGTACATAGAACAGACAATCGTCTGATGATAGACTGATAATTTTGATGAAATTATCATCCTTTGAGTAGGATGATTATCTGCTGCAATGATGTACATGTCAATGTCTTTATCTTTCCTGAATATATATCGCAGCCCGGATGGATGAAACTAGATCCGGGGTCTTCAAACTCGTTCGATCTTCACTCTAAGTACAAGTCGATCCATGTGAGAATTGTTCTGAAGTCAAACATGGAAAGACATCGCTTGATTATCGGTCAATGATGTAAACCGTTAACAAGCGCGAGAGGAATCACCGATAATGATAATGACCCTCAAGGTACTGCAGTACAATTCACGTGGTGTGAATAAAGGACTTGGCGTCGAACACCACGCAAAATCTTTCGGTTGAAGGTCATTGTTGTATACCTATCGCCAGAAGTGAGAAACTTGCCATTGTGGCATGCAAGCTTCAAAGTACTGAAGGGGTTGTTCCTAGATAAACTTCTTGGATAATGAGCTGATGTCGACAAGAAGCGATCTGTCAAAAGGAGGGCCTTAATGAATCCCACATCAATGACACGGAACAGAGCTAATGATTTTAATGGAGGTGAAAACGATCTGTGACATATGATTCAGGGTGGTGGTCATGAAAGGATGAAGGATAATGTATGGCAGTGGATGGGACACGGTTGACTTTTCTGAACGACTTCTCTTGAACATATGGCGACACTGATGCGATGGATTGGTAGCATTACCTCAAATATGGATGGTATGGCGAGACCATGGATGTGACCGGTGAATGAAACAACCCACCCCGATTGTGGTACGGAGGAAAAGTGTCATGTTCAAGAGTGACTTGCTACCATCAAAGTTTTCTTTAGTTTCTCCCAATTTTTCCCCAGTCATTTCTGACCAGTACCTCTTTATTTTTGTCAAGCTTGAGGAGGATAACATATGCTTGTTCTATAACTTGCCCTTCGGGCAAGCCCAACGCTATGCTTTAACGAGCCTAGCGATAGTGAAACTCGTTCTCGTCTAAAGACAAGTTTGTCGCTATTTAATGATTTTAACGAGTCTAACGACAAGGATAACTTGGTCCTTTTCATTTTTAGAGAGTCTGAAAGGGTACATAAAGTTAACTCCAAAAGTCCTTTTTCGTCATCTAATCCCTTAAGTCCGAAAAAGTATAAAACAATACAGAAGGGATGAGTTTTCGATAGTTTTAACGAGCCAAACAAAACAAGCGCTCGATCTTTTTGTGCAATAATCCCTCAGGTCCAAAAAGATTAAAATCTAGAGGAGGGATAGCTCTTCCGGTCGCTTTAACGAGCTGGAAGGCCAAAACTCGGCAATCTTTTCATATTTTACGAGTCAGTTGAAAAGAGCTTAAAGAAGACTCGTCTTTTGAGGAACGAGTGATAAACAGGGGTAGCAGCTGATTCCAGGTACAGGTTGGAATTTTCCAATCACGGCAGTGTCACAAGGATGGCTAGGTGTAATCACTCTTCGCAGCTGTTCCTCAAAATGGGTAAAAAATCATATGGAGGTGAACGATCAGCCAAATGAAAAGTGGAGGTGACAGTGCAAACACGACCAAGGCTTTAACGGCTGATGATATTACATTCACAGTGGTTATTTACCGGGATAGTTCATTTTTTAACGAGCTTAAACGCGGATTGAAACACTTGCTCGATCTTATGTTTATTTTTTAACGAGCATGAACTATGTGCTAAAACTGCTCGGATCTTGCGTTTATTTTTTAACGAGCATGAACTTTATGCTAAAACTGCTCGAAATCCGTTTGCATGCCCCCAGCATAATAACGCAAATCGAGGTGCATGCATATTGGTCACTATTTAAGCATAGTAACGCTTGAGGTACAACCCATTACGGGGTTGCGCCAGTGGGATTCCATCATAATCCATTAACTCGTAGGCTCCTTTTGCTAACACTCGTTTAACAATATAGGGGCCCATCCATAAGGAATTAAATTTACCTGCTCCCAGTTTATCGGTTTCTTGGTCATAAAGCAAGACCAAGTCACCTTCTGAGAAGACACGGGGTTTGACATTTTTGTCGAACTGCGCCTTGACTCGTTTCTTATGGGCTTCGTTAGCCAAAGCGGCGTCACGACGGGTTTCATCCAATTGGATTAATTCCAAGAAACGAGCCTCTTCTTCCGAAGTTCCGGGGAGGAGATCAATTGCGAGTTTAAGCGACGAAATTTCGCACTGGATTGGCAAGACTGCTTCCAGGCCGTACACCAGTTGGAAAGGTGTGAACCCGGTCGTGTTCTTTGCCGATGTTCGGTAAGCCCACAAGGCTGAGTACAGGATTAGGTGCCACCTTCTTTTGTGAACCCCGATCATCCTTTGCAACATACGCTTCAGGACCTTGTTGATTGCTTCAACTTGTCCGTTGGCTTGCGGATAATACGGGGTAGAGCTGTCGTGAGATAGACCTAGCTTGGCAGCTAATTCGACCATCATGTGATTGCGAAAATGCGATCCATGATCTGTAACTATAGCTTGTGGTACGCCGAACCTGGCGACTACATGATTGAAAAAGAAAAGGGCAGCTGTTTCACCAGTGTTATCTAATGTAGGCATCGCCTCGGCCCATTTGGTAAAATAGTCAACAGCGACTATAATATACCCATGCCCCCCGGTCGAGGTGGGGTTACGTTGCATTAAATCGATGCCCCACTTGGCGAAAGGCCCAACAGCAACTATTGGCTGTAAAGGTGCGGGTGGTCTTCTGGTTTTGCTATCGAAAATTTGACAAGCATGGCAACTTCTGACTGCGGTTATGCAATCTTTGAACATGGTTGGCCAGAAGTATCCTGCTCGTAAGATTTTCTGTGTTGTAGCATATCCGGATTGATGCCCCCCACACGCGTCTGAATGACATTCATTCAGGGCTTTTTTGGCCTCTTCATGGGTAAGACACCTCCTCAGAACTGTATCGATACCACGACGGTAAAGCGTATCATCGACGATCATGTAGTCTTTCGATTGGTATCGTATACGTTTTTGTTCTGAGCGAGAGGTGTCAGGCCTGAATTTTTGGGTTTGGAGATAAATTATTATATCCCCATACCACTCATTGCTTGCAGATATCAGAAACAAACTTTCGTCCACGATTGACTCTTCTGATGTTTCATCGTTGGACGACGATGGGAGATCGCACAATAATTCTGCGAAGACTAAAGCTTTCTTTGATTTGGATTTTACAAATTCCAGATCAAACTCTTGAAGGATCGCTATCCATTTTGAATACTTTCCCCCCAGCAACTGTCGCGACAATATATAAGTCATGGGGTTGCAATCTGATAGAATGGTAGTTTTTCGAAAGAGGACATAATGCCGAAATCTTTGTATCGCTTGAACAGCAGCGAGTGCTAGCTTTTCAACATAAGAATATTTGCTTTCTGTATCATTCAAGTTTTTACTTAAATAATATATAGGATGTTCAACTCCATTGACTTCTTGAACTAAAACCATCGCAATGGTCGTATCTGCTGTAGCCAGATACAGGTTAAAATCTCTTTGATAGTCCGGGGCATACATTAATGATGCTTTTACTAGAGAATATTTCAGAGCATCAAAGGAAGCTTGCGCCACCTGATCCCAGACAAAAGGTACATCCTTTTTCAAAATACGAGTATAACCTTTAGCAAGTTCTGTGTAATTTGGAATGAATCTCCTCAGAAAGTTTGCTTTCCCTTGGAGTTTCTGAATCTGAAGCAAATTTGAAGGTGGAGGCAAATTAATGATTGCCTGAACCTTGCAAGGGTCGAGACAAATCCCATCCTTAGAGACTACAAAGCCAAGTAAACGACCAGAACCGACGCAAAATACACATTTGTGCGGATTGAGTCTTATCTTGTAGTGTCGGCAACGTAGAAATATCGCTCTTAAATGCTGCGGATGATCAGTCCGCTTTCGCGAATGAGCCGGAAGGTCATCGAGATAAGGTTGAACGATGTTCTTGATGTCATGGAAGGCATAATTCATTGCCCTCCGAAACGACGCCCCTGCGTTCTTTAAACCAAAGGGTAATTTTCGATAAGCGAATGTGCCCCATGGACAAATAAATGCAGTCTTTGACTGGTCCTGTGGGCGGATATTTATTTGATTATACCGGAAAATCCATCCATAAATGAAAAGATTTCACATCCGGCGCATTCATCAATTATCTGGTCGATGAAGGGTGTAGGGTAGTTGTCCTTTGGACAAGCTTGGTTTACATCCCTATAGTCGACACACACTCTAATCGTCCCTTGTTTTTTCATAACAGGGACAATATTCGATACCCAATCGGTTAGAGGAACCGGGTAGATGAATCCAGCATGGAGAAGTTTTTCAACTTCTGCCTTAATGGCAGCGGCTTTCTTGGGGTGCACCTGCCGAAGCCGTTGTCTTACTGGTTTGACATCAGGATACATTTTAATTTCATGTTCAACGATACTCGAGTCAATGCCTGGCATTTCATCATATGACCAAGCAAAGACATCTCTGAACTCGCGAAAAAGAGCGTTATATATTTCCAGTTCTGAAGGGGAACAACCTTTGCCGACATAAATATTCTCTACAACGTTTGTTTTAGTCGAGATATTTATGGCTATAGTCTCTTCAATGTTGGATAAGTTTCGCTCGGAATCCACCGTATTTACAGTATTTGATAGGAATTCAAAAACTGAAGGGTGATAAGGGTCATGTTGAGTATCTTCTTCATATTCTGGAAGAAGGGAACGATGGTGGAAATCATTCCATGGTGCCCCCTCAATCAACATTGATTGTAGAATTCCTTCGTCAGTCCCATGTACGTTCGACCAAGGATCTAATGGGCTACCATATTCTCTAGACCTATCTACCCAAACGCTTGATGAGCGTTGATTTGGGTTCGCCTCCCATGCCCGAAACATTGATTGCTACAATATTTCTATAGGGCTTGGGGGCAAAACCATTGCACGATCCATGTCGACATCGCCTTCTGAGATCTTCGTGGAAGATATCATGTTGCAGGCTCTTACTAATGCTACTTCCCCTATATAGAATGGAGGTGGAAGTGCGAAAGTTCCCATTAATGTAGGGTCTTTCAGTAGGCCTACTCCGATGTCTTGAAGCGAATGGTTGCTTCCATGGATCATGGGAATGCTTCCTGTAACTTGTGAACCATTAGGGAGGAAGTCTTGTTGGTCGACGATCGTAATCCATCCTTCAAACGGGAATGCGATCTTCCTAAAATAAGTCGACACAACAGCTGCCATGGCATATATCCATGGTCTTCCCAGTAGGATGTTATAGTCAAGATTCCCATCGATGACTTCGACGTCTATTTCTACTGTTTTTCCTCCTAGTTCAACCTTCAAGTTATTAAGGATACCCAACGGGGTATATGTCCTTTCGTCGAATGCTTTCAATGTCGTCGAAGATCGCGACAAGGTCGGAGATCCTAAAGTCTTCCAGCAACTCATCGACATAATACATGTAGATGCCCCCTCATCAATAATTGTTCGGTGAACAGTCTTGTTGAGGGCTTTCACTTGAATAAGGAAAGCTAGTTGAGCTGGTAACTGAGGATCGTATCCTTTTTGATTAAAGGATACAAGATTGGAATCCGTGGGATCAACCCCACCAATAGCCGATAACAAAGCCTGCCTTTGTGATGGGAAATTTTGTAGTACTTCAAGAGTCGACATAGCGGATGGCGATTGGGCCAAATCTTCCACTATGTTATAATGTTGCGCTGCTCTGGTGCGAGGATTAAATGTCGACTTGTGTACTACTCCCTTTGGCGGTTTTATTGTTAATTCAGGAATGATGGGCGGTACAACTTCTGTCGAAGTTGTTGTCGAACTACTTGGTTGATCTTTACCTTTGTCGTTCGATAGCTGCGGATTCCCGTAATATTTGTTCCTTGTCGAAATCAAAGCATCATTCTGCTATTTTGAAACCGACAACATAAGTACTTGCGACGGGGAAGCATTTCCACTATCAACCAGATTTTGACCTGGATTGGGAAAGGGATCAGTTAACACAGCTGAGGTTTGTGAACTTTTGAAGAACCTTCTAGGCTCAGCTTTGTATGGACAATCGGCTGTCCAATGATCCTCGTCACATCATGCATGGACTTTTTGGTTTCCCTTTCCTAGGAGGGTTTGAAGAAGTTTTTTCAGGGGATGACTCACCCTGTTTCTTCTTCTTCCCTTTGTTTTGCTTCTTCTTGCTCCCTGGTTGTTTGGTTTCTTTGCCCTTATCTGCTGATACGGTATTTACTTCCGAAGCAAGAATTTCATCTTTTGCATTTTGATCTGAATTCTTACGGGCTTTCTTAGATGAAGCTTTTGTCGATTTCGCGTTTGCCGTGCCAATCATGCCATCGCCGGCATGAGAGTAACTATTGGATTTAGGAGGAGGAGGAATTGAGAATTCCAGTCCAGGGGCGTCAGGTATTTTGTCATAGAGCGTGCCAGACTGAGTATAAACTAAGTCTAGATATTGTGCATGAGCAATAACTTGCTCCTCCGTTACGACTGCCCCCTTTGCCACATCTTCTGTTATAGCAGGAAGTAAAGACTTTATAAACCATTCAGCTAACAGCTGATCAGGAACGTATGTTTTCACCATCCTACGACGACGACGCCACTCATGTATATGATCGGATATATGAGTGGCAGTTGTCTGCTTGAAGTTGGTTAATATTTTTGTTCCCGTTTCATACCTTATCAGTAATTGAAAATGGGTTAAGAAAGTCGTGGCTAGGGAGCTAAAATTGTCGAACGAGGCTCTAGGTAATTCAATATACCATTTTTCCGTTGGACCCATTAACGTCCTCTGGAAAAGGCGAAGCCTTATCGAATCGTCATTCAGGGTGTTTGATGAACACCACAGATGAAAAGTCATCACGTGATTCGATGGGTCTTCACCTGGATTTCCATTGAATTTAGGAATGTCAGATGGAAGTTTGTGAGGAATCGCTGGCCACCAAGGGGCGTAAGCAATCGGATGGTTGGTTAACCCGTGTAAATCCGGTAACTCTAAAGTTGCCACGAATGGTAACTGTTGATTCAGGTTAGGTGAAGCATACCCAGGGTACGATGGAATCGCTTGAGCAGTGGGTCTTTGCATACCAGCATAATGTAATTGATGTTGGTATGACTGATACGGTTGGTGGACTTGACCACTGTAAAGCGGTTGGTTTTGACTGTTTTGAATATACGGTTGTCCACTGTTCGCAAAGATCTGCTGCTCAGAACCTTGGTACACTTGTTGGAATTGTGGTTGTTGGTATTGCACCAGCCACAGTTGTGAAGCCATGTTCTGTTGTGCTATACTAACTATTGGACCAAGGTGTGGGGTAATTGTACCCGTTTGGACCTGTGTCGCCCCACCAGTTGGCGATTGTGGTTGTGACCCGGGGTCAAGGGGCTGTTGCATTACAACCTGAGAAATCTGATGTTGACATACAACAGGCAATGTTTGAACCTGCGACACTGTCACAATAGCCGGTGTGGTCGGGATGTTTGACATAGGTACACACTGTTGCATAGAATATACAACCCTTGGTTGTTGAGGTAGCATAGGTACCCAACCACTTGATGTAATTCCAGTATAACCTGAATACTGTTGTGAACTCCCGTACGGATACCCACCCAGAGGGGGTAATGAAAGGGTATACTGCCCCCCATACGGTAGCAATCCGGAACTCAAGGGGATTGTTTGTCCTTGGGGGCTGGATTGCCCAAATTGACCTCTAAATGGATCAATCTGGCGAGTTTCAACATAAGAGTTGCCGGATATTATTCCGGATGAACAAACTGGAATAGACCACACTGTTGAAATAGTCCCTTGGTGGACTCCTTCTAGCTGTTGCGAGCTAGTCGGGACAGAAGGTATGCTGGCAAACATTATCGGAGTGACGACAGGGGCTTCTGCTGTCGCTGTGTCATTCGACACAGTCCTCGATGTTGACGGTTGTTCAAACATTTTGAATCTATCCAATAGATTGCCTAACGATTCTACAGGAACTTCCAGTTGTGGTGGATTAACTTCTGATGAAGGAAATAGAGTGACCCCGACTCCAAAATGGGTTGGAGTACTTGCTTGCAGATCCTTTGCAATTTCCTCTATCGCAATCAAACCCGGTGGAAGAGGAAGACCGTCAGGTCCGTAAAATATTTCTGGTGCCGAAGAAGGGGTTGAATCGACAGCGACAGTTGTTTGAGGAGCAAGACTCTCTGAACCGGTTACAGACGGAACTGGTTCAGTAGCACAAGTATTTGCCCCCAGACTAGGATCAGTGTTACTGTCCCTCTGTGGCTGTTGAACTTCTTCTATAGAGGCAGGGTTTCCAGAAATGTTTGGAGTAACCGGAATCTCAGATGTTGTTGGAACACTTGTTCTAACTTTGATAGGAGATTTTGAACCGGTTAAACGAGTTCGCTTTGTCCGTACTGTTTTTGATTCCTGAGACAAAGACGGTTGACTCGTAAGCCTCCACGAACGACGGGGTTTCAATTGACTTTCTTCCACGATTTCGGATTACTCGATCAACCAAAATACAAAAGGGGAAAGTGTGTTTCTGAATTAAATGAATTTTTTAGACGCTTTTAGACACAACTTGCTTTTTCACTTTTAAAGAGTCGAGAAAAAGCTAAAGATGAATCTAGTATCCTTCGATGTTTTAACGAGCCCGAAGTGACAAATGCTTGGATGGACTTTTTCGGTTATAGAGTCTGAAAAAGGCCAAAAGAAACTGCTCTGGAGTTCTAGGCAGAGGGTGTGCCAAACTTTTCACAAAACCGCAGAATACCTTTTAGGGTACGGGCGGTCGATCTTCGTGAATGTTGTGTTCACTGCATTGCGATCAGTAGGGCAGCCGACATGGCTTCCTAAGGATAAAGGATATATGCCTATAGGGGTCTCGCAATATATACGCGACGGTACATGGGAGCACAATCCGTACTAGCGCTATCGTCCCTCAGGAGGAATCACCCACCTTCCACGAGATCGACAGTCACTAGGCTTAACGACGCCGGAACACGTCTCTAGCCTAGACCTCTATGTTGTGCGTTATGTTACAAAGCGTTGTTAAGTTCATTCAATTTATTTTAGGTTGATCTTTTTAAAGTTTGCCTTTCAAGGTTCACCACGAGATGTATGATACAAATTCCTAAATGCAGTCTAAAGATGATAAGCAAGCTTTATATCTTTTCAACTTTGAAAATCCTAGCTACTAAGGGAAAAGAAAGACACCATCTTTTCTCAAAGAGCAATCAGCACACTCTAATGCACTTTTCCTAAATCCAACATGCAAACTATCAAATGCAAAATGCACAATGCAGGTGTTTGTTTTCCCTTTTCTTAGTATTGATGCCTACAAAGAAAGCTTTTTGTACAACTTTGAATTTGCTTTTAAACGATCAATACAAACAAGTTCACTTTTTCGAAATCAGAGAGGGTAGAAGAGATTACACTACTTAACGATTTTCGAAATAAAGACTTGTTTTGACACTTAAAAGAGACAAATTCAAACCAATAAGCAAAAGTAAATCTATAATCAATCTGCAAACAGCCAATGAACTCTCTTCTAAGATCACAATCAATCAGATCTGAATCAAAGGCTACAGGATGACTATTTTACTCATGTAAAGGAAAACTGTAAATGACGCCACAAACACATAAAAACACTCACAGTCTTTTTGTACAAAAGGAGGCGGAATTCAAGCAAAGAAAAGGAGTTATCTGACTGGTACCTATGCTGGTTAAAGGCTGCAAAAACAGAGATCAAAACAGGGAAACAGAGAGCAGAGAACCCCAGCTGCACAAGGCCAAACTGGTTCAGCGCAACCTCAACACTGAGGATTTGACATTCGGCGCAGGTAACCTTCACGGGACCTGCGTTGAAATGCAGACTGCCTTCACAGCAGTTGCACTGAAGGAGAAACTCTCATTTCTCCTGGGTTCTGGGTCACAAATTGCTCAAAAATCAACAGTTTCAGGCCAAATCAGAAACACATGCAAGGTATAATCAAAGGGATGCTTTGAAAGCTACTAAGATCTATCACAAGGATCATAAAATCATTCGTGAATCCATTTTTCAGATCATAGACAAGTCTAGCAACTGGATCAAAGCAGCAACTTTCTACTTTGCATCCGGGAAAAATGCAGTTCAATTGTTGCTGTCAAGTCTATGATGCAAACAATGATAGAAACACAAATAAAAATGACTAAACAAATCTCCCCAGCGGAGTCACCAATTTGTTGTGGGGAAAAATGCCTATGCAGGACGATCCTATCCACCTAAGGTGCGACAGTGCCTTAGCAACAAACGAGTACAGCTATACTGGTTTCTTCCTTTATGAAATGTGAAAGAAGAGAGATCAATAGACTTACCGGTGTCTTCCGTTTGTCCCTCGATCCAATCTCCCTTCTCTTTGGGTGTTCACAACTACTTGCCTTCTTGCTTATCCAGCTACAACTTCTTGCAAGATCACAAGAGAACAACTACTTGCGACAAGAGAACAGCTACTTGAAACAAGAGAAGAACACTACACAAAGACAGATGTTCACATTCATAACTGGTTTAGGATTAGAAGTAAACCAAATACACTAATACATTCATACATCAAAATACATCAGCATATAGGAGAAACCAAGATAGCTTTATTGATGAATAACAAGGTTCAGGAAGAGATACAACCCAGAGGGCTCCAATCCAGCATCTCCTTCCCAGCAAATGGAATTCCTATCTTCAGCCCCTTCAAAGCATTAAGCACCCAATGATTTTGGTCTCAAACCAACAACAATTCTTTGCAATAACAAAATTCCAGCCTCTAGATCTCATGGAGAAGAGATCCATATATAGATGTTTGGAGAGAGGATGAGTCAGCTTGAGATCTGACTAGTGTCCTCTCCCTCTGTCAGTTCTTGATTCCACTTGGAGGTTCTTGCTTCCACTTGGAGATTTGGAACCTCTTACTCATCACCAGTCGAATTCCCTGAGGCAAGTGTCATTTTGGAAGCTTCCTGGGTTTTGACACCTTGAGAAATGAGCCTGCCACTTGTCCATTCTCGTTCAGCGCAGGTGGCCTTTGTTCCAGTTGACATTCAACGCAGGTAGCCAGTGTTGGCTTTGACATTCAGCGCAAACAGCTAGTGTAGCCACTGAAATGATCCTGAATTGACTTGTTTTTGAGCAGTTTTTAGGTGGAGAACTTTTGTGAATTGCTGTGATTTGTTAGCCTTGTTCCTCTAGAGGTAGGAACAACATGTTTAGGGACTTTGGATCCCTTAGATTATGGACATTTCATGCTCAATGCTGTAAGGCACAAAAATGTCTATAACAGGTTGTTGATGAGAAAATGTGCCGTGCACTAGTAACTGGTCGCCTTCATCCTCTGGGTGCATGCGATAGGTCAAGGACAAGAGGACTGCATGGCGGATGCATGGGCAGGACGGGAATAGATATCAGCCGTTGGATCAAATGAGTGGAGATCTCTCGGTGGGAGGTATCAGGTGGAAGCGAGGGTAGACAATCGTAAGCTGTTGGATCTCGGGTGGGCAGATCGGACGGTCATCAGGCGGAGGAGATGCATGAGAGATAACGAGCGGGGACAGAGGATGGGTAGTAAGCGGTATTTATCGCACAGCCATTGGGGCTTCAGTGGTAATCGTACAAAGGTGTGCAATTCCATTAGAACTATGATGCATGGTGGACGGTACATGACGACAACTGCTTTGATCCCGAGTTAACACATGGTTGGTTTGCAGGAGCGGGAGGAGTGAATGTCGTTTGATCGTGGCAAAGAGGATCGGACGGTGAGAAAACAAATGAGCATGTTATCCATTGAATGCAACATGGAACTATTGGATTGGGACGTGGCGATCGATGGCTATGATTAAAAGGCGACTAAGGTTATGGAGGTGTAGGGTCATGTGGTGAAGCTACTATGGAGCTTTAGACTTATCGCTTGGGGGCTTGAAGGAATAATGGATTATGCTGAGTTTTGGAGGGAAAAAAAAATATGGCGGGGGTTATGAGAATGTGAGCAGAATGAAGGGGGAAGAGAAGGATGACTGATACGGGTCCTTTGTGAGCATAATCAACACAGCCAGAGATGTATTTGACCCTCAAATTTTGAGGTATGTAGCAGAGCTAACAGTGCCTTTCTTATTTGAGAGACCAATGGGGACACAAAAATGAAAAACGTAAGTCCTTCAACCTTACCTCACTTCCATAGATTGACTACCAAAGACCCTGATACCTTCATGTTTGAGTTTTTTTGTCCTCTGTCGAACCTATAACTATGCAGAAGACGAGCAGAAGTTGAAACTATTTCCCTCTACCCTCAAGGATGCATCATTATGCTGGTTCATGGGGTTACCTAGAAACAATATCACAACATGGGCTCAAATGCAACAAGCCTTTAACAAAAAATACTGGGACTACTGCAGGTCAAAGGATACCGAGGAAGAAATCTTGCGAATGACCATGGGAAGTGATGAATCTTTAGAAGAATATGAAGAGAGGTTTTAACTCATCTATAAAAGGGTCAGATGCACACTTGACCATGAATCACTGAAGTTGGTTATGCTATAGGAGTCCCTGAAGACCTTCTAGATACCCTCCATTTGCTGGCTGGGGGAGACATCTACTAACTGCCTTATGATGATAAAAAGACTGCGTTTAGAAACCATTCTAGGTCAGCTAGAAAGAGAGGTAGGGGAGGTCAACCTTTAGCCAGTACATCCTCATCCAGTTCATCCCTTAGAAATGAACTTGAGAATCGGCTAGAAGATTTCAAGAGCAAGATGAGGCAGACTCTTGTCATGCAAATGGATACCTTGCATGTCAAAAGGAAACAAGAGGAAGCTAAGAGGGCTTTGGCCATCTTTTGTCCCAGGTGCACTAGAAAGCATCCTAGGAACGAATGTCCATTACACTCTATAGAAGTGTGTTTAGTCTGTGAAGAAGACCATCCTACGAATCAGTGCCCTTCCTTGCCCAGAATTAAAGCTGCATATCAGGGGTCTGAAGGAGCCACTGAACCACTCTATTTCGTGAACGAAAGGAGGCCACATGGACCCATACCTTACTAGCAGGGAATGCAAGGGACATCCCAGACCTATTACAACCCCAATCAAGCCACTTCCATGCCTTCTTGGGGTCCCCCTGCTCATCCTTCCTGGTCCACACCCCCTCCTTGGTCGTATCCATCCCAATACCATGCTCCTCCATTTGCTCATTCGTTTCACTCTTATGCTCAGCCACAACCTCAGTGGAATGCACTTCATCAGGGGTGGAGGCCCCAGTACAACTCTCCTCCCACTCTTTTGCCTCCACCACCTGCTCAAACACAACCATTGCCTCTTGCTCCACCCAGGAAACCCCAAATACCTATTTAACTAAACCCAAACCCTAATAACAAACAGGACCAGCATGTATATACTGGAGAAACATCATTCCCGACCTATGCTGTGGAGATTTAGGAGATTAACCTACGATCTAGGAAGGTTCTCCTAGATAGCCAACCTCCCCCTAAGAAGAGAGAGGAAGAAAAATAGTAAAGTGAACCAAAAATCATTCTACCCTTTCCTGAGAGACTAACTGGAGCCACACAACCGTCCCCAGAAGAAACTAAACTTCTGGGAGAACTAAAACAGTTATGTGTAAAGATACCACTTCTCCAAGCCATAAAAGATGTAGTTATCTACAAAAAGTTGATCAAGGAGAAGTGCTTTAGGCACCCAGGCAGGTGCAGGAGAGATGCTCGAACTATCAATGTCATAGGACAATTGTCCAACCTAATGTTGGGACAGGTAATATATCCGAAATATCTAGACCCTAGGAGTCTTGTATTCGATGTCCACATCAATGGCACCATAATCCCCCATACCCTGATTGATCTAGGGGCTACCATTAATGTGATGACCAAGGACACTATGCTCAAGCTCAATGTTCAGGGTTCCCTGAGAAAGACCACAACAGTACTGCAGCTAGTAGACTGCTCCATCGTGACCCCTGAGGGGATTGTAGAAGATTTAATGGTCTCTATTGATTCCTGGGAGTACCCTGCCGACTTCCTGGTTCTCCAGCCAAAAGCAAAGCTCACTGGGTATCCTCTCATCCTGGGAAGGCCCTGGTTCGCTATTGTAGATGCCTACATCAGTTGTTGAGCTAGGAACATGATAATCAAGAATGAGCATATGTACAAATAGCTATTCCTATATCCTCCTGCCCAACCTATGCTAGAACATGATTTACCTCTCTGGTTGGAGGAGGAAGATGAGATTAAACTCTATTCCGCACCATTGTGCACAGTGGAAGCTACCATGGGGGGTCCAAAAACTGAGGATGATCTTATTGGGAACTTGATTCAGAATCCACCCCCAGTGTGTTTCCATTAGAAGAGCTGGTGGAAGAAACCCAAACCAATCCTTTAGTTGATCTCTGTGTGGCTGATTTGACCTCTCTTCGAGTTAAGAATGTGGAATTTGGCTTAGAAATAACCTTGAAGATCAACTCATCCCTATCCACCTCTCAAGAGAAAGAACTATGTAACTTATTGAAAAATCACTTGGATTCTTTTGCTTGGAGCTATAAGGAGATGAAGGGAGTCCACCCTTCAGTCTGTACTCATCAAATTTACATTAAAGAAGATTGTAAACTAGTCAGGCAGCCTCAAAGGAGGATGAATCCAGCCCTTAAGGACATTGTCAAAGAAGAACTACAAAATTTGCTCGATGCAGGATTCATCTACCCTATTTCTCACAGTGAATGGGTTTCTCGTTTGGTGCTAGTTCCAAAGAAAAACGAGAAGTGGAGAATTTGTGTAGATTATCGGGAACTAGACAAGGCCACCAAGAAGGACCATTTCACTTTTCCTTTCATAGATCAAGTGTTAGATTGATCCAGGTGGATCTTGGTGGCCACCTGCCAATTCCACCTGGACCCCCACCATTGTTTCTCTCAGCATTTTCAGTTTCCTTAATTGTAGCACAACTTACTATTTTTAGCAGTTTTTCGGGTCCTGAACTTCCGGAGCCGTTTTGAGGCCCTAAACGACGTTTTTTGGGAAATCTACCGCCAATTTTTTTTTGATAAAAATCTTCTTTTCCGTCGTAGTCCTCGGAGAGATCTTTCCAACAGGCTATCATGCGCGTCAAACGGAGATAATACAACCAATTCGCGACCCCGGGAAGTTGGCTGTCCAACTCACCCCAAAACGGGGCCCACAATTTGGCGTTTCATCTTCTAGGGTTAGGTTTTGGAATGTGAAGGGTTTTCCATTGTTTATAAATAATAAATAGGCCTTCGAGCCTCATTGTAAAGAAAGTTTGGAACAGTTCAGAGGCATGTAGCCGACACATCTCTTCTCAGAGATAAGCTACCATCGCCCTAGCTGGGTTATTTCTATTTCTATTTGTAAGCATATTTCAGTATTTTCCATTAATGAAATGAAGTATTATTTCCACTGCATATCTGTCTTTATTGTTATCTCTATATTTTATTGCGTTCCTATTTAAATCCAGATCATAGATGGCCTGGCAGGGAAGAAGTTCCCCTTTCTGGATGGGTTTAGCAAGTACAACCAGATCCAAATCAGCCTGAAAGACCAAGATAAGACCACTTTCACTTGTCTTTGGGGTACTTTTTCATACCGGGTCCTTCCTTTTGGGTTGTACAATGCTCTCGCCACTTTCCAGAGAGCAGTACTGAGCATATTTGCTGAACTGGTTCATGATTTAGTGGAAATCTTATGGATGACTTTACCCCTTATGGTTTTAACTTCCAGGAAGCTTTGACTAACCTCGGAAACATTTTAGCCAAGTGTATCAAAATGAACTTGTCCCTTAGTCCTGAAAAATGATAATTCCTGATGACTGAAGGACTGTGCTAGGTCATATAATTTCCCAGCAAGGATTACAGGTGGACCCCAATAAAATTGGAATCATCCAAAGGGTCCCACCTCCTCAAAAGGTAAGAGATGTTCAAAGTTTCCTAGGCTTCGCAGGGTATTATAGAATATTCATCAAATATTTTAGTAAGCTAGCCTCTCCATTGTTTGCTCTTTTGGGAAAAGATGTTCAGTTCATATGGACTGAAAACTGTCAAGAGGCTCTAGATGCCTTGAAAGGTAAACTGGTAACTACCCCAATTTTGAGAGGTCCAAACTAGGCCCTACCTTTCCACATTCACACAGATGCCTTGAACAAAGCGATAGGAGCAGCCTTAGGGCAAGTTGATGAGAAGCTGCCTTATGCCATATATTTTGTCAGTAAAAACTTGTCCAAGGCAGAATTAAACTACATTGTAACCGAAATGGAGCTCCTAGCTATTGTCAATTCCCTAAATAAGTTCAAACACCACAGCACCGGCTATCAAACATTCGTACACATTGATCATACTGCAATTAGGTATTTGATGAATAAACTGGATATAAATTCTTGTATTATTAGATGATTACTTTTATTGCAGCAATTTGATTTGACCATTGTTGATAAACCAGGTAAGGAAAATGTTGTTGCTGATTTTCTATCTAGACTAGATCTGTCTGCAGGTGAAGAAGGAATGGTGGATGACCAAATGCCAGATTAACACCTATTTGCTATTTTAGTACTCTCTCCATGGTTTGATGATATAGCAAATTACTTGGTTTCAGCACAGTTTCCGCCACACCTGTCCTCAAAAGAGAAGAGCAAGATCGCGAGGAAAAGTGCCCCATTCACCTGGACTGGGGGCAATCTTTTTAAACTCATCCTAGATCAGATTTTGAGGCGATGTGTCAAGGAGGAGGAAGTTTTTTACATCCTCATAACTTTTCATGATGGGCCCTGTGGAGGCCATTTTGTAGCAAAGAGGATTGCCTTCAAAATTCTGCAAGCAGGTTACTATTAGCCCACTCTTCATTAAGATGTCAAGAGATATATCAATCAATGTGACCAATGTCAAAGGATGGGGAAACCTACTCCAAGGGATGAGATGCCCCTACAACCTCAAGTGACTTTTGAGCCATTTGCGAAGTGGGGCATGGAGTTTGTGGGTCCTATCAACCCTCCTTCAAAAGAGAAATCTTATATCATTGTGTGTACTGATTATCTGACAAAATGGGCAGAAGAAAAGGCGATCAAGGCAGCAATAGAAGAAAAAGTAGTTGAGTTTTTGAGGGAAAATATCTTCTACAAGTTTGGCTATCCAAGAGAGTTAGTCACAGATCAAGTGAGTCAATTTACCTCTAATCTGATTGAAGACCTTATCACACATCACAAGATTAAGCACAGAACTTCCACCTCTTATCATCTGCAAGCAAATGTATAGGTGGAAGTCACTAACAGAGCTTTGGAAGGGAATTTGAATAAGGTAGTGAGCAGTAGCAGAAAAGATTGGGCAGATCGATTGGTTGAGGCCACCTAGGCCTATAACACCACATGGAAACCCACCACAGGGTTCACACCCTATGATCTGGTCTATGGGAAGAAGGCTCTGTTGTCAATAGAATTTGAATATAACACATCAAGGATGGCAGCTCAGCTGGACCTAGATCTTAGCCATGCACAAAAGGAAAGGTTACTTCAGCTAAATGGATTGGATGAACAAAGATTGCAGGCCCTTCTCCACTCAGAGGTAGTCTAACTTCAAAGAAAAATATGGCATGACAGACACCTCAAAGAAAAACAATTCCAGCAAGGAGATTGGGCGCTGTTGTATGATTCAAGATATAATGATTTCAAGGGAAAACTAATGACAAGATCGCTGGGACCATACACAGTAGAAAAATGCAATGACAATGGTTCAGTCCTGATCCAGTCATTGATGAAGAATCCATCCCCATGCTCGTCAATGGGCATAGGTTGAAGATCTACAGGAAACCCCTTTCCAATCAAGAATTCATTGAGAATCTGAGGAAAACAATGTTGGTAGTGGAGCAAGTCTCTGCCTCCACTCCACCCACACCCTGAGTTAAAAAAAAAAAGAGAAAAAAGAAAAAAGAAAAAAAACAGAAGGAAGAATAAAAGATCCCTAGGTGAAAACCTCTTGAAGGTGCCCAGGCCAGGTAGTGAGGGTGAAAACCTCCTGGAGGCACCCCAGCTGTCTCATAAAAAAAAGGGAGGGGGGGAAGGAAAAAAACAGAAAAAAACCTAACTTATTTTAAATGCATTAAAGATTGCAGGAGGGTCAGACAAGAGAAAAAGGACATGGCTAGGCTGCATACAACCTTGGTAGTTCATCCCTCCATCGCCACTATCTTTTCCCAGGCCTTGGTCTCGCTTGTTATAAAAATTTTGCATCATACAGGAAACTTTGTGCATTCTACAGGAGGCTCCTGTAGAAACTATAGAGAGCACAAACTCAAGTTCAGAGAAGAATCTGAGGGCTAGAAATTTTTCCAGAAGGCCTGTGGACCTCCCTAGCACCATTCATCCTCCTATTTCTCCATTCCATCCATGCACACCCACATTTCCACTCACTTTTCATTCCCTGCACAGAAAACACAGAAACTATGTTTCTTTCATTTTTTAAACAAAAAAAATGATGAATAAAATAGCAACACTCTTCACTTGTTTCTTACCTGATGCACTCCAAATGTCTCTTTAGTCCCTACTCAAGCATTAGCCAGAAATTTTAGAGGGAGAAGCAGCTACAAGAAATCTTGCAGGATTCCTGTAGCAGTTGATCCCTTAAAAAAAACAAGCTCCAGAGGCAGGATCAGTGCATCCAAGATGTATGCACATGCAAGGAGTGGTTCCTGATCGAAAATCATCAGCATAAGACACCAGTTTAGAGGCCATGAGTGCCAATAGCAACAAAAATAAAAAAACAAAGTGCCAAAGTCTGAGCATGCAGAGAACAGTAGCGATTTACAGGCAAGTGGCTAAACCCATTCCTCTATTGCATGAATATTATTTAGGAACTGCATGAACCATTGAGATGGTCGTGATTAAACGAAATTGGTGGCCAGCTAACTGGCCACCATCATTCAGTTCAAACCACCCTAATTGAGTTTAAACAAGCCTCGTCCAATAAAAACAGCAGTTGAGAAGATGCAGTCAGCACGTGTGGACTGTCAACTCAGGAAGAAAAAACTCAGAACCAATAGTGGTGGTGGCATATAATGGGAATGATGGAAGTGATGGTAGGTAGGAAACATGAAATACCATAATGGCACTGGAGTAGGACCAACGGTCTGGATAGGGATAACGTACCGATCATGCCACCTCACCTTGTCATCACAGATCACGCCATCAGCTTAAGTACACTATGGTTGAAGCCTCCGCCACCTTTTGTTTTCATTTGCATCAACGCATTCTCGACTACAGCAACTCACCTACCACCTTTAGAACATCGAGCCAATCGTTCTTTGCTAGTTTTTAAAACCCTTCCACTTATCGGGCTCTACAAGAGCATTATCTCATTCTAAAGGAGCAGGAACACTGTCTACAGGAGCCTTTCTATAGGAAGGCCAGAGAGCAGCTCCACAGAGGAAAAATTCAAATTTTTTTCCAAATTCGAGCTCGAAAAGAGGTAGACTCAGAAACCCACTCTGCATATGATATATCTACACAAGGTTGTGGGATTAGAAGCAAAGTACTAGGTTGAAAAAGGAAGGGAAAGTGAGCTCAAAAGTCTGCCTGTGTTTTTCTGAATTCTATATAGTCTCTCCATTTTCTTCTCTGCACTGAAAGTCTGTGTTTTTCTTCCGCGTATTCTTCGGTAAAGAAGAGGTGCAACCATAGAAAATAAAACCTATGAAAAAGTGTCAATTTGCATTTGGAATCCTGTTTATTTTGTGAGAAGAAAGAAAAGAATTGTTTTAAATACTCTCTGTTTTGTCAAAATATTGATTTCCTCAACAAAAGAAAAAGCCCGAGAAGTACATTCAGGTTGAGAATAGGGTCTGAAGGGAGGAAAAATTGAAAATTGTTGTTGTGAAAAGGAGACACATGAAAAATTCCCTCTCTGGTTCCAAAAAGACAAGCCTTAATTGTCCCTCTGTTTTTGGTCTTGAAATTTGCCACCTTCCTCCACACCTGAGAATTTCTAACAGTCACTAAACACCATGACATGAGGTTTTATGAGAAAGGAGACTTTGAACACCAACAAATTGTATGAACACCCAAAAGTGGTAGCCCTCTTCACTAGGGAAAATTGGATGCCTTTCTTTTAGAGAATTCATGGATATGATGATGAGGTGACAGAGGAATTTTTAATGTCTTTCAAACCCCATTCAAAAACCCATGCTATAGTCAGTTTTAGGGGTTTGACCATAGAGCTTACACCAGAATTCATTAGCAGAGTCACAGATCTTCCACTTGGGCTCCCCTGGGGTAAAGAGGAAAAACCACTAGGACAGGTTGTTAAAAAGACATTTCTCCAGCCTGATGAACATCTTGCAGAGTATAAGAATGGGGTCAGAAGGACAAGTATACCTCATCGATGGGGTGAGGTCAGCTCCTATATCATGAAATGTATCTCCTATAAAGGAAGATACAGTATAGTCTATGGTTATCACTTCAGACTATTGCACGGATTAAGATATGGAATGGACCTACCTGCATCTAGAAAACTCAGTCTCCCATATTTCCTCCTCCAATCTTTGATAGAGTGTGGCACCAAGTTGAATGCAGGGGTTCCAAACCAACTGGCCCACCATGGGCTCATTAAATTGCTGGTAGAGGATGCCCTCCACACATACACCATCCCTATAGCCTGGAAAATTTTCAGGAACATGTCTAGAGAAGATGACATCAAAACTCTTACTAATGACCTTAGCCCATTTGGCAGTGAAGAGGAACAGAAAGAGGAACTTGAGAAGGAAATCCATGAGGAAGCACAAAATATTCAAGTAGAAGAAGAAAACGAGGAAAAACAGAAAGAAGGGGAGAAACATGACAAAACCATAGTTGAACGTAAGGCAAAAAAGAAAACAGCATCAAAAGGAAAGAAGAGGAAGAGGACAAAAGCTGAGAAGAAGAAGCCCAAGAAAGCTCAGAAAACGACTGCCACAGGAAAGGCAGAAACTCAACAAGAAAAGGAGAAAACAACACCAAAGACAGCAGAAACAAAAATAGAAGCAACAGACAGGCAAAACTGCAGGGATGAAGAAGAAAAATAGCAAGAATAAGTGTCTCCTGAGACACTAGCAAGGGAAGTAGCGGCTGTTCTTACTGCACTTAGGACTCCAGCTAAGAAAAAGGGAAAAAGAAAAAGATAGACATCTATGTATTTCAAAGCTCAGAGGAGCACCAGAATTAAGGTGGGCAAGCCCCAGCCACCTTCGAAAGAACCCATTATCGTTGAGGATGCACCTATTGTAACAAGGGAGGAATCTCCCTCCAAAATCTCTATCACTTACGAGAGAGGGAGTCCTAAGACCTCCACCTGGAAGGAAAGGATCAAATTAGTGGACTTTAAAGTAGTACTACAAGAGGCACAAAACTCTTTACAAGAGACACTGGCCAAGCTCAAAGAAACTGAAAAATTGGAAAGGAAGGCAGAGGAACGGTCCCAAGAGGAAGGTAAGGCAAAAGAAATACCAGAGCCTGGACCTCAGCCTAACTTAGGCTCCTATTACAATCTTCTAGAAGGAGGGATGATCATCCCACAAAAATTCGCAGTGCCTCTTTTCTTCAAACTAGAAAAGGAAAGAGTTAGGACCCACACCTGGATGCAGATTGCCAAATATAAAGGGGTCAAAGATATAGGGCACATGGGAAACAAGTTGAGAGAGATGAGTAGAGAATTGGGCATGGTAAGGCACACAAAGAGCATCAGAAGAGCTCAACTACAAGAGGAAGATGAATTGTTGAAAAAGCAGCTACAAGAAAGGGAACCTCAAGGAGGGAATAAGCTGTCAATCTTGGAAGGACAACAACAAAAAGAGGGACTCCAGGTAGATAGTGAGTATCATGGAAACAACAAGAAGAAGAATAACCACAGACAGATAGTGAGACACTGATGAAATAGTAGCAAGAAAACGAATCCCAGGCAGAAACTAAAGTGTTGATTTTGAAAAGGAAGCTGCAGGAAAAGGAAGCCCAGTTAGCCTGCATGGCTAGCTGGGCAATGGAGGCCTTGCATTGTAGAAAGCCAGCTAGATCATATGCACTATATCTCAAAGATCAGTGGCTCCAATTCCAGATTAAGACACTGGCCCATAGGGGCACAATACCATTTCAAGATCATGGTCAATTTATGCATTTATGTGATCATAGTTCAATCGAGGATAAAGAAAAGCTAGCAGAATTTTACCTACACAACATGGCACTTCCTTACATGAATTTATGGGATCTAAATGCTGCATTGGGAGAGTTACATCTCATGGCTATGGCTTCTTGGTTGAGCCATGAAGAAAAGAGAGCAGTGGAAATTCAGAAAATAATGGAAAAAGAGCTAAGTGAGCCCCTGATGATAAGAGCAGAACCAGCATAAACCTTGGCTCTCATCTATGCTCACCAACACCTTGCAGCCAATCCTCAAGTTCTTCCTGACTATGTTGATAAGCTAGCATAGGCTATTGCTCACTTTGAAGATATGGAGACATTGTTTGGGGATGACTGCCTTCATGCCTGCATGAGAAGGTGGAATACATTGTCACGTAGCCTAAGCATCAGGGATTATCACTCCCCAACTAGAATGAGGGAAGCCATGAGGAGAGTGCCCCTATATAAGAAATCAATTCAAAACTTGAAAGCTAATTGGATTGGTCTTAAATTTAGTCCTCCACTGTTGCTAGGACTATTGGAATGAGTTAAGGAGGAGGAAGAACAAAAATAATGGGAGGAAGTGGATAGGAAAGAAGGTTTCCATGACAGAGAGGAAGACATCACATCAGAGGCTTGGGATGTCAGGGAATCTATCAGAGCTAGTAAGGATGAAGAACAAGATTAGTTTCTCAGAGGATGAGCAACCCATTCAACAGGGGGTGATGATGAGCCCTAGAAATGGGTAACTATATGGGCTCATTTTGCCTCTTATTTCTATTTAATCCACCATTCTTAGTATTTTTGTGCATGTTTTTGAATATATTTATGTCAATAGAGTGAATTGGGTTAGTCACTTTGCCATGTAGTCTAATGAGTGTTTATTGCAGATTTTTTGGACAATTTTGGACAAGGACAAGGAATTTATGAGCACATGGCAGCTAAACTTGAGGAAACAAGGAAGAGGACTTGTAGGGAGGGTGTCTCCTTCATTAATGACCCCTTTCCTTGAATCCTCCATCAGCAACTCAGAGCACAAAGGCCCACATTGATGATTCCAAGGGGCAGCCGAGCAAGTCAAGTAGGACTGCTATTATCTTCAGTTCTAGGTAGCCGATCTCCTTGATTTTAGGAGGACTGTTGGGAGTCCCCATTTGTATAAATAAGAAGGCTTCGAGCCTCAGTAGGTTAGCCAATTCTTAGAATTTTTTTCATTTTTGTTAAGCACTATACTCAACTCATTTTCGAGCTCTTTTTTAGAATAGTTTATGTGATGTAACTGTTATTTTGATAATGAAGATGAACCAAGTTTTGAGCGAGCACTGATATTTTTTAGAGGGCTGAAGCTCTTGGGTTAGGTTCCAACCCAAGCTACCCAGCAACTCCCATATGTAATTATATGTTTTGTTTCCATTCATGAGTTAATTTATGTTGCTTAAATTCATCTTACTTTGTTAAATTAGGTTGCTTTTGATGATTAGCATAGTTGTTTTTGTATTAGTTGTGCAAGTAGGTTGTTGCAATGAAAAACTAATATTCAAAAAGGCCATATCAAGTCTTGATCTCCTTTCTCCCTTCATGGGGCCATGATTTGAGGTCAAAGCACTACTGTTGCCACCAAAAGCACAGTTTTTTTCTCTTCCATACAACTGCTAATGTGATCCTTTGATTCAGAAAAGTTGATATTGGTTTAGATTCAATTGCTTAGATAATTCCATGTCCTTTTACCATAGTTATCTTGCATGCTTTTCTGTTCATAAGATACTGTTCAACATTTTCTGGTTTTAGGTTAGAAATTAGGTTAAGCTAGACATAACTCTGTTTTTTTAGTTCTTTCTTTGGTCAGTTTTGATAAGTAAGCATGCAGGTCTCTTGCAGGACATCCCAGCTCATCATTCCTCCATGCAACAGATAGCACTAGCTCACTTCTCCCTGATTTCCCAACTCATTCGCAACATCTCGCCAATCTACCCTAATTTCTACGTTTTTCCATAAATTTGTTTTCTTGCCCATTGAACAAATCCAACCATCTCATTCGTCCCTGACCTTCCTTGACAAGTTCTAGACCCCTCAACACCTTCATCTAGCCTTCATTTCCCCTTTCCCATCACTTTTCCACGTTCAAACCTCCAAAAACCACTTTTGGCCTCCTCCTATAGATCCTCCTGTACAACCTCCTGTAGATCCCCTACAGCCTCCTGTAGAATTTCCTGTGAGTGATTTTTCTAAGTCTGATCACAATGGAAGTATTCAGAAGGGTACCAGGGGCTTCTTAGGACCTCTCCACACCTTCCTCACCTTCTACAAAAGCCAAATCCATCTTCCTTTTCCACCAAACCTCTGCACAGTCACAACCGTTAAATCAAAAGCATAATAATTCCACATAAAAATACTCAAAAATACAAAAAGATGATTTCTTCACATTTATTTTCAAAAGTAGCTTGAATAAATGTAATCTACCTTTTCAGTATTCAATGGAACTCATTCAGTAGTTTCCATCTCTTTTTACGAAAGTAGGGCTAGTGGGTAAACTAGGGTTTGCTAGGGTTTTCTAGGGTTTGCATTTCATTTCAGTTTTCCTTGTCTTTCTGCAAGTAGAATATCCCCTGTAGAGTTAGTTTCCTTTCATCATAGTTAAATCTTCTTTTGAGAACTCATAGAATTTGGCTTAAGCTCTTAGCGAACATGTGCCAGCTGATCAAGTGACAACCTGCATTAAGAGCTAGTACTTGTGCATACAACATCGTTACCAACTACCAGGTTGATAAAAGTAAAGAAGGAAGCCCCAGGAGTTGCAGCATTATTGCTACAATACTGGAGCCCACCAAAAAGTAGCTATATTCAGAACACTGAAGGAACCAGTAGAATGGGCTTATCCATATTGGAGTACAAAGTTTTGGCATGTGTTGGAATGTTACAATGTATCTACTACATAGGACAATGATGATCCACAAAATATTACCATTCTAGAAACAAAAGGACAATGTGAAATCAAAGGACTGAAGATGGAAAAACTGGATGTATCAGAACCTTTGAAAACTCGACAAGTAAACATTGGATCTGAAGCAGAGCCTAAGTTTGCGAAGATCAGAGACTATTGGGACGAAGATATATCTGATAAGGCAACTGAGCTATTGCATGAGTACCAGGATTTATTCCCAATGAAGTTTTCAGATTTTAAAGGAATCATCTGATATTTAGTTGTTATGTAGATCACATTGAAGTCAGACATTGATAGAGGGAATTACTCCCCTAGGGATTTTTGGGCTGAAACCCTAGCAAACTGAAAGTTATCTATTCAAAGAAACATGCATTCGTACAGCCATTATGCAATTGGAAGCAAATTCTATGATAAGGGTACGTACCTTTGGTCCTACGTTTGAGAAGGCCTTTAGGGTCCAAATCCTTCTTGGAGTTCCCTTGTTCTCTTTTGTCCTACAAAACAACCAATTCAAAGAACACAACAGTATATGGACAAAACTTATAAAGAAACCATCTTCATGTTATAAAGAAAGGTAGTTAGTTATAAAATCCAAACAACCATTTACATATGAATTCTAAACATGACTATCATTAACATAAAGAAGATTCATTTCGGGAACCAAGACATGTGTTTCTTTTATTATAGACAAATAAAGTACATAAAAAGGAATATGTTCACCTGAATCACCTTCATCAGGCTCCAAGCAAAGCTTCTTTCCAGATCCGTTCCAGCCTCAAGCCTCTAACAAAAATCCTTCCATGACTCTCTCCATGATGTCATAAATGGTGGATGAACATCAATGCACAAGGAAACAAAGGTTTCCTGTACAAAATGGTGGAAGTGCAAAAGGCACAAGGGACTTCAGACCTAGTCAAGGGAAAAATCTCAGCATAATAACCTTTCTCTCTATTCTCTCCTCCTTAGGCCTTCCCTTTGAGGTCTTTTTATACCATCTCCAAAGTAGTTTTTTAGTTAGGAGTTGGTTGGGAAGAGTTGGGCCACATGCACTAACAGGTGATCAGCAGGTAAAACCCGCGATCTCCGCCCGAAAATAAGGAGTGTTATATTTTTTAAGTGTTTTAATACATACACGCGGGTTGGCTATACACCTACCCGTGTATACACGCATTTAACTCAGGGCAATGTCGCGTATAAGGGATAAAACACTATTTTTTAAATTTTAGGACCAGGTCTGGAAGGAGGGGTTACCCTAGGCCATGGGTACAGCATCACAAACCATAAGAGTGACATTTGGAGCTATGACAGATGCCCCCTAATATATGAGGTCAGAAGGGGTACATGATGGCCGAAATATATTATGCGAGTACATGGAAAGGAAGTCTGTCAAAAACCGAGGAGGACTTCACCAGAATTCAGCCTACCAAGCCACCAAAGGAGATCAGAAAGAAACACTGTCTGAGGCGGGCATACCCATGCTCAGAAAAAGTAAAGCATGTCCGCATATCAAGTACAAGTGGATCCACTAAGTATACAAGTATAAATGACTGAAAGATACATAATGGATCATCTGATCATAATGAACAAGTATATGTCTGAATATCACATATAGGACTGTCAATGATGCTGAAAGATGCAACGGATCACTGATATCAAAGACTGATCCCCAAAAGGTACCAACTGAACATGATGGAATAGGATGGTACTACACTGCAAACTCAAGTGCCAGCATATAGAATGTCGCCATGACTGACTGCAACATATAAAGTAGAGTGGTATCAACTAGCAGCAACAGGAGCAACTGTCAAGTGAACCAATGAATGCTGATACAACCTGAGGTCTTCACCGACCACCGTGGTACATTTCTACACCATGGTAATAAATGATTTGAAGTCGACCATGTGAGAAATCATTTGATTACCGGTCATTGATGTATAACGTTAACAAACGCGAGACTACTCACCGACAATGATAATGAGTGTCAAGGTACCCAGTACAATCTAACAAGTGTGAATAGATGAGCTGGAGTCGAACACCTGTAAGAATCTATCGATAGGAGAAAATGATGGTTTCCCACTGTCGATAGCAAAGGATCTGCCACTAATGACTGCAAACCCCAAGGTACTGCCAAATGGACTCTAGATCTTTGCCCCAGAGTAATGAGTCGGAGTCGATAGGGAAAGATCTGCTAGAAGGAAGGCATTAAGGCATCCTTCATCAATCTAGCGCGAGTGTAACCCGTAGGCCAATAATGTGGAAGGAATCGGACGAAAAAGATGTAGTAAGCCAAACGAAGTACGTTTCCGGCATACACAAGATGTGGCTAGCGCACGACAGAAACCCTCTGAACCAACCAATAATGAAAGCTGACACAGTAGGCGAGGTATCCACCAATAGGGTCAAATGGAAACCAAGGTACTGCACGAATCCCAATGTGTGATAATGTATGCTGATGTCGAACACAAGGGAAACCACTCAGTCAAAGACCCATGATATTGATCGATGCTGAGAACAAGGTAACCTATCAATAATGAAAATAGGGCCAGGGTGCAGCTCTAGGCCTGTCCTCAGAGCAAGATGTCGTCGTCAATACGGACAAGACCCGCCAGCAAGAAGTAAATGGGGACCTTCTCAAACCAGCACGAGTAAAGGACCAATATAACTGATGTGATGATAGACATGACACTGACAACCAGGGATGGACGACTGAAAAATGAGTCAAGAGACATCGCAGAGAGGTCGACTCAGGCTAACTTCCCTTGAACAAAAGCACGACTCAATGTGACTATGTGGCAGCATATGATGACTCTGTATAAGTTCACCATGTAGGAGGCATGAACGAACCCTCCATATGACTGGAAGAGATAACCAATCGGTGGAGAACTGACTCAATAACAACGTTATGGTGTACCTAAGTCAAACTAAATCCCACCCATACGGAGGAGACTTTGTTTTGAGTGCCTTGTTCAATGGCGACACGACTGACTCTAGCTGCCAACGATAAATGGAAATAATGTCCCGTTCCCGCTCTTTTTTTGGAACATTTAATTTTTTTTTGTCTTTTTCTGTTAAGCCGGAAAAAGAATAAAAGAATGCTATGGTACAGTGAAAAGAACGAGTGTCGGTGAAACAGATGATCTAGTTCCTGGTAAAGGAATGTTCCTATGCTCAATGCAGGGAGGTGAAAACTGGTCAGTGACACTCAAAGGTATGTTCTTTCCACGGGTCAAGGTGTGTCAAGCTGCAGAAATCAAGGGAATGCAAGGTTGATTTTGCAAATGTCATGGTCAAAAGTTGGCTTAAACACGAGTCCAAGTGAAGCTGGCTCTAGGCCAAAAGGTGCAAGTGGTCAACATACAAATGCAGTAGTGCAACTCAACACAAAGGAGCCTCTAGGGTATAAGGCTACAACAAAGCGAAGAAGCTAAGAGGAATGAGTCTTCAACGCATAAGTCATGGCCGGACTACAGAGGACTCCCGAGCCTAAGGATGAAAAATCAGCATGAGTGCCAAGCGAAAACAAGGTACTAACTAGGGCACCCATGATAAGGTATGCTCTACCACACAAGTCATGATACTTCTAAGAAATGAGAAGGTTCCGCACCATAACTTGGTGGGGTCGATCCTAAGGCAAAATGGGAAAGGAAACTGATAAGTGCACAATGCAGGTGAAAAAACCTAACCTATATGCCAGTTTCGAGAACCAATACCTGTCAGAATGGACCAACCATAAACTTCCAAAGGAGAAATCTTCCAAGTTTTGTAAACATAAATAGGAATGCTAGACACGAAGTTAATACATCTCACATATAAACTTCATATAAAATCTTTGTGTTATAAAATACAAAACTTGAAAATGTGTACCTCATATATACACTATGGTACATAGAACCACGCAACCTTTCGGCTTACGTATAATAGCTCTTCTGGACAAACCCCTTGCAGGGATCGGACCAAGGGCTACTTTGGTAGTCATAACTCATGGCTTCAAAGAGTTCCTCTTGTGAAGGTAAAGCAAGATCTAAGAAATCATGAGAACTACAAGGATTAAAAGAGGGAATTAAAGGGTCACATGTCCCTATAGGATGAATCTCTTGGTCAACTGCCAGGACCAAGTCCCAAGAAGGAGAATAATAGGTCAAAGGATCCTTATCAGAAGTGATTGAACATTGAGGATTCAATGCCACATAATTCACCCATGGTGGGGTAGAGTCTACTTGAACACTTGAAACAAACCAAGGGGAATTCTGTATTAAAGTCGAATTAGGGTGGTGATTATCAGATGCAAGCTGATCAATAGTGACAATATTCCCGTTATGAGGAAAGCACATTACTCGAAAGAGTGAAGACACCACAGCATTCATAGCATAGACATAATCATGCCCAAGTAGCATATTAAAGTCTAAAAGGCTATCAACCACCATCATGTCGATTAAGACAGTCTTCCCACCTAAAGTGATAGGCAATTGAGGAAGAACACCCATAGATTCACCAGGTCTTCTATCATAGGCTAACAACTAACTCTGAGCTGTCAACAACTTTGGCGAACCCAAATCTTTCCAAGTCAAAGAGGATATAATACTTGTAGAGGATCCTTCATCCACCATACATCAATAGACATTTGTGGAATTAACTCTGACCTTTATTTGGAAAGGTACAGCGGAAGGAAGACGAGGCTCAACAAGACTATCCCAATCAAAGGAAACACTCTTAGCACTTGGAAGGGGAACATTCTAAGTAACCAGAATGCCCCCTATACTACAAGACTCTGTACTAGAGATCAAACAAACTCTTTTGTTAGGCACTTCACCCCCCAAAAGAGGAGTGTAATCGGCCAGCGATTGCATTGGCTCTACCACATTATCAACCAATGGTTGATGGGATTGATGAGAAACCATATCAGATCTAGGAGTAGAAGTACTTTCAGACTCAGACCATATCTTTTGAACCTCTGGAATACAAGGGCATAAATG
This sequence comes from Pinus tabuliformis, assembly GCA_031772625.1. Lineage (NCBI taxonomy): Eukaryota > Viridiplantae > Streptophyta > Pinopsida > Pinales > Pinaceae > Pinus > Pinus tabuliformis. The sequence continues at coordinate 54,039,910 of CM062815.1, forward strand.
AGTAAGATCATCTCCCTTGCATATCTTACAAGGGAACTTGGGTTTAAAACTTCTATGTCTAGGTTTTTTATCAACCTCCATTCCACCAACATGACTAGCAGTGGTTTGCGGAGAGTCCTGAACATGACTTGCAGAGGTCAGTGACTCTTTGCTAGTATGACTTGCAGTGACTAGACTCATGCCCCCAGCATGACTTGCAGCGGCTGAAGACTCATCTTCAACATGACTCGCAGAGGTTGATGATGAAGTGTTAGTGTGACTCGCAATGACTAGACTTGTGCCCCCAGCATGACTAGCAGTGGCTGAAGGCTCATCCTCAACATGACTCGCACAGGTTGATGATGAAGTGCTAGTGTGACTCTCAGTGACTAGACTAGTGCCCCCAGCATGACTAGCAGTGGCTAAAGGCTCATCTCCAACATGACTCATAGAGGTTGAAGATGAAATGCTAGTGTGACTCGCAGTGACTAGACTTGTGCCCCCAGCATGACTAGCGGTGGCTGAAGGCTCATCTCCAACATGACTCGTAGAGGTTGAAGATGAAATGCTAGTGTGACTCTCAGTGACTAGACTCGTGCCCCCAGCATGACTAGAAGTGGCTAAAGGCTCATCTCCAACATGACTCGCAGAGGTTGAAGATGAAAGGATAGAATTATTTTTCTTCTTTGAGCTCCTCTTTCTCCTCTTTTTAGATTTCTTGTGACAAGAAGGAGGAGAAGAGGGAACCCCATATTGCTCTTTGAGAGAAGATGAACAATGAGCACCCATGTGATGCCCTTGAAATAAAGCATTCAACTGAGAAGCTTCAAGAGCATTTGGAATATTCGGAGTGGACCAAAGCCAAACGGGTAGTCCAACATTCAACCCAGGAATATTCAAAGTGGCCATCAAGGGAGTACCAATGTTTCCAAAGAAAGGAAAAGCACAAGGATCCCCTTTTGGAAGGGTACCTTGGTTGGTTTCCACAGGAATATTGGCCATATCTAACTAATCCAAAGACCCTTCCCCTACGAGAATATAGAAATAACTTTTCAAGGAATATGGATAAGCAATCAAAACCTTTGCCCTTGAGGAGGCAACTCCAAAATTTCTGAAAGAACAACCAAAAGCCTTTCAATATCAGTAGAGTGGTAAGCCAGTCACTCAGAATGCAAAGTCCAAATGTGACTAGACAAAAATACCTAAAGCCAACTATATACAAGGAGCAAAGAGAACTAACTAAAAATTCCCTAAAGATATCAGCCAGTCAAACAACTTCCAAGTATTTCCACTCCGGGTGATGAGGACCGGACACCAAAATACAAGAAAGTGGAGTCAGGGGCCTTCCGAAGATAGTTTGGGATAATGACGGCCCAGTCCTATCAGCGAAGGTAACAGAGGAAGTTACGCTGACCTCCTAACCACAGCCTGCGCCGGTGCAAGCCCCCAAGCTTCGCAAGGGTGCCCTCCAGTAGTACCATTGAAAGTGATGCAACGTCGACCTCAGGTGCCACGGGATTCCCCTCCGTAGCCACCTGTGTAGTTCCCTAGGAGTAGCAACTATGGATACCAACTCGTCGCAGAAGCTAGGCGGAACAGTCGTGAGGTAAGTTCGGACAAGTAGGAGAGGGGGTATCTCTCTTCCTTGTCTTCACAGACCCTCGTGCTTAACTCCCAGATCCGGAGCTTTCCTGGTCTTCCTAACGCTATTGGACTTTTACTCACTATTCAGACTCCTACGTTTGACGTTTATATGGCCTTGGAGAGTTAACTCTCCACTCGCCTAATCCAAGGCCCTAAAATCCTAAACTTGTTGGTGTAACAGACTAAAACAAAAAGTTCTACTGAATTTTAGTTAGCGCTTGATTTTAAATTAGGTTGTTCTTTAAGTCACAAGGTAACGGAAGTGAAACTAGTGGTGTTTTTTGACGCAAAAGAAATTAATAAAAACTTAACTACATGCACATGCACTTGTTTTCGTTTTTCGATGGAAAGTAATCTCTACAGGGTTCAGAGGAACTTCAAATAAACAATTTTTTCTCTTTCTTTTCAAACTCCACACTCACAAAAGTTAACAAAACTATGGATGCCTAAAAGGGGATGCAAGTCTATCCTAATGCAACAACTATATGCTGATGCAACAAAAAATGAAAGTTGCTTGCTTATCAATCTCTATCTTGCCACTTAAAATGCCTAGATGGAATATGAGATGTTACCATCCATTTCGTCTAAACACTAAAAACAAGTACTAAGACAAACATAAAGCACTTTCACTTCACTAAAAGGAAACCAAATGAAAAGCAAGTTCAAGAAAGCAAAACTAAGATTTTCAAAAGATTTTCTTCAAAGCAACAAACAAAAGAGTCTTTTCAAAAGATGCTCTCAACACTGAAACTTGTGATTGAAGAATAGAAAATCAAACACTTTTGCAAATTGACATCACTCAATGGATGAAAACTCAACAAAAATAAATGTGTTTAAAATCACTCTTAACAATCAAAAGCAGCAATGAAAGCTTTGGCAATGAAAACCAAAAGATCAAAAAGACAAATTCCAAGAAAGTGTTAATCAACAACTTTCATGAAACAAAGAAGTGGATGGTCACAAAAAGTGGTTTTGTCAAGCAAACAAAAAGTCACCAAAAGCAAGATTAACACAAAGATTGAATTCAATCTTCCTACCCTGATGAAACTGAGCAGCCAAGATTCCTAGCAAGAAATCTTGCGTGCTTTAGCCAAAAATGATGACGCTTGCAATCAACAAAAACAAGACCAATACTCCTTATAATCAGAGAGAATTTAGAATGAGATGCTCGCTGTAAAACAAATAACTGATACTAGAAAATGACTGCTTCAGACCGACTCAAACCACCAGACAAACATTCAGAGACTAAAAAGATTTATAAATCTTGAAAATTGCAATATATACGCGACTGTACTTAAGTACAGATTGCGTGTATACGCGACTGTGTTTGAGGAAACCGGCGTATACGCGGGTTTACTCAAAGAAACAAGCGTATATACGCCTCTGTATCTAAGAAAAACAGGGTATATGAAAAGCTTCAAGAAAAATAAAAAACAAATTGAAGAAACTGGCAAAGCTTAAAGTTCAAGAACAGACCAGACAGTAACAACAAGCAGACATGGCAGCTGAGCCCTGATTGGCTTGAAAAACACCCAAACTAGGAACAACAAGAGTGTTATCCCCAGTGGAGTCACCAATTCTGATAGAGGGAATTACTCCCCTAGGGATTTTTGGGTTGAAACCCTAGCAGACTGAAAGTTATCTATTCAAAGAAACATGCATTCATACAGCCATTATTCTATTGTAAGCAAATTCTATGATAAGGGTACGTACCTTTGGTCCTACGTTTGAGAAGGCCTTTAGGGTCCAAACCCTTCTTGGAGTTCCCTTCTTCTCTTTTGTCCTACAAAACAACGAATTCAAAGAACACAACAGTACATGGAAAAAACTTATAAAGAAACCATCTTCATGTTATAAAGAAAGGTAGTTAGTTATGAAATCCAAACAACCATTTACATATGAATTCTAAACATGACTATCATTAACATAAAGAAGATTCATTTCATGAACCAAGACATGTGTTTCTTTTATTATAGACAAATAAAGTACATAAAAAGGAATATGTTCACCTGAATCACCTTCAGCGGGCTCCAAGCAAAGCTTCCTTCCGGATCCGTTCCAGCCTCAACCCTCTAACAAAACTCCTTCCATGACTCTCTCCATGATGTCATAAATGGTGGATGAACATCAACGCACAACGAAACAAAGGTTTCCTGTACAAAATGGGGGAAGTGCAGAAGGCACAAGGGACTTTAGACCTGGTCAAGGGAAAAATCTCAGCATAATAACCTTTCTCTCTATTCTCTCCTCCTTAGGCCTTCTCTTTGAGGTCTTTTTATACCATCTACAAAGTAGTTTTTTAGTTAGGAGTTGGTTGGGAACAGTTGGGCCACGGGCACTAACAGGTGATCAGCAGGTAAAACCCATGATCTCGGCCCGAAAATAAGGAGTGTTATATTTTTTTTAGTGTTTTAATACATACACGCGGGTTGGCTATACACCTACCCGCGTATACACGCGTTTAACTTAGAGCAATGTCGCGTATAAGGGATAAAACACTGTTTTTTAAATTTTAGGACCAAGTCTGGAAGGAGGGGTTTCCCTAGGCCATGGGTACAGCATCACAAACGTTAAGAGTGAGATTTGGAGCTATAACAGACGTGAAGCCCGTTAAGCAGAGGCCTTATCGGGTAAATCCCAAAGATAAAGAGAAGATGCACTAAGAACTAGATAAGATGTTGGATGCAAGTATTATTGAGGCACTTGAGGAATCAGATTTTGTAAGCCCAATGGTGTTCCAAGAAAAGAAATAGAAAGTCAAGATTCATATATGTGTAGATCTACAAAAGCTAAATGATGCATGCGTGCATGATCAATTTCCAACACAATTTACAGACGAAGCATTATAGAATGTTGGTAGACATGAGGTGTATTCATTCTCTTATCATTTAGAATTTTTCCCTAGAAGTTATCATAAGAGGGAAAATACCGAGGTAACCACAAACCAATATTTTAAGTATAGGCTCTAGCCAACCTATGACTCGAAGAGGGCTCTCTCTATATGATTTAGCTTTGCTTGTTGGGATTTTAGGTTGATTCTTAAATTTTGGGGGGTTCTGATTTGTATTGAAGATTGGATGGTGGAATCCTTAAAATAGATGGATAGAATGATGTCTCTGGAATATTCAGCTATGGAGTCAAACAAGGGCAACAAAACTAGAATTAATTCATTAAATGGGAATGTTCAAAGGGCAAGTCTTTGGGCTGAATGGGTGAAATGATCTTAACCACGGTGAGATAGCATTTAAGAATTCTCAAACCGAGATTAAAATGAGGAACAGAGGATAATCATGAGCAAAGGGAAATTAATAATCCTTTACTATAGATTAGAGGGAAACTACCTAAACTAAGGAGCAATCAAGAATTCCTTAACTTAGATAATTAGCAGAAAACATTAAAATGCATAATAGTTGAAACAAAGTGCAATGAAGCCGATTCTGAGATATCATTCCATATCATAGCATTCAGATTTCAGATAAATTAAATATTATGGAAAAACTTTTAAAGAAAGATAACAACACAAGAGAAAGTACTTGTTTGTACTTCGCACTACACATGAATCCTGTGAAATGTCTTGGATTTATTCATTAATCCATCTTGCTGGTCCAAATAGTGATACAACAACTTACAGTCTTTGATCAAAAAAGTCTATATAAATGTCTAAGAATCCAGCATACGTACTTCGAATTATGAAGTATTTATACAAAATTTTTTTACAAAATATCTAACTTGAGATTTAATCTCGGAAATGCAAATATCTTCTTGCAAGAAGATAGAGACAGTGATTGAATTGTTTCATGTTGTCCCTTTTTATTTGGTACTGCTGGATTTCATGGTTGGATTTGTAGCCCTTTATGTTATCTTGTAGTTGTGGTATTTCACCTTGGAATTTCCTTCAACTTTTATCTTTCACCTGATACTCTTTGAGTGTGATACTCTTTGACTGTGTTGCCATATTTTCATCTGTTTACCTAGCTGCCAATTTTTACTTTACAATGAATTTTTACTTTAAATTTCTCATAGTAAATCAGTCATCTTTTCCCACCATTTTTCCTCAGGTAATTTGACATTCATCATCCTCCTATAGATCTGATCAGCTTTAGTATACTTGGAAAAATTGGGCTTCGTGAGGAATAAATTTTTTATCTCATTCTCAAGGAAAAAAAAAGTTTTCAAATGTGTTGTACAAAACTTTGCCTGTTTGCAGTGCTTTTATAGATGAAGTGCTAGCTTGTTCCTTAGCAACCTATTTGATTCTATTAACATAGTCCAACGGTGTCATGAGTTTATCATTAATAACTAATGGACTAGGCAATCCTTTCTCCCTCAAAATCTAGAATTTAACCATGAACCTATCAATGGCTACCTGCATGTTATGGCACTTTTCTTCTAAGTTCAACATTAGGTTTCTTTTGGAAAGGACCTTCCTTATTTCCAATATGGTTTCAGTCCTATCTTCTATATTGAGTTCTTGGAGGTCATACCTATTTTTTCTATTGAGGAAGTGGATGAGTCTATTACTGTCCTCAGGCTTATCTCCCAACTCCTCCTTTACTTTCTGGATAGCTTCTGTAGTTATCTTTATTAATTATGTTTGTTCAAAAATAGCTTGAATTGATGGACAAATATCATTGAAAGAGTCAATGATATTGGCCCATAACATTTCCTTGGTTTGCCCAAGGGGTTTCTCCAGTGTTAAATATTTCTTTGAGACTTTGATTCTTTCACTCATTCTTTGGGCTTTTTGTGCCTCTTTCTCTTGCTTAAGTTTGGCAAGTTTGTAGTCAGTTTCCAAACTTGCCACCTTCTCTCTCAGCCTGTTCATTTCTGTAGCCTGGATAGACATATCTTCCATGGCTTTAACCAATTATGTTGCTTTCTCTCCTGATGCGCTTATTTTTGTAGATTTTGTTGTGACTAGCAATGTTGTGGTAGGTGGAGTTGTAGGCGCCAGTGAAGCTACCAGTGTAGAGGGGACTGTTGTGGATATTGTAGGGATGACATCTTTAGAAGTTTTGACCAAGTCATTTTACTTCAATTGAATTAAAGCGTCAAACTCCTTTTTTCTCTCCTTTAACTAATCATTCAACTTTAGGACCAAGTCCATCAACTCCTCATGTCTGGTTTGGCTCTCTATGACTTCTAGAGTTTGAGAATGTTGCAGCTGGGGTATTTTTAATTACCTCTTAAGTGCAGCAATATCATCATTTTTCTTCTTTATAAGTTGCTCTGTAGCTTTTAAATCCTTGGGATCGTGTCCCAATTCAATCACTAAGTCCTCTAAGGACTTGATCCTGGTATCCTTGGCTTGTGAGGAAGCCTTCTCTAACGGAAATTGTGCTGAAATGTTATTCAAAAAGTTTTGTAGTTGATGAGCAGCTATGGCTTTACCTGTTAGAGTGGAGTATATCATCTCTCTAGCCTGTTTATGCAATTCAATATGGTCTATGTGATGAATATGCCTTGCCAACACTTCAAAGTCAACCCTTTTGAAATCAGATGCTATCTTGGGCTGCTCTGATGTAGGTTTGATGAAAGACATCTGCAACTTTCCCTTTTTAATGTCAAAGGTTGACATTAGTCTTGTTTGATTTGTGGGAGTCACCTTTAGGTACTGAGCATATGTTTAGGCCTTAAGCCTCTCATTTCTCACTTTGATTTCCTTGTACCTATCCTTTATGTCCTGGTCTTTATCAGCAGGCCTACTGAAGGATGAAACTTCCACGCTAAGCTTCCTTTCCGACATCTGAGTATGTGATGTGGAAGGCTCTTGCATGCCTTCAGATGGAGTAGTGGGCCTACTTCTTTCTACCTTTGTGTTGGTAACTTGTGCTGATTCTTCTGTGTATTCATGTTAAGAGGTCGGATTGAGCCTTTCCATCTTGCTTGTTTCCTGTTGCAAATTAGAGGTGTCCATTCTTGAAGTGGAAGCTCCCACTCTGTTTCATTTTGAAATTTTCTCCTCATTCTGAGGAGTCTGCATGACTGGATGGGTACTCATGGCTCTCTCTTGCTCTTTAGAAAAGAGATCTCATCAAGCTACTTTTCCAAATCAATCAAATCATTTTCTACATCTACTCTTGTGCTATCTCTTTCTACTAAAGTACCTTCCACCCATTCTGTTTGACTGGCATATGCCTCTATTTCTGGTATGGGGAGGTGGATGAAAGGTCTTAGCTTGACCTTTTGACTTTTCTTGGTAATGAATTCTAAAGGTTAATATATCCATACAAAACTCCTTTGGAATTTCATTTTTTGCAAGATTAGGTCTACCTCTTTCCTTGCCTCTCTGGAATTGCATATGAAGGAACCTAATTAATCTTTTATTTTGAAATAGGCCTTCTTCTTTGCATTGACGAAGTTGACTTCATCTGCATTAATGATTTGTTTGTAATATTATAAGTTAAACAACCTCATAGGGAGGTATCTTGGCAACTTATATGGTGCAAGTAGGAAACCATATATTATGATTTCAGTGTGGTTTTGGTAGAGGTGCCAATCACCCACTTTGGTTTGCTTGGAAAGCTGGAGGACTCTCTTTATCTCTGGGCTTATCCTATGTGGAGGATTCCCAGTAAGCATGGTCATGACTGGATGCACAAAAGAATCTATAAAGTTTGAGTATGTATATGGTGACCCAAACTCATGGAAAAGTGGGGTCCAAAAAATGACAGATCTGGGCTGGCCCCTAGTGTCAAACTTCTGGAGGGTAAAAGGAAAATTTCAAGACTGATAATACAGAAATAGATGGTATAATATAGAGGAGTATTTGAACACCCTCTCATTTCTGATTCTTGTGAACTTCTCATGCATTCTATCAACTATGAATGTAGAAAAGTCATCTATGGTTGCAGGAGGTTGTCCTGGCATATAGATGGAAATGAAAGCAAGAATAATTTCATCAATGTAATCACTTGTAGTGTAACCCAAAACACATGATATCATGGCCACAATGTTCTAGCCCCGTGGAGAGAAAATAGCTGATACATATGGAGGGGGGTCCTTAGGGATGTGTTTTTCCTCTCTAATGAAGGTTTGGAATAACTCAGCCAATTTTGTAGGGCTTAGCTTGGGATACTGGTCCAACAAGTCTCCAATTGAGAGTGGAGTTAGGTGTGGCCTTGGTTGGAACTACAACATTTCATTAATGGACTCAGTGGTGATAGTGAATATGACCTTCTGGTCATGAGACATTATGGTTCTATGGTTGTGGATGTAGCATGAATAACACATATGAATAATCTCTGAAAAGATGTGAACTTGGGGGAACTAGTATTTGGGATAATTTGACCTCCACAGGCCAATATCATTAGCATGGTTGAGGTATATGTCCCTACTTTGACAATGAAATTTGAGTAGGGGCACTAGGGTAGTGGTATTTTTTATTTGGAAGTCTCTATCAGCCAAGGGAAGGTGGTTGAGGTTCAAATGGGGAGTGATAATGGGTCTTACATCCATGGCGATAGGGCCAGCCATAATTCAGTTCTTGTGGATTTGAATTATGCTCTGGGAGTTTCAAAAAAGGTTTTTGGGATTTTTCAAAGGGTTTAGACAAGTGACTCCTTTTATTTACAATATTTTTACTTAATTTCTTAATTTGAAATACTGCGCAGGCTAAAGGTCTTGAAATTGATAGAGGTAAGAGGTAATTTTGTGGTGAAATACCTGGAAATGGGAAAATTGGCTCTGAAAATGGTGTTTCACGGCAGCTGCAGTGGTTGGCATAGTCCTAGTACAGTCTGAAAAGGTTGGTTGGCTGGCTACAGTGTCTTTTAAAGATTAATTGGAAGTCTGTGGGTAATTTCAATGTTTGCAGTGGTCACAATGGTTTACATAGCTTACAAAGAGAATGCGTGAAAAAAAGATCAAAAGAGGGCTTCGCAGCTTTTATAGAAAAAACGGTTAATTTTTTGGTGGGTTCACCTTCAGATGAATAGTGACGGTTTTTTGGTTAAATGGGGGAAGCGTTTTTGGAGGGCCATCACACCACTTTTGTGGTGCAGGCGGTATTTAGGAGGGGTCGCTTGATTCCATACATCGTTTGACACGTAGAATCGGGCGTCAGGAAGAAAGCCACTTTATCGAGAAGCTATTTGTTCAGTCATTGGGCACGACTGATATGATTATGGACCATTGGATGTGGGGAAGGGATGATCAACGGTGGTCGGGAGGCAAAGTTGCATGGTGGGAAATGACGAAAATTGATGGTGGGCCCGCGGGTTTAATTATGGTAGTTTCAGGATTAGTTTAGGGACTAATCCAAGGTTAAGTGATTGGGTTGAGCTTTAATGAGGGGTTAGGAAGTCAGACGAGGCCGATGTGGGATTAACTTAAATTTTATTGAGGTTAGGTAAATTAAGTGAAATTATATCGGGATAAGGGGTAGTTTTTATTAGTTTTTATTTAAAGCTAAGGGGTTAAGATATTCTATATAAGGTTTTAATTTAATATGAGCTTAATGGTTTTCAGGGAATTTATATAATAAATTTAGTTTAATTAATATGAAAGTAATGGCGGAGTGGATTTTCTTAAGGAAAAAAGGGGTAAAGTATATGCGGTTGCGCATTTAGATTTATACTTAGGATAAAAATTCTTAGTGTGCTTTTTGGTGAAAAAGGACTTACATGGGGGTGAGTCACTTTTCCTAAGTAAAAGGTGTCTACCATAGGAAAGTGTGGTTTTATTAGGGAAATGAGGAGAAATGAAGGGGGGTGAATTTTTGATGAAGGGGATTCTAGCACTTATGCCCATAAGTCATCAATATGATGATCTGGTCCCTCCAAAAGTCAGAGAAATGCTCTGATCCCCTTTGACTTAAATGATTTTAAGCACTAGAACTTATTTATGGGAAATTAGTGAAGTAAAGGGGTGAAATGAATGATGGGATGTTAAATAAACCATATTGTGAACCATTGTGCTTGCTTTGTTTACTGCTTATGCATATTTGAAATATGCACTTGAAATAGTGACATAAGTACTTTTGTGTAATCACATGATATTTCTGCAACTTTCTTACTACTTACCCATTTACTTATCCTACAATTTTTTCTTCACTTTATTTGGGTGCATTTAGGCTAGCAAACCCTTATCAATATTTTTCGTTTCTTTACAAAGTAAACTATCTAATTCTAACCTTATATCATCCAAGGGCTTAGATTAAACTGATGAGCTCCTTTTATTTACTCTACCTATCTAATGATCTACGAAGATTACACTGTTTGGTCATATTTTATTCTTTAACTATAAAAATAAATTTAAAACATGAAATAGCAAAATTTAAAGAATTTAACTATCATGGATTGTGGCATGAATTACAAGATGCACACAATCATTTATGAAGCATAAAAGTAAATAGTAGTGGCATTTTGACTTGCTCACTCTCATGGTCTCTTTTTGTCTTTTTGGGTTCATATATTTTCATTTTTTGACCTTTTCCATTCTTTTTGTCCTTTGATTATTCTTTTAGTACATACCTTCTTTACATTTTCTAATTTTTTTAATATTAGAAAACATTTGTAGAAAGAAAAGGTATGTACAATATTACAAGGCTTAACCTTAGTCATTAAAAATTATGACTCTTATTGGTATAGGAACCTAACAGTGGCTCCACTTGGGGATGGAATTTCCTAGTGAAATGTCAAGAACTTTGTAGATCGGTGGCATTTGAATTATTGTTGATATTACCTTGCAAAATTATCCTCTATGCCTCTACATTATTGATACTTATGACAGTATATCCTTAAATCTTAGGGCCTTCTTTTCGGGCTTCAACTTCAAAAATTACCATCCAATCCAACTAGACTTTTGAAAATAAAATATGTATAATGGGAAATAAAAATCAGTAGTTAGGTTCAAAATAGTGTTTGAGCATTCGACCATTCATTGGTCCACCTTCTGCTTTTGTACCATCCATTTCTCTTAGGAAGAAAGCATTATTACCTCTGAAAGCATAAATAACATATGGGCCTTTCCATAGGAAATCAAATTTCCCATGTTTACCTTTATCTTCTCTCCTTGAATCCCACTTTAGGACTTTGTCACCAAGGTAGAAATCTTCATCCTTGGTTCTCTTATCAAAAATCTTTTTAATCCTTTCCTACACAACTTGAGACCTGATATAGACTTCTTCCCTGGTTTGTTCAAGATGATTTGTTTGGTTGATTCATCTCTGGATACTATTTGCTTCATCCTGCATTTCTTGAAGCAACTTCATCATTGGTGTTCCCAAGGAAGATGGAAAAGCAGGTTCCATCCCATAAACTAGTTGATAGGGAGAAGTACCAATTGATTTCTTAGTCGTTAGTCTATCTGCCCATAAGGCATTGACTAGATTTTTATTCCATGTTTTATTATTATCCTCTAACAACTTTTTGATGATGTTTACTAGGATTTTGTTTGAGGATTTTGTCAGTCCATTTCCTTGGGGATAATAGGGTGTGGAATGGCCCAGGGTTATATGATACTTGTTGTAGAAATCTATCATTATTTCGGATTTAAAGGTTGTTTCATTATCAATAATGAGTTTAGTTGGACATCCAGATCTTGACAGAATATTAGTTTCAAGGAAGGTTATGATAATAGTGTCAGTGGCTTGCCTTGAAGCTATGGGCTCTATACATTTTGTGAAGTAGTCTGTGGCTGTGAAGATCCATTTGTGTTGGGCAGAGGAGGGTGGGTGAGTTTTGCCAATGAAGTCTAAACCCTATTGTTGAAAAGGTATTTCAACAGAGTTCTTCTTGAGGGGTAAAGGTAAAAGCTTTTTCTTTCCTTCAAAAATTTGAAATTTGTGACAGGAGGTCACATATTTCTTGACATCAGAAAACAAAGTAGGCCAATAGAAGCTAGCTCTAAGAATTTTATCTGCAGTGGTCTTCTAGTAAAGTTGTCCTCCACAGTCACTTGCATGAAACTCTTGCAACACCTTGTCAGTTTCATCTTTTAATAAGCAATTGAGAAGAATGCCTTCATGATCTCTCCAAAACAAAGCATTATCTAATATACAAAATTTTAAGGATTTCATCTTTAAAAACCTGCTTTTAGTTCTAGATAATTAGGGAGGATCTTGTAAGTTCTGTAAAACATAAATAATATCATCATACCAAGGTGATTCAATAAAGCCCTGACTGATTAGTGGAGTTGCCATCTCCTCCTCATCATCTATTTCTACAATAAAGTTTATATCCAAGGCCTAACAGTTTGATTCACCCACGAGTTTGGCTAAACCTTGGCCCTTGATTAACTTAGTTGGTTTGATTTCTATATCATGCTCTAAAATAGTAGCAATCCACTTTACCCTCTTTCCATTTGGACCTTCCTGAGTTAGGATTTCTTTGACTACTGAATTAGGAATGTAGGTCACTATATGAGAATATAAGATGTATACCCTAAAATCCTTGATGGCTTTGACCAAAGCAAAGGATTGTTTTTCCATTATGTTATATTTTAAAGGGGCATCTCTCAGGGCTTTGCTAAAGAAAACAATCAGTTGTTCATAGCCCTGGTCATTTTTCTACAGTAGGACTGCAGCAATTGTGTGCTCAGAAGCAAAGGAAAATAAAATGAAATCTCTATCAAATTTTGGACTGATTAACACTGTTGTCTTAGTTAATGCCAGTTTAATGTCTTCAAAGGATTTCTTAGCCTCAACAGTCCATTTTATGGTCGAAATTTTTTTCAACATATTGTTCAGTGATCTAATTAATTCTGCTAAATTAGAAATAAATCGTCCAATAAAATTAATTTTCCCTAAGAAATCTTGCAATTCTCTAATGTTCCCTGGATGTTGTATCTGTAAGATGGCTTCTATTCTTGCAGGGTCTATTTGGATACCATCTTTTCAAATTATATGACCAAATAACTTTCCTTCTTCTAACACAAACAAAGACTTCTTGGGGTTCAAGGAAATTCCATATTTCCTGCATTTAATAAAGACTTTCCTTAGATGATCCATATGTTGATTGTCAGATTTTGAAAATACAGTAATGTCATCTAGATATATCACAAGGAAATCATGCATTTCTTTTGCAAAGGCTATATCCATAGCCCTCTATAAAGTGGCTCCTACATTCATTAGTCAAAAAGGCATTTTCACATACATGAATGTGCCCCAACGAGTAGTAAAGGCAGTTTTGGCTTGGTCATCAGGATGAACTAAGATATGATTGTAACCAGAAAACCCATCCAATAATGAGATTTTGGTTGCTCCAACTACTCTTTGTAAAATGTGGTCCATTTTGGGGAGAGGGTAATTGTCTTTTAGTGACACTTTGTTGAGGTTTCTGAGATCCACACAGAGTCTGATCTCACCACTTTTCTTCCTAGCTAGCACCAAGTTTGAGACCCAATCAGAAAATCTGATTGGTGCAATTATTTTGGCATCATACATCCTCTCATTTTCCTTTTGAATTGTAGGTAATAATATAGGATTAATCCTTCTAAGTTTTTGTTTTAAAGGCTTTTGATTTTCTTTTATAGGAATGGTGTGTTGTATGATGTTGGTGTCATAGGATTTGAGGTCCTCATAACTCTAAGCGAAAACATCTTGAAATTATTTTAATAATTCAATGTATTTCACTTTTTCAATTGGAGGTAATGATTTTGAAAGTTTGATCAATTTTGGATTTTCATCAGTGCCTATATTACACTCCTCTATATCAAATTTCAAAGGTTCCATTTTAGGTTTCTTATGAACATCATTTAAATCAAATAAAATTTCCAAAGGATTTAATCCATTAGGTAAGAAATTATCTTTGAGATTAATTACTTCAATGTATTCGTTAATTATTTCATCAATCTCAACTTGCTCTACGTTTTCTGCGTCTAACTTAGTAAATTTAGTAGGATGAAATTAATCTATTTCTTCACCTTCTATCTGATTTAGTTCTATCTCATCTTTAATGTTAGGATCTATTGATGTGTCAGTATCTATATTGCTATTTACAAATTCTTCTTCTAAGATTAAAAAGTTGTTTATCTGCATGTCATTAGAAAATATTTGCAATTCTTCAAATTATCTAGAATTGCAGGTCTGTGCCTAACTTCAGCAGTGTACTGATGGTTAGGTTGTAAGGGTAACTTGAATGTGTTGGCAAACATTGCTAAACTATGAGCCTGCATACTGTGTTTTCTGGGAATTACCGCAAGCTTGGCTTCTAAGAAAGTGTTAAGTATTTCTACAATGGTTCCTCTATAACAACTTAATCTAGGGTCCTTTGTCATATATATTGCATCAATCTGTTTTATAACTAGTTCAGAGTCTCCCATGACAGAAACTCTTTTAGCTCCTAGATTCCTAACTAACTTAAGAGCTTCATACTCAGCCATATTGTTAGTACATTTAAAATTTAGTCTTTATGCATGGCCTTCTGAGTGATTATTCCCCATATTGTATATCCATACTCCTGCTCCTGCTCCAAACTTATTGACTAACCCATTAAACTCAAGATGCCATAATATCTCGTGCTCATAATTTTCATCATCTGGTGCAACAAACATTTCCTCATTTAAAGAAATTTGGCCACCTTATTTATTGGAAAGTTCTAAAGTTTGGTTAGTTTCATTTTGAATAGAAACTGCAATTTCTTTTGGTTCTGTATCAATACTGTCTAAAATAGTTTCTTGTGTTTGATCATCATTATACAAGATAAAGTAATCAATGTATGAATGTATGGAGTAGATAGGAAAGTTTTGAGGCTGATCCTGGCTACTTACCATGCATTTCATTAAAGTTTCTCGGTACAACTTCTTAGGTTGTCCAAAAATAGAGATTGTTTCATCTGACATATCAAGTTATAAAGATCCCTGAAGTTTGGCTCCCCATGATCTGGATAACAACATGCCATACTTTGGTGGGATGTCAGCAACCACAATATCCATAAGGAATTTTTGGTAGGATATTGAACTAAGGTAACACACAGGTCTTTAATCAATCCTAGACACTTTACTTGACTTGAGTCAAATGAGAATAAGTCCTTGTAAGGCCTTGTAATGTCTAGGTTTAATTTCTCCATTACTAATTTGGGCATTAAGTTATGGGAGGCCCCAGAATCCAACATTGCATTATGTAGAATTTTGTCATGGATGCTAAGGCTAATGTAGAAAGGTGGTACTCCTCCTTCTAGTGGTGTGTCGTTAACATCTGGACCAAATATAAGTTATGGTTGGTCATCAAACATGTTGACTGAATTCTCATTTTCGATAATGTTTAAAGTCTAGTTTATCTGTATCTTGTAGGTTTCATTCTTGATTAGTTCTGTTAAAAGGGACTAAAATCTTTAGCTTAGCTACCTCTACTCCCAGATTGAATGGCAAAGGGGCTTTTTCTGTTTGAGGGTTTTGAATCTTCATAGCGGGGATTTGAGTGGGATGGTCTTATTTTCCTTTATTGGGGACCTCTTTATGTGGGTTTTCAAATCTAGTTTTTTGAGGTTTTTCCATTGGTTCTTTAGGTGGAATTGAAGTGGATGGTTGATTATCAGAAGGTTGATTAGGGGTTATATCTATAATGGTGGGGCCAGAAGGGTTCTGGTTCTGTTTGGGGAGAATCTAGAGGATTTTAGAAACCGGGGCTTATTTGATTTTTTTGGGTTGGTTTGGCACTGTTTTCTTGGTTTGTTCAGGGATATCATAATTCTTTTTACTCAGATTATAATGTTTATTCACTTCAAGGATGGGAGAACCATATCATTGTTTATAATCAAATGACTCTCTAGATTGGATTTGCAATTTTTGCAGCATATGTAGTTCTTGATCATCTTGGGTTAGAAAAACAGTATATTCATCATCTAATCCCATCAAGTTAATTTTTGTATCTTATTCTAGATCATCTGGTTGGGATGTCTCTGCATAATTTTCTTGAAAATGAGGCCTAATATTCTAATCAGGTGCATTTTTTCCGGTGTTTTGGTTTTGATTTTTTCTAAAGTTTGGGTTTCTAACTAGAGGTGCTTGTTGATTATCCCATTGGGGTTTCCTTTCTATGTTATCTATTCTATCCATTATTATTTCCATACTTTTGGCTAAACTATCTATTTTAATGTTCAACAATGAAGCTTCATCTTTAGCGGTTCCCCTCTTTTCATTTCTAACTCTAGCTCTTTTAGCCAACAAATTAGCTTCGACACTAACAACTACACTTTTCATTTCTTCTAATGTTGGGGAGTTTCTTTCCCTAAGTTGCAATGCCATATCTATTTCAAAACCATTAGGGAACTTTATTAAGGTTAAGTCAGGCGGGGGTCTGTCACACGGAATCTGTCAAGGGTGCGGACACGACTGACCTTCCTAGAAGTCTAAGACATTCTAATGACAAACAAGACAAAATGGAGTGATCTTTCTCTAAATACACCTTTTACAACATGAAAACTACAAGTGTTTAGGCTTACCTTATTCCAAAACGCTGTTGTTGAAGTCCGTTCTTGACGATCCGGATGAGCTCCTCCTTCAAGTCAATTCCTGCAACCACAAACAATCAAACAATTACCAAGCACTTGCATTTCATATAATAAAACATATATTCAACATGCAGACCAAGGAACACATGAAATAACTCATTAACACAAGCTATTGAGAAAAATAAACCAGTTTGTATTAATAACGAAACAAAGAAACTCTTACAACCTGGCCTTGGTGTTGTGCAAGTTCCTCCCAGGGTCCATCAAGGGTTTTCCTCTACTTTGACAAAGCTCACCCTCTCCCAAGTAGAATCAAGTGAAGACAATCTCTCCTCACAAAGGCTCTAATGGAAGACCTAAATCCTGCAGCATTTACCCAAAGAAAATGTATAGCTCCAACCTCTTCTCCTTCTGGCTCAATGCCTTCATTTATAGTGCTGTAAAGAGGTTATTCAGGTCCACTATCAATGGGATCATCCCCCTCTATGGGTGGGATAGCTCCCTTATTGATGGGATAGGTTCCCCCTTAATAGAGATACATGAACCAACTGGAGGCGCATCCATTTCATCAAACCGACCTCTAGAATGTTCTAGAAGTAACCACAAGTAACTTTTTCAAGATAAAACTCGCGCATTTTGCCTTTTACAGAGGGACGCACCTGTCCCTTAACATACAGAGCGTCCATGGACGCATATTTTGTGAACATGATCAGCGTCCCCGCAGGTAAGGCTAGAGAGAACCTGCGACCCCAGAGATAAACATGATTTTTACAAGACTTTCTCTCTTCTTTGAGTTTGAGATGGATAACAGAGGCATGAGACTTGCCTAAGAGGGTAGCATGACTTGTTGATTGGAGCCATACTAACTGTAAGTAGTCAAGGTGACATTTTTTAGTGTAACAGATTGCCCCCTAAAGTGCGAAGCCTGGAATAGAATAGGGTTTTGTAATTCTAGGAAGGGTGAAGCGCTTTATCATTTCAAGGATTGCCTTGTGGATGGCCTGGTTGGAACCTGCAATTTTCAACACAAAATACATGGATAAGATTATATCATCACTGAGGTAGGCATTCCCATACTCAGATTCAAAACTTTAACTAATGGACTAACTATTCTGATATAGGAATGATCTTGCAGTACATCATTTTTATAGACTTTTGTAGACACAGTATGGACGCAGCCATCTGTTTATGATTAGTCTACATAGATAATGAATACAAAACTCCTCGCAGCCTGGATGGTAGAAACTAGATCCAGGGTCTTCACTTCTACTTCCCGAATTGGTACGATTCTAGCCATGTGATTAAATGATTCGATGTCGAACATGGTAGAAACCACTTGATTACCAGTCAATGATGTAAACTGTTAACAAGCGTGAGAGAAACCACCAGTAATGTCAATGGTCCTCAAAGTACCAAGCACAACCCGTGAAATGTGAATAGATGTTTTGATGTCGAACACTTCACGGAATCCTTTGATCGAAAGTCAATGATGTAAACTGACGTCAAAGGCGAGAAACCTGCCATTGATGCATGCAGACTTCAAGGTACTGTCGATTCCTAAGTCATCTTTCTAGATAATGTGTCGATGTCGATAGAAAGCGACCCGTTGCAGGCAAGCCTGCAACACGAAATCATTGTTCAAGTTGAAGAAATGTTGCTGTAAGGACTGACTCAGGGATGGTCAATGGATGACAAGTATTTTGCAGATGAAAGTTTTGCTTGCAGACCTCTTGAACACATAACGACACAACAGATGGTTTGGTGACGAATAACTCAAAGTTGATCCCTGAACCCGGTTAAAGATTTTCAAAGTGATTTAGTCAACTGTGAGGTAAAAGATTTCCCAACCCAGGTGAATGAAAAGTGTCGTGTTCAAGAGCGGTAATAAAGTTTCTTCTGAGGCAAAAGGTGACAAATAGGTTCATTCTTCTCTTTTTTCCCCCACCATTTCTGGCAAGTACCTCTTTATTTTTAACAAGCTTGAGGAGGATAACATATGCTTGATTATAAGCTCATCCTTCGGACGAGTCCAACCTAGTTTAAATGCGAACCCTAGGAAGGAGTGGTTCGTTCCTGTTTGTAATTGAACAGGTCCTTTACTGTAAAAGTTTAACGAGCCCAGTATAGGAGAAACTCGGCGTTTTTCATTTTTAGAGAGTCTGAAAAACTTAAGGAAACTCCACGTTGAACTTTTTCGTATATTTGTGTCCCTCAAGCCCGAAAAAGTATAAAATAATACCTGGGGGAACCGCTTGATCTTGCGACCAAGGAGTACTTTCATAATAGTATCGTTGACCTGAAAAGTAAAAAGCGATCAAAGACACGTCGTTTTATTTCCTTATCGAGTTTGAAACGACAAAAACCCGGCAATCTTTTCCTGATTTTACGGTCAGAAAAGAGCTAAAAGGGGACCGTCTTTTAATTCCGTTTTAACGAGTGAAAAAGAAACACTCGGCGATCTTTTCATGTTTTAGGAGTCAGAAAAGGGCTTAAAAGATGACTCTGAAATTTTGTTTGTGAAAAATTATAATTTCCCTTGAAATCCCTTCGTCCTGCACAAAAGCGACACATTACTCATACCTGTTTAAAATAGGCAAAAATACATTTGAAAACATCTTTTCATGGTAAAAAATGAACTAATTCATCCAAAAAACCTATAAAAAGACCTTTTACCATGTCATTTTTACCGTTTCACTGTTGAGGTTGAAAAAGGAGCTTTTGACAAGAAACTTCCCGTGGTTGCTGCGGAAAATCTGACCGTCGGAATCGAACGCCGCTTCACCGAGGTATTTTACACATCCCACTCTTCATTTTTATCCGTTTAGTTTTTTGTTTTTGGTCTCTGTTTCATTTTTTGGGGGGTTTTGGGTTCAAAATGCGCGCCTCTCGGCGGACGCAGGTGCCCTTCGGGTGGGCCGCGTCCCCCGACTTTTTCTCACACGGGAAAAAGGTCTGGGGACGCAGTCCGCCTTCAGGCGAGCTGCGTCCGGACGCCCTGTGCTAAAAAGCCGGGGTGCGTCTTCCGCAAAGGGCGCATTTCAAAACCCTAACTCTCTCAAAAAACCACCAAATTTTCTCAAATTAATTTCTAATTGACTCTTTTGATGTGCAGGGCCAAAACATGTTAGACTGGAGAGAGAGAGAGCACGTAGAAGACGATGAAGCTGCGATTAACCACCAACCCTCTCTGGATGCCTTAAGAACATGTGGATTGTACAAATATTGGACCATACCGGGCATGAGGGGCCAGGTAAGATTTTTGGAATGGCTAGTTGAGCGATGGAACGTTCAAGATCAATGTTTTTACATTGGAGGGCACCAGCTCGAGATAGAGCCCTCGGATGTATACTTTCTCACTGGCTTGCCAAACAGAGGTGAGCAACTCAACCTTGCGGGGACCAGGCCGGGTGGCCAATCCCTTGATGATCTCCGCGAGGAGTGGTGCAGACCAGGGACTCACCATAAAAAAGGCGTGGAGATAAAGCACATCGCTCTGGCGGAACTTAGAGTTATTGCATTTACGGTCACTAGGATTTGTGGCGCGGCCGCCTTGCACATTGCTTCCGGATCCCAAATGCGGATGGCAGTTGACTGTTACCAAGGCACCATCTTCAACTGGTGCGAAGCTGTGTCGGCTCATATGAAGAGCCAACTAACCAAGGCAAAGAACGGACGACTAAAGACTTTTGGATATGGGCCTCTAGTCGTGAGCTTTGCCTTGGAGAGAGTTCCTATGCTGATCCCTCAGCAACTCACTGTTGATGACTTGGGTCCTCGGGAGCCAAAGCTTGTTCGATGGGTTGCGGTGATGGCCCGGCATCCTGACGAGGGTGCTGCAGTGGTTCGATTCTCTGACAGTTACTTCGACTGGCTAGAGGGCCAGCTTTTTGTGATACAAGACTTTCCATATGCCGGAATGGATTTCAGAGGTGATCCGGACATGGTTCTTCCACAGGGAGAACAATGGGATGACAGAGGTACTTTCATTTTCACAAGTTTTCTAATTATGTATTTTTTTATTTTTCATATATATCGTCTCAAAGTAACAGTAAAATTTTAAAAATGCAGATGTTGGACCACAGCGTCCAGCCAATCTCCGGCCTTACGACAGACGACATCCAGCTGCACCGGCACCGGCCTTACAGGATGCGACAGCAGAAGTACTAGCCGATTTGGAGCATGATCTAGAGCGTCTCACGGCAGATATACCTGAGACTACTATGGATGACATTCCAATGAGGCTTCAGCGCTTCGTGGTTGCAGTCCCTGGACCGTTTAGGAGATTTCTGCGCAAGATAGCCCGCGCAGTGGTGTCGTACAGAGAGCACCACCAGTGATTGACTAGTCACTTTTGTAGTCACATGTGACATTTTTGACTTTTTGCACTATCATTTTGCCGATCATAAGGTGTGTTAAACCTATGATCGAAGACGATGTATATATTTTTGGACACACTTCTATCTATATCTATATATCACTATTATCGGCTTATCTTGTTTAACATGTATGATGAAATGTCTTTAAATTTACTTGCATGATTATTATAAATGTCTGTCCAACACTTGAGAAGCAATTGCATCTGCTAATGTATTCAAAGACCTTGGAATATGTTGATATTCAATGTAATCAAATTCACGTTCCAAGAGACGCACTCTCAAAAACAACCTTAATAACACAGGATTTCTAATGGCATAAACTCTATTAAGCTGTAATACAACAAGTTCAGAATCTAACCTCACTATCAAACGTCGAATTCCAAATGAAATAGATTCGGATAATAATTCAACCACTGCACTGTATTCTGCAATGTTATTCGTTGTTTGACCGAGGCTTACCCCATGCATAGAAACTAACTCGTCAGAGGGCGAATAGATAACCCAAGCTGCGGAAGAGATATTCCGTGTACTACGACAAGCACCATCAGCAAATCCAATGTATGTTTGGAGAGGCGTCGACATCTACAATATCAAGAGTAAAACCAAGATGAGCCAAAATAATGACGAAAAAACACACTTGCTAAGCTAAGCACACTGACTAAACTAACACACTTGCTAGCTAGAAAGGAAATCTAACCTATCTAAAAATTTCTCCATCCACCATTTTAAGCATAATACCTCTTTAGGTAAAGTCCATTTCTGGGTTTGCCCAAAGAGTCCCCATCAAAATCAACTAACTCATAAGCCCCTTTTGCTAGCTTTCGCTTTACAATGTAGGGCCCATGCCACATGGGAACGAATTTTCCAGCACCTAGCTTATTCGCTTGATCATATAATAGTACTAGGTCTCCTTCCGAAAAACTTCGAGGGGTTACATTTTTATCGTACTGAGCTTTCATTCGTTTCGCGTGAGTCTCGATAGCTAAAGTAGCGTCACGTCGAGTCTCATCTAATTTAGCTAAGTATAACAACCGTTTCTCCTCTTCGGAAGTAGCTGGAAGTAATTCGACAGCCATTTGAAGTGATGGGATTTCGCACTCAATAGGTAACACAGCTTCTAAGCCATAAACTAGCTGAAAAGGGGTGAAACCTGTTGAATTTTTCACTGAAGTTCGATATGCCCATAGTGCCGAAAATAACATGTTATGCCAATTCGTTCGATGGATACCAATGATCCGTCGAATCATGACGACTAGAACTTTGTTGATTGACTCAACCAAACCGTTGGCTTGCGGATAATAAGGTGTAGAGCTATCGTGGCGCAAACCAAGCTGGCTTGTAAGTTCAGTCATCATGACATTTCGAAAATGGCTTCCATGGTCCGTAATGATTGCTTGTGGGACACCAAACCTAGTTATGATATGATTGAATACGAAAAGTGCAGCTGTCTTGCCGCTTGCGTCGAATGTAGGCATCGCCTCGGCCCACTTAGTAAAATAATCAACCGCAAGGATGATATACGCATGCCCCCGGCCGAGTGAGGGTTACAAGTAATAAAGTCAATGCCCCATTTGGCGAATGGACCAGCGGCAATTATAGGGTGGAGAGGAGCAGGTGGAGCGCGCATCTTGCGATCAAACACTTGACAGTTGTGGCATTTTCTGACGGCAAGGATACAATCTTTAAACATAGACGGCCAGAAATAGCCAGCGCGCAACACCTTCTGAGCTGTGGCATACCCAGACATATGACCGCCACATGCTCCAGAGTGACAATCATTCAAAACTCTCTCAGCCTCATCGTGAGTTAAACAACGTCGAAAAACTAAGTCTGCCCCCAGGCGATAAAGTGTATCTCCAATAATTCTGTATTGCTGGGATTGAAACCGAATTTTTCGACGGTTTTCCTTGGAAGTTTCAGGCCGAAAGGTTTGGGTTTGGAGATAGATGATTATATCCCCATACCACGGATCTACAGTGCTAATAAGAAACAAAGATTCGTCCGCAATGGACTCCTCTGCCACAGTCTCTGTGTCAGCACTCGGGAAATCACACATCAATTCCGCAAAGACTAAAGATTTCTTAGACTTGGACTTCTCAAACTCCAAGTCGAACTCTTGCAGGATGACGATCCATTTAGAGTACTTGCCCCCTAGCAGTTGTTTTGTCAAGATATAAATCATAGGGTTGCAATCCGAAATAACAGTAGTTTTGCGGAGAAGAATGTAGTGACGAAAACGCTGGACAGCTTGAACGGCTGCCAGGGCCAATTTCTCCACATGTGAATATTTTAACTCAGTTGGATTTAAGGTTCTGCTAAGGTAATATATCACATGCTCTGCCTTGAATTCATCTTCTTGAACTAACACCATTCCAATGGTGGAATGCGAAGCTGCGAGGTATAAGAAGTAGTCCTGGTTGTAGTTGGGAGGATGCAATAACGGTGCATGGGTCAACGCGTGTTTCAGTGCATCAAAAGATTGTTGAGCAATCTCGTCCCAAAAGAATTGTACATTCTGTTTCAACAACCGTGTAAAACCTTTAGTGACCTCGGCGTAGTTAGGGATGAATCGGCGTAAAAAGTTTGCTTTCCCTTGCAAGCTTTGGAGTTGGCGCAAACTCGAAGGAGGAGGCAATTGGATGATAGCCTCGACTTTCGAGGGATCGACGCGAATGCCGGTTTTGGAAACAACAAATCCCAGCAATCGACCTGTTTCTATACAGAAAACACACTTGTGGGGATTCAACCGAATTCGATAATGCCTACACCTCATAAAGATTGCTCGTAGGTGGACAAGGTGATCAGCTCGGTGTAAAGAATGAGCAGGCAAATCATCGAGATAGGGTTGCACAATGTGCTTGATGTCATGAAATGCATAAGACATGGCCCGTTGAAAAGTAGCACCGGCATTCTTAAGGCCAAAAGGTAATTTGCAATAAGCAAATGTCCCCCATGGACAAATGAATGCCGTTTTTGGTTGATCGGCAGGTAGAATATTGATTTGATTATAACCCGAGAAACCATCCATGAAGGAAAACATCTCACTTCCGGCACAATCATCAATAATTTGATCGATATAAGGCGTAGGATAGTTGTCTTTTGGACAAGCTCGATTGATATCCCTATAATCGATACAGATTCTTATTGTTCCTTGTTTTTTATTGACGGGAACAATATTCGATACCCAATCCGTTAACGGGATCGGATAAATGAAACCTGCTTTCAACAGCTTTTCGACTTCGGCTTTGATTGCAGCTGCTTTTCGAGGGTGAATCTGACGCAACCGTTGCCGAATGGGTTTAGCATCCGGGTAGGTTTTGATTTCATGAACAACAATGGCAGGATCGATTCCTGGCATTTCTTCGTAGGACCAGGCAAACACGTCGCGGAATTCTTGGAATAGGGCCTTGTAAGTTTCAATTTCTTCGTCAGTACATGCGGCACCTATATGAATGTTCTCCTTGATTCCGGGCTTCACTGAAATGTCAATGGGAATAGTACGAGAAATATTCCCTAAATTCAGCTCTGAATCAGAATGTTTCGTTGGATCCTGAGCGTCTTTGACATATTCAGCGGTAAAGATAGATGAAAAATCATTTTCAAAGACATCATCCTTAGGTAAAAACGAAGATCTGTGATGGAGATCGTCCCATGGTAGATCATCTACACTTAGGATTTCGCGAAGTTGTTCGTCAGATGACACTTCTTCGGGAAACGTTATCCGTTCTAAGGGTGAGGTGAAAAGTGACTCTTCACTGACCACATTCATTTGGTCGGTTGAATGAAAGTCGGTAAAAGACATAAGAGCTTCATAAGCAATCTCATACGGACTCAACGGCATAACATTACCGAGTGAGTCTAGCTCAGAGTCAGAGGGAACATACCAAGGATCATCATAAATAATGTTTTCTGACGTGATCATATGAATTGTTGCGAATGAAGGGTCTGCATTGAGTGGAGGGAGAGGAAAAGTTCCCAGTAAACCGGAATCCTTAACTAAACCTACACCAATGTCCCTATAAGGGATTGTCGTTTTACCAACATGCTGGATAGTTTCTGAAGAGGTTGGGTCGGATGAAAAGTATGTCAGCTGATCAATAGTCACGATCTTACCGTTATGTGGAAACTTAATGACTCTGAAGACCGATGAAACGACCGCTGTCATAGCATATGACCAACTTCGACCCAAAAGAAGGTTGTAGTCTAGAGGGGCATCAACCACTTCCACATCCAGACTAACGGTTTTACCTTCGACCCCTATAGGCAATTCTTGTAGAATACCAAACGGACGGAACCCACGGCCATCAAAGGCCTTAAGGATGGTGGGGGATTGGTTCAACGAAGGAGAACCAAGCGATCTCCAACATTGAATCGACATAATACACGTAGAAGCTCCCTCATCAATCACAGTCCGATGAATAGGCCTGTTTTTGACTATCACTGGAATTTGGAAAGCCATTTGATGGGGGAGACGCGGTGTACTACTTTCTAGATCAAAGATCATTAGGTTCGGGTCCTGAACATCGACAGCTCCAATAGCCGACAAAAGCAATTTTCGTTGCGCTGGACATGATTGCAGCACTTCGAGTGCCGACATTGCTGAAGGTGAAACAGCTAAATCTTCAACAATGTTGTAATTCTGGGCTGCTCTCGCATGTGGATTGAAAGCAGACCTTCGAAGTACACCCTTGGCGGGCGGCTTAATCACTAAGTCTGGGTTAGGTTTTTCGATCTGTAGTGGATCGGAACCAGGAGCTGAGGTTGATGGGTTAGAGTTAGAAGATTCTGCTTCTTTACCATCAACAGGAGCCTTACTACCATAATCTTGCGATCGAGTCGCAATCCTGACATGAGACATCATCAAAATGGGTTCTTCACTGGCATTCGAAGAAGAACCTATCATCTTATTTTCCTGCTCGGGGAATGGATTCTTTAACACAGCAGGAGTCGGAGAACCTTTAACTATTTTCACTACCTCGGCCCGATGAGGGCAGTCTCTCGTAAAATGATCTTCTTCACAAATGAGACAAGGATAACGAGGTTTGCGCTTTTCGTCATTAGTTTCCGACTTTTCCGTTTTCTCCTTTGGAGCCTTGTCTGCTTTAGCCTTCTTCTTTCCTTTCTTCTTTCCACCGTTTTTGGATTTGGCCGTAGATGACTCTACAGCGTGAATGTCGGCGGTAAGTTCAGGAGGAGAAGACTCTCCTGTCGGAGAATCAGGCAAAGTGATAATTGGAGTATTGGAGGTCTTGGAAGACTTCTTCTTACTCTTCGTAGTCACGATACCGATCATACCATCAGCGGCATGAGATCCCGAAGGAGCAGCAGCGATTTGGTTTGACTTGGGAAGATCCGGTATTTTCTCGTGTAAAGTACCCGACTGAGTATAAACTAAGTCAAGGTACTGTGCCTGAGCAATGACTTGCTCCTCAGTAACTACGCCGGCCTTAGCTACATCTTCAGTAATTCTTGGTAATAATGATTTTACAAACCATTCAGCTAAAATTTGGTCCGGGATAAAAACTTTCAC
Source organism: Pinus tabuliformis (assembly GCA_031772625.1). Lineage (NCBI taxonomy): Eukaryota > Viridiplantae > Streptophyta > Pinopsida > Pinales > Pinaceae > Pinus > Pinus tabuliformis. The sequence continues at coordinate 54,066,831 of CM062815.1, forward strand.
TAATCTCCTTCGACGTCTCCACTCATGGATGTGATCAGAAATGTACGTGGATGTCGATTGTTTTAGCGAAGTTAATAATTCCGTACCATTATCGTATCTGACTGGTAACTGAAAATGAGTTAAGAATGAAGTAGCTAACTGGCTAAAGTTGTAAAAAGAAGCCCGTGGCAACTCAATGTACCACTTGGCTGCGAGACCAATGAGTGTACGCTGGAAAAGACGTAAGCGGATAGAATCATCTGAGATGGAATTTGATGCACACCAGAGGTGGTAAGTCATCACGTGATTAGACGGATCCTCTCCAGACTTACCTTCGAACTTGGGTATATCGCTGGGCAACTTATTTGGCATTGGCGGCCAGAACGGAAGATATTGAATTGGATCGTTCGTTAGGCGCGTCAAGTCGGGTAAATCTAAAGTCGCAATAAATGGTAACTGCCGGTTAGGATCTCGGAAACTCTGAGTCACAATACCAGCCCCAGGAGGAGGATATCCAGGATAACTAGGAACAGGATTCGCATTGGGGATATTATATCCTCCTGGAAAACCAGGATTAACCGGACCGTACTGGGGTTGTTGAGGTGGTTGATAATTGTACCCAGGATACGGTTGATACTGGTAAACCGGTTGTTGGGCAGCTTGACCAGGTTGATACTGTCCCTGGTACGGAGGTTGAACAAATTGAGGTTGAGTAGTAACAACCGTACTTGTACCAGGTTGACCTGCAGGCATCTGGACTGTGGTTTGAATCGTGGGTCCAGACAACGGTACAGATGTCTGAGGAACGGTTACAGGGACAGTAGAAACCGGAGCTGCCGATACTCCAGATGTAAGCATGGTAGATGAAGCGGTAGCTGCTGCAGCCGTGTGAGGTGGAGTACTCGGTGCAATTGGCGGCTGAGTAACTACAGAAGTTACAGGGGTCTGAACACTTGACTGGACAAGTTGCGGTTGCTGGGGTGGACCAGGAACTGCAGGTTGTCCTGCTTGAGGTACCGACTGTATACTTGGTTGCGACATCTGTTGACCCTGTGACGGATCCCATGTTAACATTCCAGGGTATTGACTCGTAACAGGTTGAGGATACTGAGATCCATAGCCGTATTGAGGATAGGGTTGATAACTGTAAGGTGTAGTCCCATATGATTGCCCTTGAGGTGGTTGATAACCTTGACCAGGGTATTGACCCGTAGGTTGATAACCTTGAGGTAAATACGAATACTGGGGTTGACCTTGACCTTGAGGTTGGTATCCTTGAGGTTGCCATCCTTGAGGTTGATACTGATACTGAGGTTGACTTTGGGGTACATATTGAGGCTGGGGTTGATACCCTTGGGGTTGATACCCTTGAGGTTGCCCCCCAGTCACAAATGAAGTACCTTGAGGTTGCCCCCCAGGCATTAACGAAGGTTGCCCCCCAGGCGGTAATTGGCCACCTTGAGGTTGGTTAATGGGAGTTGAACCTGACATCATATAAACTTCACCTATACTCAATGGTACATTACCACTGTTTCCAACTAATAACCCATGATCAACAGGTTGAGGAGATGCTCCCGCAAAGGTACCAGAAAGTGACTGATACCCAGTAGGAACAGAAGGACCGCCATGTAAAAATGATTCAGGACTTTGCGAAAACACAGACGACTGACCAGACATATTTACAGGAGAATGAATTCCTCTGGGTGGAACCGGAGTACGAGGTGTAGAAAAACCTACTGAGTTGTCTAAAAAATTGGTTAATGCAAGGTACCAAGACTCACTTCTAGGAGGACTGTAAAATATGGATTCACGCTCCCTTAGATCAAGGGTAATTAGATCTTCAGAATCAGAAACGCCTATTTCTTCCTCTGGAACAAGTTCTTCTATAGCAATTAACCAACAGGAAGATTTTCGGTGATAATTCTTTCTATTCTTGGTGAATCAGGAACACTAGGAGTTGGAGTAACAGGTTCTGAAATTTCAGGTTCTTCGCCTGTTTCACTGGCAGATGAAAAACTACCAGCAAGCTCGGAAACTGTAACAGCTTCGGGATTGTAACCTGTTTCTAATCTTTGGTAATCTGGATGGACTACCAAAGAAGATTCTCCTTCTTCAGGTGGACCTACTTTACTGCCACTAGGAGTTACAAGGACCTTTAAACCCTCTAAATAACTGGGGTCGTCTCGAGGAGGTGAACCCCTAAGTTCACGGGATCTTCTCAACAATTCGGCCACAGATACAACTTCAGGAGACTGGCCCGCAATACGACGGGACCTTCTCGGTAATTCCGCCACAATTAAAGATTTTAACTACAACACACGAAAACAAAGTAAAAAATTTCAAATCAAACCACCTAAAGTCTTCTAAAGAACCAATCAAATTTGAAGCACACGCCTAAATAATCTAGAGCGTCAAACCACACACAAACAGTAGTCTTCCGGACCAAAAGCGCTAGTTGGTGATTAGGCCCAACCTCGCAGGATTCAGTACAGAAATAGTGGGTGGAACAGTTACCCCGGCAACCTGCTTAATGAATAGACTGGACCAAGTTCCTCCACTTTAACCGTCTCGAAGTGAAGCGAACCCCCCAGAAAATCCAAGTGAGTATAACCGACGTCTGCTCCAGGTACAGTGGGACCTTCCCTCCACCGTCACCTTGGGTAGAATCCTAGATATTATGGCCACTAAGGTTACCAATCACAACAATTACACCTGGGGGAACAGTCTAAACTCCGACAGCACGCAAGGGCAGAGTAGCAAGCTCCAATCCCCTTACCGGCTCCTTGACAACAATCCAAGGTTTACCGATAAGTGACCCCTGGCTCCTCGACAATGGTTAATCCGAGGTTTACCGTTTGTAATACGTACTGCCTGGCGTCGTTCCCAACGAGGGAGGAATGATCCCCTCACTGGTTCGGACACGAGCTCGTGTTTCTCCTTTAAGAGGAGCTTTCCCAGAATGTAACTGAAACAATTGGATTTGTTCTACTCAAGATAGACTATCTGTTTGGTTTTGTAGTCTTGGAGAGTTAAGTACTCACCTACTCCAAGACCCTAGCCTAAGCTATGTTGGTGCTTCAGAGCCCTAGAAAAATAAAGATTACTAGATTGATTTTAATTTAAGCGTTACTTTTAAGGTTGTTTCTTAAGTCAAAAGGTGATGGAAGTGAAACTAGTGGTGTGTTGACTCGACTCGAAACCACTACAAAATGCACCTAAAATGATTTATCCACTACTTTACTTTTTCGATGAATTGCTTAACTAAAAAGTTGAGAGAATGCAATCTTTATAAAAGCAACTTCTTAATTGAAGACAATCAAAGAAACAATTCGTTTTTCTTTTCCAAGCATAAAAACATAACTTCTCTTTACATGCACGAAAAAAACTCTTTTCTTCTTTTGAAAACAAAAAGCTACTTGAAACAAGACTTTGAAGAAGATGTTTTTGTATTTTTCTTTTAATAAAACAAATAAATCTAATATAACCAAAAATCAATCTTAACAACTCTTAAAATCTATGAAAATGCACTCATAAGCAAACTAAAGGCAAATTTACTCTAAGCAATCTTAACGAGGCCAAAACTAACAATGATTATTTCTAAGGTGTTTTACTTGATCACAATCAAATCAAGGACTAGCTTATTGCAGAACCAAAAACTAGTCAAAACAAAATTCTAATCTTTTTGTCCTTTTTGAAAATGGAAATCAATACTTTAAAAACAAGCAATTCGAAATTTGACCCAAAACAACTCAAATGACAAGTTGCTCAAACAAGGAGACTTTACGGCAGGCTCAACTTCTAAGAAGGTTGACTAACCAGAGATATCTAAGGCTGGACAACTTTCTAAGCTCAAAGTTACTACAAAGCCTTTCCAAAAATCAAACCCTAGGTCTAAACTTCGTTGAAAACCACTAAAACACTCAAAGCTCACAAAACCAGTTCAGGTAAGAATTCTTGACAGGGTACTAAAGGATCTGGGCAGAAAACACTAAGAAAAAACAAAATCTAAAAGTAATTTAAGGCAAAAATGGAAATTTCTTAACTTTTACAGGAAGACGCAGGCCAGCAGTTGTCACAGGTGCGACCCCGCACTGTGCAGTCGACAACAGCGCGTCCAAGGACGCACTGTGCAGCACACAGAGACTGCGTCTTTATGGAAAAAGGAAGAAAAACTAAAGCCAACTAAAGCTACAGCTAAGCCACCCAAATACTAATTCTCACAGTCAAAAACCAGAAAATAAAAATGATTTTCTCAAAGCAAAGTTCATATAAAGGAAAAGACTCTCTCATTAATGGATTCCCCAGCGGAGTCGCCAATTTGTCACACGGAATCTGTCAAGGGTGCGGACACGACTGACCTTCCTAGAAGTCTAAGACATTCTAATGACAAACAAGACAAAATGGAGTGATCTTTCTCTAAATACACCTTTTACAACATGAAAACTACAAGTGTTTAGGCTTACCTTATTCCAAAACGCTGTTGTTGAAGTCCGTTCTTGACGATCCGGATGAGCTCCTCCTTCAAGTCAATTCCTGCAACCACAAACAATCAAACAATTACCAAGCACTTGCATTTCATATAATAAAACATATATTCAACATGCAGACCAAGGAACACATGAAATAACTCATTAACACATAAGCTATTGAGAAAAATAAACCAGTTTGTATTAATAACGAAACAAAGAAACTCTTACAACCTGGCCTTGGTGTTGTGCAAGTTCCTCCCAGGGTCCATCAAGGGTTTTCCTCTACTTTGACAAAGCTCACCCTCTCCCAAGTAGAATCAAGTGAAGACAATCTCTCCTCACAAAGGCTCTAATGGAAGACCTAAATCCTGCAGCATTTACCCAAAGAAAATGTATAGCTCCAACCTCTTCTCCTTCTGGCTCAATGCCTTCATTTATAGTGCTGTAAAGAGGTTATTCAGGTCCACTATCAATGGGATCATCCCCCTCTATGGGTGGGATAGCTCCCTTATTGATGGGATAGGTTCCCCCTTAATAGAGATACATGAACCAACTGGAGGCGCATCCATTTCATCAAACCGACCTCTAGAATGTTCTAGAAGTAACCACAAGTAACTTTTTCAAGATAAAACTCGCGCATTTTGCCTTTTACAGAGGGACGCACCTGTCCCTTAACATACAGAGCGTCCATGGACGCATATTTTGTGAACATGGTCAGCGTCCCCGCAGGTAAGGCTAGAGAGAACCTGCGACCCCAGAGATAAACATGATTTTTACAAGACTTTCTCTCTTCTTTGAGTTTGAGATGGATAACAGAGGCATGAGACTTGCCTAAGAGGGTAGCATGACTTGTTGATTGGAGCCATACTAACTGTAAGTAGTCAAGGTGACATTTTTTAGTGTAACAGGGTCTAAGATTAACTAGGATTGCGTTATATATACTGTTAAATCTAGTGTAGTAATATTGAAAAGTTTCATTAGGTCCCCTTCTAATATTTTCATATTCTGAAAGGATTTGTAGGGGATTTTTCTTCTTTTCCCATCTGTTCAAAAAATTTTGATGAAATGATTCTAAACTATCAGTACTATTATTAGGAAAATCTCTAAACAATTTCCTAACATCACCAGCTAAAGCCTGAGCAAATAGTCTCATTTGAACATCCATAATATAAATTTCATGTAGTTCAAAGTAATTTTTCATCTTATTGACATGGTGTTGTGCAGTGTAGTGTCATGTGCCATGGATGTAGGCTAGGAGCATATCTGTTTGCCATGGATGTAGGCTAGGAGGGGTTAATATGTGGATGAAGAATGGATGAAGAACCAGGACTAGTGTTATAGACATATTTGGGCACTTCAACCCCAATCTTATATGTCAATAAACTAGGGCTCTTTAACCCCTAAAAGTATTGTTTCATACCCTAAAACATCATGGGCATCTGATTACATCATTCCCCAAAAGTTCCACCTAAAAAACCATCCAGAACTGACCTAAACTAGACCATACTGATTGATCCATTGTCAAGGTGCGATGCATACTGACTTCTACACTAGCCAGGTGTGATGCATACTGATGAGGCCTTCTGTAGGGTGCAATGAGCGAGAATGGACAAATGTCCGAGACAGTTTTCTAAGTGGATGCTCATGGAATCTTCTAGAAACTTCTCTTATGACACTTGCGTCTCTGAATTCGCCCATGGATGAGTAAGAGATCCAAGAAATCTCCAAGTGGAACCAAATAGAACAAGTTGAATGACACTAATCAAAAACCAAGAGATGACTCACACCCTTCGACACATCTATAAATGGATCCCTCATCTGAGAGATGTAGAGACTAGAATTTTGTGAATTGTAAGGAAGTGCTGATAGTTTCTATTTGAGAAAGAGCATTGTATTGTTGGGTGATCTTGATATTTCATGAGGTGAAGAGGCTTTGATGCTGGGAGGATGATCCTGGATTAGACAACTAGGTTGTACTTCTCCCTTCTATTTAATAAATTTCTTTGAGATTTCTTCCATATAACTGTGCAATTATGAATGTTATCATTTGTGAATGTCATTGTATGTTCATTGTATTTCTGATTCTGTAATGATTATGATATAATAGATCAATATGCTTTGATGGTTCTTTGTTACTATGATTCTACAAGTACTCTCCAAGCGGGATAAGTATAGAGAGGAGTTGCAAGCTTTTTCAAGGGGGAGGGAGATCAAGCAAGGAGTTAAGCGGAAGATCCAGGTTGGTTCCTTTGTCTTTCTCTTATCTATTATACATAGAAGAAATCATGAATTTCTTTAAATGTTTGTTTCTAGGGTAGCTGCCAAACCTAGAGGGCTAGTCGATTGAAAAGACACTAGTTTTCCCAGAAACAAAATGGCGACTCCGCTAGGGATTGAATAGATTCTTTTTTTTTGTTATTTTTTGTTTTATAAACTATAGATGGAGCCTGAAGTTAGCCAGGTAGCCTTCAAACTGCTCTCGCTCTGCAACTGCATAGTAGATGAATGTTGCTTCAGTCAATCTTCAGTTTATTTTATGAATGAAAAATTTGACTTACAAGAATTCTATATGCCCTTTTGGTAGCTCAATAACCTCTCAAGATCATTCCTCTATAATTTTATCTTTATTGTCCATCATAGCCTTGCTTAACTCACTGAAATCAACTGCAAATTTGAGCCAAAACTCATTTCATTTGCGCTCCCTGGCCCATCGCACTGTCTGTCACTATCAACCAGTATGCATCGCACCTCCTGAGTCTATAAAGTGTGATGCATCCTTGTTCCTGTGAAGCCCAGGTGCGATGACTGACTGAACCTATTTCCATTCTCGAAATTTGGGGTTTTTGTCCTTGTTTCCAGCTCTGTTTAGTTGTTTTTTGCTGCTTATGAACAGTACCTCATTACTGAAGCCTACTTGCATCACATAGATCAGCCTCCATTGATTAGGATTATTGAATGTTTTTATGTATTTTTCCATCATTTACAATCCTTTATCAAAAAGTTGCTTAAATCGATCTGTCGTTTTGTGTCAAAAAGAGAAGTGTCGTGAAGTCTTCCTTCCATGGATATTCGATTGAACTTTTTGTCATGTATTTGATTTGATTTGTTGATATTTGAAGTGTCAAAAGCATTTTCTATTCGAAATTGAAAAGTGTCGTTTAGTCTTCCTTTCCATTTTGAAAAATAAATTGTCGAAATGTCGCTTTGAGTAAAATATTTCATATCTTTGCTATACTTAGTTTTCCTTTTTGGCATTTTTCACATTAAGGTGAACGAAAAACAAATACATGCATTTGCATTTGCATTTAGTTTGTGTGCAAAATGATTTAGGAAAAATGCACTATTGTGTGCTCTTTGCTTTTTGTTTGAAAGAAATTGTAATCTTCTTTCCCTAGTAGCTAGGATTTTCATTGCTCAAAATAAACAACGATTGTTTATCATTGTAGATGCATTTTAGGAATTTCAAATAAACATCAGGTGGTGAATCATTGAAAGGAAAAATTTAAACAAGATCAAATCTAAAATAAAGTTCAATGAACTTAACAATTCTTTGGAATCTAACCCAATACATCTAGAGGTCTAGGCTAGAGACGTGTTCCGGCGTCGTAAAAACTAGTAACTATCGTTTTCATCGAAGGTTGGGTGATTCCTCCTCCTTGATACGACAAGTGCTAAATCAGACTTGTTCTCCCTATACCATCGAGTATATATTGGGAGGCCATGATAGGATTATATTCTTTATCCATAGGAAGCCGAGTTTGCTGCCCTATCGATCACAATGCACTGAAAACAACATTCGAGAAGATTGACTGTTGTACATAAGTCCTTGGTAATTTCTCTTTAATTTATCACCAAGGTGTATATTGTAGTTTTGTGATTGGTTTGGTAATCCCTCTGTCTAGATTTTCCAGAGTAGTCACTTTCGTTCCTTTTCGATGCTTTAAAAGAAAAGGTCCATCAGAGAACTTGTCACTTCAGGCTCATTAAAAATTGAAGGGGACTAGAGTCATCTTTAGCTTTTTCTCGACTCTTAAAAATTTTAAAAGAAAAGTTGTGTCAAAGCGTCATTAAAATTTATTAAATTCGGAATAACATTATTTTCCCCTTAATTTTGAGTTGATCAAGTAATTCGCAATCGTGGAAGAAAGTCAATCAAAACCTCGTTGTTCATGGAGACTAGTGAGTCAATCGTCTTTGACTCTGGAAACAAAGCCATTCCAGGAAAAATGATCTCGTTTAAATTAGTCCAATTCCTCTGGTTTAATTGAAACTTTTGTTTCAACATCGTCAGAGACTATAGTTACTCCGATCATTTCTGGTACATCTGCCTTTAGAGAAGAAGTTACGCAGTTACAAGACGACATTAGAATTGATCCTAGTGTAATAGTAAACACTTCTATACCTGAAACAACTCCATCTAGAGTTGATCCAAAGACTAAAGTTCACTTACCTGAACATGTGGAAGTTGAGTTCCAGAATTCAGAAGGTGTCACCCCTCCAGTATCTGTCACTCTAGAAGCTATACCTTCTTCAACCCCAGAAATTTTTTATGGACCTGACGGTCTACCTCTTCGACCTAGTCTGATTGCTATAGAGGAGATAGTAGAGGATCCTCCATCCAGTACCTCGTTACATTTTGGAACTGGGAGTCATCTGTATCCTTCTACTCCTGAAGTTAGTTCTTTTAATCATCCTTCATTGCAGGTTCCTATCGAAGCGCTAGGAAATCTTTTGGATAGACTAAACATGTCTGAGAAACCATCAACATCTAGGACTGTGTCATCTGATACAGCTACAGTAGAACTTCCTGCTGCCATTCCTACAGTGTTTGCTGGTATACCATCTGTTCATACTAGTTATCAATCACTAGCTGGAGTCCACTCAGGGGCTGCTTTGACGACATGGTCTGTTCCTATTTGTTTATCTGGAGTCCCATTTGGTATTTATTATGTTGAAACTCAACAAATTGATCCTGCATGCCAATATCAATTTGGGCAAACAAGTCTTCAAAAACTGATATATCCTTTGAACACTAGACTGCCGCCATATGGAGGGCAGTATGCTTTTTCATTGTTCCCTCCTGTAGAACAACCATATGAGAGTTTACAACAAAATTCAGGTCAAACTGAAATTACATCCAGCGGTTGGGTACCAATACAAGGATGTAAAGCTAAGCAAATTGCTTCTACTCCAAGAACAGAAGACTGCGCAGGTTGTAAGCGGTGTGAATCCGCTTGTCCAACAGATTTCTTGAGTTTTTTTCTTGGGATCAATATTGGCAATGCAGTTCATCCAACAATAAACTCTATACTAAAGGAAGAGGAAGTATGTAGATATGACACAACTGAACCCGAACGACCAAAATGTTGAATTGAATCGTACCAGTCTCTACTGGGGGTTGCTACTAATTTTTGTACTTGTTGTTCCATTCTCCAACAACCAAGGGTTGTATATTCAATTCAATCGATGCAACCTGTGTTGAATATTCCCACTACACCTACTATTGTGACTGTGTCGCAAGTACAAGCACTACCTGTTGTGTGTCAACCTCAAGTCTCTCAGGTTGCAATACAACAACCTCTTATCTCTATGGCTCAATCGCAACCTCAGGTTAGTGATTCCTTACCTGGAACGACTCAAGTTCGAACAGGTATTATCACTCCACATCTTGGTCAATCTTCCGGTATTGGGCAATAGCAAATGGTCCAACAACCATGGCTGGTACAATACCAACAACCGCAATTCCAGCAAACCTACCGAGGACCTGAGCAACAAGGCTTTGTAGGTAATGGAAAACCACATTTTCAAAACGGTGATCAACAACCACACTATACTGGTTATGTCCAACAACCTTATCAAAGTTACCAACATCAGATACATTATGTTGGTATGCAAATACCTACTACTTAGGTGATTCCATCTTATCCTGGGTATGCTTCACCTAACCTGAATCAACAGTTGCCTTTTGTAGCAACTCTAGAATTACCAGCTTTGAACCGGCTGATGAATGATCCAATTGCATATGCCCCTTTGTGGCCAACGATTCCTCATAAACTTCCCTCCGATATTCCTAAATTCAATGGAAATCTAGGTAAATATCCATCAAATCACGTAATGACTTTTCATTTGTGGTGCTCATCTAACACCCTAAATGATGATTCGATTAGGCTTCACCTTTTTCAGAGAATGTTAAATGGTCTAGTAGAGAAATGGTATATTGAATTACCTAGAGCTTCATTTGATAACTTTAGCACCCTTGCCACTACTTTTCTAACACATTTTTAGTTACCCATAAGGTACAAAACGGGAACAGAACTCCTTACCAACTTTAAACAGACCACGACCACTCACATATCTGATCATATTCATGAGTGGCGACATTGCCATCGAATGGTAAAGACGTATGTTCCTAATCAGCTTTTAGCTGAGTGGTTTATTAAGTCCTTATTGCCTTCTATAACTGAGGACGTGGAAAAAGGAAGAGTTGTCACTGAAGAGAAAGTTATTGCTTGTGCCCAGTATTTAGACTTGATCTACACTTAGTCTGGTACACTCTACAACAAAATTCCTGACGCTCCTAGACCAGAATTTTCCATTCCTCCCCCTCCTAAATCGAACAGGGACTCTCACACCGGTGATGGCGTGATCGGTGCCTCAAGCATGCAGACCGCAAAGGCTCCATCTGGTAAAGCCCTTACAGTTTCTAATAAAAAATCAAGTGACAAACCTATTGCCTCAGAGATTAATGCCATGTCATCTGACAAGGGAAAGAATCCAAAGTAACCAGGGGGCAAGAAGGAAGGGAAAAATAGTAAGAATAAACAAGAAAATTCAACTCCTGAAAAATCCTCTGAGAACCCTACTAGACAAAAGAAACCTCATGATCCATGCTACATATGTAATGAGGAGCACTGGATGAAGGATTTTCCACATTGGGCTGAGGTTGCAAAATTTATAAATACTTCAAGTACCTCAACGGTGTTGACTGATCCATTTCTGAACCCAGAAACTAATATGGTTGCTCCCAAGTTCTTATGCTATCCATCTCAAAACAAAAAAATGATGCTTTGATATCGACAAGGAACAAAGATTATGGGAATCTAACATCGTCAAACAGCCACAGTACAGATCAACCTAGTAGTTCGACAACGACTTCACCAGAAGTTGTTCCACCCATTATTCTCGAATTAACTATAAAGCCGCCAAAGGGAGTCGTACATAAGTCGACATTTAATCCTCATTCTTCAGCTACACAAAATTATAATATAGTGGAGGATCTAGCTCAATCGCCATCCACTACATCGACACTTGAGGTACTGCAAAATTTCCCCTCCCAAAAGTAGGCTTTGTTATCAGCAATAGGTGGGATTGATCTAGCAGATTCCAATCTTGTGGCCTTTAATCATAAAGGATATACACCTCAGTTACCGGCCCAACTCGCTTTCCTTATACAAGTAAAAGCCCTCAATAAAATTGTTCATTGAATAATCATTGATGAGGGGGCATCTACCTGTATTATGTCAATCAGTTGCTAGAAAACTATAGGTTCACCACCCTTGTCATGATCATCAACGACATTAAAAGCATTCGATGGAAGAACATACACAGCGTATGGGATTTTAAGTAACTTGCAAGTTGAACTAGGGGGAAAGATAGTAGAGATTGAAGTCGAGGTCATTGATGGAAACCTTGACTACAACATCTTACTGGAAAGGCCCTGGATTTATGCTATGGCTACTGTTGTGTCTACATATTTTAGAAAGATTGCATTTCCCTTCCATGGTGGAATTATAATCGTTGACCAACTAGCCTTTTTTCCTAACAGTGCAACTTCCGAGTCCGATGAACTTGGGGGAAATCCACCTGTTGCTTCACGACAGGAGGAAAATACCCCAGTTCTTGCTACTCAAGGGGTTAATTCACTCGTTTATTTGGTAACCCCTCCAAGTAGTCTAGTCACTTCCTTTGATTGGAATTAACTAGCAAGATCTCGCTTTCCTTCTTATGTACCATTCCGGATCATAGTACAAGCTTACAAAATGATCGTGTTTGGCACTATCATAGATGAAGGGGAATTAGTGAGTATCCTTTCCTCAACTGCTTGGAAAGCGCTTGGTTCATCATTGCTTATGCCTGTTACACAGAATTTGTCAGGCTTTAACAAAGGAACTAGTTGACCATTATGGATCCTTCCTATGTTACCATAAATTTAGGAAGGAAAACCATTCAACTGAATGTGATGGTAGTCCAAGGACCATTAGATTACAATCTACTCCTTGGATGTGACTATGTTTATAACATGGAAGCTATTGTTTCAACACTCTTCTGAGTGATGTGTTTCCCACATGAAGGCAAAATTGTCACTGATGACTAGCTTTCATTTCCCGGTTCAAGCATAGCTCCAAGTCGATCATCATCCCTAAATGGTCCTTGTACATCAACAGTGTCTCTTGACCCTTAATTCCATCCACCTAATTACCGTGAGTAGTCTGGTGAATGTAATGAAGCTTAGGGGGCACGCACCCTTGTCTATTTTGCGGACAACCGAGCTAAAAAAATAAGTTTCCCTATAGGTCATGTGACTGGTCTAAGACACCATTCACCTTTGTCTATTTGGTAGACGAAGCCAAGGAAGTGTTTTGTCTATTTTGCAGATGAAACCATCCTACCATATGAATTTCCCTGTAAGTTATGTGATTGGTTTGAGACACCATTCACCTTTGTCTGTTCTGCTGACGAAGCCAAGGAAGTGTTTTGTCTATTCTGTGGACGAAACCATGCCACCTAACCATAGTGATTTCTATATGGTTATTGGAGAATCTCCTTTTCATCATGCTGGGGGCATGCAAACTTTTTCTTTCGATTTCATTTTTTAGCTTTCTAGTTTTTTAGTTTTGTCTTTTCTAGCTTTTCTACTTTTTGTTGTTTCTAGCTTGCATAAAAAGAAAATCTAAAACTGATCATATGTTATCGCATGGTTCAAGCTCGTTAAAAAATGAACCTACCACTGAGCATGGTTACCCACAGTTCAATATCGTTAAAAAATGAACCCACCTTTGGTAAATAACCTTTCTGATTTCCATGCTATCAGCCTTTTGAGCCTTGGTTGTGTTCCTCTCATCACCTCTATTCTTTTGGCTAATCATACACTTCCACTTGATTGTTTACCCTTTTAGAGGAACAACTGCGACGAGTGGTCTTATTAGCCAACCTCTTCACATCACCATGTTTTGAGAAGTTCCAAGCTTACCTGGAACCAATCGCTACCCTTGACACCACTCGCTCTTAAAAATGAGTCTCCTTTAAACTCTTCTCAGACTCGTTAAATATGAAAATATTGTTGAGAAATTGGCCTTTCCAGCTCATTAAAGTGATTGGAAGTACCATCCCTCTTGTATATTTTAATCTTGTCTTTTTTGGCTCATTAAAGTGATCGAAAAGTCATCCCTTTAGTATTATTTTATCCTTTTTTGGACTTAAGGGATTATGCTACCAAAAAGAACTTATGGAGTTTCCTTTTTGTCCCTTTTTCAAACTCTCTAAACATGAAAAGGACCGAGTTATCCTTGTCATTAAACTCCTTAAAACAATAGCGACAAACTCGTCCATCCGAGACGAGACAGAGTCCCCTTTTCGTCCCTTTTCAAACTCTCTAAACATGAAAAGGATGGAGTTATCTTTGTCGTTAAATTCATTAAAACAATAGCGACAAAATTGTCCACCTAAACAAGAACGAGTTTCATTGTCGCTAGACTGGTTAAAACATAGCGACAGGTTTTCCCGAAGGGAAATTATAGAACAAGCATATGTTATCCTCCTCAAGATTGACAAAAATAAAGAGGTACTGGTCAGCAATGACTGGAGAAAAAGGGAAGAAAACTTGAAGAAATTTATGGTAGAAGGTCGCTCTTGAACATGAGACTTTCACTCCATCACCATTATTGAGTCAGGTTGGGTTATCCCATTCACCAGTCATTTCACCATTAGTCTTTCACACCATCCATTTTTGGGGCTAACACTACCAATCCATCTTAGTGTTACTGATATGTTCAAGATAAGTCATTCAGTTGAGAAACCACAATCTGGTTAATGCCTCATCCACTGCAATACCTTCACCCTCCATTTTTCATGACCGCCATTCCTGAAACTTGTGTCGTCAGATCATTTTCACCTCCAGAAAATCACTTTCCTTGTTTCGTGTCGTGTATGTGGGATACATTAAGGCCCTCCTATGACGAGTCACTTCTTGTCAACGTCAAATCATAATCCAAGAAGTTGACTTAGAAACAACCGTTTCAGTACTTTGAAGCTTGCATGCCTCAATGACAAGTTTCTCACTTCTGGCGACAGGTTGACATCAATGGCATTCGACCGAAAGATTTTGCATGGTGTTCGACATCGGACCATATATTCACACCATGTGAATTGTACGGTAGTACCTTGAGGATCATTATCATCATCAGTGATTCCTCTTGCGTGTGTTAACAACTGACATTATTGGCTGATAATCAGGCGATGTCTTTCCATGTTCGACTTCAGAACATCTCTTCACATGGATCGACTTGTACATCGGGCGAAGATTGAATGATTTTGAAGAACACGGATCTAGTTTCATCCATCTAGGCTACAATATATTCAGGGATATAAAGACATCAAATGTACAAAGAAGTTGCACAGATGGTCATCCAAGCCAGGGATGATGACTCTACATATGAAGAATCACCAGTGTACAACTGCAGACGATTATCTGTTCTATGTACATGAAATGAATTTATAAAGCTGAGCATGGGAATGCCCGCCTCAGCTTGATCATGAAAATTATATTATGATGATGTATTGTATTGTATCTTATACAAGTCACCTTCCAATTCAAAGACCTCGGATCCTCATGATAAAGAATTTCACCCAACATCAAAGATTTATGACTTCATGCTTTAGGGGGAAACTGTTATAGACATATTTGGGCACTTCAACCCCAATCTTATATGTCAATAAACTAGGTCTCTATAACCCCTAAAAGTGTTGTTTCATGCCCTAAAACATCATGGGCGTCTGATTACATCATTCCCCAAAAGTTCCACCTGAAAAACCATCCAAAACTGGCCTAAACTGGACCATATTGACTACTCCACTATCAGGGTGCGATGCATACTGACTTCTACACTAGCCAGGTGCGATTCATACTGATGAGGCCTTCTGTAGGGTGCAATGAGCGAGAATGGATAAGTGTTCGAGACAGTTTACTAAGTGGATGCTCATGGAATCTTCTAGAAACTTCTCCTATGACACTTGCCTCTCTGAATTCACCCACGGATGAGTAAGAGATCCAAGAAATCTCTAGGTGGAACCAAATGCAACAAATGGAATGACATTAATCAAAAACCCAGAGATGACTCACACCCTTGCACACATATATAAATGGATTCCTCATCTGAGAGATCTAGAGGCTGGAATTTTGTCAATTGTAAGGAAGTGCTGATAGTTTGTATTTGAGAAAGAGCATTGTATTGTTGGATGATCTTGCTCTTTCATGAGGTGAAGAGGGCTCTGATGTTGGGAGGATGATGCTGGATCAGACAACTGGGTTGTAATTCTCCCTTCTATTTAATAAAGTTCTTTGAGTTTTCTTCCATATAACTGTGCAATTGTGAATGTTATCATTTGTGAATGCCATTGTATGTTCATTGTATTTTTGATTCTGTAATGATTATGATATAATAGATCAAGATGCTTTGATGATTCTTTGTTACTGTGTTTCTACAGGTACTCTCCAAGTGGGATAAGTACGAAGAGGAGTTGCAAGCTCTGTCAAGGGGGAGAGAGATCAAGCAAGGAGTCAAACGGAAGATCCAAGTTGGTTCCTTTCTCTTTCTCTTATCTATTATACATAGAAGAAATTGCAAATTTCTTTAAACGTTTGTTTCTAGGGTAGCTGCCAAACCTAGAGGGCTAGTCAATCGAAAAGACACTAGTTTTCCCAAAAACAACTAGTAGGTGGTGAATGGGATATAGTTGGTTGGTGAGGAAGAGTAGGTACAAATGGTGGTGGAGAATGGACTTCAGAAGTTGAAGGGAACAACGATGAATTCAGAATGTATTCGTCAATTGACTGGTTGGCTTTTTGGACTTCAAGGTCTGCAATGAAATCAGGGTCTAGAACAGTATCATATATTTCAGTTTCAGACTTTGCTTTAAATAATGACAAATAAAATTGCTCATCAAAGGGAAGATATTCTAAAAACAACCACTCATCAGGACATGAATTAGTGTTAAATAAGGGTGTGTGGCTAGTTGAACTTTCTTCTTTTTTGGATTTTCTTGAAATCAAGTTGGGATTATCAACTACTGGGGCAGGGTTTGGATCAGGGTTAGCCCTAGTATAATGAGTTCTCCTTGAAGCCATAATTTCAAAAAATTTCTAATTGTTTTCTTTTGTGAGATTTTTGAATTAACTTCTAATAAATTACTTTAAGAGGCTCAAAATACAAATTCAAAATTTTCTTAAAGATTTCTGAAGAATGAGGGTTTGATTCCCCAGTATGGTCGCCACTATGTTATCACTCAGAATTTTTCCCTAGAAGTTATCAGGGGAAGAAAAAGACCAAGGTAACCACAAACCAATATTTTAAGTATAGGCTCTAGCCAACCTATGACTCAGAGAGGGCTCTTTCTATATGATTTAGCCTTGTTTTTTGGGATTTTAGGCTAGTTGCTAAAGTTCGAGGGGTTTTGATTTGTATTGAAGTTTGGATGGTGGAATCCTTAAAACAGATGGATAGAATGATGTCTCTGGACTATTGGTCTATGAATTCAAAGAAGGGCAGTAAAACTGGAATCAATTCATTAAAGAGAGTGTTCAAAGGGAAAGCTAGCAGAGTAAAGTGCAGGTCTTTGGGTTGAATGTGTGAAATGATCTTAACCAGGGTGAGAGAGCATTTAAGAATTCTCAAACAGGGATTAAAATGAGGAACAGAGGATAATCATGAGCAAAGGGCAATTAATAATACTTTACTATAGATTAGAGGGAAACTACCTAAACTAAGGAGCAATCAAGGATTCCTTAACTTAGATAATTAGCAGAAAAAATTAAAATGCACAATAGTTAAAACAGAGTGCAATGAAACCAATTTTGAGATATCTTTCTTTTGCTGAAGCAAGAGTAGTGCCTTCTATATCATTAAGCCAACAAGAATTTACATAGAATACAAAAGTCCAACTAACACCGTGGACCTCGGCAAAAAAGGCTAACCGCCTAAAAAATAGACCTTCAACCTAGCAGAGAATGCCTCCTAACTCTGGAAAATACGTACAATGAAAGCGCCTAGTGGGTGGAAAAACAAAGGATAACACAAGCACACCAAACTTGCCTTTAGAACCACAACCGTCCAAACCCCCGAGCCATCCATTGGACGAGAGAGAATTGCCCTACGAAGTCAAATGAAGTTTAATGGTCCCGCCTGCCAAACAACATGCTCATTCCTGACCGTAGATCTGATCCACCAGATCCAACGATCGTGAGCCATATCGCACATCACTAGATTCCTGAACAATAGCGCTCGGGGAGGGCGGTTTACATTTTCTCTCTCCTACCACATGTAGGATCCCCACTGGAATCGCTCCCCAAACACTGAAACCACTTTCCGCTTAAGTGCTGAGCGATCGCTAGAAAACCACAAGTACAGCTGATTTCCTTTCCGCCAGAGAAAAAGAGGAAAATGCGGTCACCGAGAAAGCCATGTTTTCCGTCCCACTTATTCTTATGTCTGTATCTGTTATAAAACTCTGGATTGTTGTGAGTCTCTCTATAGTGCTCCCTCCTAGAGAACTGCAAAAACCTATTGACGATGATCAAGGTTTTCCGAGGCCGACTTCCGAAAACCCGACTGAAGAACAAAGGTGGAGCTTTCTGCATTTTAGTCATTGTGTACACTTCTCCTTTGCTCTGTTACCAAATATGTCCATATCCTCTGTAGCTTTCTCACTACAGAGAGCCTTTAGTCTACTTTGAGGTAGCTCCTGCCACTTCCTCCATGTATTGCCTTCCGTACAGCTCACTCCTTGGTTAGCCAGGATATCTGCCAGCTTATTAGCTTTTCTCTGCACGTGGTTGAAACTGACTGTGCGAAGACCCAGTAGATGACTTTGAATTCTTTGGAAAACCCTGATGAGCCTCCAATGTTTTGAAACTTTCTCTGGTTCAGTTCCATAATTAATTCTTTTCACCGAATTGATGGCTAACTCTGAGTCTGCTTCAATAATAACATTTAAGCAATTGTCCTGCTTCAGAAACTCTAAGCCTTGTTCCAAGGCCATTAATTCTGCCATGTTGTTGGTGGCTTTGCCTAAATGACCATAGAAGATAAAGATGATGATTCCTTCTTCGTCCTTTAAAACTCATCCAAAACCAATAGTTCCCGGGTTCCCTTTTGAAGCACCATCAATGTTTAATTTCAAAAAACCTGTCATAGGAGGATGCCAAAAGTCCTTCTCCACCTCCCTTGAGTTTCCTGTCCTCTATAGGCTTTGAGGTATGAGCCCCTGCATTCCCAAATGTCTGAGAATTCTTAAATCTACCTCTAAGGAAGGATTCTTGGGTTGATTGCACACTGTGGAGCTAACAGTTTCCCTAAGTTGATTCAAGGTTAGCTCAAACAGTCTCTGAGGGGGGTTTTTTTCATTCTTGAAAATTCTCTTGTTCCTTTCTTTCCAGACATTCCATATGATGAAGCTTGGTGTTAGGGCCCAAGCTAAGCTGAGGAATTCGTTGTCCAAGAAATTTTTGCTCCAGTTGTTAAGGGTGTTAATGATACTCCCTTTATCCCTATCAGACTTTTGAAAAATGATGGTGAAAGAATCCCATAACTAGGAGGAGAAAATGCAGTTGTTGAGTATATGCTCCATTGTTTCCTCCTAAGCTTTACAGAGCTGGAAAATGGAAGGTCCCAAAATGCCCCTTTTTCTAATATTGTCCCAAGTCAAGATTTTCTTTTGAAGAACTAGCCACATGAAGAGTTTTATCTTCATCCACCCTTGGTGCTTCCAAAGTTTCTGCCAGGTTTTATCTGGAACATGGGAATCTAGCTCTAAGAGAATACTTTTTGCTTCCCTAAGATTAAAGGTGCCTTCTTTATTGTTGCCCCATCTTAGTTGATCCTACCCCCCTGCTACTAAGATCATTCTTTGATCCAGTATTCTTCTAAGTTCTTCTGCTTTTGATTTCAAGAGACTATTGTCATCACAATTAATATTCCTCCAGACTCTCCACTTTTCAGGATTCAAAGAGTGATCCTAGAAATATTTTACCTTACCTAAGCCTTGGATGTCTGTTTCACTCTTAAGGCTGAGAAAGTCCTCTTTTAGCAAAATTGGTTCTTGTTGCCATCTATCCTCCCAGAATAGTGCTAGATCTCCCTCTCTGATTTCCCAGAAGCTATTATTTTGTACCAAACCCCTATTCTCCTAGGCTTTATTCTAGATGTATGACCCTTTTATAATTCCAAACATTCTAATGAGATCACTTGAATGCCAGGAGTTGGCATATTTTTCTTTCCAAATACTTGCCCATTGAGCATTTGGATCATGAACCCATCGCCACCATAGTTTGGCACCTAAAGCTTTATTGAGAATCTCCTGGTTATCCAAGCCAAGGTCTCCATAGTGCTTGGGTTTACCGATTTTTCCCCAGGAAACCAAGGCCCATTTCTTCCTGGTCTCCTCCTTACCCCATAGAAAGTCTCTTTGGATATTTCTGAATTGCTGCAGAACTCCTTTTGGAGCTGGGAGAGCTGATAACATAAAAATAGGGATAGCTTGTAAAACTGCCTTAGTAAGGACCAACCTTCCAGCCAGATTTAAAGCTCTGCAGGTCCATTTTCTGACTTTTTCCTGCATCTTGTTGATTAATGGTTCCCAAATGCTTTTGTGCATCGGTTTGGCAGTGAGAGGAACTCCCAAATATTTTGAGGGAAGGGAGTCCCATTGAAAACCTAGGATTCTGGCAATATTTCTCTATATAGCAATATTGGTATTAAAGAAAAAGATTTTTGATTTGAAGAGATTAACTTCCATACCTGAAGCTCGAGCAAAGACATCGAGGATATATTTGTAGGTTGTAGCTTCTTTGGCTGTGGGGATTCCCTGTAGCATTGTGTCATCAACAAATTGTTGATGTGTTAGAGCCTGACCATTCTCTATAAGTTGTAGGCCCTTGATCTTGCCTATTGATTTAGCCTGTTTGATTGCTTGACCTAGTCCTTCCATCATAAGAATGAAAAGAAATAAACCAATTCTGAGATATCATTCCATATCATAGCATTGATATTTCAGATACATTAAAGATTATGGAAAAACTTTTAAAGAAAGATAACAACACAAGAGAAAATACTTGTTTGTACTTCACACTACACATGAATCTTGTGAAATCTCTTCGCTTTATTCATTAATCCAGCTTGCTGGTCCAAACAGTAATACAATAGCTTACGGTATTTGATCAAGAAAGTCTATAGAAATGTCTAAGAATACACCCTATATACTTCGAATTATGAAGTATTTATACAAAAAATTATTACAAAATATCTCAAACTAACTTGAGATTTAATCTAGGAAATACAAATATCTTCTTGCAAGAAGATAGAGATAGCTATTGAATTGTTTCATGTTGTCCCTTTTTATTTGGTACTGTTTGATTTTATGGTTGGATTTGTAGCCCTTTATGCTGGCTTGCAATTTGGTCTTTCACACTGAAATTTTCTTCAACTTTTATCTTTCACCTGATACTCTTTGACCCTGCTCTTTGAATATGCTGCCATGTTTTCATTTGTTTACCCAGCTGCCAATTTTTACTATACAATGGCTTTTCACTGTAAATGTCTCACAGTAAATCAGTCATCTTTTTCCACCATTTTTCTCCAGGTAATTTTACATTCATCATCCTCCTATTTATCTCATCAGCTTCAATATAATTGGCAAAATTAGGCTTGGTGAGGAATAAATGTTTTATCTCATGCTCAAGGAAAAACATGTCTTCAAATGTGTTGTACAAAACTTTGCTTATTGGTAGTGCTTTTATGGATGAAGTGCTATCTTGTTCCTTAACCAACTTTCTAAGTCTATTACCATAGTCAACCTGTGTCATGAGTTTATCATTAATAACCAATGGACTAGGCAATCTTTTCTCCCTCAAAATTTGGAATCTAGCCATGAACCTATCAATGGCTACCTGCATGTTATGGAACTTTTCTTCTAAGTTCAACATTATATTTCTTTTGGAAAGGACCTTCCTTATTTCAAATATGGTTTCAATCTTGTCTTCTATATTAATTTCTTCAAGCTCATACCTGTTCTTGTTGTTGAGCAAGTGGATGAGTCTACTGGCTTCCTTAGGCTTATCGCCCAACTCCTCCTTTACATTCTAGATAGCTTCTGTATCTATCTTTATTAATTCTTTTTGTTCAAAAATAACTTGAATTGATGGCCAAATATCAATAATAGAGTCAATGATATTGGCCCATAACATTTCCTTGGTTTGCCCAAGGGGTTTCTCCAGTTTTAAATCTTTCTCTAAGACTTTGATTCTTTCACTCATTCTTTGGGCATTTTGTGCCTCTTCCTTTTTCTTAAGTTTGGCAGGTTTGTAGTCAGTTTCCAAACTTGCCACCTTCTCTCTCATCCTGTTCATTTCTGTGGATTGGATAGACATATCTTCCATGAGTTTAACCAATTTTTCTACTTTCTCTCTTGATGCACCTGTTGTTGTAGATTTTGTTGTGACTGACAATGCTCTGGTAGGTGGAGCTATAGGTGCCAGTGAAGCTGCCAGTGTTGAAGGGACTGCTGTGGATACTGTAGGGATGAAATCTTTAGAAGTTGTGACCAAGTCACTTTTCTTCAATTGAATTAAAGCATCCAACTCCTTTTCTTTCTCCTTTAATTGATCATTCAGCTTTATGACCAACTCCATCAACTCCTCATGTCTAGTTTGGCTCTCTAAGACTTCTAGAGTTTAAGGATGTTGCAACTGGGGTATTTTTAATTGCCTCTTAAGTGCAACAATATCATCATTTTTCTTCTTTATAAGTTTCTCTGTAGCTTTTATATCCTTGGGATCATGTCCCAATTCAATCACTAAGTCCTTTAAGGACTTGATCTTGGTATCCTTTTCCTTTGAGGAGGCCTTCTCTAACTGAAATTGTGTCAAAATGTTATTTAAAGAGTTTTTTAGCTTATGAGAAACTATGGCTTTACCTATTAGGGTGGAGTATATCATCTCTCTAGCATGTTTATGTAATTCAATCTAGTCTATGGGATGAATATCCCTTGCCAGCACTTCAACGTCAACCCTTTTGAAATTAGATATTGTCTTCGGCTCCTGTGTTGTAGGTTTGATGAAAGACATCTGCAGCTTTTCCTGTTTAATGTCAAAGGCTGACATTAATCTTGTTTGATTTGTTAGAGTCAACTTTAGGTACTGAGCAGATGTTTAGCCCTTAAGCCTCTCATTTCTTACTTTGATTTCCTTGTACCTATCTTTTCTTTCTTGGTCTTTATCAATAGGCCTACTGAAGGATGACGCTTCCACACCAAGTTGCCTTTCCAACATCTGAGTCTGTGATGTGGAAGGCTCTTGCATGCTTTCAGATGGAGTAGTGGGCCTACTTCTTTCTAAATCTGTGTTGGTAACCTATCATGATTCTTATGTGTATTCCTGTTCAGAGACCAGATTGAGCCTTTGGCTCTTGCTTGTTTCCTATTGTCAAACTTCTGGAGGGTAAAAGGAAACTTTTATTACTGATAATATAGAAATAGATGGTATAATACATAGGAGTATTTGAACACCCTCTCATTTCCCATTCTTGTGAACTACTTATGCATTCTATCGGCTATGAATGTGGCAAAGTCATATGTGGTTGTAGGAGGTTTTCCTGTGGTATATATGGACATGAAAGCAAGAATAATTTCATCAATTTACTCACTTGTGGTGCAACCCAAAACACATGATATCATGGCCACCATGTTATGGACCCGTGGAGAGAAAATAGGTGATAGATATGGAGGGGGGTCTTTAGGGATGTGTTTTTCCTCTCTATTGAAGGTTTGGAATAACTGGGCCAATTTTGCAGGGCTTATATTGGGATACTGGTCCAACATCTCTCCAATTGTGAGTGGAGTTAGGTGTGGCCAAGGTTGGAACTGCAGCATTTCATTAATGGACTCAGTTGTGATAGTGAAAAGGACCTTCTGGTCATGAGACATTATGGTTTTATGGCTGCGGACGTAGCATGAATAGCACATATGAACAATCTCTAGAAAGATGTGAACTTGGGGGAACTGGTATTTGGGCAAATTTGACTCCCACAGGCCAATATCATCAGTATGGTTGAGGTATCTATCCCTACTTTGACAATGCACTTTGAGCAGGGGCTCTAGGGCAGTGGTATCTTTTATTTGGAACTCCCTGTCAGCCAGGGGAAGGTGGTCAAGGTCCAAATGGGGAGTGGTAATGGTTCTTACATCCATGGCAATAGGGGCAACCATAATTCAGTTCTTGCGGATTTGAATTATGCTCTGGGAGTTTCAGCAAAGTTTTTTGGGATTTTTCAGAGGGTTTAGGCAAGTGATTCCTTTAATTTATAGTATTTTTACTTAATTTCTTAATTTAAAATACTGCATAGTCTAAAAGTATTGAAATTTGTAGGTGTAAGAGGTAATTTTGTGGTGAAATACCTAGAAATGGGAAAAATGGCTCTGAAAATGGTGTTTTACGGCAGCTGCAGTGGTTTGCGTAGTCCTGGTGTTATAGACATTTTTGGGCACTGCAACCCCAAGCATAAATGTCCATAAACTAAGGGCTCCTAAGTTCCTAAAAGTGTTGTTCCAACCCCTAAAAGAACAAGGTCAACTGATTACAGCTTCTCCCAGAAGTTCTCCATGAAAAACTGCTCAGAACTGGTCAAAACTGGACCATTTCACTTGCTCCATAGGAAAAGTGTGTTGCATCTCACCTAAATACACATAGTAGGTGTGTTGCATTTCAAAAATCCCTTCTATGGGGTGCGATGGGCGAGAATGGACAAATGGCAGTGTCAATCCGCGAGGTAGAGAAGCATGGAATCTTCCATAAACTTCTCTTGTGACACTTGCCTCTCTGAATTCGACCAAGGATGAGTAAGAGATCATCAATCTCCAAGTGGAATCAAGAACTATCAAAGGGAAGACACTAATCAAATCACAAGCTGACTGATCTCCCTTGCAGACATCTATATATGGATCCCTCATCCCGAAGATCTAGGAGGCTGTAATTTTGCATCTTGTAAGGAATTGTTGTTGGTTTCTTGAGGCAACATCATATTGTTGGGTGATCTAAGCTTTTCATCAGGTGAAGAGGGGCTCACCTGCTGAGAGGATGATGCTGGGTCAGAAAAATAGGTTGTAACTCTCTTGGCTCTTTCTTGATTATCAATAAAGCTATTCAAGTTTTCCTCCATACTCTCGTGTGATTTATGTTTTATGCATTTGTATGGTCAATTTACATCTGATCCTAGATTGTTTATGATAATAGATCCATGTTCTCGTATAGTGTTATGTTGATTTGATTCTACAGGTACTCTGTGAAGCTGGGTATACAAGAAAGCAAGTAGCAAAGGACTATCAGAAGAGAGAGGAATCGAGCAAGGAACCAAGTGCAAGAAAGAGGTTGGTCTCCTTTATTCTTCTCTCATCTATCTTTCATAAAGGAAAACGAAAGTAGTTTTACTTTGTTTGTTTCTAAGGTAGCTACCACCCTTAGTGGGATTAGCAGTTCTTTATAGACACTTTTCCCTGTAACAAAATGGCGACTCCACTGGGGAGCAAATAGATTGATTGTTTATCTACATTTGTTTACTTTATAAACTTATAGACGGAGCCTGAAGTCAAGCCAGCTAGCCTTCGAACTGCATTTGCTATGCAAGTGCAAAGTAGATCAACGCTGCTTCAGTCAATCTCCAGGTTTTGTTTGTGAATTAAACAATTGATTTAAAAGCTTTCTAATTTCCCTCATGGTGGCTCTAGTAACCTCCTTAGATCTACCCCTATGATTGATTTACTGATTACCACTTGCTCGGCCAAAATCCCTGAACTGAACTGCAAACTGTGACCCGGAACCCAATCAAAGTCTTGTCCCTGGTCCAGCGCACTATCTGTTCTATGAATCTCAAATTCAGCGCACTTCCCGAGTGTAGAAGGTTTGTTGCATTTCAAATTTACTGTGTTACAGGTGCGCTGATTAGACAAGGCCTTGTTCATGAATTTTGGTTTCTGTGTTCACTCTTTTCAGATCTGTTCAGAAGTTTTGCTGCCTGTAGTCAGTACACCTCTGCTTGAAACCCCTTTCATTTCTGTTATTCCGCCTCCATTGTGCAAAGAACTGTAAATGTTTTTATGTATTTGTTGAGTCATTTTCAGTTCTCCTTTACAAAGAAGTAACGTAATTGTACTGTCTTTTCTTGATTTGAAAGTGTCGCAAGTGTCGTTTTCAGTCATAGAAGAGAATTTGATTGTTCTTGATAGTCGATTACCCTGTTGCTATTGTATTTGATCTGAATTAGTAGTTTTTCTAGTGTCGAAAGCAAGTTTTCATTTCCAAATCACAAAATGTTGTCATTTTCTTCATTTTGATTTTGAAAAGAAACTTGTTAGTAATTGTCGCTTTGAAAAATAATTCAGATTTGCGCATTAGCTTTCTTTTTATCATTCACATATTAAGAAGGCTGAAAAAAAATACATCCATGTGCATTTTCATTTAGACTGTTTGATTGGTTTGATTTAGGATAGTGCATATAGTGTGTGCTCTATGCTCTTTGCTGAAAGAACGCCATTTCTCTTTCCTTAGTAGCTAGGATTTTCATTGCACAAAGAAGATAAAACGACTGTTTATCATCTTAGATTGCATTTTAGGAATTGCACATCTACATCACGTGGTGAATCTGAAAGGCAAATTTCTTAAGAAAGATCAACTATAAAATAAATTTAATGAATCTAACAACGCTTTGGAACCTAATGCACAACATCTAGAAGTCTAGGCTAGAGACGTATTCTGGCGTCGTAAAGCCTGGTAATTGTTGTTTTCACTGTTGGTTGGGTGATTCCTCCACTTTGAGACGATAAGTGCCAGTATGGACTTGTGCTCCCACGTACCGTCAAGTATATTTTGGGAGACCACAATAGGCTTAATCCTTTATCCATAGGAAGCTGTGTCTACCGCCCTATCGATCGCAATGCACTGAACATAGCATTCAGGAAGATTGACTGCCGTACTGTAAAACGTATTCTGCAGTTTTGTGATTGGTTTGGTAATCCCTCTGTCTAGATTTCCAGAGCAGTCCCTTTTGTTCCTTTTCAGAATCCTTAACGGAAAGGGTCCATCTGAGCACTTGTCACGTCAGGCTCATTAAAAATCGAAGTCGACTAGAGTCATCTTTTGTTTTTTCTCGACTCTTTAAAATTGAAAAAACAAGTTGTGTCAAAGCATCTAAAATTTATCTAATTCGGAAACATACTTCCCCTTTATTTTTAGTTGATCGAGTAATCCACAATCGTGGAAGAAAGTCAATTGAAACCCTGTCGTTCGCGGAGGCTTACGATTCAACCGTCTTTGTCTCCGGAATCAAAACTATTACGGACAAAGCGAACTCGTTTAACCAGTTCCAAATCTCCTGGTAAAGTTAGAACAAGTGTTCCAACAACATCAGAGACTCTGGTTACTCCAAACATTTCTGATATCCCTGCCTTTACAGAAGAAGTTCAGCAGCCACCGAGGGATAGTAGATCTGATCCTAGCTTGAAGGTAAACACTTGTGTTACTGAACCAGTTTCATCTACAACCGGTTCGGAGAGTGTTATTCCCCAAACATCTGTCGCTGCAGATTCCATACCTTCTTCGGCACCAGAAATATTTTACGAACCTGATGGTCTACCTCTTCCACCTGGTCTGATTGCTATAGAAGAGATTGTGGAGGATCCTACATCTAGTACTCCATCGCAATTTGGAGTCAGGATCAATCTGTATCCTTCTTCATCATAAATTAGTCTACCGCCATCGAAAGCTCCTATAGAATCGCTAGGTAATATTTTGGATAGACTAGAAATGTCTGAACAACCGTCGACATCTAGGACTGTGTCGTCCGACACAGTGACGGCAGAACTTCCTGTTGTCACTCCAACAATGTTCGCCAGTATACCATCTGTCCCAACTAGTTCTCAATCGCTAGAAAGGTCCCACTCAGGGGCTATTTCGACAGTATGGTGCGTTCCTATTTTTTCATCCGGAATGGTATCTGAAAACTCTTATGTTGAGTCTCAACAAATTGATCTTTCAGGATGTCAATTTGGGCAGTCTGGTCCTCAAGGGCAAATAATTCCATTAAGTACTGGATTACCGCCATATGGGGGGTAGTATACCCTTTCATTGTCTCCTCTGGGAGGACAACCATATGGGGGTTCACAACAAAATTCAAGTTATGCTGGAATTACATCTAGCGGTTGGGTGCCGATACTACCTCAACAACCAAGAGTTGTATATTCAATGCAACAATGTTTACCTATGTCAAATATACCAACTACGCCAGCTATTGTGACGGTGTCACAAGTACAAGCACTGCCTGTTGTATGCCAACCTCAGGTTTCTCAGGTTGTAATGCAACAACCTCTTAACCCTGCGACTCAACCACAATCACCGACTGGTGGAATATCACAGGCCCAAATGGGTACAATTACCCCTCATCTTGGTCAAACATTTAGTATCGGGCAACAGCACATGGCTTCTCAAACCTGGCTGGTGAAATACCAACAACCACAATTCCAACAAGTATACCAAAGATCTGAGCAACAAATCTTTGCAAATAATGGGCAACTGTATATTCAAAACGGTCAAAATCAACCATTCTACAATGGTTATGCCCACCAACCTTACCAAAGTTTACAACATCAAATGCATTATGCTGGTATGCAAAGACCAACTGCTCAGGTGATTCCATCTTATCTTGGGTATGCTTTGCCTAACCTGAATCAACAGTTACCCTTCGTGGCAACTTTAGAGTTACCGGATCTAAATCGGTTAACAAACGATCCAATCGCTTACGCCCCTTGGCGGTTAGCGGTTCTGCATAAACTTCCGTTAGATATTCCTAAATTTAATGGAAATCCGGGTGAATATCCGTCGAATCATGTGATGACCTTTCATCTGTGGTGTTCATCAAACACTCTAAAAGATGATTCGATTAGGCTTCACCTTTTTCAGAGGACGTTAAATGGTCTGGCAGCAAAATGGTATGTCGAATTGCCCAGAGCTTCGTTTGACAACTTCAATACCCTAGCCACAACCTTTTTAACCCATTTTCAGTTACCGATAAGGTACGAAACGGGAACAGAACTTCTTACCAATTTCAAGCAAACAACGACCACTCACATATCCGATCATATACATGAGTGGCGACGTCGTCGTAGAATGGTAAAAATGTATGTTCCTGATCAGCTTTTAGCTGAATGGTTTATTAATTCATTATTGCCTTCCATCACGGAAGATGTGGCAAAAGGGGGAGTCATCACCGAAGCGAAAGTTATCGCTCCTGCGCAATATTTAGACTTGATTTACACTCAGTCTAGCACGCTCTACGATAAAATAACTAATGCTCCCAGACCGGAATTTTCGGTCCCCCTGTTGTTGGGAAAAGTATCCAATACGGAATGACCCTATCCCACTCTAAGGGTGATAGTACCTCAGCAACAATCAAAGCGAAGCTATTCGAGATTACTTCTTTATGAGATGTAAGAGAGGGGAGAAAGAGATCCACTAACCGTTGTCTTCCGCTAATGAATGATCCAATTTTCTCTCTTTGCTGCTTGCTCCCAGCTCCTTGCTCTTTCACTGGCCCAGCTACACCAAGATCCTGCAAAATGGCAAGAGAGGGAAACTACAAGAAGCATACATTCATAATTTATTCAAGGATTAGAATAAATCAAATACACAAGTATAACAATACACCATTGAGACACATGCATATAGAAGAACCTCAAATGCTTTATTAATGGAAGAAGTAAAGTTCAGGAAGTAATACAACCATAAAAGGCCCAATCCAGCATCACCTCCCAGCAGAAAGAAATCTCCTCTTCACCTCCTTCAAGCAAATCACCCAATAGTTCTATACTCAAAACCAACAGCACTTCTTTACATTCACAAGATTCCAGCCCCCTTAGACCTCATGAGAGAGCTCTATATATAGGAGTTTTGGAGAAAGGATGAGTCAGCTTGAGGCTGGCATGGAGCTGACTAGTGTCCTCTCCCACTTCAGTTATTCTTCAGTTCTTGAGTCCACTTGGAGGTTCTTGCTTCCACTTGGATATCTAGACCCTCTTACTCATCACAAGTCGAATTCCCTGATCCAAGTGTCATTTTGGAAGCTTCCTGGGCATTGACACCTTGAGGAATGACTATGCCACTTGGCCAAACTCGCCCAGCGCAGGTAGCCTTCTTTGCAGTTGACATTCAGCGCAGGTACACAGTGGAGCAGTTGACATTCAGCGCAGATGCTCAGTGGAGCAGTTGACATGATCCAGAATTAGCTTGTTTTTAAGTGTTTTTAGGTGGAGAACTGATATTCAGTGCTGTGGTTTGCTGACCTTGTTCCTCTAGGGGTAGGAACAACATGTTTAGGGACTTTGGATCCCTTAGATTATGGAAATTTCATGCTTCATGCTGTAAGGCACAAAAATGTCTATAACAGTTGCCCCCTAAAGTATGAGGTCGTTTATCGGGTGAAATGCTTTATCAGGAGGATCCGAAGTTCATTCAATCGCTGAGAGGTGACCTGTAATAAAATAAAATACAATACATTATTTTTCATTCTACTTTCATGATCTAGCTGAGGCGGGCATTCCATGCTCAGCTTTATAAATTCATTTTGGTACATAGAACAGACGATCGTCTGATGATAGACTGATAATTCTCTGCTGAAATTATCATCCTTTGAGTAGGATGATCATCTGCTGTAACGATGTACATGTCAAATGTCTTTATATTTCCTGAATATATATCGAAGCCCGGATGGATGAAACTATATCCGGGGTCTTCAAACTCGTTCGATGTTCACTCTAAGTACAAGTCGATCCATGTGAGAATTGCGCTGAAGTCGAACATGGAAAGACATCGCTTGATTACCGGTCAATGATGAAAACCGTTAACAAGCGCGAGAGGAATCACCGATAATGATAATGATGCTCAAGGTACTGCAGTACAATTCACGTGGTGTGAATAAAGGACTTGGCATCGAACACCACGCAAAATCTTCTGGTCGAAGGTCATTGATGTATACCTGTCGCCGGAAGTGAGAAACTTGCCATTGAGGCATGCAAGTTTCAAAGTACTGAGGGGGATGTTCCTAGATCAACTTCTTGGATAATGAGCTGAAGTCGACAAGAAGCGATCCATCAAAGGAGGGCCTTAATGAATCCCACATCAGTGACACGGAACGGAGCTAATGATTTTAGTGGAGGTGAAAACAATCTGTGAAATATGATTCAGGGTGGCGATCATGGATGGATGAAGGATAATGTATGGCAGTGGATGGGACACGGTTGACTCTTTCTGAACAACATCTCTTGAACATATAACGACACTGATGCGATGGATCGGTAGCATTACCCCAAATGTGGATGGTTTGGCGAAGACCATGGTGATGAGACCGGTGAATGAAACAACCCAACCCGATGTGATACGGAGGAAAAGTGTCATGTTCAAGAGCGACTTGCTACCATTAAAGCTTTGAGGTTCTCCCAATTTTTCCCCAGTCATTTCTGACCAGTACCTCTTTATTTTTGTCAAGCTTGAGGAGGATAACATATGCTTGTTCTATAACCTTCCCTTCGGGCAAGCCCATCGCTATGTTTTAACGAGCCTAGCGATAGGGAAACTCGTTCTCGTCTAAAGACAAGTTTGTCGCTATTTAATCATTTTAACGAGTCTAACGACAAGGAAAAATCGGTCCTTTTCATTTTTAGAGAGTCTGAAAAGGTACAGAAAGTTAACTCCAAAATTCCTTTTTCGTCATCTAATCCCTTAAGTCCGAAAAAGTATAAAACAATACAGAAGGGATGAGTTTTTGATGATTTTAACGAGCCGAATAAAACAAGCGCTCGACCTTTTTGTGCAATAATCCCTCAGGTCCAAAAAGATTAAAATCTACGGGAGGGATAGCTCTTCCGGTCATTTTAACGAGCTGGAAGGCCAAAACTCGGCAAACTTTTCATATTTTACGAGTCAGATGAAAAGAGCTCAAAGAAGACTCGTCTTTTGAGGAACGAGTGATAAACAGGGATAGCAACTGATTCCAGGTACAGGTTGGAATTTTCCAATCACGGCAGTGTCACAAGGATGGCTAGGTGAAATCACTCTTCGCAGCTGTTCCTCAAAAATGGGTAAACAATCATATGGAGGTGAACGATCGGCCAAATGGAATGGAGGTGGCAGGTGCAAACACGACCAAGGCTTTTTATGGCTAATAAATTTACGATCACAATGGTTATTTACCTGGGGTATGTTCATTTTTTAATGAGCTTGAATGCTCAACCTTATGTTTATTTTTTAACGAGCATGAACTATGTACTAAAACTGCTCGGATCTCGCTTTTCTATTTTTTAACGAGCATAAATTCCATGGTAAAACTGCTCGATATACCAGTCATAAGATAAGAAATGTCTCCTGTAAGATCCCATTTTTTATAGAGCTCACGCCTCACATAAGCTATGCTCCCTCTCATCCTTTCTTTATGCAAGTTCGGAAACGGCTAATCCCAAAAACAGATAAATAACCGCTCTTAGCTTGCACTCCAAAAGGTTTGCATGCCCCCAAGTATAAAATACAATTTCAAGGCTGCCCCTCCTCTCCCCCACCTCTGCTTTTCTTTGGGTGTTCACAGCTACTTGTCGTCTTGCCAGTTCTAATGTTAACGATACTTGTCTTCTCGTTATTTTTAACGGGTCTTATGCGGTACTTGTCTTCCCGTCAGCCCAACTTTTGGCAGCTCTTTTGCAAGATCGCAAGAGAATAGTTACTTGCGACAAGAGAGCAGCTACTTGCGACAAGAGAAGAACACTACTCAAAGATAAAACATTGGTGTTATTGAGGGAGGCTTGCCTCTTTCTGGTTACCCAAAGATTGTTTCGTTAATCTTTCAAACAAAACATTTCCTCGGCACTGTCTACCGAAGTAGACAATGGTGAATGAACTTTGTCAAACAAGTAACCTTGACAAAAGAATCCTATTCTAGAACAACCCCTCTTCCATCCATGGACGGGGTACGGACTAGTCATATTCCCTCGCGGAAATTCTACCTTATACCTAAGGTTTCCTCTGCCCGAAGCAGACCAGGATGCATGCCCCCTGGGTTCCAGTCCCATCTTTCCAAATCACTCGCACTCATCGGGAAGGAGGACTGGGGGTGGAGACATTTCTTGATTGAATAGACCATTCAGGTTTGGTATTTGACTATTTGCGATGCGTGATCCTGGAAATGAAAGTTGGTCTACGAGCTTGACCATTCTTCCTTCGTGTGGAAAACACATTACTCTAAAGAGTGAGGAGACTATAGCTCCCATGCAATATATATAGTCTCGTCCAAGGAGTAGGTTATAATCCAAGGGTACTTGAACAACCATCACGTTCATTTGAACGGTCTTCCCTTTCAATGTAACAGGCACATTGGGGAGGATCCCTAATGGTCGACTGGTTCCTTTATCAAAACCTGAGAGATTTCTTATCTCAGGTAAAAGCGCCGGGGAACCCAGTGCTTTCCAAGCAATAGAGGAAAGGATACTCCCAGATGCCCCTTCATCAATAATAGTGCCAGCCATCACCATTCTATAAATTTGGACTATGATTCTGAATGGTATACTGGCTGGCAACCGGGGTCTGCCTAGTTGGTTCCAATCAAAGGACACAACCAGGTTGCTTGGTGGTGGGACCGAATACACGGCCGGATATGACCCTGACGATGTTCCTTCCTGCGATAAAGGAATGGGTGCATTGCCTGATGCTCATCAGAGTCGGTGTTAATGAAAAGAATCTGGATGGTGTCATTCTTATTCTCTTCAGTGAGGGTGTCATTTGAAGATGAATCTTCATTGACGGTGTCATTTGAAGATGAAACCTCTGAAGGCGGAACCGGGTCAACTGCCGTTTCGACCTTTGGACTTTCGTTCGGTCTGGATTCAACAGGTTCATTTTCAATGACTGACGCTTCAGCTGACCATTGAGCGGGCCAGCTGTATTTTCAACCAACGAAGGACTTGGCACGATTTTTTTGTATCCAGGAGGAAGTCTCAATGGTGAAACCGGACGATCTTCCAAAACTCTCTTCACTTCGTTTAAGAAGGGACAACGGTGGATGGCGTGTTCGCCTTCACACAGTCTGCAGGGGGATCTTGCTCCTCCTCTTTGTCTTGAACCTTCACTTTCGCTGGTTGACGGTAAGCATTCAACATGGCTATCAGAGGTTGATGCTCCCGAATTGTGCAAACGAGGGGGCCAGTCCCTTAGTATCCGGGGAATACAGGGACAATCTCTATGGAAGTGGTCTCCTCTACATATGACACATGGCGATTTAGGCCCGGTCTGTGCTGTGTGTGGATTTTTGTTAGATGTCTTTTGCTTGCCCCCAGTCGCCTTAGGCTCCTTCTTCTTCTTCTCCTTCTTCTCCATGGGAGCTTGGCTTTTGCTGGCTCTACCTTGTGAAGATGAAGGATTGGAGGAAGAGTTATAGGAAGTAGAAGGCTGGTGGGCAGCTCTAGACTGATCTAATTGTTGACTCGACTGTTCAGGAACCATGGTGTTCTGAACTACATTGGTTGAGAATAGCCAAATTGGCAGGCCAATTGTCAGTCCTGGAAGCGACAATGTGGCCATGTGGGGCGCACCAACTTCTCCCCAAGAGAAGAAAGGACTAGGATTTCCATCATGTTGAATTCCTTGGTTGGGGCGTTCCATGTTCTCAACCTAAAGATCAACGCAGGAATAGGAGGTGATTATGTTCTGTTTAAAATAAATTTTATAACGACGCTTTAGACACAACTTGCTTTTTCACTTTTTAAGAGTCGAGAAAAAGCTAAAGATGACTCTAGTCTCCTTCGATTTTTTAACGAGCCCGAAGTGACAAATGCTTGGATGGACTTTTTCAGTTATAGAGTTTGAAAAAGGCCAAAAGAAACTGCTCTGGAGTTCTAGGTAGAGGGTGTGCCAAACTTTTCGCAAAACCACAGAATACGTTTTACGGTACAAGTGGTCGATCTTCGTGAATGCTGTGTTCACTGCATTGCGATCAGTAGGGCGGCCGACACGGTTTCCTATGGATAAAGGCTTTATTCCTATAGGGGTCTTCCAATATATACACGACGGTACGTGGGAGCACAAGTCCGTATTGATACTTATCGCTTCACCGTGGAGGAATCACCCAACCACTCAACGCTAAGATATCACGTTTAACGACGCCGGAACACGTCTCTAGCTTAGACCTCTATGTGTTTGCGTTATGTTTCATTGCGTTGTTATGTAAATTCAATTTATTTTAAGGTTGATCTTGTTTAGCAGTTTGCCTTTATGGATCACCACGAGATGTATGATAACACTCCTAAATGCAGCCTAAGATGATAAGCAAGCTTTTCAATCTTTCAACTTTGAAAATCTTAACTACTGAGGGAAAAGAAAGACATCATATTTTCACACAGATCATAGAGCACACACTAATGCACTTTTTCCTAAATCAACATGCAAGCTGTCAAAATGCACATGCACAATGCAGGTATTTCTTTTCTCCTTCTTAATGTTGATGTAATACAAAAAGAAAGCTGTTGTATAATTTTGAATTCAATTTCAAGTGAAAGCAAACAAGCTTGTCCAAAATCAAAAGACACCTTAAGATTTACTTGTTTCGACACTAGAAATACATAAATTCAAACCATATGACGAAAGAAAATGCTCAATCAGCTATGAACAGCAAACAAACTAACTCTTAAGATCAAAACGACACTTTATCACAGGTCTAGATCTAAGAGGCCACAACAAGACTAGTTCACTTTCGTTATGGGAAACTGCAAATGATATAAGAAATACACAAAGAACAAATACAGTTTCTTTATACAACCGAGGCAGAATAGTGGCAAGGAAAGTTGGTTTCAGATAGGTACATTGACTGGTAACAGGCTGCAAAAACAAGGGTGAAAACAGGGCAATAAACAGGAGGGAACCCCAGTAGCTCTAGGCAAAACTGGTTCAGCGCAGGTAGTACACTGGCAGTTTGACCTTCAGTGCAGGTAGCCCCTTCGGGAACTGCGCTGAAATGCAGACTGCCTTCACAGTGCCTGCACTGAAGAGATAAACTTTCGTTTTTCTCAGTTTTCGGGTCACAGATTGCTAAAAAATTCACAGTTTTTGGCCAAATCAGAAGCTATCAATCAAGTACACACTAAGGGATGAAAAGGAGGATGAAAAGCTATCACTAAGAGCTGTTCAGAGTCCTTGTGGATCAGCTCTTCAAATCATAAACATGCCCAGAAACTGAGCTAGAGTAGCTGCCCTCTACTTTGCATTTGAAAGATCCAAATGCAGTTCGATTCGGTACTTCCTGTGTTTATGAAATGAATAGAAAAAACACAAACAACCAACAAGATACGTACCCCAGCGGAGTCACCAATTTGTTGTTGGGAAAAGTATCCAATACGGAATGACCCTATCCCACTCTAAGGGTGATAGTACCTCAGCAACAATCAAAGCAAAGCTATTCGAGATTACTTCTTTATGAGATGTAAGAGAGGGGAGAAAGAGATCCACTAACTGTTGTCTTCCGCTAATGATTGATCCAATTTTCTCTCTTTGTTGCTTGCTCCCAGCTCCTTGCTCTTTCACTGGCCCAGCTACACCAAGATCCTGCAAAATGGCAAGAGAGGGAAACTACAAGAAGCATACATTCATAATTGATTCAAGGATTAGAATAAATCAAATACACAAGTATAACAATACACCATTGAGACACATGCATATAGAAGAACCTCAAATGCTTTATTAATGGAAGAAGTAAAGTTCAGGAAGTAATACAACCATAAAAGGCCCAATCCAGCATCACCTCCCAACAGAAAGAAATCTCCTCTTCACCTCCTTCAAGCAAATCACCCAATAGTTCTATACTCAAAACCAACAGCACTTCTTTACATTCACAAGATTCCAGCCCCCTTAGACCTCATGAGAGAGCTCTATATATAGGAGTTTTGGAGAAAGGATGAGTCAGCTTGAGGCTGGCATGGAGCTGACTAGTGTCCTCTCCCACTTCAGTTATTCTTCAGTTCTTGAGTCCACTTGGAGGTTCTTGATTCCACTTGGAGATCTAGACCCTCTTACTCATCACAAGTCGAATTCCCTGATCCAAGTGTCATTTTGGAAGCTTCCTGGGCATAAACACCTTGAGGAATGACTGTGCCACTTGGCCAAACTCGCCCAGCGCAGGTAGCCTTCTTTGCAGTTGACATTCAGCGCAGGTACACAGTGGAGCAGTTGACATTCAGCGCAGATGCTCAATGGAGCAGTTGACATGATCTAGAATTAGCTTGTTTTTTAGTGTTTTTAGGTGGAGAACTGATATTCAGTGCTGTGGTTTGCTAACCTTGTTCCTCTAGGGGTAGGAACAACATGTTTAGGGACTTTGGATCCCTTAGATTATGGACATTTCATGCTTCATGCTGTAAGGCACAAAAATGTCTATAACACCCCCCTCCTTCTAAATCGAACAATGACTCTCAGGCTGGTGATGGCGTTATTGGCACGACAGACATGAAATCGACAAAGGCTACATCTAAAAAGGCCCGTAAGATTTCCAATCAAAATGCAAAAGAAGAACTTCTTGCCTCAGAAGTAAATGTCGTCTCGACAGATAAAGGCAAAGAAACCAAGAAACCAGGAGGCAAGAAGAAGAACAAAGAGAAGAAGAAGAAACAGGAGGAATCATCACCTGAAAAATCTTCTACAAACCCTTCTGGAAATAGGAAACCAAATCATCCTTTCTTTATATGCGATGAGTATCATTGGACATCAGATTGTCCATATAAAGCTGAGCTTAAAAAGTTCTTGAAGAATACAAAGACTTCGGCAGTATTAACCGATCCGTTTCCGAATCCAGGAACAAATCTAGTTGACAGTGGAAATGCTTCCCCGTCTCAAGTGCTAATGTTGTTGGTTTCCAAACAGCAAAATGATGCTTTGATATCGACAAGGAATAAAGATTATGGGAATCCACAGCTGTCGAACAACAAGGATAAAGATCAACCTAGTAGTTTGACAACAACTTCGACAAAAGTTGTGCCGCCCATCATTCCTGAGCTAACAATAAAACCGCCAAAGGGAGTAGTACATAAGTCGACATTTAATCCTCATGCCAGAGCAACACATCATTATAATATAGTGGTAGATCTGGCCCAATCGCCATCCGCTATGTCGACACTTGAGGTACTGCAAAATTTCCCATCCCAAAAGTAGGCTTTATTATCAGCTATCGATGGGACAGACCCAAAGGATTCCAATCTTGTGTCCTTTAATCATAAAGGATATGATCCTTAGTTACCATCTCAACTAGCTTTCATCATACAAGTGAAAGCCCTCAACGAAACTGTTCATCGAACAATTATTGATGAAGGGGCATCTACATGTATTATGTCGATGAGTTGCTGGAAAACTTTAGGATCTCCAACCTTGTCGCGATCTTCGACAACATTGAAAGAATTCGACGGACGAACATATAACCCGTATGGTATTCTAAGTAACTTGCAAGTTGAACTAGGGGGGAAAACAGTAGAAATAGATGTCGAAGTAATCGATGGAAACCTCGATTACAACATCCTACTGGGAAGACCATGGATATATGCTATGGCTGCTGTTGTGTCGACCTATTTTAGGAAGATTGTATTTCCCTTTCAAGGAGGGATTACAATCGTCGATCAACAAACTTTCCTCCCCAATGGTTCTCAAGTTACGGGAAGCATTCTGATGATCCATGGAAGCCCCCATTCGCTTCAAAATATCGGAGTATGCCTACTAAAAGACCCTATATTAATGGGAACTTTTTCCCTTCCGCCTCCAATAAATCTGGCGAAAGTAGCATCGGTAGGAGCCTGCAATATGATATCTTCGATTGAAAAGATGTTAGAAAACGATATAAACATGGATCATACGCAGGTATTGCCTCCAAACCCAATGAAAATATTGTAGCAATCAATGTTCTTGGCATGGGAGGCAAACCCAAACCAACGCTCATCAAGAGTTTGGATAGATAAGTCTAAGGAACATGGCACCCCTTCAGATCCTTAGTTGCAAGTGCATTACACCGACGAAGGAATTGTTCGATCAATGGTAATTGAAGGGGCACCATGGGAAGATTACCACCATCGTTCCTTTCTTCTAGATTGTGAAGAAGATACTCCTGATGACCTTCATCATCCTTCAGTTTTTGATTTCCTATCAAATACTGTAAACACGGTGGATTCTGAGCGAAACTTGTCCAACATTGAAGAGACTATCGCCATAAATATCTCGACCAAAATAGATGTTGTAGAGAATATTTATGTTGGCAAATGTTTTTCTCCTTCAGAACTGGAAATATATAACGCTCTTTTTCGCAAATTCAGAGATGTCTTTGCTTGGTCATATAATGAAATGCCAGGCATTGACTCGAGTATCGTTGAACACGAAATCAAGATGTATCCAGATGTCAAACTAGTACGACAACGGCTACGGCAGGTGCACCCCAAAAAAGCCGCTGCCATCAAGGCAGAAGTTGAAAAACTCCTCCATGCTGGTTCCATTTACCCGGTTCCTCTAACCGATTGGGTATCGAACATTGTTCCTGTTATGAAAAAACAAGGAACGATTAGAGTGTGCGTCGATTATAGGGATGTAAATCAAGCTTGTCCAAAAGACAACTACCCTACACCCTTTATTGACCAGATAATTGATGAATGCGCGCCGGATGTGAAATCTTTTCATTTATGGATGGATTCTTCGGGTATAATCAAATAAATATCCACCCACAGGACCAGTCAAAGACTGCATTTATTTGTCCGTGGGGCACATCCGCATATCGAAAATTACCCTTTGGTTTAAGGAATGCAGGGGCAACATTTCAGAGGGCAATGAATTATGCCTTCCATGACATCAAAAACTTCGTTCAACCATATCTCGACGACCTTCTGGCTCATTCGCGAAAGCGGACTAATCAGCCACAACATTTAAGAGCGATATTTCTACATTGCTGACACTACAAGATACGACTCAATCCACACAAATGTGTGTTCTGTGTCAGTTCTGGTCGTTTACTTGGCTTTGTAGTCTCAAAGGACGGGATTCGTCTCAACCCATGTAAGGTTCAAGCAATCATTAATTTGCCTCCACCTCCAAATTTGCTTCAGATTTAGAAACTCCAAGGGAAAGCAAATTTTCTGAGGAGGTTCATTCCAAATTACACTGAAATTGCTAAAGGTTATACACGTCTATTGAAAAAGGAAGTGCCCTTCATCTGGGATCAGGTTGCACAAGCTTCCCTTGATCTTTAAAAGAATCTCTAATGAAAGCATCATTAATGTACGCTCCGGATTATCAAAAAGACTTTAACCTGTATCTGGCTGCAGCGGATACAACCATTGCAATGGTTTTAGTTCAAGAAGACAATGGAATTGAACATCCTATATATTATTTGAGTAAGAACTTAAATGATACAGAAAGCAGATATTCTTATGTTGAAAAGCTAGCGCTCGCTGCTGTTCAAGCGATACAGAGATTTCGACACTATATCCTCTTTCGAAAAACTACCATTCTGTCAGATTGCAACCCCATGACTTATATATTGTCGTGACAGTTGCTGGGGGAAAAATATTCAAAATGGATAGCAATTCTACAAGAGTTTGATCTGGAATTTGTAAAATCCAAGTCAAAGAAAGCCCTGGTTTTCGCAGAATTATTATGCGATCTCCCATCGTCATCCAACGATGAAACATCCGAAGAAACAATCGTGGATGAATCTTTGTTTTTGATATCTTCAAGCAATCCGTGGTATGGAGATATAATCATTTATCTCCAAACCCAAAAATTTAGGCCTAATACCTCCCGCTCCGAACAAAAGGATATTCGATACCAATCAAAAGACTACATGATCGTCGGTGATACACTTTACCGTCGTGGTGTCAATACAGTTCTAAGGAGGTGTCTCACCCATGAGGAGGCCGAAAAAGCCCTGAATGATTGCCATTCAGGCGCATGTGGGGGGCATCAATCCGGTTATCCTACGGCACAAAATTTTTTACGAGAAGGATACTTCTAGCCAACAATGTTCAAAGATTACATAACCGCAGTCAGAAGTTGCTATGCCTGTCAAATTTTCGATAGCAAAACCAGAAGACCACCCGCACCTCTGTAGCCAATAGTTGTTGTTGGGCCATTTGAAAATGGGCCATCGATTTCATGACATGTAACCCCACCTTGACCGGGGGGCATGGGTATATCATAGTCGCAGTGGACTATTTTACCAAATGGGCCGAGGTGATGCCTACATTAGATAACACTAGTGAAACATCTACCCTTTTCATTTTTAATCATGTAGTCGCTAGATTCGGTGTTCCACAGGCTATAGTCACAGATCATGGATCGCATTTTCGCAATCACATGATGGTCGAATTAGATGCCAAATTAGGGTTGTCCCACGACAACTCTACTCCATACTACCCACAGGCCAATGGACAAGTTGAAGCAATCAACAAGGTCCTAAAACGCATGCTGCAAAGGATGATTGGAGTCCACAAAAGGAGTTGGCACCTGATCCTGTACTCAGCCGTGTGGGCATACCGTACGTTGGTAAGGAACGCAACCGGGTTTGCACCTTTCCAACTGGTGTATGGCCTAGAAGTAATCTTACCAGTTCAGTGTGAAATCTCGTCCCTCAAACTCGCAATCGACCTCTCCCCGGAACTTCAAAAGAGGAGGCTCGTTTCTTGGAACTAATCCAATTGGATGAAACCCATCGTGATGCCGCTTTGGCTAATGAAGCCCATAAGAAATGAGTCAAGGTGCAGTTCGACAAGAATGTCAAACCCTGTGTCTTCTCAGAAGGTGACTTGGTCTTGCTTTATGACCAGGAATCCGATAAATTGGGATCAGGTAAATTCAAGTCTTTATTGATGCGCCCCTATATTGTTAAGCGAGTGTTAGCAAAAGCAGCCTACGAGTTAATGGATTATGACGGGATTCCACTGGCACAACCTCAGAATGGGTTGTACCTTAAGCGTTACTACGCGTGATTCAGTGTGGTAACCTATATGCTTTTGTTACATTTTTGTTTTCGCTAAAGTATTTGTTTTGGTCAAGTAAATCCACTTTTTACATCTGTCGTAGATGTTGAACCTGTTGGAATCATTTGTTGGATATGCCGACGGAGCAAGTCGTAGTTCGCCGAACCTATCTTCTGCGGCCTGGGCCATTTTTGATCCAAGCGGTGAGTTAGTAAGTTTCAGAGGGGTATGTATTGGTTGATCAATGAATAACATCGTTGAATATAGCGCGTTGATAAAACTTCTCTCTGATGCCATCACACATGGCATATGCCGACTGGTCGT
This sequence comes from Pinus tabuliformis, assembly GCA_031772625.1. Classification (NCBI taxonomy): domain Eukaryota; kingdom Viridiplantae; phylum Streptophyta; class Pinopsida; order Pinales; family Pinaceae; genus Pinus; species Pinus tabuliformis. Next base: position 54,108,947 of record CM062815.1, read on the forward strand.
CAGGCTAGACTCACAGCTCGTCATAATACAGCTCACTGGTATCTACTCCGTTAGAAATCCAGCTATCTATCGCATGTTCCTAAGGGTCAAGATTTTGGAAAGTCAATTTGATTTTATTCAATATCAACATATTTCCCGAAGCTTAAACACATTAACTAACTCATTAGTAAATTATGTGTTAGATAGACATTTGCAACATTTATAAAACGAAGCATTTCATCAATATTTGCATGTGGATCATATAACTTAACCAAAATAAAACTCCAAAAATCAAAAATATATATATAACTGTTTATGGTTTACACATAATGTTCTGTAACCAAGACAAAATTGGTCAAATGACCCAAAACTCAAAACACTAGGGGGCACCCTAGTCTAATGATGCTGGTGATAACAAGTCACCGCTTGTGCAATCATGCGTAAAAGCCTAGTCCATTGACTTGGCACGCCAGTAGTATGTCGCTGCAACCTCAAAGGCAGCTCGTCAGTCCTCACATCTGGAATACCGAGAGTGAGGCCCTCGACCTGATCCTGTAATGCTGAAAGAGTCTTGGCCACATCAAGGTCGCGAAGGATAGCACTTCCCACAGCCTCTCCTGCTGGAGCGGCAGCTGGCACTCTCAGGCATACTATTGGTCGAACGGGACCAACATCTGCATGAGCACATGGGTTCTGATTAGTCTTGATAGAGTAAATCACAAGGACATTATAAAAGAAAAACGATAAACAGAAATATGGTCAAGAATTTACCAATGGCACCCCACTATTCGCCAGCCGGCAATACCAAATCCGGGTCACCCCGGAAGTCCATACTAGCATATGGATACTCGAAATAAACCATCTCCTGACAATCGAACCACCCAAAGAAGGTATCAGAAAAGGAAATCTGAGACTGACCAGCATGCCTAGACATATGGTCGACCCATCTCTGCATACGTGGTTCAGTCGGTGGAGGTAAACCAAGTGCAATATACTGTGGCTGCATTAGTGGTATCTTTTCCAAGGTGAAGGTGGTCAAAATAGAACCATATCCAAAGTTCTTCAATCTCCCACTTTTCACCTTGGTCAACTGTTCTTTCATCACAAGGAGTACTGCATCACACCAGTTGAACACCTTCGATTCGAGACATTCCAAGGCGTACTGCATATAAGACCGGTTGGCCACATGAAGAGCCGCACCAATAGCCATCCTACCAAAAGTGAATAGAATGGTCCTCAAAGACCTATCAGTGACATCTTGGATGATGATCTTGCCGTCTTTACTTGGCTAAGATCCCTCTCTGCAATACCTGCGAATGTAATCTCTCACAGATTCACCTCCACGGGCCGAACCTGATAAAGAGATAGGGGCACCCCACCTCGATAAGCCGGTCAAAAAATAGATGTCCTGTTATAGACATTTTTGTGCATTACAGCTACAAGCATGAAATGTCCATAATCTAAGGGATCCAAAGTTCCTAAACATGTTGTTCCTACCCCTAGAGGAACAAGGCTAACAAACCACAACAATTCACATAAGTTCTCCACCAGAAACTGCTCAAAAACAAGTCAATTCAGGATCAATTCAGAGGCTCCACTAGCTGTCTGCGCTAAAATGCGGAGATTACACTGGCTAGGTGCACTGCAACACAGGTAGAAGCACTACCAGGGTGCGCTGAGCGGGAAGTGACAAATGGCAGGTTCATTCAACGAGGTGGAAAGACCCTGGAAGCTTCCAGAATCTTCTCCAATGACACTTGCCTCAATGAATTCGACTAGTGATGAGTAAGAGGCTCTTAGTCTCCAAGTGGAAGCAAGAACTGACAGAGGGAGAGGACACTAGTCAGATCTCAAGCTGACTCATCCTCTCTCCAAACATCTATATATGGATCTCTCCTCCATGAGATCCAGGAGGCTGGAATTTTGTTATTGCAAAGAATTGCTGTTGTTTTGAGATTGGAATCATTGGGTGCTTAATGCTTTGAAGGGAGGTGAAGATAGGAATTTCATTTGCTGGGAAGGAGGTGCTGGACTAGAGCTCTCTTGGTTGTATCTCCTCCTCAACCTTGTTATTCATCAATAAAGCTATCTTGGTTTCTCCTATATGCTGATGTGTCTTTGATGTATGATTGCATTAGTGTATTTGGTTTATTTCTAATCCTGAACTAGTTATGAATATGAATCCATGTCTTTATGTAGTGTTCCCTTCTTGTGATCTTGCAGGAACCTGTTGAAGCTGGGCGAGCGAGAAGGCAAGTGGCTGGGAACTCTCAAAGAGAAGAGAAACCGGATCGAGGGACAAACGGAAGACACCGGTTAGTCCATCCATCTCTCTTCATTCTTAATTCATAAAGGAAGAATACTAGAATAGTTGTGTCTGTTTGTTGCTAAGACACTATCACACCTTAGGTGGATAGGATCGTCCTGCATAGGCATTTTTCCCCACAACAAATTGGCGACTCAGCATAATGTAATTGATGTTGGTATGACTGATATGGTTGGTGGATATGACCACCGTAAAGTGGTTGATTTTGACCGTTTTGAATGTACGGCTGTCCACTGTTCGCAAAGATCTACTGCTCAGAACCTTGGTATACTTGTTGGAATTGTGGTTGTTGGTATTGCACCAACCATGGTTGTGAAGCCATGTTCTGTTGCGCTATACTAACCGTTGGACCATGGTGTGGGGCAATCCCATCGTATCCTGGGTATGCTTCACCTAACCTGAATCAACAGTTACCATTCGTGGCAACTTTAGAGTTACCCGATTTACCCCGGTTAACAAATGATCGAATTGCTTACGCCCCTTGGTGGCCAGCGATTCCTCACAAACTTCCTTCAGACATTCCTAAATTTAATGGAAATCCAGGTGAAGACCAGTCAAATCACGTGATGACATTCCATCTATGGTGTTCATCAAACACCCTGAACGATGATTCGATAAGGCTTCTCCTTTTTCAGAGGACGTTAACGGGTCCAGCAGCAAAATGGTATATTGAATTGCCTAGAGCTTCGTTCGACAATTTCAGCACCTTAGCCACGACATTCTTAAACCATTTTCAACTACCGATATGGTATGAAACGGGAATGGAAATCTTAACCAACTTCAAACAGACGACGTCCACTCACATATCTGATCATATACATGAGTGGCGGCGTCGTCGTAGGATGGTAAAAACGTACGTTCCCGATCAGCTATTAGCTAAATGGTTTATCAAGTCGTTACTTCCTGCTATAAGGGAAGATGTGGCAAAGGGGGGAGTCGTAACGGAAGAGCAAGTTATCGCTCGTGCGCAGTATCTAGACTTAGTCTATACTCAGTCTGGCACGCTCTACGACAAAATACCTGACGCCCCTAGACCGGAATTCTCAATTCCTCCTCCTCCTAAATCAAACAATGACTCTCATGCTGGTGATGGCGTGATTGGCACGACAAACACGAAGTCAAAAAAGGCCAACTCCAAGAAGGCCCGTAAGACTTCAGATCAAAATGCAAAAGACGAAATTCTTGCTACGGAAGTAAATGTTGTATCAGCAGATAAGGGCAAAGAAACCAAACAACCAGGAAGCAAGAAAAAGCAAAGCAAGGGGAAGAAGAAGAAACAGGGTGAATCATCTCCTGAAAAAACTTCTTCAAACCCTCCTGGAAATAGGAAACCACCCTCAACAGGATGTCACATATGTGATGAGGATCATTGGACCTCACAATGTCCATACAAAGCTGAGCTTAAAAGATTCTTTAAGAGTTCGCAAACCTCAGCCGTGTTAACTGATCCGTTTCCAAATCCAGGCACAAATCTGGTTGATAGTGGAAATGCTTCCCCGTCGCAAGTGCTTATGTTGTCGATTTCCAAGCAACAAAATGATGCTTTGATTTCGACAAGGAACAAAGATTACGGGAATCCGCAGCTGTCGAACTGCAAGGAAAAGGATCAACCAAGCAGTTCGACAACAACTTCGACAGAAGTTGTACCACCCATCATTCCTGAATTAACAATAAAACCGCCAAAGGGAGTAGTACACAAGTCAAAATTTAATCCTCGCGCCAGAGCAACGCAGCATTATAACATAGTGGAAGATTTGGCCCAATCGCCATCCACTATGTCGACTCTTGAAGTACTACAAAATTTCCCGTCCCAAAGGCAGGCTTTGTTATCAGCCATTGGTGGGGTTGATCCTAAGGATTCCAATCTTGTATCCTTTGACCATAAAGGATACGATCCTCAGTTACCAGCTCAACTAGCTTTCCTTATCCAAGTGAAAGCCCTCAACAAAACTATTCATCGAACAATTATTGATGAGGGGGCATCTACATGTATTATGTCGATGAGTTGCTGGAAAACTTTAGGATCCCCAACCTTGTCGCGATCTTCGACAACATTAAAAGCATTCGACGGAAGGACATATACCCTATATGGTATCCTAAATAACTTGAAGGTTGAACTAGGGGGAAAAATAGTAGAAATAGATGTTGAAGTCATCGATGGGAATCTTGATTACAACATCCTACTAGGAAGACCATGGATCTACGCCATGGTAGCTGTTGTGTCGACCTATTTTAGAAAGATTGCATTCCCCTTTCAAGGAGGGATTACGATCGTCGACCAACAAAACTTCCTCCCTAATGGCTCACAAGTTACAGGAAGCATTCCCATGATCCATGGAAGCCCTCATTCGCTTCAGAATATCGGAGTAGGCCTACTAAAAGATCCTATACTAATGGGAACTTTCGCTTTTCAACCACCAAACGATTTGGCGGAAGTAGCGTCGATAGGTACCTGCAATATGATATCTTCCACGAAGATCTCAGAAGACAATATCGACATGGATCATGCAATGGTTTTGCCCCCAAGCCCAATAGAAATTTTGTAGCAATCAATGTTTCTGGCATGGGAGGCAAACCCAAATCAACGCTCATCAAGCGTTTGGGTAGATAGGTCTACAGAATATGGCACCCCTTTGGATCCTTGGTCGCGAGTGCATGGAACCGACGAAGGAATTCTACAACCAATGTTGATTGAGGGGGCACCATGGAACGATTGCCACCATCGTTCCCTTCTTCCTGACTATGAAGAAGATACTCAAGATGACCTTTATCGCCCTTCAGTCTTTGAATTCTTATCAAATACTGTAAATACGGTGGATTCCGAGCGGAACCTATCCAATATTGAAGATACTATAGCCATAAATATCTCGACTAAAACAAATGTTGTAGAGAATATTTATGTCGGCAAAGGTTGTTCTCCTTCAGAATTGGAAATATATAACGCTCTTTTTCCCGAGTTCAGGGATGTCTTTGCTTGGTCATATGATGAAATGCCCGACATCGACTCGAGTATCGTTGAACACGAAATTAAGATGTATCCAGATGTCAAACCGGTAAGACAACGGCTCAGGCATGTGCACCCCAAGAAAGTCGCTGCCATTAAGGCAGGAGTTGAAAAAATTCTCCATGCTGGTTTCATCTACCCGGTTCCTCTAACCGATTGGGTATCGAATATTGTCCCTGTTATGAAAAAACAAGGAACAATTAGAGTGTGCGTCGATTATAGGGATGTAAATCAAGCTTATCCAAAAGACAACTACCCTACACCCTTCATCGACAAGATAATTGATGAATGCGCCGGATGTGAAATCTTTTCATTTATGGATGGATTCTCCGGGTATAATCAAATAAATATCCGCCCACAGGACCAGTCAAAGACTGCATTCATTTGTCTGTGGGGCACATTCGCATATCGAAAATTACCTGGTTTAAAGAACGCTGGGGCGACGTTTCAGAGGGCAATGAATTATGCCTTCCATGACATCAAGAACATTGTTCAACCATACCTCGACGACCTTCCGGCTCATTCGCGAAAGCGGACTGATCATCCGCAGCATTTAAGAGCGATATTTCTACGTTGCCGACACTACAAGATACGACTCAATCCACACAAATGTGTATTTTGCGTCAGTTCTGGTCATTTACTTGGCTTTGTAGTCTCCAAAGATGGGATTCGTCTCGACCCTTGCAAGGTTCAGGCAATCATCAATTTGCCTCCACCTTCAAATTTGCTTCAAATTCAGAAACTCCAAGGGAAAGCAAACTTTCTGAGGAGGTTCATTCCAAATTACGCAGAACTTGCTAAAGGTTATACTCGTCTTTTGAAAAAGGATGTACCTTTTGTCTGGGACCAGGTGGCGCAAGCTTCCTTTGACGCTCTGAAAGATTCTCTAGTAAAAGCATCATTAATGTATGCCCCGGACTATCAAAGAGATTTTAACCTATATCTGGCTACAGCGGATACGACCATTGCGATGGTTTTAGTTCAAGAAGTCGATGGAATCGAACACCCTATATATTATTTAAGTAGAAACTTAAATGATACAGAAAGTAAATATTCTTATGTTGAAAAGCTAGCACTTGTTGCTGTTCAAGCGATACAAAGATTTCGACATTATGTCCTCTTTCAGAAAACTACCATTCTATCAGATTGCAACCCCATGACTTATATATTGTCGCGATAGTTGCTGGGGGGCAAATATTCAAAATGGATAGCAATCCTTCAAGAGTTTGATCTAGAATTTGTAAAATCCAAATCAAAGAAAGCTTTGGTTTTCGCAGAATTATTGTGCGATCTCCCATCGTCGTCCAACGATGAAACATCCGAAGAATCAATCGTGGACGAGAATTTGTTTCTGATATCTACAAGCAATGAGTGGTATGGAGATATAATAATTTATCTCCAAACCCAAAAGTTCAGGCCTGACACCTCTCACTCAGAACAGAAACGTATACGATACCAAGCAAAAGACTACATGATCGTTGGTGATACGCTTTACCGTCGTGGTATCGATACAGTTATGAGAAGGTGCCTCACTCATGAGGAGGCCGAAAAAGCCCTGAATGAGTGTCATTCAGGCGCGTGTGGGGGGCATCAATCTGGATATGCTACAACACAGAAAATCTTACGAGCAGGATACTTCTGGCCAACCATGTTCAAAGATTGCATAACCGCAGTCAGAAGTTGCCATGCTTGTCAAATTTTTGATAGCAAAACCAGAAGACCACCCGCACCTTTACAGCCAATAGTTGCTGTTGGGCCTTTCACCAAATGGGGCATCGATTTCATGACATGTAACCCCACCTCGACCGGGGGCATGGGTATATTATAGTCGCCGTTGACTATTTTACCAAATGGGCCGAGGCGATGCCTACATTAGATAACACTGGTGAAACAACTGCCATTTTCTTTTTCAATCATGTAGTCGCCAGATTCGGCGTACCGCAGGCTATAGTTACGGATCATGGATCACATTTTCGCAATCACATGATGGTCGAATTAGCTACCAAGCTAGGGCTATCTCATGACAGCTCTACCCTGTATTATCCGCAAGCCAACAGACAGGTTGAAGCGATCAACAAAGTCCTGAAACATATGTTGCAAAGGATGATCGGAGTTCACAAAAGAAGGTGGCACCTAATCCTGTACTCAGCCTTGTGGGCCTACCGAACATCGGTAAGGAATGCGACCGGGTTCACACCTTTCCAACTGGTGTATGGCCTGGAAGCAGTCTTGCCAGTCCAGTGTGAAATCTCGTCTCTTAAACTCGCAATTGATCTCCTCCCCGAAACTTCAGAAGAAGAGGCCTGTTTCTTGGAATTAATCCAATTGGATGAAACCCGTCATGATGCCGCTTTGGCTAACGAAGCCCATAAGAAATGAGTCAAGGCGCAGTTCGACAAAAATTTCAAACCCTGTGTCTTCTCAGAAGGTGACTTGGTCTTGCTTTACGACCAAGAATCCGATAAATTGGGAGCGGGGAAATTTAATTCTTTATGGATGGGCCCCTATATTGTTAAACGATTGTTAGCAAAAGGAGCCTACGAGTTAATGGATTATGACGGAATTCCACTGGCGCAGCCCCGTAATGGGTTGTACCTCAAGCGTTACTATGCTTAAATAGTAACCTGTATGCTTTTGTTGTATTTTGTTTTCGCTAAAGTGTTTGTTTTGGTCGAGTAATCCACCTTTATTACAGATGTCAAACCTTCTGGAGACATGTGTGGGATATGCCGACGGAGCGAGTCGTAGTTCGCGGAACCTGTCCTCCGCAGCCTGGGCCATTTTTGATCCAAGCGGCGAGTTAGTAAGTTTCAGAGGTGTATGTATTGGGCAATCAACGAATAACATCGTTGAGTATAGCGCGTTGATAGAACTACTCTCTGATGCCATCACCCATCGTATACGCCGACTAATTGTCAGGCTAGACTCACAACTCGTAATACTTCAACTCAATGGTATATATTCCGTCCGCAACCCAGCTATTTATCGCATGTTCCTAAGGGTTAAGATTTTGGAAAGACAGTTTGATTTAATTCAATACCAGCATATTTCCAGAAACTTAAACACATTAACCGACTCATTAGCAAACTATGTGTTAGATAGACATTTGCGACATTTATAAAAAGAAACACATCATCAGTATTGTACATGTGGATCACATAACTCAACTAGAATAAAACCCCGAAAATCAAAATATATATATATATAAGTTGTTTATGGTTTACATATAATGTTCTGTAACCAAGACAAAATCGGTCACATGACCCAAAAACTCAAAAATACTAGGGGGCACCCTAGTCTAGTGATGCTCATGATAGCACGTCACGGCCTGTGCGATCATGCGTAAGAGACGAGTCCATTGTCTAGGCACACAAGTAGTATGCCGCTATGACTGTAAGGGCAACTCGTCGATCCTCACGTCTGGAATGCCGAGAGTAAGGCTCTCAACCTGCTCCTGCACAGTTCTAAGGGTCTCATCCACATCAAGGTCACGAAGAATAACCCTCCCAGCAGTCTCCCCTGCTGGGGCAGCGGCTGACGCTCTCGGGTGAACTGCTGGACGAACAGGACCAACATCTACATGCACACATGAGTTTGATTAAAGTCTTGATAGAATAAAGCACAAGGACATTATAAATAAAAACAGTAAACAGTGATATGGTCAAAGATTTTACCAATAGCGCCCCACTGCTCGCCGTTCGGTAGTACCAAATCCGGATCGCCCTAGAAGTCCATGCCAACATATGGATACTCGGAATAAACCATCTCCTGACGCTCAAACCACCTGAAGAAGGTATCAGTGAAAGAAATCTGAGATTGACCGGCATGCCTAAACATGTGATCAACCCATCTCTACATGCGTGGCTCAGTAGGAGAAGGCAAGTCGAGTGCAATGTACTGTGGTTGCATCAGTGGTCTCTTCTCCAAAGCAAAGGTGGTCAAAATAGAACCAAACCCAAAGTTCTTCAGCTTCCCGTCCTTTACCTTGGTTAACTGACTTTTCATTTGAAGAAGTACTGCATCACACCAGTTGAATATTTTCGGTTGGAGACACTCCAAGGCATGCTGCACATAGGATCTGTTGGCTACGTGAAGAGACGCGGTACCGGCCATCCTACCAATAGTATACAAGATAGACCTGAGGGACCTGTCAGCAATCTCACGGATAACGATCTTGCCGTCTCTGCTCGGCTGAGATCCTTCCCTACAATATTGGCGGACATAATCTCTCACAGAGTCACTCCCTCGGGCCGAACCTGACAAAGAAATGGGGGCACCCCGCCTCGACAAGCCAGTCAAGAAGTAAATGTCTACTACGGTCAAGGGGATAGATTTGCCCCTAATCTGAAATACCTGGTTGATAGGATCCCAAGCGTCGAGCAAATACTGCAGTAGAGAGATCTGCTGTCTCATGCTAGAGATACGGAAGAACTTCAGCAGGCCACAGTTTCGCAGCGCGTTCACCGTGACAGGATCATGTAGGGCAATCATGTCCTCTTCTTCATGTTCTCATTCTCGCCATGTAAGGGTCATTTTGCTCAAAGATCCCTGCAAAACAAACAAGAGAAGGAGTAAGATCCTGATTTTGACGCAAAACAGGCAAAATTTTCATCAAAAAATGTGCAACAAGTTCCTCTTTTTCACCCAACGCACCTGCAGGAGTGGTTCACCTGCGTTGAATGTCAAACTGCCTTCATACTGGCTGACATTCAGCGCAGGTTTCGCTAGGCACAGGGTGCGTTGATGGGAAAATGAGCTCATGAAACCCCAGGGGCTCAGAAAAACAAGAAAAGAGGCACAGAATGCAAAAAGGAAACCATGAAAAGAAAGATCTAGGGTTTAGCTCCTACCTGGTCCAGACGGCACCGAGAATCGTCCACAGAATCTCCCCAAATCAGCTGGTGAAAATCAAGGGGGAAGAGGCACCTCTAGAGCTCCAACAAACCAAGTCCAATGAAATGGTAAAATGAGAGGTAAAAACACTTTTTAATTGTTTTTTACATAGTTCAAAGCAAAATATTAGAGTTTTAATCTCATTTTCAAGCCAATGTTATTCATTTCTAACTAGTTTTATGCAACAATTGAAGGTACAGTACTATCTTTGAAAAGGGAAAAGCTAGTTATGGTAAAAAATCAAAATTAGACCATAAGATCAAGCAGTTTTAGCACACAGTTCATGCTCGTTAAAAAATAAACGCAAGATTCGAGCAGTTTTAGCACATAGTTCATGCTCGTTAAAAAATAAACATAAGATTGAGCAGTGTTTTTCCGCGTTTAAGCTCGTTAAAAAATGAACTATCCTCCGGTAAATAACCACCGTGGATGTAACATTATCAGCCATTAAAGCCTTGGTCGTGTTTGCACCGTCACCTCCACTTTTCCATTGGCCGATCATTCACCTCCATATGATTGTTTACCCATTTTGAGGAACAACTGCGAAGAGTGATTTCACTAGCCATCCTTGTGACACTGCCGTGATTGGAAAATTCCAACTCTTACCTGGAATCAGCTGCTAACCCATTTTATCACTCGTTCCTCAAAAGACGAGTCTTCTTTAAGCTCTTTCCATCTGACTCGTAAAATATGAAAAGATTTCCGAGTTTTGGCCTTCCAGCTCGTTAAAGTGACCGGAAGAGCTATCCCTCCTCTAGATTTTAATCTTTTTGGACCTGAGGAATTATTGCACAAAAAGATCGAGCGCTTGTTTTGTTCGGCTCGTTAAAACTATCGAAAATTCATCCCTTCTGTATTGTTTTATACTTTTTCGTACTTAAGGGATTAGATGACGAAAAAGTACTTTCGGAGTTGACTTTACGTACCTTTTCAGAATCTATAAAAATGAAAAGGACCGAGTTATCTTTGTCGTTAGACTCGTTAAAAACATTGAATAGCGACAAACTTGTCTTTAGACGAGAACGAGTTTCACTATCGCTAGGCTCGTTAAAACATAGCGATGGGCTTGCCCGAAGGGCAAGTTATAGAACAAGCATATGTTATCCTCCTCAAGCTTGACAAAAATAAAGAGGTACTGGCTAGCAATGACTGGGGAAAAATTGGGAGAAACTCAAGAAAACTTTGATGGTAGCAAGTCGCTCTTGAACATGACACTTTTCCTCCGTACCACAGTCGGGTTGGGTTGTTTCATTCACTGGCCACATCACCATGGTCTCGCCATACCACCCATATTTGGGGTAATGCTACCGATCCATCGCATAAGTGTCGCCATATGTTCAAGAGAAGTTGTTCAGAGAAGTCACCCGTGTCCCATCCACTACCATACATTATCCTTCATTCTTTTCATGACCGCCACCCTGAATCATATATCATCAGATCGTTTTCACCTCCATCAAAATCATTTGCTCTGTTCCGTGTCACTGATGTGGGATGCATTAAGGCCCTCCTTTGACGGATCGCTGCTTGTCGACATCAGCTCATTATCCAAGAAGTTGATCTAGGAACACCCCCTTCAGTACTTTGAAGCTTGCATGCCTCAATGGCAGGTTTCTCACTTCCGGCGACAGGTATACATCAATGACCTTCGATCGAAAGATTTTGCGTGGTGTTCGACGCCAAGTCCTTTATTCACACCACGTGAATTGTACTGTAGTACCTTGAGGGTCATTATCATTATCGGTGATTCCTCTCGCGCTTGTTAACGGTTTACCTCATTGACCGGTAATCAAGCGATGTCTTTCCATGTTCGACTTCAGAACATTTCTCACATGGATCGACTTGTACTTAGAGTGAAGATCGAACGAGTTTGAAGACCCCAGATCTAGTTTCATCCATCCGGGCTGCGATATATATTCAGGAAAGATAAAGACATTGACACGTACATCATTGCAGCAGATAATCATCCTACCCAAAGGATGATAATTTCATCAAAATTATCAGTCTACCATCAGACGATTGTCTGTTCTATGTACAGAAAAATGAATTTATAAAGCTGAGCATGGGAATGCCCGCCTTAGCTAGATCATGAAAGCAGTATGAATAATAATGTATTGTATTGTATCTTATTACAGGTCTCCTCCCAGCATTGGATGAACTTCGGATCCTCCTAATAAAGCATTTCACCCGATAAACGGCCTCATACTTTAGGGGGCAACTGTTATAGACATTTTTGTGCGTTACAGCTATAAGCATGAAATGTCCATAATCTAAGGGATCCAAAGTTCCTAAACATGTTGTTCCTACCCCTAGAGGAACAAGGCTAACAAACCACAGCAATTCACAAAAGTTCTCCACCAGAAACTCCTCAAAAACAAGTCAATTCAGGATCAATTCAGAGGCTCCACTAGCTGTCTGCACTGAAATGCAGAGATTACACTGGCTAGGTGCACTGCAAAGCAGGTAGAAGCACTACCAGGGTGCGCTGAGTGGGAAGTGACAAATGGCAAGTTCATTCAACGAGGTGGAAAGACCCTGGAAGCTTCCAAAATCTTCTCCAATGACACTTGCCTCAATGAATTCGACTAGTGATGAGTAAGAGGCTCTTAGTCTCCAAGTGGAAGCAAGAACTGACAGAGGGAGAGGACACTAGTCAGATCTCAAGCTGACTCATCCTCTCTCCAAACATCTATATATGGATCTCTCCTCCATGAGATCCAGGAGGCTGGAATTTTGTTATTGCAAAGAATTACTGTTGGTTTGATATTGGAATCATTGGGTGCTTAATGCTTTGAAGGGAGGTGAAGATAGGAATTTCATTTGCTGGGAAGGAGGTGCTAGATTGGAGCTCTCTTGGTTGTATCTCCTCCTGAACCTTGTTATTCATCAATAAAGCTATCTTGGTTTCTCCTATATGCTGATGTGTCTTTGATGTATGACTGCATTAGTGTATTTGGTTTATTTCTAATCCTGAACTAGTTATGAATATGAATCCATGTCTTTGTGTAGTGTTCCCTTCTTGTGATCTTGCAGGAACCTGTTGAAGCTGGGCGAGCGAGAAGGCAAGTGGTTGGGAACTCTCAAAGAGAAGAGAAACTGGATCGAGGGACAAACGGAAGACACTAGTTAGTCCATCCATCTCTCTTCATTCTTAATTCATAAAGGAAGAATACTAGAATAGCTGTGTCTGTTTGTTGCTAAGGCACTGTCACACCTTAGGTGGATAGGATCGTCCTGCATAGGCATTTTTCCCCACAACATGTCCACTATAGTCAAGGGGATGGATTTGCCCCTAATATGGAACACCTGGCTGGTAGGATCCCAAGCATCAAGCAAATATGGCAACAAGTTGATTTGTTGTCTCATGCTAGAGATGCGGAAAAACTTCAACAGGCCAGGGTTCCGCAGTGTGTCTACTGTAACCAGATCATGTAAAACAAGCATTTACTCTTCTTCATGCTCATGTTCTAGCCATCTAATAGTCATCTTACTCTGATAAATATTTGACAGAAAACAAGAGAAGAGTTAGATCCTGATTTGGTGAGAAACAAGCAAAAATTTCCATTAAAAACTATGCACAGATTTCCCTCCTTGCGCCCATCACACCTCCAGCTTAGTCCTGGGTGTGTTGCATGTCAACTGCCCAGTGAATAGGCTAACATACAACGCACCTTTCGATGCAGAAAGGGTGCGATGGAGCCAGGGCGAGTTTTTCAAACCCCAGAGGCTCAAAAAACCCAGAAATCAGTCTCAGAATGCAAAATGGAAAGGATGAGATGAAAGAGCTCAGGTTTAGCTCTTACCTGGTCCAGACGGCACCGAAAATCATCCACAGTATCTCCTGGAATCAACTAGTGAAAATCAAGGGGGGAAAGCACCTCCAAAGCTCCAACAAGCCAAAGTTCAAATCAAATGGTAAAGTGAGGGGTAAAAGCACTTTTAAATTACTTTTTACGTAATTCGAGTAAAATACTAGTGTCCTAACTCATTTTTCAAACATATATTATTCATTTCTAACTGGTTTGATGAAGCTATTGAGCATGCAGTACAATATTTGAAGGAACAAAGCTATTTATGGTAAAGTCAAGAAATGATCGTTATATCAAGCAGTTTTAACACTGACTTCATGCTCGTTAAAAATAAACATAAGCAATGAGAAAATGTTTCCCCCAGCATTTAAGCTCATTAAAAAATGAACCAATTTCCGGTAAATAACCATCGTGAATGTAGTACTTCAGCATTTGAAGCCTTGGTCTCATCATCACCTCCACTTTGTATTGGCCGATCATTCACCTCCACTTGATTGTTTACCCCTTTTGAGGAACAGTTGTGAAGAGTGATCCTGTTAACCATCCTTGTGACACTGCTATGATTGGAAAATTCCAAACCTTACCTGGAATCAGCTGCTACCGGAATTTATCACTCATTCCTCAAAGATGAGTCTCCTTTAAGCTCTTTTCAACTGACTCGTAAAATATGAAAAGATTGCCCAGCGATTGGCCTCTCCAGCTCATTAATGTGATCGGAAGTGCTATCCCTCCTTTAGATTTTAATCTTTTTGGACCTGAGGGATTATTATACAAAAAGATCGAGCGCTTGTTTTGTTCGGATCGTTAAAAGTACCGAAAATTCATCCCTTTTGTATTGTTTTATACTTTTTGGGACCTAAGGGATTAGATGAAAAAAAAGGATTTTTGGAGTTTCCTTTACGTCCCTTTTCAGACTCTCTAAAATTGAAAAGGACCGAGTTATCTTTGTCATTAAACTCGTTAAAACCTAATAGCGACAAACTTGTCCATAACAGACAAGAACGAGTTTCAATATCGCTAGGCTCGTTAAAACATAGCGTTGGGTTTTCCCGAAGGGAAAATTATAGAACAAGCATATGTTATCCTCCTCAAGCTTGAAAAAAATAAAGAGGTACTGGTTAACAATGACTGGGGAAAAATTGGGAAGAAAACTTGAAGAAACTTTGTTGGTAGCAAGTCGCTCTGGAACATGACACTTTCACTCCACATCCAAGTCAGGTTGGGTTGTTTCATTCACCGGTCACATCACCATGGTCACATCACACCATCCACATTTGGGGTTAATGCTACCAATCCATCATGTCAGTGTCGCCGATATGTTTAAGAGAAGTCACTCAGAGAATTCACCTGTGTCTCACCCGCTGCAATACATTTACGCTCCATTCTTTCATGACCACCACCCTGAACCTTATATCATCAGATCGTTTTCACCTCCATTAAAATCATTTGCTCCGTTCCATGTCATTGATGTGGGATTCATTAAGGCCCTCCTATGATGGATCACTTCTTGTCGACATCAGCTCATTATCCAAGAAGTCGATCTAGGAACACCCATTTCAGTACTTTGAAGCTTGCATGCCTTAATGGCAAGTTTCTCACTTCCGGCGATAGGTTTACATCAATGGCCTTCGACTGAAAGATTTTGTGTGGTGTTCGACACCATGTCCCTTATTCACACCACGTGAATTGTACTGCAGTACCTTGAGGATCATTATCATTATCGATGATTCCTCTCGCGCCTGTTAACAACTTACATCATTGGCTGGTAATCAGGCAATGTCTTTCCATGTTCGACTCCAAAACATCTCTCACATGGATCGACTTGTACTTTGAGTGAAGATCGAACGAGATTGAAGACCCCCGATCTAGTTTCATCCATCCAGGCTGTGATATATATTCAGGAAAATAAAGACATCAAATGTACAACATTGTTGCACAGATAATCATCCAATCTAAGGGATGATGGCTCTACTAGAATCATCAGTCTACACTCAGACGATTGTCTATCCTATGTACATGAAAATGAATTTATAAAGCTGAGCATGGGAATGCTCGCCTCAGCTAGATCATGAAAATATTATGAAGATAATGTATTGTATTGTATCTTATTACAGGTCTCCTTCCAGCTTGAAATAACTTCGGATCCTCATGATAAAGCATTTCACCCGACATCAAAAAGATTAACGACCTCATGCTTTAGGGGGCAACTGTTATAGAAATTTTTGGGCACTGCAACCCCAAGCATAAATTTCCATAAACTAAGGGATCCTAAGTCCCTAAAAGTGTTGTTCCAACCCCTAAAAGAACAAGGTAAACTAATTACAGCTTCTCCCAGTAGTTCTCCATGAAAAACTGCTTAGAACTAGTCAAAACTGGACCATTTCACCTGCTCCATAGGCAAAGTGCGTTGCATCTCACCTAAATACACACAGTAGGTGCATTGCATTTCAAAAAGCCCTTCTATGGGGTGCGATGGGCGAGAAGGGACAAATGGCAGTGTCAATCCATGAGGTGGAGAAGCATGGAATCTTCCAGAAACTTCTCCTGTGACACTTTCCTCTCTGAATTCGACCAGGGATGAGTAAGAGATCATCAATCTCCAATTGGAATCAAGAACTATAAGAGGGAAGACACTAATCAAATCACAAGCTGACTCATCTCCCTTGCAGACATCTATATATGGATCCCTCATCCCAGAGATCTAGGAGGCTGGAATTTTGCATCTTTTAAGGAATTGTTGTTGGTTTCTTGAGGCAACATCATATTGTTGGGTGATCTAAAATTTTCATGAGGTGAAGAGGGGCTCACTTGCTGAGAGGATGATGTTGGATCAGAATAATAGGTTGTAACTCTCTTGGCTCTTTCTTGATTATCAATAAAGCTATTCAAGTTTTCCTCGATACTCTTTTGTGATTTATGTTTTATGCATTTGTATGGTCAATTTACATCTGATCCTAGATTGTTTATGATAATAGATCCATGTTCTCGTATAGTGTTATGTTGCTTTGATTCTATAGGTACTCTGTGAAGCTGGGTATACAAGAAAGTAAGTAGCAAAGGACTATCAAAAGAGAGAGGAATCGAGCAAGGAACCAAGCGCAAGATAGAGATTGGTCTCCTTTATTCTTCTCTCATCTATCTTTCATAAAGGAAAACGAAAGTAGTTTTACTTTGTTTGTTTCTAAGGTAGCTACCACCCTTAGTGGGATTAGCAGTTCTGCATAGACACTTTTCCCTGTAACACTTGGTACAGTCTAAAAAGGTTGGTTGGCTGTCTACAGTGTCTTCTAGAGTTGGATTGGAATTTTGTGGGTAATTTCAATGTTTACAGTGGTCGCAATGGTTTACACAACTTACAAAGAGAATGTGCAAAGAAAGAGCAAAAGAGGGCTTCACAGCTTTTATAGAAAGAATGGTTAATTTTTTGGCAGGTTCACATTTGGATGAATAGTGACAGTTTTTTGGTTAAATGGGAGAAGTGGTTTTCAAGGGCCATCACACCACTTTTGTGGTGCAAGCGTTATTTGGGAGGGGTCGCCCAATTCCATACATCTTTTAACACGTAGCATCAGGCATCAGGAAGAGAACCACTTTATCGCGCGGCTATTGTTCAGTCATCGGGCACGACCGATATGATTATGGGCCATTGGATGTGGGGAAGGGATGATCAATGGTGGTCAGGAGGCAAAGCTGCGTGGTGGGAAATGACAGGAATTGATGGGGGGCCCGGGGATTTAATTATGGTGGTTTCGAGATTAGTTTAGGGACTAATCCAGGTTTAAGTGACCGGGCCAGGCTTTAATGAGGGGTTAGGGAGTCGGATGAGGGCGACACGGGATTAACTTAAATTTTTCCGAGGTTAGGTAAATTAAATGAAATTATATCGGGATAAGGGGTAGTTTTTATTATTTTTTATTTAAAGCTAAGGGGTTGGGATATTCTATATAGGGTTTTAATTTAATATAGGCTTAATGGTTTTCGAGAATTTATATAATAAAGTTAGTTTAATTAATATGAAAGTAATGGAGTAGTGGATTTTCTTAAGGAAAAAAGGGGTAAAGTATATGCAATTGTGTGTTTAGATTTATACTTAGGATAAAAATTCTTAGTGGGTTTTTTGGTGAAAAAGCACCTACATGTGGGTGAGTCACTTTTCCTAGGTAAAAGGTGTCTACCATAGTAAAGTCTGGTTTTATTAGGGAAATGAGGGGAAATAAAGGGGGGTGAATTTTTTATGAAGGGGATTCTAGCACATATGCCCATAAGTCATCAAGCTGAGGGTCCGTTCCCTCCAAAAGTTAGAGAAATGCTCTGAGCCCCTTTGACTTAAAGGATTTTAAGCACTAGAACTTATTTATGGGAAATTAGTGAAGTAAACAGGTGAAATGAATGAGGGGACGTTAAATAAACCATATTGTGAACCATTGTGCTTTCTTTGTTTACTGTTTATGCATATTTGAAAGATGCATTTGAAACAACGACATAAGGACTTTTGTTTAATCACATGATATTTTTGCAACCTTCTTACTACTTACCCATTTACTCATCCTACCATTTTTTCTTCACTTTATTTGGGTGCATTTATGCTAGAAAACACCTTATCAATATTTTTCTTTTCTTTACAAAGTAAACTATCTAATTCTAACCTTAAATCATCCAAGGTCTCAGATTAAATTGATGAGCTCCTTTTATTTACTCTACCTATCTAATTATCTGCCAAGATTACACTGTTTGGTCAGATTTTATTCTCTAACTATAAACATAAAATTTAAAACATGAAATAGCCAAGTTTAAACAATTTGACTATCATGGATTGTGGCATGAACTACGAGCTGCACACAATCATTTATTATGCATAAAATTTAATAGTAGTGTCATTTTGAGCCCCACAGGGTAGGCGAGTTGGTAATCGCACTGCGGTGTAGTTCGTCTGTAAAGCGGACTCTGTATTTGAGGTCACAAGTTCAAATCCCTAGAATTACCTTGGAGATGTGTTATAGCGGGTAGGCACAGATCCCAGGGGTTATAGTGGCGGCGGCGAGAATCGACCCGTGTTACACGAGTTGCGAGGCTGTCCCAGTTGCCGATTCCTCTGTAATAAAAAAAAATAGTGGAATTTTGACTTGCTCACTCTCATGGTCTCTTTTTGTCTTTTGGGTTTCATATATTTTCATTTTTTAACCTTTTCCATTATTTTTGTCCTTTGATTATTCTTTTAGGACATACACTCTTTACATTTTTTATATTTTTAATACTAGAAAACATTTATAGGACGCAAAGGTATGTACAATATTACAAGGCTTAACCTTAGTAATTCAAAATTATGACTCCTATTGGTATCGGAACCTAACACATTCACTGATGGATTTTCACAATATCATGGAATAAATATCGCACCAGAAGATCGAAGAAAAAAAAAACTTCCCAACTGAATGGGATTTCTTTCAATATACCATAATTCCGTTCGGATTGAAGAACACACCTACATTATTTTCCCGAGTAGTAATCACGGCATTCAAAGAGTTTATTCATAAATTCTTGGAGGTATATTTTGATGATTGGACTGTGTTTGGCTTGGTGCAGTGCCATGATGCGAGTCTGCATCTTATGTTGGATACATGTGAAAGGTATCAGATCGCTCTCAACTTGAAGAAGTGCATATTTTGTGTGCCCTTTGGGATTTTGCTCGGCCATGTGGTATGAAGCAGGGATTGATGGTGGACCCTATGAAGATTGTCATAATTGTGAATTTGGAAGCTCCTAGGGATGTGAAACAACTTCACGTGACATTGGGACACACTGTGTATTACAGAAATTTTATCAAAGCCTACACTCAGATAATTGTGCTGATGGAGAAATTGTTAAAAAAAGACATGATGTTTTGTTGGGATGAAGACTATCAGTGTAGTTTGGATGTCTTGAAGGAGAAGATGGTAACTGCACCTATTTTGGTATTTCCAGATTGGAAGAAGGAATTCCATGTGCATGTAGATGCCTCCTACATTACACTAGGAGAAGTATTACCACAAGTAGGTGAGGAAGAGATTGATCATCTGATAGATTTCACAACAAAAAATTTATCCAAAGATGAGAAGAAATACTCCACTACAGAGCACAAAGGGCTAGCGATGGTCTACACGCTGCAAAATTTTAGGCATCATTTGTTGGGTGGACACTTTAAAATGTATATAGATCACTCCGCAGCAAGATCGAGGTGCCAACTAAGTGACTCGAGGGTGAGTCACCATATTTGTGTCAGGGTTCTATTGGGATAGGGCCCCTAGGGTTAGTTTTGGGGTTAGTTAACCCATTTTTTGCAAAAGTTTTGTAAAAGATGTAAAGTCTCCACAAAATGTGGATGCAGAGTGCGCAACTAGATAGGAGTCAGAGGGATTTTAGCCCCTTGTTTGGAAAAAGTAATAGGTCAGTTTTGAGACTCACCCATGGTCTAAGGACCATGGTATTGTATAGAAGAAAGCTATATATAGCTGAGTCATAATGAGTCTAGAAGAGGTAGTAGTAACTTTTGGAATGAAGATTGTTGTTTTGGGAAAGTGCTAAGGCATGAAACTATGTTTCTTGTGCTTAGGTAAAATGGGAAGGCTCGTGCAGCTAATTGTGCAGGAGGCCTTAGTAAGTCCACAGTTGAGTGCGTGGAACCCTGCAACTAAGCGCGTAGGGCAGAGAAGTCTGTAAATTAAATGTTCGAACTAAATAAAGACAAATTTTGGAGAAATACCTTGCATTCTCAATATTATTGTGAATTTTGTTCATGTTATGTTCTGTTGCTTAATAATGCATTCTCTATGAAATAATGTGTGAATGTTGTGTGAATCTATTGAATCTATAATATGTGTGCATGAATTAAGTGATTGTATATTTTTGCGATGATAAATGTTGAATCTACTATGATTTCTGACGAATTGGATAGATCTTCCTGAAGGAAGAACTAGGTTTATTAATTAGTGAGCAAAAGTAGATAGACTGCTTCCTTAGGGTCTATAAAGCCCGATCCTAGACCGTCGCGAAGGTCTAGAATTCATTTTCTTAGAGTTTCAGTAGCGAGCCTTAGAAGGATATCGATCTGCGTGACTGCAAATTTGAGCGACATGAACTTAATACCACTTATCAAACTGTCTTTAGATGCAAAAAATGGTTCTAGCATCCCCCAATATTGCTTCAGGTGAGACAGTAGCCTACACTATGTAGGTTGTTTCTGAAAGGGCCATCAATTAGGGTTTTGTTGGTTGGCATGAACAACTTTGAACCTAGGTCAGGCCCCCTCAAGAAAACAATCCTCATTACATGTAAAGAATCTAGCATTTCATTGAGTAATGAAATTTTGTTTATGATTTTTTATGAAGGAATTGTTTTGGGTCATCATATTTCAGGTTTTGGAATCAAAGTGCATTCATCAAAATTTGAAATCATATCCAAGATTATAGTGCCTACATGTAAAATGGATGATAAAAGTTTTCTTAGATTCACAAGTTACTACAAAGAACTTATAGAAAACTTCACAAATCTTTCCTCACCACTTTTCAAATTACTCACTAAAATTGTAAATTTCATTGGAATTTTTATTGTAAAAATTCTTTTGAATTGTTAAAACAAATTTTTTTTGAGGTAACTATTTTAAGAGGGACAAATTGGTCCCTTCCATTTAATATTTCTATTGATGCATTAGATACAACTTTAGGGGCCTTGATCTACCTCTTGGACCATTTTCTTGGTGGTTGACCCCTCTACTGCAAGTTGTGTAGTCCTCTAGGTTTGTTGCATGGACTTCAGCTTCTCATGAATGTTCTATGAAAGCTGGCATGCTTCTTCCTTTTAAGGCTGAAGCTGGTCTATTAGCAAGGACTTCTTTTTCTGCAACTATTGGATTTGTATCAACTTTTCCTTGCCTTCCTATAAGCATGTGAAGCATTGGGCTATTGCCAACATGTGCATCATCATACTGATCTCATCATACTGCTATTTCACTTCCATGATCTTTGTGTTCACCTGTTGCAGCGTAGGATCCTCCTGCAGTGTATCCCATAGGCCCATTACATGAATGAATAGACAATCAAAACCTTGAACTATGACATCTAGTTATCCCATGGAGTCTTTGATAGCTATGCTTCTTTGTTCTTGAACTTCTAGTGGTGTTGTCGGTTGTAACTTTAACTGCACCTTAGCTATTGCATTCGAAAATCGAAAGTCACCTTATCGATTTTCTCCTTTGAAGCACATACTGTAGTAGCCAATTTCCTCACTTTGGTTGATGCCTCTACATCCTCTGGAATATTCATCTCGAGCACTGACTTTCCAGCCTGCTCAATTGTTGTTACTAGGTTCTGGCATTGTGTCCACAATTCCTCCTGTTCCTTCAGTGCCTGACTTTTTTCTACGAAAGGTGCTCATTGTTGACTTTAAGCTCACTAACGATAGTGAGCACATGTTGTTATCTGATCTTCAATTCATATGAGACCCCTTGATGCAATGCATGAAGCGTCCAGAGTGGCAGCGCATCAAGGTTCAGTCCAATATCCTTCACTGTGTTGAGCACAACTCGATCCTCATCTGATTCGACATGCACTGACCCCTCTAGCAGAGAAATGACTCAGAGATCTAGAGTCTGTTCAATCATTGTTACTAGGCAATTTCCTTGCATGAGGCTCTCTTGTGCTCTGCTCACATATCCGACACCCACCTGAATCTTGTTCGCCTGGATTTACAACTTGTGTAGATCCTTTTGGATGCTACCTAGTGTCTGCATGTATTGTTTCTCAAATTGTTGTAGCACCTCTATTGTTGTGTCTCCTATATTCTCGTTGATCTAATCGAGATCGCCTTCTATCAATACCATGGGATCAATATGTGTCTGCTTATCATACTTCTACTTCTTCCGTTGTCTGCCCATCTGTTACAGTCCACACTTATTCAAGATGAAAGGAGTTCTCTTCTCTTCAGTGTTGCCTCCTCCTTGCGCTAACAACTCTTTCTTGTCAATATGATGCAAAGAAAACTTCTCAGTCTCCTCAACATCCTGTTGTTCTTTCTCTGCCTTCTCTTTAGTAGTGCACTCTTCCTCCAAACGTGCCTTCTTTGCAACTCCCTTATCAACCTCATTTTTCTTTTGTTTAGAAAAGTTGCACGCAACTTTCTGAGTGGTGTCCTTCCAATTCTATGCAGTGGAGTTTTTTGCAACTTTGTTGGTTCCCACCCCTAGCATTGTAGGTTCATTCCACCCTAATGGACAATACCCTACAACTTCCTACACATACATCTCAGACAGTAAATAAGGAAACACATGACAATTTCCTTCTAGGTCCTTTCACGTGAAGATTGAGATGTTGTGAATGTCAGCCTTGAACTCCACGTAGGATGTTAATTTTCTGAATAAGGTTGGGGACAACCTTGGTCGCTAATTGTTCGCCACCTAAAGGTCCATCTCCATTAGGACCCATAAAATATTTGTTTCCTTGATGTGTGCCACATTCTTTGTAGACCAGAGTGAGGCGAACCGTGCTACCTCAGGAAAATCATTCTTGTGTAGAGGAAATTGGTTGTCCTTCGGCAACCTCCACACAACTAATACAATGGACAAGAGAAGAAAAGCATAATGAAATGGACTGCTTTCTTCTTGGGCTTCTCAAAATTTCGCGAGGAACTCCTGGTAGAGATACTTGGACTAATTATACTACACGCCCTTCATTCAAAGTGCAGCAAGTGACACTACTAGCACTGGAACTTCATCCGCGTGACACTTCCTCATAATCGTACCTGTGATGATCTGGGCAGAAAACTAGATTGCCTGGTCTTGAGTTGACATGACAGAGTATCCTCGTTAATTTTTCACAAGACCATACTACTTATTCATCTTATGAACGAGGTCCTTTTACTTGATTTTCCCTCCAAACGCCTTGCGAGGGTCCGCTCCTTTGTACGAAAACTTCGTTATCCTGTGGATCAACATGCCTATTTTTGGAATAGGTTGCCCCAACCACAGGATCGCATCATGCACTAGTGTGAGGAGTTGATGCACATAAATCATATTGATATGTGAGCAGTACAAATGCAGTACTAAAAGCATGTTCAGCAACCCTCACTTCTCAACGTTGCAGACCCAGTTCATGGGTCCTAACTGTGTAACTCTGGTTTCATCATAGTATATCTTCATCATATAATTATGGATCTCTATATGTGTAAATATTTCATGATTCGCGAGGTCCCAATCCTCCGTTTTCAACAGCAGGATGCACACAAGTTTAGGTCTTTCAAATGTGACCTGCTTTAACAACAGGGGAGTGGATAGCCCAAATTTTCTCGAATTGAGATCCTTGGTTACTTTAGTTTTTCCCTTCCATGGAGCGATGCAGTTAGGCAGCATAGAAATAGGCTCGATTCCCTCGGCATCAACTTATTTGACACCTTGGTACTCCTCTTCGTCTAGATTCACCACTTTTTCTAGTTGCTTATTATTTTTCTCCTTCAGTTGTGCCTCTTTATTCTTCCTTGGTGACATTCGCGCCGACACCAGCTTCTTCTATTTTTCTATCATGGTTGATTTATTTTCTTTCATGGTGGGTTGCTTTTCTTTGGTCACAGTTTGTTTCGGCCTAGGCGACCTCGGCGTCGTGGCCACATCAAGCGTAGCCTCCATACTAGTTACATCATGACATGGTGCGCTAAACACAGTTTCTTCGGAACTGATGGCTTCAACAGGGTTGGTAGCAGTCCTATTCTCAATGAATAGCTCTTGAGCGGTTGTAGAATAGTTCGCAAATGAGGGTCGCATCACAAATTCTTCCTAGAATACCCAATTCATACGAGTCACAAAAGAAAATGAGTAAGCAACTCTTCAAATTCAAAGTATTCTCTGTTGGAACAACATGCGTAATTTATTGGGGGATTTGAATTCAAATACTACCATCCCCCCAAATTTTGATAATAAATGCTACTTTGGAAGTAGATCTTCAAATATTTTTACCTTAATTGTCACCTCCCCACTCCTCTTAACCACTTTCTAGCCATCAAATCATGAATAGTAACTCCAACAGTCATTTTCATGCTGGGCTATGCAAGACCCTCCTCCATGGCACAACATCATGAGTGCAACTTCAAGTGGTGCACCCTAATCAATTTTCGATCAGCCTACTCATTACCTTGTCCTCCAAATCAAGTAGTGTAGTTTATAGTCTCGCGATCCCTTACAACTGCTTGGAGCACTATGATCCAAATGGAAAATGGTATCAACCCATGGTATTCGTCCACACATGGAATTTACCCATGGTATTGTAAGTGGCATCCACCCATGGTACTGTAAGTGACATCCATAAATGGTATTCCAACCATGGTATTTTCCCATGGTACTGTGACATCCACCCATGGTATTAATTCACCCATGGAATTGACCCGTGGTATTGTGACATCCACCCATGGTATTCATTCACATATGGAATTGACCCGTGGTATTATAACTGAAAAATTCTATAAGTAACAAGTCGCATTTTGTAAAAGGATAGATGGTCCGCCACAATGTAGCTTTTATAATTCTTCTTCGTTTTAATAAAAAATTCTTTATGGTTTTGTTTATTGGGCATTCTTCTCTTTTTCTTTTGGCATGTCAATTTTTCAGATCTTGGGGGCCTCTCCCCAAAAATCCATTTCAATCTTTTAGATCTTGGTAGCCTCCCCCAAAGATATAGATTAGTGGTATCAAAGCAGGTTATGAATGCATGGGAATGAGGGTTTCCTGCATATTTTAGTTTCAAATTTTGCAGTAATATTCAACAAACTTCAGGCATGTGCTACTTCCTCCACAAAGCATTTTCTTGGGCCAAGCGGGAAGAATTTTTCTTTTTTCATTTTCTTGCAGGAATGTTTTTGGGCAGTGAGTTTGCAGATCAGATCTCAATTTTTTTGTAAAAAATTTACAAAACAAATAACAGATCTGCATTTCTTGCCAAAAATACCCAAATTCAAAAAACAAATCGGTCGAATCAGAATCTAGATGAGGGAGATATCGCTAATTTAAAATCAGTGATTTTTTTATAACTCTTGTGACGACAGAAAAGTTGCAACATGAACTTGAAATTTTAGAGTGTCGAGATAAGGATTTCCAACATATTGGAAGATGAAAATTGGTCTCTCTGTTTCCAAAAACAGGTTATAATAAATATTCCGAGTTATATTGTTTGAGTTATGTCCATTTTAATTCTGGAGCAGCATTCACAGCGGGTTCCCTTTGGAGACATGCCCTCCCACCCCGCTTTAGTAGGCACCTACTTCACATTCATTAGTTTCAACATAGCAACATTCAGCTTGGGTTCTTTGGAGATGTGCCCTCCCACCCCAGGAAATGTAGGAACTTTCTACTTCATCAACAACCAACATCATGGTTATGGGTCAATCACACAAAATCCTTGTCATCGAAGTCCATTTGCGAGGCCACACACTGTTAGTATCACAGTTGGTCACAAGCATTACAGGGTATCTCTATCCTAGGATCTTCATTTTTCATGGTTATGGGTCATCCACAAACCCACAATTCATTGAAGTACATTTGCTAGGTTACACACTATGAATATCACAATTGGTCACATGCATTACAAGGTATCTCTATCCTCGGATCTTCGTTCATCATGGTTATGGGTCATCCACAAACCCACACTTCATCGATGTCCATTTGCTAGGCCGCACACTGTCAGTATTGCAGTTGGTCACAAGAATTATAGGGTATCTCTATCCTTGGATCTTCATTCATCATGGTTATGCGTTAACCACATGAAACCCTTCTCTTCAGTGGCTATTCATATTTAACAAAGGATTTGCAGGAGAGAACTTCATGCAATGGGGACCATTGCTTCTTAAGGAGGGAGGAATGATCTAAACGGAAAATGGCATCAACCCATGTTATTCATCCACCCATGGAATTTACCCATGGTATTGTAAGTGGAATCCACCCACGGTATTTATCCACCCATGGTATTGTGTAGGATCCCTTGTATCCCACTTCGACATGCTCCCATTCACTCTTCCTAGGAATTGATCTCCATTCAGCTTCGCGAGCTAAATTGCACCACCTTCTATAATTTCCTTGACAATATATGGCCCTAACAAATGCATTTAGAAATTACCCAGACACTTAGTGAACTTACTGTCATATAACAACAGAAGATCATTTACCTTGAATGTAGGAATCTTGGTATGGCAATCATGCCATGCTATTTCCCGGTCCTTCTGTACTTTTTGGTGGAATCCTACCAAAAACTGGTCTTCCTCTAACTCCATTAGTTTTGTGATCTGTTCCTCCAACGCCTCATGATCTGGCATATTTGTCAAAGCCACTATGCATAGGATAGGCATAATGTACTCCATGGGCATCATTGCTTCGACCCCATAGACCAATCTGAACGATGTTTGTCGTGTCAGTTTCTTACAAGTTATCCTATAGGCCCATAGCACTGCAGGTACATGCACATCCCAGTCATTCCATTTTGCATTACATATCTTTGTCAACATGTTCTCCAGGATTTTGTTAAAGTCTTCGACAGTCCCATTTTCCTGTGGATGATATGGTGTACTCTTATAATGGTAGACCTAGAATTCATTTGTCAATGTGCTAATTGTGTCATTCAAAAAGTGTGTTCCCCTACCACTCATAAAAGCTTTCGGGAACCCAAACCATGTTAAGACATGCTTAAAAAATAATTTCATTGTTTTAGCCCGTATACAATCCTTTACTAGTTGTGCTTCCACCCATCTGGTTAAACATTCTGTCACAGTGATAATGTAGAGCACACCTGTTTTCTTTCTAGGTGGCTGAATTGGCCCAATAAAATCGATTGCCCATTTCTCGAATGCCTGTAAAGATGTAGCAGTAGTTTGTTGCTTCGCAATGGTCTACCAGTCTTTTAACATGCATCACATGCCTTATAGTATGCTTTGGAGTCCTTGTGCAATGTTGGACACCATAATCCTATGTGCAAAATCTTCTGCGCGTTGCTTTCTCTGCATAATGGCCTCCCACATCTCCCCCATGAGCTTCAGTGAGAATACTATCACGCTAAAAATATGGCACATATATTCACAATATTTCATCTTCCCCATTTTGTACAAATGTCCCGCAATGGATGAAAATTTGGTTGCATGAAATATTAATTCTTTCTTCTGTTGATTTGTATATCCTTGATGCGCCATCCCTGTAGTTAAGGAGTGAATAATTCCAAAAAAAATGGTCATCATCTACACGTTTCGCAAAGAGATGCACATTAGGTAATCCTTCCTCCAAATTACTCGGTTCTTCGCCTGTTTCAATTCTCGACAAATGGTCAGGTCCAACATTCAACTTCCTGGGCTACACAATTACTTCAAAATCATACACCTCAAATAATAACAACCACTTGCAAATATTTCCCCCCAACACAGGATTTTTGAGCAGGTATTTTAAGGCATAATGATCTGTATACATCTTGAAATGTCCTAATAGATAATGCTTGAATTTTCGCAGCACGTAGACCATGGCCAACCCTTCACGCTCTGCTGTTGAATAAATTTTCTCAGCCTTTGATAACTTCCTACTTGCGAAGGCTATGGGATGGTCCAGTTCTCCTTCGCCTGCTTGTGTTAGTACTACACCTTATGCAATGCAAGAAGAATCTACATGTACATGAAATTCCCTTTTCTAATCGGTAAATACTACGATTGGTGCAATCACCATATTTTCCTTTAACACATTCGAAGTTGCACTGACATTCTTCATCCCAACAGAATGTCACATCCTTATTTAGTAGTTTTTGCATGGGCACATTAATTTGAGCATAAGATTTAATGAATTTTATAAAGTATCTCGTGTGTCCCAGTGTCGTACGCAGATGCTTGACGTTCCTAGGGGCTTCAAAGTTCAAAATCACTGCAATATTTGTAGGGTCCACCATCAATCCTTGTTTACACATGACATGACCTAGCAAGATCCCAAAAGGAATAGAGAATATAAATTTTTCATATTTGTCACTATTTGGTATCGTCGACATGTATCCAACATAAGGCACAGACTAGTGACATGGCTCTTCACCAAGCTAAACATAGTCTAGTAATCAAAGTATACTTCTAGAAACTTATGAATGACTTCTTTGAACACTGCTATGAATATGTGGAAAAATATTACAGGTGTGTTCTTCAATCAAAACGGCATAACATTGTACTGAAAGAACCCCCACTCTGTCTCGAAGGTGGCTTTTCTTCTATCCTACGGGGAAATCTTAATTTGATGATAACTTGAAAACCCGTCAATAAAGTAATAAGCCTCTTGCCCTCCGACATTATCTAACACTTCATCTATAAATGATGTTGGAAATGGATCATGAGCACATCCATCATTAAGCTTCCGCAGATCTACACAAATTTGTATTTCATCTTTTTATTTCTTCTCTTAGACTCTCATCGGGCTCATCCAATCAGACTCTTCAACAAGTTCTATAATACATGTCGCCAACATTTTATCGAGCTCTTAGCGAACCTTTTCCTTACACTTTAGATTAAGGCGATAAGGCCTTTTATTGACAAGCTTCATGTCTGGTTTCAATGTGATCGTCATAACGCCGAATTCACCAAGTATGCCATTTAAATCCAAAAAATTAGTGGGAAAGAGATCCTGGTATTTGCGAAGTATTTCAACAACTTTGTCTACTGTAGCGTCATCTGAATAGTCTCCAGTCTTCACGAACTTCAGTTCTTCTTTAGTGCCAATGCTTATTTTTCTTGCTTTTAAAGGTTTGGAGATGTCTAGGTTCTCTACTTGTGGTCCTTCCACCTCGCGATTCCATTCAATTTTCAGAATATTGATATTTCTCGGGTCTTCCTCCTCCTCTTTAGCGATCACATTACAGCATTCCAATGTGTGGTGCAACTAGGTGATCCAATCCAGTTGGGTCTATTCCATAGGTTCCTTTGGTTTCCTGAAGATAAATGATTTGATTTCTTGAAATGCTTCATCGATTCTTGCAAATCCATCTTCGAAGTTGAAAGTAAATAAGAATCCTTCCTTCAACACATCCCATTCTGCAATGTCATGGCGAAGCTCTATTTCAAGGTACCAGTCCATGGGAATTGTATCCAACATATGACAAAAGATATGTACCTAGTAGGGCTACAGTTTTGTCCCCCATGCCTAGTCCACTTTGCGAATTGATTGCACATATCATCCTTCCCATTATACTTACATACATGGTGGAGGAAATATGAAAGATAAACATTAGATTACTTTTCTTATTCACAATGATACATATTTATAATACATAGGAATGACCCTTGGTTTCATATTCCAAGTGGTCCCTTGGACTCCCTTTGGCTATTCATCTTCCACACCAACCCTTATAGGATTAGGTGTCCAAGATTCCCCCCTTAATCCGAAGGGTTATGTATGAGTCCAAGAAGAGAGATGCAATACAAAATGTGCAAAAATGCATGGCAGCACTAGGCTGAATGTGCTCTCTAAAATGTTGGTATCAAGGGAGGTGGTTTAAGGATGACCACCAACACTAGAATGCTTAGTGCAGTTACCTAAACTCTTCTAGGTCTGGCAAGAATATGAGGTCTTCTACTAGAGGAAGTGCTCCTGATGTTTTGGAGAGGGAAACCTTCAACGATGAAAGGGGGGTATCACCCCACATAAAAGGGAGTGTCTCAACTTGAAAAGGGAGGTCTCAACCTATGATGGTTTCAGGATGACCACCAACTATGGAATGCTTAATGCAATTCGTGGAACTCTTCCAAAACTGGCAAGAAGCTGAATTTTTCTGGTAGAGGAAGTGTCCCAAATTCTTTGAAGATGCACTACCAATTGAAGGCATGCTCAGGGACATATTTGTCTCTGGCTACAACCTTGAATCTAGTATGGTAGGTTGTGGCTCAGGCTCACCTGATGTGGCTTTGAAACTTGTAGATGACCATCATTTCGCCCCCATCAGATACAAGGTGAGATGATGGAGAAAACGCAATTGCAATATTGTTAAATACTCTAGAACAAGTTTTGACATATGACTGAAATATCTTCTTGGCTATGAAGCCCATTGCCAAGAAGCGATCCATCCAAGATGAATCTTTTTTATTATAGGAGACCTATTTTTGAAGCATCTATTTGAATAATGACTAATTTTATGATAGTTCTTACATGGATCAAGATCAAAACAATGCTATTTCATATGGCCAACTTGGTCATAGTGTTGCCATTTCACAATTTGTTGTTGTTGTTGTGGAAGAGGAGAAAAATATGGAACAACTAAAGGTGAACTGTCCTCAAGGAATCCAACACTCTAAAATTGGATGGGCTTTGAGTAATCTGGAATATGAAAGGAAACCTCCTTATCATATCCAAGACCTGTTCTATGCTTGTTATGGACAAGCTCTTCCCAAGGTCTGATGACCAACTTGGGAAGTGCAAGCTGAATTTCTACTTTTGCATGCAAATCTGTTGTTGCATTAGGCACTGAATGTGAATCTTCCTCAACCTTACTAATTTTATCACTTGCTGGTTGTTGATGGGTGTTTGTTTTAACCTTGAACAGAGGATTGTTTTGAGCAGAAACAATTTAGAATGACAAATCCCAGAAGGTAACACCTCAAATGAAATATGTTGAAGTTCATCTCGCTGGAACTGGGACTCCAACTGCAAAAATTCCATGTTTTCTTGTGCATTTTGTAGACAAATTTTAATGTCAGAAAGAGTGTCCTTACTGATTTTTACCATCCCATCAACACTGGAATGTATCAGAGTATTTAACAACTCTAATGCATTATCAAGTCTAGTCATTTTCTTCATTATCAAACTTACACTTTAAAGAAATTGATCACAACTATTAACCAATGAGGAAGAAGCAACAATCACTCACAATTCAATGTTACTGCAATATCCTCTATAAATGTGCACCAAATAACCAGTGTGCAATAGCTCTATTCAATGTACATACCAGGACTTAAACACAAAGACTTAATCCTCCAACCAACAAGCAACAATGACTGTAATCCACTACATATGCATAACAATTCACTCATGACCAACATATAAAATTAAATAGAGCGACCAACATTACTCACTACAGATATAACCAGCCTATACCTCACATCAGAAAAGTATTCATCAATTTCTTGACTTGATCCTTCCTCGATAATTTGTGGGAACTCATCAATTTTCCTTACTTAAAAATAATCCCTCGCTATTGAGCCTCTCAAGGCCTTGAAGGATGGTTGAAGGCTTGAAGTTTTCTGTATTATTTTTGTTTATAAAAGATGCCCACCTTTAGTGTTATTGCCTTCGACAGATGCTCAGAGCCATGGGTTTATTTCTCTAGCTCTCTATGCTACCCCTGCTCGCAATACTCTTCCACTCCTCTGCCTCTAAGAAATCATCGGAACATCAGAGACTGGAAAGATATCTCAACTAAGGATTCAACATCACAAGGCTCAGAGCTAACCTTTTCGTAACTATTTTCCTACTAAACCTCTTTCTTATTCTGTTTTTCCCTTTGGATTTTTCTTGCAGCGAAAGTCTTCTTCATAACTAGTTGCAGGGTTTGAAGGTGTCGAAATAGCAGATTATTGTCATTTCAAAGAAAGGAAAGCCATGGAAGGCATGCTCTCGGATGTATCTCAAGTATTTGATTGCTTCAAAGCCGCTTATACCAGAAATGATCTGTCAACATGTTCAACTTTACTGTCTCAACTGAAGGTTATGTTGACAGGATTTCCAAGCCTCCCTCCCTTGTACTGTGAATCACCTGCAGCGATTCATGAACTGATGCTAGCAAGGGATATTTTTGAGCATGTTGTTGTTCTCAGTGTAAAAACTGAAGATTAAGATGCCTTTGAGAGGGACTTCTTGCAGTTGAAGCCATATTACACAGATACAAGAGATCTTATTCCACCATCTGCTCAGGAATATCCGATCCTCGGGCTCAATTTACTGCGTCTTCTAGTGCAAAATAGAATTGCAGAATTTCACACAGAGTTGGAGCTCCTTTCACCTGAGGCACTTGAGAATCCATGCATTAAGCATGTTGTCAAATTAGAGCAATCATTCATGGAAGGTGCCTATAATCATGTTCTCAGTGCTCGGTAGGCAGTCCCACATGAAACTTATGTTTATTTCATGGACCTTCTTGCAAAAACTATCAGAGATGAAATCACAGGCTGTAGTGAGAAGGCATATGATTATTTATCACTACAAGATGCTAAGAAAATCTTGATGTTCTCCTCTAATTTGGAATTAGAGGAATACCTCCCTGAGGAGCATCCGTAGTGGGAGATAAGGAGTGGTTGTGTGTATTTCCATAAAGTGAAAGATTCTGCTCCAAGTAAAGAGATTTATTTATTGCAACTCATTAATAAAACACTGGTATATGCAAGGGAATTCAAGGGAATTGGAATGCATTGTGTAGAGATATTGGAATGGTTCTTACCTTGGTAAGAGGAGAGATATATATTAACAAAACCGGAGCGTGGTGATATTAAATGAGTTGTGAAACCATAAAATATGAACCAGTGGTATAAAACACATATAAAGCTACTACGCTCACTCCACCAGCAAAGAAACTACTGAGGATAGCACTAAGGAGGATTTGGGCACGAGACACTAACAAATAAACAACAACCGACATACTATTCGAGTAGGCACAAAAACTAAGAGGTAAATAAATGCAATGAAGGAAGGACTAACACTGAAGGAAGAGCGTTACTACGTGCAAATGTGAGTAGAAATTGTAGCTAGAATTTAGCTGAGAAAACATTTATGAAATGCAGAATTTATGGCAGAACTGACCTACACAGAAGGACCATAAAACAAGTGGCTGAAATATGAGTAGGGAAGGATATTGCCCGCTTTGATACCATGTTAAACACATCAACGACAGAGGAAATATGAAAGATAAACATTATATTACTTTTCTTATTAACAATTATACATATTTATTATACATAGAAATGACCCTTGGTTTCATATTCCAAGTGGTCCCTTCGACTCCCCTTGGTTGTTCAGCTTCCACATCAACCCTTAGAGGATTAGGTGTCCAACAGTTCCCTTAGTGTCGTGAAGATAACCACTTTAATTTCTTTAAGAACTTCATCGATTCTTTCAAATCCATCCTCGAAGCTGAAAGTCAATCAAAATCCTTCCTTCAACACATCCCATTCCACATGTTGTGGCGGAGCTCTGTTTCGAGGTACCAGTTCATGGGGATTGTATCCAAGGTATGAAAAAACATAAGTACCTAGTCACTCTATGGTTTCGTCCCCCATGCCTTTGTCCACTTTTCCAAGCGATTGTGTGGATCATCCTTCCCATTATACTTGTCAGTCATTCTCATATTAACATGTCCAAATCTTAAATTCATCATTCTCCTATAATCTCTCCATCCAACAAAACTATCCTTATGGGTACCCCACCATTGTGTGGGCATAGCGCAAAGTGCCAACTTGAAAATGGTGGTCTTCAGGAACTTCGCGCTAAAATTCATATAAAAAAATATCTACATTAGTCAAACCATCATAATAAGGTAACTTTCTTACCTTTGATGAAATGCAGCGCAATGACTTCAACATCATATTGCATCACAATGTAGATACGTCATGTAAGCGATTTTTCCAATGCTCTAATTCTTCATCCGAGTCAGAAGTGCAAGAACTCTCCCAATCCCATGCGATGCATCCATCCGTCATTGGAGTGATCCAATCCTGATATTGCCTTGTTATATTGTAGATTTGATCCATCTCATTGTCACTTTCTATGTAACCGTGGACTGGTTCCATATAGCATGCCCCTTCCGTAGGATCCAGTGGCGCTATAACCCTTAGTGACTTCCTTTCAAACGAAATTGTCCTCTTCTTCAAATTAATGACCCCATTCATGTCAATAGCCCAGTCGATTCCTAGGAACGTGGGGTAGGGATTACTGTCATCAACACTTCAAAGTCTGGTAATGCACTCGCACCTTCAATATAAACCGTTACTCCATATAATCATCCCATGGGAATGATTTTCTATTGATTCACCATTCTGAGCTGAATAAGGAACTACTACAGTGCAGGTCTCCCCATGCTTTCCCACATCTGTTTCAGTAGAACATTCACATCAGACCCTAGATCCAAAATGACCTGGTCCATTTCATTATCACCTGTCTACATTGTTAGCCACATCTCACATCCTGTTCATTCCTTATTCTTACCGATCTTTCTAACCATGTGTCGCTCCAAAGGAGTCTTTTCCCTATTGGCGCACTTGTCTATTAAGTCATGCAATCCTTCCACAACCTTCTTGTCACTTAGTAACTTCATACATGTCTCCAAAAATGTAGAGAGTACATAAGGATCAACCTCTTGTGTTGTACTGATTTCTGGTGTCTTTTCTTGGCTTCTTGAGGTGGAGGCCTTAGCGAAGCTCTTCTTTTATTCCATGAATGTTTCTTTAGTGTGATTAATGTCAAAGGCAGATTCTTTATCAGGTGTTTTATGGACCCATTCATCTTCTTCAAGCTACTTACCTTTATCTGCGCTAGTCGTCATACCACTTCTTAGTAAAATATTAATGCTCTAATCCTCCTCATAAGGCCCTCATAAGGAAGAAAGAGGATGATATTGCTGCACTCAAAAAAAAATTGAGTCTGCCTTCAACTATGCACCCTCAAACTTTAGAACTTGTACAAGAAAAGGAGGGAGAGGATACTATGGATCTGCTGATGCAAATGAACCAAAGAATAATTCAAATGGAGGAAGAGTTGGAGAAATCATTGCAAGACAAGCAGGGAGAGTCGACCTCCCAGCCACCTAAAACAACTCCAACAATTGTCACTGCTCCTCCCACATGTGGAGTACTAAAAAGGTATGTTTCTGATGATCATTTTAGTGGCTTTTCAGTAGAACTTGTAAATCTTTTTGCATCATGAACTTGGAAAACAATAAAGAATTATAACAAAACATGTGAGATTAATATGCAAGACTTAACCGCTAATAATTGTCATTCCCTCATGCAAGAAGGGGTGAAAACGAGGAGTTGCTGTTCTAAAGAAAAAGACAAGGACAAGGTAACTATTGTCCCTTTGACAGGAGACCGAGTGCAAACAAGGCTAAGCAGATCAAAACAAATCAGACCTGAAAAGGAGGAGAAGACACCAGCTCGGCGCAGGAGAAAAGAGATGATTAAGAATTAATGGTTTGGCGAATCCCTCAGGATCTTTGATCCTGAGGGATCGCTGCTTTATCTATCTTGTTACTTAGACATCTCCTCTGTCACCCTTATATAAAGGGACAACACTGTTAGCTTAGGGACATGATTATGCTTTTATGTAATTTCTGTTAAGATCAAAACTTTGATCATCGAGTCTCGATAAGAACTGGTTCATTGTACTTTTGTTTCATGCATTAATACAAACTTGGTGATTATTTTATCTCTGCATTTGGATTAACCTAAAGCGGTGTACCCTTGGAGGCTAACGGCCCAGCCCCGGAGGACACTTGCTTCTGTATTACTACGATTTGATTTCTGCGTGATTTGCTTATCATCGTTATTTGGTAATCTGATATGCTTTATAAGTTTACATCACATGCTCTGTTAAGATTAATTCATTAAGGCTTCTACAGACAGAACTGTTGTATTAACTCTGCATTATATTACTGTCCCTTTCAGAGTTGATTGAATATTATTAGTCTTGACCAAATGTTGTTACTATTTTGTTACAGAGCTTTTGTGTTGTACATTCATGTTACAGAATTCATCTGAAAGTTGTGTTCTTTACGATTGTTGGATTCAGAAGTAATGTTGTTCTATTTTGAAACGTAGTCGTATTCCTTTTTAGATTGATTCTAGATCAGATTACTATTCAAGCGTGTTGTGTGCATATATGATTTCCAAGCGCTGTTCCATAACTTATCAGTAATTAGTGTTTTTCTATTAGTGTGTGCTGATTAATCTGCCTTAAGAGTGAAAGATTGTTGTTTGATTACGATGAGTGCATTTGAGTTAGTAGATTAAGTTTGATTACTCCTCGTGAGACTTAGTTGTTTAACTGTTGTTCCTTTTAAGAATTGTTGTTCCATTTTGGAATTGTTGTTCCATTCCAGATTTTCTGTTCGATTTCTTATTTGATGTTCCATTTTTCTATCTGATGTTCCATTTACTCGCATTTGTTGTTTTGGTGTGAGAGACACTCCAAGGTTGTAGTGAGCCTCAGAATTTACTGTCTAGCTCGTAGACCTATGGCTTGTTCTCTAATTTCGTTTCCATCAGTTTCCAAAGGGATGGGTTATCACTGCCGAACCCTTGACTGATAAGTTGCCTAGTTTTCTGAGTGTGCGATTTATTCTTTTGAAGTAGCTTAGCTATAGACAAGCATCTGTTTACTCTTGTATTTTTGAACGTTGTACTACTAGCATTACTCTGACAAATGATAGCCTCAGACTGAGACACTCTTTGAAATAACACAATGCTCCCGGATTGACATATTAATGTCAGGTAATTAGAGGTGAAAGAGACCCTTTTTATAGCTTTACACCACACAAGCAGCAGCAATCCCTCCTGCCATCCCAATATCCACAACAGCTACATTAACTACAGTTGCTATAGCAGCAACAACAACAACACTTGAATCTAGCATGAGCATGGAGGAAATGATAAAAGCTGTCAAAGAGCTAGAAGGTCAGGTGATAGAGGTGAAAGAGGTCAAAGAAAAGTTGGCCAAACTGGAAGTAAGCTACGAAAAGTCCAAGATGACAGTAGCTGAAAAAACAAGGGAGATTAAGGCCTTGAATGACAAAATAAAAGGCTTAGAGAAGACGCTTAATTTTGATAAAACTCTAGCTGAAATAAAGAAGATTTTGTGGGCCAAAATTGGCCAATCAAGAATTGACCAATGGCGATCTATTCAGGCCATATATGAACAAATACAATTAATAGGCCTAGCTCAATTTGAGAATCAAAGGGCTAGGGCAGCATTGGGAAATATGCCTGAGCAGGCTAATAAAATGATTCACTTCCTGAACACTCATACTAAAGAGGAGTTGGCAGCATTAGACATCAGCAACAGGACAGATACTATTCTGACAGCAAAAAAGGTGCTGACCCTAAGAAGTTTTGTGCAAACACTAGAAAGAAAGTGTCAGGAAATGCAAGCAGATATAGATGAATTCAAGCTAAAAATGGCAGCATTGCAGAGCAGAGGATTGCCCAGCTTGTTGACTAGCGCTGGAAGACTGTTGACCCGTGAGAAGTATGCTACCAGGATGAATAATTATATTTCAAATCAGATTACAGCATCCACAAGTACCTCAGAGGAAACAGGGCCTCCCTCAGGACAGAGTCTTTATGACAAGTTAGAGAACCTGTTTTACATTGAACATGAAATAAATCATCTTTTTGAGGTTCCACCAAATTTCTATAGATATACTGAAGCTGATGAAACACTCATCAAGATACAAAGACATCAGCTGCCTAAAGAAGATTGGTGGCAAGCAATGCTGGAGATTTTGCCAAAGTAATTTCGGTCCTTTCCCTCTTTTGATCAGCTTCAGATTTTGGTCAGCTATAGGTCAGCGAAATTGGGTACACAGGCCACCGGTTAAAGCATGAAGACAGCAGGCAAAAGAAGTCAAAATATGACTACAACAATTTTATAAAAGGCCAAGTATGCATGCCAAGAGCAGGACAGCAAAGCAATGACTCAGCAAAGCACCAGCAAAGCAAACACAGAAACCATAAATTAAAGACGCAGCTTCAGCCGACTCAGTTGGCCCAAAAAGTCAAATTTCTCTGACAAAGTGGACAGCTAGAGCACCAACAATTACTGCAGCATTTATTTCTTTCATTTACTTCCTTGAATAGTTGGTGAGGGAACTTATTACTTGAAGACTTATCTGCAAGATATTTTGTATCTCATTTTGTATAAATACCTCCCCATAGAATGTATTTGGGGTTGGTGATTTTCTCTCTAAGTTGCGTTGTAATTTCTGAAACTCTCTAATACAAATGGCTGTTGAAGTTCATGGTTTCTGAGCTGTCTGAGTGTGCAAATGATGT
This sequence comes from Pinus tabuliformis, assembly GCA_031772625.1. Lineage (NCBI taxonomy): Eukaryota > Viridiplantae > Streptophyta > Pinopsida > Pinales > Pinaceae > Pinus > Pinus tabuliformis. The sequence continues at coordinate 54,148,002 of CM062815.1, forward strand.
TCTGGGATCTGCTACTGAATTCCTGAGTCATTCGATGGAACAATAAGTTATTCTAAAATTCGTTTTATGTTTTCTGTGTTTACAAATTTCACATATGTTTCATAATCTTGATAACAGGGAGAAAGAATAGCCCAGGATTTGTTTAATTTCACCCTGTGTTCAATTTCTGTTATTATCTATGTTTTCCTCAGAATTAGTCATAGATATGAATTCTTAACTGCTCATGTTTGTACTAATTCCTTCACTTTGAATACTGTTTAGGAATTCTTAACTACTCCTGGACAATACTCATACACTTTCCCTTTGCCAGCTTAATGAAAGATTCTTGATTGCCTTTCATTCCCTGACTTTATTTCATCACTTCAAACTTGAAAATTGTTCCTAGACTACCTACCTTGCTCTGTAGCATTACCACTTACCCCAAGAAACATTTTCAGCTGTACACCATCCTTGACTCCATGGCCCAATGGAACAGACTGTCTTAGACTTTCTCCTCAACTCTGCTCGAAATCACCCTCCAACAAACTTAAAAAAAAAAATTCTGTGCATCATAACTAGCCTAAAAATACACCAAAACAAAGCTAAATCACAAAGAGGGATCCCTCTCTGGTTGCAGGTAGGCTAGGACCTGTAGCTAAAAGATTGGTTAGTGGCTACCTCGGTTGTATTCCCTTCAGGAGGCAGGGAAAAAACTGAGTGTTAATAGGAACAACAAGAATAATCTTAATATACTGAGTCCCTGTAGCTCCTTCTTTTCTTGTTTCTCGATTTGCTTTATGTTGGGTTTGCTTGGGGGTATGTAGTTCATATGTTTCCTCAAGATTGGTGTCTGTATGAAGATTCTTATTTAATTTCTCCCAATCCCGTTCCAGGTCAATGACTAGAGTCTTACCTGATTGAGTTAAAGTATAAGCAACCTCTACCTGCTTCTTTGCCAAGGATTTTTTAGCCATTTTCTCCGTACTTCTAGTTGTATCTTTCTTAGACTCTTTATTTATGTTTCCTCCTCCATTTTGAGATTGTCATTCTGAGTTCTCTGACTCATGAGTCAAATTCTCTTGGGTTTCTTCTTCATAATTTTCATTGTAACTTCCCTCCAAGCTTACGCTAGGAGTTGGTTCTCTTATTGCTTCAATCTATTATAGGTCCAATGGGACCTTTAACAGTCTCTTATTCATATACAAATAAAAAGCATTAATATACTCCAGGCTTAATAGTAATGATTCCATATGTAGGACTTGTGAAAATGTTTCTGCTTGTTGGAAGAGGTCATCAAACACAACCTCTTCATGGGTGAACTATTTGACTTTCACCATAGTGGTAAATTCTTTAGCAACGTGATTCAGGTCATATTGTCTTCCTAGGACTATGGAAAATTTTAGAGACATAATAATCTTTGATTCTTTTACTGCATGTCCATAGTTGTGTAGTGTGAAAGAACCACATTGTAATGGAAAGGTTGGCCAAATGGCTTTCTTCTATTCTTTCAGTCCTTTGGTTAAACTACCCTCCCTCGTTGTCTGATAAACTATTTCTCTGGCAATAGCTTGTGAAGGATGTAATATGGGAGTACATTTTGGGAATTAATGCTCCCACAAACTCTAATGTAGGTGAATGTCTCTTCTATAAACCATCTGGCCACTAGCAAGATATCTACTTTGGCCTCTTTAGAAAACCTAGGGGTTCTTCTATCAAAAGCAATTTTATCAATAGGAAACATAACACCCTGACAGTTTTTGTAAAAATGGGGATGGAATTGAGATTCCAACAAAATTATATGGTATATATGGATGGGGAGTGGGTTCTGTATAGTCAACTTCCATCCCATATTTGGAAACTGAGAAAAAAAACAAAATGCATCCGTAACAAAATAACTCATTAAGAAAGGGAGAAAAATCCTTGAAGAAACTCTTCTTTTCTTTCTATATTCCATAAAGGAATTTGCTATATTTCCTGATAAAATCTGGCTCGAGTTCATAATTGTTGCATTAACTATTGCATATATAGAAATCCCCATTTTAGGTTACCTGATAATGAAATATACTAAAGAAAAATACTTTATCTACTTCTACAACCAATTTAGCAGAATCTTAATCGAACATGAGAAACATCAATAAGAACACATATAACTGATATGGAGAAATCAATCACACATAACATAGAATATATAACTAGGGGAAAGCACCAGCCTAAAACTTCATCTCTTTATTATCATACAAGTGGAAATATAACTAGTATTAGAAATCAAGTCAGAAGCTATCCTGCTCTCTCTACAATACCTCTGCTGCTCATAGACAGCCAAAGGCTTCTATCAAACATCTAGTCTTCCATCCAAGCCTCCTATTTCTCTGTGCAATTCTGATTGGGGTCCAGTGCAGCCACTTGTGTGAACTGGCCTCTTCACACACTCACCAACCTTTGATCCAACTACGCAGTCCTGAAGGAGATAAATCCTCATCATAGATGAGCTTCCTTTATCGGAAAAATATTCATCCAACTGATAGTACACTGTCCCTTCTCTGATCTCAATTGGGTCTCTGTCTGAACTGACATGCATGAGTTATTCATGAGAGAATATTCAGTTATCTGAAGTGCAACAGTTATATGCAAGCATGCATTAACTAATTGAACTTAATTTAAACAAACTGTTTAAATCAAATATAACTGGACTTGACTCAATTAACTGATCCAACTAATTAATACTCAATATAGAACTCATCCTTATCTCTTTAACAGATGGATAAATTCCTCAATTAATAGATTAACTGTTGCATGTCCTCACATAGACTTCAAGTTTGTTTTTCCTTAACTAATTAACTCAAGATGAATTAATTAATTAATTTACAAACTGTTGTTAATATCAAATTAGAATTTTTCTTCCTATTTTAGTCAAAGGATTGACTAAAACTAGGAATCCATCCTGAACTTCTAAAAATAGCAATTCTATTTTTATTTCCATTTTTCATTCCCTGTTTCCCAATCCAACACTACTACCCAAATGCTATTTTTAGCAGTGTTATTTTTAGCACTTCTATTTTTATCATTTCTTGTTTCCTTTTTCAACACTCCCTCTCAACAAGAAAGGCTTCCACTCGAACCCGATCCTATACCTTCGTAATGTTCTGCATGCTACACTTCTACCAAGTGTGGTTGCTCCAGCAACTCTCGAAAGAAAAAAAACTCCCAACTGACCTCTCTGTTGGGCTAGAAACATACTTTGATGCTGAATCTCTACCTGCTACTGACAAGTGCTCCCTCTCTAACCTCTATTCTATGGCAACATCTACATGCACCTCACACTGTTGCACACCTCTCTATGCCAACCTGCACTGGTGCAACACTCTTATGCCTCTCGCATTGTTGCAGCGTGCTAGCTTTGCATTGTCTTCAGGCTCCTGCACTATAGCTCTCTCTGCCACTCCATCTGCATCTGTCTCTACCCAATCACTCAGTCTTGCTACTCCACATTGGGGTTCTTGTAGCAAAGGTGAATCAAAGAGGTTGGGTACCTCAAGGATCCTGCCCCTCCTCCTTGGGATGATCACTCCGCATCGCCCCACCTCCTACCTGGAGGTATGGCCACCTGTGATCCCTCTGCCCACCTGGCTCGAAATTTCCCCCTATTGGAGGTCTCTGCATGAGTAGATGTCTCTACTCGATCTCCTCTCAGCTTCTCTAGTTGTGCCTTCTCCACAACCTCCTAAAGCTACTTCACCAATTGTGGCTCCTCCGCAATTGTCTGAGACTTCTTCTCTGGCTGCATGTTGAGAGGTAATTTACTCTCCCTCTCAACCACCAAGTAATTAAACCTTTGCCTTGCTCCTCAAAGCTTTGCATGCATCTTGTACCTCAATTGTATACAGGTTCATGGCTAGCACACCAATTTGTTTCATATTTCCCACCGTCACGAAATTTTCTAGAAAAATAGTTGATTTTAAATCAACGATATCTCCTTCATCCGAACTCAGATTCAACCATTTTTTTTTTTTGAATTTGGGTCTTTTTCCAAAAGGAATCCAAATATTCTATTTGTTTCTGAAAATTTAGTATATAAATTTTTAGATCTGCTCTGCAAACTCTCGGCCCAAAACTCAAAACTTTGAAATCTCCTCTCAGTATACTATTCTGTCCTTTGCCCACCTTTGCTCCGATACCATATAGAAATTCCCACTGTAGATCACATGATAATGCAATATACTAAAGCAAAATACTTGATCTACTTCTACAACAAATTTAGCGGTTTCTTAATCAAACATGAGCAACAACAATAAGAACACATATAACTGACATGGAGAAATAAATCACACATAACATAGAAGATATAACCAGGGGAAAGCACCAGTCTAAAACCCCATCTCTGTATTATCATACAAGTGGAAATATAACTAGCATTACAAAAAGAATCATATCAAAAGCTATTTTCTCTCTCTGCAATACCTCTGCTGCTCATAGACAGTCAAAGGCCTCTATCTAACCTCTGGTATGCCCTCTAAGCCTCCTATTTCTTTGCACAATTCTAATTGGGGTCCAGTGTAGCCACTTGTGTGAATTGGCCTCTTCACACACTCACCAACCTCTGATCCAACTGCGCAGTCCTGAAGGAGATAAATCCTCATCATGGATGAGCTTCCTTTATAGCAAAAATATTCATCCAACTGATAGTACACTGTCCCTTCTCTGATTTCAACTAGGTCTATCTAAACTGACATGCATGAGTTATTCAAGAGAGAATCTTTAGTTATCTGAAGTGCAACATTTATATGCAAGCATGCATTAACTAACTAAACTTAACTAATTTAAATAAACTATTTAAATCAAATATAACTGGACTTGACTCAGTTAAATGAACCAACTAATTAATACTCAATATAAAACTCATCCTTATCTCTTTAACTGATGGATAGATTCCTCAATTAATAGATAAACTGTTGCATGTCCTCACATAGACTTCAAGTGTGTTTTTCCTTAACTAATTAACTCAAGATGAATTAATTAATTAATTTACAAACTGTTGTTAATATCAAATTAGAATTTTACTTCCTATTTTAGTCCAGGGGCTGACTAAAATTAGGAATCCATCCTGAACTGATAAAATAGCAATTCTATTTTTAGCACTTCAATTTTTCATTCCTTGTTTTCCAATCCAGCACTGGTACCCAAATGCTATTTTTAGCAGTGCTATTTTTAGCACTTCTATTTTTAGCATTTCTTGTTGTTATTTTCAACAACATCAATTAACAGGAGCCACTCCATAGAAAATTTGGTGCTATCAGGTCTACCAATAACCTACACATCATTGTTGCTGCAAAACTATGAGGGGGAGAGATGGATGTTGTTGAGTACATACTAGTTTTATCCTGTTTGAGTTTGCCTCTGCCTGACCTTCAAGTCTATGTAACGTCCAACAGGGCTTCATTATCTTTGGCGAAATGCTCAAGGAATTCTTTGTTACAGAGCTTTTGAGGCTCTGGTAGCTGGTACATTAGCCGTAGATTGTTTGGTGAGAAAGACCCCATGACCTGTTGTCTTTTATTCCTGAAAGTTTTGTGTGAGACATCTACCTCATCAATTACCCATTTTACCATATCCATGTATGGTAATATCTTTGGTCTCACAGCTATTTGGTGCAAGAATGAACACGTTGTTTCAAAATAGGAGGCGCCAAATGATTCTTGAGCATTAGTCGTAGCCTTTGTTACAAGTGGCCTACGCTTCTCTTCTTCTAACAAGTTATAGATTGCTTCCCATGTTGTGGTTCCTCCATCTCTACTGGATGTGGTATCAGAGAAAAGTGGTATCATGTCTGATTTCTCAGATATGACCGCCTTTCCATTCTTTTCCATTCTTTCCAATGATGTTTTCTGCGGAGGTTTCTTGAAATTGAGCAATGGAAGTTATTGGATAAACACAAATCAAAAATGGCAGTTTGAATTAAATGCTATAGTTAACCTTGAAAGGTGACAAGAAAGGATCTTTTATTCAAAATGCACATGAAAAGATATCAAATCATGTTGCACCATTCTTAACATAAATGCCATTAATCTTATTAAATACAAACTAAGATCTTTTATCATGGCCTTTATTACTCACTTAAACTATCACATCATAAATGAGAATGCAAAACTTTAAGGTGGCAAGTTTAAAGTGCGAAATGTCAATTATATGATTGTGATAAGATTATCGCAATATCGCATTTTCAGTTGTGGGTTTTTCGGAGTTGTTTTTAGAGTTTTGGGAGATGGGAGGTGAGCGGCATACTTTTTGTTGTTTAGAGTGAACTCTGCCTAAACGAATAATTATTGTGTAAAGTGCCTTTTTACTAAGCGCCAGACTTAACTTATAGTTTATAACATTTACTTTTATCAGGTCTGGGTTCTATTGCGCTTTGCAAAATTTTGTAGTTCACAATATTGGCCTTTAAGTAAAGCGTTGCCATGCAATAAGTATTGTTTTTGTATACCACAATATCACGGTTCTCATATTCCAACAAGCTTTATGAGTTGTGCTTTTTGTGAAATCTGATGTGCAATTTCGATAGTCGCTTTATTTTACAAGAAATGCCTTAAGTCTTAGCTATAAATGGAAATTTCAATGATATCCTAAGTTTATTATGGTGATCCCTTGCATCGCAATTCATGGATCCCAATTTTTAATTAACCTTTGACACACTTGGTCGAACGATATGTGATAAACCGATAATTGCTAGTCTAAAGGGACTTGACTTGATACCTTAATTTATTTCTTAAATTTTTAAAAAGAATGTGCTTAAGTAATAAGTTTTTCTTGGAGGATTTTTTATAAATGGTCCCCATTTATTAATAGAATATTAATTATTCTGTCAATAAATCTGCTAATTGCTAAACAACACAACAATTGGAGATTCACTCGAAGAACTAGTTATCTATGATAGTCTTTTGAAACTTCTAAAACTTCCAAAATAAAGATAGTTCAGAAAATAGGAATTACATGAAATATAAGATAAGTAAAATTTCTCTCAATAAGAAAACAAAATCCACCTAATTACCATTCACTTGATATCCTCTTCCAAATTAAAATTCATTTGTCTACATCATTCTTTACTTGGTTTAAAGATAAAGCAGGGGTCTCTAGCAGATTTGCTTTTAGATATACTCATTTTTCACAAGTAGAGCCTCTACTGCTAGTAGGCATCCATAGCCTCGAAAGGGTTACCATTTAAACATCAATAATTCAGTATCCCATCTAGATAAGAGTGCAATTGTTAGAGATAAATTAATACTCATATACTTATTCTATTTTCTTTCTCTTCTAAATAGTTTTTTCTTCTTATAAACATTTTCGTTTTTTCTACTTAAAGGTCATTGTCTTGGTTCGGTGGCCAAAATTGACAATTCCATTGATTGGTTGTAACTCAAATGAGCAATATGGCTCGTGATGAAACCTCTTGTCTTTTGATTAAAATAATGTCAAGCCATTACCCTGTTTTTATATGCAGTATTGGTAATGTCAATTTATTATTTCCCTATGAACATGGTAAGTCGACTCTTAATGAGACCTATTATCCTTTAACTTTAGGTATATTTTATAATTACACTCTAAAAAGAGAAAATTTTAGTAGATGGGGAGAATCATTGACTCTTTAAGAGTTTCTGGATGACAATTATAGAGTTGTGCTTATCCCCATAGAGTCTTTGCTTTCTTAAAGATACTTTTCTTGACTGATGGTAGAACAAATGTCTCATTATAAAGTTGAGGTTTTACAAAGGATAAATGATTTTGGTGGAAAACAAGAAAATTTCAGACAAATTGAACTTAGCTTATGTCTCAAATGTGAAAATTATATTATCAACAATCTCTAGTTATACAAGCAAAAAATCAAAATATAAAAGAGATTTTTATTAAAAGGCCAAAAGTAAATACTATTTAAATTTTATTTTCCTAGAGAAAGTAAAGGAAATGGTGTACAAGGGATAGAAGAGGTTATCTTCTATGAAAAATATTTCTTCAAAACCTACCCATTAACAGGTATAGAATCTCCCTTGCCTGATAAATATTGCAATAAAAAGGTCGATGAGCTGATTTGTTCCACAATCTGAGATGGGCCAAGGCACATTCTTTGGAATTTGGTATGCTTACCTTTTACCTCATGTGATTTATCCCACTTCAATAGGAGGTCTCTGAGTTGAAAGGATTTAGGTCTTACATAATTTGCATCTAATGAGGACTTGACCATCTGTTGATGATGTGCATGTATGATCTTGGCTTTATCTCTTTCTTCTTCGAGTTTGAGGATTTGTGATTGCCTTAATTGCATAGAAGAGGAAGGAGTTTCTTTAATAACTTGAACCAGGGCTAAAGAGGGAATAGCTACATTTGTAGGAAGAACAACCTATTTTCCATAGACCAAATTAAAAGGAGAAGTGGGAGATGCTATTAAGAGCAAATGTTAAAGATTTGTGCCAGTTTTTCTGAATTTGATTGACAATTGATTGATGATCCTTATGAGATTTTATTTGTAGATTTGGCCAAGCCATTTACCGTATGATAATAGTTAGCAGAATATTTAAGTTTGAAACATCTTTTAAGAGAAAATTTTGTCATAGAATTTCCTGTGAAATAAGATTCATTGTCAAACATGAGGGAAGTTGGTAGGACAAATTTGGTAATACCAAATTGGTAAATAAATTCAATGATGTTTTCAGAATTAGCTACCTTAAGTGGAATTTATTCCACTGATTTAGTGAAGTAATCAGTTGTTGTAAGTATATATATATATATATATATGTTGCTTTGAAGAGTGAGGAATCTGCTCAAATGGTTGTTTAATGTTGACCGGCTGCAATGGTAATGTGGATTTCGTTTGTCTTCGAGCAGATGTTAGAAAAAATTTACATTTCCTTACATATTCGTTTTCATCTTTGAATAAGGTTGGCCAATAATAGCCAACATGCATGATATTAATTGTTGTTGTGTCTCCTCCAAAATTTCCACCAGTTGGTCCATCATGGAGTTCCTACAAAACCTTTTCTGCCTCATATTTTTCAAGGCATATAAGTAAAACAGAATCATAATTCTTCCTAATAAAACATCATTGATGATTTCATATTACTCATCTTTTATCCTCAAATCCCTTTCTATTTTGTAACTGAGTTGCATAGGGGCATATCCACTTTTTAAATAAAAGATGATATCAGTGTATTTAGATTCAGTATCATTGAGGCTTACGTCACATATTTGTATATCATCACCTCAATCTTGTAGTGTTGGTAAGTTGGATGCTCTTGCTAACATTCTGCAAAAACCTTGACCTCTAAAAATTTTAGTCGGTCTGATCTCAATCTCATACTCTTGCAGTGTTGTTGCCCAATTTTCTCTTTTCTCGCCTACTTCTCTTTGCATTAGTAAATTTCTCACTTCTAAGAATGGAACTACCACCTTAGTGTGAGTTTTGAGAAGAAAGGGTTTGAAATGTTTAATGATTTGAAAATAGAAAAAGCCTATTTTTCTACATCTGAATAATTTAATTCAACTCCTTGAAAATTAGAACTAAGGAAATAAATTGATGATTCCACTTTGACATCATTGACCTGTGCCAGTATAGCTCCATATGATGTATTAGAAGCAAAGGTATATAAAATGAAATGATTAGAAAAATTCAGAGTTGCTAAAGAGGGAGCATTTATGATTTCTTGTTTGATAAGATTAAAAGATTCATGCTCGGTATGTCCCCATTTTAAAAAATATTTTTTCTTAATCATAGATTGGAGGGGTAAAACAATTCGTGAAAAGTCGTAGACAAATCTCTTAACAAAATTTATCTGACCTAGGAAAGATTGCATGGATTTTTTATTATGAGGCAAAGAGATTTCAGAATTTTTTTTTATCCTATCCGGATTAATGTGAATTCCATATTTATATACAATAAATCCAAGAAGTTTTCCTTCACTCAAAGAAAAGAAAGATTTCTTGGGATTTAAAGAAATTCCATATCTTTGACAATGTTCAAAGATTTGTTTTAAATACTTTAAATGATTACTACACCTTTTTGAATAGACAGTTATGTCATCTAAATGAATTACCACTGATTTATTCACCAAAACTTTGAAAACTATATCCATGGCTCTCTGAAATGTTGCACCAGCATTGATTAATCTAAAATGGCATCTTTTCGAAACCATATGTTCCCCATTTGGTTCGAAATGTGGTCTTTAGTTGATCATCTAGATGTACAAGAATATGATTATAACCTGAAAATCCATCCAGAAAAGACAATAGCTCTGAGCCTGTAACTGATTGCAGTAGTCGTTCCATAAGAGGCAATGGAAAGTTGTCCCTCTGACAAGATTTGTTGAGATTGCGAAAGTCTATACATATTTGAATATCACCATTCTTTTTCCTGTCTGGAATAAGGTTTGAAAATCACCTTGAATGCCTGACAGGAAAAATTATTTTGGCTTTGAGAAGCATATTCAATTCATATTTGATCTGGTTTTCTAAATTCGGGTGAATATTTCTCAACTTTTGCTGTACAAGTTTTTCATAAAATATCATAGGAATGGTATGTTGAATGATGGAAGTATCATATGTCCTAAGATCTTCATAATTCCAAGAAAAAACATTTTTGTGTTTCTTTAACAAATGAATAAGGCTAGCATTTTATCAGATGTAAGACCAAGTCTTAGATTAATATTTTGAGGTTTAAGGTTAGTTCCAAGATTAAATAATTCAAAACTCAAAGTTGAACTTTGAAGATTTGAGTTAGTAGGTTTCTTGAATCGGTCCTTAATATCATATAAATCTTCCAGCTTAAGCACAGATTTAGGTATGGAATTTACAATTGTGTCCTACTTAAGCTGGTTGTCATGCTGATATTCATCTATTATCTGGTCATCATAAGAGCTATCAGATGTTAGAAAATTTATGATATTTGGATCCTTATTAAAAACTCGCCAATTGGTGATGTTTTTGGGAATAAAAGGCCTAAAAATTGATTCTATAGAAAAGAAATAAAAAATATAATCTCCTGGTCGAATAAGATTGGATGCAACGTTAGCTAAAAGATCAACACTTTCATTTTGAAGTCTTGGAATTGGGGAAATGCTGAATGCTGTAAAATGTGAGGTCAAATCCTGGACTACTGATTGAAATGTTTCAAATGCCCAGAGAGACAGTGTATAGTATTCCTCACTTATTTAGTTACAATTTTGGAATCTCCAAACAGTTCAAGATATTTGACTTCAAGACCAATAGATTTATACAACCCTTGAACCAATGCTTCATATTCGGTAGTTTTATTTGTGCATTCAAATTCAAGTTTGAATGTTAACATATTTCTTTTCCCTTCAAGGCTAATCAATATGCAAGTTGCTCCAGCTCCATCATAAGATTTAGGTCCATCAAAAAATAATTTCCACAATAAATACTCAACTATAGGTTTATTTACAAAATTGATACACTTAAAAGAATCCATTTGAGAATAGTTTTCGACTTCTGATGTATCAAATTTTTCCAAAAAGGGTGAGGTATGGGCATAAAAATTACCCAAAAATGATTCAACTGAATAATTGCCAATGGTATTGTTATTGTATGCGATGGGCTCATTTTCTCCCTCTAGTTCTGTGATGATATACTTTTGATGTTTCTCACGATCTACCCTTATTTGGTTCAGCTTACTGTTAGAAGGAAGCCACATATGGGACCAGTCTATTGCTGAATATCCATGAATCCTTTCAAACCAATCTCTAATGAGGATCAAAATTTAGAATTCAGCGATATCGTCCACAAGGATGTCAATTACTTGATACACTTTCAGGTTTGATGAGAGTCTAATGGTGACCTGATTGATTTCTCCTATAACTTTGACTTGAGATCAATCTAGTTGCACAATGCAGACAACAAATGTTTGGGGTTCCACATTCAATTTTACACAAACAGTTTTTTGGTAGAATGTTGGATGAAGCTCCAGAATGTACTAAACAATTATGTAAATTGTTATTGAAGACGTCAAAAGTCAAAATAAATGGAGGTGTATGGGATTTAGATCTACCACCTATTAAAGCAATATTAGTTGAACTTATTTTGTATGATTAGGTACTGGGAGGCCTACCCATTTCTTGAGTAACCTAAGAGATTACAGTTGTGGGAAGAGGAGATGTGGGGACTGCTTTTAATTATTTGAGAAATAGCTGTTGTTGATTGATTAACTTGCTAAGCTCATGGAATGTAATATTAGCTCTAGTCTTTTTCATATCTTCGACGATGTTGTATTCCATTTCACTAGATACTAGTAAGGTTTTGGCTGAATGTGAAGAATTTGATTAAGGAGGAGTCATTTGATTGGATTTGGGAGAAGATTTCTTACCTATTACTTTATCTTTCAGAGTTGGAGTTGATGATTTATATTTTTGATTTGTTTGTGGAAAATCAATAGTGCTCTTGCTCATGGTTGTGATAGGTAATGCTTCTTGTGATACTTCATTATCTGACATAGGAAGAATGAAATTCCACATTCCTTGTAATTCAACTACCTCTTCATCATCAATTTGTTCTTCAATAATTGAACCTTGCTCTTCCTCCACATCTGATTCAACACTTGATATTGTATTTGGAGGTTTAGGATCAAAGGAAGGATTTCTTTTGTAAGGTCTATAAGATTTTATTGAAGAATTCTCAGCTACCTATTTTTTAATGTCAACCATTTCACTGGACACAGTTTTAAGGACCTTTTGTAGACGTTCAAGATCAAAAGGGTATTTAGGTGCATTTTTCTTGGATTCATCCCTAAAAGTGACCTTCTTGGATTTTCTTTCTTCTAATGCATTCTTCTTATCTAAAGCTAAAATGTGTTTTTCTATAGCTATTGATTCTTACATGTTGTCTGCCAGAGTTGGTTTGGCAACCTTGCTGACAAAAATAGCTCCCTTTGAGGGAAGGGCATAAATATACCATTCATTTTGAACTTCATCATTGGGTTTGGATTTCTTTGGGATTTTGTTCAATAACTTATTAAAACATGAATTGAATTCCTTAATTTCTTATCTAGGTTCATCTTTCAAGTTGGAACTATTATCACCCCAAGAAACTCTCCTAGGTTGTATATCAGAGATGCTCGGGAACATTACAAACTCAACAAAAAGTTGGATAAATTGGTGGATGAATGAAATAAATGTTGCATATTCAAGCCAGATAACCACTTCTACTATGTTTAACCCCAGACAAGGTGAACATCCCCAGACTACAAGGCTTTTAACCACCAATTACTCATAGTTTGAGGATAAGGTGATAATGGAGAAGACTGACCACACCAGCAGATGCACAGGACCCTGTGATGGCCAGCTGCAACTAGTTAAAAGGTTTGTAAATCTATTTTCTAATACACAAATAGGATGATAGCTCTCTGGCATTAAAATAACAGAAACCTGCAAACAAATTCAATGATACATGGTAAAACCTAACACAGAGGTGGGATGACAGCCCCTCTATTGCTAAACATTAACAACACATGAATAAATGCAGAACAGGCATAGCCTGGAACAAGAAGAAGAAGTGAATAGTGAGCAATTAACAGCAAAAGAAGCTTACATTAGCTGAAAATGAAGACCAAACACTGCAGGTATCACAGTGGTTATAGTGTCCAAAAGTTGAAGCTTACAGCAAAAATAACACTCATCAACCCTCTACATTCTGTCTTCTAATTATATATAGAGGTTGGTTACAAAATATCTCTGCTACTAACTGTGGAGGTGTCTTAATGGACCACCAACCACATTTACAATTTAGATATGGGGCTCTGATATGGTCTGACTGCTTTAATGGATGAATTTGATCTTTTTGGTGCTCTGCAATCCTTCCTGAACAGGTAGAGTGAATAATGGATGAAATTCCATGCCTGATAAATTCTCTTCACTACTCGAGGTCATCCTTTTTCTTCTTGGGCCATTCTATCTTTAACAGCAGTTGTTGGAGCCTTAATTGTGCAAAGAGCAGGTAGCTGATGGTTATTTTCCCTTGGGAGATCAAGACAGTCAACGGAGTTAAGGTTTCATGAGAGAAGAATGAGCAGGCTGGGGCTAAATCTCAGTCGTTGGATCGCGTGGATCAACGGAAGCGATCTATCGGAGGAATAAATTGGGAGGAATCGAGCGGGAATAATCGTCAGCCATCGGATCATATGGATCAACGATGGAGATCGCCCCAGAAGGAGGTATCATGAGACATATGATCGGGTAAATGAGGGCCGTTAGATTACCATTAAGCAGATCTGATGGTCATCACACTGGAAAGATGCACGATGTTTAAATGGAGGGAGAATGGTTTTGGGAGGCAGGTGTTATTCCCCGCACCGCCTTCCGAGGCTCGGCGGTATTCATACCACGGGGCGTGATCCAATAGAAATATAACATGTGGCTGCCAGAAATCACTGCCCCCACAAGTTAACTGGCACGTAGGTTGCGCGATTGGGGAATGCATCCACCGTCCAATGAATGATGGATGGTCAGATGATAGGGAAGTTGCGAGGAGTTTCACACGCGGGCAAAAGAACATTTACCATTAGATCATGGGAAATCGACAGTGAAGATTTAGCAAATGACGAAAGGCTGTGAGGGCGCGATTACATGAGTTAAGCACCCAGGGACTAAGGAAAAGGGGCTACAAGGCAGTATGGTCTTGGTGCCCGGGAGTTAAACGAGGAATAGGTTTAAACAAAGTCTAAATAGATTAATGGGGTTTATAGGGAAATTCAACAGAAAACATAGGTAGTGTTATCACTGAAAAAATTTCAAAAAATTTTGAGACAACTTGTATGGTTTCAAAGTTGTAAGTCAGTCTTGGTCAAGTCATTTCTATTGTTTTATTTAAGGATTCTAAAACATAGGATAGAGTCTTGTTCCCTTTGTTAAATATGGTCAATAACCTTGTTTTACCCACCATTGATCCCACATTTATTCAAAGTGTCATGTGTTAAGGCTGTTTCAAAAATTACATGCGCTACAAAACTGTCTAGGAGTTTTCGTAGCGCAAAACCCAGAATTTTCACTGGCTACACTATGAAATCAGGGATTCGTGTAGATTTGTGTCAAATGTCATCCAACTGTCAGATATATCAGAATCCATTAATCTTACATCATCAATTGTCAGTCCATACACCTTGCCTATTACATTCCACTACTCATTCTCATCATTAGGTTCATTAGGTGTCTTGGTACGCTCAAGTTTCAAATTTCAAAAAAGGAGCCAAGTATTTTCAGTTATGATTATGTATGGGTTCATGTATGAGAAGCAAATTGACAGGAATTTAATCATAATTCTTTGAAGTCCAGGTGAAGTAGCTTCCCTTTTAATTTCAAGCGAGGCAATGATCGAGATTAAGATGGTGCAAGCTCTTTCAATTTTCATCTTACAGGAATTCCATGGAGATGTCTACAGAAAAGAGGGATCATAGGTCAGGCAGGTGTCTAATATTGAACAAGATTTCAAACAGGTTGGCTGTTGGAGATTCTGTGAAAAACTTCAAGGAGGTCACATGCAAGTCACAAAAGAATTTTCTTTCAATTTCATATGATTTAATTCGAAGGTTGGAGTGATCGAATTACCAATCCCTCCAGAGGTTATATCTACAGTCACTGAAATTCCAAGGGGACAGAGGAGGTGGATTAAAAAAAACTTCAAGTTTGATATGACTCCTTGCAAGGAATTCTTAAAGCTAGAGTTCATTGATTCAAACTTAAACAAGTTAGTGCCTTTGGATTTGCCTTTGTATCTGTTTCTTAGCCTCGGAGAAATGTGTGACAAGGTTCAGTTGAAGAACAATATGAAGGACATCCTTAGCTAAAAGAAATCATGCAGCAAGTAAGGCTAAGTCCTAAATCTTGATGGATTACCTTTTAAAGCTTACATTGAAGAATGGTGCCTATCTATTCAGTTTTGAACAGCTTCATGATGATTGAAAAGTCATTTCAAGAAAAGGAAAGATCAAGAAAGTCAAATTTTTGGCCTTAAACTGTGGTTTTTGTAATTACACAGCAGTTTCGTAGCGCGCTAGGAAATTGCTGTCGTTGCATATTATAGTTCGGTTGACCAATTTTGAAAGAAAAAGGTGAAATATTTTTGAAAAGGAGTTTATGAAAAGTATCATTTACAAAGTGTGAAGTATACAGCAAGGGAAAAACAAGTAGAGGAAAGACATTTATGAACTCCAAACTTTATCAGTCAACTTATTAGTCAAACTATCGTCTTGTTTTTACCAGTGAACTTCAAGAAGAGTTTCTGAGTAGTTGGAAACTTGTCTCTGAAAAGTGAAAGAGGTTTTCATTCCTAATATACTAAAGTACAAAAACCTCTTCCAATTTCTTCAAATCCATTATGATCAGGGAGAAATGAAGGACCAAACTTGCGCTACGAAACTGTTGTAGGTGCAGTTTTTGACAAGCATATTTCTCCTATTTTACACCTATTTTTCAAAGACACGTTCTGGGCGGTAGGAAAGGTGTTTCAAAAAAAAAAGAGATGATGGGTTCACAAAAACCTCCTTCAAGTTTTCCAAATAAATTTTTTATGGGAATATATGAGCTCTTTTCCAAGACCTATTTTTCAGCGAGAACAGAGCAAGGAACAGTCTCCTAGTTTCTAGGAACAATAAAAGGATGAGTCATCAAGGGCCAGCTGGAGGGTTATGAGCGCCATCAAATTCGAATTCATGGAGTTATAAGTGTAAAAATGAGTGTTTAATTCTTAGATAAGGTCATTTTCATCAATGAGGAGTTACACTCCTAATTTTTTTAGGTCTCTAAAATTGCCAGTTAACAGTCAGTTACATTAAATAGTTAGTTTTAAGTGTCAATAGGTGTCAGGTCAGGTAGAATTCGAATTATCCTCATCCCAGAGGAAGGAATCTTAGTTATGTAAAGAGCTCTATATATAGCAGAACATCTGATGTACAAAAGGTTGAAGATTTTTCAGAGAAACTCTCTTATTGTGCTTTGGTGTAATACTCCGTTTCTAGTAATACAGTACTTGGCTTTGCTTCTCAGGAATCAGAAGGGATTCAATGTTCGGAATGTCTTGTGTTGTTCTTATATCTTTATCTACAGTGGTCTGAATGTGTGATTACTTAGAAATCACTGATAGTTCTCTTACTTCCTTTACACATTTATAAAATATGTGGTCCTATGCTTTTTTGATATATTCTCCATATGTTGAATTCCTATGCCCTGACTTCTATGTAAAGCTAACATTATTGTCAATACTGAAGGATATCTGACTCCATAATCCCAATGGATATTTTCTAATTGTGTTTCAACCTTCTTCACTGGTTCATTTGTTTCTTAGAGTTAGCCATCTTATTCATTATCAATATCTTTAATCTTGTGAGAGAGCCCTCTCAGATTGGGGAGGCTAAGCCTCAGCCAAAAGTAGGTTTGAAAGAGCTACTCAAAGCATTCCTGATCAGAAGCCTATCAGGGGTTGATTTTGTGATAACAGGTATCAGGAGTTAAACAAAAGTGAGTTTACACAGAGATTTTGGAGCAAACATGGATAACGGGGGTTATGAGAATTTAAGAAGAATGAAGGAGGAGGAGGAAACGAACTGCAGCAAGCTCCTTTTAAGTATAATGTAGCATGGCAAATCTGTCTTTGACCCTAAACTGTTCAAATTTGCAGTAGAGCTAACATTGGCTCCTTTTGGGGATGAGATCCTCCCTGTGAGGTCTCAAGAACTACAGACCAATGCCTTCATACAAAACTCAGCTTTAAAAACATTCCCTGGTATCCATTGGGCATGGAGTCAAACCAAGTTTATACTAAAAACTGAATAAGAAACTATTTATAATCATTAAAGCCTGAAAAATTAAAACTTCAAAAATTGCTCATCTGTTGGGCCATCAAAATTGCTGCCTGTCATATGGTTCATCATATATCAGCAAGATAGGATTTATTTGATCCTCTACCTCAAAACGTTTAGGAGATTTGACTTTGATAGGTAGATAGGGATCAAATTTCATTTCCCTTCTGTGTACTTTCCTCCTTGGATGTTCTTCATGGGAGCATGTGTACACTTGTTGAATAATCATTGCTGTTGTGTACTTATCTTTATCATCTGTGGCCTGCACGATAAATATGAATGTTTCACCAACATGTTCATGTGTAGGGAACACAGAAACATTATTTGCTCCTAAATATTTCTTTAAACAATCCTCATCCAAGGAGGAGTACCAAAACTGTGCAACCTTTTCTTCCTCTGTCATCTGAAAAGCTGCCCTTTCATTCTGTGTGGAGGCCATCTGAGCAGGTATTAGAATATCAAGACTGAGATGATCAACTTCAGCCTTGAGAACTGAATTTTGTTCTACCTTAGCGTTTAAGTGGCAACTTTGAGGGATTGTTTTTTGAGCAGATAGAGGGACAAAAGATGATGGGGAGATTTCTTCTCCCTTCTTGATTATTGGGTTGGGGACCAAAGCAGGCTGGAAAATTGGCAGATCTGCATAGCCATTAGAAAATGTGCTGGCCTTAGGCTCAAATTCTTGGAGGACGGGATCTGCTGTTCGCTTCCATTGCTGGTCAACTTGTTGTTCTGTAGCTACAACAAATTGCTGAGCAGCGCCTTTGGATATTGCTTTCTCATAAGCAGCCCTTGTTAAGAAAGGATCACCTTCCAAAACATGGACCTCCTCCTTATGTTGCACTTCTTCCATGAATATATTTTGACAAAGGGTCTTCACCCTTTGATCTTCGTTTGTAACCCTGTTTCTCTGCAAAATCTGCAACTGCTCCTGTGTTCCTTTACATGGATATGGAGTTGAAAAGGAATAGTCACAAGGAGCTCCTGCTTCTTCAAAACACTGCTCAGCTTCTAATTTGGAAACTTCAGAGGCCAATAACTCAATCATCCAAGCTAATTTATATATTTCAAGATCATAGGATGATGAGGATTCACCTCCCCGACTTCTACATTCAGCATCACCTTCAAGTCTCTCTACGACTAGAATGTTCGATTCTACTTCAAAGGCTACATTTTGCATATCAGCCAAAGAATTGCATCTCCTTTCTCTCAACAGCAAGAAAAACTGAGAATCAAAAGCATTAGCATAAATAATCATAGCCGAAGAAGGGGTGGGTCTAATTTCAGGTGGCATTCTGTTGTACATATGATTAAATCTGTTGTTAAATTTAGACAACAGCTCACCATCTTCTCTCTGCAAGTTCCAAAATTCATCATGATAAAAGAGCAAATCTTTATCATTTCCCCAGTGCTTCAAAAACACATCATCTAGGGCCTCAATGTCTGCAACAGACCTATGGGGTAAATTTCTAAACCATTTTCTAGCTTCTCCCTCTAGGCTTTGGATAAAAACCCTCATCCAGACATGCTCTTCATTGATATCCAGGTTATCAGCGTAGCTGTAAAAGGCTTCTAAATGCTCTTCAGGTGATACTCCTTCTACACCAGTAAACTTTGGCATGAATTCTTGATAATCTCCTGTAGGCATGGCATTCAAAGGGGTAGGCAAGACTAAAGGTCCATACCTAGCAGCAACTATTTTTTTTATCTTTGTGAGGGCTTGCTGGCCTGCCATGACTGAGCTAAGGTGAAATAATACTGGTGGACTGAGTGGAATGAATCAATGAATGGAATGGCAGAAACAGAGGAATATGATGGATAGCAAGGAATGTTTCTTTCAACTGAGGTCCGAAAGGGAAATGAATATCTAAGGCACTAAATGAATTTCTGAAGGTGACATTCAATAACAGAGAAACATGGAACTTTTAAGGTTTACCTGATCCTAGTGCTCCTTACTGCGATATTTTCTTCTGCTTAACAGTCTTCTCAGGATCAGGCACTGGTTCAGCTGATGATTTCTGAAAATATCTTCAAGCATGCCTCACCAATTGCGCCAGAACTTCAATGTGGAGTTGCCAAATGATGGTCTTCCACCAGTGGAGTCGCCAGACAGATGATTACAACCCAAAACTATGTTCAAACCTTGTCTGTCATCAAATCTTGAAACTTTGTCGTTCTCCCAGGGAAGCTGAGCTTTAATTCTCCTCCCCCCAGGCAACGGTGCCAATTAATGTTATCACCCCAAGAAACTCTCCTAGATTGTATATCAAAGATGCTCGGGAACATTACAAACTCAACAAAAAGTTGGATAAATTGGTGAATGAATGAAACAAATGCTGCATATTGAAGCCAGATAACCACTTCTACTATGTTTAACCCTAGAAATGGTGAACACCCCCAGACTACAAGGATTTTAACCACCAATTACTCACAGTTTGAGGATAAGGTGATAATGGAGAAGACTGACCACACCAGTAGATGCATAGAACCCTGTGATGGCCAGCTGCAACCAGTTAAAAGGTCTGTAAATATGTTTTCTAATACACATACACGATGAAAACTCTTGGCATTGAAGTAACAGAAACCTGCAAACAAATTCAATGATACATGCTAAAACCTAACACATAGGTGGGATGACAGCCCCTCTAATGATAAATATTAACAGCACATGAATAAATGCAGAACAAGCACAACCTGGAACAAGAAGAAGAAGTGGACAGTGAGCAATTAACAAAAAAAGAAGCTTGCATTAGTTGAAAATGAAGACCAGATGCTGCAGGTATCACAGTAGTTACAGTCTCCAGAAGTTGAAGCTTATAGCAAAAATAACACTCATCAACCCTCTACATTCTGTCTTCTGAGTATAATAGAGGTTGGTTACAAAATATCTCTGTTACTAAGCGTGGAGGTGTCTTAATGGACCACCAACCACATTTACAATTTAGATATGGGGCTCTGATATGGTCTGACTCCTTTAATGGATGAATTTGATCTTTCTGGTGCTTTGCAGTCCTTCCTGAATAGGTAGAGTGAATAATAGATGAAATTCCATGCCTAATAAATGCTCTTCATTGCTCAAGGTCGTCCTTTTTCTTCTTGGGCCATTCTGTCTTTAACTGCAGTTGTTGGAGCCTCAATTGTGCAGAGGGCAGGTAGCTGATGGCTGTTGTCCCTCGGGAGATCAAGACAGTCAATGGAGTTAAGGTTTCATGGCGGAAGAATGAGAAGGCCGGGGCTAAATCTCAGTCGTTGGATCGCATGGATCAACAACAATGATCTATCGAAGGAATAAATTGGGAGGAATCAGGTGGGAAAAATTGTCACCCATCGGATCATATGGATCAATGGTGGAGATCAGCCCGAAAGGAGGTATCGGGAGACATATGAGCGGGTAAATGAGGGTCGTCGGATTACCATCAGGCAGATCAGATGGTCATCGCACTGCGAAAGATGCACGATGTTTAAACAACAGGAGAACGGTTTTGGGAGGCGGGCGGTATTCCTCGCACTGCCTTCTGGGACTCGGCGGTATTCGTACCACGGGGTGCGATCCAATAGAAATATAACACATGGCCCCTGGAAACCACCGCCCACGCAAATTAATGGGCACACAGGTTGCACAATCGGGGAATGCGTCCACCATCCGATGAACGATGGATGGTCAGATGACAGGGAAGTTGTGAGAAGTTTAGCATGCAGGCAAAAGAACATTGACCGTTAGATCGTGGGCGATTGACGGTGGAGATTTAGCAAATGATGAAAGGCTGTATGGGCGCGATTACATGAGTTAAGCGCCCGGGGACTAAGGAAAAGGGGCTACAAGGCAGTATGGTCTTAGCGCTCGGGAGTTAAATGAGGAATAGGTTTAAATAGAGTCTAAAGAGATTAATGGGGTTTATAAGGAAATTCAGCGGAAAACATAGGTAGCAAGAGTTATACAAAAGCGAGTTTACACAGAGATTTTGGAAAAAATAGGGATAACGAGGGTTATGATAATTTAAGAAGAATGAAGGAGGAGGAGGAAATGAACTGCAACAAGTTCCTTTAAGTATAATGCAACATGGAAAATCTGTCTTTGACCCCAAACTATTCAAATTTGTAGCAGAGCTAACAGGAGATATCATTGATAAGAGTAGCTATCTCCAAACATGGTTAGGAACTCCTCTTCAAAGGCATCCCAACTATTGATGGAACCTGATGGTAATGAAAAATACCATGATCCTATTGATCCTTGTAAAGTATAAGGGAATAATCTTACAACTGCATGTTCTTCTACCACTGCATTCATATCTATGGACAACATGAAGTTATTTATGTGTTCTTCAGTTGGGAGACTATCATCAGGGTTGAATTTCGGCAACCATTTTTCTCGATGTGTAGGTAGTGGATGTAATGGTCCCACCATTCGAATAACTCCTGGATTTGTCCATGGTCTTTGGGCCATCGTGGGTATCTATGTAGAGGAAGATGTTCTAGTAGTTGAAGGTGATTGGGCAGAGGAGGCTAGTGCTCCAGTACCAGTGTAAATCACGATCTGGAGTTGTGAGGTGGATGATTTATATGGTGATGAAGATGATGAAATGAATGAGGGTGTTTCGGTTGATGATGAGAGAATCTCAATATGAGTTTCAGATTGTGTTTTCTTAGCTTTCCTTCGAGGGTGAGGTATAGGAAATTCAAATGGGGGGATCCAAAATTTTTCATTTTGTGATCTGGTTAAAATTAGAGAGGAAGGAAAATGAGATGAAACACTAGCTTGGGATAATTCAGATTCTTCTTGAGATAAGGAAGTCCCTTGTAATTTATGGATTAAAGACTGAACTTTGGGAGTTTATGTAGAAGAAGGTTGATATGATTTATTTGGAAAAACAATAGTGGATTTTAAGGATTTATTCACAAATTCATACCTAGGATTTGGGTATTTGGAACGTGGCCGAAAATTTGGAGGTGATGGTGAGGGAGTTTTACTCTTAGAATGGCTTTTTGATTTAGATTTTCTTTCCATTCA
Source organism: Pinus tabuliformis (assembly GCA_031772625.1). Lineage (NCBI taxonomy): Eukaryota > Viridiplantae > Streptophyta > Pinopsida > Pinales > Pinaceae > Pinus > Pinus tabuliformis. The sequence continues at coordinate 54,170,831 of CM062815.1, forward strand.
TAACCAGGCCCTCCTTCTAGTGCTAAAATGTTGAAGCCTGGAAATTCACTGCAACAACATGGGGGATAACCACCTGGTCCAGAACTTGAAAGCAACTCCTTTTTCATTTGGTATAGTGGCTCCGACTAAGGATAGTGGGCTTAGTTTCCCAAAGAAGATTGATTTGATAATGTTGATGGGATGATATAAGATGTAACAGGAAATGATTCAACTAAGTATAATCTAATATAAGTATTAAGCACATGCATATATCTCAATCTAACTTTATCTAACTATAAATATACCTTGGAATAAAATAAGATATGTGATATACAATGATGTCTTACAACAATTGTTAATAAAGATCATTCAACTGCCAAAATAAATGATATCGTTTATTGATAATTGTTTTGGATAAATAGTTAGACAAAACAATTGAGAGAAATATATCACAAATAAAAATCATTTATGTATTCAAAACAAAATCACAACTAAAAAATCATACAAAAGTGAAATAATGCAGAACTATAATTCAGTTGTTCATACATAAAACAATCAAGACAAGAAGTATTCCTAATACATAAATAAAACACAATCATACGATAAAACTACCATATATGATAGGTCCTGCTCATGTGCTTCAACAATATTGACCCAATTTCATTCAATCCAATACACTCTAAGAGTACAAAAGTGAAATTTCTGTAGAGCATACTAGATATTCAAATAAATATAGATCATGCTCCATTCATTTCATCAAAACCTTCTAAAAAATACAAAAGTGTAATGTCTTGAATAGTTTTTTTTTGTTAAAATCTTGGACCCATCTATAAATGCACGAGAGGGGCTTAAATACTAAAATACATGCCTCAAAATAGATTATTACAAAAATAGTTGAGGAGGTTTCAAACAACCTTCCTTAGAACAAGAAAAAATAAAACTAAAAAGAAAATTAAATTAATGACTAGATCGTTTGAACTTGAACTAAGTTAGTCTGCTAACTTGATCTCTGAGGTTGCAAATGTCGATCATTGTCTTGAGCTGAGGCGGCTGGCTAATTGTGGATTTTAACTACCAAGAAAATATGACATCTGATAAAGATGACACCATTTTTTGTGTAGAGGTTGTTAAACACCACAAAGTCATCCACTAGCTATGTGGTTTTACTAGAAACTACTAGTATGTCTGCCAATTCATCTTGTTTAGTTGTTTAATTGCCTCTTCCTTTTCCTGTGCTATTTGTTTCCACTGTTGCTCTAGTTGTTTGACGTTTGGTAGAAACCTTGGTACACATTATTTGACAAGGTTGGCACCATGGAAGTTTTCATTTATGGCTTATACTATACTGCTTGTTGCTCCTGCTGCTTTCATTGTCACCCTTTCTACCTATTTCAACAGAGAATCTCAATTTGTAAACAAAATATATTTGTGGGACTCTTCCACTTTCGGTAGGTCATCCTTTCTTCCCTCTTCAGATTATTGCAACGTGATAAATTTAGAAACCCTTTTGTGGATCTATTCATATTCAAACCTCATATCAATTACTTGGTTTGTCAATTTATCACTGGCCTCACAGTAAGGATTTATCTGCAAGATTTTCTAGCAAAATATTTCTTCTTGCTACATTAATATGGAATTGAGTTTGATCACTTCTTTGCTGAATTCATAAATTTGTAGATTATATTTGAATTTATCCATCATGGCTTGTATTTGACAAATTTGCAAATCCTTTTATGATAAATTGGCCTGGTGTTGTACCCTCATCTGCTCGAATTCGTTTTGTAGTTGGGTTACGTGTAGCTCTACTTGGTAATTAGTTTTTTCTTGTGATAATTGTTGTTCAAGAACCATAATTTTTATTTTCTTTTCCTTTGGTAGCATTTGGACTTCCGTCTCCTTATCGATGGTTTCTGTGGCATAATCTCCTGCGAAATGTGATAGCTTCGTAAGATTCTCGGTTGGACCAATGGGTGTGTCCTTCCACACAACATCCATTGGTTCATTTTATAGAGTTGTAATAGACGTGGTGTCTAGTTTCCTTTTCTTCCTTTGTCTTTTAGCTACAACCTTATGAGTAGGATGAGAGAATATATCTAATGGAGGTATTCCTTTGATTATCAAGACAATTTCAGAAGTAGGAACAATGGGAATAATCTCAATATCCTGAGTACCTATAGCTCCTTCCTATGTTGTTTTTGGATTTGCTTTATATTGGGTTTGCTTAGGGTTTGCACTTCATATATTTCTTCAAGATTAGTGTCTGTATGGAGCTTCTTATTGAATTTCTCCCATTCCTATTCCAGGTCAATAACTGTAGTCTTACCTGATTGAGGTGACGTAGAAACAACCTATGCCTACATCTTTGCCAAGTCTTGTTCGGTTTTTTTCTCCGTACTTCCAAATGTATCTTTCTCAAACTCTCTATTTATGTTTCCTCCTCCATTTTGAGATTTTCATTCTGAGTTCTCTGACTCATAAGTTATCTTGTATTGGATTTTTTCTTCAGAATTATCTTTGGAACTTCCCTCCAAACTTACGATAGGAGCTAGTTCTCTTATTGTATCAATCTGTAATGGGTCCAATGGGACCTTTAACAATCTCTTATTCCTATACACATGAAAATCAAAAAATTCTTGTTGGAAGAGGTCATCAAAGGCATCTTCTTCATGGGTGAACTATTTGACTTTCACCATAGTGGTAAATTCTTTAGCAACGTGATTCAGGTCAGATTGTCTTCTTAGGACTGCAACTAATTTCAGAGACATAATAATCTCTACTTATTTTACTGTACATCCATAGTCATGTAGTGTGAAAGCACCACATTTTAATGGAAAGGCTGGCCAAATGGATTTCTTCTGTTCTTTCTGTCCTTCGGTTAAACCACCCTACCTTGTTGTCTGATGAGCTATTTCTCTAGCCAATAGCTTGTCAGGGACATAATATGGGAGGACATGTAGGGGAGAAATGCTCCCAAAATATCTAATGTAGGTTAATGTCTCTTCCTTGACCCATATGGCCACTAGAAAGACGTCTACTTTGGCCTCTTCAGAAAACCTAGGGGTTGTTCTATCAAAAACAGTGTTATTAATAGGAAACATAACACCGTAACGTATTTTGTAAAAATGGGGATGGAATTGATATTCCCACAAAATTTTATGGTATATATGGATGGGGAGTAGATTCTGTACAGTCTGCTTCCATCCCATATTCAGAAACTAAGAACAAAAACAAATTGCGTCCATAACAAAAGAACTCATGAAGAAAGGGGGGTAAATCCTTGAAGAAACACTTATTTTCTTTCTATATTCCATAATTGACATTGCTAGATTCTCTGATAAAATCTAACTCTAGTTCATAATTTTTGCGTTACTACTGCATCAATTAATAAGAGCCACTACATAAAACATTTGGTGCTATCGGGTATACCGGATAACCTACACATCATTATTGTTGCGAAACTATGAGGGGGAAAGATGGATCTTGTTGAGTACATACTAGTTTTATCTTGTTTGAGTTCGCCTCCATCTAACTTCCATGTCTCTGTAACATCCAATGGGTCTTCATTCTCTTTGGCAAAATTCTCAAGTAATTCTTTCTTATTTATGTCTTGAGGCTCTCGTAGCTGGTACATTATCCGTAGATTGTCTGGTGAGAAAGACCCCATGATCTTTTGTTTTTTATTCCTGAAAGTTATGTCTGAGATGTCTACCTCATCAATTACCCATTTTACCATATCCGTGTATGGTAATATCTTTGGTCTCACAGCTATTCAGTGCAAGAATGAACACGTTGTTTCAAAATAGGATGTGTTAGATGATTCCTGAGCATCAGTCATGGCCATTGTTACCAGTGGGCAAAGTAGCGTATAGGGAACAAAACACAAATTTTAATATTTTGTACCAAGTCTAGAATGAAGGGTTGCCCTAGGCCATAATGAGAGCATCAGATCTACCAAGAGTGGTAAATGATTCTATAACAAATTCCCCCTAATATATGAGGTCAGAATGGGTACATGATGGCCGAAATGTATTAAGTGTATAGAAGGAATCATGCTGAGAGTGAGGAGAAGTTCACTACAATTTAGCCTGCCAAGCTAGCGAAAGAGATAAAAAAGAAACTGCTATCTGAGGTGGGCATACCCATGCTCAGAAATAGTAAAGAATGTCCACATGTCAAGTACAAAAGCAAATCCAATATGCATACAAGTATAAAAGAACAGAAAATAGATAATGCATCATCTGATCATAATAAAGAAAGTACATGTCTAAATATCACACATAAAGAGTTGATCAATGATGTTGAACTATGAAGCTGATCACTAAAGTCATGAAACTGATCCAAATAGTACCAAGTGAACATGATCGAATAAATGGTACTACACTGCAACTCAGGTGCCAACATATAATATGTTGTTGTAAAGAACTGCAACATATAAGGTGGATTGTATCAACTAACATAAACAGGAGCAAATGACAAGTGAACCAAGACATGCTAATGCAAACCCGAGGTCTTCACCGACTACTGTGGTACATTTCTACACAATGGGAATAAATGATCTGAAGTCGACCATGTGAGAAATTGTTTGATTACCGGTCATTGGTGTATACCGTTAACAAACGCGAGGCTACTCACCAAGAATGACGATGAGAGTCAAGGTGTTGGATACCTATATCAATAGGTTTCATATTTCATGATTGGCAAGGGAAAGTCCAAATATGCTCTGCTTTGATATCACAAAGATCCCATATTTCCTAGAGAACAAGAGGTGTGTAAAGTGTTTCAAATGTTGATCACCTTATTTCAATTTTGGTGGATGATCCAACAGTTTAACCTGGATCATGCCATGTTTCAATTTTGAGTTATAGAATAGAGAAAGAAGTCTGTCCAAACTGCTTAATCTTGTCAGACAACTAGTTCAGGTAGAGAAGAAAGGGCTCTCAACAGCTTAATCTGGGACCTTGGAAGAAATAAGGCTAGAAGTAGATAGAAAAAGCTAAAGAAAAAGCCAAAGAAAAGAAAAGGCAAGTAAGGGTCTGCAAGTCCAAGTGCACCCTCCAAGAAGAAATAAAAATGCTAGGCAAGTAGTTGGGTAAGTAGTTGGGGTTGCAGAAAGTTATACCTACCATTGCAGAGATGGTAACTGTGGGTATCAAAGCAAAGTCAATTAATTGACAAAGGTGTTCTTCTTCATCGATTTGCAGCTGGAAGCATGACTAATTTCCCTCATTCCCTTCCAATTTCATCTCTAGCATTCCCCATCAGCTAAGATTCATGAAAATGACTAAGTTTTCATGGTGGTTCTTAATCTTTAAAAGCCACATTTCTTGTCTAAAAATCTTTTCATTTTGATCTACTCTCAAAACCAAGTTTGTTTCACATAAACTAAAATGGTTTCCCCCTCCACTCACCCTCTCATCCATATTAACTCTAATTCTACTATGTAAATCCCCTATATTACCTTTTCCCCTACTAGTATTAAACACCATGGTGTATAAATCCCAGCATTATCTACATATTCTCCTTTTGGCATTATAGCCAAGTAAATGGTCTAAGGGGACTTCAGTCCACCTGGGACTGTGGTCAACCTTGTCTTGGATGTGCTCTCACCTCTGGTTATGAGCAGAAATCCTGTCCCTCAACCCTCACCGTCTCTCTGCTGAAAACGCACAAAAACCCCGTTTTCCTATATAAACCCTTGAAAAAGCCCAAAAAACCCAAAAACTGCGAAAAAACCCACTTTCCTATAGTCCTCCGCCCAATCATTGAATTGAATATTTTATTGCGCTGGTGGGACCCCCCCCCCCAAACATGCTCGACCAGTCGGAAGGCCCGCCAGCCGTCAGATCTCCGTCGCCCGGATCTAAAGGTGGGCGGTCATTTTCACTCCCCGACCTGCCGACCTTTAGCGTCTGGGGAAAGTGGTTTTGGCCATCCCGTACAGGGGACGCGTGGCAGGCGGTGGGGTTGTTCGGAGCCCCCCTCCCCGTTACCGCTTTTGCCCAAAGGTGGTGCGGGGAACCCGCTTACCGCCACCCCTAATACCACTCTCCTCCCACGTCATTTGCACGTCACCCTGACGTCACCTCGCCAGTGCCCGCCCCAGCGTCCCGTGGCCCTCCACGCGGACCCGCCACTGTACCCGCCCGCCACCGTGTCCTGCCACCCTGGCAAACACCTCAGCCGCCACATCACCTCTATATCTGGGCCCCGCCATGATGTCATGCTGACGTCATCGGCGGAAAAGCGCCAAATGCACACTTTTGCCAAATTTAACGATTTAAACGACTAAATGAGTTGTTTTCGCTCATTTTCATGCGAAAGAGAAACTAGCCGTTGCCAACAGCTGCTGCGAAACCTCTCACTCAGCCATCAAATTCGACAATTCGACCATTCAAAGTTCAGAATTCGACGGCACTAAGTCTCCACAACCCGGCCCGCGAGCTTCCAAGTCGATTTTCCAGGTACCTTTCAGACTGCCTCAATCAGTGGGAGAAGGGACCTCAGTTACCAGGACAGCGCCGCAGACACTCTCTACAGCAGCACCAGGCTTAGATAAAGGAAAAGGAAAAATGGATGCAGAGGATGAAGCAAAAAAGGAACAGTCAGAGCAACAGTCACAGCAAAAAGATCAGCAAACAGAACAACAAACAGAGCAGCAACAAGGACAAACTGTTCTGCCACAAACTGGGCTGCCAGAAACCCCCCTAATGCAAACACCGCCACCTCAAACTGAGCCATTAACTACCTCAGTTTTGCAGACCCCAGCACATGAAGAGAGGGGTACTAAAAGGCAAAGAGAAGAGTCCACTCCCCTCAGTGGATCCTCCCACCAGCCAGAAACTAAAAGGCAAAGGGCAGATTCCCCAGAGGTGGAAGACATTACTGAAGATGTCTTGAACAACACAGCAAAGGACAGGGAGGGCAGCCAACATACAGGGACAAGCTCCTTTCAGCAGGAGCAGAATTTACAGCTTGGTTTGGAGGTGTCATCCTCTTCTCAGCAAAGCCAGAAGCTTAAAGGTGCTAAGGCTTCCTTCAAACAAATCAAGCCAGCAAATGAGTTATTGAGGGCTGAGGTTTACAAACAGTTTATAGATGCCACTCCAGCCCAACAGGAAAGGTTGATGTCGGTCTACGACTTCAAAGAAGAAAAAATAATATTCAACCATTTCAAACCCAAGGGGCCGCAGCCAATGACAACTGCAGATTTCATCAAAACAAGGGTGGAGGTCCTGGCCAAAGACATACATCCTATGGACCAAATTGAACTCCACAAGCAGACTGGGGAGATGGTCTATGCCACTTTGGTAGAGAAGGCCACATTAGCTCATGAGCTGAAAGAATCTTTGAAGAACACAAACACTCAACTAGATTTTGAGAGGATGTCCTCTAAGGCCAAGGACAATAGGATAAAATCTCTTGAGGAGATTATTGTTGATCTAGGGCATGACCCTAGTGATCCAACCGGGGTAAAAGCCCTCATGAAGAAAAAGGATGATGATCTAAATGCCATGAAGAAGAGGTTGAAGCTGTTACCTACAGAACACCCTCAGACAGCTGAATTGCAAAAAGAAAAGCAAGTTAATGAACAACTTGACCTCTTATTACAGCAAGATCAAAGGATCCAAGAACTAGAGAAAGAGCTGGAAGGAGCATTACAAGACAAACAGGGAGAATCTACACTCCAAGCTCCTCCAACAGATTCCACAACAGCAACAACTTCTGGGGCAGCAGTGGCCCCCACAACAGAAGCAGCAGGTACAACAGCAGCTCCAGATGCCCACCCCAGTGTAGAAGAATTGACCAAAGCTGTCAAGGCAATGGAGCTACAGGCGGATGAAATAAAGAAAGCAAAAGAAAACTGGCAGAGATAGATGCCAAATATGATCAATCAAAGATAACGGTAGCAGAATAGGGCAGACAGATTAAGGCTCAAAAAGATAAAATAAAGGCCCTGGAGAAGGAGCTCAATCTGGAAAATACTATGGCAGAAATCAAAAGAATCTTGTGGAATAAAATTACCCAAGCCATTATCAAACAGTGGAAATCCATTAAAACAATCCATGAGCATATGGATTTAATTGTACAAGCCCAGACAGATGTCTAGAGGGCCAAGACAGTGTTAGGAAACAGACCTGAGCAAGCTAGCCAATTGATAGAATTTTTGAACAGGCAAGACAAAGAGGAGCTGGCAGCCGTTGGAATCACCAACAGAACAGAGGCCATCCTCATGGCTAAAAAGGTGCTAACTCTCAGAGGTTATGTACAGACGGTAGAAAGAAAAAGTTATGAGATACAGACTGAAGTTGAAGATTATAAACTCAGAATGGGAATGCTACAAGCAAGAGGACTGCCTAGCCTGTTGAGCAGCACAGGAAAATTGATTAGCAGAGATCAATTTACAAACAGGATGGCCACTTACATTGAAAATCAAATCACTGCATCCAGCAGTACTTCTGAGGAAACAGTTCCTCCAACAGGACAGAGCTTGTACACTAAGCTCGAAGGCTCATTTTTTATTGAAAATGAGGTAAATCATTTATTTGAAACTCCTCCTAGTTTTTTCAGATATACAGAGCTTGATGAGACTCTAATTAAAATTCGGAGGCATCAAATGCCTAAGGAGGACTGGTGGCAGGCCATGCTCCAAATTCTGCCACGGTAGTTTCAAGACATTCGGCCACTGCCAGCTCAGGTCACCAGAAGACAAGTGTAAAAGGGTTAATGTTTGAAAAGCATCCAAAAAGTGATTCATTACTAACGATGACAGCTAGCCACATTTTGAACAACACGTCTCCAACCGACTCCAATTGCCACCAAGTCAACAGTCTCTGACCATTTTTGACAGCTAAGGGACTAAAAGTTATTACAACATTTACTCTTTCAGCTGCTGCACTCCAGCAGTTGGTAGGACATTTATGGAGCATTTACTCTTCATTCAGATATTTTCCAAATGTAAATTTGTATATATACCCCCCTTAGTAACGCATAAGGGGTTGGTAAATTTTACTCTGAGGCATGTATACTCTGTATTTTCAGAAAAGTTTAATACAAAGAGCAATTTCAGCTCAGTGATTTCCTGGAACTCTGGTGTCTTGTTGATAATCTAAGAGCTGTTGCAGAAACCTTGCGTTGTCTGGTGGAATGATATGTCTTCTTTAAACTCAGTTTCGTTTCCCTATGTTATTTCGTTTTCATATTTTCGTCATATCTAGCAATAAAGAAAAAGAATAGTTCAGGACATGTTTCTTAACACCCTGTGCTCAATCTTATGTTGCTGTAAATGTTTTCTTCAGGATTAAAAGAGACATGAATTCTTAAATGCTCATGTTACATTTAATTCCATGCTGTGAATGTTATCTAGAAATTCTTAAATGCTTCCAGGTAACAATTGTTTCTCCTTTCATACCAGTTTATAGAAAGATCCTTAATTGCCTTTCTTATCCTGGACATGTTACACACAAACTCAATTTCAAAACTTTGTTCCCCGGACAATCACCTTGCTCTGCAGCTTTCATTAATGTATCAACATAGCACACCAAACCAAAGGACCACTGACTCCATTGCCCAATGTTATATAATATGCTGGGAAGAGCACACACGTTTGACTGAAACTTTTCCAACCAAACAATTGAAACAAGATTAAACTTAATAGCTAGCCTAAAACACCATCATAACAGAGACAAATCATAAAGAGAGAGCCCTCTCTGATCACAGTTTGGCTAGAAACAGTGATCCAAAGATTAGTTAGTGGTTACCCCGGCCGTATTCCCTTGGGAGTCATAGGGAACAACCTGGGTGTTAACATAATTGGCGACTCCACTGGGGAATCTTTAGATTTTGTTATTACTATCTATCTTCCAAAGCCATCATCAAGCCCGAAACCAGCCAAGAGGCCTTAGAATTGTTTCTGTACCACAGTCACAGCTTTAGGGAAGAGCTAGATAGGGAATCTTCATCTTAAACTTTGAAACATATATAGCCATTTCAAAATCTTTATCCAGTCCTTGTATACATAAAAAAACTTCCTACAAAATCCCAAAAACAGGTTGGAAGCTGGCTCCTAAGAAAAATCCTCGGCACACTAGGGCAAATCCTGACCCTAATCCACCCATCATTGTTGATAATCCAAATACCATTCCAAAAAACACCCGGAGACAGCAAAAGCAGGAAGAGCCTGCTGATGCAAATATAAGTTCGGATCATCCCAGCCTCATTCCCACTCCTTGCAAAGTTCTTTTCCGGTCCACCCCTGGTTCCCCTAGTTCACCATCAACATCGCAAAGTCCTCCTCTCACATCTGCATCCACTGCACATACTCCTTTGACCAGTCTCCCACTAGCTACTCATCCCATTAACCCTGTTATACCACTGATCCCTGTTGTCCCATTTGTTCCTATTAACCCTCTAAACCTCATAAATATGGCTAACAGGTATGCACCTCTGCAGATACCAGCTAATGCTGTGGCCTTACCTCAAGATTATCAAAGTAAAATCTCATATTTTGACTCAAATGGCTCTCTAACAGCTATCCAGCATGCCAAGAAGATGCAAGACCACTTTGAGACCTATGAAATAGATGATGACACTGTCAGAATGAGAATTTTTGTTCAAAGTTTAACTGGGGATGTTAGAACTTGGTTCAGATCCCTCAATGCAAACTCCATTACAACACCAGATCAGCTTTACGAAGCTTTTACTGAGAGATGGGAGAAGAAGAAAGATCCTCTCCACGTACTTGGTGAATATGACACTATTAAGAGAGGTCCCCAGGAGACAGTTTTGGAATATTGTGCTAGGTTTAACAATGTATATAATGCTATTCCACAGAACTTAAGGCCTCCTCCTGATTTAGCCCTGTATAAATTCCCTGATGGTTTTGACCCTGATATGGCCTATCAGTTGAAGGAAAGAGATCCTCCAACCCTTGAAGAAGCTCAAAGGGTTGCTGTCACAGTGGAAGCTAACCTAATTGCCAAAAGAAACAGGGCAAAATTGGAGAAAAGGACTGCCTTCAAAGAAGAAACTTCGGGCTTTGATCAAAAGCTGGATGCAATACTAAATAGCATGAAGAGATTGGGTGAAAGAGTGGAATCAGTTGAAAGAAAGTCATCATGGGAAGCACCACAAAACAACCCTCCTAGAAATCCGAATTTTAGGAGAACCCAAAACCAAAACATTGGTAGAACAAGTGCTGACCAAGACATTAGACCCCCTTTCCAAGAAAATTATGCAGAAACTTCAACATCAACTGAACCTAATGAAGACCCTGAGATTAATCTAATGGGTCTAGATGGTAAAAGCCAGGTCTTCTTAACACAAGAGGACCATGAGGATGATGAAATCAAAATATTCCAAACTAAATCAGGAGAATCCTTTGATTTTAAACAAGGATATGATAGTGCTATCTATGAAGTTCACAAACAGTACAAGCTAAGGAGTAGGACTGTAAATGTAAATCAGCCTGAAAAGATAAAAGATAAACAGCAGTCTAAAGGAACCATAGTCACAGAACCTAATGACAAAACAAACTTGCCTACAGAAGAAGTGGTGGTTGAAGAGGTCACCACACTTTTGTCACCACTACAACGGCCTATGGCAACCTCGTCCTCTCACCCTGACTTAGATATCACCCCTCCAAACATGAGCAAAAGGGGCAGGTCTCAAAGTCAAGATGAAAACCAACAAGAAGATCTAATGAGCAAAGAAAGGGTTGCTATCCACAACTCCAAAACCCAAGCTGATAAACCTTTTGACCTAAGCACAGAGATTGGCAAGCTAAAGATAGCAATTCCCCTCTCAGAGCTAGCCAAGCATGACATCTATAAGCAACAGATCAAGAAATCTCTTCAATTCACTAATAGTAAAGATGATGTAAATGTGCTAGATGACACTTCGGAATTACTGTTTGGCCCAGAGGTAGATGGAAAAACAATGGTCACAGGGATATTACCTTTTTATGTCAGCTTGCATGTTCATGATAAAATACTGCATAATGCAATGTTCGACTCAGGCGCCTCTCACAACCTTATGCCAAAAGCAGTCATGGAAAGATTGAACTTGGATATAACAAGACCATACAAAGACCTGTTTTCCTTTGATTCTATCCAAGTCAAATGTTTAGGCCTAATAAAAGATTTATGTGTATCCCTGGTTCAATACCCTAATAAAACCATTCTAATGGATGTTGTAGTCGCTGATATCCCACCTAAATATGGGATGTTGTTATCAAGATCATGGGGGGCCAAACTCCAAGGCTCCCTGCAATTAGATATGTCATATGCCACCATCTCTGTCTTTGGGCAACCAAAAAGACTTTACAGGGAGACACTCATGAAGTACATGGTCAGCAGTGAAGAAAAGCCTCAAAATTTTCCAATATATGTTGTCCATTCAGACATAGACTCCTTCATTCTCTTCAATGACAGTGCAAGTCTCTCAAACAATGATATTGGAACTAAGAAACTCTTGCAAGAACAAAACATTAATCAAGCAAGTAGCACCCATAAAACATCAATCAGTCCAACAATAGACATTATCCCTCCTCTAGTTGTCAAAGATTGTCCAACAAGTGATGAAACTGTCCTAGAAAACAAGCGGGAAAAGAAACCCCAACTCCTGCTTACATGGCCATCCCATGAACAGATTGTTAAACCTCCTTTTCAGCAAGATATCCTGTGGATCTTAGAATTTGATGGCTCAGTCAATAAGTTAGGGGCAGGAGCTGGAGTTTGGATACATAACAAAGAGAAAGACCATGCAGAAGGCAGGGCTTATAGATTAAATTTTAGATGCACTAATAACATGGCAGAATATGAAGCTCTGTTACTAGGTCTCAAACTAGCAAAGTCATTACAAGCTCCTAGGCTTTCCATCATGGGAGATTCTGATCTAGTAATTCAACAAGTGAAAGGAAGTTTTGTCACCAATGACAAAAGGTTGAGATCTTACAGGTCTGCTGTAATTGAAATATTGGAGACTTTCTCTGAGTTCTTTATCACAAAAATTTCAAGGGGCCACAATCTCCATGCACACAGTTTGGCAACATTTGCCAGCACCTTCAAATTCCCACTAGAACCCAATAACTGTTTCACAGCCGAGGTCAGATACAGACCCTCTATTCCAAACAATGTCAAAGAATGGCAAGTATTTGAGAATGATATACAAATAAACAATTTTCTAACCTCACAACAAGAGTTTGCAGGATTAAATATTGACACTGAATCAGCAAGTCAATCACAAATACTTGATGAAGCAAGTCAATCACAAATACAGTTCCAACAGACTGCTCAGCCAATATCACCTAGAACAGCAAAACAATTGTTGAATCCAACCATTTTCAATAATCAAAACATTCAGCAAATTCACCAAATCGACTGTGAAGAGGTGAGCAACGCTGAAGCTGAAATCATACAACTCAAAGACAACTTCCTTCCAGCAGGCCTTACCCCACTAGAGGACATTTTTGATTCAAATGACGTCCCCAGGAAACCAAAGATGCAGCCATTAGATGCAGCGATTGAAGAATGCAATATTGGTACTAGTCACAAGCCCAAAATAATAAAGCTATCTGCTTCTTTGCCCCCTGATCAAAAACCCAAATACATTGACCTCTTTAAAGAATTTCAAGATGTTTTTGCATGGGGTTATGAGGATCTAAAGTCCTATGATACTTCTGTCATCCAGCATACCATTCCCCTCAAGCCTAATCAAAAACCATTCAAACAGAAATTGAGAAGGATCAATCCTGTACTCCTTCCTTCCATTGAAAAGGAATTGCAAAAAATGTTCAAAGCTGGCATCATAGCACCAATCAGATTCTCTGAATGGATTTCCAACTTAGTCCCTACAAGAAAAAAGACTGGTGAGATTAGACTTTGTGTAGACTTAAGGAATCTGAATCAAGTATCACTCAAAGATAACTACCCTTTACCCAAAATGGATCACATTCTCCAGAGAGTGGTGGGGGCTTCAAGGATGTCATTGCTTGATGGATTCTCAGGCTTTAATCAAATCCTAGTACACCCTGATGATCAAGACAAAACTGCATTTACAACCCCATGGGGAACTTTCAAGTATGTAAAAATGCCCTTTGGACTGAAAAACGCAGGGGCAACTTTTCAAAGAGCAATGGACATTGCTTTTGCAAAAGAGATTCATGACTTCCTAGTCATTTACTTAGATGATCTTACACCCTTTTCAAAATCCAACCAAGAACATCTGAAACATTTGAGACAGATTTTCCTAACATGCAGGAAATATGGTATTTCTTTAAATCCCAAGAAATCATTATTTGGCTTGGAAGAAGGGAAACTCTTAGGGCACATTATTTCAAAAGATGGCATAAGAATTGATCCAGACAGGATACAAGCTATCCTACAAATGCCTCACCCAAGGAATGTCAAGGAGTTGCAGGGATTCTTAGGAAAAATTAACTTTTTAAGAAGGTTTATCCCGAACTTAGCAGAACTAATCAGATTATTAAACAATATGCTAAAGAAAGATTCAAAGGTAAAATGGACTGTTGAAGCAAAACAAGCCTTTGAAAGTATAAAATTGGCCTTGACTCAAACCCCAGTGTTAACCAATCCTCAGTTTGACAGAGACTTTATCATTTTCTCTTTTGCCTCCCAGCATACTATTGCTGCTGTTTTATTACAGAAAGATGACCAAGGAAATGAGAAGCCTATTGCCTTCTTCAGCAGAACTCTTAGAGATGCCCCTCTAAAGTATCAAATTATGGAGAAACAAGCTTATGCTTTGGTCAAAGCCATTAAAGACTTTAGGATTTACATCCTTTATTCCCATGTTGTGGCTTATGTACCAAGTCCTATTGTCAAAGACATTCTCACCCAAGAAAACTTAGAGGGCAGAAGAGGAAAATGGATTGCAAACATACTAGAATTTGACATTGAAATAAAACCTACAAAGCTAATAAAAGGGCAAGGTTTGGCCAAATTAATGACAGAAGCAAATTTCCAAGCCTTAGATATCAATCAACTGGACAGTGAAACAGAGCTGGCGACTCCAAAGATCAATGTAGCCTTTGAACAATCTCCTTGGTACTCTGATATCTGTTATGTGTTACAAAACCTGTGTGCTCCCCCAGGACTGTCCAGAACTAAGTGTAGGTTCCTAAAAATGAAAACATCTAGATTTTGTGTGATGGACGGAAATTTACTTTGGAAAAACCATGAAGGGATATTGCTGCACTGTCTAATGGAGAATGAAACTAACAATATCATGCAAGACTTCCATGCAGGAGACTGTGGTGGACATTTGTACTGGAAGTCCACTGTGGACAAGATACTGAGGGCTGGTTATTACTGGCCCACCATGTTCTCTGATGTGAAGAAATTCACAGCCTCATGCCACAAATGCCAACTCTTTGAGGGCAAAAGACAGTTGCTGCCACTTCCCTTAAGACCCATTGCAACAGAGAGACCTTTCCAACAATGGGGCTTGGATTTCATTGGGGAAATTCATCCTTCATCTTCAGGCCAACACAGATGGATTTTAACAGCCACAGACTACTTCACCAAATGGATTGAAGCTGCCCCATGCAGACAAGCAAATGACTCAGTAATCATTCAGTTTTTGGAAAACAACATACTGGCTAGATTTGGCTGTCCAGACAAAATAATAACAGACAATGCTGCTGCTTTCAGATCCAAAAAAATGGTGAACTTCTGCCATAAATTTCACATCACTTTGGGCCATTCTACTGCATACTATCCCCAAGGAAATGGCCTCGCTGAATCATCAAACAAAAGCTTAATAAATATCATAAAGAAGGTGCTGGAAGAGAACAAAAAGAACTGGCATAAGAAACTAGTCAATGCTTTATGGGCAGATAGACTAACAACAAAAAGATCAATTGGGACCAGCCCATATGAGCTGGTCTATGGACTAGAGGCCAAGTTTCCATCATCACTAGGAGTGCCTGTTATGAAGCTTCTGCAAGAAAGTCAAGCAGAGCCAAATGATATGCAAAGGAGGATCAATCAGATAATCTGTTTACAGCAAACAAGAGAACAAGTTTTCAGCAGAGTGCAGATATTACAAGAAAAAATAAAAAGGGCCTTTGATAGAAGAACTAAGGCAGAGGATTTCAGCATTGGTGATAAAGTCCTTAAATGGGATGCAAGGAGAGAAGAAAAAGGAAAACATGGGAAATTTGATTCCCTTTGGAGAGGACCATTTGCTGTCCAAGCAGTGCAAGGTAACAACACTTACTTCCTCAAAAGTCTGACTGAAACTGACTTGGATGAAGGTCCTGTCAATGGCAGGATGCTGAAGCATTATTTTGACTATTTCCCATGATTGCAACATCAGGTTCCCTTGTATATATGCAGATGTACATATTATTTCTATTTAGATTGTAAAAATGCAGTTTCCTAAGTGATTCACCAAACAGCAAAAGGCAAATAGGATCAGAGGTCTTTCAAAAAGGAAGCACACAGTTTTGACACATCAAAGCAGCGAATTTCAAGATTGAGATGGGCAGTCAAAGAACAAGGCAATCTGACCTGCTGTTCTTGGTCTTTCAAAAGAAAAACCATCCCCATGGGGAGCCACTGTTGGATACCTATATCAATAGGTTTCATATTTCATGATTGGCAAGGGAAAGTCCAAATATGCTCTGCTTTGATATCACAAAGATCCCATATTTCCTAGAGAACAAGAGGTGTGTAAAGTGTTTCAAATGTTGATCACCTTATTTCAATTTTGGTGGATGATCCAACAGTTTAACCTGGATCATGCCATGTTTCAATTTTGAGTTATAGAATAGAGAAAGAAGTCTGTCCAAACTGCTTAATCTTGGCAGACAACTAGTTCAGGTAGAGAAGAAAGGGCTCTCAACAGCTTAATCTGGGACCTTGGAAGAAATAAGGCTAGAAGTAGATAGAAAAAGCTAAAGAAAAAGCCAAAGAAAAGAAAAGGCAAGTAAGGGTCTGCAAGTCCAAGTGCACCCTCCAAGAAGAAATAAAAATGCTAGGCAAGTAGCTGGGTAAGTAGTTGGGGTTGCAGAAAGTTATACCTACCATTGCAGAGATGGTAACTGTGGGTATCAAAGCAAAGTCAATTAATTGACAAAGGTGTTCTTCTTCATCGATTTGCAGCTGGAAGCATGACTAATTTCCCTCATTCCCTTCCAATTTCATCTCTAGCATTCCCCATCAGCTAAGATTCATGAAAATGACTAAGTTTTCATGGTGGTTCTTAATCTTTAAAAGCCACATTTCTTGTCTAAAAATCTTTTCATTTTGATCTACTCTCAAAACCAAGTTTGTTTCACATAAACTAAAATGGTTTCCCCCTCCACTCACCCTCTCATCCATATTAACTCTAATTCTACTATGTAAATCCCCTATATTACCTTTTCCCCTACTAGTATTAAACACCATGGTGTATAAATCCCAGCATTATCTACATATTCTCCTTTTGGCATTATAGCCAAGTAAATGGTCTAAGGGGACTTCAGTCCACCTGGGACTGTGGTCAACCTTGTCTTGGATGTGCTCTCACCTCTGGTTATGAGCAGAAATCCTGTCCCTCAACCCTCACCGTCTCTCTGCTGAAAACGCACAAAAACCCCGTTTTCCTATATAAACCCTTGAAAAAGCCCAAAAAACCCAAAAACTGCGAAAAAACCCACTTTCCTATAGTCCTCCGCCCAATCATTGAATTGAATATTTTATTGCGCTGGCGGGACCCCCCCCCCCCAAACATGCTCGACCAGTCGGAAGGCCCGCCAGCCGTCAGATCTCCGTCGCCCGGATCTAAAGGTGGGCGGTCATTTTCACTCCCCGACCTGCCGACCTTTAGCGTCCGGGGAAAGTGGTTTTGGCCATCCCGTACAGGGGACGCGTGGCAGGCGGTGGGGTTGTTCGGAGCCCCCCTCCTCGTTACCGCTTTTGCCCAAAGGTGGTGCAGGGAACCCGCTTACAGCCACCCCTAATACCACTCTCCTCCCACGTCATTTGCACGTCACCCTGACGTCACCTCGCCAGTGCCCACCCCAGCGTCCCGTGGCCCTCCACGCGGACCCGCCACTGTACCCGCCCGCCACCGTGTCCTGCCACCCTGGCAAACACCTCAGCCGCCACGTCACCTCCGTATCTGGGCCCCGCCATGACGTCATGCTGACGTCATCGGCGGAAAAGCGCCAAATGCACACTTTTGCCAAATTTAACGATTTAAACGACTAAATGAGTTGTTTTCGCTCATTTTCATGTGAAAGAGAAACTAGCCGTTGCCAACAGCTGCTGCGAAACCTCTCACTCAGCCATCAAATTCGACAATTCGACCATTCAAAGTTCAGAATTCGACGGCACTAAGTCTCCACAACCCGGCCCGCGAGCTTCCAAGTCGATTTTCCAGGTACCTTTCAGACTGCCTCAATCAGTGGGAGAAGGGACCTCAGTTACCAGGACAGCGCCGCAGACACTCTCTACAGCAGCACCAGGCTTAGATAAAGGAAAAGGAAAAATGGATGCAGAGGATGAAGCAAAAAAGGAACAGTCAGAGCAACAGTCACAGCAAAAAGATCAGCAAACAGAACAACAAACAGAGCAGCAACAAGGACAAACTGTTCTGCCACAAACTGGGCTGCCAGAAACCCCCCTAATGCAAACACCGCCACCTCAAACTGAGCCATTAACTACCTCAGTTTTGCAGACCCCAGCACATGAAGAGAGGGGTACTAAAAGGCAAAGAGAAGAGTCCACTCCCCTCAGTGGATCCTCCCACCAGCCAGAAACTAAAAGGCAAAGGGCAGATTCCCCAGAGGTGGAAGACATTACTGAAGATGTCTTGAACAACACAGCAAAGGACAGGGAGGGCAGCCAACATACAGGGACAAGCTCCTTTCAGCAGGAGCATAATTTACAGCTTGGTTTGGAGGTGTCATCCTCTTCTCAGCAAAGCCAGAAGCTTAAAGGTGCTAAGGCTTCCTTCAAACGAATCAAGGCAGCAAATGAGTTATTGAGGGCTGAGGTTTACAAACAGTTTATAGATGCCACTCCAGCCCAGCAGGAAAGGTTGATGTCGGTCTACGACTTCAAAGAAGAAAAAATAATATTCATCCATTTCAAACCCAAGGGGCCGCAGCCAATGACAACTGCAGATTTCATCAAAACAAGGGTGGAGGTCCTGGCCAAAGACATACATCCTATGGACCAAATTGAACTCCACAAGCAGACTGGGGAGATGGTCTATGCCACTTTGGTAGAGAAGGCCACATTAGCTCATGAGCTGAAAGAATCTTTGAAGAACACAAACACTCAACTAGATTTTGAGAGGATGTCCTCTAAGGCCAAGGACAATAGGATAAAATCTCTTGAGGAGATTATTGTTGATCTAGGGCATGACCCTAGTGATCCAACCGGGGTAAAAGCCCTCATGAAGAAAAAGGATGATGATCTAAATGCCATGAAGAAGAGGTTGAAGCTGTTACCTACAGAACACCCTCAGACAGCTGAATTGCAAAAAGAAAAGCAAGTTAATGAACAACTTGACCTCTTATTACAGCAAGATCAAAGGATCCAAGAACTAGAGAAAGAGCTGGAAGGAGCATTACAAGACAAACAGGGAGAATCTACACTCCAAGCTCCTCCAACAGATTCCACAACAGCAACAACTTCTGGGGCAGCAGTGGCCCCCACAACAGAAGCAGCAGGTACAACAGCAGCTCCAGATGCCCACCCCAGTGTAGAAGAATTGACCAAAGCTGTCAAGGCAATGGAGCTACAGGCGGATGAAATAAAGAAAGCAAAAGAAAACTGGCAAAGATAGATGCCAAATATGATCAATCAAAGATAACGGTAGCAGAACAGGGCAGACAGATTAAGGCTCAAAAAGATAAAATAAAGGCCCTGGAGAAGGAGCTCAATCTGGAAAATACTATGGCAGAAATCAAAAGAATCTTGTGGAATAAAATTACCCAAGCCATTATCAAACAGTGGAAATCCATTAAAACAATCCATAAGCATATGGATTTAATTGTACAAGCCCAGACAGATGTCGAGAGGGCCAAGACAGTGTTAGGAAACAGACCTGAGCAAGCTAGCCAATTGATAGAATTTTTGAACAGGCAAGACAAAGAGGAGCTGGCAGCCGTTGGAATCACCAACAGAACAGAGGCCATCCTCATGGCTAAAAAGGTGCTAACTCTCAGAGGTTATGTACAGACGGTAGAAAGAAAAAGTTATGAGATACAGACTGAAGTTGAAGATTATAAACTCAGAATGGGAATGCTACAAGCAAGAGGACTGCCTAGCTTGTTGAGCTGCACAGGAAAAATTGATCAACAGAGATCAATTTACAAACAGGATGGCCACTTACATTGAAAATCAAATCACTGCATCCAGCAGTACTTCTGAGGAAACAGTTCCTCCAACAGGACAGAGCTTGTACACTAAGCTCGAAGGCTCATTTTTTATTGAAAATGAGGTAAATCATTTATTTGAAACTCCTCCTAGTTTTTTCAGATATACAGAGCTTGATGAGACTCTAATTAAAATTCGGAGGCATCAAATGCCTAAGGAGGACTGGTGGCAGGCCATGCTCCAAATTCTGCCACGGTAGTTTCAAGACATTCGGCCACTGCCAGCTCAGGTCACCAGAAGACAAGTGTAAAAGGGTTAATGTTTGAAAAGCATCCAAAAAGTGATTCATTACTAACGATGACAGCTAGCCACATTTTGAACAGCACGTCTCCAACCGACTCCAATTGCCACCAAGTCAACAGTCTCTGACCATTTTTGACAGCTAAGGGACTAAAAGTTATTACAACATTTACTCTTTCAGCTGCTGCACTCCAGCAGTTGGTAGGACATTTATGGAGCATTTACTCTTCATTCAGATATTTTCCAAATGTAAATTTGTATATATACCCCCCTTAGTAATGCATAAGGGGTTGGTAAATTTTACTCTGAGGCATGTATACTCTGTATTTTCAGAAAAGTTTAATACAAAGAGCAATTTCAGCTCAGTGATTTCCTGGAACTCTGGTGTCTTGTTGATAATCTAAGAGCTGTTGCAGAAACCTTGCGTTGTCTGGTGGAATGATATGTCTTCTTTAAACTCTGTTTCGTTTCCCTATGTTATTTCGTTTTCATATTTTCGTCATATCTAGCAATAAAGAAAAAGAATAGTTCAGGACATGTTTCTTAACACCCTGTGCTCAATCTTATGTTGCTGTAAATGTTTTCTTCAGGATTAAAAGAGACATGAATTCTTAAATGCTCATGTTACATTTAATTCCATGCTGTGAATGTTATCTAGAAATTCTTAAATGCTTCCAGGTAACAATTGTTTCTCCTTTCATACCAGTTTATAGAAAGATCCTTAATTGCCTTTCTTATCCTGGACATGTTACACACAAACTCAATTTCAAAACTTTGTTCCCCGGACAATCACCTTGCTCTGCAGCTTTCATTAATGTATCAACATAGCACACCAAACCAAAGGACCACTGACTCCATTGCCCAATGTTATATAATATGCTGGGAAGAGCACACACGTTTGACTGAAACTTTTCCAACCAAACAATTGAAACAAGATTAAACTTAATAGCTAGCCTAAAACACCATCATAACAGAGACAAATCATAAAGAGAGAGCCCTCTCTGATCACAGTTTGGCTAGAAACAGTGATCCAAAGATTGGTTAGTGGTTACCCCGGCCGTATTCCCTTGGGAATCATAGGGAACAACCTGGGTGTTAACACAAGGTACCCAGTAAAATATAACATGTGTGAATAAATGAGTTGTAGTCCAGCACTTGGAAGAATCTATCAATCATGAGACAATGATGTTTTCAAATTGTCGATAGCAAAGGAATCTGCACTGATGATTGCAAACCCTAAGGTACTTCCAAATGGACGCTAGATCTCTTTCTTGTTATCTTACGGTGGCCTGACCTAGGTTCGGAGTTAATTAGCCAGACAAATCCCCATACGACTGGCCCTTTCAGCAACAACCCATAGAGCGTGGACTAAGGTCTCACCTAAAGAAGTATGGGGGGATGTTGGAACCAAGTTTCTACACCCTTGAGATGTATGAGGGGTCAGTTTAGTCCAACTGTGAATACATTTGCGTAGGTCACTTTGTGCGATGTCTTGACCTATGAGACCTTTGCGATCTATTATAATCGCCTTCATGTATCCCTAACCAGGGGCGGAGGTGATTCTGCACTGCCCTAGCAGCAATCTGTGCTACATCCCCAAGTTACACTACGTATCTTACTTATCTTCTTATAACAGTTAGTTATCTTCGTGTAAACATATATTTTATGTTATATTCATTTTATCAACACACTCATATAAGTTTTCACATCATCTAAATAATAGAAATGAAATTTATATCTGATACATTCAATGCAAGAAATAGGAAAAAGATACACAAAAATGATGTAAAACTTCTCTTTATTACTTCTCCAAAGGTTACAGGCTCGACTTGCCCTTCGCACTCAGTAGCAGGGGTCCGCACACTCAGCTATAGACTACTAGGCATTTTTTCACTCAGCTGCAGAGCCTTCTCCTAGTCTACGACCCAAAGACTTGACCTTACACTTAGATAAGACTCAATTCTCCATTGACTACTTCCCCTTCTCTTTCTCCAGTTATTTACAAATTAGAGCCTCACTCTATTTATACAATCCCATGGTCTGCAGACCATGGGTAGATTTATAAAGCTGACATTACATTAAAAAAATGAGGGCGGACAACCCTATGACTCATTTACAATATTCACACTCTGCGCCCACAAAACGTGTAGTCTTTACATTAGATTTGGTCAAAATATGGGCTTTAAGCCCCAAAACTTTCCTTGGGGGATCTCGTGCCCAACCGGACCCCAACACAAACATCATGACTCACCATCGAGTCACTCTGTCGGTGTGGAGATCTGTTATAGAAATTTTTGTGCACTGCAACCCCAAGCATAAATGTCCATAAACTAAGGGTTCCTAAGTCCCTAAAGGTGTAGTTCCAACCCCTAAAAGAACAAGGTCAACTGATTACAGCTCCTCCCAGAAGTTCTCCATGAAAAAACACTCAGAACTAGTCAAAACTGGACCATTTCACCTGCTCCATAGGCAAAGTGCGTTGCATCTCACCTAAATACACACAGTAGGTGCATTGCATTTCAAAAATCCCTTCTATGGGGTGTGATGGGTGAGAAGGGACAAATGGCAGTGTCAATCCGCGAGGTGGAGAAGCATGGAATCTTCCAGAAACTTCTCCTGTGACACTTGCCTCTCTGAATTCGACTAGGGATGAGTAAGAGATCATCAATCTCCAAGTGGAAGAAAGAACTACCAGAGGGAAGACACTAATCAAATCACAAGCTGACTCATCTCCCTTGCAGACATCTATATATGGATCAATCATCCCAGAGATCCAGAGGCTGAGGGATCTAAGATTTTCATGAGGTGAAGAAGGGCTTCTTGCTGAGAGGATGATGCTGGGTCAGAACAATTGGTTGTAACTCTCTTGGCTCTTTCTTGATTATCAATAAAGCTATTCAAGTTTTCCTCCACACTCTTGTGTAATTTATGTTCTATGCATTTGTATGGTCAATTTACATCTGATCCTAGATTGTTTATGATAATAGATCCATGTTCTCGTATAGTGTTATGCTGCTTTAATTCTACAGGTACTCTGTGAAGCTGGGTATACAAGAAAGCAAGTAGCAAAGGACTATCAGAAGAGAGAGGAATCGGGCAAGGAACCAAGCGCAAGACAGAGGTTGGTCTCCTTTATTCTTCTCTCATCTATCTTTCATAAAGGAAAACGAAAGTAGTTTTACTTTGTTTGTTTCTAAGGTAGCTACCACCCTTAGTGGGATTAGCAGTTCTGCATAGACACTATTCCCGGTAACAAAATGGGGACTCTGCAAGGGAGCGAATAGATTGATTGTTTATCTACATTTTTTTACTTTATAAACTTACAGACAGAGCATGAAGTCAAGCCAGCTAGCCTTCGAACGGCATTTTCTATGCAAGTGCAAAGTAGATCAACGCTGCTTTAGTCAATCTCCGAGTTTTGTTTATGAATTAAACAATTGATTTACAAGCTTTCTAATTGCCCTCCTAGTGGCTCTAGTAACCTCCTTAGATCTACCCCTATGATTGATTTACTGATTACCACTTGCTCGGCCAAAATCCCTGAACTGAACTGTAAACTGTGACTCGGAACCCAATCAAAGTCTGTTCTGTGAATCTCAAATTCAGCGCACTTCCTGAGTGTAGTAGGTGCATTGCATTCTAGTTTCACTATGTTACAGGTGTACTGATCAGACTAGGCATTGTTCCTAAATTTTGGTTTCTGTGTTCACTCTTTTAAGATCTATTCAAGAGTTTTTCTGCCTGTAGTCAGTACACCTCTGTTTGAAACCCTTTTCCTTGCTATTATTCTGCCTCCATTGTGCAAAGAACTGTAAATGTTTTTTTATGTATTTTTTGCATCATTTTCAGTTCTCCTTTACAAAGAAGTAACGTAATTGTACTATCGTTTTTTGATTTGAAAGTGTCACAAGTGTCGTTTTCAGTCATAAAAGAGAATCTAATTGTTCTTGATAGTCGATTACCCTGTTAGTATTGTATTCGATCTGAATTAGTAGTTTTTCTAGTGTCGAAAGCAAGTTTTCATTTCCAAATCGCAAAGTGTTGTCATTGTCTTCATTTTGATTTTGAAAAGGAACTTGTTGGTAATTGTCGCTTTGAAAAATAATTCAGATTTGCGCATTAGCTTTCTTTTTATCATTCACATATTAAGAAGGCTGAAAACAAATACATGCATGTGCATTTGCATTTAGACTGTTTGATTGGTTTGATTTAGGACAGTGCATATAGTGTGTGCTCTATGCTCTTTGCTGAAAGAATACTGTCTCTCTTTCCTTAGTAGCTAGGATTTTCATTGCACAAAGAAGATAAAACGACTGTTTATCATCTTAGATTGCATTTTAGGAATTGTACATCTACATCACGCGGTGAACCTGAAAGGCAAACTCCTTAAGCAAGATCAACTATAAAATAAATTTAATGAATCTAACAACGCTTTGGAACCTAATGCACAACATCTAGAAGTCTAGGCTAGAGACATATTCTGGCGTCGTAAAGCCTGGTAACTGTTGATTTCACTGTTGGTTGGGTGATTCCTCCACTTTGAGACGATAAGTGTCAGTACGGACTTGTGCTCCCACGTATCGTCGAGTATATTTTGGGAGACCACAATAGTCTTAATCCTTTATCCATAGGAAGCCGTGTCTACCGCCCTATTTATCACAATGCACTGAACACAGCATTCGGGAAGATTGACTGCCGTACCGTAAAAAGTATTCTGCAGTTTTGTGATTGGTTTGGTAATCCCTCTATCTAGATTTCCAGAGTAGTCCCTTTCGTTCCTTTTCAGACTCCTTAACGGAAAAGGCCCATCTAAGCACTTGTCACTTCAGGCTCATTAAAAATCGAAGGCGACTAGAGTCATCTTTTTTTTTTTCTCGACTCTTAAAAATTGAAAAAGCAAGTTGTGTCAAAGCATCTAAAATTCATCTAATTTGGAAACATACTTCCCCTTTATTTTTAGTTCATCGAGTAATCCGAAATCGTGGAAGAAAGTCAATTGAAACCCCGTCGTTCGCGGAGGCTTATGAGTCAACCGTCTTTGTCTTCGGAATCGAAACTATTACGGACAAAGCGAACTCATTTAACCGGTTCCAAATCTCCTGGTAAAGTTAGAACAAGTGTTCCAACACCATCAGAGACTCCGGTTACTCCAAACATTTCTGGTATCCCTGCCTTTACAGAAGAAGTTTAGCAGCCACTGAGGGACAGTAGATCTGATCCTAGTTTGAAGGTAAACACTTGTGTTACTGAACCAGTTTCATCTACAACCAGTTCAGAGAGTGTTATTCCCCAAACATCTGTCACTGCAAATTCCATACCTTCTTCGACACCAGAAATATTTTACGGACTTGACGGTCTACCTCTTCCACCTGGTCTGATTGTTATAGAAGAGATTGTGGAGGATCCTACATCTAGTACTCCATCGCAATTTGGAGTTGGGATCACTCTGTATCCTTCTTCATCAGAAATTAGTCTACCGCCATCGGAAGCTCCTGTAGAATCGCTAGGTAATCTTTTGGATAGACTAGAAATGTCTGAACAACTGTCGACATCTAGGACTGTGTCATCCGACACAGCGACGGCAGAACTTCTTGCTGCCACTCCAACAACGTTTGCCGGTATACCATCTGTCTCGACTAGCTCTCAATCGTTAGAAGGGGCACACTCAGGGGCTATTTCGACAGTATGGTCCGTTCCTGTTTGTTCATCCGGAATAGTATCTGGAAACTCTTATGTTAAGTCTCAACAAATTGATCCTTCAGGATGTCAATTTGGGCAGTCTGGTCCTCAAGGGAAAACAATTCCTTTAAGTACCAGATTACCGCCATATGGGGGGAAGTATACCCTTTCATTGTCTCCTCCGGGAGGACAACCATATGGGAGTTCACAACAAAATTCAGGTTATGCTGGAACTACATCTAGCGGTTGGGTGTCAATACTACCTCAACAACCAAGAATTGTATATTCAATGCAACAATGTTTACCTATGTCAAATATACCAACTACGGTAGCTATTGTGACGGTGTCGCAAGTACAAGCGCTACCTGTTGTATGCCAACCTCAGTCTCAGGTTGTAATGCAACAACCTCTTAACCCTGTGACTCAACCACAATCACCGACTAGTGGAATGACACAGGCCCAAACGGGTACAATTACCCCTTATCTTGGTCAAACAGTTAGTATCGGGCAACAACACATGGCTTCACAACCTTGGCTGGTGCAATACCAACAACCGCAATTCCAACAAGTATACCAAGGATTATGAGCAACAAATCTTTGCAAATAGTGGGCAGTCGTATATTCAAAACGGTCAAAATCAACCATTATATGATGGTTATGCCCACCAACCTTACCAAAGTTACCAACATCAAATTCATTATGCTGGTATGCAAAGACCAACTGCTCAGGCGATTCCATCTTATCCTGGGTATGCTTCGCCTAACCTGAATCAACAGTTACCCTTCGTGGTGACTTTAGAGTTACCGGATCTAAATCGGTTAACAAATGATCCAATCGCTTACGCCCCTTGGTGGCTAGCGATTCCGCATAAACTTCCATCAGATATTCCTAAATTTAATGGAAATCCGAGTGAAGATCCATCGAATCATGTGATGACCTTTCATCTGTGGTGTTCATCAAACACCCTAAACGATGATTTGATTAGGCTTCGCTTTTTTTAGAGGACGTTAACTGGTCCGGCAGAAAAATGGTATATTGAATTGCCCAGAGCTTCGTTTGACAACTTCAGTACCCTAGCCACAACCTTTTTAACCCATTTTCAGTTATCGATAAGGTACGAAACGGGAACAGAACTTCTTACCAATTTCAAAAAAACAACGGCCACTCACATATCTGATCATATTCATGAGTGGCGACGTCGTCGTAGAATGGTAAAAATGTATGTTTTTTATCAGTTGTTAGCTGAATGGTTTATTAAGTCATTATTACCTTCCATTACAAAAGATGTGGCAAAGGGAGGAGTTGTCACTGAAGAGCAAGTTATTGCTCATGCACAATATATAGACTTGATCTATACTCAGTCTGGCATGCTCTACGATAAAATATCTAATGCTCCTAGACCAGAATTTTCCATTCCTCCCCCTCCTAAATCAAACAAAGACTCTCATGCCGGCGATGGCGTGATTGGTACGACAAGCACGAAATCGACAAAGGCTACATCTAAAAAGGCCCGTAAGATTTCTGGTCAAAATGCAAATGAGCAACTTCTCGCCTCGGAAGTAAATGTCGTCTCGACTGACAAAGGAAAAGAAACCAAGAAACCAGGAGGCAAGAAGAAAAAGAAATGGAGAAAGAAGAAGCAGGATGCGTCATCTCCTGAAAAACCTTCTGCAACCCCTCCTGGGCAAAGGAAACCCCCTACGGGGTGTCAGATATGCGATGAGGATCATCGGATGAGATATTGTCCACATAAAGCTGAAGTTAAAAAACTCTTTAAGAGTTCAAAAACCTCAGCGGTATTGACTAATCCATTTCCAAACCCGGGAACCAAACTAGTTGCTAATCAAAATGCTTCCCGATCCCAAGTGCTTATGTTTTCTATCTCAAAGCAGCAAAATGATGCTTTGACAAGGAATAAAGATTACGGGAATCCACAACTGTCGAATAACAAGGATAATGAACAACCTAGTACTTCGACAACAACTTTGAGCGAAGTTGTGCCACCCATCATTCCTGAACCAATGATAAAGATTCCAAAGGGAGTAGTACACAAATCGACATTTAATCCTCATGCCAAAGTAGCACAAAATTATAATATAGTAGAGGACCTGGCCCAATCGCCGTCCGCTATGTCGACACTTGAGGTACCGCAAAATTGCCTCTCCCAAAAGCAGGATCTATTATCAGTAATAGGTGGGATTGACCCAACGGATTCCAATCTTGTATCCTTTAATCACAAAGGATATGACCCTCAATTACCAGCTCAACTAGCTTTCCTTATTCAAGTGAAATCCCTTAACAAAACTATTCATCGAACAATTATTGATGAGGGGGCATCTACATGTATTATGTCGTTGAGTTACTGGAAAAATTTAGGCTCACCACCCTTGTCGCGATCATCAACAATGTTAAAAGCATTTGATGGACGATCATACACTCCATACGGGATTTTAAGTAACTTGCAAGTTGAACTAGGGGCAAAACAGTAGAAATTGATGTTGAAGTAATCGACAGAAACCTCGATTACAACATCCTACTGGGAAGGCCCTAGATATATGCCGTGGTGGCAGTTGTGTCAACCTACTTCAGGACGATTACATTTCCCTTTCAAGGAGGAATTACAATCTTCAACCAACAAACATTTCTCCCCAACAATTCACAAGTTAAGGGAAGCATTCCAATGATCCATGGAAGTAATAATTCGCTTCAAAATATTGGAGTAGGTCTCCTAAAAGACCCTGCCTTAATGGGTACTTTTTCCCTACCACCTCCGAGTAATCTAGCGGAAGTGGCCACAGTGGAAACCTGCAATATGAAATCTTCTATACATAATGGATTCGGAAGATTCCTAAACATTTTGTCAGCATGGATCATCGCCATTTTAGAAATATTGTAGCAATCAATTTTCTTGGCCTGGGGGGCAAACCCAAATCAATGCTCATCGAGTGTTTGGATAGATAGGTCTAAGGAATATGGTACCTCTTCAGATCCTTGGTTGCATGTACATTCTACAGACAAAGGAATCATTCAGTCAATGATGTTAGGAGAGGCACCATGGGAAGATTACCACCATCATTCCCATCTCCTCGATTACAACGAAGATTATTCCAATGACCTTAATCATCCTTCAGTTTTTGATTTTCTATGAAATACTGTAAATACGGTGGATTATGAGGATGGTTCTTATCTCATGTCGACGTCGTTAAAAAATGAAACAAGGAGTCATGAGGATAGTTCTCTTACTGTGTCAACCTCATTAAAAAATGAAACAAATCCCTTTCCAAATCTAAAAAGTAAACCTTCATTCCAACCACCGAGTTGAATGCAATGAAGCTTGGGGGGCATGCACCTCGATTTGCGTTATTATGCTAGGGGCATGCATACTTATCACAACCAGTGTTACTGCAGGGTTCAAGCACGTTAAAAATAAACCCGCCATGAGTAGTGTTACTGCAGGGTTCAAGCTCGTTAAAAAATAAACCCGCATCGAGCAGTTTTAACGCGGACTTCATGATCGTTAAAAAATAAACATAAGCAATGAGCAAATGTTTCCCCCAGTGTATAAGCTCATTAAAAAATGAACCAATTTCTCATAAATAACCATCGTGAATGTAGTACTTCAGCCTTTGAAGCCTTGGTCGTGTTCTCATCATCACCTCCACTTTGTATTGGCCGATCATTCACCTCCACTTGATTGTTTACCCCTTTTGAGGAATAGCTGCGAAGAGTGATTCTATTAGCCATCCTTGTAACACTGCCATGATTGGGAAATTCCAAACCTTACCTGGAATCAGCTGCTACCCGAATTTATCACTCGTTCCTCAAAAAACGAGTCTCCTTTAAGCTCTTTTCAGCTGACTCGTAAAATATGAAAAGATTGCTGAGCCATTGGCCTCTCCAGCTCGTTAAAGTGACTGGAAGTGCTATCCCTCCTCTATATTTTAATCTTTTTGGACCTAAGGGATTATTACACAAAAATATTGAGCGCTTGTTTTGTTCGGCTCGTTAAAAGTACCGAAAATTCATCCCTTCTGTATTGTTTTATACTTTTTCGGACTTAAGGGATTAGATGATGAAAAAGGATTTTTGGAGTTTTCTTTACGTCCCTTTTCAGAATCTCTAAAATTGAAAAGTACCGAGTTATCTTTGTCGTTAAACTTGTTAAAACCTAATAGCGACAAACTTGTCCATAATAGACAAGAACGAGTTTCACTATTGCTAGGCTCGTTAAAACATAGCGATGGGTTTGCCCAAAGGGAAAATTATAGAACAAGCATATGTTATCCTCCTCAAGCTTGACAAAAATAAAGAGGTACTGGTCAGCAATGACTAGGAAAAAATTGGGAAGAAAACTTGAAGAAACTTTGTTCGTAGCAAGTCGCTCTTAAACATGACACTTTCACTCCGCATCCAAGTCGGGTTGCGTTGTTTCATTCACCGGTCACATCACCATGGTCACATCACACCATCCACATTTGGGGTCAATGCTACCAATCCATAATGTCAGTGTCGCCGATATGTTCAAGAGAAGTCGCTCAGAGAATTCACCTGTGTCTCACCCACTGCAATACATTTACGCTCCATTCTTTCATGACCGCCACCCTGAACCTTATATCACTAGATCATTTTCACCTCCATTAAAATCATTTGCTCCATTCTGTGTCGTTGATGTGGGATTCATCAAGGCCCTCCTATGACGGATCGCTTCTTGTCGACATCAGATCATTATCCAAGAAGTCGATCTAGGAACAACCCTTTCAGTACTTTGAAGCTTGCATGCCTCAATGGCAAGTTTCTCACTTCCGGCGACAGGTTTACATCAATGGCCTTTGACCGAAAGATTTTCCGTGGTGTTTGACGCCAAGTCCCTTATTCACACCACGTGAATTGTACTACAGTACCTTGAGGATCATTATCATTATCGGTAATTCCTCTCGCGCATGTTAACAACTTACATCATTGGCTGGTAATCAGGCGATGTCTTTCCATGTTCGACTCCAGAACATCTCTCACATGGATCGACTTGTACTTCGAGTGAAGATCGAACGAGATTGAAGACCCCGGATCTAGTTTCATCCATCTGGGCTGTGATATATATTCAGGAAAATGAAGACATCAAATGTACATCATTTTTGCACAGATAATCATCCAATCTAAGGGATGATGTCTCTACCAGAATCATCAGTCTACACTCAGACGATTGTCTGTCCTATGTACATGAAAATGAATTTATAAAGTTGAGCATGGGAATGCCCGCCTCAACTAGATCATGAAAATATTATGAAGATAATGTATTGTATTGTATCTTATTACAGGTCTCCTTGCAGCTTGAAAGAACTTCGGATCCTCATGATAAAGCATTTCACCCGACATCAAAAAAGATTAACGACCTCATGCTTTAGGGGGCAACTGTTATAGAAATTTTTGGGCACTGCAACCCCAAGCATAAATGTCCATAAACTAAGGGCTCCTAAGTCCCTAAAGGTGTTGTTCCAACCCCTAAAAGAACAAGGTCAACTGATTACAACTCCTCCGAGAAGTTCTCCATGAAAAAACACTCAGAACTGGTCAAAACTGAACCATTTCACCTGCTCCACAGGCAAAGTGCATTGTATCTCACCTAAATACACATAGTAGGTGCATTGCATTTCAAAAATCCCTTTTATGGGGTGCGATGGGTGAGAAGGGACAAATGGAAGTGTTAATCCACGAGGTGGAGAAGCATGGAATCTTCCAGAAACTTGTCCTGTGACACTTGCCTCTCTAAATTCGACCAGGGATGAGTAAGAGATCATCAATCTCCAAGTGGAAGCAAGAATTATCAGAGGGAAGACACTAATCGAATCACAAGCTGACTCATCTCCCTTGCAGACATCTATATATGGATCCCTCATCCCAGAGATCCAGAGGCTGGAATTTTGCATCTTGTAAGGAATTGTTGTTGGTTTCTTGAAGCAACATCATAGTGTTTGGTGATCTAAGCTTTTCATGAGGTGAAGAAGGGCTTCTTGCTGAGAGGATGATGCTGGGTCAGAATAGTTGGTAACTCTCTTGGCTCTTTCTTGATTATCAATAAAGCTATTCAAGTTTTCCTCCATACTCTTGTGTGATTTGTGTTCTATGCATTTGTATGGTCAATTTACATCTGATCCTAGATTGTTTATGATAATAGATCCATGTTCTCGTATAGTGTTATGCTGCTTTGATTTTACAGGTACTCTGTGAAGCTGGGTATACAAGAAAGCAAGTAGCAAAGGACTATCAGAAGAGAGAGGAATCGGGCAAGGAACCAAGCGCAAGACAAAGGTTGGTCTCCTTTATTCTTGTCTCATCTATCTTTCATAAAGGAAAACGAAAGTAGTTTTACTTTGTTTGTTTCTAAGGTAGCTACCACCCTTAGTGGGATTAGCAGTTCTACATAGACACTATTCCCGGTAACAAGATCTTCGCATGGAGACCTCCCAACTCTATCTGAACTATTGTAAGATCGACAACGCATTGAGCAGCTACCTATTGTATCTCCTGCATGCACTGTTCAGAGACTGTTGTATCTGAGCTGCTTCCTTGTATCTGCTCCTACTTGCCCTACATATGTTTATAGTTCGGCACCTCCTTTCAGCTACCTGGAGCACTAAGACTGTGCTTTGGTGGGCTGGTGAGATAGCCAGGCCACCTGTGTATGGCTTCAACCAGCAGCCATTCACTCTTTGTGGGAAAGGTTCTCCATTTAACTTTACCAACTACACCATGCCTCCATTTATGACTTCCTTAATAACATATGGTCCTAGCCAATGCATTCTAAATTTTCGTAGGGATTTATCAAACTTACTATAATACAATAACACCAAATCGTTCACCTTGAAGGTGTGCAACTTAATATGATGATCGTGCTAGGCCTTTTCGCGTTGCTTTTGTACCTGTTGCTGAAAGCTAGCCAGAAATTGTTCTTCCTCTAGTTCTTCCAACTGAGCGAGTCTTTCCTCTAGGGCTCCGCATTCCGTCATACCTATGAGTGCTGCTATGTACAGACTAGGCATGATGTATTCCGTCAGCATTACGACTTCCACTCCATATACCAGCTGGAAAGGTGTCTGTTCCATCAGTTTCTTGCATGTTGTCCTATAAGCCCATAATATTGCAGGTAGGCGCGGGTCACAATCACTTCGTTGCATGTTGCATGCTTTGCTCATTGCGGTCTCCAGTACTTTGTTAAATGCTTCCATCATCCCGTTTTCTTGTGGGTGATACAATGTGCTTTTCTGATGATACACCTAAAACTCTTATGTCAGCACGTTGATCATCTCGTTTAGGAAATGTGTACCGCGGTCACTCATCAAGATATTCGGACATCCAAAATGTGTCAATACATGTCCAAACAGAAACTTCGTGGCTGTGGTAGTCGTGCAATATTTTATCGACTGTGCTTCTACCTAACAAGTTAAGTATTCTATCGCAGTGATAATATATCTCGTGCCTATTTTTCCTCGAGGTTTGGTAGGTCCTACAAAGTCGATCACCCAATTTTCAAATGGTTTTAGTGTCATTTGCAGATTCAAAGGCATCTCGTCCCTCCGCGATGGTTTACCTATTCTTTAACATACATCACAAGCCTTGCAATGTGCTTTTGAATCATGATTAAGGATCGGCCACCACAACCCTGCAAGGAGAATCTTCTATGTGGCCGCTCTCCCTACATAATGTCCTCCTAGAGTGCCACCATGCACGTCTACAAGGATATGGCTTCTTTCAAATTCAGGTACATACCTTCACAGTATCTCATCATTGCCCATATTATATAAGTGCCCCACAATGGTAGAGAAATCTGCCGTGTGCACCACTAGTTCCTTCTTCTGCTGGACGGAGTGCTCTTTCGGTGCAGTTCTAGTCATAAGAAAGTGGATTATATCTTCAAAATGTCCATCCGCTACATGCATGGAAAAGAGATATGCGTTAATTAATCCTTCCTCCAGACTAGTAGGTTCCTCTTCTACATTAATGCATGACAGGTGATCTGGTCCTACGTTCAATTGTCTAGGTTTCAAAACAACTTCAAAATCATATTCTTGGAACAATAAAAGCCATATGCATATGCACCCCCAAAACGCAGGCTTATTGACCAAGTATTTCAGCATGGAGTGATCTGTATAAATTTTGAAGTGTCCCCCTATCAAGTAGTGTCGATATTTCTTGAGTGCATATGCCATATCCAGTCCCTCGCATTTAGTGGTGGAATAGTTCTTTTCTGCTTTAGACAATATGCAACTCACGAACGCGATAAGGTGTTCCAAACCCTCTCCACCATCCTATGTTAGTACCACTCCCAGAGCTATACACGATGCATTAACATGAACATGAAACTCCTTGTCCAAGATCTGGAAGACTAACATTGATGGAGTGACCATTTTTTCTTTCAATACATCGACGTTTTTCTTACAGCCATCGTTCCAACAGAAAGTGACATATTTTTCAACAGCTTTTCCATCAGCACACTGATCTGGGCATAGATTTTGATGAACTTCCTGTAGTACCCCATATGTCCCAGGGTAGCACACAGCTGTTTCACACTCTATGGTACTTCTAAATTCAAAATCACTACGATCTTCGCAGGACCTACCATCAGTCCCTGTCTGCAAACCACATGTCCGAACAGGTTCCCGAAAGGAACAAGGAACGTACACTTCTTGAGGTTAAGCACGATTTGGTATCTTCGACAAGTATCCAAAATCAAGTGTAAGCTTGCTACAGGGTGCTTAACCAGCCCAAATATAGTCCAATCATCAAAATAAACTTCCAAGAACTCGTGAATATGTTCCTTAAATGTTGCAACAACCACGCTCGAAAAGATGGTCGGCGCATTCGTCAACCCTAATGGCATGATAATGTATTGAATGCAACCCCACACAGTCGTGAAGGTTGTCTTGCTCCTATCTTTTGCCACGAATTTGATCTGGTGGTACCTTGAGAACCCATCAGTGAAAGAATATGCTTCCTACCCACTGACACTGTCTAAGACCTCATCTGTGAACGAAGTTGGGAATAGATCATGCACACAAGCGTCATCCAATTTTCTGAGATCTATGTATATTGTTATTCTGTCCTTCTTCTTCTTCTCCTGCACCACCATTAGACTTACCCAATCAGATTCTTCCACCAGCTCAATGATTCCTGCTACGAGCATTTTGTCTAGTTCTACGCGGACCTTCTCCTTGTATTTTGGATTTAAGCGGTAAGGCCTCTACATAATTGGCTTCACATCAGGTTTTAACGTGATCCTCATCATTCCTAAATCTCCAAAGATTTCCTTTAAATCTGTAAACTTGGTTGGGAATAAGTCCTGGTACTCATAGAGTAACTCAGTGACCTTATCCACCATCGCGTCATCCCAATAGTCACCAAGCATTGCAAACTTAAGTTCGGCCTCCATACCAATTTTCACTTGATTTGTTTTTACTGGAACGATGATGTCTGAGTTCTCAATCTATGGTCCTTGAACCTCATGATGGCATTCTGTTTCTGGAATGTTAATTTTCCACATATTTCCGTCTTCTTCTTCAACACTTACATTATAACATTCAAGTGCGCAGCTCAACTGAGTAGCCCATTTAGGCTGAATCGATTCTACTGGCTCCTGTGGTATCCAGAGGATAGTTTCCTTTACCTCTTGTAGCACTTCATCAATGTTGTCCCACCATATATCCTCAAAACTGAAGCTCATCATGAACCCTTCATGCAAGATGTCCCATTCACTTGTCCCATGGCGAAGCTACATCTCTATATACAAATTAATGGGTATAACATCTAGGGTATGAGAGAACAGGTGCACCCATTGAGGTTGTAGTTTTTCTCCATAGACCTTCGTCCATTTGGCTAGGTGTGTGTGTGGATCATCATGTCCATCATACTTGTATGCTAGTCGCATCTTAGGCTTCCCAAACCGTGTGTGCATCATTCTCCTGCATTTTTGCTAGTCCTCAAAGATCCCTTTGTGCGTACCCCACCATCCTGCGGGCATAGTGCACAGTACCCAATTCAACGCCTCAAAACGTTGCTTTTTTGGCACCTCCCTTTCAGACTTATCTAGGAAAGTATCTACCTCATTTAACCCATCATAAGTAGGCAGATCCCTCACCTCTGTCGATACGCAGTGTAGTGATCTTGTCATCATATTACATTTTAGCATGGTTACCTCATGTAATCAATTCTGCCATCGTTTTATCTCCTCATCAGAATCTGACGTATAGGAGCTTTCGCACTCCCATGAGATCCGTCCATCCATGGTGGGATTTACCCAGTCTTGTTCTCGCTCAGTTATTTTGTAGATGCAATCCAAGTCATCATCACTTTCATAGTAGAGCACCACTCTGTATAGCGTGATCCTTATTCATGGTCCAAGCGTATAACTATGCGTAGATACTACTTCTCAAAAATCATCTTGCATGTTGGCTTAGTGGGGCCTGAAGCAGGTTCAAAGGTGATTTAGCCAAGCAAATCCCAGTACTACTAGCCCTTTCAGCAATAGTCCGAGGAGTGTGGACTAAGGTCTCACCCAAAGTAGTATGGGAGGTTTCTAAAATCAGGTTTCTGCACCCTAGGGATGTCTGATATGTTGGGATTGGTACGTGGTCCAACATTCACGCTCATTGTGCTACGCGCACCAGTGGGCACCTCGCAGCCTATGATGCTATCTTCATGAAATCCTAGTTGCAGCACGATCCTTGTTATTTACCCAAGTCTTTCCTAAATATGCACTATTATCTAATTACTTGTATTATTTTCATATATAAGTATTTTGAACCATACAAGCATTTACTCAACTACACGTAGTAAATAAACAGAGTAAAAGTAATGCATAAGAACAGAATAATGAATCAAGACTAGATGCACAAAATTAGGATAAACTTCTCTTTATTAGCTTTATGTCCTAATTACAGACTCGACTCTGCTTTGCGCACTCAGCTATAGGGGTCTGCGTGCTCAGTTATGGACTCTACTAGGCCTCTGCACACTCAGCTGCAGAGCCTCTTCCTACTACTACAACCCAAGACACTTAGAATTCTACTCTAAGCTTGAACCATTCCTTCGTTAGTCACTTTATATTCTGCTCTCTTTACAACTTAGAGCCCCACTCTATATATACAATCCCATGGTCTTCGGACCATGGGTAGGCTGACATGAACTTACATTACATTACATTACTTTAGGGTGGACATCCCTATGACTTAATCTCTACTTTTCATTCTATGCTCGTAATTCATGGAGTTTTACAACAACTTTGACCAAAACTTTGGCTTTGAGCCCAAAAACCTATTGTGGGGGGATTCCATGCCCAACAGGACCTCAACACAATCATCGTGGCTCATCCTGAGTCACTTCACTGGTGTAGTGATCTTGGTACAGAGCCCTTCCAACCGATCTTGCATTGCGCGAAGGTCTGCACCGCACTGTTCTGCAGTCTGTTGGATCTGCTCCACTCTTTTAGCTGAATTCTCGCTGTTAGGGGGAAATCCCTGTCTTAAGGTAAGAATCACCTTCCTCTGTGTGAGCATTCCTTTGATGTCTATACTGATGAGGAAGACCTCATCAATCCAAGGCTGGACGTGTGCTTTAAGGACTGCCTCTTTCTACTGCGCGAAATCCACCAATTCCTTCAACCCCTTTGCCTGTTGTAGCTTCGTAAGCCATTGGGTCATGACAACTATCTGTGCCATTATACGCGCACTATCATACTGAACTTGAAGCTCCCATGCCTACGTTTCTAGGTGCTATTAGTGGGGTTCCTCCTGTAATGAAGTGAGGACTGTGAAGCATTCTTCCAACATAGCGGTGTGGTTCTGTATTGCCTGTCTTATTTCTTCCAGCCCTTTTTTAATAGTGCCAATGCACTATTCCCCAACTTCTGATGGAATAGAGGACTGCACCTTTAATCGTAGCTCAACAATCTGAAGGTTGAGGTCCAGCCGTGATCTGAAAATGGGGCACTAAAGGCTTCTTGTCTAGCTTCAAGAACCTCTCCGACTTCCAAAGCTTAAATGTTCCCAAGACCTTATGATTAACCAATTGTGGAATTAATAATGTGCTTGAAAATAGGTGTATGCTTATGTTTATTTTTAAACTATTCAAATGCCTTAAGTTCTTTGTTTATGCTGATATGTGAATACATGTAATAGTAAAATAGTACAACAAATAACAAACACATAAGACAACAATTTAATTAGGAGTTCACCCAAAACTCTTATGCTACATCTCCATGAGTTCTAGTCAACTCAACGAAGCTCTCTAGATTATGGCATAAGTTCTTTACCAGCTCCACACTCAACTCCACTGGTTTACACAAAACAAAATGGGCTTAGGACACCATCTTATCCTTGGCTCTGAAGCTCTTTAGCTTTCTGGCTCTGGCTCTCAGTTTGGCTCTCAATCTTGCTCTGGCTCTTGGTTGTAGCTCTTGGCTCTGGATCTTGGCTCTCGGCTCTAGCTCTTGGCTCTGGATCTTGGCTCTCGGCTCTTGGCTCTAGCTCTGTGAGGTATCAGTAGTTCACTTGACCTTCAAGTAGCTATCTCAGCAACTTTTAGCTCTCTGGTTTTTTGCTCAACCTCCAAGTGACTCCAAAAACACCCTTAGCTGCCTGTGCTTCCCACTACCTCGTCAATTGAGTTCTCTGGCATTCTTGAGGCATCCTTCCAACTCTACGGATTCACCAGCCGTTTCTCTGCATGTATTCATTCCTCTACAGCTTTGCGGCTTCTTCTGCTCCTTGTCTCTTCGACTGGCCATCTGGCTTTATGGCTTTGTGGCTCTCTCTGCATCACAAACGCATCATTGTCTATAAAACACCTGCTTGCAGCATAGCACAATGATCAGGGGCAGTTACAAAGGAATTGGAGCCTTAAAAATATGAAAATGGAACAAAATTCCAATACACATAGTTTTACCGGAAATACACTATCGGGCGCAAAATCCTAGAGTTTAAATTCTATGAAATCACGCTCATAATCCCTATTTTCTCTACCCTTTTATGGCTGTTGAAAGCCCATTATTGATCTGCATGATCTCTGATCCAACGGATAATAGCCATTTCGGGTGGTTAATGTGCCCAGAGATTACCTGCCCGAGAAGGCTATTTTCTCTCTCCTGCACCATACCACGTGTCGGCCAGTGTATGGGATCGGGAGGAGTCCGTCCAATACCACTTACTGCCTAAGGCCCGCCTAAAATCTTGCTTACCACAAAACTCAAATAACCCAAAGCTACATCTACAAACCTTTCAGGTCCACCTTCGGTCGCAATAATGCTATCACATCGTCGCATGGCCAAAACCCAAATACATGGGAATACATTGAAATTTCAAAATTCCTGGATTTCAAATTCTATGAAATTAGGTCTATAAACCCTATCCGGTCCATGCCCTTATCGCTAATCACAATCGCACTATTTCAAAAGCCCTTTGTATTGGGGATCACCGATCTCGAGCATCGATTAAATCCCAAGCGTTGATCCCTTTTACCGATTCAATGGCTGAGATCGCACGTCACTATCAACATATTGCATTCACTACGGCCCAGGGGTTCTTCCCTTATACCATGGCATATGCCGACATGGATCCACCGATGTTGATATTGCAATCGTTCCATCGCATATCGCATATCACTTAGTCGCATGTCACTATGCCTGGGGTCCCGATATCGGGTGAAGGCCTACCTCTAATGTGATAAGTCAGAGGTTGCAATCGGAGGTTCCTTCCACCCTTGCCTTAAGTCATCTGCTTAACCCTTCTAATGTGATTTTCCTTTATAAGGCCTTTTATGCCATTTTTGGAAGAATTTCCCTCCTTTTCAAAGGAACAAAGGCAAGCTTATTTTTGCGATAACTTCATCATCCAAAGTCAATTTTAGACCATTCAAGTTGTAGTAGATTCAAAATGAAAAGATATCTGCAATGGGACTATTTCCAAGAGCATCCTTGGACTTTCATTTTCCTCTGTGAGGAATACTTTATACTTAGAAGTCTATCTAAGATCCATTTTGGACCATGTCTTCCCACTAAAAGAACTTTTGGTCTCCAAAATACTGACATACTGATCCGAATAGTATATGAGAGTAACAACACCCTCTTCTCTTAGACTCCATACACTTTCTTTGCATGGTGCCTCTGAGCCAAAGCCTTTGACCACTTTCCTTCCTGGATGTGCTAGTCCTCCTGGGAAGAACTATTTTCTTCCTTGACTTCATGTAGAACTCCTGTTGAGATGGTCACAGAAGGTAGTTTGAACTTCTTTGCCTTGATTATTGATCCAAGGTGGCTCAAACAAATGTGAAGTGACATCTGCTTCACAAAACTTTCATTTGTACCTATTTGAAAAGTTGTCAATGACAATTGTTAACAACAATAGAAATACAGACAACAACTGTATGGACTAAACTCCTACTTCAACAAAAGAAATAGATTTTCACATCTTGTGAACACCTCCATGTTCTGCATATAAATGATGGACTAGATAACAAGCCCACAAAACATGCCTTTAAAACAAATGACCCTTCAAGTCAAGCATGTAGAAAAAGACCATTAGGACTCCTTTTCAAAAGATGAAACACTTCATTATTATCTCCATCTTGGAGACCAAATCAACTTTTCCCAAGTCAATATTGCATGCATGTTTACAAAAAAGAAATCAACCCCAAATCAATTACACATACATGTTCAAATACAAGGAAAACATCAACATCCCTGTGTTCATGCACATCATTCTCATGCATGCAATTCATCCTTCAACTTTTGCTTAAGCACACTGTAATTTCGACGTTGAAATGAACATAATGTTGTAGCAACAAAGCAAGTCTCTTACTCAACTTTTTCCATTCACTTTCTTGGTAAAAACCTGCAACTTGCATCCCGTTAACAAAGAAATGCAAATAGATGTAGCAATAGACATGCAGTCTTCATTGGATAAGAACTCTAGCCATTTCTTACCAATCCATGTGTTATAGACATTTTTGTGCCTTACAGCTCCAAGCATGAAATGTCCATAAACCAAGGGCTCCTAAGTCCCTAAAATTGTTGTTCTAACCCCTAAAGGAACAAGGTCAACAAATTACAGCTTCTCCCAGAAGTTCTCCACCAGAAACTGCTCAGAATAAGTCAAAACAGGATCATTTCAACTGCTCCACTGGCTAAGTGCATTGCATAGCACCTAAATACACTAGCTAGGTGCGTTGCAACGCACCTAAATGCACTATGAGGGTGCGTTGGGCGAGAAATGACAAATGGCAGTGTCATTCCGCGAGGTGGAGAGACAATGGAAGCTTCAAGAATCTTCTCCTATGACACTTGCCTCACTGAATTCGACCAAGGATGAGTAAGAGGCCTTCAGTCTCCAAGTGGAAGCAAGAATTGATAGAGAGAAGACACTACTCAAATCAAAAGCTGACTCATCCACCTTGCATACATCTATATATGGATCCCTTATCCCAGAGATCCAGAGGCTAGAATTTTGCATATTGTAAGGAATTGCTGCTGGTTTTGAGACAAATATCAGAGTATTGGGTGATTTATGCTTTGTTGGAGGTGAAGAGGGGCTTCTTTGCTGGGAGGTTGATGCTGGGTCAGGAATCATCGGTTGTAACTCCTCCTGGATCTTCTTATTTATCAATAAAAACTATTTGAGTTTTTCCTCCATGCTTTTGTATCATTGATGCTTGTTACATTTGTATGGTTAACTTAAATCTGATCCTAAGTTGTTTATGAATATAGATCCATGTCTTTGTATAGTGTTCTTCTTCTGTGATCTTACAGGTGCTTGGTCAAGCTGGGCAAGTAAGGGAGCAAGGAGCTGGAAGCTGTCAAAGAGGAGAGGGATTGGATGAAAGGATCAGCGCAAGACACAGGTTGGTTCTTTCTATTCCTCTCTGTCTATAGTTCATAAAGGAAATACAAAAGTAGTTTTTCTCTGTTTGTTTCTAAGGCAGCTGTCACACCTTAGTGGGATAGAGCAGTTCTAAATAGACACTTTTCCCGGTAACAAAATGGCGACTCCGCTGGGGAGAATTTCTAATTAGTTTGTTTGTGTATCTCTTTGTTGTTTGTTTCATAAACTTATAAGTAGCATTCGAACTGCATTTGCCATAACAAATGCAAAGTAGACATCTGTTGCTTCAATCCATTCACTGGATCTGTTTATGATTTGAACAGTTGATTCACAAATGATCTGATTGCCCTTGTGATAGCTCTTAGACCCTCCTTAGATCTACCCCTGATTGTGCATTACTGATTGCTTTTACTCGGCCAAAAACCAAAGACTAAACTACAAACTGTGACCCAGAACCTGGACAGATTCTCGTTTCTGGCCCAGCGCAGGTACTGTTAAGAGATCCTGCATTTCAACGCACTTCCCGAAAGGGCAACCTGCGCTGCAATGCAGTTTCTCTGTGTTACAGGTGCGCTGATCAGACTAGCCCTGTGTAGCTGAGGTTCTCGTGCTTCATTCTTTCCAGTTTTGTCTCTGATTTTTGTATCCTGTGATCAGTATATGTCTGTTTAAAACCCCTTTTTCTTGCTATTATTTCACCTCCTTTGTACAAAATAACTGTAGATGTTTTTGTGTGTTTGTTGAGTCGTTTACAGTTTTCCATTGCAAAAGTAGAATAGTCGTACTGTCGTCCTTTGATTTAGATCTGTCGCAAGTGTCGATTTCGATCATAGGAGAAAGTTTGATTGATGTTGATGGTCGATTATACTTTTACTATTGCCTTTGGTCTGAATTTGTGTTTTTCTAGTGTCAAAAACGAGTATTCATTTCAAAATCGTAAAGTGTCGTAATCGTCTTTATCTTTTGATTTCGAAAAGAAGCTTGTTTATGTTTGTCGCTTGAAAGCAAATTCAGATTTGTACATCAACTTTATTTTTAGCATCAATACTAAGAAAGTCGAAAACAAATACATGCATGTGCATTTGCATATTGACAGTCTGTTTGGCTTGATTTAGGAAAGTGCATTTACAGTGTGCTCTTTGCTCTTTGTGAAAAGATTGTGTCTTTCTTTTCCTCTAGTAGCTAGGATTTTCATTGCACAAAAGAGATAAAAGTTTGTTTATCATCTTTAGATTGCATTTTAGGAATTACATCTACATCTCGTGGTGAACCCAAAAGGCAAACTTCATAAGCAAGATCAACTTAAAATAAATTCAATGAATCTAACAACGCTTTGGAACTTAACACACAACATTTAGAGGTCTAGGCTAGAGACGTATTCCAGCGTCGTAAAGCCTGGTAACTGTTGTCCTCACTGATGGTTGGGTGATTCCTCCACTTTGAGATGATAAGTGCCAGTATGGACTTGTGCTCCCATGTACCGTCGAGTATATTTTGGGAGACCCCTATAGGCTTAAATCCTTTATCCATAGGAAGCCGTGTCTGCCGCCCTATCGATCGCAATGCACTGAACACAACATTCGGGAAGATTGACTGCCGTACCGTAAAAAGTATTCTGCAGTTTTGTGATTGGTTTGGTACTCCCTCTACCTAGATCTCCAGAGTAGTCCCTTTCGTTCCTTTTCAGACTCCTTAATGGAAAAGGTCCATCTGAGCACTTGTCACTTCAGGCTCATTAAAAATCGAAGGAGACTAGAGTCATCTTTTGTTTTTTCTCGACTCTTAAAAACTGAAAAAACAAGTTGTGTCAAAGCGTATAAAAAATTATTTTAAACGGAATATTCATTACCCTTTCCTACGTTGATCTTGGGTTGAGAAACTGGAGTCTACCAACCAAGGAATTTTTCTTGGAGGAAATCCTAGTCCCTTCTCCTCTTGGGGAGATGTTGGTGCGCCCCATATGGCCACATTGTCGCTTCC
The DNA here is from genome assembly GCA_031772625.1 of Pinus tabuliformis. Taxonomy (NCBI): domain Eukaryota; kingdom Viridiplantae; phylum Streptophyta; class Pinopsida; order Pinales; family Pinaceae; genus Pinus; species Pinus tabuliformis. The sequence continues at coordinate 54,214,962 of CM062815.1, forward strand.
AGGGCTGACAATTGGTTTGCCTGTATGGCTCTTCTCAACCTCTGTCGTTCAGAACACCACTATTCCTGAACAATCGAATCAGCAATTAGACGAGTCCAGAGTTGCCCACCAGCCTTCTACTTCCTCTAATTCTTCTTCTCCTCCCTCCTCTTCGCTTGATGGGGCTGGTAAAGCCAAAAGTCAAGTTCCTAAGGAGAAGAAGGAAAAGAAGAAGAAAGAGAAGAAGAAGAAGGAGCCGAAGGCAAATGGGGGAAAACGAGTGTCGTCCAACGAAAATCCACACACTGCACCGACCAGGCCTAAATCGCCATGCGTCATTTGCAAAGGAGGCCACCTTCAGAGAGATTGTCCTTGCATCCCTCGGATATTAAGGGACTGGTCTCCTAGATTGCACAACCCGGTGTCCTCAACCTCTGATGATCATGTTGAAAGCACACCGTCGACTAGTGAAAGTGAAGCCCCAGGACAAAAAGGAAAATACAGATTTCCTTGTAAACTGTGTGAAGGCGATCATGTCGTTCACCGTTGTCCCTTCTTAGACGAAGCTAAAATAGTTTCGGATGATCGTCCGGTTTCACCGTTATGACTTCCTCCTCGATATAAACAACTCTTGCCGAGTCTGTCACTAGTTGAAAATCTGGCTGGCCCGCTCACGTGGTCGGCTGAAGCACCTATCATTGAAGATAAACCATCTGGATCCATACCAGACGAAATTCAAAAGGTCGAGGCGGAAGTTGACCCGGTCTTTCCTCCAGAGGTTTCATCTTCAGATGATACAATCACTGAAGAGAACAAGGATGACACCGTCCAAATTCTTTTCATAAGCACAGACTCCAACGAACATGGGGGCAATTTACCCGTTCCTTTACCACAGGAAGGAAGTTCGTCAGAGTCGTACCAGGTCGTCTATTCGGTCCCACCTCCAAGCAACCTAGTTGTCTCCTTCGACTGGAATCAACTAGGGAGACCCCGTTTACTAGCAAGCATACCATTCCAAATTATCGTTCAAATATATAGAATGGTTATGGCTGGTACCATCATAGATGAGGGGGCTTCTGTGAGTATCCTTTCCTCAACTGCTTGGAAAGCGCTTGGTTCACCATCGCTTTTGCCTGAGATGAGAAATCTGACAGGCTTTGATAAAGGAACCAATCGACCTTTAGGGATCCTTCCCGATGTGCCCATAACATTGAGAGGGAAAACCGTTCAAATGAACGTAATGGTAGTTCAAGGACCCTTAGATTACAATCTACTCCTTGGATGAGACTATATTTATTGCATGAGAGCCATTGTCTCATCACTCTTTAGAGTAATTTGTTTTCCGCACGAAGGAAGAATGGTCAAGCTCGTGGACCAGCTTTCATTTCCCAGATCATACAGAGCAAATAGTCATATACCATCCCTGAATGGTCTTTTCATGCAATAAATGTCTCAATCTCCAGTCTGTCCTCCCGATGAGCGCGAGTAATTCGGAGGGATATGACTGAAACCCAGGGGGCATGCATCCTGGTCTGCTTCGGCAGGAAAACTTCGGGTATAGAGTAGGTTTCTGTGGGAGAATATGCCTAGTCTGTACCCCCATCCGTGATTGGAAAAGGGGGTTATTCTAGTACAGGATTCTCTTGTCAAAGTTATGTGAGTTGGCGAGCACCGCCACTCACATTTTTTTATCTCAGTAGACATCGCCAAAAAAGTGTTTTATTTACGCCGTGAATAGAACAATCTTTGGGTAACCTGTAAGAGGTATACCCTTCCTGATAAAACAAATGTTTTGTTAGCTCGAATAGAGGGTGACCTTGAAACTCTGTTTTATACCTGGGGGCATGCAAGCCTTTTGGCATGCAAGCGAAGAGCGACTATTTATTTTTTAAATTTTTAGGACCTCTAACCCTTTAAACCCGTAGGATTGGTTGTTTCCTAACTTGCATAAAGAAAGGATGTGAGGAAAAACTCTAAAAATTGTCGTTTTATATGAGACATTCTTATCATACGACTGGATTAATTGAGCAGTGTTACCGCAAGGTTCAAGCTCGTTAAAAAAAAACCTGCACCGAGCAAATGTTTCCACCCACGTTTAATCTTGTTAAAAAATGAACTATTCCCTGGTAAATAACCACCGTGAATGAAGTACTTCAGCCATTAAAGCCTTGGTCGTGTTTGCACCATCACCTCCACTTTTCCATTGGCCAATCATTCACCTCCATTTGATTGTTTACCGGTTTTGAGGAACAGCTGCGAAGAGTGATTTCACTAGCCATCCTTGTGACACTGCCGTGATTGGAAAATTCCAAACCTTACCTGGAATCAGCTGCTACCCATTTTATCACTCGTTCCTCAAAAGACGAGTCTCCTTTAAGCTCTTTTCAACTGACTCGTAAAATATGAAAAGATTTCCGAGCCATTGGCCTCTCCAGCTCGTTAAAGGGATAGGAAGTTCCATCCCTCCTCTATATTTTAATCTTTTTGGACCTGAGGGATTATTACACAAAAAGATCGAGCGCTTGTTTTGTTCGGCTCGTTAAAACTATCGAAAATTCATCCCTTCTGTATTGTTTTATACTTTTTCGGACTTAAGGGATTAGATGACGAAAAAGGAATTTTGGAGTTACATTTACGTACCTTTTCAAACTCTCTAAAAATGAAAAGGACCGAGTTATCTTTGTCGTTAAACTCGTTAAAAAGATTAATAGCGAAAAACTTGTCTTTAGACGAGAACGAGTTTCACTATCGCTAGGCTCGTTAAAACATAGCGATGGGTTTGCCCGAAGGGCAAATTATAGAACAAGCATATGTTATCCTCCTCAAGCTTGACAAAAATAAAGAGGTACTGGTCAGCAATGACTAGGGAAAAATTGGGAAGAAAAACTCAAAGAATCTTTATTGGTAGCAAGTCGCTCTTGAACATCACACTTCCACTCCGTGTCCGAGCCGGGTTGGGTTGTTTCATTCACCGGTCACATCGCCATGGTCACACCATACCATCCACATTTGGGGTTAATGCTACCAATCCATCACATCAGTGTCGCCAACATGCTCAAGAGAAGTCATCCAGAAAGGCTGCCTGTGTCCCACCCACTACCATACATTATACTCCATTCTTTCATGACCGCCACCCTGAACCGTATATCATCAGATCGTTTTCACCTCCATCAAAATCATTTGCTCTGTTCCGTGTCATTGATGTGGGATTCATTAAGGCCCTCCTATGACGGATCACTTCTTGTCGACATCAGCTCATTATCCAAGAAGTTGGTCTAGGAACACCCCATTCAGTACTTTGAAGCTTGCATACCTTAATGGCAAGTTTCTCACTTCCGGCGACAAGTTTAAATCAATGACCTTCGACCGAAAGATTTTGCGTGGTGTTCGACACCAAGTCCTTTATTCACACCACGTGAATTGTACTGCAGTACCTTGAGGATCATTATCATTATCGGTGATTCCTCTCGTGCTTGTTAACAGTTTACATCATTGACTGGTAATCAAACGATGTCTTTCCATGTTCGACTTCAAAACATTTCTCACATGGATCGACTTGTACTTAGAGTGAAGATCGGACGAGATTGAAGACCCTGGATCTAGTTTCATCCATCCGGGCTGTGATATATATTCAGGGAAATAAAGAAATTAAATGTACAGCATTGCAGCACAGATAATCATCCTACCAAAAGGATGGTGCCTCTATCAGAATCATCAGTCTACAATCAGACGATTGTCTGTCCTATGTACATGAAAATGAATTTATAAAGTTGAGCATGGGAATGCCCGCCTCAGCTAGATCATGAAAAACAGTATGAAGATAATGTATTGTATTGTATCTTATTACAGGTCTCCTCCCAGCATTGAAAGAACTTCGGATCCTCATAATAAAGCATTTCACCCGACACCAAAAGGTTAACGGCCTCATACTTTAGGGGGCAACTGTTATAGACATTTTTGTGCCTTACAGCTCCAAGCATGAAATGTCCATAAACCAAGGGCTCCTAAGTCCCTAAAAGTGTTGTTCTAACCCCTAAAGGAACAAGGTCAACAAATTACAGCTTCTCCCAGAAGTTCTCCACCAGAAACTACTCAAAATAAGTCAAAACAGGATCATTTCAGCTGCTCAACTGGCTAAGTGCGTTGCATAGCACCTAAATACACTAGCTAGGTGCATTGCAATGCACCTAAATGCACTATGAGGGTGCGTTGGGTGAGAAATGACAAATGGCAGTGTCATTCCGCGAGGTGCAGAGACAATGGAAGCTTCCAGAATCTTCTCCTATGACACTTGCCTCACTGAATTCGACCAAGGATGAGTAAGAGGCCTTCAGTCTCCAAGTGGAAGCAAGAACTGACAGAGAGAAGACACTAATCAAATCACAAGCTGACTCATCCACCTTGCATACATCTATATATGGATCCCTCATCCGAGAGATCCAAAGGTTGGAATTTTGCACATTGTAAGGAATTGTTGTTGGTTTTGAGACAAATATCAAAGTATTGGGTGATTTATGCTTTGTTGGAGGTGAAGAGGGGCTTCTTTGCTGGGAGGTTGATGTTGGGTCAGGAATCATCAGTTGTAACTCCTCCTGGATCTTCTTATTTATCAATAAAAACTATTTGAGTTTTTCCTCCATGCTTTTGTATCATTGATGCTTGTTACATTTGTATGGTTAACTTAAATCTGATCCTAAGTTGTTTATGAATATAGATCCATGTCTTTGTATAGTATTCTTCTTCTGTGATCTTACAGGTGCTTGGTGAAGCTGGGCAAGTAAGGGAGCAAGGAGCTGGGAGCTGTCAAAGAAGAGAGGGATTGGATCAAAGGATCAGCGCAAGACACAGGTTGGTTCTTTCTATTCCTCTCTGTCTATAGTTCATAAAGGAAATACAAAAGTAGTTTTTCTCTATTTGTTTCTAAGGTGGCTGTCACACCTTAGTGGGATAGAGCAGTTCTAAATAGACACTTTTCCCGGTAACACCATGTCAAAGGTCTTTCCTTTGTCTACACATCAGCATCAACATGTGAATCATCCTGAAAGACATCAATCATGGAATCTTCCTTTCCATTTCTGCTATCTTCTCTTTCCACTTTCTTCAGATTTTGTGGAAGCATTGTTGGATTCAAAGTCCAACATTTTTCAGCAATGTGTCCTTTCTTATGGCAGTAGGTGCAACACATGTGCATCCTCTTGGCAACATGATTTTCCTTGTCCAATGGACCTTTGGCTTCTTTCTTCCTTTCCTTCAAAATTTTCCTGTATGTGGCCATTCTCTTCCAACATCTAGAAACATTATGGTTATCCAAACCACAAAAGGAACATGTAATTCTTTTCCCATGCTTATGTGGAAATTTATCATGTTGAACATAATCAAAAGGAATATGATAAGAACCAAATTTATACCTTTCTCTTCCACCTCTTTTACCTTCATGAGGAGGTGAGCTGAATGAAGAAGTAGCTCCCTTTGGAACACCATCAATCTCTTCAAGGCTGTCAGAGTTTCTAAAACTCTTTGGTTCAAGTGTATGCTGATATACACCTTATTCCTACAAGGTATGCTTCACACCATTGCATTCCCCAAGAATACAATCTTCACAATCTTGAGGTAGAAGACCTGAAATGAAACTCCTTCTTAAAGTTGTTCCAATGGTCTTCATGGCAGCTTTGGAACTCTCTCCATAAGACTGTCCATAGCCAAGACCCAAATACTTAGGCCTTTCCTCAACCATTATTGGCTCAACAATACCTTGTGCATGTTTACCCGAGCCTTTCCCCCCATAGCCCATCTTGGACATTAGCTTGGAATCTATGCCTCTGGTATACTTTTCAAAAGAACCAATATAAGCATTCTTAGAAGAATTTAAAGACAAACTGGAATTGTATACCTCTTCTTCAAGCTGATACTTGACTAAGGCTTCTTTGGCAACAAAGAGTTGTGTCTCCAACTCATGCATCCTTTTCAGGTTCATATTTTCAATATGAAGTTGCCTCTCCATTTCCAACAATTTGTCAGAAAGCAACTGCTTCTTGTCCTCCACGGAATTCAACTGCTCTCTAAGTATGTTGTTCTTCCTTCCATCCTCATACATTTCTCTCACCTTGTGCATCATGATGAACAATTGTTGCTTCATGTCTCCATCAAGGAATCTTGTTATGAAGGAGGAATTTGAGGACTCACTTGTAGAAGTTGTCATTATCAAAATGCACAAAAGAACTTCAAACAAGACTATCAAAGAACTTATTCAAGCAACCTTTTGCAACAAAACTCTTGTACTTCAAGGATTGCTTTGAGGTCCTTTGGGATAAGAAGAATGTCTTTAGCCATTCTTCCTTCTTGTCATCTCCTAGACTCAGCTAACAATCGCTTTCCCTTCACCTCTACAAACTAAAATAATAGTCAGTCTCCAAACAATCATACAATTAATTAGACAATCAATCCTTGACCGCCCAATCACCTTTCAGACAAGCAATCTTTTCTCTGTCAATCAAGCATTCTGATCTGATACCACTTACATCATGATATCACCTACTTCATTGTATAACCAGTTTTGTTATAACCTTCTTTGAAGGTGGGGTTAATCAACTTTTAAGCTCTGATACCACCTGATCTGAAAATGGGGCACTAAGGGCTTCTTGTCTAGCTTACAAGAACCTCTCCCACCTCCAAAGCTTAAATGTTCCCAAGACCTTATGATTAACCAATTTTGGAATTAATAATGTGCTCGAAAATAGGTGGATTCTTATGTTTATTTTTAAACTGTTCAAATGCCTTAGGTTCTATTGTTTATGCTGATATGTGACTACATATAACAGTAAAATAGTGCAGCAAATAACAAACACATAAGACAACAATTTAATTAGGATTTCACCTAAAACTCTTCGGCTACATCTCTGTGATCTCTAGTCAACTCAACTAGGCTCTCTGGGATTATGGCATGAGTTCTTTTACAAGCTCCATGCTCAACTCCACTAGTTTACACGGAACACAATGGGCTTAGGACACCATCTTATCCCTGGTTTTGAAGCTCTCTAGCCTTCTTGGTATGGCTCTCGCTCTGGCTCTAGCTCTCATTATAGCTCTTGGCTCTTGGCTATGGCTCTGTGATCTATCAGCGGTTCACTCAACCTCCAAGCAATTATCTCAACAACTTTCAGCTCTTTGGTTTTTCGCTTGACCTCCAAGCGACTCCAAAAACTCCCTCAGCAGCTTGCACTTCCTGCTAACTCATCAATTGAGCTCTCTAGCATTCTTGAGGCATCCTTCTGGCTCTACAGCTTCCCCAACCATTTCTCTGTGTGTAATCATTCCTCTATGGCTCTGCAGCTTCTTCTTCTCCTAGTCTCTTCGATTGGCCATCTGGCTTTGTGGCTCCATGGCTCTGTCTACGTTACAAACGAATCATTGTCTGTAAAATGCCCACTTACACCGTAGCACAATGATCAGGGGTAGTTACAAAGGAATTGGGGTGGCAAAACATGAAAATGGAAAAAAATTCCAATACACAGAGTTTTACTAGAAATACACTATCGCGTGCAAAATCCCAGACTTCAAATTCTATGAAATCACACTCATAATCCCTATTGGGTCTGCCCTTTTATGGTTTTTGCAAGCCCACCATTGATCTGCATGATCTATTTTCCAATGGCTGACACCAATTTTGGGTGGTTAATGTGTGCAGAGGTTACCCACTCGAAAAGGCAATTTTCTCTCTCCTGCACCATGCCACGTGTCGGCCAGTGTATGGGATCAGGCAGAGCCTGTCCAATACCACTTACTGCCTAAGGCACACCTGCGATCCCACTTACCATGGAACTCAAATAACCCAAAGCCACATCTATAAACCTTTCGGGTCCGCCTTTGATTGCAATATCATTATCCCATCTTCGCATGGCCAAAACCCAAATACACAAGAATACATTGAAGTTTCTTAAATTCCCGAATTTCAAATTCTATGAAATCGCGTCTATAAACCCGATCAGGTCCGCAATCTGATTGCTAATCGCAATTGTGCTATGTCAACGACCCTTTGTATCGGGGATCACCGATCTCCCGACCGCCAATCAAATCCTGACCGTTGATCCCTTTTCCCGATCCGATGGCTGAGATCGCATGTCGCTGTCAGCATAGCACATTCATTACGACCCAGGGGTTCTTACCTTATACCATGGCATACACCGATGTCAATCCGCCAACACCGATATCGCAATTGCTCCATTGCATATTGCATATCGCCCAGTTGCATGTCGCTCTGCCTCGGGTCTCGACATAGGTCGAAGGCCTACCTCCGATGCGATAAGTTGGAGGTGGCAATTGGGTGTTCCTTCCGCCCTTGCCTTAAGTCATTCGCTTAACCCTTTTGATGTGATTTTCTTTTATAAGGCCTTTTATGCCATTTTTGGAAGAATTTTCCTCCTTTTCAAAGGAAAAAAGGAAAGCTTCTTTTTGCGATAACTTCATCATCAGAAGTTTGTTTTAGCCCATTCAAGTTGCAGTAGATTCAAAATGAAAATATCTTTGCAATGGGACTATTTCCAGGAGCATCTTTGTACTTTCATTTTCCTCTATGAGGAACACTTTAGACTTAGAAGTCTATCCAAGATCCATTTAGAATCAAGTTGTACCCTCGTTGCTTCCTTCTTTTCCTTGTGGAATCCACTGGCTAATTTATGGATTCGCACTCTAACTGGTAGGTTTGTCGCAATTTCTAACTCTGGGACATGGCGACATGCTCCTCTACTATTTTCTCTAGCTGCTGATTCTACGCAACCACTTCATCATGTTATAGACTAAGCTGCTCAATGTTGATTCTTTGTTCACTGAGCATCTGTACTGCGCGTCCTTCCCTAGTGTGGAGTTCTTTTTTCGCTCCGTCCTGCAGCTGATATAATGTATCCCACCGAAGGCAGCCAAGTTTAGGCCAACTCCCTTGATCCTGCACACCGTGGCTCTATCCTCCTCACTTTCTGATGTTAGCGCTCCTTCTGGCAACACTATGGTGTTAGCCATTTTTACGCACAGCAGCTGCTCCGTTGTTGATCTACCTGCAGCACCATAGGAGGCTATTGTTTCTTCTTGTGGGCCCACACCTGAAGTTCCTGTAGCTATGCCCTTATGGCCCCCAACACATTCTGTTATTCTGTCATAGCTTCCTAGAGTTCTTCCTGAGTGACCTCGCAAATTGTGTCGCTGATGTCATAGAGGTCACCCTCCATCAATGTAATTAGCTCGATGTCTAGTTTGGAAGCCTTGGCCTTCTTTCGTGGACCTGACCACTCTGTGACGTGCAGCCATTTCAGTTGGGTGGATGTTGTGCTCAGGTCCATGCCTTCTGCTGTATCTGGTCCCTATCCTGTAGACACGTTATGCCCCCCTTCCTCCTACGTCGCAGTGGCCCCTGTTGCTTGTGTTGTTGCTGCTCTTTCGGTAGCCTTTGCCTATTCTGTGGTTTCCTTGGCTGCTTCGTGGGTGGCCCTTACCTCTGCACCCACTTGTTTGTTGCGTTTCTATTGGGCCAACTGGTTGATTCGCATCTTGGTGGCATGCTTCTGCTTTTGTAGCATTGTTTTATCGTGCTCTGCCAGATTCGAGGCATGCCACTCAGGAGGCCACGAGTTGAGCATGGTGAATATGGCATCATCAATTGTGTTGAAAGGAAGCTTTGTCCAGTTCTGCGCTAGATCCTTATGCGACGTGATATACACATTGTGCATATCTACCTTGAAGTCTGCAAAGCTTCGCAGACTATTTGCATTGTGGGGGATAAGTGCGACCTTCTGTTAATCCACATTCGGACGCTTGCCTCCATGAGCACCCAAAAGATCTTAGTCTCGTGGATCCACATGGCATCCTTCGTAGCCCATAGCAACACATATTTTGCAGCCTATAGCAAGTCCTGTTCAATATGAGGGAACTGAATGTCCTCAGGCAGTTCCCTTGCCACCAATAAGATAGACATGAGAAATCACACGTAGTGGAAGGTATTTCATTGCTCATGAGCTTCCTTGCAGTTGGTTAGGAATTCCTCACAGAGGAATTCAACCCAGTTGAATTGGACCCCCTCCGTCAATTGTTCTGCCAGCCCAAGGACTGGCGCTGGTACCTCGTCCCCACGACATTTTCTCATCACCATCCCAGCCAACAGTTGGGTGGCTACACGCACCCCTTTTTCTTTAATGCTACCGATTGCATAGCTTCTCTTCTTTTTTTCCAATTTGTACTTCTTCTTTATGGCCTCTGTGAGTGCCAAATCTTCGCTTTTGCCAGCTATCTCTACGGGGTCCTTTCCCTTATAGGGAAGCTGAGAAATCCTATGGATAAGCTCTGCTGTGATGGGAATAGGCTCCTCCAGCCATAAGTATGCATCATGCACCAGGCAAAGAAGATGCCTGATGACAAAGATCATGATAGGTGCACAGTGAAAACATGGAATCCATAATAGGTGGAGTAGCCCAATCTTCGCCACACCACACAGCCATTTATGTGGCTCTAGCACTGTAACTGACCCCTCCTTGCACTGTTTCATGAGGTTCTTAGACTATAAATGTGGGAACTTTTCGTTGTCCACGAGGTCCCAGTCTTCAAATTTCATTGTGGGCACGTGACCTAGGGCCGAGCCCTCAAACAGAATTCCATTTGGGAGGAACGAGGTTTGGAGTGCACTCTTAGCAACATCTAAATCCTTAGGTACCTTAGCTTTCCCTTTCCACAGAGGAACGTACTCAAGAAGTTTTGCTGCAGTGCACACCGGCTGGATGTCTTCTTCCATTTATTCATCCACCTCTATCTCATCTATGAGAGCCTGGAGGTCCTCCTCCTCATCATCTGTCTCAAGGTTGATAGCCTTGCCCTTTTCTTCCATGGAAAGTTTACCAAACCACAGATTTTGCGGGGACATGTGGACTGGTCCCACTGCCTATTTATCCTTCTTGGGCCTCGGCGTCCGAGGTGATTTTAGAATTTCTGGTACATCCCCCACCTGCACCGTAGGGCTCTACACAACTTCCTTGGTGGTACTCTCTACAAAACCCACAACTCTCCTGGTAGTTGTCATCGTGTTCAAACTGTCTGTGGTTTTTCATGAACTTGGGGGCTCAAATATCACTTGGGTCTCAACACTCTGTGCTCTTTGTAATAGCTCAAATCTCAAATGAATAAGTGTTTTCTCGTGGCTAACCTTGGGAGTTTTATAGCGTCTTTCAAATTTGAATTTGACTATTCCCCCCACTTCTGAGTCATTAATGCATCCTTGGCAACAGATCGTCCCAAATCTAGCTCTTTATTTGTGTCTTAATTTCCCGCCACCCACTCCCTTTTGCTTTAAATTGGACATCTTGTCATGAATAGTGATGTCAATGGTTACTTCCCAGTTGACCTGCGTGGCAACGTAGCCCCCCATGCGCAGGCATGAACCTTGTACCATGTTGATTTTGAGCACACCTCCTTCATCGTGTAATTCCCAAACAAACTCTTTTAGAGTCCCGCACTGTCTTTCAACTCTTTGGAGCACTGAGACTATGCTCCCTAAGACTAATTAGGTGGTCACACCACCTGTGCGAGACTCAAACCTGCCTTCCAGCATAGCTTGCGAAAACTCCTCAATTATCTGTGCAACTACCGGTGCTGTGTGTTCTACTATATGTAGTGTGGTTGCCTGGTTACTATGTTTGGTGAGGTGCGTTCGTAGCCATGGTAACAGAGTCATAAATTTGTAGTGACATTCTCCTAACACAATGGTACAATCACTTGTATGTTGCCTTATCATCCTTTGTTTATCGATGAGACATGCATGCGTGATCTCGTTTTCCAGCCTTTTGACCTTAGTGTCCATCAAAATGCTTTTCTTCCTCAACTGTACTTGGTCCTTTTTGATTGTGTGAAGTCTAAGGTTCCCTCACTGGATGGGTTCGTGAATACTTATATTTTCTACCTCATGTAGATGTGTGATTTCTTCCTTCTGTTCATCATGCACGGTCACTACTACATGGTCCAATACGTGCAGATTCCTTTTTGTATTTTCTGCAATAAGTACTGTCTCCATTCTGTTCCACTCCTTGGGAATCGTCTATGCGTTCAAGGTTTGACACATTGTCTGGTAGGCCCATCGAACCATTGGCATGCGTAAGTCCCAATAAGTTTGTCTTTATTGGTGAACCTTGTTCAGTATTCTGCACACCCTATCAAAGGCTTCATCACAGAGAACCGATAGCGTGCGTTGCCTTTCCTTCTGCTGCACTTTTCTCTAATTTGTTAGTCTGGGGCTGGTGTGTGCTTGTGCGGGTTTTACAGCATATGTTTTTACCCATCGAGAAAGGTGGGCATGCAAATTATTTCACCCCTATTGACTGACTTCCATTTGAAGCTTGGGTTTTCCAAACCGCATGCACATCATCCTTCTACATCTGCGCCAGTCCTCGAAATTTCCTTGATGGTTACCCCACCATCGTGCGGTTGTTGTGCATAGTTCCCACTTCAGCGCATTGAACCACTATTGTTCTGGTACTACACTTTCAAATTTACTCAAAAATTCATTCACCACTATTAATCCATCCTATTTCAGCAACTCCCTTGCCTCTGTTGTTACGAAACGCAATGACCTAATCATCATCTTGCAGTTCAATGTTGTTACATCGTGCAGTTGATTCTTCCATTGCTCTATCTCTTCATCTGAATCTGAAGTGCAGGAGCTTTCGCACTCCCATGAAATCCTTCCATCTACAGTCGAATTCACCCAATCCTCTCCTTATGCATTCAAGATCATCATCACTATCGTCGTTGTACAATGGTTCAGTGTATCGCATTCCTTCGGCTGGGTCTAACGATACTACCATGCGTAGTGACTTTTTCTCAAAGGTCATTTTGCACTTCTTCAGATTTATGACTTCGTTCATATCGGTAGCCCAGTCTATTCTTAGAAGCCAAGGATAGGGATTTCTGTCATCGACAATCTCTATCACTTCAAAATCCTCATGTGCACTTGTGCCTTCAATATTGACTGTCACCCCTTGCAATATTCCCATGGGAAAAATCTTTTGTTGGTTCGCCATTCGTAACTAAATAGTGGACCACTGTAACGCAGGTTTTCCCATGCATTCCCATGTCTATTTTGGTAGTACCTTCACGTTCGAACCTAGATCTAGGATTACCTGATCCATTTCGTACTCGCCTATTTCCGTAGTCAAACTCATCTCCCTTTATGTGTTTAATGCATGCTTTCCTAGCTTTCAGACCATGCGTGTTTCTCCTGACCACACGCACCTAGTGATGAGATCCTATAGCCCTTTGACTGCCTTGCTGTCACGCAGTAGTTTCATGCATATCTCCAGAAAGGTAGTGAGAATGGAAGGATCCATCCTTGGTTCTAGTTGATCCTTACTACCTAAAGTGGAGGCCTCCGTGAAGCTCTTCTTAGCTTCCATGAATGTCTCCTTCTCGCGTTCTAAATCAAACTCGGGTTCCTTTGTAGGATACTTACAAACCCACGCGCTACCTTCTGGCTGCTTCCCTTTATCATCTCCCTTGGCCATGCCACTCTTGATAATCATGTTTACATTTGGGTCTTCTTTGCGCAGTTCGGACCTCATCATTTGTAAATTATGGGTTGGAGGGGGCTGGAGTAGCCCCTTTTCATGCATCTTTGATATCAGCGAAGGAAAATCTTCTGCCTCATGATCAAATTGATTACAGTACGAACATGATATCCTAGTTGGATTCATACAATCGTCAGTATAATGCCCTAGCCCTCCGCAATTGTAACAAATTATCTGGTCGCGACTTCTTCCTGGTCCTATTCCACCTCAACCCTGATTGTGCCCTTGAAACCCAGTGTGCGCCATCCCTGCATTTGGGTTGAGGTCTCACGTTTCAGTCTGTACCCTGTAGGCAGGAATCCAATCCATCATTAGTCAATAACTTTAGGAGGTGCGTTCGTCATGGCCTACCAACCTGCAAAAATTACAAAACAATTGTTGGGACATTTGTGTATACTTCTGCAACAGATGATGATTATCTGTGGTATGTTTTCTTCGTATCTAGCAGACTGTGCACCAAAATGCAGACGTCATGCTTAGCCCTACCTATGCGTCTGGACTTAATGGCATTGGCCCTCCCCCTACCAAGTGTTGTGGGGAAAAATTCCTATGCAGGACGATCCTATCCACCTAAGGTGTGACAGTGCCTTAGCAACAAACAGAAACAGCTATTCTAGTATTCTTCCTTTATGAATTAAGAATGAAGAGAGATGGATGGACTAACCGGTGTCTTCCATTTGTCCCTCGATCCGGTTTCTCTTCTCTTTGGGAGTTCCCAGCTACTTGCCTTCTCACTCGCCCAGCTTCAACAGGTTCCTGCAAGATGACAAGAAGAGAACACTACACAAAGACATAGATTCATATTCATAACTAGTTCAGGACTAGAAATAAACTAAACATACTAATGCAATCATACATCAAAGATACATCAGTATATAGGAGAAACCAAGATAGCTTTATTGATGAATAACAAGGTTCAGGAGGAGATACAACCAAGAGAGTTCCAATCCAGCATCTACCTCCCAGCGAATGAAATCCTTTCTTCACCTCCTTTCAAAGCATTAAGCACCCAATGATTCCAATCTGAAACCAACAGCAATTCTTTGCAATAACAAAATTCCAGCCCCTAGATCTCATGGAGGAGAGATCCATATATAGATGTTTGGAGAGAGGATGAGTCAGCTTGAGATTTGACTAGTGTCCTCTCTCTCTGTCAGTTCTTGTTTCCACTTGGAGACTAAGAGCCTCTTACTCATCACTTAGTCGAACTCAGCAAGGCAAGTGTCATGGAGGAAGATTCTGGAAGCTTCCACAGTCTTTACACCTCGCAAAAAGGACCCTTCCATTTGTCATTTCCCGCTCAGTGCACCCTGGTAGTGCTTCCACCTGTGTTGCAATGCAACTAGCCAGTGTAGCCTCTGCATTTCAACGCAGGCAGCTAGTGGAGCCTCTGAATTGATCCTGAATTGACTTGTTTTTGAGCAGTTTCTGGTGGAGAACTTCTGTGAATTGTTGTGGTTTGTTAGCCTTGTTCCTCTAGGGGTAGGAACAACATGTTTAGGGACTTTGGATCCCTTGGATTATGGACATTTCATGCTTATAGCTGTAAGGCACAAAAATGTCTATAACAGTTGCCCCCTAAAGTATGAGGCCGTTTATCGGGTGAAATGCTTTATTAGGAGGATCCGAAGTTCTTTCAATGCTGGGAGGAGACCTGTAATACAATACAATACAATACATTATTTTCATACTTTTTTCATGATCTAGCTGAGGCGGGCATTCCCATGCTCAGCTTTATAAATTCATTTTCATGTACATATAACAGACAATCGTCTGATGATAGACTGATGATTCTGATAGAGCCATCATCCTTTTGGTAGGATGATCATTTGTGCGGTAAAGCTGTACATTTCTATGTCTTTATTTTCTGAATATATATCGCAGCCCGGATGGATGAAACTAGATCCGAGGTCTTCAATCTCGTCCGATCTTCACTCTAAGTACAAGTCGATCCATGTGAGAATTGCTCTAAAGTCGAACATGGAAAGACATCGCTTGATTACCAGTCAATGATGTAAACTGTTAACAAGCGCGAGAGGAATCACCGATAATGAAGATGACCCTCAAGGTACGGCAGTACAATTCACGTGGTGTGAATAGAGGACTTGGCATCGAACACCACGCAAAATCTTTCGGTCGAAGGTCATTGATGTATACCTATCGCCGGAAGTGAGAAACTTGCCATTGAGGCATGCAAGCTTCAAAGTACTGAAGGGGGTGTTCCTAGATCAACTTCTTGGATAATGAGCTGATGTCGACAAGAAGCGATCCGTCAAAGGAGGGCCTTAATGAATCCCACATCGATGACACGGAATGGAGCTAATGATTTTGATGCAGGTAAAAATGATCTGATGACATATGATTCAGGGTGGCGGTCATGAAAGGGTATAATGTATGGTAGTGGATGGGACACAGGTGACTTCTCTGAACGACTTCTCTTGAACATATGGTGACACTTATGTGATGGATCGGTAGCATTACCCCAAATATGGATGGTATGGTGAGACCATGGTGATGTGACTGGTGAATGAAACAACCCAACCCGATTGTGGTACGGAGGAAAAGTGTCATGTTCAAGAGCGACTTGCTACCATCAAAGTTTTCTTGAGTTTCTCCCAATTCTTCCCCAGTCATTGCTGACCAGTACCTCTTTATTTTTGTCAAGCTTGAGGAGGATAACATATGCTTGTTCTATAACTTGCCCTTCGGGCAAGCCCATCGCTATGTTTTAACGAGCCTAGCGATAGTGAAACTCGTTCTCGTCTAAAGACAAGTTTGTCACTATTTCATGCATTTAACGAGTCTAACGACAAGGATAACTCGGTCCTTTTCATTTTTAGAGAGTCTGAAAAGGTACATAAAGTTAACTCCAAAAGTCCTTTTTCGTCATCTAATCCCTTAAGTCCGAAAAAGTATAAAACAATACAGAAGGGATGGATTTTCGATATCTTTAACGAGCCGAATAAAACAAGCGCTCGATCGTTTTGTGCAATAATCCCTCAGGTCCAAAACGATTAAAATCTAGAGGAGGGATAGCTCTTCCGGTCACTTTATCGAGCTGGAAGGCCAAAACTCGGCAATCTTTTCATATTTCATGAGTCAGATGAAAAGAGCTTAAAGAAGACTTGTCTTTTGAGGAACGAGTGATAAAACGGGTAGCAGCTGATTCCAGGGAAGGATTGGAAATTCCAAATCATGGCAGTGTCACAAGGATGGCTAGTGAAATCACTCTTCGCAGTTGTTCCTCAAAATGGGTAAACAATCATATGGAGGTGAATGATCGGCCAATGGAAAAGTGGAGGTGATGGGCAAACATGACCAAGGCTTTAATGGCTGATGATATTACATTCACGGTGGTTATTTACCGGAATAGTTCATTTTTTAACGAGCTTAAACGCGGGTGGAAACATTTGCTCGATCTTATGTTTATTTTTTAACGAGAATGAACTATGCGCTAAAACTGCTCGGATCTTGCGTTTATTTTTTAACGAGCATGAACTGTGTGCTAAAACTGCTCGATTAATCCAGTCATATGATAAGAATGTCTCATGTAAAATGGAAACATTTAGATTTTGCCCCACATCCTTTCTTTATGCAAGTTCGGAAACAACTAATCCTACGAGTTTAATGGGTTAGACCTACAGGTTTAAAGGGAAGGACCTAAAAATTTAAAAAATAAATAGCCGCCCCTTGCTTGCACTCCAAAAGGTTTGCATGCCCCCAGGTATAAAACAGAGTTTCAAGGTTACCCCTACTTCATCTTCCGCCAAAACATTTGTTTTACCGAGAGAGGCCTACCTCTTACAGGTTATCCAAAGATTGTTCTATTTTCACCCCAAACAAAACACTTCTTCGGCGATGTCTACCGAAATAGACAAAGGTGAGTGCCGAAACACATAACTTTGACAAGAGAATCTTATTCTAGAATAACCCCTCTTCCAACCACGGACGGGGTACAGACTAGTCATATTCTCCCGCGGAAACCTACTCTATACCCAGAGTTTTCCTGCCGAAGCAGACCAGGATGCATGCTCCCTGGGTTCCAGTCATATCCTTCCGGATTACTCGCGCTCATCAAGAGGACGGACCATGGGTTGAGACATTTCTTGAGTGAAGAGACCATTTAGAGATGGTATATGACTATTTGCGATGCGTGATCCGGGGAATGAAAGCTGGTCCACGAGCTTGACCATTCTTCCTTCATGCGGAAAACACAATACTCTAAAGAGTGATGAGACTATAGCTCTCATGCAATAAATATAGTCTCATCCAAGGAGTAGGTTATAATCCAAGGGTCCTTGAACGACCATCATGTTCATTTGAACGGTCTTCCCTTTCAATGCTATTGGCACATTGGGAAGAATCCCTAAAGGTCGACTGGTTCCTTTATCAAAGCCTATCAGATTTCTCATTTCAGGCAAAAGCGCTGGCGAACCAAGCACTTTCCAAGCAATAGAGGAAAGGATACTCACAGATGCCCCCTCATCAATGATGGTGCCAGCCATTACCATTCTGTATATTTGAACGATAATTCTGAATGGTATGCTTGCTGGCAACCGGGGTCTGCCTAGTTGGTTCCAATCGAAGGATACCACTAGGTTGCTTGGTGGTGGGACCGAATATACGGCCGGGTATGACTCTGACGAAGTTCCTTCCTGCGATAAAGGAATGGGCAAATTTCCCCCTTGTTCATCGGAGTCTATGTTGATGAAGAGAATTTGGACGGTGTCGTATTTATTCTCTTCTATGATGGTATCATTCGAGGATAGAACCTCTGAAGGCAAGACCGGGTCAACTGCCGCCTCGACCTTTTGACTTTCGTCAGGTATGGATTCGGACGGTTCATCCTCAATGATAGGTGCTTCGGCTGACCACCTGAGCGGGCCAGCCGGGTTCTCAACTGGTGAAGGACTTGGCAGGAGTTTTTGATATCCACGAGGAAGTCGCGCTGGTAAAACCAGGCGATCTTCCAAAATTCTTTTAGCCTCATCTAAGAAGGGACAACGGTGGATGGCATGGTCGCCTTCACACAGTTTGCAGGGAAATCTAGCTCTCCCTCTCTGTCCTGTGGCTTCACTTTCACTAGTTGATGGTGTGCTGTCAACATGGCTATCAGAGGTTGACGCCACCGAATTGTGCAATCGGGGAGACCAGTCCCTTAGTATCTGAGGGATGCAGGGACAATCTCTGTGGAAGTGGTCTCCCTTGCATATGACACATGGCGATTTAGGCCTAGTCAGTGCAGTGTGTGGATTTTTGTTAGATGCCATTCGTTTGCCCCCAGTCACTTTTGGCTCCTTCTTCTTCTTCTCTTTCTTCTTCTTTTCCTTCTTCTCCTTAGGAGCTTGGCTTTTGGCTTTGCCAGCTCCATCAAGCGAAGAGGGAGGAGGAGAGGAAGAGTTGGAGGAAGTGGAAGGCTGGTGGGCAGTTCTGGACTGGTCTAACTGCTGATTTGATTGTTCAGGAATAGTGGTGTTTTGAACAACATTAGTTGAGAAGAGCCAGATAGGCAAACCGATTATCAGTCCTGGAAGCGACAATGTGGCCATATGGGGCGCTCCAACATCTCCCCAAGAGGAGAAGAGACTAGGACTTCCACCAAGGGGAATTCCTTGGTTGGAGGGCTCCATTTTCTCAACTGAAAGATCAACGCGGGAATAAGGGTGATTTATTATTCCGTTAAAATAAATTTTAATGACGCTTTAGACACAACTTGTTTTTTCAATTTTAAAGAGTCGAGAAAAAACAAAAGATGACTCTAGTCGCCTTCGATGTTTTAACGAGCCCGAAGTGACAAATGCTCGGATGGACTTTTTCTGTTATAGAGTCTGAAAAAGGCCAAAAGGAACTGCTCTGGAGATCTAGGTAGAGGGTGTGCCAAACCAATCACAAAACTGCAGAATACGTTTTACGGTATGGCAGTCAATCTTCCCGAATGCTGTGTTCGGTGCATTGCGATCAGTAGGGCGATCGACACGGCTTCCTACGGATAAAGGTTTTGAGCCTATAGGGGTCTCCCAATATATACGCGACGATACGTGGGAGCACAATCCGTACTGGCACTTTTGGTCCCTCAGGAGGAATCACCCAACCATCAGCGAGGCCAACAAATACCAGGTTTTACGACGCCGGAACACGTCTCTAGCCTAGACCTCTATGTTGTGCGTTATGTTACAAAGTGTTATTAAGTTCATTCAGTTTATTTTATGTTGATCTTTCTTAGAAGTTTTCCTTTTGAGGTTCACCACGAGATGTAGATACAACTTCCTAAATGCAATCTAAAAGATGATAAGCAAATTTTATCTCTTTTTCAAAAATGAAAATCCTAGCTACAAAGGGAAAAGAAAGACACCATCTTTTCTCAAAGAGCAATCAACACACTCTAAATGCACTTTTCCTAAATCAAGCATGCAAACTATCAAGATGCAAATGCACAATGCAAGTGTTTGTTTTCCGCTTTCTTCATATTGATGCCTAAAAAGAAAAATTTTTGCACAACTTTGAATTTTCTTTTAAATGACTAATACAAACAAGTTTACTTTTTCAAAATCAGAAAGGGTAGAAGAGATTACAACACTTTATGATTTTCGAAATGAACACTTGTTTCGACACTTAAAAGAGACAAACTCAAACCAAAAGCAAAAGTAAATGTATAACCAACTATAAACAGCCAATGAACTCTCTCCTAAGACCACAATCAACAGATCTGAATCAAGGGCTACAGGGTGACTATTTCACTCTTGCAATGGAAAACTATAAATGACGCCACAAACACATAAAAACACTCACAGTCTTTTTGTACAAAAGGAGGCGGAATTAAAGCAGAGAAAAGGGGTTATCAGACAGGTACCTATGCTGGTTACAGGCTGCAAAAAACAGAGATCAAAACAAGGCAAAACAGAGCAGAGAACCCCAGCTGCACAAGGCCTAAGCTGGATCAGCACACCTGTATAACAGAGAAACTGAATTGCAACGCAGGTAGCCTTCACGGGAACTGCGTTGAAATGCAGAGTCTCTTCACAGAGCCTGCGCTGGAGCAGAAACGAGAGTTCTTCTCTGGGTTCTGGGTCACGGTTTGCTGATTAATCTACAGTTTCAGGCCAAATAAAAGCAACAAGCAAGGTACAATCAAAGGGATGATTTGAAGGAGGGCTAAGATCTATCACAAAGGATCATCAAATCATTTGTGAGTCCATTGTTCAGATCATAGACAAATCCAGTGATTGGATCAAAGCAGCAGCTGTCTACTTTGCATCTGAGAATAGCAGATGCAGTTCGATTGCTGCTCTTGAGTCTATGAAACAAACAATGATAGAAACACAAATAAAATGACTAAACAGATCTCCCCAGTGGAGTCGCCAATTTGTTGTGGGGAAAAATGCCTATGCAGGACGATCCTATCCACCTAAGGTGTGACAGTGCCTTAGCAACAAACAGAAACAGCTATTCTAGTGTTCTTCCTTTATGAATTAAGAATGAAGAGAGATGGATGGACTAACCGGTGTCTTTCGTTTGTCCCTCGATCCGGTTTCTCTTCTCTTTGGGAGTTCCCAGCTACTTGCCTTCTCACTCGCCCAGCTTCAATAGGTTTCTGCAAGATCACAAGAAGAGAACACTACACAAAGACATAGATTCATATTCATAACTAGTTCAGGATTAGAAATAAACTAAACATACTAATGCAATCATACATCAAAGATACATCAATATATAGGAGAAACCAAGATAGCTTTATTGATGAATAACAAGGTTCAGGAGGAGATACAACCAAGAGAGTTCTAATCCAGCATCTACCTCCCAGCGAATGAAATCCTTTCTTCACCTCCCTTCAAAGCATTAAGCACCCAATGATTCCAATCTCAAACCAACATCAATTCTTTGCAATAACAAAATTCCAGCCCCTAGATCTCATGGAGGAGAGATCCATATATAGATGTTTGGAGAGAGGATGAGTCAGCTTGAGATCTGACTAGTGTCCTCTCTCTCTGTCAGTTCTTGTTTCCACTTGGAGACTAAGAGCCTCTTACTCATCACTTAGTCGAACTCAGCAAGGCAAGTGTCATGGAGGAAGATTCTGGAAGCTTCCACAGTTTTTACACCTCGCACAAAGGACCCTGCCATTTTTCATTTCCCACTCAGCGCACCCTGGTAGTGCTTCTACCTGCGTTGCAATGCAACTAGCCAGTGTAGCCTCTGCATTTCAACGCAGGTAGCTAGTGGAGCCTCTGAATTGATCCTGAATTGACTTGTTTTCGAGCAGTTTCTGGTGGAGAGCTTCTGTGAATTGTTGTGGTTTGTTAGCCTTGTTCCTCTAGGGGTAGGAACAACATGTTTAGGGACTTTGGATCCCTTGGATTATGGACATTTCATGCTTATAGCTGTAAGGCACAAAAATGTCTATAACACCAAGTAGTTTGTGAACACTGGAAAGTGGTCCTTATTGTGCCCTTGGCCTTTGCATTTTATGCACCATACCTCCTTGTGCACCTCCAGTCGAGTTCTCTTATCCTGTTTCAAACTTTGCATCTCTAGACATAGATTCTGTAGTTGCATGTGGATTTGTTGTACACCCAACCAAGAGTCTTGTATAGGGGTCTCATGCAATCTCAGTTCCATCTCCAATGCTTTGGCCTGGGTGGAAAGTTTTTACTGTGATAGCGTCATCCTTAAGCATGACATAAGTGAGCCCAGAAACCATGTGTGATGATGTGCATCTATTAACATCATATTGGCTTCGCGAGTCGTACTCTTCAGCCTTTGCTTCAGATCATAAGGTGTCTCGCCTGGGAGCATCACGATCTCGTTAAACCCGATGATTGATTGTGTCTCAGATTTTGGCCTGCTAAATTCCTTGTTTAGTGCGTTCTGGATCTCTACAATTATTGTGTTTGGGTGGTCATTAGAATGCTTGATATACAACGTTAATGTGCAATCCTGTAGCATGCTCACCAGTGTAGCCTTTTTAATATTATCATCGATGACTCCTTGTGCTTCCCATACTACTCTTACCATGAACCAGTATTGGTCTGGATCTTAATTTCCTACTCCTCTGAACATAGTAGTTTGATCTTACTCGCCATACTGAATTGCGGTGGTGGCGGAGGTGGAGTGGGTGGAGATGGAGGTGAGGAGGATGAAATGGGTGGTGGTGTGGGTGGGGATGTTAAACGTGGAATTCTTTGTCTTATCAAATTGACCACACTTCTTGAAGAGACTTTGCGATCTCCTCCTTGCTTTCTCATGAGGGTGAAATTAAAGGACTATTTTCCAACTCCTCAATACTTTCGCTTCTCTACATACTTCTGCTTCGCATAGTCCCAAACATTAATTTATTCACATAACCTTGTTTTTCACACAATAGCATCTTAATCCAAGTGTTAAAAGATTTAATATACTTACCTCGCGGTCCCCTAAGAAAACATCCCTCGGCCTCACTGTTGTTGATGGTCATGTCTACCGTGTTATCACTCAGGTTGTCCTTAAGCTCCAAAAAGGATACGGCCGAGGTAACCATAGACCAACTTTGGACTACAAGTTCTAGCCCACTTACAGTCAGAGAGGGCTCTCTCTTTCTGATTTAGCTTTGTTGATGATGATTTTAGGCTAGCTGTTGAGTTCAGGGGTTTTTGTTTGTGTTTTGGTGGGAAGATTGATGTTTTCAGGTAAAGAGGCAGGTATTTCTCCAAATAATTAATTTAAAATAAATAAATTAATTATTTTCAAGTAGCTGCTAAGACTAAATTTGATTTTAATTCACAATTTAATTCAAGGACAAATTAAATTGGAATATTCTTGTTGCCATATTTCAACACTCCCTCTCAACAAGAAAGGGATTATTTGCCACCCCGATCCTGTCTCTATGGAACTCGAATTTACACTTTGACAATGCCTTTGTCAAAATGTCAACATTTTGCTCCTCTGTCAAAATATACTACAGCAACATGATCCTCCTCGCTACACAGTCTCTGAGATGATGATACCAGATGTCGATGTGGACCTATCATGAAATACTGGATTCTCAGAGAGTTTGATACAACTCTGATTATTGCAATAGATCACAGTTGGATCCATCCTCTGATCAAACAAACCAACTAGGATTTTCTGCATCCAGATGGCCTCACATGCTGCTTGACTTGCAGCCATGTATTTTGCCTTTGCCAAGATGAGTGCAACCGACCTTTGTTTCCTACTATACCAAGAAACTGCCGCTAACCTAAGGTTGAAAATTCCTCTTGATGTGCTCTTCTTATCTGATGGACTCCCTGCCCAATTTGCATCAGTGAAGCCTTGTAGCTTCACTCCCTCTGTCCATCTGTACCATAATCAATACTAAGATGTGCCTCTGAGGTATCTCAATACATTCTTTGCCACTTTCCAAAACATCTTGGTAGGCTGAACCATCGCTTGACTTAGCTGGTTCACCGCATAGCACAAATCTGGTCATGTGTTCATTAAGTACATCAATGAACCTACAAGCTCCTCCTTCGTAGCAACCTCCTTCCTCCAGTTACCTGCTAGAGGAGTCTGCATGGGCTTGCACTTCTCCATGTGGAATCTCCTGAGTATCTTGTTGGCATACTTTCCCAGAGACATAAACAACTCCCCATCCTTCTACCACACTTCCATGCCAAGGAAGTAATGCATGAGACCCATGTCTTTCATCTCGAATTCTCTTGCAAGGTCCTCCTTGCAAGACACGATCAACTGATCATCACCAGTCAATATGAGATCATCAACATAAAGTACGATGATCAACCACTTACCTTTCACTACAATGTAGTACAGGTTCACTTCCGCTTTACTCTTTGTGAAGGCCAACCCGCTGAAATAGTTGTCTATCCTGGTGTACCAAGCACGAGGTGCTTGCTTCAGCGCGTACAACGCTCTCTTGAGTCGGCACACACACGACTCATGATCGAAGGTCTCAAAACCTTTCGGTTGCTCTATGTACACCTCTTCCTCAATATGGCCATTGAGGAATGCAACCTTCACATCCATCTGATGGATCTTCCAACCCATTTGTGTTGATAGTGCCAACATAGATAGGATAGATGAGTACCTTGTGACAGGAGCAAAAGTATCATCTGTAGAAATTTTGAATAATTTAACCCATATTCACAGAGATTATCCTGATCATACAATTAAAAGCAGAACATGTATAATACATAATCTCCTCTACGTTAATCATCAATTTACAGAAGCAGAAACATTCACAGGCACACATAGAAGCATCAATCAAACTCATTAACACAGTATGTATCCTGGGGAAAGCATCTCGCTAAAAACCCCACACTATCTGTATATTATATTGATTGAATCATGTAACATTACAAAGTACAATGCTTATTAGAAGAAATCCAGTACCAGATCCACCTGTTACACACAATACAGCTTAGATCTGATCTCCAAATCTATTCCACTGCTTGCCTGCCTCCACTGCTCAATACCTGCTCAAGAACTGATGAGAATGACTTCCCAAACTCATATTTCACCTGCAAAATAGTCACTCACACTTTGTTGGACGTGAGCAAAGGCTACAATACTGGGAAAATACGTGAGCAAACTCATTGGCATACTCAATCCCTTGATTGTGCAAGATCTGGTGCACAACTATAGTCACAACTGATAGCAATCTGATTCTCTAACACCTGTCCCTGCTGAACTGAACATGCACTGACATGCAACTGAGTTAACTGATGTATTCTATAGTTGCATTATGAGTTAATAACTTGTGAATTAATTAATAACTAATTCACCCAACTCATCTCTAGTCTATTGATCAGTTAGACTAAATACAACCAGTTTAACAAAGCTAAACTGAACACAACTCCATCAACTGTACCTCCAGTCCACTAAACTCAACTCACTTGAGTTCTAACTGAAGTCATGCATGCAACAACTCAACTGAATCATAAGAAAAACGTATTTCCTTCTGACAGCTGCATGTGCCACCTCTGTAGCTCAAACTGAAGTGCTCCAAGAGAATAAGATCAAGTTTATAGTCCAAATATTATTATGAGACAATAATATTTGACTTTTCTATTTTTGACAGCCAGTCTAAAAATAGACTTTGATCACTCACACTGTGATCACTCACACTTTGATCAAAAATAGAAGTCCATCTATTTTTCCCAACTTGACCAATCATCCATAAACAACAACCTGCAATCCATAGACATGATCCATATGTCTAAAAATAGACATAGTCTAAAAATAGACTTGCGCAAAAAATAGCCTGCGGGCCCACTTAGTGAAGGCGACTCTTTTCACTAAGCTCCATCATCTTGTTGCACTCTCAACAAGCATTTCTTGTTGCACACTTTTCAACACTCCCTCTCAACAAGAAAGGCTTCCTCTCAAACCCGATCCTGTAACTCTGGAATGTTCTCCATGCAACACATCTGGCCAGTCCACTTGCTCTGTCATCAAAGTCTCTGACTGCTATTGCCTCTGTCGACTGAAACTCTGCATCTCTGTGCTCTTCAGTATCTGACTGCTCTAGCCTCTGTCACTTTGATCTCTGACTGCATCCGTGCTGCTGCTGGTTCTATCTCCCAGCATTGCATCCGCACTGCACCTCCCAATTGACCTCCCTGTTGGGATAGAAACACCCTCTGATGCTGAAGCTCTACCTGTTGCTGACAAGTGCTCCCTCTATGACATCTGCGCTATTGCAACATCTCCATGCATCTCGCACCATTGCACACCTCTCTGTGCCACCTAGCACTGTGCAAAACACTTGTGCCTCTTGCATTGCTACAGCCTGCTAGCTATGCGCTGTCCTGGGATTCCCTGCACTGTCACTCTCTCTGCCACTCCATCCGCATCTGTCTCTACCCAATCAGTCAGTTCCTGCTACTACACATTTGGGCTCCCGTAGCAAGGTCTCATCCAAGAGGTTGGGTACCTCAAGGATCCTACCCTCCTCCTTGGGACAATCAATCCACATCACCCCACCTCCTACCTGGAGGTATGCCTACATGCGATCCTTCAGCCCATCTGGCTCGAAGTTTCCCCCTACTGGAGGTCTCTGGATGAGTAGATGTCTCTACTCGATCTCCTCTCAGCTTCCCCTATTGTGGCTCCTCCACAATCTCTTGAAGCTGCTGCACCAATCGTGGCTCCTCCACAATCGTCTGAGACTTCTTCTGGCTCTGCATCTTGAGAGGTAATATACGCTCCCTCTCAACCACCAAGTCTCCATCAGTTGCCTCGCTGCTCAAGGCTTTGCATGCATCTTGAACCTCAAGAGCATACAGGTTCTTGACCCGTGAACCAATCTGCTTCACCTGTCTAGTGATGATGTGTCTAAGGAAAACCTTTCCCTTACTAAAGACCACATCATAGCCTCTGTCTTCCAACATCGCGATCGACACCAAGTTTCTCTTCAGTCCTGGTACATACTTGACATCGGTCAAGGTAAGGCGAACTCCATGCTCCCTCTGAAAAATAACCGTGCCTACACCTGAGACACTATACTTCTCATCATTACCCATCCCTATGAGTATCTGGAGATCTTTCTCCTCCAAAGTACTGAACAAAATTTTGTCACCGGTCATGTGGAAAGAAGCTCCACTATCAAGAAACCAACCACTTCCCATCATGGACGAAACCATGCATGCGAAGAGTGTGAAATCCAACTCAAACTGTGAAGCAAGTGCCTCACCTTCAGATCCTTCCCCGGATCCCTTCTTGGACTTCTTCTTTGGGCAATTAGTAGCATAATGACCCAACTCATGACAACGAAAGCATCTCACCTTCGATTTGTCAACATTCTTCCCATCACTAGAAGAACAAGATTCGAAAAGAGAAACCTTCTCCTTCCCCTTCTTCGCCTTACTCGCTAAGGCACAGTTCTCCTCATCCTGCATGGATGAAGAACCGTCTCTGGTGCTCCGTCTAATCTCCTCCTGCATCAAATCCGACCATAGTCATTCCCAATTTGGCAGTTTCTCCCTTCCATTCACCGATTCCTGGTAGCTATGCCAACTCTTAGGAAGGTCAAGGAGTGCTAGACTCACCATCCTCATCCGACTGTTACCCCCACACTTCCCAGCTCATCCCGACATTGGGTGAACTTCGTGAGATACCTAGGCATACTGTCTCCATTCTCACACTGAATATTTCTGAGTTTCACTCTTGCTTTGGAATTAAATTTGAATTCCACCAGCTCAAAACTCAACTGCTTCCGATCTAGAACTCGTGAGAACAAAGTATTTCTTTTACAGAGATCGACTGTATGGGCATTCACCGGATATCTCACCTTCCAAAGGAAGGATGAATCCAGAGGCTACCTGGCCCGATTACAGACTCTGCTTGAAGAAATAAAATGTAAACACTTTCTGAATAATAGATCTGATGATCAATCCTCGCTTGATATCCTATAAAAATCTCTTCTACAAATCAAGCAGCTCCGATACCATGTAGAAACTTTTTCTACAAATCATCTAGCTCCGATACCATGTAGAAATTTTTTTCTACAATTATCTAGCTCTGATACCATGTAGAAATTTTGAATAATTTAACCCATATTCACAGAGATTATCCTGATCATACAATTATAAGCAGAAAATGTATAATACATAATCTCCTCTACGTTAATCATCAATTTACAGAAGCAGAAACATTCACAGGCACACATAGAAGCATCAATCAAACTCATTAACACGGTATGTATCCCGGGGAAAGCATCTCGCTAAAAACCCCACACTATCTGTATATTATATTAATTGAATCATGTAACATTACAAAGTACAAGGCTTATCAGAAGCAATCCAGTACCAGCTCCACCTGTTACACACAATACAGCTTAGATCTGATCTCCAAATCTATTCCACTGCTTGCCTGCCTCCACTGCTCAATACCTGCTCAAGAACTGAGGAGAATGACTTCCCAAACTCGTATTTCACCTGCAAAATAGTCACTCACACTTTGTTGGACATGAGCAAAGGCTACAATACTAGGCAAATACGTGAGCAAACTCATTGGCATACTCAATCCCTTGATTGTGCAAGATCTGGTGCACAACTATAGTCACAACTGATAGCAATCTGATTCTCTAACACCTGTCCCTGCTGAACTGAACATGCACTGACATGCAACTGAGTTAACTGATGTATTCTATAGTTGCATTATGAGTTAATAACTTGTGAAATTAATAACTAATAACTAATCACCCAACTCATCTCTAGTCTATTGATCAGTTAGACTAAATACAACCAGTTTAACAAAGCTAAACTGAACACAACTCCATCAACTGTACCTCCAACCCACTAAACTCAACTCACTTGAGTTCTAACTGAAGTCATGCATGCAACAACTCAACTGACTCATAAGAAAAATGTATTTTCTTCTGACAGTTGCATGTGCCACCTCTGTAGCTCAAACTGAAGTTCTCCAAGAGAATAAGATCAAGTTTATAGTCCAAATATTATTATGAGACAATAATATTTGACTTTTCTATTTTTGACAGCCAGTCTAAAAATAGACTTTGATCACTCACACTATGATCACTCACACTTTGATCAAAAATAGAAGTCCATCTATTTTTCCCAACTTGACCAATCATCCATAAACAGCAACCTGCAATCCATAGACATGATCCATATGTCTAAAAATAGACTTGTGCCAAAAATAGCCTGCGGGCCCACTTAGTGAAGGCGACTCTTTTCACTAAGCTCCATCATCTTGTTGCACTCTCAACAAGCATTTCTTGTTGCACACTTTTCAACATCATCATAGTCAATCCCCTCGACCTGTGAAAAGCCACGGGCAACAAAACTTGCCTTATGCTTCTTCACACTACCATCAGCAACTTTCTTTACCTTGTAAAGCCAACGGGAACTCACAACTGACTTGTTCTCTAGTCTTGGAACCACGTCCTAAAAACTGTTACGAACTATGGAGTCATACTCCTCCACCATAACATCAACCCAAATCAGCTGCTGCTCTGCTTCCTCAAAGGAAGATGGCTCGGTCTTAACACATTCCCAGCAAGGGCCGTGTATCCAGTGTACCTCTTAGGTGATCTCCTCTATATGCGTTGAGAAGATGGTTCTCCCACATTCTCTCTCGCATCCTCCAACAATATGTTAGCTTCTCTTGTGCGCTTTCGTCCATCTCCGGAAGACTTTTCTTGAATAGATGTCTCCACTCCTGGAACCTCTGCGTGCGGCTGCTCTACATCAGTCTAAGGCTTCTCCTCCTTAGGAACCAACAGTTCCTCCACAGCTTGTAGTTGGAGCTCCCTCTCAAGGGAAACTCACATGGCATTCTTCTCATCAAACTTGAGATCTCTGCGAACCACTGTCCTCCAACTGGTAGGAAAGTACACCTGATAGTTGTGAGGTGTATCATTGTACCCCACAAATATCCCCAACTCTGCTGTCGGTTCAAGCTTCTTCTGTGCATCCTTTGTCACATGGAAATATACCGATGAGTCAAAGATCCTAAAGTGACCCACATCTTGTCTCTAATGGGAGAAATCTTCCTTTGGTGTCTTCATCCCAAGTATGTGATGCGGGCTTCTATTATGCAAATAGACCACTATGTTGCATGCCTCAGCCCACAAGTGAAGTGGTAGGCCTTGGTCATGCAACATTGCTCGGGTTGCCCCTACAATAGTTCTTTTCTTCCTCTTGGCCACCCCATTCTGCTGTGGGTTATGAGGTGCCGTCAACTCTTGTTTAATTCCTTCCGCTGCATAGAAGTCCTTAAACTCTTGAGAGACATATTCTCCACCATTATCCTTCTCAAGGCCTTGATCTTATTCCATAACTCTTTCTCGACCAAAGCTTTGAACTTACAAAACTTTGTGAAAGTTTGGTTCTTCTTTTGCATGAAATAAATCCAACATTTACAAGAATAGTCATTAATGAAAATCACATAATACCTTTGCTTTGCTATGGATGCCGTCGAGAATGGTCCACACAAATCAGTGTGGACTCGCTCTAAGATAGCATCTGCTTGACTGTCTCGATCATGAAAGGAATATTTGGTGTACTTTCCCAAGGTACAACCTTTGCATGTGTCAACTTGCTCAAGTTTACCTTTGGGAAGTCCTGTAGATATCTGCTGCATTATCTTCAAATCCCTATGATGCAAATGGCCCAATCACCTATGCCACAACTCGCCAATGTCTTGGCTTTGCACCAATTCTACTTTCGTACTCAATGTTGTACAATCATCTACCTCTAGTTTATAGAGATTCTTCACCCGAATCCCTATCCTCTTGGTCTGATCGATGGCTATGTGTCTTAGGAACGCCTTTCCTTTACTAAAGACAACATTGTAGCCTTTGTCCTCCAACATCGCGACCATTACCAAGTTCTTCTTTAGTCCAGGCACATACATGACATCTATCAAGGTGAGAGGAGCTCCATGCTCCCTCTGAAAAGCAACTGTGCCCACTCCTAAAACACTATACCTTACATCGTCACCCATCTCTATGCGCATCTTGAGGTCTTTCTCTGCCAAGGCACTGAATAATTTTTTATCATTGGTCATGTGGAATGAGGCTCCACTATCAAGATACCAGACACAACCCATCATCGATGACACCATGCATGCGATGAGGGTAAAGTCCATTTTGAACTGAGAGGCTAATGCCTCACCTTCCGATCCTTCCAAGGATCCCTTCTTGGACTTCTTCGATGGGAAATTAGTCGCATAATGTCCCATCTTGTGACAATTAAAGCATCTTAATTTAGACATGTCACCCTTCTTCCCTCCATGAGAAGAATTCGACTTGAAATGGGAAGCCTTCCCTTTCCCTTTCCTTGCCTTACTTGCTAAGGCAATATTTTCTACATCATCATTCTTGGATGAAGAACCATCTCGTGTTCTCCTCCCGATCTCCTCCTGCATAAGATCCGACCACAGTCGTTCCCAATCTGGTAGTTTATCCCTTCCATTCACAGAGTCCTGGTAGTTATTCCAAATCTTTGGAAGGGAAAGGAGAGCGAGGCTCACCATATCATCATCGGTAGTAGTTATTCCCACACTGGCAAGCTTATCTCTACAGGTGGTGAGCTTGTTCAGATATGTGGAAATAGTATCACCCTTCTCTATCTTGATTCTTCGAAGCTTGTCCTTGAGCGCCAATTTCCTCTGGTTGCTACTGTTCTAGTGGAGGTCCTTCAATGTCTTCCACATTTAAAATGGAGTATCCTTCCCATGGAGACTTGAGACAATATGGTCTCGAACTCCCTCAAGGATGATCCATCTCGCATTCGCCACACACTTATTACACTCAACCAACTCTTGTGCATTAGTTGAAGCTGGCTTTGGGATTTCTTGATCAATGAATTCCTTCAAGCCATTGTCTTCTAATACAACCTCCATTCTATCTTTCCATGCTATGTAATTCGAGCTACCTTCCAAGGCATACTCGAGTCTCAAGCCATAGAACGCCATTGGCCAACCTTGAAGTATGATATGAATTCGATTTGCACCTGCAACCTCGAACTTCAAAATTCGAATTCTCTTCTCAATACTGTTCACAACTCCAATACCATGTAGAAAATCTGTGATAGGTTAACTTGATAATGTAATATAAATCAAAGAATAATATTATAACCTACTTCTACTATAAATTTGCGGAAGCTTAAATATCAAGCTAAACAATATAACTAGAAGAAGAAGAATCAATGGCACAATACATATGAAAATACTTTGGGAATGTCTCAGATAAAAACCCCACACTATTGTATTATCATACATGATGGAAATACATAGGAATTATACAAAGCCTTAGCTCTCACAACTAGCCAGCTCTTAGTACAATCCTCACAGATGCTCACAGTAAATCTTGGCTTCTCTCTAGCCTTCCTCTCTGCCCTCCAAGCTCCTATTTCCTTGCGCTATTCCTTGTGGATGATTTCAGAAATACTTCTAACTTTAATTTATCCAACTAATTAATTTAAAATAAATAAATTAATTATTTCCAAGTAGCTCTTAAGACTAAATTTGATTTTAATTCACAATTTAATTCAAGGGCAAATTAAATTGGAATATTCTTGTTGCCATATTTCAACATAAGTTACCAATCATTGATCTAAACATGGATTGATTGACCTATGGTGATTCATCATCTTTTATAAGCTTACATCCAATGACCATAGGAGTGCGCACAGGTAAACACTCCTCCATTCCAAACTTCAAGGTCTTCTTGATGTAATTGATTTGGGGGATAAACATTCCTCTCACTGATTGTGTAATCCAAAAACAAAGGAAAAATGATATTTCTCCTAGCATTCACATTTAAAACTCAACATGCATTTCAACTTCAAATTTTTGGCTTAGCATATCTGCATCACTTCCAAATTTTATGTCATCAACATAAATAATAATGACTAAACTATTTTCATCTTTAGTTTTGATATATAGATTATTATCAGTTGTACCTTGTTTGAAGCCTTGTTGTTGTAGGTATTTGTCTAATTTAGAATACCATGCTCTTGGGTGCTTGCTTAAGTCGATACAAATCCTTTCTAAATTTGCATACATCATCTAGATTATCTAACAAGTAAAACCCTTCAGGATGCTCTATATATACTTCCTCTTCAAGTTCTCCTTTTAGAAAGGATAATTTTTTTAATTTGGTAGCTCAGTGAAAAATTCCAACCATGTAACGAGATTCCTATTTTCGAAAGGAACAATTTTGACTATTGAAGTGCTCAATTTGGACAAAAGAAAGTGTATTTTCGAATTAAAGCCAACATGTGCACATTTGATCAGGTTGGCCCTAAATAAAATTGGACACCCTTGGAAGGCTATAAATACAATTGACCTCAACCTCATTTGGAAGTGATCATGATACATTCTTCTATTCTCTTCTTTGGTTTGGATCGCACAGGTCTGAGGCAAGTTCATGGAAATTGGTTGCAATAGGTCCAAAATTGCAAGGTCCAAAGCTTGCATATTTGTTTTTAGGGTTTTGGGTCTCAGCCACAGGCATGTCATGGAGAAATTTTGACTGCAGTCACATGCATGTCATGAATAAATTTCGATTGAAGCCTTTTAGCTGCATGATTGACACATCTTCCCTGCGACTAGAACCTAAAGGTTGAATTTTTCAATTGACAGAATATTTTTCCACTTGACCGCAAAGTTTGAAAACTTCCCTTAGTGAGTAACAATTGATCACAGGCTTCTGAATCAAGGTTTTGGATTATTAGCATGCTTGGGTTCATCTTATGGATATTGTTTAGTTGATTTTACTGTATAGTTGTATGGATGAAGATATGGGTCATTGTACTCTCTTTTGCTGAATCATTCAATGAAAATCTAATAAGAAGAAGAATTGAAAGGGTTTTCCCCATAGTATGTTTTTCCTTGGTCTCTGACCAATCCTAGTGTCTCTATGTGTGAATGTTTTTCTTCTATTGTTCTTTTATGTTCCGCTACATTGTGATGATATTGTTCTTTCTACATAGTTACATATGTTGCTGAATAATGATGTAAATATGAATAATGTTATGATGTTATGGGGTGAGTTTAATATGGAAATAATGAAATGCAATTATCGAAGCAAAGAACAATATAGCCCTAAGAAAAATTAATAGATTTCACATCAATCTTATAAACTTTAAATTTCTTATGATAGGAAAATGCTAGAAACATTCTTATTGCCTCTAATATTGCAACATGAGAAAATTTTTCTTCAAAGTCCACTCCTTCAACCTATGCATATCCTTTGCACACTATATAGACTTATTTTTAACAACTTGTCTATCCTCATTTGACTTATTCCTAAAGACAAATTTTGTGCTAATGACATTTTTATTTCTTGGTTTTGGAACCAATTTCCAAGTCTGATTTTTTCAATCTAATCTAATTCCTCATTCATGGCCTTTATACAATGCTTATATTAGCTTGCATGAGAAAAATATTTGGGTTCGATCATGGACAACATGGCAAAATGTGCTCTACTAGGAGTACTTATAAAGTTTTTTCTATTTTGAACTCTTACTTGTCACTAAGGATTTGAATATTAGGATGATTCTTTTGCACATATCTTGAAGGGGTTTTTGGATGAGAGAATGCTACTTCTTCTTCCTCTTCCTCTTCTAATTCCTCATGTTTTTCTTCTTCATACTCATTTCTGATTTTATAAGTTGGTCTTATATATCTAGGATGCTTCTCCTTTAGAAGTAAATCTTCATCCAATTTCACATCAATGTTGTAAAAAATCTTACATAATATTTTCTTATAGTATCTATACCCTTTGAACTTAGTTGAATATCCTAGAAACATTTATTCATCAGCTTTAGCATCAAACTTATCAATATTGTCATCATTAATTCTGATATAGCAATCACTGCCAAAGACTTTGGAGTCCTTTATTGACATTGGTTTTCCATTCCAAATTTCATAAGAAATATTGTCATTGTTTTGCCTAAAGTGATATTTATTTAAGATATGGATTGTTGTATGAATAAATTCAGACCAAAAGGTATTGGTAAGAATTTTCTCATCTGACATTGCTCTAGCTATTTGTTGCACTGTTCTATTTTTCCTCTCGACTACACGATTTTGGTTTGGGGTGTTTGTAATTGAGAATTGCCTCATTCCATGTTCTTCACAAAAATCATCAAACTCACTTGAGATAAATTCTCCACCTCTGTTAGACTTGAGGAATTTTATTTTAGATTATTTTGGGTTTCAGAAAGGGATTTGAAAGCTTTGAAATGACCAAATGCTTCATATTTCTCTTTTAAAAATGCAACCCAAGTCATCTTGGTATAGTCATTAATAATTAGCATAAAATATCGTTCTCCACTCGAGTTTTAATTTCTCTAGGGTCCACACAAGTTTGTATGAACAAGTTGCAGAGGCCTAGTTGATGAATGTTCCTTAGTCTTGAAGGGTACCTGAACATGTTTACCAATTTGACATGATTTGTAGACTATGTTGTTAGGCTTTCAAATCCTTGGAAAATACCTTATACCTTGCTTCTTGTTGAGCTTCTCCATATTATAAAAATTTAAGTGCCCCAACCTTGTGCGCCATAACCAACTCTCATTGAGCTTTCCCAAACAAACATTTTTCATTTTCCTCATTGAGTATGTACACATTACTTGGTGTTCTCTACTACTTTCCCTGGGTTTTCCATTTTTATTTCACATCCTTTGGAGTGAAAAGTGACATCATACCCTAGGTCACATATCTAACTCACACTCAACAAGTTGTGTTTGAGTCCATCCACACAAAGAACATTCTAAGCCTTGCCTCTTACATTGTCCAAGATAACTATTCCTTTGCCCATAATCTTGCCTGGAGCATCATTATCAAAGGTAACATTGATTGTATTATCTTCTCTTAGTGATAAGAATTTACTCTTTTCAAAAGTCATATATTTGGAGCATCCACTGTCCACATACCAATGTCTGCCTTGGTTCTAAGCATATAAGACAATGGATCATTCTTGTTTTTCTTCACCATTTTTCTTCTTCCATGTTTTAGGTTGTTATACTTGATTTGAGGGGATGATTTGAATTTTCTTGTTCTACATTCAACTACCTTATGTCCAAAGTTGTGACAGTTAAAAATTCAAAATGATCTAGTAAATGAGAAAAATGATTGTTACTTCTTAGATTATACCTATGAGGATTTATAAATCTATTGTCCCTATTCTTTGAGGGCTGATAAGATTCACTTATGAAATCATTATATTTAAGATATGCTCTACAATGGATAACCTTATGACCAAAATTTATGCATGAATAACAATAACCATAGAATAGATTTTGATACCTAGAAGTAGATTGCCTTTAAAGGAAAGGACTTCTCATTCTTTGTTGATTATCTAGAGGAGGCATCTGCTGATTTTTAACTTCACTTTTATGGTTTTTCAAATTGTTGTAGTTTGTCCTCCTTTGCTACTGCTGAGTTTTATTATTGTCTCTGATTTCCTTGCTGTCATTTTCTTTTCGTTGCTAAAACTGAATTTGAGCATTTCATTGTTGTTATGTCCTTTGAGTGCTTCAACATAGTTGTTTGGTTTTTGTATTCAACTTTCTAGGTGCTTGTCTCTCCTTTATAGCCCAAAACTATTTTGATTAGAGGAGATCTATAACCACTCAGTAGTTCATCCAATTTTTATGATCCTTTAATAAACTTTAGATTTTGGTTTCGCTAAGCCTTGTTATTTTTTTAATTATTTTTTGATGGAGACAAGTTATTCCTCTAGCTTCTCACATTCTTTTTTCCTTTTATTTCAGTTATTCTAATAGAGTGTTTTCAATATTAATGGCTTCCTCCAACTCCGTCTTTAGTAGAAGAAGTGATGAATATTCAACTTCACCATTTTCTCTTTCCTACTTTACTAACAACTCTTTTTATTTCTTGTTGTTTTTCCCGAGTCTATGCATTTCTTCCAAAGCACTTACCAATTCACCTTACATATCTACTTTGGCATCTTCTTCATGAAACTAATCTTGCCTTTCAACTTGGGTTTCTATAGACATGAGCATGAAATCTGTTGGCTTGAGGGGGCCCGACCCAGGTTCAACGTTAATTAGCCAAACCAATCCCTACACTACTGGCCCTTTCAGCATCAACTAGCAGTGCGCAGATCGAAGTCTCACCTGAAGCAGTATGGGGGGATGCTGGAACCAAGTTTTCGCACCCTAATATGGTCGTGATGTCATTTTATTCCCTTTATCCCGCCTTCGCGCATGTCACTTTGATCTAGGGCTTGCCAGACGAGCCCTCTATTCCATCCTTTAATACCTTCACGAAAGGGTTCGGCTATCCTTCGTGCAACCCTAACCCTTGATCTAGACCCTTTCGCGCTGTTAAGGCTGCGTACCATGCAGATTCCTAAACTAGTCCAAGTGTCTTACTTATCTTATTAGTTACTCATAGTTAGCACCACGTAAATACATATTCTTATATGCATTCAGTTATCCAACATAATTATACACATTCGCGCACCATATAAGCATTACAAAGGAAATTCAAACATAAAATGACGAGATGCATTAATCGAAACAGAGACATAGAATTTGCAGAATACTTCTCTTTATTAATCTCTTTGAAGTGATTACAGACTATCCACCCTGCGCGCACAACTGCAGGGGTCCGCACACTCAGCTACGGATTTCCACCCTAGGCCTTTGCACACTCAGCTGCAGAGCCTCTACCTATGCTATGACCTAAAACTTAGACTTCTTACTTCAAAGCTATGACTCTCTTATTGTGTGTTATATCTAAAACTACTTAGAGCTTAGCTCTTTTTATACAATCCCATGGTCCGCTACAGAATACTTCTCTTTATTAATCTCTTCAAAGTGATTATAGACTATCCACCCTGTGCGCACAACTGCAGGGGTCTGCACACTCAGCTGCGGATTTCCACCCTAGGCCTTTGCGCACTCAGCTGCAGAGCCTCCACCTACGCTATGACCTGAAACTTAGACTTCTTACTTCAAAGCTATGACTCTCTTATTGTGTGTTATATCTAAAACTACTTAGAGCTTAGCTCTTTTTATACAATCCCATGGTCCACGGACCATGGGTAGATCTCTTACAGCTGACTTTACTTTACAAAACTGAGGGTGGACAACCCTTTATGACTTATAACACCTACACACTTCGTGACCACACAATGCGGAGTATTTACCATTTTATTACAAAATTTGACTCAAACATGGGCTTTTACCCCCAAAACTACCCTTTGGGGGATCCCATTCCCAACAGGCCCCTAACACAAACATCGTGACTCGCCCTCGAGTCACTCGGTAGGCGCGGTGATATTTGCAAGAAGTCCTTCTAGCTCGACCCGTATGACCACAACCTCGGCCGTGCACTGAGATACCACCTGCTTCACATCTTCCAATGTCTTCC